>CM060934.1:289187902-294187902 GCA_030765085.1 Allium cepa
AATAATATTCCTCAAATAGAATTGCAATTTGATTATTTTCTACTCAAATTCTCAAAATAAAGTTTTAAAAACTTTATTTTCATTAATTTAGACTTATTTCAACAATTTAACGTTGAAATACATCACATAATTAATTTATTAGCTCCAAACAAATAAATACCTAATATTGCAAAAAAAAATTAAACCAAATACTTATCTAATCAATATTTAATCCCGTATTTATTCCCAAACAAACAAAATAAAGTTCCAAACTTTATTTTTCTCATTTTATTTACAAAATTCATTGTTTATTCCAAATAAAAAAATTAAAATTTCTAAGTATATTTTAATTTCCATTATTAAATTATAACTTCCGTTACAATTTAATGTATACCGGTAATCTCCAATCCAGGGTTGTTACAATTAATCTAGTTCTAATTGTTACATTTAGATACAAAATTAAATACAAGTAAATAAATGTAACCGTTGTATGGATAAATGAATTAGTATGTAATTTATGGTAATTGAATGAATTCAATACTATGTAAGCAATTATGATAATTAGTTTGAAATAATAAACTTGAGTGTAAAATAAAGTTAATGATAACAATTATTGCAAGTTACCTATTTATTTAGGCTACCAAATTAAAATAGGAAATTTATTTAGAATTAAATGAACTTTAATGTTATATTAATGAGAACTAATACGATAACTGGAAGTGTGAATGTAAAATAAATAAAAATGTAAATTTATTCATAAAGTAATAACTAATGTAATAAAAACAATAAAACAAAGTTAAATTAATTCATTGAGAATCCTTAATCATAATTAAATGCACGTATTTGTCAAAAATACAATAAACTGGAAATAGGGCGGTTAATACAAAGTAAATATGGAATTGGAGTATATTAAGGAAATGAAAGGTAAAACAAAGGTTAACTAGGTTCATAGGGTAATAATGGACTTAATAAAAAGATTGGAATGGAAGCATATCAATTTATTTGTATTATTTATGATTAATTGGAATGCAATCTATAATAAATGGATTAATGTAGGTAAACGGAATTAAATACTAAGTTAGTTGAAGTTAGGATGAAATGGAAAATATTAAGGTAATAAATATAAACCAATGTTAATATTACCTATAAGATGATAAGTTAATAATTGATTCAATAACAAGATTGAGAAATCAAATATATAGATTTATTGGGAATTTAAACTTACAATTACCGAGTTAATTGAAATTGAAAATAAATATTGCAAATTATGAAATGTTCAATAATAAGTTAATAAGAGAATTTGTTTTATGGGATTTTAAATTACTAAGTAATCCAAAGTGATAGAAATTGGAAATAATGATAATTGAATGGAAAAGTGATTTAATTTAATTTAATATTAATTTATTTAATTAACTGTAAAATAGCCATTTTGGGCACTGACTTGGATTTTGATGAAACTAGTTTCATCAGATCCGTAACGGTGAACTATTATAGAATTTCAAGTTTCGTAGCGATCGGACTTGTCGTTTGATCGTACGGGCTTGAAAGGCCTTGAAATCAATTTAATTGAAATCAATTTGAAATAAGCTGATTTTGGCATAACTTCTTCATACGATGGAATAGGAATTAAAATTTGTTCCATCGAGTTTAAAGAATTTGAAAACGTCTATTTTGATGTATGGGTTGACCCATTTTCGTTTCGGAGGCATACGGGCTTTTTGGGTCATTTATCGTTCCAATACAAATCAAATCCGTGTTGTTATTTCTATTTCAGCTTTGCTATATGTATATATAGTTATAAACCCTAGCCCATTTCTTATGTTCATTATTCCATACGTACAATTCCAATTGCTTCTCCTCATTCCAATGGCGGACAAAAGCTTATTCCCAATTGCAATTTCAAATCAAAACCAAATCAAAATTCAAACTCCTTAATATATATCGAATTATATATCGATTTGTAACAACCTTGTATTTTGTAATTTATTTTAATGGTTTATTTTGATTTTTTTATTTGAATTCCTAATTTTTTAAAAAAAACTTTATTTTTATTTATTAATATGAATAAATTTTGTTATTTTAAATATAAGTGTAGATTTTTATGTGAATTATAATTTCAAATTTGAATAAATGGAATATTTTCCAAAAAAAATGGATTTTTGGTCAATCTGGTCAAAATTTGACTTTTAAATTTAAAACTTAAATATTATTATTTTTATATTTTATCTTTTATCATGATAATAAATTTAATTTCAAGAATACTGCTTTTCGTTTCGTTGAAATCGGATTTATATTGTGAAAGTTATGATTTCTACAATATTGTGTGTAAATTGTTTTATTTAACAAAAAATTTCTATTTTAATTGACAAATAAAATTTTGTTTGTCATTTCATGTTCTAATTTATATTTGCATGTGTAACATGACATGTTATGTAGATACATTTTAATTCTAAAACAGTTTAAAAGTATAATTTAAATTTTTCGATGTTAACTGTATTTTGTTTACAAATTTCAACTCTAATTTTCAATTAAATAAAGTATTTTCTTTATTTATTTTTCTCTATTTTACCTAACACATTATTTTATTTTCATTTTCACTTTACTTTGTATTTCAAATATTTATTTTAAACCATTTTAAGTGGAGTTGTAATTTTCCAAAGTTAAGTGTATTTTTGTTTGTAATTTTAGAATTATTCTCAATATATAAGTTATTTTCTTTAGTTATTTTCCTATTTTCCTAAAATTTAATTATTTATTTTCTTTTCTTCACTTTATTTTCATTTTTTTACTTTATTTACTGAATTTCTATTTGTTTATTTTGTATATAAAATAATGTGGAAATTGAAGAGACAAAAAGCTTTAAAACTTGTGACTTTTTGTTCCTACTCTCTTCATTTGCTTGCCTTTTCATTGTCCAACTTTGGCCATCCTTCCCTTCAGCTGTAGCCGTGAGTTTTAATTATTTTTCACGTGAGAAAAGCTTCTCATTTCAGCAAAGTCTCGGCCAAAAACCCATTTTTGAAATTTTGGTAAGCAATGGTCTCTTTTCTCATCATCTTCTTCTTTTTTCAATGATTTTGCTCCTGCCTTCTACCTTCTATGCTCGGCTCCCATCTCCTCCATCACCTTGGCCCCCTCCATCACCACCTGAACCGGCCACCACCACCTCCAGTACATCCCCAAGTCATAGCCGTGGCCATATGTGACCAGATCCAACACACGTTTGCACAAACTTCACCTATTCGTACCACGCCGAGCACTATATGGTTCCACCACCTCAAACCTCCCCTTAACCGACCCATACACCACCTCCACCACCCATAGCTTGACCTGCCACCACTGCCACGTCATCTCTGACCCACCTGAAGCCTGGCCATGCCTGTCTATGCTTGGTCGTGACCTATATTTGCATTGAAAACATTGTTGTGTTGCTTTGTGTTGTTGTTACATGCACACAATCTTTGCTCCATCAATTTCCCATGCTAGGCCGACCTGTTCAACCCTAAACCAGATCCAAACACACTCCGTAGACGTGTGTTTATAATCTACAGCTGAAGCATAGGTGGTTGAAAGCAAGTGTAAAAATTTTGGTGTTATTTGTTGTGCATATTCTTGCATTGTTTGATTTTATTCTATTTTGAAACTTATGTTGTTTATATTTGTTTTGTTTGAATGTATTCAAGGAAATTAACTTTAGCTCTCCCAATCTCAAGTCATATTCATGTTTTCGTGCCTTCGTGCTTTCCGGGTCTTTGCTTGTGTGTCAGAATATGTTATCTCTAGCTTGTAGAAGTGAGTAATTCTCACTAGACAATTTATACTTATATAACTAGTAAACTGATCGCAATTGAATATATAAACCATATCGTCATGTTATAACTGCTATTGCTATGATCATATGATGTTCACCCATGCTTATTCACCTGTTATATCATATGTTAGTGTTATATTATGCTATTATGTTCATTTATATCTGTTTATCGCACTGCAAGTTCCATGTAGAATAGAATCACTATGGGTTGAAATGGTACATACCCGAACGGACTTTAGAATAAGGAAAAATCGTTATGGGCTGAAATGACAGGCCTGAACGATTTTTGTTTATTTCATTTTTTACTTGGGATTGCGGGTTTGAAATGATCAAAATCGGGTTTTTCTTTGTAAATTACGGATTAAAATCATATATTATCCGTATCACTTTACCTAGGCTAGAAAATGATATACAGACCCGTGGTTAATATATATTTTTCTAAAAAATTTAAAATATTGTAGAAATGTAAATACTATAATATTTTGATTTAAACTTAATTAAAAATGATTTATAAAGTATTATTGATTTTCTAAAAATTTATAGGTGGAATAAATTAATGGTAAAGTTAGAAATTTGAAATATAAGTTATTTTGGAAATTATGATTTGGTGATAAATGGAATTTAAATTAAGTAGAAAATATGATAAAAATTTGAATTAAAATGAATTTTAAATGATTTTGATATAGTGTTAATGATTTTTGAATAAGTTAAAAGGTTAAATACATGAATATTTAAGTTGAATTTTGAAATATAACTTAGATTGGAAATTTGTGAATTTTGTTTAAAATGAATTTTGAGTTAATTAAATAAAATGAAAAATAAGTTATATTTGGAAATTTAAACTTAAGTGTTAAGTTAAAAATTTAATTATAAAGAATTGAAATTGAATGTTGAATTATATATGTAAATTATTATTAATTGATTTTTTGAATGAAAATTTAACTTTATAAAAACAGAATATAAGGATATTTAAATGATTGTTTTAAAAGTGAAAATATATGAATTTATACGTTTAAAATGATTTAAATAAAAATTTAATTGTTTGTGAAATTATATTGAATATTCGAAATTTAATCAACAGCATTTTTGAAATGTTATTATCTCTAATGTAAAGAATATTACAGCATTTGTAAATGCTGTAGTTGATAGAAATGAACTAAATGGCTAAATTGAATTAAGGGCTATTATAGCACTTTGTAAGTGCTGTAGTCGCTGAAATTAACCAAGGTTTTATTTGAATTAAATTAAACCTATTATAGCATTTTAAATGCTGTCTTTGTTAAATGAATTGTTTTAAAGCATAACTTTCCGTAACATCTTCTAAGTGCTACGATAGTTGAATTTATACCGTTTTGATAAATTTAAAGGAATAAATGAACTTTGAAAAGGCTAAATTTATGAGAATTTGATATTTGATTATTAAATATAATAACTTCACTTTTAAATGATTTAAATGGAATATTTAATTGGTTCAATTGGAATATTTAATTGGTTTAAATGGAGTATTTTGATTGGAAATATAAATCATTTTGAATTGTGATTTGAAATGGTATTTAAATTTAATAAAACTGAGGTTTTGAAAGATATGATATTTTGAAATGTATTTATGAATGATATTGAATTTTGAAATGATATTTGATTTCGAAGTATAAATTACTGTTTTGAAATTTTAACCACGGGATGTATTTATTTTATAGTTTAACGGATCCCTAAAGGATGGGCGATCCCAAGCATTCTTTAAGTTATTGTACATTACTACTACAGTTCACTTGAGTTGGTTTACATTATATAAGTATATATGTCCTGACTCGAGTGTTTTGTGTTTTACTTTAAGCTCGGGTCAGCCTGAGTATTTACAGCTTAGCTTTGGATTTCTTTTCTGGAGCTAAGAATTGCTGGATATTCTGCTTGTCTAGTTATCTGTTCCCTTTCAGTTTCAGTTGTTATAACGAACGGGATTTTCGACTCACGAAAGTCGACATTAATACGTCCATTGTACTACCAAGCAATCGAAGGTCGGAAAACCGTACCGTTACGATTAAAGAAGAGGTAGAAGATAGAAGAAGAAAGAAAGAAGAAAACAAAAACAATGAAAGAATCTCACAATCGCAGCGGAACACATATAATAGATAAATTAATATCTTTAAAACAAAGAACTATATCAGTTATTACATTACATCACATTACATTACATTATCAGAGTGTACAACAACAAACAGCGGAAAAGAAATACTATATACTAGTTGATACGTCATGCCATCCAGCTTGCCTCCAGATCTCTACAGCAACTCCTGAATTCCAGAATGACCTGATAACCTGACTCCAGACTGCTCGTGTAGAAAATGATGGGCACACGGATTTTAGAAAGGGAATAATAAACTCCAGGTCAGTCATGGGACTGGTGCGAGAACTTAAAACAGTTATATCTTTAAAAAAACAAAGAAATATTTTAAAATAGATTCGCAATGCTTTTAGAAAATGAAACTACCATAAGGCCTCCCGCACACACACACAATGCAAACGCAGAATCAGAGAAGATTTCTCCTTATGATAGTCAAACACGCTTGATACGAGAAATTTTCTTTGATATTATTACTATAAGTGCAAAGTGCAGGAAAACATTTCGAAAGTATAATATAAATCTTAGCTGGCATAAACATTCCACACTTATGCCTACTATAGCTACCATATTCAATAGCAGGTTACCTCCACATTCCATGGCAGGTTATAAAACTAAAACTGTACAGGGAGCTTAATGTTTCTTTGGATTTCCAATAAATGGTCAGGCCATGGAACTTCCCATTGCCACATGGGTACGCCTCTGGAAAGACGCCTCGAGAACCTAACCGGATATCTGCCAACACAAGGCCGGGTTACCCCTAGCTGGGTAACTACTGACACGAGTATGCCATCACCCGGTCGTAACCAACCTAAATCCCGAGATTCACCAACAGCCACAAAGAAATAAATTTGCCGCAACCACATATGTTAAGTATCAGGGCTCCATAGCATAATACCACCTCTATCCAGAAGGAAATGTACATATCCTATGGGAGCGCTGCCCCCAAATAACTTTGCTGCATTCTTCCTGATTTGACCATTTCCGGGGTATGAGCTTCGACGAAGTCTCGTCCACAAAGCTACGCTTTTCATAAAAGCCACGCTTTGATCAACAATTGATCAGCAGCACTTAGCATGCCACATTACCAAATTGGGAATGTATCACTAGTAACCATCAACTACATAACCTCTGGGCTCGTACCTCTTAGAGAAGGGTGTTAAGCTAAAAGAATAAATTCTCCATCACCAACAGAAATATATTTGATAGAAACCATCTTTACATCTCAAATTGTAACGTCAGACACGCATCCATACAAGTCCGTTACGGGATCGAACAAAACCAAAGGCACTTCCAAAGAAGCCATTGCAATCCTGATATTCACTAATCACGTCTGGAATTCCCATCACAAAGTGTGATAAAATCTCTATATCGGAGATCAGCCGATGTAGAGTCATTCGATGTAATCCTTCCGTTTTCAAAAATATCCGGTCTTCAAATGCTATCCATTACGACATATCACTATTCGGAATGGGATTTATGACCCAAAGGTCCTCTCCCGGCTAAACCGAATAACGAGCGCTTATTTTAAAATAAGTGTAGCATTCAAATTCAAGCAAATCACAACAAATACCCATTAAAAGGTAAATATTGATAGTCGGTTACTTTACTATCAAATAGATACGTACAACGTCACCAGATTTCAAATAATTTCCCAAATTATTTATTTTCCAAAAATATCTTGACAAGATTTATTTTTCCACACTTCAACCATTTGAAAACAATTTCAAATCACTTTTCAATTTATCTTTAAAAGATATAATCTCAAAACATTTCACTTCATGTTGGAAAAAAAAATTTCCATACTTATTTATTTATAAGCAATTCACCAATCTATTTATTCTATTTTCAACATTTGGAAATTATTCAATATACTTAAATCACAATTAAGTATATATTTTATTCTTTAAGGAAAACATTCTCTTAAACACATTTGTTTGAGTCAAAACGAATGTTACGCAAAACATTGTTACGACAACCCAAAATAACTAGTATAGGGATTCGAAATTAAGATAGATATATAAATCTGAATACTATATAAAACATTTCCTTTCGAAATCATATACTATAACAACAGTGTTATAGTCCACCATTTCCTTATATTTCTCGAAAACGTTTATTTCAACAATGAATGTTGAAATCTATGGGTTCGATACTTAATATATTTTAAAACACCTTTAAATCGTTTTAATTCTATTTAAAATATCACTTTCCAAAACATTTCTTTAATATATTATTCACTGTCCAAAATCGTGAATATACTTCTTTAACCAAATTCAACGTTTCTACACATTTTATTATTAAAGGATTATCCACTGTCCAAAATCGTGCGTAATCTCCTTTAATAATCTAAAATAATTAACTTATCAAAATAAGTCGATTTTAGATTTGTAAAACAACGTTTATAAATTCACATCTATATAATTTTATAAAAACTTCAACTTATAAAATCCCTTAATTTACAAATTCTATTTATATCTCATTTAAATGCCAAAATCCAATTTATAAGTTGGTTACATATAAATGTTTTACTTTACAAAATCTATTCATTTTAAAACTTCACAATATGTATAAATCAATAAATTTCATTCACTTATGAAATCCATTTATATTTCATTTTAACACTTATAAAAACTCGTTTTATAATTCCAATATTTTAATTTATAAATATCAATTTTATAAATCTTTTATACAAACCGTTTATAATAATTCAAAAATACCAATTTAAACCATTTTACAAATAAATTAACTACTTATTTCAAATATCACATTTTGGTTATATTTCCCATAAATCATATTTTTTATAACATAAAAATTAAAACGTTTATTTATTTAAAATGAATCGATTCCAAAATTTGATAAAACGTATACTTTCAAAAATCACTTTAAAATCCTTTTAAAACTTGAAAATCATCACTTCAACACTTTTAATTTTCCAAAATAGGACCAATGCTGCAACAACACTAAATATAACAACCACGACATCCAAACGTCATATATCAATATGATAACAGAATATATCGCAAATATCTGTAAATAAATCAATACTGTTGAGGAATCCAATTGGATCCCTCCAACCTGTTTCCCTGCATCCACAGATGCTAGCACAATACCAATCCCGTTTCAAGATGGAATATCGCGGTAAATGGGTTTATATAAAATAATATCCGCTATTATGCGGCATAATAGGGTCTCATCCGCTATATAATGCGGGAAAATCGACTCCAAGTACATATATAATACCAATTCCACTTCACGGTGGAATATCGCGGTATATGTGTGTAATAAATAACATCCGCTTAATATACGGCGTATAGGGTCTATTTCAATACAACGAATAGCAATTTATCATTCAAGCATACAATCAAGCAATTCTAAATCTAACTATTTAAATTTTAAATCGAAACACAATTCGATTGAGTGAGAAGTTCTCGCCTTACTTCCAATAATAGTTGCAGTGTTTTATTTCGAATAAAATTAAACGCGTGTTTAATTTTACCCAAAATTTTCACTAGCTCCAATAAATCCCAATCATGCTCCATCACGTAGTATTCATCCATACGATTCCAACGCAAGTCGTTTCGTCAAATTCTGACCTCGTACGAAGAAGTTATAGCATTTTAAACATTACACAATTTAAAAATAAAATAATTTGCATTTCTTTTTATTTATTTTAACCTAGATATCTTCTTGTCGTCCATTTTTCTTTGATCGAATCTGGCCGTCCCCTTTTCCTTCTCCATCGCGTGAACATCCAGGCCGAAGAACCCATTTTTGCCGCCCTAAACCCTAAAGCCCGCGACTACCACGCTTGCCTACACCACGATCGAACGACACCACCTCGAAGCCCTTCACGAACGGCACCACCGCAAAGAGCACCATGAAGCTCGACGCCTCCAATGCCTAGAAAACCAAACCCAAACACCATACGAACGCGGCCAATTTCCCGTTCATCCACCGCCTCGTTTTCGATCACAGCCGTTGAACTTGTAGTTCGCAACGTGCTCTACAACATTCATTTAGGAAGTTTGTCGAATTAATTGGTGGATTTGAAGAGAATGAGGGAGAAATAGGATGTATTTTCGGCCATTAAAACTCTAAGTGGCGGCTGAAGCTTGTAGATTAGGGTTTGTGAAAAATAAAGGATATGAGGTCCTTATATAGAAAATTACGCGACACTATTCACCCGAAATTTTTCTGAACTTGAAACGAAGCGTGCCGCGTGGCATTTATAATGTTTTACCCCTATTCCGTACGCAATGGAATATATATTAGGAGCCAATTCGATCAAATTTGGAAGATAAGTTTTCGAATCGACTATTTAAATTCAAAAATTCACTCACATCGATTTCAGTGCGTATTGGCTTACCCCAGACAAACCGTAAATCCGATTGACATGAAATTTGAAATCTTACTATAATATAACATTACGGATCCGATGAAACTGGTTTCGTCGAAATCCGAGACCGTTTGAAAAATGGCTATTTTTACTCGTCAATTAAATATTAATATATTCAATTTCTACATTTTAACTTTTAATTCAATTTTAAAATTTCTATAACATCATTCTAACTCCAATTGATTTAATACAACTTTATAAATCATTTTTAATCACATTAAACCCTATTTCCAATTATTTCTGAAATTTCAAATATTAAACTATCGATTTAATTATCCAATAAATCTAGATATTCGAAATAATATTTATTCAACTTACAAATTTTACTTGTTAATATTTAAAATCAATTAAATATACAATTTCAATTGACATAAACTCTGGGTCATTACAAACTTCCCCTCTTAAAAGAATTTCGTCCTCGACATTGCCAAGAAAAAGTCTTGAAATCCATTAACTTTTCGAAACCATTCTTTCAAATTAAATTTCAAATTCATTTAAACATTTTAACTTTTCCAAAATCCATAGTTAAACTTCTTACAATAACTTTACTAAGTTTTCAAATCATACTTAGTTATCTTTTCAAAACAACCAATATCGTTTAACTTTCAACTCAAAATCAAAATTATAGTTTTAAAAAAAAATTCAAAATTCCTAAAAATTTTCTGACGCCTTCAATTTTCAAAAAAATTCACCATAGTGTCCTTTGCGTGGTTCGATCCGAAAAAAAGGGCAATATATATCACAAATATACATCTCATCAAAGTAATGAGGCATCCTAATGGGAAAAAATGTAAAAGTACGATATGTAATCCGAGATATGTGCCTTATATATTATTAGCGAGCATATACGGCTAATATAGTGTGAAAGCGAGATCCAAAAGCTAAGCAAGCACAATCCACACCTACTAAACACTCAACAAATCATGAGAAACATGTATATATGAAAGTAATATCAATATACAACACGTATCACTACAACAACTACATATGCCAATATAGCAAATGCAACAAAAAGTAATAAATGCAGTCATCAACCAACTATCATCCAATTAACATCCAATAAATCCATATCAAATTAATATACATTCACTTCTCATTAATATTCAATGAATTGGTTTTTCATTCAATCACATTGGATTCATTAACATTGGACTTTACTAAAATTCATTTATTCATTTTCAATTAGTTTATATTCACTAATTTACATTCAAGATAGTTCACTTCCACATTCAAATCAAATTTCATAGCTTTCAATTTTATCAATTCAACTCCATATGAATTTCTATACAATCAACTAACAAAAATCTAACAATCAATGTATATTCGATATAACCAAATTCATTCAATTTACTTTACATTCAATTTGGTTCAACACATTTAATTAGCTTTAATGAATTAACACTAACATCCATTATTCTATATCAATTCTTTTACATTCGATTGATTAATATCCAATTCACTGGTTCAATTCAATTGCTAATTCAATTTACCATATAAAGTTGAATTTCATGTATATAACTCAAGTTCATATTCATCACTTCACTTTATTAATTTACTTCGATACCAAAATCAAATTCATTCAACATTACTTAAGTTATATTCCATTTCAAACATCATTTGTTTAACTTAACTTAAATTTTCAAATCCATATTAAATAATCACCTATCTAATTCAATTTAATTTATTTAACTTCCTTTAGTTAAATTTTCACATCATATATTTACTATGCTAACCCAAATCCTTTAACTTTACCAAAGCTAAATTTATTATTTCATATTATAAGTTCAAAACTTGATTACTTATATTCAACAATTACAACTTGGATTTTAGTTTCAAATTTGTTTATCACAACCAAACTTCCATTATAAATTTACTATGGTAGCAAATCCATCACATAGAAACTTGAAAATGATACTGATGATGCTGCAGTCATTACCCTTATTATTTCCCAGTAACAGTAGTGGATCCAGTGCTTAATATTCTTTCAAAAAAAAAAAATTCCTTTTTATTCATAAATCACATTTGCAAATCTTTTACTTATATAATTTCACTATTTTCTCCTTACTTATATAAGATCATTTCACAATTGTAAATCATATTAATTATAATTCCATATTTATAATTCTTCGCTTATGCAATTTATTCTTTTACAATTGTTTTTATTTGGATTATTCAAACATCCTTTAATTAGCTTATATATATTCTTACATTTTCAACGACCAAGTAATCAATTTATATACAGTTTAATAATTTCTGAAAAATTATTTACTTTATATTTAAAATATAATCGAGGTAAAATTATTTCATTTACCCTATCTAAAATGATACTGTGTCAGTTTATCTCGTTTAAGAGTTTAGAAACCCCTATCGATGACAGTTAGCTAGACTGCATCGAACAGAATCTATAAACAATCAACCGATAAGTCAACACAATACAAAACAATTTCATATTCAACAACAAATACGCGCTCATATATATTATTACACTCACACTCATTCTAGAGTACTACTGACTCTATCTCTAATGAGTAATTCCCAACAGAGCCAAGGTTGTCACTTAACCATATGCTCTGATGCCACATTGTGACGAACGGAATTTTCGACTCACGAAAGTCGACATTAATACGTCCATTGTATCAACGGCCGAGCAATCGAAGGCTGGAAAACTGTACTGTTAGGGTTAAAGAAGAGGTAGACGATAGAAGAAGAAAGAAAGAAGAAAATAGAAACAATGACAGAATCTCACATTCGCAGCGGAACACATATAATATATCAATGAATATCTTTAAAACAAATAACTATATCAGTTATTACATTACATCACATTACATTACATTATCAGAGTGTACAACAACAAATAGAGGAAAAGAAATAATATATACTAGTTGATATGCCATGCCATCCAGCTTGCCTCCAGATCTCTACAGCAACTCCTGAATTCCAGAATGACCTGATAACCTTACTCTAGACTGCCCGTGTAGAAAATGATGGGCACCCAGAGTTTAGGAAGGGAACAATAAACCCAGGTCAGTAATGAGACTGGTGTGAGAAATTAAAATAGTTATATCTTTAAAAACAAACAAAGAAATATTTTAAAATAGATTCGCAGTGCTTTTAGAAAATGAAACTACCATAAGGCCTCCCACACACACACACACACAATGCAAACGCAGAATCGGAGGATATTTCTCCTTATGTTAGTCAAACATGCTTGGTATGAGAAATTTTCTTTAATATTATTACTATAAGTGCAAAGTGCAGGAAAAACATTTCGAAAGTATAATATAAATCTTTGCCGGCATAGACATTTTCCGCACTTATGCCTACTATAACTACCATGTTCAATAGCAGGTTACCGCCACATTCCATGGCAGGTTATACAACTAAAACTGTACATGGCTCGTATTGTTTCTTTGGATTTCCAACGAATGATCAGGCCAAGGAACTTCCCATTGCCACATAGGTACGCCTCTGGAAGGACCCCCCGAGAACCTAACCTGGTCTCTGCCAACACAAGGCCAGGTAACCCCTAGCTGGGTAACTACAGATACGAGTATGCCATCCCCCGGTCATAACCAACCTAAATCCCGAGATTCACCAACAACCACAAAGAAATAAATTTGCAGAACCACATAGGTTAAGTATCAGGGCTCCATACCGTAATACCACCTCTATCCAGAAGGAAAAGTACATACCCTCTGGGGGCGCTGTACCCAAATAACCTTGTTGCATTCTTCCTATTTTGACCATTTTCGGGGTGTGAGGTTCGACGAAGTATCGTCCACAAAGCTACGCTTTTCATAAAAGCCACGATTTGATCAACAAATGATCAGTAGCACTCAGCATGCCACTTACCAAATTGGGAATGTATCACTAGTAACCATCAACTGCATAACCTCTGAGCTCGTACCTCTTAGAGAAGGGTGTTAAGCTAAAAGAATAAATTCTCCGCCACCAACAGAAATATATTTGATAGAAACCAGCTTTATGTCTCAAATTGTAACGTCAGACACACATCCATACAAGTCCATTCCGGGATCGAACAGAACTGAAGGCACTTCTAAAGAAGCCCTTGCAATCCGGATATTCACTAATCACGTCCGGAATTCCCATCACAAACGGTGATAAAATCTCTATATCGGAGATCAACCGATGCAGAGTCATTCGATTTAATCCTTCCGTTTTCAAAAATATCCGGTCTTCAACACCGGTCTTCAAATGCTATCCATTACGACATAACACTATTCGAAATGGGGTTTATGACCCAAAGGTCCTCTCCCGGCTAAACTGAATAACGAGCGCTTATTTTAAAATAAGTGTAGCATTCAAATTCAAGCAAATCACATCAAATACTCATTAAAAGGTAAATATTGATAGTCGGTTATTTAACTATCAAATAGATATGTACAACATCACCAGATTCCAAATAATTTCCCAAATTATTTATTTTCCAAACATATCTTTGCAAGATATATTTTTCCACACTTCAACCATTTGAAAACAATTTCAAATCACTTTTCAATTTATCTTTAAAAGATATAACCTCAAAACATTTCAATTCATATTGGAAAAAAACATTTCCATACTTATTTATTTATAAGTAATTCACCAATCTATTTATTTTATTTTCTACATTTGGAAAATATTCAATATACTTAAATCACAATTAAGTATATATTTTATTCTTTAAGGAAAACATTCTCTTAAACACATTTATTTGAGTCAAAACGAATGTTACGTAAAACATCGCTACGACAACCCAAAATCACTAGTATAGGGATTCGAAATTAAGATAGATATATAAATCCCAATACTATATAAAACTTTTCCTTTCGAAATCATTTACCTTAACAATAGTGTTATAGTCCACCATTTCCTTATATTTCTCGAAAATGTCTATTTCAACAATGAATGTTGAAATCTATGGGTTCGATACTTAATACATTTTAAAACACCTTTAATTCGTTTTAATTCTATTTAAAATATCACTTCCCAAAACATTTCTTTAATATATTATTCACTGTCCAACATCGTGAATATACTTCGTTAACCAAATTCAACGTTTCTACACATTTTATTTTTAAAGGATTATCCACTGTCCAAAATCGTGGATAATCTCCTTTAATAATCTAAAATAATTGACTTATCAAAATAAGTCGATTTCAGATTTATAAAACAACGTTTATAAATTCACATCTATATAATTTTATAAAAACTTCAACTTATAAAATCCTATAATTTACAAATTCTATTTATATCTCCATTAAATGCCAAAATCCAACTTATAAGTTGATTACTTATAAATCTTTTATTTTACAAGATCTATTCATTTTATAACTTCACAATTTATAAATCTATATATTTCATTCACTTATGAAATCCATTTATATTTCATTTTAACACTTATAAAAACTCATTTTATAATTCCAATATTTTAATTTATAAATATAAATTTTATAAATCTTTTATATAAACCGTTTATAATAATTCAAAAATCCCAATTTAAACCATTTTACAACTAAATTAACTACTTATTTCAAAAATCACATTTCAGTTATATTTCACAACAATCATATTTTTTATAACATAAAAATTAAAACGTTTATTTATTTAAAATGAATCAATTCCAAAATTTAATAAAACGTGTACTTTCAAAAATCACTTTAAAATCCTTTTAATATTTGAAAATCATCACTTTAACCCTTTTAATTTTCCAAAATAGGCCCAATGCTCCAACAACACTAAATATAACAACCACGACATCCAAACGTCATATATCAATATGATAACAGAATATATCGCAAATATCTGTAAATAAATCAATACTGTTGAGGAATCCAATTGGATCCCTCCAACTTGTTTCCCTGCATCCACAGATGTTAGCACAATACCAATCCCATTTCAAGACGGAATATCGCGGTACATGGGTTTATATAAAATATTATCCGCTATTATGAGGCGCAATAGGGTCTCATCCGCTATATAATGCGGGAAAATCAACTCCAAGTACATATATAATACCAATTCCAATTCACGGTGGAATATCGTGGTATATGTGTTTAATAAATAACATCCGCTTAATATACGGCGTATAGGGTCTATTTCAATACAACAGATAGCAATTTATCATTCAAGCGTACAATCGAGCAATTTTAAATCTAACTATTTAAAATTCAAATCGAAACACAATTCGATTGAGAGAGAAGTTCTCACCTTGCTTCCAATAATAGTTGTAGTGTTTTATTTCGAATAAAATTAAACGTGCGTTTAATTTTACCCAAAATTTTCACTAGCTCTAATAAATCCCAATCCTTCACCATCGCGTAATATTCGTCCATACGATTCCAACGTAAGTCGTTTCGTCAAATTCTGACCTCGTATGAAGAAGTTATAGCGTTTTAAACATTACACAATTTTAACCGTCCCCTTTTCCTTCTCCATCGCGTGTACATCCAGGCCGAAGAACCCATTTTTGCCGCCCCAAACCCTAAAGCTCGCGACTACCACACTCGCCTACACCACGATCGAACGACACCACCTCGAAGTCCTTCGTGCATGGCACCACCGCCCAGAGCACCATGAAGCTCGACGCCTCAAATGCCTAGAAAACCGAACCCGAACACCATACGAACGCGGCCAATTTCCCGTTGATCCACCCCTTGTTTTCGATCACAGCCGTAGAACTTGTAGTTCGCAACGTGCACTACAACTTTCATTTAGGAAGTTTTTCGAATTGATTGGTGGATTTGAAGAGAATGAGGGAGAAAGAGGATTAATTTTCGGCCATTAAAACTCTATGTGGCGGCTGAAGCTTGTAGATTAGGGTTTGTGAAAAATAAAGAATATGAGGTCCTTATATAGAAAATTACGCGACACTATTCACCCGAAATTTATCCGAACTCGAAACGAAGCGAGCCGCTTGGCGTTTATAATTTTTAACCCCTATTCTGAACGCAATGGAATATATATCGGGAGCCAATTCGATCAAATTTGGAAGATAAGTTTTCGAATCGACTATTTAAATTTAAAAATTCACTCAAACCGATTTCAGTGCGTATTAGCTTGCCCCGGACAAACCGTAAATTTGATTGATACGAAATTTGAAATCTTATTACAATATAACATTACGGATCCGATGAAACTGATTTCGTCGAAATCCGAGACCGTTTGTAAAATGGCTATTTTTATTCGTCAATTAAATAATAAAATATTCAATTTCTATAATTTAACTTTTAATTCAATTTTAAAAGTTCTATAACATCATTCTAACTCCAATATGATTTAATACAACTTTATAAATCATTTTTAATCACATTAAACCCTATTTCCAACTATTTCTGAAATTTCAAATATTAAACTATCGATTTAATTATCCAATAAATCTAGATATTCGAAATAAAATTTATTCAACTTACAAATTTTACTTGTTAATATTTAAAATCAATTAAATATACGAATTTCAAATGACAGAAATTCTGGGTCGTTACAGTTGTTCTATTTCAGCTTTGGTATTTAAAAACTTCTATGTATTTGAGATTTATATTGTATATGATTTCAGACTGATATTATGTATTTTGTTTTGAGAGTTTGTTATAGTAGCTTCATGAACTACTATGGTATTTCAATTTCTGCTGCGAGTTATTCTGATATTTCTATGTCTGTGATTCTGTGATTGTATTTCATTTTCTCCAAATTTATTTACAATGCGGTATTTTGAGCAATTCAAGTCCTGCATGTGCAGATGCGAATGGTTAAAAATATCGGGTTGTCACAGTTGGTACCAGAGCTTTGGTTTTAGGAAAACCATAGCCTGCGGAGTAAAAACTCATTAGAGATAGGGTAGAAATACCCTAGAATGAGTGAAATCAATCTCAGAATCATTTCCTAGTGAGAGAGCGTATTTTCAAAGTATAAAATAATTTCCAAATGATTTTTAAAGAATTTTCAAAGATTATTCTGGTATAAAAATTTTCTTATTTTGAAACCAAGATTTTCCAAACTTCGTTCCTTCTGTATCCACCATGTTAGAAATCTCTTGGTTAGGATTCTTATCGATTTGGATTCCTTGAACTTTGGAACGCTCCCACTTGTTCTAAAATCCAGTCTTGTTTTCCTTATTTCATCCTTTTGATTTTGGATCATTCCGTAACTCCACTTTGGAATGTCCTCTATAAAGATCAGTGATTCCATAAATCTTTGATTGATTTGTAAGGGGGTGAAACTCCTTTAGAATTGGCATTGATTCACCGGAGATTTCGGTATCCTCGGATTTCGATGCTATTTATCTCCTGCTCTACCTGGATTCTATCTCTAGTGATCGAATGTCGATTTGCCTTAGATTTTCGAATTGATTAAATTCCTGAAGTCTCGATTGACCGATTAAGGTCGCCCGCGATTCATAAAGGCTTATCCATCTTCTATTTGGTAGTTAAATTATCTCATCTTCGTTCGAGCTTATCTTCGAACCAAAATTCTATTTGATTAGAGTCCTCTAATTTGAATCTCTATTGTTTGGTGTAACGACCCGCCGCCCTGACCGCCTCTAGCTGGTAATTAAACCAACTCGAAACTTTCAAAATGACGGATTGTTAGTCAGTTTATAGAGTTTAAACAGAAACAGCCACAGAATCACAGAATAATCATAATATTATTCATAAATGAATTTTCTTACATACATATATCAGAGTTTGTACAATGCATTAAATTTTTATACAGCGGGATATATCATTTATTATTGAGTACAAGAAAAAATTTTCTAGAAAAACTTTAGTGAAGTGCTTTCCCCTCTCTCTAACTTCGCTACCTGAAAATCTTCAAGCTGTAAAAATACTCGGTCTGACCTGAGCGTTTATTGCAAAACACAAAAACACTCGAGTCAGGATTAATCTTTATTCAAGTAATTAAATTTGAAATGAATTGAAATAAATGGTAACAGCCCAAAATACAGTGTGTCAAAAATCAGCCTGAATATAACTAAGCATTAAGGCCAAGCACAGATGAACAAACAAGGTCCCAAAATGAATGGACAACAATTCATGGATTTATAAGTGCAACTGAACAAATGAAACAGGGACAGTGAATGATTCAACATAACAACATCGAAGTGCAACATGTTTGAAAACTCAATTAGAACTCTGTAACCAGGTATGAACAGAGAACAGAGAAGCAACAGGGAAACAAACTTAAATTAAATTATTATTATTTTTTTAAAATCTATCAATCCTGTGTGGCTGCAGTGCACACATATATTTGTACACATGTGCACTGCCTCGCCAACACGTGTGCATCAAGCATGAAGCATACAACCTCAAATAACCACTGCAACAATACTTTAAATGGAGGCAGAACAACAATGAAAAAGCAAATGCACATCTAAACCAATATTGCAAGAGGCAACAAGAATGGCCAGAACAGTGAATGGAAACATACACTCGCAATAGAAAGTTTCGAAAAGGAGAACCAGAAGTGCAAGTGTGTAAGCACAACTTCACAATAACAAGGCAATGCACTATGCAGTGGACAACAGCACCAAAGTGCAAAATCTCTAGTGACCAAGAGCACCAAAACCAACTACACTACTCAAAGTACACAGTGGCCAGAACAGTTTAACAAACAAGATTCAACTTCAAAAATGAAACAAGTCAAAGTCTTCAACTCAACTAAACAGGCAAGCCCAACTCAAATACACCAGTGACAACCAAAGTACTAACAACCAATATGCAGACAACTACAAATACCAGTGATACAAGTGCAACACAGTTGCAAACAACATAGGAAACAGATAACATCATTGCCTAATTAAAATATTGTAACAACATGGTGAACAACACAGTGAAGATGATAAATACATCCAGAACTATACAATGAACAATGCAAACTAAATGAAACAGTGGACAGGACAAATACAGTGCAACTCAATGCTACAAAAGACCAACAGTATTAATGCAACTCCATGCCAATATGACTGCAAGAACATGAGTATAGATAACAGCATGGAAAAATGCAAATCAACTCAGAGAGCACAACATGAAGACCACAAAGCCAAGCATGTACATAAGTGGACAATGCAGACAATAGTTAAGTTCAAGTGCAACAAAATGGAATGCAACTACAAGTGCAACAATCAAGTCTAAATGCATAAATGAGGAAACTGCAGTGGACAGTGCAGACAAAATGAAAGGTACCAGTGAATGGGAAAACGTGTGAACATAGCAACTGCCACAAGTAATGCAACAGTGACCAACTTAAATGACAGCAATGCACAAATGTAAAGTGGAGTAAATGTCAACATGAAATGATCGAGGGTCAAAATAGAGACAAAGTCATAAGACTCAACATGTACATGTACTGATCAGTGAACCCAAAGCTAACAGAGCCAACACAAATGAGCAAGTGAACTAGTCAACATGCATATATCTCAAAAACAAAGGGACGACACTGTTTTCAAAATGAGACAACAATTTCAAAACTCAAGTGAACATGCAAGCATATATTCATACATCTACCAGTAATAAACTTGTAAATTGCTTTGATTATTTCCTTAACATTAAAAGCTTCAGATTTAAAATGAACAGATTTTCTTTAAAGATTAAAGCATAACATCAATTTTATAAGGAGGATTTAAATTTCAAAGAAAATAGGTTTAGCCTATACTGTTTAAACAGAGGCATATACACAGATATACAAACATTCCAAAAACATGTATGCACTGATACATTCAACATTCAGGCATATTTAACAACATTCCAGATCATCCTTTTCTCTTATCAAATAACACAACTTAATCATCCATTCAAGATGGCTTTGAGTCATTACCTCCATTCATGGCTATATATATACTGGGTAATAAAAGTGTTTTAACCTTAAAAGTTTCAGTTTTGCTCACAGTCATTTCAAATAACAAAGAAAATTGGGTTGAAATACTTATATATATATATATATACACGCATACACCCAAGAACAATGTTTCCAGAAAAGCAAAACACAAGCATTTCATTCATTTAATTCAAGCCATCATATTCATTCAGGAATTCAAGCACACAAGATTTGATTGCATCTGTTCTTATCAGTTTAAAACAAATTTAATAGCATCTGTTTTTAACAGTTTAAATTGGATTGACCGAGAGCAAAGAGCAAAACAAGATTCAAAACTTTAAAGTATAGTTTGCTCACAGTATTATATATATATTTTTTCTTGAAACTGCATAACATAACAGATGTGGCATATATATACAGATACACGAGCATGCATCCATCACATGCAGCAACACAAAAACAAGCATCTGTCCTCATCAATTTAAATTAAATTCCAAATAGTGTCTGTTCTCACCAGTTTAAAAATAAATCCCAAATAGCATCTGTTCTCAACAGTTAAAAACAATCACAAATAGATAGCATCTGTTCTCATCAATTTAAAACAAATTACAAATAGTGTCTGTTCTCACCAGTTTAAAATTAATATCAATAGCATCTGCTCTTATTAGTTTGAAAACAAAATTTATAGCATCTGTTTTCATCAGTTAAAAAGCAAATTCAAATAACATCTGTTCTTATTAATTTAAAATCAAAATATCAGAGCAATTGATAACGAATAACGAATAACCCCCCAATACATAGCATGCAACCAAACATCCAATTCAAACAAATTTAAACACTTGAATCAAAATCAATCGTGAGCAAAGAACTCACCTTTCACCGAATCGAAATGGCCGAAGAGTAATGAGCCAAGTTGAACGAAGATTGAAGCTGAAGCCCTAATTGTTGAAGCACGGAATCGAAGAGACGACGAGGAACGAGGACGGCCGGCATTAATTTTTTTTTCTTTCGTTTGATTACTGAAGGGTTTCGATTGAATGGGGTATCGAATAAAAAGGGAAAGGGAACGTGTTTTTGCAGAGAGGCACGATTTAGGGCGTGGGTTTTGGCGTAGGGGAAGGCATATGTGACGGCGTAGATTATGGTGATAAGGTAAGGCAACATACTCTTTCTCTTTTATTTATTTATTTATTTATTTTATTTTTTTATTATATATATTATTTTTTTCTTATTTCTTTATTTTAAATCCAATTTGTTTTGTAAAAATTTTCTTTGCTTTGTTTTTGTTTTGTTTATTTTGTTGTTTAAAACTTTATTTTTATTTTTATTTTTTTTATATTTTAAAGAAAAGAAAAATGTTATTGAGACTAACCACAAATTTATAAATTTTCATAAGCAACAATTCTTATCCAAATTTATTTTTCTTCTAAGCTGTTAGTTCGAATTTTAGATACAACTTCAATATTCAATTTCAACTTTTCACTAGATTAAATTCTAAAATTTAATAGCCAATTTATGCTGATAATTTGAAATTCACGTCAAATCATCATTTAAATATTTAAAATAAATTAAATATTCACAAATTAAATTGTTCAAAATTCAGGATCGTTACAATCTCCCCTCCTTAAAAGAATTTCGTCCCGAAATTATAAGTTAGGAAAAAACGATTGCTAAAATCTCACCGATATTTATACCCTACACAATTTTACCTAGTTTCAAACTCGCAAATAAATATAGGATTCATTCCATTTATTTTATCTCACTAGTTTTGTTCATCGATTTCAATAATCAAGACACAAAAGTCTTTTTACCAAATTTTTTTGACTTACAAAACTCGGATTTTTAAACTTGAAATCTTTCATGCTAAATATTTGCATATTATATCTTTTCCAAAGCTGTGTGCTTTCAAGATATTTTAAAAATCTTCTTCCTTAATTCATTAAGTTAGAATTATATAATTCTAATTTCAGACTATTGATTTTTTTATTCAAAGTTTGAAAATACTTGATAACTCGAAGTTTAACAAGTCCATCGTTGTTCTTACAGACTTTAGGCATACGCTGGCCAGGCGCAAGACTAAAAATCTCCAAGTACTAAACATACTTGCTTCAACTCCCAGTGAAAATACTTTTTAAAAATTCTTTTAAAAATGGATATGGAAAGCACGTTCCCCCATGGATCACAGTTTACCCGGCGGTTACGCTACTATCCCAGTAGAATCGCTTGTAACCTTAGATTTCTCATCTCTCTTGAATTTCGCCATGGTTGTCGCCTTAGATCGCGGTCCACATGGTGGTTACGCTACTATCCCAGTAGAATCGCTCGTGGCCGTAGGCATCACGCCCCTCGAATTACGCTTCGGTTTCTAGATCGCAGTTTACACGGCGGTTGCGCCACTATCCTAGTGGAATCGCTTGTAACTGTAGGCATCACGCCCCACGAATTACGCCAGCTTCAATTCACCTAATCCCAAACACGATGATCCATCGTGGGGGATCCCAGTCAGTCCCAATGGACATTCCACTAATGGAAATTCTACGTAGCTACGATTTCCAATGGACACTCCACCGAGTTCCAATCACCTTCACAAATAATAAATGGAAGGTACATTTCCATATCCTCAGTTTTTAGAAAACATATGTCATATACATATAGTACTTCATTTCACATTTCGTACATATCATACCTATGTAAACCTACACAGGACTTTTCATAATAATGACTTTCCAAACTGATAGTTTTCGAATTATTATATTCACATATATAAGTTACGAAAACTTAATTCACATTCATAACAAATAGAGGATTCCAAATTTTCCATCACGTTTAAAATTTTCCTCTAAATCGATTTGAAAATTTAAGGTTATCTCAAACCTAATTCACGTTCATAATCTAATTCATTATCGACTTCACATTCGATTTGGATTTCACGTTACATCGTCAATTCTCAACACATAATTGATGTCTATCGATATATAACCTCTAAGCTCGTATGTCTCAGAGAAGGGTGTTAAGCTAAAAGAATAAATTCTCCGCCACCACAGATATATATTTAATAGAGATCAATTGCTATGTCATCAATTCACAATGTTAGACATACAATCCCAATCGACTATCCAAAATTCAAAGCTCAACTTATATTGTTTTTGGTGTCAAAGTTAAACTCAATTTAACTCAAGATTCAATCTTTTTTTTTTTTTTGAAAAATTCAAGTTGAACTAATTGTTCAAATTTCTCAAAAATAATATCTTTACAAGACATATAATTTTCACACTTAACCATTTGAAACAAATTTCAAATATTCATTTTTCAATTTATCTTTAAAAGATAAAATTTCAAACCTTTCATTTCATATTGGAAAATATTTCCATACTTATTAAATAATAAGTAATTCACAAGTTCATTTATTTTCAACACTTGGAAAATATTCAATATACTTGAATCAAAATTAAGTATATATTCCATTCTTTAAGGAAATCATTCTTTTAAACACATTTATTTGAGTTAAAACGAATGTTGCGTAAAACATCGTTACGACAACTCAAAAATCACTAGTATAGGGATTCGAAATTTAAGATAGATATATAAATCCCAATACTATAAACAATATTTCCTTTCGGAAACCATTTACTATAACAACAGTGTTATAGTCCACCATTTCCTTATTTCTCGAAAATGCCTATTTCAACAATTGAATGTTGAAATCTATGTATTCGATACTTAATGCATTTTAAAACATCTTTAAAACCATTAACTTTTTCAATTTCAACTTCAACTTAATTCATAGTTTGAATTCCTCATACTTTTCATAATATTAGTTTTAAACCAACTACAAACTTTTCAATATTAAGTTTTTCACTTAATTTAAATTTTCCACACGTTTAAATTCTAATTCATCACTGAATTTATTAAACCTATAATGGATTATCATGTTGACAAACATCAAACTTGAAATTTAAATTCTATTTGAACTTTGCATTTACTTTCTATTTCAAAAATGATCAACTAGTCCTTTAGTAATCCATTCATCAATTGGTTCCATTAGATCTATATTTCCATATTAACCACATTTCATAATATCACTTCCCTAAAACATATCTGTTTTAGTTAATAATATATTCGCTGTCCAAAATCGTGAATATACTTATTTAAATCTATTCAGTGTTTCTACACTTTTTATTTAAAGGATTATGCACTGTCCAAAATCGTGGATAAAATTCCCAACCAACATTTACTATCACAACATTTAACTTAAAGGATAATTCGCTGTCCAAAATCACGAATATATCTCCTTTAATAACTTACAACAATTTACTTATCAAATTCAATTGATTTCGAATTTATAAACAATCTTCATAAATTCCTTTTCTAGTTATAAAACTTCGATTTACAATCTTTTTATTAATTCAATTCAATTTATATAACTCAATTATATAACAAAAGTCCATTTATAAGTTAAGTACTTATAATCCATTTATTTACTAAATCGTTCTTCAAAACATTTGAAATCAATTTTCAAAAGAATTCAGAATCAAATTCCCAAGTTATAGTTTAATTATCCTCTTGGCTATAACTAAATTGAAATATCATTTTATTTCACAATTTATTATTTTGTAGATATTCACAATATTTGATTAAAACCAATTCATTAACTCACTTCACTTAACATTTATTTTTCATAAGTCTCAATAATTCGATAATGGATTTCGAATGAGAAACTATCGTAATCCTAAATTTAGAGAGGGGAATTTTCGAAATAATTCTAACTTTCAAAATAACTTTTATCTTTCAAAGAAAACAATTTCATACTTCTTTAGATTTGAAAACATTTTTCTTTAAAGTGGTTTTAGTAACTATTCATATTAAACATCATAAACTGAGCTTTGAGTAAACCAAGGCTCCGATACCACTTTTGTAACGACCCGCCGCCCTGACCGCCTCTAGCTGGTAATTAAACCAACTCGAAACGTTCAAAATGACGGATTGTTAGTCAGTTTATAGAGTTTAAACAGAAACAGCCACAGAATCACAGAATAATCATAATATTATTCATAAATGAATTTTCTTACATACATATATCAGAGTTTGTACAATGCATTAAATTTTTATACAGCGGAATATATCATTTATTATTGAGCACAAGAAAATTTTTTCTAGCAAAACTTTAGTGAAGTGCTTTCCCCTCTCTCTAACTTCGCTGCCTGAAAATCTTCAAGCTGTAAAAATACTCGGTCTGACCCAAGCATTTATTGCAAAACACAAAAACACTCGAGTCAGGATTAATCTTTATTCAAGTAATTAAATTTGCAATGAACTGAAATAAATGGTAACAGCCCAAAATACAGTGTGTCAAAAATTAGCCTGAATATAACTAAGCATTAAGGCCAAGCACAGATGAACAAATAGGGTCCCAAAATGAATGGACAACAATTCATGGATTTATAAGTGCAACTGAGCAAATGAAACAGGGACAGTGAATGATTCAACATAACAACATCGAAGTGCAACATGTTTGAAAACTCAATTAGAACTCTGTAACCAAGTATGAACAAAGAACAGAGAAGCAACAGGGAAACAAACTTAAATTATTATTATTTTTTTAAAATCTATCAATCCTGTGTGGCTGCAGTGCACACATATATTTGTACACATGTGCACAGCCTCGCCAACACGTGTGCATCAAGCATGAAGCATACAACCTCAAATAACCACTGCAACAATACTTTAAAATGGAGGCAGAACAACAATGAAAAAGCAAATGCACATCTAAACCAATATTGCAAGAGGCAACAAGAATGGCCAGAACAGTGAATGGAAACATACACTCGCAATAGAAAGTTTCGAAAAGGAGAACCAGAAGTGCAAGTGTCTAAGCACAACTTCACAATAACAAGGCAATGCACTATGCAGTGGACAACAGCACCAAAGTGCAAAATCTCAAGTGACCAAGAGCACCAAAACCAACTACACTACTCAAAGTACACAGTGGCCAGAACAGTTTAACAAAAAAGATTCAACTTCAGAAATGAAACAAGTCAAAGTCTTCAACTCAACTAAACAGGCAAGCCCAACTCAAATACACCAGTGACAACCAAAGTACTAACAACCAATATGCAGACAACTACAAATACCAGTGATACAAGTGCAACACAGTTGCAAACAACATAGGAAACAGATAACATCATTGCCTAATTAAAATATTGTAACAACATGGTGAACAACACAGTGAAGATGATAAATACATCCAGAACTATACAATGAAAAATGCAAACTAAATAAACAGTGGACAGGACAAATACAGTGCAACTCAATGCTACAAAAGACCAACAGTATTAATGCAACTCCATGCCAATATGACTGCAAGAACATGAGTATAGATAACAGCATGGAAAAATGCAAATCAACTCAGAGAGCACAACATGAAGACCACAAAGCCAAGCATGTACATAAGTGGACAATGCAGACAATAGTTAAGTTCAAGTGCAACAAAATGGAATGCAACTACAAGTGCAACAATCAAGTCTAAATGCATAAATGAGGAAACTGCAGTGGACAGTGCAGACAAAATGAAAGGTACCAGTGAATGGGAAAACGTGTGAACATAGCAACTGCCACAAGTAATGCAACAGTGACCAACTTAAATGACAGCAATGCACAAATGTAAAGTGGAGTAAATGTCAACATGAAATGATCAAGGGTCAAAATAGAGACAAAGTCATGAGACTCAACATGTACATGTACTGATCAGTGAACCCAAAGCGAACAGAGCCAACACAAATGAGCAAGTGAACTAGTCAACATGCATATATCTCAAAAACAAAGGGACTGCACTGTTTTCAAAACGAGACAATAATTTCAAAACTCAAGTGAACATGCAAGCATATATTCATACATCTACTAGTATTAAACTTGTAAATTGCTTTGATTATTTCCTTAACATTAAAAGCTTCAGATTTAAAATGAACAGATTTTCTTTAAAGATTAAAGCATAACATCAATTTTATAAGGAGGATTTAAATTTCAAAGAAAATAGGTTTAGCCTATACTGTTGAAACAGAGGCATATACACAGATATACAAACATTCCAAAAACATGTATGCACTGATACATTCAACATTCAGGCATATTTAACAACATTCCAGATCATCCTTTTCTCTTATCAAATAACACAACTTAATCATCCATTCAAGATGGCTTTGAGTCATTACCTCCGTTCATGGCTATATATATACTGGGTAATAAAAGTGTTTTAACCTTAAAAGTTTCAGTTTTGCTCACAGTCATTTCAAATAACAAAGAAAATTGGGTTGAAATACTTATATATATACACGCATACACCCAAGAACAATGTTTCCAGAAAAGCAAAACACAAGCATTTCATTCATTTAATTCAAGCCATCATATTCATTCAGGAATTCAAGCACACAAGATTTGATTGCATCTGTTCTTATCAGTTTAAAACAAATTTAATAGCATCTGTTTTTAACAGTTTAAATTGGATTGACCGAGAGCAAAGAGCAAAACAAGATTCAAAACTTTGAAGTATAGTTTGCTCACAGTATTATATATATTTTTTCTTGAAACTGCATAACATAACAGAGGTGGCATATATATACAGATACACGAGCATGCATCCATCACATGCAGCAACACAAAAACAAGCATCTGTCCTCATCAATTTAAATTAAATTCCAAATAGTGTCTGTTCTCACCAGTTTAAAAATAAATCCCAAATAGCATCTGTTCTCAACAGTTAAAAACAATCACAAATAGATAGCATCTGTTCTCATCAATTTAAAACAAATTACAAATAGTGTCTGTTCTCACCAGTTTAAAATTAATATCAATAGCATCTGCTCTTATTAGTTTGAAAACAAAATTTATAGCATCTGTTTTCATCAGTTAAAAAGCAAATTCAAATAACATCTGTTCTTATTAATTTAAAATAAAAATATCAG
This sequence comes from Allium cepa, assembly GCA_030765085.1. Classification (NCBI taxonomy): domain Eukaryota; kingdom Viridiplantae; phylum Streptophyta; class Magnoliopsida; order Asparagales; family Amaryllidaceae; genus Allium; species Allium cepa. The sequence continues at coordinate 289,216,984 of CM060934.1, forward strand.
AGCAATTGATAACGAATAACGAATAACCCCCCAAAACATAGCATGCAACCAAACATCCAATTCAAACAAATTTAAACACTTGAATCAAAATCAATCGTGAGCAAAGAACTCACCTTTCACCGAATCGAAATGGCCGAAGAGTAATGAGCCAAGTTGAACGAAGATTGAAGCTGAAGCCCTAATTGTTGAAGCACGGAATCGAAGAGACGACGAGGAACGAGGACGGCCGCCATTAAATTTTTTTTTTCTTTCGTTTGATTACTGAAGGGTTTCGATTGAATGGGGTATCGAATAAAAAGGGAAAGGGAACGTGTTTTTGCAGAGAGGCACGATTTAGGGCGTGGGTTTTGGCGTGGGGGAAGGCATATGTGACGGCGTAGATTATGGTGATAAGGTAAGGCAACATACTCTTTCTCTTTTTTATTTTTATTTTTATTATATATATTATTTTTTTCTTATTTCTTTATTTTAAATCCAATTTGTTTTGTAAAAATTTTCTTTACTTTGTTTTTGTTTTGTTTATTTTGTTGTTTAAAACTTTATTTTATATTTTAAAGAAAAGAAAAATGTTATTGAGACTAACCACAAATTTATAAATTTTCATAAGCAACAATTCTTATCCAAATTTATTTTTCTTCTAAGCTGTTAGTTCGAATTTTAGATACAACTTCAATATTCAATTTCAACTTTTCACTAGATTAAATTCTAAAATTTAATCGCCAATTTATGCTGATAATTTGAAATTCACGTCAAATCATCATTTAAATATTTAAATAAATTAAATATTCACAAATTAAATTGTTCAAAATTCAGGATCGTTACATTTGGAATCCACCCTTGAATCATCCTTTGGAAATTTGTGTTTGGTTGTATTTTGAATTGTGTATACATCGAAATTATTATAAGGATGACCCTATTATATATAAAAGTGAAATGTTTTCAGTAAGGATTTTTATATCTTTTGAAAATGGAAATTTTTAACTTTGAAAGGATTTGAATTTTGAAAATTTATAAGAATTTGACTTATAAAAAAATTATTTATAATTGAAGGGTTTTGAATTTGAATTTCGAGGAATCGAACTCCGGTATTTTGAAATCCGTTTTAAAATTTTGGAAAATACATAATAATAATATGATTTAAAGATATTTTCTAAATATGAAATGTTTCAAATATATTCAAATGAATTCCAATGATTTCGAAGAGATTTCAAAGAAGTATCAAGGAAATAAAAGTCCATGACCCACTTATGTCGCTAGAAAATAATTTCGGTATGAATGCATGCATCATCGACATTGATTTCAAGTTTCTGAGTTGGGGAGAGGCCTCTCTAGTAGCTTTTCTATGCGAGTGATTTTGTGAAACCAATTTTGATTTCAGATTTTGAAGTATGATTTGATACTCGAAAGACATATGTGTGTGTGTATATATGAAATGATTTAAAGTAAACCGGTGTTTAGTCCTCGAGATTCAGATTTGTTTTGGTATAACCTTATCTATTGGAATTGATTTACTTATTTGTTGGTGATTTCCAACTCTTGGATTCGAAAATATGATTTCTTCGACTATTTTGAAGGTTCGAGCACTTCCAAATCAAGGTTAACTTTTCAAAGCTAAGAAATTTTGAAAGGTATAAGGTATTTGATAACGAATATAAGTTTAGTTTTGTATGATTTAAGTATAAGGTAATATGATTAAAATAAGTTTGAAACTGTTTTGTTGAGTGAAATAAATAAGACTATTTTGAATTATACTAGTATGAAATATAGATTTGAAATGTTTTGAATAAAGTGTATATATATAGGAAAATAATCTTTCCAATGGTAAATTGGATTTTTCATATTGAATAAATAGTTTGAAGGTTTAAAAAATGGTTTTAAACTTTGTAACCATTTTAGATATTTTGATGATTGAAATGGTTTGGAAATAATTTAATCTTTATTTTGATAAAGAATGTGAATTTGAAATAATAATTGATTTTGATAAATGAATATTTGAAGTTTATATTAGTATGAAAGGTTAGTTAGTTTATTTGTAAATTGAGTTTATTCAAATTATATTGGATTTATGAAAAGAAAATTTCAAAACTAAGTAATAATAAAGTAAATTTGTGATATATGAAATTATAAAATTTAGTTTTGAAATATGGTATATTTAAGCTTTGAAATATATTAAAGATTGAATAGTTTATTTAATGGATCAAATCTTTATTTGAAATTGATAATATTTGAAATGGTTTTGTTGGAAAACTAAATTGAATTGAAACTGATGGTTTGAATGAATTAAAATTGGAAATTTTAGATTTGGGTTTAATTGAATAAATTTGTGAAATGTAAAGAATTAAAAGAATGTTTTATGATTTCAAATGAATGATTTCGAAATGTTATGATTTTCAAAGTGTAATGATTTCAAGTATTTTGGTTTCGAAAGATTTATAACGTTGAAAGCATTATATTTTTTGAAAGTGAATATATGTTTGAAATGGAAACGAATTTGTTTGACATAAATTTTGTTGATTTGGAAATTTTGATTATTTTCTAAATCTATTGATTTAAGAAACTTTGAAACTGAATATATGTAATTAGGAAGAAATGATTTGGCGAAATCATATATGATTTTGAAACTGAATTGATATTGAAACGGTTTGAAATTGAAAACCTTGTTTATTTAAATACTTTGATTTGGGAGTTATCGAACTTATATAAAATTGATTTGTATAAGTATGAAGTGATTTGAAACTTTTGATTTGAAAGGGTACTCAATTTGTAAAGAGAAATTTTATATAATCAAAGTATATATAAGTGTGATTTGATATACTATTGATTTGGAAAGTATTTGATTTGGAAATGAAATATTATATACAATGGACTTTATATAAGTATGATATTTGAAAGTGATTTTGAAAGGTACTATATGATACATATTTTCGAAGTAAAGGTACGGAAAGTGTAGGATCTAGATTAACCCTAGAGGGGGGTGAATAGGGTTATAGCAAATTTTCTCGAATTAAACACAAAAACAAACTGCAGAGAGATAAATACGCTGAAAAGTAAATCACATACAAAATTTACACAGCTTTGGCAACCCCTGCCTACTGCTGCATTCCCATATTTCTATTAGAATTAAACAGTCTCCCGCTTACAAACACTCTAACAGACTCGCACACCCTGCTACCGCCTATAGAGTTTTGCAAACTCACACACCCTGCTCACTGAACTAATTCTAACTAGACAATCTGACACAAGCTAAAACCTAGGTGGTGATTTACCAAGATTTGAACCTTAAAAGAAAATTTAAAACAAACTTAAAAACAATTTAAAACTAAAACCCTATTTGAATATAAACTAAAGCCCCCTTTATAAAACAAAGCCGGCCCAATTGTTTTGCCCGTTCCTTTTTCTTTTGTCTTGTGAAGAAAATGGCGGCTTTGATTCTTCGTTCGTTCTTTGTCCAAATTAGGGCTTTCAGTAAATATAGACGATCGCGACTATTCCTGCTCGATTGAACTTGGTTCTCTTGCTTTATTTGTTGATCGTCTCTTGAGATGATGTCTGCCGCTCCTATTGGATCAAGTTCACTGTTTGCTTCGGTATGTAATTTCCTTGTTTTTGCTTTTCTGATTTTCGTACTCGAACTCGATGATGTGATTATCTTGCCGATGATGATTGTGGGTTTATATTTGGATTCGATTCGATTTTTCCACACACTGATGATGATTTGGGGTTTGGTATTTATATGAATTCCGAGACCCTAATCAATTCGATACTTTCCTAAATTTTGCTTTCCTAATATTGTTACAACTTGATACACACGGTTTTGATTTTAAAACGTTCGATTTTCCTTGATTAATACGGTAGAGACTTTACTCTTTTAGTTTGCTTTGACTTTTTCAAAAATACGCATTTGAATTTTATACTGCATTGATTATTTTGCGTCTGCATTGTTATTCTTCGACTTGTTTACTTCTTGATTGCCACGGCTTCGGCCACCTTTGTGTTCATCCCTGTGAGCTTGGTGAATTTCTCTGACTTGACTCCAGTATGCTTCCTTGCTTGACTTGATGCCTTGAATTTGATACGTTTGATTACCACTCGCTTTGACTTGATTACACTGCTATGTACTTGTCAGTCTTGTACATTTATTGTTTGCATTGAGCATTTTGTATGCTTTCATTTTTGGTTTTACACTGCTTCATCATGCTGCATACTCTGCTGTTGAGTTCCTATAATTTTCTTTATATATGAACTCGCATTGCTTCGAGTTGTATTTACACCCCTTTCTGTTGCATTCATGTACACTACACTTTCTTGAGTTACTTTGTTGTCACTGGTTCATTGGGCTGAGTTGTTTCACTGGTGCATTGCCTTTGTGGTCTGCACTTTCATTGAGCACTTTTTCATCTAGATGCATTCTGTTGTTCATTGCTTGAGACATTCATGTTGCAACTGGTTTGAACCAGATTTTGTTTCATGATGTACTTGATTCTGCTGGTTTGTATAAGTTCTTGGTCATTGCTTTTGGTCTGCACTTGCATACTCTCCATTTTGCATACTGGGTTGTATATTGTTTTGACCTGAACTTCAATTAATGTTATCATTGTATAATCTGTAGCATGGCACTGCTTGCTTCCTGTCTCATTTCCATACTGAGATTCACTGTTTGGTTGCATACACATATATGTTTTCATTGCACTCATATTTTGGGTTTGTGGTTGAAGTTGTAGCTATTGCACTTGTTATTGATACTGTTGACTTTGATCATCATGTAGCCTGGTCTGGTGCAACTTGTTTGCTGTGACATTTCTTCGAGTTAGTTTGCATCTTTGCAGTGTTTTCTTGATGGTGCTTGATCATTTCTTTTTCAAAACTGTTGGAGTTGTTTCACTTTAACTTGTTACTTGATCTGTTTCATTTGAGTTGTAGCTTGAAGGCTTGGAGTCTTCGTGCTTCATGGACTTGGTTCGACATTTCAGTTTGATTCACTATTGAGTTGTAATGTTTACTTGTGGTCTTCATTTGGGTTTGTTTTTGCATTCATGTCTTCTTTGTATCATTCTTGCAGTCTTCATTTTTACTGTTATGTTGGTGGCAATCTTGTACTACTTGTATTTGCATTTGGTCTGCACTGTGTCTTGATTCACTTCATGTTGATTTTTGAAATTTCACTTGAGTTGAATCCAGTTTCAACACTCGGGTTTGACCTTGTGCTCGTGACATGATTTTAAATATATTACACGTGAGTTGAACCCGGCTTTTCATATGGGTTTGACCTGTGCTCACTAGTCCCTGTAGCATTATCAAGTGTATATCGCTGTGCACGGCCTTGTGGCATGTACATTGATACACTGTGCATGTCACATTGTTCGTGTATGATGAATTCAAATGTGAATGATGACGAACAACCCAAATAACTGAGGCAAATCATATTTTCAAAAATCATATTAAATTTTATATTGCAAAAATATTTCTTTTTCAATTTTACTGCGTTAGTGAATATTTTTGCAGATATCTCAGATGCTGGATTATAACTGGAATGAAATTGAAGATAAACTACGAGTGTGAGTGATATGTAGTGCGGAATTTATGTAAATATGAAATTGTGATGTATTGGAATCCAAATTTTATATGTATAGTGAGAGCTTGAATTTGTACTATTCAAAATTGTAATAAATATTTGTTTGAATAAAATTTCTGTTTGAATTCAAATTCTTTGTAACTTATTCTGTTTGAATTCAAATTCTGTGTAATTTATTTTATTCAACAAATATTTATTTAATCTATGAAAAATAAAATAGTACATTAACAAATACATTTAAACGAATGTATATATGTTTATTATCATCAAACAAAAATCATATAAGCGCATATTCAACAATCTCCCCCTTTTGATGAAAACAAACATATATTTAAGATTTTGATTGTGTTAAGTGTATTTGATCAATGATATACTCTAATTGCTCCACCTATTTAAATGCTTCCTCTCTACACGATGCTCCCCCTACATATATGCATACAAATAGAAATATACAAATGAATATATATGCAAATGGAAAATTATTTAACCTTTGCTTGATTTTATTTGACAAAATCTTAACTTTTCTCTCCCCCTTTTGTTATCAGCAAAAGAATAATAGTGTTAGAGAAAATAGAGATAAAGTGATCGATATTAATCCAACATTAAAACTCAATTGGATATAAATATTAAACTTCAATTAAAATTAAACAAAAATCATAACTACCCTTGTTAGGCGCATATTCCACTTTTAGAATGATGGAAATGATGTTCTCATATAAAATCATACAGTTGTATCTACTTGTGGTACATTTATATCAGGAATTTGAATATCTACTAATCATGCATAACCGTTAGGACTTTTAAATGAGATTAGTAGTATTCCAATTTAATTTTAAAAATGAATTCAAGTATCTTCTAATCACGCATAACCGTAAGGACTTTTAAATGGGATTAGAATCAACTTGTTTATTTAATAAATCAATTTTGATATGCGTTCCATACATGCATAACCGTAAGGACTTTTAAATGAGCATGGAAGCACATAACAAATTCCAAGTAATTCACTCATGCATAACTGTGAGGACTTTTAAATGAGAGTGAATACTTTGGATTTTATTTTGTTTTATAAAATGAAAAACGAATGATTCCTGTTTAAAGTACCACACATCGACAAACTATATTGAATTTTTGATGAGCGATGGTCGATAGTAATATGATAGACATAGAAATGGTTATGGAATCTTTACCCAACAAAAAGTTTTATAACTCTTGTTTGAATTTCTAAAGAAATTTTTCTAAAATATATTGTCTTGAGTAATGTATGAAAAATATCAACACTCATCACTTTTTTCAATCACTATATATCTTTTCGATATTTATAGGGAGTCGGGTTAGTCAAAATTTGTCATTTAAATCAAATTCAAAAATAATTATGAAATCAATTTTTCACAATGACTAATCTGAGAATATGATTAAAAATGATTTTATCGAGGGGGTTATATGAGAAAATTTTCTTCTATTTGAAAATTATTTGAAATGAAAAATATGCAGATATTTTCTTTGAAAAACGATGCAGGTACTAAATGTCTCAAAAATCACGTTCAACTAGTAATTTTTCTATCAACTAGATCGCCAGTGTAATCTGCATCTGAATTTCTTTTTCACTCAAAACATCAATAATTAAATTTGATAGACCAGACCATGAAGTGTGCTTAAAAACCCAAACAGCATTTTAAATGGCATTCTCTTGAATTTTATTCAAACAAATATATATGAAGTAAATCCAAGAATCTAGATAATATAATTGGCCAACTATGTTGAACAAGTCAGAATCAAAAACATCATCTTTACAACATCTCAATATTGGCTGATTTCATTCAGAATACGGTGCAGATTATCACATTTAATATATCGATCAAATAAATATACCTTCACCTGTTTTACCTTTACGATAATTTTTCGTGGTTGCCCATTACGATTCTGTCGCCTTTGTACTAGGCTAAGGAACTTTGCTTTGTTACCCGTTGTGTTTCTGGAACAGCCAAAATCCAGAGAACACTGTTGTTGTTCCTTAGCCTACCACCATACCTACACGATGAAAGCTTTTTGTGACCTATTTGTTTTTATAGGTCCATGATTGTTAGTGGCTGAAGCATTGTGAATAAACAAACCCTTTGGAACCCAAACTTGTTTTGTCATTTCATTCTTGTTCCAGTAGACATGAAATTTGTTTGTAGAATTCTTAGGAACCCAAACTTGTATAAATTTTGTGTTCTTGTTCCTATGACTACAATTTTCAACACGATGTCCAATTATTTCACATCTAGCAAAGACACTCTTACCTTTTGCATTACCATCAACTTGTGTTTTCCCAAAACCTAGTCCTTTTCTATTGTTAGCAAAAATTTGATTTCCCAATAACATGTTGAATGATTTTTCTCCTCTTGAAAAATTATTCAGAGATTTCTCAAGATTTTGAACTTTGGTTTTGAGTTTTGTGTTTTCAGTTACAAGTGAGGTGCGTCTATTTATAAAATCTTTTTTCCTAGTTTCAATGGTTTCCTTAAGACTCAAGTTTTCTTTTTCATGATTCTCAAAGCTATTCTTAAGTCTTGGTATTTCTGAATCTAAAATTTTACATTTTTTACAGTTTAGGTTTTGAATATTTTCAAGTTCAGTTTCTAACCTAAAATTTTCACGAGCAATTTCTCTCCTATCAGATTTCAGTTTTTCAATTTTAGATTCAAGAGTATCAACTTCTTTAGTAAGATCAGGACTCATAAAAACAAGTTCTTTATAAGAATAGTCACCTCCCTCACTAGATTCCTCTGAGCTTGCTTCTGAATCTGATTTTGCAACAAGACACAATTTAGCCTCCTCTGAGCTATTATTCGAAACTTCCTCTCCTTCTTCATCGTCCCAAGTCGCTGCAAATGCCTTCTTCTTCTTTTTCTTTCCTTGGTTGTTTTTGAGAAGTGAGCATTGTTGTTTGAAGTGGCCAGGCTTCTTGCAGTTAAGGCACGTCAATTCATTATCGGAATTGTTTGAATCTTTTGACCTATTACCACTTATTTTCTTCTTGCGTGGCCTGAATCTTGAAAATTTTCTAAGATTATTGACAGCCATTGCAAGCTCTTCAATTGGATCTTCTTCTTCTTCATCGCTCTCTTCTTTGCTCTTTAAGGCAATCGTCTTCTTCTTTGATTCGGAGTTGTTGGGTTCCTCCTTTGCTTTTAGCTCAAGCTCATATGTCATCAAGTTGCCGATCAACTCCTCCATGCTTAGTTTACTCAGATCTTTCGATTCTTGTATTGCCGTGACTTTTGCCTCAAAGTCATCGGTAAGACTCGTAGCACCTTCCTCACAAGCTCTACCTCAGTGAATACCTTCCTAAGCGCTCTAGCGTTGTACACCAAAGTTGAAAAGCGTCCAAACATGTCTTTTATGCTCTCGCCTTTGTCCATCACAAAGTTCTCATATTCATTGCTGAATAGGGCTAGACGAGACTCCTTGACTTGAGAAGTTCCTTCATGTGTCACCTCCAAGGTATGCCAAATTTCCTGTGCAGTTTTACAATGAGAAATTCTATTAAATTCAGACTTATCAAGAGCATATATCAAAGCATTCATGGCTTTAGCATTTGTAGTTTTTAATTTCTTATCGTTAACATCCCACCTATCCTTAGGTTTAGGAATCTCAGTATCACCAACAGTTATAGTGGGAGATTTATAGCCAGTTTCAATAATGTCCCAAACATCATAATCAACAGAACTAAGATAAATACCCATCCTAACTTTCCAATAAGCATAATCATTTCCATTAAACATAGGTGGCCTAACAATGGATTTCCCCTCAGAAAAAGCATTATTTGGTGGATTCATGACTCTAGAGTTAAAGAAAAATACCATGCTCTGATACCACTTGTAGGATCTAGATTAACCCTAAAGGGGGGGGGGTGAATAGGGTTATAGCAAAAATTTTCGAATTAAACACAAAACAAACTGCCAAGAGATAAATATGCTGAAAAGTAAATCACACACAAAATTAACCCAGCTTCGGCAACCCCTGCCTACTGCTGCATTCCCAGATTTCTATTAGAATTAAACAGTCTCCCGCTTACAAACACTCTAACAGACTCGCACACCCTGCTACCGCCTATAGAGTTTTGCAAACTCGCACACCCTGCTCACTGAACTAATTCTAACTAGGCAATCTGACACAACCTAAAACCTAGGTGGTGATTTACCAAGATTTGAACCTTAAAAGAAAATTTAAAACAAACTTAAAAACAATTTAAAACTAAAACCCTATTTGAATATAAACTAAAGCCTTCTTTATAAAACAAAGCCAGCCCAATTGTTTTTCCCGTTCCTTTTTCTTTTGTCTTGTGAAGCAAATGGCGGCTTTGATTCTTCGTTCGTTCTTTGTCCAAATTAGGGCTTTCAGTAAATATAGACGATCGCGACTATTCCTGCTTGATTGAACTTGGTTCTCTTGCTTTATTTGTTGATCGTCTCTTGAGATGATGCCTGCCGCTCCTATTTGATCGAGTTCACTGTTTGCTTCGGTATGTAATTTCCTTGTTTTTGCTTTTCTGAGTTTCGTACTCGAACTCGATGATGTGATTATCTTGTCGATGATGATTGTGGGTTTATATTTGGATTCGATTCGATTTTTCCACACACTGATGATGATTTGGGGTTTGGTATTTATATGAATTCCAAGACCCTAATCAATTCGATACTTTCCTAAATTTTGATTTCCTAATATTGTTACAACTTGATACACACGTGTTGATTTTCAAATGTTCGATTTTCCTTGATTAATATGGCAGAGACTTTCCTCTTTTAGTTTGCTTTGAATTTTTTAAAAATACGCATTTGAATTTTATACCGCGTTGATTATTTTGCGTCTGCATTGTTATTCTTCGACTTGTTTACTTCTTAATTTCCATGGCTTCGGCCACCTTTGTGTTCATCCCTGTGAGCTTCGTGAATTTCTCTGACTTGACTCCAGTTTGCTTCCTTGCTTGACTTGATGCCTTGAATTTAAGACATTTGATTACCACTGGCTTTGACTTGATTACACTGCTATGTACTTGTCAGTCTTGTACATTAGTTTTCTGCATTGAGCATTTTGTATGCTTGCATTTTTGGTTTTACACTACTTCATCATGCTGCATACTCTGCTGTTGAGTTCCTGTAGTTTGCTGTACATATGAACTTGCATTGCTTCGAGTTGTATTTACACCCCTTTCTGTTGCATTCATGTACACTGCACTTGCTTGAGTTACTTTGTTGTCACTGGTTCATTGGGCTGAGTTGTTTCACTGGTGCATTGCCTTTGTGGTCTGCACTTGCATTGAGCACTTTGTCATCTGGATGCATTATGTTGTTCATTGCTTGAGACATTCATGTTGCGACTGGTTTGAACCAGATTTTGTTTCATGATGTACTTGATTATACTGCTTTGTATAAGTTCTTGGTCATTGCTTTTGGTCTGCACTTGCATACTCTCCATTTTGCATACTGGGTTGTATATTATTTTGACCTGAACTTCAATTGATGTTATCATTGTATAATATGTAGCATGGCACTGCTTGCTTCCTGTCTCATTTCCATACTGAGGTTCACTGTTTGGTTGCATACACATATATGTTTTCATTGCACTCATATTTTGGTTTTGTGGTTGAAGTTGTAGCTACTGCACTTGTTATTGATACTGTTGACTTTGATCATCATGTAGCCTGGTCTGGTGCACCTTGTTTGCTGTTACATTTCTTCGAGTCAGTTTGCATCATTGCAGTGGTTTCTTGATGGTGCTTGATCATTTCTTGTTCAAAACTGCTGGAGTTGTTTCACTTTACCTTGTTACTTGATCTGTTTCATTTGAGTTTTAGCTTGAAGGCTTGGAGTCTTTGTGCTTCATGGACTTGGTTCGACATTTCAGTTTGATTCACTGTTGAGTTGTAATGTGTAATTGTGGTCTTCATTTGGGTTTGCTGTTGCATTCATGTCTGCTTTGTATCATTCTTGCAGTCTTCATTTTTGCTGTTATGTTGGTGGCAATCTTGTACAACTTGTATTTGCATTTGGTCTGCACTGTGTCTTGATTCACTTCATGTTGATTTTTGAAATTTCACTTGAGTTGAATCCAGTTTCAAAACTCGGGTTTGATCTTGTGCTCATGACGTGATTTTAAATATATTGCACGTGAGTTGAACCCGGCTTTTCATTTGGGTTTGACCTGTGCTCACCTGTCCCTGTAGCATTATCAAGTGTATATCGATGTGCACGGCCTTGTGGCATGTCCAGTGATACACTGTGCATGTCACATTGTTCGTGTATGATGAATTCAAATGTGAATGATGAAGAACAACCCAAATAACTGAGGAAAATCATATTTTCAAAAATCATATTTCATTTTATATTGCAAAAATATTTCTTTTTCAATTTTACCGCGTTAGTGAATATTTTTGCAGATTTCTCAGATGCTGGATTATAACTGGAATGAAATTGAAGATAAACTACGAGTGTGAGTGATATGTAGTGAAGAATTTATGTAAATATGAAATTATGATGTATTAGAATCAAAGTTGTATATGTATAGTGAGAGCTTGAATTTGCACTATTCAAAATTGTAATAAATATTTGTTTGAATAAAATTTCTTTTCGAATTCAAATTCTGTGTAACTTATTCTGTTTGTATTCAAATTTTGTGTAATTTATTTTATTCAACAAATATTTATTTAATCTATGAAAAATAAAATAGTACATTAACAAATACATTTAAACGAATGTATATATGTTTATTATCATCAAACAAAAATCATATAAGCGCATATTCAATAGAAAGTGCCGTCTGCTTGATATCCGCTTTGTGGCCACACTGTGGATTCATTCTATCGATATTATTCTCTCTGATTTGGGTTTTTTGGATATAATACTCGAGTGTCCTTCGAATTCCATGGCGATCTCCATGGTCTTATGTTTGCGACTGCATAGCGCAACTTCCTGGCTGAGATGGCCTAGGGGTACAGATTGTTTCCTGGGGGATCCAGGCGTAACCATTGTGTATCGTGCAATTATGTAGGTTGCATGTAACGACCCAGGATTTTTAGTAATTAAAATTTTAATATTTAATTAATTTTAAATATTAATAAGTGAATATATAAGTCAAATAAATTTTTATTTGAATAATTGGATTTAATTGGATAATTAAATCGATAATTTAATATGTGAAATTATGGAAATAATTGAAAATTGGGTTAAATATGATTGAAAATGATTTGTAAAATTTTATTTTATCATATTGGAGTTAGAATGATATTTTAGAACTTTTAAAATCGAATTAAGAGTAAATTTGTGAAAATTGAATATTTTAATATTAAAATCGACTAGTGAAAATAGTCAATTTTTGAACAGTCTCAGAATTGAACGAAACCGGTTTCATTGGGTCTGTAATAGTTAGTTATTACCGGATTTTAATTTTCGCGTCAATCGGAGTTATCGTTTGATCGTAGCAGCTCGAAACGCATCGATTTATTTTTAATATTAATTTGGCGAGTTAAAATAGCCATTTTTCAAAAAGTCTCGGATTTCGACGAAACCAGTTTCATCGGATCCGTAATGTGATATTATTGTAAGGTTTCAAATTTCGTGTCAATTGGATTTACCGTTTGTCCGGTACAAATTAAAACGCCTAGAAAATCGATTTAATCGGTTTAATTTAAATTGAACGTTTATAGCCATAACTCGCATAGATGTCCGAATTAGCTTTCGAAACCTATTCCATTGTGTCCGGAACGCGGGGTAAACCCTAGAAACGCTGGTTACGGCGCGTAAATCGGAGTTCGGAATTTCCGGGATGAATAGTGTTTCGTCGGTTCCTTATAAATAGCCCACCATTCACAAATAAAATAAAATAAAAAATATCTAAACCCTAGTTGCAATGCACAGCCGCCTCTTTTATAATTGAATGGCCAGAAAGCTCCAATTTTCATCCCTTAATTACTTCCAATCCGTGAAGTTTTAGCCAAAGTTGTTAACTACAACATTGTAGAGGGTAACGAGGGCTTTGAATCTATAAGGTGATGATCGTGTCTCGTGTAGCGTAGAGGGAGATATGGGGGCCGATTGCTTCAGGTTGCGCACGCAAATTCACGCACATGATGAGGCCGAGCTTGCTCTTGTCGAGGCCGAACATAGAGGGGGTTCGGAGCTTCGACTTGGCGCATCCTGATCGAGCTATAGTTCGTCGTAGTGGAAGTATTATTAAACCCTAATCTAAGCAAGTGGGTTCATATGCGTTCGGCTGTAAACGTGAAGAGGAAGGAGAAGAGGGGGAGGGTGCGCACGGCTGTGATGAAGGGGTTCTGAAATCTACGGTCATGATCAGCTAGGGTAAAGAATATAAAGAGAAAATGTTGTTTTATTTATATTTAAATCGTGTAAACTTATAAAATGCATAACTTTTTCATACGAGGTCGAAAACGCGCGAAACAAGAAGCGTTGGAATCGTATGGACGAGCACTACGCGATGAAATTGGATTGGAGTCGTTTGGAGTTAGTGAGAATTTTGGGTAAAATTAAACGTCCGTTTAATTTTATTCGAAATAAATCGCTAAAACGGAAATAAAATCAAGGTGAGAACTTCTCACTCAATCGAATCAGTTTCGATTTTATTTTAAATAGTTAGATTTAAAATATTTGGATGCATGTTTGAATGATGATTGATATCTATTGATTGTTAAAATAGACATTATACGCCGCTAGTAAGCGGATGTTATTTATTAAAAACATATACCGTGAATATTTCATAAACAGTGAAATTGGTATTATATATAATAGCAATATATATATATTGGCATATGTATATATTGGAGTTATTAATTTCTCGCATTTATTTGTTTAGCGGATGAGACCCTATTGCGCCGTTATTAAGCGGATAATATTTAAATCCCATATACCGCGATAATTTCGTACTGGAGCGAAATTGGTATTGTGCTAATGTTTGTGGATGCAGGAAAACAGGTTGGAGGGATCCAACTGGATTCCTCAACAGTATTTATTTGATTTCAGATATTTTGATATTTGATGGATTATCATATCGATATATGATATCGTTGTTGTCGTGATTGACTATTTGGTGTGTAGCATCACTAGACCAAATTTTGGAATTTTAAAATGATTTTTAAAAGTGATTTTTGAAAATATACTATATTTTTGGAATTGATCCATGTTAAATAAATAAACGTTATAATTTTCAAAGTTATAAAATTATGGTTTTTGTGAAATATAGTTAAAAGCTGATTTTTGAGAAATAAGGGTTAATGATTTTATAAAATAGTTTAATCGGGATTTTAGAATTTATTGTGAAAAGTTGAAATATAGGATTTATAAAATTTAATTATTTTATGAATCAAAATGGTGAAATAATAAAGGAGTTTAAAGACGTTTTAAAGAATAACATAAATTGATTTATATTAAAAGATTTATAAATGGATATTTATAAATTGAAATATTGACATTATAAAACGAGTTTTTATAAGTGTTTGAATGAAGTGAAAATAGATTGCATAAGTGAATGGAATTTATAAAATTATAAATGGTGGAGTTATAAATGAAATTTATAAATAGTAAGATTTATAAATTTTGTAAAATTATTAAAGAATATATTCGAATGAATAATTGAATCTTATTAGTTATGAGATTTATAATTATGAAGTTCAAAGGAACGATTTTGTAAAATAATCGTTTTATAAGCATTTAACTTATAATATGAACCTTTAGTTTATAATTGAGTTATAAATCGAATAGATTTATAAAGGAATTTATAAAAGGAAGTTGTTATAAAATAAATAGAAATGGAATTTATAAACGTTGGTTTATAAATCCGCAAACGACTTATTTTGATAACTAAATTGTTGTAACCTATTAATGGAGTTATATTCACATTTTTAACTGTGAATAATCCTTTGAAATAAAATGAATAGAAGTGATGAAATTTGTTAACGTAGTATATTCACGTTTTTGAATAGTGAATAATATGTTAAAGAAATTGTTTTGAATGTGATATTTTAAATAGAATTAAAACGATCTAACGATGTTTTAAAATGTGTTGAGATTCGAAACCATAGATTTCAACATTCATTGTTGAAATAGACGTTTTCGAGAAATAAAAGGAAATGGTGGACTATAACACTGTTGTTATAGTAAATGATTTCCGAAAGGAAATGTTTTGTATAGTATTGGGATTTATATATCTATTTTAATTTCGAATCCCTATACTAGTGATTTTGGGTTGTCGTAACGATGTTTTACATTCGTTTTGGCCCAAATAAATATGTTTAAGAGAATGATTTCCTTAAAGAATGAAATATATACTTAATCTCGATTTAAGTATATTGAATATTTTCTAAGTGTTGAAAATAGATAAAATTCGTGAATTACTTATTTAATAAGTATGGAAATGTTTTTCCAATATAAAGTGAATATTTTGAGAATTTATCTTTTTGAAGATAAATTGAAATGAATAATTGAAATCGAATATTCATAGATATTTTGGATTATAAATTCACTATGGAAATTATGAATAGAAGGAGAATTTGTTTAAAAATAAATATTGATTTATTTTTGAAGTGTGAAAATTATATATCTAGTGGAGATATTTTGAAAAATAAATAATTTGAAAAATTATTTGGAAACTGGTGATGTTGTGCATATCCATTGATAGTTCAATAACCGACTATCAGTATTTCCCTTTGAATGGGTATTTGATGTGATTTGTTTGAATGTGAATGCTACACTTATTTTTGAATAAGCGCTCACTATTCGGGTTAACCGGGAAAGGACCATGGGGTCGTATAACCCATTCCGAATATGTGATACGTCGTTACGAATTGCATTTGATGACCGGTGTTGAAGACCGGATATTTGCGAAAGCGATAGGATGACCTATCGATTGTCTCTGCACTGGGTAGCTCCTGGTATAGAGATCTCCTAAGTGATGGGAAATTCGATCGGGATTGTGAATACCCGGATTGCAAGGGCTTCGTGAGAAGTGCCTTCGGTTTTGTTCGAGCCCGGAACAGACTTGTATGGATTGTATGTCTGACATTACAAGTTAAGATATAAAGCCGATTTCTTTCAAATATATTTCTGTTGGTGGCGGAGAATTTATTCTTTTAGCTTAACACCCTTCTCTGAAACGTACGAGCTCAGAGGTTATGTAGTTGAATGTTATCAGCGATATATTCCCAATTTGGTAATGTGACATGCTGAGTGTAGCTGTAAATGATCATTGTGTTGATTATTTGTGATAGGATCGTTTATTTGATCGTCTATCTTTGTGATCATTTCTATGATCATTTGTTGACCCAAAGCATGGCTTTTGTATAAAGTATGTTTTTGTGGACGTGACTTCGTCGAGCCTCACACCCCGTGAATGGTCAAAACAGGAAAGATGCGGCAAGGTTATGAGGGGTAGCGCCCTTTAGGATGTGTGCATTTCCTTCTGGAAAAGGGTGGTATCATGGTATGGAGCCCAGATACTTACTCATGTTGAAAACACTTTATGATTGTGTGAATTGATTGCGAGCGCTCGGTGAAAGGTCCCAAAGGACCGGGGGATGACATATTCGGTCAGTTGTTACTCAGTTAGGGGTAACCCGGCCTTGTGTTGGTAGAGATCTGGTTTGGTTCTCGGGGATGTCCATCCAGAGGCATTCTCATGTGGCAATGGGAAGTTCCTTGGCCTGATCATTCGTTGGAAATCCAAAGAAACAATACGTGACTTGTACGGTTTTAGTTGTAGAACCTGCCATCTAATACGGTAGCTATTAGTAGGCATAATATAATGGTACCTATGCTGGCTAAGATTTATATTCTACTTTCGAAATTGTTTCCTACACTATGCACTAATAATAATATGAAATGTTCTTTTTAAATGCGTATCAAGCATCTTTGACTATCATAAGGAGAAATCTCCTCCGATTCTGCGTTTGCATTGTGTGTGTGTGCGGGAGGCCTTATGGTAGTCTCATTTTTAAAAGCATTGCGAATTGACTTTAAAAAATATTCCTCTATTTTGTTTTCAAAGATAAATAAACTGTTTTGAGTTCTCACACCAGTCACATGACTGACTTGGAGTTTATTGTTTTCCTTCCTAAACTCTGGGTGCCCACCAATTTCCACACGGGCAGTCAAGAGTTAAGGTTTATCAGGATATTCTGGATATTCTGGAGTTGCTGGAGGCAAGCTGGATGGCATGACGTATTACTAGTATATAGTATTTCTTTTCCGCTGCACTGTTTGTTGTTGTATGTTGTTGTACACTCTGATGATATGATGTAATGAAATGTAATGTGATGAAATGTAATAACTGATATAGTTCTTTGTTTAAAGATTATTCATTTATCTATTATATGTTGTTCCGCTGCGAATTGTGAGATTCTGATGTTGTTCTGTTATTTCCTGTTCCGTTCTATGTTTTCTCTATTTTCTTTCTGTTCTGTTCTCTGTTCTCTTTTCCTTTCTATTTTCTATCTTTCCTACTTTTTTTTCTCTCTTCTTCTATCTTTTTCTTTTCTAAAACCCATAACTATTCGGTTTTTCGGCAATGAAAAATCGCGTATGTTACATTGCATTAGTAGCGAAACTTCCTGGCTGAGACGGCCTAGGGGTACCGATTGTTTCCTGGGGGATCCAGGCGTAACCATTGTGTATCCTGCATTCTACTGGTTATCATGGCGTAACTCGTAGGGCTGAGAAAGCTTACGGATATAGATTGTTTCCTCGGGGATCCAGGCGTAACCATTGTGTATCTGCGATCCATGGTTAGACAAATGTTTTGGTTTAGTTGGTTTTCTTGGATTGTACTTTCCATATCTGTTTTTTAAGTTTTTCCAGTATTTTCTCTGAGTGTTGAGATAAGTCTACTAAGTACCTGGAGAATTCTAGCTTTGCGCCTGATCAATGCATAGCTAGAGTCTGTAGGAACGAAAGTAAACTTGTTAAGACATCGAGTTATAAAAGTATTTTGACAAAGTATTATATAAAGGATATTTTTATCATTTATTTCACCTGTCTAAATAATTTTAAAATGTTTTAAATATTCTTTACTTCGAACTAACAAATTTGAATCAAATGACTATTCATCATATTGTAAAATGTTTAAATTATTATAAATATATAAAATTTAAATTGAAATGTAACGACCCAGAATTTTTATTAATTAAAATTTGAATATTTAATTAATTTTAAATATTAATAAGTGAATTTATAAGTCAAATAAATTTTAATTTGAATTTTTGGATTTAATTGGATTATTAAATCGATAATTTAATACGTTAAATTATGGAAATAATTGAAAATATAGTTAAATATGATTGAAAATGATTTATAAAATTTTATTTTATCATATGGAAGTTAGAATGATATTTTAGAACTTTTAAAATCGATTTAAAAGTTAATTTGTGAAAATTGAATATTTTAATATTAAAATCGACTAGTGAAAATAGTCAATTTTTGAACAGTCTCAGAATTGAACGAAACCAGTTCCATTGGATCCGTAATAGTTAGTTATTATCGGATTTCAATTTTCGTGTCAATCGGAGTTACCGTTTGATCGTGGCAGCTCGAAACGTATCGATTTATTTTTAATTTAAATTTGACGAGCTAAAATAGCCATTTTTCAAAAAGTCTTGGACTTCGACGAAACCAGTTTCATCGGATCCGTAATGTGATATTATTGTAAGGTTTCAAATTTCAAGTCAATTGGATTTACCGTTTGTCCGATACAAATTAAAACGCCTAGAAAATCGCTTAAATCGGTTTAATTCAAATTGAGCGTTTACAGCCATAACTCGCACATACTTCCGAATTAGCTTCCGAAACCTGTTCCATTGTGTCCGGAACGCGGGATAAACCCTAGGTACGTCAGTTTTGGCGCGTAAATCGGAGTTCGGAATTTCCGGAATGAATAGTGTTTGATTTTTTTCCTATGAATACCCCTTTAATCCAAAAAAAAAAATTAAAAAAAAAGAAAACCAAAACCCTAAACGTGTAGCCGCCACCCCCCTAACTGATGGCCAGAAGTTCGTTTTGATTCTCCTCCATTATCTCCAAATCCATGCATCGATTGCAAAATCTTTCAACTAACAAAATGAAGAGCACATCGAGAGCTATAATCTGAACGGTGGAGATCGTGAATGGGTGAGTGGATTGGTGGAAAATCGAAGTGGAAGAGTGGCCGTTCGGCCTCGAGATTCGTGCAACATGGGGGGCCGAGCCTTGTGCCATTCAGGCCGAGCATGGAGGAGATGGAGGCGCACTCGATGGCACCACCTGATCGTTGCATAGGTCGTCGTGATGGAAGTAAAGTTCAACCCTAAATTTCGAGTTGATGGGTTTGTACGTTTGCTATTGTCTGGGATTGAACGGCAAGAGGAAGGAGAGGATAGCGCACGGTCTTGATCTGGAAAGCATATTTGGACGGCAGTGATCTACTAGGGTTAGAAAAAAATAGTTAAGTATGTTGTAAATTTTATAAATGAAATTCGTATAAACTTGTAAAACCCATAACTTTTTCATACGAGGTCGAAAACGCGCGAAACCAGTTGCGTTGGAATCGTATGGACGAGCACTACGCGATGGAGTTGGTTTGGAGTCGTTTGGAGTTAGTGAGAATTTCGGGTGAAATTAAACGCACGTTTAATTTTATTCGAAATAAATCGCTAAAACGGAAATAAAACCAAGGTGAGAACTTCTCACTCAATTGAATCAGTTTCGATTTTTATTTTAAATAGTTAGATTTAAAATATTGGAATGCATGTTTGAATGATGATTGATATTTATTGATTGTTAAAATAGACATTATACGCCGTTAGTAAGCGGATGTTATTTAATAAAAACATATACCGCGAATATTTCATAAACAGTGAAATTGGTATTATATATAATATCAATATATATATATTGGCATATGTATATATTGGAGTTGATTGATTTCCCGTATTTTTTAGCGGATGAGACCCTATTGCGCCGTTATTAAGCGGATAATATTTAATAAGAACATATACCGCGATAATTTCGTACTGGAGCGAAATTGGTATTGTGCTAATGTTTTTGGATGCAGGAAAACAGGTTGGAGGGATCCAACAGGATTCCTCAACAGTATTTATTTGATTTCAGATATTTTGATATTTGATGGATTTTCATATTGATATATGATATCGTTGTAGTCGTGATTGACTATTTGGTGTGTAGCATCATTGGACCAAATTTGGAATTTTAAAATGATTTTGAAGTGATTTTTTGAAAGTATACTTTTATACTATATTTTGGAATTGATCCATTATAAATAAATAAACGTTATAATTTTTTAAAGTTATAAAAATTATGATTTTTAAGAAATATAGTTAAAAGCTGATTTTTGAAAATAAGGAATTAATGACTTTATAAAATAGTTAAATTGGGATTTCTGAAATAATTGTGAAAAGTTTAAACATAGGATTTATCAAATTTGATTTTTTTTATAAATCAAAATGATGAAATTATAAAGGAGTTTAAAGACGTTTTTAAAATATTAATATGAATTGATTTATATTAAGAGATTTATAAATGGATATTTATAAATTGAAAAATTGACATTATAAAACGAGTTTTTATAAGTGTTTGAATGAAGTGAAAATGAATTTCATTGAAGAATGAAATTTATAAAATTATAAATGGTGAAGTTATAAATGAAATTTATAAATAGTAAGATTTATAAGTTTTGTGAAATTATTAAAGAATATATTAGGATGAATAATTGAATTTTATAAGTTATAAGGTTTATAACTATGAAGTTTAAAAGAACGATTTTGTAAAATAATCGTTTATAAGTATTTAACTTATAATATGAACTTTTAGTTTATAATTGAGTTATAAACTGGAATAGGTTAATAAAAGAATTTATAAAAAGGAAGTTTTTATAAATAAATAGAAATGGAATTTATAAACGTTGTTTTATAAATTCGCAAATGACTTATTTTGATAAGTAAATTGTTGAAACCTATTAATGGAGTTATATTCACGTTTTTGAACAGTGAAGAATCCTTTGAATTAAAATGTATAAAAGGATGAAATGTGTTAACGTAGTATATTCACGTTTTTGAACTGTGAATAATATGTTAAAGGAAATGTTTTGAATGAGATGTTTTAAATAGAATTAAAACGAGCGGACAATGTTTTAAAATGTGTTGAGATTCGAAACCATAGATTTCAACATTTATTGTTGAAATAGACATTTTCGAGAAATAAAAGGAGATGATGGACTATAACACTGTTGTTATAGTAAATGATTTCCGAAAGGAAATGTTTTGTATAGTATTGGGATTTATATATCTATTTTAATTTCGAATCCCTATACTAGTGATTTTGGGTTGTCGTAACGATGTTTTACGTAACATTCGTTTTGGCCCAAATAAATATGTTTATGAGTATGATTTCCTTAAAGAATGAAATATATACTTAATCTCGATTTAAGTATGTTGAATATTTTCTAAGTGTTGAAAATAAATAAAATTTGTGAATTACTTATGAATAAATAAGTATGGAAATGTTTTTCCAATATAAAGTGAATATTAGAGAATTTATCTTTTTTAAGATAAATTGAAAATGAATATTATAAATCGAATTGAAGTCGTATATTCATTAATACTTTGGAATGTAAATTCACTATTGAATTTATAAAAGAAAGTAGAATTGGTTTAAAAATAAATATTGATTTATTTTTGAAGTGTTGAAATTTTATATCTTGTAAAGATATTTTGGAAAATAAATAATTTGGAAAATTATTTGGAATCTGGTGATGTGTGCATATCCAGTGATAGTTCAATAACCGACTATCAATATTTCCCTTTGAATGGGTAATTGATGTGATTTGTTTGAATGTGAATGCTACACTTATTTTTGAATAAGCGCTCACTATTCGGGTTAACCGGGAAAGGACCATGGGGTCGTATAACCCATTCCGAATATGTGATACGTCGTTGTGAATTGCATTGAAGATCGGTGTTGAAGACCCGGTATTTGCGAGAGCGATAGGATGACCTGTCGATTTACTCTGCACCGAGTAGCTACGGTATAGAGTTCTCCATATGTGATGGTGAATCCGATCAGGATTGTAAATATCCGGATTGCAAGGACTTCTTTGTAAGTACCTTCGGTTTTGTTCGAGCCCGGAACAGACTTGTATGGATTGTATGTCTGACATTACAAATTGAGATATAAAGCCGATTTCATTCAAATATATTTCTGTTGGTGGCGGAGAATTTATTCTTTTAGCTTAACACCCTTCTCTGAGACGTACGTGCTCAGAGGTTATGTAGTTGAATGTTATCAGCGATATATTCCCAATTTGGTAATGTGACATGCTGAGTGTTGCTGAAATGATCATTGTGTTGATTATTGTGATAGGATCGTTTATTTGATCGTCTATCTTGGTGATCATTGTGTTGATCATTTGTTGACCCAAAGCATGGCTTTTGTATAAAGTATGTTTTTGTGGACGTGACTTCGTCGAACCTCACACCCCGGAAATGGTCAAAACAGGAAAGTTGCAGCAAGGTTATGAGGGGTAGCACCCTTTAGGGTATGTACATTTCCTTCTGGATAGAGGTGGTATCATGGTATGGAGCCCAGATATTTAACCTATGTGGTTACTACGAATTTATTACTTTGTGGTTGTTGGTTTTCGGGATCACGTGAGAAAGGTCGTTTACGATCGGGGAATGGCGTGCTCGTGTCAGTAGTTACCCAGTTAGGGGTAACCCGGCCTTGTGTTGGCAGAGTTCCGGTTTGGTTCTCGGGGATGTCTTTCCAGAGGCATTCTCATGTGGCAATGGGAAGTTCCTTGGCCTGACCATTTGTTGGAAATCCAAAGAAACAATACAAAACTTGTACGGTATTAGTTGTAGAACCTATCATTCACTTATGGTGTCGCAACACTGTTTGGATGGTAGCTATAGTAGGCATACGATAATGGTCGTATGTTGGCTAAGATTTATATTCTACTTTCGAAAGAATTTGTTCTACACTATGCACTAATAATAATATCAAATGTTATTTTAAATGCGTATCAAGCATCTTTGGCTATCATAAGGAGAAATCTCCTCCGATTCTGCGTTTGCATGTGTGTGTGTGTGCGGGAGGCCTTATGGTAGTCTCATTTTTAAAAAGCATTGCGAATTGAAATAAAAATATCTCTCTATTTTGATTTTAAAGATAAATAAACTGTTTTGAGTTCTCACACCAGTCACATGACTGACTCGGAGTTTATTGTTTTCCTTCCTAAACTCTGGGTGCCCACCAATTTCCACACGGGCAGTCAAGAGTTAAGGTTTATCAGGATATTCTGGATATTCTGGAGTTGCTGGAGGCAAGCTGGATGGCATGGCGTACTACTTATATAGTATTTCTTTTTCCGCTGCACTGTTTGTTGTTGTATATTGTTGTATACTCTGATGATATGATGAAATGAAATGTATAAAATGTAATAACTGATATAGTTCTTTGTTTAAAGATTATTCATTTATTATTATATGTTATTCCGCTGCGAATTGTGAGATTCTGATGTTGTTCTGTTTTCTATTCTCTCTAATTTCTATTTTAAAATTTTCTATCTTCTTTTCCCTCTATCTTCTACCTTCTTCTTTTTCTTCTTCTTTTCTTTTCTTAAATTCTTTTTAAAACCCATAACTATTCGGTTTTTCGGCAACGAAAAATCGTGTACGTTACATTTGGTATCAGAGCTTATGGTTAAGCGACAACCATGGTTCTGTTGGGTATAATTCATTAGAAATAGAGTCAGTAGTACTCTAGAATGAGTTTGAGTGTAATAATAGCTATGAGAGCGCATTTGTTAGTGAATATAAAATTGTTTTATATTGTGATGATTGGTTTGTTGAGTGGTATATGAACCTTCGTCGGCGCAGCTTCGAAACTGAATCGAATGGGTTTCTAAACACTTGAATAGAACAATTCGGCACAATATTGTTTTAAATTGGGTAAATAAAATAATTTTACCTTGATTATATTTTTGTATATAAAGGATAATTTTTCAGAATTATTAAAGTGTATATAAGTTGATTGTTTGGTTGTTTGAATAATCTAAATAAAAGAATAATTGTATAAGCAAAAGAATTATAAGAATTGAATTATAATTAAAGTGATTTACAATTGTGAAATAAACTTATATATATAAGAAGTGAAATTATATGAATATATTTATGAATATGAGTTATAATAAAAATGAATTTAAAGTTAAATGGAATATAACTTAAGTGATATGGAATGAAGTTGATATTAGTATCAAAGTAAATTAATAAAATTAAGTGATGGATATGAACTTAAGTATTAATGAAAGTGAATTAGTGAAATTTAAAGCTATGTAATTGAATTGAATGAATGGATTGAATATTAATCAATTAAATGTAAATTTAAGTTGATGTGAAATAATGAATATAAGTATTAATTCATTGAAATCAAATGTTATTGGAAGTTGAATAAATTGAATTAGTGAATATAAACTAATTGAAAATGAATGTTAGTAAAGAACATCCACTGTATATGAATCAAAGGTGATTAAATTGAAAACCCAATTCATTGAATATTAATGAGAATATAAATGAATATATATTGATTTTGAATTTGTTGAATGCTAGTTGGTTGATGTTTGAATATGTTGCATTTGCTATGTGACATATATAGTTGTTATGGAGATATATGTTGTATATTGAGATTATTTTCATATATGCATGTTCTCATGTTGTTTGTTGAGTGATTAGTAGGTGCGGATCGCGTTTGCTTCGCATTTGGAGCTCGCTTTCGCGCTATATTAGCCGTATATGCTTGCTAATAAAATATAAGGTACATATCTCGGATTAAATATCGTACTTTTACATTTTTTCCCTTCGGGATGCCTCATTACTTGATGAGATGTATATTTGTGATATATATACTGTCATTTTTTTTTTCGGATCGAGCCGCGCAAAGGAGACTATGGCGAATTTTTCCGAAAATTTAAGGCGTTAGAAATTTTTTGAGAAAATTGGAAAATTTTGAAAACTTTAACTTTTATTTGGAATTGAAAGTTAAACAATAGTAATTGTTTTTGAAAAGATAACTAAGTATGATTTGGAAAACTTAGTAAAGATTTGTAAGAAATTTAACTATGAATTTTGGAAAATTAATAGATTCTGTAACTTTTCTTACTTGTAATTTCGAGGACGAAATTCTTTTAAGTGGGGAAGATTGTAACGACCCAGAATTTTTATTAATTAAAATTTGAATATTTAATTAATTTTAAATATTAATAAGTGAATTTATAAGTCAAATAAATTTTAATTTGAATTTTTGGATTTAATTGGATTATTAAATCGATAATTTAATACGTTAAATTATGGAAATAATTGAAAATATAGTTAAATATGATTGAAAATGATTTATAAAATTTTATTTTATCATATGGAAGTTAGAATGATATTTTAGAACTTTTAAAATCGATTTAAAAGTTAATTTGTGAAAATTGAATATTTTAATATTAAAATCGACTAGTGAAAATAGTCAATTTTTGAACAGTCTCAGAATTGAACGAAACCAGTTCCATTGGATCCGTAATAGTTAGTTATTATCGGATTTCAATTTTCGTGTCAATCGGAGTTACCGTTTGATCGTGGCAGCTCGAAATGCATCGATTTATTTTTAATTTAAATTTGACGAGCTAAAATAGCCATTTTTCAAAAAGTCTCGAATTTCGACGAAACCAGTTTCATCGGATCCGTAATGTGATATTATTGTAAGGTTTCAAATTTCAAGTCAATTGGATTTACCGTTTGTCCGATACAAATTAAAACGCCTAGAAAATCGCTTAAATCGGTTTAATTCAAATTGAGCGTTTACAGCCATAACTCGCACATACTTCCGAATTAGCTTCCGAAACCTGTTCCATTGTGTCCGGAACGCGGGATAAACCCTAGGTACGTCAGTTTCGGCGCGTAAATCGGAGTTCGGAATTTCCGGAATGAATAGTGTTTGATTTTTTTCCTATGAATACCCCTTTAATCCAAAAAAAAAAATAAAAAAAAAAGAAAACCAAAACCCTAAACGTGTGGCCGCCACCCCCCTAACTGATGGCCAGAAGTTCGTTTTGATTCTCCTCCATTATCTCCAAATTCATGCATCGATTGCAAAATCTTTCAACTAACAAAATGAAGAGCACATCGAGAGCTATAATCTGAACGGTGGAGATCGCGAATGGGTGAGTGGATTGGTGGAAAATCGAAGTGGAAGAGTGGCCGTTCGGCCTCGAGATTCGTGCAACATGGGGGGCCGAGCCTTGTGCCATTCAGGCCGAGCATGGAGGAGATGGAGGCGCACTCGATGGCACCACCTGATCGTTGCATAGGTCGTCGTGATGGAAGTAAAGTTCAACCCTAAATTTCGAGTTGATGGGTTTGTACGTTTGCTATTGTCTGGGATTGAACGGCAAGAGGAAGGAGAGGATAGCGCACGGTCTTGATCTGGAAAGCATATTTGGACGGCAGTGATCTACTAGGGTTAGAAAAAAATAGTTAAGTATGTTGTAAATTTTATAAATGAAATTCGTATAAACTTGTAAAACCCATAACTTTTTCATACGAGGTCGAAAACGCGCGAAACCAGTTGCGTTGGAATCGTATGGACGAGCACTACGCGATGGAGTTGGTTTGGAGTCGTTTGGAGTTAGTGAGAATTTCGGGTGAAATTAAACGCACGTTTAATTTTATTCGAAATAAATCGCTAAAACGGAAATAAAACCAAGGTGAGAACTTCTCACTCAATTGAATCAGTTTCGATTTTCATTTTAAATAGTTAGACTTAAAATATTGGAATGCATGTTTGAATGATGATTGATATTTATTGATTGTTAAAATAGACATTATACGCCGTTAGTAAGCAGATGTTATTTAATAAAAACATATACCGCGAATATTTCATAAACAGTGAAATTGGTATTATATATAATATCAATATATATATATTGGCATATGTATATATTGGAGTTGACTGATTTCCCGTATTTTTTAGCGGATGAGACCCTATTGCGCCGTTATTAAGCGGATAATATTTAATAAGAACATATACCGCGATAATTTCGTACTGGAGCGAAATTGGTATTGTGCTAATGTTTTTGGATGCAGGAAAACAGGTTGGAGGGATCCAACAGGATTCCTCAACAGTATTTATTTGATTTCAGATATTTTGATATTTGATGGATTTTCATATTGATATATGATATCGTTGTAGTCGTGATTGACTATTTGGTGTGTAGCATCATTGGACAAATTTTGAATTTTAAAATGATTTTGAAGTGATTTTTTGAAAGTATACTTTTATACTATATTTTGGAATTGATCCATTATAAATAAATAAACGTTATAATTTTTTAAAGTTATAAAAATTATGATTTTTAAGAAATATAGCTAAAAGCTGATTTTTGAAAATAAGGAATTAATGACTTTATAAAATAGTTAAATTGGGATTTCTGAAATAATTGTGAAAAGTTTAAACATAGGATTTATCAAATTTGATTTTTTTTATAAATCAAAATGATGAAATTATAAAGGAGTTTAAAGACGTTTTTAAAATATTAATATGAATTGATTTATATTAAGAGATTTATAAATGGATATTTATAAATTGAAAAATTGACATTATAAAACGAGTTTTTATAAGTGTTTGAACGAAGTGAAAATGAATTTCATTAAAGAATGAAATTTATAAAATTATAAATGGTGAAGTTATAAATGAAATTTATAAATAGTAAGATTTATAAGTTTTGTGAAATTATTAAAGAATATATTAGGATGAATAATTGAATCTTATAAGTTATAAGATTTATAACTATGAAGTTTAAAAGAACGATTTTGTAAAATAATCGTTTATAAGTATTTAACTTATAATATGAACTTTTAGTTTATAATTGAGTTATAAACTGGAATAGGTTAATAAAAGAATTTATAAAAAGGAAGTTTTTATAAATAAATAGAAATGGAATTTATAAACGTTGTTTTATAAATTCGCAAATGACTTATTTTGATAAGTAAATTGTTGAAACCTATTAATGGAGTTATATTCACGTTTCTGAACAGTGAAGAATCCTTTGAATTAAAATGTATAAAAGGATGAAATGTGTTAACGTAGTATATTCACGTTTTTGAACTGTGAATAATATGTTAAAGGAAATGTTTTGAATGAGATGTTTTAAATAGAATTAAAACGATCGGACAATGTTTTAAAATGTGTTGAGATTCGAAACCATAGATTTCAACATTTATTGTTGAAATAGACGTTTTCGAGAAATAAAAGGAGATGATGGACTATAACACTGTTGTTATAGTAAATGATTTCCGAAAGGAAATGTTTTGTATAGTATTGGGATTTATATATCTATTTTAATTTCGAATCCCTATACTAGTGATTTTGGGTTGTCGTAACGATGTTTTACGTAACATTCGTTTTGGCCCAAATAAATATGTTTATGAGAATGATTTCCTTAAAGAATGAAATATATACTTAATCTCGATTTAAGTATATTGAATATTTTCTAAGTGTTGAAAATAAATAAAATTTGTGAATTACTTATGAATAAATAAGTATGGAAATGTTTTTCCAATATAAAGTGAATATTAGAGAACTTATCTTTTTGAAGATAAATTGAAAATGAATATTATAAATCGAATTGAAGTCGTATATTCATTAATACTTTGGAATGTAAATTCACTATTGAATTTATAAAAGAAAGTAGAATTGGTTTAAAAATAAATATTGATTTATTTTTGAAGTGTTGAAATTTTATATCTTGTAAAGATATTTTGGAAAATAAATAATTTGGAAAATTATTTGGAATCTGGTGATGTGTGCATATCCAGTGATAGTTCAATAACCGACTATCAATATTTCCCTTTGAATGGGTAATTGATGTGATTTGTTTGAATGTGAATGCTACACTTATTTTTGAATAAGCGCTCACTATTCGGGTTAACCGGGAAAGGACCATGGGGTCGTATAACTCATTCCGAATATGTGATACGTCGTTGTGAATTGCATTGAAGATCGGTGTTGAAGACCCGGTATTTGCGAGAGCGATAGGATGACCTGTCGATTTACTCTGCACCGAGTAGCTACGGTATAGAGTTCTCCATATGTGATGGTGAATCCGATCAGGATTGTAAATATCCGGATTGCAAGGACTTCTTTGTAAGTACCTTCGGTTTTGTTCGAGCCCGGAACAGACCTGTATGGATTGTATGTCTGACATTACAAATTGAGATATAAAGCCGATTTCATTCAAATATATTTCTGTTGGTGGCGGAGAATTTATTCTTTTAGCTTAACACCCTTCTCTGAGACGTACGTGCTCAGAGGTTATGTAGTTGAATGTTATCAGCGATATATTCCCAATTTGGTAATGTGACATGCTGAGTGTTGCTGAAATGATCATTGTGTTGATTATTGTGATAGGATCGTTTATTTGATCGTCTATCTTGGTGATCATTGTGTTGATCATTTGTTGACCCAAAGCATGACTTTTGTATAAAGTATGTTTTTGTGGACGTGACTTCGTCGAACCTCACACCCCGGAAATGGTCAAAACAGGAAAGATGCAGCAAGGTTATGAGGGGTAGCACCCTTTAGGGTATGTACATTTCCTTCTGGATAGTGGTGGTATCATGGTATGGAGCCCAGATATTTAACCTATGTGGTTACTACGAATTTATTACTTTGTGGTTGTTGGTTTTCGAGATCCCGTGAGAAAGGTCGTTTACGATCGGGGAATGGCGTGCTCGTGTCAGTAGTTACCCAGTTAGGGGTAACCCGGCCTTGTGTTGGCAGAGTTCCGGTTTGGTTCTCGGGGATGTCTTTCCAGAGGCATTCTCATGTGGCAATGGGAAGTTCCTTGGCCTGACCATTTGTTGGAAATCCAAAGAAACAATACGAAACTTGTACGGTATTAGTTGTAGAACCTATCATTCACTTATGGTGTCGCAACACTGTTTGGATGGTAGCTATAGTAGGCATATGATAATGGTCGTATGTTGGCTAAGATTTATATTCTACTTTCGAAAGAATTTGTTCTACACTATGCACTAATAATAATATCAAATGTTATTTTAAATGCGTATCAAGCATCTTTGGCTATCATAAGGAGAAATCTCCTCCGATTCTACGTTTGCATGTGTGTGTGTGCGGGAGGCCTTATGGTAGTCTCATTTTTAAAAAGCATTGCGAATTGAAATAAAAATATCTCTCTATTTTGATTTTAAAGATAAATAAACTGTTTTGAGTTCTCACACCAGTCACATGACTGACTCGGAGTTTATTGTTTTCCTTCCTAAACTCTGGGTGCCCACCAATTTCCACACGGGCAGTCAAGAGTTAAGGTTTATCAGGATATTCTGGATATTCTGGAATTGCTGGAGGCAAGCTGGATGGCATGGCGTATTACTTATATGGTATTTCTTTTTCCGCTGCACTGTTTGTTGTTGTATATTGTTGTATACTCTGATGATATGATGAAATGAAATGTATAAAATGTAATAACTGATATAGTTCTTTGTTTAAAGATTATTCATTTATTGTTATATGTTGTTCCGCTGCGAATTGTGAGATTCTGATGTTGTTCTGTTTTCTATTCTCTCTAATTTTTATTTTAAAATTTTCTATCTTCTTTTCCCTCTATCTTCTACCTTCTTCTTTTTCTTCTTCTTTTCTTTTCTTAAATTCTTTTTAAAACCCATAACTATTCGGTTTTTCGGCAACGAAAAATCGTGTACGTTACATGAAATGTATATGGTTTTAAAATAATGGTCCATCCTTGTCTTTCAACCTACTTTCCCTTCTAACTATTTCTACCTTCTTCCTCTTCGAGAGTCCTTTCCGCATTGTGGAAAGAGTTGGTTCCTTGGCTTATCGTCTGGATTTGTCGAGAAGCTTTCTGGAATACATGATGTATTCCATGTCTCACATCTTCTCTAGTATCTTCATAAATCATCTCTTATTGTTCATCCTCCTGTTTTGATAGTTTGGATATTTAGCCTAATCTGACTGTCGAGAGTAAGCCACTTCGTGTTGTCGACAGAGGTACGAAGCAGCCAAGAAGGAAATATGTTAGTCTGATCAAAGTACAATGAAGTACTGATGATTGGGATTGTACCTGGGAGACGGAGGGGAGCATCCGTCCTTCGAATCTAAAATTGTTTTTCCAGGTACTATTTGTTGTCCATCTTGCTTTTCCTTATTTTCCTTGTTCGTTCCTTTTCGAGGACGAAAAGATTTGAGTGCGGGAGAGTGTAAAGACCCTGTTTTTTGTAATTTATTTTAATGGTTTTTTTGATTATTTTATTTGAATTCCTAATTTAAAAAAAAACTTTATTTTAATTTATTAATATGAATAAATTTTGTTATTTTAAATATAAATGTTGATTTTTATGTGAATTATAATTTCAAATACGAATAAATGGAATATTTTCCAAAAAATGGATTTATGGTCAATTTGGTCAAACTTTGACTTTTAAATTTAAAATTTAAATATTTTATTTTTATAATTTTATCATTTATTAAGAAAATAAATTTAATTTCAAGAATACTGCTTTTTGTTTCATTGAAATCGGATTTATATTGTGAAAGTTATGCTTTTTACAATATTATGTGTAAATTGTTTTATTTAACAAAAAATTTCTATTTTAATTGATAAATAAAATTTTGTTTTTCATCTCATGTTCTAATTTACATTTACATATGTAACATGACATTTTATGTATATACATTTTAATTCTAAAACAGTTTAAAAGTATAATTGAAATTTTCCGATGTTAACTATATTTTGTTTACAAATTTTAACTCTAGTTTTCGATTAAATAAAGTATTTTCTTTATTTATTTTTATCTATTTTACCTAACACATTATTTTATTTTCATTTTCACTTTACTTTGTATTTCAAATATTTATTTTAAACCATTTTAAGTGGAGTTGTAATTTTCCAAAGTTAAGTGTATTTTTGTCTGTAATTTTAAAACTATTCTCAATATATAAGTTATTTTCTTTAGTTATTTTCCTATTTTCCTAAAATTTAATATTTATTTTCTTTTCTTCAATTTATTTTTAGTTTGTTTTAGTTTATTTACTGAATTTCTATTTGTTTTTTTTGTATATAAAATAATGTGGAAATTGAAGAGACAAAAAGCTTTTAAACTTGTGATTTTTTGTTATCTAGTCTCTTCATTTGCTTGCCTTTTCATCGTCTAACTTTGACCGTTCTTCCCTTCAGCTGTAGCCGTGAGTTTTAATTGTTTTTTACATGAGAAAAGCTTCTCATTTCAGCAAAGTCTCGGCCAAAATCCCATTTCTGAAATTTTGGTAAGCAATGGTCTCTTTTCTCATCATCTTCTTCTTTTTTCAATGATTTTGCTCTTGCCTTCTCACCTTCTATGCTCGGATCACATCTCCTCCATCACCTTGGCTGCCTCCACCACCACAGAACCAGCCACCACCACCTCCAGTCCATCCCCAAGTCATAGCCGTGGCCATATATGACCAGATCTAACACAAATTTGCACAAACTTCACTTATTCCTACCAAGTCAAGCACTATATAGTTCCACCACCTCCAACCTCCACTTGGCCGACCCATACACCACCTCCACCACCCATAGCTTGACCTGCCACCACGGTCACGTCACCCCTGACCCACCTTGTAACATCCCGCCTTTTCACACGCTTTAAATCAATACACGTGCCAATTCAAACCATACGGAAGAGCGGATTGTTATGGGGTAAATAAGAAAAACAAGAAAGAAATAAAATAAAAAAGAATCTCACAGCGGAAGGATAAAATATAATAATCAATATACAGTTCATAAAACTGTTTACAGAACATTTGATTCTTCTTTATACAATAAATATCAAAGCTCACATACCGATAAATATCAATGCAGCGCAATACAGTGTGTAGTGGAACCATGTAATATTAAATAATAATAATAATAATAATAATGAAATCCTCGTCTTCATCCTCCAGAAATAAAGTCTTCTATCCTGAAACGCTCGGACTGACCGAGCGAATTGAAAGACAAAACACTAGAGTCAAAACTAAAAGATCTTATGTAAGTTAAATCAACAGGAATAAATATGAGTGTAGTAACTTAAAAGATGCTCGGGATTCATATCTCCTAAGGATCCGTTAAACTATTTACTATGTAGTAATATTTCGTTATTATAATAGTGTCTAATAGTAAAATAAACTTACTTTTAATTAGCGTTAAGGAGTTACCCAATCTCCCCCTTAACACAATAATAGTCCCAGTAGTCCATCCAGTATCAGCGCATCTCCATATCGGGAGACTACCCTAAATACACCACGGGCTATGGGAGAAAACCAAACTCGTACAAGGCGTGATAGGGTATGTGACACGGCACAACTATGCAATGCCAGGGTAGATATACCAGTTGCGCATTCGGGCTGGTGGTAACGCGTAGCCACAGCTACCGCGCACCTTGAGCCACACCCTCAAAAAGAAAATCAAAAGTGGCCACCGAATCAATCCAAAAGTCAAAGTATAAAATCGAAGGGATGTGTCCGATCAAAGGTGTTGCCTCAATTGGCCCAAGAATCGCTCTTGTTTTAGCCACCTTATGCCAAATCACGGGAGTTGGGTCCACGTATTTACCTCAAAGGTAACGCCGCCGCCATCCTACTTCATTCTGGAATCTCCACCGCATACATGGTTGTTAAAGTGGTTTTCGGGGTTGGCAGAGAGTAGACAACTTCCGATCCCGGTCTCTTCAACAACCAACCGTTATTATAACACCGCGGTCTTTCCAAAATAGTTTATACTTAAAAACCAAAATAAAATATTCATTTAAAAATCATATAAATACGATATCATTTCTATTTTAAAACCCAAATCAATATGATATCTTTTTTATTTCAAATATATATTTTTCATAAATCATAGTACTTTCAAATATATATACTTTAAACCCATAGCTTCGAAACATAATTTTCAACACTTAAATGGTTTAGTAATAAGTTACTTTATAAAGTAAATTAGCTTTTTAATCTCTTAAATCAATTCCAAATATAGATTTGAATTCCCGGATAAACCATTTGAATTTCTATATATTTCAAAGTTTCAAATATTCCAAAATTTCAAAACTAAATTTTTAATTCATATATATATATATGTGTGTGTGTGTGTGTGTGTGTGTGTGTGTGTGTGTCAAATTCCTTTTACTATTATTTAGTTTTGAAATACTTGCTTAATAAATCCAGTATCCTTTAAATAAAACTTCCAAATTCAATAATTGAATATTCCTCAATTTATTTGGACTAGATATATTCACTTAAATCATCTTAAACCCGAATTTAGTTATAACACCATATTCTTTTTAAAACTAAATTTCAATAAGATTTTAACTAAATGAAATCTCGAATCAATTTCAAACTATCTCCTCAACTTTGATTTATAAAAGTCAATATAAACTCTATATTAGAATATAATTTTAGTAAATACTTATCCATAATAAAATTTAATAAAATCCACTTAATTTATTAAACTTACTTCATACTTTACACAAATTTATACATAGTTTAAAACCAAGAATTTAACCATATATAAAATAACCTTTATCAAATATCCGACATCAATATTTCACAAAACCATATATATATTTCTTTACAAAACCATAGAAAAAATTTATCAAAAATAATTATATATATATATATACCGCGGTGCCTGTATATAATTTTCTATCCTATGGTCAAATGATACTGATATTTAACATTTCAATCCGCAGTTTAAACTAAAAATGCGGTTGTACATCATTTCAATCCGCAATTTAAAATAAAAATGTAGTTGTATATCATTTCAAACTGCAATGTCGAATAAAATGAAAATGCATAATAACATGCAGTTTATACAATATAGAACACATCATCCATTCACCAAATATCAATCATCACTCATTTATTACAATCATCATCCAATTTAAACAAAACATCAATATAGAGCATATAAAAATAACAGATATCAACGAACAATTTATATTCAATAATAAATTAATAACTATTTAACTGGAAGTTTATATGCAATAATAAATAAATCAAACTGGCAATTTGTATGCAATAATAAAATTAAATAACAATTTAATTTAAATAAATGCAATCTAACTGAGATGATGATTAAATATATGCCCAAACAATCATAGATAAATTTTAAATCTCATCAAAATTAATTTAACAAACATAAGAAAAATCAGAGGTTGTCAGTGGGTTAAAACACACACCTTTTAATTTAAATTCAATTTAAACCCAAAAATTTGACAGTCTCCAAATCTGCCCAAACCAGTTCCAAAACGTCCAGAATTTTATTACGATCCTAACAAAAAAATCGCACGTAAAATGGAGTCCGTATGTGAATGTTATTCGAGTTAAATCGTTTGAAACAAATTTTAATTAAAATAAAACTAACCCAAACAAAAAGTGCCACGTCAGCGAGAATTAATAGGCAACACGTTCTTCTCCAGTGATAACACGAACCGAGAAACCCATAGCTTCGTACCCGTGTCCCCCCTTTGACCATCAGAAAATCTCGCCTCTGACCACCATTTGCCCCGCCGCCATCACCATCCCGCTCGCCACGAGGAGCCGCCCCCATAGCCGAAGACCGCCCCTTCCCCAAGGGCGTCGCCGCCTCGGGTTTTCAAACCCTAAACTGTAATTTTTGGCCACCACACCTCGTAATAAACCGAGCGGCCACCATCAACCGACTTCCTTTGCTGCCCTCTTCAAAACCCAAAAACAGATTTGCATATGGTCGCTCAAATCGAAAACGCCCAAATCGGCAATTAGGTTTCTCCTTATATGCCCTTTGACCACGATTTCTGCTCGATTCATGCACTGTTACGAAAAACTAGCACTAGAGGAAGGTTCCATTCGTCGAGACCTTTCCAGCGATATAAAATTTGATGTTGTTTGAGGCGTTTGAAATTTGTTTATTTTTGAATTTGCAATAGATCTAGGGTTTGTTTGTCTGCTATTGAAGAGAAGAGAGTTAAGACTTATGTACAGATAAATGAGAATTAGGGAGGCTAGGGTTTATAGCGGGATATTTATAGATAAAGTTGAAATAGAATAAATGGATCGGTTTGAATACACGCTAACGACAAAGTGGCCCAAAAAGCCCGTTCCGACCCCGGTATGAAATTGGGTAAACCCATATATCAAAATTGGTGTTTTAAAATATTTTAAATGCAATGGAAAAGGTTTCATGTCCAAATTCCATCGTATGAAGAAGTTATGCTAAATTCAAATTTTCCAAATTGATTTCAATTGATTTCAATTTATCGATTTCAAGGCGTTTCTTGTCCGTATGATCAAACAACAAGTCTGATCGCTACGAAACTTGAAACCCTACAATAATTCACCGTTACGGATCTGATGAAACTAGTTTCGTCCAAATCCGAGTCAGTGGCCAAATTGGCTATATTTCCATTAATTAAATAAATTAATATTTAATTAATTAAATCAAATTTTCAATTTTTATTTCGATAATTGACAAATTTCAACATTTCTAACTTCTTAATCATTTACAATGATTCAAACAAATTTAATTGTCAGTTTAGAGGTGAATAATTTATAAATTTCAATATTAACCTCAATTTCATTAAATTATAAATTTAATTTCCACTAATTCTATTAAATTCACCCTTCATTCTATTATTAAGTTTATCGTTATCAAAAGGATGCGATTTTCATTGGTTCACGATTGTTTATATTTATATTCTTAAATTTTATCTAAATTTCCATTTATACAATCTT
Source organism: Allium cepa (assembly GCA_030765085.1). NCBI lineage: Eukaryota > Viridiplantae > Streptophyta > Magnoliopsida > Asparagales > Amaryllidaceae > Allium > Allium cepa. The sequence continues at coordinate 289,254,397 of CM060934.1, forward strand.
CTAAGTATTTACTTTTCATTGAATTGCAATTTATCCTATTATCGTGTATTAAATTACAATATATTGATAAAAATTTATTCCACCCCTTTATTCAACCAATAGTCATTATTTCAAATTATTAATTAAAATTAGTTGAGATCTTACCATTGGTTCCATAAATTTATTTGCACTAAATGAGTTATTGCATTAATATTCTCAAATTTCCTCTAAATTTCTATTAACGTAACATTAACTACAGATTTATTTCAATTGGTTACCCGTTTTAATTTAATAGACTAGATAAATGGTTAACTTAAAACAACCATTATCATAACCTTTAAATTACGCATATGAATCCTCTATTCACAACAAATGTTACAGTTCTTATATAATATAGATTTTATTCAATTTATTACGTATTTCTTCCTTAGTTAATAACCTTCCTATTTCCATTTATCATATCTTAGCCAATTATGTACATTAATTACGATTAACTATTCTAAATAAATTTATCCACTTGGTTTCATGCCTTTTTATTACATAAATTACTGCCTTCTTAATAAATTTTCGTTTCTATTCAATTCACATTCACACTTCCGTTATTGTATTAATCATCATTTACGTACCTTTAATCGTCTTAATTTACATTAACATAATAAATAAATTATCGTTAATGAAATTTATCCCCCAGTCTACTAAATGCAATCAACTTTGACCTTACAACTGTTTCAATTAATTATTTATTGACCTGCATAAACTTTATTACCTAAATTTCCATTAACAAAACGTTAAATTTATATTTATTGCGATTGATTATTCAACAGTTACTTTTATTTACTCCTTTCTATTTTAAACCAAATGTAACAAATTTCACTATTCATTATTATATTAATGAATTCCATTCTAGTTAATATTTTTATTAATATTTCACAAATTCAACATTTCTATTGGTTTCTTATATTAAACTTATAACCAGGTATGCCAAATTTACATTATTTCAATTTATTGCCATATAAATATTAAATCGTTAACATTTAATTACAATTACTTCATCTAATTTCTGCATTCTCTCCAACATAAACTTTAAGATTTTTATTTCTTTCTAAATTAAATTACAAATCCTATTAAATTAACTCATTTAAAATCATCGAATTTTACGGGTCGTTACACTCTCCCCCACTCAAAACTTTTCGCCCCCGAAAAGGAAAAAGAAGGGAAAAGAAGAATTAAGAAATCAATATCATATTTAAATATTAAATTTATAAACAAATAAATTTACAAAATTAATTAATTTAGAAAAAATATACTAATTTATAATCATTAAATCTTTTTATACTCAAATTAATAAAGTTTGGAAAACATTTTCAAAATATTTTCTAAGTCCAAAATTTACGGAAATTTTTTGGTAGAGTCTCCTTTGTACGGAGAGGCTCAGGAGAAATTATAATATCAAAATAACAATATACAATATATATTTTCCAAAATAATATATATATATATATCCTAACATGGGAAAACAATATATAATAGCGCTATAAAACGTAATCCGAAAACGTACCTATTTGTCGGCCAATTAACGCTTATTTTATGAAACCAAAAGCAGTAGCAATTGCTTCCCTACCCTGCATTTCACTTATATAATCCAAAAAGGTTAACAATTATATAAGATGAAATGTTTAAAGTGGTTTCAACCATCAAAAACAAATCAATACAACATCAAACACTTGCAACAAGGCATACAACCATAAAATCAATCATTCATTCATATCAAAAAAACAAATAGTTGTTTGGCTTCAAAAACTTCAAATCGTACGGAATGAAAAATAACTACTAAGCGCACCATTTACTCAACAGTCTCTGATGAAGCTGAATAGAATATTCTTCCATCTAAACAATTTTAAAGTATCCTTACCCAAACAACCATAAACCAAATAAATAACAAATCCAAACAATAAACTAAGTTTATTCTTGCCAATTTCATTTCATACTATTGTTGTTTGACTTCCTTTTTATACATGTAATGGTTTATCCCTTTTTTTTCTTCATTTATTTGCAGTATTCATCTTTCTGCTTAATTTACTAATAATTAGCTACAATCATTTACTTACGTTTATTATCTTTCATTTATACTACTTAATTTCATTTATTTACTTTCATTTATTCTAAATTTCATTTATAATACTTACCTTTCTATTTCAATTAGTAGTCTTTTCAATTACACTTACGATTATAATATTACAACATCAAATTCTTATTTATTAAGGAATTTCATTAATTACTTTCATTACCCCAAATTTATTACTTGTATAATATCTATTACATTTTCTTATTAACATTTCAACTTTTAATATTTGGTAAGTTATAAATATGTTTTTAAGGATGTAATTTGAAAGTTATACAAATTTATTCTATTTCTTCTAATTAATTTAATGTTCAATAATTATATCCTTTATTTCATAGGTTAAAGTTTTAAATTTCATTTAATACCATTTATAACCTAGCATTAAATCCCTTATTTCCTTTAGAGGTTTCAATTATCTACTAGTTTCATTCCGTTTCACTACTATACTTGAACTATTAATTATTGGAAACTTAAGAATTTAGTACCGGGTTTTTATTAAAAATCATTTAAAATAATAGATAAATGTATATACTGGCAACATATATATCTAATTATATTTAAAACAATTTAAAATTTAAATTTTGGTTATCAAAACAACTCTGCAGTAAAACACTACAATGGCCTTCCTACTTCAAAACTTGAAAATGAATGTCGATGATGCGTGCACTCATCAATGAAATTATTTTCCAGCGACAGAGAAGGGAGTACAACTTTGTCTTTCCAAAATTTCTTTTTAAAAACATTTCTTTCAAATTATTGAAATGCTTATATCAGAAAATACTTCTTAAATATTATTATTATATTCCAAAATCATTTGAAAGAATTTTTTCAATACCCCAGAAATTAAGTTCTAAAATTTCCATTTTGATTTATTTTATTTTCAATCATATTTCACTATTATATATAAATTTCATTACCTAACAACCAAAATATTTCAACCAAATATAACCTTTATAAAATTTATTACTTTATATATAGAAAATATAATAGGCAAAATTATTTCATTCATCTATATTAAAACCAAATAGTATGTCGGTCTGTCCTGTTAAGTGTTTAGAAACCCCTATTGATGCCACTTCGTCCCACGCACCAACCAGAGTTTATAAGTACAAAATGGAACAAATTAACACAATAATAAAACCTTTTTATAACACTAACAAGTACGCTCTCTCATATATATACACTCAGCGACTCCCATAGGGTATCACTACCTTATTAGTGCAGAGTCAAACCCCACAAAGCTACGGTTTATTGCTAAACCAAAGCTCTAACACAAACATCCCGCCTTTTCACGCGCTTTAAATCATCACACGCGCCAATTCAAACCATATGGAAGGGCGGATTGTTATGGGGTAAATAAGAAAAACAAGAAAGAAATAAAACAAAACAGAATCTCACCGCGGAAGGATAAAATATAATAATCAACATATAGTTCATAAAACTGTTTACAAAACATTTGATTCTTCTTTAAATATCAATGCAGCGGAAACAGTAGTGGAACCATGTAATATTAAATAATAATGATGATGAAATCCTCGTCTTCGTCCTCTAGAAATAAAGTCTTCGATCCTGAAACGCTCGGATAGACCCGAGCGAATTGAAAAACAAAACACTCGAGTCAGAACTAAAGGATCTTATGTAAGTTAAATCAACAGGAATAAATATTAGTGCAGTAACTTAAAAGATGCTTGGGATTCACATCTCCTAAGAATCCGTTAAACTATTTACTATGTAGTAATATTTCGCTATTATAATAATGTCTACTAGTAAAATAAACTTACTTTTAAATAGCGTTAAGGAGTTACCCAATCTCCCCCTTAACACAATAATAGTCCCAGTAGTCCATCCAGTATCGGCGCATCTCCAGATCGGGAGACTACCCTAAATACTCCACGGGCTATGGGAGAAAACCAAACTCGTACTAGGCGCGATAGGGTAGGTGACATGTCACAACTAGGCAATGCCAGGGTAGATATAGCAATTACGCATCCGGGCTGGTGGTAACGCATAGCCGCATCTACCGCCCACGTCGAGCCACACCCCCAAAAAGAAAATAAAAAGTGGCCGCCGAATCAATCCAAAAGTAAAATTATAAAATCGAATCCGATCAAAGGTGCTACCTCAATTGGCCCATGAATCGCTGCTGTTTTAGCCACCTTATGCCAACTTACGGGAGTTGGGTCTACGTATTTACCTCAAAGGAAACGCCGCCACCATCCTACTTCTTTCTGGACCGTGTACACGATTGTTAAAGTGGTTTTCTGTAACAACCGTGGAAGCATATTAACACAAAAGAAAACTTGAATCAAGAAGTCCACCATAAAGAGCACGAAGGAGTAAATCCGAAAGTTTTCGTTCGATGAATTCTCAAGATTTCACATGAGCAATCCTTAGGATTTGAGAACCATTGAACTTTTATCAAAAATAATATCTCTGTATCGAAGGCGCTCAACCTCCAAAGCAATGATGCGAATAGAATGTTGCTCAAAAGTCAAATTTGGTGAAACTTCAATCCCTCAATAACAACGAGCTCAAGAATAAAAAACGGAAACATAAAAGCATTTCCATAGTTAAAAGACGTGGAAAACGTCTAGAATAGCTGAATGTTGAGCCGGTGCAACGGCGTAGTACAAATACGGTACGCCCGAGAAACTAGAAACTCGAATAATTTGGAACACCGACGTAGTACAAAGACGGTACGTCCAATGAACCAAAAAGCCAAGTCATTGATGTAGTACAAACGGTACATCCAATGACTTGGCTTTTTGATTCATTGGATGTACCGTTTGTACTACATCAATGAATTTGCTGTTTGATTCATTGGATGTACCGTTTGTTGTAACAACCCGCATATTTATCGATTTTATATTTAAATATTTTATTTAAATATTTCATCGTTAGTCGGATTTTAGTCCGAAAAGCTACTTTTTGCATACGGTCGAATTAGGACTCGGGACCACTCCCATTGAGTTTAAAATGCCGTTTGCGACCTTTTTGAGTATAAGCTTCGATATGTTTGGAGAAAGTTGATTTTTGCTACTTTTCACTTTGGGTTTGGTTTTGGGCTCATCCCTATGTTAACTTATGCTCAAATCTGAGCCACTCTTCCCCAGTCACCCTCACTTTCTTCCTCTTTTCAGTTCTAAGGCAATAATGGTGGGAGAGATTGGAAATTAAAACTCCAAAACCCTAGTTCCTCTTGCAACCTCAAATTCCTAGCTCCAAATTCAAGAGAACCCATTGGTAAGCATTCTCTTCTTCTTCTCCAACTTATTCTCTTACCAATTTCAGAATTCCTAAACCTAATTTTGGGAATGTTCTTGTTTTGAGCATAGATTCAAGCTCATTTGGGTTGTGCTAAAGAATGGTTGATTCTCCATTTTCTTTCAAGCTTCTTCTTGTTTGATTTTGTAAAAAGGTGAGATTTTTAATCTCACATCAAAGTCTATGAATTATCTTCGACTGTTAGGTATAAATTCCTAACACTTATTCTTGTGCAATTGCTTTTGATTTGGATTGCTTTTGAGAATATTCCAATTTTAGTGTTTGAAAGCCAAATCCTTAAAAATCATAGCTTTGAGGTTCAAATGTGTTTTTGGTGATGCATCGAGGAGCCAATAGGGCCAGGTAGCCGTTAGGCATAATTACCTAGCGTCCGTGCTCGTTCGGTTGCGAATTGGTGGAGGTTGCATATCAATTTATGGGCAACAATTTGCAGAGCATCAGGTTCGGCCGACCGACCCCCCTGGTCCGGTCGACCGACCTGCTAGTAAAAGTGCAGTTGCACTTCTCTGTTTCTGGTTCGGCCGACCGAACCCCCTGGTTCGGTCGACCGACCTGATGCCCGAGAAGTTTTCAAAACAGGGTTCGGTCGACCGAGCTCTGTAGCCGGCCGACCGACCTGATGCATTTTGCCTATTTTCGCCTAGTCGCGTGAATTTCCAACTTTGATCGATTCGAGTTGTTTCCTAGTTGTTGTTATCATCTATTATGACTTTGATGACTCTTTTTAGGGATTTTTGAATATCTATTTCGATGGATCCTTTATCGATTTCTTTATTTTTTATTCACGTCTTCGTATGTGAATTTTAGTGATTGATTGTTCTTACAATCTTTTTCGTGATTTGTCACTTTAAAAATATAAAGGTTTTCTATACTAGTAGTAAATATCAAAACTCTTTCCTCAAACGATTTCAATACTATTTTAATACCAAATTCATTTATAAAACCGTTTCCAATCTATTAGTATATACAAACTATTACCTCACTCGTATGAGAAATCTAATCAAACGACTTAGTAAAACAAGTGGTATGAAACGCTTGCGTTCACTTTGTTGGTTAATTCTTGGACTTGTTCGATTGAAACTCTTGTGACAATTTTCTAGTGGAGATCTATAATTTGTTCGTAAATATTTAAGTTAAGCTAGTGGTTATGGGACATGATGCTAAGCTCATATATTTACTAGCTTACTGTAATCGACACTTCTCGTTGATCATGACGATCATCTTTGTGATTTAGACTAGCAATTTGCGATGTCTCTTTGTCTGCGAGGGAGACTAAACCCCGTTTTGTAGAGTTTCAACTCAATTTGGTGGGGTAGCAACCCATGGTCTTCGGGCCGTTTATGGAGCTTCGGCTCAATTTATGATGGTTAGCAACCATGGAATTAGCGTTCCGTTTGTGATACACGTGTTGGTGGGCTTTACGCTCCCGTTTGTGATTGGCCTCCCCCTTTGTGATTTCTGGATTTCTTGAGATGATTTCTAGAATTTGTGTTTCACCAATTTTCGTGATTTCCATTGATAAGTTTTATCAATATTTGTGCATTGGTGAATTTGTGCGTCATTGACTTTTGTGATTTTTGGATTTCGCATATTGAATTCTGGAATTTGTGTCTCATTGACTTTTGTGATTGACGTTGATATTATTGTCAATATTTGTGCATTGGTGAATTTGTGTGTCATTGACTTGTGTGATTGACATTGATATTATTGTCAATATTTGTGCATTAGTTAATTTGTGTGTCATTAACTTTTGTGATTGACATTGATATAATCGTCAATATTTGTGGTTTGATGAACGAAATAAGGAGTATGGCATTTCTTTGATTCTTGTGTAGATTTGGTGATATTGATTAATCTCTCGTTGATTTTCAATTACTTATATATATCACAGCTTGGAATTGTGATTATTATGTGTTTAGTCATATCTCTTATTCTATATCGTTTCATCTGATATCTATAGTTAGACTGATCCGTTTATTATTTTCTTATTAAATAATACTCGGGTCAGACCGAGATGTTACAGGTGCTTCTGCTTGACTTCTCTCTTGGGATTGATTTCTCTGACTTTTGGTTAACTACTTAGATCAGTAGTTTTTGTTGTATACATTTGAGATATAAACTCCATAATGTATACTTATTCTTTTGTGTAGTTCATGTAACTATTCTTTTGTGATATTGTGGATCTTTTTAGACCCTACTCTGATGTACACTTCCTAGTGTAATATTCATATTTATTTCCGCCTTTGTGATATGAATTGTCTGTGACTGATTTATGTTATGTTTATTTCTATATTTGTTTCCGAAGATATTATAGCTACTGTGTAGTAGCTTTGAGTTTGTGTCGGTATGTCGGATTTCCCTCTTGATAAAGAAATGCATGTTATACTATCTGACATATCGATGCTCGCGCAAAGCAATTACACGGATGGTCGCTCCTCAACAGCCTTATTCTCCGTGCTAGTTGACAGCATTCTCCGTAATGTTCTTATCTAGCGTGGGTATAGAGGTGGGGCGTCACAGCTTGGTATCAGAGCCAAACTTCGGAACAATATGGAATATTATAACAAGGATCATCGTCCTAAGTCTTTCTTAGGAGTCGTGCTTTAGGATTTAATTCGAGTCTTCGTACCGATTCATCCTATTTTGTTTATGATTCCTTGTTTTATATATCAAGATTGCTTGATATTCATTTGTGAATAACCTTCTTCTTCTTCCTTCTTTCTTTCTTAAGGAAGAGAAATGGTTAGACCAAGCCGCCCCAGCGCCGGTCAATCTAGTGCTACTTCCCAAGATGGAGTTTTTATGTCTGCTCAACAACTTTTGGATCTTGTAAAGAATCAAGAGTTTATCTATGCTTTGAGTAAGAACCCCGAAATGGTTCTACCTTTGAAACTTGAAGTTTCTTTCGATCAGCTTGTGGATGTTACTCTTCTTCATGGAGAGGTTGGTAAGGGAAGTGTTTGTGATATTGGGACTTCCAAAGGCATATTAAGTTCAAGAGCCTTAATCCCAATAAGAGAGTGAAGCAAACTACTTTTGTAGCAAAGACTCCAATCCCTAATCGTGGAGGATGCTACAATTGTAATTCTAAGGACACTATGCGAATATTTGACCAAAACCCCATTCTTGTCGCTATTGCAAGAAACCGGGTCATCTTTTATCTGCATGTCCCAAACTTTTGAATAAGGACATGGGAAAGCTAAATATTGTGCAAACCCTTAGCGCCGTTGCTCGTGCGATTGCAATTTGATCGAGAGTTGCATCTCTTTTGAAATAGGGTAGGAAGTGCAAGCATACAGGTTCGGCCGACCGAGCCCCTGGGCCGGTCGACCGACCTGTAGTCCAGGCACTTCCTGCCTCTGTTTGGAAGTGCTGGTTACAGGCTTCGGCCGACCGAGCCCCCCGGGCTGGTCGACCGACCGGGTGCCCCGAGCACTTCCAACCTCTGGTTCGGTCGACCGACTCAGGAAGTCCGGTCGACCGACCTGCTACTATTTGCCAGATTAGCCTATATTGCTAATCCGTTTGAATATCCAACTTTAATCGATTCGTGTTGTCTCCCTTTTGTTGTTGTCATTTATTATCGACTTTGATGACCTTTTCTTGGGAATCTAGAGAGTACATCAAGCGAACACATCCGGACTTACTTTCTCATGCTCTTTGAGGTGAACTTCTTATTTCAAACTTCTTTTGTGTTGAATATGCTTTTATGGTTGTTACTATATATCTTCTTCTTAAAATATTGCGAGGACACAATTTCTTTAAGGAGGGGAGTCTGTAACAACCCGCATATTTATCGATTTTATATCTAAATATTTTATTTAAATATTTCATCGTTAGTCGGATTTTAGTCCGAAAAGCTACTTTTTGCATACGGTTGAATTAGGACTCGGGACCACTCCCTTTGAGTTTAAAATGCTGTTTGCGACCTTTTTGAGTATAAGCTTCGATATGTTTGGAGAAAGTTGATTTTTGCTACTTTTCACTTTGGGTTTGGTTTTGGGCTCAGCCCTATGTTAACTTATGCTCAAATCTGAGCCACTCTTCCCCACTCACCCTCATTTTCTTCCTTTTTTCAGTTCTAAGGCAATAATGGTGGGAGATATTGGAAATTAAAACTCCAAAACCCTAGTTCCTCTTGCAACCTCAAATTCCTAGCTCCAAATTCAAGAGAACCCATTGGTAAGCATTCTCTTCTTCTTCTCCAACTTATTCTCTTACCAATTTCAAAAATTCCTAAACCTAATTTTGGGAATGTTCTTGTTTTGAGCATAGATTCAAGCTCATTTGGGTTGTGTTGAAGAGAGGTTGATTCTCCATTTTCTTTCAAGCTTCTTCTTGTTTGATTTTGTAAAAAGGTGAGATTTTTAATCCCACATCTAAGTCTATGAATTATCTTCGATTGTTAGGTACAAATTCCTAACACTTATTCTTGTGCAATTGCTTTTGATTGGGATTGCTTTTGAGAATATTCCAATTTTAGTGTTTGAAAGCCAAAACCTTAAAAATCATAGCTTTGAGGTTCAAATGTGTTTTTGGTGATGCATCGAGGAGCCAATAGGGCCGGGTAGCCGTTAGGCATAATTCCCTAGCGTCCGTGCTCGTTCGGTTGCGAATTGGTGGAGGTTGCATATCAATTTATGGGCATCAATTTGCAGAGCATCAGGTTCGGCCGACCGACCCCCCTGGTCCGGTCGACCGACTTGCTTGTGACAGCCCGCAAATCTGAACCCTTTGAATCAACACTATTCTACCTCTATTAACTCAAGTGGCACAGAATTACGAACCATTAGGGTTAAAGAAAAGAGATAGAAGAAGAAGAAACTAAACAATATCAGAATCTCACAGTCGCAACGGAATAAAATATAATAATGAATATAGAACTTTACACAAAATGAAAACTATCACTGTTTTACATATATCACATCATCACAATCAGAGTATCTCATACATCAAATTACCTATCAGACATACCATACAATCACAGCAGCGGAATATACATATATATATAGATAATACGTCTCGGGCTCCAGCTCCTCTCCTGCTCCAAAGCATCCTGTCCTGTACAAATAATACTCGGTCTGACCCGAGCATTATAATGAAATAACACCCGAGTCAGTCTGGAATACCAGCTGATACTAAATATGCATCCAACTTGATTATTAAAGTTTCAAAAATCCTTTGAAAACAAAAGCATCTCGTAAGACCACGCCACAAATAAACATGTCGGGTTTTTACCTTACGATAGCTAAAACACTTTTATAGAAATCCTCTGATATTATAATAGGGTCTATTCACAAATACTTATAAAATAGCCGAAATTGTTACATGATTAAATTCCAGCTACTAGCCACCGAAGTGGGTAATACAAACAAAACTCGTACAAGGCTCGTAGGGAGAATGGATTTCCAACAATGACTAGGCACTGGGGTACCACCTGTCACAGTACGGGGCCTAGATCACCGCACCGAGGACTACCCCCTTCATCCCCTGCAACACAAGGCCGGAACCATTCCTTACTGAACAGTCCCGAACAAGATAAACCCCGTGGTTGGCGCGACCAACCACCCACTAAGCCGAAATATAATAAGGGACATCTAGACAGGGGAATTATCTTGTCCTGCTTGGGCATGACCCCCCAACCTTGCTGCATATCCCCTGATTTTCAGTCATTCCCATTTGATGAGGCTTGAGGCTAAGCGTTACCTTTTTGAACGTTTTCACTTTGAATGCCCATCGTCCACCTGACGATGTTTCGCAAGCATTCGTCCATACAAGTCCGTCCCGGGTTCGAACGGAACCGAAGGCACTACTCCTACTACATCCATTTTGGAAATATCCTCAGGATTAGTAGCGACTAGCCCTTGCACTTCACTGCTCCATTTTCGACTCCGAACACGTTTTATCGCACGAAAACGTACAAATCGGATCGAAGTGGTTATCGAGAAATAAATCTCGATCCCGGTCTCTTCGAAACGATCAACGCATTGTCCAGTATTGATAGTCGGTGATTTAACTATCAATTAATATTCATAAGCATCCATATGCCTCAAATATCTTTAAAGGATATGTTACCCAATTTTCAAATCTCATTTGAAAACATTTCCCAAAATTCCTCCTTTACAAGGTAAATCATTTACCATATATTCCCATTGGAAATAACCAAGTTCAAACCATTTAGAATTTACTTCTAGTTATTTACTCAGAATAAAATTCTCAAAATATTTAAAGTAAAACTACTTTATAAGATATAACTTGATTTAAAGTATGGGTTTTTAGTTATACTATGATTTAAAAATAGAGTTTAAAGGAATTTAATAATTTCAAACAACTTTATTCAAAAACTAGCCTTTAAATAAACCCATTTGTAAAAATAATTATTTTAAAATAATAATTTCCAAAACACTCTTTTTAAACAAGTTTAAATTTTTAAAACTCTCTTTTCATAAAATCAGTTTAAAACTCGAACTTGGGTTTTCCCCACGAAATCTCATTTCCACTTAAATATCACAGAAATCCTTCTCACGATTTCTGCCAATTTATTTCAATTTAGTTTTATGGTTTAATAATATAAATTTATTTTCCCATTTATCAACCAATAACCTTTCTCATTGTTAATCAATTCAGATTTACCCAATTTTCAATCTTCATTCTAAATAGATTCAAATTTTATTTCTTTAAAATTCATTAATTAACAATATCCTTTATTACTCTAAAATTCAATTTATCCATTTACAATTAATTATGGATTTATAATTTACTCAGCATTATTCCAATTGAATTTTATTTCAGTTTTCTATCCAATAGATCCAAATTTTTATATTCTTTTAAAATTCCTTATTTATTACTTTTCTTAATTTCCTTTGAAACTCAATTCAATTCCTTTATAAATAAAACCCCAAATTTCTTATAATTAATATTCTGGATTGGTAATTTATACCACAATATCACAATACTGATAATTCCAAAATTTTCATCCACAATATATAAACAGGCATCATCATCGATTATAAAAATAATACTACATTGTGAGGAATCCAGTTGGATCCCTCCAACCTGTTTTCCCTGCATCCACAATTATTAGCACAACTATATATATCAATTCAATTTGATAATAATCAACATAAACAGCTAAACATCCAAACATCAATCAATATTAACTGTCTAACTTTACTAGTATCCAGATGTGAGTGAGAATAACTCACCTTGAGTTTCGGCGAGCGTTCGAAATTCAAATTAAACCGGACGGCGTCCGATTTAACCCAAATATCTACTTGCCCGGAAAGACTCCGGATCTGCACCACTGCGTAAATCGCGTCTCTGCGATTCCGGCGCCGCAAATTTCGTTAAATTCTGTTAATGTATGAATTGGTTAGGATTTTATAAAGTTTTGAATTGGATTTTAAAACAATTTCCTTTTTGTAATTAAATTTGCAATTACCAACATCAACAGGCCGAAGCCTCTTCTTCAAGCAACAAGTGACAGCACGCTCAAACCCATACGCACGCGATCAAGGGTTCGAGGCCGCTCCTCCCACGACAAGATTTGACTCGATCGGCGACCATCACTCCGAAGCTTGACATCAACTCCACTTCCACCTCGAGTTTCGTTGAACTCGGTCATCACCAGGCGACGCAGCAGCCTCCCAAAGGTACGACGAACGCAGCGGCCTCACTTCCCCCACGCTGCACGAAAAACAATCACGCTCGTCCACTTCGAAGATCTCGAAGTGCTCTACGATCTTCATGTTGGGAGTTTTTGAGATTATTGCATGAATCGATCGATAAAAAGAGGAGAACGAAAAAGCTTTTCGGCCATTGATATGTATAGGAACGACGGCCTCAGATAATACTAGGGTTTGAAGATATTTTATAATATATATATGTTATTTAATAATATTTTAATCAACGAATTTTCTTAATTTATTCACAAATGCAAACGAATTCCAATTCTCACATTCCGACAGGCGATTCTAGGGTTTTTCCGTATTCCGGACACAATGGAACAAGTTTCGTAAGCCAATTCGATCATATGCGCGAGTTACGGAATTAAACGTTCAATTTCAAATTAAACCGATTTAAAACGATTTCGATGCGTTTCGAGCTGCCGGGGTCAAACGACAACTCCGATTGCCACGAAAATTGAAATCCGGTAATAAGTAACTATTACGGATCCAATGAAACTGGTTTCGTCGAATTCCGAGACTGTACCCCGGAAGGCTATTTTAACTCGTCTATTTAATTAAGCGATTTTCGAAATTATCGAAAACACTCAAAATTTTCACGTTTAAAATTTTATTAGCTTAAAAATAATTCATGTTGAATTTATAATCACATTAGAAATCATTCTGATTCATTCTGGACTTAAATGGAATTAATTGCAATATTTACTAATATTAAATTCATTTTAAATTATTATAAAATTCCAAATAATAACTTATCAACTTTTAAATTCTTCCAAAAATCCAATAATATCAATTATGTCCAATTGAACTTAAAAACACATTTAAACATCATTTTTATATCAATTCACATCCAATTTCCCAAATTATCTAAATCCAATATTCAATTATTATTATTCAATTTTCAATTGAATTTCCACATTAAAAATTATAACTTGTTATTTCAAATTTAACCCAATTCTTTTAGTTCAAAATCAAACTTAAACCCGTAGTGAACATTTAAAATGAATTAAATGTTCACAAATCCCGTACTCAAAATTCTGGGATGTTACATTCCTCCCCCCTTATAAAAATTTCGTCCCCGAAATTTGTATAAGATAGAAAATACTCTCAAACTCATTTACTTACCCTGTTGGCTTAGTTAAAAGCGTATATATATTTCACAAAATTCCCTTTGCTCGATTCCCAAACCAATTTGCTTTATTAATTCTAAAGCTTAAATTTTTACTTATAACTTCCCAAGTCATTTCACTTTTCCCAAAACCCCAAAAAATTTCTAACTCCCTAAATTTACGGAAAATTTCGGCAGAGTCTCCCCTGTACGGAGGAGCTTCTGCGACATCGCAGGATACACAAATATATATACATCGGCCCACACGGCCGGAAACCAAAATATAACACAATATATATATCATTTTCCCAATTATATTTGCGTAGGCGTACCTTTTTAGCAAATTTTTAAAAACCAGCGGCTAATATATCGCATATACGCGCTCCAACTCTCTCGAACGCCTCCCGCACCTGTGCTAAACTCAAACAAACTCATCAGTTTCAAGATATAAGCATTTTAATCACATTTCCAATGTAAGTGCAAGCCAAATATGTCTATTCACATTCCAAACAACAATTTGCATAATTTCATAAGTAAACGGTATTTTATAACATGCACAAAATTCATTTTTCAATGTTAACTCCAAGTTAACACAAATAATTTACATATAGATTCTGCTTTTTCAATTCATATCATTTCATAACCAAAACCAAGCAACTTCCATAATTATGCATGCTAACCATCTTTATAAACAATTTCACAATTTCAACATTGTTTAAATTCTCACTACAAACCCAAATTTCTTAGTTTAACGATGTTACCAAACTTTATTTACAATTTAAAGATGTCAATCACCCTTTTCAAATCTCTTATTCAAATCAAACTTCATTTTATTTCACTTGAATGTTTTATACTCAATCCACTATATACAATCCATATTTATTTTAACCAATTCATTTCTATTTTAATATGATTAGATATGCCTTGCTTATATTTCTTTATTCTAACCTATATTTCCAATTTGATTTACAATCAAATTTTATTTTAAAAATGAAACATTTGCATTTCCTTTATAATCCATTTTCATTCATCCACCAAAACTTAATTGGATTGCGATTATCTAATTAATTTAAAACCATCTTCTTTAAGTCAATTCGCTTGCATTTATATACAAACTCATGGAATTAGATTCCAATCCATATTAAATTATTCAAATATTAATTTCATTTGCTACTCGGAAACAATTTAATCTCAAATACAACAAACAACCAATTCAGTTGCCATTAAAACAACTAAATTTTGAGTACATGTAATTCTCATGTCATTCAAGCCAAAATAATCACCACTTAAGCTCTTAACCATTAGAATTAATTCTACTTAGATTTATATTAATTTTATTCAATTCTTCATGGTTCATAATCCAAACATGCTTATTCCATTTCAATTTATTAAATCAATTTCTTATTCACACTTCAAGATCATCATTTAAGTTCAAATTAATAGCATTCAATTCTATTTTATTTACTGTCCAAATTTTTTTTTTTTTATCACAATTATTGAATTATATCTCAAATCTTATATTACCAATTCATTATCCAATAGATGTATATGAATATCATTCCATTCTGGAACTCATACATTTTTAATTTATCACAGAAATTAATTAATACTATTTCACTTGCAATTCAAATTTTTATTTTCTAACAAATTTCATTCAAGAGTACTTACTAAAACTATTCACAATCATTTTATTTTACCTTCAAGATACTTAAGTTCTTTCACAATGCCTTTATTATCTTCTTATATCAGTTTTTATTTCCATTTGATTCTCATTCAACCAATTTCAATCTATTTATAAATTTGAATGCTCTTTGTTTATTAATTCAATCCATGTTAAGTTTATTTTATTAACAAAGAGACCATTTTTTTTTTCACTCATTTGAATTTTATTCACAATTCAAATCATTATTAATATATTCAAATTCCATCAATCATTCACACCTCCAATATTTATTACCAAAATTAAATTCCAATCCAACTGGATCTTTGTTTACTTTCCAAACTTGACTAAACTGTCAAAATTCTCCATTACAATACAAATTCCAATTAATTGTAATTCAATTTAGTAAATAAGCTAATCCATATTAGGTTTTTAATTCACCATTTTCCCATTATTCTATTTAACAATTTAAATTCCTACCTTTCCTTATACTTCTTCAAATAGAATTTAAATTTCTTTCAATATTGTTTATTACACAATTGAAATTCAATTTCAACTTCATTACCAAACAATTTTTCATTTTCCCTATACATAAGTCCAAGACTTATTTACTAACTTAAGAACATCCACATTAATGTTCCCACTTTACATTACATTTATGTACAAATTTTGAATTTGCTACACCATTCACTCTTTTCTTTAATAACTTACATTTTCACTTTCATTCAAGAGTTTAGATTTCTTATTTAGGTTCACTTCCATTTTACATTCACAATTTAAATTATAACACTTAATAACTTAAGTATGTGAATTCCTTTATGCAATTATAAACAATTTACATTTCACCTTTTATATCCATTTACTTTAATTCCAATTCATTTAGATTTAATTTAATTTCAAATTCTCAATTTTAAATTTTCCATTTCATTTAGATTCACTTCCATCTCAATTTCACAATTTTAATTCTCTAAATACAAGTTCAAAACTTGTTTACCTAGTGAAATTCATTCACTTCATTATATATGTTCACCAACTTATTTATTTTAAAAGCTTACATAGCTCATTTTAATCCACTTACATCCTATAATCACAATTTCAAATTCCATATGCATATGTATATACATCTGAATTCTTAAGGTTACCAACCTTCTTACACCTTAATCCTTTGCTAATTCCAAATCCATAGTTTCAAACTATAAGCACAACACCTGATAGCCCAGGAGTTCAATTCATTTCCCAATGACCCACAATTCCAAGGTCATCTTACATTTTAATTTGATTCAAATCATTTTTATTTTAAGTCCAATTTATTTAACTTATCCAAGTTAAATTCAAATTTTCTATTTACTTCAGTATATTTTATTTACTTCAATATATTTTATTCACTTTCAATTACTCAAATTAAATTTTAATTTCAGGATTTAAAATTTTCATTTCTTTCTTATTAACATCAGCTTCACTAAAATAAGTTCATTAATCAATGCATTTTAACTTTACTCTTTATTTAAATAGAATTTTCCAGAATTCAATTACCCGGTTTTATTTCAAAATCATTTTGAAATAAAAATCAAATATATACCTATTTGGTATATCAATCAAATTACCAAATTTCCAAAACAATTTGTTTATACTAAAACAAATTTCTTCTTTGAGATTTCCCAAACAACTAGCATACCCAAAATCCAAACAATACCATAACCAAATACTAGGGAAGCAATCCATCACCTTAGAAACTCGAAAATGAATTCTAATGATGTGGCCAGCATCATCAGGATTATTTTCCAGCGACTGAAGTGAGTTCAATGCTTCTTACCTTCCCAAATTCATTTCAAAACAGTTTCCCATTCAAAACATATTACTCAAATCCATACTCCATTTTTGCCTTCTAAACATTTTGGAAAACATTCCAAACATTCTCCAGATTTTAAATTTCCAAACCTTTATTTCAATCCATTATCAACACTTTTCAAAATTTCCAGGGTCAAAATTCTGGTTTAATTCAAATTTAATTATTCTTCTTTTGTAAATGTTATACTCATAGAACTTTATTTAGTTATAACCAGTTTAAATTTAGATTAAATTTCAGATTCCTATTCGATTCTTAATATTAGCATCCAAACATACAAATATATATAATTCAGAAAATTATTTCTCTTATATCAAAATATAAGTTGGGTAAAATTATTTCATTTACCCTCTTTAAAAACAATACTATGTCGGTTTATCTTGTTTAAGAGTTTAGAAACCCCTATCGATACGGTTGTACTTCCCGTACCGACCAGAATTCATAAACACTCAACCGATAAGTCAACACAGTATAAAAATAATTTTATATCCACTAACAAGTACGCTCTCATATCTATTATTACTCTCAACTCATTATAGAGTACAATTGACTCTGTTTAATGAGTAATTTCCCCACCAAAGCCTAGGTTGTCGCCAACCTAAGCTCTGATACCAAGTGTGACAGCCCGCAAATCTGAACCCCTTGAATCAACACTATTCTACCTCTATTAACTCAAGTGGCACAGAATTACGAACCATTAGGGTTAAAGAAAAGAGATAGAAGAAGAAGAAACTAAACAATATCAGAATCTCACAGTCGCAACGGAATAAAATATAATAATGAATATAGAACTTTACACAAAATGAAAACTATCACTGTTTTACATATATCACATCATCACAATCAGAGTATCTCATACATCAAATTACCTATCAGACATACCATACAATCACAGCAGCGGAATATACATATATATATATAGATAATACGTCTCGGGCTCCAGCTCCTCTCCTGCTCCAAAGCATCCTGTCCTGTACAAATAATACTCGGTCTGACCCGAGCATTATAATGAAATAGCACCCGAGTCAGTCTGGAATACCAGCTGATACTAAATATGCATCCAACTTGATTATTAAAGTTTCAAAAATCCTTTGAAAACAAAAGCATCTCGTAAGACCACGCCACAAATAAACATGTCGGGTTTTTACCTTACGATAGCTAAAACACTTTTATAGAAATCCTCTGATATTATAATAGGGTCTATTCACAAATACTTATAAAATAGCCGAAATTGTTACATGATTAAATTCCAGCTACTAGCCACCGAAGTGGGTAATACAAACAAAACTCGTACAAGGCTCGTAGGGAGAATGGATTTCCAACAATGACTAGGCACTGGGGTACCACCTGTCACAGTACGGGGCCTAGATCACCGTACCGAGCACTACTCCCTTCATCCCCTGCAACACAAGGCCGGAACCATTCCTTACTGAACAGTCCCGAACAAGATAAACCCCGTGGTTGGCGCGACCAACCACCCACTAAGCCGAAATATAATAAGGGACATCTAGACAGGGGAATTATCTTGTCCTGCTTGGGCATGACCCCCCAACCTTGCTGCATATCCCCTGATTTTCAGTCATTCCCATTTGATGAGGCTTGAGGCTAAGCGTTACCTTTTTGAACGTTTTCACTTTGAATGCCCATCGTCCACCTGACGATGTTTCGCAAGCATTCGTCCATACAAGTCCGTCCCGGGTTCGAACGGAACCGAAGGCACTACTCCTACTACATCCATTTTGGAAATATCCTCAGGATTAGTAGCGACTAGCCCTTGCACTTCACTGCTCCATTTTCGACTCCGAACACGTTTTATCGCACGAAAACGTACAAATCGGATCGAAGTGGTTATCGAGAAATAAATCTCGATCCCGGTCTCTTCGAAACGATCAACGCATTGTCCAGTATTGATAGTCGGTGATTTAACTATCAATTAATATTCATAAGCATCCATATGCCTCAAATATCTTTAAAGGATATGTTACCCAATTTTCAAATCTCATTTGAAAACATTTCCCAAAATTCCTCCTTTACAAGGTAAATCATTTACCATATATTCCCATTGGAAATAACCAAGTTCAAACCATTTAGAATTTACTTCTAGTTATTTACTCAGAATAAAATTCTCAAAATATTTAAAGTAAAACTACTTTATAAGATATAACTTGATTTAAAGTATGGGTTTTTAGTTATACTATGATTTAAAAATAGAGTTTAAAGGAATTTAATAATTTCAAACAACTTTATTCAAAAACTAGCCTTTAAATAAACCCATTTGTAAAAATAATTATTTTAAAATAATAATTTCCAAAACACTCTTTTTAAACAAGTTTAAATTTTTAAAACTCTCTTTTCATAAAATCAGTTTAAAACTCGAACTTGGGTTTTCCCCAGGAAATCTCATTTCCACTTAAATATCACAGAAATCCTTCTCACGATTTCTGCCAATTTATTTCAATTTAGTTTTATGGTTTAATAATATAAATTTATTTTCCCATTTATCAACCAATAACCTTTCTCATTGTTAATCAATTCAGATTTACCCAATTTTCAATCTTCATTCTAAATAGATTCAAATTTTATTTCTTTAAAATTCATTAATTAACAATATCCTTTATTACTCTAAAATTCAATTTATCCATTTACAATTAATTATGGATTTATAATTTACTCAGCATTATTCCAATTGAATTTTATTTCAGTTTTCTATCCAATAGATCCAAATTTTTATATTCTTTTAAAATTCCTTATTTATTACTTTTCTTAATTTCCTTTGAAACTCAATTCAATTCCTTTATAAATAAAACCCCAAATTTCTTATAATTAATATTCTGGATTGGTAATTTATACCACAATATCACAATACTGATAATTCCAAAATTTTCATCCACAATATATAAACAGGCATCATCATCGATTATAAAAATAATACTACATTGTGAGGAATCCAGTTGGATCCCTCCAACCTGTTTTCCCTGCATCCACAATTATTAGCACAACTATATATATCAATTCAATTTGATAATAATCAACATAAACAGCTAAACATCCAAACATCAATCAATATTAACTGTCTAACTTTACTAGTATCCAGATGTGAGTGAGAATAACTCACCTTGAGTTTCGGCGAGCGTTCGAAATTCAAATTAAACCGGACGGCGTCCGATTTAACCCAAATTTCTACTTGCCCGGAAAGACTCCGGATCTGCACCACTGCGTAAATCGCGTCTCTACGATTCCGGTGCCGCAAATTTCGTTAAATTCTGTTAATGTATGAATTGGTTAGGATTTTATAAAGTTTTGAATTGGATTTTAAAACAATTTCCTTTTTGTAATTAAATTTGCAATTACCAACATCAACAGGCCGAAGCCTCTTCTTCAAGCAACAAGTGACAGCACGCTCAAACCCATACGCACGCGATCAAGGGTTCGAGGCCGCTCCTCCCACGACAAGATTTGACTCGATCGGCGACCATCACTCCGAAGCTTGACATCAACTCCACTTCCACCTCGAGTTTCGTTGAACTCGGTCATCACCAGGCGACGCAGCAGCCTCCCAAAGGTACGACGAACGCAGCGGCCTCACTTCCCCCACGCTACACGAAAAACAATCACGCTCGTCCACTTCGAAGATCTCGAAGTGCTCTACGATCTTCATGTTGGGAGTTTTTGAGATTATTGCGTGAATCGATCGATAAAAAGAGGAGAACGAAAAAGCTTTTCGGCCATTGATATGTATAGGAACGGCGGCCTCAGATAATACTAGGGTTTGAAGATATTTTATAATATATATATGTTATTTAATAATATTTTAATCAACGAATTTTCTCAATTTATTCACAAATGCAAACGAATTCCAATTCTCACATTCCGACAGGCGATTCTAGGGTTTTTCCGTATTCCGGACACAATGGAACAAGTTTCGTAAGCCAATTCGATCATATGCGCGAGTTACGGAATTAAACGTTCAATTTCAAATTAAACCGATTTAAAACGATTTCGATGCGTTTCGAGCTGCCGGGGTCAAACGACAACTCCGATTGCCACGAAAATTGAAATCCGGTAATAACTAACTATTACGGATCCAATGAAACTGGTTTCGTCGAATTCTGAGACTGTACCCCGGAAGGCTATTTTAACTCGTCTATTTAATTAAGCGATTTTCGAAATTATCGAAAACACTCAAAATTTTCACGTTTAAAATTTTATTAGCTTAACAATAATTCATGTTGAATTTATAATCACATTAGAAATCATTCTGATTCATTCTGGACTTAAATGGAATTAATTGCAATATTTACTAATATTAAATTCATTTTAAATTATTATAAAATTCCAAATAATAACTTATCAACTTTTAAATTCTTCCAAAAATCCAATAATATCAATTATGTCCAATTGAACTTAAAAACACATTTAAACATCATTTTTATATCAATTCACATCCAATTTCCCAAATTATCTAAATCCAATATTCAATTATTATTATTCAATTTTCAATTGAATTTCCACATTAAAAATTATAACTTGTTATTTCAAATTTAACCCAATTCTTTTAGTTCAAAATCAAACTTAAACCCGTAGTGAACATTTAAAATGAATTAAATGTTCACAAATCCCGTACTCAAAATTCTGGGATGTTACATTGCTAGTAAAAGTGCAGTTGCACTTCTCTGTTTCTGGTTCGGCCGACCAACCCCCCTAGTTCGGTCGACCGACCTGATGCCCGAGAAGTTTTTGAAACAGGGTTCGGTCGACCGAGCTCTGTAGCCGGCCGACCGACCTGATGCATTTTGCCTATTTTCGCCTAGTCGCGTGAATTTCCAACTTTGATCGATTCGAGTTGTTTCCTAGTTGTTGTTATCATCTATTATGACTTTGATGACTCTTTTTAGGGATTTTTGAATATCCATTTCTATGGATCCTTTATCGATTTCTTTGGTTTTTATTCACGTCTTCATATGTGAATTTTAGTGATTGATTGTTCTTACAATCTTCTTCGTGATTTGTCACTTTAAAAATATAAAGGTTTTCTATACTAGTAGTAAATATCAAAACTCTTTCCTCAAACGATTTCAATACTATTTTAATACCTAATTCGTTTATAAAACCATTTTCCAATCTATTAGTATATACAAACCTTTACCTCACTCGTATGAGAAATCTAATTAAACGACTTAGTAAAACAAGTGGTATGAAACGCTTGAGTTCACTTTGTTGGTTAATTCATGGACTTGTTCGATTGAAACTCTTGTGACAATTTTCTAGTGGAGATCTACAATTTGTTCGTAAATATTTAAGTTAAGCTAGTGGTTATGGGACATGATGCTAAGCTCATATATTTACTAGCTTACTGTAATCGACACTTCTCGTTGATCATGACGATCATCTTTGTGATTTAGACTAGCAATGTGCGATGTCTCTTTGTCTGCGAGGGAGACTAAACCCCGTTTTGTGGAGTTTCGACTCAATTTGGTGGGGTAGCAACCCATGGTCTTCGGGCCGTTTGTGGAGCTTCGGCTCAATTTGTGATGGTTAGCAACCATGGAATTAGCGTTCCGTTTGTGATACACGTGTTGGTGGGCTTTATGCTCCCGTTTGTGATCGGCCTGTCCCCCT
The DNA here is from genome assembly GCA_030765085.1 of Allium cepa. Taxonomy (NCBI): domain Eukaryota; kingdom Viridiplantae; phylum Streptophyta; class Magnoliopsida; order Asparagales; family Amaryllidaceae; genus Allium; species Allium cepa. The sequence continues at coordinate 289,277,701 of CM060934.1, forward strand.
TTGTGATTTCTGGATTTCTTGAGATGATTTCTAGAATTTGTGTTTCACCAATTTTCGTGATTTCCATTGATAAGTTTTATCAATATTTGTGCATTGGTGAATTTGTGCGTCATTGACTTTTGTGATTTCTGGATTTCGCATATTGAATTCTGGAATTTGTGTCTCATTGACTTTTGTGATTGGCATTGATATTATTGTCAATATTTGTGCATTGGTGAATTTGTGTGCCATTGACTTGTGTGATTGACATTGATATTATTGTCAATATTTATGCATTAGTGAATTTGTGTGCCATTGACTTTTGTGATTGACATTGATATAATCGTCAATATTTGTGGTTTGATAAACGAAATAAGGAGTATGGCATTTCTTTAATTCTTGTGTAGATTTGGTGATATTGATTAATCTCTCGTTGATTTTCAATTACTTATATATATCACAGCTTGGAATTGTGATTATTATGTGTTTAGTCATATCTCTTATTCTATATCGCTTCATCTGATATCTATAGTTAGACTGATCCGTTTATTATTTTCTTATTAAATAATACTCGGGTCGGACCGAGATGTTACAGGTGCTTCTGCTTGACTTCTCTCTTGGGATTGATTTCTCTGACTTTTGGTTAACTACTTAGATTAGTAGTTTTTGTTGTATACATTTGAGATATGGACTCCATAATGTATACATATTCTTTTGTGTAGTTCATGTAACTATTCTTTTGTGATATTGTGGATCTTTTTAGACCACTACTCTGATGTACACTTCCTAGTGTAATATTCATATCTATTTCCGCCTTTGTGATATGAATTGTCTGTGACTGATTTATGTTATGTTTATTTCTATATTTGTTTCCGAAGATATTATAGCCACTGTGTAGTAGCTTTGATTTTGTGTCGGTATGTCGGATTTCCCTCTTGATAAAGAAATGCATGTTATACTATCTGACATATCGATGCTCGCGCAAAGCAATTACACGGATGGTCGCTCCTCAACAGCCTTATTCTCCGTGCTAGTTGACAGCATTCTCCGTAATGTTCTTGGCTAGCTTGGGTATAGAGTTGGGGCGTCACATTTTCGGAGTTGGCAGAGAGTATGACAACTTCCGATCCCGGTCTCTTCAACAACCAACTATTATTATAACACCGCGGTCATTCCAAAATTGTTTATACTTAAAAACCAGAATAATATTCATTTCAAAATCATATAAATACGATATCATTTCTATTTTAAAACCAAAATCAATATGATATCATTTTTATTTCAAATATATATTTTTCAAAAATCATAGTACTTTCACATATATATACTTTAAACCTATAGCTTCGAAACATAATTTTCAACACTTAAATGGTTTAATAATTAGTTACTTTATAAAGTAAATTAGCCTTTTAATATCTTAAATCGATTCCAAATATAGATTTGAATTCCCAGATAAACCATTTAAATTTCCATATATTTCAAAGTTTCAAATATTCCAAAATTTACAAACTAAATTTTTAATTCATATATATATGTCAAATTCCTTTTACTATTATTTAGTTTTGAAATACTTGCTTAATAAATCCAGTATCCTTTAAACAAAACTTCCAAATTCAATAATCGAATATTCCTCAATTTATTTAGACTAGATATATTCACTTAAATCATCTTAAACCCGAATTTAGTTATAACACCATATTCTTTTTAAAACTAAATTTCAATAAGATTTTAACTAAATGAAATCTCGAATCAATTTCAAACTATCTCCTCAACTTTGATTTATAAAAGTCAATATAAACTCTATATTAGAATATAATTCTATTAAATACTTATCCATAATAAAATTTAATAAAATCCACTTAAATTATTAAACTTACTTCATACTTTACACAAATTTATACATAGTTTAAAACCAAGAATTTAACCATATAAAAAATAACATTTATCAAATATACGACATCGATATTTCATAAAACCATATATATATTTCTTTACAAAACCATAGAAAAAATTTATCAAAAATAATTTTTTTTATCTATATATACCGTGGTGCCTGTATATAATTTTCTATCCTATGGTCAAATGATACAGATATTTATCATTTCAATCCGCAATTTAAAATAAAAATGCGGTTGTATATCATTTCAAACCGCAATCCCGAATGAAATGAAAATGCATAATAACTTGCAGTTTATACAATATAGAACACATCTTCGATTCACCAAATATAAATCATCACTCATTTATTACAATCATCATCCAATTTAAACAAAACATTAATATAGAGTATATAAAAATAACAGATTTCAATGAATAATTTATATTCAATAATAAATTAATAACTGTTTAACTGGCAGTTTATATGCAATATTAAATAAATCTAACTGGCAATTTGGTATGCAATAATAAAATTAAATAACAATTTAATTTAAATAAATGAAATCTAACTGAGATGATGATTAAATATATGCCCAAACAATCATAGATAAATTTTAAATCACATCAAAATTAATTTAACAAACATAAGAAAATTTAGAAGTTGTGAGTGGGTTAAAACACTCATCTTTTGAATTTAAATTCAATTTAAACCCAAAAATTTGACAGTCTCCAAATCTGCCCGAATCAGTGCCAAAACGTCCGGAATTTTATTACGATCCCAACAAAAAAAATCGAGCGTGAAACTGAGTCCGTATGTGAAAGTTATTCGAGTTAAATCGTTTGAAACAAATTTTAATTAAAATAAAACTAACCCAAACAAACAGTGCCACGTCAACGAGCATTAACAGGCAACACGTTCTTCTCCAATGATAACACGAATCGAGAACCCATAGCTTCGTACCCGTGTCCCCCCTTTGACCATTAGAAAATCTCGCCTCCGACCACCATCTGCCCCGTCGCCATCACCATCCTGCTCGCCACGAGGAGCCGCCCCCATGGCCGAAGACCGCCCCTTCCCCAAGGCCGCCGCCGCCGCCTCGGGTTTTCGAACCCTAAACTACAATTTTCGACCACCACACCTCATAATAAACCAAGCGTCCACCATCAACCGACTCCCCTTGCTGCCCTCTTCAAAACCCAGAAACAGATTTGCATATGGTCTCTCAAATCGAAAACGTCCAAATCGGCAATTAGGTTTCGCATTATATGCCCTTTGTCCGCGATTTCTGCTCGATTCATGCACTGTTATGAAAAACGAGCACTAGATGCAGGTTCCATTCGTCGAGACCTTTCCAGAGATATAAAATTTGATTTTGTTTGAGGCGTTTGAAATTTGTTGATTTTTTAATTTGCAATGGATCTAGGGTTTGTTTCTCTGCCATTGAGGAGGAGAGAGTTGAGACCTACATATAGACAAATGAGAATTAGGGAGGCTAGGGTTTATAGTGGGATATTTATAGAGAAAGTTGAAATAGAATAAATGGATCGGTTTGAATACACGCTAACGACAAAGTGGCCCAAAAAGCCCGTACTGACCCCGGTATGAAATTGGGTAAACCCATATATCAAAATAGGTGTTTTAAAATATTTTAAACGCAATGGAAAAGGTTTCAAGTCCAAAATCCATCGTATGAAGAAGTTATGCTAAATTCAAATTTTCCAAATTGATTTCAATTTATCGATTTCAAGGCGTTTCGAGTCCGTACGATCAAACGACAAGTCCGATCACTACGAAACTTGAAACCCTGCAATAATTCACCGTTACAGATCCAATGAAACTGGTTTCGTCGAAATCCGAGTCAGTGGCCAAAATGCCTATTTTTCCATTAATTAAATAAATTAATAATTAATTAATTAAATCAAATTTTCAATTTTTATTTCCATAATTGACAAATTTCAACATTTTTAAGTTCTTGGTCATTTCAATGATTTAAACAAATTTAATTGTCAATTTTGAGGTGAATAATTTATAAATTTCAATATTAACCTCAATTTCATTAAATTATAAATTTAATTTCCACTAATTCTATTAAATTCACCTTTCATTCTATTATTAAATTTATCATTATCAAAAGGATGCGATTTTCATTGGTTCACGATTGTATATATTTATATTCTTAAATTTTATCTAAATTTCCATTTATACAATCTTCTAAGTATTTACTTTTCGCTGAATTGCAATATATCCTATTATCGTGTATTAAATTACAATATATTGATAAAATTTTATTCCATCCCTTTACTCAACCAATAGTCATTACTTCAAATTATTAATTACAACCAGTTGAGATCTTACCATTGGTTCCATAAATTTATTTGCACTAAATTAGTTATTACATTAATATTCTCAAATTTCCTCTAAGTTTCTATTAACGTAACATTAACTACAGATTTATTTCAATTGGTTACCCGTTTTAATTTAATAGACTAGATAAAAGGTTAACTTAAAACAGTCGTTATCATAACCTTTAAATTACACATATGAATCCTATATTCACAACAAATGTTACAGTTCTTATATAATATTGATTTTATTCAATTTATTACGTATTTCTTCCTTAGTTAATAACCTTCCTATTTCCATTTATCGTATCTTAGCCAATTATATACATTAATTATGATTAACTATTCTAAATAAATTTATCCACTTGGTTTCATGCCTTTTTATTACATAAATTACTGCCTTGTTAATTAATTTTCTTCTCTATTCAATTCACATTCACACTTCCGTTATTGTATTAATCATCATTTACGTACCTTTAATCGTCTTAATTTACATTAACATAATAAATAAATTACCATTAACGAAATTTATCCCCCAATCTATTAAATGAATCAACTTTGACCTTACAACTGTTTCAATTAATTATTTATTGACCCGCGTAAACTTTATTACCTAAATTTCCATTAACAAAATGTTATATTTATATTTATTGCGATTAATTATTCAACAGTTACTTTTATTTTCTCCTTTTCTATTTTAAATCAAATGTAACAAATTTCACTATTCATTATTACATTAATGAATTCCATTCTAGTTAATATTTTTATTAATATTTCACAAATTCAACATTTCTATTGGTTTCTTATATTAAACTTATAACCAAGTATGCCAAATTTACATTATTTCAATTTTTTGCCATATAAATATTAAATCGTTAACATTTAATTACAGGTGCTTCATCTAATTTCTACATTCGCTCCAATATAAACTTTAAGACTTTTATTTCTTTCTAAATTAAATTAGAAATCCTATTAAATTAACTCATTTAATATCATTGAATTTTACGGGTCGTTACACACCTGAAGCCTGACCGTGCCTATCCATGTGTGACGCCCCACCTCTATACCCACGCTAGACAAGAACATTACTGTGAATGCTGTCAACTAGCACGGAGAATAAGGCTGTTGAGGAGCAACCCTCTGTATAATTGCTTTGTGCGAGTACCGATATACCGGATAAAAATATAACTTTTCATCTCAAGAGGAAATCGACATACCGACACAAACTCAAAGCTACTACACAGTGGCTATAAAGGTCTTCGGAAACAAATATAGAAATAAACATAACACAAATCAGTCACAGACAATTCATATCACAAATGCGGAAATAGATATTAATATTACACATGAAAGTGTATATCAGAGTAGTGGTCTAAAAAGATCCACAATATCACAAAAGAATAGTTACATGAACTACACAAAAGAATAAGTATACATTATGGAGTCTATATCTCAAATGTATACAACAAAAAATACTAATCTAAGTAGTTAACCAAAAGTCAGAGGAATCAATCCCAAGAGAGAAGTCAAGCAGAAGCACCTGTAACATCTCGGTCTGACCCGAGTATTATTTAATAAGAAAATAATAAACGGATCAGTCTAGCTATAAATATCAGGTGAAACGATATAGAATAAGAGATATGACTAAAACATAATAATCACTATGCCAAGCTGTGATATATTTAAGTAATTGAAAATCAACAAGAGATTAATCAATATAACCAAATCTACACAAGAATCAAAGAAATGTCATACTCCTTATTTCGTTCACCAAACCACAAATATTGACGATAATATCAACGTCAATCACAAAAGTCAATGACACACAAATTCACCAATGCACAAATATTGACAATAATATCAATGTCAGTCACAAAAGTCAATGACACACAAATTCACCAATGCACAAATATTGATAAAACTTATCAATGAAAATCACAAAAATTGGTGAAACACAAATTCTAGAAATCATCTCAAGAAATCCAGAAATCACAAAGGGGGGGAGGCCTATCACAAACGGGAGCATAAAGCCCACCAACACGTGTATCACAAACGGAATGCTAATTCCATGGTTGCTAACCATCACAAATTGAGCCGAAGCTCCACAAACGGCCCGAAGACCATGGGTTGCTACCCCACCAAATTGAGTCGAAACTCCACAAAACTGGGTTTAGTCTCTCTCGCAGACAAAGAGACATCGCACATTGCTAGTCTAAATCACAAAGATGATCGTCATGATCATCAAGAAGTGTCAATTACACTAAGCTAGTAAATATATGAGTTTAGCATCATGTCCCATAGCCACTAGCTTAACTTAAATATTTACGAACAAATTGTAAGTTTCCACTAGAAAATTGTCACAAGGGATTCAATCGAACAAGTCCAAGAATTAACCGAACAAGTAAACGCAAGCGTTTCATACCACTTGTTTTACTAAGCCGTTTAATTAGATTTCTCATACGAGTGAGGTAAAGGTTTGTATATACTAATAGATTGGAAAACGGTTTAAGAAACGAGCTTTGTTATTGAAAATAGAGTTGAAATCATTTTGTTGAAAGATTTTTGATATTTACTACTAGTATTGAAACTTTTATATTTTTAAAGTGACAAATCACAAAAATGATTGTAGAACAATCAATCACCGAAATTCACATTCGAAGACGTGAATAAAATCCAAAGAAATCGATACCGAATCCATCAAAATGGATATTCCCAAAAATCACGATGAAAATGTCATCAAAGTCCATAATAAATGATAACAACAAAAAGGGAAACAACACGAATCGATTAAAGTTGGACATATACTCAAAAATAGCGAAAATAGGCAAAACTGCACATTTCAAACGTCTGAAATTACCTTCCAGACGTCTGAACCACTAACCAGACGTCTAGATGGATTTCCAAACGTTTGAAATTCTTCTCTGCCTTTTCGCGTTTTCCAGGGACCAATTCCAGAAGTCTGAATTTCCAAACAAGACGTCTGAATTTGAAACCAGACGTCTGAAATTGGGTTCAGACGTCTGAAATCCCCCTGTAGGCAAAAATCAGCCTTGCCCAAAAATGGGCGAAAATCTAAACGGAAGCGATCGGACAAGCGACGAAGACAAGGGATTAATGCCAAGCGACAACCCTGCCTTATAGGCTCTCCGAAACACCTCTTAAAGCATGATCAAACATCAAAGTTATGATTCTTAAAGATTTGGCTTCAAACACCAAAAATTGGAATATTTACAAATGTAATCCAAATCAAATGCAATTGCACATGAATAATTGTTAGGAATTCATACCAACAACCAAAGATACTTATAGTCATAGATGTGAGATAAAAATCTCACCTTTTCACAAAATCAAACAAGAAGAAGCTTGAAAGCAAATGGAGAATCAACCTCTCTTCAACACAACCCAATTGAGCTTGAATCTAAGCTCAAAAACAAGAACATTCCCAAAATTAGGTTTAGGAATTTCTGAAATTGGTAAGAGAATAAGTTGGAGAAAAAGAAGAGAAGCTTACCAATGGGTTCTTCTTGAGTTTGGAGCTAGAAATTTGATTTGCAAGAGAAACTAGGGTTTTGGAGTTTTTAATTTCCAATCTCTCCCACCATTAATGTTATAAAAACTGAAAAGAGAAGAGAATGAGGGTGAGTGGGGAAGAGTGGCTCAGATTTGAGCATAAGTTAACATAGGGCTGAGCCCAAAACCAAACCCAAAGTCAAAAGTAGCAAAAATCAACTTTCTCCAAACATATCGAAGCTTATACTCAAAAAGGTCGCAAACGGCATTTTAAACTCAATGGGAGTGGTCCCGAGTCCTAATTCGACCGTATGCAAAAAGTAGCTTTTCGGACTAAAATTCGACTAACGATAAAATATTTAAATAAAATATTTAAATATAAAATCGATAAATATGCGGGTTGTTACACCATGCTTGGCCGTGACCTATATTTGTATTGAAAACATTGTTGTGTTGCTTTCTGTTGTTGTTACATGCACACAATCTTTGCTCCATCATTTTCCCATGCTAGGCCGACCTGTTCAACCCTAAACCAGATCCAAACCCACTCCTTAGACATGTGTTTCTGATCTATAGCTGAAGCATAGGTGGTTGAAAGCAAGTGCAAAAAATTTTGTGTTATTTTTGTGCATATTCTTTCATTGTTTGATTTTATTCTGTTTTGAAACTTATGTTGTTTATATTTGTTTTGTTTGAATGTGTTCACGGAAATTAAATTTGGCTCTCCCAATCTCAAATCATATAAGTGTTGTCGTGCCTTCGTGCTTTCCAGGTCTTTGCTTGTGTGTCGGAATCTGTTATCTCCAGCTTGTAGAAGTGAGTAATTCTCACTAGACAATTTATACTTATATAACTAGTAAACTGATCGCAATTGAATCTATAAACGATATCATCATGTTATAATTGCTATTGCTATGATCATATGATGTTCACCCATGCTTATTCACTTGTTATATCATATGTTACTGTTATATTATGCTATTCTGTTCATTTGTATCTGTTTATCACACTGCAAGTTCCCTGTAGAATAGAATCACTATGGGTTGAAATGATACATACCCGAACGGACTTTAGAATAAGAAAAAATCGTTATGGGTTTAAATGATAGGCCTGAACGATTTATTTTTATTTCATTTTTTACTTGGGATTGCGGGTTTGAAATGATCAAACCCGGGTTTTCTTTGTAAATTATGGATTGAAATGATATATTATCCGTATCACTTTACCTAGGCTAGAAAATGATATATAAACCCGTGGTTAATATACATTTTTCTAAAAAAATTAAAGTATTTTAGAAATGTAAATATTATAATATTTTGATTTAAACTTAATTAAAAATGATTTTATAAAGTATTATTGATTTTCTAAAATTTTATAAGTGGAATAAATTAATGGTAAAGTTAGAAATTTGAAATATAAGGTATTTTGGAAATTATGATTTGGTGATAAATGGAATTTAAATTAAGTAGGAAATATGATAAAAATTTGAATTAAAATGAATTTAAAATGATTTTTATAAAGTGTTAATGATTATTGAATAAGTTAAAAGGTTAAATAAATGAATATTTAAGTTGAATTTTGAAATATAACTTAGATTGGAAATTTGTGAATTTTTTTTCAAAATAAATTTTAAGTTAATTAAATAAAATGAAAAATAAGTTATATTTGGAATTTTAAACTTTAGTGTTAAGTTAAAAATTTCATTATAAAGAATTGAAATTGAATGTTGAATTATATAAGTAAATTATTATTAATTGATTTTTTAAATGAAAATTTAACTTTATAAAATCATGAATATAAGGGTATTTAAATGATTGTTTTAATAGTGAAAATATATGATTTTAAAAGTTTAAAATGATTTAAATAAAAATTTAATTGTTTGTGAAATTATATTGAATATTCGGAATTTAATCAACATCATTTTTGAAATGTTATTATTTCTAATGTAATGAATATTACAGCATTTGTAAATGATGTAGTGGATAGAAATGAACTAAATGGCTAAATTGAATTAAGGGCCATTATAGCACTTTGTAAGTGTTGTAGTTTCTGAAATTAACTAAGGTTTTATTTGAACTAAATTAAACCTATTACAGCATTTTAAATGCTGTCTTTATGAAATGAATTGTTTTAAAACATAACTTTCCGTAGCATCTTCTAAGGGCTGCGATAGTTGAATTTATACCGTTTTGATAAATTTAAAGGAATAAATGAACTTTGAAAAGGCTAAGTTTATGAGAATTTGATATTTTATTTTTAAATATAATAACTTCACTTTTAAATGATTTAAATGGAATATTTAAATGATTTAAATGGAATAATTAAATGATTTAAATGGAATATTTAATTGGTTTAATTGGAATATTTAATTGGTTTAAATGGAGTATTTTGATTTGAAATACAAACCATTTTGAATTGTGATTTGAAATGGTATTTAAATTTAATAAAACTGAATTAGGTTTTGAAAGATATGATATTTTGATATTTTGAAATGCATTTCTGAATGATATTGAATTTTGAAATGATATTTGATTTCAAAGTATAAATTACTATTTTGAAATTTTTACCGCGGGATGTATTTATTTTATAGTTTAACTGATCCTTAAAGGATGAGCGATCTCAAGCATCCTTTAAGTTATTGTACATTACTACTACAGTTCACTTGAGTTGGTTTACATTATATAAGTATATATGTCCTGGCTCGAGTGTTTTGTATTTTACTTTACGCTCGGGTCAGCCTGAGTATTTACAGCTTAGCTTTGGATTTCTTTTCTAGAGCTAGGAATCGCTGGATATTCTGCTTGTTAGGTTATATGTTCCCTTTCAGTTTCAGTTGTTCGATTTCAGATCTGGTATTTATAAACTTCTATGTATTTTAGATTTATATTGTATATGATTTCAGACTGATGTTATGTAATTTGTTTTAAGAGTTTGTTATAGTAGCTTCATGAACTACTATGGCACTTTAATTTCCGCTGCGAGTTATTCTGATATTTCTATGTCTGTGATTCCTGTGATTGTATTTCATTTGCTCCAAATTTATTTACAATACGGTATTTTGAGCAATTCAAGTCCGGCATGTGTGGATGCGAATGGCTAAAAGTATCGGGTTGTTACACGATTTGAAGCTCTCGACAAGTGCAGCTCCGATATGTAAATCGTTTTCTAATTTGAATCATCATCTGTCCATAAATTTAAGATGAACCTCGGATGTAATATCCTGGAATATCAAGCAATTTAAATGTGATAATCTCTCTTATTAAATTAAATAAAATTGGTAAAATTGATATTTTAATCAATGTAGTGTGATGATTTTAATGATAGTATAAATAGATTTTTAAATGGAATAATTATTTTTGCAAATTTAATTTGGTTATTTTATAAATAGATTGTTAAATAGACTTAATATTTTCAAATTTAAATAGGTATTGATTAAATATATATATTTATATATTTATTTAAGTTAATTTTAAAATAGGATTGTAATTTTCAAATTTAATAGTGTGTTTGTTTTGGACTAACATATTTATGTTTAAATTGATTTTAAGTTGGATTTTCAAATTTGAATTTGAATTTAATATTTGGATTTAAATTTGAATTTAAAGAATAATTATTTTGAAATAGTTTAGGTATAAAATATATGAATAAGTTTTCGTTAGAATATAATTTGTTTTATATTCTTTTTCCTTAAAGAATTGTATTTATATAAATTATGAAAGTATTTATTTAAATAATAAATAAATACAGAAGTTTTATATTTACATTTATAAGTGGATTAAATATATTATATATGATTTCATTTAAAATATGATTGGTTTTATTTTTATTTTCTTTTAAAAGTTTTATTTTTATAAATTTAGAAAAGGCATTTATCAAATTAGAAATATATTAATTCATTAGGAAATTTATATAAAATCTTTTTATCTCATTTTAAATATATATAAAAAATGAATGAATACATGCGTTAATTTATAAATTCAGTTAGTAACATGTGTTGATATATTAAATAGGGTATTGGACAAGTGTCACCCCTTGAAATTTATTTTTCTTAATTTTCATAAAATCATAAATTAGTTTATATAAGAAAAAATCTTTAATTCTTAATTTTTTTCTAATCTCAATTCTTAACAATGAAAACTTCACCTGTTCTGTTCTCAAACCACAAAGAAAATCAGTAAACACTCTTCAAACTCAAAACAAAATCCCTGTACTTCAATCCTCAAATCAAAATGCAGATCAAACCATGCCAACCTTTTCAAATCCGAGACTATAATCTGTAACTCATCTCAAAACATAAACCTGTAAACAAATTCTCAAAGCAAGCCTGTAACCCAGTTCAAAAGCAAACCTGCAAATTCATTTTTCAAAATCAAAAGCAAATGAATCAAAGCTTGCAAAATTCATAATCAACCTGGAATTAAAGCTATCGGCAAAATCAAGTTTCAAATTGATAATGCAACCTGGACTTTCAAAGAAACCTGCAGCAATTAAAGCTTCGTAACTCAGATTTCAGAGATCAACAAAAATTTTAAAGCATCTCAGTATAAAGGAATAAAAGCATCACCTTTTCTGTTTTCTCATCAAAGCTTATTTAGAGGTTTGAGCCCAATTTCAAATTCTCTGCTTTTTACAAAAAGGTGAGTAAACTTAACCATATTTTATCTTAAATCTGGTTGCTTGATTTAAATCATCTGTTGGATATATTTTTTGTTTGCATGTGTCTGGATAATGAAATGTGCATGCTATGTATACTATATCTCTGTTAATCTTTCCAAAACTATAAATAAGTTCTCTAAATTCTGGATCTAGATCTGTTGTTTGAAAATTTGTTTAAAATAGGCTGGAAAATTTGCTTGTATGTGTGAATTTGTGAGTGAGTTGGCTGTGCATGTCTAAAAAATCAGACATATGAAATTGTTTCCAGATTATAGGCATTAAATTTGTTCAAAAATCTTTTCCCATCCCTCTGATTTATTTTAGAAAATAGTTTTCTGAACAAAAGATGTTAATTTTAACAAGATTCAGATTGAAAAAATAGTTTAAAGTTATACAAAGCAATGCTTTTCTGGGAATTTGGAAATTACAGTCAAAATTTAAGATATGTTAAATTTCAAACGTTAAATTTGTTGTTTCAAGATTGTAATTCGAATTCACTTGGAAAGTTAAGATTTTTAAAACCAAAATCTAAATTTTTAGTGTGGCATTGAGGTTGCAATTTGGGATTGTCTGGAATTTGATTTTTTGGTAATCTTTGGAGATCTAGAGGTTGAGGGGACTCGAATTTTCTTCTAGTGATGGAAGAAGTTACGGAGTACTTGCGAAAATTGCCTGAAAGAGTGCCAGATCATCGAGGCGATGAGGAGGAGAAGATTTAGGTTTTTAAACCTAATTTGGCATGACTGGAATCGAGATCAATGCGACGTCTCGATGCATCGAGTTGCATAAAACTTTGTGATGGGGCAACGTGGATGGTTAGCAAGTCATGGTCGAAATCGCGGCGAGGTTTGGTGAACGGCATTATGGTTTCGAGGAATTTTCTGGTGACGGATAGTTTCTGGTTCGATCATGATAGCTTGCTTTTTTTATGGTTCGTAGAGAGTTTTGGGTGATCGGAATCGATTGAATGGAGCATCGCCGACTTGTTGAAGGTGGTCATATGTGCCGGAGTTATCGTCGATGTTTGTGCACGTATACGGTGGTCTTGCTCGTGTCAGTGGATTGATGTGAGAGTTTGTCTCGAAGAAGGATTCGTGGTGTTTGGCTTGTGTCTCGAGTGCAGACTCGAGTGGTTTGGGGAGTTTTTGGGTTCAGGTTTTAAATTTAAAACTTAATCTAAAAACTTAAACTAAATTTTGGAAGGAAGAAGAGGACTATAGTTAGACCCGAATGGACTTCGGGTTCGTCGGAAAGCAGGTATTAAGAATTTTTTTTAAAGAATTTTAAAACTTAGTTTTGAAATTTAAAATGAATTAGTTTAAACTTTGTTATATAAGTTACTAATATAATAGTTGTTTTCTTTAAACATTGTTTAAGAAGTTTGGAATTTGATTAAATTCAATTTGGTTAAGTAAAGTTTAAACTTGTTTTAAATGTTAAGTTAGAAATGGAATATAAAGGTAAGTTTAAGGTAATATCTTTTAAATAGTTATTTTTAAAGATTTTTTAAAAGTTTACAAGACAAGTTTAATAATTTAAATTTAAATTTGTTTAAACTATCATTTGATAAATGTCAAAGTTATTTAATGGAAGTTATGATTTGTAATTTTAATTTATCAAGATGAATGAGTATTTTAAACTTAATTAATGATTTAAGTAAGTAAAATTAATTTTTAAAATAAAATGTTTTAAATGATAATTAAGACATAAATAAGATAAGGTTTTATCTTAAGATAATTATGGTTTTAATAAACTAAGTGTAAAGGGTTAATTAAGTAATTAATTAAGAATAATTAATTAATTTTATTAACAAATGGTTAAGGATTTAATTAATTTATAATTGAGGGTTATAATTAATTAATTAAAAGTTAATTAATTATAATTAAGGAATATTAATTTAGTAATTAAAGATTAATTAATTTGTAATTATAAATTACTTAATCAGGTAATTAGAGAATAATTAATTGGTAATTAAGAAATACTTAATTAAGTTTTATTAATTAATAATTAAGTTTATTAATTAATAATTAAGGAATATTTAATCTATAATTAAAGATTAATTTAAGATTAATTAACTGTTAATTAAGGGTTGGTTAACTAGTAATTAAGAAGTACTTAATTTGTAATTAAGTTATATTAAATAATAATTAAGGTTTATTAATTAATTGTTAAGGAATTAATGAATCTGTAATTAGAGATTTAATTAATTTGTCTAAGGGTAATTAAGGAATAAATTACCCAATTGTGATTAATTTTTTAATTGATTAAGATAATCTCTTGGTGATTAATTAAGTATAAATACTTAATGAGATCAATAAGTATAATTACTCGGTGAAGTAATTAATGTATAATTACTGGATGTAATTGATTAAAGGGAATTACTTAATGAAAAGTAATTAAAAAGTAATTACTTAGTAGAATTAATTAAGGGTTAATTACTTAGTGTAATTAATAAAAGGATTGATATAATTAATTAAAGAGTTAATTAGTTAAGTAATTACAGAAGGGTAATTACTATTTATGATTAATTGAGGTTGATTAATAGATGTAATTAATTAAAGTATAATTAATTGATGTAGTAAATTAAGGATCAATGTAATTAATTATAATTAATTTATTAATGGAATAATTAATTAAAGATCATTAATTAATGAGAGTAATTAAAGGTTGATTACTATAAATGGTTAAGGATAATTAATTTGTGAAATTAATTGAAGAATAATTACTTTATGTAATTCAAGTATAATTAATCAAGGCGATTAATTAAGATGGATATTTAAAGGATGGTTAATTAATTATAGGTTTGTAATTAATTAATTATTGATTAAGCAAAGTTGGTGATTAATTCTTAAGTAATTGATTTAATTTAAGTTAATTAAATTAATTATAATAGGGATTAATAATTATTGCTTATGGATGACTGTTTGAGTAGAGTATCTGAATTGGTTGATATCTATTGGATGATATGCTGTGATATTCTGTGATATGATATTCGATATATCATTGATAAATGTGTGATATTTATCTGTGTTAATGCTGTGTGAATTAGAGGATTGCATTGAATTGAATTGTTTTAACTTTAAAACACTTGGACCTAAAAGATGGCGTTTTGGATTTCGATGAGACCGGGATCCGGTTTGTAGATTTGGATACTCGAAAACCACATCGATCCAAATTAACGATAGGTCATGACATCTCAAAGTAAAGATCGAGATGGAGTTTTGAAGTGCAAGGATTATTGTCGTTAACTCTGAGTGTGATTCCAAAATGAGTGTAACGAGATAATGCCTTCGGCTTCGTTCGAACCGGAACGAACTTGTATGGATTGAATGCTTTCCGAACATCGTCAGCTGGACGATGAGCATTCTAAGAATGTGTTATCTAAAGGTAATCGTAGCCTCAAGCCTTAGCAATCGAGAATTGCTAAAACAGGGGAGGTGCAGCAAGGCTAAGTAGCCAGCATCCAAGTACGACGAGATTTTCCTCTGTCTAGAGGTCCCTTTTATTCGGCTGTGTGGGCAGTTGTTGAGCTCCGACTGCTAGGGTTGTCTTGTTTTGGACTGTCCAGTAAGGGATGGTTCCGGCCTTGTGTTGTAGGGGATTTAGGGTGGATCCTCGGTACATTGATCTAGGCCACGTACTGCGACAGGGGTTACCCCAGTAGCCCTGCCATTGATGGAAACCCATTCTTCGTACGTGCCCTTACGGTTTTGATTGTATTACCCACTTTTGTGGCTAGTCGCTGGAATTTAATGAATGTAACAATTTCGGCTATTTTCTATTTACTTGAAAACCTCGAATTATTATAATATCACTGGATTTCGTATTAAATGTTTTAGTTAACGTAAGGTAAAAACTTACCCATGTTTATGTGTGGGAAGTCTTACGTGATACCTTTTCTTTTCTAAAGTTTTTAAAGTTAAGCAACTTTAACCGTTCACTCACACCAGACCCATGTCTGACCCGGAGTTTATTCTGCTTTATTAAACTCTTGGGTACTTAAATTTTTATGAGCAGCCAAGGGATTCAGGTTAGCTTTGATGAATTCTGGAGGAGATATGGAGCAGGAGGCTTCAGTGTTGTAGATAAATAGTAGTTCCGCTGTGTTAATCTCTGTGTTGGTATCTGTATTGTATATTGAGTTGTATAACTAGATAGGTGTTATAACTGTCTAGTATATGTAGTATAAGCTATGTAACTCTGATGTATAAGATACTATATAATATTTATGTGATTTATATAATTTATTCGTTCCGCTGTTGAGATTCTGATGTTGTTTTCTTTCTTTCTTCTCTATCTTTCTCTTTTCTATCCATTTATTTCTTAAAAATGATGCATCTTATTGTGGAAAATAAGGCGGGTCGTTTCATTTGGTATCAGAGCGCTTGGTTGAGTGAATACGTTGGCTTTGGAGTGGTGTCTTTCTTGAGAGAGCGTACTTGTAATTTTGATATATATATATATATGTATGTATGTATGTATGTATGTATGTATTTCTACCTATTTGTTGGGTTACCTGTTCGGATTTTCCAATATAAGTTATAAAGGTAGATAGGGTAGTGGTGTGTGTAGCACGACTACTACCAATCGTTGGAGTTTGAATGTTTGAGGTTGGAAGTGTATTTGTCGAGACCGTAGACCTAATATCATCTCGAGTAAGTTTTGTAGTGGTGTAAGGATTTCTCTAATCTCCGAAGGAAACCTGTTAAGGTTCGGAGTCCATCGTTTGAGTATAAGTTTGATTGCGCTCGTGTGAGCGGATTTTCGAGAGTTTGGATCTGTTGGATGTGCAGAAGCGAGTGATGGTATTTTGGCAACTTCAGGGAGAAGCGGTTGTGTGGTGAGATGCAGTGACTGTGAATGTTTCAGAAGATGTTTCTACTGGAGCAATTTTATGGAAGTATGTCTACATCAATGATGAGACTAAGTTCATTAGGGTGTTCCTGTTTGGATTAAGGTCCGAGTTTCTTGAGGAGTTTCTGGATTAAGAATTCATTGGCATCCGTAGCAGTGGTGCAGCTCGAAGTGTTCTATGTTCCATTAAGAAGATCTTTTGGATTTGCAGTTTCCTAGAGGTAGAGTTTTGAAGCAGCACAGTGGACCGGTTTCTTCGATGGTTTGGTCAAGGATAAGCTGTTCTGATTTGTGGAGAGAGAACAGTATCTGTGGATACTGAACTAGATAGGATCGCAATAGTGACTTGCGATAGCTGAGTGTTCTCTTGGGGTATTATAGTTTTTTTGGATGTCTTCTGGAAAGTCTGCGGTTTTTCTGCGTTGGAGATTGAGTTCTGTGTCAACTTGGTTCATGGAGCTACCAGTGATTCAGCTAGGTAGAAAGATGTCTCCTAGGATGGGGTTTTGGTGAACCAGCTCAGGATTTTTTGGTGTTTCTGTTTTTTCTCTTTGTGGATCCGAGAAACCTTATTTCTGGGATGTTCTATCTTGTAACGACCCTGCTTCCTACGCTCAGGAAGAAGTATCGTTTTTAAGAAAGAAAAGGGTGAGAAAAAAGAAAAGATAGAGAAGAAAGAACAACAACATCAGAATCTCACAGCGGAACGAATAAATTATATTAATCACATAAGTATTTACATAATATATAACATCAATCAGAGCTATACAGATAATACATCACATACTAGACAGTTATAGACACCTGTCTAGTTATACAACTCAATACTCAATACATCACAGAGATACCACACAGTGGAACTATATATATATCTATAACGCTGAAGCCTCCTGCTCCATTGCTCCTCCAGAATTCGTCAAAGCTAACCTGAATCCCTTGGCTACCCGTAAAAATTTGGGTACCTGAGAGTTTATGAAAAAAAGAAAATAAACTCCGGGTCAGACATGGGTCTGGTATGAGTAACAGGTTAAAGTTGCTTAATTTTGAAAAATATTTTGAAAAGAAAGGTATCACGTAAGACTTCCCACACATAAACATGGAAAAGATTTTACCTTACGCTAACCAAAACATTTGATAGGAAATCCAGTGATATTATAATAGGTCTAGGGTTTTCAAGTAAATAGAAAATAGCCGAAATTGTTACATCTATTAAATTCCAGCTACTAGCCACAAAAGTGGGTAATACAATCAAAACCGTTGGCACTTATTGGATTTTGGATTCCATACCATGGCAGGGCTACTGGGGTACCGCCCGTCACAGTACGTGGCCTAGATCAACGTACCGAGGATCACTCCCGACCCTCTGCATCACAAGGCCGAAACCATTCCTTACTGAACTGTCCGGAACAAGATAAACCCCGCAGTTGGCTGCAGACCAACTGCCCACACAGCCGAATAAAAAGGAACATCTAGACAGGGTAATATCCTTGTCCTGCTTGGGCATGACCCACCTAACCTTGCTGCACCTCCCCTGTTTTAGCCATTCCCGGTTGATGAGGCTTGAGGTTACGATTACCTTTATAGAACATATCTCTTAGAATGCTCATCGTCCGCCAGACGATGTGTTGAAAGCATTCAATCCATACAAGTTCGTTCCGGGTTCGAACGAAACACGAAGGCATCATCTCTTTACACTCGTTTTGGAATCACCCTCAGAGTTAACGACGATAATCCTTGCATTTTGAACCTTCATCTTCACTTCAGATTCACGACCTATCGTTAATTTGGAATCGATGTGGTTTTCGGATGTTCCAAATAAGGAAAACCGATCCCGGTCTCATCGAAATCCAAAACATGTCTCTTAAGGCCAAGTTGTCTATTTAGTCTTAACAGTGAATTCAATATTATCAATACGCACAGATAGATAATTCACATCTCATAATAGATAATCACATCATCATACACAGATAATTAATATCATCATCCAAACAGGCAATTAAATATTATCATATATAAAACATACATCCATATCACATAGATATTATCCATCTCATATCTGAGATCAAAATCAATCAATGAAATATCAATATCATCCATAAGCAATGATTTATGAATCACAATATATAATTAATTTAAAATGAATTAAATTAACTACTTCCATTTTTAATTAATTTAAAATAAATTAAATTAATTACTCATTCCATAAATCCTGCTCTCACAACTATTAATTAATTATAAATCAAATTAATTAATCATTCTCTAATTACAAGAATAATTTAGTCTTTAATTAATTTCCCAATTGTATTATTCTAAATCATTCATAGCAATTAACATTTAATTACTTCCCTATTAGTTATTCCTTAATTAAACAATTTTTTTAATTACATCATTAATTATATTAATTAATGATCTTCAATTTATATTAAATTGCTTTGTTTAAATAAATGACATTAAGTAGTTAATCTTTATTTAAACATAATTATTTATCACCCATGATTAATAACAAACCAGTAATTATCTACCCTTAATTACTTATTAATCATCCCATGATTAATTATTTCCTTAAATTAATCCTTTAATTAATTACAAAAGAAATTATCCAAATTACTTCACTTACAAATCATCTTGTATTAATTTTCATCAAGTAATTATCATCTAATTACTTTTCTAAGTAATTATACTCCATTAATTACACTAAGTAATTACACACACCAAATCATCAAATGATTTCTAAAATCAATTAATTTACTTAATTTAAATCTTATTATCAATTACTTATATATATTCAAATTAATCATCTTTGATTTAAATATCCTTTGCTGCATTCCCGTAGTTTTCCTTAATCTATTTACAGAAATTAATCTTGAATAAATCCATTAATTAATTTCATTTATATAGATTTATTACCGTTTAATTATCTTGTTGATTTATTATTCCCAAATAAACCAATCTCTAATCCCATCATTAATTATATTAATGAATGATTTCTAATTACATTTTCATTTGTTAATTATATTAAGAATACAGATCTTCAAATCACATATATAAACCCTCTTGATTAATTCATACTGTAATTAATCATTCTTAATTAATTACTTCTCAATAACAAGCTTAATTAATCCCTTGATTAATTTCAAGTAATTATACTCCAATTACTTCCATTAACAACATCTTCTAGTTAATTACCTCCAGTAATTATCCATCGATTACTTCTCTAAGTAATTTACTTCCAAAATATTAGTTAATTAAACTAAATTAATTAACTCAAATCAATTTACACAATTAATAAGTAATTAATTTCTTAATTACTTTCCAAATAAATATTTACATTTAAACTATTACAATGATTATTATTGAATTAATTAATCCAATTAATTTATTAAAATCAATTACATTAGTTAATTATAAAATAATCTAGTTAATGACCTTCATTAACACTTATTTAATTATTTTCTTCTAAAATAATTAACTTAATTTAATCATTATTAATTATAAGTTTAATTAACCATTAAAATTTATTAATTTAAATAAATATCTAATTTATGGTTCTTAATCACATATTAGTTAATTAATTCATTAATTAACTTTAATTACTACATTTAAACTTATAATTACTAATTTAATTAATATCAATTATTAATTATTCTTACTTAAAGGTTAATGCATAAAAATTCTAAGTCTTCATTACTTAGAGTAAATTATCTTATTATTGATAAATTTTTACTCCCAATATGCTTTAAACATTTATTTAAATTTACTTTCTAGATAAATCCCAATTTATCCTTAATAAAGTTTTAACACTAATTTATTTTTCCCTAAACCCTTTGTAAACTCACATGTTCAATTGCACTTAAAACTTAATTGAATAAATTTAAATTATAAAACTTTATTTTATTTCCAAATCTAGAATTTCATATCTAAGTTCTGATCTCAATTTTGAGTTAACTTGTTTCAATAGTTTCTTAACAATTTATATTTTCATTTGAACTCGACACTAATTTGAAAATACTTTAATTATTAAACACTGTTAAGTTATTAAAATAATTTAAATTTTGAAAACTTTATTATTTCGAACTACATTTCAAAAACTAACTTAAATTCACTTTTTAAACTTTGATTAAGTACTAGTTTTAACTTTGATTTAATTTTTTTTAAAACAAAAGTTCAAAACTGTTAAAACCTGTTACAGGTTTTAAAAACCTGAAAATTAATAACCCGAGCCCCTCCCTCTTTTTACTTCGAGTAAACACACAAGGTTCCCCGAGAAAATCAACAACCTACTTCGAGTTTTCCCCAGGCGCGCGCGAAATCAACATGAAAAAAATATAAAACCTGGAAACACAACATACCTAACACCCCCAATACCTATCAACGTCACGCGCGCGGTGCTCCGACCACCAGAGGCCACCAAACTCCGGTCACCGCTTCGACTACAACCCCACTACAAAACCCCAAAATCTTGTAACTCTCGATCAATCCTAGGACGTGCAGTTGATTGAACAAATAAGCCCAGTTAAACTAGGGTTAAGAACAGAAAACCACCACCATCATCAACACAATGATCATCCACCTCTACTACCATTTTTCCCATCTCCGCAGTAAACATCTCCACCTCCTCACACAACCCGACCACCTCCAAATGCATAGATCACGAGAAATCACAGTTTTCACCCATTATGCTCAACCCATAATTACACCTTCAATACTTAATGATAAATAGTGCTTTTAATTTTAAAAATCAAGTTTTTGTTTAGTGTTTTAGTATATATGCCTGAACTAAGTAATTATGAAGTTTGGGTTTTACCAAAACTTGAGCTTTCATTGTCCTTATTATCTTTCCAGAGCAAATTTGAATTTTTTTTAGCTTAAATAAAATTTTAACATCTCTTTTGTAACCAAACAATCAAGTCTTATTTTGGTCCTGAGTCCTAACAATAAGTGGATCAAGCAGTAGGGATTTTTAAACTAATCTGGGTTTGAAATTTTTTAGAACAGAGGTGTTCTTCAGGTATTTAAAAACATATATGCATCACACATCCAAATGCATCACACATCCAAACATACACTGAGATACTCTCAAATATGTACATATACAAACTTATTTCAGATATAAATAAAGCAACCATTTTTATATTTGAGTTTGACAAAAAAAATGTTACTCACCTGAAATGTAAAAGAACAGGGCCTAGTTTGATAATGAAACAGCCTGCTGTTAAAGTGTTTAATTCCTGAAAACTTCTTTTTTGCTTCCTGAATTTTGTTTTGAGCTTGAGAATATAAGGTTTTGTTTTATTTTTATTTTTTTTCTTTTTCTGTTTGCAGTTCAAATGAGCTAAAGGATAAGAAATGATGTAAACAAACATTTATAACTTTGAACAAGTTGTCTTTTTGAACAAGCTTTGACTTGATAAAATATTGCTTTATTTTTATTTGTAACAAGGTACTGTAAACTGAGCTAAGATAAATGTTTCGGCTAGAAGATTTGTTTGTTTCAGATATAAAGGTGGCTAATAAATGTTTATGTCTTTACTTATGTTAACACAATTCATATTTACTGACACAAATATTTGTATAAAGATATTGCAGCTTTGTTTGTACTAATATGTTTTCATTCATGCTATCATCCTATTAATGTTTGCTGACACAAACATTTACAAAGATATTTGCAGTGTATTTGTACTAAGATGTATTCATATTTCATACTTGCAGATCTTTGTTTGAACATATTTATGTTAACATATAAACAAAATGTTAGCTGTAGAATTTTGGGTTTGTACTGAATGTATTCATAAAGATTTATACCTATTATGCTTTGCTGATCAATGTTTGTACAAGAGTTTTTTTTGGTTTTATTTAATTTGGCCTGCACACATATTCAACCTTAATTCTTTAAACATATATATGCTGCAGTTCATTCTTATGATAGTTTACAAATTTGAAAATTCCTTTGTTTCTAGTTTTATTGTTGTCTTATTATATTTTGAAATGTATGTGAATGTTGTTATTTTTGTTTTGTTGTTTGAAAACTAATTGAACTTTATAGTTGTTATGTTATTGTAATTTAACTAAGGTAATTACTTTATATTTTCCCAATTTATCTTGTGGTCTTGTATTTTATATGTACAGTTTAATTTTTATTTATATTATAAAAACACATTTATTAATTTGAAATGATAGATAAAATAAATTATCTTTTTATTATAAACTACATATTTTATGATATATGTTAATGTATTGTTTGACAAAATTATATTAAAACTCATATATTTTTTAAATCCATATTTTTATCAAGCTATACTAAAAGAAAAGAAAACAATTCTTTTTTTTGTTAATAAAATTTAAATTTAAACTTAAGTTAAAATAAGTTTTAAACTATTTAAGCATTATCTTATGTATTTAAAATCACATATTTATTTATTTATTTAGCTTTGAAAAGTTTATATTAAATAAAACATAATTTCCAATTCACTAAAATGTATATTAGCATTTAAAACATATTTTAACTTTAAAACAAATCTCATCTATTTACAATGTACACAAATATATACATTTATAAGTAGAAAACAACAATTAATTTTAACAGATATCATTTACCAATTAAATATTTATTAAAAGAAAAGTATCAATTCATATCTAATTAATAAAAATATATCAAATCAATTTTATATTTAATGCAGATTATTAAATTGATATTGCTAGAAAATTCCGGGTTGTCACATTCCTCCCCCCTTAAAAGAATTTCGTCCCCGATATTTAAAAGCAAAGGTGATTTATTAATCTATTTAAGATTTTAAATAAATTTTAAACCATAAGCATATATCAACCACATGCTAACAATCATCACAACCAATTAACTCAATCAACAAGGCTAACTATCCATACAAAATTCTGGATAGAGCTCCCTATAGTTTCCCAGTATAATACCGGAATACTCGATCTATAGAATCCAAACAGTCTATACTACTAATCTACAGAACTCCTTTGAATCAGAGAAAACTTATCCACCAAATTCTTCTGTTGGTCCAAAGCTGCCTTCAACCTACTGATCAGCTCAACCTTTAGTGATAACTCCTAAAACAATCTGAGTCCAAAAACAATCCAGTAGAATGATTTTCTCAAAACCAAACAAAACCAAGAACACAGCCTTTACTATCCTCAGTAGAAAACAACTTCTCTTTTCCAGAAAAGAAAAAAAATGCACTTCTAACTGCTTCCGTTGCACAACTCTGATCTGGGGTAGATGAAAATGCTGATGATACACATAAGTACAAACAGGACAACACATTATAATAAATATGAGTCAACAGATTCAAAATAAAACTCAGAAGTTCCTCCAAAATCTGAGGTGCTTTACCAATCTCTCTCCAGAAAACATTCTATTACTAAGCTGAACCATCGGCACTACTTTTGGAATCCAGTCGATACCAAACTCAACTCCTCAGATGCTAAGGCAAACCACTGACTTCTTTAAAGATATCCAGAAAAATTCCTGCCATCCCAGAGAGTACTTAACTATGGCATGTCTCTTTTGCGATCAACCCAGGCTAATATCCAAAGAAAACTGTTCTCTCCTTACCCATCTGAACATCTTAAGCTTATCTAGCTAATCCATTGAAGAAATGGATCCACGAAACTGCCTCTGAAATTCACCTCTAAAGAACTGCTGACAAATGACCTCCTCGCGTGCCGGCAGAACAATCTGAGCTGCAACACTGCTACTGATGCCAAAAATTTCTTAATCCAAAATTCCTCGGAAAACTCGGGCCTCAAAGCCAAACACAACATTCAGCTGAACTCAACCTCAAAACTAATGCAGACACACTTCCTTATCCAAAAATCTTTGAGAACTTCTTCGGAAACAATCCATCGCTACTGCATCTCAACACAACCACGACTTCTTGAGTTACCAAGATAATATTTCTAACTTCTGCTCAACTGTCAAAATCCAAATTCTACTCATCCAATCTTGTACAACAAAAAATGGACTCCAAATCTTAACAGTTTTCCTCCAGAGATTAGGTGAAATCCTTACACCATGAATCTACTCGAGACGGTATTTGGTCTACAGTCTCATCAGATATACTTCCAACCACAGGTAGTCGTGTTACACACACCACTACTCAATCTACCCTTATACTTATATTGGAAAACCCGAACAGGTAATCCAACAAATAGATGAAATATATATATATATATATATATATATATATATATATATATATATATATATATCAAAATTACAAATACGCTCTCTCAGGAAAGAAATTACTCAAGAGCCTAGGTATTCACTCAACCTAGCGCTCTGATACCACGGTAACGACCCTGCTTTCTACGCTCAGGAAGAAGTATCGTTTTTAAGAAAGAAAAGGGTGAGAAAAAAGAAAAGATAGAGAAGAAAGAACAACAACATCAGAATCTCACAGCGGAACGAATAAATTATATTAATCACATAAGTATATACATAATATATAACATCAATCAGAGCTATACAGATAATACATCACATACTAGATAGTTATAGACACCTGTCTAGTTATACAACTCAATACTCAATACATCACAGAAATACCACACAGCGGAACTATATATATATATATATATATATATATATATATATATATATATATATATATATATAACGCTGAAGCCTTCTGCTCCATTGCTCCTCCAGAATTCGTCAAAGCTAACCTGAATCCCTTGGCTACCCGTAAAAATTTGGGTACCCGAGAGTTTATGAAAAACAGAAAATAAACTCCGGGTCAGACATGGGTCTGGTATGAGTAACAGGTTAAAGTTTCTTAATATTGAAAAATATTTTGAAAAGAAAGGTATCATGTAAGACTTCCCACACATAAACCTGGAAAAGTTTTTACCTTACGCTAACCAAAACATTTGATAGGAAATCCAGTGATATTATAATAGGTCTAGGCTTTTCAAGTAAATAGAAAATAGCCGAAATTGTTACATCTATTAAATTCCAGCTACTAGCCACAAAAGTGGGTAATACAATCAAAACCGTTGGCACTTATTGGATTTTGGATTCCATACAATGGCAGGGCTATTGGGGTACCACCGGTCACAGTACGTGGCCTAGATCAACGTACCGAGGATCACTCCCGACTCCCTGCATCACAAGGCCGGAACCATTCCTTACTGAACAGTCCCGAACAAGATAAACCCCGCAGTTGGCTGCAGACCAACTGCCCACACAACCGAATAAAAAGGAACATCTAGACAGGGGAATATCCTTGTCCTGCTTGGGCATGACCAACCTAACCTTGCTGCACCTCCCCTGTTTTAGCCATTCCCGGTTGATGAGGCTTGAGGTTACGATTACCTTTATAGAACATATCTCTTAGAATGCTCATCGTCCGCCTGACGATGTGTTGAAAGCATTCAATCCAAACAACTTCGTTCCGGGTTCGAACGAAACCGAAGGCATCATCTCGTTACACTCGTTTTGGAATCAGCCTGTGACGACCGCCCATGACTCCAGCACCAAAACAAGAGAAAAGAGCACTGAAAGGTATGCCAGGCAGCCATGGACGATAGTCAGGGTAAAATAAAACGGAAGCTCCATCGTGTAACTCACAACGCATGGATAAAATACAGTAGAGAAATATATAGTGAAGCTTCATAACAGAAAATCATCATATAAGCATCATAATAGTTTTATACAAACATGTGAATCATCCATACATCAAAGCCTCACTACATAACACTCAATCAAATACATCAGCGGATACCCAGTACATATAGGAAATAATATGCAAAAGCCTCCTGCTCGTCTTCGTCATCTTCAGCGTAGATTTCCAAGAACAGCACCTGTCACCTGCTACCTAGTCTGCCCATCCCAAACATGGATGAACAGCCCAAGGTAATAAGAGGAGACATAAAACCTTGAGTCAGACAAAGTCTTAGTGAGCAGTAAATTAACTACCAAACATACCAAAAGAGTATAAGGGATAAAATGAATAGGAACCAAACCATCCCACTCCACCTCTCTCTACAGTGATAGCCCTCAGACACACACTAAGGAGAAGCAAGCATAACATAGCAGACAATTAAGGTAAAGCAATAACCACTCGAGTCAAGGACGATGTTTTCCAAATACAAACCCCCAAGGCCTAAACCAAGATCAGATAAGCACCCAGAAAACACCGCTCTTGAGGCCGAATGATGATACAACCAAACGTCCAAACATCCATGACTCTGGCTATCACTGTTATCATTGCTTTGATTTCACCGTTAGTTGAATGACCACCTGTCAAGGGCTAATGGTAACCCCGGTTCTGGACATAGCTCCGCACGTCATCGTGACCCGTGCCTAGGACTTACCTACTCTGCCCAGAGTACTCAACTACCTACCTGTAGTCTTTTGGGTGTCCCGACTACCTACCTGTAGTCGTTATGGGCGCCCCATGTACTCTTGCTTTTGAGCATGCTAGAACCTTCAACAACGATGATATCTGAGCCTCCTAGTCATCCTCCTTGACGACAATTCTCATACTAGCTCAAGCTACCTCTCGAGCAATCAATTATCAACCAACTCGAACCATCCCTCGAGTTATCAACATGCTTGGAGTGATCCCTGCCTGGATTACGCCAAGTCTACATCACATCATACTTCGCTTTATCGCACCATAGCAAAGTCTCAACTCAACAACATGGTTTGCCTCATTTCATCATGGCAAAGTTCCATCTCAACATCATCCAATCTATACATATGAGCTTCAACATCCGCTACATATGTCTTAAGCAGCTTTCATCATTCAAGAGCCTCCTCCGTAGCTTTTGAATCGTCTTTGACCATACTTGTCCAAATCTATCAACTAGATAACTCATTCACATCAATCAAACAAGGCAAACATTAATCCAAACAAATAAGTAGTCAATCAAGATCTAATTAGGCATTTATAACTACAATGGCAATTTTGTAAATAAATGAGCATAGATCTAACATACATGAATTATGGGTTTTTAGCATAGATCTAACAAATATAAATCATGGGTTTTGTCTCTACAACTAGATGAATAAACTTGCAAAGGTAAAAAAATCTTCATAAGTAATGGATATACACTTGGATCTAAGGAAAATGCACAAAATCACTATCTACAACACTCCAACAAACCACCAATCCAATACACTCCTTTGGGTCCGCGTGAGAGATAACTACCACTCACCAAATCACCCAAACACTTCAAAAGAAACCCACTTCAGATCTGGACAGCGGAGATCCAAACTTGATTCGTCGAAATCCCGCTTGAAACGATGAAATCTAGCTTCGTTGGATGAAGATCTTCAACTTTGGCTCTTGGATCTTCGATCTTGGATGGATGTTAGAGCTAGATTGGAATGGAGAAAAGAAGATGAATAAATGTTGTAGTCGAGCTCTCAAAATGGCAGCACTTCGTCGCTTCAAAATCCGGTGCCAAAAAGTGAGCCAAAACCCTCTATTTATAGGCTGAGCCTTAGGTCGTACGTTTTTAGGTCGGTCGCTCTTAGGTCGTTGCCGACCTATCTTCTTGCCGACTCAACCCCCTGCCGACCTAACACCTATGCAACCCTCCTTAGGTCGTCTAACGACCTAACTCACACAAAGGTCTCCGACCTACGACATAAGTATCCCACGACTCACGACCTATCGACTCAACAGTGCCGACCTAACTCCTACCCAAGCTAACTCTAAGTCGCTAACGACTCAAGTCCTGCCGACTTAAAACACGGCATCCCTAACACTAAGTCGCTCACGCGACTTAACCCAAAGCCGACCCAACGACTTATCTACCACACGACTCAACTAAGGCGCGACTCAACACAACAACACTTACGCGACCTAGCGCCCAGCCTAAGTTCCAACGACCTACGACTCAAGATCCTGTCGACTCAACTACCCACGACCTAAGCCTTATCCCCTTAAGCCGCTAACCCATGAGTCATTCAGGTTTTCCTAAGTCGCTAACACCCTTAACTCGGTCCAAACCTATAGGTCGTAACTCGGCAACTGTCTTAGGTC
This sequence comes from Allium cepa, assembly GCA_030765085.1. NCBI lineage: Eukaryota > Viridiplantae > Streptophyta > Magnoliopsida > Asparagales > Amaryllidaceae > Allium > Allium cepa. The sequence goes on from CM060934.1 coordinate 289,306,938, forward strand.
GTTACTTCCACTAACCCATGAGTCGGCCACACTTGAGTCGGTCACATCCTTATCTCGGCCAACACCTTAAGCCCTTAACCTCTAGGTCAGACCAACCCAATAACTTGCTATCCCCTAAGTCGGCTACCTCCATGACTCATTCGCATGACCTAGGCTCCTACCGACTCAATCATCACATGACCTGAGACGCTAGGTCGGTCACGACTCAATCCCTAACGACCTAGGCTACCAAACGACCTAAGCACTAAGTCGTTGACTAACTTAACTCGTAAATTCGACCTAAGCAGCATACGAGTTAACTTCCACACAACTTATCAACACTAACGACCTATAAATTCTACGATCTATCGACATGTAAAATACGGGTCGTTACATTCTCTCCCCCTTAGGAATTTCGCCCCCGAAATTCCAAGCAATCAACAGAAATCAAAGATATTCCGCATGCCTACCATCCATAGAAATCAACAGATCATGCATCCAATTCTTACCTAGCATGCAGAATTCTAAGACTTAGAACAAGCTACAAATTCATGAGATGTCACGACACTTTAGGGCCATACCTCGAAGAGTTCGGGATGAGCTGCCTTCATCCTCTCTTCCTCCTCCCACGTACAGTCGTTAACATCATCACTCCATTGTACCTTGAGCAACGTAATCGTCTTCCTCCTAAGCTGTTTCGTGTCGGTCTCAACAACACGAAGCGGCTTACGAGGTCTTCTAACCACTGGATCAACCTCTAAATCTTCACAGCTATCAGCAGAAACCACAGTACTTGGGTCATGCACACACTTCCGTAGATACGATACGTGAAAAACATTGTGCACACCCGCCATCTTCCCCGGTAACTCCAATCTATACGCGAGCTTTCCAATTCGCTCGATAATCTGGAATGGTCCAACAAATCTCGGAGTTAACTTTCCTTTCTTCCCGAATCTAATAACACTCTTCAATGGAGAAATCTTCACAAAAACCATATCACCTACGTCGAATTCCAAGTCCTTACGACGATTGTCGGCATAACTTTTCTGACGATCTTGGGCTGCCTTCATTCGTTGTCGAATGATCTGTATACAATCCGAAGTCTGTCGAATCATCTCTGGCCCAAGCATCGGCTTTTCTCCAGTTTCTAACCAACATGTCGGAGAGTTACACGGTCTTCCATACAATGCCTCATATGGTGCCATACTAATACTTGACTGATAACTGTTATTATACGCAAATTCCACCAAATGAAGGTGATCTTCCCATGATCCTCCGAAGTCCAAAACACATGCTCTGAGAAGATCTTCCAAAACTCGATTGACTCTCTCGGTCTGACCATCTGTTTGGGGATGATAAGCTGTACCAAACACAACTTAGTTCCCAAAACTTCCTGGAAGCTCTTCCAAAATCCACTAGTGAACAATGGGTCTCGATCGCTCACTATACTCTTCGGAATACCATGGAGTTGAACTATCCACTTAACATAAAGCTCAGCCAACTTCGATGCAGTCCTAGTCGATCGAACAGGAATGAATCTTGCACTCTTAGTCAAACGATCTATGATGACCCAAATCCCTTCATTCCCTGCCCTAGTTCTAGGTAGACCATCGATAAAATCCATCGACACTTGCTCCCACTTCCATGTAGGAACCTCTAATGGCTGAAGTAACCCACTGGGCTTCTTCTGCTCAGCTTTCACCAACTGGCAGTTCATACACTTGGAAATAAAATTTCCAACATCCTTCTTCATGCCTTCCCAGTAGTAAGTTCTCTTCATATCCCGATACATCTTATTTCCACCTGGATGAATTGTCAACTTCGAGTGATGACTTTCCCTCAGAACTTCATCTCTCAATCTATCTATATCGGGAACAACTAATCGTCCTTGCTTCCGAAGCCAACCCTCTCGATCGACCTCGAATCCTTTATCCTTCTCTGTGTCTAATCCGGATTCCAAATCACAGATAATCTTGACAAGCTTATCATCTCTCTTTTGGCTCTCGCCAATCCTTTCCACAAGAGTAGGTCATATTGATAAGTTTGCCAAAATTTCAGGTTCCAATTCACATCCAGGCCTGAAGTCAAATCCAGCCAAATACTCGAGACTCTTCCATTCTAAAAACATGGCTCCCAAACCTGCATGTCTTCGACTTAACGCATCTGCCACTGCGTTACCTTTTCCCGGAGTATAGGCTATACCAAAATCATATGATGCTAAGAACTCTAGCCACCGTTGCTGTCGAAGATTCAAATCCTTTTTGGAGAACAGATACTTCAACGACTTATGATCTATAAACAACTCGAAGCGAACTCCCAATAGATAATGTCTCCACATCTTCAAAGCAAACACAATCGCCGCTAACTCCAAATCATGAGTTGGATAATTCCTTTCATGCGGCTTCAGTTGTCGACTAGCATACGCAACAACTTTGTCCTTCTGCATTAGCACTGCTCCAAGTCCAGTACCACATGCATCGGTGTAAACCACCATCTCATCATTCCCACTTGGAATAGTCAAAACTGGAGCACTTGTCAGTCGCTCTTTCAGGATTACGAAAGCTTGCTCACACTTATCATCCCATCTGAACACTTGGTTCTTTTTCGTCAATCCTGTTAACGGTGCAGCTATCTTGGAAAAGTCTTTGATAAACCGTCGATAATATCCTCCTAATCCAAGAAAACTTCTCACATCAGATGCATTCTTAGGTCTAACCCAATCCTGGATCGCTGCCACCTTAGCGGGATCAACCGCTATTCCATTTCCAGAGATAACATGGCCTATGAATCTCACTTCACTCTTCCAGAAGTGACACTTCGAAAACTTAGCCTTCAGCTGATGTTTCCGCAAGATTTCCATAACAATACCCAATTGCGTCTTGTGCTCTTCTTCATTTTTGGAATAAACCAAAATATCATCCACGAACACAAGCACAAACTTATTCAACTGATCTCTGAACACTCTATTCATAAGATCCACAAAATATGCTGGTGCGTTAGTCAATCCAAACGGCATTACCAGCCACTCGTAAAAACCAGATGGTGTCCTAAAAGCAGTCTTCGGAACACTATCCTTAGCCACTCTCAATTGGTGAAATCCTGTTGCCAAATCCATCTGAGAAAACACCTTAGCCTCGTGAAGCTGATCAAACAAGTCATCTATTCTCGGCAATGGATACTTGTTCTTCTTAGTCACCTTATTCAGCTCACGATAATCGACACACAACCTCAATGATCCATCCGCTTTGGTTGCGAACACAACTGGTGCACCCCATTCGGACACACTACGCCGAATGAATCCTTTCTGCAAAAGGTCATCAACTTGCACCTTCAACTCTAGCTGCTCCCTAGGCGCCATCCGCCTAAGAGGCATCACAACAGGTCTGGCTCCCTCAACTAGATCGATACGAAACTCGATCTCCCTATGCGGCGGTAACCCTTTGACTTCGTCAAAGACATCCTCAAATCCATTCACAATAGGCACCGATGACAGTCCATCCCGTGGAACAACCAGCGAATACATGAAGCTCATGAAGACGCCTTCTTCATGCTTACATCGTATCACAACCTTTCGCCCTTCCACATTCCCGACTATCACCTCCAGCCTTTCACAATCAATCCTTGCCGCATACTTCCTAAGCCAGTCCATACCCAAAATAATTCCGAACCCCGCAAAGTTCAGAACAAAGCAATTACAAACAAACGAGCAATCATGACTCGACACAACCAGACCATGGCATATCATACACAAACATGACGAACCCCCAACTGGATTAGTCACAACCAATGGACTATCAACAATATCCGGTTCCAAACCTAACCGGCCTACCAAATCATCACAAACAAAAGAATGCGACGCTCCAGTATCAAACAACACTCTAACTGGAACACCACAAATAGAAAGAGTACCTTAAACCACCACACTCTTCCCCTTCTCTTCAGCAATAGGAGCTTTTGAAGACGATGGAACAGCCCCCAAAGCATAAGCTTTCACAATCTGCTTGTCTTTCCTTGGTTCTGGGCAATCCTTCTTGATATGTCCCAGCTTATCACAGTTGTAACACTTCCCCGGTACCTTGGGATTCTTACAATCTCTAGAAAGATGGCCCTTCTGCTGGCAGTTGTAGCAGGTCACTTCGCCCTTCGGCTTTTTCTGGCCATCCTTACCCCTCTGTTGCTACTGCTTCCTCTTTCTGTTTCCATTCTGCTGTAGTTTAGATCTTTCCTTGGTTACAGCAACAACAGATACTTCCCTAGGAAACAAACTCTCGTGCCTGAGAGCTTTCTCCACAAGCTTCTCAAATGGATCGTCCAGATGATCCACCAACTGCCTCCCCAGATAAGCGTCCAAACCAGTCACAAACTTTTCATTCTTCTGATAGGGAGAATCAATATACGATCTGGCGTACTTAGACAAAGCTTCAAACTCAGAGATATACTCAAGGACTAGTCTTCCACCCTGCTTGAGCTCCACAAATCTCTTAAACAGAACGGATTTCTGAGCCGTAGAAATGAACTTAGCTTCAAATCTAACTTGGAATTGCTCCCAAGTAATCTCTTCTTCTAGAGTATCGATGGTGATAGAATTCCACCAATCAGCAGCTCTTCCCTGAAGCTGTCTCGATGCAAGCTTCCTCTTAGTTGCATCCTCAATCCCTAAGTCACCAAAGATCCTTCGACATGCATCTATCCATCTTTGCACTTCAATAGTCGATTCCGTTCCCAAGAAAACCTTTCCTCCAAGAGAAGTATAATCCTTGCAAAGCTTAGCAAAATCCACCGGTCTTGGAGCTTGGACTTGAACTCCCACATCCACTGATGATCCTGAAGCCGGTATCCTCCTCATGATCGAAGTCATCATTGCTTCGAACATAGTTCCATAATCAACAGCTCCTTCAGTAGCACGGCCTTCCCTTGCAGCTGGTCTCCCTCTTCGACTCATTTTTAGTATCTACGAAAAGAAATGATTAGAACACCTTTGAGAAACAACTGCATAAGGAGTTCAAATCCATCTAAACTACTATATTATATATAGTAATCATCCATCAAAATACAATTACGTCTCTCATACGTAGTTACGTCAGCGAGCGTTGGCTAAAATCGATTAACCAAAGCGCTCTGATACCAAATGTGACGACCGCCCATGACTCCAGCACCAAAACAAGAGAAAAGAGCGCTGAAAGGTATGCCAGACAGCCATGGACGATAGTCAGGGTAAAATAAAACGGAAGCTCCATCATATAACTCACAGCGCATGGATAAAATACAGTAGAGAAATATATAGTGAAGCTTCATAACAGAAAATCATCATATAAGCATCATAATAGTTTTATACAAACATGTGAATCATCCATACATCAAAGCCTCACTACATAACACTCAATCAAATACAGCAGCGGATACCCAGTACATATAGGAAATAATATGCAAAAGCCTCCTGCTCGTCTTCGTCATCTTCAGCGTAGATTTCCAAGAACAGGACCTGTCACCTGCTACCTAGTCTGCCCATCCCAAACATGGATGAACAGCCCAAGGTAATAAGAGGAGACATAAAACCTTGAGTCAGACAAAGTCTTAGTGAGCAGTAAATTAACTACCAAACATACCAAAAGAGTATAAGGGATAAAAGGAATAGGAACCAAACCATCTCACTCCACCTCTCTCTACAGTGATAGCCCCCAGACACACACTAAGGAGAAGCAAGCATAACATAGCAGACAATTAAGGTAAAGCAATAACCACTCGAGTCAAGGACGATGTTTTCCAAATACAAACCCCCAAGGCCTAAACCAAGATCAGATAAGCACCCAGAAAACACCGCTCTTGAGGCCGAATGATGATACAACCAAACGTCCAAACATCCATGACTCTGGCTATCACTGTTATCATTGCTTTGATTTCACCGTTAGTTGAATGACCACCTGTCAAGGGCTAATGGTAACCCCGGTTCTGGACATAGCTCCGCACGTCATCGTGACCCGTGCCTAGGACTTACCTACTCTGCCCAGAGTACTCAACTACCTACCTGTAGTCTTTTGGGTGTCCCGACTACCTACCTGTAGTCGTTATGGGCGCCCCATGTACTCTTGCTTTTGAGCATGCTAGAACCTTCAACAACGATGATATCTAAGCCTCCTAGTCATCCTCCTTGACGACAATTCTCATACTAGCTCAAGCTACCTCTCGAGCAATCCATTATCAACCAACTCGAACCATCCCTCGAGTTATCAACATGCTTGGAGTGATCCCTGCCTGGATTACGCCAAGTCTACATCACATCATACTTCGCTTTATCGCACCATAGCAAAGTCTCAACTCAACAACATGGTTTGCCTCATTTCATCATGGCAAAGTTCCATCTCAACATCATCCAATCTATACATATGAGCTTCAACATCCGCTACATATGTCTTAAGCAGCTTTCATCATTCAAGAGCCTCTTCCGTAGCTTTTGAATCGTCTTTGACCATACTTGTCCAAATCTATCAACTAGATAACTCATTCACATCAATCAAACAAGGCAAACATTAATCCAAACAAATAAGTAGTCAATCAAGATCTAATTAGGCATTTATAACTACAATGGCAATTTTGTAAATAAATGAGCATAGATCTAACATACATGAATTATGGGTTTTTAGCATAGATCTAACAAATATAAATCATGGGTTTTGTCTCTACAACTAGATGAATAAACTTGCAAAGGTAAAAAAAATCTTCATAAGTAATGGATCTACACTTGGATCTAAGGAAAATGCACAAAATCACTATCTACAACACTCCAACAAACCACCAATCCAATACACTCCTTTGGGTCCGCGTGAGAGATAACTACCACTCACCAAATCACCCAAACACTTCAAAAGAAACCCACTTCAGATCTGGACAGCGGAGATCCAAACTTGATTCGTCGAAATCCCGCTTGAAACGATGAAATCTAGCTTCGTTGGATGAAGATCTTCAACTTTGGCTCTTGGATCTTCGATCTTGGATGGATGTTAGAGCTAGATTGGAATGGAGAAAAGAAGATGAAGAAATGTTGTAGTCGAGCTCTCAAAATGGCAGCACTTCGTCGCTTCAAAATCTGGTGCCAAAAAGTGAGCCAAAACCCTCTATTTATAGGCTGAGCCTTAGGTCGTACGTTTTTAGGTCGGTCGCTCTTAGGTCGTTGCCGACCTATCTTCTTGCCGACTCAACCCCCTGCCGACCTAACACCTATGCAACCCTCCTTAGGTCGTCTAACGACCTAACTCACACAAAGGTCTCCGACCTACGACATAAGTATCCCACGACTCACGACCTATCGACTCAACAGTGCCGACCTAACTCCTACCCAAGCTAACTCTAAGTCGCTAACGACTCAAGTCCTGCCGACTTAAAACACGGCATCCCTAACACTAAGTCGCTCACGCGACTTAACCCAAAGCCGACCCAACGACTTATCTACCACACGACTCAACTAAGGCGCGACTCAACACAACAACACTTACGCGACCTAGCGCCCAGCCTAAGTTCCAACGACCTACGACTCAAGATCCTGTCGACTCAACTACCCACGACCTAAGCCTTATCCCCTTAAGCCGCTAACCCATGAGTCATTCAGGTTTTCCTAAGTCGCTAACACCCTTAACTCGGTCCAAACCTATAGGTCGTAACTCGGCAACTGTCTTAGGTCGTTACTTCCACTAACCCATGAGTCGGCCACACTTGAGTCGGTCACATCCTTATCTCGGCCAACACCTTAAGCCCTTAACCTCTAGGTCAGACCAACCCAATAAATTGCTATCCCCTAAGTCGGCTACCTCCATGACTCATTCGCATGACCTAGGCTCCTACCGACTCAATCATCACATGACCTGAGACGCTAAGTCGGTCACGGCTCAATCCCTAACGACCTAGGCTACCAAACGACCTAAGCACTAAGTCGTTGACTAACTTAACTCGTAAATTCGACCTAAGCACCATACGAGTTAACTTCCACACAACTTATCAGCACTAACGACCTATAAATTCTACGATCTATCGACACGTAAAATACGGGTCGTTACACACCCTCAGAGTTAACGACGATAATCCCTGCATTCTAAACCTTCATCTTCACTTCAGATTCACGACCTATCGTTAATTTGGAATCGATGTGGTTTTCGGATGTTCCAAATAAGGAAAACCGATCCCTGTCTCATCGAAATCCAAAACGTGTCTTTTAAGGCCAAGTTGTCTATTTAGTCTTAACAGTGAATTCAATATTATCAATATGCACAGATAGATAATTCACATCTCATAATAGATAATCACATCATCATACACAGATAATTAATATCATCATCCAAACAGGTAATTAAATATTATCATATTTAAAACATACATCCATATCACATAGATATTATCCATCTCATATCTAAGATCACAATCAATCAATGAAGTATCAATATCATCCATAAGCAATGATTTATGAATCACAATATATAATTAATTTAAAATGAATTAAATTAACTACTTCCATTTTTAATTAATTTAAAATAAATTAAATTAATTACCCATTCCATAAATCCTGCTCTCACAACCATTAATTAATTATAAATCAAATTAATTAATCATTCTCTAATTACAAGAATAATTTAGTCTTTAATTAATTTCCCAATTGTATTATTCTAAATCATTCATAGCAATTAACATTTAATTCTTCCCTATTAGTTATTCCTTAATTAAACAATTTTTTAATTAGATCATTAATTATATTAATTAATGATCTTCAATTTATATTAAATTGCTTTGTTTAAATAAATGACATTAAGTGATTAATCTTTATTTAAACACAATTATTTATCACCCCTGATTAATAACAAACCAGTAATTGTCTACCCTTAATTACTTATTAATCATCCCATGATTAATTATTTCCATAAATTAATCCTTTGATTAATTACAAAAGAAATTATCCAAATTACTTCACTTACAAATCATCTTGTATTAATTTTCATCAAGTAATTATCATATAATTACTTTTCTAAGTAATTATACTCCATTAATTACACTAAGTAATTACACACACCAAATCATCAAATGATTTCTAAAATTAATTAATTTACTTAATTTAAATCTTATTATCAATTACTTATATATATTCAAATTAATCATCTTTGATTTAAATATCCTTTGCTGCATTCCCGTAGTTTTCCTTAATCTATTTACAGAAATTAATCTTGAATAAATCCATTAATTAATTTCATTTATATAGATTTATTACCGTTTAATTATCTTGTTGATTTATTATTCCCAAATAAACCAATCTCTAATCCCATCATTAATTATATTAATGAATGATTTCTAAGTACATTTTCATTTGTTAATTATATTAAGAATACAAATCTTCAAATCACATATATTAACCCTCTTGATTAATTCATACAGTAATTAATCGTTCTTAATTAATTACTTCTCAATAACAAGCTTAATTAATCCCTTGATTAATTTCAAGTAATTATACTCCAATTACTTCCATTAACAACATCTTCTAGTTAATTACCTCCAGTAATTATCCATCGATTACTTCTCTAAGTAATTTACTTCCAAAATATTAGTTAATTAAACTAAATTAATTAACTCAAATAAATTTACACAATTAATAAGTAATTAATTTCTTAATTACTTTCCAAATAAATAATTACATTTAAACTATTACAATGATTATTATTGAATTAATTAATCCAATTAATTTATTAAAATCAGTTACATTAGTTAATTATAAAATAATCTAGTTAATGACCTTCATTAACACTTATTTAATTATTTTCTTCTAAAATAATTAACTTAGTTTAATCATTATTAATTATTAGTTTAATTAACCATTAAAATTTATTAATTTAAATAAATATCAAATTTATGGTTCTTAATCACATATTAGTTAATTAATTTATTAATTAACTTTAATTACTACATTTAAACTTATAATTACTAATTTAATTAATATCAATTATTACTTATTCTTACTTAAAGGTTAATGCATAAAAATTCTAATTCTTCATTACTTAGAGTAAATTATCTTATTATTGATAAATTTTTACTCCCAATATATTTTAAACATTTATTTAAATTTACTTTCTAGATAAATCCCAATTTATCCTTAATAAAGTTTTAACACTAATTTATTTTTCCCCAAACCCTTTGTAAACTCACATGTTCAATTGCACTTAAAACGTAATTGAATAAATTTAAATTATAAAACTTTATTTTATTTCCAAATCTAGAATTTCATATCTAAGTTCTGATCTCAATTTTGAGTTAACTTGTTTCAATCGTTTCTTAACATTTTATATTTTCATTTGAACTCGGCACTAATTTGAAAATACTTTAATTATTAAACACTGTTAAGTTACTAAAATAATTTAAATTTTGAAAACTTTATTATTTCCAACTACATTTCAAAAACTAACTTAAATTCACTTTTTAAACTTTTAAGGAAGTACTAGTTTTAACTTTGATTTAATTTTTAAAAAAACAAAAGTTCAAAACTGTTAAAACCTGTTACAGGTTTTAAAAACCTGAAAATCAATAACCCGAGCCCCTCCCTCTTTTTACTTCGAGTAAACACACAAGGTTCCCCGAGAAAATCAACAACCTACTTCGAGTTTTCCCCAGGCGCGCGAAATCAGCATGAAAAAAAAATAAAACCTGGAAACACAACATACCCAACACCCCCAATACATGTCAACGTCACGCGCGCGGTGCTCCGACCACCAAAGGCCACCAAACTACGATCACCGCTTCGACTACAACCCCACTACAAAACACCAAAATCTTGTAACTCTCGATCAATCCTAGGACGTGCAGTTGATTGAACAAATATGCCCAGTTAAACTAGGGTTAAGAACAGAAAACCACCACCATCATCAACACAATGATCATCCACCTCTACTACCATTTTTCCTATCTCCGCAGTAAGCTTCTCCAGCTCCTCACACAACCCCACCACCTCCAAATGCATAGATCACGAGAAATCACAGTTTTCACCCATTATGCTCAACCCATAATTACACCTTCAATACTTAATGATAAATAGTGCTTTCAATTTTAAAAATCAAGTTTTTATTTAGTGGTTTAGTTTATATGCCTGAACTAAGTAATTATGAAGTTTGGGTTTTACCAAAACTTGAGCTTTCACTGTCCTTATTATCTTTCCAGAGCAAATTTGAATTTTGTTTAGCTTAAATAAAATTTTAACATCTCTTTTGTAACCAAACAATCAAGTCTTATTTTGATCCTGAGTCCTAACAATAAGTGGATCAAGCAGTAGGGATTTTTAAACTAATCTGGGTTTCAAAATTTTTAGAACAAAGGTGTTCTTCAGGTATTTACAAACATATATGCATCACACATCCAAATGCATCACACATCCAAACATACACTGAGGTACTCTCAAATATGTACACATACAAACTTATTTCAGATATAAATAAAGCAACCATTTTTATATTTGAGTTTGACAAAAAAAAATTTGCTCACCTGAAATGTAAAAGAACAGAACCTAGTTTGATAATGAAACAACCTGCAGTTAAAGTGTTTAATTCCTGTAAACTTCTTTTTTGCTTCCTGAATTTTGTTTTGAGCTTGAGAATATAAGGTTTTGTTTTATTTTATTTTATTTTCTTTTTCTGTTTGCAGTTCAAATGAGCTAAAGGATAAGAAATGATGTAAACAAACATTTATAACTTTGAACAAGTTGTCTTTTTGAACAAGCTTTGACTTGATAAAATATTGCTTTATTTTTATTTGTAACAAGGTACTGTAAACTGAGCTAAGATAAATGTTTCGGCTAGAATATTTGTTTGTTTCAGATATAAAGGTGGCTAATAAATGTTTATGCCTTTACTTATGTTAACACAATTCATATTTACTGACACAAATATTTGTATAAAGATATTGCAGCTTTGTTTGTACTAATATGTTTTCATTCATGCTATCATCCTATTAATGTTTGCTGACACAAACATTTACAAAGATATTTGCAGTGTATTTGTACTAAGATGTATTCATATTTCATACTTGCAGATCTTTGTTTGAACATATTTATGTTAACATATAAACAAAATGTTAGCTGTAGAATTTTGGGTTTGTACTGAATGTATTCATAAAGATTTATACCTATTATGCTTTGCTGATCAATGTTTGTACAAGAGTTTTTTTTGGTTTTATTTAATTTGGCCTGCACACATATTCAACCTTAATTCTTTAAACATATATATGCTGCAGTTCATTCTTATGATAGTTTACAAATTTGAAAATTCCTTTGTTTCTAGTTTTATTGTTGTCTTATTATATTTTGAAATGTATGTGAATGTTGTTATTTTTGTTTTGTTGTTTGAAAACTAATTGAACTTTATAGTTGTTATGTTATTGTAATTTAACTAAGGTAATTACTTTATATTTTCCCAATTTATCTTGTGGTCTTGTATTTTATATGTACAGTTTAATTTTTATTTATATTATAAAAACACATTTATTAATTTGAAATGATAGATAAAATAAATTATCTTTTTATTATAAACTACATATTTTATGATATATGTTAATGTATTGTTTGACAAAATTATATTAAAACTCATATATTTTTTAAATCCATATTTTTATCAAGCTATACTAAAAGAAAAGAAAACAATTCTTTTTTTTTGTTAATAAAATTTAAATTTAAACTTAAGTTAAAATAAGTTTTAAACTATTTAAGCATTATCTTATGTATTTAAAATCACATATTTATTTATTTATTTAGCTTTGAAAAGTTTATATTAAATAAAACATAATTTCTAATTCACTAAAATGTATATTAGCATTTAAAACATATTTTAACTTTAAAACAAATCTCATCTATTTACGATGTATACAAATATATACATTTATAAATAGAAAACAACAATTAATTTTAACAGATATCATTTACCAATTAAATATTTATTAAAAGAAAAGTATCAATTCATATCTAATTAATAAAAATATATCAAATCAATTTAATATTTAATGTACATTATTAAATTGATATTGCTAGAAAATTCCGGGTTGTCACATATCTACTCTGTGCTCGTGTTCATAGATGTCATTCTTATCTGCTCTAGATCATAGTTGCGCAGCGAATGCATGGTGGCAGCTGTTCTAGAATGGAAGCAACCGAAAGTTGCAGTGTTTGGATTAGAGGGCTTCTACAGGAAGTTTTTCAGGATGTGAGGCCAGATGGGCGAGTGCACCTGTTTTGTCTTTTCAGAGTAGGAGAAGTAAGTTTGGAGTCTACTGATGATTGTGAAGTTGAGTTTGTGTCTAGATTTTTGGTAGATCTTGAGAGGATCATTTTGTTGAGTTGTTTTTGTCTAGTTGTTTCAAGAAGCATCAGCGAAGGTTGAGCTGATCTAAGAAGGATGTAGACAGCCCAGGATCGTCAGAAGTGTTTTGTTGTTAAGTGACAATAGAATTTGAAATTGGAGATTTGGATTTTGGTTGAGATTTTCTCCGGTAAGGGGAGCAGTAAGATTGGAAAGCTAGCTCAAAAATATTTTGGATATTTCTGTTTCTTGTAAGGGATTAGTGTTGGCCTACAGAGTTGAATTGCCAGTTTGGAAGACCGGGATTCAAGGTATTTCACGTATCTCTAAGGAAGTACGTGTTTGGTCCATCACTATTTTTGGAACCAGCAGTTCAGAAGGATTTGGTTGTTGAGTCGGAGTTGTCTATGGTCAGATCCCTTGTGTAGATTGTAGATCTAAATGAGTAGAAGCTCAGTAGCTTAGTTGTATAGCTAGTTTGGATTTATTAGAGCGGGTATTTTAGTATATGTATCTGGCAAACTCGAGATAGTTTTAGGAAGCTTATCCGGATCTATGACCGGATAGCTGGTAATGTTTGTTTGTATGAAATTGTTTGTTTAGAGAAATTGTTTGTTTGGATGAATGGTTGTTTAATTGGTAATATAATTGATTTGTTTGAAATATAATAAAACTTTGGGATTATCTTTTTTTTTTTAAATTTCGGAGACGAAATTCTTTTAAGGGGGGAGGAATGTAATATCCTGGAATTTCAAGCAATTAAATGTGATAATCACTCTTATTAAATTAATTAAAATTGGTAAAATTGATATTTTAATCAATATAGTGTGATGATTTTAATGATAGTATAAATAGATTTTTAAATAGAATAATTATTTTTACAAATTTATTTTCGTTATTTTATAAAAAGATTTTTAAATAGACTTATTATTTTAAATTTAAATAAGTATTGATTAAATATATATATATATGTATATATATTTACTTAAATTAATTTTAAAATAGGATTGTTATTTTCAAATTTAATAGTGTGTTTGTTTGGACTAATATATTTATGTTTAAGTTGATTTTAAATTGGATTTTTAAATTTGAATTTGAATTTGATTTTAATATTTGGATTTAAATTTGAATTTAAAGAATAATTATTTTGAAATAGTTTAGATATAAAATATATGAATAAGTTTTCATTAGAATATAATTTGTTTCATATTCTTTTTCCTTAAAGAATTGTATTTATATAAGTTATGAAAGTATTTATTTAAATAGTAAATAGATACAAAAGTTTTATATTTACATTTATAAATGGATTAAATATATTATATATGATTTTATTTAAAATATGTTTGGTTTTATTTTTATTTTCTTTTAAAAGTTTTAGTTTTATAAATTTAGATAAGGCGTTTATTCAATTAGAAATATATTAATTCATTAGGAAAATTATATAAATGCTTTTTATCTCATTTTAAATATATATAAAAAAATGAATGAGTACATGTGTTAATTTGAAAATTCACTTAGTAACATGTGTTAAGATATTAAATAGGTATTGGACAAGTGTCACCCCTTGAAATTTATTTTTCATACTTTTTTTAAAATCATAAATTAGTTTATATAAGAAAACATCTTTCATTCTTAATTTTTTTTTCTAATCTCAATTCTTAACAATGAAAACTTCACCTATTCTGTTCTCAAACCACAAAGAAAATCAGTAAACACTCTACAAGCTCAAAACAAAATCCCTGAACTTCAATCCTCAAATCAAAATGCAGATCAAACCATGCCAACCTTTTCAATTCCGAGACCATAATCTGTAACTCATCTTAAAAAAATAAACCTGTAAACAAATTCTCAAAGCAAGCCTATAACCCAGTTCAAAAGCAAACCTGTAAATTCATTTTTCAAAATCAAAAGCAAATGAATCAAAGCTTGCAAATTTCATAATGCAACCTGGAATCAAAGCAATCAGCAAAATCAAGTTTCAAATTGATAATGGAACCTGGATTTTCAAAGAAATCTGCAACAACTAAAGCTTCCGTAACTCAGATTTCAGAGATCAACCGAAATTTCAAAGCATCTCAGTTTAAAGGAATAAAAGCATCATCTTTTCTGTTTTTTGATCAAAGCTAATTGAAAGGTTTCAACCCAGTTTCAAATTCTCTGCTTTTTACAAAAAGGTAAGTAAACTTAACTATATTTTATCTTAAATCTAGTTGCTTGATTTAAATCATCAATGTTGGCTATATATTATTTGCATGTGTATGGATAATGAAATGTGCATGCTATGTATACTGTATCTCTGTTAATCTTTCCAAAACTAGAAATAAGTTCTTTAAATTCTGGATTTAGATCTGTTGTTTGGAAATTTGGTTAAAATAGGCTAGAAAATTTGCTTGCATGTGAGAATTTGTTAGTGAGTTGGCTGTGCATGTCTGAAAAATCAAACATATGAAATTGTTTCCTGGTTACAAGCATTAAATTTTCTCAAAAATCTTTTCCCATCCATCTAATTTATTTTAAAAAATAGTTTTCTGAACAAAAGAAGTTAATTTTAACAAGATTCAGATTTTCAAAATAGTTTAAAGTTAAACAAAGCAAAGCTTTTTTGGGAATTTGGAAATTACAGTCAAAATTTAAGATATGTTAAATTTTAAACATTAAATTTTGTTGTTTCAAGATTATAATTCAAATTCACTTGGAAAGTTAAGATTTTTAAAACCAAAATATAAATTTTTAGTGTGGCATTGAGGTTGCAATTTGGGATTGTCTGGAATTTGATTTTGTGGCAATCTCTAGCGATCTAGAGGTTGAGGGGTCTCGAATTTTCTTCTGGTGATGGAAGAAGTCGCGGAGTACTTGGGAAAATTGCCTGAAAGAGTTCCAGATCATCGAGCCGACGAGGAAGAGAATATTTAGGTTTTTAAACCTAATTTGGGCGTGATTGGAATCGAGATCAACGCGACGTCTTGGATGCATCTAATTGCATCAAACTTTGTGATGGGGCAACGTGGATGGTTAGCAAGTCATGGCTGGAATAGCGGTGTGGTCTGGTGAACGGTGTCATGGTTTCGAGGAATTTTCTGGTGATGGAAAGTTTCTGGTTCGATCGTGATAGCTTGTTTTTGCTTCATGGTTCGTGGAGAGTTTTGGGTGATCGGAATCGATTGAATGGAGCATCGCCAACTTTTTGAAGGTGGTCATAGGTGTCGGAGTGGTCGTCGATGTTTGTGCACGTATACGGTGGTCTTGCTAGTTTCAGTGGATTGATGTGAGAGTTAGTCTCGAAGAAGGATTCGTGCAGTTTGGCTTGTGTCTCGAGTGTAGACTCGAGTGGTTTAAGGAGTTTTTGGGTTCAGGTTTTAAATTTAAAACTTAATCTAAAAACTTAAACTAAATTTTGAAAGGAAGAAGGGGACTCGGGTTAGACCCGAGTGGACTTCGGGTTTGCCCCGAAGCAGGTATTAAGAATTTTTTTAAAAGAATTTTAAAACTTAGTTTTGAAATTTAAAATGAATTAGTTTAAACTTTGTTATATAAATTACTTATATAATAGTTGTTTTCTTTAAACATTATTTAAGAAGTTTGGAATTTGATTAAACTTAATTTGGTTAAGTAAAGTTCAAAGTTGTTTTGAATGTTAAGTCATAAATGAAATATAAAGGTAAGTTTAAGGTAAAATCTTTTAAATAGTTTTTTTTAAAGATTTTTTAAAAGTTTATAAGACAAGTTTAAAAATTAAAATTAAAATTTGTTTAAAATATCATTTGATAAATGTTAAAGTTATTTAATGGAAGTTGTGATTTGTAATTTTAATTTATCAAGATGAATGAGTAATTTAAACTTAATTAATGATTTAATTAAGTAAAGTTAATTTTTAAAATAAAATGTTTTAAATGATAATTAAGACATAAATTAGATAAGGTTTTATCTTAAGATAATTGTGGTTTTAATGAATTAAGTATAAAGGAATAATTACTTAATTAATTAAGAATAATTAATTTATTTTATTAAGTAATGGTTAAGGATTTAATTAATTTAAAATTGAGGGTTATAATTAATTAATTAAAGGTTAATTAATTATAATTAAGGATTATTAATTTAGTAATTAAAGATTAATTAATTTGTAATTAGAAATTACTTAATCAGGTAATTAGAGAATAATTAATTGGCAATTAAGAAATACTAAATTAAGTTTTTTAATTAATAATTAAGTTTTATTAATTAATAATTAAGGAATAATTAATCTATAATTAAAGATTAATTAAAGGTTAATTAACTGTTAATTAAGGGTTGATTAACTAGTAATTAAGAAGTACTTAATTTGTAATTAAGTTATATTAAATAATAATTAAGGTTTATTAATTAATGGTTAAGGAATTAATTAATCTGTAATTAAGATTTAATTAATTTGTTTAAGTGTAATTAAGGAATAAATTAGCCAATTGTGATTAATTTGTTAATTAATTAAGATAATCTCTTGGTGATTAATTAAGTATAAACACTTATTGAGATTAATAAGTATAATTACTCAGTGAAGTAATTAATGTATAATTACTGGATGTAATTGATTAAAGGAAATTACTTAATGAGAAGTAATTAAAGGATTATTACTTAATATAAGTAATTAAGGGTTAATTACTTAGTGTAATTAATCAGAGGATTTATATAATTAATTAAAGAGTTAATTAATTAAGTAATTAGAGAAGGGTAATTAATACTTATGATTAATTGAGGTTGATTAATGGATGTAATTAATTAAAGTATAATTAATTAATGTAATTAATTAAGGATCAATGTAATTAATTATAATTAATTAATCAATGGAATAATTAATTAAGGATCATTAATTAATGTAATTAATGAGAGTAATTAAAGATTAATTATTGTAAATAGTTAAGGATAATTATTTTGTGAAATTAATTGAAGAATAATTACTTTATGTAATTGAAGTATAATTAAGCAAGGTGATTAATTAAGATGGATATTTAAAGGATGTTTAATTAATTAGAGGTTTGTAATTAATTAATTATTGATTCAGCAAAGTTGGTGATTAATTCTTAAGTAATTGATTTAATTTAAGTTAATTAAATTAATTATAATAGGGATTAATAATTGTTGCTTATGGATGATTGTTTGAGTAGAATATCTGAATTAGTTGATATCTATTGGATGGTATGCTGTGATATTCTATGATATGATATTTGATATATCATTGACAAATGTGTGATATTTATATGTGTTACTGCTGTGTGAATTCAAGGATTGTATCGAATTGAATTTTTTAACTTTAAAACACTTGGACCTAAAAGATGGCGTTTTGGATTTAGATGTGATCGGGATCGGGTTTCCAGACTTGGATATCCGAAAACCACATATATCCAAATTAACGATAGGTCGTGACATCTCAAAGTGAAGATCGAGATGGAGTTTTGAAGTGCAAGGGTTATCGTCGTTAACCTGAGGGTGATTCCAAAATGAGTTTAACAAGATAATGCTTTCGGTTTCGTTCGAACCCGAAACGAACTCGTATGGATTGAATGCTTTCAGAACATCGTCAGGTGGACGATGAGCATTCTAAGAGATGTGTTCTCTAAAGGTAATTGTGGCCTCAAGCCTCATCAACCGGGAATGGCTAAAACATGGGAGGTGCAGCAACGCTAAGTGGGTAGCACCCAAGTACGATGAGATTTTTCCCTATCTAGAGGTCCCTTTTATTCGGCTGTGTGGGCAGTTGTTGAGCTCCAACTGCCGGGGTTGTCGTGTTTGGGACTGTCCAGTAAGGGATGGTTTCTGCCTTATGTTGCAGGGGATTTAGGGTGGATCCTTGGTACATTGATCTAGGCCACGTATTGTGACGTGCGGTACCCCAGTAGCCCTACCATTGATGGAAACCCATTCTTCCTACGTGCCCTTACGGTTTTGATTGTATTACCCACTTTTGTGGCTAGTAGCTGGAATTTAATGAATGTAACAATTTCGGCTATTTTCTATTTACTTGCAAACCCTCGAACTATTATAATATCACAGGATTTCCTATTAAATGTTTTGGTTAGCATAAGGTAAAAAATTATCCATGTTTATATGTGGGAGTCTTTCGTGATACCTTTTCTTTTCAAAAGTTTTTAAAGTTAAGCAACTTTAACCGTTTAATCACACCATACCCATGTATGACCCGGAGTTTATTTATGTTTTATTAAACTCTTAGGTACTCAAATTTTTACGAGTAGCCATGGGATTCAGGTTAACTTTGACGAATTCTAGAGGATATATGGAGCAGGAGGCTTCAGCGTTGTAGATAGATAGTAATTCCGATGTGTTGGTATCTGTCTTGTATATTGCGTTGTATAACTAGACAGGTGTTATAATTGTCTAGTATATGTCGTATAAGCTGTGTAACTCTGAAGTATAAGATATTATGTAATATTTATGTGATTAATATAATTTATTCGTTCCTCTATTGAGATTCCGATGTTGTTTTCTTTCTTTCTTCTCTATCTTTCACTTTTCTATCCCTTTCTTTTTCAAAAATGATGCGTCATATTGTGTAGAATAAGAAGGGTCATTTCATCGGCCGTTCAAAGGCTACTATCATGATCCAACGGTGGATCTTCAGCTATTGGACGATTGAGAAGCACCGTGATGTAGAGGGGGTCGAGCAGGCCCTAGATCTAATGTTCATTTATGCTGTAAGTTGAGGGGATCGCCAGAATTCGCCTTAGATCATCTACGGTGACGAACTCTCTTTGGTGAGCCACGATAGGCCACGTGGGTAGGGAAGGGGCGCCTCGGCGAGGCCAAAGCAGAGACGTTCTCTGATCGTGGCCGGAGACGGCGTGGCGTCAACGTTTTTGCGCATTTGGATGGTGGCCAATAGGATATGCGGAAGCAGATCATTCGGCAAGGTTTCGAATTTATGCATAAACAAGAGACACATGGCCTGGTACTATTGGTTTCTTCTTGTTTTTTCTTTATTAATTTTAAATTGTATTCCAATTGTTCTATTACCCATTACTCTTACATACGGACTCAGATTCACACGTGGTTTTCTCCACTAGGATCGTATTGGAAGTCCAGACATTTTGGCACTGGTTTGGACGACTTCTGAGACTGTTCAAATTTTGGATTTAAATTCGATTTAAATTCAAAAAGTGAGTGTTTTAACCCACTCACAACTTCTAAAATTTCTTATGTTTGTTAAATTAGTTTATGATGTGATTAGAAATTTATTTATGACTGTTCGATATATTTTGAATCATCTTCTTAGTTAATTTGAATTTAATTGGATTAAACAGTTATTTGATTTATTATTGAATATAAACCGCCAGTAAAATACCTGTTATTTATTATCTGTTCTACATTGATGTTTATTGCTTGAATTGGATGAAGATTGTGATAAATGTTTGATTGTTGATATTGGATGAATGGATGTTGTATTTTCATATCGTTATAATCTGCAAGTTCACTATGGGTTGAAATGATACATACCAAACGATCTATAGAATAAGGAAAAATCATTATGGGTTGAAATGATAGACTCAAGCGGTTTTATAGATGTTTATATTTTCGAGATTGCGGAATGAAATGATATATATCCGTTAATATAAAATTTTAAATTGCGGATTGAAATGATAAATATCTGTATCACTTGACCCTAGGGTAAAGAATTATATACGGACACCGGATTCGGTCAATTAAACGATTTTTTAACAGCCCAACATTTTCATTTAATATTTTCATTTTTTCATGTAAAAACTTTAGGATTTCATTTTAAAAAAAAAGTTGAATTTTTAAATTGATTATAAATCATTGCCCAAATTTTTATAAATATAAACAATTTCTTTAATCTTTATTTTGGTTAAAGTTTAACTTTAATTAGAATTTTAAAATTTTAAATTCTAACTTCCAAATTTTCTATTTGAACTGTATATATCTGCATAGCATTTTGTTCCACTTTTGTTTCTTGTAAAATTAGTTATATACCTTTAAAATTAAGTAATTATTATTATGTAAAAGAAATAAATTTTACGTTTCTTTTATACCTATATACATCAGTTTCTTAGTTAAATGATAAATGAATCTAATGGATGTAAACAAATCAAATTTTAAATTTAGTAATAAATAGTGTATAAATAAGTTATATAATTATACGTTTTAACTGGTACGATTTATCTGTTTTGTTTAATTTACTTGGCGTTAAACGGTATGTTAGTTGATGAAATATTTTTAGCGTATATTTTACTAAATATATAGGAAGTAAATAAATAAGAAACGAATAAATTTTAAATACGTTACCTTTGTTAGAAATATTGGGCGTACGTTTCGTTTATTTATTGCGTCTATAGTACACACTCTGTGATTTCATATCTTAGCTGAAAATAAATCAATCAGTTAATAGCCGTGCTTAAGGAAAAGAATTTTGTAACCGTGCTTGCCATTCACGTGGAAAAAAATGTTCCACTTTCCATTTACCACCCATTTATACTTAGTATAAAATCTTTGATTTCATGTAGTCATTCCAAAATAAATTATTGTTTGTTGTTTCTTCCACTAAAAGCAACGCAATTACCCCTTTTAATTATAAAACATGTTCACAAAATTCCATTCTTCCTTGCCTTAAAATTCGCATGTCATGATTTACGCCTTCCCACCTTAGCAAAATGAGGTTTCACTAATAAATACAAACCCACGTATCAAACCTCATTTGCATCTCGTTTTGGTTTCAGACTTCGTCTTCCTTGTGTGAGCTCTTGCAATCAGGTAATGGCTACAAAATTTCTTTTCTTCTTTCTTATTTTCTTTTTTTTCTCTTCTTGTATTTTCGGTTATTCCACTGTCTCACGCAAGTGCTCGACTCACCAACTTTCCACCGACCAGCCTATGGCTACCTCCTCCAGTATAGCCTCCTTCTTCTCCCCTGATGTGATAGCTGGCCGAGAATTGTGTGCAAGGTCACCACTTCAAACCCTTAGTATAAGTGCCTGGCCGATCGTAGTTGCCCCCACCATAACGTGCTTCCACCATCACCGCCATCACTCTAGGTTGTGACCTTCGCCCTGACCTCTACCGCATCACCAGGCAGTGATGGGCCCACACAACCAAACCCATGACCGACCGTGTACATGTACAGGCCATGCACTTTGTGCTTTGAACCAAATCAATGGAACTTTCCTCTCACCACTTTTTCTTGTATAAAAAAAAAGGGAGAAGACTCAGCCTACATGACTAAATACCCCACTTCCTTGATTTGCGTGCATGCACGCACTTCAGTTCTAAAAATTGGGCAGGGCCGAGCCCTTGATATGTTGGTCGAGTCGTAGTGAAGTGGTCGAGCTACTTGTGTCAACATCCTCTAATTCAATCTTGTTTCCAGTTTGATTTATTGATCGTATTTAAATTCGCGTAATTAGTTTTATTCGTTGTGTTTTAAGATTTGAATCTGATCGTCGCCTCCGCTGAAATTTGATCGTGCCTTCTGTACGTTTTTCCTGTATGGATATCGTTTTTGAATCTAATTTCCAGTGTCATAGAGGTGAGTATTTATGCCTGACAAACATACTTATAGATCTGTAAATTAATAACAAGTGAAATCGTAGAATGATTATATTATATTTTACTTGCCTGTGATATAAAATTTATGATGTTAAACCCCTGTTATAAAACTGCCACATCATCCGTTATATTATATGCAATTATAGTTATGCTGTTATACTATTTATTTATCACTGTTTATCACTGCAAATTCCTTGTAGAGTAGAAATCATTATGGACTGAAATGATAGGCCTGAATGATATTTATTTATTTATTTATTTAACTTGGGATTGCAGGTTTGAAATGATAGAACCCGGATTTTTTTTTGTAAATTATGGATTGAAATGATATATCATCCGTAACACTTGACCTAGGGTAGAAAATATTATACAGACCCATGGTTATTATATATATATATATATATATATATATATATATATATTTTCTAGAAATATTAAGTATTTTGAAATGTGTGGTTTAACCCAAATTTAAAATGATTTTTGTGATTTTTTACAAGTTAAGTATATAATTAAATAAATGGTTAAGTAGGAATTTGAAGTATAAATTTATTTTGGAAATTTTGATGGAATTCAAGTTAAGTAAATAAATATGATAATTTAATATAAATTGGAATTGAAAATAAATTAATAAAGTGTTATTAAGTTTTATAAGAATTAAATGGTTAAATAAGTGAATGCTTAAAGATGGAAGTTGAAATATAACTAAATTTAGAAATGTGAAGTTAGTTTAGAATAAAGGTAAGTTAAGAAATAAATTGGAAATTAAGTTTATTTTGAAATGGTAATTAAACTTAATTGTTAAATAAAATATTATAGAAATTGTGCACTTGGTTTTTATAAGTAAAGCATAGAGAAGTCGATATTTATTTACGAAATTTACTTCATAAAATTCATGAATTATTGAGTAATTTAAATGACAATTCCAAAGTGGAAAATATGATTGTATAAGTTATATTGGATTAAATTAAATCTGAAATCTAATTTACTTAAATCTGTTGTAATGGATATTACCGCACTTTGCAAGTGCTTTAGTTGATGCAAATGAACTGAGGCTAACCTTTAGGATTTATATTGGATTTTGTAAGAATAATAACTTCACCTTTAAATAGCTTAAAATGAAGTATTTTGACTGAAATATAAACTATTTTTTGAATGTATAACCATGGGTAGTAATAACTTTGTTTGTTAAAGAGACCGGGATCGGATACAGGCATACTCTCTGTCGATACCGAAAACCACTTTGACAACCGTGTACGAGGTGGAGATTCCAGAATGAAGTAGGATGGTGGTGACGTTCTATTGAGGGATGTACGTGGACCCGACTCCCGTGAGTTGGCATAAGGTGGCTAAAACAGGAGGGATTCTCGGGCTAATGAGGTAGCACCTTTGATCGGACGCACTTCTTCGTATGTCATTCCACTACTTTGTGATTGTTGGGTGTGCACACTTTATTTTGGGAGTGTTGTTCGAGGTGGGCGGTAGTAGCAGCTATGCGTTACCACCGGTCCGGATAGCAATTGGTATATCTACCCTGGTATTGCCTAGTTATGTCGTGTCACCTACCCTAGCGAGCCTTATACGATTTTGGTTTGTACCATACATATGTAGTGCCCTCTGACGACGTCCAGTACGGGGTAGATTACGGTACTGTATAGACTTTGGGAATATATAAATGTGTTAAAGTGGAAAATGTAAAGCCTTAACGCTATTTAAAAGTAAGTTTATTTTACTAATAGAAACTATTATAATAGCGTAATATTACTACATAGTAAATAGTTTAATGGATCCTTAGAGGATGGGCGGTCCCAAGCATCCTTTAAGTTATTTGCCTTTATATGATAGTTCACTTAAATTAGCTTACACTGTATAAGTATGTATGTCCTGACTCGAGTGTTTATTTTTTATTTTACGCTCGGATCAGCCTGAGTATCAGTTCAGACTTCATTTCCCGGAGCTAGGACTTCTGAAGATCATCTTTATCGAGCAGTTGTCTATTTTCTATTCAGTCTTTTATCTTAGCCTATGTAATTGAGATAGTTGAATTTGGGATTTTCTGTGGTTGTTTCGAACTGTATTTGGTTTTAAGACTATGTAATTTATACTTATTTTGAGACTATGGGATAGTGGCTTCATGAACCTCTGTAGTATTTTAATTCCACTACGAGTATTCTGATTCTGTGTCTGCGATTTTGTGATTTGATTTCATTTGCTCCAATTTTTATTACAATCTATTGTTTGGAACTATTCTAGTTTGACATGTTTTAATTTATTATTGAATTTGAATGGTGCAAAATAGTGGGTCGTTACAGTTGGTATCAGAGCTTCGGTTTTTAGGAAAACCATAGCCTGAGGAGCAAAAACTCATTAGAGATAGGGTAGAAATACCCTAGAATGAGTGAAGTCAATCTTAGAATCCTTTCTTTGTGAGAGAGCGTATTTTAAAGTATAAAATAAATTTTTAAAGGATTTTCAAAAAAATATTTTGATATAAAACTTTCTTGTTTTGAAATCAAAATTTGTTTTCCAACTACTTCTTTCCTTCCTCCACCCTCTGTAATTAGTTCCTTTGTCAAATACCTGTTCTAGTTGAACTTTGTCTTATCTAATCTATCTTGGCCTCTATTTCTCCTCTGTCCTTAAATTTCATTCTTGATTCTCAGGATGAATCGAGGAAATGCTAGAGGTAGGGGACGTGAGGCTGCCCCAGTTAGGTTCACTAAGCTTTGCAAGGAATATACCGAGCTTGGTGGCACCAAGTTCACAGGTTCTGAGAGCATAATTGAAGCTCAACAGTGGTTGAGGGACTTGGAGAGAATCTTCTCCGGTCTTGAGATCACTAATGCCTAGCAGCATCAATTGGTAGCTTGTCAATTGAAAGAAGCTGCTTTGGATTGGTGGCAGTCTGTTACAACTCACATCGCTAAGGCTAACATCACTTGGGAACAATTTAGGTATCGTCTTCAGTTGACCAAGTTGATTTAGTTTCCTCCCTTTCTGAAATCCATCTTATATCTCTTATCATGCTTTAGGGATGATTTTCTCACGAAATGGATGCCCGAAGCAGGCAAGTCTCGGTTGTGTCGGAAATTCATGGATTTGAAGCAAGACGATATGCCCTTTTCTGAATATGAGAGGAAATTCAATGAGCTATCACAATATGGCCTTAATCTGATAGACACTCCTCTGAAGAAAAACGAGAAGTTTATTGCTGGTGCACGCCCTGAGTACTATGATCGCCTCATTACCCACGTGCATGGTACGTTCATCTCTCTGATGGACATGGCTATCAGATATGAGAACCCCACCTCTAAGAACCCTCCAGCTGCCCAGTCTACCCTATCTCAGTCTTCTGGTAGTTCTAAGAAAAGGAAGGCCAACTTCTACCGTCATAACAAGAACTGGAACAAGACCCCGGGTTTAGGATAGTCTTTGTCATCTCAGAGGCAACTTGTAGACCTATCTGCCATTACTTGCCATAGATGCAACCAGAAAGGACACTACACTAATAGTTGTCCTACCTTGGGTGCTGCGATCCCTCCTCCAGCTCAGTTGGCCAGATGAGACCTCTGCCACATTTGCCTTCAGCCGGGACATTTCAAGAGAGACTGGACTACTCAGAAAAAGGGCAAGGCACCAGGAATTTTTTCTGTGACTTCGGCATCTTCTCCAGCCCCACCGCCAGCTCCTGCACCTGCTCCCGCTCCTAGCGATTCTTAAGGTACACTTCAGGGTTCTTTTACTTTGTTTAAATCTCCTGTTCGTGTTTTGTTTGATACCGGAACATCCCATAGCTTTATTTCATCGGATCTCTGTAATAAATTTGAGCATTTCGTTTCTCCTAAGTTTGCCTCTATACCTTTATGTGTTTCAAATCCTATTGGAGGTCCTGCAAATCTTAGTAGAATTTGTAAGCGAGTGAAGCTTTTCCATTTCGAGCAATGTTTCAATGGTGATTTTTATATCTTAGGTTTTGACGCTTTCGATCTACTGCTTGGGGGTGATTGGTTGGATAGGCATGATGCCCGTATCTCTTCTAGTTCTCGATCTGTTGCCCTCAAAGATGATTTTGGAAATTCCTTAAAGATCCAGTGTAATCTGCCTCAGCATTTCGCTGGCAGCTTCATTTATTCTATCAATACTTTCCCTGGTGATATCGAGTCCACTCCTATGGTCAAATTATATTCCGACGTATTTGGTGAAGTCACTTCTTTACCTCCGAAGTGGGAAATTGATTTCCAAATCGACCTTATTCCTGGAGCATGACCTGTAGTTCTTCCACCCAGAAGAATGGCACCCCGGGAGAAGATCAAATTAAGGAAACAAATTGAAGACTTGTGCTTTAAAGGTTTGATCAGACCTAGCTTTTCGGAATGGGGAGCAGTCGTAGTTTTCGTCACCAAGTCTGATGGTTCTCTCCGGTTGTGTGTTGATTATAGGGAGCTGAACAAGCTCACTATGAAAAACAGATATCCTATGCCACACATAAATGATATGTTTGATCAGCTCTATGGAGCTACTGTTTTCTCCCAGCTTGATCTGGCCACAGGGTTTCACCAACTCAGAGTTGCTGAGGAGAGCATTCCTAAAACTGCTTTCCATACTGAAAATGGTTTCTTTGAATGGCTAGTTATGCCGTTTGGTTTGACTAACGCTCCCGCCTTCTTTGTTGATTTGATGAATCGTTTCTTTCGTGACGTGCTCAATAAATTTGTTCTAGTCTTTATTGATGATATTCTTATGTTCTCTAAGACTGAGGAAGAGCACAAATCCCACTTGAGCTTTGTGTTGGGGACCCTCAGGAGTCACCAGTTAAAAGCTAAATTCTCTAAATGCCATTTCTGCGAAGAGGAGGCCCGATTCTCGAACATATTGTTTCTAGAGATAGAGTTTCTGTTGATCCAGTCAAGATCGCTGCGATCAATGAATGGGAAACTCCTAAGACCCCAACTGATATTCGCAGTTGTTAACGTGAAAATCTGACGCTAACACCCCGGTGTAAATTAAAGTTGAGCGAAAGCACCACCCGCGATCAGGGGAACTAAAACAAGTAGAAAAATCACAGAGAAAGCAGAAAAGACAACAGTTTTTATAGTGGTTCGGCTTAAGGCAAGCCTACGTCCACTTTAGTTCTCTTTGTTGCTGAATCAATTACAACTTTACAACAATCTTCAATTACAATTCTGACGAGACAAACAACTAGAACTTTGGTAGAGAAGAATTCTTCGAATCCATGTAGATTGCGTTAGATTTTCCCTTGAAGTTAGTTGAGATGCCTTTCGAACTTGAAGTGTCGAGTGAGTTGAGAATTCAGCAGAGTATTGGCGCTTAAAGTGATCGGCCAAAAAGTCCTTTGCTAGTTGGAGTTAGGGCTGTATTTATAAGGAATACTCTGGGCAGAATTTTATCACCAAGTGCTAGGTCGTATACGACCTAAGGTAGGTCGTAGGTCATAGGTCGGCTACGACATAGGGGATCACCTGTACCAGCTATATTGGAACTTTCCCTGAATAAGTTATTAGGTCGGCAGCGACCTAAGAGATGGGATCTGACTTATCTAGATTGCATTTGGTTCTCTTCTGAGCAAATTGATAGGTCGCGTGCGACCTATCATAGGTCATGAGTCAACTGAGATTTAGGTCACTGAGACCACTTCGCTCTTAGGTCGGTAGGCTGTGGCATTGCTTAGGTCGCATATGCTTGAGGTCGTTAGATCGCTGACTCCTTAAGTCGTTAGGTCGCTAACTCCTTAAGTTGTTAGGTCGCTAACTCCTTAAGTCGTTAGGTCATTTTTCCACTTAGGTCGGCAGGCAGTTAGGTCGCTAGAACCTTTCCATAGCTAGGTCGTTCGCCTGTTTGTCTCATTAGGTCGTAGCCTGTTATGAACTGTTAAGTCGTGAACTAGACCGTTGAGCTTGATAGGTCGCTTACTAATTGAGTCGTTAGGTTGCAACTTCCTATAGGTGGTGGGTCGCTGCTGTAGTTAGGTCGCTCACTTTTAGGTCATTAGCACTCTTAGGTCGTTAGTACCTTTTAGGTCATTGAGTCGCGTAAGTCTTAGGTCGTTGAGTCGCGTAAGTTTAAGGTCGCCTCAGAAATAGGGGTTAAACACTTGCCCCTCGAAGTTCAGGCCTATGCCATAGGTCGTATGCTTCGATCTGACTTAGCTAGGTCGTGAGCGACCTAAAACTTATATTAAGTCGCGTGTCTATTCGTCTTCCCCTTTTTGTCCCATATAAATTTGTTAGGTCGCTAACCCTTCCTCACTCTACTGCTCTGATCTCCCACTGCCATTGACAGATCTTCAAGCTTCCAAAGGCAAATTCAACTCATGTAGTTGTCGATTCATCTTTACCAACATACTACGTAAGTGAATTCAATCTCTTTCCCACCATAATTGCCATCCAATCGTGAATCCATGTTTTTCGAATCAAGTCCAATTCATGTGTCGTGCTTTACTTTGAATGATTATTATGATCGACTTTTGATCACCGTTTGATATGTCGTTGTTGTGATTCAAGAAGGCACGGTAATATCTATAATGAATCGAACGTATTTGGAATCGATTGTTTGGGTGATTTGGTGGTATGCGGAGATGATTAAATTCACGAAGAGGATGATGGATTTCGTGGTGTCGGCGTTAACGGGTTATCGGGTCTGGTGAGTTTTTGCGTGGATAGGAAGTCAGCGACTTAGTGGATCTAAGCGTTCCAAGATAACTCACGACCTAAGGGAAGCTGGATGACCTTCAAACTTGCGATTTAACTTTCAGGTCGCGATGGGGATTTGAACGACCTAGGACTCAGCAGATTTGCAAATGAACTTTAAGCAGAACGACTTAACAATTCAACGACTTAACTTTCTTGGACAACTGCATAGCGACTTAACGTATCAACAGCCTATATTTTGCGGCATAGGTTCTAGGTCACAACCGAGTTAGGACTTGACCAATTTGCATTGCCTTGAAATTTTTAACTTGCACAGTGCGACTTAAGATAACTCCGACCTATGTTAGGTCGCTAGACGACCTAGGACTTGTCACTGGAAAAATTTGACTGAACTTAATCTTAAACTTTGAACTGTTTGAACTGCTTTACAGATTATCTCTAACGCTAATAACCTGTCAAATACAACATTTGCAGAAAAATGGGACGAATATACTGTCATTGACCGCCCACATCGAATGACAGATTAGTCGACAAAGAATGATCAACTTAAATGAACTGTGTGAACAAAATGCTGCTAACTAATGAATTCAAGTGAAGTATTAAAGCAAAACTAAAATATCCAATTGAAGCCGATTCGTTTGCATTAACACTACACTTGAGTTTAATATTAACAAGTCCTGAAATCTCATAGTCGACCAATTGTCAACTAGTTTAATTTCAGTTATGTTTGCTTTCTGTTTTCGTTAGTTCTGCACAACACTTCACACTTTTTAGGAAACGTGCACCTTCTTATTTGAATGTCTAGTTCCTTGTATAGAATGACTTCTCAACAAGGAGAAACAGAATCGGCTGAAGAGACTTTCCCAATTGCTACTCCATTGGTTAATCCTCCAGAGAGAATTTCAACCACACTAACATACAAAGTTTTCCGCCAACTGTGCGCTCTGTTTGGCATTGCTGAAGCAGATGCCATTCTTCCTGAGAGAAGCGATACTGTCGATATACCACCTCATGGTTTTGTAGCAGTTAATCGTCAAATGTGCACAAGTGGAGCTATTCCTCCTTTTAACGACTTTCTTCAACGGCTTCTTCTCCGACTAGCTATCTCCCCTTTCCAGCTGCACCCCAATGGCTATGCTATTCTGATGGGGTTATGTGTGCTATTTGGAAGGACGCTGGATCGCCTTCCGAGTTTTGATGAAGTTTGTTATTTGTGCACGTTTGCCAAAAATAAAGATCATCCCTCCATCATTCTTGTGAGAAGTGCTAGGAACCGTGAACTAATAATCGGCCTTCCCGAAAGTGCTCACGGTTTTCTAAGTCAATTTTTCTTCGTTCGCTGTCCTCCGGGATTCTATGCTACCTGGAGAGTAGGAAGTAAGAGCATTTATCTTTGTTCCTGATGTTTTTCTCTGAGCTTTTCATTGCCTGAGTTGTCAAATGTTAACTTCGCCTTTTACTTTTCAGCGCTTCCTCCTCCTTCTAGGGATTCCAGTCATAAACCAACTTTTGAGAGGCTTATGGACGTGCCAGTTGAGGAGAGAAGCATTCAATTTCTGTTGAAAGACGACTTTTTGCATCAGTACAGACTTTTGCATACCTCTCGCTCTACACACCCTCATGAAGTCCCAGACTCCCCAGCCCAAGCATTGGATGCCCCAGTTTCTACCGATGCACCCATACCGAAAGAACCTGCCTCTGAGGCTTCTCTAGTGAAGTGCTCCACTTTTGTTGATGTCGCGGGGTCATCTGGCAAACTTGCCCCGGTCATTGAAGAAGAAGAGCCTCGGGAATCTCCTCCGCATTCAAAGAAGTCTGGTGACGAAGAAGCTGGGAAAACAAGCCCTGTCAAACAGAGTGGAGACGACACTTTCGATGGGTTGAGCAACCTATTTTTCACTTCACAGGAGCTCTTTAAAGATGACCCCGTTACCACCAGGGTTTCTTCTTCAGTAGTTGAGGCGACTTCGACTCTGCAACAGACTCCGTCGACTCAAGAGTTGACGTTAACTACTACCCCCGTGATTACTCCACAATCAAAGAGCGGTTCGTAGCTTGATGCACGTAGTTTACACATCACACACACTTAGAATCCTTCGGCACTTTTATACTCCTAACTCTCTGTACTTTGAAGATTCTAAAGTTACACTTCTTTTCTCTGAAAACTTTTAAGACTTGTCTCTTCTTTTTTAATTCAAATTCTACGATGGGACGCAGCAGCTCCTACTATGATGACTTTCAGCGCTACGAGAGACGTAGTCAGTATGATTATAGGCGCTACCTACCCGCTCACAGAGAAACCGATGAAGAGAGAGCCGCTCGAAAGGCTCAGGAGAGAAGGGCTTAAGAAGAGCGTTATGAGAGAAAAGAAAGGGAGGAGCACCATGATTCTTCCCATAGAGGTGACGAATCCCACAAGAGAAAATCCCATGATGACCGGGGAAAAAGTCATATGGTTGAGGACCCAAGTAAGTGTGCTCGACACGGTAAGAAGCATACTTCTACAACTCCTGAAAAGGTCACTGCCCCCGCCTCACTTGACATTCCTTCTGGCTCTCCCGCTCTCGGGAAGACAGACATTCAAACAATAATCAGCAGGCCTAAATTCCAAGTTGGATCAGGCCCGGCTACTCTGCAAAGCCGGTTCCCGCACTGGTGCCTGAAGGGAGTGCGGTTCGATCTTGACTTGATCCCTATCGACAAGCCTGCCATGCTGCGAAATCTTGATGCCGTCAGGCTTGATATTGAAAGGATGTCGAACTGGCAGAAGCTTGTTGACGAGCTTCAAAGGGTCAACTGTGCAAATATAGAGGCCATGCTTACTATGGAAAATGATAAGGCCGAATGGCAGAAGGTTCTCGAGCAGTACGATACCGGAATGAGGAGCATCACTACTTACAATGAGGAGCTTGAGGCGAAAGTTGAGGAACTTGAACAAGAGCTTGCTACTTCTTCTACTACATATACTCAAAAAGAAGAAGTACTTCAGAAGCAAGTTCGCGATGCTCACGCAGCTCAACGACATGCCGAGGCACAACTTGAAGCTGAGCAGAAAATAGCGGGAAGGTATCGTGCTGAGGTTATAGAGTTACAGGAGAAAGTCAACTCTCAGGAGGCGGAAATTCAAATGCTAAAGCTTTAACTTTCCAAGACTGAAAGAGAGCGCGATGAGGCCGTTGCCTGTAAAATTGCAGCTGAAGAAGCTCACGAGGCAACGAAGACCAACATCAGCTCGACACTGTTTGAATTTTACCTGCACAGCATCTTGGGGCACGGTAGACTCGCTTTCCTAGGCCCCAAATATGAAGTTACACTGGCTGAAGTGTGGGAGGTTGCACTTGACATGCTTGGCGGTAAAGACGACGGCTATGCCGAATCAGCTCTTGAGGAGCATTACTTTGATGACGATGCTCGCGCCGCTCTCGCCAGGGGAAGAGAACAGCTTGCAAAATTAAGGGCCGAAATGGCGGTAGGGGAACATTCAGGAAAAACTATCTCTACTGCTCCAGTTCAGCCTTCTCCTTCGGCCGAAATTGACATTATCAGTTCTAGTTCTCATTCTCCATCCCCTACTAAAGTTACCACCGAGATCACAAGCATACAGGGTGGAGATGAGGGCGATGAGAGTGCTGAAGCACAGGCTTACGAGGTTGATTTAAGGAAACCGACTTCTCCATGTAACTCTACTGTTAATCTTGCCCAAGTAGACTGCTCATCTGTTTCTTACGAGCTTGATGAGCTTCTTGACTATTTCCTGAACCTCAGCGAGCCTTTATCTCCTCTCTTTACTGACTTTAACTTCTTTTCTTCTGTAGAGAAAGAATCGAGCATTGTTCAAACTTCCCCTCCTCCAGTTATTCCTCCTCCGTCTCTTCAGGTCACTCCTCCTTCTGCCTCGCAACCAGGATCACAAGAGGAGCAAATAGAAGCTCTCCAAGACTTGGACGATCCCATTGCTTCACAAGAACACAGGCGAGAAGAAACTGAAGGGAGTGAGAAGACTCCAGAACCAACTAGTTCCGATGATGAACCATTAATTACACTTTTCTCTCCAGGTAGTGGGTCTTCTTCCAGGAAGAGAGGGAAGCATGGAGTCTCTAAGAAAAAGATGGAGGCTTCTGCTAGCGATACACAAGCGGGAGAAAAACCTATTGTATCCCTTTCCCCTACCTCTCCTACTCTTACAAGCCGGCCTAAGAAGTTAACCATTCGGCCAGGCGCAGGCTCAAAAGGCGGAAGGAAGAAGAAATTATGGCTTTGATCCTGTGCTTTTTATATCGCTTTTTTGCTTTTTGCATGTACTGGCCGGAGATTGTGCGGGTACCGGCCTCGGCTTTTCTTTTTCTTTTTATTTTGAAACCTGTACCTGTACAAAATTTAAACAGTGTTGAATAAAATGATTCTTTTTCTTTGTACAAACTTCTGTCTATATTTGAGAATGCATTTATTATTCATTTTCGTACAAGTTTCTTTATATGATATTGCAGCGAGCTTGTGGTATGTTGTTCGAGCGTAATTTCACCAATGTAGTTATACCATGTTGTATGTAGCCATACCATGTTGCCCCTATACCATACGCTCGTTGCAATATTTTATACTTTGAGGGGACTTGTACTCTTATTTTCAGGAGAATAATTATTCCATACTTGGAGGAATATTATCTTGCTAGAAATAGAGTACAACTCCCTCCATATGAGTTTTTTACGCTTTATCCTTTGAAGATATCACTTTTTCTTTTGTGCGTATACACATTTTACCAAGTGAATTCTTCCATGTGGTAAAGCGGGCCTCTGAAGGGCACTTTAACTTCTTTTTGAGGAAGAGTATTTTTCAGAATAGGTGAATCATTCTTCCCTTGAGAGTTAAAGTGTGCCTTTGAAGAGGGCTTCCTTTTTTTTTTACGCCTCAGTAAAGGGCTTTCTGATTTTTGCTTTGCGTTTCTGACGAAATGCTTCTTTGAAAAGTTGCACCTCTGAGGAGGGCTTTTTCACGTTTCAACACTTGGAAGTTTTATTTTAATCTCGGTGAAACATGTGCCTCCGAAGAGTTGTGCCTCCGAGAAGGGCTTTTTCACGTTTCAACACCTGGAAGTTTTATTTCAATCACGGTAAAACGTGTGCCTCCGAAGAGGTCTTTCTGTTCGATTGTGCCTCGGGGAGGAGGTCTTTTCATTTATGCCTCTGGGAAGAGGTCTTTTTCTTTTCTGCCTCTGGAAAGAGGTCTTTTTGTTTTGTTGTGCCTCTGGGAAGAGGTCTTTTTTATTTCTGCCCCCTAGGAGAGGCCTTTATTTTTCCCTGTTCGCTGGGAAGCGGGCCTCCGAAGAGGGCCTTTCACATTTCATTTCACGGGAGTGTATCGACCGATCACGATGGAATGTGTGCCTCTAAGTAGGGTTACTGCCTGTAAGTTTGGAGTTTCTTTCTCTCGGTTGGACGGATTCACGGGAGTGTATCGACCGATCATTCCGCAACTTTGTATCGAGAAAGATCTCTCTTTTTCTGGTTGGCCCGCTCGAGGTCTTTTAGCATTTCAACTGTGGTGAAATGGGCCTCCGAAGAGGGCTTTTCATGTTTCAACACCTGGAAGTTTTATTTCAATCTCGGTGAAACGTGTGCCTCTGAGTAGGGCTTTTGCCTGGAAGTTTGGAGTTTCTTTCTCTCGGTTGGACGGATTCACGGGAGTGTATCGACCGATCATTCCGCAACTTTGTATCGAGAAAGATCTCTCTTTTTCTGGCTAGGCCCGCTCGAGGTCTTTATCCTCCAAAGAGCTGTGCCTCCGAAGAGGTCTTTTGCTGATTGATGCTTGCTCGCCCATGTCTCTTTGCCATCTATTCATGTTGGCAATCCCCGTTGTCTTGTGCAAGTGTCATCACTTTTTAGTTGCCAATAATTTCCCTTATCCAAAGAAATATACTTCATATTTAAGCGAGTTGGTGGTGGTAGACACAGGCTATTTAACTGGTTGTTTGTTTGTTCAAACATTTGCAGTTGGTTAGAAATGGTCCACTTCTATCCACATTGCTAACTTTTGTTCGAAGCACTTCTGTTGTAGGATTTGAGTGTGGAAATTTTGAATGGCTTAGTGTTTGCTTGCTGAATGATGTCGGAGATCGTTTAGTCTTGTGATGGGTAAGCTTTGCTTTTATGACCTGCATTATTAAATCGACATTTTAATGACACAATTAATGTATTTTATATGCCGAAATAAAACAAATCAGTTTATAATAGTAGAGAACACAAGATTTATAGTGGTTCGGCCAAAATTTGGGCCTACATCCACTTTATAGCTTTTCATTATTCACTTGCTTTACAACTGCTTTCAATACAAGAATCATGTATTCATAATTCTTTTACAACATTTCAGCAATGTTTTCAAGTAAAATAGGGATGCAAATGATTACTGTTCCAAGCTCTTGGGATTGGTTCTCCTTCGACAGTTGTGAGTTTGAATGTGCCATTAAGAAGCTTTGCGCCAATAACATATGGTCCTTCCCAGTTTGGCCCAAACACACCTATGGCTGTCATAATTCTCTTCAGGACTAAGTCTCCAACTTCAAAGCTGCGCTGACGAACTTTGGAATTGAAGTGTCTGGCTATTCTTTGCTGGTGAGCTGCAATTCTAAGCCTTGCCTCTTCTCTTCTTTCATCGAGAAGGTCAAGTGCTTCTGGTTGTAATTTTTCATTCTCACTTTGATCAAAATGGATCCTTCTGTGTGAGGGGACTTCAGTTTCCACTGGAATCATCGCTTCTGATCCGTATGCCAATGAAAATGGAGTATGCCCAGTCACAGTTTTGTGAGTGGTCCTGTATGCCCATAGTGCAAGCGGTAACTTGTCGACCCAACCACCTTTTTCTTTTTCCAGCTGCTTTTTGATGGTTGATTTGATGATTTTGTTTACTGCTTCAACTTGCCCGTTTGCCTGCGGATGAGCCACTGCTGAGAAGCTTTTTCGGATCTTGAATCGTTTACAAAAATCTTGGAACTCCTCGCTTTCAAACTGAGTACCATTGTCTGCGATTATCTTCTGAGGAACACCATACCTGCAAATGATATTTTTAGTCACAAAACTTATCATTTTCTTAGAGGTAATAGTGGCCAATGGTTCGGCCTCAGCCCATTTAGTAAAATAATCAACAGCAACGATAGCATATTTAATCCCTGATTTGGCAGTTGGCAAAGGCCCTATGAGATCTATTCCCCATATGGAAAACGGCCATGGACTGACCATTTGTGTTAGCTCAGTGGAAGGTGCTCTAGGAATTTTAGCGAATCTCTGGCATTTATCACACTTTCGGGAATAGTCAGCAGCATCCTGATTAATTTCTGGCCAAAAGTATCCATAACGGAGGATTTTCTTTGCTAAAGTTTGACCACCTGTATGATCCCCACATTCCCCTCCGTGTACTTCAGTTAGAATTTTCTTAGCTTCTTCCTTTCTCACATATCGGAGTAATGGCATTGAAAATCCTCGTCTGTACAAACGACCAACTTGAACTATATATCTGGAGGCTTTCCTCATAAGCTTTTGTCGTTCTTTTGAATTTTCTGGCAGAGAACCATCGAGTAGATATTTTAGTACCGGAGTCATCCATGATTCTTGCTCTTGGGATACATTCATAATCCAATCAACATCCATTTCATCTGTGCTTGGAGCTGACAAGACTTCGACGGGAACTAACCCCAATAGTTGAGCTTCACCAGTACTTGAATACTTCGCGAGAGAATCCGCCTTCATATTTTCTTCTCGGGGGATATGGTTTATTGAATAACGGTCAAAATCTTGAAGGAGCTCCCAGGCTTTTGATAAATAGGCTGGTAAATTCCCTCCTTTAGCTTGAAATTCCTTCTTGACTTGACAAACAATAAGTTGAGAATCACTGAAGATATGCAATGCCTTGATGTTTAGTTCTTTAGCATCTTTAAACCAGCGATGAGAGCTTCATATTCAGCTTCATTATTTGTCGAAGGGAATTTTAGTCTCAGTGCATAACATAGCGATCGCCCTTCTGGGGTTTCAAGGATAACCCCTGCTCCGGAACAATAATCATTTCTTGCGCCATCAACATACAATTTCCATTGGATTGGGACGCTATCAGTGACTTTTTCCTCACTATCAGCCTTATTCGTACATTCTGCGATGAAATCTGCCAAAGCTTGTCCATTCATTGCTTTTTGGGGATGGTAAGTGATGTCATATTGGCTGAGTTCAATATTCCATTTCAACAGACGGCCCGAAGTCTCAGGACGGAATAGGACTTGCTTTAGAGGTCGATCAGTGAGGACTCTGATAGGATGAGCTTGGAAATACGGCCTCAATTTTGTTGATGCGATCAACAAACAATAGGCGAGCTTTTCTAATCTTGAATAGTTCATCTCTGCCCCAGTGAATCTTTTGCTGATATAATAGATTGGGCGTTGAATCCTTGCGTCTTCCCGTACCAACACTGCACTGAGAGCATGAGACGAAATTGCCAAATATATGAAGAGATCTTCACCACTGTCAGGTTTTGAAAGTATCGGAGGCACTTCCATATGACGAACCAACTCATCAAATGCTTTCTGACATTCAGGAGTCCACTCGAAGTTTTTTCTTCCTTTCTTCAGAGCATCAAAGAATGGAATGCATTTGTCAGTAGCTTTGGAAATGAACCGACTCAAGGCAGCAACCTTTCCATTGAGACTTTGCAATTCCTTCTTCGTTCTAGGAGCCTTGACCTCTCTCAGGGCAGTGATCTGAGCTGGATTAGCCTCAATGCCTCTAGCGCTCACAATGAAACCCAAAAACTTTCCGGACTCCACTCCAAACGAACATTTCAAGGGATTAAGCTTCATTCGGTATTTGCGGAGTACTGCAAACATCTCTGCCAAGTGATCCATGTGGTCCACTGCTTTCTTAGACTTTACTAGCATATCATCAACATAAACTTCCATTGTCTTGCCAATCTGTGGTTTAAACATGGCATTAACAAGCCTCTGGTAAGTTGCCCCTGCATTCTTGATTCCGAAAGGAATGACCTTGTAGCAGTAGAGTCCAACATCTGTGATGAAGCTTGTATCCTCTTGATCCGGCTCATGCATCATAATCTGGTTATATCCGGAATATGCATCCATAAAAGATAACAATTCATGCCCTGCCGTCCCATCCACCAACTGATCGATCCTGGGCAGCGGGAAACAGTCTTCGGGGCAGGCTTTGTTCAGATCTGAAAAATCAATGCACACTCTCCACTTTCCGTTAGCTTTCTTAACCAGCACTGGATTTGAGACCCAATTTGGATAAATAGATTCTCTAATGAAATCGTTCTCCATGAGCCGATCAACTTCTTCTTTCAATGCTGCCGTCCTCTCAAGACCCTGAGTTCTTCTTTTCTGTTTCACAGGTGTAAACTTTGGATCAATATTTAGAGTGTGTACTGCAATCTCTGGGGATATTCCGCACATGTCAGCATGAGTCCAAGCGAATACATCCAAATTAGCCTTCAAAAATGAAATCAGAACATTCTGAACTGTCGGATTGAGTTGTGAACCCACATTAAGCACTTTGTTTGGGTCCTTTGGGTCAACAGGCACCGGTACTGTTACCTCTACTGGTACCACTCTATTCTCCCCTGCACTGGCTTTCCTTGGATCCATCTCTCTTCGCGCCCCACTACATTCACCAATGCAGGGTCCACCCTGTAATTGCTACAAGGTTTGTTCTTTGATGCGGACTGGAATCGCCGCACCTTTTCCCATCTCTCTCTTCCTGGATTTTCGCAATTCTGCAAAATAACATTCTCGCCCCGCATCTTGGTCTCCCTTAATCACACCAACCCCGTTATCTGTGGGGAATTTTAGAGTCAAGCACCATGGGGCAAGAACAGCTTTGAATGCAGCAAGAGTTGGTCGGCCTAAAAAGGCGTTGTAGGCAGAGAATTCTTCAACAATTATAATGGTTTGCTTTCGAACCACCTTCCTCAGTCCCTTTCCGAGCTCTACAAACAAATCTATGGTCCCAATGGGCTGTTTGGGTTCTCCAGCAAACCCAGCGATCTTAAGTGAAGAAGCTTGAACGTCAGCCATTGGAATTTTCATTTGATCAAAGGTCTTCTTGAAGAGGATGTTGCATGAAGCTCCACAATCAACTAGAACTCTTCTCACAGTTGCCGGCCCAATACCAGCGGATATGACCAAAGGATCTACGGTCGGAGCCTCGATACCCAAATAATCCCTGGCATTGAACACAATATCATCTGTGGAAGTCTTTTGTTGCTTTAAAGGCGCATCATTCTCTAAAACAAAAACATTCTCTTCAGCCGGTACATGCTTCAAGGCCCGGGCATACCTTTCCATCTCGCCCCAGCTTTTACCTGTCGGGTGAGGTCCTCCAGTTATTATATTGATGACAGTCCTTTCCGATTCATGTTCCACGGCCTTCTCACTTGAGCCAGGACGGTGAGCGGGAACTTGCTGTCCTTGAGTTGATAAAGCTGGGGAATTTCTGTTTCTTTTCACATACCGCTGGAGTTTGTTTTCCTTCAAGAGTTGTTCAATTACCTCTTTCAACTGGAGGCATTCGTTGGTGTCATGGCCGGGCTGGTTGTGGAACCGGCAGAACCTTCCACTTTTTTCCATCTTAACCGCAACTCTCATTTTAGGTGGTGTCGGATAATTGACATCATCGTTGGTTGCAAAGTAGATGTTTTTAGGGGTATCAGTCAAGGGTGTGAAATTGAAAGAACGGCCTTTCTTAGCGTCTCCTTGTTTCTTTCCACCATCGTTTCCCCTTTTCTGAGTGCTAGGCTCTTTCTTGTTCGAAGGAGCACCATTGTTCCCTGCTTGTGTTGATATCACTTTAGCCGGTGTTTAAAGGTTTTCCAAGCGCATGAATTCATCCGCTTTCTTGTAGAATTTGTCAAGTGAGTTTGGTTCTTTCATTTTCAACCATTTTCCAAATTCACTCGATTTGTCAATCGCCCTCATCAAGTATGTCAGGACCATGCGTGGCTCAGCATTATCTACCTCAGCCAATGCTATGTTAAAGCGATTCAAGAACGACCTGATAGATTCTCCCGGATTTCGCTCTAGACTTGACAGCGACATTATGTCTTTTGCTTTAGAAGCATACAATCGAAATTGCTCCTTGAACTTCCTGGTCAAATCGGAGAATTGATCGATGGACCTGACCGGCAGCTTCGTAAACCACAATAGAGCTACACCTTCTAGATAAACCGGGAAGTATCGGCATTTAATTTCATCAGATGCCTTGGCACCTGTCATATGCCAGTCGTATTTATACAGAAACTCGTTTGGATCACTTGTCCCCTTGTAAGCCGGGATAGTAGGAGGAACGAATTTCCTTGGGAATTCTGCCTTCAAAATCCTTTCAGTGAATGGAGTTTTGCTTGGAGCAAATCCCCACTCTTTCTCATCTTCATCTCTTCGCATACTTTCCTTCATGATTTGACGAACCATACCCGAAAAATACTCTTCATCATTTAGAGGCTCTGGAGGGCACACATCGGCCACTCTCTTTGAATTCTGCCTTGACATTCGTTCACGGAGGGTCGGCTGCGGCCCTGATCCTCCAACTTGAAGAGGAGTCCTTTCTACAGGGTCTGCAGTTCTTTAAGAAATATTTCCTTCAACATCCTGAGCTCCCACGGTAGGGTTCCCATCATTATTACCCAGTTGACGGTTTGCCCCAAGTAGATCATTCAATTTACTCAAGATCAGGGCATTCTGGGCATTCTGGGCTTCCAATTGCGCATTCTGAGCATTCAATTGTAGATTCAATCCCAAAACTACGGCGTCCAACTCTGCCCGTGTAACTCCAACAGTTGGAGCTGCTTGACTTGAAGGAGGAGAGGTAGCAGTATTCTCTTGAACATTATCGGATCTTACAGAGCTTCGTTTTCTCCCAGGAGCCATTATTTCCAACAAACTTCTGGTTTTAAAAGAAATCCTTTCAACAATCCTTCGCGGAGCAATAGTGGAAGTTTCCTGAGTTGGGTTCCCCGTGAAAGAACCAAAAATGTTAACATGAAAATCTGACGCTAACACCCCGGTGTAAATTGAAGCTGAGCGAAAGCACCACCCGCGATCACGGGAACTAAAACAAGTAGAAAAATCGCAGAGAAAGCAGAAAAGACAACAGTTTTTATAGTGGTTCGGCTTAAGGCAAGCCTACGTCCACTTTAATTCTCTTTATTGTTGAATCAATTACAACTTTACAACAATCTTCAATTAAAATTCTGACGAGACAAACAACTAGAACTTTGGTAGAGAAGAATTCTTCGAATCCATGTAGATTGCGTTAGATT
The DNA here is from genome assembly GCA_030765085.1 of Allium cepa. NCBI lineage: Eukaryota > Viridiplantae > Streptophyta > Magnoliopsida > Asparagales > Amaryllidaceae > Allium > Allium cepa. Next base: position 289,348,741 of record CM060934.1, read on the forward strand.
TTCCCTTGAAGTTAGTTGAGACGCCTTTCGAACTTGAAGTGTCGAGTGAGTTGAGAATTCAGCAGAGTATCGGGGCTTAAAGTGATCGGCCAAAAAGTCCTTTGCTAGTTGGAGTTAGGGCTGTATTTATAGGGAATACTCCGGGCAGAATTTTATCACCAAGTGCTAGGTCGTATACGACCTAAGGTAGGTCGTAGGTCATAGGTCGGCGACGACATAGGGGATCACCTGTACCAGCTATATTGGAACTTGCCCTGAATAAGTTATTAGGACGGCTGCGACCTAAGAGATGGGATCTGACTTATCTTGATTGCATTTTGTTCTCTTCTGAGCAAATTGATAGGTCGCGTGCGACCTATCATAGGTCGTGAATCAACTGAGATTTAGGTCGCTGAGACCACTTCGCTCTTAGGTCGGTAGGCTGTGGCATTGCTTAGGTCGCATATGCTTGAGGTCGTTAGATCGCTGACTCCTTAAGTCGTTAGGTCGCTAACTCCTTAAGTCGTTAGGTCATTTTTCCACTTAGGTCGGCAGGCAGTTAGGTCGCTAGAACCTTTCTATAGCTAGGTCGTTCGCCTGTTTGTCTCGTTAGGTCGTAGCCTGTTATGAACTTTTATGTCGTGAACTAGACCGTTGAGCTTGATAGGTCGCTTACTAATTGAGTCGTTAAGTTGCAACTTCCTATAGGTCGTGGGTCGCTGCTGTAGTTAGGTCGCTCACTTTTAGGTCATTAGCACTCTTAGGTCGTTAGTACCTTTTAGGTCATTGAGTCGCGTAAGTCTTAGGTCGTTGAGTCGCGTAAGTTTTAGGTCGCTTCAGAAATAGGGGTTAAACAGCAGTTTTCTAGGCCTTGTCGGTTACTATCAGAGGTTCACTGAGAACTTTGCTCAAATTTCTACACCTCTCACTGCTCTAACTCGAAAGAATGATACGTTCATATGGAGCGATAAGTGCAAAGCGGCATTCCAAGAGTTAAAGGATAAGCTTACTTCCGCACCAGTACTTACCGTTCCAGATGGAAATGAGAGATTAACGGTATTCACCGATGCTTGTTGCGAGGGTTTGGGAGCAGTGTTGATGCAAGAAGGGAAGGTGATTTCCTATGCTAGTTGCCAGCTGAAGACCCACGAAGCTAATTATGCCTCTCATGATTTAGAATTGCTGGCTGTTGTCTTTGCATTGAAGCTTTGGAGACATCATCTCTTGGGTGCCAAGTTTGACCTCTTCACCGATCATTAGTCTATGAAATATATCTTCACCCAGAAGGATTTGAATCAGAGACAAGTTCGGTGGCTCGAGTTTCTTGCTGCTTATGATCTCGACATCAACTATACCCACTGGGAAAGCAAATGTTGTGGAAGATGCGTTGAGTAGGAAGAAATCCTTGTTATGTCAGCTTACTGTTTCTTCTCCCCTGTTGGACCATATCATGGCTAAGAAGGATGAGGATATGATCATTAGATTGATTAAGGAGAATGTTCGCAGCAGGGTTGGTGGCAGTAATCTTGATGGTAGTGGAGCTCAGATTGATGATAAGGGGATTTTGAGGATTAATAATCGGATTTGTGTCCCGAATGTTGACGGATTAGGGCAGGAGTTACTTCGGGAATATCATCAATCCAGACTTTCTATTCATCCTGGTGTGGCGAAGATGTATCAGGATTTGAAGAAGCATTATTGGTAGAAGGGTATAAAGTGTGACATCTCTATCTTTGTTAGTAGGTGTGCGACTTGTCAGCAAGTCAAAGCAGATCATCAGAAGACTCTGGGTTTGTTGCGGCCTCTTGAGATTCCCGATTGGAAGTGGGAGCAAGTTACTATGGATTTCATCGATGGTTTACCAAGATCTAGGAGGGGAAATGAGAGCATCTGGGTTATCGCGGATAGACTGACCATGTCCGCTCATTTTATTCCGGTGAAGTCAACCCGTACGTCTTCGAGCTTATCGGAGATTTATATGATGGAGATTGTTCGCCTCTATGGTGTCCCCCTTAGCATTGTTTGTGATTGAGACCCTATCTTCACTAGTCAGTTTTGGAAAGCTTTCCAGGAATCCTTGGGTACTCGTCTGAATCTAAGCACTGCTTACTATCCGCAGACCGACGTTCAAACGGAAAGGGTGAATCAAATTCTTGAGGATCTTCTCTGTGCTTGTATTTTGGATTATGGAGGATCTTGGGAGGATCATCTCCATCTTGTGGAATTCACCTATAACAATAGTTATCAGGTATAAATTCCAATCCTCTGTTCTTATCTTACCTTAATCCCCTATCTATCTAATTTGATCTTTTTCAGGCTAGTCTTATGATGTCCCCATTTGCTGCCCTTTACATACGACCTTGTAGACCTCCATCTTGCTGGATTGAATCCGTAATCGCTTGGTCCTTGGTCCTGATATGATTCTGGAAGCTTCGGACAAGGTCGAGGAGATTAAGAGGAGGTTAAAGATTTCTCAGGATAGGCAGAAGAAGTACGCTGATCGTCGTAGAAGGAGTTTGGAGTTTCCTGTCGGTGATTTGGTTTTCCTTAAGGTCTCTCCCTTAAGGAACGTGGTTCAGTTTGGGCATAGAGGGAAGCTTGCTCCTAGGTTCATCGGTCCATTTCGCATCTTGGAAAGGGTTGGGTCTCTTGCTTATCGACTGGATTTTCCCGAGAAATTCGCTGGAGTACATAATGCATTCCATGTATCACAACTTCGTCGCTATTTGCATGATCCATCTCTTATTATACAGCCTTCTGCTCTTGATTGTTTGGATATTGAGCCTAATCTGACTATTGAGAGGAAGCCAATTTGTATCGTCGATCGAGGTACGAAACAACTAAGAAGGAAATCTGTTAGCCTGGTTAAAGTGCAGTGGAACACTGATGAACGGGATTGCACCTGGGAGACGGAGGAGAGCATACGTGCTTCGAATCCGGAATTATTCGTTTCAGGTACTTTTGCCCTACTGTCCTATTTTGCTTTGCTTCCCTTCTTTCGTTCCTTTTTGAGGATGAAAATTTTTGAGTGGGGAGAGTGTAACAGCCCAACATTTTCATTTAATATTTTCATTTTTTATGTAAAAACTTTGGGATTTTATTTTAAAAAAAAATTGAATTTTTAAATTGATTATAAATCGTTGCCCAAATTTTTATAAATATAAAAAATTTCTGTATTCTTTATTTTGGTTAAAGTTTAACTTTAATTAGAATTTTAAATTTTAAATTCTAACTTCCAAATCTTCTATTTAAACTGTATATATCTGCACACCATTTTGTTCCACTTTTGTTTCTTGTAAAATTGATTATATACCTTTAATATTGTGTGAAAGAAATAAATTTTACGTTTCTTTTATACGTATATACATCAGTTTCGTAGTTAAATGATAAATGAATCTAATGGATGTAAACAAATCAAATTTTAAATTTAGTAATAAATAGTGTATAAATAAGCTATATAATTATACGTTTTAACTGGTACGTTTTATCCTTTTTTTAATTTAGTTGGCGTTAAACGGTACGTTAGTTGATGAAATATTTTTAGTACTAAATATATAGGAAGTAAATAAATAAGAAACGAATAAATTTTAAAATACGTTACTTTTGTTATAAATAGTGGGCATACGTTTCGTTTATTTACTACGTCTATAGTACACACTCTGTGATTTCATATTTTTGCTGAAAATAAATCAATCAATTAATAGCCGTGCTTAAGGAAAAGAATTTTGTAATTGTGCTTGCCATTCATGTGGAAAAAAATATTCCACCTTCCATTTACCTCCCATTTATGGTTGGTATAAAATCTTTGGTTTCATGTAGCCGTTCCAAAATAAATTATTGCTTGCCGTTTCTTCCACTAAAATCAACGTAATTACTTCTTTTAATTATAAAACACGTTCACAAAATTCCATTCTTCCTTGCCTTAAAATTCGCATGCCATGATTTACGCCTTCCCACTTTAGCAACCTGAGGTTTCACTAATAAATACAAACCCACGTATCAAACCTCATTTGCATCTCGTTTTGGTTTCAGACTTCTTCTTCCTTGCGTGCGCTCTTGCAATCAAGTAGTGGCTATAAAATTTCTTTTCTTCTTTCTTATTTTCTTTTTTTTCTCTTCTTGTATTTTCAGTTGTTGCACTGTCTCACGCAAGTGCTCGACTCACCCACCTCCCACCGACCAGCCTACGGCCACCTCCTCTAGTACAGCCTCCTTCTCCTCCCCTGATGTGACAGCTGGCCGAGAATTGCGTGCAAGGTCACCACTTCAAATCCTTAGTGTAAGTGCCTGGCCGATTGTAGTTGCCTCCACCATCACGTGCTGCCACCATCACCGCCATCACTCCAGGCAGTGACCCTCGCCCTGACCTCTACCGCATCACCAAGCAGTGATGGGCCCACACAACCGAACCCATGACCGACCGTGTACATGTACAGGCCATGCACTTTTTGGTTTGAACCAAACCAATAGAACTTTCCTTTCACCACTTTTTCTTATATAAAAACAAATGAAGAAGACTCGGCCTATATGACTAAATACCCCGCTGCCTTGATTTGTGTGCATGCACGCACTTCAGTTCTAAAAAATGGGCAGGGCCGAGCCCTTGATATGTTGGTCGAGTCGTAGTGAAGTGGTCGAGCTACTTGTGTCAATATCCTCTAAGTCAATCTTGTTTCCAGTTTGCTTTATTGATCGTATTTAAATTCGCGTAATTAGTTTTATTCGTTGTGTTTCAAGATTTGAATTTGATCGTCGCCTCCACTGAAATTTGATTGTGCCTTCTGTACGTTTTTTCGGTGTGGATATCGTTTTTGAATCTAATCTTAGCTCATAAAAGTGAGTATTCATGCCTGACAAACATACTTATTGTAACGACCCCGGATTTTTATGAATTTAAATTGATAATTTAAATGAATTTTTGAAAAAAAAATTGTAAAATTAATTATAAAGGGAAGCGAGTTTCCTCGATTCAAATAGAAAATATATATATATAGCCATATGAATTTGAAAATTGTATATATGAGAATATATATGTATATATTGGATTTTAAATAAATTCTTAAATAAATGGTTTTGAAAAATAAATAATATACTTTAGACACAAGTATAAAAATAAATAAATTAATTGATTTAAATTTTTATAAAAGATGATAATTTGAGTTATATAAAATATATGTGTACAAAGAGAAATATAAAACAATAATTTTTAAAGTAAAATTTATGATAATTATTTAAACTAAAAATAGAAGTAAATTTAAAATGCAAGAATAAACAAAGCTCGAATACAAAGCAGGTTACAAAGCTAACTAAATAAACATATGCATAAATAAGTACAAACGAAATAAAGTATGCTGCCTATAGGATAGTTAGGCAAAGTAAGATAGTAAAACCAAGATAATAAACATATATTTAACTAAAGCAAAGTACAAAAGAAGATTCTCAGCCGAGCAAATGAAAAGCAAAACAAATACATAAGTATTAGCAATAAATGTTTCAAATAAATTTATGGTTAGAAATAAATGTTAAAGTTAAATTAGAATTCAATACATAAGCAAAAGGAACTACAAGCAAAGTATAAAATATAAATCTATGTATGCACACTTAAAAAATACAAGGCAAATAAATAAAATAAAATCAGTACTTGTACAAATATAAAGGGAAAAATTGCATAAGCTTGCAAAAGAAGTAACAAATGTACATAAGCATGGGCTGTAAACATAAAAGAATAAGAAGCATGGGAACAAAGCATCTTCAGCCATGACTTGTTGTACAAAATGAAAACACCCTGTATACTTCTTTTATATATATCAATCTTCTTCATCATAGTTCAAAACTCTGAAGCATACCACTTAGAAAAAAATATTTTAAACCTGGAAGCTTTAAACAATTCAAAGCAGAATAAATCAATTCGAATCTGGAAATTCAACTTCAAAAGCAACTACAACCTGATAATCAAGATGAAGGTTCAGTTTGAAATTACACAAGGCTGTTCAAACAAAAGCAAATCCATTTTTCCAGTTCTCAGAGCACTTCCAGCTGCTCATGCTCTCTGTTTCAAACAACACATGTGAGTAACTTAACTTCTAAAAACAGAAATAAAGGTCCATAACTTGATGATTGCTTTGTATACATGTTGCTTATGATCTGTTATCAATGTGAGGATGTATGTATGTATATATAAATGTTGAGATGCTTGTTTGTTACAGATTTACCCTGTCTGTTTAAAATTCACATATCCAACCCTGATCAATAAATCAAATTTCTCTTTAACAAGTATGTATAAAATCTTAAGTATAGACAAAAGGTATCTGTTATTCTATGGATTTAAAATTTAAAAGTAAAATTAGATCAAAATCTATATGGATAGACTCTGTTTACGTCAAGCAGTAAATAAAGTGTGAAATGAACAAAATTTAATGGTTAAAATTTATAATGTCAGGATCATGAATCAATTTCATAAATCAAAATCTGATTTTTAAAACTAAAAGGGGAATTTTTAGTGGAGAGTGCAATGTGCATTTTTGTGTTGTACAGAAATGGGATTTTTGGGTATATCTGCAGTTCTTTGAACCTGGGGAGGTCGGGAATTGTTCGGTGGTTAGAGGAGGGATCATTGAAGCTAGGAAAAATATTGGATCAAGAATTTAAGCTATGTGGATTTTGGGATTTGGATTTAAAATCTGTAAACCTAATTTTTTGCTATGATGGAATTTTGATCACCTCGGCCTCAATGATGGATCGAGTGTTTTGATACTTCGGGTGGTAGAAGTTTGGGTGATGTCGAAGTCGAGGCCGGAGGTGGAAGCTCGCTGATGGTCGGCACGGCGTGGACGAGGCGATGTTGACAGGTTTGGGGGTGTTGAAGCTAGCGTGTTTCCAGGTTTGGAAATTAACTCGATTTTGATTCGTGTTGTCGTGATGGGTGCTGGGTGATGGATTGGGTTGAGGGGGTCAACGATGACTAGATGGTGATGGAAGTGGTGGCCAGGACATCGGCGGTGGATGGTGCAGGTACACACGTGTTTGCGTGTATCAGTGATTATGTTTGGGTGGTTATAGTTGGGAAGATGAAGATGACTCGAAGGAAGTATCGAGTAATATTGGTTTTGGCTCGAGTCTTAACTCGAGTGCATTCAGTTGTGCGCCGGGTCAGATCTACACTTAAACAAAATTTTGAAAAAAAAAACTCACACGGGTTGGTTTGGGGAAAAACTCGAAGCACTCAGGCATTTTTCTCGGGTAACTCTCGAAGTAAAGAGGTAGGCGACTCGAAGTAGTGTGCTGTCTTGAGCTTGTTAGTTCCAGGCATTTTAAAAACAGAGGCCTGTTCTTCTGTTTGAATTCAAGCCTGGGTTTGTTAAATTAAGTAAGACTTAAACTTAAGTTTAAATCGAGATTTTAAAACCTGGACTAAAAGTGAAATTTAAATACAAGTTGAAATAAATTCAGTTTTAAATCTGAAGGTGTTTTGAACAAGTTTAAATTCAATTTAAATTTGGTTAAAGTTCTAAATGGTAAATTATTTTGAATCTTATATTCAAAAGGTGATTTAAATTTAAATTTAAATTTAAAAAGGGTAATGTTCTACACATTAATATGTATTTAATCATTAATAAAGAAATAAATAACTTACCTTAGAGATAATTAAGGTATTAAATGATTCAATTAAATAAGATAATTAAGGAATGATTTATTTATCGAATTTATAAATTAAAGATTTAGATTAATTTATAATTAGAGATTAATTTAAATGTAATTAAGAAATTTTATTAGTTAATGAAGATAATTAACTAGGAATTATTAAGTAATTAAATTAATGTGATTAATTTTGATGATTAACTAGATTAAATTAATTAAGATAATCAATTGTAAATTGTTAATTACTTAATGAAAGAAATTAAGGGGTTAATTACTAATTGTAATTAAACTTGAATATTTTGATTTAATTAATGATAAAGATAAATTGGTAATTCATGATTTGTTGTTATGAGATGATTGCTTAATGATAAGTAATTAAAGAGTAAATTTCTTGAAATAATGAATTAAGAAGTAAATTAATTATATAATTGGTTCAAGAGTCGATTTAATTAATATGATTGATTAAGAATAATTTAATTAATTAATGTGTTTGATAAATTAATTTATATCAAATGATTTGAATTAAGAAACCAGAATGGGATGATAAATTCATAAGTAATTTAATTTTATTTACTTGGAAATAAATTGAATTGATTAGGATTAAAACAATTAATTAATCCTGCTTATAAATGATTATTAAATGCTTGACCTTACTTATGAATGATTGTATTGTATGAGATATCTTGAATTGATTGTCCTATCTGATCAGTGATATTTTGTTCTATGGATTGAGTTGTGTATGATTCATTCATTTATTTATATTTGTATATTATCTGTGAATAGACGATGAGCGTTATAGTTATATCGCTTATCAACTATATTCCTGTATTCTGATCTGTGATGATTGTATGCTGTTGCACTATTGTGTTAAACCCCTTGACCACACCATACACACACAATTATGGATTTCACGAGGAAATCGGTTAAGTCACAGATTTTTGAAATAGTTAAAATTTGAATTTTTAAATTCAAATGTTTTGGAAATGGAATTGGAATAGAAGTGAAAAGCTTTTTGAAATGGAATTTCAAAGATGGAAATTTATTTTGAATAACTGCATTTAGTGTTGAAATTTAAATACTTTAATTTAAATTTGAATTCAATATTCAAATTGAATTCTGTAACTTGAAACTAGGGATTAATGATATTATACTAGTCATTATGAGTTAAATCATTTTTAAAGTATTATTTTTTGGGAATTTGAATTTAACCCAAGGATTTCAACTCGTATAAATGAATCAGATTTCCAAAATGAAAAACTTATGTTTTCAAATGATAAACACTTTTAGATAAGAACTGAGATTCCAGTTAATTAGGGGAATTTCAAGATTGAATAGAGAAATGATTTTCCTAAGTTATGAATGAATTCTTTTTGAAAACTATGAATTAAATCTGTTTATTTTTAACAGATTTAAATTGATGATTTGTTTAAATCAAATTGAAATGAAATTGTTGTGAAGGCTATAAGTTAAATCTTTGATTTAAAGATTTAACAAGTTAATCAAATTGAAAAGAAAATTGATTTGGAAAATCTGTGAATGAATCTTTTGTTTAAAAGATTAAAATGTGAAAATTGTTTAAAACCGTTAAAGGTTGTGAAAATGAATCTTTTTGTTTAAAGATTGAAAATGGTAATTTGTTAAGCCATTTGAAGAAAAGTTTTGGGTAATAAGTTGTGACTTAATTGAAATCCCATTATCCATTTGTTTTTGAAATATCGTGCTCACTATTCGGTTTAGCCGGGAAAGGACCTTTGTGTCGTATAACCCATTCCGAATATGTGATACGTCGTTATGAATAGCATTTGAAGACCGGTGATGAAGACCGGGTATTTGCGAAAGCGATAGGATGACCTATCGATTGTTTCTGCACCGAGTCGCGCCGGTATAGAAACTCCCTATGTGATGGGAAATCCGATCGGGATTGTGAATATCCGGATTGCAAGGACTTCTTTGTAAGTGCCTTCGGTTCTGTTCGATCCCGGAACAGACTTGTATGGATTGTATGTCTGACATTACAAATTGAGATACAAAGCCGATTTCTTTCAAATATATTTCTGTTGGTGGCGGAGAATTTATTCTCTTAGCTTAACACCCTTCTCTGAGACGTACGAGCTCAGAGGTTATATAGTTGAAGGTTATCAGCGATGTATTCCCAATTTTGGTAATGTGACATGCTGAGTGTTGCTGTGAAATGATCATTGTGTTGATTATTTGTGATAGGATCATTTATTTGATCGTCTATCTTTGTGATCATTTCTATGATCATTTGTTGACCCAAAGCATGGCTTTTGTATAAAGTATGTTTTTGTGGACGAGACTTCGTCGAGCCTCACACCTCGGGAATGGTCAAAACAGGAAAGAAGCAGCAAGGTTATGAGGGGTAGCGCCCTTTAGGATATGTGCATTTCCTTCTGGAAAAGGGTGGTATCATGGTATGGAGCCCAGATACTTACTCATGTTGAAACACTTTATTATTATGATTGTGTGAATTGATTAGAGAGCTCTCGGATAAAGGTCCCAAAGGACCGGGGGATGGCATATTCGGTCAGTTGTTACTCAGTTAGGGGTAACCCGGTCTTGTGTTGGTAGAGATCCGGTTTGGTTCTCGGGGATGTCCATCCAGAGGCATTCTCATGTGGCAATGGGAAGTTCCTTGGCCTGATCATTCGTTGGAAATCCAAAGAAACAATACGAGACTTGTACAGTACTAGTTGTATAACCTGCCATGGAATGTGGCGGTAACCTGCTATTGAACATGATTAGCTATAGTAGGCATACGATAATGGTCGTATGTTGGCTAAGATTTATATTCTACTTTCGAAATGAATTTTTCCTACACTATGCACTAGTAATAATATCAAATGTTTCTTTTTAATGCGTATCAAGCATCTTTGACTATCATAAGGAGAAATCTCCTCCGATTCTGCGTTTGCATTGTGTGTGTGTGTGCGGGAGGCCTTATGGTAGTCTCATTTTTAAAAAGCATTGCAAATTGACTTTGAAAATCTTTTGTTGAATGTTTTAAGAGATAAACTGTTTTTATTGCTCACACCAGTCCCACGACTGATCCGGAGTTTATTGTTTCTTTCCTAAACTCTGGGTGCTCATTATATTTCTACACGAGCAGTCTAGAGTTGGGTTTTTCAGATAGTCAGATGTAGTAGATTATCTGGAGTTAGTTCAGTCTTTAGACCGGACCAGTCTTGCTAAGCTTTGGGCTATGTGATGGGGGTTCGAGCTTTTGCTGGATTGATTATTGGAAATGGAGTTGCAGTTATTTCTGGAGTTCTCTTTTGAAGTCTATTTTAGAGTTATATTGTTCCGCTGCTGGATGTTATCTATTTTCTTTTCCGCTGCTATTTTATTGTATCATATCTCTGATGTATATTGATATCTATTGGATTATCTGTTGTATCAGATATTGTATCAAAGTTGTATATCAATGTATTATTCTTTTATTCCGCTGTGTTGTTTACTTAATGATTGTTATAAGCTCCGGCGAATCGGATTTGAACGGTCGAATCTATGGCATTCGAATACGATTTGAAGTATGGATGTCGATTTTTGAGCGGGCAAAATCCGACTCGTTACACTTATAGATCTGTAAATTAATAACAAGTGAAATTGTGGAATGATTATATTATATTTTACTTGCTTGTGATACAAAATTTACGATGTCAAACCCCTGTTATAAAATTGTCACGTCATCCGTTATATTATATGTTGTTATAGTTATGCTGTTACACTATTTATTTATCATTGTTTATCATTGCAAATTCCTTGTAGAGTAGAAATCGTTATGGGCTGAAATGATAGGCCTGAACGATATTTATTTATTTAACTTGGGATTGTGGGTTTGATATGATAGAATTCGGATTTTTTTTTAAATTACGGATTGAAATGATATATAATCCGTATCACTTGACCTAGGGTAGAAAATATTATACAGACCCGTGGTTATTTTATATATATTTTTCTGGAAATACTAAGTATTTTTAAATGTGTATATTACAATATTTTGGTTTAAACCAAATTTAAAATGATTTTTGTGATTTTCAACAAGTTAAATATATAATTAAATAAATGGTTAAGTGGGAATTTGAAGTATAAATTTATTTTGGAAATTTTGATGGAAATCAAGTAAAGTAAATAAATATGATAATTTAATATAAATTGGAATTTAAAACAAATTAATAAAGCGTTATTAAGTTTTATATGAATTAAATGGTTAAATAAGTGAATGCTTAAAGATGAAAGTTGAAATATAACTAAATTTAGAAATGTGAAGTTAGTTTAGAATAAAGGTAAGTTAAGAAATAAATTGGAAATTAAGTTTATTTTGAAATGGTAATTAAACTTAATTGTTAAGTAAAATTTTATAGAAATTATGCACTTGTTTTTAATAAGTAAAGCATAGAGAAGTCGATATTTATTTGCGAAATTTACTTTATAAAAATCATGAATTATTGAGTAATTTAAATGATTATTCCAAAGTGGAAAATATGATTTTATTAGTTAAATTGGAGTAAATTAAGTCTGAAATCTAATTTACTTAAATCTGTTGTAAAGGATATTACCGCACGTTGCAAGTGCTGTAGTTGATGCAAATGAACTAAGGCTAACCTTTAGGATTTATATTGGATTTTGTAAGAATAATAACTTCACCTTTAAATAGCTTAAAATGAAGTATTTTGATTGAAATATAAACTATTTTTGGAATGTATAACTACGAGTAATAATAACGTTGGTTGTTAAAGAGACCGAGATCGGATATTTGCTCCAATTTTTATTACAATCTATTGTTTTGAAATATTCTAGTTTAACATGTTTTAATTTATTGTCGAATTTGAATGGGGCAAAATAGTGGGTTGTTAAAGATTTTAAGATCCTTAATATTCGAATTTAATTAAATAATAGTTTGAAGTAAATTTGATCCATATAAACTGAATCATTATTGGAAAATCAAGTTTATTATAACTTATAAATTCAAAGGTTTGAAATTAGTTTGCTGATTTGGAAATGGAATTGTCTGATTTTGTTGAAATGAAATAAAAAGTTTAAATTGGTATAAATTCCAAATTCATGTTTTTTAAATATAAACTGTTTAAATTATGTTCTTTTTAAGATTCTAAAATTTAATATTTTTTGATTTATAAACTATTTTAACCTATATTAATTGTATTAAATCAAGTTAACCTATTTAAGACCATTTAATTTATTTTAAAGTTATTAAACCATTTTAACTTATATTAAATCTAATTAATCTATTTTAAAGCTATTTAATCTATTTTAATTATATTTAGTCTATTTTGAATCTATTTAACTAATTTAAATCTATATTGACTATTCTAGAGTATTTTACTTTTGAAATTTTATTTAAACTATTTACAACTATTTTAACCATTTATAACTATTTAAACTATTTTCTAGATTTTCAGTCTAAGAAAAAGGAAGTATTTATATACAAAATTCTTTTGGTTTAAAAGCAAATATAATGAAATGATGAAATGATTAAATGTACAATAAATTGAAAATGATGATTTTAAAGTAAGGATTTAACCTGTTTTGAAAATATAGTTTTGGAAGAAATTATGACTTTTGAAAGTGAATGTGGGTTTTAAGGTGAATATGATTTGAAAGTGAATATTCCAGAAATGAAGTATGATGGTTTGGCGAACGATTCCTGTATAAGGTATGACGTGACCCTGACTCTCATGAGTCAGCTTAGATGTGACTTAAATCAGGAGCTATACCGGGCCGAGTGAGGTCATTCCTCCTATCGGGCATATTTCTTCGATACTATATTTTGACTTTATGTTTGATTTGGTGGCCACCCCTCGATTTTGATTATGGGAGTGTGTCTGAGGTGGGCGGTAGTAGCTGCTATGCGTTACCACCAGTCTGGGAGTGCAATTGGTATATCTACCTTGGCATCTCCTCGTGTGCCGTGTTCACATGCCCTAGCGCGCCATCAACGAGTTTGTTTTGTACCATAGCTATGGAGTGCCCTCTGATAGCCCTCCAATTTATAGAGGAATTATGGTACTATATAAACTATAGAAATGTATAAAAATGTGTTAAGGGGGATATGGGTAATGCCTTAACGCTATTTTAATACTTTACTTTACTGTAGTAGATAGTTTAACGAATCCTTAGGAGATGTGAATCCCGAACATCTCTTAAGTTATTGTACTCACGTTAGACACTGGATAGGAGATGTCAAACCCCGTAAACATCTCTGACGCCTTTTATACTCATATTTATTTACCGTTGATTTAAATTACATAAGATCTTTTAGTTCTAACTCGAGTGTTTTGTCTTTTCAATTCGCTCGGGTCAGCCTGAGCATTTCAGGATTTAAAAAACTTATTTCTAGAGGACGAAAACAAAGATTTGTACTACTATTATATACTATATTTATTCTACTACATTCATATTATTCCACTGCATTTATTTATTTGTTTTTCCTTGTTGTATGTAACTATGATCTGTGTTGTATAAGTATAATCAAATGTTTTTGTAAAATAGCTTCATGAACAGTTATTTGATTATTATATTTTGTCATTCCACTGCAAGATTCTGTTTAGTTTTTTCTTTCTCTGGTTTTTCTTATTTACCCCATAACAATCTGCCCTTTCAAATGGTTTGAGTCGACATGTGTGTCTGTTTAAAACCTCCAAAAAGGCAGGTCGTTACATGAAGTTAATCTCCAGGCAAAACGAGTACAGGCTCAAGATAAGAAAAATATAGCATTCCAGGCAGAAAAAGATGAATCGAATTCAGATGAAGATGGTATGGCGCTCATTGCTAAAAATTTCAAATTTTTTTTGAAATTTAGAAAGAGCAACAAATTTAGAAATAACAAGAACAATTCCAACAGCAATGACCGCACCAACAAATCATCAACATCTGCTCTAGAATGTTATGAATGTCACAAGAAAGGTCACATCAAGAAAGATTGTCATGAGAAAAAGAAAGAAAAGTATAAGCACAAGAAAGACAAATTTAAGAAGAAAGCTTTCTCTGTCACATGGGATGATACAAAATCATCTTCATCATCAGAAAGTGACTCGGATAGTGATTCAGAGCAACCCAACCTTTTCTCTATTGCTACAAAAGACGAGGTAAGTGATCTAACTTTTAATGACCTTTTGGAAATCAATTCAGAATTACTTGACAAATTAAAAAGAAAAAAAAGAAAGCACAAAGAAGATCTTGAAAAATTGAATAGAACTGAAATAGAAATGGAAATGCTAAGAGATAAAATGAAAATTTTAAAAGAAGAACTCCAAGTTACTCAAGAATCATGTTCCAATATGACATCTCAACTTTCTCTGCTAAGTCAAGAGATAGAAAACCAAAAAGAAATGAATGATGTTTTATTAATTGAAAATCATGACCTTAAATCAAATATCAAGATTTTAGAGTTAGATAATTCTAACTTTAAAAAAAATTAGAAGACATTACTAAAAATGTTTCTAATTTTAATAAAGGTAGAGAAAATCTTTCCAAAATTATAGAAAATTCTCAAACTGTTTTAAATAAAAGAGGACTAGGATATAAACAATCCTCTAAAATTATTCCAAAGAAAAAGAATTCTTCATATAAAATTAAAGTTGAAAAACCTAGTTTTAAATTTTCAAATTTTACTACATCTATTAAATTTGGGTTCCTAAAACAAATAACTCTTCAATTAGAAATAAGTTTTTAAAATCTTTTATAAAAACTGTTCATAAAAACAAAAATTTTGTTTTCATAAGGAATTCTGAACCCTTTGGGTTTGGCATCCTAAGACCTATCTCTTAGGACCGAAAATAAAATGGTGGGTATAAATGTTAATTCTATATTTTGCAGGTACCATCCAAAAAGAGAGAAAAATGGATACTAGATAGTGGTTGGGCAAAAGACATGACAAAAAATAAAGGGATTCTAACAAACATTATTTAATCAAATGGAGGATCTGTCATACTTGGAGATAATTCCAAAGGATATGTCATCGGCAAAGGCGATGTAAGCAATAACGGTATATCTAATTCACCTCTTATTACAGTTCTTTTATTAGTTAAAAATTTGAAGCATAATTTACTTAGTATCAGTCAATTATGTGATAAAGGATTCAATATTTCATTCTCGGAAAATAAGTGTAGCATTTTTGATCTAAATAAAAATCTTATTTTTGAAGGTTTTAGAGATAAAAATATTTATGTTTTAATACGAATATGAATCATAATACTAATATGTGCCTAATAGCCAAAGAAAATGATCCTTGGTTATTGCATAAAAGATTTTGTCATATTAATTTCAAAATTATAAGTAAATTATCTAAAATTAATTTAGTAAAAGGTTTATCAAAATGAACTTTAAAGTAAATAATATTTGTGGTGCTTGTCTATTAGAGAAATTATCAAAATCATCCTTTAAATCAAAGAAAAATATTTCTACTATGCAACCATTAGAACTATTACATTTAGATCTCTTTAGTACAACTCAAATTCAATCTATAACCCATAGTAAATATGTGTTTGTTATAGTAGACGATTTCTCAAGATATACTTTGACTATTTTCTAAAAAAATAAAAGTGGTACTTTTGAAAATTTCAAGAATTTTGCAAAGAGAATTCAAAATTTCAAATATTTAAAAATTAAAAATATCAGAAGTGATCATGGAGGAGAATTTGAAAATGAAGCATTTGAAAATTTTTGTAATAAGAAGGGAAATTACCATAATTTTTCTTTTCCTAGAACACCACAACGAAATGGTGTTGTAGAAAGGAAAAATAGAACGTTACAAGAATGTGCTAGAACTTTTTTAAATGGAAACACATTACCAAAACATTTCTGGACAGAAGCTGTAGCAACTTCTTGCTATGTTATAAATCATGTTTCCATCAGACCTTTAACAAAACACACTCCATATGGACTTTTTCATCAAAGAAAACCAAACATTTCATATTTTAAGACTTTTGGTTCAAAATGTTTTATCCTAAACATAAAAGGTTAGCTTGGAAAATTCGATCCAAAATCCGATGAAGGATTCTTCGTAGGATATTCAAAATGAAGCAAAGCTTATCGAATTTACAATAAAAGAACAAAAACAATCGAAGAAACTCTTCATGTTTATTCGACGAAAATTTCAAATTTAATATATATGGATGATGAGAATATACCTAAGACGGTCACGAATACTGTTACTCAAAATAATTTTGAAGAAGATGATGACATTGTTTATAACTTTGAAGGAAATGAAAACATTGTTCAAATGAAAATGAATTAAGATCTTCTCCTAAGATTTTACGAGATCACCCAGTAGAAAATGTTATATGAGAAATTGATTCACATATTAGAACTAAAAATCAACTTAATCAGATGGGCCATGTAGCTTTTCTTTCTAAAATCGAATCTAAAAATGCAAAAGAAGCATCTACTGATGACTATTGGATTATAGCTATGCAAGAAGAGCTAAACAATTTGAACGAAACGAAGTTTGGGAACTAATTCCTAGACCAAGTGATCAAACAGTCATTGGTACTAAATGGGTCTTTAAAAATAAATCAGATAACAAGGTAATATAACTAGAAATAAAGCTAGATTAGTTGTACAAGGATATAATCAGGAAGAAGGAATTGATTACGAAGCAACATTTGGTGCAGTTGCACGAGTTGAAGCAATACGTATCTTACCAGTCTTTGCATATTTTCATAATTTCAAACTTAATCAAATGGATGTTGAAAGTTCTTTTTTAAATGGTTATATAAAAGAATATGTTTTTGTTGAACAATCTCCATTATTCACTCATGAGAAATTTCCAAACCATGTCTATAAACTTAAAAAAGCCTTATACGGTCTAAAACAAGCACCTTGTGCTTGGTACGAACGTCTTAAGAGTTATCTAATATATTCTTGTTTTGAAATTGGAAAGGTTGATCAAACTCTTTTTATTAAAAGAACTAAAAATGATATTTTAATTATTCAAATTTATGTAGATGATATTATTTTTGGCTCTACAAATGAAAAATTATGTTAAGAATTTTCAAAAATTTTGACCAAAGAATTTGAAATGTCACATATGGAAGAATTATCTTATTTTCTTGGATTACAAATTAAACAATTAGAAAATGGAATTTTTATTAATCAAAAAATATATTGTAATAATCTAATTAAACGCTTTAATATGGAAAATACTTCTGCTAAATCAACTCCAATGAGTACAACAGTTCGTCTCGATAGAGATGAAGATGGCAAAAGTGTTGACCAAAAATTATATCGAAGCATAATTGGATCATTACTCTATCTAACTGCTAGTAGATCGAACATAATGATGAGTGTTTTTTTATGTGCACGATTTCAAGCAAATCCTAAAGAAGCACATATGCGAGCAATAAAATGCATATTGCATTATCTAAGCAAAACCAAAGATTTTGGACTTTTTTATCCAAAAGAATGTCCTTTCGAGTTAGTTTCATATAATGTTGCTGACTTTAGAGGATGTCAGACGGATCGAAAAAGTACTATGGGACTTGTCACTTCATTGGACAGTCCTTGGTCTCTTGGTTTAGCAAGAAACAAAAATGTGTTTCACTCTCGACTTGTGAGGCGGAATATATTTTTGGTGCCTTAGCTTGTGCTCAAGTCATCTATATGCAACAAACACTTCAAGATTTCGGTGTAAATTTATCTAAATCAACATTTTTTTGTGATAATAGTGCTATAAACTTATCAAAAAATCCTGTCAATTACTCACGAACTAAACATATTGGCATACGCCATCATTTCTTCGTGATAATATTGAAAAGGATTTAGTCAGACTAGAATTTGTTTGTTCTGA
The DNA here is from genome assembly GCA_030765085.1 of Allium cepa. NCBI lineage: Eukaryota > Viridiplantae > Streptophyta > Magnoliopsida > Asparagales > Amaryllidaceae > Allium > Allium cepa. The sequence continues at coordinate 289,367,183 of CM060934.1, forward strand.
AAATCAATTGGCAGATATTTACAAAGCCTTTAAATGAAAATAGCTTCATAAAATTAAGAAGAGAATTAGGAATTGTATCTCTAAAAGATTTATAATTTTTTTTTCAAAGACTCGAACTCATGATCTCCTCTTAGAAATCTGGTGCTCTACCACCTCACTACTCTTGTCTTTACATCTATTTTTGGATTACATTCTTTTTTTTTTATACCTCACAATTTTTCCACCAAATATTTCACCAATGTTCTTTCTATTTATACGAAAGTTTTCATATAAAATGACTCTACTCCTTATTTCTTTTGCGTTCGATTAAAAATAAAAACTGTTTATACTTTCTTACTTTACAACAATATGTCTTCCCTGCATAATTCTGAGTCTTCTGATCTATCATATTCTTCTCGTAGTTCGGGATCGGTGAATTTACCTACTCCAACACCGAGTTATGAAACAGATCCAATTGTTCCTCCTTCTACACATGTTGGTTACACTCCACCTGGTAAAAGAACGAAACAGTCTCTATTTTTTGTTCACCATCTACCAAAAAATAAATAAATGGCATTCACGGTTAACGCCAAGAGTTTATGCTTTTTGGAACAAGTCACTTTAAACTTCTATGGTTCTTCATCAAGGAACACGGTTCGTCAACCATCTCATGTTTGTCCTTCAACCCAACACAATACATGGGAATCATCGCCACAGCGTCCACTATATCTCCGAATTCTTAGGAATGCGGCAATAGATGGTCACCACTCCAGCCTTTTCAAGACAACACAAAATTGGAATGAAATGATCCTGACTCGAACTTCGAAAATCGGCACCGAATACGACACTCGTATTCCAATACCGCAGATCCAAACGTCGAATCTGGTTCGGCAGAGTTTATAACACAATTAAGCAAACAACACAGCGGAAGAAAAAGAAATGAATATCATTGATATACAACATTCGATACAACAATGATAAAATATGAATCAATATTACAGATACAAGATAACAATGCCACAACGGAATAACAATATGATATAACAGCGGAAAACAAATAGCCAAGAGATAACTCTAATCCAATGCTCCAAAGCTATAACTCCAAACCACTAGCTTGAACGACCATCACGTTTCACTAAGCCGAGCAAGTCCATTCCATGAATCCGAAGACTCCAAAGAATACCAGAGAGAAAGCTAAAAGCTACCAAATCGATATCTATTATCTGAAAAACCCAACTATAGACTGCCCGTGTAGAAAATTGTGGGCACCCAGAGTTTAGGAAAGGAAAAATAACTCCGGGTCGGTCATGGGAATGGTATGAGCAAACAAAAACATTTTTAACTCTTAAAACAACAAGAGAATTTAAATTTTTGAAATCCGCAATGCTTTTTGGAAAATGAAACTACCATAAGGCCTCCCGCCACATACACCAGGCAAACGCAGAATTGGAGGAGATTTCTCCTTATGATAGTCAAAAATGCTTGATACGCGAAAACCATTTTGATATTATTATTAGTGCATAGTGGAAAATATTTCGAAAGTATAATATTAATCTTATCCAGCATAGACATTCCGAACTATGCCTACTATAGCTACAATCTAAACAGCAGGGCGCCACCATAAGTAGATGGCAGGTTATACAACTAAAACCGTACCGGACGCGTATTGGATGATTGGATTTCCAACAAGTGGTCAGGCTAAGGAACTTTCTATTTCCACATGGGTACGCCTCAGGAGGGACGCCCTGAGAACCATCCTTCGGTTCTCTGCCAACACAAGGCTGGTGTACCCCCTGCCCGGGAGTATCACCTCAGATATTCCATCCCCGGTCGTAACCGACCTTTATCCGAGCACTCGATACCAACAACCACAAAGTAATGTATTTGCAGTAACCACATAGGTTAAATATCTGGGCTCCTTACCATGATATCACCTCTATCCAGAAGAAATGGACATACCCTAGGGGCGCGACCCCTGAAACCTTGCTACATCTTTCCTGTTTCGACCATTTCCGGGGTGTGAGGTCCGACGAAGTCTCGTCCACAAAGCTATGCTTTTCACAAAAGCCATGCTTTGATCAACAAATGATCAGCAGCACTTCGAATGCCACATTACCAAATTGGGAATGTATCACTAGTAACCATCAACTACATAACCTCTGAGCTCATACGTCTCAGAGAAGGGTGTTAAGCTAAGAGAATAAATCTCCGCCACCAAACAGAAATGTATTTGAGAGAAACGGGTTTTACATCTCAAAGTGTAATGTCAGACACAAACCATACATGTCTGTTCCGGGTTCGAACAGAACCGAAGGCACTTCCGAAGAAGCCCTTGCAATTCGGCTAATTTCTAATCACGTCCGGACTTCCCATCACAATGGGTGCTCAAATCTATATACCGGGGCCATTTGGCGCAGAGACATTTGACAGGTCATCCTTTCGTTTTCGAAAGTATTCGGTCTTCACCACCGGTCTTCAAATGCTATCCATATCGTCGTATCATTATTCGAAATGGGTTATATGACACAAGGTCCTCTCCCGGCTAAACCAAATAATGAGCGCAATATTTAAAAACATATGGATAATGAGATTTTCAGTTAATTCACAACTTAAAATCCAAACTTTTCTTTTAAATGGTTTAAACAAATTACCATTTCAAATCTTTTAAACAAAAAGATTTACTTCCAGAAACCTTTCAAAACAATTTCCACACTTTAATCTTTTAAACAAAAGATTCATTTTTAAAACCACTTTTTCATTTAGAAACAGGTTCACCGATCTTTAACAAAGATTCATTTATAGCCTTTTAAAACGATTCCATTTCAAGTTAGATTAACTCATCTGGTATTTAAAAGAAAGACTCATTTCATAGCTTTCAAAACAATTCAATTTCAAATTTGAAATCTTTTCATCATAATTTTGGAAATTCTTTCCTTATATAAAAGCTATAATCACTTGTTTCCGTTTCGGAAAAACCAGATTATAAATTGCACGAGTTAAGGCTTTTCAAATATAAACTTGAGTTAAATTCAAATTCCCAAACCAATACTTTTTAAATGGTTAAAGCCCATATAAACACCGTTATAACTTGTATAACCCTTTTTTAAGCCAAAATTTCCAAATTATTGAATTCAATTTCAAATATTGAATTCAAATTCAAATTAAAATATTTCAAATTTCAAACTAAATCAAATTATTTAAAATAACTTTTATCTTCAAAAACTCCTTTTCAAATAATTTCCAAATTTAACCCAATTTCATTTCCAAAACCGTTTGAATTCAAAATCCAACTTTTAAAACTATTTCAAAAAAACAGTGACTTAACCGATTTCCTCGTGAAATCCATATTTGTGTGTGTATGAGTGTGGTCCAAGGGTTTAACACAATAGTGCAACATCATCAGTCATTACAGATACAAACACAGAAATATCGATAAGCGGTATAATCAACAACGCTTATCCTTATTCACAGATAAAGTAAATTTATCAATTACAAAGATTCATCATTACGATTCGATGTGGGTTTCGGATAACCAATTGGAATCCGACTCCCTGTCGCATCGAAATCCAAATGTCGTTTAACGAGTTAAGGAGTATTTACACATAAACATATAACAGAAATCACAGATCAATACACAGTAACTCACATCACAAAATATCACAAAGCATCACATGTGAGGAATATCAGCCATCCAAATATCCATTAGAACCCAAAACATCCATAAGTAAAAATAAAATAAATTATCTGGTTCAAATTAAATCAGATTAATTACTTATGAAAAAAATTTAAATCTTGGTTAATTAATATTAATAATTACAGATCAATTTTATTAATTACTTCTTAATCATTTATTAATTAAATTTTTTATTTGTAATTAATTCTTTCATTAATTATCCTTGATTTCTTACAAAAAATTAATTAATCCTTAATAAATAATTCCTCCTTAATCCCTCTCATTAGTTAATTGACCTTAAATTAATCATCTAAATTAATTACATTGATTAATTTACCATTAATTAATTACCATTTAATTAATTACGATAAGAAATTATCCCTAATAAATTTCATTAATTAATTAACCTTTAATTAATCGTCCTCAAATTAATCACCTTAATTAATTAATCACATAAATTAATTAACCTTAAATTATAAATTAATTAACCTTTTAATCATTAATTAATTACTTAAATCACGCAATTAATTAACCATTATCAATCTTTAAATAAATCTTTGATGATTCTTTAATTAAACCTTTAATTAAGTAATTTTTCTTCGAGTAATTAATCTTTAATTACTTTTATCAATGAGACCACAAATATTTAAGATAATTCATTTATCTCGACTATCACTTAATTACATCATCAACTTAAATTTGAAGAAACTTAGGGTAATCTAAATGACTAACTCAATATGATTTTTCAAAACTTAAAGAAGTTTAAAATCATTTAAATTAGAATTTGGGGTTTTGTTTTGAAAATTTTGTTAATACCTTCCTTTTGAAAATTTAACCTTTTCCACTTTGTTTTAATTTGTTTTAAAACCAAATCCTTCATAATTTTCTAAAACTTGTTTTAATTCAATTACACATAGTAATTATTCATTAATTTACTTTAAAATATTAAATCTTAATAAATAACAATCTTAATTAAGTAAAGATAAGTTATATATATATTAATTTAAATTACTTCATTAAAACCCATTTAGAAATCAATTTTTTTACTTAAGGATATACATACATACATATATATATATATATATATATATAATTTATTTTAAAACAAAGTAATTTACTTAAAATACACCTTTTAATTTTGGAGTATTCTTACTTCAAAACTTGTTTAAAACTCGTTTTAAATACTTTACCTAAAAAAACATACACATTTGATAATATTTTAAAACTCGATTTAAAACTCGATTTGTTAAAAATCTAAACCTGTTACTGCTTCAACCCGAGATAACTCGAGTCCATCCTGAAGTAAAATACAAATTTTCCCGAGCCTTTCCCGAGCAAACCCAAAACCACTGTTTTATTTTGAGACTTAAAAAAAACTATTACCCAGTAAAATGACTCGACAGTGAACTCGAGTATATACTCAAACTACGCCATCACTTCCTCGAGCTCAACTTCGGGTTCTTTTCTTCTCTCTTTTTTCTGTCTGAAACCATTCCCAGGCACATTTATGTGCACCGTGCACCTACACCGGCTAACCGACCACCACCATCCACTGCCGCGACCACCTGCATGACGACAATCGCTTACTTGTACGCTTCGATCATCAGATTGAACAAACGACTCGAGAATCAAAATCGAGCTACCCAAAGCAACTATAACCCTACTTTGATCATCCAAAAGTGCCTCGCACCGACCAACCCAATCGCCAGAGGCCACATCACTTCAACCCCAGCTACCCCAAAGATCCCCGAAGCTTTTCCCCCTGGTCCCATGAATTACGATGCATTGACGAGACAGTATTGACGAGGTTTCCTGACCTTGACAATCATAGCACTTAAACCCTAATTCAACTCCGATCACCCACTGTGTTGATCAGAAAATTTAGCGAGTATTTTTCCTAGACCCTATGACCTCTCGGCTAGCCACAGCTCCGTTCACGAGACAAAAAAGTCGTCGACCATCGTAATTTGCTCAAAGAATCAAATCCGTTCATCTCACGATTTCACACCCAAAATCACACTAAAAATCTAGATTTTTATTTCAAAAATCATGATTCGTAAAAGTGAACAAGATCATACATACAAACCTTAAATTTTAATCAATTATATTTTTACAAAAAATGAGTTTCCACTGTGTTTTGTTTTTTTTCCAGAATACCTATTTATATTTAGTGCCAACAAATATTTTTAGAATGAAGATATTACAAATTATTACATAATTTATTCAGACTTCAAAGTCTCAAGATGATCAAGGGTGAGGTTTTGGTGATGATTTTTTTTCTCAATCCGGTTTTGAAACCTGTCATACTAAAAAAAGAGACATTTTTTGCCTTCAAAACTTGCACAGGCGCATTCACCTGCATATTTACACATGTTTGTTCACATGCAAGTGATTTCCATCTTCACTTCAGACATGCATTTATATTTTGCAAACAAACATTCAAAATAAATCACATGCCAACCAATATAAAAGAAAGGGGTTAAGAGTTTGCTCACTTATTTGTTTTGACAAAGCAGAGAACATTTCTGAAATGCTTTTCTGGTTTTAGTTTGATTTTGCAGACTTGATATTATTTGAATGCGGCTTGCTTTTGATTTGTTTGCTTTAAATTTGTTTTGTTTGATGCTTCTTTTTTTTCCAGTATTTTTTCTTTGCTTGATAATGTCTCTTGTTTCCAGTTTGAAGCTTTTGTTTTCTTTTTGATCTGGAGTTTGTTTTCAGGTTGATGGTTTGCTTTGAATTTCTGAATCCATTTGTTTGAGTTATCCTACTGATTCAAACTTCAAGCTTGAACTTGATTTGTTTCAGATCTGAAGTGCTTCAGATTTTTAATTTGCTTTTGCACATGCTTGATCTGGAAATTTGTATCTGACCTGAAGCTTGATTGTTGAAATCTTTGCTTTGGAATGCGTTAGATTTTGAAATAGCTTTACTGCTTTGATTTGAATCCTGATTTTGTTTATTTACAACATTAAGCTTGAAACAATTTGATCTTTGTTTTGTATTGTAACTTCTAGTTTGAATCTGTTCTAGTAGTTGTTGCTTAGGTTTTCAAAAGTTTGAAAGAAGACGGGGCTAATTTCTTACTAACTTTTAAACATGTATTTCTAATTTAAATTAAAAGAAAATTTTAACTTTGACACTTGTAATTACAACTAACACTTGTATTAATTTCCATAACAAGATGCTTACACTTGTTTACATATAGGTATTTTATGCCTTTAACCTTGTAAAAAAATAAATTTACAATTTTATTTTAAACTCTTTTCATTTTATTTTCAAAAGAAAATTTTATAAATTTTTATTTTCAAACCCTTGTGTTAATAAAATTACACTTTTGTATCTCATATTTTTATAACTTATCATATATTTATGTTTATATCTATGCATTTTCTATAAATTTTACTTATACAACTTATTAAAAAAATGATTTGAAAGTAAATTATATTTCAAACTATTATACCTTTAAATTCAAATATACTTTCAAAATACATATTACGTATGTATGTTATATATTTGAAAAAAATCTCAATTAATTTTAAAAGATAGACTTTTTCTTTCAAACCCAATTTTATTTTAAAAAATATTTATTTTCTTTTGAATTACAAAACTAAGATTCTTTTTGAAATCTTCTTTATAAACATTTAAATAAACAACCAAACAGCTTATTTTGTTTCGGAAAACTCAGATAAATCGACAATTAGATTCAAAAATTAAATTTGATTGTCAAATTTATTCTAGCTAAAATCCAGGAATGTTACAAATTCCCCCTTAAGAAAATTTCGTCCTCGAAATTTGTAAGGGAGACAACAAAGGATGGATACACAAAGATAGAGAAACAGTTTTCAAGATCAAACTGGGTATCTATTCTGCATTTGGCTTCCAAATCAGAATATGAATAATGGATACAAGAACGAATCAAGATACTCGGGTAACCAGATCTACGAATATACAGAGGTATTGATTAGTTCAAAGGATATCTAACCACTTGTAGAATATATCTGGACCCAATGGAATAAACAGATATATGGATGCAATCCAAATCTTTTAGTTTAAACAACTAAAATACACCTATCAACCATAGCAACCAAAGCAAACAATTCATCCAAACAAGCAATTCTGACCCATCTGGAGTTTGTGTCCCATGCAAATATATCAAAGCTTCTTTCTGGAGCTGCCAGGAATCATCAAAGAATTGAAAAGACGAGTCAAAGGAGATTGATAAAGAAAGTTGTTTCCGCTATTGCAAGGTATCGACCATTTGTAGTGGCACTCCCCTGTCCCCTATCTCGTCCTCTTCTTGCACTCATACTCAATATCAGTGGATAGTAAGAGAATTTGCTGAGGCATACAGACGGATATCTTAGGGTTATGCTCATTCTAGGGTATACTTCACCCTATCTCTAATGAGTCACTTAATGTGTTATGCTCCAGAGCTAAAGTTTCAACCTTCAGCTCTGATACCAAATTGAAACGATCCTGACTCGACCTTCGAAAATCGACACCGAATACGACACTCGTATTCCAATGCCGCAGATCCAAACATCGAATCTGGTTCGCCGGATCTTATAACACAATTAAGTAAACAACATAGCGGAAGAAAAAGAAATGAATATCATTGATATACAACATTCGATACAACAATGATACAATATGAATCAATATCAGAGATACAAAATAACAATGCCACAATGGAATAACAATATGATATAACAGCGGAAAACAAATAGCCAAGAGATAACTCTATTCCAATGCTCTAAAGCTATAACTACAAACCACTAGCTTGAACCACCATCATGTTTCACCAAGCAAAGCAAGTCCAGTCCATGAATCCGAAGACTCCAAAGAATACCAGAGAGAAAGCTAAAAGCTACCAAATCGATAACTATTATCTGAAAAACCCAACTCTAGACTGCCCGTGTGGAAAATTGTGGGCACCCAGAGTTTAGGAAAGGAACAATAAATCCGGGTCAGTCATGGGACTGGTATGAGCAAACAAAAACATTTTTAACTCTTAAAACAACAAGAGAATTTAAATTTTTGAAATTCGCAATGCTTTTTGTAAAATGAAACTGCCATAAGGCCTTCCGCCACACACACCATGCAAACGCAGAATTGGAGGAGATTTCTCTTTATGATAGTAAAAAATGCTTGATACGCGAAAACCATTTTGATATTATTATTAGTGCATAGTGGAAAATATTTTGAAAGTATAATATTAATCTTAGATAGCATAGACATTCCGTACTATGCCTACTATAGCTACCATCTAAACAGCGGGGCGTCACCATAAGTAGATGGCAGGTTATACAACTAAAACCATACAAGACGCGTATTGGATGATTGGATTTCCAACTAGTGGTCAGGCTAAGGATCTTCCTATTGCTACATGGGTAGCCTCTGGAGGGACGCCCCGAGAACCATCCCTCGGTTCTCTGCCAACACAAGGCCGGTGTAAACCCTGCCCGGGAGTATCACCTCAGATATTCCATCCCCGGTCGTAACCAACCTTTATCCGAGCGCTCGATACCAACAACCATAAAGTAATTTATTTGCAGTAACCACATAGGTTAAATATCTGGGCTCCTTACCATGATATCACCTCTATCCAGAAGAAATGGACATACCCTAGGGGCGAGACCCCTGTAACCTTGCTGCATATTTCCTGTTTCGACCATTTCCGGGGTGTAAGGTCCGACGAAGTCTTCTCCACAAAGCTATGATTTTCACAAAAGCCATGCTTTGATCAACAAATGATCAGCAGCACTTCGTATGCCATATTACCAAATTGAGAATGTATCACTAGTAACCATCAACTACATAACCTCTGAGCTCATACGTCTCAGAGAAGGGTGTTAAGCTAAAAGAATAAATCTTCGCCACCAAACAGAAATGTATTTGATAGAAACCTGTTTTACATCTTAAAGTGTAATGTCAAACACACATCCATACAAGTCTGTTTCGAGTTCGAACAGAACCGAAGGCACTTCCGAAGAAGCCCTTGCAATCCGGATAATTTCTAATCACGTCCGGACTTCCCATCACAATGGGTGCTCAAATCTCTATACCGGGGCCATTCGGTGCAGAGACATTCGACAGGTCATCCTTTCGTTTTCGAAAGTATCCGATCTTTACCACTGGTCTTCAAATGCTATCCGTATCATCGTATCATTATTCGGAATGGGTTATATGACACAATTTCCTCTCCCGGCTAAACCGAATAATGAGCGCTATATTTAAAAACATATGGATAATGAGATTTTCAGTTAAGTCACAACTTAAAATCCAAACTTTTCTTTTAAATGGTTTAAACAAATTACCATTTCAAATCTTTTAAACAAAAAGATTTTCTTCCAGAAACCTTTCAAAACAATTTCCACACTTTAATCTTTTAAACAAAAGATTCATTTTTAAAACCCCTTTTTCATTTAAAAACAGGGTTCACCAATCTTTAACAAAGATTCATTTATAGCCTTTTAAAACAATTCCATTTCAAGTTAGATTAACTCATCTAGTATTTAAACTAAAGACTCATTTCATAGCTTTCAAAACAATTCAATTTCAAATTTCAAATCTTTTCATCCTAATTTTGGAAATTCTTTCCTTGTATAAAAGCTATAATCACTTTTTCCGTTTCGGAAAAACCCGACTGTAAATTGCACGAGTTAAGGCTTTTCAAATATAAACTTGAGTGAAATTCAAATTCCCAAACCAATACTTTTTAAATGGTTAAAATCCATATAAACACCTTTATAACTTGTATAACCCTTTTTTTAAGCCAAAATTTCCAAATCATTGAATTCAATTTCAAATATTGAATTCAAACTCAAATCAAAATATTTCAAATTTCAAACTAAATCAAATTATTTAAAATAACTTTTATGTTCAAAAACTCCTTTTCAAATACTTTTCAAATTTAACACAATTTCATTTCCAAAACCGTTTGAATTCAAAATCCAACTTTTAAAACAATTTCAAAAAAACTGTGACTTAACCGATTTCCTCGTGAAATCCATATTTGTGTGTATGAGTGTGGTCCAGGGGTTTAACACAATAGTGCAACATCGTGAGTCATCACAGATACAAACACAGAAATATCGATATGCGGTATAATCTACAATGCTTATCCTTATTCACAAATAAAGTAAATTTATCAATTACAAAGATTCATCATTACGATTCGATGTTTATATCTATGCATTTTTCTATAAATTGTACTTATACAACTTATTAAAAAAATGATTTGAAAGTAAATTATATTTCAAACTATTATACCTTTAAATTCAAATATACTTTCAAAATACATATTACATATGTATGTTATATATTTGAAAACAAATCTCTATTAATTTTAAAAGATAGAGTTTTTCTTTCAAACCCAATTTTATTTTAAAAAAATATTTATTCTCTTTTGAATTACAAAACTAAGATTCTTTTTGAAATCTTCTTTATAAACATTTAAACAAACAACCAAACAGCTTATTTTGTTTGGGAAAACTCAAATAAATCCAAAATTAAATTCAAAAATTAAATTTTATTGTCAAATTTATTTTAGCTAAAATCCGAGAATGTTATATGGAACCAGATGAATATCACACTCCAAGCTCGTCTTCCAAATCTATTTAAAAATTTATTCTATTATTAATATGTAATTCCTTTTGTTTATTCAAAAAATTTATTTGTTTTATTTTTATACAATTGTTGTTATAAAAATAAAAGGCTGGCATAAGTTTCTGAAAAAATTCAACCGCTATCTCCTATAAAACAGATGGCTGAATATTATCCATGGTATAATTTTTCCCCAGATTCGGACCGTTGAATCTATTCAAACAGCCATCTGAATTAGTTCAAAAATGAACTACTTTCTTGCGGGTTGACATTGATAGTAATTTAGACGGCTGATTCAACACATTCAGCCGACTGAATTTCGTCTGAGGCATTTTTTTTAACTTCGACCTACAATTTTTTCTTCCAATCCTACCCTTACTTTTCACCTAATATATATTCATCTTTTCACCTACTATATATTCATCTTTTCACCATTTACCCATTCACTTCAGAACCCAGGCTCATCTTTCTCATATTTTTTTAACATTTACTCCTCATTTTCACTCTTTAAAGGATCCAAGATCTAAATGCTCAAGGGAATCCACCTTGGTCCTTCTGAAGATCAGATTCGAAAATGGCTTTGGAATGATGTTGCAATCTCCCAATTCAGTTCTCTGAAAAATTCAAATATCTTTGAAGGAGCATTCATGAAATTTCCGGGTTTTGCGGCTTATAGAATTTGAGAATTGGTGGAGCAATTCCACTTTGACAGTCTAATAGGGTATGCTCCAAATAACGTCAAAATTAATCATCTTTTGATCAAATTTTTCCTTGATAATCTGAATTTAGACCATCATAATCCCTAAAATCGACAAGATTGTGTTTGGTCAATAGTTTGTGGCATTAAAATTTTCTTTCCTTTATAAAGATTAGGAAATATTTTAATTTTTCAAGGTGTTGACATTGATGATATTGAAGTTGATATGGATCATAGAGATAAGGTTTCTCATTGTTTCTTGTCCGATCACCTTACAAACTTAAGTGGATTAAAATATATCACCTTAAGGCCACAAGCACGCCTTCTTCACCGTGCTTTCATTCGCTCTCTTCAACCTCGGACGGGAAGTTATGAAAAAGTCTATAAAAGAGATTTTCAAGCCCTCTATTCCATCTACTCCAACCAGCAAGTAAATTGGGGTAAAATCATTTTAGATGAATTTCAAGACTTCACAATCCTAAATAATATAAGACCATTCATTATGGTGCTTATATTATGCGTATCCTTCCCAGCTGTGGCATTACAATGCCCGATTCTGAGTTTTCAAGCATTAGTGAGTTAGGCGCAAAAACATTAGGACTGATGGGTCTTCCTCACTGGCCTCCTCAACAACAAATCAACCCTTTTCAATAATGGTCCCAAAATATACAACAAGGTGTTCCGCAACCTCAAGACACTAAAGTTGCCTCCTCTTCATATACCCAACATGAAGAAGAAGAAGAAGAGGACGATGATTCCATTCAAGTTGGTGGCATGGAAACCCCATGCAGACAAGCTATCATCACTCTCTCCCAAAATCTATCCAAACTTCTTTGGGATATTAAGGCTCTTGAAAAGAAAACGGAAAAGAAATTCAACTCCATAAACTGTTTTCTTAATAAAATATGGGATAAAATTTCTTGGTCCAGATCTACATCCGCGGAAGTTCACAACCCATCTCCATTTCAATGGTCATCTTCGAGTTCGGATTCTAATGATGATGAGCCTTCTCTCTCTACCCAGTTTTAATTATCTTTGTATTAATTTAGTGTATGTTGTATTTTGTTTTCAAACTTATTTTATATTTCTTATTATTTATGTAATGTCGTACAAATATTTCTATTCTTCTTTTGTAATGAAATCTCGAGTAAAAAGATATATTTTGCTTAACAATGTTTCTCTACATGCATTCTTATCTTTCTTTTTGTAGATGACAAAGGAGAGAATGGTATCTAAAGGTAATAAATATTTGCACATATTGACAGAGGGAGTAACAATATTATTGTAAGAATTTATTTTATTATTCATATAGTTGTCATCATCAAAAAGGGGGAGAATGTTGGAATCTCAATTTAACGTTGTTTTGATTAATGATAAGCTATATATACAATATTATGCGTACTAATCATTCATGTAGGAGTTTTGCTGCATATTCAGAGTGTTTTTGAAGCTGTTAGTTCATTATCTAGAGTCCTTGTATTATTTAGTAATATGTTAAAATCTTTCCTAGATTGATATATATAAAATCACATACACGCATGCATTACCATACAAAATAGGCTGAATGCTGAAACAATTTTATTGTTTCACATTATTCAGTCGGTTGAATGAGTAAATTCAGATGGTTGAATCAGGCCGAAAATAGCATATTTCCTTGCTATTTTCAAATTTGTTTAATTCAGATGGCTGAACTAATAAATTCAGCAGGCTGAATATTTTTCAACGGCTATTTTTTGAAAATACACTTCTCTTCATCAAAGAGAAATATCTTCAAACCAATAATTGCACCTATTTCTTTTCATCATTACCATTCGACAGTGGTTGCTACTTTTTAAACTCTATAAATAGATTTCAGAATTCACAAACAATTTACCGAAACTTATTTTAATATTCTTGATTTCTTATCTATTCTCTATTTTCAAACTGCACTCAAACTGCTTACATTCTTTGATCGTTGATCACTCTATCTTCCACAATTCTCAAAGCACATTACACTATATATCATAAAGGAGAAGATTATAGGAAGATTGTACTTAATTGACTTATCAGTGCTATTTAAAGAGCGTACTATAGTCAGAAACTTTTTTTATTTGTAAAGAAGTCCTGTTTGGTTGCTCGAGCAGTAGAAGTCCTATTCGGTTGCTAGGCGATAGAAGGCGCCGTAAACCTATTCCTTCGGGTTAAGTCAGGGTTGTTATTTTAATTCGAGAAGGAGTCTGGGACTGGACGTAGAACGGGAGTTCGAACCAGTACAAAAATCTCTGGTGTCATTTACTTTACTGCTTTTACTATTGACTTACTTATTACGCACAAGTAGTTTATCCATATCACACGATCCTATAGCACAATCACTTACAATCCGGCCATCGAGCTAATGTTTGATGGAATGACAGCAAAGATGTGCAAAAGACAGCACCTGATAAAAGCCCAGGTATGCTAACTTTTCCTCTTTAACTCAATATATTAAGTCTACATATCTCGCAGCTAGAGACAAGGTGTCATACCAAAGAACATCCACCACGAGAGGCGAGAGAAGGGAGTAGCCTCGTTGAAATAGCAAGCATTGCGAGTTCCACTAAATTAACGACCACTCCAAACACATTAATGAATGAGATTGAAAGGTTGGTCATGAAAGGAATGCTTGTAGAGTATAGTCATGTCAGGTCAATTGAAGAGCGGCTCGCAACTATAAGTCGGATGAACCCCAATCGCCTAACAACAACGTCGTAGCAATAACTAACGCTATAACTATCTATGGAAGCCTGCATGTGGCTGGAAATAACTGGGGAGCACAGTCCTGATATCAAAGATAAGTAGGGTTGACCAAACAAGTTTACTCATTGGAGCATCGAGCGTCCAAAGAAATTAGACTAAAAATATAGTGGCAAACTCAAATGCACATAGAGCTTTCATGGATGGGGTAACGACCAGGATTTTGGATATTTAAAATTGGAATATTTAATTGATTTTAAATATTAAAAGTAATTTTCAACATGAATTTCAAATATTAAATATTTATTGAATAATTAAATTATTAGATTTAATTATTGGAAATTGGGTAAGATATGAAATCTGAAATTTTAAGCTTGTTAAAAATATTTTAAGGTTTATGAAATATATATTAATAATCCTGGAGATAATAGAACTTCTAGAATTGAATTTAATAGTGTTTTTTTTCAGTTTTGAAAATATGTCGTTTAAATCGATATTTAAAAATAACTTTCCAGGGCACATTCTTGGAATTCGACGAAACCAGTTCCATTTGATCCATAATAGTGTTTTATTATCGTATTTCAGTTTTAGTTGTGTTTGGAGTTATCGTGTGGCCGTACGATACATAAACGTGTTGAAATTTATATAGAAATTTAATATAATAACTGGGTCAAAAAAGCTATCTTCTCCATATGATCGAGTTAGGACTCGAAACCTTTTCCATTGCATTTGGAATAGGGGAATAACCTTATGAACGCCTAGCGACATGCCTCGAAAGGAGCTCGAGACTGTGAGTTGCGAAAATTGAAATGATTTAAATTTAAATTTAAATATAAAATACTTTCTTTGACTGGTCAATTAATTTGACATCATAACTTTATTTTTTCATACCATTGCCACTTGTCTTCGGGTTCAAGCCATCTATCACACTCACGCTTAATTCTCCTTTTTCTTTTTAATAATTTCAAAATGAAGAAAAAAAAGAAAGGCCGAACATATGTTAATGGAGGAACACAGGAAATCCAAACGAAACCCCTCTTTAAATATTCCCAGATCGAAATCAAAATCAAATCATTTCAAAAAAATAGAGAAAGTAATCGCATTGATCTCGCGGCTTCTCTAGGCTTGTTCGGCCATCGCTAGCTAGGGTGTGCGCATGGTTCTCTCGAGGTGGAGTAACGTGAAGGAGAGGAGGGCATAGGCGAGACGTTAAGCACACAGTCGAGCTCGATGGGGTTTTGCGGCAGCGGTTGACGCGCATGCGCGTGCATGTACGAGTTGTCGTCGAGGCAAGTAGGAAGGAACGGTCGATGGCTGGGTCGCGTTCGTAAGCTCCTATGGCGAAGCTTGGTAGCCGTGTTCGATTTTCTCAAGCATTCGAGGTCGCAATGGGATCACGGTGGTCGAGCATGGGGGATGGTCGTGATTATTGGCAATGACGTATTTTCAGTTTATTTATTTAAATTTTATATGGATGTATATATATACACGGATTACAGGAAGCAGAAAGAAATATATTGATAGAACTAGATTTTTAAATTTAAAGTAAGAGATAAAAGAAATTTATTCATTTTCCAACTTAAAGATTTATATTAATACATACATATATATATATATATGTAGACATATACAGTAGGGAAGGTATAAATATATATATATATATATGCATATACATGCTTTTATTTAATTTAATTAGGTATATAGTTAAGATTTCTGAAAAATAATAAAGAATAAAAAAATAGGGGTTTACTATGATAATTTTTGGTAAATAGAAAAGAAGAAGAAAAAATGTATAGGAGTTTTAAATGTTGGAAGTTTATATAAAAATTATATTTTTAAATCCACAAGTTATTTATATAAGTATATAGTTTCAAAAGAAAAATAGACACACACATTCTAAATCTACTAGTTTAATTTTAAAATAATGGATTTGGAGATTAAATTGTTTCAATTAACTTATTTAATTATTTTAATTACTAAAGATTTCAAGGGAAAATTAGTATAAATCAAATTATAAGTAAATATTAAATGAGTAAATGGTGATTAACTGTTTGACAAATTCAAATAGTAATAAATCGTGAATTGTTCATACAAGGTCTGAAATTGTTGAGAGACAAGCCGGTTCGGATCGGAATGCAAATTAAAATCAAAGGTGAATTAATCTCACTCGTTTGATTTCCATTTAAATTTAGTAGTTATATTTAAATTATTGGTTGTTGCTTGAATTGATAATTTATTATCAATTTGGATGTAATATTATATATAATATATGTATGTATGTATGTATGTATGTATGTATGTATGTACGTGTGTGTGTGTATATATTGGAGTGGTTGATTCTCGTAATATATAGCAGATGACACCCTATGCATCCCGCGTAATAGCGGATGACCCTTTAAACCGCGATATCCCCCTCGAAGTGGGATTGGTATTATTATATTGTGTTGACATCCGCAGATGCAGGGAAACAGGTTGGAGGGATCGAACTGGATTCCTCAAAAATGTTAATAATCAGAAATAGGATATGTTGGGATTAATGTTATTGAATGCTATGGTTTGGCCTAATATATTTAGGTATTTTATGATATCAAAAACAAGAGAGTGGGATTTTTAAAGGAAAATAAAATGGGAGTTTTTAAGTAAAATAATTGTGGTGGAATTGGATAAATTAAAGAAATAAAAGTTGATTTAAAATCCAATTTAATAAATTCCGAAAATATAGGAAAATAGAGTTTGTGAATAAATGTGAATTGAAGGATATTAAAATATGGACTTTAGCAAATATAATTTGAAGTACAAATAATTATTATAAATTTCAAGACTTAAATAGTTTTGGAGAAATAAATGGAGAAGTTGAAATAAAGTCTCAAATTGGTATTTCATTTTTAAATAATATTTTAAAATCATAAATAAGGAGTGAATTTAGAATTAATGGGTTTTGGAATAAATTTGGGGTAGGTAAAGGAATTTGTTTTCAAATGTAGTTAGCTTTGAAAACGATCTGCAAATCGACTAAGTGTTGAAACTGTGATTCAAAGAAAAATGAGGGTATGGAAATTATAAATTGGGTTTATAAATAAAGTGAAATATTTATCAGTAGATAAATTTGAAGTATAAATTCACCGTGGGAATTTATAAGGTGATGGGAAATGTGTTTTAAAAATAAAAGTGGTTTTACTTTTAAAAGTGTTAAAAGAAATTTACGGGATTGGGACGTAAATTAAATTGGGATAAATCGGGAAGGATTTATAACTGATTACACGGTTATGTTGGAATGGAAGTTGTATTTCCTGAAAAGCTAAGTATATTTTCGAAGGCAGATTTCTATGTATAACTTAAAGGATTTAAAGTTGTTTTAAAAGAAGGTTTTAGAGAAATTAGTATTTAATCATTTTAATATTTTTAAGTAAATATTTATTAATTAATTATAGAATTGATTATGTTAAAGGTTTAACTAGTATTATGATTTAATAGATAATTATTTAATATTTATACCATATAGAATAACTTTTATTTTAAAATTAGTTTTGGCTTAAGTTTAACATGAGAAATTATTATAAACTTTCATAACTAGTATTTTAAATAAAGTGTTTTAAGTAGTTTTTATTTCAAATGTTTTAAAGTATATATTTTTGGATAAAGTGATTTAAATTATTTAAAAATCTAAAGTATTAAAACTTTGTGATTTTCAGTGGAAATAAAAAAATTGGGTGGAAATTTATTCCGCAAGAGAAAAAGTGATTTGAAAACTATTTTCAAAGGGTTGAAGTGTGGAAAAATATCTTGCGAAGATATTTTGAAATAAATGATTTGGGAAATTATTAAGGCCCGGTGGTTGTTTATGGATGTCATATGATAGTTAAATAACCGACTATCAATATTGGCTAATGCGTTGATCGTTTCGAAGAGACCGGGATCGGGATTAATTTTTCGAAAACCACTTCGATCTTGTTTGAACGTTTTCGTAAGGAAGACAAGAGCTTGGAGTCGAAGATGGAGTAGTGAAGTGCAAGGGCTAATCGCTACTAATCCTGAGGGTGATTCCAAAATGGATATAGTAGGAGTAGTGCCTTTGGTTCCGTTCTGACCGAGAACGGACTTGTATGGACGAATGCTATCAGAACATCATCAGGAGGACGATGAGCATTCTAAGTGTATGTGTGCTAAAAAGGTAACGCATAGCCTCGAGCATCATCAAATGGGAATGGCTAAAACAGGTGAGGTGCATCAAGGCTAAGTGGCTAGTAACCAATTAGGGTAAGGTCAACCCTGTCTAGATGTCCCTTTTATTCGACTGTGTGTGTGGTTGCTGAATTCAACCGAGGGATGATCCTTGTAACGACACGGAATTTTGGTCGTTAGATTTTGAACATTTAATTCATTTTAAATGTTGAATGTGAATTATAATTTGGTTTTGAAACAAAAAGATTTGGATTAGATTAATGAAATTAGTTAAATTTCAAATATGGCTATTCAATTGGATTTGGATAATAGTAATTTAATATTGGGAACTGGGATAATTAGTGAATCTGGATGTTAATGGTTATGCAAATGGTTTCTAAGTTTTATTTTAAGTATAGTTTGATTTGAATTTTAATATTGGACTTTGGAATGGAATCAAAAGTCGATAAGTTAAATTTGGAATTTTTATTAATTAAATAATGGAATTTAATTTGTAGTGATAATACAAATAATCTGATTATGAATTAAATTGAATCAGAATGATTTCAAATACGATTATAAATTCTATGTGATTTATCATAGAGTTAATAAAATTTTAAAGGTGAAATTTTAGATGATTTTGACGATTTTGAACATCGCTCGAATTAATCGACGAGTTCAAATAGCCTTCCGGGACACAGTCTTGGAATTCAACGAAACCAGTTCCATTGGATCCGCAATAGTTAGTTATTATCGAATTTCAAATTTCATAATGTTTGGAGTTACCGTTTGCCCGTACGTGTAAGAAACGCGTTGAAATTTAATCGAGAATTTAATATTTTAAATCGATTTAAAAAGCTATCTCCCACATATGATTGAATTAGCTTCCGAAACACGTTCCATTGTGTTCGAAACGCGGGTATAACCTTATAATCGACTGGCCGCATGTCTGATTCAGAGTTCGTTTGAAAATATTGTTTAAAGGAGGATTTAATATTAAAATAATATTTAAAACAATTATATAAATACGTTATTAGGGGCAAAACCCTCGTTTATTCTCTCAGCCGCCACGATATGTTTTAATCGCCGAGAGGCATTGTCTTTCTTCTCCAATCTCGGTAAATCCATCGTGTTTTAACAAAAATGTTAAACTAGAAATTTGGAGTAATCGTCGAGTACTATAGATCCAACGGTGGGTTTCCGTTCTAAGGCGCTGGATCTTCCTCGATTTGGCGACATAAGGTTTCCATTCGTTTGCAAATCTCGAGGCAAGAGGGCCATCGAGTTCGACCGGGTTTAGGCCGATGATGGGTGGCGTAGTGGGCTTCGTTGTGCTAGGTTCTGATCGACTTCTGGTGGCATGAGAAGGTTACGGCGTTGGGGTTGAAGAGGTCGATGATGGATTTCGTTCGGTCTGTTCGCGTTCGTGTATAAGCGGGAGAGAAGATGTTTCATGCGGCCATGATTTTCCCTTCAAATTGAACGGCTTGATGGTATAAAAAAAGAATTTAGTTTAAATTATATTTAAAATCTTTGAAACGGGATATCTTTTGCATGAATCATCAAATTCCGACGAATTTGGTAGCACCGGAATCGTAGCGACGAGCAGCCCGTTGTGGTGCAGATATGGGATCATTCTGAGCAAGTAAAACTTTAGGTTAAACGGAACGTCGTTCGATTTAATTTAAAATTTGAACGCTCGTCGAAAATTCAAGTTGGGTTTATCTCACACACATCTGGAATGCTAGTTAGTTTAAATAGTTAATATTTAAATGGTTTCTTGATTGATTGAATGTGATAATGGTTATCAGATTTGATCGATATTTATTTGTTGTGCTAACATCTATGGAAGCAGGGAAACAGGTTCGAGGGATCCAACTGGATTCCTCA
Source organism: Allium cepa (assembly GCA_030765085.1). Classification (NCBI taxonomy): domain Eukaryota; kingdom Viridiplantae; phylum Streptophyta; class Magnoliopsida; order Asparagales; family Amaryllidaceae; genus Allium; species Allium cepa. Next base: position 289,387,903 of record CM060934.1, read on the forward strand.
CAATATAGAAATTATTTTCACAATTGATGATGTATTTTATTTACATATTGTGATAGATTAATTTGAAAATTAAATTGTGTTGTGTTATGATTGGATATATGAAATCTGGGATTTTAAAGTATAAATAAAATAAATCAATTAAAAGGAAATGAAGAGTGATTTTTGAGCAATGAATTTAAGGAAATTAAGTTCAAGAATTAGTTTGGAAATTGGAAGTGTTTTTGAAATAGGGATTTAAAAGGAAATGAGAAATAGAAATTTATAAACTGGGTTTATAAATGAAATGGAATATGTATTGGGGATAAATATTGATGATATAGATTTCTAGAGGGAATTTCTATAAGAAGTGCAAATTGTTTTAAAAATAATAGCGAGATTATTTTTAAAGGATGAGAAGTGTATTTTTCCCTAGAAACGAAGCATTTTCAAAGAAAAGTTTTCGAGGTGTTGAGTAGAAGGTTTTGAAAGGTGTTTTTAGAATATTTTAGAAAGTTATTATTATTTTTAAGTGAAAGTAAATATTTATTTAAGTAATTTTGGTATTTAATTATTTAATAGGGTAATTTAGTATTATGTTTTCTAAAGGGAACTTAGTATAAATATTTGATATAATAACCTCATATAAAAAAGGAAATTTTTGAATTAAGTTACTTAAGAAACTTTTATAGATTTTCAAAAGTACAATTTGAATAAAGAATTTAGTAATCATATTTTAAGTAAATTTTGGAAGTGATTTCCAGGAAATGGGAAATGTGTTCAAAAATAAAAAGGGTTTATTTTTAAAGTGTTAGGAGAAATCTACGGGATTTAAACGTAAATTTGAATTGAGATAAATCCAGCATGATTTATAAAAAGAATTCTTTCATTTATTCTAAAATGGAAGTGTATTTTCCTGAAAAGCCATTTACGTTTTTAAAGAAGATTTTTGAGTAAAAGTTAGAAGTTTTGAAGTTGTTTTAAAAGAATGGTTTCAAGAAATTATTATTTAGGTTGTAAAAAATTTAAAAGTGAATATTTATCATAGTAGTAATTATTTTAAAGGGTTAATTAGTATTATGTTTTGAAAAAATATTTTTAATATTTATATTTTATAAAATGGATTTATTTTGAAGATAGTTTGGTTAAAGTTATTCGAAACTAGTATAGATTTTTGTAACTAAAATATTTTTTTTGAATAAACTGTTTAAGTAGTCTAATTTAAATATTTAGGGTATATTTTAGAATAAAGTAATTTAATCGTTTTGAAATCTAAGGTATCCGTACTTGGTGACTTCAGTGGAAATAAATATTAAGGAATTCATTCCATGAGAAGAGAGTGGATTTGAAAACTGTTTCCAAAAAGATTTGAAGTGGAAATATATCTTGCGAAGATATTTGAGATTAATAAATAATTTAGGAAAATTATTTATGCTTGATGATTGTTTTTGAATGTTAATTGATAGTTTAATAACCGACTATCAATATTGGCCAATGCGCTGATCGTTTCGAAGGGACCGGGATCCCGATTAAATTCTTGAAAACCACTTCGATCCAGTTTGTACATTTTCGTGAGGAAGACGAGTTTGGAGTCGAAGATGGAGCAGTGAAGTAAAAGGGCTAGTCGCTACTAATCCTGAGGATGATTCCAAAATGGATGTAGTAGGAGTAGATCCTTTGTTCCGTTCGAACCCGGGACAGACTTGTATGGATGAATGCTTTCAGAACATCGTCTGGTGGACGGTATGCATTCTAAGTGATATGTTCAAAAAAGGTAACGCTTAGCCTCGAGCCTCATTAAACGGGGATGACTGAAAATCAGGGGATATGCAGCAAGGCTAAGTGGGCAGCACCCATTAGGGTAAGGTTATCCCTGTCTAGATGTCCCTTTTTTTATTCGGCTTAGTGGACGGTTGCCGATCCCAACCGCGGGGCGACCTTACTCGGGATTATCCAGTAAGGGGTAGTCCTGGTCTTGTGTTACAGGGGATCGAGAGGGATCCTCGATACTGCAATCTAGGCCACGTACTGTGACAGGTGGTACCCCAGTGCCTAGTCATCCATTGGAAATCCATATTCCCTACGTGTCTTGTACGGTTTTAACTGTAGAACCCACTTTGTGGCTAGTATGCTAGAATTTAATCATGTAACAATTTCAGCTATTTTGAATAATTATTTGTATATAGACACTGTTATAGTATCAGAGGATTTTGATAGAAATGTTTTAGCTACCGTAAGGTAAAAAACCGACATGTTTATTTGCGGCGTGGTCTTACGAGATGCTTTTGATTTTAAAGGATTTTTGAAACTTTAATAATCAATTTGGGTTTATTTTTATCGCGTTGGAATTCCAGACCGACTCGGGCGTTATTTCATTATAATGCTCGGGTCAGACCGAGTATTATAAATACAGAATAAGATACTGTGGAGCTTAGGAGAGGAGCAGGATCCCGAGACGTATTACCGTATTTGTTTATATCCGCCGCTGTGATTGTTTAAAATTGTGGGGCTGGTAATTGTTGTTTGTTTGTGATACTTAGATGATGTAATATATAAACAGATATAGTTTTCATTTTTTGTAAAAATCTGTTATTAACTATTATATTTTGTTCCACTGCGATTGTGAGATTTTGTTACTGTTTAGTTCCTTATTCCTTCTATCTTCTTTCTTTTCCCTCAACTATCTGTCTTTCCCGGCACTTGATCGTCAACATATTATATGGTGGCGTATTTATGTCAATTTTCTAGGGTCGAGAAGGAAGAGCCATGACAGTGGTATCAGAGCTTAGGTTGACGATAACCTTGGCTCTGGTGGGGAAATTAGTCATTAGAAATAGAGTCAATAGTACTCTTTAATGAGTTGAATGTAATAATAGATATGAGAGCGTACTTGTTAGTGAATATAAAAATTGTTTTTATATTGTGTTGACTTATTGGTTGAGTGTATGAATTCTGGTCGGTATGGGAAGTACAACCGTATCGATAGGGGTTTCTAAACTCTTAAACAAGATAAACCGACATAGTATTGTTTTTAAAGTGCGTAAATGAAATAATTTTACCCAAAATTTTATTTTGATATAAAGGAAATAATTTTATGAAATTATATATATATATAAGTGGATGTTTGGGTGTTAATACTATAATCAAATTACAATCTAAATTTTGGTCTAAAATTTAAAATGGTTTATAACCAAATAAATTTCTAAAAGTATGATTTATCCAAAAGAAGAATAACTAAAATTTGATTTAGACCAGAATTTAAATCCCGGAAATTTTGAAAAGGGTTTTAAAATGAATTTAAACAAAAAGTTTGGGAATTTAAAATTTTGGGAATGTTTGAAATGTTTTCCAAAGTGTTTGAAGGCAATGATGAGTACTATTTTAGGAAATATTTTTGAATGGAAATTGTTTTGAATGGAATTTGTGGTAGCAAGGAAGCACTGAACTCACTTCAGTCGCTGGAAAATAATCCCGATGATGATGGCCACATCATCAGAATTCATTTTTGAGTTTCTTAAGTGATGGATTGCTACCATGGTGATTGGTTATGATATTTGTTTGGACTTGTTGGGTATACAAGTGGTTTTAGAAATTTCAAAAGGGAAATTTGTTTTGGTAAAACCAAGTGTTTTGGAATTCGGAGATATGATTTGATATACCAAGTAGGTATGTGTTATTTATGATTTCTAAATGGTTTCGAAATAAAACTGGGTAATTGAATTCTGGGAACTCTATTTTAATAATGTGAAAAGTTAAGATGAATCAACTATTGAACTTTTAAAGTGAAGTTGATCTACTTAAGAAGGAAAATGAAAAATTTAATCCTGGAATTATAATTTAACTTGAATGTATGGAAGTGAATAAAATATATTTGAATTTAACTTGAGATAAGTTAAAATAAAATTTAAATTAGAATTGAATCAAATTGGATATAAAGTAGAACTATAAAATGATTATATAATTATGGGTTATAATTGTGTAATGAAAATTTATATCCTTAAGCTATTAGGTGTTATAATCTAAAATTGTGATCATAAGATGGAAATGGACTTAAATGAACAATATAAGATCTTAAGTAAATAAGTAAGCCGAACTTACGAATAGAAGATGGAATTATAAACATAAATGGGAAATAGTTGAATGGTATGGTAAATTCAAAATTCAATCCTAAATGAAATGTAAATTGAAATAAGGTGAAGAAGACATAAAGGATGAATGGACTTAGGTTAGTAAATAAGTTTTGAACTTTTATATTGAGAAATAGAAGTTAGTTGAAATTGGGTTGAAGTAAAAATCAAAATTCAGTTGTGTTATAAATAATATTGAATGAAATTCGGTTCTTATTTTAAATAGTAAAGGACATGGTATGAATTTAAGTTGGATAAATAAAATTTGGTTGAACTTGAATTAGAATCGAAAAAGAATTGAATTGAAAGAAAATTTAATTTAGTTGAAATGATATTGAATGAAGTAAATGCTCAATCAACTAAATCCAAAGGAATTGTTTGAGGATGAATTTAGTGTAAGCTAAATTAAGTGGAAATTGTATTGGAATGAATAAAATTATGGTAGCTTGTTAAAAATTTAAAAAGCAAAATAAAACCCAGTTCTGGTTTAGAATAATTGGAATGGTTATGTTATTAACAAATTCAGAAATGAACTGAGAAGGTGAATAAATTTAAAATGGATTGAGTAAGTAAACAAATTGAATTAAAATTTGTAATGGATTGGAATTTGATTGAATAAGAATCATATTAAAATGGAAATAAGATTAAGGTGAGAAGAAATGGAGTTATTTTGTTATTGAAATAAATTAAGAAAATTGGAAAATGATTATGGTCGAGCTTTATAAGGGGTCTTGAATGAAATTTGTTTTGATAATAAAATTTTAATGAAAGTGAAAGAATTTTAATTTCTTATCGTGATGAAATAAGAATGTATGAGTTGTAAATAATTCAGAATGGAATGATATTAATATAAACTTAAGTTGGATGATGAACTTGAAATAAGAATATGGATTTGATTTAATAATTGTGATGAAGTAAAAATTGTTTGGGTTATGAATAATTCCGAATGAAATAAAATTGATTTAAATTGAGATGGAATTAATTTAAAATGGTTATAAGCTTAAGTGATGGTTACTTGCAAGGATAACTTTAAAATTTGCATGGAAACTGGTTGTTTGTTGTAAACGGAATTGAATTGATTTAAAGAAGCAAATTAAGCTGGTTTTTGAATCAATTGGACTAAGTGAAATCTAATTAAGTGGTTTTGTATATAAATGCAAGTGAATCATAAAAGAAATGAAAGTATATCAAATTTAAAATAAAAATTTGATTGTGAATCAATTCGGAATTGAATTGAAGAAAATTGATGTAAGTAAAGCATAGGTTAATCATATTGAAGAGAAAATGAATTGGTTGTAGTAAATATGAATTGTAAAAAGTAAACTTGATTGTAAATCATTCGAGTGGAATAAAATGAAGTTTAGATTGTTAGAAAAATTAAATACTGTTGAAAACTTGTGATTGCTATAAAGATGGTACTGGTAGGATTATGAAATTTGTTGTTGGGTTATGTCATTGTTATGTTTAGCTAAGATAAATGTATGGAAGGTTGTTAAAAATCTCATATTATTGCAAACTTATGTACTTGTTTGAGTAAGTACAGGTACGGGAGACAATCGATAGAGTTGAAGCATGTAAATGCAATATTATTTAGCCCCTTGCTTTTAAAATGCTAATTAAGGTACGCCTACGCATTAAAATTGGAAAATGATAATATATTGTGATATATTGTGAAATATTTTGTTTTCCGACCGTGTGGGTCGATGTATATTTATTTATGTCTATTGTGATATTGTGAAACGCTCTCCATACAAAGGAGACGCTGTCAAAAAAATTCAAAAAGTTTGGGAGTTAGAAAATTTTTGGAAATTTTGGGTTAACTAGAAAAGTGATTTTTTTTTAATTAGGTTGAAAACATGGTTTTGAGTTAAAAATAAAGCAAATGGTTTTGGAATGAAGCTAAAAGTTTGGTGAGGTAAATGTAAGTTTATAACTAAGTAAGTTTGGGTAAGTAAATGAGTTAGGAAGCATTTTCCTACCTTAACAAATTTCGGGGACAAAATTTTTATAAGGGGAGGAATGTAACGACCCGGAATTTTGGTCATTAGATTTTGAACATTTAATTCATTTTAAATGTTGAATGTGAATTATAATTTGGTTTTGAAACAAAATGATTTTGATTAGATTAATGAAATTGGTTAAATTTCAAATATGGCTATTCATTTGGATTTGGATAATAATAATTTAATATTGGGAATTGGGTTAATTGGTGAATCTGGATGTTAATGGTTATGAAAATGGTTTCTAAAATTTATTTTAAGTCTAGTTTGATTTGAATTTTAATATTGGACTTTGGAATGGAATCAAAAGTCGATAAGTTAAATTTGGAATTTTTATTAATTAAATAATGGAATTTAATTCGTTGTGATAATACAAATAATCAGATTCTGATTTTAATTGAATCAGAATGATTTCAAATAAGATTATAAATTCTATATGATTTATAATAGAGTTAATAAAATTTTAAAGGTGAAATTTTAGACGATTTCGACGATTTTGAACATTGCTTGAATTAATCGACGAGTTAAAATAGCCTTCCAGGACACAGTCTCGGAATTCGACGAAACCCGTTCCATTGGATCTGTAATAGTTATTTATTATCGGATTTCAAATTTCATAGTGTTTAGACTTACCGTTTGTCCGTACGTGTGAGAAACGCGTTGAAATTTAATCTAGAATTTAATATTTTAAATCGATTTAAAAAACTATCTCCCACATATGATTGAATTAGCTTCCGAAACACGTTCCACTGTGTTCAGAACGTGGGTAAAACCTTATAATCGACTGGCGGCATGTCTGATTCGGAGTTCGTTCGAAAATATTATTTAAAGGAGGATTTAATATTAAAATAATATTTATAACAATTATACAAATACGTTATTAGGGCCGAAACCCTCGTTTACTCTCTCAGCAGCCACGATATGTTTTAATGGCCGAGAGGCATCGTCTTTCATCTCCAATTCTTGGTAAATCCATCGTGTTTTAGCAAAAATGTTCAATTGGAAGTTTGGAGTATTCGTTGAGTACTACAGATCCAACGGTGGGTTTCCATTCTAAAGCCTTGGATCTTCCTCAATTTGGCGACATAGGGTTTCCGTTCATTTGCAAATCTCGAGGTGTGAGGGCCATCGAGTTCGATCGGGTTTAGGCTGATGATGGGTGGCGTAGTGTGCTTCGTTGTGGTAGGTTCTGATCGACTTCTGGTGGCGTGAGAAGGGTACGGCGTTGGGGTTGAAGAGGTCGGTGATGGGTTTCTTCAGTCTGTTCGCGTTCGTGTATGAGCAGGAGAGAAGATGTTTCATGTGGCAGTGATTTTCCCTTCAGATTGAAAAACTTGACGGTATAAAAAATGAATTTAGTTTAATTATATTTAAGATCTTTGAAACTAGATATCTTTTGCATGAGTCGTTAGATTCCGACGGATTTGGTAGCGCCGGAATCGCAGCGACGAGCAGCCCGCTGTGGTACAGATCTGGGATCATTCTGAGCAAGTAAAAATTTATGTTAAATCGAACACCGTTCGATTTAATTTAAAATTTGAACGCTCGTCGAAAATTCAAGGTGAGTTTATCTCACTCACATCTGGAATGGTAGTTAGTTTAAATAGTTAATATTTAAATGATCGCTTTATTGGTTGAATGTGATAATGGTTATCAGATTTAATTGATATTTTTTGTTGTGCTAACATCTGTGTATGCAGGGAAACTTTTTGGAGGGATCCAACTGGATTCCGCACAATATAGAAATTATTTTCACAATCAATGATGTATTTTATTTACATATTGTGATAGATTTATTTGAAAATTAAATTGTGCTATTTTATGATTGGATAAATGAAATATAGGATTTTAAAGTATAAATAAATTAAATCGGGATTTAAAAGGAAATGAAGAGGGATTTTTGAGCAATGAATTTAAGGAAATTAAATTCAAGAATTAGTTTGGAAATTGGAAGCGTTTTTGAAATAGGGATTTAAAAGGAAACAAGAAATAGAAATTTATAAACTGGGTTTATAAACGAAATGGAATATGTATCGAGGATAAATATTGAAGATATAGATTTCCAGAGGGAATTTCTATAAGAAGTGAGAATTGTTTTAAAAATAATAGCGAGATTATTTTTAAAGGATGGAAAGTGTATTTTTCCCTGGAAACTAAGCACGTTTCAGAGAAAAGTTTTCGAAGTATACACCAGAAGGTTTTGAAAGGTGTTTTTAGAATATTTTAGAAAGTTATTATTATTTTTAATTATTTTTAAGTGAAAGTAAATATTTATTTAAGTAATTATGGTATTTAATTATTTAAAAGGGTAATTTAGTATTATGTTTTCTAAAGGGAATTTATTATAAGTATTTGATATAATAACCTCATATAAAAAAGGAATTTTTTTATTTAAGTTACTTAAGAAACTTTTATAGATTTTCAAAAGTACCATTTGAATAAAGAATTTAGTAATCATATTTTATGTATATTTTGGAAGTGATTTCCAGGAAATGAGAAATGTGTTTAAAAATAAAAAAGGTTTATTTTTAAAGTGTTGGGAGAAATCAACGGGATTTAAACGTAAATTTGAATTGAGATAAATCCAGTGGGATTTATAAAAAGAATTCTTTGGTTTATTCTAAAATGGAAGTGTATTTCCCTAAAAAGACAAGTACGTTTTTAAAGCAGATTTTTGAGTAACATTTAGAAGTTTTAAAGTTGTTTTAAAAGAATGGTTTCAAGAAATTATTATTTAGGTTGTAAAAATTTTAAAAGTGAATATATATCAAATTAGCTATAGTAGTAATTATTTTAAAGGGTTAATTAGTATTATGTTTTGAAAGAATATTTTTAATATTTATATTTTATAAAATGGATTTATTTTAAAGATAGTTTGGTTAAAGTTATTCGAAACTAGTATAGTATTTTGTAACTCCTCTTTTAAAATTTAGTGTAACTTAACATTAATTATAAAATTAGTTTATATCTTATAAAATAGTTTTGCTTTAAATATTCTTAAACTATTTTTTTTTGAATAAAATGTTTAAGTAGTCTAGTTTAAATATTTAAGATATATTTTATAATATAGTGATTTAATCGTTTTGAAATCTAAGGTATCTGTACTTGGTAATTTCCGTGGAAATAAATATTTGGGAATTCATTCCATGAGAAGAGAGTGGATTTGAAAACTGTTTCCAAAAATATTTGAAGTGGAAATATATCTTGTGAAGATATTTGAGATTAATAAATAATTTGGGAAAATTATTTATGCTCAATGATTGTTTGTGAATGTTAATTGATAGTTTAATAGCCGACTATCAATATTGGCCAATGCGCTGATCATTTCGAAGAGACCGTGATCGGGATTAAATTCTCGAAAACCACTTCGATCTGGTTTGTACGTTTTCGTGAGGAAGATGCGTTCGGAGTCGAAGATGAAGCAGTGAAGTGCAAGGGATAGTCGCTACTAATCTTGAGGATGACTCCAAAATGAATGTAGTAGGAATAGTGCCTTCAGTTCCGTTCGAACCCGGGATGGACTTGATGGATGAATGCTTTCAGAACATCGTCAGGTGGGCGGTGAGCATTCTAAGTGATATGTTCTAAAAACGTAACGCTTAGCCTTGAGCCTCATCAACTGGGAATGATTGAAATTCAGGGGATATGCAGCAAGGCTAAGTGGGTAGCACCCATTAGGGTAAGGTCATCCTTGTCTAGATGTCCCTTTTTTTATTCGGCTTAGTGGGCGGTTGCTGATCCCAACCGCGGGGCGATCTTACTCGGGATTATCCAGTAAGGGTAGTCCCGGTCTTGTGTTGCAGGGGATCAGGAGGGATCCTCGGTAGTGCAACAACTTGATATTTTCAGCCATTCGCATCCACACATGCCGGACTTGAATTGCTCAAAATACCGCGTTGTAAATAAATTTGGTGCAAATGAAATACAAATCACAGAATCACAGACACAGAAATATCAGAATACCTCGCAGCGGAAATTAAAATGCCATAGTAGTTCACGAAGCTACTATAACAAACTCTCAAAACATAATACATAATATCAGTCTGAAAAAAATATGCAATAGAAATCTCAAATACATAGCAGTTTATAAATACTAGAGCTGAAATAAAATAACTGAAACTGAAAGGGAACAGGTAACTAGACAAGCAGAATCTCCAGCGATTCCTAGCTCCAGAAAAGAAATCCAAAGCAAAGCTTTAAATACTCAGGCTGACCCGAGCATAAAGTAAAACAAAAAACACTCGAGTCAGGATATATTTACTCATATAATGTAAACCAACTCAAGTGAACTGTAATAGTAATGCACTATAACTTAAAGGATGCTTAGGATCGCCCATCCTATAAGGATCGGTTAAACTATAAATTAAATACATCCCGTGGTTAGAATTTCAAAAAGGTAATATTATTATTTTTCTCTCTTCTAAATCAAATATCATTTAAAAATTCAATATCATTCAATAACCATTTCAAAATATCAAAATATCGTATCTTTTCAAAACCACATTCATTTTACTTAAAATACCATTTCAACACACATTTCAAAATAGTTTATATTTCAAAACAAATTACTTCATTTTAAATCATTAAAATGAAGTTATTATATTTAATAATTAACTTATTCAATTTCCAAAATTTTAACCTTTCAAAGTTCATTTATTCACTTGAATTTTATAAAACAATGAAAAATCAACTTTCACAACATTTAGAAAATGCTACGGAAAGTTACTTTTAAAACAATTCAATTTAACAAAAGACAGCATTTAAAAATGTTGTAATAGGGTTACTTTAGTTCAAATAAAACCTTAGTTAATTTCAGCAACTACAGTTCTATAATAGCCCTTAATTCAATTTAGCCATTTAGTTCATTGTTACCAATTACAACATTTACAATGCTGTAATATTCTTTACATTTGAAATAATAACATTTCAAAAATGATGTTAATTAAATTCCAAATATTCAATGTAATTTCACAAATAATTAAATTTTTATTTAAATCATTTTAAACTTAAAACGTATATTTTCACTTTTAAAACAATCATTTAAATACCCTTATATTCATGATTTAATAAGGTTAAATTTTCATTCAAAAATCAATTTAATAATAATTTACTTATATAATTCAACATTCAATTTCAATTCTTTATAATTAAATTTTTTAACTTAATACTGAAGTTTAAATTTCCAAATATAACTTATTTTTCATTTTATTTACTTAACTTAAAATTCATTTTTAAACAAAATTCACAAATTTCCAATCTCAGTTAAATTTCAAAATTCAACTTAAAAATGAATTTAAAATGATTTTATAAAGTGTTAATGATTTTTGTATAAATTAAAAGGTTAAATAAATGAATGTAATCAAATTTTATATCTATTTATCATATTTTTCTACTTGATTTAAATTCCATTTATAACCAAATCATAATTTCCAAAATAACTTATATTTCAAATTTCTAACTTTACCATTAATTTATTTCACTTATAAATTTGAAGAAAATCACTAATACTTTATAAAATCATTTTTAATTAAAATTAAATCAAAATTTCATAATATTTACATTTTTGTAATATTTTAAAATTTTTAGAAAAATATATATTTAACCACGGTCTGTATAAAATTTTCTAACCTAAGTCCAATGATACGGTAACATTTCTATCCGTAATTTACAAATGAAAAATCCGGGTTCTACATTTAAAACCCGCAATCCCAAGTAAATGCAAATAAAAATCGCTCAGGCCTATCATTTCAGCCCATACGATTTTTCCCTATTCTAAAGTCCGTCCGGGTATGTATCATTTCAACCTATAGTGATTCTAATCTGAAGGGAACTTGCAGTGTGATAAACTGATGTAAATAACATAATAGCATTATATAACAGTAACAGATATTATAACAGGTAAATAAGTATGGGTGAGCATCATATAATCATAGCATAGCGGATATAGCATGGTGATATGAGTTTACAAATTCAAATGTGATCGGTTTACTAGTCATATATGTATAAAACTGTCTGGTGAGAATAACTCGCTGGTATAAGCTGAAGACAACAACCAAAGTACACAAACTGAGATCCACAAAGGCACGATAGTATGACAATGATTCGAGAGTGCCAAAGCTAATTGCCTTGTTTAATATCAAACAAAACAAATACAAACATGAATTACAAACCAAACAATTATAAACAAAGCTAGAAATAACTACACAATTCAAAGCTAGAAATTTTGCACTTGCATTCAACATCATACACTTCAGCTATGGACTAGAAAGGCGCTGTAATAGGATAGTTTTGGATCAGGTTAAGGTCGGGTAGGGGTCATATAGGTGTCGGCCATAGCAATATAAAGGAGATGAAGATATATGTGTGCTAGAATTCACAAAACAAGGCAACTACAAGTGGTTTCAGGGCACAAATGCTTCGGCCAAGCATGGATTTGGGCATGGCCTGATCTTGGAAGGTCAACTACAGAAGTGGTAGGGTCTGAAGCTCTGGTTTGTGGTGATGGTGTTGGTGGATGGTCGGCCAAAACATGATGGTGGAGTGGTGGATCAAGGGAAGGTTCAGCTGTGGAGTTTTTAAGGTGGAGTTTGCATCAATTTTTGGTGGATCATCATCCTATAGGGCTTCGACCATGGATGGTCAGTGAGAAGGAGGGTATGGCGGCTAGAGTAGGTGGTGGTGTAGGAGGCAAAGGGGTCGGAGATGGAAGGCTGAACATAAAGAGATGAAGGCAAGTGCAAAAATTCCTATAATTCAAGTATAAAAAGTGGAAAAAAGAAGAATTTTTTACCAAATTTTTGCTTGGATGACGGCTGAATTTTTTTTCAGGATGAGAAGCTTTATATACGTAAAAATGAAGTGGGAATGCGGCTGAAGCAATGAGATATGACCAGCATTTGAATACATGTGATGTTTGGTGTGAAAAGATAAGTTGAAATGTGAAAAGACAAAGTATACAAAAGGACAAAACTCTTCATATTTCATAATTCTTTTTAAATTTTTAAATACATGTAAAATACTATTAAATACAGATAAAAGCATGAAAATATGATAAATGCACAAAAATAAATAAATAAATATTAATTAAATATAATTAAATTAAGAAAATAGCAAAAATTGTAAACTAGGCTTAAAATTTGATAATAAATGCAATAAATTTTGGAAACATTTTATGTACCTGAAAAATACTTATAAATAAAGATAAAAACACAAAAATAAAATGCATGCATAAAAATAAATAAATAAATTTTAATTAAATATAATTAAATAAAGCAAATTGCAGAAAAATGGAAATTAGGCTTTAAAATTAGAAAATAAATGCAATAAATCTTGGAAAAATATTAACATCCCATTAAAAATGTTATAAAATAAAATATATACCTAACATATCATATAACATATATTAGAACATGATTTAACAAATAAAAGATTATTTATATAAATTAAAATAGATAATTTTATTAAATAGATCAATTTACACCCAATATTGTAAAAAGCATAACTTTCACAATATATATCGGATTTCAATGAAACAAAAAGCTGTATTCTTAAAATTATATTTATTTTAATAATAAAGGATAAAATTAAAATATTTAATTTTAAATTTAGAAGTCAAAGTTTGACCAGATTGCCCAAAAATCCACTTTTTCTGGAAATATCCTATTTATTCGGGTTTGAAATTATAATTCACACAAAAATCAAAATATACTCTTAAAATAACAAAATTTATTCATTTTAATAAATATAATAAAGTTTTTAAATCAGATTTTTAATTTAAATAATTAAAATAAACAATTAAAAAAAGCACAAAATACTGGGTTGTTATAATCTCTCCCACTAAAATCTTTTCCTCCTCGAATAGAACGAACAAGGAAAACAAGGAAAAGCAAGATAGACAACAAATAGTACCTGGAAAAACAATTTCCGATTCGAAGCACGAATGCTCTCCTCCGTCTTCCAGGTACAATCTCGATCATCAGTACTTCACGATAATTTGATCAGACTAACAAATTTCCTTCTTAGCTGCTTCATACCTTCGCTGACAATACGAAGTGGCTTACTCTCGACAGTCAGATTAAGCTAAATATCCAAACTATCAAGAGCAGTTTGCTGAACAAAAGGAGATGGGTCAAGAAGATACTAGAGGAGATGTGAGACGTGGAATACATCATACACTCTAGAAGGTTTCTTGGGCAAATCTAAACAATAAGCCAAAGAACCAACTCTTTCCATACTAAAGAAGAGACCCTCAAAGAAGAAGAAGGTAGGAATAGACAGAAGAAAAAAATAGGTTGAAAGACAAGGATGAACCATATTTTTTTAAATTGAAATTTATATAGTTTAAAAAAATTTAAATTTATAACATTTTAAACATTTTATAATATGATGAATAGTCATTTTTTTCAAATTTGTTAGTTCGAAGCAAAGAACATTCAAATGTTTTTAAATTATTTAGAAAAATAAAATAAATGATCAAAATATCCTTTATATAATACTTTATCAAAATACTTTTATAACTCGATGTCTTAACAAGTTTACTTTCGTTCCTGCAGACTCTGGCCATGCGTTAATCAGGCGCAAAGCTAGAATTCTCCAGGTACTTAATAGACTTGTTTCAACACCCAGTGAAAATACTTGAAAAACCTTTTAAAAATAAATATGGAAAGTATAATCCAAGCAAATTAACCAAATAAAAACATTTGTCTAACCATGGATCGCAGATACATAATGGTTACGCCTAGATCCGCTAGGAAACAATCTGTATCCGTAAGCTTTCTCAGCCCTACGTGTTACGCCATGATGACTAGTAGAATGCAGAATACACAATGGTTACGCCTGGATCCTCCAGGAAACAATCTGTACCCCTAGGTAATCTCAGCTAGGCAGTTTCGCTACTAATGCGACCTACATAGATTGCAGGATACACAATGGTTACGCCTCGATCCTCCAGGAAAGAATCAGTACCCCTTGGCATCTCAGCTGGGCGGTTGCGCTATGCAGTCATGCTCGTAAGACCATGGAGATCACCATGGAATTCAATGGACACTCGAGTATCATATCCGAAAAACCCAAATCAGAGAGAATAATATCGATAGAATGAATCCACAGTGTGGCCACAAAGCGGATATGTAACGACCTGAAATTTTTGAAGATTTAAAAATGGAATTTAATATGATTTTGTATTAATGTTTAGATAGAGAAGAAAATCTTATAATTTATAATAAAGTGAATGTTAGAATTTAAATGAGCAATTATAATAAATGGAATAACATTGAAGCGAATAAAATTTGGATAGATTTAATGAAACCGAAATAAATTAAATAACGTAAATATTATATTTGAATATAATTGAATATGGAGAAAAAAAAGGTAAGTATTGAATTCAAATTATGTATAATTTGGGTAATAAAATAAGTTTATTTATGGAGTAAGATTGTTTATATTATTTTAGGCTAAAAATCAAATAGAAGAGAATAAGCCTAAATCTTAAGGGCATAATAACAATTATTATATATTACCTAATTTATTGGTCAATCAATTTATTTGAAATAAAGTCCTCTTAAATGTTAAGTAGTTTTAGTACTGTTATTGAGGAAACACTACTTAATGATTTTTAGTTTAGTAACGGAAGAGTGAATGCGAATTGATAGAAAACATAAATTTATTTATAAGTAAACAAGAGTACATATTGGACAAATTTATGATAATTGGATAATGCAGTGTTAATGGAAATTAATTAGTGTTATATATGGGATTTATACCTGGGTGGGTAAGTAGTAAACTTATAAATGAAAGAAAGTAAGTAGGTGACCATTTATTTACGTTATTTATTCATTTAGTATGTTAAATAAAAATTTGGGAATCAGATCTCAATTAAGGGAAATTAAGTTGTACGTTAATGTAAAATAAAATCTAATAAATATTACATTAATAAGGAATGCAGTACAAATGGTTAGGGATTGTCAAATTTGGTAAAAAGGGATTGGACTTGGGAAACTTTGTTAATTGAGTTCAAAACCTTAATTAATACGCGTAATTGACAAGACTCACATTTTTAAATATAAACGTTGATACAAATCTAAGATGTATATAGAAGTATCAGTGTAATGAAATGTAAACAAATGTTAAATATACTTATAGGATAACGTTTTTTTGAATAAAAAGAATGGAAATCAACATTTAATTATTTATTTGAATTTAAATCACGATAATATGATTTATTGCAATTAGATGGATTTAATATTTAAAAAAATTACGTAAATATTTATTTAGATGAATTGTAGTTATTTATGTAATGAGTAAGAATCTAATGTTAATTTCACTTATAAAATGACAGTTGATATTGAATGGAAAGAATGCAAATTTAAGTGTGTCAATATATTGGAAATTAGCTTATAATAATAGGTTTTACTGGAATTAAATGGAATCAAACATCTAATTATTAAGTTTATAGAAAGTTAAATGGAATGTAAGAATATTATGGTAATAGTTGTAAATCCAATATTTTATCCGTTTAATGATAGTGTATTGAATAATTGAATTTGATTTTTTTTAATAGTGGGTTAATTTATTTAATTTATAACAATTGGATTTATTGCAAATGAACGAAATCAAATATTTAACTATTACGTTAAAAAAAATTAAGTTGAAATTTGAAAATATTTATGAAATAATTCTAAATCCAATGGTAAACCTTTCTATTTGAAATTTATGAATGGAATAATTATGGGTTAATTCAATTTAATGGAGATTTTGGGAATTTATCTTTAATCGTTATTTTTATGAAATTGAGGATTTATATTGATTAATCTTTAATATATTGCCTTTTAAAAAAATTTAAATCATTGAAAATGTTTGTGAAGTATGAAGGTGATAAAATTGTCAAATTTAGAATTAATTTTTTTATTGGATTTAATTAATTAATAACAAATTTCTTTAATTAGTGTAAAAATAACCATTTTGGCCACTGACTCGGATTTCGACGAAACAAGTTTCACCGGATCCATAACGGTGAATTATAATAATGTTTCATGTTTCGTAGCGATCGAACTTGTCGTTTGATCGTACGGACTCGAAAGGCCTTGAAATTTATGCAATTGAAATCAATTGAAATCAATTTGAAAAATATTGTTTTCAGCATAACTTCTTCTTACGATGCCATTTGGACCTGAAACTTTTTCCATCACGTTCAGAATATTTTAAAACACCTATTTTGATATATGGGTTGACCCAATTTCATTCCGGAGTCAGAACGGTCTTTCTAACAACCTGATATTTTCTACCATTCGCATCCATTATAAGTGTATAGGTAGACACTCATGCCGGAATTGAATTTCTCAAAATACCGCATTGTAAATAAAAATTTGGCAAATCTCAGAATATACAGTAAATAAAAATCACAGATCACAGACACAGAGAAATAATAATGCAGCGGAAGTAAAAGAGATAGTAGTTCATGAAGCTACTATATAAATATATCAGAGTTACATAAGATACAATAGAAGAAATAAAGTACAACAGAAGTATAAATATGATAACCAAGTACAAGCTTAATAAAACAACCGAAATGAAAAGATGAAACTTGACAAGTAGATAATCTCCAGCGATTCCAATCTCCAGAAAGTGGAAATCCAAATCTGTGAATAACTCAGGCTGACCCGAGCGTAAATAAAAAATACAAACACTCGAGTCAGGACATACATACTTATACAATGTAAACCAACTCAAGTGAACTGTAGTAAAGGTACAAGTAACTTAGAAGATGCTTGGGACCGCCCATCCTCTAAGGATCTGTTAAACTATTTATTATGTAGTAATATACGCTATATACAGTAGTGTCTAATCAGTAAAGTATAATCATATAGAAAATAGCGTTAAGGGGATGGTGAACCTTAACGCGGTCGGATCTTTAAAACCAAAATCGTAGCAGGCTCGCTATAAGGAGATGACACGGCACGCGAGGCAATGCCAGGGTGGATACACCATTTGCACTCCCGGACCGTTGGGGACGACAAGCCAACAGCTTCCGCCCACCTCGAACAATACCCCCGAATCAAAGTGGCGCCACATATCGAATCACAAAAGTAATAGAATGGTTTCCGATGGAGCATGCTCGATGAAAGGAGGCGACCCTTTGTGTAGCCCGGTATAGCTCCTGTTTTAGTCATTTATGCCAACTCACGGGAGTTGGGTCCACGTAATATACCTCGAGAACGTCGCCACCATCCTACTTCATTCTGAAATCTCCACCGCGTACACAGTTGTTAAAGTGGTTTTCAGTATTGGCCGGCTATAAGACAATATCCAATCCCGGTCTCTTTAACAACCAATCGTTATTATAACCCGTAGTTATAAATTTAAAACAATATTTTATACTTTAAAAATAAAATATCATTTCAACCCAAATCTTTATCAAAATAAGGATTAAACCATTTCCAAACCATTTCAATATATCATCATACCATATCTTTTAATTCAAATATTTATCAAAATAAATATCAAGTCATTTCTAACCATTTCAATATATTAAATTATCATATCTTTTAAAAACTTCCTTTCAAATCATTTTAATATATCAAAATATCATAACCTTTCAAAACTTCGTTCAAATTACCTTATCTTTCAGCACTTCCTTTCAAATTATTTTAATATCAAAATGTCATATCTTTCAAAACTCAATTTTCAAATCATTTTAATATATCAAAATATCATATCTTTCAAAACTTCATTTCAAATCATTTTAATATATCAAAATATCATATCTTTCAGTACCACATTTCAAATCGTTTTAATATATCAAAATATCATATCTTTTCGAAACCACATTTCAAATCATTATTCCTTTTATTCAATTTAAAATACCATTTCAATTCATATTTCAAAACAGTTTATATTCAAAAAAAAAATCATTTTTAATCATAATAATGAAGTTATTATGTTAATAATTAAATTATTAAATTTCCAAATTTTTCAACTTCCAAAGTTCATTTATTCACTTACGTTTATCAAAATTGTAAAATTTCACTTTTCGCAGCATTTAGAAAACGCTACGGAAAGTTACATTCAAAACAGTTCAATATAACAAAAGGCAACATTTTAAAATGTTATAATAGGGTTTACTTAAATTTCAAATAAAATTAGTTAAATTCAAAAATTATAGCACTTACAAAAAAAATTGCTATAATAGCTTTTAATTCAATTTAGCTTTTTTTGTTCATTGTCATCAACTACAGCATTTACAAATGCTGTAATATCATTTACATTGTAATTAATAGCATTTCAAAAATGCAGTCAATTAACTTCAAATATTCAATATAATTTCTTAACCAATTATATTTTTTATTTAAAACATTTTAAATTCATAAAATCATACAATTTCACATTTATAAACATCATTTAATTTTCCTCAAGTTCATGATTTTATAAAGTTAAATTTCCATTCAAAAATCAAGATTTAATAATAATTCACTTATTAAATTTGCAATGTTCAATTTTAAATTCATTGCATTAAATTTCAACTTAACACTTAAGCTCAAATTCTCAAATATAACTTAGTTTTATTTTTATTTATTTAAGTAAAAGTTCACTTTTAAGTCAATTTCATAAATTTCCAATTTAGTTATATTTCAAAATTTCAACTTAAATTATTCATTCATTTCACATTTCAACTTTATTGAAAATCATTAATATGATATAAAATCACTTTGAATTCATTTAAATTCAAAATATCATAAATTTATCATAATTTCATATTCAATTTAACTTCCAATTATAATTAAATCAAATTTTCCAAAATAACTTACGTTCAAAATTTTCTAACTTTTCATTAATTCATTTTACTTACAATTATTCAGAAAATCAATAATATTTTACAAAAATGCTTTTTAATTAGATTTAAATCAAAAAAATTTAATATTTACATTTCTAAAATAATTTTTAAAATTTTTAGAAAACATATATTAACTACGGGTCTGTATATAATTTTCTACACTAGGAAAAGTGATACGGGTAATATATCATTTCAACCCGTTATTTACAAGGAAAATCCGAGTTTTATCATTTCAAACCCGCAGTCCCAAGTAAATGGAATAAATTGAAAATCATTCAGGCCTATCATTTCAGCCCATAACAATTTTTCCTTATTCTAAAGTCCGTTTGGGTATGTATCATTTCAACCCATAGTGATTTCTAATTTATAGGGAACTTGCAGTGTGATGAACAGATAAAATAAACAGAATAGCATGAAATAACAGTAACATATAATATAATAAGTGTAATAACAGGTGTGAACATCATATGATAATAATATAAGCATATATAACATGATAATACAGTTCTACAGATTCACAGGGTGTCAATTCACATTTGTATAAGTATAAACATCTGGTGAGATTTACTCACTTGTATTAGCTGGAGAAGACAAACAACTACACACAACAAAGATCTTCAAAGGCATGAAATCATGAATATGATTTGAGAGTGGAGAGCCAAATATTTATAGCCTTGGATGCATTCAAACAAAACAAATATATGAAACATAAGTTTCAAAAACAAGATATATTTAACAATGTTAGAAATAGATGTATGAAACAAAACCAAAGACTTCGCACTTGCTTCCTATGCTTGTTTGCATGGCCTAGGGGATTAATAAGGTCAGGTTTGAGCATGGTTTGGATCAGGTATGGGTAGGAAAAGGCGCGGTTACAAGGTGATGAAGTGGGTAGGAGTTTAAATGTAGAGAATACAAAAGGTTAAGGCATATATAAGAGTTTTGGTGAACTTTTTGGGCTCGGCTAAGGCATGTTTGGGCTCACCCTTTCAGGTTTTAGATCTGAACAGTAGCTTAGGTGATGGGTGTTGGTCATATCAAGGTGGTGGTGGTGGCCTAAGGTGGTGGACTTGGTGGTGGATGAAGGTAGTGAAGCAACTGGGCTAGGCTAACATGTTTTTAAGGAGTTTTCAAGGCTTTTGTGTGGAGTTTTGTCAAGGGGGAGGGTGCGGCCTAGTCAAGTTAGAGGAGGAGATGATGTTAAGCGGTGGATGGTGAAGAGGAGAAGGTGGTGGAGGTGATGGCCAAGGCTAGCTAGTGGTGGTCGAGTAAAACAAACAAAGAAAACAAGGCAAAAACAAGCAAAAAGGAAGGAGAAAACGTAGAAAAATATAGAGAAGCCATTACCAATTTTTCTCTAGCCATGAAAACTAGATGAAGAAGATGTTTTCATGTGAAAATGAAGAAAAAGAAGTCAGCTGAAGATAGTATAAGGAATGGCCAAAATAACTGATGTATTGATTGAAAAAGAAACGGTAAAAGAAACGGTGAAACGACTTTACGTTTCATAGCTTTTAAAACCTTCCATACTTCCTTTCCTTTTAAATCAAATAAAACAAAATAAAATTTAGCAAGTACATCTAAAAACCTAAACAAAGTGAAAAAAATAAAAATATATAATTAAATTTAAAGAAAATATAAAAAGAATTAAGAAAATTGCTTAAAAATTGAAAACAGGTTTCAAAAATTATAATTAAAACATTGATGGCTTTGGAAAAATTATACTTCATTTTAAAAATATTCTAAAGCAAAATTTTGAAATAAAATAATTTATTTATCATTTCTAAAATAAAATAAATAATTAAATTGGAGAAAAATAGAAAAGAACAAAAGAAAATGTTTAAAAATTGAAAACAGGGCATGGAAATTACCAGAAAAATACTACTAGTTCCTATGTGACGCCCCACCTCTATACCGACGCTAGCCAAGAACACTACTGTGAATGCTGTCAACTAGCACGGAGAATAAGGCTGTTGAGGAGCGACCATCCATGTAATTGCTTTGTGCGAGCATCGATATGTCAGATAGTATGACATGCAATTCTTTTCAAGTGGAAATCCGACATGCCGACACAAACTCAAAACTACTACACAGTGGCTATAATATCTTCGGAAACAAATATAGAAATAAACATAACATAAATCTGTCACAGACAATTCATATCACAAAGGCGAAATAGATATGAATATTACACATAAAAGTGTATATCAGAGTAGTGGTCAAAAGATCCACGATAATACAAAAGAATAGCAACACGTGCTATACAAAGGAATACAACTATGAGTCTATATCTCAAGCGTATACAACAAAATAAACTACTAATCTAAGTAGTTTGCCAAAAGTCAGAGTAATGATCCTGGATGAGAAGTCAAGCAGAAGCACCTGTAACATCTCGGTCTGACCCGAGTATTATTTAAGAAGAAAATAATAAACGGATCAGTCTAGCTATAAATATCAGAAGAAATGATATAGAATAGGAGATATGACATAAACATATAATAATCACAATGCCAAGCTGTGATAAATAAGTAATTGAAAATCAACATGAGATTAATTAATATCACAATAATCTACTCAGGATAAAAAGGAATGTCATACTCCTGATTTCATTCACCAAGCCACAATAAGTGACATATATATATCCATGCCAATCGTAAAAGTTGGTGAAACAAAAATTCCAGAAATCAACACACGAAATCCAGAAATCACAATAAAAAGGATGGCCAATCCCACAAACTGGACATCGACACACCTAAAAAGACATGCCCCATGAACAGTCGAACATCGATGCACCTAGAAAGATACGCCCCATGCTCTGGCATCGACGCACCAAGAAAGATACGCCCCATGCACAAATAAACATCGATGCACCTAGAAAGATACACCCCATGCACATATAAACATCGATGCACCTAGAAAGATACACCCCATGCTCTAGCATCGACGCACCTAGAAAGATACGCCCCATGCAAAAATAAACATCGATGCACCTAGAAAGATACACCCCATGCACAAATAAACATCGATGCACCTAGAAAGATACACCCCATGCTCTAGCATCGGCGCACCTAGAAAGATACGCCCCATGCGCAAATAAACATCGATGCACCTAGAAAGATACACCCCATGTAATGTCTAACATCGATGCACCTAGAAAGATACACCCCATGCTAAGTCGAACATCGACGCACCTAAAAAGATACGCCCCATGTCCCGACTTATTGAGTTGATTGCTCCACGAAGTAAATAAACATCGACGCACCTAAAAAGGTACGACCCATGTGAGAAATGCGACGAAGCTCAATAAAATGAGTAACAGTCCTCCACATAAACAAAGAGACATCGCACGTTGCTAGTCTAAACCACAAAGATGATCGTAATGATCAACGAGAAGTGTCAATTACAGTAAGCTAGTAAATATATGAGCTTAGCTTCATGTCCCATAACCACTAGCTTAACTTAAATATTTACGAACAAATTGTAGATCTCCACTAGAAAATTGTCACAAGAGTTTCAATCGAACAAGTCCAACAATTAACCAATAAAGTGAACGCAAGCGTTTCATACCACTTGTTTTACTAAGTCGTTTAATTAGATTTCTCATACGAGTGAGGTAAAGGTTTGTATATACTAATAGATTGAAAAACTGTTTTGTAAACGAATTTGGTATTAAAGTAGAGTTGAAATCATTTAAAGAAAGAGTTTTGATATTTACTACTAGTATAGAAAACCTTTATATTTGTAAAGTGACAAATCACAAAGAAGATTGTAAGAACAACCAATTACTAAATTCACATTCGAAGACGTGAATAAAATCCAAAGAAATCGATACCAAATCCATAGAAATGGATATTTCCAAAAAGATCCATAAGAAGAAGTCATCAAAGTCGACAATAAGTGATAACGATTAATAGGATCGCTAAAATCGATAAACAATGGAAATTCACGCAAAACAGCTTGAATAGGCAAAAATAAACATTTCCAGACGTCTGATTTGGAATCCAGACGTCTGGATTTGTTCTCTGGAAATAACCCAGAGAACACTCAGACGTCTGAAACCTCAAGTCAGACGTCTGAGACCTATCCAGACGTCTGGTTTGATGGTTCAGACGTCTGAAAATAGTCTCTGGCTTTTTTTTATAATATGCGTGCATACATTTTTACATTCCAGGTCCAAACCAGACATCTGGACTTGGTCACCAGACGTCTGGTCACCTGGTCTAGGCAACAATTTGCCTAGGCCAAAGTGGCCAAAACGTATCGGGAGCGATCGGACGAGCAACGACGACTAAGGATTTATGCCTAGCGACAACCCGGTCTTATAGGCTCTCCGAAACACCTCTTAAAGCATGATCAAACATCAAAGTTATGATTCTTAAAGATTTGGCTTCAAACACCAAAAATGGAAATATTCACAAAACCAATCTAAATCAAAAGCAATTACACATTTATAAATGTTAGGGATTCATACCTAACAACAAAGATAGATATAGACATAGATGTGAGATTAAAAATCTCACCTTTGAACCCAAATTAAATGAATGAGAGGCTTGAATCAATGGAAGACCAACCACACTTCAATCTCAACTCAAGAAGCTTGATTCTAAGCTAAAAAGAGAAACATTTCCCCAATTAGGTTTAGCAATTTTCTAAAATCAAAGAGAGAATGAGTTGGAGAAGAAGAAGAGGAAGCTTACCAATGGGTTCTCTTGAACTTTGGAGCAAGAACTTGGATTTTGCTATGGAACTAGGGCTTGGAGTTTTAATTTCCACTCCTCTCCACCATTGTTGCTAAAGCTTGAAGGGTTAGGAATTGGAAATGAAGTAAATGAGGAGGTGAGGGGTTGGGACTGAATACATAAGTGGGCTCAGCCCAAACCAAAACCCTAAGTGAAAAGTAGCAAAAATCAACTTTCTCCAAACATATCGAAGCTTATACTCAAAAAGGTCACAAACGGCATTTTGAACTCAATGGAGGTGGTCTCGAGTCCTAATTCGGCTGTTTGCAAAAAGTAGCTTTTCGGACCAAAATCCGATGAACGGTGAAATATTTAAATAAAATATTTAAATATATAATCGATAAATATGCGGGTAGTTACAGACTCCCCTCCTTAAAGAAATTGCGTCCTCGCAATAATTAAGAAGGAAATATAAGAAGTAACAACCATAGAAGCATATTAACACAAAAGAAAATTTGAATCAAGAAGTTCACCATTAAGAGCACGAAGGAGTAAATCTGAAAGTTTTCGTTCGATGAATTCTCAAGATTTCACATGAGCAATCCTGTAACGTCCCGGAAATTTTCGACTTTCGAAAATTCAACATCGATACTCACTTTATCGACTGCCGAGAAATCGATGGCCGGAAACCCAAAATGTTAGGGTTTAAGAAAGAAGAAAGAGAAGAAGAAGAGGGAAAAGATAGAAAAATAGAAATGAAAGAAAATAGAGGGAGAAGGAAATTGAAAATAGAACGGAATAGAAAACAACTGAACAACATCAGAATCTCTCAATCGCAGCGGAACAACATATAATAGATAAATAAATAATCTTTAAACAAAGAACTATTTCAATTATTACATTACATCACATCATATCATCATTACATCAGAGTGTACAACAACAAACAACATCAAACAGCGGAAAAGAAATACTATATACTAATAATACGCCATGCCATCCATCTTGCCTCCAGCAACTCCTGAATATCCAGAATATCCTGATAAACCTGTCTCTTGACTGCCCGTGTGGAAATTGGTGGGCACCCATAGTTTAGGAAGGAAAACAATAAACTCCGAGTCAGTCATGTGACTGGTGTGAGAACTCAAAACAGTTTATTTATCTTTAAAATCAAAATAGAGGAATATTTTTAAAGTCAATTCGCAATGCTTTTAAAAATGAGACTACCATAAGACCTCCCACCACACACACAATGCAAACGCAGACTTGGAGGAGATTTCTTCTTATGTTAATCAAAGATGCTTGATACGCATTAAAAAGAAACATTTGATATTATTTTTAGTGCATAGTGTAGGGAAAATCATTTCGAAAGTAGAATATAAATCTTAGCCAGCATAGGTACCATTATAGTATGCTTACTATAGCTACCATATTAGATGGCAGGTTCTACAGCTAAAACCGTACAAGTCTCGTATTGTTTCTTTGGATTTCCAACGAATGATCAGGCCAAGGAACTTCCCATTTCCACATGAGAACGCCTCTGGATGGACGTCCCCGAGAACCAAACCGGATCTCTACCAACACAAGGCCGGGTTACCCCTAACTGAGTAACAACTGACCGAATATGCCATCCCCGGGTCCTTTGGGATCTTTCACCGAGCGCTCGTAATCAATTCACACAATCATAAAGTGTTTTCAACATGAGTAAGTATCTGGGCTCCATACCATGATAACACCCTTTTCTAGAAGGAAATGCACATACCTAAATGGCGCTACCCCTCATAACCTTGCTGCATCTTTCCTGTTTTGACCATTCCCGAGGTGTGAGGCTCGACGAAGTCACGTCCACAAAAACATACTTTATACAAAAGCCATGCTTTGGGTCAACAAATGATCATAGAAATGATCACCAGGATAGACGATCAAATAGATGATCCTATCACAAATAATCAACGCAATGATCATTTCACAGCAACACTCAGCATGTCACATTACCAAATTGAGAATATATCGCTGATAACCTTCAACTACATAACCTCTGAGCTCGTACGTCTCAGAGAAGGGTGTTAAGCTAAAAGAATAAATTCTCCGCCACCAACAGAAATATATTTGAAAGAAATCTGCTTTATAGCTCAATTTGTAACGTCAGACATACAATCCATACAAGTCTGTTCTGGGCTCGAACAGAACCGAAGGCACTTACAAAGAAGTCCTTGCAATCCGGATAATCTCTAATCACGTCCGGACTTCCCATCACATAGGGAGTCTCTATACCGTAGCTACTCGGTGCAAAGATAATCGACGAGTTGTCCTTTCGCTTTCAAAAAGATCCGGTCTTCAACACCGGTCTTCAAATGCAATTCATAACGACGTATCACATATTCGGAATGGGTTATACGACCCTATGGTCCTTTCCCGGTTAACCCGAATAGTGAGCGCTTATTTAAAAATAAGTGTGGCATTCAAATTCAAACAAATCACATCAAATACCCATTCAAAGTGAAATATTGATAGTCGGTTATTGAACTATCAATGGATATGCACACATCACCAGATTCCAAATAATTTTTCAAATTATTTATTTTCCAAAAATATCTTTACTAGATATATAATTTTCACACTTCAAAAATAAATCAATATTTATTTTTTTAAACAAATTCCCTTTTTATTCATAAATTCCATAGTGAATTTTTCATTCCAAAATATCCATGCAGATACGATTTTAATTATTCATTTCAATTTATCTTCAAAAAGATAAATTCTCAAAATATTCCCTTTATATTGGAAAAAATTTCCATACTTATTTATTCATAAGTAATTCACAAATTTTATTTATTTTCAACCTTTGGAAAATATTCAATATACTTAAATCGAAATTAAGTATATATTTCATTCTTTAAGGAAATCATGCTCTTAAACATATTTATTTGGGCCAAAACGAATGTTGCGTAAAACATCGTTACGACGTCCCAAAATCACTAGCATAGGGATTCGAATTTAAGATAGATATATAAATTCCAATACTATACAAACATTTCCTTTCGGAAATCATTTACTATAACAACAGTGTTATAGTCCACCATTTCCTTCTATTTCTCGAAAACGTCTATTTCAATAATAAATGTTGAAATCTATGGTTTCGAATCTTAATGCTTTTAAAACAATCGTTAAATCGTTTTAATTCTATTTAAAACATCACATTCAAAACAATTTCTTTAACATATTATTCACTATTCAAAAACGTGAATATACTACGTTAACCAATTTCATCATTTCTATACATTTTAAAGGATTATTCACTGTCTAAAACGTGAATATAACTTCATAAATAAGTTATAACAATTTACTTATCAACATAAGTCGTTTGCGAATTTTATAAAACAACGTTTATAAATTCTATTTCTATTTGTTTTATAACTACTTCCTTTTTATACATCTCCTTTATTAACCTATTCGATTTATAACTCAATTATAAACCAAAAGTTCACATTATAAGTTAAATGCTTATAAAACGATTATTTTACAAAATCGTTCTTTTAAACTTCATAATTATAAATCTTATAACTTATAAGATTCATTGATTTACCCAAATATATTCTTTAATAACTTCACAAAATTTATAAATCCTACTATTTATAAATTTCATTTATAACTTCACCATTTATAATTTTATAAATTCCATTCACTTATGCAATCCATTTTCACTTCCTTCAAACACTTATAAAAACTCATTTCATAATCTCAATATTTCAATTTATAAATATCCATTTATAAGTCTCTTATATAAATCAATTTATATTATTCTTTTAAAACATCTTTAATCCCCTTTATAATTTCATCATCTTGATTTATAAAATAATCAAATTTTATAAATCCTATTTTTTAACTTTTTACAATAAATCCAAAAATCCCGATTTAAACTCTTTTTATAAAATTATTAACCCATATTTTCAAAAATCAACTTTTAACTATATTTCTCAAAAATCATAATTTTTATAACATTAAAATTTATAACGTTTATTTATTTAAAATGGATCAATTCAAAAAAAAATTTATAAACGTATACTCTTCAAAAATCGCTTTAAAAATCCTTTCAAAATTCCAAAATTTGGTCCAATGATGCTACATACCAAATAGTCAATCACGACAACAACGATATCATATATCGATATGATAATCCATCAAATATCAAAATATCTGAAATCAAAAAAAACTGTTGAGGAATCCAGTTGGATCCCTCCAACCTGTTTTCCTGCATCCACAAACATTAGCACAATACCAATTCCGCTCCAGTACGGAATTATCGCGGTATATGGGATTTAAAATATTATCCGCTTAATAGACGACGCAATAGGGTCTCATCCGCTATACAAATGCAGGAAAACAATAACTCCAATATATACATATGCCAATATATATATATAAATATTGCTATTATATATAATACCAATTTCACTGTTTATGAAATATTCGCGGTATATGTTTTTAATAAATAACATCCGCTTACTAACGGCGCATAATGTCTATTTTAACAATCAATAGATATCAATCAACATTCAAACATGCATTCAAATATTTTAAATCTAACTATTTTAAAATTAAAATCGAAACTGATTCGATTGAGTGAGAAGTTCTCACCTTGATTTCAATTTCGTTTTAGCGATTTATTTCGAATAAAATTAAACGGACGTTTAATTATATCCAAAATTCTCACTAACTCCAAATGACTCCAATCCAATTCCATAGCGTAGTGCTCGTCCATACGATTCCAACGCAACTGGTTTCGCGCGTTTTCGACCTCGTATGAAAAAGTTATGCATTTATGAAGTTACACGATCTATAACTTATAAATTTACAATTAACTTTTATTTTTTAAACCTAAATAATATCTGCCATTCGATCTGGTCTCCCTCCATCAGGCCGTGCGCACACCCCCTGTAACGCCCCGAGAATTTTCGACTTCCGAAAATTCGACATCGATACTCACTTTATCGACTGCCGAGAAATCGAAGGCCGAAAACACGGAATGTTATGGGTTTTAAAAAGAATTTAAGAAAAGAAAGAAGAGAGAAGTAGAAGAAGATAACAGAAAATAGAGAGAGAGGAAGATAAAAAAAATAGAAAATTTGATAATAGAAGATAGAAGAATTTTTTTTTAAAATAGAACGGGACAGAAAGGAACAACAAAATCTCACAATTCACAGCGGAACAACATATAATAATAAATGAATAATCTTTAAACAAAGAACTATATCAGTTATTACATTACATACATTTCATTACATCATATCATCAGAGTATACAACATCAACAACATCAAACAGTGCAGCGGAAAAAGAAATACTATATAAGTAATATGCCATGCCATCCATCTTGCCTCCAGCAACTCCAGAATATCCAGAATATCCTGATAAACCTAACTCTTGACTGCCCGTGTGGAAAATTGGTGGGCACCCAGAGTTTAGGAAGGAAAACAATAAACTCCAATTCAGTCATGTGACTGGTGTGAGAACTCAAAACAGTTTATTTATCTTTAAAATCAAAATAGAGGAATATTTTTAAATTCAATTCGCAATGCTTTTAAAAATGAGACTACCATAAGGCCTCCCGCACACACACACATGCAAACGCAGAATCGGAGGAGATTTCTCCTTATGATAGTCAAAGATGCTTGATACGCATTTAAAATAACATTTGATATTATTATTAGTGCATAGTGTATAACAAATTCATTTCGAAAGTAGAATATAAATCTTAGCCAACATACGACCATTATCGTATGCCTACTATAGCTACTATCCAAACAGTGGTGACCACCATAAGTGAATAGCAGGTTCTACAACTAATACCGTACAAGTTTCGTATTGGGAATTGGATTTCCAACGAATGATCAGGCCAAGGAACTTCCCATTGCCACATGAGAATGCCTCTGGATGGACATCCCCGAGAACCAAACCGGATCTCTACCAACACAAGGCCGGGTTACTCCTAACTGAGTAACAACTGACCGAATATGCCATCCCCCGGTCCTTTGGGACCTTTATCAACCGAGCGCTCGTAATCAATTCACACAATCATAAAGTGTTTTCAACATGAGTAAGTATCTGGGCTCCATACCATGATACCACCCTTTTCCAGAAGGAAATGGACACATCCTAAAGGGTGCCACCCCTCATAACCTTGCTGCTTCTTTCCTGTTTTGACCATTCACGGGGTGTGAGGCTCGACGAATTCACGTCCACAAAAACATACTTTATACAAAAGCCATGCTTTGGGTCAACAAATGATCAACACAATGATCACAAGGATAGACGATCAAATAAACGATCCTATCACAAAAAATCAACACGATGATCATTTCAGCATCACCCAGCATGTCACATTACCAAATTGGGAATATATCGCTGATAACATTCAGCTATATAACCTCTGAGCACGTACGTCTCAGAGAAGGGTGTTAAGCTAAAAGAATAAATTCTCCGCCACCAACAGAAATATATTTGAAAGAAATCGGCTTTATATCTCAACTTGTAATGTCAGACATACAATCCATACAAGTCTGTTCCGGGCTCGAACAAAACCGAAGGCACTTCTTACGAAGCCCTTGCAATACGGGTATTCACAATCCCGATCGAATTTCCCATCACTTAGGAGATCTCTATACCAGGAGCTACCCAGTGCAGAGACAATCGATAGGTCATCCTATCGCTTTCACAAATACTCGGTCTTCAACACCGATCTTCAAATGCAATTCATAACGACGTATCACATATTCGGAATGGGTTATACGACCCCATGGTCCTTTCCCGGTTAACCCGAATAGTGAGCGCTTATTCTATAATAAGTGTGCATTCAAATTCAAACAAATCACATCAAATACCCATTCAAAGGGAAATATTGATAGTCGGCTATTGAACTATCAATTGATATGCAAACTTCACCAGATTCCAAATAATTTTCCAAATTATTTATTTTCCAAAATATCTTTACAAGATATTTAATTTCAACACTTCAAAAATAAATCAATATTTATTTTTCAAACAATTTCCACTTTCACATATAAATTCCTTAGTGAATTTATATTTCAAAATATTCATGCATATATGATTTCAACTATCCATTTCAATTTATCTTCAAAAAGATAAATTCAATATATTCACTTTATATTGGAAAACAATTCCATACTTATTAAAAATAAGTAATTCAAATCTTTTATTTTCAACCTTGGAAAATATTCAATATACTTAAATCGAATTAAGTATATAATTCATTCTTTAAGGAGATCATTCACTTAAACATATTTACTTGGGCCAAAACGAATGTTGCGTAAAACATCGTTACGACAACCCAAAATCACTAGTATAGGGATTCGAATTTAAAATAGATATATAAATCCCAATACTAATCAAAAAAAACATTTCCTTTCGGAAATCATTTACTATAACAACAGTGTTATAGTCCACCATTTCCTTTTATTTCTCGAAACATCTATTTCAACAATAAATGTTGAAATCTATGGTTTCGAATCTCAACACCTTTAAAACATCGTTAGATCGTTTTAATTCTATTTAAGACATTACTTTCAAAATAATTTCTTTAACGTATTATTCACAATTTAAAACGTGAATATACTATGTTAACAAATTTCATCCTTTTATTCATTTTAATTCAAAGGATTATTCATTATTCAAAAATGTGAATATAACTTCATTAATAGGTTTCAACACTTTTCTTATCAAAATAAGTCGTTTGCGAATTTATAAAACAACGTTTATAAATTCCATTTCTATTTATTTATAAAAACTTCCTTTTTATAAATTCCTTTTATTAATCTATTCGATTTATAACTCAATTATAAACCAAAAGTTCACATTATAAGTTAAATGCTTATAATTTATTTGTTTACAAGAATCGTTCTTTTAAACATCTCAATTCATAAATCTTATAACTTATAAGATTTGTTTATTTATCAAAACTCCATTCTTTCAATAATTTTATAAATTTTATGAACCTACTGTTTATAAAATTTCATTTATAAGTTCACTGTTTATAATCCTGTAAATTTCTTTCATTCACTAAATCCATCTTCATTTCATTCAAACACTTATAAAAACTCGTTTTATAATGTCTATATTTCAATTTATAAATATCCATTTATAAATCTCTTAATATAAATTAATTTATATTATTCTTTAAAACGTCTTTAAATTCCTTTAAAATTTCACCGTTCTCTTGATTTATAAAATAATCAAATTTTATAAATCTTATATTCAAACTTTTAATAATAAACTCAAAAATCCAGTTTAAACTATTTTATAAAATCATTGATTCATATTTCTCAAAAATCGACTTTTAATCGTATTTCTAAAAATCAGCTTTTTAACTATATTTCACAAAAACCATAATTTTTATAACTTTAAAAATTATAACGTTTATTTATTTATAATGGATCAATTCCAAAAATATAGTATATTTTCAAAATCACTTTTAAAATCATTTTAAAATCCCAAAATCTGGGTCCAATGATGCTACACACCAAATAGTCAATCACAACAACAACGATATCATATATCAATATGAAAATCCATCAAATATCAAAATATCTGAAATAAAATAAAAACTGTTGAGGAATCCAGTTGGATCCCTCCAACCTGTTTCCTGCATCCAAAAACATTAGCACAATACCAATTTCGCTCCAGTACGAAATTATCGCGGTATATGTTCTTAATAAATATTATCCGCTTAATAACGGCGTAATAGGGTCTCATCTGCTAAACAAAAAAATTGCGGGAAATCAACAACTGCAATATATACATATGCCAATATATATATATATTGATATTACATATAATACCAATTTCACTGTTTATGAAATATTCGCGGTATATGTTTTTATTAAATAACATCCGCTTACTAACGACGCATAATGTCTATTTTAACAATCAATAATTTACAATCATCATTCAAACATGCATTCAAATATTTTAAATCTAACTATTTAAAATAAAATCGAAACCTATTCGATTGAGTGAGAAGTTCTCACCCTGGTTTTAATTTCCGTTTTAGCTTTTATTTCGAATAAAATTAAACGCGCGTTTAATTTTACCCAAAATTCTCACTAACTCCAAACGACTCCAAACCAACTCCATCGCGTAGTGCTCGTCCATACGATTCCAACGCAACTGAGTTTGCATTTTTTCGACCTCGTATGAAAAAGTTATGTATTTTTGAAGTTACACGTATTTTATTATACAATTTACAACATAAACTTAAATTTTTCTAACCAAAAACAATCCCAGCCCTTGGATCCAACTTGAGTGCATCTGGACCGTCCTCCCCCTCTTCCTCATCACGTTCCACACTACAGGTAATAGGCCGTCACTTGAACCCATTCAACATAGATTAGGGTTTCATAATACTCCTCCTATGCTCGATGAAAACTCGATCGGGGAACTCCGTTGCGAAGCCCATCTCCTCCACCAGGTTCGGCCCCCACCCTATGAAGCTCGGCCATGTCTATAGCCTAGGGTTGCGTGCGTGACCTGATGAGAACGGCCATGTTTTGCTCCTCCATCGTCGCACTATTTACGATCATCACCGTATGGAATCGAAGCTCTCGTCGAGCTCTACGACCTTCGTGTTGAACACTTCGGGTAAATGTTTGTAGATTGAGAGAGATTGAGGGAAGAAAATGGGAAAAATCTGGCCTTTGAATTATAAAGTGGCGGCTAGCAACATGAATTAGGGTTAGGGTTTCTTATTTTAGCAAATTTATGAAGATGGTGGTCTATTTATAAGGAACGAGCGACACTATTCATCCCGGAAATTCCGAACTCCGATTTAGACGCCGTAACTAGCGTACCTAGGGTTTATCCCGCGTTCCGGACACAATGGAACAGGTTTCGGAAGCTAATTCGGAAGTATGTGCGAGTTATGGCTGTAAACGCTCAATTTGAATTAAACCGATTTAAGTCGATTTCTAGGCGTTTTAATTTGTACCGGACAAACGGTAAATCCAAACGACTTGAAATTTGAAACCTTACAATAATATCACATTACGGATCCGATGAAACTGGTTTCGTCGAAATCCGAGACAGTTTGAAAAATGGCTATTTTGACTCGCCAAATTTAAATTAAAAACGATTCGATGCGTTTCGAGCTGCCTCGATCAAACGATAGCTCCGATTGACACGAAAATTGAAATCCGGTAATAACTAACTATTACGGATCCAATGGAACTGGTTTCGTTCAATTCTGAGACTGTTCAAAAATTGGCTATTTTACAGTCGATTATTAAATATTAAAATATTCAATTTTCACAAATTAACTTTTAATTCGATTTTAAAAGTTCTAAAATATTTCTATAACTCCAGTATGATTAAATAAAATTTCCCAAATTATTTTCAATCATATTTAACTCAATTTTTAATTATTTCCATAATTTAACGTATTAAATTATCGATTTAATTATTCAATTAAATCCAAAAATTCAAAATAAAATTTATTTGACTTATAAATTCACTTATTAATATTTAAAATAAATTAAATACTCAAATTTTAATAATTAAAAATTCTGGGTCGTTACAATCTTTCCCCCTTAAAAGAATTTCGTCCTCGAAATTACAATTAAGAAAGGTTACAGAATTTATTAACTTTCCAAAATTCATAATTAAATTCCTTACAATACTTTACTAAGTTTTCCAAATCATACTTTGTTATCTTTTCAAAAACAATTACTATTGTTTGACTTTCAACTTCAAATCAAAGTTTAAAGTTCTCAAAATTTTCCAATTTTCTCAAAAATTTTCTAACGCCTTAAATTTTCGGAAAAATTTGCCATAGTCTCCTTTGCGCGGCTCGGTCCGAAAAAAAAATGACAGTATATATATCACAAATATACATCTCATCAAGTAATGAGGCATCCCGCAGGGAAAAAAGTGTAAAAGTACGATATTTAATCCGAGATATGTACCTTATATTTTATTAGCAAGCATATACGGCTAATATAGCGCGAAAGCGAGCTCCAAATGCGAAGCAAACGCTATCCGCACCTACTAATCACTCAACAAACAACATGAGAATCATGCATATAGACAAATAATCTCAATATACAACATATAGCAACATAATAACTATATATGTCACATAGCAAATGCAACCAAACAACAAATGCAAACATCAACCAATTACCATTCATAATCAAATGAATTTTCATTCATATTCTCATTAATATTCAATGAATTGGTTTTCACTTTAAATCATATTTGATTTATTTACATTGGATTTTTTTTATCAACATTCATTCTCAATTCAATTAGTTTACATTTACTAATTAAATCCAATTCACACTCAATTCTATTCAAATTTATTTACTTCTAATTTGAATTCAATTTACTTTAGCTTTCCACTTCATTAATACTTAATGAACTTATATAAAATCAACTACAATCATATAACAACCAATGTATTATTAATTACAACTAAATTCCTTTGCTTATATTCATTCTCATTTAATTTATTCAACTTCCAATAACATTAGATTTTAATGAATTAACATTCATTATTTCATACCAACTTGATTCACATTCAATTGATTAACGTTCAATCGATTCATTAATTCAATTCAATTCTAAAGTTGAATTTCATTCACATAACTTAAGTTCACATTTATTACTTAACTTCATTAATTTAGTTTGATATCAATATCAATTCCATTCAACAACACTTAAGTTATACTTCCATTTAACTTTAAATTCACTTTTATTCACAACTCATATTCATAGATATATTCATATAGTTTCACTTTTTATATATATAAGTTTATTTCACAATTGTAAATCATTTTAATTATAATTCAATCCTTATAATTCTTTTACTTATACAATTATTCTTTTATTTAGATTATTCAAACAACCTAACAATCAACTTATATACACTAATAATTTTGAAAAATTATTCCTTATATATAAAATATAATCAAGGTAAAATTATTTCATTCACCCAATTTAAAACAATATTGTGCCGAATTGTTCTATTCAAGTGTTTAGAAACCCCTTCGGCATAGTCTTGCGGACCACGCTGACGAAAGTTCATATGCCACTCAATAAACCAATCATCACAATATAAAACAATTTTATATACACTAACAAATACGCTCTCATAGCTATTATTACACTCAAACTCATTCTAGAGTACTGCTGACTCTATCTCTAACGAGTAATACCCTACAGAACCATGGTTGTCGCTTAACCATCAGCTCTGATACCAAATGTAACGCCCCGAGAATTTTCGACTTCCGAAAATTCGACATCGATACTCACTTTATCGACTGCCGAGAAATCGAAGGCCGAAAACACGGAATGTTATGGGTTTTAAAAAGAATTTAAGAAAAGAAAGAAGAGAGAAGTAGAAGAAGATAACAGAAAATAGAGAGAGAGGAAGATAAAAAAAATAGAAAATTTGATAATAGAAGATAGAAGAATTTTTTTTTAAAATAGAACGGGACAGAAAGGAACAACAACAAAATCTCACAATTCGCAGCGGAACAACATATAATAATAAATGAATAATCTTTAAACAAAGAACTATATCAGTTATTACATTACATACATTTCATTACATCATATCATCAGAGTATACAACATCAACAACATCAAACAGTGCAGCGGAAAAAGAAATACTATATAAGTAATATGCCATGCCATCCATCTTGCCTCCAGCAACTCCAGAATATCCAGAATATCCTGATAAACCTAACTCTTAACTGCCCGTGTGGAAAATTGGTGGGCACCCAGAGTTTAGGAAGGAAAACAATAAACTCCAAGTCAGTCATGTGACTGGTGTGAGAACTCAAAACAGTTTATTTATCTTTAAAATCAAAATAGAGGAATATTTTTAAATTCAATTCGCAATGCTTTTAAAAATGAGACTACCATAAGGCCTCCCGCACACACACACATGCAAACGCAGAATCGGAGGAGATTTCTCCTTATGATAGTCAAAGATGCTTGATACGCATTTAAAATAACATTTGATATTATTATTAGTGCATAGTGTATAACAAATTCATTTCGAAAGTAGAATATAAATCT
Source organism: Allium cepa (assembly GCA_030765085.1). Taxonomy (NCBI): domain Eukaryota; kingdom Viridiplantae; phylum Streptophyta; class Magnoliopsida; order Asparagales; family Amaryllidaceae; genus Allium; species Allium cepa. Next base: position 289,425,604 of record CM060934.1, read on the forward strand.
TAGCCAACATACGACCATTATCGTATGCCTACTATAGCTACTATCCAAACAGTGGTGACCACCATAAGTGAATAGCAGGTTCTACAACTAATACCGTACAAGTTTCGTATTGGGAATTGGATTTCCAACGAATGATCAGGCCAAGGAACTTCCCATTGCCACATGAGAATGCCTCTGGATGGACATCCCCGAGAACCAAACCGGATCTCTACCAACACAAGGCCGGGTTACTCCTAACTGAGTAACAACTGACCGAATATGCCATCCCCCGGTCCTTTGGGACCTTTATCAACCGAGCGCTCGTAATCAATTCACACAATCATAAAGTGTTTTCAACATGAGTAAGTATCTGGGCTCCATACCATGATACCACCCTTTTCCAGAAGGAAATGGACACATCCTAAAGGGTGCTACCCCTCATAACCTTGCTGCTTCTTTCCTGTTTTGATCATTCACGGGGTGTGAGGCTCGACGAATTCACGTCCACAAAAACATACTTTATACAAAAGCCATGCTTTGGGTCAACAAATGATCAACACAATGATCACAAGGATAGACGATCAAATAAACGACCCTATCACAAATAATCAACACGATGATCATTTCAGCATCACTCAGCATGTCACATTACCAAATTGGGAATATATCGCTGATAACATTCAGCTATATAACCTCTGAGCACGTACGTCTCAGAGAAGGGTGTTAAGCTAAAAGAATAAATTCTCCGCCACCAACAGAAATATATTTGAAAGAAATCGGCTTTATATCTCAACTTGTAATGTCAGACATACAATCCATACAAGTCTGTCCCGGGCTCGAACAAAACCGAAGGCACTTCTTACGAAGCCCTTGCAATACGGGTATTCACAATCCCGATCGAATTTCCCATCACTTAGGAGATCTCTATACCAGGAGCTACCCAGTGCAGAGACAATCGATAGGTCATCCTATCGCTTTCACAAATACTCGGTCTTCAACACCGATCTTCAAATGCAATTCATAACGACGTATCACATATTCGGAATGGGTTATACGACCCCATGGTCCTTTCCCGGTTAACCCGAATAGTGAGCGCTTATTCTAAAATAAGTGTGCATTCAAATTCAAACAAATCACATCAAATACCCATTCAAAGGGAAATATTGATAGTCGGCTATTGAACTATCAATTGATATGCAAACATCACCAGATTCCAAATAATTTTCCCAATTATTTATTTTCCAAAATATCTTTACAAGATATTTAATTTCAACACTTCAAAAATAAATCAATATTTATTTTCAAACAATTTCCACTTTCACATATAAATTCCTTAGTGAATTTATATTTCAAAATATTCATGCATATATGATTTCAACTATCCATTTCAATTTATCTTCAAAAAGATAAATTCAATATATTCACTTTATATTGGAAAACAATTCCATACTTATTAAAAATAAGTAATTCAAATCTTTTATTTTCAACCTTGGAAAATATTCAATATACTTAAATCGAATTAAGTATATAATTCATTCTTTAAGGAGATCATTCACTTAAACATATTTACTTGGGCCAAAACGAATGTTGCGTAAAACATCGTTACGACAACCCAAAATCACTAGTATAGGGATTCGAATTTAAAATAGATATATAAATCCCAATACTAATCAAAAAAAACATTTCCTTTCGGAAATCATTTACTATAACAACAGTGTTATAGTCCACCATTTCCTTTTATTTCTCGAAACATCTATTTCAACAATAAATGTTGAAATCTATGGTTTCGAATCTCAACACCTTTAAAACATCGTTAGATCGTTTTAATTCTATTTAAGACATTACTTTCAAAATAATTTCTTTAACGTATTATTCACAATTTAAAACGTGAATATACTATGTTAACAAATTTCATCCTTTTATTCATTTTAATTCAAAGGATTATTCATTACTCAAAAATGTGAATATAACTTCATTAATAGGTTTCAACACTTTTCTTATCAAAATAAGTCGTTTGCGAATTTATAAAACAACGTTTATAAATTCCATTTCTATTTATTTATAAAAACTTCCTTTTTATAAATTCCTTTTATTAATCTATTCGATTTATAACTCAATTATAAACCAAAAGTTCACATTATAAGTTAAATGCTTATAATTTATTTGTTTACAAGAATCGTTCTTTTAAACATCTCAATTCATAAATCTTATAACTTATAAGATTTGTTTATTTATCAAAACTCCATTCTTTCAATAATTTTATAAATTTTATGAACCTACTGTTTATAAAATTTCATTTATAAGTTCACTGTTTATAATCCTGTAAATTTCATTCATTCACTAAATCCATCTTCATTTCATTCAAACACTTATAAAAACTCGTTTTATAATGTCTATATTTCAATTTATAAATATCCATTTATAAATCTCTTAATATAAATTAATTTATATTATTCTTTAAAACGTCTTTAAATTCCTTTAAAATTTCACCGTTCTCTTGATTTATAAAATAATCAAATTTTATAAATCTTATATTCAAACTTTTAATAATAAACTCAAAAATCCAGTTTAAACTATTTTATAAAATCATTGGTTCATATTTCTCAAAAATCGACTTTTAATCGTATTTCTAAAAATCAGCTTTTTAACTATATTTCACAAAAACCATAATTTTTATAACTTTAAAAATTATAACGTTTATTTATTTATAATGGATCAATTCCAAAAATATAGTATATTTTCAAAATCACTTTTAAAATCATTTTAAAATCCCAAAATCTGGGTCCAATGATGCTACACACCAAATAGTCAATCACAACAACAACGATATCATATATCAATATGAAAATCCATCAAATATCAAAATATCTGAAATAAAATAAAAACTGTTGAGGAATCCAGTTAGATCCCTCCAACCTGTTTCCTGCATCCAAAAACATTAGCACAATACCAATTTCGCTCCAGTACGAAATTATCGCGGTATATGTTCTTAATAAATATTATCCGCTTAATAACGGCGTAATAGGGTCTCATCCGCTAAACAAAAAAAATGCGGGAAATCAACAACTGCAATATATACATATGCCAATATATATATATTGATATTACATATAATACCAATTTCACTGTTTATGAAATATTCGCGGTATATGTTTTTATTAAATAACATCCGCTTACTAACGGCGCATAATGTCTATTTTAACAATCAATAATTTACAATCATCATTCAAACATGCATTCAAATATTTTAAATCTAACTATTTAAAATAAAATCGAAACCTATTCGATTGAGTGAGAAGTTCTCACCCTGGTTTTAATTTCCGTTTTAGCTTTTATTTCGAATAAAATTAAACGCGCGTTTAATTTTACCCAAAATTCTCACTAACTCCAAACGACTCCAAACCAACTCCATCGCGTAGTGCTCGTCCATACGATTCCAACGCAACTGAGTTTGCATTTTTTCGACCTCGTATGAAAAAGTTATGTATTTTTGAAGTTACACGTATTTTATTATACAATTTACAACATAAACTTAAATTTTTCTAACCAAAAACAATCCCAGCCCTTGGATCCAACTTGAGTGCATCTGGACCGTCCTCCCCCTCTTCCTCATCACGTTCCACACTACAGGTAATAGGCCGTCACTTGAACCCATTCAACATAGATTAGGGTTTCATAATACTCCTCCTATGCTCGATGAAAACTCGATCGGGGAACTCCGTTGCGAAGCCCATCTCCTCCACCAGGTTCGGCCCCCACCCTATGAAGCTCGGCCATGTCTATAGCCTAGGGTTGCGTGCGTGACCTGATGAGAACGGCCATGTTTTGCTCCTCCATCGTCGCACCATTTACGATCATCACCGTATGGAATCGAAGCTCTCGTCGAGCTCTACGACCTTCGTGTTGAACACTTCGGCTAAATGTTTGTAGATTGAGAGAGATTGAGGGAAGAAAGTGGGAAAAATCTGGCCTTTGAATTATAAAGTGGCGGCTAGCAACATGAATTAGGGTTAGGGTTTCTTATTTTAGCAAATTTATGAAGATGGTGGTCTATTTATAAGGAACGAGCGACACTATTCATCCCGGAAATTCCGAACTCCGATTTAGACGCCGTGACCAGCGTACCTAGGGTTTATCCCGCGTTCCGGACACAATGGAACAGGTTTCGGAAGCTAATTCGGAAGTATGTGCGAGTTATGGCTGTAAACGCTCAATTTGAATTAAACCGATTTAAGTCGATTTCTAGGCGTTTTAATTTGTACCGGACAAACGGTAAATCCAAACGACTTGAAATTTGAAACCTTACAATAATATCACATTACGGATCCGATGAAACTGGTTTCGTCGAAATCCGAGACAGTTTGAAAAATGGCTATTTTGACTCGCCAAATTTAAATTAAAAACGATTCGATGCGTTTCGAGCTGCCACGATCAAACGATAGCTCCGATTGACACGAAAATTGAAATCCGGTAATAACTAACTATTACGGATCCAATGGAACTGGTTTCGTTCAATTCTGAGACTGTTCAAAAATTGGCTATTTTACAGTCGATTATTAAATATTAAAATATTCAATTTTCACAAATTAACTTTTAATTCGATTTTAAAAGTTCTAAAATATTTCTATAACTCCAGTATGATTAAATAAAATTTCCCAAATTATTTTCAATCATATTTAACTCAATTTTTAATTATTTCCATAATTTAACGTATTAAATTATCGATTTAATTATTCAATTAAATCCAAAAATTCAAAATAAAATTTATTTGACTTATAAATTCACTTATTAATATTTAAAATAAATTAAATACTCAAATTTTAATAATTAAAAATTCTGGGTCGTTACACCCCCCCTTCATCTTCTCTTCGTTCGTCCACAGGTAAAAGGAACGCAACCAAGAACCCATTCTTCAAAACTAGGGTTCCACTTTGCAACCACCTCGCTCGACGAAACTTCATCAAACCACCTCCATTCGAACGCCCTTCGCAAGAGCCACGTTCGGCCTCCATCTTAGTGAACTCGGCTGCCATATGAGCCTCGAAATGCGTGCGCAACTTCAGATCTTTGAGCTCCAATTGCCATCAATCCGTAGCGTATTTTCCGATCATAGCCGTTGGATTTATAGAACGTGTTTTGCTCTACAAGATTGTAGTTGGAAGTTGTTGATAATAATCAATGGATTGGAAGATAATTGAGGGAGAAGAAAGGAGCATTTTCGGCCTTCGGTTTAGGGGTGGCGGCTGCAGTTTAGAATTAGGGTTTAAATTTTTTTTTTTTATTTGTGAGAGAGGGGGCTATTTATAGGGAACCGACGAACCACTATTCATTTCGGAATTTCTAAATTCCGATTTACGCGACGTAACCAGCGTTTCTAGGGTTTACCCCGCGTTCCGGACACAATGGAACAAGTTCGAAAGCTAATTCGGACATCTGTGCGAGTTATGGCAATAAACGTTCAATTTGAATTAAACCGATTTAAACGATTTTCTAGGCGTTTTAATTTGTACCGGACAAACGATAAATCTAATTGACACGAAATTTGAAACCTTACAATAATATCACATTACGGATCCGATGAAACTGGTTTCGTCAAAATCCGAGACTGTTTGAAAAATGGCTATTTTAACTCGCTAAATTAATATTAAAACAATTTCGATGCGTTTCGAGCTGCTACGATCAAACGATAACTCCGATTGCTGCGAAAATTGAAATCCGATAATAAATAATTATTGCGGATCCAATGGAACTGGTTTCGTTCAATTCTAAGACTGTTCAAAAATTGACTATTTTCAATAGTCGATTAAATATTAAAATATTCAATTTTCACAAATTAACTTTTAATTCGATTTTAAAAGTTCTAAAATATCGTTCTAACTTCAATATGATAAAATAAAATTTTACAAATCATTTACAATCATATTTAACTCAATTTTCAATTATTTCCATAATTTAACATATTAAATTATCGATTTAATTATTCAATTAAATCCAATTATTCAAAATAAAATTTATTTGACTTATAAATTCACTTATTAATATTTAAAATTAATTAGATATTCGAATTTTAATAAATTAAAATTCTGGGTCGTTACAATCTTCCCCCCTTAAAAGAATTTCGTCCTTGAAATTATTAAGTAAGAAAAGTTACAGAATCTATTAACTTTCCCAAATCAATAGTCAAACTTCTTACAATAACTTACTAAGTTTTCAAATCATACTTAGTTATCTTTTCAAAAACAATTACTATTGTTTAACTTTCAACTTCTAAATCAAAATTATAGTTTTCACAAATTTTTCAATTTTTCTTAAAATTTTTCTAACGCCTTAAATTTTCGGAAAAATTCGCCATAGTCTCCTTTGCGCGGCTCGATCCGAAAAAAATGACAGTATATATATCACAAATATACATCTCATCAAGTAATGAGGCATCCCGAAGGGAAAAAAGTGTAAAAGTACGATATTTAATCCGAGATATGTACCTTATATTTTATTAGCAAGCATATACGGCTAATATAGCGCGAAAGCGAACTCCAAATGCGAAGCAAACACGATTCGCACCTACTAAACACTCAACAAACAACATGAGAACCATGTATATAGACAATAGTATCAATATACAACATATAGCAACATAATAACTATATATGCCAACATAGCAAATGCAAACAAACAACAAATGCAAACATCAACCAACTATCATCCAATTAACACCCATAACCAATATTCATTCATATTCTCGTTAATATTCAATGAAATAGGTTTTCAATTTAATCACATTTGATTCATTAACAGTGGATGTTTCTACAAACATTCATTTTCAATTAGCTTATATTCACTAATTCATATTCAAGTTGGTTCACTTCTAAATCATATTCAATTCTATTTAAGATTCACTTAACTTCCAATTGAATTCCAATTACTCTAGCTTTCAATTTCATTAACACTTAATGAATTATATACAATCAACTAACAATCATATAACAACCAATGTATATTAATTACAACCAAATTCCTTTGCTTATCAATTGGTTTAATTAATTTGATTTTCATTCAACTATTCAACTTTCCCATAACCTAAGATTTAATGAATTAACACTTATATTCATTATTTCCATACCAATTATTCACATTTAATTGATTAATATTCAACCCATTCATTCAATTCCATTACAAAAGTTGAATTTCATTTATAAAACTCAAGTTCACATTTATCACTTAACTTTATTATTTTACTTTGATACCAATATCAACTTCATTTAACAACTCTCAAGTTATATTCCATTTTTACAAACATCACTTGTTTTTACTTAACTTAAATTCCCACTTATGAATCAATTCAGATTTCAATTCTAAAGTAAACTTCCATTTTAACTTTGAATTCATTTTTATTTACAACTCATATTCATAATTGTATTCATATAGTTTCACTTCTCATATATATAAGTTTATTTCACAATTGTAAATCACTTTAACTATAATTCAATTCTTATAATTCTTTTGCTTATACAATTATTCTTCAATTTAGATTATTCAAACAACTTATTCAATTTATATACACTTTAATAATTCTGAAAAATTATTCCTTTATATATAAAATAAAATCAAGGTTAAAATTATTTCATTTACCCAATTTTAAAACAATACTGTGTCGAGTTGTTCTATTCAAATGTTTATAAACCCCTTCGGCATAGTTGTCGAGACCGTGTTGACGAAGGTTCATATGCCACTCAATAAACCAATCATCACAATATAAAACAATTTTATATTCACCAACAAATACGCTCTCATAGCTATTATTACACTCACACTCATTCTAGAGTACTACTGACTCTATCTCTAATGAGTAATACCCAACAGAACCATGGTTGTCGCTTAACCATATGCTCTGATACCAAATGTAACGTCCCGGAAATTTTCGACTTTCGAAAATTCAACATCGATACTCACTTTATCGACTGCCGAGAAATCGAAGGCCGGAAACCCGAAATGTTAGGGTTTAAGAAAGAAGAAAGAGAAGAAGAAGAGGGAAAAGATAGAAAAATAGAAAGGAAAGAAAATAGAGGGAGAAGGAAATTGAAAATAGAACGGAATAGAAAACAACTGAACAACATCAGAATCTCTCAGTCGCAGCGGAACAACATATAATAGATAAATGAATAATCTTTAAACAAAGAACTATTTCAATTATTACATTACATCACATGATATCATCATTACATCAGAGTGTACAACAACAAACAACATCAAACAGCGGAAAAGAAATACTATATACTAATAATACGCCATGCCATCCATCTTGCCTCCAGCAACTCCTGAATATCCAGAATATCCTGATAAACCTGTCTCTTGACTGCCCGTGTGGAAATTGGTGGGCACCCAGAGTTTAGGAGGGAAAACAATAAACTCTGAGTCAGTCATGTGACTGGTGTGAGAACTCAAAACAGTTTATTTATCTTTAAAATCAAAATAGAGGAATATTTTTAAAGTCAATTCGCAATGCTTTTAAAAATGAGACTACCATAAGACCTCCCACCACACACACAATGCAAACGTAGACTTGGAGGAGATTTCTTCTTATGTTAGTCAAAGATGTTTGATACGCATTAAAAATAAACATTTGATATTATTATTAGTGCATAGTGTAGGGAAAATCATTTCGAAAGTAGAATATAAATCTTAGCCAGCATAGGTACCATTATAGTATGCTTACTATAGCTACCATATTAGATGGCAGGTTCTACAGCTAAAACCGTACAAGTCTCGTATTGTTTCTTTGGATTTCCAACGAATGATCAGGCCAAGGAACTTCCCATTGCCACATGAGAACGCCTCTGGATGGACGTCCCCGAGAACCAAACCGGATCTCTACCAACACAAGGCCGGGTTATCCCTAACTGAGTAACAACTGACCGAATATGCCATCCCCCGTTCCTTTGGGATCTTTCACCGAGCGCTCGTAATCAATTCACACAATCATAAAGTGTTTTCAACATGAGTAAGTATCTGGGCTCCATACCATGATACCACCCTTTTCCAGAAGGAAATGCACATACCCTAAAGGGCGCTACCCCTCATAACCTTGCTGCATCTTTCCTGTTTTGACCATTCCCGAGGTGTGAGGCTCGACGAAGTCACGTCCACAAAAACATACTTTATACAAAAGCCATGCTTTGGGTCAACAAATGATCATAGAAATGATCACCAGGATAGACGATCAAATAGATGATCCTATCACAAATAATCAACACAATGATCATTTCACAGCAACACTCAGCATGTCACATTACCAAATTGGGAATATATCGCTGATAACCTTCAACTACATAACCTCTGAGCTCGTACGTCTCAGAGAAGGGTGTTAAGCTAAAAGAATAAATTCTCCGCCACCAACAGAAATATATTTGAAAGAAATCTGCTTTATATCTCAATTTGTAACGTCAGACATACAATCCATACAAGTCTGTTCCGGGCTCGAACAGAACCGAAGGCACTTACAAAGAAGTCCTTGCAATCCGGATAATCTCTAATCACGTCCGGACTTCCCATCACATAGGGAGTCTCTATACCGTAGCTACGCGGTGCAAAGACAATCGACGAGTTGTCCTTTCGCTTTCAAAAAGATCCGGTCTTCAACACCGGTCTTCAAATGCAATTCATAACGATGTATCACATATTCGGAATGGGTTATACGACCCCGTGGTCCTTTCCCGGTTAACCCGAATAGTGAGCGCTTATTTAAAAATAAGTGTGGCATTCACATTCAAACAAATCACATCAAATACCCATTCAAAGGGAAATATTGATAGTCGGTTATTGAACTATTAATGGATATGCACACATCACCAGATTCCAAATAATTTTCCAAATTATTTATTTTCCAAAAATATCTTTACTAGATATATAATTTTCACACTTCAAAAATAAATCAATATTTATTTTTTTAAACAAATTCCCTTTTTATTCATAAATTCCATGGTGAATTTTTCATTCTAAAATATCCATGCAGATACGATTTTAATTATTCATTTCAATTTATCTTCAAAAAGATAAATTCTCAAAATATTCCCTTTATATTGGAAAACATTTCCATACTTATTTATTCATAAGTAATTCACAAATTTTATTTATTTTCAACCTTTGGAAAATATTCAATATACTTAAATCGAAATTAAGTATATATTTCATTCTTTAAGGAAATCATGCTCTTAAACATATTTATTTGGGCCAAAACGAATGTTGCGTAAAACATCGTTACGACGTCCCAAAATCACTAGTATAGGGATTCGAATTTAAGATAGATATATAAATTCCAATACTATACAAAACATTTCCTTTCGGAAATCATTTACTATAACAACAGTGTTATAGTCCATCATTTCCTTCTATTTCTCGAAAACGTCTATTTCAACAATAAATGTTGAAATCTATGGTTTCGAATCTTAATGCTTTTAAAACAATCGTTAGATCGTTTTAATTCTATTTAAAACATCACATTCAAAACAATTTCTTTAACATATTATTCACTATTCAAAAACGTGAATATACTACGTTAACCAATTTCATCATTTCTATACATTTTAAAGGATTATTCACTGTCTAAAACGTGAATATAACTTCATAAATAAGTTATAACAATTTACTTATCAACATAAGTCGTTTGCGAATTTTATAAAACAACGTTTATAAATTCTATTTTTATTTGTTTTATAACTACTTCCTTTTTATACATCTCCTTTATTAACCTATTCGATTTATAACTCAATTATAAACCAAAAGTTCACATTATAAGTTAAATGCTTATAAAACGATTATTTTACAAAATCGTTCTTTTAAACTTCATAATTATAAATCTTATAACTTATAAGATTCATTGATTTACCCAAATATATTCTTTAATAACTTCACAAAATTTATAAATCCTACTATTTATAAATTTCATTTATAACTTCACCATTTATAATTTTATAAATTCCATTCACTTATGCATTCCATTTTCACTTCCTTCAAACACTTATAAAAACTCATTTCATAATCTCAATATTTCAATTTAAAAATATCCATTTATGAGTCTCTTATATAAATCAATTTATATTATTCTTTTAAAACATCTTTAATCCCCTTTATAATTTCATCATCTTGATTTATAAAATAATCAAATTTTATAAATCCTATTTTTTAACTTTTTACAATAAATCCAAAAATCCCGATTTAAACTCTTTTTATAAAATTATTAACCCATATTTTCAAAAACCAACTTTTAACTATATTTCTCAAAAATCATAATTTTTATAACATTAAAATTTATAACGTTTATTTATTTAAAATGGATCAATTCAAAAAAATATTTTATAAACGTATACTCTTCAAAAATCACTTTAAAAATCCTTTTAAAATTCCAAAATTTGGTTCAATGATGCTACATACCAAATAGTCAATCACGACAACAACGATATCATATATCGATATGATAATCCATCAAATATCAAAATATCTGAAATCAAATCAAAACTGTTGAGGAATCCAGTTAGATTCCTCCAACCTGTTTTCCTGCATCCACAAACATTAGCACAATACCAATTCCGCTCCAGTACAGAATTATCGCGGTATATGGGATTTAAAATATTATCCGCTTAATAGACGGCGCAATAGGGTCTCATCCGCTATACAAATGCGGGAAATCAATAACTTCAAAATATACATATGCCAATATATATATATATATATATTGCTATTATATATAATACCAATTTCACTGTTTATGAAATATTCGCGGTATATGTTTTTAATAAATAACATCCGCTTACTAACGGCGCATAATGTCTATTTTAACAATCAATAGATATCAATCAACATTCAAACATGCACTCAAATATTTTAAATCTAACTATTTTAAAATTAAAATCGAAACTGATTCGATTGAGTGAGAAGTTCTCACCTTGATTTCAATTTCGTTTTAGCGATTTATTTCGAATAAAATTAAACGGACGTTTAATTTTATCCAAAATTATCACTACTCCAAACGACTCCAATCCAATTCCATAGCGTAGTGCTCGTCCATACGATTCCAACGCAACTGGTTTCGTGCGTTTTCGAACTCGTATGAAAAAGTTATGCATTTATGAAGTTACACGATCTATAACTTATAAATTTACAATTAACTTTTATTTTTTAAACCTAAATAATATCTGCCGTTCGATCTGGTCTCCCACCATCAGGCCGTGCGCACACCCCCCTTCATCTTCTCTTCGTTCATCTACAGGTAAAAGGAACGCAACCAAGAACCCATTCTTCAAAATTAGGGTTCCACTTTGCAACCACCTCGCTCGACGAAACTTCATCAAACCACCTCCATTCGAACGCCCTTCGCAAGAGCCACGTTCGGCCTCCATCTTGGTGAACTCGGCTGCCATATGAGCCTCGAAATGCGCGCGCAACTTCAGGTCTTTGAGCTCCAATTGCCATCAATCCGTAGCGTATTTTCCGATCATAGCCGTTGGATTTATAGAACGTGTTGTGCTCTACAAGATTGTAGTTGGAAGTTGTTGATAATAATCAATGGATTGGAAGATAATTGAGGGAGAAGAAAGGACCATTTTCGGCCTTCGGTTTAGGGGTGGCGGCTGCAGTTTAGAATTAGGGTTTAAATTTTTTTTTTTATTTGTGAGAGAGGGGGCTATTTATAGGGAACCGACGAAACACTATTCATTTCGGAATTTCCAAACTCCGATTTACGCGATGTAACCAGCGTTTCTAGGGTATACCCCGCGTTTCGGACACAATGAAACAAGTTTCGGAAGCTAATTTGGACATCTGTGCGAGTTATGGCAATAAACGTTCAATTTGAATTAAACCGATTTAAACAATTTTCTAGGCGTTTTAATTTGTACCGGACAAACGATAAATCCAATTGACACGAAATTTGAAACCTTACAATAATATCACATTACGGATCCGATGAAACTAGTTTCGTCGAAATCCGAGACTGTTTGAAAAATGGCTATTTTAACTCGCTAAATTAATATTAAAACAATTTCGATGCGTTTCGAGCTGCTACGATCAAACGATAACTCCGATTGCTACGAAAATTGAAATCCGAAAATAACTAATTATTACGGATCCAATGGAACTAGTTTCATTCAATTCTGAAACTGTTCAAAAATTGACTATTTTCACTAGTCGATTAAATATTAAAATATTCAATTTTCACAAATTAACTTTTAATTCGATTTTAAATGTTCTAAAATATCGTTCTAACTTCAATATGATAAAATAAAATTTTACAAATCATTTACAATCATATTTAACTCAATTTTCAATTATTTCCATAATTTAACATATTAAATTATCGATTTAATTATTCAATTAAATCCAATTATTCAAAATAAAATTTATTTGACTTATAAATTCAGTTATTAATATTTAAAATTAATTAGATATTCGAATTTTAATAAATTAAAATTCTGGGTCGTTACAAATCCTTAGGATTTGAGAACCATTGAACTTCTATCAAAAAGAATACCTTTATATCGAAGGCGCTCAACCTCCGAAGCAATGATGCGAATGGAATGGTGCTCAAAAGTCAAATTTGGTGAAACTTCAATCCCTCAATAATACCGGGCTCAAGAATAAAAACCGGAAACATAAAAGCATTTCCATAGTTAAAAGACGTGGAAAACGTCAAAAATAGCAAAAAGTTGAGCCGGTGCAACGCCGTAGTACAAATACGGTACGCCCGAGAAACTAGAAACTCGAATAATTTGGAGCACCGACGTAGTACAAAGGCGGTACGTCCAATGAACCAAAAAGCCAAGTCATTGATGTAGTGCAAACGGTACATCCAATGAATCAAAAAGCGAAGACATTGATGTAGTACAAACGGTACATCCAATGAATCAAACATCAAAGTCATTGATGTAGTACAAACGGTACATCCAATGAATCAAAGACACTGATGTAGTACAAACGGTACATCCAATGAATCCAAAAAAGAAAAGACATTGATGTAGTACAAACAGTACATCCAATGAATCCAAAAAGAAAAAACACTGATGTAGTACAAACGGTACATCCAATGAATCAAAAACACTGATGTAGTACAAACGGTACATCCAATAAATCCAAAAAGAAAAGACATTGATGTAGTACAAACGGTACATCCAATGAATCAAAAGAAAAGACATTGATGTAGTACAAACGGTACATCCAATGAATCAAAGACACTGATGTAGTACAAACGGTACATCCAATGTATCAAATAGCAAAGGCATTGATGTAGTACAAACGGTATATCCAATGAATCAAAGACACTGATATAGTACAAACGGTACATCCAATGTATCAAACAACAAAGGCATTGATGTAGTACAAACGGTATATCCAATGAATCAAAGACACTGATATAGTACAAACGGTACATCCAATGTATCAAACAACAAAGGCATTGATGTAGTACAAACGGTACATCCAATGAATCAAAGACACTGATGTAGTACAAACGGTACATCCAATGTATCAAACAGCAAAGGCATTGATTTAGAACAAACGGTACATCCAATGAATCAAAGACACTGATGTAGTACAAACGGTACATCCAATGTATCAAACAGCAAAGGCATTGATGTAGTACAAACGGTACATCCAATGAATCAAAGACACTGATGTAGTACAAATGGTACATCCAATGAATCCAAAAAGAAAAGACATTGATGTAGTACAAACGGTACATCCGATGAATCAAAAGCAAAGACATCGATGTAGTACAAACGGTACATCCAATGTATCAAAAGCATAGACATTGATGTAGTACAAACGGTACATCCAATGAATCAAAAAGCGAAGTCATTGATGTAGTACAAACGGTACATCCAATGAATCAAACAGCAAAGGCATTGATGTAGTACAAACGGTACATCCAATGAATCAAAGACGCTGATGTAGTACAAACGGTACATCCAATGTATCAAACAGCAAAGGTATTGATGTAGTACAAATGGTACATCCAATGAATCAAAGACACTGATGTAGTACAAATGGTACATCCAATGTATCAAACAGCAAAGGCATTGATGTAGTACAAACGGTACATCCAATGTATCAAACAACAAAGGCATTGATGTAGTACAAACGGTACATCCAATGAATCAAAGACACTGATGTAGTACAAACGGTACATCCAATGTATCAAACAGCAAAGGCATTGATGTAGTACAAACGGTACATCCAATGAATCAAAGACACTGATGTAGTACAAACGGTACATCCAATGTATCAAAGCCCGAATGATTTCAGAACACTGACGTAGTACAAAAACGGTACGTCCAATGAACCGAAGCCCGAATGATTTCGGAACACCGACGTATTACAAAACGGTACGTCCAATGAACCGAACACAATAAAAGAACATCGGACGCAAGCTCATAAAAGAAATGGGATGAAACTCAATAAAACGAAGTACATCAAAACGCCCGATGAACTTGATAAAAAGATAATTTCATTCGGTCATCAACAAAGAAACAACCCCTTGTTGCTTATGACTAAACGCATTGGCAACACGATTTCCCCTTCGGGAATAAAAAGAATATCAAGATCATAGGAAGCTAGGAACTCGAGTCAACATGCAGTTCCTTAAGAGAACATAAATATTCCAAAGATTTATGATCGAGGTAGAGAACAAATTTCTCATCCAAATATGATGATGCCAAATTCCAAAAGCAAAAACAATAGCCACGAACACTAGATCATGAGTGGCATATCTAGTCTCGATAAGCTATAATGATTTAGAAGCACAAGTGATAGCACGTTCTCCTTTGCAAGATAATGGCATTCCAAACCAATACGACTAGTATCGGTACAAATAACAAAGTCTTGGTTCCCCTTCAGGAATCACAAGAAAGAATAAGAGTATCGAAAAGAAAGAACTTCTTTTAAATAATTCTCTTCCCCGAAAAGTTAAAACTTTCAAAATTATTTTGATGTAAAAATATTTCTAGAAGAATTTACATTTTACAAGTCAATATATCGTGTCTGATTGTCACATCAAAGCGTTTAGGAAATTCCTATCGATAACGTTGATCAAGCGCATCGACCAAAATTCTTAAAGCACTCAACGGGCAATACAATCACAAAATCATCTTTTATAGGATAAATAAATCTCTTAAAAAGTTTTAAGAATATTATTTGTTCATTTCAAGAACAAAAATCCAGTTTTACTTATAAATAAATCTTATGAAAAAGATTTGCAAAATTTTAAATTACTATTTTCATCCAAAATCAATAAATACAAGAATGGTCTCATCGAAATATTCATAGAATATTTGATATATAAAATGGATGAAATACGCTGGACCAATTGAATGACAAAATAAGTCACTCATAAGAATCATAATGAGTGCGGAATGCGGTAAGTGGTGCTAACTTTCGCAACTCGTAGCAAACAAAAACCGGTGGTAAAGTCAAATTGAAAAGACCTTAACACAACACAAAAGATATTGCTTAGGTGAGATCCTAAGACAATCTCAAAAATACCAGAATTTTTTTTTCAAACGATATGATTGAGAAAAATAATACTTTCCTTATCATGCGGGTTTTAAGGAATCAAATGATGCCATCAAATTGGAATCAAAATCACAAAGGAAAAATAGAAATCTACTTAACAGATTGAAAATGTCGAAGATGAATAATCCACTCGGAAAAATAGGATATGGGCTTCACAATTTAAGCCAATCCTTACAGAAAAAGTCAATTCCGAAGCCAAAGTAAATATCGGCTCGGAAAGAAAAGTCACATAAAACAATCTCGACATTTAAAAAAAGCAAATTGAGTGTTGCGGATGTACCATCCGGATTCGCAATTCTCAATGAAGTCAACAAGCCCAAAATATTTAAAGAAAAAGAATTAACAAGTTCTTTTGATATAAAATAATGAGATGAAACCCATATCAAAAAGAACTCGAATAAGAAGGTCACGAAATAAATAATGCCATCAAGGATTGAATGAAAAATACCTTGACCGAGAGAAGAGTTTCTAGGGGCTTGCACAATATTTAGCTTTATCATGTCCTTGTTCAAAAGTTTGGGACATGCAGATAAAAGATGACCCGTTTTCTTGCAATAGCGACAAGAATGGGGTTTTGGACACATATTCGCATAGTGTTCCTTAGAATTACAATTGTAGCATCCTCCACGATTAGGGATTGGAGTCTTTGCTACAAAAGTAGTTTGCTTCACTCTCTTATTGGGATTAAGGCTCTTGAACTTAATATGCCTCTTCTTGGAAGTCCCAATATCACAAACACTTCCTTTACCAACCTCTCCATGAAGAAGAGTAACATCCACAACCTGATTGAAAGAAACTTCAAGTTTCAAAGGTAGAACCATTTCGGGGTTCTTACTCAAAGCATAGATAAACTCTTGATTCTTTACAAGATCCAAAAGTTGTTGAGCAGACATAAAAACTCCATCCAGGGGAGTAGCACTAGATTGACCGGCACTGGGACGGCCAGGTCTAACCATTTCTCTTCTTTAAGAAAGAAAGAAAGAAGAGGAAAAAGTTATTCTCAGAATAAATTTCAATCAAGCTTGATTGATAAAACAAGGAATCATAAAGAAAATAGGATGAATCGGTACGAAGACTCGAATTAAACCCTAAAGCACGACTCCTAAGATGGACTTAGGACGATGATCCTTGTTAAATTATTCTACATTGTTCCGAAGTTTGGCTCCGATACCAAGTTGTGATGCCCCACCTCTATACCCACGCTAGCCAAGAACACTACTGTGAATGCTGTCAACTAGCACGGAGAATAAGGCTGTTGAGGAGCGACCATCCATGTAATTGCTTTGTGCGAGCATCGATATGTCAGATAGTATAACATGCAATTCTTTTCAAGTGGAAATCCAACATGCCGACACAAACTCAAAACTACTACACAGTGGCTATAATATCTTCAGAAACAAATATAGAAATAAACATAACATAAATCAGTCACAGACAATTCATATCACAAAGGCGGAAATAGATATGAATATTACACATAAAAGTGTATATCAAAGTAGTGGTCAAAAGATCCACGATAATACAAAAGAATAGCAACACGTGCTATACAAAGGAATACAACTATGAGTCTATATCTCAAGTGTATACAACAAAATAAACTACTAATCTAAGTAGTTTGCCAAAAGTCAGAGTAATGATCCTGCATGAGAAGTCAAGCAGAAGCACCTGTAACATCTCGGTCTGACCCGAGTATTATTTAAGAAGAAAATAATAAACGGATCGGTCTAGCTATAAATATCAGAAGAAATGATATAGAATAGGAGATATGACATAAACATATAATAATCACAATGCCAAGCTGTGATAAATAAGTAATTGAAAATCAACAAGAGATTAATCAATATCACAATAATCTACTCAAGATAAAAAGGAATGTCATACTCCTGATTTCATTCACCAAGCCACAATAAATGACATATATATATATCCATGCCAATCGTAAAAGTTGGTGAAACACAAATTCCAGAAATCAACACACGAAATCCAGAAATCACAATAAAAAGGATGGCCAATCCCACAAACTGGACATCGACACACCTAAAAAGACATGCCCCATGAACAGTCGAACATCGACGCACCTAGAAAGATACGCCCCATGCTCTGGCATCGACGCACCAAGAAAGATACGCCCCATGTACAAATAAACATCGATGCACCTAGAAAGATACACCCCATGCACAAATAAACATCGATGCACCTAGAAAGATACACCCCATGCTCTAGCATCGACGCACCTAGAAAGATACGCCCCATGCACAAATAAACATCGATGCACCTAGAAAGATACACCCCATGCACAAATAAACATCGATGCACCTAGAAAGATACACTTCATGCTCTAGCATCGACGCACCTAGAAAGATACGCCCCATGCGCAAATAAACATCGATGCACCTAGAAAGATACACCCCATGTAATGTCTAACATCGATGCACCTAGAAAGATACACCCCATGCTAAGTCGAACATCGACGCACCTAAAAAGATACGCCCCATGTCCCGACTTATTGAGCTGATTGCTCCACGAAGTAAATAAACATCGACGCACCTAAAAAGGTACGACCCATGTGAGAAATGCGACGAAGCTCAATAAAATGAGTAACAGTCCTCCACATAAACAAAGAGACATCGCACATTGCTAGTCTAAACCACAAAGATGATCGTCATGATCAACGAGAAGTGTCAATTACAGTAAGCTAGTAAATATATGAGCTTAGCTTCATGTCCCATAACCACTAGCTTAACTTAAATATTTACGAACAAATTGTAGATCTCCACTAGAAAATTGTCACAAGAGTTTCAATCGAACAAGTTCAAGAATTAACCAACAAAGTGAACGCAAGCGTTTCATACCACTTGTTTTACTAAGTCGTTTAATTGGATTTCTCATACGAGTGAGGTAAAGGTTTGTATATACTAATAGATTGAAAAATTGTTATGTAAATGAATTTGGTATTAAAGTAGAGTTGAAATCATTTGAAGAAAGAGTTTTGATATTTACTACTAGTATAGAAAACCTTTATATTTTTAAAGTGACAAATCACAAAGAAGATTGTAAGAACAACCAATTACTAAATTCACATTCGAAGACGTGAAAAATATCCAAAGAAATCGATACCAAATCCATAGAAATGGATATTTCCAAAAAGATCCATAAGAAGAAGTCATCAAAGTTGACAATAAGTGATAACGATTAATAGGATCGCTAAAATCGATAAACAATGGAAATTCACACAAAATAGCCTGAATAGGCAAAAATAAACATTTCCAGACGTCTGATTTGGAATCCAGACGTTTGGATTTGTCCTCTGGAAATAACCCAGAGAACACTCAGACGTCTGAAACCTCAAGTCAGACGTCTGAGACCTATCCAGACGTCTGGTTTGATGGTTCAGACGTCTGAAAATAGTCTCTGGCTTTTTTTTATAATATGCGTGCATACATTTTTACATTCCAGCTCCAAACCATACGTCTGGACTTGGTCACCAGACGTCTGGTCACCTGGTCTAGGCAACAATTTACCTAGGCCAAAGTGGCCAAAACGTATCGGGAGCGATCGGACGAGCAACGACGACTAAGGATTTATGCCTAGCGACAACCCGGTCTTATAGGCTCTCCGAAACACCTCTTAAAGCATGATCAAACATCAAAGTTATGATTCTTAAAGATTTGGCTTCAAACACCAAAAATGGAAATATTCACAAAACCAGTCTAAATCAAAAGCAATTGCACATGAATAAATGTTAGGGATTCGTCCTAACAACAAAGATAGATATAGACATAGATGTGAGATTAAAAATCTCACCTTTGAACCCAAATCAAATGAATGAGAAGCTTGAATCAATGGAAGACCAACCACACTTCAATCTCAACTCAAGAAGCTTGATTCTAAGCTAAAAAGAGAAACATTTCCCAAATTAGGTTTAGGAATTTTCTGAAATCAAAGAGAGAATGAGTTGGAGAAGAAGAAGAGGAAGCTTACCAATGGGTTCTCTTGAACTTTGGAGCAAGAACTTGGTTTTTGCTATGGAACTAGGGCTTGGAGTTTTAATTTCCACTCCTCTCCACCATTGTTGCTAAAGCTTGAAGGGTTAGGAATTGGAAATGAAGTAAATGAGGAGGTGAGGGGTTGGGACTGAATACATAAGTGGGCTCAGCCCAAACCAAAACCCTAAGAGAAATGTAGCAAAAATCAACTTTCTCCAAACATATCGAAGCTTATACTCAAAAAGGTCGCAAACGGCATTTTGAACTCAATGGAGGTGGTCTCGAGTCCTAATTCGGCTGTTTGCAAAAAGTAGCTTTTCGGACCAAAATCCGATGAACGGTGAAATATTTAAATAAAATATTTAAATATATAATCGATAAATATGCGGGTTGTTACATCCTACCTCACTTAAAAAATATTAAAAGACAAAAACATACATAAAATAACATATCAATACATATTACAATAAAATATGACAAAGAAAAATAAAATTTATACTATTTAAAATAATAAAATTGCAGAATAAACAAATTGCACTCAATATTGAAATATACATAACTTTCACAATTTAAATCCGTTTCCAACGAAACAAAAAGCAGTGTTCTTAAAATTTTATGTAATTTAATAATAAAAGATAAAATTTAAATTTTAAAAATTTTAAAATTTTAAATTAAAAGTCAAAGTTTGACTATTTTGACCAAAAGTTCACTTTTTGGAAAATATTCTTTTTTGTCATGCTTTGGAATGATAATTCATATCAAAACTAAAGTTTATCATTCAAAATAAATAAAATAAGATTTAAAATCAAAATTTTAATTAAAATAATTAAAATATACAAAAAAATAAATCACAAAATACAGGGTTGTTACACTCTCCCCCACTCACAACTTTTCGTCCCCGAAAAGGAATGAGGTACGGGAAAGCACAGAAAAAGATAGAGTGAAACAAGATTAGGACAAGATGACAAGGAGAAGAAAATTATACATGATAACTATGTTGATAGGTAAGTTTAACAAGGTCGAGATGATCTTTCCAAGATTCTCCAAAATTAAGAACACAAGCACGAAAAGGTGGATTCAAAATGATTACCAAAGATCTATCAAAGATTATAGAAAGATACCTATACCAATCTATAGCAAGATAAGGATGATAAGGACAACCAAAAGATAGTTTGGAAAACAAAATAAGGAAATAAATTTGAAAGCACGGAAATTTCAACATAAATAGAGAATAAATCTGTACACAAGTTAAGTAAATCTTAACTATCTCAAATTCCATTATCTTATTATCCAATCATCTTAAATTAACAATTTTTTAAAACCAAAGGGTTTGAAAAATAATCATTTATTATACTCATAATGTACTTAATACATTTAATTCTTCTTTATTCCTAATTAAATTAAATTTATTCCGCTCAATATATTTATCACTTATGTTAAATATACTTACACTTATTATAACTGCTTTCTTTTATTCTTAGTTCTTCTAACATTATTTTATTGTAAATTATTCAATTACCCTTTATTATATTTACCTCTGTTAATCATTTTATAATTAAAATTTAAGTATATAACATTTATTATAACCACTCAATTTTTATTTATAAAATCTTTTTATATTGTATATTGTCCAATTACATTGTTAACTTTTGAAAAATTAAGGTAAGTTATATTTGAATGCAATTGCATTATACAAATAAAACTTTCCAATTAAATCACTTCATCCTTGAATATTCATCCAAAATTTTGATTTTCTTTTTATAATTGAATTTAAGAATTAAATTTCCGATTTCATCAAACCACTTAGAGATAACTAAAGTTATGTACATAGTTTATCAAATCAAATTTAAATCATATATATATATATATATATTAGAAATCAAGTCATATTTTAGAAATTCAATTCAAATCAATTTGATTAACCAAAACAAAGCTGTAGTAAGTCTACAGTGCGGTCTCTTCACTTCGAAACTCGAAAATGAATGTCGATGATGCTATAGTCATCACCGAAATTATTTCCCAGCGACAAAGAGAAGAGCACTAATTCTTAAACTTTAAAATCCTTTGGAAACATATTCTTATTCAAAAATACTTTAAATAATATACTTTAAAACTTAAACACAAGGTTTGAAACCATCGGAAATTAAATTCTCAGATTTCTTGTTCTAAATTCATTTCAGTTCCCAAATCAATTTATAAACAACTATCTATAAATTCATTTATAGAACAACAAATGATAAATTAAGTATTATCATTTCAAATAATCAATTTCAAATCAATTTATTAAGTTCCATAAATTTACTTATATATCAAAATTTTATTTCACTGACCAAATTTTAAAATAATATTGTGTCAGTTTGTTCTGTCAAAGTGTTTTAGAAATCCTATCGATAGCGTTGAACAGACGAATCGATCGGAACCCAAATCAACATCAACAACTCAAACAACACAGTATATAAAACAAAACATAGATATACAAGTACAATTCAAAATGTTTGGAAGAATAGATTGGAAACAAAAGACAAGATGATTAAATAACAGTGTAGAGATGTGGATAAGCTTAAATAAATCACGGGCAACTTTTACCTAGTCAACCGTGACTTAAAGAATAAGATCAATGTGGATTTTTCAGGGGTAAATCTACATTCGATCTCAAGAGTTAGAGTTTGGGATATCAAAAGATATTAGCATCTAAACCAAGGATAGATATAAATCTCTGGTGAATCGATGCTAATTGTAAAGGAGTTTTCCCCTTTTTTCAATTCAATTTGAAATTGGCGTGACCGCCGACTCACTTGAAAGATCATTCGAAGCGGAGTTATGGAATACTCCAGAGTCAAAAGAAGATGAATAGTGAGGGATACGAATGGATTTTGGAACCGTAGGAATGTTCCAAAATTCGAAGGAATTGAGTCAAAAAGGAAGAGATTCAAACTCGAATGAAAGTGGTTCTGTAAATACATTCACTCTATATGCTGAGTTTTGCCTAGAGCTACCAAAGCTCTGATACCAACTGCAACAACCTGATATTTTCAACCATTCGCATCCATTATATGTGTATAGGTAGACACTCATGCCGGAATTGAATTGCCCAAAATACCGCCTTGTAAATAAAAATTTGGCAAATCTCAGAATATACAGTAAATAAAAATCACAGATCACAGACACAGAGAAATAATAATACAGCGGAAGTAAAAGAGATAGTAGTTCATGAAGCTACTATATAAATATATCAGAGTTACATAAGATACAATAGAAGAAATAAAGTACAAAAGAAGTTTAAATATGATAACCAAGTACAAGCTGAATAGAACAACCGAAATGAAAAGATAAAACTTGACAAGCAGATAATCTCCAGCGATTCCAATCTTCGAAAAGTGGAAATCCAAATCTGTGAATAACTCAGGCTGACCCGAGCGTAAATAAAAAATACAAACACTCGAGTCAGGACATACGTACTTATACAATGTAAACCAACTCAAGTGAACTGTAGTAAAGGTACAAGTAACTTAGAAGATGCTTGGATCGCCCATCCTCTAAGGATCCATTAAACTATTTACTATGTAGTAATATACGCTATATACAGTAGTGTCTAATCAGTAAAGTATAATCATATAGAAAATAGCGTTAAGGGGATGGTGAACCTTAACGCGGTCGGATCTTTAAAACCAAAATCGTAGTGGGCTCGCTATAAGGAGATGACACGGCACGCGAGGCAATGCCAAGGTGGATACACCATTTGCACTCCCGGACCGGTGGTGACGGCAAGCCAGCAGCTTCCGCCCACCTCGAACAATACCCCCGAATCAAAGTGGCGCCACATATCGAATCACAAAAGTAATATAATGGTTTCCGATGGAGCATGCTCGATGAAAGGGAGCGACCCTTTGTGTAGCCCAGTATAGCTCCTGTTTTAGTCATTTATGCCAACTCACGGGAGTTGGGTCCACGTAATATACCTCGAGAACGTCGCCACCATCCTACTTCATTCTGGAATCTCCACCGCGTATACAGTTGTTAAAGTGGTTTTCGGTATTCGCCGGCTATAAGACAATATCCGATCCCGGTCTCTTTAACAACCAATCGTTATTATAACCCGTAGTTATAACTTTAAAACAATATTTTATACTTTAAAAATAAAATATCATTTCAACCCAAATCTTTATCAAAATAAGGATTAAACCATTTCCAAACCATTTCAATATATCATCATACCATATCTTTTAATTCAAATATTTATCAAAATAAATATCAAGTCATTTCTAACCATTTCAATATATTAAATTATCATATCTTTTAAAAACTTCCTTTCAAATCATTTTAATATATCAAAATATCATAACCTTTCAAAACTTCGTTCAAATTATCTTATCTTTCAGCACTTTCTTCAAATTATTTTAATATCAAAATGTCATATCTTTCAAAACTCCATTTTCAAATCATTTTAATATATCAAAATATCGTACCTTTCAAATCATTTTATTATATCAAAAATCATATCTTTCAGTACCACATTTAAATCGTTTTAATATATCAAAATATCATATCTTTTCGAAACCACATTTCAAATCATTATTCCTTTTATTCAATTTAAAATACCATTTCAATTCATATTTCAAAACAGTTTATATTCCAAAAAAAATCATTTTTAATCATAAAAACGAAGTTATTATGTTAATAGTTAAATTATTAAATTTCCAAATTTTTCAACTTCCAAAGTTCATTTATTCACTTACGTTTATCAAAATTGTAAAATTTCACTTTTCGCAGCATTTAGAAAACGCTACGGAAAGTTACATTCAAAACAGTTCAATATAACAAAAGACAACATTTTAAAATGTTATAATAGGGTTTACTTAAATTTCAAATAAACTTAGCTAAATTCAAAAATTATAGCACTTACAAAAAAATTTCTATAATAGCTTTTAATTCAATTTAGCTTTTTTTGTTCATTATCATCAACTACAGCATTTACAAATGTTGTAATATCATTTACATTGTAATTAATAGCATTTCAAAAATGCAGTTAATTAACTTCAAATATTCAATATAATTTCTTAACCAATTATATTTTTTATTTAAAACATTTTAAACTCATAAAATCATACATTTTCACATTTATAAACATCATTTAATTTTCCTCAAGTTCATGATTTTATAAAGTTAAATTTCCATTCAAAAATCAAGATTTACTAATAATTCACTTATTAAATTTGCAATGTTCAATTTTAAATTCATTGCATTAAATTTCAACTTAACACTTAAGTTCAAATTCTCAAATATAACTTAGTTTTATTTTTATTTACTTAACTAAAAGTTCACTTTTAAGTCAATTTCATAAATTTCCAATTTAATTATATTTCAAAATTTCAACTTAAAGTATTCATTCATTTCACATTTCAACTTTATTAAAAATCATTAATATGATATAAAATCACTTTGAATTCGTTTAAATTCAAATTATCATAAATTTATCATAATTTCATATTCAATTTAACTTCCAATTATAATTAAATCAAATTTTCCAAAATAACTTACGTTCAAAATTTTCTAACTTTTCATTAATTCATTTTACTTACAATTATTCAGAAAATCAATAATATTTAACAAAAATCCTTTTTAATTAGATTTAAATCAAAAAAATTTAATATTTACATTTCTAAAATAATTTTTAAAATTTTTAGAAAACATATATTAACTGCGGGTCTGTATATAATTTTCTACACTAGGAAAAGTGATACGGGTAATATATCATTTCAACCCGTAATTTACAAAGAAAATCCGGGTTTTATCATTTCAAACCCGCAGTCCCAAGTAAATGGAATAAACTGAAAATCATTCAGGCCAATCATTTCAGCCCATAACAATTTTCCCTTATTCTAAAGTCCGTTTGGGTATGTATCATTTCAACCCATAGTGATTTCTAATTTACAGGGAACTTGCAGTGTGATGAACAGATAAAATAAACAGAATAGCATGAAATAACAGTAACATATAATATAATAAGTGTAATAACAGGTGTGAACATCATATGATAATAATATAAGCATATATAACATGATAATATAGTTCTACAGATTCACAGGGTGTCAATTCACATTTGTATAAGTATAAACATCTGGTGAGATTTACTCACTTGTATTAGCTGGAGATGACAAACAACTACACACAACAAAGATCTTCGAAGGCATGAAAGCATGAATATGATTTGAGAGTGGAGAGCTAAAGATTTATAGCCTTGGATACATTCAAACAAAACAAATATATGAAACATAAGTTTCAAAAACAAGATATACTTAACAATGTTAGAAATAGATGTATGAAACAAAACCAAAGACTTTGCACTTGCTTCCTATGCTTGTTTGCATGACCTAGGGGATTAATAAGGTCAGGTTTGAGCATGGTTTGGATCAGGTATGGGTAGGAAAAGGCATGGTTACAAGGTGATGAAGTGGGTAGGAGTTTAAATGTAGAGAATATAAAAGGTTAAGGCATATATAAGAGTTTTGGTGAACTTTTTGGGCTCGGCTAAGGCATGTTTGGGCTCACCCTTTCAGGTTTCAGATATGGACAGTAGCTTAGGTGATGGGTGGTGGTCATATCAAGGTGGTGGTGGTGGTGGTGGCCTAAGGTGGTGGCCTTGGTGGTGGATGAAGGTAGTGAAGCAACTAGGCTAGGCTAACATGTTTTTAAGGAGTTTTCAAGGCTTTTGTGTGGAGTTTTGTCAAGGGGGAGGGTGCGGCCTGGTCAAGTCAGAGGAGGAGATGACGTTAAGTGGTGGATGGTGAAGAGGAGAAGGTGGTGGAGGTGATGGCCAAGGCTAGCTAGTGGTGGCCGAGTAAAACAAACAAAGAAAACAAGGCAAAAACAAGTAAAAAGGAAGGAGAAAACGTAGAAAAATATAGAGAAGCCATTACCAATTTTTCTCTAACCATGAAAATGAGACGAGGAAGATGTTTTCACGTGAAAATAAAGAAAAAGAAGTCAGCTGAAGATAGTATAAGGAATGGCCAAAATAACTGATGTATTGATTGAAAAAGAAATGGTAAAAGAAACGGTGAAACGACTTTACATTTCTTAGCTTTTAAAACCTTTCATACTTCCTTTTCTTTTAAATCAAATAAAACAAAATAAAATTCAACAAGTAAATCTAAAAACCGAAACAAAGTGAAAAAAAATAAAAATATATAATTAAATTTAAAGAAAATATAAAAAGAATTAAGGAAATTGCTTAAAAATTGAAAACAGGTTTCAAAAATTATAATTAAAACATTGATGGCTTTGGAAAAATGTCTACTTCATTTTAAAAATATTCTAAAGCAAAATTTTGAAATAAAATAATTTATTTATCATTTCTAAAATAAAATAAATAATTAAATTGGAGAAAAATAGAAAAGAAATAAAGAAAATGTTTAAAAATTGAAAACAGGGCATGGAAATTAGAAGAAAATTACTACTAGTTCCCACCTCACTTAAAAAATATTAAAAGACAAAAACATACATAAAATAACATATCGATACATATTACAATAAAATATGACAAAGAAAAATAAAATTTATACTATTTAAAATAATAAAATTGCAGAATAAACAAATTGCACTCAATATTGAAATATACATAACTTTCACAATTTAAATCCGTTTCCAACAAAACAAAAAGCAGTGTTCTTAAAATTTTATGTAATTTCATAATAAAAGATAAAATTTAAATTTTCAAACTTTTAAAAATTTAAATTAAAAGTCAAATTTTGACTATTTTGACCAAAAATTCAATTTTTGGAAAATATTCTTTTTAGTCATGCTTTGGAATGATAATTCATATCAAAACTAAAGTTTATCATTCAAAATAAATAAAATAAGATTTTAAATCAAAAATTTAATTAAAATAATTAAAATATACAAAAAAAATAAATCACAAAATACAGGGTTGTTACAGGCTTTTTGGGACACGTTAGCGTTAACGCGTATATCTATCAACCCGATCCATATATTTTATTTCAATTTGCCAATAAATACCATGCTAAACCCTAGCCTCCGCCTATTCTCATTTATCTGCGCGTAAAAATTTCATCAACTCTTCCTCTTCCTCAATGGATACAAACCCTAGATCCAAACACCATAGCAATTCAAAATCAAAGTCAAAAATTCAAAGTCGTCAGAAAAATTCAGAAAATAATATATGTTGAAGCTCTCGAAATGCATAATCTGCTTGTGCAATTCGTTTTTCAATTTAAGTTATCGATTGCTCTGAAATTTAAGGTTTGTTCAGGGTCGTTCATCATCACCGCGATAAAATTCGTCGGATCGAAAAACCCTTTATGGGTTTTGAAGAGAGGACCGAGGGGACTTCATCCATGTAGTTTATTCCGCAAATCGACGGTTGGATTGGCGACAATTTTCGATTAGGGCTGATGAAATATGGGCGGCGGCTGCTACTTCTGGCCGAGATTTGAGGGTGGCGTGTTGATCGCGGCGTCAGGGCAGGTGCGCTCAGCCCTGGTTGGTGGCGCGATGGGCAGAGGCGGTCGACGTTTGGATGAAGGTGGCGGCCGTGGCTTGCAGCATGCGTTCGAGCTAAGGTACTGTGCGCACGTATTCATTATGTAAAAGACGATGACGTGGCATGTTAGAAGGTGAGTTTGTGTTCCACTTCTTTTATTTTTTTTTAAATGTTTTCGATTGCATTTATCGTCATAATTTTTGTATACGATATCCATTTTATGCGCGGTTTCTTTTGTTAGGATCGTATTGAAATTCCGGACTTGATGACGCTGGTTTGGACGACTTCTGCAACGGTCAAATTTTTGGGTTTAAATTGAATTTAAATTCAATTTAAATTCAAAAGGTGAGTGTTTTAACCCGCTCACAATATCTAAGATTTCTTTTGTTGGTTAAATTGATTTATGATGTTTGAAATTTTATTTATAGCTGTTTGTCATATATTTCATCATTTTCTAAGTTAAATTGCATTCATTTAATTTACGCGTTATTTAATTCATTAGTGCATTTAAAATTTCCAGATAATTGTTAATAAATTTATTCATTTCATTTAGAACTGCCAGTTAAAATTTTAGTTAAATTTATTATTGCATATAACCTGCTAGTTAAATTTATTTATATAAACTACAGTTAAACAGTTACTTAATTCATTATTGGAAATTTAACTATCAGTAATTAATCATTATTTATTATTGTGATTGTTCGAATTGGATGATAAATTGATGAATGTGTAATGATTGATATGATGGACGAATGGATGCGGTATTTATATTGTATAAACTGTAAGTCATTATTATGCATTTTCATTTCATTCAGGATTGCGGTTTGAAATGATATACAACCGCAATTTTTTATTTTTAAATTGCGGATTGAAATGATAGATATCTGTATCACTTGACCATAGGATAGAAAATTATATACAGGCACCGGAGTATATATATAAAATTATTTTTGAAATGATTTTCAATGATTTTGGAAAGCATACGGTTTAATAAATATTAATTTTTGATATATATATAGTAAAAAAAAAATTCTTGAATATAGCTATGTATAAATTTGTTTTGAATTTTAAAAATAAGCTAAATAATGAAGTTGATTTCGTTTATATAATATGGTTAAGAATATATTTGAAATTCTATTGTATATAGAGTTTATAATAACTCAAATAAAAGTAAGGTTGAAGATAAATGTGAATATGATTTGAATTAAAATATTTAGGAATTTTCCTCGAAAAATTTGTTTGAAATGTAAATAAATTAAGATTTAAAAAGGTATGATTCTATTACTTGATTTTTTTGATTAGAGGATTTGAACGAATATCAAATTTATTTAAAGAATATTATCAGGTTAATTTAATTAAAAGAATATTCTGTTATTGAAGTTTAAGTGTTTTACCTGAATAATATTTGTTTAGTAAGTAAATATTTCAAATTTAAATACTAGAATTGAATTTGATATATTTTAAATTATCAAAGGATCCATTTTGAAATATAGAATATTCAAGCTTTGAAATATATGGGAATTAAATGGTTTATTTGGAGGTTTAAATTGATATTGGGAATTTATTGTGAAATTTAAAGAAGCTGTTTTATTTTATAAAGTAATATAGTATTTGAACCATTAAGTATTAAAAGTTATGTTTCAAAGCTATGATTTCAAGGTATATATATTTGAAAATATTATGATTTTGGGAAAGGGATATTTATAAAACAAAAATGATATCATATTGATTTGGGGTTTTAAAATTTTATAAATGATATCGTATTTATATGGTTTGAAAAAGATATTATATTCTGGTTTTAAAGTATAATTTATTTTGAAATAACCGCGGTGTTATAATAACGTTAGGTTGTTGAAGAGACCGGGATCGGAAGTTACCACACTCTCTTCCAATTCCGAAAACCACTTTAGCAACCGTGTACGCGGTGGAGATTCCAGAATGAAGTAGGATGGTGGCGGCGTTTCCTTTAAGGTAAATACGTGGACCCAACTCCCGTGAGTTGGCATAAGGTGGCTAAAACAGGAGCGATCGACGGGTTAATTGAGGTAGCACCTTTGATCGGACACTTCCCTTGGATACTATACTCTGACTTGGATTATTTCGGTGGCCACCTTCACTTTTGATTTCTTTGATTTGGGGGAGTTTATCCGAGGTGGGCGGTAGTTGCGGCTATGCGTTACCACCGACCCGGAAGCGTAATTGGTATATCTACCCTGGCATTGCCTAGTTGTGCCGTGTCACCTACCATACCGAGCCTTTACTACGAGTTTCTATTTGTGTCGTACCTATGGAGTGTCTTCTCGTAGTCTCCCGATCAGGAGATATGCAGGCGCTGTATAGACTATTGGCACTATTACGTGTTAAGGTGGAAAATGAAAAGCCTTAACGCTATTTTAAAGTAAGTTTATTTTATAATTAGACACTATTATAATAGCGAAATATACTATATAGTAAATAGTTTAACGGATCCTGAGGAGAAGTAAATCCCGAGCATCCTTGAGTTAACGCACTCATATTTATCTCTGTTAATTTAACTCACATAAGATATTTTAGTCTGACTCGAGTGTTTTGTCTTTTCAAATTCGCTCGGGTCAGTCCGAGTATTTCAGGATTTCGAAGACTTTAGCCCTGAAGGACGAAGATTTCTATTATTAATTATTTATTATAGTCCACTACCCTCGTATTTTTCCGCTGCATTATTATTGGTATGTGTAACTCTGATATGTACTATATAAATATAATCAAATGTTTTGTAAACAGCTTTATAAATTGTATATTTGATTATTATATTTTAGCCTTTCGATGTGAGATTCTGTTTTGTTTTTATTTCTTTCTTGTTTTTCTTATTTACCCCATAACAATCCGCCCTTACGTAGCGTTTGAATTGGCATATGTGTCGATGTAAACTGCATGAAAAGGCAGGACGTTACATCTGGTATTAGAGCTTTGGTTTAGCGATAAACTTTAGCTTTGCGGGGTCTGACTCTTTACTAATAAGGTAGTAATACCCTATGGGAGTCACTGAGTGTATATATATGAGAAAGCGTATTTGTTAGTGTTATAGAAAGGTTTTAATATTGTGTTAATCCGTTCCGTTTTGTATTTATAAATTCTAGTTGGTGCATGGGCGTTGTGACATCAATAGGGATTTCTAAACACTTAATAGGACAGACCGACATAATATTTGTTTTTAATATAGGTGAATGAGATAATTTTTCATATTATATTTTCTATATATATAAAATAAAGTTTTATAAATAATTATATTTGGTTGTAATATATTGGTTGTTAGGTAATAAAACTTATAAATAATAGTTGAAATAAGATTGAAAATAAAATAAATCAATTGGAAATTTTTGAACTTAAGTTCTGGGTTTTGAAACCTTCTTTCAAATGATTTCAAAATATAATATTATTAGAAGTATTTTATGATATAAATATTTCAATATAATTTGAAAGAAATGTTTTAAAGGAAATTTTGGGAGAATTTAAGCTTTGTATTCCTCTCTCTGTCGCTGGGAAATAATTTCGGTGATGAGTGCACGCATCATCGACATTCATTTTCGAGTTTCGAAGTGGGAATGCCACTGTAGTAATTTACTACAGATTCGTTTAAGAATATTTTATCGATTTTAATTATAGTTGGATATATATATATATATATATATTTTAAGTATATACATCTATCTATTATTTCAAATGATTTAAGATTAAACCCGGTATTTGATTCTTAAATTTCCGTTAATTAATAGTTTAAATTAAGTGTAGAAAAATGGAATCTAACAAATTTATAAATTGGAACCTTTAATTAAAATAAGTGATTTAATGCTAAGTTATAAATGAGATTAAAGGAAAGTGAGATTGTAATCTTATAAAAAGATATAATTATTGAACCATCAATTAATTAAAATGAAATAGAGATTAACTTGTGTAACTTCTATTGCATCTTTAAAAGCATGTATATAACTTACCAACTATAAAAGGTTAGAATGTTAAAAGAAATTATAATGGATATTATGCAAGTAATTGATGAAATTCTTTAATAAATAAGAATTTGTTGTTCTGGTGGTATAAAAATTTGGTATAATTGAAATTGCTTCTAATAAAATATAATAGGAAGATAAGTAATATAAATAAAAGATTATAAACTTAAGAACATAAAATTTAGCAGTAAATAAATGAATATAATAAAATAAAATAAAATTTTCATGAAATGAATAAGAGAAAATGAGACTTTGTTAGAAATTAATAAAAATAAATGAAAATTTGCAAGAAATAAATGAAAATAAAATGATAAATCATTATATGAAAGAAAAGAAATCGAACAACTAATGTATGAAATGGAATTTAATAATAAGTAAAGTTGACGTGTTGTTGTTTAGTTGATGGTTGTTTGGGCAAGGATACTTTGAAAATTGGGTTTGGGTGAATGAATAATATATTTAGTTTTATCTAAGACTGTTGAGTAAATGATGCGCTAGTAGTTTATTCTTCATTCCGTACAATTTAAAAGTTTTGAACCTGAACAACTATTTGTTCGTTTGATTTAATGGTTGTTTTGTATTTGTTGTGTATGCTGTTGTTGAAATTGATGGTTGTTAGTGATTGAAACCACTTAAATATTTCATTTTATATAAATTGTTAACCCTTTGGATTATATAAGTGAAATGTAGATTATGGAAGCAATTGCTACTGCTTTTGGTTCCATAAAATAAGCGTAAATTGCCCGACAAATAGTTTCGGATTACGGGTTATAGCGCTATTTAATATATTTTCCCGTGTTGGGATATAATACTTTGGATATTATATGTGATATTTTGTTATAATTCATATTATATTTTCTCCCGAGCTTCTCCGTACAAAGGAGACTCTGCCAAGATTTTCCGTAAAATTTTGACTTAGAGATTTTTTGAAAAATGTTTTCCAAACTTTAATAGTTTAAGTATAAAAAGATTTAATGGTTATAAATTGAGATATTTTATCTAAATTAATTAATTTTGTGAAATTTAATAGTTTATAAAGTTAATGTTTTGAATAAGATATATTGATTTCTTAATTCTTCTTTTTCCCTTCTTTCCCTTTTCTGGGACGAAAAATTTTGAGGGGGGGCGAGTGTAACGACCTAAAATTTTTGAAGATTTAAAAATGGAATTTAATATGATTTTTTATTAATGTTTAGATAGAGAAGAAAATCATATAATTTATAATAAAGTGAATGTTAGAATTTAAATGAGAAATTGTGATAAATGGAATAATATTGAAGCGAATAAAATTTAGATAGATTTAATGAAACCGAAATAAATGAAATAGGGTAAGTATTATACCTGAATATAATTGAATATGGAGGAAAAAAAGGTAAGTATTGAATTCAAACTATGTATAATTTGGGTAATAAAATAAGTTTATTTATGGAGTAAGATTGTTTATATTATTTTAGGCTATAAATCAAATTGAAGAGAATAAGCGTAAATCTTAAGGGCATGACAAAAATTATTATATATTACCTAATTTATCGGTCAATCAATTTATTTGAAATAAAGTGTGACGCCCCACCTCTATACCCACGCTAGCCAAGAACACTACGGTGTAGTGCTGTCAACTAGCACGGAGAATAAGGCTGTTGAGGAGCGGCCATCAATAGTTGGCCTTACACTAGTATTGGTTATCTCGATAGGAGTGATATATAAATATATATATATATATATTCTTTCATTTTTCATCTCTGATTTATTTTCTCCCATCGACATACCCCAGTTCCAGTATAAAACGAACTACGATGGTTCGTAATAGTTTAGAACAGTAAATATAAAATAACAACACAGATAATATAAATGCGGAACACAGATGAAACAGAAAGTCTCATATATATATATAATAACTGATGTCAGTTACAATACATTTGACACGGTACATATGATACAACTACAACAGTCGACTAAGGAAATTACAAATACAAGTACATTAACGTATATAATATACATGAATACATATTTTCCTTTACAATTTTACAGACTACTACAAATGACGACGACTACTCCAAAAGATATGAAAGAACTTCATAGCTCTAGCAGCAACCCAAAGCAGAATATCTACAACCTGAAATACTCGGTCTGACCCGAGTATTAAATTCAAAGAAAATAATACTCGGGTCAGTCTAATTCAAACTCAGTTATTAGTGCACAGAAGCAATAATAATCAAATAATGAATAGACGACAGTAATTAAACCAAGTCAGAATGCAATTCAGAAATATTGAATTGAATAAACAAAACAGTTCAAAACCATTGAAATATCAATTAAAATATTAATTCAAGTAGGGCTGCAGTACACGCACGCGTGCACTGCCTCGCCACTACGAAATATGGATTACGCAAAAAGATCCATAAGTCAAAACAAATAGAATATCATACATGCCATACCGTGTGGCTGCAGTTCACGCTTGCGTGCACTGCCCTGCCACTATAGTGACGAAGTACCCAATGAATGCCGTGTGGCTGCAGTTCACGCTTGCGTGCACTGCCTTGCCACTACAGTAACGAAGTACACAATGAAAATTCATAACGAACAGACGGTCAAACCCAGAAAAGTGGGGTTCGAACTCAAGTGAAACACAGATGCAAATAGTTCCCGAGTAGAACTAAGGACATCAAACAAAAACTCAGATGCAACAATCAAACAGAAGCAACAGTACAGATTAAACAAACCCGCATACTCAAATAGTTGAAGTAATGTCACTGACAGTACCGGAGTCATCAAATTCAGAGACATAATGACCGAAGCCAACATATAAAGCGTATGCACTGCTCAAGTATAGACCGATAACAACCAAGTTTTCATTATGCAGACAGCTAAGTGAAAGCATGTACACGTATCTAGACAGTGTTCATGTTGCAATGTACACAAGGAGAATATCAAGCAAATCATGTGAGGAAAGAAGCTCAATAACTTCAAATTATATGGTGATTCAGCAAATGAGCATTCGATACATGCAAATGCTAACCTGAAGAACAACAACATAAGTCTGCAACATATACTACCTATATACATGTATGATTGCACATGTGTATCCACAAAACATATGTACAGCAACACGAACACAGGCCACTGAATGGCGAAGGGCAAATGGAACCGAACCCAAATTACAGTATCATTAAAACATGGACAATGGAGTACGTGGATACATGAAGTCCAACAGCCAGTGAACATCAAAAATGAAAACTGCAACTAAATCAGCATGTACAAACTAGCATCAAAATACCACAAAATAACAGTGACAACAATTGTATCAAAACAGTTATCAAAATTGAAGCCCAGTGAATAAGAATGACAACATACATATATACGCACATACATATCTGTACGTATATATATGGTGACTAAATGGACAAACTCAGCAACTAACCAATGTACCAAGCCCATAAGAGTCAGAACCAAAACAAGCTTCAGAAATTCAGAACAAAATAAAATGCTCACATTCAATATGAATGCAATACTGAAGCAAGTGGATGAACTATACAATAGAGTGATATGTATAACTCGAAGGCATGGTGCCAAATCAATGCAGGCACGAGTGCTATCAGGTAACAATGAAGACAGTGCTACCAGATAACAAGGAAGACCACAAAACACAATGAATACAATGCAACAAACGAATGTATTAGTCTTAATCAAGACAGTCAAACCAGAGGCTCGAACTCAAGTCAGCGACAACAGAAGCATAGGCAAATGAAGGCTGCATGATGATATTCAACATGCTATGCAACCTGAACCATGTACTATAAGTACAAAGACAAAGAAATACAAGCTAATAGCTCATGCTACAGATCAGAAATCAGGTCAGAGAAACAAATGAAGTCAGCAACTTCAAACTGCCCAATGCAGTCAACAACATGAAGTGGACAGAACAACAGCCTCGACACATGAACACAAAGAGAATGCAAAGCAAACTGCCCAAAAGAATGACATGAACATGATAGTGCCCAGCAAAAGAAATACAACACATGGACATGAACTCTCTGGCAAACCAACAACAAACATATCAGGTCTTACAACATGGATGGGCCATCACACATATGCAACAGTGGTAGGAATATAACTCGACTGGTATGTGTATAACTCGAACATAGTGAAGTGAGCAACACACAACATACCCTGATGAATGTGTGATAACTAATACCGTGATCTCGAATGGTACAAGTGCACTAACCAGGAGCAATAACGATACAACGGTGATGGTCGAAGGTAATATTATGTCAGAAACGTGGCAACTAAGGCACAATCAAGCAGCCTCTAACTTTAACTAAAGCAAATTGCCCAATGTCAGAGAGAAAAGGACGAAACGTCAATCAAAACAGAAATTTCAAACCGTGACCAAGAAATCAAAATTAGAAATCAAAGCCGAGGGCATCCATTAATCAAACAACGAAAAGAACAGATTTGATCAAGCCATAAATCATCAAGACTGATTTGAATTAGATGTGAGGGGAAGACCACTCACCTTTGCTATGTTGAAGTGGCCGAAGCCCCAGCGAGGAGAAGGCATCAACGTCGGCATCTTCAATTTTGAAAAGCCCTAATTTTTTGCCGATGAAGGACGAACAATACGAGGCCGCCATTTTTGTTCTTTTGAGGGTTTTAGGGCCACGAACGAAAAATAGAGAAAAAGAAAGAGGGGAATCGGGTTTATGTCAAAGGAAAAGTAAAGGGAGATTGTGGGCTGGGCTGAGAAATGAGTTGCGATTTGATTAAGTTTTATAATTTAATAAATAATTTAGTTAAGGGTTTAGCTTGTTTGTTTAATAGTAAGTGCTATTTGATTGTTATAATAATTATTCACACTTTCTGATAGCATTGTTCTTAATTCACAGGTACGCTATGGAAAACCAAGTAAACACTACAGAGATCGAACGTTTATCAACAAACTACTGAAAACCAAAGTTTGGACCGAAGCCAAAACAAATGAACCACTATTTAAAAAAAAGAAATCAAAGCCCCTCAAACTTTATAACCATTTGTAATTTAAATTTTAAAAACTTCAATTTTAATTCAAAATTTAAAAACTTCAAATAGAAGTTTGTGTCAATATTAATCGTTTAAATTGTTGATTATAATTGACGCAAAATACCGGGTTGTTACAGACTCCCCTCCTTAAAGAAATTGCGTCCACGCAATCCTAAGGAATAGATGGACAAAAGGTAACAACCATAAGAGCATGTGAAGGTAAGCTTTTAATTTCATAAAAGAAATTCCCAAATTCTCAACAAAGTTTGATTATCAAATAGATAATCAGAATAAAGAAATCTTAAAACAGCAAAATCAGCAAATCTAATTATCAACAAAGATAACTAGAAAACACAAATATCTAACTATCAAAAACGATAATCAGCAATTACCACAACGGTAATCAAATTTCAAATCACAAATATTTAATTATCACAATTGATAATCAAATCTCAAATCGCAAATGTTTAATTATCACAATTGATAATCAAATCTCAAATCGCAAATGTTTAATTATCACAAACGATAATTAAACCACAAATATCTAATTATCACAAACGATAATTAGAAACAATAAATATCTGATTATCACAAGCCATAATCAGAAATCACAAATTTTCAATTAACGAGTCCGAAATTAACCGAAATAGCAAACGCACATGACCCATAACCACGAGTTTTACTAAATCGTTTAATTCACTTCATCGTTTCCTTGAAAGTGCAAAATTG
Source organism: Allium cepa (assembly GCA_030765085.1). Lineage (NCBI taxonomy): Eukaryota > Viridiplantae > Streptophyta > Magnoliopsida > Asparagales > Amaryllidaceae > Allium > Allium cepa. The sequence goes on from CM060934.1 coordinate 289,464,354, forward strand.
TGTATTTTAAATAAATAACATTTTACGTTCTCAAACGGACAAGTCCAGAATTAAGCGAATCAGTAAAAGAAAGGGGTCATAGTCCTCGATTTTTCTGAAACGTTTAATTCGCTTCCTCATTCTTTTGAAAGCGCAAATCGTAAAGATTTTGAAAACAATTTTGATTTATATTTTGAAATATTTTGAAGAATAACAAATTTTTAAAACACGTGATTAAAATAGCAATGTCAGTAGCAACTTCGACATACGTCAAAATTTCATCGAAATAATTGGCATCAAAATATAATACCAATGAATTTTTGTTCATCAAAAATGTCACAAGAATCTTCTCAAAGATAGAAAGGGATATCATACCCTAAACTTGTATTCATAACAAGTCAATAACACACGAATTCACCAATGCACAAGAATTGATAAAACTTATCAATAGAAATCACGAAAGTTGGTGAAGCACAAATTCTAGAAATCTACACAAGAAATCCAGAAATCACAAGATAAGAGTATGAGAACTCGAAAGGAGTATGAAAACTCGAACGGAGTATAAAAACTCGAACAGAGTATGACATAGAATAAAAGATAGGGCATAACATAAAATATCCATATTATTATACTGCTATAAGCATGTAAATAATGATCAACAGGAGATCAACCGACATGAGGTATGGAATAAATATGAAATATCCATACTGACATACTACTATAAGTATGTAAATAATGATCAACAGGAGATCAACCGACAAGAGGTATGGCATAAATATGAAATACCCATACTGACATACAACTATAAGTATGCAAATAATGATCAACAGGAGATCAACCGATAAGAGATAATCAATATCACAAGATCTTCTCAAAGATCCAAAGAGGTATCATACCTCAAATTTGTACTCATGACAAATCAATAACATATGAATTCACCAGTACACAAAAATAGGTGAAGCATAAAATTTCCAGAAATCAACATAAGGAATCTAGAAATAACAGAAAAAGGGAAAGAGGCCTATCACATGACGGTCCGAAGACCATGGGGAGCTACCCCGCATGTGTGAATGGAATCACACAAATTGAGGTCAAGACTAACCAAAAAGCAGAAAGGTATGTGTGAATGGAACCACACAAGTGGTGTCTAGTCTGACCATCAGAACGATCATCATGATCAACGAGGGGTGTCAATTACACTAAGCATGTGTGAATGGAATCACACAGATTGAGGTCAAGACTAACCAAAAAGCAGAAAGGTATGTGTGAATGGAATCACACAAGTGGTGTCTAGTCTAACCTCGCAATGAAAGAGACATCGCGCAATTGCTAGTCTAATTCATAAAGCGATCATCAAGATCAACGAGAAGTGTCAATTACACTAAGCTAGTGAATATAAAAGTTTAGCTTCATGTCCCATAACCACTAGCTTAACTTAAATATTTACGAACAAACTGTAAATCTTCACTAATAAAATTGTCACAGGAGGTTCAATCGAACAAGTCCAAGAATTAACCGACGAAGTGAACACAAGCGTTTCATACCACTTGTTTTACTAAGTCGTTTAATTAGATTTCTCATCCGAGTGAGGTAAAGGTTTGTATATACTAATAGATTGGAAAACGGTTTTAGAAAAAGAGTTTGATATTGAAAATAGAGTTAAAAACATTTTGATAAAAGAGTTTTGATATTTACTACTGGTATTGAAACATTTATATTTTTAAAGTGACAAATCACAAAAATGATTGTAGGAACAATCAATCACAAGAATTCACATGTAAATATGTGAATAGAGTCCAAAGAAATCGATACTGTATCCATCAAAAGGAATGTTTACAAAAGTTCCCGAAGAAATGGTCATCAAAGTTGCTAATAAATGATAGCAACAAATCGGGAAACAATCAAAAATCGATTAAATTTGGAAACCAAATCAATTCACTAAAATTCACATTCGAAGACGTGAATAAAATACAAAGAATTCGATTCTAAATCCATCAAAGTAGGAATATCCAAAAAAAATTCCAAAAATAGAAGTTTTCAAAGTCGACAAAGATGACAACAGCTAATCGGAAAAGAAGAATCGATTGACAAATGGAATAACGAAACAAAACGAGCATAAAGGCATAAATGACTTCAACAAAAATAAAAAAATCAAGTCAATGTCGAAGTCAACAATTAATGGCCATAATAGAGTATAAAACGATTCAACATCATCATCAAAGGACTCAACGGCAAACCAAGTCAGAGTCTTGGAAATCAAGAATTTAGAAATTTCTCAAAAACAAAGTGACCGAAGTCGAATGGAAATCAATCCGAGGAAAACATAAAATATCAAGTTCGGAATCGCTGAGATTCGAACAAAATCAATCATCGGCTAAATCAAATCAAAGCCGAAAACACAAGAATCAAAAATCAAATGCATACGAATAAGCGTTAGGAATTCATACCTAACGATCAAAGATAATCATTTGCAAATATGAGAGATAAAACGTCGACAAATAGTTGTAACACATGTACTATCTAAGTTATGTTTTATATTTGTTCTAAACCCCAGGCTCTGATACCAAGCTGTGACGCCCCACCTCTATACCCACGCTAGCCAAGAACACTACGGTGTAGTGCTGTCAACTAGCACGGAGAATAAGGCTGTTGAGGAGCGGCCATCAATAGTTGGCCTTACACTAGTATTGGTTATCTCGATAGGAGTGATATATAAATATATATATATTCTTTCATTTTTCATCTCTGATTTATTTTCTCCCATCGACATACCCCAATTCCAGTATAAAACGAACTACGATGGTTCGAAATAGTTTAGAACAGTAAATATAAAATAACAACACAGATAATATAAATGCGGAACACAGATGAAACAGAAAGTCTCATATATATATATAATAACTGATGTCAGTTACAATACATTTGACACGGTACATATGATACAACTACAACAGTCGACTAAGGAAATTACATATACAAGTACATTAACGTATATAATATACATGAATACATATTTTCCTATACAATTTTACAGACTACTACAAATGACGACGACTACTCCAAAAGATATGAAAGAACTTCATAGCTCTAGCAGCAACCCAAAGCAGAATATCTACAACCTGAAATACTCGGTCTGACCCGAGTATTAAATTCAAAGAAAATAATACTCGGGTCAGTCTAATTCAAACTCAGTTATTAGTGCACAGAAGCAATAATAATCAAATAATGAATAGACGACAGTAATTAAACCAAGTCAGAATGCAATTCAGAAATATTGAATTGAATAAACAAAACAGTTCAAAACCATTGAAATATCAATTAAAATATTAATTCAAGTAGGGCTGCAGTACACGCACGCGTGCACTGCCTCGCCACTACGAAATATGGATTACGCAAAAAGATCCATAAGTCAAAACAAATAGAATATCATACATGCCATAACGTGTGGCTGCAGTTCACGCTTGCGTGCACTGCCCTGCCACTATAGTGACGAAGTACCCAATGAATGCCGTGTGGCTGCAGTTCACGCTTGCGTGCACTGCCTTGCCACTACAGTAACGAAGTACACAATGAAAATTCATAACGAACAGACGGTCAAACCCAGAAAAGTGGGGTTCGAACTCAAGTGAAACACAGATGCAAATAGTTCCCGAGTAGAACCAAGGACATCAAACAAAAACTCAGATGCAACAATCAAACAGAAGCAACAGTACAGATTAAACAAACCCGCATACTCAAATAGTTGAAGTAATGTCACTGACAGTACCGGAGTCATCAAATTCAGAGACATAATGACCGAAGCCAACATATAAAGCGTATGCACTGCTCAAGTATAGACCGATAACAACCAAGTTTTCATTATGCAGACAGCTAAGTGAAAGCATGTACACGTATCTAGACAGTGTTCATGTTGCAATGTACACAAGGAGAATATCAAGCAGATCATGTGAGGAAAGAAGCTCAATAACTTCAAATTATATGGTGATTCAGCAAATGAGCATTCGATACATGCAAATGCTAACCTGAAGAACAACAACATAAGTCTGCAACATATACTACCTATATACATGTATGATTGCACATGTGTATCCACAAAACATATGTACAACAACACGAACACAGGCCACTGAATGGTGAAGGGCAAATGGAACCGAACCCAAATTACAGTATCATTAAAACATGGACAATGGAGTACGTGGATACATGAAGTCCAACAGCCAGTGAACATCAAAAATGAAAACTGCAACTAAATCAGCATGTACAAACTAGCATCAAAATACCACAAAATAACAGTGACAACAATTGTACCAAAACAGTTATCAAAATTGAAGCCCAGTGAATAAGAATGACAACATACATATATACGCACATACATATCTGTACGTATATATATGGTGACTAAATGGACAAACTCAGCAACTAACCAATGTACCAAGCCCATAAGAGTCAGAACCAAAACAAGCTTCAGAAATTCAGAACAAAATAACATGCTCACATTCAATATGAATGCAATACTGAAGCAAGTGGATGAACTATACAACAGAGTGATATGTATAACTCGAAGGCATGGTGCCAAATCAATGCAGGCACGAGTGCTATCAGGTAACAATGAAGACAGTGCTACCAGATAACAAGGAAGACCACAAAACACAATGAATACAATGCAACAAACGAATGTATTAGTCTTAATCAAGACAGTCAAACCAGAGGCTCGAACTCAAGTCAGCGACAACAGAAGCATAGGCAAATGAAGGCTGCATGATGATATTCAACATGCTATGCAACCTGAACCATGTACTATAAGTACAAAGACAAAGAAATACAAGCTAATAGCTCATGCTACAGATCAGAAATCAGGTCAGAGAAACAAATGAAGTCAGCAACTTCAAACTGCCCAATGCAGTCAACAACATGAAGTGGACAGAACAACAGCCTCGACACATGAACACAAAGAGAATGCAAAGCAAACTGCCCAAAAGAATGACATGAACATGATAGTGCCCAGCAAAAGAAATACAACACATGGACATGAACTCTCTGGCAAACCAACAACAAACATATCAGGTCTTACAACATGGATGGGCCATCACACATATGCAACAGTGGTAGGAATATAACTCGACTGGTATGTGTATAACTCGAACATAGTGAAGTGAGCAACACACAACATACCCTGATGAATGTGTGATAACTAATACCGTGATCTCGAATGGTACAAGTGCACTAACCAGGAGCAATAACGATACAACGGTGATGGTCGAAGGTAATATTATGTCAGAAACGTGGCAACTAAGGCACAATCAAGCAGCCTCTAACTTTAACTAAAGCAAATTGCCCAATGTCAGAGAGAAAAGGACGAAACGTCAATCAAAACAGAAATTTCAAACCGTGACCAAGAAATCAAAATTAGAAATCAAAGCCGAGGGCATCCATTAATCAAACAACGAAAAGAACAGATTTGATCAAGCCATAAATCATCAAGACTGATTTGAATTAGATGTGAGGGGAAGACCACTCACCTTTGCTATGTTGAAGTGGCTGAAGCCCCAGCGAGGAGAAGGCATCAACGTCGGCATCTTCAATTTCGAAAAGCCCTAATTTTTTGCCGATGAAGGACGAACAATACGAGGCCGCCATTTTTGTTCTTTTGAGGGTTTTAGGGTCACGAACGAAAAATAGAGAAAAAGAAAGAGGGGAATCGGGTTTAAGTCGAAGGAAAAGTAAAGGGAGATTGTGGGCTGGGCTGAGAAATGAGTTGCGATTTGATTAAGTTTTATAATTTAATAAATAATTTAGTTAAGGGTTTAGCTTGTTTGTTTAATAGTAAGTGCTATTTGATTGTTATAATAATTATTCACACTTTCTGATAGCATTGTTCTTAATTCACAGGTACGCTATGGAAAACCAAGTAAACACTACAGAGATCGAACGTTTATCAACAAACTACTGAAAACCAAAGTTTGGACCGAAGCCAAAACAAATGAACCACTATTTTAAAAAAAGAAATCAAAGCCCCTCAAACTTTATAACCATTTGTAATTTAAATTTTAAAAACTTCAATTTTAATTCAAAATTTAAAAACTTCAAATAGAAGTTTGTGTCAATATTAATCGTTTAAATTGTTGATTATAATTGACGCAAAATACCGGGTTGTTACATAAAGTCCTCTTAAATGTTAAGTAGTTTTAGTACTGTTATGGAGGAAACATTACTTGATGATTTTTAATTTAGTAACGGAAGAGTGAATGCGAATTGATAGAAAACATAAATTTATTTATAAGTAAACAAGAGTACATATTGAACAAATTTATGATAATTGGATAATGCAGTGTTAATGGAAATTAATTAGTGTTATATATGGGATTTATACCTGGGTAGGTAAGTAGTAAACTTATAAATGAAAGAAAGTAAGTAGGTGACCATTTATTTAGGTTATTTATTCATTTAGTATGTTAAATAAAAATTTGGGAATCAGATCTCAATTAAGGGAAATTAAGCTGTACGTTAATTTAAAATAAAATCTAATAAATATTACATTAGTAAGGAATGCAGTACAAATGGTTATGGATTGTCAAATTTTGTAAAAAGGGATTGGACTTAGGAAACTTTGTTAATTGAGTTCAAAACCTTAATTAATAGGCGTAATTGACAAGATTCACATTTTTAAATATAATCGTTGATACAAATCTAAGATGTATATAGAAGTATCTGTGTAATGAAATGTAAACAAATGTTAAATATACTTATAGGATAACGTTTGTTCGAATAAAAAGAATGGAAATCAACATTTAATTATTTATTTGAATTTAAATCACGATAATATGATTTATTGCAATTAGATAGATTTAATATTTTAAAAAAATTACGTAAATATTTATTTAGATGAATTGTAGTTATTTATGTAATGAGTAAGAATCTAATGTTAATTTCACTTATAGAATGACAGTTGATATTGAATGGAAAGAATGCAAATTTAAGTGTGTCAATATATTGGAAATTAGCGTATAATAATAGGTTTTATTGGAATTAAATGGAATCAAACATCTAATTATTACGTTAATAGAAAGTTAAATGGAATGTAAGAATATTATGGTAATAGTTGTAAATCCAATATTTTATCCGTTTAATGATAGTGTATTGAATAATAGATTTTGAATTTTTTTAATAGTGGGTTAATTTATTTAATTTATAACAATTAGATTTATTGCAAATGAATGAAATCAAATATTTAACTATTACGTTGAAAAAATTAAGTTGAAATTTGAAAATATTTATGAAATAATTCTAAATCCAATGGTAAACCCTTCTATTTGAAATTTATGAATGGAATAATTATGGGTTAATTAAATTTAATGGAGATTTTGGGAATTTATCTTTAATCTTTATTTTTATGAAATTGAGAATTTATATTGATTAATCCTTAATATATTGACATTTAAAAATTGTTAAATCATTGAAAATGTTTGTGAAATATAAAGGCGATAAAATTTTCAAATTTAGAATTAATTTTTTTTTTATTGGATTTAATTAATTAATAATAAATTTCTTTAATTAGTGTAAAAATAGCCATTTTTGCCACTGACTCGGATTTCGACGAAACAAGTTTCATGGGATCCATAACGGTGAATTATAATAATGTTTCAAGTTTCGTAGCGATCGGACTTGTTAAATTTAAGGTTTTTCAATTCAAGTTATCGTTTGCTCTGAAATTTAAGGTTTATCCACGGTCGTTCATCATCGCCGCGATAAAATTCGTCGGATCGAGAAATCCTTTCTTGAATATAGCTATGTATAAATTTGTTTCGAATTTGAAAAATAAGCTAAATAATGAAGTTGATTTCGTTTATATAATATGGTTAATAATATATTTGAAATTCTATTGTATATAGAGTTTATAATAACTCAAATAAAAGTAAGGTTGAAGATAAATGTGAATATGATTTGAATTAAAATATTTAGGAATTTTCCTCGAAAAATTTGTTTGAAATGTAGATAAATTAAGATTTGAAAAGGTATGATTCTATAACTTGATTTTTTTGATTAGAGGATTTGAACGAATATCAAATTTATTTAAAGAATATTATCAGGTTAATTTAATTAAAAGAATATTCTGTTATTGAAGTTTAAGTGTTTTACCTGAATAATATTTGTTTAGTAAGTAAATATTTCAAATTTAAATAATAGGAATTGAATTTGATATATTTTAAATTATCAAAGGATCCATTTTGAAATATAGAATATTTAAGCTTTGAAATATATGGGAATTAAATGGTTTATTTGGAGGTTCAAATTGATATTGGGAATTTATTGTGAAATTTAAAGAAGCTGTTTTATTTTATAAAGTAATATAGTATTTGAACCATTAAGTATTAAAAGTTATGTTTCAAGGCTATGGTTTCAAGGTATATATATTTGAAAATATTATGATTTTGGAAAAGGGATATTTATAAAATAAAAATGATATCATATTGATTTGGAGCTTTAAAATTTTATAAATGATATCGTATTTATATGGTTTGAAAGAGATATTATATTCTGGTTTTAAAGTATAATTTATTTTGAAATAACCGCGGTGTTATAATAACGTTTGGTTGTTGAAGAGACCGGGATCGGAAGTTGTCATACTCTCTGCCAACTCCGAAAACCACTTTAACAACCGTGTAAGCGGTGGAGATTCCAGAATGAAGTAGGATGGTGGCTGCGTTTCCTTTAAGGTAAATACGTGGACCCAACTCCCATGAGTTGGCATAAGGTGGCTAAAACAGGAGCGATCGACGGGTTAACTGAGGTAGCACCTTTGATTGGACACTTCCCTTCGATACTATACTATGACTTTGGATTATTTCAGTGGCCACCTTCACTTTTGATTTCTTTGATTTGGGGGAGTTTGTCCGAGGTGGGCGGTAGCTGCGGCTACGCGTTACCACCGACCTGGAAGCGTAATTGGTATATCTACCCTGGCATTGCCTAGTTGTGCCGTGTCACCTACCATACCGAGTGTAACGTCCCTCCCTTTCGCATGCTATAAATCGACACACGTGCTAATTCAAACCATACGGAAGGGCGGATTGTTATAGGGTAAATAAGAAAAACAAGAAAGAAATAAAAATAAACAAAATCTCACAACGGAAGGATAAAATATAATAATAAAATATACAGTTCATACCACTATTTACAAAACATTTGATTCTTCTTTATACAATTAAATATCATAGTTCACATACCAATAATATCAATGCAACTGAATTAAATAGTTTAGTGGGATAATATTGTAGATAGTAATACTACAAATCTTCGTCTTCGTCCTCCAGAATAAAATCTTCAAATCCTGAAACGCTTGGACTTACCCGAGCGAATTGAAAAGACAAAACACTCGAGCCAGAACTAAAAGATCTTACGTAAGTTAAATCAACAGAAATAAACATGAGTGCAGTAACTCAAGAGAAGCTCGGGATTTACATCTCCTAAGGATCCGTTAAACTATTTACTATGTAGTATATTGCGCTGTTATAATAGTGTCTAATTGTAAAATAAACTTACTTTTTTCTTAGCATTAAGGGGTTACCCATATAGCCCTTAACACGTAATAGTCCCAGTAGTCCATCCAATATCATAGTCCCTCCTGATCGAGAAGCCACCAGAGGATACCACACGGGCTACGGGAGAAATCCAAACTCGTACAAGGCGCGATATAGTAGGTGACACGGCACAACAAGGCAATGCCAGGGTAGATATACCAATTGCTATCCGGGCTGATGGAAACGCGTAGCAGCAGCTACCGCCCACCTCGAAACAACTCCCCAAAAAAATCAAAGTAAAAGTAGCCACTGAATCAATCCAAAGTCAAAGTATAATATCGAAGAGGAGTGTCCGATCAGAGGAATGACCTCATTAGCCCGAGAATCGCTCCTGTTTTAGCCACCTTATGCCAACTCACGGGAGTCGGGTCCACGTATTTACCTTGCAGGAAATTCCTCCACCAACCTACTTCATTCTGGAATCTCCACCGCGTACACGGTTGTTAAAGTGGTTTTCGGAGTTGGCAGAGAGTATGACAACTTCCGATCCCGGTCTCTTCAACAACCAAACGTTATTATAACACCGCGGTCTTTAAAATAATTTATACTTTTAAAACCATAATATAATATCCATTTCAAAACCATATAAATATGATATCATTTCCTTTTAAAACCCAAAACAATATGATATCATCTTTATTTTCCAATATATTCTTTCCAAAAATCATAGTGGTTTCAAAGTAAAATATTTAGAAATCAAAACTCTTGAATATAATATTTCCAAATTATACTACCTTGAAAACCATAACTTTGAAACAAATTCCATCTCTCAAATGGTTAAATATTAAATTACTTTTATAAAAAAATAGCTTCTTTACATTTCACAAATCAATTCCAAATATCGATTTAAACTTCCAAATACCATTTTAAATTTTTACGTTTCAAAGCTTTAAATATTACACCATTTGAAAAACAAACTCATTTGACCATCCCATATATATCAAATTTAGTTACTTCATTTTTTAGACTTGAAATGTTTACTTAATGAATTCAATATACTTTAAGTAAAACTTATAACTTCACATAATTGGATAATCTTTCAATTTATTAAACTTGATATATTCATTTAAATCAACCTGATATTCATTCAAATGACTTTACACAAAAATCAAGTTACAAAAATCATATCCTTTAAAAATTCTAACTTTTCATTTAGTTTCAATTTAACTTAATATTCATCTTCCAACCTTACTCTTTTTTTTTAAGTCATTAAAACTCCAGAAATTTAATTTTAAATAAATTCTTAATCGTATTTGATATCGAAAATCAAACTTTATTTTATACTTCAAATCAAATTTATACAAAGCTTAAAAACCGAAAATTTACTATATATATATATATATATATATAAATAACCATATCAATATCCCATAAACCATGTATATATATAGCTTTACAAAACCATAGTAAAACATTTCCAAAAATAATTTTATATATTTACTGCGGTGCCTGTATAAAATTTTCTACCCTATGCTCAAGTGATACGGATGTTTATCATTTCAATCCGTAATTTAAAATAAAAATGCGGTTGTATATCATTTTAAACCGCAATCCCGAATGAATGAAATGCACAATAACTTGCAGCTTATACGATATAAAATACAACATCCATTCATCCAGATATCAATCATCAACCATTTTATTACAATCATCATCCAATTTAAACAACATCAATATAGAGCATATAAATTATACAGGTAATAAATAACATGTATTAACTAACAGTTTATATAAATTTAACTACTGTTAAACTAACAGTTTATGTGCAAAATAAATGTAAATTTAACTGGCAGTTAATGCGAAATAAAAATAAATATAACTATGACAGGCAGTTAATATGCAAATAAATAAATTCTAATTGTCAAATTATATGGAATAAATAAAATTAATTAACAATTAAATCAAATAAATGCGATTTAACTGAGATGATGAATAAATCATGCCAAACAGTCATAAATAAATTTCTACTCATATCTATAATTAATTTAACAAACACAAGAAATTCTAGAAATTGTGAGTGGGTTAAAACACTCACCTTTTTGAATTTAAATTGGATTCAAATCCAATTTAAACCCAAAAATTGAACAGTCTCCAAATTCATCCAAACTTGTGCCAAAACGTCAGAAATTCCGATACGATCCCAGCAAAACAAACCCCACGTGAATCCGAGCTCGTATGCAAAAGTAATGAAAATTTGAAAAATGGAAAATTCTGGTCCTGGATCGACTTCGGGTTCGACTTCGGTGCGCCGCCTCAAATCCCCGGTGCTTGCTTGGAGTTTTCGCCAAAACGACCCGGAGTGACCCGAGTCATTTTCTTCCTGACCCGAAGTTGCACTAGGGTTTTCTCCTCTGAAACCCGACGCGCGACCAGAAGCTGTTGCAGATCCGCAATTTTTTTTGTTTTTTTGTTTTTTTGTTTTTTTTTTTGAAATTGAAATTATTTTTTGGAATTTGGGAATTAGGTTTTATCTGCCATTGGGATGAGGAGTTGAGAAAGAAGGTACGTATAGACAAATGAGAATGAGGAGAAATTAGGGTTTATAACAGGGTATTTATAGGTAGGGTTGAAATAGAGTAGATGGACTAGATAAATAAACGTGATAAACAATCTACGGCCCGAAAAGCCCGTTCTAACCCAGAAACAAAATTGGGTAAACCCACATATCAAAATAGGGGTTTTAAAATATTCTGAACGCGATGGAAAAAGTTTCACGTCCAAATTCCATCGTATGAAGAAGTTATGCTAAAATCAATATTTTCAAATTGATTTCAATTGATTTCAGTTTCGATTCCAAGGCATTTCGAGTCCGTACGATCAAACGACAAGTCTGATCGCTACGAAACTTGAAACCCTACAATAATTCACTGATACGGATCCGATGAAACTTGTTTCGTCGAAATCCGAGTCAGTGGCCAAAATGGCTATTTTTATATTAATTAAATAAATTTAAAATAAATGAATAAAATCAAATTTTATATTTAGATTCTAAAATTTACCCATTTCATCACTCTTAAAATTTCTTAATCATTTACAAAATTTCAAACAAGTCTAGATGTCAAATTAAAGATGGTAAATTTATAAATTTCAATATAAATCCTTAATTTCATTAAATTCACAAATTATAATTTAACTTTCTAAAATTTATATTCAATCAAAGAAATCAATGGTTATTCCATTCATATATTTCAAATAAATGGATTTAATAATAGATTCAAAATTTATTATCCTAACATTCGTCGATTACACTTAAATCCTTATAAATGTAATATTTAGATTTTAAATTTTCATTTATTTCGATTAAACCTATTATCATATATTACTTTAATATACTAACAAGCTTACTTTTGCACCCTTTCATTTACCCAACTACAATTTTATAAATAAACTTAACAATAGATTCATACTCTATTACATAAATGCATACCCTTTTATCTAAATTAAAATCTTCGTTACTTCAAACATTTAATCCATTTAATTCCACTTACTCCTTTCATTAAATTTTGGATTCAAATCAATTTATAAAGCTTTACCTCCATTCTTTATATGCACTAACCATCATTTAATGAATAATTTATCTACGTTATTCCCCATTCATTACCTTAATTTATTTATCGTAACATTTAATTTATTTTTATTGCAATGATTTCCAAATCAATTGAACGAATTAAATATGTATGTATCACTCATAATAACTGGTGGTCACAACTCTTGATCACCTTTAATAAGTTTATTATTTACAATCCAATAATCACCTTTACTATATATATACAGATTAATTAATTTAATATTTCCATTTAGTTTTCTATACTAAATTTATTACTAAGTGTATTTACTCCATTCCAACAAGTTGGAATTCCATTCTTACTATAACAAATATTTCTCTATTCACCTTTATTAACAACCCACCATCATTGCATTTATTGTCTTTTATTGATTTAATCAAATTAACCCATTTTCCTTTAAATTCATACTAACGAAATATTCAATTTCATTAATTTCATAAACTCCATTTCATAAATCTACCTGCAATTTCTACCTAGAAATAAGGTTACACTTCCATTGTAATTTACATTTACACCTTACGTTACTACATTAATTATCCTTAAAGTAACGTTTTTATTAATGACAATATTAACTTACTTAACATTTTATATGGTTGCTATCCTTTATTTCATAAATTAATCCATTCCATCTAAATCCTTATCTATATAATATTTCAACATTTAATATCAACCCACAATTATTGCAATTAATTATCTTATATTGATTTTATACAATTACCATTAACTTACATTCAATTACTATTCAATGCATATTTATTCATCAATCAATTCGATATTTACTTTTCTTTCTATTTGATAAATAACCTAGTATACATTTACATACATTCATTTCATTCCTTTCATTTATAGGTATTGCATTGAAATTTAATTTATTAACTAATACCAACGTTATTATCATTAATTACAATTGGATTCCTAATTTTTATTCAATACCCTGTACAAATAACGTAGTATTAATCAAATCCTTACATTTGTTTTTCTCATGTTCCATTAAAAATCAAATCATAACATTTAAATGATTTATTTGAATTGGAATCTCATTCAAGTCATAAATTATTAACTTGCACTAATATGATTTCTTAATTTATTCCAATTACCGTTTACATTCTTTTATTGCATTAAATCAAATTAATACTTTCATAAATTTCTCATATTAAATTTTATTTCCAGGTAAGAATCTTTTTCCTACCTAATTCATTTGGATTTTATAGGTTTTAAGTCACCATTTAAAAAATTTATTTTAGCCTTCATTTTAATATTTATATCCAAATGCGACAATTTCCACTATTATAATTAATTGCAATATATAATTAAATTTGTAAATTTTTAATTACCCTTGATACATCAAATTTCAACATTCTCTTTCATATAAATAAATAAGATTTTTATTCCTTTGTAAATTTAAATAAAAGTCTTATTAATTTAATTCATTTAAACATCGAATTTATACGGGTCGTTACACTCTCCCCCACTCAAAACTTTTCGTCCCCGAAAACGAAAAGAAGGGAAAAGAAGAACTAAATAACAATACATCTTATTCAAAATATTTAACTTATAAACAATAATTTACAAAATTTATTACTTTAAATAAAATATACCCATTTAAAAATCATTATCTTTTTATACTTAAATAAATAAAGTTTGGAAAAACATTTCAAAATAATTTCTAAGTCCAGAATTTTCGGAAAATTTTGGCAGAGTCTCCTTTGTATGGGAAGGCTCGGGAGAAAATAAAATATAACAATATACAACGATATTTTACAATATAATATAAATCCCAACACGGGAAAAATATATAATAGCGCTATAAAACGTAATCCGAAAACGTACCTATTTGTCGGGCAATTTACGCTTAATTTATGGAACCAAAAGCAGTAGCAATTGCTTCCATAAGCTACATTTCACTTATAAAATCCAAAGGGTTAACAATCTATATAAAGTGAAATATTTAAGTGGATTTAAATCTCTAACAACAAATCAATACAACAACCATCAACTTTAACAACAGCATACACAACAAATTCAAAACAACCATTCAACCAATACAAACAAACAGTTGTTCGGGTTCAAAACTTTTAATTTATACGGAATGAAGAATAACTACTAGCGTATCATTTACTCAACAGTCTTAGATAAATCTAAATAGGTTATTCACACATCCATATAAATCCAAAGTATCCTTACCCCCAACAACCATAAATCAAACGACACAATTCAAATCAACTTTTCTTTTTATTAATTTTATTTCATACATTAGTTGTTTAATTTCCTTTCATTCATTCATTTCAGTGATTTTTTTTTCGTTAATATAACGGTTTATCTTTTTATTTATACAGTGATTTATTGTTTTAATTTACATTTACTCATTAAATGTTTGCTTCATTTATCCCTTTTTCTGTAACGATCGCGATTTTTCGTTGCCGAAAAATCGAACCGTTAGGGTTTTAGAAGAAGAAAGAGGTAGAAGAAGAAAGAAAAGAAAGAGAGGAGAAAACAGAAAACAAGTAACATAACGAGAAACAATATCAGAATCTCACAATCGCAGCGGAACAACATATAATAGATAAATAAATATCATTAAAACAAAAGAACTATACATTTTATACATTACATCACAATACATCATATCATCAGAGTGTACAACAATAAATCAGCGGAAAGAATACTATATACAATAGATAATAGACTACGCTATCCAAGCTCGCCTCCAAATCTGCACAGCAACTCTCGAATCCAGAATAACCTGATAACCTAACTCTAGACTGCCCGTGTGGAAAATAGTGGGCACCCAGAGTTTAGGAAAGGAACAATAAACTCCAGGTCAGTCATGGGACTGGTGTGAGAACTCAAAACAGTTTATCTTTAAACAAGCAACAAGAAAATTTAAATTTTGAAATCCGCAATGCTTTTTGGAAAATGAAACTACCATAAGGCCTCCCGGCACACACACAATGCAAACGCACACATGGGGGAGATTTCTCCTTATGATAGTCAAACATGCTTACTACGAGAAAAATTCTTTGATATTATTACTAGTGCATAGTGGAAAATATTTCGAAAGTATAATATAAATCCTAGCCAGCATAGGTACCATGATACTATGCCTACTATAGCTGCCATGTTAAATGGCAGGTTCTACAACTAAAACCGTACAAGGCACGTATTGGATGAATGGATTTCCAACAAATGGTCAGGCTAAGGAACTTCCTACTGCCACATGGGATCGCCTCTGGCGGGACGTCCCGAGAACTAACGTTACGGTTAGATCTCTGCCAACACAAGGCCGGGTTACCTCTGTAACTAGGTAACTACTACACGAATATGTCATCCCCCGGTCCTTTGGGACCTTTATCCGAGCGCTCGATCCAACAACACCACACAGTAATAGATATAGTGTATCAACATGAGTAAATATCTGGGCTCCATACCATGATACCACCCTTTTCCAGAAGGAAATGACATACCCTAAAGGGCGCGACCCTCATAACCTTGCCGCATATTCCTGTTTCGACCATTTCCGGGGAGTGAGGTCCTGACGAAGTCTCGTCCACAAAGCTACGCTTTGTGCAACAAAGCCATGCTTTGGGTCAACAGATGACCAAAGCAATGATCACAAAGATAAATGATCAAACAAATGATCATATCACAAATGACCAACCAATGATCATCACACAGCAGCACTCAGCATGTCACATTACCAGATTGGGAATATATCGCTGATAACCTTCAACTACATAACCTCTGAGCTCGTACGTCTCAGAGAAGGGTGTTAAGCTAAGAGAATAAATTCTCCGCCACCAACAGAAATGTATTTGAAAGAAATCGGCTCTAATTCTCAAAATATAATGTCAGACACGTAACCATACAAGTCTGTTCCGGGTTCGAACAGAACCGAAGGCACTTCCAAAGAAGCCCTTGAAATCCGGGTATTCACAATCCCGATAAAATTTCCCATCACAAAGGAAATCTCCATACCGTAGCTAACGATGCAGAGACAATCGATAGGTCATCCTATCGTTTTCACAAATACCCGGTCTTCAACACCGGTCTTCAAATGCTATCCATAACGACGTATCACATATTCGGAATGGGATATACGACACAAAGGTCCTCTCCCGGCTAAACCGAATAGCGAGCGCTTATTTTAAAAATAAGTGTAGCATTCAATTCCAAACAAACACAACCAGTACCATCCAAGGGTAAATATTGATAGTCGGTTATTTAACTATCAATAAAGATGCGCCACATCATCAGATTCCAAATAATTTTCCAAAATTATTTAACCCCAAAAATATCTTACGAGAGATATATATATATATATACACCATTTCCAAATAATTGCCCCAGTTATTTGTTTTACCAAAACCACTTCACGATAAAATTTCCACACTTAATCAATTGAAAAACCAATTTTCAATTTACCTTTACCATTTGAAACTAATTTAAAATCACCTTTAACCATTTGAAAACTAATTTCAAATCACCTTAACCATATATACCTTTTGAAAACAAATTTCAAACCCCCAAATAAATCTTTACCGATTTAAATTTAACTTACGTTTCAAATTCGTAAATTATATCCCATACTTAAAAATAAATCAATATTTATTTTTAACAAATTTCCCTTCCCTTCATAAATTCCATAGTGAATTTAAATTCCAAATATTTACTAATATACGATTCTCAACTCGATTTCAAATTATTCGCTTTCAATTTACCTTTAAGAGATGAATCCTCAAAAACGTTCCATTTCATATTGGAAAAGCATTTCCATACTTATTTAAAAATAAGTAATTCACAAATTTATTTATTTTCAACAATTTGAAAATATTCAATACACTTAAATCATAGTTAAGTATATATTTCATTCTTTTAAGGAAAACGTTCTTTTATTCACTTTTATTTGGGTTAAAACGAATGTTACATAAAACATCGTTACGACAACCCAAAATCACTGGAATAGGGTTTCAAAATAAAAATAGAAACATAAATTCCAATACTACACAAAATATTTCCATTTGGAAACCATTTACTATAACAACAGTGTTATAGTCCACCATTTCCTTATTTTCTCGAAAACGCCTATTTCAACAATGAATGTTGAAATCTACGTATTCATTTCCTTCTATTTCTCGAAAACGTCTATTTCAACAATGAATGTTGAAATTCAAGTTTTCGATACTTAATGCATTTTAAAGCATCTTTAAATCGTTTTAAAATTCCCTTTAAAACATTCTTCTCCCAAAACATGCCCATTTGACTTAATAATATATTCATCGTTTAAAAGAGTGAATATAACTCCTTTAACAAATTCTAAATTCAATTTATCAAATTACATTGATTTCAAATTTATAAACAACGTTTAAAAATTCTATTTCTATTAATAACTTCGGTTTAGAAATCTCTTTTATTAAGCCAATTCTATTTATAAACCCAATTTCTATACCAAAGGTTCGTATTATAAGTCAAATACTTAAAATATTATTTATTTACCAAGTCGTTCCTTTTAAAACTTCATAAATTGTTAATCTTATTACTGATAAGATTTCTCACCTTTTATAATAGTTTTCAACTTATAAAAACCTCCTTTATTAACAATTTCTATAAAAATCCCCTTTTTAATGCCCAAAGCCATTTTATAAGTTGATTACTTATAAACTTTTATTTTCAACATCAATTCATTTCATGACTTTCCCTGTTTATAAAACTATAGTTTAAATGAAATCCATTTTTTTTTATACTTCATTTTAACACTTAATGAACCCGTTTCATAATTCCAAAAATTTCAATTTTATAGATATCAATTTATAAAATCTTTTATATAACTGTTTATAAAAATTATTCAAAAATCCCAATTTAACTATTTTATAAATCTATTTATTTTAAAATTTTCCTTTTGGTTATATTTCATAAAAATCATAGTTTTATAACTTTAATATTTAAAATCTTAATTTATTTAAAATGAATCAAGTTCAAAAATTTTAATAAAACATATACTTGAAAAATTACTTAAAAATCCTTTTAAATTCAAAATCGGTATTTTTAACTTTTTTCTAAAAATGAATCCGATGATGCAACCGCATCAAATGGTCAATCACGGGAATAAACATCATATATCGATATGATAGTTAACAATCAACACAATATATATAAACAAATAAATATTTGCGAGGAATCCAGTTGGATCCCTCCAACCTGTTTCCCTGCATCCACAGACGTTAGCACAATACCAATTCCACTTCAAGGTGGAATATCGCGGTATATGGGATTTATAAAATATTATCCGCTTACTAACGGCGCAATAGGGTCTCATCCGCTATACGAGGCGGGAAATCAAATCCAATATATACATATGCCAATATATATATATTGCTATATATAGTATATATCCTACTATATCTACTAGCACAATCAATCAACCATCAACAATCAATATTAACTATTCAAAATTTTAAACAAAACCTTTCGATTGAGTGAGGAGTTCTCACCTTGATTTTATTTTCCGTTTTCGCGTTCGTTTCGAATAAAATTAAACGAACGTTTAATTTTACCCGAAATTCAAATGGGCTCCAATTGACTCTAAACCAGTTGCATTTCGAAGTGCTCGTCCATATGATTCCAACGCAATTTGATTCGTCTAAATCGGACCTCGCATGAACAAGTTATGGCTTTTAGAAGTTACACGATTTGAAATTTAAACTTAAACTAAAAAAAAGAAAAAAATATTCATCTCACCTCCCCCCACACGCGCGGGCCCCCCCACCTTTGTTCCTCCCGTTTGAAACGCGATTCCACCTCCAGGTAGCAATTTTCGAACGCACGTAACCCATATCATCAAGAAACCCTAAATCACGCACACCACAAACATCGACGAAACCCCATCATATCGGCACCATATCGAAGCTCATCACATATGCTACACACGGCCAGAAGAGCAGTCAACTCGGTCAACCCCAGCGCATGGAATTGCGTGCGCAACTTTCGTGCTTCCAGCTCGATTTGCCGCCAATCCGCTTCGAGTTAAACGATCATAACCGTTGGATTCCGAGATCTCAGAGTGCTCTACAATTTACTAGTTGAAGGTTTCGCGAATCGTTGCACGGATTAGAAGATTTGGAGGAAGGAAAATCGGCGATTTTCGGCCATTGAAGCTATAACTGGCGGCCACGATAATAGAATAGGGTTTAGTGAAAATATTAGTATATATATATGTTATTAATCTTATTTTAATAATAAAATTCTCTTTTTAATAACTTATGCAAACGAACTCCAAACGACGCGTTCCGCCAGGCGATCCTAAGGTTTTTCCACATTCCGGACACAATGGAATAGGTTTCGTAAGCTAATTCGGAAGTATGTATGAGATACGACTATAAACGCTCAATTTAAACTTAAACCGATTTAAACGATTTCTAGGCGTTTTGGCTTGTACCGGACAAACGGCAAATCCAAACGACTTGAAATTTGAAATCTTGCAATAATATCACATTACGGATCCGATGAAACTGGTTTCGTCGAAATCCGAGACCGTTTGAAAAATGGCTATTTTAACTCGCCGAATTAAAATTAAAACGATATCGATGCGTTTCGAGCTGCCACGGTCAAACGACAACTCTGATTGCTATGAAAATTGAGATCCGATAATAACTAACTATTACGGATCCAATGGAACTCGTTTCGTTCAATTCTGAGACTGTTCAAAAATTGGCTATTTTTCAGTCGATAATTAAATATTAAAATATTCGATTTTTACAAATAAATTCCAAATTCAATTTTAAAAGTCCTAAAACATTTCTATAACTTTAATATGATAAAACAAAATTTTCCAAATCATTTTCAATCACATTTAACCCAATATTTAATTATTTTTGGAATTTCACTATTAAATTATCGATTTAATTATCCCATTAAATCCAATATTCGAAAAATAAATTATTCTACTTAAAAATTCCACTTATTAATATTTAAAATTAATTAAATACTCAAATTCAAATTATCAGAAATTCTGGGTCGTTACAATCTTCCCCCCTTAAAAGAATTTCGTCCTCGAAATTGCAAGTTAAGGAGAATGATTCCTAAACCGTCTATTATTTTTCCAAAACTAATAGTTTTATCCACCTTCTAACACCAATCTTTTTATTAAAGATTTACTATCATTTCAATTAGCTTTCTAACTTCAATTATAGGTTTCAAACAACATTGTTTACTCAACAATTCAAATTTAAATTCAAATTTCAAACTTTCAAAATTTTCTCAAAAATTTTCTAACTCCCTTAATTTTCGAAAAATTTCGCCAGCGTTTCCTTTGCGCGGCTCGATCGGTACGACTACAAAATGGCACCACGGCCCCTCAGAATCAAAAAAAAAAAAAAAAAAAAAAAAAAAAGAGAAAGCCAAGTGGCTGGAGAAGGAAATCATCAAATCTTATATAAAAACTGAAACACGTACCTTTTTGTCGAGCGATTCAATTTAACTTCATAACCAAAATCCCAATTCCATTATATACCTGTATATCATACTAGTAATAGTATCCAATTCCAACATTCAAACTATTGGCCAATTCAATTACAAAATTTCCAATACATGCTTCTTATACATTTTTGGTTTATTATTGAAGTTGCATATTCAATTCATTCGTTTCAATTAGTTACATTCACTAATTAAATTCACATTGGTTCACTTTCAACTCAACTCAAATTCAATTCTATTCAAATTTATTTACTTCACTTTCAATTTGAATTCAATTACATAGCTTTCAAATGCGCTAATTAAATTTCATTAACACTTAATGAATTTACATACAATCAACCAACAACAAGTTAACAACCAATGTATATCCAATAAAACCAAATTATTAATTTTTCTCTCATTACATTCAATTTGGTTCAACAGTTTTAATTCCAATTGATTTAACATTCAACTGATTTTCATTCAATTATTCAACTAGCTCGAAATGAATTTACACTTACATACATCATTTCATATCAACTTATTCACATTCGATTAATTAACATTCAATCCATACTTTAATTCAGTTGCCAATTCTTTTTACATATAAAATTGGACTTCATTTATATAACTCAAGTTCACATCATTTAACGATTTCATTAATTCACTTTATTCATTTTATTTTGATATCAACATCAATTCTTTCAACATTATTCAAGTTATATTCCATTCAACTTCATTTACATTTACTTCCACTATTCAACTTAAGTATTCTCCTAATTCATTTCAAACTCTATTCCATTTAACATAATTTGTTCAAATAAACTTAAGTTTCCACTTATCAATCCAATTCGGTTTCCAATTCTAAAGTAAATTCTATTTAACTTTTACTTAAGTCAAATTCATATCAACAATCAAATTCGTATTTCATTTTACTTAACTTAATTGTTTAACCACTTCAATAATTGGTTTTACTTACATTTTCTCATTCTATAAGTTATACAACTTATTATTCAACTTCCAACTCATATTATAAGTTCAAAACCCCTTTTTTTTCACTTATATTTGACAATTTCAAGTTGAATTTTAATTTCAAATTTGTTTATTTCAACAAAACCTCAATTTTAAATTCATTATTGTAGCAAATCCATCACATAGAAACTCGAAAATGATACTGATGATGCTGCAGTCATCATCCTTATTATTTCCCAGTAACAATAGTGAATCAATGCTAAATATTCTTTCAAAATTTCCTTTTATTTATAAATTACATTTATAAATCTTTTTACTTATATAATTTCACTTCTTATATATATACAAGATTATCTTACAATTGTAACTCATTTTAATTATAATTTCATCTTATGATTCATTGGTTTATACCATTATTCTTTTTACAATAGTTGCTTTTATTAGCTCATTCAAACAACTTTTAATTATTTTATATTTATATCATTTACAACAACCAAGCAATCAATTATATACACACTTCAATAATTCCTGAAAAATTATTTTCTTTTTATATATAAAATATAATCGAGGTAAAATTATTTCATTTACCCAATTTAAAACAACATCGTGTTGAATTGTTCTGCACAAGTGTTTAGAGATCCCTATCGATAGAGTTGTACAGACTATACCGACCAGAATCCATATACCACTCAACAAACCAATCATCACAATATAAAACAATTTTATATTCACTAACAAATACGCGCTCATATCTATTATTACACTCACACTCATTCTAGAGTACTACTGACTCTATCTCTAATGAGTAATACCCAACAGAGCAGGTTGTCGCTTAACCATATGCTCTGATACCAAATGTAACGATCGCGATTTTTCGTTGCCGAAAAATCGAACCGTTAGGGTTTTAGAAGAAGAAAGAGGTAGAAGAAGAAAGAAAAGAAAGAGAGGAGAAAACAGAAAACAAGTAACATAACGAGAAACAATATCAGAATCTCACAATCGCAGCGGAACAACATATAATAGATAAATAAATATCATTAAAACAAAAGAACTATACATTTTATACATTACATCACAATACATCATATCATCAGAGTGTACAACAATAAATCAGCGGAAAGAATACTATATACAATAGATAATAGACTACGCTATCCAAGCTCGCCTCCAAATCTGCACAGCAACTCTCGAATCCAGAATAACCTGATAACCTAACTCTAGACTGCCCGTGTGGAAAATAGTGGGCACCCAGAGTTTAGGAAAGGAACAATAAACTCCAGGTCAGTCATGGGACTGGTGTGAGAACTCAAAACAGTTTATCTTTAAACAAGCAACAAGAAAATTTAAATTTTGAAATCCGCAATGCTTTTTGGAAAATGAAACTACCATAAGGCCTCCCGGCACACACACAATGCAAACGCACACATGGGGGAGATTTCTCCTTATGATAGTCAAACATGCTTACTACGAGAAAAATTCTTTGATATTATTACTAGTGCATAGTGGAAAATATTTCGAAAGTATAATATAAATCCTAGCCAGCATAGGTACCATGATACTATGCCTACTATAGCTGCCATGTTAAATGGCAGGTTCTACAACTAAAACCGTACAAGGCACGTATTGGATGAATGGATTTCCAACAAATGGTCAGGCTAAGGAACTTCCTACTGCCACATGGGATCGCCTCTGGCGGGACGTCCCGAGAACTAACGTTACGGTTAGATCTCTGCCAACACAAGGCCGGGTTACCTCTGTAACTAGGTAACTACTACACGAATATGTCATCCCCCGGTCCTTTGGGACCTTTATCCGAGCGCTCGATCCAACAACACCACACAGTAATAGATATAGTGTATCAACATGAGTAAATATCTGGGCTCCATACCATGATACCACCCTTTTCCAGAAGGAAATGACATACCCTAAAGGGCGCGACCCTCATAACCTTGCCGCATATTCCTGTTTCGACCATTTCCGGGGAGTGAGGTCCTGACGAAGTCTCGTCCACAAAGCTACGCTTTGTGCAACAAAGCCATGCTTTGGGTCAACAGATGACCAAAGCAATGATCACAAAGATAAATGATCAAACAAATGATCATATCACAAATGACCAACCAATGATCATCACACAGCAGCACTCAGCATGTCACATTACCAGATTGGGAATATATCGCTGATAACCTTCAACTACATAACCTCTGAGCTCGTACGTCTCAGAGAAGGGTGTTAAGCTAAGAGAATAAATTCTCCGCCACCAACAGAAATGTATTTGAAAGAAATCGGCTCTAATTCTCAAAATATAATGTCAGACACGTAACCATACAAGTCTGTTCCGGGTTCGAACAGAACCGAAGGCACTTCCAAAGAAGCCCTTGAAATCCGGGTATTCACAATCCCGATAAAATTTCCCATCACAAAGGAAATCTCCATACCGTAGCTAACGATGCAGAGACAATCGATAGGTCATCCTATCGTTTTCACAAATACCCGGTCTTCAACACCGGTCTTCAAATGCTATCCATAACGACGTATCACATATTCGGAATGGGATATACGACACAAAGGTCCTCTCCCGGCTAAACCGAATAGCGAGCGCTTATTTTAAAAATAAGTGTAGCATTCAATTCCAAACAAACACAACCAGTACCATCCAAGGGTAAATATTGATAGTCGGTTATTTAACTATCAATAAAGATGCGCCACATCATCAGATTCCAAATAATTTTCCAAAATTATTTAACCCCAAAAATATCTTACGAGAGATATATATATATATATACACCATTTCCAAATAATTGCCCCAGTTATTTGTTTTACCAAAACCACTTCACGATAAAATTTCCACACTTAATCAATTGAAAAACCAATTTTCAATTTACCTTTACCATTTGAAACTAATTTAAAATCACCTTTAACCATTTGAAAACTAATTTCAAATCACCTTAACCATATATACCTTTTGAAAACAAATTTCAAACCCCCAAATAAATCTTTACCGATTTAAATTTAACTTACGTTTCAAATTCGTAAATTATATCCCATACTTAAAAATAAATCAATATTTATTTTTAACAAATTTCCCTTCCCTTCATAAATTCCATAGTGAATTTAAATTCCAAATATTTACTAATATACGATTCTCAACTCGATTTCAAATTATTCGCTTTCAATTTACCTTTAAGAGATGAATCCTCAAAAACGTTCCATTTCATATTGGAAAAGCATTTCCATACTTATTTAAAAATAAGTAATTCACAAATTTATTTATTTTCAACAATTTGAAAATATTCAATACACTTAAATCATAGTTAAGTATATATTTCATTCTTTTAAGGAAAACGTTCTTTTATTCACTTTTATTTGGGTTAAAACGAATGTTACATAAAACATCGTTACGACAACCCAAAATCACTGGAATAGGGTTTCAAAATAAAAATAGAAACATAAATTCCAATACTACACAAAATATTTCCATTTGGAAACCATTTACTATAACAACAGTGTTATAGTCCACCATTTCCTTATTTTCTCGAAAACGCCTATTTCAACAATGAATGTTGAAATCTACGTATTCATTTCCTTCTATTTCTCGAAAACGTCTATTTCAACAATGAATGTTGAAATTCAAGTTTTCGATACTTAATGCATTTTAAAGCATCTTTAAATCGTTTTAAAATTCCCTTTAAAACATTCTTCTCCCAAAACATGCCCATTTGACTTAATAATATATTCATCGTTTAAAAGAGTGAATATAACTCCTTTAACAAATTCTAAATTCAATTTATCAAATTACATTGATTTCAAATTTATAAACAACGTTTAAAAATTCTATTTCTATTAATAACTTCGGTTTAGAAATCTCTTTTATTAAGCCAATTCTATTTATAAACCCAATTTCTATACCAAAGGTTCGTATTATAAGTCAAATACTTAAAATATTATTTATTTACCAAGTCGTTCCTTTTAAAACTTCATAAATTGTTAATCTTATTACTGATAAGATTTCTCACCTTTTATAATAGTTTTCAACTTATAAAAACCTCCTTTATTAACAATTTCTATAAAAATCCCCTTTTTAATGCCCAAAGCCATTTTATAAGTTGATTACTTATAAACTTTTATTTTCAACATCAATTCATTTCATGACTTTCCCTGTTTATAAAACTATAGTTTAAATGAAATCCATTTTTTTTTATACTTCATTTTAACACTTAATGAACCCGTTTCATAATTCCAAAAATTTCAATTTTATAGATATCAATTTATAAAATCTTTTATATAACTGTTTATAAAAATTATTCAAAAATCCCAATTTAACTATTTTATAAATCTATTTATTTTAAAATTTTCCTTTTGGTTATATTTCATAAAAATCATAGTTTTATAACTTTAATATTTAAAATCTTAATTTATTTAAAATGAATCAAGTTCAAAAATTTTAATAAAACATATACTTGAAAAATTACTTAAAAATCCTTTTAAATTCAAAATCGGTATTTTTAACTTTTTTCTAAAAATGAATCCGATGATGCAACCGCATCAAATGGTCAATCACGGGAATAAACATCATATATCGATATGATAGTTAACAATCAACACAATATATATAAACAAATAAATATTTGCGAGGAATCCAGTTGGATCCCTCCAACCTGTTTCCCTGCATCCACAGACGTTAGCACAATACCAATTCCACTTCAAGGTGGAATATCGCGGTATATGGGATTTATAAAATATTATCCGCTTACTAACGGCGCAATAGGGTCTCATCCGCTATACGAGGCGGGAAATCAAATCCAATATATACATATGCCAATATATATATATTGCTATATATAGTATATATCCTACTATATCTACTAGCACAATCAATCAACCATCAACAATCAATATTAACTATTCAAAATTTTAAACAAAACCTTTCGATTGAGTGAGGAGTTCTCACCTTGATTTTATTTTCCGTTTTCGCGTTCGTTTCGAATAAAATTAAACGAACGTTTAATTTTACCCGAAATTCAAATGGGCTCCAATTGACTCTAAACCAGTTGCATTTCGAAGTGCTCGTCCATATGATTCCAACGCAATTTGATTCGTCTAAATCGGACCTCGCATGAACAAGTTATGGCTTTTAGAAGTTACACGATTTGAAATTTAAACTTAAACTAAAAAAAAGAAAAAAATATTCATCTCACCTCCCCCCACACGCGCGGGCCCCCCCACCTTTGTTCCTCCCGTTTGAAACGCGATTCCACCTCCAGGTAGCAATTTTCGAACGCACGTAACCCATATCATCAAGAAACCCTAAATCACGCACACCACAAACATCGACGAAACCCCATCATATCGGCACCATATCGAAGCTCATCACATATGCTACACACGGCCAGAAGAGCAGTCAACTCGGTCAACCCCAGCGCATGGAATTGCGTGCGCAACTTTCGTGCTTCCAGCTCGATTTGCCGCCAATCCGCTTCGAGTTAAACGATCATAACCGTTGGATTCCGAGATCTCAGAGTGCTCTACAATTTACTAGTTGAAGGTTTCGCGAATCGTTGCACGGATTAGAAGATTTGGAGGAAGGAAAATCGGCGATTTTCGGCCATTGAAGCTATAACTGGCGGCCACGATAATAGAATAGGGTTTAGTGAAAATATTAGTATATATATATGTTATTAATCTTATTTTAATAATAAAATTCTCTTTTTAATAACTTATGCAAACGAACTCCAAACGACGCGTTCCGCCAGGCGATCCTAAGGTTTTTCCACATTCCGGACACAATGGAATAGGTTTCGTAAGCTAATTCGGAAGTATGTATGAGATACGACTATAAACGCTCAATTTAAACTTAAACCGATTTAAACGATTTCTAGGCGTTTTGGCTTGTACCGGACAAACGGCAAATCCAAACGACTTGAAATTTGAAATCTTGCAATAATATCACATTACGGATCCGATGAAACTGGTTTCGTCGAAATCCGAGACCGTTTGAAAAATGGCTATTTTAACTCGCCGAATTAAAATTAAAACGATATCGATGCGTTTCGAGCTGCCACGGTCAAACGACAACTCTGATTGCTATGAAAATTGAGATCCGATAATAACTAACTATTACGGATCCAATGGAACTCGTTTCGTTCAATTCTGAGACTGTTCAAAAATTGGCTATTTTTCAGTCGATAATTAAATATTAAAATATTCGATTTTTACAAATAAATTCCAAATTCAATTTTAAAAGTCCTAAAACATTTCTATAACTTTAATATGATAAAACAAAATTTTCCAAATCATTTTCAATCACATTTAACCCAATATTTAATTATTTTTGGAATTTCACTATTAAATTATCGATTTAATTATCCCATTAAATCCAATATTCGAAAAATAAATTATTCTACTTAAAAATTCCACTTATTAATATTTAAAATTAATTAAATACTCAAATTCAAATTATCAGAAATTCTGGGTCGTTACATTTTCTTTCTTCTTTTTACTTACAATTATTCAATCCATTAACTCAGGTCATGCCCGCTTCTTTTATTACGTTATAATTATTCATTCATTTATTATTGCATGTCCTCATTGATTTATTACTTAATTACTTAATTACTTAAGTTTATAATCATCTATTTGTCAAACTTACTTTTAATTATTTTCACTTATAGTAAAATTTCAATTTTTAACTTAAGCTTATAACATCAAATTCTCATTTAACAGCAATTTCATGAATAATTCTACTATTTCAAATTTCTACTTGTATAATATTCTATTACAATCTCTTATTAAACATTTCAGCTTTTAATATTTGGTAAGTTATATATGTTAAAGAAAATGCAAATGAACTTATACAAGTTTTATCTCATCCTTTAATTAAATTTTAATGTTCAACAATGTTACTCTTTGTTTCATATGTTACAAATTTCGAATTTTCTTTAATTTCCATTTATAACTTAGCATTTAAATCTCTTACCTAAATTAGAGGTTTCAATTATTAATTACTTACCTTTTATTTCACTACAATAATTGAAACAATTAATTAGTGGAAATCTAAGAATTTAATACCGGGTTAAATTTCAAATTATTTTAAAATAATAGATAAATATATTCTTACAACTTATATATCTCTAATTATATTTAAAACAATTCAAAATTTTATATATTTTCCAAAATGAATCTGTAGTAAAGCTACTACAGTGGCCTTTCCTTTCGAAACTCGAAAATGAAAGTCGATGATGCGGCCGCCATCACCGAAATTATTTTCCAGCGACAAAGAGGAAAGTGCAAAACTTATTTTCTCCAAAATCTTCTTTAAAACAATTCTTCCGAATTATATTGAAACATTTATATCAGAAAATACTTATAAACAATATTATTATATTCCAAGATTTATTCGAAAGATATTTCAAAACCCCGGAACCTAAGTTCTAAGTTTCCACTTTTCATTTATTTTATTTTCAACTTAGTTTCAACTATTATTTATATTTTCATTACCTAACACCCAATCTATACCAACAAAATATATGTCTTTATAAAATATTTTTATATATAGAAAATATAATAGGCAAAGTTATTTCATTTACCTATATTAAAAACAAATATTATGTCGGTCTGTCCTATTAAGTGTTTAGAAATTCCTATTGATGTCACAGCGTCACATGAACCAACCAGAATTTATAAATACAAAACGGAACAGAAAAACACAATATTAAAATCTTTTTATAACACTAACAAATACGCTCTCTCATATATATACACTCAGCGACTCCCATAGGGTATTACTACCCTATTAGTAAAGAGTCAAACCCCACAAAGCTAAGATTTATCGCCAAACTAAAGCTCTGATACCAGACGTAAGGTCCCGCCCTTTCGCACGCTATAAATCGACACACGTGCCAATTCAAACCATACGGAAGGGCGGATTGTTATGGGGTAAATAAGAAAAACAAGAAAGAAATAAAAATAAACAGAATCTCACAGCGGAAGGATAAAATATAATAATAAAATATACAGTTCATACAACTGTTTACAAAACATTTGATTCTTCTTTATACAATTAAATATCAGAGTTCACATACCAATAATATCAACGCAGCGGAATTAAATAGTGTAATATAGTATATAGTAATACTATAAATCTTCATCTTCGTCCTCTAGAATAAAATCTTCAAATCCTGAAACGCTTGGACTGACCCGAGCAAATTAAAAAGACAAAACACTTGAGTCAGAACTAAAAG
This sequence comes from Allium cepa, assembly GCA_030765085.1. Lineage (NCBI taxonomy): Eukaryota > Viridiplantae > Streptophyta > Magnoliopsida > Asparagales > Amaryllidaceae > Allium > Allium cepa. The sequence continues at coordinate 289,495,134 of CM060934.1, forward strand.
ATCTTACGTAAGTTAAATCAACAGAAATAAATATGAGTGTAGTAACTCAAGAGATTCTCGGGATTTACAACTCCTAAGGATCCGTTAAACTATTTACTATGTAGTATATTGCGCTATTATAATAGTGTCTAATTGTAAAATAAACTTACTTTTTTCTTAGCATTAAGGACTTACCCATATAGCCCTTAACACGTAATAGTCCCAGTAGTCCATCCAATATCATAGTCCCTCCTGATCGGGAAGCCACCAGAGGATACCACACGGGCTACGGGAGAAAGCCAAACTCGTACAAGGCGCGATAGGGTAGGTGACACGGCACAACTAGGCAATGCCAGGGTAGATATACCAATTGCTATCCGGGCTGATGGAAACGCGTAGCCGCAGCTACCGCCCACCTCGAAACAACTCCCAAAAAAAATCAAAGTAAAAGTGGCCACTGAATCAATCCATAGTCAAAGTATAATATCGAAAAGGAGTGTCCGATCAGTGGAATGACCTCATTGGCCTGAGAATCGCTCCTGTTTTAGCCACCTTTTGCCAACTCAAGGGAGTCGGGTCCACGTATTTACCTTGCAGGAAACACCTCCACCAACCTACTTCATTCTGTAATCTCCACCGCGTACACGGTTGTTAAAGCGGTTTTCGGAGTTGGTAGAGAGTATGATAACTTCCGATCCCGGTCTCTTCAACAACAAAACGTTATTATAATACCGCGGTCCTTTATAATAATTTATACTTTTTAAACCAGAATATAATATCCATTTCAAAACCATATAAATATGATATCTGAAAGTGCGGTGTGTATACGATTATATGTGCTAATATAGTATACACGGATCGTGTAATATGGACTACAATATAAATGCGGGAATAGATGATATAGCATAGTAAATAAAAATAGAAAAATCACACCAGAGATTTTTATACTGGTTCGGAGCACCGTCCTACGTCCAGTCCCAGACTTCTATCTGGATTTTCACTATTAACTACCTCGCTTCACCCGGAGGAACAGGTTTACAACACCCGAACAGCCGAACGGGATTTCACGCCTCAAATACACTGAGGACTTCAACACTTGCCTCTTACAACACAGAGGACTTCAACAAAAGAACAAATACAATTGTTGTTGACAACTTGTGTTCTTGAAAACACGGATTTGTCACTAACAGTACACCCTTCCTATAATCTTATCCTCAAAGTATGCGAATGTTGTTTTGAAAAGATTAAGGAAAGTATATTACTTATTGAATCAAAAGATATGAAATAGTTTCAATGATTCAATAAATAATCGAGAGCTTTTTAGAATGCAGGAGTATATAAAGTAAGATCAGAGATTAGATTAAAAAGAATATATGAAATTTTTATTATTTAATCAACGAATTGGATGAGTTTATATAGATAAGAATGGTTGTAACTCTTTGCCATTAAGAGATATGATCTTTGGTGAAAGGTAAGAGATGCAACCTTTGGAGAAGAGAAGTGTCTTTTGGAAAAATTGCTTTCTGTTTAAAAACGGTCGACAGGTTAAAAAGTGACCAGTAGACAGGAATTTAAAATATATATACGTTATGTGTATGTGTGCACGTTCAGTGTGCACATTATGCAGGAACGGTCGACCGCCGAGATTGTGACCGGTCGACCGGTCCCTGTAAAGTTGCACACTGAATGTGCAACTACATTCTAATCGTATATATATTAATTTTCTTGAAAATGCATGATTATTTGAGGATAGATTTTAACAATTTTATCACTAATATAATATCAAATAATCAATCTATAATCTAGAGTAACATATGTAGCTCTAATGACCTTGTTTTGTCGATCGCCTTTAGTTATTTGTCAGAAATCAAAACTTTCATAAAACTTGTGACCCAACATTCTCCCCATTTTTGATTGATGACAATATATATCTGCAAATCTGAATCTCCCCCTGAGTATGTGATCTCTCTCTCTCTTTGAATTCTTATATATGTATGTTCCTGCAAGCAATTGTTAGCCCTTTCTCCCCCTTTATCATCGACAAAAAGGAGTAACAGATACTAGAATAGTAGAATGCATAGAAAAATAAATTATTAATACATCAAAAACATAACAGAGTTTACTACAGAACATAATGTCAAATGAAAAACAAAAATAACGACACTATTAAGTACAAGTGTCGAAGAATGTTTTTAAAGTGCTAAACCATAATAGAATCTAGGATGAAGCAGATCGTATCTCCTCTTCATCATCATCGTCGTCGTCATCATCATCATCTTCTTCTTCCTCATCATTGTGCCCTCTAGATGATTCTCCATGTCCATGAACACTCATTCCTGTAGACTCGTCAGATGATGTCCAGGTGAAAACTGGAGCAGCAGGACGTTTTCCTGGGTCTTGTGCTTGAACAGAGGTGGATGTGGAACATGATATAGCATCCTATAGCATACCAAAGAATGACTTGACCTTATTGAAGCGCTTATCGATTTTAGAGTCCATGCGCTTGAGACGTGATTCAAGCAAAAATTGGTTACGCGCGATTGTTTCAAGTGATTCTTTTGTAGATGACTTTGATTTTAATAGCTTTACTTCATCGGAACGAGGATGAGAGGAAGTTGCTCGTTGTTTCCTTGGTCCTCTTTGTTGCCATTCTTCAAAAGGCATAATCTCAAGATAAGGTGGAGGAAGCTTCATCCGCTTGATGGTGATGGAATCAATGCATTTTGGTTTTGAGGTTGCAGAATCAGGAGGATTGACCCCACAAGCTAACAAAAGTCTCATGATATATTCATTGTAGAAGAAATGAGGCCGTGTTGAGTTATTTACCTTGAGAATTTCATCAAAAAGCATGTGAACCCAATTGATTTGGATTTCACCATAAATAGCATAGAGTGCCTTGAAGTTTTCTTTGTACACTGCATCATAATTTCCAAGTCTAGGAAAAAGAGAATGCATCAAAACCCGATGAAGTAGTCTGGCTGTCGGTCGAAGTCCAATAGACTTAGTGCCATCACTATCGTCTTCTATGAACTGATGACTAGTATTATTTCGAGTGAAGACTTCGCAGAAGTTAGATGAAAACTCTTCGCCTCGATTCGGTATACCAAGTATAGAGGCAATTCTAGCATGAGTAAGAAAAATTTGCTTGCCACAGACCACAGACCAGATGACCCCGTTTGGATTATCAGGTTGATACTCATCAAGATTCATGTTGGCGTAAAACAATTTGATCATCAAATGATTTATCTCCACACTATTTTCTGAAAAATCGATTAATGGTGTAATGTTGGAATTATTGGCTAACCTTCGAACTCCATAAGCCGTGAAATCATCAAATTTGATGAAAGAGCCTGGATGAAACTTTTAATTTGTCATCTGATTCCATCTTGTTACAGCAATTGGACTTTGAAGCCATTTTTTGACGGAGATGGTAGGAGATGAAGTTTCAGAGGTTGCTCCTTTCTTGGATTTCTTTTGAGGAGGAGCCATTGTTGGAGGATTTGAGATTTGGGAGTTGAAAATAGGAAATTAGGGTTTGTGATTTTGGGTAAAAGAACAGCTTGAGTAAAAAGTGAAAGAGGGGAGAGGGAAGAATGACGCATAGGTTTATATAAAAAACTGAAAATACGTCAACCAGTCGACCTACTAATTTTGGCCGGTCGACCGTTTTCAACCAGAGAGCAAACGGTCGACCGGCTATAACAGGGGCGGTCGACCGGTTTTGGTCTGCTGTGAATATTAAGTTTATTTTTCAAGTTTTTATCATATATCAACCTATATATATTATATTCTATACGTAATACAAAATATAACCGTCATTACACAAGAGATAGATAAAGATATAATAATTATATATAAATCTAATGAGAGAATTGGTCATTAGAATTATCGTTGTTTCCTTCAATTCGTTTCGACCATGGACTCCATTGTTTCTGAGCTCCTTTATTCTTCTCATAGTTCCGATCCCACGAGTTAGGACTTTTAGATGTTGATGGCCTAGACGGCATTGGTTCATGCATGTCATGCTTGTTGGAACCGCAGAAAAATGTTGCCAACTTTTCTAAAACGGATAATCGTGCCGATGTCCGCTGTTGCTCGTGATAAAGTTGACTTTTCCCGTAATGGAGCTGTCTCTGAAGGTCTATCTGATGTTTCTGGTAGTGGTGTATTTCATCGATTTGAGCTTTGGTACGAGGAGAATAGAATAATGTCCCCTTCACTTGTTTTGAATTTGGAGTTTTATCGGACATAAAAGAGCATTGATGATGACAACTTGATTTTTGTTTTGGAGTTGTAGGAGAATAAAATTCCTCCGACTCAGAACTCGAAATTGAAATGTATGATTCTTGAGAACATTTATCACAAATGTGAGCCATAGTGTATGTTGTATAGAATATTATGGTTAGATAAAAAAGAAAAGATGAACAAAATATAAAATTTTTGCAAGCTTATATACAAGTTTTTTGTGTATAAACCTACGGATGTGAGTTAATGATAAATGTTAACCAAGAAAACATAAGCAGAAATTTTATTGTAAATCTAAAAATAGCTTTCTTTTTAAAACTGAATTTATGAAATGAGAAAGGAAAGGACGATCACAAAAAAAATGAGTAAAGAGAATTTAACCATTAAATAAAGCAGTGGCTTATATTTAATGTAAGAAAAATATAGTTTATGCAATAGTTAAAGTTAAAGGATAACTAAAAAGAATAACTAAAGGATAACTAACAAGAAGACGTTCTTTAGAAATTACTTAGTCAAGATTTTTTTCTTGAAATTAAACCAAGCTCTCTTCGTAATCTAATAAAATTAGATTCGAGCAGAGGCTTAGTAAAAATGTCTGCTAATTGATTGTCAGTACGAACATATTCAAGACATATATTTCCTTTGTCAATATTATCTCGAAGGAAATGATGACGGATATCAATGTGTTTGGTTCTAGAATGATTTACTGGATTTTTAGAGAGATTTATAGCACTAGTGTTATCACAGTATATAATAGAATTTGATAAATGAATATCAAAATCTTGAAGTGTTTGTTGCATATATAGTACTTGAGTACAAGCGAGAGCTGCTGATATATATTCAGCTTCGCATGTTGATAGTGAAACACAATTCTGTTTCTTACTGAACCAAGAGACAAGTGATTTTCCAATAAAATGGCACGTACCACTTGTACTTTTTCTATCCGTTCTTGAGCCACCGAAATCAGCATCACTATATGATACTAATTCAAATGGACATTCTTTTGGATAAAAAAGACCGAAATCTTTGGTATTATTAAGATAACGAATTATACGTTTCACTGCTCGTAGATGTGATTCCTTTGGATCGGCTTGAAAACGAGCACATAAACAAACACTCATTATTATATCTGGACGACTAGCTGTAAGATAAAGAAGAGAACCAATCATGCTTCGATACAATTTCTGGTCAACATTCTTACCACTTTCATCTTTGTCAAGATGTGTAGTTGTACTCATAGGAGTTGGTTTACCAGATGTATTTTCTAATCCGAAGCGTTTGATAAGGTTTTCACAGTATTTTTCTTGATTGATAAAAATGCCGTTTGAAAGTTGCTTTATTTGAAGTCCAAGAAAATAAGATAGTTCTCCCATATGAGACATTTCGAATTCTTTGGTCATAATACTTGCAAATTCTTTGCAAAGTTTATCATTTGTTGAACCAAAGATGATATCGTCTACATATATCTGGATAACTAGAATATCTTTTCGAGAATGTTTAATAAACAAAGTTTGATCGACTTTGCCTATTTGAAATCCTGAGCTAATAAGATAGCTACGTAGTCGTTCATACCAAGCACGAGGTGCTTGTTTTAAACCATACAGAGCTTTCTTAAGTTTGAACACATGGTCAGGATATTTTTCATGTACGAACAAAGGAGGTTGTTCGACATAGACATTCTCTTTGATAAATCCATTGAGAAAAGCACTTTTGACATCCATCTGATAAAGTTTGAAATTATGGTGACAAGCAAAAGATAATAGGATTCTAATAGCTTCTAGTCGAGCAACTGGTGCAAAAGTTTCTTCATAATCGATACCTTCTTCCTGATTATATCCTTGTGCTACTAATCTTGCTTTATTTTTGGTGATATTTCCTTGTTCGTCGGCCTTATTTTTATAGACCCATTTAGTACCAATTACTGACTGATCAGTTGGTCGTGGAACAAGTTCCCAAACGTCATTGCGCTCAAACTGATTTAGTTCTTCCTGCATGGCAATGATCCAATAATCATCTGTAGCAGCTTCATTTGGATTCTTCGGTTCGATATTTGAGAGAAAAGCGACATGACCCATTTGATTGAGTTGACTCCTTGTTTTGACATGTGATGTTATTTCACCGATTATATTTTGAGGCGGATGGTCTCTTAATATTCTTGGTGGTGATTGTAACTCACATATTTGAGGAATATTCTCAATAATTATTTCCGAGTCAGAATCAATATTTGTGATGATTTGATTGTCAGTGACTATTGATTCGTCATCATCTGATATAGTGTGAGGGTGCTGATAGATTTCATCAAAAGAGACATGAAGTGATTCTTCAATAGTTTTGGTTCGTTTATTAAATATCCGATAGGCCTTACTTCTTTCCGAATAACCGACAAATATTCCTTCATCGGCCTTTGGATCGAATTTGCCAAGCTGGTCTTTCGTATTTAAAATAAAGCACATGGAACCAAAAACTTTGAAATATGAAATTTTAGGCTTCCTTTTGTTAAATAATTCATAAGGAGTATTCTTGGTAAGAGGTCTTATGGATACACGATTCAAAACATAACAGGCAGTTGCCACAGCTTCTGCCCAAAAATGTTTTGGTAAGGTGGTTCCATTCAATAATGTTCTTGCACATTCTTGTAAAGTTCGGTTCTTCCGTTCTACAACTCCGTTCTGTTGTGGAGTTCTGGGAAACGAAAAATTATGATATATACCTTTCTTTGTACAAAAATGTTCAAATTCATTATTTTCAAATTCTCCGCCATGATCACTTCTAATATTTTTAACTTTAGTCCCTTTTGATTTTTGAATTCTTTTGACGAAAGATTTGAAATGATCGAAAGTGTCACTTTTATTTTTTTAAGAAAATTGTCCATGTATAACGAGAGAAATCATCAACAATTACAAGCACATATTGACTGTGATTTATTGATTGAACTCTAGTAGGTCCAAATAAATCCATGTGTAGTAACTCAAGTGATTGTAATGTTGATATGACTTTCTTGGATTTAAAAGATGATTTGGTCAATTTTCCTAATTGACATGCATCACAAATGTTGTTAACTTTGAAACTCATTTTGGGTAGTCCTCTAACTAGATTGTTTTTGGCTAGCTTGTCAATAGTTCTGAAGTTTATATGACAGAAGCGTTTGTGCCATAGCCATGGATCATTGTCATTAGCCACAAGACACATATCTGAATTATGATTAATGTTCATATTCAAAATATATATATTTCTGTCTCTATAACCTTCGAAAACCAAATTATGGTCTTTATCTAAAATACTACACTTATTATTTGAAAATGAAATTATAAAACCTTTGTCACATAACTGACTAATACTGAGCAAATTGTGTTTTAAATTTCTAACTAGCATGACATTAGTAATAAGAGGTAAGTTAGATGTACCGCAATTGCTCACATCGCCTTTGCCGATGATATAGCCTTTTGAATTGTCTCCAAAAGTGACGGAGCCACCATCTGAATATGTAATATTTGTTAATAAACTCTTGTCTCCCGTCATGTGCTTTGAGCAACCACTGTCCAATATCCACTTTCCTCTTTTCTTAAGTGGGACCTGCAAAAAATAGAATTAAGTCCATGGTACCCACTTTTTATAGGGTCCTAAGAGTTAGGTCTTAGGAGTCCAAACCCATTTGGGTCCGGTATCCCCTTTATATATATAATTATTATTAAAATGCACAGTATTCAAGAATTGCTGAATGTATTTGTTCCTAATCAAATTATTATTTGTTTTAGGAACCCATATTTTGATAGTCTTGACATTTTTCTTTTGAAATTTCACAACTGGTTTTGGTTTGGAATATAATAGACTAAGATTTTTCTTAGCTTCAGTTTTTTGTACTTTCTTTTTCCTTTTATTTCCAAGATGTTTCTTGGTTTCTTGTTTGTTAAATCCTAATCCTTGTTTGTCTGAAATAGATTGTGAACTTCCAATGATTTTTGTCAAATTTTCTCGACCTTTGTTAAAATTAGAAACATTTTGAGTAATGTCATCAAACTTTGTTTGTAAGCTAGCTTTTTCTAGGTCTATAATTTTGACTTTTGCTTTAAGCTCATGATTTTCAGTAGTGAGAGCATTATTTTTCTCTTTTTGAGTTTCTATTTCTTGACTCAAAAGAGATATTTGAGAGTCAACATTAGATGATGATTCTTGAATATTTTCAAGTTCCTCTTCTAATATTTTCTTCTCATCTTTTAACATATCTCGTTCAAACTCTGCTCTACTTAAATCTGCTTTGACTACTTTTAATTGACGTTTTATGTCTTCATTTGACTATTAATTCAGCATTAATATCAAGTAATTCATCAAATGTAGGAATTTGTACCTCATCTTCTGTTGCCATAAAACACACATTAGCTTGTTCATTCTCTGAATCACTTTCACTTTCTGATGAAGATGATTCTGAATCATCCCATGTTACTGAGAAGGCTCGTTTCTTAGATTTGTCCTTCTTATATTTGAATTTGTCATTTTCTGACTTCTTCTTTTGTTCTGGACAATCTTTCTGCATGTGTCCCTTTTTGTGACAGTTGAAACATTCTATAGCAGATGAAGATGGTTTATTTGATCCAGGTTTCCTTTTATTGTAACGACTGGCTTTTCGATATTTTAAAAAAAAATTGAATCCTTTCGCAATGAATGCCAAATCTTCGTCTTCAGAATCTGATTCATTTTCATCTTTCTCAACATGAAATGCTACATTTTTCTTTTCTTCTTTCTGTTCTTTTCTAGCCTGCAGATTTGCTTCATAGGACATTAAATTTCCTATCAATTCATCTGGCTTCATGACAGAAAGGTCATTAGCTTCTTCAATTGCTAATACTTTTCCTTCCCATTCACTAGTCAGAGAGTGTAGGACTGTTGAAACAACATCGAAATCAGAATACTTTTGTCCTAAGCCAATAAGTGCATGGTGAATAGTTTGAAACCGTGAATACATGTCATTGATTGTCTCGTTTGGTTTCATTTTGAAATTTTGAAATTGACTTTTCAGCATGGCTATTTTGGCTTGTTTAATCTTGTTGGTACCTTCATGAGTGATTTTTAGTGTTTGCCAAATTTGATATGCAGTAGTGCAGATACTAACACGATTATATTCATTTTGATCTAATGCACAGAACAACATATTTATTGCTCTTGCATTTACGGCTGCTGCCATTTTCTCAGCTGCAGTCCATTCTGAATAATCAGTTGTTGGATTCACTATTTCTCTTTGAGTGGCATTCCAAGCATCATAGCTATTTGATTGCATAAAGAATGACATACGTGTTGCCCAATAACTATAGTTAAGACCATTAAAAAATGGAGGTCTTTGTGTCGATTGACGCTCCGTGTAAGTAGTGTTTTGAGTGCTAGTACTTACGTTATTTGCCATATTACTATAATATATCAAATAACTGTGTTACGGTTATATGATGACCTTGCTCTGATACCAAATGAAAGTGCGGTGTGTATACGATTATATGTGCTAATATAGTATACACGGATCGTGTAATATGGACTACAATATAAATGCGGAAATAGATGATAATAGCATAGTAAATAAAAATAGAAAAATCACACCAGAGATTTTTATACTGGTTCGGAGCACCGTCCTACGTCCAGTCCCAGACTTCTATCTGGATTTTCACTATTAACTACCTCGCTTCACCCAGTGGAACAGGTTTACAACACCCGAACAGCCGAACGGGATTTCACGCCTCAAATACACTGAGGACTTCAACACTTGCGTCTTACAACACAGAGGACTTCAACAAAAGAACAAATACAATTGTTGTTGACAACTTGTGTTCTTGAAAACATGGATTTGTCGCTAACAGTACACCCTTCCTATAATCTTATCCTCAAAGTATGCGAATGATGTTTTGAAAAGATTAAGGAAAGTATATTACTTATTGAATCAAAAGATATGAAATAGTTTCAATGATTCAATAAATAATCGAGAGCTTTTTAGAATGCAGGAGTATATAAAGTAAGATCAGAGATTAGATTAAAAAGAATATATGAAATTGTTATTATTTAATCAACGAATTGGATGAGTTTATATAGATAAGAATGGTTGTAACTCTTTGCCATTAAGAGATATGATCTTTGATGAAAGGTAAGAGATGCAACCTTTGGAGAAGAGAAGTGTCTTTTGGAAAAATTGCTTTCTGTTTAAAAACGGTCGACAGGTTAAAAAGTGACCAGTAGACAGGAATTTAAAATATATATATGTTATGTGTATGTGTGCACGTTCAGTGTGCACATTATGCAGGAACGGTCGACCGCCGAGATTGTGACCGGTCGACCGGTCCCTGTAAAGTTGCACACTGAATGTGCAACTACATTCTAATCGTATATATATTAATTTTCTTGAAAATGCATGATTATTTGAGGATAGATTTTAACAATTTTATCACTAATATAATATCAAATAATCAATCTATAATCTAGAGTAACATATGTAGCTCTAATGACCTTGTTTTGTCGATCGCCTTTAGTTATTTGTCAGAAATCAAAACTTTCATAAAACTTGTGACCCAACAATATCATTTCCTTTTAAAACCCAAAACAATATGATATCATCTTTATTTTCCAATATATTCTTTCCAAAAATCATAGTGGTTTCAAAGTAAAATATTTAGAAATCAAAACTCTTGAATATAATATTTCCAAATTATACTACCTTGAAAACCATAACTTTGAAACAAATTCCATCTCTCAAATGGTTAAATATTAAATTACTTTTATAAAACAAAATAGCTTCTTTACATTTCACAAATCAATTCCAAATATCGATTTAAACTTCCAAATACCATTTTAAATTTTTACGTTTCAAAGCATTAAATATTACACCATTTCAAAAACAAACTCATTTGACCATCCCATATATATCAAATTCAATTACTTCATTTTTTAGACTTGAAATGTTTACTTAATGAATTCAATATACTTTAAGTAAAACTTATAACTTCACATAATTGGATAATCTTTCAATTTATTAAACTTGATATATTCATTTAAATCAACCTGATATTCATTCAAATCACTTTACACAAAAATCAAGTTACAAAAATCATATCCTTTAAAAATTCTAATTTTTTGTTTAGTTTCAATTTAACTTAATATTCAACTTCCAACCTTAAACTTTTTTTTAAGTCATTAAAACTCCAGAAATTTAATTTTAAATAAATTCTTAATCGTATTTGATATCGAAAATAAAACTTTATTTTATACTTCAAATCAAATTTATACAAAACTTAAAAAGCGAAAATTTACTATATATATATATATATATATAAATAACCAAATCAATATCCCATAAACCATATATATATAGCTTTACAAAACCATAGTAAAACATTTCCAAAAATAATTTTATATATTTACCGCGGTGCCTGTATAAAATTTTCTACCCTATGGTCAAGTGATACAGATGTTTATCATTTCAATCCGTAATTTAAAATAAAAATGCGGTTGTATATCATTTCAAACCGCAATCCCAAATGAATGAAATGCACGATAACTTGCAGTTTATACGATATAAAATACAACATCCATTCATCCAGATACCAATCATCAATCATTTTATTACAATCATCATCCAATTTAAACAACATCAATATAGTGCATATAAATTATACAGGTAATAAATAACATGTATTAACTAACAGTTTATATAAATTTAACTACTGTTAAACTAACAGTTTATGTTCAAAATAAATGTAAATTTAGCTGGCAGTTAATGCGAAATAAAAATAAATATAACTATGACAGGCAGTTAATATGCAAATAAATAAATTCTAATTGTCAAATTATATGCAATAAATAAAATTAATTAACAGTTAAATCAAATAAATGGGATTCAACTGAGATAACGAATAAATCATACCAAATAGTCATAAATAAATATCTACTCATATCTACAATTAATTTAACAAACACAAGAAATTCTAGAAATTGTGAGTGGGTTAAAACACTCACCTTCTTGAATTTAAATTGAATTCAAATCCAATTTAAACCCAAAAATTAAACAGTCTCCAAATTCATCCAAACTAGTGCCAAAACGTCATAAATTCCGATACGATCCTAGCAAAACAAACCGCGCGTGAATCCGAGCTCGTATGCAAAAGTTATGAAAATTCGAAAAATGAAAAATTCTGGTCATGAGTCGACTTCGGTGCGCCGCCTCAAATTCTCGTTGCTTGCTTGGAGTTTTCGCCAAAATGACCCGGAGCGACCCGATTCATTTTCTTCCTGACCCGAAGTTGCTCTAGGGTTTTCTCCTCTGAAACCCGAAGCGCGACCAGAAGCTGTTGCAGATCCGCAATTTTTTTTTTTTTTTTTTTTTTTGAAATTGAAATTATTTTTTGGAATTTGGGAATTAGGTTTTGTCTGCCATTGGGATGAGGAGTTGAGAAAGAAGGTACGTACAGACAAATGAGAATGAGGAGAAATTAGGGTTTATAACAGGGTATTTATAGGTAGGGTTGAAATAGAGTAGATGGACCAGATAAATAAACGTGCTAAACAATCTATGGCCCGAAAAGCCCGTTCTAACCCCGAAACAAAATTGGGTAAACCCACATATCAAAATAGGGGTTTTAAAATATTCTGAACGCGATGGAAAAAGTTTCACGTCCAAATTCCATCGTATGAAGAAGTTATGCTAAAATCAATATTTTCAAATTGATTTCAATTGATTTCAGTTTCGATTCCAAGGCGTTTCGAGTCCGTACGATCAAACGACAAGTCTGATCGCTACGAAACTTGAAACACTACAATAATTCACCGATACGGATCCGATAAAACTTGTTTCGTCAAAATCCGAGTCAGTGGCCAAAATGGCTATTTTCATATTAATTAAATAAATTTAAAATAAATGAATAAAATCAAATTTTATATTTAGATTCTAAAATTTACCCATTTCATCACTCTTAAAATTTCTTAATCATTTACAAAATTTCAAACAAGTTTAGATGTCAAATTAAAGAAGGTAAATCTATAAATTTCAATACAAATCCTTAATTTCATTAAATTCACAAATTATAATTTAACTTTCTAAAATTTATATTCAATCAAAGCAATCAATGGTTATTCCATTCATATATTTCAAATAGATGGATTTAATATTAGATTCAAAATTTATTATTCTAACATTCTTCGATTACACTTAAATCCCTATAAAGGTAATATTTAGATTTTAAATTTTCATTTATTTCGATTAAACCTATTATCATATATTACTTTAATATACTGACAAGCTTACTTTTGCACCCTTTCATTTACCCAACTGCCATTTTATAAATAAACTTAACAATAGATTCATACTCTATTACATAAATGCATACCCTTTTATCTAAATTAAAATCTTCGTAACTTCAAACATTTAATCCATTTAATTCCAATTACTCCTTTCATTTAATTTTGGATTCAAATCAATTTATAAAGCTTTACCTCCATTCTTTATATACACTAACCATCATTTAATGAAGAATTTATTTACGTTATTCCCCATTTATTAACTTAATTTATTTATCGTAACATTTAATTTATTTTTATTGTAATGATTTCCAAATCAAATGAACGAATTAAATATGTATGTATCACTCATAATAACTGGTGGTCACAACTCTTGATCACCTTTAATAAGTTTATTATTTACAATCCAATAATCACCATTTGCTATATATATACGGATTAATTAATTCAATATTTCCATTTCGTTTTTCCTATAATAAATTTATTATAAGTGTATTTACTCCGTTCCAACAAGTTGGAATTCCATTCTTACTATAACAAACATTTCTCTATTCACCTTTATTAATAACCCACCATCATTGCATTTATTGTCTTTTATTGATTTAATCAAATTAACCCATTTTCCTTTAAATTCATACTAATGAAATATTCAATTTCATTTATTTCATAAACTCCATTTCATAAATTCTACTTGCAATTTCTACCTAGAAATAAGGTTACGCTTCCATTGTAATTTACATTTACACCTTACGTTACTACATTAATTATCCTTAAAGTAATGTTTTTATTAATGACAATATTAACTTACTTAACATTTTATATGGTTGCTATCCTTTATTTCATAAATTAATCCATTCCATCTAAATCCTTATCTATATAATATTTTAACATTTAATATCAACCCTCAATTATTGCAATTCATTATCTTATATTGATTTTATACAATTACCATTAACTTGCATTCAATTACTATTCAATGCATATTTATTCATCAATCAATTCGATATTTACTTTTCTTTCTATTTGATAAATAACCTAGAATACATTTACATACATTCATTTCATTCCATTCATTTATGGGTATTGCATTGAAATTTAATTTATTAACTAATACCAGCGTTATTATCATTAATTACAATTGGATTCCCAATTTTTATTCAATACCCTGAACAAATAACATATATATTAATCAAATCCTTGCATTTGTTTTTCTCATGTTCCATTAAAAATCAAATCATACAATTTAAATGATTTATTTGAATTGGAATCTCATTCAAGTCATAAATTATTAACTTGCACTAATATGATTTCTTAATTTATTCCAATTACCGTTTACAATCTTTTATTGCTTTAAATCAAATTAATACTTTCATAAATTTCTCATATTAAATTTTATATCCAGGTAAGAATCTTTTTCCTACCTAATTCATTTGGATTTTATAGGTTTTAAGTCACCATTTACAAAATTTATTTTAGCCTTCATTTTAATATTTATATGCAAATGCGACAATTTCCACTATTACAATTAATTGCAATATATAATTAAATTTGTAAATTTTTAATTACCCTTGATACATCATATTTCAACATTCTCTTTCATATAAATAAATAATATTTTTATTCCTTTCTAAATTTAAGTAAAAATCTTATTAATTTAATTGATTTAAACATCGAATTTATACGGGTCGTTACACCGAGCCTTTACTACAAGTTTCTACTTGTGTCGTACCTATGGTGTGTCTTCTCGTAGTCTCCCGATCAGGAGATATGCAGGCACTGTATAGACTATTGGCATTATTACGTGTTAAAGTGGAAAATGTAAAGCCTTAACGCTATTTTAAAGTAAGTTTATTTTACAATTAGACACTATTATAATAGCGAAATATACTATATAGTAAATAGTTTAACGGATCTTTAGGAGATGTAAATCCCGAGCATCTCTTGAGCTACTGCACTCATATTTATTTCATTTAATTTAACTCACATAAGATATTTTAGTCTGACTCGAGTGTTTTGTCTTTTCAAATTCGCTCGGGTCAGTCCGAGTATTTCAGGATTTCGAAGACTTTAGCCCTGGAGGACGAAGACGAAGATTTCTATTATTAATTATTTCTTATAGTCCACTACCCTCGTATTTTTCCGCTGCATTATTATTGGTATGTGTAACTCTGATATGTACTATATAAATATAATCAAATGTTTTGTAAACAGCTTTATAAGCTGTATATTTGATTATTATATTTTAGCCTTCCGCTGTGAGATTCTGTTTTGTTTTTATTTCTTTCTTGTTTTTCTTATTTACACCATAACAATCCGCCCTTACGTAGGGTTTGAATTGGCACGTGTGTCGATTTAAACCGCATGAATAGGCGGGACGTTACAGGATATCAAGCAGAAGGCACTTTCCATATCTTTACTTTGAAAATATGTATCATATAGTACCTTTCAAAATCTCTTTCAAATATCATACTTATATAAAGTCCATTGTATATAAGATTTCATTTCAAATCAAATACTTTTCTAAATCAATAGTATATCAAATCACACTTATATAGACTTCGATTATATAAGATTTCAATATACAAGTTGAGTACCTTTGCAAATCAATAGTTTCAAATCACTTCATACTTACACAAATCAATTTTATATAAGTTCGATAACTCCCAAATCAAAGTATTTAAATAAACAAGGTACTCAATTTCAAACCATTTCAATATCAATTCAGTTTCAAAATCATACATGATTTCGCCAAATCATTTCTTCCTAATTACATATACTCAGTTTCAAAGTTTCTTAAAACAATAGATTTAGAAAATAATCCAAATTTCCAAATCAACAAAATTTAGGTCAAACAAATTCATTTCCATTTCAAACATGGACTCACTTTCAAAACTCATAATACATTCAAAGTTATAAATCTTTCGAAACCAAAATACTTGAAATCATTACACTTTGAAAATCGTAACATTTCGAAATCATACATTTGAAATCATAAAACATTCCTTTAATCCTTTACATTTCACAAATTTATTTAGTTAAACCCAAATCTAAAATTTCATGTTTCAATTCAACTCAAACCATCAGTTTCAATTCAATTTGGTTTTCCAACAAAACCATTTCAAATATTATCAAATTTCAAATAAAGATTTGATCCATAAAATATACTATTCAATCTCTAATATATTTCAAAGCTTAAATATACCATATTCCAAAACTAAATTTTATAATTTCATATATCTCAAATTTTACTTCATTATTGCTTAGTTCTGAAATAATCATTTCATAAGTCCATCATTTTTAAATAAACTCAAATTTAAAAGTAAACCAACTATCCTTTCATACAAATATAGACTTCAAATATTCATTTATCAAAATCAATTATCATTTCAAATTCACATTCTTTATCAAAATAAAGATTAAATCATTACCAAACTATTACAATCGTCAAAATATCTAAAATGGTTACTAAGTTTAAAACTATCTCTTTTTTAAACCTTCAAACTATTTATTTCTATATGGGAAAAATCAAATTTACCATTGGAAAGATTATTATTCCATATATATACTTTATTCAAAACATTTCAAATCTATATTTCATACTTGTAAAATTAAAAATAGTCTTATTTATTTCACTCAACAAACAGTTTCAAACTTATATAAATCATATTACTTTATACATTAATCATACCAAACTAAACTTATATTCTTTATCAAATACCCTATACCTTTCAAAATTTCTTAGCTTTGAAAATTTAACCTTGATTTGGAAGTGCTAGAACCTTCAACATAGTCGAAGAAATCATATTTTCAATCCAAGAGTGGGAAATCACCAACAAATCAGTAAATCAATTCCAATAGATAAGGTTATACCAAAACAAATCTGAATCTCGAGGATTGAACACCAGCTTACTATAAACCATTTCAAATATATATACATATATCTTTCGAATATCAAGCCATACTTTAAAATCTGAAATCAAAATTTCGTTTCACAAAATCACTCGCATAGCAAAGCTACTAGAGTGGCCTCTCCCCTACTAAGAAACTTGAAAATCAATGCCGATAATGCATGCATTCATCAACAAATTTATTTTCCGGTGACACAAGTGGGTTCCGGACTTTTATTTTCTTGAAACTTCTTTGAAATCTCTTTTGAAATCATTGGAATTCATTCGAATACATTTTAAACATTTCTTATTCGGAAAAATATCTTTAAATCATATTAATATTATATATTTTCCAAATTCTTAAAAATCGATTTCAAAACACCGGAGTTCGATTCCTAGAAATTCAAATTCAAAAACCTTTCTGTTATAAATCATTTTTATTTAAATCATATTCCTATAAACTTTCAAAATTTCAAATCTTTTCAAAACTTTAAATTTCTTGTAACGACCCAGAATTTTTATTAATTAAAATTTGGATATTTAATTAATTTCAAATATTAATAAGTGAAATTTATAAGTCGAATAAATTTATTTCGAATTTTATGATTTAATTGAATAATTAAATCGATAATTTAATATGTTAAATTATGGAAATAATTGAAAATTGGATTAAATATCATTGAAAATGATTTGTAAAATTTTATTTTATCATATTGAAGTTAGAATGATATTTTAGAACTTTTAAAATCGAATTAAGAGTTAATTTGTGAAAATTGAATATTTTAATATTTAAATTGACTAGTGAAAATAGTCAATTTTTGAACAGTCTCAGAATTGAACGAAACCAGTTCCATTGGATCCGTAATAGTTAGTTATTACCGGATTTCAATTTTCGTGTCAATCGGAGTTATCGTTTGATCATGGCAGCTTGAAACGCATCGAATTATTTTTAATATTAATTTGGCGAGTTAAAATAGCCATTTTTCAAAAAGTCTCGGATTTCGACGAAACCAGTTTCATCGGATCCGTAATGTGATATTATTGTACGGTTTCAAATTTCGTGTCAATTGGATTTACCGTTTGTCCGATACGAATTAAAACGCCTAGAAAATCGTTTAAATCGGTTTAATTTAAATTGAACGTTTATTGCCATTACTCGCACAGATGTCCGAATTAGCTTTCGAAACCTGTTCCATTGTGTCCGGAACGCGGGGTAAACCCTAGAAACGCTGGTTACGGCGCGTAAAT
Source organism: Allium cepa (assembly GCA_030765085.1). Classification (NCBI taxonomy): domain Eukaryota; kingdom Viridiplantae; phylum Streptophyta; class Magnoliopsida; order Asparagales; family Amaryllidaceae; genus Allium; species Allium cepa. The sequence continues at coordinate 289,513,757 of CM060934.1, forward strand.
CGGAGTTCGGAATTTCCGGATTGAATAGTGTTTGAGAAAATCCTATAAATAGACCACCTCTCTCTAAAATAAAATAAAAAAAGAAAGAGGAATTAAAACCCTAATAACTGCAGGCCGCCGCCTATATGGTTTTAATGGCCGAAATTGAATTTCAACTCTCCTCAAAAATCTCTCGATCCAAGCATCGATTCAAGAAACGCTCAACTAGAAAAACGTAGAGGGCAGTGTGATTGACATATCCAACGGTCATGATCGCATTTGGAGCCATGGATTGACGTGAATCTCAAGACAAGGGGCACGCGTTCTAGGGTCGATTGCACAGCCTAGGGTCGACCGGAGTTCATAGCATTGGGCACGGAGGTCGAGATGGAGATAGGCTTTCGATTGGCAGTGGTATGATCGGGTCTGGAGATTGTTTGGTGGTTGCGTCTGTGGGGTTCGAACGGCAAGTGGATGGGTTACAGTCGCGTGTTTTAAACTGGGGAAGAAGATCGCGTGAACGGCCAGATTTGAGGAAGCAAGATCAACGGCTGTGATTAGCTAGGTTTAAAAATATAAATTTATGTTGTAATTTATATAATAAAATTCGAGTAAACTTCAAATATTCATAACTTTTTCATACGAGGTCGAAAACGCGCGAAACCAGTTGCGTTGGAATCGTATGGATGAGCACTACGCGATTAAATTGGATTGGAGTCGTTTGGAGTTAGTGAAAATTTCGTGTAAAATTAAACGTCCGTTTAATTTTATTCGAAATAAATTGCTAAAACGAAATTGAAATCAAGGTGAGAACTTCTCACTCAATCGAATCGGTTTCGATTTTATTTTAAATAGTTAGATTTATAATATTTGAATGCATGTTTGAATGATGATTGTTATCTATTGATTGTTAAAATAGACATTATACGCCGTTAGTAAGCGGATGTTATTTATTTAAAACATATACCGCGAATATTTCATAAACAGTGAAATTGGTATTATATATAATATCAATATATATATATTGGCATATGTATATATTAGAGTTATTGATTTCCCGCATTTATTTGTGTAGCGGATGAGACCCTATTGCGCCGTCTATTAAGCGGATAATATTTTAAATCCCATATACCGCGATAATTTCGTACTGGAGCGAAATTGGTATTGTGCTAATGTTTGTGGATGCAGGAAAACAGGTTGGAGGGATCCAACTGGATTCCTCAACAGTATTTATTTGATTATGGATATTTTGATATTCGTTGATTATCATATACGATATATGATGTCGTTGTTGTCGTGATTGACTATTTGGTATGTAGCATCATTGGACCAAGTTTTGGAATTTTAAAATGTTTTTAAAGTGATTTTTGAAAGTATATGTTATAAAATATTTTTGGGAATTTATCCATTTTAAATAAATAAACGTTATAATTTTTAAAGTTATAAAAATCATGATTTTTGAGAAAAATAGTAAAAAAACTGATTTTTGAGAATATGATGCTATTGATTTTATAAAATAGTTTAATCGGGATTTTAGAATTTATTGTGAAAAGTTTAAATATAGGATTTATAAAATTTAATTATTTTATGAATCAAAAAGGTGAAATAATAAAGGAGATTAAAGACGTTTTAAAAGAATAATATAAATTGAATTATATTAAGAGATTTATAAATTGAAATATTGACATTATAAAACGAGTTTTTATAAGTGTTTGAATGAAGTGTAAATGAATTTCATAAATGAATGAAATTTATAGAATTATAAATGGAGAAGTTATAAATGAGATTTATAAATAGTAGGATTTATAAATTTGTGAAGTTATTAAAAGAATAGTTTTGAATAAATCATTGAATCTTATAAGTTATAAGATTTATAATTTGGGAAGTAAAAAAAACGATTTTGTAAAATAATCGTTGTATAAGTGTTTAACTTATAATGTGAACTTTTGTTTTATAATTGAGTTATAAATCGAATAGGTTAATAAAGGAATTTATAAAGGAAGTAGTTACAAAATAAATAGAAATGGAATTTATAAACGTTGTTTTATAAATTCGAAATGACTTATGTTGATAAGTAAATTGTTGAAACTTATTTATGGAGTTATATTCACGTTTTTGACTGTGAATAATCCTTTAAAATGAAATATATAAAAGGATGAAATTTGTTAACGTAGTATATTCACGTTTTTGAATAGTGAATAATATGTTAAAGAATTTGTTTTGAATGTGATGTTTTAAATAGAATTAAAACGATCTAACGATGTTTTAAAAGGCGTTGAGATTCGAAACCATAGATTTCAACATTTATTGTTGAAATAGACGTTTTTCGAGAAATAGAAGGAAATAATGGACTATAACACTGTTGTTATAGTAAATGATTTCCGAAAGGAAATGTTTTGTATAGTACTGGGATTTATATATCTATTTTAATTTCGAATCCCTGTACTAGTGATCTTGGGTTGTCGTAACGATGTTTTACGCAACATTCGTTTTGGCCCAAATAAATATGTTTAAGAGAATGATTTTCTTAAAGAATGAAATATATACTTAAATTTCGATTTAAGTATATTGAATATTTTCTAAGTGTTGAAAATAAATAAAATCTGTGAATTACTTATGAATAAATAAGTATGGAAATGTTTTCCAATATAAAGTGAATATTAGAGAATTTATCTTTTTGAAGATAAATTGAAAATGAATAATTGAAATCATATATTCATAGATATTTTGAAAAATAAATTCAATATGGAATTTATAAATGAAATTGGAAATTGGGTTTAAAAATAAATGTTGATTTATTTTTAAAGTGTGAAAATAATATATCTTGTGAAGATATTTTGGAAAATAAATAATTTGGAAAATTATTTGGAATCTGGTGATGTGTGCACATCAATTGATAGTTCAATAACCGACTATCAATATTTCCCTTTGAATGGGTAATTGAGGTGATTTGTTTGAATTTGAATGCCACACTTATTTTTGAATAAGCGCTCACTATTCGGGTTAATCGGGAAAGGACCATGGGGTCGTATAACCCATTCCGAATATGTGATACGTCGTTATGAATTGCATTTGATGACCGGTGTTGAAGACCGAGTATTTGCGAAAGCGATAGGATGACCTATCGATTGTCTCTGCACTGGGTAGCTCCTGGTATAGAGATCTCCTAAGTGATGGGAAATTCGATCGGGATTGTGAATACCCGGATTGCAAGGGCTTCGTAAGAAGTGCCTTCGGTTCTGTTCGAGCCCGGAACAGACTTGTATGGATTGTATGTCTGACATTACAAATTGAGATATAAAGCAGATTTCTTTCAAATATATTTCTGTTGGTGGTGGAGAATTTATTCTTTTAGCTTAACACCCTTCTCTGAGACGTACGAGCTCAGAGGTTATGTAGTTGAAGGTTATCAGCGATATGTTCCCAATTTGGTAATGTGACATGCTGAGTGTTGCTGTAAATGATCATTGTGTTGATTATTTGTGATAGGATCGTTTATTTGATCGTCTATCTTGGTGATCATTTCTATGATCATTTGTTGACCCAAAGCATGGCTTTTGTATAAAGTATGTTTTTGTGGACGTGACTTCGTCGAGCCTCACACCCCGTGAATGGTCAAAACAGGAAAGAAGCAGCAAGGTTATGAGGGGTAGCGCCCTTTAGGATGTGTGCATTTCCTTCTGGAAAAGGGTGGTATCATGGTATGGAGCCCAGATACTTACTCATGTTGAAAACACTTTGTTATGATTGTGTGAATTGATTGCGAGCGCTCGGTGAAAGGTCCCAAAGGACCGGGGGATGTCATATTCGGTCAGTTGTTACTCAGTTAGGGGTAACCCGACCTTGTGTTGGTAGAGATCCGGTTTGGTTCTTGGGGATGTCCATCCAGTGGCATTCTCATGTGGCAATGGGAAGTTCCTTGGCCTGATCATTGGTTGGAAATCCAAAGAAACAATACGAGACTTGTACGGTTTTAGTTGTAGAACCTGCCATTTAATATGGTAGCTATAGTAAGCATACTATAATGGTACCTATGCTGGCTAAGATTTATATTCTACTTTCGAAATAAATTTTTCTACACTAGGCACTAGTAATAATATCAAATGTTCTTTTAAATGCGTAGCAAGCATCTTTGACTAACATAAGAAGAAATCATCCCCAAGTCTGCGTTTGCATTGTGTGTGTGGCGGGAGGTCTTACGGTAGTCTCATTTTTAAAAGCATTGCGAATTGACTTTAAAAATATTCCTCTATTTTGATTTTAAAGATAAATAAACTATTTTGAGTTCTCACACCAGTCACATGACTGACTCGGAGTTTATTATTTTCCTTCCTAAACTCTGGGTGCCCACCAATTTCCACACGGGCAGTCAAGAGTTAAGGTTATCAGGATATTCTGGATATCCAGGAGTTGCTGGAGGCAAGCTGGATGGCATGGCGTATTACTAGTTATATAGTATTCCTTTTTCCGCTGCACTGTTTGTTGTTGTTGTTGTACACTCTGATGATGTGATGTAATGAAATGTAATGTATAAAATGTAATAACTGATATAGTTCTTTGTTTAAAGATTATTCATTTATTATTATATGTTGTTCCGCTGCGAATTGTGAGATTCTGATGTTGTTCAGTTATTGTTCTGTTGTTTTCTGTTCTGTTCTATTTTTCTTATTCTCTTTCCTCTCCATTTTCTATCTTTTCTCTCTCCTTCTGTCTTTTTCTTTTTCTTAAAAACCCTAAGTGTTCGGTTTTCCGTCGTTCGATTGCTCGGCAGTCGATAAAGTGAGTATCGATGTTGAATTTTCGGAAGACGAAGAATCGGGTCCTTACATCTGGTATCAGAGCTTATGGTTAAGCGACAACCATGGTTCTGTTGGGTATTACTCATTAGAGATGGAGTCAGTAGTACTCTAGAATGAGTTGAGTGTAATAATAGATATGAGAGCGTATTTGTTAGTGAATATAAAATTGTTTTATATTGTGATGATTGGTTTATTGAGTGGCATATGAACTTTCGTCAGCGTGGTCTCGACAACTATGCCGAAGGGGTTTCTAAACACTTGAATAGAACAATTCGACACAATATTGTTTTAAAATTGGGTAAATGGAATAATTTTACCTTGATTATATTTTTATATATAAAAGAAATAATTTTTCAGAATTATTAAAGTGTATATAAGTTGATTGTTTAGTTGTTTGAATAATCTAAATTGAAGAATAATTGTATAAGCAAATAAATTATAAGAATTGAATTATAATTAAAGTGATTTACAATTGTGAAATAAACTTATATATATAAGAAGTGAAACTATATGAATATATTTATAAATAAGAGTTGAAATAAAAATGAATTTAAAGTTAAATGAAAATTTACTTTAGAATTTAGAAGCTGAATTGATTTATAAGTGGGAATTTAAGTTATGTAAAACTAAGTGATGTTTGAAATGGAATATAACTTAAGAGATGTTGAATGAAGTTGATATTAGTATCAAAGTAAAATATTAAAGTTAAGTGATGGATATGAACTTAAGTTATATATATGAATTCAACTGTAGAAATTGAATTGAATTGAATTAATGAATTGAATATTAATCAATTAAATGTGAATTAAATTGATATGAAATAATGAATGTAAGTGATAATTCATTAAAATGTAATGTTATTGGAAGTTGAATAATTGAATAAATATAAGAAAAGGAAATTTGGTTGTAATTAATATACATTGATTGTTATATGGTTGTTAGTTGATTGATTGTATATAATTCGTTAAGTGTTAATGAAATTGAAAGCTAAAGTAATTGAAATTCAATTGGAAGTTGAGTGAATCTTAAATGGAATTGAATTTGATTTGGAAGTGAACCAGCTTGAATATGAATTAGTGAATATAAACTAATTGAAAATGAATGTTAGTAAACATCCACTGTTAATGAATTAAATGTGACTAAATTGAAAACCAAATTCATTGAATATTAATGAGGATATGAATGAATATTTATTGGTTATGGATGATAGTTGGTTGATGTTTGCATTTGTTGTTTTACTACATTTGCTATGTTGGCATATATAGTTATTATGTTGCTATATGTTGTATATTGATACTATTATCTATATGCATGATTCTCATATTGTTTGTTGAGTGTTTAGTAGGTGCGGATTGCGTTTGCTTCGCATTTGGAGCTCGCTTTCGCGCTATATTAGCCGTATATGCTCGCTAATAAAATATAAGGTACATATCTCGGATTACATACCGTACTTTTATACTTTTTTCCCTTCGGGATGCCTCACTACTTGATGAGATGTATATTTGTGATATATATACTGTCATTTTTTTTCGGATCGAGCCGCGCAAAGGAGACTATGGCGAATTTTTCCGAAAATTTAAGGCGTTAGAAAAATTTGAGAAAATTGGAAATTTTTTGAAAACTTAACTTTGATTTAGAATTGAAAGTTAAACAATAGTAGTTTGGTTTGGAAAGGTAACTAAGTATGATTTGGAAACGTAGTAAAGTTATTGAAAGGAATTTAATTATGAATTTTTGGAAAATTAATAGATTTTGTAACTTTCTTACTTAATAATTTCGAGGACGAAATTCTTTTAAGGGGGGAAGATTGTAACGACCCAGAATTTTTATTAATTAAAATTTGGATATTTAATTAATTTTAAATATTAATAAGTGAAAATTATAAGTCGAATAAATTTATTTCGAATTTTATGATTTAATTGAATAATTAAATCGATAATTTAATATGTTAAATTATGGAAATAATTGAAAATTGGGTTAAATATGATTGAAAATGATTTGTAAAATTTTATTTTATCATATTGAAGTTAGAATGATATTTTAGAACTTTTAAAATCGAATTAAGAGTTAATTTGTGAAAATTGAATATTTTAATATTTAAATCGACTAGTGAAAATAGTCAATTTTTGAACAGTCTCAGAATTGAACGAAACCAGTTCCATTGGATCCGTAATAGTTAGTTATTACCGGATTTCAATTTTCGTGTCAATCGGAGTTATCGTTTGATCGTGGCAGCTCGAAACGCATCGAATTATTTTTAATATTAATTTGGCGAGTTAAAATAGCCATTTTTCAAAAAGTCTCGGATTTTGACGAAACCAGTTTCATCGGATCCGTAATGTGATATTATTGTAAGGTTTCAAATTTCGTGTCAATTGGATTTACCGTTTGTCCGATACGAATTAAAACGCCTAGAAAATCGTTTAAATCGGTTTAATTTAAATTGAACGTTTATTGCCATAACTTGCACAGATGTCCGAATTAGCTTTCGAAACCTATTCCATTGTGTCTGAAATGCGGGGTAAACCCTAGAAACGCTGGTTACGGCGCGTAAATCGGAGTTCGGAATTTCCGGATTGAATAGTGTTTGAGAAAATCCTATAAATAGACCACCTCTCTCTAAAATAAAAATAAAAAGAAAAAGAAATTAAAACCCTAATAACTGCAGGCCGCCGCCTATATGGTTTTAATGGCCGAAATTGAATTTCAACTCTCCTCAAAAATCTCTCGATCCAAGCATCGATTCAAGAAACGCTCAACTTGAAAAACGTAGAGAGCAGTGTGATTGACATATCCAACGGTCATGATCGCATTTGGAGCCATGGATTGACGTGAATCTCAAGACAAGGGGCGCGCGTTCTAGGGTCGATTGCACAGCCCAGGGTCGACCGGAGTTCATAGCATTGGGCACGGAGGTCGAGATGGAGATGGGCTTTCGATTGGCAGTGGTATGATCGGGTCTGGAGATTGTTTGGTGGTTGCGTCTGTGGGGTTCGAACGGCAAGTGGATGGGTTACAGTCGCGTGTTTTAAACTGGGGAAGAAGATCGCGTGAACGGCCAGATTTGAGGAAGCAAGATCAACGGCTGTGATTAGCTAGGTTTAAAAATATAAATTTATGTTGTAATTTATATAATAAAATTCGAGTAAACTTCAAATATTCATAACTTTTTCATACGAGGTCGAAAACGCGCGAAACCAGTTGCGTTGGAATCGTATGGACGAGCACTACGCAATGAAATTGGATTGGAGTCGTTTGGAGTTAGTGAAAATTTCATGTAAAATTAAACGTCCGTTTAATTTTATTCGAAATAAATCGCTAAAACGAAATTGAAATCAAGGTGAGAACTTCTCACTCAATCGAATCGGTTTCGATTTTATTTTAAATAGTTAGATTTAAAATATTTGAATGCATGTTTGAATGATGATTGTTATCTATTGATTGTTAAAATAGACATTATACGCCGTTAGTAAGCGGATGTTATTTATTAAAAACATATACCGCGAATATTTCATAAACAGTGAAATTGGTATTATATATAATAGCAATATATATATATTGGCATATGTATATATTGGAGTTATTGATTTCCCGCATTTATTTGTGTAGCAGATGAGACCCTATTGCGCCGTCTATTAAGCGGATAATATTTTAAATCCCATATACCGCGATAATTTCGTACTGGAGCGAAATTGGTATTGTGCTAATGTTTGTGGATGCAGGAAAACAGGTTGGAGGGATCCAACTGGATTCCTCAACAGTATTTATTTGATTATGGATATTTTGATATTCGTTGATTATCATATACGATATATGATGTCGTTGTTATCGTGATTGACTATTTGGTATGTAGCATCATTGGACCAAGTTTTGGAATTTTAAAATGTTTTTAAAGTGATTTTTGAAAGTATATGTTATAAAATATTTTTGGGAATTTATCCATTTTAAATAAATAAACGTTATAATTTTTAAAGTTATAAAAATTATGATTTTTGAGAAAAATAGTAAAAAAACTGATTTTTGAGAATATGATGCTATTGATTTTATAAAATAGTTTAATCGGGATTTTAGAATTTATTGTGAAAAGTTTAAATATAGGATTTATAAAATTTAATTATTTTATGAATCAAAAAGGTGAAATAATAAAGGAGATTAAAGACGTTTTAAAAGAATAATATAAATTGAATTATATTAAGAGATTTATAAATTGAAATATTGACATTATAAAACGAGTTTTTATAAGTGTTTGAATGAAGTGTAAATGAATTTCATAAATGAATGAAATTTATAGAATTATAAATGGAGAAGTTATAAATGAGATTTATAAATTGTAGGATTTATAAATTTGTGAAGTTATTAAAAGAATAGTTTTGAATAAATCATTGAATCTTATAAGTTATAAGATTTATAATTTGGGAAGTTAAAAAAACGATTTTGTAAAATAATCGTTTTATAAGTGTTTAACTTATAATGTGAACTTTTGTTTTATAATTGAGTTATAAATCGAATAGGTTAATAAAGGAATTTAAATCGAATAGGTTAATAAAGGAATTTATAAAGGAAGTAGTTACAAAATAAATAGAAATGGAATTTATAAACGTTGTTTTATAAATTCGAAATGACTTATGTTGATAAGTAAATTGTTGAAACTTATTTATGGAGTTATATTCACGTTTTTGACTGTGAATAATCCTTTAAAATGAAATATATAAAAGGATGAAATTTGTTAACATAGTATATTCACGTTTTTGAATAGTGAATAATATGTTAAAGAATTTGTTTTGAATGTGATGTTTTAAATAGAATTAAAACGATCTAACGATGTTTTAAAAGGCGTTGAGATTCGAAACCATAGATTTCAACATTTATTGTTGAAATAGACGTTTTTCGAGAAATAGAAGGAAATAATGGACTATAACACTGTTGTTATAGTAAATGATTTCCGAAAGGAAATGTTTTGTATAGTATTGGGATTTATATATCTATTTTAATTTCGAATCCCTATACTAGTGATTTTGGGTTGTCGTAACGATGTTTTACGCAACATTCATTTTGGCCCAAATAAATATGTTTAAGAGAATGATTTCCTTAAAGAATGAAATATATACTTAAATTTCGATTTAAGTATATTGAATATTTTCTAAGTGTTGAAAATAAATAAAATCTGTGAATTACTTATGAATAAATAAGTATGGAAATGTTTTCCAATATAAAGTGAATATTAGAGAATTTATCTTTTTGAAGATAAATTGAAAATGAATAATTGAAATCATATATTCATAGATATTTTGAAAAATAAATTCAATATGTAATTTATAAATGAAATTGGAAATTGGGTTTAAAAATAAATGTTGATTTATTTTTAAAGTGTGAAAATAATATATCTTGTGAAGATATTTTGGAAAATAAATAATTTGGAAAATTATTTGGAATCTGGTGATGTGTGCATATCAATTGATAGTTCAATAACCGACTATCAATATTTCCCTTTGAATGGGTAATTGAGGTGATTTGTTTGAATTTGAATGCCACACTTATTTTTGAATAAGCACTCACTATTCGGGTTAACCGGGAAAGGACCATGGGGTCGTATAACCCATTCCGAATATGTGATACGTCGTTATGAATTGCATTTGATGACCGGTGTTGAAGACCGAGTATTTGCGAAAGCGATAGGATGACCTATCGATTGTCTCTGCACTGGGTAGCTCCTGGTATAGATGTGACGACCCGACTTTCCACTCCCGGAAAATCGCATCATTTTTAAGAAAGAAAGGGATAGAAAAGAGAATAGAAAGAAGAGAAGAAAGAAACAGCATCAGAATCTAACACAACGGAACGAATAAATTATATTAATCACATAATACTTTACATAGTATCATATACATCAGAGATACACAGCATAAACAACTCATACTAGACAGTTATAAATACCTGTCTAGTTATACAACTCAATCACAATACAGAACACTCAGAGATCACACAGCGGAATACTCTATAGCTACACGCGGAAGCCTCCTGCTCCATTTGCTCCTTCATAAATCGTCAAAGCAAACCTGAATCCTAACCTGAATTCCCTTGGCTACTCGTAAAAATTTGAGTACCCAAGAGTTTATGAAAAACAAAAATAAACTCCGGGTCAGACATGGGTCTGGTGTGAGTAACAGGTTAAAGTTGCTTAACTTTTAAAAACCTTTTGAAAAGAAAGGTATCACGTAAGACTTCCCACACATAAACATGGAAAAGTTTTTACCTTACGCTAACCAAAACATTTGATAGGAAATCTAGTGATATTATAATAGTGTCTAGGGTTTTCAAATAAATAAGAAATAGCCGAAATTGTTACATGATTAAATTCCAGCTACTAGCCACAAAAGTGGGTAATACAATCAAAACCGTTGGCACTTATTGGATTGTGGATTCCATACAATGGCAGGGCTACTGGGGTACCGCCCGTCACAGTACGTGGCCTAGATCACAGTACCGAGGATTACTCCCTTCATCCCCTGCAACACAAGACCGGACCCATTCCTTACTGAATAGTTCCGAACAAGACAACCCCGCAGTTGGTGTACACTGACAACTGCCCACTAAGCCGAATAAAAAGGGACCTCTAGACAGGGATCAATCTTGCTCTCCAGTGGGGGCTACCCACGAAGCCTTGCTGCACCTCCCCTGTTTTAGCCATTCCCGGTTGATGAGGCTTGAGGCTACGATTACCTTTATAGGACATATCACTTAGAATGCTCATCGTCCACCTGACGATGTTTTGAAAACATTCAATCCATACAAGTTCGTTCCGGGTTCGAACGAAACCGAAGGCATTATCTCGTTACACTCGTTTTGGAATCACCCTCAGAGTTAACGACAATAACCCTTGCACTCTGATTCACCATCTCGAACCTATAAGTACTATTCCGTCAAACTCATTACGGAATCACCCACAGAGTTATACTGACGTATAGCCCTTATACCTCGAGTCTTCACTCGCTCCCCTTGGATTAACGACCTAACGTTATTTGGAATCGATGTGGTTTTCGGATATCCAAATATGGAAACCCGATCCCGGTCTCATCGAAATCCAAAGCGTGTCTTTTAAGGTCCAAGTTGTTTTTAAAGGTTTAAAACAATTCAATTATCTATATACACACAGATAGATAAATCATAGATTCACAATAGGTAATCAACATTATTATCACAACAGATAATCTATATTATCATTATCAAAAGATAATCCAAATCATCATCACAATGCAACCAATGCATCCATATCGCTCAACATTATTTATCTCATATCTGAGCTTCAATCCAATCAAGCAACAATATCATCCATCCATATGAGCAATGATCTATATTCACCATTTATAATTAATTTAAGGTGAATTAAATTAACTACATCATTCTCTAATTAATTTAAAGCGAATTAAGCTAATTACTTTATCAATATAAACCTTGCTTACATAACCATAAATTAATTACAAATTAATTAATTAATCATCTTCTAATTAATCACTTTAATTAATCACCTTTGATTAATTATTCCTTAATTACATTCAAGTAATTATTCTTTAATTAATTTTACAAATTAATTATACTTAACCAAATACAGTAATTAACCTTAATTACTTCACTAATTAATTAATTAATTATACTTAATTACATTAATCCTTAATTAATTACATTAATTAATTTCCCTTAATCACTTATTAATGATTAATTAATCTTAATTAATCAACTCTTAATTACATCATTAATTATATTAATTAATGATTCTTAATTCTAATTAATTACATTAAGTAATTAAACTTTACTAAACCACATTTATTAATCACCCCTTAATTACTCATTCCATAAATTAATTACCCTTAATTAATTATCTCAATCAATCCCTTGATTAATTTCAAAGTAATTTAAATCTAAATTACTTCCATCATTAAACATCTTTAATTACATCCAGTAATTATTAATTAATTACTTCCCTAAGTAATTACAATTCAATTAATTACATAAAGTAATTATCTATCACTATCAAGTGTTTTTAAATTAATTAAACTAAATTAGTTAATCTAAACTAATCACAATTAATTACATTAAGTAATTAATTCATTAATTACTTTTATTAAGTAATTAATCTTAAACAAATTTCACAAATGATTATCATTGATTAATTAATCTAATCAATTATTAAAATTTATCACATTAATTAATTATTAATAAATCTTGAGTTAATGACCTTCATTAACTATTCTTAATTACTTAATTAAGAAATGAACTTATACTAATCACTATTAATTATCAATTAATAAATATTTAATTACCAATTAATTAATCTCTAATTATTAATTAATTAAGAATTAATTACAATCTAATTAATCCTTAATCACTTGATTAAATAAATCCTTAATCATTAATTTAAATCTAATTAGTAATCCTTAATTACTAATTTATTTACCCTAACTAATTAATCTCAATCATTAATTAATCAATTTTAAAAAAAAACATTAATTACTTAATTAATCATCCACATAATTAATTAATTGAATAATTAATTACCCATTTTAAATTAACTTAATAATTTAAATAAATTCAAATTCTTAAATTTTAATAAGAAAACATTTCTTCTTGTTTAAAGAATTTTAAAAACCCTTTGATTCAAATCTTTAAATTCTATTTTAAAATTTCATTATAAAACTTAAGATATAAATTTTACTTAAACACGGTTTTAAATTATAAACAAGGTTTTAAATTAATTAAAAACCTTTATCTCTTATGTTAAAAGAACATATACTTATAAACATAAGAATTTAAATCTTAATTAAATTTTAAATTCAAATCAATTTAAAAACATATTTAAAACATTCTACAACTTCATTTTAAATCCAATACTTATTTAACCATTTCAAATATTTAAACAAACTAAATTTAAAACTCATTTTATTTAAAAAAAACTGAAACTTAAATTTATTTTCCAGATTTAAAAACCAGATTTCAAACTCTTTTAAATTCCTAATTTATAATTAAGACTTCCAATTCAAATGCAAACACATATGAATTCACACCTATAAGTTTAAAACCCAATTTAAATTTAAAAACTTAAATTAATTCAAGACTCGGTTTCATTAAGTTTGAATTCACATTTAGTTTTAGATTTCTAAATCTCAGTTTAAATTTTCTACTTGCATTTCTAAACTTTTACTTTTAAACTTAAAAACAGAAACAGGTTCGTTTTTACTTAAACCCAAACTTAAAATTTTAAATTGATTTCAAAACCAAGGTTTAAACTATCTGAATTCAAAAGTAGATTCAGGTTTCCTACTTAGATCAGATTTTGGTTGCATTAAAAAAAACTTTTACTTTTAAATTTCAAAAACTGAAACAGATTTTTCAGTTTACCTTTTAAACCTGAGCATACTCGAGTCTCCTCTATATTCACTTCGAGTCAAAATCATCACTGCTTCGAGTTGCAACTTGATTTACCCGAGTCAATCACAAGGCATCAAAACCCTGTAACCCACTGATCATTACTGACATGCACACACCACACTGTGCACCCTTTCATCAACTCCGGCCACCTCTGACCATCATCCATGGTCATCCCCCATCGACCAGTAACCTCACTTCAACCTTCAAAGCTCAGTTTTCCCAGAATTCAACTTGAATTCAAATTCAAGTTTTAAACCAAAACCTGGAACATCAGAACACAAACCCATCCAAACCTGACAACGGCGATTCCTCCCTTCTCCGGCCACCATTACCTTCAAATCTTCGGCGACGACTTCATCAATCCATCAACCCCCATTACCCAAAAGAACTTCGAACTCGATCCACTACAGTGGCCGAGGTGATCGATTCTTTATAACCCAGTAAAACTAGGGTTTAAAAAAATTAAATCCCAAATTCAACATCAATATTGAAATTCAATCCAATTCAGTATTTTTCCTATAATCTTTGATAGCTACACTATCTTCAGAATCAAATTCACCCAAATCCAATGCAAGCTTCAACTGTTCTTAGCTAATATGTAAAAATACAGTAATATCAAAACTTTATTTGTTCCTAACATTATAAATGGTAATATTATTTTTAAAAATCTTAATTTTGTAAGATGTTTTGAGTTGAAACCCTGAAACATTTATTTGCATAGTTTCATATTTTCACTTACAAAATTTCTAATGCTTTGTTACCTGTTTTTCAGTAAGTTTTATTTAAGTTTTACTTAAATAAAATCTTAAAGCCTAAATTCTGAAACTAACCTACATATCTTATCTATATCCTATAATCTAACAAAGACAAATTAAGGATATAAGAATCAAATTTGAAACTTACACCAGATAACAAGACAGAGCATAGCAATCTTGGTAGCATACATATAAGTACAATCACACACCAGGCAGTCAGTTTAAATACAAGAACATTTATTTATTTGTTTAAGCATGCAACAACTTTTATCCTTAAATTTTGAAAAGAAGGTTACTCACCTTTATTATGCAGACAGAACACTTTCAAAAATGCTTTTTGAAAAACTGAAATCCCCTGTTGCTTTTTAAAACCTTTGGCAAGAAATGTTTCAGCCTTTAAGCTTGAGTTGTTTTGATTTATAAACTTGCATTGCATGCTTCCAGAATGTACAAAGAATTGCAGGCTTCCCATATACAAGTGCATGCTTGTTCCCAGGTTGATTTTACAAAATGCAGACTTCAACTTGATTTTTCAGATTGAATGCAGAGCCATGTTTCCATATCATAGAAGAAATGCAGATTACATATTGCATGTTTGAACAGGTTTGTGTTTTGAAGATGGAATGCATGTTTGCTATGCATTTGATTGGTTTTCAGATTTATGTTTTGAGGAGGAACTAATTTTTGATTTGAAACTGAAATGCATGTTTTTTTTTTTTTTGAATTCCAGATTTTTGAAAGGAGGAAATGCAGATTTGAGAAATGCAAATCAGTTTATAGTGAATGCAAATTTTGATTTGAGGATTGTTTGGAGTAAATGTTCCAGCTGAAAAGAATTTTCTTTGTTATGAATGCAAAAATGAGAAAAGAAAGAAATGGGAAAAAGCAAGCATATGTAACTAGACTTATTATTTATTAGAAACAAAGAAAAATAAAAGATAAAATTTTGACACTTGTCTAAAATGCTAACACTTGTTAACTTCTTTGTTTAATTACTTAACATATGTAAACGTATGCTCTAATAAACTTACAAATGTCACTTTTAATTAATTAGCATTTTTAATTATAGTTAATGAATGTTAAGCTTTGTTAATTAGTTTTTAATACTTTGATATGTATATAGATAAATAATCTTTAAAGAATAAAACAAAGTTTTATTATAAATGAAAACAATATATAAATAAATCATTTGGCAAAGATACTTTTAAACAATGAAAATAAAATTATAAAAGAGATTTTAACTTACTTGTAATTTAAACTAATATATGTTTCTTATTTTAAATTGTATTTTAAATCTCGTATTAAATTTACAAATCATATTTTATAAATCAATATTTTTAAAAAGAAATAAAACAAACATTTCATAATTTGTTCTTAAATATGCAAACTTAAGTCAAAATGTATTTTAAACAAATAAAACATTTATTAACTTATTAAAAGATAAATTCACTAATTAATATTTATTAAAGAATATTATTGAATCAAATCAAAATTATTTACAGAAATTATCAAATCAATTCAATTTTAAACACAGATTATCAAATTTATATTGTCCAAAATTCCGGGATATTACAATAGAGATCTCCTAAGTGATGGGAAAGTCGATCGGGATTGTGAATACCCGGATTGCAAGGGCTTTGTAAGAAGTGCCTTCGGTTCTGTTCGAGCCCGGAACAGACTTGTATGGATTGTATGTCTGACATTACAAATTGAGATATAAAGCAGATTTCTTTCAAATATATTTCTGTTGGTGGCGGAGAATTTATTCTTTTAGCTTAACACCCTTCTCTGAGACGTACGAGCTCAGAGGTTATGTAGTTGAAGGTTATCAGCGATATATTCCCAATTTGGTAATGTGACATGCTGAGTGTTGCTGTAAATGATCATTGTGTTGATTATTTGTGATAGGATCGTTTATTTGATCGTCTATCTTGGTGATCATTTCTATGATCATTTGTTGACCCAAAGCATGGCTTTTGTATAAAGTATGTTTTTGTGGACGTGACTTTGTCGAGCCTCACACCCCGTGAATGGTCAAAACAGGAAAGAAGCAGCAAGGTTATGAGGGGTAGCGCCCTTTAGGATGTGTGTATTTCCTTCTGGAAAAGGGTGGTATCATGGTATGGAGCCCAGATACTTACTCATGTTGAAAACACTTTGTTATGATTGTGTGAATTGATTGCGAGCGCTCGGTGAAAGGTCCCAAAGGACCGGGGGATGGCATATTCGGTCAGTTGTTACTCAGTTAGGGGTAACCCGGCCTTGTGTTGGTAGAGATCCGGTTTGGTTCTCGGGGATGTCCATCCAGAGGCATTCTCATGTGGCAATGGGAAGTTCCTTGGCCTGATCATTTGTTGGAAATCCAAAGAAACAATACGAGACTTGTACGGTTTTAGTTGTAGAACCTGCCATTTAATATGGTAGCTATAGTAAGCATACTATAATGGTACCTATGCTGGCTAAGATTTATATTCTACTTTCGAAATAAATTTTTCTACACTATGCACTAGTAATAATATCAAATGTTCTTTTAAATGCGTAGCAAGCATCTTTGACTAACATAAGAAGAAATCTTCCCCAAGTCTGCGTTTGCATTGTGTGTGTGGCGGGAGGTCTTACGGTAGTCTCATTTTTAAAAGCATTGCGAATTGACTTTAAAAATATTCCTCTATTTTGATTTTAAAGATAAATAAACTATTTTGAGTTCTCACACCAGTCACATGACTTACTCGGAGTTTATTGTTTTCCTTCCTAAACTCTGGATGCCCACCAATTTCCACACGGGCAGTCAAGAGTTAAGGTTATCAGGATATTCTGGATATCCAGGAGTTGCTGGAGGCAAGCTGGATGGCATGGCGTATTACTAGTTATATAGTATTCCTTTTTCCGCTGCACTGTTTGTTGTTGTTGTTGTACACTCTGATGATGTGATGTAATGAAATGTAATGTATAAAATGTAATAACTGATATAGTTCTTTGTTTAAAGATTATTCATTTATTATTATATGTTGTTCCGCTGCGAATTGTGAGATTCTGATGTTGTTCAGTTATTGTTCTGTTGTTTTCTGTTCTGTTCTATTTTTCTTATTCTCTTTCCTCTCCATTTTCTATCTTTTCTCTCTCCTTCTGTCTTTTTCTTTTTCTTAAAAACCCTAAGTGTTCGGTTTTCCGTCGTTCGATTGCTCGGCAGTCGATAAAGTGAGTATCGATGTTGAATTTTCGGAAGACGAAGAATCAGGTCCTTACATCTCTCGTTTTAAAAGGTATATAATCCTTATCGAAAACATTTCACTTTTATATACAAAATAGGGTCATCCTTATTAAAATAATAATTTCGACGTATGCACAATTTCAAAATACAACCAAACACAAATTTTCAAGGGATTTTTTAAAAGATGGATTTCAAACAAACAAAATTCGAATTTAGAGGAACTCTAATCAAATAGAATTCTGATTTGAAGATAAGCTCGAACGAAGATGAGATAATTTAATTACCAAATAGAAGATGGATAAACATATATAAATCGTGGGCGACCCTAACCGAGTCAACCGTGACTGCAGGAATATAACCAATGCAGAAATCTAAGGCAAATCGACATTCGATCGCCAAAGATAGAATCTAGGTAGAGCAGGAGATTGATAGCATCGTAAACCGAGGATATATAAATCTCCGGTGAATCAATGCCAATTGTAAAGGAGTTTCACCCCTTTACAAATCATTCAAAGATTTGCGGAATCACCGATCTTTATAGAGGCCATTCCAAAGTGGAATTATGGAATGCTCCAAAATCAAAAGGATAAAATAGGGAAGACAAGACTGGATTTCAGAACAAGTGGGATTGTTCCAATGTTCAAGGAATCCTAATCGATAAGAATCCTAACCAAGAGATTTCTAACAAGGTGGATACAGAAGGAATGAAGTTTAGAAAATCTTGGTTTCAACATAGGAAAATTTTTATACCAAAATAATCTTTGAAAATACTTTAAAAAATCATTTGGGAATCATTTTATACTTTGAAAGTACGTTCTCTCACAAAGAAATGATTCTGAGATTGATTTTACTCATTCTAGGGTATTTCTACCCGATCTCTAATGAGTTTTTGCTCCGCAGGCTATGGTTTGCCTAAAACCGAAGCTCTGGTACCAACTGTAACAACCCGATATTTTCAGCCATTCACATGCACACATGCCGGACTTGAATTGCTCAAATTACCGTGTTGTAAATAAATTTGCAGCAAATGAATACAAATCACAGAATCACGAATACATAAATATCAAAATACCTTGCAGCGGAAATTAAAATACCATAGTAGTTCTTGAAGCTACTATAACAAACTCTCAAAACATAATACATAATATCAGTCTAAAAAACATATATACAATAGAAATCTCAAATACATAGCAGTTTATAAATACTAGAGCTGGAAAAAAACAACTGAAACTGAAAGGGAACAGATAACTAGACAAGTAGAATCTTCAGCGATTCCTAGCTCCAGAAAAGAAATCCAAAGCTAAGCTGTAAATACTCAGGCTGACCCGAGCGTAAAGTAAAACACAAAACAATCAAGTCAGCACTTATATACTCATATAATGTAAATCAACTAAAGTGATCTGTAATAGTAACGCACTATAACTTAAAGGATGCTTGGGATCGCCCATCCTCTAAGGATCAGTTAAACCATAAATTAAATACATCCCGTGGTCAGAATTCCCAAATGGTAATATATATTTTTCTCTTCTAAATCAAATATCATTTAAAAATTCAATATCATTCAATAACCATTTCAAAATATCTAAATATCGTATCTTTTCAAAACCACATTCATTTTACTTAAAATACCATTTCAACACACATTTCAAAATAGTTTATATTTTAGAACAAATTACTTCATTTTAAATCATTAAAATGAAGTTATTATATTTAATAATTATCTTATTCAATTTCTAAAATTTTAATGTTTCAAAGTTCATTTATTCACTTGAATTTTATAACACAATGAAAATTCAACTTTCGCAACATTTAGAAAATGCTACGGAAAGTTACTTTTAAAACAATTCAATTTAACAAAAGACAGCATTTAAAAATGCTGTCATAGGGTTACTTTAGTTCAAATAAAACCTTAGTTAATTTCAGCAACTACAACACTTACAAAGTGCTATAATAGCCCTTAATTCAATTTTGACATTTAGTTCATTTCTATCAATTACAGCATTTACAAATGCTGTAATATTCTTTACATTAGAAATAATAACATTACAAAAATGCTGTTAATTAAATTCCAAATATTCAATGTAATTTCACAAATAACTAAATTTTTATTTAAATCATTTTAAACTTATAAAATCATATATTTTCACTTTTAAAACAATCATTTAAATACCCTTATATTCATGATTTTATAAGGTTAAATTTTTATTCAAAAATCAATTTAATAATAATTTACTTATATAATTCAACATTCAATTCCAATTCTTTATAATTAAATTTTTTAACTTAATACTTAATTTTAAATTTCAAAATATAACTTATTTTTCATTTTATTTACTTAACTAAAAATTCTTTTTTAAACAAAATTCACAAATTTCCAATCTAAGTTATATTTCAAAATTCAACTTAAACATTCATTTATTTAACCTTTTAATTTATTCAAAAATCATTAACACTTTATAAAATCATTTTAAATTCATTTTTAATCAAATTTTAAATCTATTTATCATATTTTTATACTTAATTTAAATTCTATT
Organism: Allium cepa; assembly: GCA_030765085.1. NCBI lineage: Eukaryota > Viridiplantae > Streptophyta > Magnoliopsida > Asparagales > Amaryllidaceae > Allium > Allium cepa. Next base: position 289,534,458 of record CM060934.1, read on the forward strand.
TATAACCAAATCATAATTTCCAAAATAACTTATATTTCAAATTTCTAACTTTACCATTAATTTATTTCACTTATAAATTTGTAGAAAATCACTAATACTTTATAAAATCATTTTTAATTAAATTTAAATCAAAATTTCATAATATTTACAATTTTGTAATATTTTAAAATTTTAGAAAAATATATATTTAACCACAGTCTGTATAAAATTTTCTAACCTAAGTCCAATGATACGGATAATATATCATTTCAATCCGTAATTTACAAAGGAAAAATCCGTGTTCTATCATTTCAAACCCGCAATACCAAGTAAATGCAAATAAAAATCGTTCAGGCCTATCATTTCAGTCTATAACGATTTTTCCTTACTCTAAAGTCCGTTCGGGTATGTATCATTTCAACCCATAGTGATTCTAATCTGAAGGGAACTTGCAGTGTGATAAACTGATATAAATAACAGAATAACATTATATAACAGTAACAGATGTTATAACAGTTAAATAATCATGCGTGAGCATCATATAATCATAGCGTAGCGGGTATAGCATGGTGATATGAGTTTACAAATTCAAATGTGATTAGTTTACTAGTCATATAAGTATTAAACCGTCTGGTGAGAATAACTCGCTGGTATAAGATGAAGACAACAACCAAAGTACACAAACTGAGATCCACAAAGGCATGATAGCAGGACAATGATTCGAGAGTGGGAGATCCAAAGCTAATTGCCTTGTTCAATATCAAACAAAACAAATACAAACATGAATTACAAACCAAACTATTATAAACAAAGCTAGAAATAACTACACAATTCAACGCTAGAACTTTTGCACTTGCATTCAACATCATATGCTTCAGCTATGGACTGGAAAGGCACAGTAATAGGATGGTTTTGGACCAGGTTAAGGTCAGGTAGGGGTCATATAGGGGTCGGTCATAGCAATATAAAGGAGATGAAGATATATGTGTGCTAGAATTCACAAAACAAGGCAACTACAAGTGGTTTCAGGGCACAAATGCTTCGGCCAAGCATGGATTTGGGCACGACCTGATCTTGAAAGATAAATACAGATGTGGTAGGGTCTGAAGCTGAGGTTTGTGGTAATGGTGATGGTGGATGGTCGGCCAAAATATGATGGTGGAGTGGTGGATCAAGGGATGGTTCGGCTATGGAGTTTTTAAGGTGTAGTTTGCATCAATTTTTGGTGGATCCTCATCCTATAGGGCTTTGGCCATGGATGGTCAGTGAGAAGGAGGGTATGGTGGCTAGAGTAGGTGGTGATGGAGGAGGCAGCGAAGGGGTTGGAGATGGCAGGCCGAACATAAAGAGATGAAGGCAAGTGCAAAAATTCACATAATTCAAGTATAAAAAGTGAAAAAAAGAAGAATTTTTTACCAAATTTTTGCTTGGATGATGGCCGAATTTTTTTTTAGGTTGAGAAGCTTTCCTATACGTGAAAATGAAGTGGGTATGCAGCTGAAGCAATGTGTAACATCCCGCCTTTTTGCACACTTTAAACCGACACACGTGCCAATTCAAAGCATACGCAAGGGCGGATTGTTATGGGGTAAATAAGAAAAACAGAGAAGAAATAAAAACAAAAACAGAATCTCACAGCGGAAGGATAAAATATAATAACAAATATACAGTTCATAAACAGTTTACAAAAGCTTGATTCTTCTTTTACAATAAATATCAGAGTTACACATACCAATACAAGCAATGCAGCGGAATAGAAAGAGTGTGGTGTAATACTATATATAACATAATACTTATTCTTCGTCTTCGTCCTCCAAAGCTAAAATCTGCTATCCTGAAATGCTCGGACTGACCCGAGCGAATTTGAAAAGACAAAAACACCCGAGTCAGACTAGAAAATCTTATGTAAGTTAAATAAACAGAAATAAATATGAGTACAGTAACTTAAGAGATGTTCGGGATTTACATCTCCTAAGGATCCGTTAAACTATTTACTATGTAGTATATTGCGCTATTATAATAGTGTCTATAGTAAAATAAACATACTTTTAAATAGCGTTAAGGCTTTACATTTTCCACCTTAACACGTAATAGTCCCAGTAGTCCATCCAATACCATAGCTCCTCCTACTCGGGAAGCAACTAGAGGATACCACACGGGCTACGGGAGAAAACCAAACTCGTACAAGGCTCGATATGGTAGGTGACACGGCACAACTAGGCAATGCCAGGGTAGATATACCAATTGCTATCCAGGCTGGTGGAAACGCGTAGCCGCAGTTACCGCCCACCTCGGACTAACTCCCCAAAATCAAAATATAGAAGTGGCCACTGAATCAAATCCAAGTCAAAGTATAATATCGAAGAGGAGCGTCCGATCAGAGGAATGACCTCATTGGCCTGAGAATCGCTCCTGTTTTAGCCACCTTATGCCAACTCACGGGAGTTGGGTCCACGTATTTACCTTACAGGAAACGTCGCCACCACCTACTTCATTCTGGAATCTCCACCGCGTACACGGTTAGTCAAAGTGGTTTTCGGTATCGACAGAGAGTATGTCAGATATCCGATCCCGGTCTCTTTGCCAACCCATCGTTATTATAACACCGCGGTCATTTAAAAATAGTTTATACTTTTAAAACCAAAATAAAATCCATTTCAAAACCAAAATATTACGATATCATTTCTTCTTTAAAACCCAAAAGATCCATTTGATATTATTTTTATAAAACCCAATCAATGATATCATTTCCCAAATATAAATCTTTCCAAAAATTATGCCACTTTTAAAATTTATAATTCCTTGTAACGAAATATTTGAATATTAACTTCCAACATAATACTTCGAAATCCATAGTTTTTAAAACCATTACTTTCAAAACTAAATGGTTTGGATATTCAACAGTATATAAAATAAGTGGTTTAACTTAAATGTTACTTTGAAAAGAAATATTTCTCGTGGCTTTACAATACATTTCTTTATTTAAAGTTAAAACCAAAATTTAATATCGCTTCAAGTTCCAAAACCATTCCAATAAATTCATATATATACGTATATCCATTTTGAGTATAAATATTTCAACTAAAGTTGGATTTTATTCTTTCGAATCAAATGTTCTATTAATTAGCCTTGAATATTCACATAGATTCCATAATTAATAAGACTTCAATTTCTAGTAAAATATATATATATTTCCAAATTCAAATTTTACTAGAAAATTCATTTCAAAATATTTTGGAAAAATCCAATTATAAATATCATATCTTTAAAATTTCCAACTTAATATTTAAACATAGGATATAAATCATCAAACTCCATTTTCTTAATTTTCTTCCATTTTTAATAAAGAAATTTATTCACCTTTTAATTTCAAAATTTCAACTTCCTATGTATATAAATATGGAAGAAACATTTATTCAGTATAAAATTTAAGATTTTTATAAACCGTATTCCATCCAAACCATAGAAATCACATTAAAAATAGTTATATATAGACCGTGGTGCCTGTATATAATTTTCTATCCTATGGTCAAGTGATACGGATATTTATCATTTCAATCCGCAATTTAAAAATAAACTGCGGTTGTATATCATTTCAAACCGCAATCCCGAAAAATGTAAAATGCATGATAACTGGCATTTTAATGATATCCACATAAATCATCCATTCAACAACACATCCATCACCCAATTTCAACCATCAATCAATATCAATCACTATCAACCCATATCAATCAATAACAATATTAGTTCGATAATATGCAACGGGTAATAACTGTCAGTTTATTCAAATTAAATTTCAACTATTAAACTAACCATTTATATTTAGAGATAATTTATATAACTGTTAACTAGCATTTCATATGCAAACAAAATTCCTAACAGCAAATTAATACGCAATTAATCAATTTAATTAACAGCTAAATTCAATAAATGCAATTCAACAGATATGGATGAAATAACATGCCAAAAGCTCATAAATAAATTTCTATTCATTTCTAAAATTTATTTAACAAACATAAAAGCTTCTAGTAATTGTGAGTGGGTTAAAACACTCACCTTTTGAATTTAAATTGAATTCAAATCCAATTTAAACCCAAAAATTGGACAGTCTCCAAATTCATCCAAACCAGTGCCAAAACGTCAGAAATTCCGATACGATCCCAGCAAAACAAACCGCGCGTGAATCCGAGCTCGTATGCAAAAGTTATGAAAATTTGAAAAATGAAAAATTCTGGTCCTGGGTCAACTTCGGGTTCGACTTCGGGGCGCCGCCTCATTTCCCCGATGCTTGCTTGGAGTTTTCGCCAAAACGACCCGGAGCGACCCGAGTCATTTTCTTCCTGACCCGAAGTTGCTCTAGGGTTTTCTCCTCTGAAACCCGAAGCGCGACCAGAAGCTGCTGCAGATCCACAAATTTTTTTTTTTTTTTTTTTTTTTTTTTTTTTTTTTTTTTGAAATAAAATTTTGGAATTTGGGAATTAGGTTTTTTTCTTCCATTGGAATGAGGAGTTGAGAAGGAGATGTACGTATAGAAAAATGAAAATAAGGAGTGGCTAGGGTTTATAATCGCAAATATATAGACAGATAAAAGAAGGCTAGGTGGGTACGGATAACGAACGTGCTAAACGATAGTTGGCCCATGTAACGACCCGTATTTTACGTGTCGATAGATTGTAGAATTTATAGGTCGTTAGTGTTGATAAGTTGTGTGGAAGTTAACTCGTATGGTGCTTAGGTCGAATTTACGAGTTAAGTTAGTCAACGACTTAGTGCTTAAGTCGTTTGGTAGCCTAGGTCGTTAGGGATTGAGTCGTGACCGACTTAACGTCTTAGGTCATGTGATGATTGAGTCGGTAGGAGCCTAGGTCATGCGAACGAGTCATGGAGGTAGCCGACTTAAGGGGATAGGTCGTTTGGATGTTAGGTCGTTGGGGAGTCTAGTAAGCGACCTAAGAGTTAACGAGTCAGCGACCTACGTGTTAGTGAGTCAGTTGTTGGCGAGTTAAGTATGTCAACGACCTAAGAAAAGTTAGGTCGTTGAACGACTTAAGGGAGTGTTAGGCCGCTGGGCAAGTTGAGTCGCGTGAGCGACTTAGTGTTAGGGATGCTGTGTATTAAGTCGGCAGGACTTGAGTCGTTAGCGACTTATAGATAGCTTGGGCAGGAGTTAGGTCAGCATTGTTGAGTCGTAAGTCGTTGTGTTAGGTCAGCAAGGAGTTGAGTCGGCAGGGTCTTAGGTCGTAGGTCGGCATGCTAGTTAAGTCGTCAGGCGACCTAGGACTTAGGAAATGCGGCAGTGTGTTGAGTCGTGTGACAGTTGGGTCGGCAGTACGTTGAGTCGTTAGGTCGGCCTGTGTTTTAGGTCGCGTCTGGGTTAAGTCGTAAGTCGGCCTTGGTTGTATGTTGTGTTGGTTAGGTCGTAGGTCGTAGGGGCTGATGAGTCGGCAACGACTCATAGTTAGGTCGGGGACGACCTAAGGGGCGACGACCTAAGGGGTTTCCAGCCTATAAATAGAGGGGTTTGGCTCACTTTTTGGCACCGGTTTTTGAAGCGACGAAGTGCTGCCATTTTGAAGACTCGACTACAACATTTCTTCATCTTCTTTTCTCCATTCCAATCTAATTCTAACATCCATCCAAGATCGAAGATCAAGATCAAAGATCAAGAGCCAAAGTTGAAGATTTTCATCCGAAGAGGCTAGATTTCACCGTTTCAAGTGAAATTTCTCCGGATCAAGTCCAAGTCCTTGCTGTCCAGATCTGTAGTTGATTCATTTTAGGTTGTTTTGGTGATTTGGTGAGTGGTAGTTATCTCTCACACGGACCCAAAGGAGTGTAGTGGATTGGTGATATGTTTATGTGTTAAAGTTAGCGTTTTCTCGCATTTTCCTTAAGTCTGCATGTAGATCCATCATATTTGAAGATGTTTATCTATGAAAGTTATTTATCAAGTATTAGAGACAAAACCCATGTTTTAGATTTGATAGATCTATGCTAAAAACCATGATTTCACGTATGTTGGACTTTTGCTCACTTAATTACGAAATTGCCATTATAATTGATATTGCTTAATAGATCTTGTTTGAATGGTTGAATGTTTGAATGTATGTTAGATTTGATTGCTCCAAGTTAGCTTGTAGTTGATTTGGAACAAGATGGTTGAAGATGATTCAAAAGCTAAGTGGAAAGGCTCTTGAATGGTGAAAGCTGCCAATGGCATATGAAGCGGATGTGGAAGCTCATATGGATGGATTCGAGGATGTGGGATCTTGCCATGATGCGAGAAGGCAAAGCATGGTTGAGTTGGGACTTTGCGATGATATGATGAGGCAAGGCTTGTGTTGAGATGGGACGGGTCATGATGACGTTCCAAGTTGAGAGACTTTGCTATGATGTGATGAGGCAAGACATATGTTGTGATGGGACGGGTCACGAAGACGTTCCAAGCACGGGTCATGACGACGTGCAAAGTTATAACTCGGTGATGCGGTCCGGGTTGGGGTGGATAATGGTTAGCTTGAGAGGCGCTTGAGCTAGTATGGAAGTAGTCGTCGAGGAGGATGACTAGGAGGCTAAGATCTCATCGTTGTTGAAGGTTCTAGCATACTCAAAGCAAGGGTACGTTGGAACGGGTCACGATGACGTTCCAGGCACGGGTCATGATGACGTGCTAGTACTCTGGGCTGATGCGTTCGGCTTAGGCACGGGTCACGATGACGTGCGGAGTTATGGCTAAACCGGGGTTACCATTAGCCCTTGACAGGCGGTCATTCAACTAACGGTGAAATCAAGGCAATGATAACAGTGATAGCCAGAGTCATGGATGTTTGGATGTTTGGTTGTATCATCATTCGGCTTCAAGAGCGGTGTTTTCTGGGTGCTTATCTGATCTTGGTTTAGGCCTTGGGGGTTTGTATTTGGAAAACATCGTCCTTGACTCGAGTGATTATTGCTTTACCTTACTTATCTGCTATGTTATGCTTACTTCTCCTTAGTGTGTGTCTGGGGGCTATCACTGTAGAAAGAGGTGGAGTGGGATGGTTTGGTTCCTATTCCTTTTATCCCTTATGCTCTTTGGTATGTTTGATTGTTAATTTACTGCTCACTAAGACTTTGTCTGACTCAAGGTTTTATGTCTCCTCTTATTACCTTGGGCTGTTCATCCATGTTTGGGATGGGCAGACTAGGTAGCAGGTGGCAGGTGTTGTGCTTAGAGTTTTCCGCTGATGATGACGAAGACGAGCAGGAGGCTATGCATATTATTTTCTTATATGTACTGGGTATCCGCTGCTGTATTTGATGAGTGTTTGTAGTGAGGTCTTGATGTATGGATTTGTTGAGATGATTGTATAAAACTTCTGTGATGCTTATATGATGATTTTTCTGTTATGAGACTTCACTATATATTTCTCTATTGTATTTTATCCATGCGCTGTGAGTTACGATAGAGATTCTGCGATTTTATTTTACCCTGACTATCATCCATGGTTGCCTTGCACACCTTTCAGCGCACTATTCCCTTGTTTTGGTGCGGGAGTCATGGGTGGTCGTCACATTTGGTATCGGAGCTTTGGTTAATCGATTTCAGCCAACGCTCGCTGACGTAACGACGTATGAGAGGCGTAATTGTATTTTGATGAATGATTACTATATATAATATAGCAGCCTAGAAGGATTTGAACTCCTTATGCAGTTGTTTCTTAAGGTGTTCTAATCATTCTTATTACAGATATTAAGGATGAGTCGAAGAGGGAGACCAGCTGCAAGGGAAAGCCGTGCTGATGAAGGAGCTGTTGATTATGGAACTATGTTCGAAGCGATGATGACTTCGATCATGAGAAGGATACCAGCTTCAGGATCATCAGTGGATGTGGGAGTTCAAGTCCAAGCTCCAAGGCCGGTGGATTTTGCTAAGCTTTGCAAGGATTATACTTCTCTTGGAGGAAAAGCTTTCTTGGGGACGGAGTCGACTATTGAGGTGCAGAGATGGATTGATGCTTGCAAAAGGATCTTTGGTGACTTAGGGATTGAGGATGCAACTAAGAGAAAGCTTGCATCGAGACAGCTTCAGGGAAGAGCTGCTGATTGGTGGAATTCTATCACCATAGATACACCAGAAGAGGATATTACTTGGGAGCAGTTCCAAGTTAGATTTGAAGCCAAGTTCATCTCTACTGCTCAGAGGTCTGTTTTGTTCAAGAGATTTGTGGAGCTCAAACAAGGCGGAAGGCCTGTTCTGGAGTATATTTCTGAGTTCGAAGCTTTGTCTAAGTATGCCAGATCATATATTGATTCTCCCTACCAGAAGAATGAAAAGTTTGTGACTGGTCTGGATGCTTATCTAGGAAGACAGTTAGTGGATCATCTGGACGATCCATTTGAGAAGCTGGTGGAGAAAGCTCTGAGGCATGAGAGTTTGTTTCCTAGGGAAAGTTCTGTTGTTGCTGTAACCAGGGAAGGATCTAAACCACAGCAGAGTGGGAATAAGAAGAGGAAGCAGCAGCAACAGAAGGGAAAGGATGGTCAGAAGAAGCCAAAGGGCGAGGTGACTTGTTATAACTGCCGTCAGAAGGGTCATCTTTCTCGGGATTGCAAGAATCCGAAGGTGCAGTTGAAGTGTTACAACTGTGATAAGCTGGGACACATTAAGAAGGATTGTCCAGAACCGAGGAAAGATAGGCAGGTTGTGCAAGCCTATGCTTTGGGGGCTGTTCCATCGTCTTCGAAAGCTCCTACTGCTGAGGAGAAGGGGAAGAGTGTGGTGGTTCAAGGTACTCTTTCTATTTGTGGTGTTCCAGTTAGAGTGTTGTTTGATACTGGAGCGTCGCATTCTTTTGTTTGTGATGAGTTGGTATGCCGGTTAGGTATGAAACCGGATATTGTTGATAGGCCATTGGTTGTGACTAATCCGGTTGGGGGTTCGTCATGTTTGTGTATGATATGCCGTGGTCTAGTTGTGTCGAGTCATGATTGCTCGTTTGTTTGTGATTGCTTTGTTCTGAACTTTGCGGGGTTCGGAATTATTTTGGGTATGGACTGGCTTAGGAAGTATGCGGCTAGGATTGATTGTGAGAGGCTTGAGGTGACAGTCGGGAATGTGGAAGGGCGAAAGGTTGTGATACGATGTAAGCATGAAGAAGGCGTCTTCATGAGCTTCATGTATTCGCTAGTTGTTCCACGGGATGGACTGTCATCGGTGCCTATTGTGAATGAGTTTGAGAATGTCTTTGAGGAAGTCAAAGGGTTGCCGCCGCATAGGGAGATCGAGTTTCGTATCGATCTAGTTGAGGGAGCCAGACCTGTTGTGATGCCTCTTAGGCGGATGGCACCGAGGGAGCAGCAAGAGCTGAAGGTGCAAGTTGATGACCTTTTGCAGAAAGGATTCATTCGGAGAAGTGTGTCCGAATGGGGTGCGCCAGTTGTGTTCGCAACCAAAGCGGATGGATCGTTGAGGTTGTGTGTGGATTATCGTGAGCTGAATAAGGTGACTAAGAAGAACAAGTATCCATTGCCGAGAATAGATGACTTGTTTGATCAGCTTCACGAGGCTAAGGTGTTTTCTCAGATGGATTTGGCAACGGGATTTCACCAGTTGAGAGTGGCGAAGGATAGTGTGCCGAAGACTGCTTTCAGGACACCATCCGGGTTTTATGAGTGGCTGGTAATGCCGTTTGGATTGACTAACGCACCAGCATATTTTGTGGATCTTATGAATAGAGTGTTCAGAGATCAGTTGAATAGGTTCGTGCTTGTGTTCGTGGATGATATTCTGATTTATTCCAGAACTGAGGGAGAGCACAAGACACACTTGAGGATTGTTTTGGGGATCTTACGGAAACATCAGCTGAAGGCTAAGTTTTCGAAGTGTCACTTCTGGAAGAGTGAAGTGAGGTTCTTAGGCCATGTTATCTCTGGAAATGGAATAGCGGTTGATCCCGCTAAGGTGGCAGTGATCCAGGATTGGGTTAGACCTAAGAATGCATCTGATGTGAGAAGTTTTCTTGGATTAGCAGGATATTATCGTCGGTTTATCAAAGACTTTTCCAAGATAGCTGCACCGTTAACAGGATTGACAAAGAAGAACCAGGTGTTCAGATGGGATGATAAGTGTGAACAAGCTTTCATAATCCTGAAAGAACGACTGACAAGTGCTCCTGTTTTGACTATTCCGAGTGGGAATGATGAGATGGTGGTTTACACCGATGCATGTGGCACTGGACTAGGAGCGGTGCTAATGCAGAAGGATAAAGTTGTTGCGTATGCTAGTCGACAACTAAAGCCGCATGAAAGGAATTATCCGACTCATGATTTGGAGTTAGCGGCGATTGTGTTTGCTTTGAAGATGTGGAGACACTATCTATTGGGAGTTAGATTCGAGCTGTTTACAGATCATAAGTCGTTGAAGTATCTGTTTTCCCAAAAGGATTTGAATCTTCGACAGCAAAGGTGGCTAGAGTTCTTAGCATCGTATGATTTTGGTATAGCCTATACTCCAGGGAAAGGTAACGCAGTGGCTGATGCGTTAAGTCGAAGACATGCAGGATTGGGAGCCATGTTTTCGGAATGGAAGAGTCTTGAGTATTTGGCTGGATTTGATTTCAGGCCTAGATGCGAATTGGAACCTGAGATGTTGGCAAACTTATCAATAAGGCCTACTCTTGTGGAAAGAATTGGCGAGGGTCAAAAGCAAGACGATAAGCTTGTCAAGGTTATCCGAGATTTGGAATCTGGATTGGACCCAGAGAAGAATAAAGGATTTGAAGTCGATCGAGAGGGTTGGCTTCGAAAGCAAGGGCGACTAGTTGTTCCCGATGTAGATGGATTGAGAGATGAAGTTCTGAGGGAGAGTCATCACTCGAAGTTGACAATTCATCCAGGTGGAAATAAGATGTATCGGGATATGAAGAGAACCTACTACTGGGAAGGTATGAAGAAGGATGTTGGAAATTTTATTTCCAAGTGTATGAATTGCCAGTTGGTGAAAGCTGAGCAGAAGAAGCCCAGTGGATTGCTTCAGCCATTAGAGGTTCCTACATGGAAGTGGGAGCAGGTGTCGATGGATTTTATCGATGGTCTACCTAGGACAAGAGCGGGAAATGAAGGGATTTGGGTCATCGTAGATCGTTTGACCAAGAGTGCAAGATTCATTCCTGTTCGATCGACTAGGACTGCATCGAAGTTGGCTGAGTTGTATGTTAAGTGGATAGTTCGTTTCCATGGTGTTCCGAAGAGTATAGTGAGCGATCGAGACCCATTGTTCACTAGTAGATTTTGGAAGAGCTTCCAGGAAGTTTTGGGAACCGAGTTGTGTTTGAGTACAGCTTATCACCCTCAAACAGATGGTCAGACTGAGAGAGTCAACCGAGTTTTGGAAGATCTTCTTAGAGCATGTGTTTTGGACTTCGGAGGATCATGGGAAGATCACCTTCATTTGGTGGAGTTTGCTTATAATAACAGTTATCAGTCGAGTATCGGTATGGCACCATATGAGGCATTATATGGAAGACCGTGTAACTCTCCGACATGTTGGTTGGAAACCGGAGAAAAGCTGATACTTGGGCCAGAGATGATTCGACAGACTTCAGATTGTATAGAGATCATTCGGCAACGAATGAAGGCAGCCCAAGATCGTCAGAAAAGTTATGCAGATAATCGTCGGAAGGATTTGGAATTCGACGTGGGTGATATGGTTTTTGTGAAGATTTCTCCATTGAAGAATGTTATTAGATTCGGGAACAAAGGAAAGTTAACTCCGAGATTTGTTGGACCATTCCCGATTATCAAGCGAATTGGAAAACTCGCTTATAGATTGGAGTTACCGGAGAAGATGGTGGGTGTGCACAATGTTTTTCATGTATCCTATCTACGGAAGTATGTGCACGACCCAACTACGGTGGTTTTTGCTGATAGCTGTGAAGACTTGGAGGTTGATCCTGTTGTTTCGAGACCTCGTAAGCCGCTTCGTATTGTTGAAACCGATACGAAACAGCTTAGGAGGAAGACGATTACGTTGCTCAAGGTACAATGGAGTGATGATGTTAACGACTGTACATGGGAGGAGGAAGAGAGGATGAAGGCAGCTCATCCCGGACTCTTCGAGGTATGGCCCTAAAGTGTCGTGACATCTCATGAATTTGTAGCTTGTTCTAAGTCTTAGAATTCTGCATGCTAGGTTAGAATTGGATGCATGATCTGTTGATTGCTATGGATGGTAGGCATGCGGAATATCTTTGATTTCTGTTGATTGCTTGGAATTTCGAGGGCGAAATTCCTAAGGGGGAGAGAATGTAACGACCCGTATTTTACGTGTCGATAGATTGTAGAATTTATAGGTCGTTAGTGTTGATAAGTTGTGTGGAAGTTAACTCGTATGGTGCTTAGGTCGAATTTACGAGTTAAGTTAGTCAACGACTTAGTGCTTAAGTCGTTTGGTAGCCTAGGTCGTTAGGGATTGAGTCGTGACCGACTTAACGTCTTAGGTCATGTGATGATTGAGTCGGTAGGAGCCTAGGTCATGCGAACGAGTCATGGAGGTAGCCGACTTAAGGGGATAGGTCGTTTGGATGTTAGGTCGTTGGGGAGTCTAGTAAGCGACCTAAGAGTTAACGAGTCAGCGACCTACGTGTTAGTGAGTCAGTTGTTGGCGAGTTAAGTATGTCAACGACCTAAGAAAAGTTAGGTCGTTGAACGACTTAAGGGAGTGTTAGGCCGCTGGGCAAGTTGAGTCGCGTGAGCGACTTAGTGTTAGGGATGCTGTGTATTAAGTCGGCAGGACTTGAGTCGTTAGCGACTTATAGATAGCTTGGGCAGGAGTTAGGTCAGCATTGTTGAGTCGTAAGTCGTTGTGTTAGGTCAGCAAGGAGTTGAGTCGGCAGGGTCTTAGGTCGTAGGTCGGCATGCTAGTTAAGTCGTCAGGCGACCTAGGACTTAGGAAATGCGGCAGTGTGTTGAGTCGTGTGACAGTTGGGTCGGCAGTACGTTGAGTCGTTAGGTCGGCCTGTGTTTTAGGTCGCGTCTGGGTTAAGTCGTAAGTCGGCCTTGGTTGTATGTTGTGTTGGTTAGGTCGTAGGTCGTAGGGGCTGATGAGTCGGCAACGACTCATAGTTAGGTCGGGGACGACCTAAGGGGCGACGACCTAAGGGGTTTCCAGCCTATAAATAGAGGGGTTTGGCTCACTTTTTGGCACCGGTTTTTGAAGCGACGAAGTGCTGCCATTTTGAAGACTCGACTACAACATTTCTTCATCTTCTTTTCTCCATTCCAATCTAATTCTAACATCCATCCAAGATCGAAGATCAAGATCAAAGATCAAGAGCCAAAGTTGAAGATTTTCATCCGAAGAGGCTAGATTTCACCGTTTCAAGTGAAATTTCTCCGGATCAAGTCCAAGTCCTTGCTGTCCAGATCTGTAGTTGATTCATTTTAGGTTGTTTTGGTGATTTGGTGAGTGGTAGTTATCTCTCACACGGACCCAAAGGAGTGTAGTGGATTGGTGATATGTTTATGTGTTAAAGTTAGCGTTTTCTCGCATTTTCCTTAAGTCTGCATGTAGATCCATCATATTTGAAGATGTTTATCTATGAAAGTTATTTATCAAGTATTAGAGACAAAACCCATGTTTTAGATTTGATAGATCTATGCTAAAAACCATGATTTCACGTATGTTGGACTTTTGCTCACTTAATTACGAAATTGCCATTATAATTGATATTGCTTAATAGATCTTGTTTGAATGGTTGAATGTTTGAATGTATGTTAGATTTGATTGCTCCAAGTTAGCTTGTAGTTGATTTGGAACAAGATGGTTGAAGATGATTCAAAAGCTAAGTGGAAAGGCTCTTGAATGGTGAAAGCTGCCAATGGCATATGAAGCGGATGTGGAAGCTCATATGGATGGATTCGAGGATGTGGGATCTTGCCATGATGCGAGAAGGCAAAGCATGGTTGAGTTGGGACTTTGCGATGATATGATGAGGCAAGGCTTGTGTTGAGATGGGACGGGTCATGATGACGTTCCAAGTTGAGAGACTTTGCTATGATGTGATGAGGCAAGACATATGTTGTGATGGGACGGGTCACGAAGACGTTCCAAGCACGGGTCATGACGACGTGCAAAGTTATAACTCGGTGATGCGGTCCGGGTTGGGGTGGATAATGGTTAGCTTGAGAGGCGCTTGAGCTAGTATGGAAGTAGTCGTCGAGGAGGATGACTAGGAGGCTAAGATCTCATCGTTGTTGAAGGTTCTAGCGTACTCAAAGCAAGGGTACGTTGGAACGGGTCACGATGACGTTCCAGGCACGGGTCATGATGACGTGCTAGTACTCTGGGCTGATGCGTTCGGCTTAGGCACGGGTCACGATGACGTGCGGAGTTATGGCTAAACCGGGGTTACCATTAGCCCTTGACAGGCGGTCATTCAACTAACGGTGAAATCAAGGCAATGATAACAGTGATAGCCAGAGTCATGGATGTTTGGATGTTTGGTTGTATCATCATTCGGCTTCAAGAGCGGTGTTTTCTGGGTGCTTATCTGATCTTGGTTTAGGCCTTGGGGGTTTGTATTTGGAAAACATCGTCCTTGACTCGAGTGATTATTGCTTTACCTTACTTATCTGCTATGTTATGCTTACTTCTCCTTAGTGTGTGTCTGGGGGCTATCACTGTAGAAAGAGGTGGAGTGGGATGGTTTGGTTCCTATTCCTTTTATCCCTTATGCTCTTTGGTATGTTTGATTGTTAATTTACTGCTCACTAAGACTTTGTCTGACTCAAGGTTTTATGTCTCCTCTTATTACCTTGGGCTGTTCATCCATGTTTGGGATGGGCAGACTAGGTAGCAGGTGGCAGGTGTTGTGCTTAGAGTTTTCCGCTGATGATGACGAAGACGAGCAGGAGGCTATGCATATTATTTTCTTATATGTACTGGGTATCCGCTGCTGTATTTGATGAGTGTTTGTAGTGAGGTCTTGATGTATGGATTTGTTGAGATGATTGTATAAAACTTCTGTGATGCTTATATGATGATTTTTCTGTTATGAGACTTCACTATATATTTCTCTATTGTATTTTATCCATGCGCTGTGAGTTACGATAGAGATTCTGCGATTTTATTTTACCCTGACTATCATCCATGGTTGCCTTGCACACCTTTCAGCGCACTATTCCCTTGTTTTGGTGCGGGAGTCATGGGTGGTCGTCACAGCCCAAAAAGCCCGTTCTGCCTCCGGAGTCGAATTTGTTAAAACTATATATCCAAATAGGTGTTTCAAAATATTCTGAACGCGATGGAAAAAGTTTCGCGACCAAATTCGATCGTATGAAGAAGTTATGCTAAAAAAATAAAAATTTCAAATTGATTTCAAAATGCGTAAATTTCAAGGCGTTTCGAGTCCGTACGATCAACGACAAGTCCGATCGCAACGAAACTTGAAACATTATTATAATTCACTGTTACGGATCCGATGAAACTAGTTTCGTCGAAATCCGAGTCCGTGACAAAAATGACTATTTTTAATATTTATTAAATAAATTAAAATAAATCATAAAATCCAAATTTTCTTTCAACTTTAAATATTGGCCAAATTTCATTACTTATATAATCCAATCAATTCCCAATAATTTAGCAAGCTTGGATGTGAATTAAAATTTATAAGTATATAAATTTCGCAGTGTTAACCTCTGCGTTTTCTTATTATTTGGGAATTATAAATTTTATTCGCAAAACCCAATTATTTAATCATATACTTATACTCTCATCTTAAATCTAATTATATAAATAACTTGATTTCTATTATCCAACTCAAAATATATCAATTATTCTCCAACTACATAGTTAACGTTTCTTTTATATATCACTGTGGTAATATTTCAAAATGTTCATCTTTTGTTTGCATAAATTACTGTATTTAGATAAAATTGTAATTTTGGTAACTTATCACATAAATAACTTAAAACCTCAACTAATACATTCCACCTTTGTTTCATCTTATTCATTCACTCATCAATATTCCGTACTAACTACAAAATTTAGTGTATTCCTTTAAATTGATCAAAATAAGACTTATCAACTAATAGAAAGATTTACGTACAAAATTTATTGTCATACATCTAATTTACAAGCCTATACTTAATTATTATCCTACAATACGTTTTACGTTACTATAATGTTCATTCTTCCGTTCCTACGTTTCTATAAATTTATTCCTTTATAATTTATTTAACGCAACACTTAATCTACACCTATTGCGATGTTTCAAAACTTGAATGAACAATTTCTTTACTTAAAATAGTTGTTGTAAACTCTTAATTCCACATTTATAAGTGTATTATTATTTTCACTCAAATATTATACATATATATAGAGTATTGGGTTTTTATTTAATCATCATTTATCATATATATTAATTAATTAAATTCAATACTTAAGTCTGACTAAATTTATTCCCCAAATACACATTTACATTTCTCAACCAATAAATATAACCAATCAAATTCTCATTTTATTGAACCTTGGTCAATTCCACACGTTAATTTTACTTAAAGTCTCAATTAATTAATTTGCCTCGGTTTCATTACCTTATTACCTTATATGCATAATTGACATGGTTATATCTTCCATTACATCAATAATTTATCATTTCATTTCTATGCAATATATACTCATCTTATTCCATTTATTTGGTTACTGCATTGAAATCTATTTATTAACCAATACTAACGTTATTATCATAAAAAAAAATTTGATTCCCAATTTTATTCAATACTTAGAACAAAAATTTTCACATTAAATCAAATCCTTCTATTCAAACCAAGTATCATGCTATGATAATATTTTACGTTGGTTACACTGAAAAAAAATCAACTTTTTAT
This sequence comes from Allium cepa, assembly GCA_030765085.1. Classification (NCBI taxonomy): domain Eukaryota; kingdom Viridiplantae; phylum Streptophyta; class Magnoliopsida; order Asparagales; family Amaryllidaceae; genus Allium; species Allium cepa. The sequence goes on from CM060934.1 coordinate 289,551,309, forward strand.
CGTTATCAATTAAACATACATTAATTGCACAAATTAAAGGAATTAATTGCCATTTATCAAATTAAATTTTTCATACATCAATCTATTTCATCTAAATCCTTACCTATGAATATTGCAACCTTTAATTCCATTAAATACCAATTAACCCAAATTATTTCATTTATTCTAAGTCATATCACTAAAATAATTCATCATAATAAACTTAAAATCTATACGTTTATTGATTTATTTCTATTTGTCTTATGTTAAATTCTAAATTTAGTAAGACAACCTAAAGTACTCCACTCAATCGACAGTCCCTTTCAATTGTTAATACGTACTTAAATTTCTACAGTTGCCTTCCATCTGCACTTCCGTTACTATGATAAAAATTAGTAACGTTTATGCCATCAATCCATCATAATTACTTACCCTTAATTGAGTTTGATTTCCAAATAAATTTGCTGACCCTTAATTAGACAATTTATAAAAGTTTGTCATCATACCTATAGTTCTACGCTTATGCTATGTCTTAAATTTCAATAAATTTATAAATTTTGAGATGTTCATTAGGGTTTACAAATTTATTGACTTGCAATAACAGGGTTTCTTAATCTATTCAATTTATCGTTCACAATCTTTTATTGCATTAAATTGGTTTAATATTCCCATATTAAATTTTATGTACAGGTAAGAATTTTTCTTTCTTTCTCTACTTAATTCATTTGAATTTTATTCAAATGTCTTTAAATAGGTTTCTAAGTCACTTCTATATAATTTATTCTAGCCTTCATTTTAATACTTATCTACCACCTCTATTCTTTCAACTAAAATAAATTACAAAATCCTATTAAACAAACAATTTTAAATGGTCGAACTTAACGGGTCGTTGCACTCTCCCCCACTCAAAACTTTTCGTCCCCGAAAAGGAAAAAGAAGGGAGAAGGAAGAATAAAACAGTACATCTCAATTCAATATTAGCTTATAAATAATAATTTACTGGATTAATTTCCTTTAATGAAATATACCCGTTTTATAGCCATTATAAACTTTTATACTTAAATAATTAAAGTTGGAAAAACATTTTCAACAAAATTCTAAGTCCAAAATTTACGGAAAATTTTGACAGAGTCTCCTTTGTACGGAGAGGCTCGGGAGAAAATAAAATATCAAAATATAACAAATATATTACAAATATTATCAAAATATTATATCCCAACACGGGCAACTATATAAAATAGCGCTTTAAACGTAATCCGAAAACGTACCTATTTGTCGGGCAATACGCTTATTATTATGGAACCAAAAGCAGTTGCTTCCATCACCTGCATTCACTTATATAATCTAAAAGGTTAAATATTTATATTAAAGTGAAATGTTTAGGTGGTTTCAACCATTAATCACCCAATCAATACAACAATTATCAATCTTACAAATAACATACATACACAACGTGAAGCAACCATTTAAACCATCAAACAATTAGTTGTCTGGGTTCAAATTTGAAATTTGTATGAAATGAAATTAACTATCAAGTGCATCCTTTACTCAACAGTCTTAGATGGAACAAGGATAGATTATTTATTCCCCAACAACTTCAAATTCCTTACCCAACAAACATAAATCAAACAATAACAATTCAAACTAACAGCCAAATTAACTTATTATACATTTATTTCATGCTTCGGTGGTTTGATTTTCTTTCTTTCATTTATGGAGGGATTTCTTTATTTCTTACAATTTTCATTTTCCATTTGTTACAAAATTCATTATATTGTATTCCAATTTATTGACTAAGGTTTATATCATCTATTTATACTACTTACCCTTTCTTATATAGTAAAATTTCCAATTTAACTTAAGTTTATACAGTTAATTCTCATTTATAACAGCAAATTTATTGAATACCTTAATTACCTCAAGCTTCACTTGTAAGATTTCCCCTTACATTTTCTTACTAACATTGCAACTTTTATTATATGGTAAGTTATGTATATTTAAGAATGCAAGTGAAAATTTACAAGTTTCTTCTCAATTCCTTTTTATTTATTAACGGTTCAATAAATATATATTCGTTTTATAAATTACAATTTCAACTTACCCTTAATTTCATTCCTTTATTTAATGTTTATGTTTTATTATATTTAATTACAGTAACCCTCTACTTACACTTAAATTATTAACCTTAAAACCTCCATTTTTATAAATAAAGGATCTTATTAATTCATTATCTAGGGTTTACAGACATTTATTTATATTACCTACATTTTATTATATTACTAGTAGCATTTTAAGACATACTTAAGTTTATAACCCTACACATCAATCTTTATTTATTAAAGAATTTCATTTTATTTACTTAAGTTAAAAATCACCTATTAATAATACTCACCTTTAATTTGGGTAAAATTTCAATTATCACTTAAGTTTATACCAATAAATTCTTATTATAACAGTAATTTATTGAATACTTCATTTTTCCTAAATTCCTACTTGTAAAATATTCAATTCCAGTTTCTCATTTAACACTTCAACTTTTATATTTGGGTAAGTTATTTATGTTAAGGAAATTGTAATTGAACTTATACAAGTTTAATCTCCATTCTTTTAATTAAATTTAATGTTTATCCATATTACTCTTTGTCTCATATGTATGCAAATTCCTCTTTATAGCTTTGCAATTATTCTCTTATTTCAATTAGAGGTTTCAATTCATTTATTACTTAACTAACAAATTTTAAACAATTAATTAACGGAAAAATTTAGAATTAAATACCGGGTTAAATTTCAATTTATTCCAAAATAATAGATAATTAATTTCTTGCAACCTTTATATCTCTAATTATATTTAGAACAATAAAAGAAAAATTTTAGAAAATTTTCAAAATAAATCTGCAGTAGAATTTACTACAGTGGCCTTTCCCCTTCGAAACTCGAAAATGAAAGTCGATGATGCGGCCGTCATCACCGAATTTATTTTCCAGCGACAAAGAGGAAAGTACAGAATTTAATTCTTTTCCAAAATCTTCTTTAAAACAATTCTTCCACTTTATACGAAATATTTATATAAGAAAATACTTATAAACCAAATCAATAAATTTCACAAATTCTTTGAAAGCAAATTTTCAAAAATCTCGGACTTAAGTTCTAAATCTCCAAATTTGGTTTATTATAATTTCACTTAGCTTCAGTTATTATAAATATTTTTATTGCCTAACATCCAATCTATAGCAACCAAATATATATATATCTTTATAAAACTATTTTTATATATAGAAATATAATAGGCAAAATTATTTCATTCACCTATATTAAAAACATATATTATGTCGGTCTGTCCTATTAAGTGTTTAGAAATCCCTATTGATGACATAGCGTCCCATGCATCAACCAGAATTTATAAATACAAAGCGGAACAGATTAACACAATATTAAAATCTTTTTATTAATACTAACAAGTACGCTCTCTCTTATATATACACTCAGCGACTCCCATAGGATATTTCTACCCTATTAACAAAGAGTCAAACCCCACAAAGCCAAGGTTTATCGCTAAACCAAAGCTCTGATACCAACTGTAACATCCCGCCTTTTTGCACACTTTAAACCGACACACGTGCCAATTCAAAGCATACGCAAGGGCGGATTGTTATGGGGTAAATAAGAAAAACAGAGAAGAAATAAAAACAAAAACAGAATCTCACAGCGGAAGGATAAAATATAATAACAAATATACAGTTCATAAACAGTTTACAAAAGCTTGATTCTTCTTTTACAATAAATATCAGAGTTACACATACCAATACAAGCAATGCAGCGGAATAGAAAGAGTGTGGTGTAATACTATATATAACATAATACTTATTCTTCGTCTTCGTCCTCCAAAGCTAAAATCTGCTATCCTGAAATGCTCGGACTGACCCGAGCGAATTTGAAAAGACAAAAACACCCGAGTCAGACTAGAAAATCTTATGTAAGTTAAATAAACAGAAATAAATATGAGTACAGTAACTTAAGAGATGTTCGGGATTTACATCTCCTAAGGATCCGTTAAACTATTTACTATGTAGTATATTGCGCTATTATAATAGTGTCTATAGTAAAATAAACATACTTTTAAATAGCGTTAAGGCTTTACATTTTCCACCTTAACACGTAATAGTCCCAGTAGTCCATCCAATACCATAGCTCCTCCTACTCGGGAAGCAACTAGAGGATACCACACGGGCTACGGGAGAAAACCAAACTCGTACAAGGCTCGATATGGTAGGTGACACGGCACAACTAGGCAATGCCAGGGTAGATATACCAATTGCTATCCAGGCTGGTGGAAACGCGTAGCCGCAGTTACCGCCCACCTCGGACTAACTCCCCAAAATCAAAATATAGAAGTGGCCACTGAATCAAATCCAAGTCAAAGTATAATATCGAAGAGGAGCGTCCGATCAGAGGAATGACCTCATTGGCCTGAGAATCGCTCCTGTTTTAGCCACCTTATGCCAACTCACGGGAGTTGGGTCCACGTATTTACCTTACAGGAAACGTCGCCACCACCTACTTCATTCTGGAATCTCCACCGCGTACACGGTTAGTCAAAGTGGTTTTCGGTATCGACAGAGAGTATGTCAGATATCCGATCCCGGTCTCTTTGCCAACCCATCGTTATTATAACACCGCGGTCATTTAAAAATAGTTTATACTTTTAAAACCAAAATAAAATCCATTTCAAAACCAAAATATTACGATATCATTTCTTCTTTAAAACCCAAAAGATCCATTTGATATTATTTTTATAAAACCCAATCAATGATATCATTTCCCAAATATAAATCTTTCCAAAAATTATGCCACTTTTAAAATTTATAATTCCTTGTAACGAAATATTTGAATATTAACTTCCAACATAATACTTCGAAATCCATAGTTTTTAAAACCATTACTTTCAAAACTAAATGGTTTGGATATTCAACAGTATATAAAATAAGTGGTTTAACTTAAATGTTACTTTGAAAAGAAATATTTCTCGTGGCTTTACAATACATTTCTTTATTTAAAGTTAAAACCAAAATTTAATATCGCTTCAAGTTCCAAAACCATTCCAATAAATTCATATATATACGTATATCCATTTTGAGTATAAATATTTCAACTAAAGTTGGATTTTATTCTTTCGAATCAAATGTTCTATTAATTAGCCTTGAATATTCACATAGATTCCATAATTAATAAGACTTCAATTTCTAGTAAAATATATATATATTTCCAAATTCAAATTTTACTAGAAAATTCATTTCAAAATATTTTGGAAAAATCCAATTATAAATATCATATCTTTAAAATTTCCAACTTAATATTTAAACATAGGATATAAATCATCAAACTCCATTTTCTTAATTTTCTTCCATTTTTAATAAAGAAATTTATTCACCTTTTAATTTCAAAATTTCAACTTCCTATGTATATAAATATGGAAGAAACATTTATTCAGTATAAAATTTAAGATTTTTATAAACCGTATTCCATCCAAACCATAGAAATCACATTAAAAATAGTTATATATAGACCGTGGTGCCTGTATATAATTTTCTATCCTATGGTCAAGTGATACGGATATTTATCATTTCAATCCGCAATTTAAAAATAAACTGCGGTTGTATATCATTTCAAACCGCAATCCCGAAAAATGTAAAATGCATGATAACTGGCATTTTAATGATATCCACATAAATCATCCATTCAACAACACATCCATCACCCAATTTCAACCATCAATCAATATCAATCACTATCAACCCATATCAATCAATAACAATATTAGTTCGATAATATGCAACGGGTAATAACTGTCAGTTTATTCAAATTAAATTTCAACTATTAAACTAACCATTTATATTTAGAGATAATTTATATAACTGTTAACTAGCATTTCATATGCAAACAAAATTCCTAACAGCAAATTAATACGCAATTAATCAATTTAATTAACAGCTAAATTCAATAAATGCAATTCAACAGATATGGATGAAATAACATGCCAAAAGCTCATAAATAAATTTCTATTCATTTCTAAAATTTATTTAACAAACATAAAAGCTTCTAGTAATTGTGAGTGGGTTAAAACACTCACCTTTTGAATTTAAATTGAATTCAAATCCAATTTAAACCCAAAAATTGGACAGTCTCCAAATTCATCCAAACCAGTGCCAAAACGTCAGAAATTCCGATACGATCCCAGCAAAACAAACCGCGCGTGAATCCGAGCTCGTATGCAAAAGTTATGAAAATTTGAAAAATGAAAAATTCTGGTCCTGGGTCAACTTCGGGTTCGACTTCGGGGCGCCGCCTCATTTCCCCGATGCTTGCTTGGAGTTTTCGCCAAAACGACCCGGAGCGACCCGAGTCATTTTCTTCCTGACCCGAAGTTGCTCTAGGGTTTTCTCCTCTGAAACCCGAAGCGCGACCAGAAGCTGCTGCAGATCCACAAAATTTTTTTTTTTTTTTTTTTTTTTTTTTTTGAAATAAAATTTTGGAATTTGGGAATTAGGTTTTTTTCTTCCATTGGAATGAGGAGTTGAGAAGGAGATGTACGTATAGAAAAATGAAAATAAGGAGTGGCTAGGGTTTATAATCGCAAATATATAGACAGATAAAAGAAGGCTAGGTGGGTACGGATAACGAACGTGCTAAACGATAGTTGGCCCAAAAAGCCCGTTCTGCCTCCGGAGTCGAATTTGTTAAAACTATATATCCAAATAGGTGTTTCAAAATATTCTGAACGCGATGGAAAAAGTTTCGCGACCAAATTCGATCGTATGAAGAAGTTATGCTAAAAAAATAAAAATTTCAAATTGATTTCAAAATGCGTAAATTTCAAGGCGTTTCGAGTCCGTACGATCAACGACAAGTCCGATCGCAACGAAACTTGAAACATTATTATAATTCACTGTTACGGATCCGATGAAACTAGTTTCGTCGAAATCCGAGTCCGTGACAAAAATGACTATTTTTAATATTTATTAAATAAATTAAAATAAATCATAAAATCCAAATTTTCTTTCAACTTTAAATATTGGCCAAATTTCATTACTTATATAATCCAATCAATTCCCAATAATTTAGCAAGCTTGGATGTGAATTAAAATTTATAAGTATATAAATTTCGCAGTGTTAACCTCTGCGTTTTCTTATTATTTGGGAATTATAAATTTTATTCGCAAAACCCAATTATTTAATCATATACTTATACTCTCATCTTAAATCTAATTATATAAATAACTTGATTTCTATTATCCAACTCAAAATATATCAATTATTCTCCAACTACATAGTTAACGTTTCTTTTATATATCACTGTGGTAATATTTCAAAATGTTCATCTTTTGTTTGCATAAATTACTGTATTTAGATAAAATTGTAATTTTGGTAACTTATCACATAAATAACTTAAAACCTCAACTAATACATTCCACCTTTGTTTCATCTTATTCATTCACTCATCAATATTCCGTACTAACTACAAAATTTAGTGTATTCCTTTAAATTGATCAAAATAAGACTTATCAACTAATAGAAAGATTTACGTACAAAATTTATTGTCATACATCTAATTTACAAGCCTATACTTAATTATTATCCTACAATACGTTTTACGTTACTATAATGTTCATTCTTCCGTTCCTACGTTTCTATAAATTTATTCCTTTATAATTTATTTAACGCAACACTTAATCTACACCTATTGCGATGTTTCAAAACTTGAATGAACAATTTCTTTACTTAAAATAGTTGTTGTAAACTCTTAATTCCACATTTATAAGTGTATTATTATTTTCACTCAAATATTATACATATATATAGAGTATTGGGTTTTTATTTAATCATCATTTATCATATATATTAATTAATTAAATTCAATACTTAAGTCTGACTAAATTTATTCCCCAAATACACATTTACATTTCTCAACCAATAAATATAACCAATCAAATTCTCATTTTATTGAACCTTGGTCAATTCCACACGTTAATTTTACTTAAAGTCTCAATTAATTAATTTGCCTCGGTTTCATTACCTTATTACCTTATATGCATAATTGACATGGTTATATCTTCCATTACATCAATAATTTATCATTTCATTTCTATGCAATATATACTCATCTTATTCCATTTATTTGGTTACTGCATTGAAATCTATTTATTAACCAATACTAACGTTATTATCATAAAAAAAAATTTGATTCCCAATTTTATTCAATACTTAGAACAAAAATTTTCACATTAAATCAAATCCTTCTATTCAAACCAAGTATCATGCTATGATAATATTTTACGTTGGTTACACTGAAAAAAAATCAACTTTTTATCGTTATCAATTAAACATACATTAATTGCACAAATTAAAGGAATTAATTGCCATTTATCAAATTAAATTTTTCATACATCAATCTATTTCATCTAAATCCTTACCTATGAATATTGCAACCTTTAATTCCATTAAATACCAATTAACCCAAATTATTTCATTTATTCTAAGTCATATCACTAAAATAATTCATCATAATAAACTTAAAATCTATACGTTTATTGATTTATTTCTATTTGTCTTATGTTAAATTCTAAATTTAGTAAGACAACCTAAAGTACTCCACTCAATCGACAGTCCCTTTCAATTGTTAATACGTACTTAAATTTCTACAGTTGCCTTCCATCTGCACTTCCGTTACTATGATAAAAATTAGTAACGTTTATGCCATCAATCCATCATAATTACTTACCCTTAATTGAGTTTGATTTCCAAATAAATTTGCTGACCCTTAATTAGACAATTTATAAAAGTTTGTCATCATACCTATAGTTCTACGCTTATGCTATGTCTTAAATTTCAATAAATTTATAAATTTTGAGATGTTCATTAGGGTTTACAAATTTATTGACTTGCAATAACAGGGTTTCTTAATCTATTCAATTTATCGTTCACAATCTTTTATTGCATTAAATTGGTTTAATATTCCCATATTAAATTTTATGTACAGGTAAGAATTTTTCTTTCTTTCTCTACTTAATTCATTTGAATTTTATTCAAATGTCTTTAAATAGGTTTCTAAGTCACTTCTATATAATTTATTCTAGCCTTCATTTTAATACTTATCTACCACCTCTATTCTTTCAACTAAAATAAATTACAAAATCCTATTAAACAAACAATTTTAAATGGTCGAACTTAACGGGTCGTTGCACAATGATATATGGCCAGCAATTGAATGCAAGTGATGTTTGGTGTGAAAAGGTAAGTTGAAATGTGGAAAGGCAAGGTATACAAAAGGACAAAACTCTTCATATTTCCATAATTTTAAATTTTTGAATACATGTAAAATACTAATAAATACAGATAAAAACACAAAAATATCATAATGCACAAAAATAAATACATGAATATTAATTAAATATAATTGAATTAAGAAAATAGCAAAAATTGTAAACTAGGCTTAAAATTTGAAAATAAACGCATTAAATTATGGAAACATTTTATGTACCTGAAAAATACTTATAAATAAAGATAAAAACGCAAAAATAAAATTAATGCATAAAAATAAATAAATAAATTTTAATTAAATATGATTAAATGAAGAAAATAGCACAAAAATGGAAACTAGGCTTTAAAAATAGAAAATAAATGCAATAAATCTTGGAAAAATATTAACATCACATTAAAAACATTTTAAAATAAAATATATACCTAACATGTCATATAACACATATTAGAACATGATTTGACAAATAAAATATTATTTATATAAATTAAAATAGATAATTTTATTAAATAGATCAATTTACACCCAATATTGTAAAAAGCATAACTTTCACAATATAAATCGGATTTCAACGAAACGAAAAGCAGTATTCTTCAAATTAAATTTATTTTGATAATAGAGGATAAAATTAAAAAATTCAAATATCTAAATTTTAAATTTAAAAGTCAAAGTTTGACCAGATTGACCAAAAATCCACTTTTTCTGGAAATATCCTATTTATTCAGGTTTGAAATTATAATTCACACAAAAATCAAAATATACTCTTAAAATAAAAAAATTTATTCATTTTAATAAATATAATAAAGTTTTTAAATTAGGATTTTCAATTTAAATAATTAAAATAAACAATTAAAAAAAAACAAAATACTGGGTTGTTACAGGTACTGTGATCTAGGCCACGTACTATGACGGGTGGTACCCCAGTGCCTAGTCATTCATTGGAAATCCATTTTCTCTACATGCATTGTATGGTTTTGATTGTAGAAGCAACTTTGTGGCTAGTATGCTGGAATTTAATCATGTAACAATTTCAGCTATTTTGAATAAATATTTATATATAGACACTATTATAGTATCAAAGGATTTTGATAGAAATGTTTTGGCTATCGTAAGGTAAAAACCCGACATGTTTATTTATGGCATGGTCTTACGAGATGATTTTTATTTTAAAGGATTTTTGAAACTTTAATAATCAATTTGGATGTATTTTTACCGCGCTGGTATTCCAGACTGACTCAGGTGGTATTTCATTATAATGCTCGGGTCAGACCGAGTATTATAAATACAGGATAGGATGCTGTGGAGCTCAAGAGGGGAGTTGGAGTCCGAGAATTATTACCGTATTTGTTTATATCCACTGCTGTGATTATTTGAAATTGTCAGGCTGGTAATTGTTGTTTTTTTGTGATACTCTGATGATCTAATATATAAACTGATATAGTTTTCATTTTATGTAAAGATTTGTTATTAACTATTATATTTTGTTCCGCTGCGATTGTGAGATTCTGTTATTGTTTAGTTCCTTCTTCCTTCTATCTTCTTTCTTTTCCCTCAACTATCTGTCTTTCCCGGCACTTGATCATTGACATATTATACGGTGGCGTTTTTGTGTCAGTTTTCAAGGTTCGAAAGGGCGGGTTGTGACAATCCTATTCGGACTATCCAATAAGGGGTAGCTCCGGTCTTGTGTTGCAGGGGATAAGGGGGGATCCTCGGTACTCTGATCTAGACCAGGTATTGTGACGAGCGGTACCCCAACAGCAATGCAATTGATGGACGCCCAATCTCCAATAAGTGCCTTCAGACTTGTTTGTATACTTATTATGTAACAGCCCAAATTTTTAACAAGTATTTTTCACTTGTATTTTAAAAACTTTGGGGTTTATTATGTAAAAATCTAAATTTTAAAGTGATTAAAAATAAAAATAAAAACAATTGACCAAATTTTTAATTAAATAATAAGATCTCTGAAATTTTGACATGGTTAAGAATTAACTTTAATTTGGAAATTTGGGTTTTTGTCGAAGATGGTAAATAAGTTAATTTCTAGCAAAATCAAGTTTTAATTAAGAAAACATTAATAGCTTAGGTGGTTAAGACATCTAGGCTATTCACGACAGGTCACGAGTTCGAGTCTCAGCACGGTCAGAATTTCGAATTTTTTTTAGTGTATAAATGAACTGGGTAATTACGCGTTAAAAAGGGCGCGTAAATTTAGGGAATAAATACCGTATATATATATATATATATATATATACATATACATATATATATATATAAAAGAAAACGTATAGAATTTTAATCCGTTATTTCGGTATATTTTGGGCATAAAATATTATGGCTATGGTACATATTTTTAAAAATATGACCTTAGTGTAAATGGGTAAATTTATCAGTGGCATGTGTTTTAGAGGGAAGGAATATTCTAGCGTTCAAATCAAATATGTTGCCTCTAAATTCAACGCATTACTTTAAAAATTTGATTTCCATAGATTTTTTCCATTCAACAAAATTTATTTCTTGCATTTTTCAAAACACAATTTTCTCCTAAATCTCAGTCATGCGCAGTATCCATTCTCCTATCTGCTTGCCTATTTCATATGCGTTTTTCTCTTTACTCATATCTCTTACATTATTTTTCTCTTTCCAGTAAAATTTACTTCCCAATTTATATATATTTTAATTTGATCAAATCATTTCCAAAATGCTAAATAATAAATGAAAGTTTCACTTTGTTTAAGGATAACTCTAAATGGGAATTTTAATAAAAAAAAATGGATTATATACTTGCTTTAAAAATTTGTAATATTTGGTCCATTTGGATAATAAATCGCCTTTTTATGGTAATAAGAATTAGAGAGAGATGTAACCAAAGTTTTATCTTTTTAATTTAGTAATAAATGTTAAGAATTTATAGCATATTAATAAACTGATAATTTCGAATTTAAAAAGGGCACGCATTGTAATGATATAAGTAACGTAAAAACGTATAAATTAAAAACGTTACTTTTGATAAATTTTTGGGTGTATTGTAATGTGTCAGTTTGGCGTATTTTAAAAAATTATATTTCAATATCTATGGATTAATAAAATCAGTTAGGAGATTTCCAGCCAAAACGTATTGATTTCGTGCCTATCCGTTTCTCTAAAATCATGCACTGATTAAGGAGATTCCCATTACCAATATTGTTTTCAAAATCATGCTTCCCTTTCACGCAAATATCATCCGGAAAGAAATCAAACTTGCTTTCCTTGCGCGTGACATATCAGTGAAATTTATTTCCTTTAACATCTTTGTCATTTGCCTCTTTATAGAGATTTGATTTAAAAACTTTCACAAATAAATTTTATTCCACTTGCCATTCATTCCTCTCAATCAAATATAATTGCTTGCCTTCTAAAATTCAATCAATCAGAAAATTAAATTTCTTACCATTTTCTCTCCGTGACATAAATCAACGCATGCATTCAAATCTGTCCTTGAAGTAGCATCCAAAGCAAATTAATACTTGCTGATTCTTTGTATATAAATCTCTCAGACTATATAAATCATGCAACTATTAATTGGGTAGAGAATAAAAAGAGATAACTTTGAAATCAAATTTTCCATATATCTGTGTAACGACCCGCCGCCCTGACCGCCTCTAGTCGGTAATTAAACCAACTCGAAACGTTCAAAATGAGGGATTGTTAGTCAGTTTATAGAGTTTAAACAGAATCAGCCACAGAATCACAGAACAATCATAATAGTATTCATAAATGAATTTTTCTTACATACATATATCAGAGTTTGTACAATGCATTATATTTTTATACAGCGGAATACAATTTATTTTATTAAGTACAAGAAAATTTTTCCAGAAAACTTTAGTGAAGCGCTTTCTCCTCTCTCTCTAACTTCGCGGCCTGAAAATCTTCAAGCTGTAAAATTACTCGGTCTGACCCGAGCGTTTATTGCAAACACAAAACACTCGAGTCAAGATTAATCTTTATTCAAGTAATTAAATTTGCAATGAACTGAAATAAATGGTAACAGCCCAAAATACAGTGTGTCAAACATCAGCCTGAATATAACTAAGCATTAAGGCCAAGCACAGATGAACAAACAGGGTCCCAAAATAAATGGACAACAATTCATGGATTTATAAGTGCAACTAAACAAATGAAACAGGGACAGTGAATGATTCAACATAACAACATCGAAGTGCAACATGTTTCAAAACTCAATTAGAACTCTGTAACCAGGTATGAACAGAGAACAGAGAAGCAACAGGGAAACAAACTTAAATTAAATTATTATTTTTTTAAAATCTATCAATCCTGTGTGGTTGCAGTGCACACATATATTTGTACACATGTGCACTGCCTCGCCAACACGTGTGCATCAAGCATGAAGCATACAACCTCAAATAACCACTGCAACAATACTTTAAAATAGAGGCAGAACAACAATGAAAAAGCAAATGCACATCTAAACCAATATTGCAAGAGGCAACAAGAATGGCCAGAACAGTGAATGGAAACATACACTTGCAATAGAAAGTTTTGAAAAGGAGAACCAGAAGTGCAAGTGTGTAAGCACAACTTCACAACAACAAGGCAATGCACTATGCAGTGGACAACATATCAAAAATATGAAATAAATCAAAGTAATCAAGTGATGAACTGACGTGCAAACATGATGATCAAACAAAGGGGTGCAGACCAATACACAGTGCAACAAAATGAAGTAGTGGAGATGTACACTGAGCGGTGTATATTGATCAACAAAGTGTGGATAAATAGACCAGACCAAATGTTCATGAAATGAAACACTCAATGGTGAAGCAACTCGAATGAACACAGCATGTACAAGTTACAAAACTCAAGTGAAGTAAGTACAGTGTGACAGTGAATGGGAAAACGTGTGAACATAGCAACTACCACAAGTAATGCAATAGTGACCAACTTAAATGACAGCAATGCACAAATGCAAAGTGGAGTAAATGTCAACATGAAATGATCAAGGGTCAAAATAGAGACAAAGTCATGAGACTCAACATGTACATGTACTGATCAGTGAACCCAAAGCTAACAGAGCCAACACAAATGAGCAAGTGAACTACTAGACCAAAGTCCAACAGACTCAAGAGAATGCGACAACATGTCAACAGAAATGACTTAGCAACAAGGCAGACCACAAAATGCATGCTACTTAGTTCAACAACATCAAAGATGACCAAGTCAAGAGAATCAAGTCAACCAGGTAATAATGATTAAAGTTTAAACTTGCTTTCATTTATTTCTGAAAATATATAACAGGTCTTAAACCAAAGTTAAACTTGTTTACAATTTTTTTCAAAAGCAAAGAGGAGGAGAAGGATTTAAAACCTGGTGTGAGCCTGCAACTCAAACAAGTTAAACCAAATTCCAACTTACTTACTTTTTTTCTTTTCTTTTTTCTTTTTCTTAGTAGATTACATGATCAATATCAAAGTGCTTCAAGAGGCAGTGGATAACATGGAAAAACATCCACAAAATTCCAGTGAAGTTATAAGTGAAAATCAAGACATCAAGTATGTCTGTAAATGCAACCCAGTACAGTTCAGTGAACTGAGGTGAAGCTACAAGAGTACAACTATACCAACTAAATGTCATCAAGTAAACAAGATTCAAGACAGTATAAATCCAGTCATATATATGCATACACACATACAAATATATGTATGCCTATATATGCAGATTTTAGAAAACAGGTGACACATTGAGTCCACCATTTAAAACAAATTGACACAGCTAAAAATGATTCAAGTTCAAATATATCAGTATAGCTAATAAAATGAAAATGGACAGCAGCTACTACACAAATGCAAGAAGGTCAAGTTAGCACACTCAACACAGTGCAAGCACAAGTGCATACAAGAGGTCAAAGATAGTTATATATTAAAACTGTATAAGTTCGTAGTTGAAAACAAGACTATACTTTCTGAAAAACTCTAACATTTTCAAAGTCATGTATATATGAAACTTCATTTGTTCTCAAACTAGTACTCATACTCTTAAAATTAACATCTGTTCTTATCAGTTTTTTTTTTTAAAAAAAACAAAATTTAATAGCATCTGTTTTCATCAGTTTAAATCAAAATTAATAGCATCTGTTCTTAACAGTTTAAAAACAAAATTTATAGTATCTATTCTCATCGGGAAAAAAAAACAATATTATATAGCATCTGTTTTTAACAGTTTAAATTGGATTGACCGAGAGCAAAGAGCAAAACAAGATTTAAAACTTTAAAGTATAGTTTGCTCACAGTACTATATATTTTTTTTTTCTTGAAACTGAATAACATAACAGAGGTGGCATATATATACAGATACACGAGCATGCATCCATCACATGCAGCAACACAAAAACAAGCATCTGTCCTCATCAGTTAAAAACAAATCACAAATTGATAGCATCTGTTCTCATCAATTTAAATTAAATTCCAAATAGTGTCTGTTCTCACCAGTTTAAAAATAAATCCCAAATAGCATCTGTTCTTAACAGTTTAAAAACAAATATCAAATAGCATTTGTTCTTATTAATTTAAAATCAAAATATCATAGCAAATGATAGCGAATAACAACCAACAACCAACATGCATTGACAAATCTGCTCATATCAGTTTAAATCCAAAAAAAACCGAGCAATTGATAACGAATAACCCCCCAAAACATAGCATGCAACCAAACATCCAATTCAAACAAATTTAAACACTTGAATCAAAATCAATCGTGAGCAAAGAACTCACCTTTCACCGAAGCAAGGAGACGAACTCGACCCACTGAGAAGCACGCGATCGAATTGAAGCCGAAGCAAACCCAAATTTCGAGAAGCCCTAATTGTGAAGAGAGGGACGAACGACAGCCGCCATTAATTTTTTTTTCTTTCGTTTGATTACTGAAGGGTTTCGAATGAGAAAAGGGGAAAAGGAGTGGGGTATAAAAGAGAATAGAGAACGTGTATTAGCATGGGTTACGGCATGAATTTGGCTGACATGGGTAAGGTAATGTATACTTATTATTTTATTTTATTTTATTTTATTATTTTTTTTTTATTTACTTTTATTATTATTATTATATATATATTTTTCTTATTTTAAATTCAATTGATTTGTATAAATTTTCTTAAATAAACATATAAACGTTTTGCAGTTCAAATATCAATATCAATTTATAAATTTACATAAAAAAAAAATTCGTAAATCCAAACTATTTTTCTAAGTCATTCGTTTAAAATTTTAAATACCAATTCAATATTCAATTTCAAACTCCAAAGTTAAATTTAAATTTTATTCAACTTTAAACAGATTAAATTCTAATATTTAATCGCCAATATATTCTGATAATTTGAAATTCAAGTCAAATCATCATTTAAATATTTAAAATAATTTAAATATTCACAAATTAAATTGTTTAAAATTCAGGATCGTTACAATCTCCCCTACTTAAAAGAATTTCATTTCGAAATTATAAGCTAGGAAAAACGATTGCTAAAATCTCACCGATATTTATATCCTACACAATTTTACCAAGTTTCAAACTCGCAAATAAATATAGGATTCATTCCATTTATTTTATTTTACTAGTTTTGTTCATCGATTTCAATAATCAAGACACAAAAGTCTTTTACCAAATTTTTGACTTACAAAACTCAGATTTTTAAACTTGAAATCTTTCATGCTAAATATTTGCATATTACAACTTTTCCAAAGCTGTGTGCTTTCAAGATATTTTTAAAGATCTTCTTCCTTAATTCATTAAGTTAGAATTATGTAATTCTAATTTCAGACTATTGATTTTTTTTATTCAAAGTTTGAAAATACTTGATAACTCGAAGTTTAACAAGTCCATCGTCGTTCTCAAAGACATTAGGCATACGTTGGCCAGGCGCAAGACGAAAAATCTCCAAGTACTAAACATACTTGCTTCAACTCCCAGTGAAAATACTTTTTTAAAAATTCTTTTAAAAATGGATATGGAAAGCACGTTCCCCCATGGATCACAGTTTACCCGGCGGTTACGCTACTATCCCAGTAGAATCGCTTGTAACTGTAGATTTCACATCTCTCTTGAATTTCGCCATGGTTGTCGCCTTAGATCGCGGTCCACACGGCGGTTACGCTACTATCCCAGTAGAATCGCTCGTGACCGTAGGCATCACGCCCCTCAAATTACGCTTTGGTTTCTAGATCGCAGTTTACACGGCGGTTGCGCCACTATCCCAGTGGAATCGCTTGTAACTGTAGGCATCATGCCCCACGAATTACGCCAGCTTCAATTCACCTAATCCCAAACACGATGATCCATCATGGGGGATCCCAGTCAGTCCCAATGGACATTCCACTAATGGAAATTCTACGTAGCTACGATTTCCAATGGACACTCCACCGAGTTCCAATCACCTTCACAAATAATAAATGGAAGGTACATTTCCATATCCTCAGTTTTTAGAAAACATATGTCATATACATATAGTACTTCATTTCACATTTCGTACATATCATACCTATGTAAACTTACATAGGACTTTTCATAATAATGACTTTCCAAACTGATGGTTTTCGATTTATTATATTCACATATATAAGTTACGAAAACTCAATTCACATCATAACAATTAGAGGATTTCTAAATTTTCCATTTCACTTAAAATTTTCCTCTAAATCGATTTGAAAATTTAAGGTTATCTCAAACCTAATTCACATTCATAATCCAATTCATTATCGACTTCATATTCGATTTGGATTTCACGTTACATCGTCAATTCTCAACACATAATTGATGTCTATCGATATATAACCTCTAAGCTCGTACGTCTCAGAGAAGGGTGTTAAGCTAAAAGAATAAATTCTCCGCCACCAACAGATATATATTTAATAGAGATCAATTTCTATGTCATCAATTCACAATGCTAGACATACAATCCCAATCGACTATCCAAAATTCAAAGCTCAACTTATATTGTTTTTGATGTCAAAGTTAAACTCAATTTAACTCTAGATTCAATCTTCTTGGAAAATATTCAAGTTGAACTGATCGTTCAAATTTTCCAAAAATTATCTTTACAAAATATATAATTTTCCAACTTAACCATTTGAAACCAATTTCAACTATTCATTTTTCAATTTATCTTTAAAAGATAAAATTTCAAACCTTTCATTTTATATTGGAAAACATTTCCATACTTATTTAATAATAAGTAATTCACAAGTTCATTTATTTTCAACTCTTGGAAAATATTCAATATACTTGAATCAAAATTAAGTATATATTCCATTCTTTAAGGAAGGCGTTCTTTTAAACACATTTATTTGAGCCAAAACGAATGTTGCGTAAAACATCGTTACAACAACTCAAAAATCACTAGTATAGCGATTCGAATTTAAGATAGATATATAATTAAACCAACTTGAGACGTTCAAAATGACGGATTGTTAATCAGTTTATAGAGTTTAAACAGAATCAGCCACAGAATCACAGAATAATCATAATTTTTTACATAAATGAATTTTTATACATATATCAGAGTTTGTACAATGCATTAAATTTATACAACGGAAACAATTCATTTTATTAAGTACAAGAAAATTCTTTGAAAAGCTAAAGTGAAGCAATTTCCCCAACTCTCTCTCTAACTTCGCGGCCTGAAAATCTTCAAGCTGTAAAATTACTCGGTCTGACCCGAGTATTACATTCAAAAGAAAATAATACACAGGTCAGTCTAATTCAAACTCAGTTATTAGTGCATAGAAGCAATAATAATTTAAATAGCAATTAGATGACAGTCAAATATAAATTTACCTATCCGATCCTTTAACAAGAAATCGGATAACGGTAAATACAACACTTAACAGTGTTAAATAACAAATCAGTAGATTCAAATTATCAATGAGGATAGATGAAGGGATTATTGATGAAGATAATTTAGAAAACAATCAAAATCTGCCTAAACGGCATTTAACAACAAAATCATCAAAATCGGTTCAAAATATATTGAATTGTCAACATAAAACAATTTCCATCAAAAAGAAAACATCAATTTAAACATTAAATTTGGTAGGGCTGCAGTACACACACGCGTATACGGCCTCGCCACATTTTAAAATGTTAACTTCGTGTGGCTGCAGTTCAAGCTTGCGTGCACTGCCTCGCCACTACCGTAATGAAATATGCAAAAGATCATAAATCAAAACCAAATAGTATATCAATAAAACAATACCACGCCATGTGGCTACAGTTCACGCTTGCGTGCACTGCCTTGCCACTATCGTGATGACGTACTCAAGAAAATCAACGAACCAAAATCAATGAAGGTTCAAATATCGGTTCAAAATGTCGATACTACGTGGCTGCAGTGCACGCACGCGTGCGCTGCCTCGCCACAACAACTTGTGAAATAAAACAAGTTTCCAAACAACTTATTACTGCACATTTCGACAAGTGCAAAATTTTCATAAAAATGAACTGCTGCCATTACTTGGACACAAGGGCAACTGCAACAATAACGCAGCCACCACAAGATCGCGATACAACAAACACTGTAAATACAAGGTAGGACTGCACATAGAACTCAAAACAACATAAAAGTTCCCAATTTAAATAGGGCAGCCAGTATTAGTGCACAAGGGCAACTGCAACAATAACGCAGCCACCACAAGTACACGAGACTGCATCGAAAGATCTCATATGCAAAACTTCAACAAATCAAAACAGCATTAAAGAATGCATAATGCTATCATGACTAGAATGCAACTGCACAGGCAGGTATGCCAGAAAAAAACATGAAAAAGGGTACAACTCAAGTCTGGTAACAACACAATTCACACATAGAAGCCATATGAACTTGCAAATATATTCACTCACATTCAGACAATATTCCAAATCATTATCATCAAGAAAGATCTGGTCTAAAAGATGAAGCTTGCTCACCAGGGATTTAATGTTTGAAGGCAGAGACTAATGCTTGCCTGTACACATTTTTTTTCTTAAATGTTTGATTTTTATTTTTATTTTTATTTTTATTTTTCCCTGCAACTCATTTTATTTGACAGAATTTGTGTTACAGTTTGATTTGAAAATAACACCCAACAACCATTAATACACACATGAACACATGGGTCTATGCAAAAATCATACATGCAGTGTCTGTCCTCATCAGATTTTTTTTCTCTTATTCAACACAAATGAACAGGTACATATGCATCAAGGAAAACAATGTCTTGTGCAATCAGTAAGGATATAAAACCTTTCAAGTATAATGACATGCAGTGACCAATTAACCCAAAAGGTACCATAGAAGGACTGCGACTGGACAGGAAAACAAAAATGCAAATAACCAGACTTGAGCAAATGCTCATGGACATAGCAACAGGGCAGTCAACAATGCATAAACAAAGTAGTCAGGTGCTAGTTAAGGTCCAAGGAATTTACACATAGTGCAGTGACATATGCATAGTAGAAGTGTCAGGTTGTAGACAATTGTGATTCAGTTTCAAAATGAGCAAGGAAATTTAGCAATCCTAAGTCAGTGCCCCAATTAAGAGTCACAGTAACAAATCTGAACATGTATCAAGATTTAACAGGCTAAAGCTTTTTTTTTCTAGAAATATATTCACAAGCATATTATAGTTCAAAGATAAGCAGGCAACCTAATTTATACTTAACAAAACATATTTTGTTTGAAGTTCAAAATTTAATACTGGTCAGGTAAAAAAAATTGGAATTTTGTTTTCAAATTTAAACACCCTGTATCCAAAGATAGAGAAGAACAATATGTTCAGACAAGCAGACATATATCACAGCATATACTTTAAATATCATACTGAATACAACATAATTATTAACATACAAGCATCAACTATCACCAAAATTTTCGCAAGCAACAATTTCTTTACCAAAGTAAATTCTTAAAACTGTCAGAGAATCACTGAAAGTCATTTGGTAATCACAATCCCCAAATCAATGTCGTTTTAAATAAATGACAGTTTTTTTTTTTGAACAAGATCGAACAGTGGGCAGAAATGCCATATCCACAGAGTACAACTCAAAATCAAAGCTATGGTGATGGCCAGAGATATTATCAATATAATGGTGATAATACAGTGTCATGGCATCCCATATACAAATCAAAGCAGCATCAAGCTTATGTATGCAGACCCAAATGCTCAAAGCAATTAACAAACCACTGTTCAATGAAGTCAATGACGAACAACCCCAAATCATCACAGGAAGGACAAATTCGAATGGCCAAGATATCAGAGGTGACTTCAATAAAATACAATCAAAGCAGTAATTAAAAATTTACAACTGCAGGTCGAATTCAAAATAGCAAGTGGTGCAAGACCGATGTCATGTAACAATAGGTTACAAGTTCAACAAAAGCCAAATTAAGAAACCGAAGTCAAAAACTCAAATCAAGCTTTATTACATTTTCTAATCAAATAAATGTAGAAGTTTTCATGCTAAGCAAGGCAGTGGCCGAAGCCAACACAAAAATCAATTTCCAGAAATTCGAATAAAAAAACCAAGGAAAACTTCATCACAGCAAACTAAAAATCATTACAGCCGTGTAAAACAAGAAGACGAACCGGGGAAAAAAAATCATCAACATCAAAAAAAACACGAATGACTGAAGAATGAAATTAGATGTGAGTGAGGAAGAAATTCACTCACCTTAGCTTTCGAATTCGACCAAATAGAAGCGGCCGTGGGTATCTCGAGACAATCGACAAATGAAGCAAAGATCGAGCGAAGCAAAGGATGAGTCCACCATTCGATCGAGCTACCAACAATCGGCATCTTCGATTTTGAAAAGCCCTAATTGTTGAACGTCGCCATTATTTCTTCGTTTTTTTTTTCCGTTTAGGTTTTTAAAATGAGAAAGGTAAAAGGGTCGGGTATAAAAGAGAAGGGGGAACGTGTATTAGCGTGGGTTACGGTGTGACTTTAGGCGTGGATCAAGGTTATAAAGGTAAGGCGGTGTACTCTTTATATTTTATGTTTATTTTTATATATTTTTTTTCTTATAAATCCAAATTTGTTTTGTAAATCATTTCCTTTAATAACATATAAACGTTTTGCAGTTCAACTATCAATATCAATTTATAAATTTACATAAAAAAAATTCGTAAATCCAAACTATTTTTTTTTCTATGTCATTAGTTCGAATTTAAAATACAAATTCAATATTCAATATTCAATATATTAAATTCTAAAATTTACTCGCCAATTTATTCTGAAAATTTGAAATTCAATTTAAATTCTCATTCAAATATTTAAAAATTAATTAAATATTTTCCAATTTAAATTGTTCTAAATTCAGGGTTGTTACAATCTTCCCTCCTTAAAAGAATTTCGTCCCGAAATTATAAGTTAGGAAAAACGATTGCTAAAATCTCACCGATATTTATACCCTACTCAATTTTACCAAGTTTCAAACTCATAAATAAATATAGGATTCATTCCATTTATTTTATTTCACTAGTTTTGTTCATCGATTTCAATAATCAAGACACAAAAGTCTTTTACCAAATTTTTGACTTACAAAACTCAGATTTTTAAACTTGAAATTCTTCATGCTAAATATTTGCATATTATATCTTTTCCAAAGCTGTGTGCTTTCAAGATACTTTAAAAGATCTTCTTCCTTAGTTCATTAGGTTATGATTATGTAATTCTAATTTCAGAGTATTGATTTTCTATTTAAAGTTTGAAAATACTTGATAACTCGAAGTTTAACAAGTCCATCGTCGTTCTTACAGACTTTAGGCATACGCTGGCCAGGCGCAAGACTAAAAATCTCCAAGTACTAAATATACTTGCTTCAACTCCCAGTGAAAATACTTTTTAAAAATTCTTTTAAAAATGGATATGGAAAGCACGTTCCCCCATGGATCACAGTTTACCCGGCGGTTACGCTACTATCCCAGTAGAATCGCTTGTAACTGTAGATTTCACATCTCTCTTGAATTTCGCCATGGCTGTCGCCTTAGATCGCGGTCCACACGGCGGTTACGCTACTATCCCAGTAGAATCGCTCGTGACCGTAGGCATCACGCCCCTCAAATTACGCTTTGGTTTCTAGATCGCAGTTTACACGGCGGTTGCGCCACTATCCCAGTGGAATCGCTTGTAACTGTAGGCATCACGCCCCACGAATTACGCCAGCTTCAATTCACCTAATCCCAAACACGATGATCCATCGTGGGGGATCCCAGTCAGTCCCAATGGACATTCCACTAATGGAAATTCTACGTAGCTACGATTTCCAATGGACACTCCACCGAGTTCCAATCACCTTCACAAATAATAAATGGAAGGTACAATTCCATATCCTCAGTTTTTAGAAAACATATGTCATATACATATAGTACTTCATTTCACATTTCGTACATATCATACCTATGTAAACTTACATAGGACTTTTCATAATAATGACTTTCCAAACTGATGGTTTTCGATTTATTATATTCACATATATAAGTTACGAAAACTCAATTCACATCATAACAAATAGAGGATTTCTAAATTTTCCTTTTCACTTAAAATTTTCCTCTAAATCGATTTGCAAATTTAAGGTTATCTAAAACCTAATTCACATTCATAATCCAATTCATTATCGACTTCATATTCGATTTGGATTTCACGTTACATCGTCAATTCTCAACACATAATTGATGTCTATCGATATATAACCTCTAAGCTCGTACGTCTCAGAGAAGGGTGTTAAGCTAAAAGAATAAATTATCCGCCACCAACAGATATATATTTAATAGAGATCAATTTCTATGTCATTAATTCACAATGCTAGACATACAATCCCAATCGACTATCCAAAATTCAAAGCTCAACTTATATTGTTTTTGATGTCAAAGTTAAACTCAATTTAACTCTAGATTCAATCTTCTTGGAAAATATTCAAGTTGAACTGATCGTTCAAATTTCCCAAAAAATATCTTTACAAGATATATAATTTTCCAACTTAACCATTTGAAACCAATTTCAAATATTCATTTTTCAATTTATCTTTAAAAGATAAAATTTCAAACCTTTCATTTCATATTGGAAAACATTTCCATACTTATTTAATAATAAGTAATTCACAAGTTCATTTATTTTCAACTCTTGGAAAATATTCAATATACTTGAATCAAAATTAAGTATATATTCCATTCTTTAAGGAAATCATTCTTTTAAACACATTTATTTGAGTCAAAACGAATGTTACGTAAAACATCATTACGACAACTCAAAAATCACTAGTATAGGGATTCGAAATTTAAGATAGATATATAAATCCCAATACTATAAACATAATTTCCTTCCGGAAACCATTTACTATTACAATAGTGTTATAGTCCACCGTTTCCTTATTTCTCGAAAACGCCTATTTCAACAATTGAATGTTGAAATCTATGTATTCAATAGTTAATGCATTTTAAAACATCTTTAAAACCATTAACTTTTTCAATTTCAACTTCATTCATAGTTTGAATTCCTCATACTTTTCATAATATTAGTTTTAAACCAATTTCAAACTTTTCAATATTAAGTTTTTCACTTAATTTAATTTTCCGCATGTTTAAATTCAAATTCATCACTGAATTTATTAAACCTATAATGGATTATCATGTTGACAACTTCAAATTTGAAATTTAAATTTTATTTAAACTTTGCATTTGCTTTCTATTTCAAAAATAATCAACTAGTTCTTTAGTAAGCCATTCATCAATTGGTTCCATTAAATTTATATTTCCACATTAACCTTCATTTCATAATATCACTTCCCTAAAACATATCCGTTTTAGTTAATAATATATTCACTGTCCAAAATCGTGAATACGCTTATTTAAATCAATTCAGTGTTTCTACACATTTTATTAAAAAAATTATCCACTGTCCAAAATCGTGGATAAAATTCCCAACCAACATTTACTATCACAATATTTAACTTAAAGGATAATTCGTTGTCCAAAATCACGAATATATCTCCTTTAATAACTTCTATTTTTTCATTTGTCAAATTCAGTTTGGTTTCGAATTTATAAACAATCTTTACAAATTCCATTTCTATTTATAAACTTCGATTTATAAATCTTCTTTATTAATTGAATTCAATTTACATAACTCAATTATATACCAAAAGTCCATTTATAAGTTAAATAATTATAATCCATTTATCTACTAAATCGTTCTTCAAAACATTTGAAATTAATTTTTCAAAAGAATTCAGAATCAAATTCCCAAGTCATAGTTTAATTATCCTCTTGGCTATAACTAAATTGAAATATCATTTTATTTCACAATTATTATTTTCGAGATATTCACAATATTTGATTCAAACCAATTCATTAATTCACTTCACTTATATTTTATTTTTCATAAATCTCCATAATTCGATAATGGGTTTCGAATGAGAAACTATCGCAATCCTAAATTTAGAGAGGGGAATTTTCGAAAAAATTTGAATTTTCAAAATACCTTTTATATTTTTCAAAGAAAACAATTTTATACTTCTTTAGATTTGAAAAACGTTTTCTTTAAAGTGGTTCTAGTAACTATTCATATTAAACATCATAAACTGAGCTTTGTGTAAACCAAAGCTCTGATACCACTTTTGTAACGACCCGCCGCTCTGACCGCCCCCAGTCGGTAATTAAACCAACTTGAGATGTTCAAAATGACGGATTGTTAGTCAGTTTATAGAGTTTAAACAGAATCAGCCACAGAATCAGAGAATAATCAGAATTTTTTACATAAATGAATTTTTATACATATATCAGAGTTTGTACAATGCATTAAATTTATACAACGGAAACAATTCATTTTACTAAGTACAAGAAAATTCTTTGAAAAGCTAAAGTGAAGTAATTTCCCCATATATCTATCTTAAATTCGAATTTAAGAAAATTCTTTGAAAACATCGTTACATATTGTGGGCCCATAACCCACAGGTCCCAGGATCGAAACCTGGCTCTGATACCACTTTTGTAACGACCCGCCGCTCTGACCGCCCCCAGTCGGTAATTAAACCAACTTGAGACGTTCAAAATGACTTTTATCTTTCAAAGAAAACAATTTCATACTTCTTTTAAATTTGAAAAATGTTTTTCTTTAAAGTGGTTCTAGTAACTATTCATATTAAACATCATAAACTGAGCTTTGTGTAAACCAAAGCTCTGATACCACTTTTGTAACGACCCGCCGCCCTGACCGCCTCTAGTCGGTAATTAAACCAACTCGAAACCTTCAAAATGATGGATTGTTAGTCAGTTTATAGAGTTTAAACAGAATCAGCCACAGAATAACAGAACAATCATAATATTATTCATAAATGAATTTTTCTTACATACATATATCAGAGTTTGTACAATGCATTATATTTTTATACAGCGGAATACAATTTATTTAATAAAGCACAAGAAAAATTTTCCAGAAAACTTTAGTGAAGTGCTTTCCCCTCTCTCTCTAACTTCGCGGCCTGAAAATCTTCAAGCTGTAAAATTACTCGGTCTGACCCGAGCGTTTATTGCAAACAAAAAACACTCGAGTCAGGATTAATCTTTATTTAAGTAATTAAATTTGCTATGAACTGAAATAAATGGTAACAGCCCAAAATACAGTGTGTCAAACATCAGCCTGAATATAACTAAGCATTAAGGCCAAGCACAGATGAACAAACAGGGTCCCAAAATGAATGGACAACAATTCATGGATTTATAAGTGCAACTGAACAAATGAAACAGGGATAGTGAATGATTCAACATAACAACATCGAAGTGCAACATGTTTGAAAACTCAATTAGAACTCTGTAACCAGGTATGAACAGAGAACAGAGAAGCAACAGGGAAACAAACTTAAATTAATTTTTTTTTTTTTAAATCTATCAATCCTGTGTGGCTGCAGTGCACACATATATTTGTACACATGTGCACTGCCTCGCCAACACATGTGCATCAAGCATACAACCTCAAATAACCACTGCAACAATACTTTAAAATGGAGGCAGAACAACAATGAAAAAGCAAATGCACATCTAAACCAATATTGCAAGAGGCAACAAGAATGGCCAGAACAGTGAATGGAAACATACACTTACAATAGAAAGTTTTGAAAAGGAGAACCAGAAGTGCAAGTGTGTAAGCACAACTTCACAACAACAAGGCAATGCACTATGCAGTGGACAACATATCAAAAATATGAAATAAATCAAAGTAATCAAGTGATGAACTGACGTGCAAACATGATGATCAAACAAAGGGATGCAGACCAATATACAGTGCAACAAAATGAAGTAGTGGAGATGGACACTGAGCAGTGTATATTGATCAACAAAGTGTGGATAAAGAGACCAGACCAAATGTTCATGAAATGAAACACTCAATGGTGAAGCAACTCGAATGAACACATCATGTACAAGTTACAAAACTCAAGTGAAGTAAGTACAGTGTGACAGTGAATGGGAAAACGTGTGAACATAGCAACTGGCACAAGTAATGCAACAGTGACCAACTTAAATGACAGCAATGCACAAATGCAAAGTGGAGTAAATGTCAACATGAAATGATCAAGGGTCAAAATAGAGACAAAGTCATGAGACTCAACATGTACATGTACTGATCAGTGAATCCAAAGCTAACAGAGCCAACACAAATGAGCAAGTGAACTACTAGACCAAAGTCCAACAGACTCAAGAGAATGAAACAACATGTCAACAGAAATGACTTAGCAACAAGGCAGACCACAAAATGCATGCTACTTAGTTCAACAACATCAAAGATGACCAAGTCAAGAGAATCAAGTCAACCAGGTAATAATGATTAAAGTTTAAACTTGCTTTCATTTATTTCTGAAAATATATAACAGGTCTTAAACCAAAGTTAAACTTGTTTACAATTTTTTTCAAAAGCAAAGAGGAGGAGAAGGATTTAAAACCTGGTGTGAGCCTGCAACTCAAACAAGTTAAACCAAATTCCAACTTACTTACTTTTTTTCTTTTTTTTTCTTTTTCTCAGTAGATTACATGATCAATATCAAAGTGCTTCAAGAGGCAGTGGATAACATGGAAAAACATCCACAAAATTCCAGTGAAGTTATAAGTGAAAATCAAGACATCAAGTATGTCTGTAAATGCAACCCAGTACAGTTCAGTGAACTGAGGTGAAGCTACAAGAGTACAACTATACCAACTAAATGTCATCAAGTAAACAAGATTCAAGACAGTATAAATCCAGTCATATATATGCATACACACATACAAATATATGTATGCCTATATATGCAGATTTTAGAAAACAGGTGACACATTGAGTCCACCATTTAAAACAAATTGACACAGCTAAAAATGATTCAAGTTCAAATATATCAGTATAGCTAATAAAATGAAAATGGACAGCAGCTACTACACAAATGCAAGAAGGTCAAGTTAGCACACTCAACACAGTGCAAGCACAAGTGCATACAAGAGGTCAAAGATAGTTATATATTAAAACTGTATAAGTTCGTAGTTGAAAACAAGACTATACTTTCTGAAAACTCTAACATTTTCAAAGTCATGTATATATGAAACTTCATTTGTTCTCAAACTAGTACTCATACTCTTAAAATTAACATCTGTTCTTATCAGTTTTTTTTTTAAAAAAAAACAAAATTTAATAGCATCTGTTTTCATCAGTTTAAATCAAAATTAATAGCATCTGTTCTTAACAGTTTAAAAACAAAATTTATAGTATCTATTCTCATCGGTAAAAAAAAAACAATATCATATAGCATCTGTTTTTAACAGTTTAAATTGGATTGACCGAGAGCAAAGAGCAAAACAAGATTCAAAACTTTAAAGTATAGTTTGCTCACAGTATTATATATTTTTTTTTTTCTTGAAACTGCATAACATAACAGAGGTGGCATATATATACAGATAGACGAGCATGCATCCATCACATGCAGCAACACAAAAACAAGCATCTGTCCTCATCAGTTAAAAACAAATCACAAATTGATAGCATCTGTTCTCATCAATTTAAATTAAATTCCAAATATTGTCTGTTCTCACCAGTTTAAAAATAAATCCCAAATAGCATCTGTTCTTAACAGTTTAAAAACAAATATCAAATAGCATTTGTTCTTATTAATTTAAAATCAAAATATCAGAGCAAATGATAGCGAATAACAACCAACAACTAACATGCAGTGACAAATCTGCTCATATCAGTTTAAATCCAAAAAAAACCGAGCAATTGATAACGAATAACCCTCCAAAACATAGCATGCAACCAAACATCCAATTCAAACAAATTTAAACACTTGAATCAAAATCAATCATGAGCAAAGAACTCACCTTTCACCGAAGCAAGGAGACGAACTCGACCCACTGAGAAGCACGCGATCGAATTGAAGCCGAAGCAAACCTAAATTTCGAAAAGCCCTAATTGTGAAGAGAGGGACGAACGACAGCCGCCATTAATTTTTTTTTCGTTCGTTTGATTACTGAAGGGTTTCGAATGAGAAAAGGGGAAAAGGAGTGGGGTATAAAAGAGAATAGAGAACGTGTATTAGCATGGGTTACGGCATGAATTTGGCTGACAGGAGTAAGGTAATGTGTACTTATTATTTTATTTTATTTTATTTACTTTTTATTATTATTATATATATTATTATATTAATATTTTTCTTATTTTAAATTCAATTGATTTGTATAAATTTTCTTAAATAAACATATAAACGTTTTGCAGTTCAAATATCAATATCAATTTATAAATTTACATAAAAAAAAAATCGTAAATCCAAACTATTTTTCTAAGTCATTCGTTTAAAATTTTAAATACCAATTCAATATTCAATTTCAAACTCCAAAGTTAAATTTCAATTTTATTCAACTTTAAACAGATTAAATTCTAACATTTAATCGCCAATTTATTCTGATAATTTGAAATTCAAGTCAAATCATCATTTAAATATTTAAAATAATTTAAATATTCACAAATTAAATTGTTTAAAATTCTGGATCGTTACAATCTGGCAATAAATCACGCATATATCATCTGAGAGAACATCAATTTGCCTTTCTTTGCGCGTGACATAAAATTTTATTCTTTTAACATTTTTGGCATTTGCCTCTTACCATTTATTTCTTGCGCATGTCCCTGTATTCATTTTTAATTCACGCATCAGAATGAATGCATTAAATCAAGAATTTTCGTATAACTTGGAATGGTTCAAATTCTTTCCTCTCTGCATTTAAAATCACTCAGACTTATCCATTCGAATGAAAGAAAATTGGCAATATTAATCACGTATAAATTATCTTCCATCAATGCTTGCCGTTTCTTCTCTGCATTTAAACCTTGCTAATCAAACAATGCAAGCCTTATCCATTCACGCATATTTTTCTAGAAATCAAACTAAAGAAAACTGGAAAGAAATCACACATATTTTTATTTTCGCTTGCCTCTTCCTTAAATTTCGCAAGTTGTTTATCTATATATATACACCATACTCAGTTACAAAATTCCACTATCTTCTCTCTGTTTCTTCTCGTAAGCTTGCATACAATCAGGTAATATTTCTATTCCTCTTCTTCTTTTGTATTCTCTCTGTTTTCTTTCTCCCTCCCTTGTATTTTTGTTTTCCTTCTTCAGTTTTTTTCCCTTTCCTTTTTCACCTTGCTCGGCTACTTCTCACTCCATATTTCTACCGTCTTTGACTAAGTACATGCCTTTCTTTTTCCCCTGATAGTGTTGCCATGTTTTGCCGTGCATATCATATAGGAAGTCAAGCTTAGTTGCATTTTGTAGAGATTTCATGCGTGTGTGCCTGTAGTTGATATAGGTTGTTATAGCCATAATGAAAAAAAAAGAAAAAAAAAAGAAAAAAAAAAGAAAAAAAAAAAGAAAAAATAAATAAAAAAAAAGAAAGACCATTGCCAAGCATAACCCTGTAATATCATTGAGTAGAACTGATAGAAGGCTTTCCAAATTTGAAGGAAGACATAGAATGTCAAAATGGGACGTGTTTTGCAAGGCATGGTTCATAAAATAGCAAAAGAATATAAAGAGTTTCAATTGAAGGCCTGCAATGCTTTGAAGCATAGTTGCGTGGGATAGTTTGCATCTATGCATGGAGGACGTGTTATCTTAAAACTGAAGGGGAGGCGTGACTATAGGGAAAGGACTATAAAAATATGGAGATGTTATGATGTGTGCATGTTTTGATTTGGAGTTTGGCAAAGACGTGTTTATCTAGGCAGAGACGCAAGTTTTGCATAAAATTCATATTTTCAAACTAGATAAGTAGGACATGCCGTTGGAAAATTTTATATATATATATATAATAATAATAAATAGCATTGCCAAGCCTATGAAGTTGGGGTCAGGATGTGGGGTGAGGCAGTCGAGCAAAAGCTGAACCAAAATTTCTTTTACTCTATTCGTTCCAATTGTTTCGAAAATTTTGCTTTGACCGTAATTTTAAAAGTCGCGTATTTGGTATTTGAATCTTATTATAGATTTGAATCAAGGCGTGTCATCCGCGGAAATCTAATCGTGCCATTTGTACGTTCCTTTATCAAGTGGTACAATCGTTTGAATCTGAATTTCTGCAGCTTTAATGTGAGTATTTCTCACCAGACAAACATACCTATATCTGTGAATTATCGCAAGTGTATTTGTAAAGTATTTATTAAATTTTATCTGTCTGAAATATAACGTATGATGTTAAACCCCATTTTAAAATTTTCACTTCATCAGTTGTTTATCTATTGTGATATTATTGCAGTTATATTATTTAATGCTTATTTACTGATTAAATCATCACTGCAAGTTCCCTGTAAATGGAGATTGTTATAGGCTGAAAAGATAGGCCTAAACGACAATTTTTATCCATCTATTTATTTAATTGTTTAAATTTTATTTGTTAACTTGGGATTGCGGGTTTGAAATGATAGAACCCGAGGTTTTGTAAATTGCGAATTGAAATGATATAAATCCGTATCACTGGACCTAGGCTAGAAAACTATATACAGACCCGTGGTTTATAT
The DNA here is from genome assembly GCA_030765085.1 of Allium cepa. Lineage (NCBI taxonomy): Eukaryota > Viridiplantae > Streptophyta > Magnoliopsida > Asparagales > Amaryllidaceae > Allium > Allium cepa. The sequence continues at coordinate 289,583,658 of CM060934.1, forward strand.
AATATTTTATGAAATGTTTTAAAAATATTTTAAATAGGAAGTTTATGATATTCTGGCTTAAATGTATTTAAAGGATTTTATGAAATTTATAATGATTTTTGAATGAGTCAAAATGTTAAATAAATAGAAGTTTAAGAATTTTTTTGGAATATAACTTATTCTGGGAAATTCTGAAATTTTATTAAAAGTGGGTTTTAGTTAAGAAAATAATTGATAATAAGTTATATTTGGGAATTTAAAATTTGATTTCTAAGTTAATAATTTACTACAGCACTTAAATGCTGTCTTTTATAAATAAACTGTTTTGACTTACAGACTTTAGGTGGCATTTCATAAATGCTACGGAAACTGAATTTTCGGATTGTTTAAAATAAATGGAAATAATCTTTGGGGAAAAAGGGCCTAAATTTTTGGAATTTAATATGTAATTAATAAAAAAATAAGGAATTGACTTTAAATGGTTTTAAATGGAAGAATTTAACTTTTAAATGTGAGTTGAAAGGCAAATTAATTCCTAAATAAATTGAATAGATTTAAATGGTATTTTATAGTAAATAAAATGACTGATGTTTAAATAAATGATGGTTTAAATAATATTATGGTATTGAAATGTATTTGAAACTTTGATTTTTAAAGTATAAATACCATTTCTAAAAGTTGTAACCACGGGTTATAATAACGTTTGGTTGTTAAAGAGACCGGGATCGGATATCTGGCATACTCTCTGTCGATACCGAAAACCACTTTGACAACCGTGTACGCGGTGGAGATTCCAGAATGAAGTAGGATGGTGGTGACGTTTCCTTTGAGGTAAATACGTGGACCCGACTCCCGTGAGTTGGCATAAGGTGGCTAAAACAGGAGCGATCGACGGATTAATGAGGTAGCACCTCTGATCGGACGCACTTCTTCGTATGCCATTCTATTACTTTTGTGATTGTTTGGTGCGCACCTTTGATTTGTGAGTGTTGTTCGAGGTGGGCGGCAGCTGCGCGCTGCGCGTTTCCATCGGTCCGGAAGCGTAATTGGTATATCTACCCTAGCATTGCCAAGTTGTGCCGTGTCACCTACCCTAGCGCGCCTTATACGATTTTGGTTTTGTACCATACCTATGGAGTGCCCTCTGACGACGCCCATTCCGGGGGAGATTACGGTACTGTATAGACTATGGGAATATATTATGTGTTAAGGTGGAAAATGTAAAGCCTTGACGCTATTTAAAAGTAAGTTTATTTTACTAATAGACAATATTATAATAGCGAAGTATTACTACATAGTAAATAGTTTAACGGATCCTTAGAGGATGGGCGGTCCCAATCATCCTTTAAGTTACTTGCTTTATATTACAGTACACTTGAATTAGCTTACACTATATAAGTGTGTATGTCCTGACTCGAGTGTTTATGTTTGATTTTACGCTCGGGTCCAGTTCAGTTTTCATCCCGGAGCTAGGATTTCTGTAGATCACTTTCAAGCTGCTGGCAAACTTCCCTTCCAGTTCTTTATCTAAATTTATGAAATCAAGACTAGTGGACATTTGGATTGTTCTACTGATGATTTAAAACTATATTTGGATTAAAGACTATGTAATTTTTATTTGATTGAGACTACTTATAGTGGCTTCATGAACCACTAAGTATTTTTAAATTCCGCTGCGAGTATTCTGATTCTGTGTCTATGATTCTGTGATTAATTATTTACTGCATATTCTGAGTTTTGCCAAATTTACTTTTACAACGCGGTATTTTGAACAATTTAAGTCCGACATGTGCGGATGCGAATGGTTGAAAATACTGGGTCGTTATATTTGGTATCAGGGCTTTGGCTCTAGGCAAAACTTAGAATGTATGGTAAATTTGATTTACAGAATCACTTTCATTCGAGCTTGAATCTCTTCCTTTTGATTCGATTTCCTTTGAATTTTGGAACGTTCCCTGCGGTTCCGAAGTTCATTCGTGTCCCTCACTATTCATTTTCTTTCGATTCTGGAGTATCCCATAACTCCACTTCGGATGATCTTTATAGTGAATTGGCGGTCTCGCCAATATTCTAATAAACGGGTGAAACTCCTTTACAATTAGCATTGATTCACTAAAGATTTATATTTAACCTCGGTTTAGATGCTAGTATCTTTGGTTATTCGAACTCTATCTCTTCGGATCGAATGGTAAATCTACATTCGATCTGACTCTTTAAGTCACGGTTGACCAGGTTAAGGTTGCCCGCGATTTATATAAGCTTATCTAGTTCCTTGTTTTGTTATGTAATCATCGGATCTTCTGATTCCAATTTATCTTTAAATCAAAATTCTCTTTGATTTAAATCCATCAAATTTGAATCTCTATCCATGTTTTGAAAAATTTATTCCTATATTTGGGAAAAATCTAATATTATATATAAGTATAATTTTCAGAATTTTATAATTAATTTAACTAGTTGTCAAGAGATAATAGTGTTTGATTTTATTTATGGTTTTGTAAACCATTGGTTTTGTCTTATATAAATAATTGAACTATAAAACATGGTTATAAATTTATTTGGAAACGGAAATGGATTTAAAACAAGAATTTAAGAATTTAATTTCTGATAGTTTCAAACCTTGTGTTTAAAGTCTTAAAAGGATATATTATTATTTAAATTATTTTTGAATATAAATTTGTTTCCAAAGAATTTTAAAGTTTTAAAAATTAGTGCTCTTCTCTTTGTCGCTGGAAAATAATTTTGGTAATGACAGCAACATCATCGACATTCATTTTCGAGTTTCGAAGTGAAAAGACCATTCTGTAGTCATGCTACAGTGTTACCTTGAGAATTTAATTGATTTGAATCTCTAAATATGACTTGATTTATAATATATAGATATATATGATTTAAATTTGATTTGACATATTATGTACATATATTTATTTGGGTTTTAATTCTTAAATTTTATCTTGAGGAATAAAAAAAAATCAAATTTTTGAATAAATGATTCCAATTTGAGATAATTGAATTTGAAAGTTTTATTTCTATAATACCTAATTTCATTTCAGTATAACCTACCTTGATTTTCAGAAGTTAACGATGTAATTGGATAATATACAATATAAAAAGATTTATAAATAAAATTTGAGTGGTTATAATAAATGTTATACACTTAAACTCTAGTTATAAAAAGATTAACAGAGGAAAATAAAATTAAAGGGTAATGGAATAATTTTTAATATAAAATGATGTTAAGGAACTAAGAATAAATTTAAATAGTTGTAATAAGTGTAAACATATTTGACATAGATGAGAAAAATATATTGAGAGAAATAAATTTAATTATAGTTTGGAATAAAGAAGAAACTAAATGGGGAATTTAGTTTATTTTGGGAAATGGTAAATTTACTTTAACAATTAAGTTAAATTACCATTTCAAATTTGGATTAAAATCAAACATTTTAAATTAGAATGTTATAATACCTTGTGTAAAATTTGGATAAAAAAAATGAATGATTTTTTAAGTGTAGGGATATTATACAAGTAAATATGTAAATAAATAAATGTTAAAATTTTAAGTATAAATTGATGAAATCAATGATTAATTTAAAATTGAATTTTTATTGTTTAGATTAATGATTCTAATTTAAGTTTCAATTTAGTTTTCTTTCAGGTTGTTTCTATTCCCCTACCTTCTTCCTTTTCGAGGACGAAAAGTTCTGAGTGGGGGAGAGTGTAACAGCCCAAATTTTTAACAAGTATTTTTCACTTGTATTTTAAAAACTTTGGGGTTTATTATATAAAAATCTAAATTTTTAAGTGATTAAAAATAAAAATAAAAACAATTGACCAAATTTTTAATTAAATAATAAGATCTCTGAAATTTTGACATGGTTAAGAATTAACTTTAATTTAGAAATTTGGGTTTTTGTCGAAGATGGTAAATAACTTAATTTCTAGCAAAATCAAGTTTTAATTAAGAAAACATTTATAGCTTAGGTGGTTAAGACATCTGGGCTATTCACGACAGGTCACGAGTTCGAGTCTCAGCACGGTCAGAATTTCGAATTTTTTTTAGTGTATAAATGAACTGGGTAATTACGCGTTAAAAAGGGCGCGTAAATTTAGGGAATAAATACCGTGTATATATATATATATATATATATATATATATATATATATATATAAGAAAACGTATAAAATTTTAATCCGTTATTTCGGTATATTTTGGGCATAAAATATTATGGCTATGGTACACATTCTTAAAAATATGACCTTAGTGTAAATGAGTAAATTTATCAGTGGCATGTGTTTTAGAGGGAAGGAATATTCTAGCGTTCAAATCAAATATGTTGCCTCTAAATTCAACGCATTGCTTTAAAAATTTGATTTCCATAGATTTTTTCCATTCAACAAAATTTATTTCTTGCATTTTTCAAAACCCAATTTTCTCCTAAATCTCAGTCATGCGCAGTATCCATTCTCCTATCTGCTTGCCTATTTCATATGCGTTTTTCTCCTTACTCATATCTCTTACGTTATTTTTCTCTTTCCAGTAAAATTTACTTCCCAATTTATATATATTTTAATTTGATCAAATCATTTCCAAAATGCTAAATAATAAATGAAAATTTCACTTTGTTTAAGGATAACTCTAAATGGGAATTTTAATATAAAAAAATTGGATTGTATACTTGCTTTAAAAATTTGTAATATTTGGTCCATTTGGATAATAAATCGCCTTTTTATGTTAATAAGAATCAGAGAGAGATGTAACCAAAGTTTTATCTTTTTAATTTAGTAATAAATGTTAAGAATTTATAGCATATTAATAAACTGATAATTTCGAATTTAAAAAGGGCACGCATTGTAATGATATAAGTAACGTAAAAACGTATAAATTAAAAACGTTACTTTTGTATAAATTTTTGGGTGTATTGTAATGTGTCAGTTTGGCGTATTTTAAAAACTTATATTTCAATATCAATGGATTAATTAAATCAGTTAGGAGATTTCCAACCAAAACGTATTGATTTCGTGCCTATCCGTTTCTCTAAAATCATGCACTGATTAAGGAGATTCCCATTACCAATATTGTTTTCAAAATCGTGCTTCCCTTTCACGCAAATATCATCTGGAAAGAAATCAAACTTGCTTTCCTTGCGCGTGACATATCAGTGAAATTTATTTCCTTTAACATCTTTGTCATTTGCCTCTTTATAGAGATTTGATTTAAAAACTTTCACATAAATTTTATTCCACTTGCCATTCATTCCTCTCAATCAAATATAATTGCTTGCCTTCTAAAATTCAAGCAATCAGAAAATTAAATTTCTTACCATTTTCTCTCCGTGACATAAATCAACGCATGCATTCAAATCTGTCCTTGAAGTAGCATCCAAAGCAAATTAATGCTTGCTGATTCTTTGTATATAAATCTCTCAGACTATATAAATCACGCAACTATTAATTGGGTAGAGAATAAAAAGAGATAACTTTGAAATCAAATTTTCCATATATCTGGCAGTAAATCACGCATATATCATCTGAGAGAAAATCAATTTGCCTTCCTTTGCGCGTGACATAAAATTTTATTCTTTTTACATTTTTGGCATTTGCCTCTTACCATTTATTTCTTGTGCATGTCCCTGTATTCATTTTTAATTCACGCATCAGAATGAATGCATTAAATCAAGAATTTTCGTATAACTTGGAATGGTTCAAATTCTTTCCTCTCTGCATTTAAAATCACTCAGACTTATCCATTCGAATGAAAGAAAATTGGCAATATTAATCACGTATAAATTATCTTCCATCAATGCTTGCTGTTTCTTCTCTGCATTTAAACCTTGCTAATCAAACAATGCAAGCCTTATCCATTCAAATCTGGCAATATAAATCGCGCATATTTTTCTTGAAATCAAACTAAAGAAAACTGGAAAGAAATCACACATATTTTTATTTTCACTTGCCTCTTCCTTAAATTTCGCAAGTTGTTTATCTATATATATACACCATACTCAGTTACAAAATTCCACTATCTTCTCTCTGTTTCTTCTCGTAAGCTTGCATACAATCAGGTAATATTTCTATTCCTCTTCTTCTTTTGTATTCTCTCTGTTTTCTTTCTCCCTCCCTTATATTTTTGTTTTCCTTCTTCAGTTTTTTTTCCTTTTCTTTTTCACCTTGCTCGGCTACTTCTCACTCCATATTTCTGCCGTCTTTGACTAAGTACATGCCTTTCTTTTTCCCCTGATAGTGTTGCCATGTTTTGCCGTGCATATCATATAGGAAGTCAAGCTTAGTTGAATTTTGTAGAGATTTCATGCGTGTGTGCCTGTAGTTGATATAGGTTGTTATAGCCATAATGAAAAAAAAAGAAAAAAAAAAGAAAAAAAAAGAAAAAAAAAGAAAAAAAAAAAGAAAAAAAAAAGAAAAAAAAAGAAAGACCATTGCCGAGCATAACCCTGTAATATCATTGAGTAGAACTGATAGAAGGCTTTCCAAATTTGAAGGAAGACATAGAATGTCAAAATGGGACGTGTCTTGCAAGGCATGGTTCATAAAATAGCAAAAGAATATAAAGAGTTTCAGTTGAAGGCCTGCAATGCTTTGAAGCATATAGTTGCGTGGGATAGTTTGCATCTATGCATGGAGGACGTGTTATCTGAAAACTGAAGGGGAGGCGTGACTATAGGGAAAGGACTTTAAAAATATGGAGATGTTATAATGTGTGCATGTCTTGATTTGGAGTTTGGCAGAGACGTGTTTATCTAGGCAGAGACGCAAGTTTTGCATAAAATTCATATTTTCAAACTAGATAAGTAGGACATGCCGTTAGAAATTTATATATATATATATATATATATATATATATATATATAATAATAATAAATAGCATTGCCAAGCCTATGAAGTTGGGGTCAGGATGTGGGGTGAGGCAGTCGAGCAAAAGCTGAACCAAAATTTCTTTTACTCTATTCGTTCCAATTGTTTCGAAAATTTTGCTTTGACCGTAATTTTAAAAGTCGCGTATTTGGTATTTGGATCTTATTATAGATTTGAATCAAGGCGTGTCATCCGCGGAAATCTAATCGTGCCATTTGTACGTTCCTTTATCAAGTGGTACAATCGTTTGAATCTAAATTTCTACAGCTTTAATGTGAGTATTTCTCACCAGACAAACATACCTATATATCTGTGAATTATCGCAAATGTATTTGTAAAGTATTTATTATATTTTATCTGTCTGAAATATAACGTATGATGTTAAACCCCATTTTAAAATTTGCACTTCATCAGTTGTTTATCTATTGTGATATTATTGCAGTTATATTACTTAATGCTTATTTACTGATTAAATCATCACTGCAAGTTCCCTGTAAATGGAGATTGCTATAGGCTGAAAAGACAGGCCTAAACGACAATTTTTATCCATCTATTTATTTAATTGTTTAAATTTTATTTGTTAACTTGGGATTGCGGGTTTGAAATGATAGAACCCGGGGTTTTGTAAATTGCGAATTGAAATGATATAAATCCGTATCACATGACCTAGGCTAGAAAACTATATACAGACCCGTGGTTTATATAATATTTTATGAAATGTTTTAAAAATATTTTAAATAGGAAGTTTATGATATTCTGGCTTAAATGTATTTAAAGGATTTTATGAAATTTATAATGATTTTTGAATGAGTCAAAATGTTAAATAAATAGAAGTTTAAGAATTTTTTTGGAATATAACTTATTTTGGGAAATTCTGAAATTTTATTAAAAGTGGGTTTTAGTTAAGAAAATAATTGATAATATGTTATATTTGGGAATTTAAAATTTGATTTCTAAGTTAATAATTTACTACAGCACTTAAATGCTGTCTTTTATAAATAAATTGTTTTGACTTACAGACTTTAGGTGGCATTTCATAAATGCTACGGAAACTGAATTTTCGGATTGTTTAAAATAAATGGAAATAATCTTTGGGGAAAAAGGGCTTAAATTTTTGGAATTTAATATGTAATTAATAAAAAAAATAAGGAATTGACTTTAAATGGTTTTAAATGGAAGAATTTAACTTTTAAATGTGAGTTGAAAGGCAAATTAATTCCTAAATAAATTGAATACATTTAAATGGTATTTTATAGTAAATAAAATGACTGATGTTTAAATAAATGATGGTTGAAATAATATTATGGTATTGAAATGTATTTGAAACTTTGATTTTTAAAGTATAAATACCATTTCTAAAAGTGTAACCACGGGTTATAATAACGTTTGGTTGTTAAAGAGACCGGGATCGGATATCTGGCATACTCTCTGTCGATACCGAAAACCACTTTGACAATCGTGTACGCGGTGGAGATTCCAGAATGAAGTAGGATGGTGGTGACGTTTCCTTTGAGGTAAATACGTGGACCCGACTGCCGTGAGTTGGCATAAGGTGGCTAAAACAGGAGCGATCGACGGATTAATGAGGTAGCACCTCTGATCGGACGCACTTCTTCGTATGCCATTCTATTACTTTTGTGATTGTTTGGTGCGCACCTTTGATTTGGGAGTGTTGTTCGAGGTGGGCGGCAGCTGCGCGCTGCGCGTTTCCATCGGTCCGGAAGCGTAATTGGTATATCTAACCTGGCATTGCCTAGTTGTGCCGTGTCACCTACCCTAGCGCGCCTTATACGATTTTGGTTTTGTACCATACCTATGGAGTGCCCTCTGACGACGCCCATTCCGGGGGAGATTACGGTACTGTATAGACTATAGGAATATATTATGTGTTAAGGTGGAAAATGTAAAGCCTTAACGCTATTTAAAAGTAAGTTTATTTTACTAATAGACACTATTATAATAGCGAAGTATTACTACATAGTAAATAGTTTAACGGATCCTTAGAGGATGGGCGGTCCCAATCATCCTTTAAGTTACTTCCTTTATATTACAGTACACTTGAATTAGCTTACACTATATAAGTATGTATGTCCTGACTCGAGTGTTTATGTTTTATTTTACGCTCGGGTCAGCCTGAGTTGCAGTTCAGTTTTCATCCTGGAGCTTGGATTTCTGTAGATCACTTTCAAGCTGCTGGCAAACTTCCCTTCCAGTTCTTTATCTAAATTTATGAAATCAAGACTAGAGGACATTTGGATTGTTCTACTGATGATTTAAAACTATATTTGGATTAAAGACTATGTAATTTTTATTTGATTGAGACTATTTATAGTGGCTTCATGAACCACTAAGTATTTTTAAATTCCGCTGCGAGTATTCTGATTCTGTTCTGTGATTCTGTGATTAATTATTTACTGCATATTCTGAGTTTTGCCAAATTTATTTTTACAACGCGGTATTTTGAACAATTCAAGTCCGACATGTGCGGATGCGAATGGTTGAAAATACCAGGTCGTTACATATTATGCTGGAATTTAATGACTGTAACAATTTCGGCTATTTGAATAAGTATTTGTATATAGACATTACTATAATATCAGAGGATTTGATAAGAAATGTTTTGATTATCGTAAGGTAAAAACCCAACATGTTTATTTATGGCATGGTCTTACGAGACACCTTTGATTTCAAAGGATTTTGAAACTTTTATAACTCAATTGAGTGTTTCTTCTCACGCTGGTTTTCCAAACTGACTCGGGTGTTGTTTTACTATAATGCTCAGGTCAGACTGAGTATTCTAGAGTACAGATTCTGGATGGACCGCTATGGAGCTCAAGAGATGTGCTGGATGGCATGACGTATCACACGCATCTATCTTATTTTTACTGTGTTTGGTATGCTGTCTAGTCAGCTTTTATGGGGACAAATTAGTATAACCGTCCAGTATTTTTCTATTGATTGTGTTGTACTCTGATGATGTAATTTATATAATAGATATAGTTCTTTAGAATAAAGCCCAGTTTTTATCTATTATATATTGTTCCGCTGCGATTGTGAGATTCTGATGTTGTTTGTCATCTCTTCTTCTACCTCCTTCTTCTTTCCCTCACGGACTATTCTTTGGGCACTCGATTGTTCGGCATTAAATTCAGTGGACGTATTGATTTTGATTTTCGGACGTCGAAAAATCAGGTCCTGACATTTGGTACCAGAGTTGAAGTTAAGCGAGAACCTTGGCTCTGGTAGGGATTACTCAATAGAGTCAGTAGTATTCTAGAATGAGTTGAGTGTAATTATAGATATGAGCGCGTATTTGTTAATGAATATAAAATTGTTTTATGCTGTGTTGATTGGTTTATTGAGTGGTTTATGGATTCTGGTCAATACGAGTAATAAACGTTATTGATAGGGATCTCTAAACACTTGTATAGAACAATTCGACACGGTATTGTTTTAAATAGGGTAAATGAAATAATTTTTACCCAAATTATTCTTATATATGAAAGAAAATTATTTTTTAAATTATTATAGTTATATATGGTTGCTTGGTTGTTAGAAAGTGATAATATTAAATTATTATCATTACTGTTTGGAAAATTAAATAAAAGTTGAAATTATAACCAAAGTTAAGGAAATAAATATATATAACAGAGTGGAATTTATAAATTGATTTATAATTTGAAATAAAATTCCGGAGTAATATTGAATATAGATTTATAGGTTTTGAAATATGAAATTTGAAATTTGAGAAAATTAAATTTCCTTTGGGTTTGAAAATGATTTTTCAAAGGTTTTGAGGGAATAATGGTGATATTATTTAGGAAACGTTTTTGAATTGAATATGTAACCTGGTGAGATTTGGAATTAAAAATATTTGGAAAGGGTTTTTGAAGCGATAAAAGCACTAAACTCTTTCGGTCGCTGGAAAATAATTCCAATGATGATCGTGACATCATCGGTATTCATTTTCGAGCTTCCAAGGAAGGAATTGTTACCTAGATGTTTTGGATTGGTGTTTGTTCGCAAAATTTAGTTTTATTTTGAAAATGCAAAAGAATAATTTGATTTAGATATATATATTTTCAAAATTAATTTTTGAATGTTTTGGTAATGGTTTAAACTCTGGAGGTTTAACTAAAAATGCTTATGGAATATAAGTAAGTTTGAAAATCTTATAAGAATTTGGAAATTGTTAGAATAAAACTAACTTGAAGAAGAGTTAAATTAAAATAAGTGTGAGTGAGATAATTAGAAAGCGAGCCAATTAAATGAAGTAAGTCTAAGGAGATTAGTAAATGGAATGGAGGTAAGTTGGAAAACATATAGAAGTTAAAATTTTGAATTAAATTGAAATGTAACTGAACTAACTTAGATAAAAGTGAATTTTGAGGAAGGAGTCTAAGTTGGTTAAATGGAATAACCATTGAAATAAATTTATTAGGTTGGAAAAATAAATTTGTGAATAAACAAACTAGGTAAATAAAAGAAATTGAAATTGAATATTGGAATCAATTTAAATTGTGTAAGTAAAGTGAAATCGAAAAATTTGTTCGAGTGAGCCAAGTAAAATAATAAGGATTTGCTAATGGAAGGTGTTTGAGACATGAATAAATTAGTCAATGGAGCTAACTGAAGAAATGGTTAATTAAGAATGGGTTTGAGATAAGGTGAATAGAATTCAGTATTAAATTGACTTGGAAATAAATTAAGAATTGAAGATAAATTGAATTCCAAATGGAATTGAAAATTTAAGTTAAATGGAAATAGATGTGAAAGCTTAAGTGGCGAGGTGAAAATAAATATAAGAAGTGTCTAAAATATTTATATTGAACTTAAGAAGAAATGGTGAAATTCTTAAGTAAATTTGGTATTAGAAATATTCCAAGTTTATATCTGAAGGAAGATTAAGTAAAGTGTGAAATGGGATAATTGAGGAATACACTAAGAAAATTTGTGAAAGAAGGTTTAATAAGGGTGTGTGAAAGGATAATTGTGAATAAGTGAATGGAAATCAAAATAAATGTGAATAAAAGAAAAGATAATTTATATAGCTAATAATCAATTAAGATAAATACATAGGATGTACGTACATTATTTTATTCGGACAACAATTTGATCTAGATTCGAGCATAGAATTTTGAGATAGTTATATCGATCCGAGTTGTGATTTTTCACTCGATTTTCGATGGCGAACCCTGGATATGTATTTTTGATTAATTCTATAAATTCTCTATCATAGTTATGGCTATGCAAGGAGAATGACGGTTTCTAATCAAGAAACCAGATCTGCGTCCGCACTAGGAAGTTAGATCGTCGATACTAGTTCGGAAGTGAAGTTGTGTGATCGAGTGAGCGATCAGATTTGATATTGCGTACGGATGATATTTGTGCATCGTATGGCTTAAGTAAAGCAAATTTTGAAAATTTTGAAAAGAGATGAGTAAAATAAATTTGAACTGTATTATTGAACACTATTGGCAGATAAGGTACAGATATCTAAATGTAAAGGATAAATTGGGATTTTTAATTTCAGAAGTTAAATCGAATTGCTCGACAAAAGGTATGTATTTAAATTTTCATATGAAATTTGATGGTTTTCTGATCTAGCCACTTGCCATTTTGTTTTCTTTTGGAATTTGGGGGCCCGTAGAAGCATTTTGTAGTCATACCGATCTAGCCGCGTAAAGGAGACGCTAACGAAATTTTTTCAAATTTAGGGAGTTGGAAAATTTTGAGAAATTTTGATGGTTCAAAGTTGGTTTTAAATTAAAGTTTGAAATGGTTGAGTAAGTGATATTGTTTGGAACCTATGGATAATTTAGGAAGTAAGTATGAGTGATAGTGTCTTTAGTAAAAAGATTGTTCTGGGTGTTGTTAAAACTGTTGGGTTTTGAGAAGTTGTTAAAAACTATTTGGATTGGGAAAAAAGTCAATGGGTTCCGGATCATTCTTCTTAACTAGTAATTTCTGGGACGAAATTCTTTTAAGGGGGTGGAATGTAACGACCTAGGATTTTGGATATTTACAATTGGAATATTTAATTGATTTTAAATATTTAAAAGTAATTTTCAACTTGAATTTCAAATATTCAATATTTATTGAATAATTAAATTATTGGATTTAATTATTGGAAATTGGGTAAGATATGAAATCAGGAATTTCAAGCTTGTTAAAAATATTTTAAAGGTTTATAAAATTTATATTGATAATACTGGAGATAATAGAATTTCTAGAATTTAATTTAACAGTGTTTTGTTCAATTTTGAAAATATAACATTTAAATCGATATTTAAAAATGACCTTCTGAGGCATAGTCTTGGATTTGACGAAACCAACTCTATTGGATCCGTAATAGTGTATTATTATCGGATTTCAATTTTCATAGCGTTTGGAGTTATCGTGTGGCCGTACATATATAAACACGTTGAAATTTATATCGAAATTCAATATATTAACTAGGTCCAAAATGCTATCTTCACCATACGATCGAATTAGGACTTGAAACCTTCTCCATTGCATTCGAAACAGGGGCATAACCTTATGAACGCCTAGCGGCACGTCTCGATAGGAAGTCGAGATTGTGAGTTGCGAAAATCGAAACGATTTAGATTTAAATTTAAATATAAAATATACTTTCTTGGTAACGTCTCGCCTTTTTGTACGATTTAAATCAACGATAAATCACACACATCAGACTTAAACCATACAGAAGGACGGATTGTTATGGGATAAATAAGAAAAAAATAAAGAAAGAAGAGAAAAAAACAAAATAGAATCTTTCAGTCGAACGATAAAATATAATAATCAAATAAACAGTTCATGGACCTGTTTTACAAAATATTCAATTATACTTATACAATACATATCAGAGTTGCACATACCAGCGAATAATAAATAACGCGGTGGAACAGCATGAATGCAGTGGAAAAATATAATTAACAATAGTAATAAAATCTTCGTCTTCGTCCTCCAGAAGTAAGGTCTTCAAACCTGAAATGCTCAGGCTGGCCCGAGCGAATTGAAAAGACAAAATATTTGAGTCAGAACTAAAAGATCTTATGTAAATTAAATCAACGGTAAATAATATGAGTGGAACGACGTCAGAGATGTCTACGGGATTTGACATCTCCTATCCAGTGTCAAATGTGAGTGTAGTAACTTAAGAGATGCTCGGGATACACATCTCCGAACAATCCGTTAAACTATTTACTATCTAGTAATATTTCGCTATTATAATTGTAACAACCCTATATTTCGAATATAATTTTGAAATTTGACTTTATTTGATTTTTAATTATTATAAATTTTTTCTATTGTAAGATTTCGTTTATAAATATTTTTAATGTGATAATACAATTTTTCCAAAATTTATTGCATTTATTTTCTATTTTTAAAGTCTGGTTTCCATTTTTCTGCTATTTTCTTCATTAACTTATATTTAACTAAAATTTATTTATTTATTTTTAAGCATGCATTTTATTTTTGTGTTCTTATCTTTATTTATAAATATTTTTCAGGTACATAAAAACTTTCCGAAATTTGTTGCATTTATTTTCATATTTTTAAGCCTGGTTCACAATTTTTACTATTTTTCTTAATTTAATTATATTTAATTAATATTTATTTATTTATTTTTGTTTATTTACTATATTTTCATGTTTGTATCTATATTTATGCATATTTTACTTGTATTTAAAAATTTCAAAAAGAATTATAGATATATGAAGAGTTTTGTGACCTTTTATTTGCTTAAGTCTTTTTGTATTCTTGACTTTTCATTTCAACCAACATCTCTTCATTTTTGCTGCCTTAACTCCCTACTTTCAGCTGACCGCTTCCTCATTTGTTTCTCAAGCAAAAAAACTTATCAACTCATAAAATATTTCGGCCATCAACCTAAGAAAGTTTGGTAAAATTTTATTTCTTTTTCATTGTTTTCTACTTGGTTATATTGTTTTGCTCTTGCTTTCTTCACCTTCTAAGCTCGGCCCCTCACCACTCCATCACCTTGGCCGCCTCTACCACCACCTGAACTAGTCATCACCACCTCTAGTCCAACCCCAAGCCAGGCCGTGCATCATCTATGACCAGATCCACCACAAAAATGCAAAAACTCCACTTGAACAAGCATAGCCGAGCTTCACCTTAGCACCACCACCTCAAACTCCTCCTTGGCCGACCCATACACCACCACTACCAGCCTGTAGTTGACATGTGACCCTCTGCCATGTCATCCTTGACCCACCTAAAGACTGGTCGTGCCCTTGTTGCCTTTGGTCGTGACCTATATTTGCTTGAAACATTGTGTGTTACCTTAGCTTGTGTAGTTTCATGCGTACATACCTTTGCACCATCATCTAATCCATGCTAGGCCAACCCTATGAACCCAAAACCAGATCCAAACCCACTCATTAACCATGCGTTTCTGACCTATTGCTGAAACATAGGTGGTTGAAGGCAAGTGCAAGTGGTTTGGAGATGTTTTGTGCATGAATTTATATGCTGTTTAAAATTTTTGTGAAGTGTTATTCATTTTTATTTGTTTTGTTTAATATTGAACAAGGCAATTAACTTTGGCTCTCCCACTCTCAAATCATCGTCGTGTTATCGTGCCTTTCAAGATCTTTGTTGTGCTTTTGGTTGTCATCTCCAGCTTATACAGGTGAGTTATTCTCACCAGACAGTTTTATACTTATATGACTAGTAAACCGATCACATTTGAATCTGTAAAATACATCACCATGTTACACCTACTATGTTATGATCATATGATGTTCACCCATGCTTAAACACCTGTTATATCATCTGTTACTGTTATATAATGTTATTGTATTATTTATATTAGTTTATTACACTGCAAGTTCCCTTTAGATTAGAATCACTATGGGTTGAAATGATACATACCCGAACGGACTTTAGAATAAGGGAAAATCGTTATGGGTTGAAATGATAGGCCTGAACAATTTTCAATTATTTTATTTTACTTGGGATTGCGGGTTTGAAATGATAAAAACCGGGTTTTCTTTGTAAATTATGGGTTGAAATGATATATTACCCATATCACTTTACCTAGGCTAGAAAATGATATACAGACCCGTGGTTAAAATATATTTTTCTAAAAATTTTAAATTATTTTAGAAATGTAAATGTTATAATATTTTGATTTAAAACTTAATTATAAATGATTTTTGTAAAGTATTATTGATTTTCTGAAAATTTATAAGTGAAATAAATTTAGGGTAAAGTTAGAAATTTGAAATATAAGTTATTTTGGAAATTTTGATTTTATGATAAATTTATGATATTTTGAATTAAAATGAATTTAAAATGATTTTATATAATAAAGTTAAAAAGTTAAATAAATGAATGTTTGAGTTGAATTTTGAAATATAACTTAAATTGGAAATTTATGAATTTTATTTAAAGGTGAATTTCAAGTTGAATAAATAAAATGAGAATAAGTTATATTTGTGAATGTAAACTTAAAGGCTAAGTTAAAATTTAATTATAAAGAATTGAAATTGAATGTGTGAATTATTATTAAATATTGATTTTTGAATGGAAATTTAACTTTATAAAATCATGAATATAAGGGTATTTAAATGGTTGTTTTAAAAGTGAAAATATATGATTTTATAAGTTTAAAAATGATTTAAATAAACATTTAATTGTTTATGAAGGTATAGTGAATATTTGAAATTTAACTAACACCATTTGTGAAATGCTATTATTTCTAATGAAAAGGATATTACAGCATTTGTATATGCTGTAGTTGATGTAAATGAACTAAAAGGCCAAATTGAATTAAAGGCTATTATAGCACTTTGTAAGTGTTGAATTTAACTAAGGTTTTATTTGAACTTAAGTAACCTTATTACAGTATTTTAAATGCTGTCTTCTGTTAAATTGTATTGTTTTAGGAGCAACTTTTCGTAGCATTTTCTGAATGCTGTGAAAGGTGAATTTTCACTGTTTTGATAAACTTAATTGAATAAATGAATTTTGAAAAAAAGATTAAATTTTGGAAATTTAATAATATAATTTTTAAATATAATAAATTCATTTTAATGATTTAAATAAAGTAATTTGATTTGAAATATAAACTATTTTGAAATGTGAATTGAAATTGAATTTTAAATTTGAATAAAATGAATGTGGTTTGAAATGATATAATAAGTTGGATATTTTGAAATGGATTTGAAATGATATTGAATTGTTAAATGATATTTGATTTTTGAAATATAAATACCATTTCTAAATTATAACTACGGGTTATAATAACGATTGGTTGTTAAAGAGACCGAGATCGGATATGGACGTACTCTCTGTCGATACCAAAAACCACTTTAACAACTGTGTAAGCGGTGGAGATTCCAGAATGAAGTACGATGGTGACGATATTCCTGAGGAACATTACATGGACCCGACTCCTGTGATGTGACACCCCACCTCTATACTCACGCTAGCCAAGGACACTACCGGGTAATGCCGTCAACTAGAACGAAGAATAAGGCTGTTGAGGAGCGACCATCTGTGTAATTACTTTTTGCGTGCACCGGTATGTCAAATAGTATAATATGCCTTTATTTTCAAGAGGAAATCCGACATGCCGATACAAACTCAAAGCTACTACATAGTGGCTATATGATCTTCGAAAACAAATATAGAAATAAGCATAACACAAATCAGTCACAGATATTCATATCAAAAAGGAAGAAACATATATGAATATAATACATAAAAGTGTACATCAGAGTAGTGGTCAAACAAGATCCACAATATCACAAAAGAATAGATACAAGTGTCGGACAAAAGAATAAGTATACATCAATGAGTCTATATCTCGAGTGTATAACAACAAAAACTACCAATCTAACGTAGTTAGCCAAAAGTCAGATAATACTCCCAGATGAGGAGTCAAAAAGAAGCACCTATTACATCTCGGTCCGACCCGAGTATTATTTAATAAGAAAATAATAAACCGATCAGTCTTGCTATAAATATCAGATAAATATGAGATAGAATATGAGATATAACAAAAACGTATGATAACAATAATGTCAGACTATGAAAAGTATACATTAGAATATCTACCAAAATCATACAATATCTCAAAAGTCTCATAACATCAAAAAGAATGTCATATTCTTTATTTTATTCACCGAACCACAAATATTGACATCATATCGCTGCCAATCATAAAAGCTGGTGAAACAAAAATTATAGAAATCTTCAATTAGAAATCCAGAAATCGCAAAAGGGGGAGGCCTATCACAAAATGGGAGCATGAAAACTCACCAACATGGGTGTCACAAACGGGACGCTATCCCATGGTCGCTAACCATAGAGCCGGTGCAACGACGTAGTACAATATCGGTACGCCCGAGGAACCATAAACTCAAATAATTCGAAACAACGATGTAGTACAATGGTACGCCCGCTGATCCTGATAAGCCGAAACAACAACGTAGTACAAAGGTACGTCCGATGAACCGAACTCCACAAAAGAATATGGGTCGCTAGCCCACAAAAATTGAGTTGAAACTCCAAATAATACATAGGTCGTTAGCCTATAAAAGAAATTAGACGAAACTCAATAAAACGAGGTACGGTCACCTACGTGGACAAAGAAACATAGCATATAGCTAGTCTAAATCACATAAAATGGTCATCAATGATCATCGAGAAGTGTAAACTACATTAAGCTAGTAAATAAATGAGTTTAGCTTCATGTCCCATAACCACTGGCTTAACTTAAGTATTTACGAACAAATTGTAGATCTCCACTCGAAAATTGTCACAAGAGGTTCAATCTAACAAATCCAAGAATTAACCGACGAGGTATACGCAAGCGTTTCATACCACTTGTTTTACTAAGCCGTTTAATTAGATTTCTCATACAAGTGAGGTAAAGGTTTGTATATGCTTGTAGATTGGAAAACGGTTTAAGAAATGAGCTTTGTAATAAAATAGTGTTGAAATCGTTTTGATAAAAGAGTTTTGATATTTACTACTAGTATTGAAACCTTTATATTTTTAAACTGACAAATCACAAAAATGATTGTAGAAACAATCAATCACCAAAATTCACATTCAAAGACGTGAATTGAATCCAAAGAAATCGATAGCGAATCCATCAAGGTGGATGTTCCAAAAATCCCGATGAAAATGTCATCAAAGTGGATAATAAATGATAACAACAAATGGGAATCAACACAAATCAATTAAATTTGGAAACTCAAGCTAAATAGGCAAAACAAGAAGATTCAGACGTCTGAAGTGTATGATTCAGACGTCTGAATCTGGAAAATAAAATATTTTCCAGAACATAATCCAGACGTCTGAACCTATAAATTCAGACGTCTGGAAATGTCAATTTTTAGCCTATTTCTTCTCTGGTTCAATTCAAACCCATTTAGACGTATGGAACCTTTAATTCAGACGTCTGAATACTAGGAAATAAAAATTCCAAGTATAATTTCAGACGTCGGAAATAAGGTTTTTAGACGTCTGAAACTGTTGCTCAGGCACTTTTCTGAACCTAGGCCAATAATGCCCAAAATAATTACCGGAAGCGATCGGACGAGCGACGACGACTAAGGATTTATGCCAACCGATAACCCAGCCTTAATGGCTCTTCGATACGCCTCGAATATCAATGTCCAAATACCCATATAAGAATTTTTCATACATTTTGCTTGCAAAACACCAAAAATTGGAATATTCACCAAAGAATTCCAAATCAAAAGCAAATTGACATGAATAAGTGTTAGGAATTCATACCTAACAACAAGGATAGATATAGACATAGATGTGAGATAAAAAGCTCACCTTTACACCCAAAACAAATGAAGAAGGTGCTATAGAGCAATGGCAAGGACAATCACTCTTCAATTCCAGCCCAATAAGCTTGAATCTAAGCTTAAAAGAGAAACATTTCCTAAGTTAGGTTTAGCAATTTTTGAGATTGAAAAGTGAACGAGTTAGAGAAGATGAAGAGAAAGCTTACCAAAGCTTCTTCTTTAAATTTGGAGTTAAAGCTTGGATTTTGCAAATGGAACTAGGCTTAGGATTTCCTAATTCTTTTTCTCCTCCACCATTTTTATCTGGAGCTTGAGAGTGTTAGGAAAATGACGTGAATCAAGATAAGTGGGGGTGGAGCTAGGGCTTGTGTTAGGATATAGGGCTGAAACCCAAACCAAAGCCCAAAGTGATAAAGTAGAAAAATTCTACTAACTCCAAACATATCAATGTTTATACTCAAAAAGGTCGCAAATGTCATTTTGAACTCAATGGGGGTGGTCTCGAGTCCTAATTCGACCATTTTCAAAAGGTAGCTTTTTGGACTATAATCCGACAAACGATGAAATATTTAAGTAAAATATTTAAATATTAAATCGTAAAATATGTGGGTTGTTACTGACTCCCCTACTTAAAGAAATTGCGTCCTCGCAATATTTAAGAAGAAAAATAGAAGTAACAACCATAAAAGCATATCATCTCAAAAGAAATTTGAAACAAAAAGTTCACCTCAAAGAGCACGAGAAAGTAAGTCCGGATGTGTTCGCTCGATGAATTCTCTAGATTCCCAAGAACAATCATTAGGATTTGAAGACCATTTAACTTTCACGAGAGGAACATCTTTATTTCGAAGGCATTTAACCTCCGAAGCAATGATTCGAATAGGATGTTGCTCATAAGTCAAATTAGGTGAAACTTAAATTTCTTCAACAATACCGAACTCAAGAATAGAATCGAAATGTCGAAGGCATTTTCATAATTGAGAAACGTGAAACACGTCATGAATAGCAGAAAACTGAGCCGGTAATAAAAGTCGATAAGACACGGAACCAATACGTTCGGTGATGGGAAATGGACCAATATATCGAGGTGCTAATTTTCCCGATCGACTGAAACGCACAACACCCTTCATAGGTGAAATACGAATAAACACAAATTCTCCCATAGAAAATTCCAATTTCCTTCTTCGGTTATCGACATAGGATTTTTGCCTACTTTGAGCTTCTTTCATCCTATGGTGGATAAGATCAACCTTTTCTGCGGAATCTCGAATAAAATCTGAACCTAAAACCATCTTCTCACCGGCCTTAAGCCAACAAGAAGGAGATCGGCATGGTCTTCCGTAGAGTGCCTCAAAAGGTGCCATACCAATACTATATTGGAAGCTATTATTATAGAAAAAGTCAACAAGAGAAATATTCCCAACTTCCACCAAAATCAAGAACACATGCACGAAGAAGATCTTCAAGAGTTTGATTCACTCGTTCAGTTTATCCATCGGACTGGGAATGATAAGCGGTGCTAAAATTAAGCTTTGTTCCCAAATCTTTTTGAAGACTTCCAAAATCCACTAGTAAACAATGGATCACGATCGCTAACAATAGAAGTAGGAACCCCATGTAATTTTACAATTTATTTAATAAAGAGCTTGGCCAAAAGAGGAACGGTCCGATTGGACCGAACGGGAATAAAATGGGCGGATTTTGTAAGTCT
This sequence comes from Allium cepa, assembly GCA_030765085.1. Classification (NCBI taxonomy): domain Eukaryota; kingdom Viridiplantae; phylum Streptophyta; class Magnoliopsida; order Asparagales; family Amaryllidaceae; genus Allium; species Allium cepa. The sequence goes on from CM060934.1 coordinate 289,605,024, forward strand.
ATCAACTATCACCCATAGGCTATCATGATCCGAACGAGAACGGGGAAGGCCATCAATAAAATCCATGAAAATTTGATCCCACTTCCATATTGGAATTTCTAAAGGTTGCAATAATCCACTGGGCCTTTGATGCTCGGCCTTGACAAGTTGGCAAGTCATGCAATGCTTAACAAAGTTAGCAATATTAGATTTCATTCCATCCCAATAATAAAGTTGCTTCATATCCACGTACATTTTGCTACTACCGGGATGAATGGTAAATTTAGAACTATGAAAATCTTCTAAAATATCTTTGCGAAGATCACTAATATTTGACACGATAAGTCTACCAAATTTTCGAATATCGCCACGAAAATCAATATCAAAATCTTTCAAACCTTCAATATCACTTTTATCCCCACAACTTTGGCTAAGAAGAGCCAATTCTGGATCTAGCTTTTGAGCTTCAAGGATGCGGTCTAAAAGAAAAGGATGAGCCTCAAGGCTACATAAAAAAGAGATGCACATTAATTGGATTCACTATCTCGAATCTCACAAGGGGATAACGTCTCGAGATCATTCCATTCGGATATCATCATAGAAACAACCGCTTGTTGCTTACGACTAAGTGCATCGGCAACAGATTTCCCTTTTCGACAGTATAAAGAATATTAAGATCATAAGATGCAAGAAACTCGAGCCAATGTTGTTGACGCAAATTAAGTTCCTTTTGAGAAAATAAACACTTTAAAGATTTATGATCGGTATAAAGAACAAATTTCTCTCCCAAAAGATAATGATGCCAAATTTGAAGGGCGAAAACAATAGCCGCGACTTCTAAATCATGAGTGGCATATCTAGTCTCGACAAGCTTTAATTGCCTAGAAGCATAAGCAATAACACGTTTTCTTTGCATAAGAACGGCACCCAACCCGGCACGACTAGCATCAGTATAAACAACAAAATCTTGGTTCCCTTCGGGAATCACAGTAATAGGAGCATCAGAAAGGGGTTCTTTTAATTTCTGAAATTAAGCTTCACATTTGTCCGACCAAATGTATTTAACTCCTTTCTTTGTCAAGCTAGTAAGAGGCACGGAAATTTTAGAAAAGTCCTTTATGAACCGATGGTAATAACCTGTCAATCCAAGAAAGCTATGATTCTCTGTCGCACTCTCCGGTCTCTTCCAGTCTTGTATCGCTTCAATCTTTGAAGGATCCACGGAAATCCCGGATTCGGAAATAATATGGCCAAGAAACTTCACACGAGATTGCCAAAGTGGCATTTAGAAAATTTTGCTTTTAATTGATTGCTCCTAAGAGTTTCCAATATAATCCGAAGATGCTTTTCATGCTCTTTCTCGGTTTTAGAATAAACAAGAATATCATCTATAAAGATGAGAACAAATTGATCGAGGAAGTCTTTGGAAACTAGATTCATAAGGTCAACGAAATAAGCCGGAGCATTTGTTAAACCAAATGGCATAACAAGCCATTCATACGATCCATAACGAGTACGGAATGATGACAAAGGAATGCTATCCTCTGCAATACGAAGCTGATGAAAAGCGGTTGCTAAGTCTAATTGTGAAAAGACTTTGGCCCCACTAAGTTGATCGAATAGATCATCAATCCAAGGTAAATGATATTTATTCTTGATAGTAAGATCATTAAGCTTGCGGTAGTCAACGCAAAGCCTAAGTGTACCATCGGATTTCTTCATAGAAATAGCTGAAGCTCCCCAAGGAGAGGAACTAGAACGAATAAATTGCTTCATCTCCAATTCGGATAATTGTTTGCGCATCTCTTCATTTCCCTTATTGGACATACGATAAGGAGGACGAGTAATAGGTAAAGCTCCAGGAATTAGATTAATTCTGAACTCAATTGCTCGCTTAGGTGGTAATCCCAAAATGTGCTCAAATATGTCAGAAAATTCACGAACAACATGAATAAGAGAAATGACATCTTCCTCATCATCATTATCGTCATCATGAGGATTTAAAGAATATAAAGATGCTACCAAGTTGGAATCCGAATCTTTAAGAATAATAGAAATTTGCTTAACAGATAGAGGATGTCGAAGATGAATAATCCGCTCAGGACATAGGATTTGAGCTTCATAAAGGTTAAGCCAATCCATACTCAAAATCATTCTGAAACCTAAGTAACGCATGACATGCAAATCTCCTCGGAAAGAAAAATCACATAAAATAATCTCGACATCACTACAAAGCAAACTGAGTGTTGTGGATCCACCGACCGGATTCACAATTCTCAAAGAAGTCATTAGAGCAACAACACTTAAAGAAAAACTATCAACAAGTTCTTTTGATATAAAAGAATGGGACGCACCCGTATCGAAAAGAACTCGAATAGGTTGATCACGAAACATAATAATGCCATCAAGGATAGAAGGAGAAATACCTTGACCATGAGAAATGTTGCTAGTGGCTTGTGCAACATTTAACTTTCCCTCCTTCTTGCCTTGAAGTTTGGGACATGAAGATAAAAGATGACCCGAACACTTGCAATAACGACAAAAGAGAGGTTTCGGACATCTATTGGCATAATGGTCCTTAGAACCATAATTATAGCATTGCCATCACTAGGGATAGGAGTCTTTGCTACCGAAGATGCTTGTTTTCCTTTCTTGTTGAGATTAGGGCCTTTGAATTTAATAGGCCTTTTCTTGTTGTTGTTGAAGTTTGGTTTGGCACCCACAACTTCAACATCACTTTCCTTATCTACCTCTTCAAGTCGACGAGCGATATCAATAAGTTGATCGAAAGCAACTTCTAATTTCAGAAGTAATGGCTTCTTGAGATTTCTATTCAAGCCACAGACAAATCTCTAATTCTTCTTCAATGGGGTATTAATGTACTCAACCCCGTATTTAGAAAGAGATTCGAAAGACGCGACGTATTCCATCACAGAAGATTCACCTTGAACAAGGTCAATAAAACGACGGGCCAAAGTCACTTTCTCAGCTTCCGACACAAACTTTGATTCGAATCTTTCCCGGAATTGCTCCCAAGTAAGATCTTCTTCAATAATTTCAGAGATAAGAAGCTCATACTAATCTAATGCTCTTTCCTGGAGCATACTAGAAGCCACTTGGACTTGATGAAGATCAATAAGATTCATGCGAGAAAAGATGCGATCGCATGTTTTAAGCCCAGCTTGGACCTGAATAACACTTTCGGAACCCCTGAATGGCTTCCAACCCAAGTTCGTATAGTCACTGCATAAGCGTGCAAACCCGTACTTAGGGTGGGTAGGCTCTGGAACGGGTCCAGCAGCTTGAGCATTCTTCACAAGATCAATAAGTTATTGTGCACACATAAACACTCCATCTTGGGGAGCAACACTAGATTGACTAGCGCTGGGACGACCAGGTCTAACCATTTCTCTTCTTTAAGAAAGAAAGAAAGAAGAAGAAAAAGGTTATTCACAAAATGAATATCAAACAATAATGATTGATAAAACAAGGCATCACAAAAGAAAATAGGATAAGACGGTATGAAGACTCAAATTAAATCCTAAGGCACGACTTCTAAGATGGACTTAGGACGGTGATCCTTGTTAAACTATTCTACATTGTTTGAAGTTTGGCTCTGATACCAAGCTGTGACACCCCACCCCTATACTCATGCTATCCAAGGACACTACCGGGTAATTCCGTCAACTAGCACGAAGAATAAGGCTGTTAAGGAGCGATCATCCGTGTAATTACTTTGTGCGAGCACCGGTATGTCAGATAGTATAATATGCATTTCTTTTCACGAGGAAATCCGACATGCCGATACAAACTCAAAGCTACTATACAGTGGCTATATGATCTTCGGAAACAAATACATAAATAAGCATAACACAAATCAGTCACAGATATTCATATCACAAAGGCGGAAACATATATGAATTTAACACATAAAAGTGTACATCAGAGTAGTGGTCAAACAAGATCCACAATATCACAAAAGAATAGATACAAGTGCTGGACAAAAGAATAAGTATACATCAATGAGTCTATATCTAGAGTGTATAACAACAAAAAATACCAATCTAATGTAGTTAGCCAAAAGTCGGATAATACTCCCAGATGCGGAGTCAAACAGAAGCACCTGTAACATCTCGGTCTGACCCGAGTATTATTTAATAAGCAAATAATAAACGGATCAGTCTAGCTATAAATATCAGATAAATATGAGATAGAATATAAGATATAACAAAAACGTATGATAACAATAATGTCGTACTATGAAAAGTATACATTAGAAAATCCACCAAAATCATACAATATCTCAAAAGTCTCATAACATCAAAAAGAATGTCATATTCTTTATTTTATTCACCAAACCACAAATATTGACATCATATCGTTGCCAACCATAAAAGCTGGTGAAACACAAATTCCATAAATCATCAATTAGAAATCCAGAAATCGCAAAAGGGGGAGGCCTATCACAAAACGGGAGCATGAAAACTCACCAACACGTGTATCACAAATGGGACGCTATCCCATGGTCGCTAACCATAGAGCCGGTGCAACGACGTAGTACAATATCGGTACGCCCAAGGAACAAGAAACTCAAATAATTCGAAACAACGATGTAGTACAACGGTACGCCCGCTGATCCTGATAAGATGGAACAACGACGTAGTACAAAGGTACGTCCGATGAACCGAACTCGATAAAAGAATTTGGGTCGCTAGCCCATAAAAATTGAGTCGAAACTCCAAATAATACATAGGTCGTTAGCCTATAAAAGAAATGAGATGAAAATTAATAAAACGAGGTACCGTCCCCTACGTGGACAAAGAAACATAGCATATAGCTAGTCTAAATGACATAAAATGGTCATCAATGATCATCGAGAAGTGTAAACTACATTAAGCTAGTAAATAAATGAGTTTAGCTTCATGTCCCATAACCACTGGCTTAACTTAAGTATTTACGAATAAATTGTAGATCACCACTCGAAAATTGTCACAAGAGGTTCAATCGAACAAGTCCAAGAATTAACCGACGAGGTGAACGCAAGCGTTTCATACCACCTGTTTTACTAAGCCATTTAATTAGATTTCTCATACGAGTGAGGTAAAGGTTTGTATATGCTAGTAGATTGGAAAATGGTTTAAGATACGAGCTTTGTAATAAACTAGTGTTGAAATCGTTTTGATAAAAGAGTTTTGATATTTACTACTAGTATTGAAACCTTTATATTTTTAAAGTGACAAATCACAAAAATGATTGTAGAAACAATCAATCCCCAAAATTCACATTCGAAGACGTGAATTGAATCCAATGAAATCGATACCGAATCCATCAAGGTGGATGTTCCAAAAATCCTGAAGAAAATGTCATCAAAGTCGATAATAAATGATAACAACAAATGGGAATCAACACAAATCGATTAAATTTGGAAAGTCAAGCTAAATAGGCAAAAATAAGCAGATTCAAACGTCTGAAGTGTACGATTTAGTCATCTGAATCTGGAATATAAAATATTTTCCAGAACATAATTCAGACGTCTAAACCTATTAATTCAGACGTCTGGAAATGTCAATTTTTAGCCTATTTCTTCTCTGGTTCAATTCGAACCAATTCAGACGTCTGGAACCTTTGATTCAGACGTCTGAATATTGGGGAATAAAAATTCCCAGTATAATATTCAAACGTCTGAATAAGGTTTTCAGACGTTTGAAACTGTTGCTCGGCCACTTTCCTGAACCTAGGCCAATAATGGCCAAAATAATAACCGGAAGCGATCGGACGAGCGACGACGACTAAGGATTTATGCCAAGCGACAACCCAGCCTTAATGGCTCTTCGATACGCCTCGAATATCAATGTCCAAATACCCATATAAGATATTTTTTCATACATTTTGCTTTCAAAACACCAAAAATTGGGATATTCACCAAAGCAATCAAAATCAAAAGCAAATGCACATGAATAAGTATTAGGAATTCATACCTAACAACAAGGATAGATATAGACATAGATGTGAGATAAAAATCTCACCTTTAAACCCAATACAAATGAAGAAGGAGCTATAAAGCAATGGCAAAGACAAATCACTCTTCAATTCCAACCCAACAAGCTTGAATCTAAGCTTAAAAGAGAAACATTTCCTAAGTTAGGTTTAGGAATTTCTGAGATTGAAAAGTGAATAAGTTGGAAAAGATGAAGAGAAAGCTTACCAAAGCTTCTTCTTTGAATTTGGAGTAAAAGCTTGAATTTTGCAAATGGAACTAGGCTTAGGATTTCCTAATTCTTTTTCTCCTCCATCATTTTTATCTAGAGCTTGAGATTGTTAAGAAAATGAAGTGAATGAAGATAAGTGGGGGTGGAGCTAGGGCTTGTGTTAGGATATAGGGCTGAAACCCAAACCAAAGCCCAAACTGATAAAGTAGCAAAATTCTACTAACTCCAAACATATCAATGTTTATATTCAAAAAGGTCGCAAACGTCATTTTGAACTCAATGGGGGTGGTCTCGAGTCCTAATTCGACCGTTTGCAAAAAGTAGCTTTTCAGACTATAATCCGACTAACGATGAAATATTTAAATAAAATATTTAAATATTAAATCATAAATTATGAGGGTTATTACACGTGAGTTGGCATAAGGTGGCTAAAACAGGAGCGATCTTGGGCCAAAAGAGGTAGCACCTCTGCCCGGACACACTTCTTCGATACCATTCTATTACTATTGTGATCAATTGGGTGCACCCCTTGATTTTTGGAGTGTTGTTCGGAGTGGGCGTAGTGGCTGCTACGTTACCACCAGCCCGTGTGCGTAATTGGTATATCTACCCTGGCATTGCCTTATGTGCCGTGTTACCTACTATACCGAGCCTTTACTACGAGTTTGTTTTGCTCCCGTAGCCCATGTGGTATCCTCTTATAGTCTTCGGATCTGGAGATATCATGATATTGGATGTACTACTGGGACTATTATGTGTGAAGGCTGATATGGGTAAGCCCGGAACGCTATTTTAAAGTAAGTTTATTTTACTGTAGACATTATTATAATAGCGTAATATTACTACATAGTAAATAGTTTAACGGATCCTTAGAGGATGGGCGGTCCCTGGCATCCTTTAAGTTACTTGTACCTTATTGCAGTTCACTTGAGTTTTTGCTATAAGGTACAAGTAACTTAAAGGATGCCAGGGACCGCCCATCCTCTAATACATCCTCTAATAGTTTAACGGATCCTTTAAGTTTTTGCTATAAGGAGGATGAGCTGGTCTTCGCTGGAGATTCTACATATCTTTTTATATCTATTTCTGTTTCAGCTGTTCTAGTTTATCTCATATATTAGTGAACTTCTTTGTATTTGGGATTTCCATTATGTTGTTTCGGACTGTTATTATGTATTTGCTTTGAGTCTTTGTTATAGTATTTTCATGAACTACTATTGTATTTTATATTCCACTACGAGATATTCTGATTGTTCTATGTCTGTGATTCTGTGTATTTGATTTCATTTGCTCCAAATTTATTTACAATCTGTTATTTTGCATCATTCAAGTCTGACATGTGTGGATTATTGTCGATTTGAATGGTACGAAATGGCGGGTCGTTACAATAATAATGAATAATAGTAAAATAAACTTACTTTTAAATAGCGCTAAGGGGTTACCCATATAGCCCTTACCACGTAATAGTCCCAGTTGTCCATCCAGTATCAACGTATCTTCAGATGGGGAGACTACCCTAAATACTTCACGGGCTACGGAAGAAAAACAAACTCGTACAAGGCACGCTAGGGTAGGTGAAACGGCACACAAGGAAATGCCAAGGTAGATATACTAATTACGTACACGGGCTAGTGGTAACGCGTAGCAGCTACTACCGCCCACCCCTAGCCACACCCCCAAATCAAAAAAAATAATCAAAAGTGGCCGCCGAATCAATCCAAAAGTCAGAGTATAATATCAAAGGGATGTGTCCGATCAGAGGAATGACCTCATTGGCCCGAGATCGCTCCTATTTTAGCCACCATATGCCAACTCACGGGAGTTGGGTCCACGTATATACCTCAAAGGAACGTCGTCGCCATCCTACTTCATTGTGGAACCTCCTCCGCATACACGGTTGTTAAAGTGGTTTTCGGAGTTGGCAGAGAGTATGACAACTTCCTATCCCGGTCTCTTTAACAACCAAACGTTATTATAACACCGCGGTTACTTCAAAATAATTTATACTTCAAAACCGGAATATAATATCCCTTTCAAAACCATAAAAATACGATATCATTTCCGCTTTAAAAACCAAATCAATATGATATCATTTTTATAAAACCCAAATCAATATAATATCATTTTTTTCAAATATATCCTTTTCCCAAAATCATAGCATTTTCAAATCAGAATACCTTGAAATCCACAACTTTGAAACATAACTTTCAATACTTAAATGGTTTAATATTAAATTACTTTATATAATAAGTTAGCTTCTTTAATTTCACAAATCAATTCCAAATACAGATTTGAATCCCCAAATAAACCATTTCAATTTCCATATGTTTCAAAGCTTTAAATATTCCACCATTTCAAAACTAATTCTTTGATAATCATCAAATTCAATTACTATTATTTAGATTTGAAATGTTTACGTAATAAATCCAATATCATTTACGAAAACTTTTAACTTCACATAACCGGATATTCTTTCAATTTATTTAACTTGATATATTCATTTAAATCAACTCTATATTCATTTAAATCACTCTAAACCAAATCAAGTTATAAGAATCATACCCTTTAAAATCTCAATTTTATTTAAATTTCAAATCAAATTTATTCGAGTATAATTCTTAAATAATTCAACTCAAACCAATCTCATATTTATCTTCCAACTTAATTTTTATTTAAGTCATTAAAAACTCTATACATACAATATCTTAAATAGCTACTTAACCATATAATATAAAACAATCAAACTCCATTTTTAAACTTATTTTTATTAAACAAATTTATACATAGCTTAAATTCAAGAATTTAACAATATATATATAATAATAATATTATTAATATAATGTCAAAAATTAATATTTATTAAACCATATATTTCTTTCCAAAACCATAGAAAATCATTTCAAAATATATTTATATATAGACCACGGTGTCTGTATAAAATTTTCTACCCAATGGTCAAGTGATACGGACATTTATCATTTCAATACATAATTTAAAATAAAAATACGGTTATATATCATTTCAAACCGCAATCCCGATTGAAATAAAACATGCATAACAACTTATAGTTTATAATAATATATAATACAACATCCATTCAACCAAAATCAATCATCAACCATTTTTCATCGTCCAATTCAAACGATAACATCAATATATAACAGAAAATAAGCAATAGGTATTTATTGACAGTTCATATTCAATAATAAATTAAACAACTATTTAACTGACAGTTTATATGCAAGAATAAATTAATAACAATTCAATTTAATAAATTCAAACAGTCATAAATGAATTTCAAATCACATCGAAAATTAATTTAACACACATAAGAAATTTTAGAAGTTGTGAATGGGTTAAAACACTCACCTTTTGAATTTAAATTGAATTCAAATCCAATTTAACCCCAAAATTCCAACAGTCTCAGAATCCGTCCGAACCAGCTTCATAATATCCGAAATTTCAATACGATCCTAGCGAAGAATACCGCGCGTGAATTCGACCTCGTATGTGGAAGTTATGTTGATTAAAAGTTATACATTTTAAAAAATAATTAAAAATAAAAATAAATAGAATAGTACACGTCACCCACGAGAAACCCTACCCAGCACAGTGACACGCGTGTAACTCTCTCATGCGAATTGCGCCGCCACGCCTTCAACCGCGTTCGCCAACTCCTGATGCGCGCTATCAGAGGTCGCCGCACGATCACCCCTGACCGACCATGCCTAAGGCCTCGCGAACCCCCGCCAGTTCCACGTCGGTCAAACCCAATCAGAAGCCGCCGAAATTAGAAACCCTAGGTCCAAAATTCACGACGATCTAGCCATCAAATCGTCGAACGGACCATACCGATGCAATCCTCTTGGTCCTCTCTGCAAAACCCTATATCAATTCGACGATCTGATGAAGTCGATCAACGCACGATGAGCGACCAAAGATAAACCGTCAATTTCTGGGCAATCAGTGATTCGAATTGGAAAACGAATCACAAAATTGAGATTCGCTCTTCGAGAGCTTTCCTATGATTTAAAATATGATATGGTTTGTGGAGTTTGAAATTTTGATTTGAATTTGATATTGAAATTGGAAGGGAATTTTTGTTTTGTCTGCCATTGAAATAAGGAGGTGAGGAGAAATTGTACGTCCAGACAATGACAATGAGGAACAACTAGGGTTAATAACAGGGAATGTATAGACAAAGCTGAAATAGAATAGACCGGATCGATTGGATATACGCGTCAAACGATAAAATGGCCCGAAAAAGCCCGTTTTGACTCCCTAACGAAATTGGGTCAATCCATATATCAAAATAGATGTTTCTAAATATTTTAAATGCGATGGAACAGCTTTCAAGTCCAAATTCCATTGTATGGAGAAGTTATGCCAAAATCAAGTTATTTCAAATGATTTCAATCAATTTCAATTTCATTGATTTCAAGGCGTTTCAAGCCCGTACAATCACACGACAAGCCCAATCGTTATGAAACTTGAAATCCTATAATAATTCACTGTTACGGATCCGATGAAACTGGTTTCATAGAAATCCGAGTCAGTGGCCAAAATGGCTATTTTCCAATTAATTAAATAAATTAATAATTAATTAACCAATCAAATTTACAATTTCAATTCTATAGTTTACAAATTTTATCACTTGATTTATTTAGCCATTTATAACAATCTAAAACTAATATTCATGTTGATTCAATGTTAATTATTTCAATAATTACTATCTTTGCTTTCAATTTCAATAATTCAGAAATTACAAATTTTATTTTCAATAATTCCATTTAATTGACTTTTCATCCTATTATCCAATCTATTATTATCAAATGGACGAAATTTACATTGGATTCATAATCTATTACATTAATACTCTCACATTTCATCATAATTTCCATTAACGTAATAATTTAATATTTAATTCCACTTATTGGCAATTAATCCAATTATTTAACTTTAAATTCCAATAAATTAATAAATCTTGACTCCCATTCTCTTAATTCACCAAATTGTGATAATATGAATAAATTTAACACTGTCCTCAATAATTCCCTAAATTTGCAATAACATAACATTAAATTTGGGTTTATTGCAACTGATTACCCGTTTTAATTATTAAACTAAATGAACGGGTAACTTATAACAAGTGTTACCATAACTTTAATTGCACTTATGAATTCTCTATTACCAAATAATTGTTACAATTCTTATATACTTCTGACTTTTTTAAATTACCATTAAATATATTATTATTCCATTAGCTAATTCAATATTTACATTGGTTTCTTTCATTTCAATCTCATAGCCAGTTATAACAATTTCCATTCCTTAAATTCAACAACTTTTTCTGTTATGAATAACGTTAACATTATTTCCAAATAATACCTTAATTAACATTAACGTAATATTTTATTTTGATTTATTGCAATAGATTCCAAATTCAATTTCTATTTCTTAATATACCTTAATTTAACAACTTCCAAACATTGTATTACTTCTCACATTAATGTAACTTTTGTTTATATTTATTAAAAGTTGATTTCTCATTTCAATTAATAGACTAAATAAACGGGCAACACATAATTATTGTTGTAACATCCCGCCTTTTCGCACGCTTAAAATCGACACACGTGCCAATTCAAACCATACGGAAGGGCGGATTGTCATGGGGTAAATAAGAAAAAGAAGGAAGAAATAAAGCAAAATAGAATCTTGCAGCGGAAGGATAAAATATAATAATCAAATATACAGTTTATAAAGCTGTTTTACAAAATACTCGATTATACTTACAACATTTATCAGAGTTACACATACCAATAACAATGCAGTGGAACAGTATGAGTATAGTGGACTAATAACAATAATAATAATAGAAATCCCCATCTTCGTCCTCCAGAGCTAAGGTCTTCGAAATCCTAAAACGCTCGTACTGAGCCGAGCGAATTGAAAAGACAAAACACTCGAGTCAGAACTAAAAGATCTTATGTAAGTTAAATCAACAGAGGTAAATTTGAGCGCAGTAACTCAAGAGATGCTCATGATTTACATCTCCTAAGGATCCGTTAAACTATTTACTATGTAGTATATTTCGCTGTTATAATAGTGTCTAATTGTAAAATAAACTTACTTTTAAATAGCATCAAGGCTTTAAATTTTCCACCTTAACATGTAAAATGCCAATAGTCTATACAGTACCATAATACCTCCTGATCGGGAGGCTACCAGAGGATACTCCATAGGTACGACACAAATAGAAACTCGTAGAAGGCGCGCTAGGGTAGGTGACACGGCACAACTAGGCAAGCTAGGGTAGATATACCAATTACACATCTGGTCTGGTGGAAATGCGTAGCCGAAGCTACCGCCCATGTCGGACAAACTCCCCTCTAAAATCAAAGAAATCAAAAGTGGCCACCGAATCAATCCAAAGTCAGAGTATAATATCGAAGAGGAGTATCCGATAAAGGGCGTTAACCCCCTTTGCCCGAGAATCGCTCCTGTTTTAGCCACCTTATGCCAACTCACAGGAGTCTGGTCCACGTATTTACCTCAAAGGAAACGCCACCACCATCCTACTTCATTCTGGAATCTCCATCGCGCACACGGTTGTTAAAGTGGTTTTCGGAGTTGGCAGAGAGTCTGACAACTTCCGATCCCGGTCTCTTCAACAACATATCGTTATTATAACACCACGGTTATTTCAAAATAATCTATACTTTAAAACCAGAATATAATATCTCTTTCAAACCATATAAATAGGATCTCATTTATATTTTTAAAACTCAAATCAATATGATATCATTTTTATTTTATAATTATCTCTTTCCCAAAATCGTAATATTTTTCAAATATATATACCTTGAAACCATAGCTTTGAAACATAACTTTAAATACTTAATGGTTCAAATACTATATTACTTTATAAAATAAACAGCTTCTTCAAATTTCACAATAAATTCCAAATATCAATTTGAACCTCCAAATAAACCATTTTAATTCCCATATATTTCAAAGCTTAAATATTCTATATTTCAAAACTTTGTAGTTCATATATTTCAATCTTTAAATATTCCACTATTTCAAAAAATAAGATTCTTTGATAATTTAATATATATCAAATCCAAATTCCTATTATTTAAATTTGAAATATTTACTTAATAAAACAAATATTATTTAAGTAAAACCCTTAAACTTCAATAACAGGATACTCTTTTAGTTAAATTAACTTGATAATATTCTTTAAATAAATTTGATATTCGTTTAAAATATCAAATCGAAAATCAAGTTATAAGATCATACCCTTTAAATCTTAATTTATTTAATTTCAAAAGAAAATTTCGAGGAAAATTCTTACATACTTTAATTCAAATCATATTCACATTTATCTTCGACCTTACTTTTATTTGAGTTATTATAAACTCTATATACAATAGAATTTCAAATATATTCTTAACCATATTATATAAACGAAATCAACTTCATTATTTAGCTTATTTTAAAATTCGAAACAAATTTATACATAGCTAAATTCAAAAAAGAATTACTACATATATATCAAAATTTAATATTTACTAAACTGTATTCTTTCCAAAACCATAGAAAATCAATTCAAAAATAATTATATATATATACATATATACCGCGGTGCCTGCATATAATTTTCTATCCTATGGTCAAGTGATACGGATATTTATCATTTCAATTCGCAATTTAAAAATAAAAATGCGGTTGTATATCATTTCAAACCGCAATCCCGAATGAAATGAAAATGCATAATAACTTGCAGTTTATACAATATAAATATAGCATTCATTCATCCATCATATCAATCATCAACATTTATCAGTTTATCATCCAATTCAAACAATCAAATCAATAAATAATAATTAATTACCGACAGTTAATTTTTCAATAATAAATTAAATAACTGTTTAACTGTAGTTTATATGCAATAATAAATAAATTTAACTAGCAGTTTATATGCAATAATAAATTGAACTAAAATTTTAACTGGCAATTTATATGCAAAAATGAATTAAATAACAAGTAAATTATATGAATGCAAATTAATTGAGATAATGATGAAATGTATGCCAAACAGCTATAAATAAATTTCTAAACAAATCATAAATCAATTTAACAAACATAAGAAATCTTAGAAGCTGTGAGTGGGTTAAAACACTCACCTTTGGAATTTAAAATCAATTTAAAGCCAAAAATTTGACAGTCTCCAAATTCGTCCAAACCAGCATCAAATTATCTGAAATTCCAATACGAACCTAGCGGAGAAAACCACGCGTGAATTGGATCACATATGTGAAAGTTAAACGAGTTAGAAGTTATAAAGTTTCAATTTCAAAACGAAAAAATAAAAAAAGGACTTTACCACGTCATCATCCCTTCTACCACACGCAACAGACAGGAGCCAAAACCCTATATGCATATCGCGTTCAATATTTATAGCGCCTCCGCCAATTTCGTCGTCGACGACGATTTTCGACCACATCAGGCGACTCCACCCTCACCATCACATCAAACCGCCCCCATAGGCCCCACCATGGCCCTCTCGGTTCCCCCCCATGGCCATCAGGCTGAGCTTGCCACGGAAATTTCCGTGGCCAAAAACAACAATCTCCTTCACCTTCGACGCAAAGTAACCGTATGGATCTGTAGAGGACATCGGGATCTATGCTTTCTCTTTTGATGCCAACGCGAATTATTGAAGGGATCGAGTGAAATAAAGGTTTGAAGGGGGGAAATTCACGACCATTGACAATAGAGATGGCAGCTAGACAATTTTTAGGGTTTTGAAAATAATTTAATAATATAATGTTTTCGTTTAGCGAGCCTTATTTATAGATAGGTCCGAAAACAGCCCGGACTCCGATTTAAGCGTGCCGATAGGCTATCCTAAGGTAAAAAGGCCTTCATAACGCAATGGTACTGGTTTTGAAGCCCAATTCCATCATTTTCGTAGGTTACTATTAAAGTTAACTTGGTTTGAAATGAAAATAATGCCCCGAACAACCCGTTTCGGCTCCGGAAAGAAAATGGATCATCCCATATATGAAAATAGATGTTTTTAAATATTTTAAATGTGATGGAACAAGTTTCAAGGCCAAATTCCATCATATGAAGAAGTTATGCTAAATTCAAAATTTTCAAATTGATTTCAATTAAATCGATTTCAAGGTGTTTCGAGTCCGTACGATCAAACGACAAGTCCGATCGCTACGAAACATGAAATCCTATTATAATTCACCGTTACTGATCCGATGAAACTGGTTTCGTCGAAATCCGATTCAATGGCCAAAATGGCTATTTTTCCATTAATTAAATAATTTAATAATTAATTAATAAAATTCAATTTTTAAATTTCAATCTTAAAATTGACCAATTTTATCACTTTATATTTCTCAATCAAGTTATAATGTTTAACCAAATTAAAAGTCAATTTAAAGTTGATAAATTTAACAATTTCAGTGTTTATCTCAAATTCATTGAAATTGGAAATTGAAAATTAAATTTTCAAAATTTCATTTAATTACCTTTCATTCTATTATTCTGTCTATTATTATCAAAAAGATGCAATTTACATTGGTTCACTATTGTTTACATTTTTTTTCTAAGATTTCCTCTAGATTTCCTTCAACGTAAAATTTTACTGTTATATTTCATTTATTCACAATAAATTCAGAGAAAATAATTTATTTTTTTCCAATTAAATAAATAAATCTACCGTTATATTCTTTAAATTAGCCAACTGTCATATTCTAAATAGGATTAACATTAATTGCATCTTATAAAATTTAACAATTTCAATGACAAATCACATCTACCCTACTGCACAATTTAAGTCGATTAAATAAAATTGATTTCACATTAAATGTTATTAATTGTAAATTAAAATCTAAATAAATTCATTCATTGATTTAAAATCTTGCTATTTAATAATTTGACATTGTATGGGTGTAATTAACAATGAATTATATTACACATCATTAATGTGTTAATTAATTTATTTCCCATTTAACATGCTACTTAATCTCCTCTGATTGCAAACTGATTTCCAAATTTTATGCAACATACTAAAGAAATAAATACATATCTTAATTCATTCGTTTTTTCCCCATTCATTACTTTAATATATCCATTCGAACACTCCTAACCCTATTATTACATTCCACACAAGCTGTAACATTTATTTGCATTTATTACAATTTATTTCAAATTCCAATTAAAAAAAAAGACAAATTAAATAGGTAACCTATAGAAACATTACCGTTACTCGTAGTCACGCAAATAGGCCTTTATTACTTACAATCAATGTAGGCATATATTCCATACCGTGATTGCATTCACTTATGTTCTATCCAAACATACATTTAGATTTTATTTCCATTAAATAAATTTAATATTTACATCTACTTATTTACCATTTACTTCCATTTATACAGTTGCAATTCATTTCGGTTATTATTTCATTAATACTATTCCCAATTTTATTCTTTCAGAATTAAGTACACAATCATATTTAAATAACAATTGTAATGTTTCCACTATTTCTATTTACCCTCCATTATAACATAAACAGTCGTTTCAATCACGTTTGAATTGCATTTTAATTCTTACGACCTTTTTCTTTTATTCATTGGTTAAATGTTTATTTTAATTATTCCTTTATTACTAACCAACCTTATTCCATTCATTAATGCCATCATTTATAAATTATTACATAATTTCATTTATTAATATCCATGATATTCATGTTATTTAATTCCTTTTGCACATTAATTCTTTTACTAAAGTTTACGATCTTTTATTTATATTACTTACCTTTTTTATTATATTAAATTAGTAGCATTCCAATTATACTTCTGGTTATACATTTCATTAGTTAATTTAAAACTCCCGTTTGTTTCTTATATTAAGCTTATAACCAAGTATGACAAATTTCACAATCTCAATTGATTGCAATTACATTTTGAATTTGTAAATCTTAATTTCAATTTCTATATTTAGATTTCTAACGTTTGCTTCATTATAACTTCTAAGATTTTTATTTCTTCCTAAATTTAATTGCAAAATTTAAATTAAACTAACAAATTTATTAATCAAAATTTACGGGTCGCTACTGAAAGTCTATATGAGTGGATCGTATATGATATATATGCAAGTATGAACAACTAACTATATAATATAACTTGATAGATAATAACAGCAACGTAAATTAAAATAATCACACCAGGATTTTATACTGGTTTGGACCTCCCGTCCTACGTCCAGTCCCGAAGCTCCTCTTCGGAATTTCCTTTTAACTAACCCTCACTTGACCCGGAGGAACAAGTTTACAATAGCAGAGTTTCTTTGTCAAGAATGTGTTCTTATAACACGAATGTTGACTATTAAGTACAAGTGCTTCTAATATATATATATATATATATATATATATATATATATATACATACATACATATATCTATCTAGAGGATATTGAATAATGAGTCCTGAATATATGGAAGTGTTAAATACAAGTAGTTGATTGTAAGAGAACGAGTATAAGTTAGAGCATAGGAATTAAGAGCATAAGTGAGTAAGGTAAGATCTTCTCTTGAATTCCCGATGCTATTTATAGTGGTAGAAAGATTCTTTGTGTAGTTGCATCCATTAACAATCGTTGTATAGTACCTCCTGTTGGTGATGAAGAGTTGCAGTGAAGAGGAGCGAACATGTCTTTTCGGATGTGACAGTTGGTCTTTGAAATTACACAGCTGAGTCTATAATCAGACATCTGGAAGGTACCCTCAGACATCTGGCCTTCATATATTTTTTGCGTCTGGTAACATTTCAAACGTCTGTGTTTATTAACCAGACGTCTGGTTGCTATTCAGACGTCAGAGTTTATTATCAGACGTCTGTTTCCTTCTGAGTTGTGAACCAGAGAGTTTAATCAGACGTCTGATTCTGTCTAATTTGCAAACTAGAGGAAACATTCAGACGTCTGGCTACTGCACTCAAACGTCTGAAACTATGCATGTTGCTTTATTTGTGTCTGTGCCACTCCTTTTCAACTTCTACCGATTTGAAGTCTTTTGATACTTTTGTTTTTGTCTCTTTGGCGATGGTACTCTATCATCTACCTGTAAATAAAGATATATATGTATATTCGATTTCCATTATATAGTTGTTATCATCGAAACCATAGAATTGATTCCCTAACAATCTCCCCCTTTTTGATGATGATAACTATTCAATGTACTTATATATATATTAGAAATCTCCCCCTGAATATGTGCTTATTTTTTAATGTTTTATGATTCTATCTATATTTCTCCCCCTTTGACATTATCAAAAAGAATTTACAATCTTTAAGCCAATCGTCAAAAAGAAAATTTTCATTAATAACATGAAGAAGTTACATACATAGGTTTGTACAAAATATAAACATTAAAATTCCTAAATTCTTAGAGTTCCTTTGGAGAAGCTTGATTTGGAACATCCTCCTTTGGTGAAGCTGGATTTGTATCACCCTCCTTTGGTTCTTCTTTTGTAGAAGTGCTAGCTTTTGAAGGGGATGTCAAAGCGTCCTTTGGAGGTTCATCCTCAAATAATTTGGAATGTTTTGTAGGAGGAGAAGGTACAGGGGTTGCCCAATCGTCAGAAGGTGGAGTTGGACCACGAACCCTTTGTAACACTTCTTTAAGAACTGATAAAACAGTTGAAAGAGAATCTTCAACTGTGGCTAGTCGTGTAGCGAATGAAGTTTCAAAGTTCTCAATTCGCTTAGCTAAATACTTTTGATTTAGGGATAGTATATGTTGGTTCCGGAGAGTGAGATCTCGAATACATTCATTTGGATTTGTTTCTAGTCGAGTCTCTATAATTTCTTCTTGTCCCGGATAATCAAAATGTTGAGGAGGAGGAGGAGTAGCTTCTCGTTATTGTTTTTGCTCTTGGGACGGATCAATGTGTGGTTGAGGAGGCGGCTCCACTCTTCGAGATTGACGATTATGCGTCCAATCTTCAAAGGACATAATATCTGGAGGAATTTTGGTAGGTGCATCAAATAAAAGAATTTTGTGGAAGCATATTTTGGCGAAATTTCTTTGAACGTCGATAGATAGTAAGGAATATTATGTGCACGACGAAGTCTCACAATATAGGTAGGGTAAATGATCGATGGCCTTAAGCGAGTCCAAAATTGTTTGAGCTCGTCGAAGATGAATTTTTTCCAATTTACCCAAGTTCCACTAAAGAGAGCATACAGAGCTTTGTGCTCCATTTCCGTTATTTGCTCATGACTCCCCATACGTGGAACCACTGTATTTATTATCATTCTCGTCAGGAGCCGAGCTTTTGGACGTAAATATTTTGAAGCGAATTTCGGCATTTCGTCCTCCCATATTTGATGAGTAATACTATTCCGTGGCTTAAAACGCATATCCGGAATGTTGTGCAAATCCTTCTCGGTATCGGAGCATCCTAAGGTTCTGGCTATTAACCCCGGAGTTAATCGAATAGTATTCCCATAGATGCTTGACCATAGCCAGTTGTCCTCATCTTCGGTATTCCAAACTGAAGTACTATCTAGATCAGCGTAGAATAAAAATATAGCTAACTGATCTATTTGAACATCATTAGGAGTAAACGAGATTAGGGTTCCCAAACCAGCATTTTCACAGAGTTCATCTAAATCATACATGGGGAATTTAAGAAGATTATAGAATGGTCCTTTATGAAGTTTCTTCTTTTGAATATCGTCGTACCTTTTTATAGAATGGGGAGCTTAATTCATCCACCGCTCGATCTGGTTGTCGGAGCAAACTTGGGGATTTGAAGACGTGGTGGGTTGATCTTGCTTTCTTTTCGTCATTTTAGGATTCTTAGTGCGAGGAGGCATCTTGATTATATTTTCTGTAGGATAGTGAATTGGAGCGAAAATTTTGTTTGTAATAATCGTAGGAAGTAATAATTTTGAGATAAAAGGAAAAAAATTGACGTTAGCTGATCGATTTGAAAAGGTCGATTGGGAATCAGATGTAGGGATTGGAAATCAGACGTCTGGTTTGCCCTAATTTTTGTCCAGAGGATAAAATCAGACGTCTGTTTTGTGACCCAAATGTCTGGTTTTGAGCGTAGTTATAAAATTGTAGATACAATGAGATTTTTCAGATGTCTGGAATTGAAAACAAACGTCTGTTTTTGTTTAATTTCGAAACAGAAAACTAAGGCAGATGTCTGGTTCTTATCTCAGACGTCTGGTTTGGTCTGAATTTTATTTGGAGGAGACAGAACAACATTTCAGACGTCTGGGGGGTATATCAGACGTCTGATATATGCACATTCCTAAATTGTAAATAGTAAATCCTTGTGTCAGACGTCTAGAAGTTGTTGATAGACGTCTGAAAATTGCAGAGAGGCTAAAAATGACTTAAAGTGAGATGATTTCACCTTATGTATCGAATGTAGATAACAAATAACTTTATTGTTGTAAAAATATAATAACAAATAAGTTTAGATACATTTAATACTTAATACAATTTATTTAGATGGAGATGGAGTTTTTGGATTTTCTAATTCATTATCCTTCCATGGTCTAAGTGGGGACCATATATTTCCACGTTCGTGAGTCCGTGGAGAGCCAGAAAATCATCTTGGTGAGGGATCTGAAGAAGTACGATACGAATAAGATGGATCCAATGAACTGCAAGGTTTTGGTAGTGGTTCGTGAACATCGTTCTTTCGGGATGAACAAAACTTCATTGCCTCTTGCTCGAGAAAGCTTAACCTTCGTGCTGTAATTTTTTGTTCGAAATAAAGCTCTCGTTGAGGATCCATCTGTTGTTTTTGGTAATGATGGATTTCATCAATTTTCTCCTTTGTGTTAGGGGAAATAAATAGAGAACTTTTAGTTTTCTTCTTATCCGGAGTAAAACCCGTACGATATGAAGACCACCTATATGCTTTCTCTTGCTTTGGTGTAGGTGTCGGAAGTCGTTGTGGGGTGTCAACCGAGCTGTCCGTTGTTGCTGTTGAGACGGAGATAGATATATATGAATCTTCTAACGATATTGTTATATTTTGATTTTTTTTTTAAAAATCAATTGTTTGAATGTAGTTTTTGTGTTTGGCTATATTTATATGCTGAAAATATTAAAAATAGGAAAACAAATTTTCTAAAAGTTTGAAGGTGCAGCAATCAATGATATAAATTGTGGTGTTTACTATGGTGACTAATTTTAGTCTTAAAAAATATTATATATATATATATATATATATATATATATATATATATATATATATATATATTATTAAGGAAGAAGGTCATTTAGTGAGCAAATACCTAAACTTCGTCGGTGTTTAGAGAAAGTTTGTTCGTTTAATGGTTTCGTAAAGATATCGGCTACTTGATTTTCGGTATTTACGTATTCTAATGAAATGGTTCCTTTTTCAACATTGTCTCATAGAAAATGATGTCGTATATCTATATGTTTGGTTCGTGAGTGATTAACAGGGTTTTCTGATAAATTAACTGCACTTGTGTTATCACAATAAATTGGAGATTTGGTGATAATTTTACCAAAATCCGTTGATGTCTGTTGCATGTATATTACTTGCGCACATGCTAGAGCGGCGGAGATGTGTTCGGCTTCACAAGTAGATAGAGAAACACAATTTTGTTTTTTACTAAACCATGAAACTAAAGATTGTTCGATAAAATAACAAATTCCACTAGTACTCTTACGATCTGTTCTACATCCACCGAAATCCGCATCGCTATATGAAATAAGTTCAAATGATTATCCTTTAGGGTAGAACAAACCATAATCTTTAGTGCTAGATAAATAACGTAAAATTTGCTTAACCGCTCTTAGATGAGATTCTTTTGGTTTTTCTTGAAATCGAGCACAAAGACACACTCATCATAATATCTGGTCGACTAGCCGTTAAATAAAGTAGAGAACCAATCATGCTACGATATAATTTTTCATCAAAATCTTTTCCGTTTTCATCTTTTTCTATGTGAATAGTGGTACTCATTGGTGTTGGTTTGCTTGATGTTTTGTCCATTTCAAATCGTCGTAATAAATCGTTACAATATTTTTCTTCATGAATGAAGATTCCATTTTCGAGTTGTTTTATTTGTAAACCTAAGAAGAAATTTAATTCTACCACGTGTGACATTTCAAATTCATTTTTCATAATATTAGAAAATTGATTAGATAGTTTTTCATTGGTTGAACCAAAGATGATATCATCAACATAGATTTGTACAACCAAAATATCGTTATCTTCTCTTTTAATAAATAAAGTTGTATCTATTTTTCCTATATGAAAACCAGATGTTATTAAGTGATTTTTAAGACGCTCGTACCATGCACGAGGTGCTTGTTTTAATCCATATAGCGCTTTATGTAATTTAAAAACATGATCAGGATATTTTTCATGAACAAATAATGGTGGTTGTTCGACGTATACATTTTCTTTAATAAAACCATTCAAAAAGGCACTTTCGACATCCATTTGAAATAGTTCAAAATTGTTATGAGTTGCAAAGGTAAGTAATGTACGAATGGCTTCTAATCTTGCTACTGGAGCAAACGTTTCATCGTAATCTATGCCTTCTTCTTGATTATAGCCTTGAGCAAACAAACGTGCTTTGTTTCTTACAATATTTTCCATTCTCGTCTTCTTTGTTTTTAAATATCCATTTTGTTCCTATTACCGATTGATTTTCAGGTCTTGGTACTAATTCCCATACGTTACTACGTTCAAATTGATTTAATTCTTCTTGCATAGCTATTATCCAAAAATTATCATTTGATGCTTCTTTATAATTCTTTGGTTCAAAGTTTGACACAAATTCTATATGGCTTATATGATTGAGTTGATTTCTAGTTAATCTTGCATTAAGATCTCCAATAATATTATCTATTGGATGATCCTTAAGAATTCTAGGAGATGACATCAAAGTGTTATTTTGACTATTTGTATCATTAGTAATAGAGTTTGTTGAATTTGTTGGTGGAATAATTTCTTCTTCGTCATTCGTATGATGTTTAAAAAGATTTTCGTCGAATGAGACATGTAAGCTTTCTTCAATAGTATTATTTCGTTTATTAAAAATTCTATATGCTTTGCTACGTTCTGAATGTCCAACAAAAACACCTTCATTGGCTTTTGGATCAAACTTTCCTAAATTATCTTTTGTATTTAATATAAAACATTTTGAACCAAAAGTTTTAAAGTATGATACTTTAGGGTTTTTTACCAAAAAATATTTCAAAACAAGTTTGTTTAGTCATGGGGCGAATAGTTACTCGATTTAGTACATAACAGGATGTTGCAATAGCTTCAGCCCAAAAATGTTTTGGTAATCCACTACTATTTAGTAATGTTCGTGCACATTCTTGTAATGTACGATTATTTCTTTCTACGATACTGTAACGACCCGTATTTTACGTGTCGATAGATCGTAGAATTTACAGGTCGTTAGTGTTGTTTATGTTGTCTCTAGCCTGAGTCGTTTAGAAAGTTAACTCGTGTGTTTAGTGATGGGTCGAGTTTGAGTTATCAAGTCTTGAGTCGTTAACGAGTCAACATGTTGAGGGTTAGAGTTTGGACCGAGTTAAGGTAGTGGGCGACTCATATGGTAACCGACTCATAGAGGCAGCGACTTATAGGTATGGCCGAGTTAAGAGGTTGACCGACCTAAGAGGATAGTGAGATAAGAAGTGTGGCCGAGTCAACGAGTTACGACTCATAGGGTTTGCCGAGTTAAGGAGTTAATGAGTTAAGGGTGTAACGACTTAAGGTTTTGACCGACCCAAGGGGATAGGTCGTAAGGTGCTTTGGTCATGAGTCGTTAGGAACGACTTAACGATGAGTCGTGTTCAACTATAGAGAGTTCGACCTAGTGGTTGATAGATGGGTCGTATAGTAGATAAGTCGTTGGGGCTTAGGTCGTAACTCGTGTATAGTTGTTAGGACGGCAGCTAGTTAAGTCGTGTGGCCCGTGTTATTGTTAGGTCGCATAGGAGTTGGGTCGGCCATGTCTCTAGGTCGGCTGAGTGTTGTGTAGTTGAGTCGGTAGGGTTTTGGGTCGTGCCATAGTTAAGTCGGCATACGACTTAGGACTTAGGATATGCGGCAGGAGGGATGAGTCGTAAGTTGCTAGGCCGCACGTATGTTAAGTCGTTAGCGACTTAGTGTTAGGTCGCATAGGAGTTAGGTCGGCCTGTGTTTTAGGACGTGTCTGGGTTGAGTCGTTAAGTCGTTAGCATGACCTAAAGGAAATAGGTTGAGTCGTGAGTCGGCTTTGTTAATGGGTCGTAGCTGTTAGGTCGGAGGTTTTCTTGAGTCGGCAAAGACTCATAGGGGCGACGACTCATGGAGTTTTCAGCCTATAAATAGAGGGGTTTGGCTCACTTTTTGGCACCGGTTTTTGAAGCGACGAAGTGCTGCCATTTTGAGAGCTCGACTACAACATTTCTTCATCTTCTTTTCTCCATTTCAATCTAGTTCTAACATCCATCCAAGATCGAAGATCAAGATCAAAGATTCAAGGGCAAAAGTTGAAGATCTTCATCCGTTTGAGTGAGATTTCATCGATTGAAGCGAGATATTGCCAGATCAAGCCTTGATCTTCGCTGTCCAGATCTGTAGTGATTAGTTTTTGAGGTGTTTGGGTGATTTAGTGAGTGGTGGTTATCTCTCACGCGGACCCAAAGGAGTATATTGGATTGGTGGTTTGTTGGAGTGTTGTAGATAGTGATTTTGTGCATTTTCTTAGATCCAAGTGTAGATCCATTGTTTGTGAAGATGTTTACCTGTGCAAGTTCATTTATTAAGTTATAGAAACAAAACCCATGCTTTATATTTGCTAGATCTATGCTAAAAACCCATGATTCATGTATGTTAGTTCTATGCTCATTTATTTACGAAATTGCCATTGTAGTTATAAATGCCTAATTAGATCTTGATTGAATACTTATTTGTTTGGATTAATGTTTGCCTTGATTGATTGTTGTGAATGAGATATCTAGTTGATAGATTTGGACAAGTATGGTCAAAGATGATTCAAAAGCTACAGAAGAGGCTCTTGAATGGTGAAAGCTGCTAAAGGCATATGTGGCGGATGTTGAAGCTCATATGTATGGATTGAATGATGTTGAGATGGAACTTTGCCATGATGCGATGAGGCAAACCATGTTGTTGAGTTGAGACTTTGCTATGGTGTGATAAAGCGAAGTATGATGTGATGTAGACTTGGCGTAATCCAGGCAGGGATCATTCCAAGCATGTTGATAACTCGAGGGATGGTTCGAGTTGGTTGATAATGGATTGCTCGAGAGGTAGCTTGAGCTAGTATGAGGATAGTCGTCATGGAGGATGACTAGGAGGCTTGGATCTCGTCGTTGTTGAAGGTTCTAGCATGCTCAAAAGCAAGAGTACATGGGGCGCCCATAACGACTACAGGTAGGTAGTCGGGACACCCAAAAGACTACAGGTAGGTAGTTGAGTACTCTGGGCAGAGTAGGTAAGTCCTAGGCACGGGTCACGATGACGTGCGGAGCTATGCCTAGAACCAGGGTTACCATTAGCCCTTGACGGATGGTCATTCAATTAACGGTGAAATCGAAGCAAGGATAACAGTGATAGCCAGAGTCATGGATGTTTGGACGTTTGGTTGTATCATCATTCGGTCTCAAGAGCGGTATTTTCTAGGTGCTTATCTGATCTTGGTTTAGGCCTTGGGGGTTTGTATTTGGAAAACATCGCCCTTGACTCGAGTGATTATTGCTTTACCTTAATTGTCTGCTATGTTATGCTTACTTCTCCTTGGTGTGTGTCTGGGGGCTATCACTGTAGAAAGAGGTGGAGTGGGATGGTTTGGTTCCTATTCCTTTTATCCTTTATGCTCTTTTGGTATGTTTGATAGTTGATTTACTGCTCACTAAGACTTTGTCTGACTCAAGGTTTTATGTCTCCTCTTATTACCTTGGGCTGTTCATCCATGTTGGGATGGGCAGACTAGGTAGCAGGTGACAGGTGCTGTTCTTAGAGATCTACGCTGATGATGACGAAGACGAGCAGGAGGCTTTGCATACTAGTTTTCTTACTATATGTACTGGGTGTTCCGCTGTTATATCTGATTGAGTGTTTGTAGTGAGGCTTTGATGTATGGATGATTCATGTTTGTATAAAACTACTACGATGCTTATATGATGATTTTTCTGTTATGGAGCTTCACTATATATTTCCCTATTGTATTTTATCCATGCGCTGTGAGTTGTACGATAGAGTTTGCTGTTTTATTTTACCCTGACTGTCGTCCATGGCTACCTGGCACGCCTTTCAGCGCTCTATTCCATTGATTTGGTGCGGGAGTCATGGGCGGTCGTCACATTTGGTATCAGAGCTTTGGTTAATCGATTTTAGCCAACGCTCGCTGACGTAACTACGTATGAGAGACGTAATTGTATTTTGATGGATAATTACTATATATAATATAGTAGCTCAGAAGGATTTGAACTCCTTATGCAGTTGTTTCATAAGGTGTTCTAATCATTCTTTTATAGATATTAAGGATGAGTCGAAGAGGGAGACTAGCTGCAAGGGAAAGCCGTGCTGATGAAGGAACTGTTGATTATGGAACTATGTTCGAAGCGATGATGACTTCGATCATGAGAAGGATACCAGCTTCAGGATCATCAGTGGATGTGGGAGTTCAAGTTCAAGCTCCAAGACCGGTGGATTTTGCTAAGCTTTGCAAGGATTATACTTCTCTTGGAGGAAAAGTTTTCTTGGGGACAGAGTCGACCATTGAAGTGCAGAGATGGATTGATGCTTGCCAAAGGATCTTTGGTGACTTAGGGATTGAGGATGCAACTAAGAGAAAGCTTGCATCGAGACAGCTTCAAGGGAGAGCTGCGGATTGGTGGAATTCTATCACCATCGATACTCCAGAAGAAGAGATTACTTGGGAGCAATTCCAAGTTAGATTTGAAGCTAAATTCATCTCTACGGCTCAGAAGTCTGTTTTGTTCAAGAGGTTTGTAGAGCTCAAGCAAGGTGGGAGACCAGTTCTTGAGTATATTTCTGAGTTCGAAGCTTTGTCCAAGTATGCTAGATCGTATATTGTTTCTCCCTATCAGAAGAATGAGAAGTTTGTGACTGGTTTGGACGCTTATCTTGGGAGGCAGTTGGTGGATCATCTGGACGATCCATTTGAGAAGCTTGTGGAGAAAGCCCTCAGGCATGAGAGTTTGTTTCCTAAGGAAAGTTCTGTTGTTACTGTAACCAGGGAAGGATCTAAACCACACCAGAGTGGCAATAAGAGAAGGAAGCAGCAGCAGCAGAAGGGTAAGGATGGCCAGAAGAAGCCGAAAGGCGAAGTGACTTGTTATAACTGCCAACAGAAGGGCCATCTTTACAAAGATTGTAAGAATCCCAAGGTGCCGGGAAAGTGTTATAACTGTGATAAGCTGGGACATATCAAGAAGGATTGCCCAGAGCCGAGGAAAGATAGGCAGATTGTGCAAGCTTATGCTTTGGGAGTTGTGCCGTCGCCTTCAAAAGCTCCTACTGCTGAAGAAAAGGGGAAGAGTGTGGTGGTTCAAGGTACTCTTTCTATCTGTGGTGTTCCAGTTAGAGTGTTGTTTGATACTGGAGCGTCGCATTCTTTTGTTTGTAATGATTTGGTAGACCGGTTAGGTTTGAGACCGGATATTGTTGATAGGCCGTTGGTTGTGACTAATCCAGTTGGGGGTTCGTCATGTTTGTGTATGATATGCCGTGGTCTAGTTGTGTCGAGTCATGATTGCTCGTTTGATTGTGATTGCTTTGTTCTGAACTTTGCGGGGTTCGGAATTATTTTGGGTATGGACTGGCTCAAGAAGTATGCGGCAAGGATTGATTGTGAGAGGCTTGAGGTGACAGTCGGGAATGTGGAAGGGCGAAAGGTTGTGATACGATGTAAGCATGAGGAAGGCGTCTTCATGAGCTTCATGTATTCGCTGGTTGTTCCACGGGATGGACTGTCATCAGTGCCTATTGTGAATGGATTTGAGGACGTCTTTGACGAAGTCAAAGGGTTACCGCCGCACAGGGAGATCGAGTTTCGTATCGATCTAGTTGAGGGAGCCCGACCTGTTGTGATGCCTCTTAGGCGGATGGCACCTAGGGAGCAGCTAGAGTTGAGGGTGCAGGTTGATGACCTTTTGCAGAAAGGATTCATTCGGAGAAGTGTGTCCGAATGGGGTGCACCAGTTGTGGTCGCAACCAAAGCGGATGGATCGTTGAGATTGTGTGTGGATTATCGTGAGCTAAATAAGTTGACTAAGAAGAACAAGTATCCATTGCCGAGAATAGATGACTTGTTTGATCAACTTCACGAGGCTAAGGTGTTTTCCCAGATGGATTTGGCAACGGGATTTCACCAGTTGAGAGTGGCGAAGGATAGTGTGCCGAAGACTGCTTTCAGGACACCATTCGGTTTTTATGAGTGGCTGGTAATGCCGTTTGGATTGACTAACGCGCCAGCATATTTTGTGGATCTTATGAATAGAGTGTTCAGAGATCAGTTGAATAAGTTCGTGCTTGTGTTCGTGGATGATATTTTGGTTTACTCCAGAACTGAGGAAGAGCACAAGACGCACTTGAGAATTGTTTTGGAAATCTTGCGGAAACATCAGCTGAAGGCTAAGTTTTCGAAGTGTCACTTCTGGAAGAGTGAAGTGAGGTTCTTAGGCCATGTTATCTCTGGAAATGGAATAGCGGTTGATCCCGCTAAGGTGGCAGCAATCCAGGATTGGGTTAGACCTAAGAATGCATCTGATGTGAGGAGTTTTCTTGGATTAGCAGGATATTATCGTCGGTTTATCAAAGACTTTTCCAAGATAGCTGCACCGTTGACAGGATTGACGAAGAAGAACCAAATGTTCAGATGGGATGACAAGTGTGGGCAAGCTTTCGTAATCCTGAAAGAGCGACTGACAAGTGCTCCTGTTTTGACTATTCCAAGTGGGAATGATGAGATGGTGGTTTACACCGATGCATGTGGCACTGGACTTGGAGCAGTGCTAATGCAGAAGGATAAAGTTGTTGCGTATGCAAGTCGACAACTGAAGCCGCATGAAAGGAATTATCCGACTCATGATTTGGAGTTAGCGGCGATTGTGTTTGCTTTGAAGATGTGGAGACATTATCTATTGGGAGTTAGATTCGAGTTGTTTACAGATCATAAGTCGTTGAAGTATCTGTTCTCCCAAAAGGATTTGAATCTTCGACAGCAACGGTGGCTAGAGTTTCTAGCATCTTATGATTTCGGTATAGCCTATACTCCGGGAAAAGGTAACGCAGTGGCTGATGCGTTAAGTCGAAGACATGCGGGATTGGGAGCCATGATTTCGGAATGGAAGAGTCTTGAGTATTTGGCTGAGTTTGACTTCAGGCCCAGATGCGAATTGGAACCTGAGATGTTGGCAAACTTATCGATAAGACCTACTCTTGTGGAAAGGATTGGCGAGAGCCAAAAGAGAGATGATAAGCTTGTCAAGATTATCCGAGATTTGGAATCTGGATTGAACCCAGAGAAGGATAAAGGATTCGAGGTCGATCGAGAGGGTTGGCTTCGGAAACAAGGACGATTGGTTGTTCCTGACATTGATGGATTGAGAGATGAAGTTCTGAAGGAAGGTCATCACTCGAAGTTGACAATTCATCCAGGTGGAAATAAGATGTATCGGGATATGAAGAGAACTTACTACTGGGAAGGCATGAAGAAGGATGTTGGAAATTTTATTTCCAAGTGTATGAACTGCCAGTTGGTGAAAGCTGAGCAGAAGAAGCCCAGTGGATTGCTTCAACCATTAGAGGTTCCTACATGGAAGTGGGAGCAAGTGTCGATGGATTTTATCGATGGTCTACCTAGGACAAGAGCAGGAAATGAAGGGATTTGGGTCATAGTAGATCGTTTGACCAAGAGTGCAAGGTTCATTCCTGTTCGATCAACTAGGACTGCATCGAAGTTGGCTGAATTGTATGTTAAGTGGATAGTTCGATTCCATGGTATTCCGAAGAGTATAGTGAGCGATCGAGACCCATTGTTCACTAGTAGATTTTGGAAGAGCTTCCAGGAAGTTTTGGGAACCGAGTTGTGTTTGAGTACAGCTTATCACCCTCAAACAGATGGTCAGACTGAGAGAGTCAACCAAGTTTTGGAAGATCTCCTTAGAGCATGTGTTTTGGACTTCGGAGGATCATGGGAAGATCATCTTCATTTGGTGGAGTTTGCATATAATAACAGTTATCAGTCGAGTATCGGTATGGCACCATATGAGGCATTATATGGAAGACCGTGTAACTCTCCGACATGTTGGTTGGAAACTGGAGAAAAGCTGATACTTGGGCCAGAAATGATTCGACAGACTTCAGATTATATAGAGATCATTCGGCAACGAATGAAAGCAGCCCAAGATCGTCAGAAAAGTTATGCCGATAATCGTCGTAAGGATTTGGAATTCGACGTAGGTGAGATGGTTTTTGTGAAGATTTCTCCTTTGAAGAGTGTTATTAGATTCGGGAAGAAAGGGAAATTAACTCCGAGATTTGTTGGACCATTCCCGATTATCGAGCGAATTGGAAAGCTCGCGTATAGATTGGAGTTACCGGGGAAGATGGCGGGGGTGCACAATGTTTTTCACATATCTTATCTACGGAAGTGTGTGCATGACCCAAGTACTGTGGTTTCTGCTGATAGCTGTGAAGGTTTAGAGGTTGATCCAGTGGTTGGAAGACCTCGTAAGCCGCTTTGTGTTATTGAGACCGACACGAAACAGCTTAGGAGGAAGACGATTACGTTGCTCAAGGTACAATGGAGTGATGATGTTAACGACTGTACATGGGAGGAGGAAGAGAGGATGAAGGCAGCTCATCCCGAACTCTTCAAGGTATGGCCCTAAGGTGTCGTGACATCTCATGAATTTGTAGCTTGTTCTAAGTCTTAGAATTCTGCATGCTAGGCTAGAATTGGATGCATGGTTTGTTGATTGCTATGGATGATAGGCATGCGGAATAATTTTGATTGCTGTTGGTTGCTTGGAATTTCGGGGGCGAAATTCCTAAGGGGGAGAGAATGTAACGACCCGTATTTTACGTGTCGATAGATCGTAGAATTTACAGGTCGTTAGTGTTGTTTATATTGTCTCTAGCCTGAGTCGTTTAGAAAGTTAACTCGTGTGTTTAGTGATGGGTCGAGTTTGAGTTATCAAGTCTTGAGTCGTTAACGAGTCAACATGTTGAGGGTTAGAGTTTGGACCGAGTTAAGGTAGTGGGCGACTCATATGGTAACCGACTCATAGAGGCAGCGACTTATAGGTATGGCCGAGTTAAGAGGTTGACCGACCTAAGAGGATAGTGAGATAAGAAGTGTGGCCGAGTCAACGAGTTACGACTCATAGGGTTTGCCGAGTTAAGGAGTTAACGAGTTAAGGGTGTAACGACTTAAGGTTTTGACCAACCCAAGGGGATAGGTCGTAAGGTGCTTTGGTCATGAGTCGTTAGGAACGACTTAACGATGAGTCGTGTTCAACTATAGAGAGTTCGACCTAGTGGTTGATAGATGGGTCTTATAGTAGATAAGTCGTTGGGGCTTAGGTCGTAACTCGTGTATAGTTGTTAGGACGGCAGCTAGTTAAGTCGTGTGGCCCGTGTTATTGTTAGGTCGCATAGGAGTTGGGTCGGCCATGTCTCTAGGTTGGCTGAGTGTTGTGTAGTTGAGTCGGTAGGGTTTTGGGTCGTGCCATAGTTAAGTCGGCATACGACTTAGGACTTAGGATATGCGGCAGGAGGGATGAGTCGTAAGTTGCTAGGCCGCACGTATGTTAAGTCGTTAGCGACTTAGTGTTAGGTCGCATAGGAGTTAGGTCGGCCTGTGTTTTAGGACGTGTCTGGGTTGAGTCGTTAAGTCGTTAGCACGACCTAAAGGAAATAGGTTGAGTCGTGAGTCGGCTTTGTTAATGGGTCGTAGCTGTTAAGTCGGAGGTTTTCTTGAGTCGGCAACGACTCATAGGGGCGACGACTCATGGAGTTTTCAGCCTATAAATAGAGGGGTTTGGCTCACTTTTTGGCACCGGTTTTTGAAGCGACGAAGTGCTGCCATTTTGAGAGCTCGACTACAACATTTCTTCATCTTCTTTTCTCCATTTCAATCTAGTTCTAACATCCATCCAAGATCGAAGATCAAGATCAAAGATTCAAGGGCAAAAGTTGAAGATCTTCATCCGTTTGAGTGAGATTTCATCGATTGAAGCGAGATATTGCCGGATCAAGCCTTGATCTTCGCTGTCCAGATCTGTAGTGATTAGTTTTTGAGGTGTTTGGGTGATTTGGTGGGTGGTGGTTATCTCTCACGCGGACCCAAAGGAGTATATTGGATTGGTGGTTTGTTGGAGTGTTGTAGATAGTGATTTTGTGCATTTTCTTAGATCCAAGTGTAGATCCATTGTTTGTGAAGATGTTTACCTATGCAAGTTCATTTATTAAGTTATAGAAACAAAACCCATGCTTTATATTTGCTAGATCTATGCTAAAAACCCATGATTCATGTATGTTAGTTCTATGCTCATTTATTTACGAAATTGCCATTGTAGTTATAAATGCCTAATTAGATCTTGATTGAATACTTATTTGTTTGGATTAATGTTTGCCTTGATTGATTGTTGTGAATGAGCTATCTAGTTGATAGATTTGGACAAGTATGGTCAAAGATGATTCAAAAGCTACAGAAGAGGCTCTTGAATGGTGAAAGCTGCTAAAGGCATATGTGGCGGATGTTGAAGCTCATATGTATGGATTGAATGATGTTGAGATGGAACTTTGCCATGATGCGATGAGGCAAACCATGTTGTTGAGTTGAGACTTTGCTATGGTGTGATAAAGCGAAGTATGATGTGATGTAGACTTGGCGTAATCCAGGCAGGGATCATTCCAAGCATGTTGATAACTCGAGGGATGGTTCGAGTTGGTTGATAATGGATTGCTCGAGAGGTAGCTTGAGCTAGTATGAGGATAGTCGTCAAGGAGGATGACTAGGAGGCTTGGATCTCGTCGTTGTTGAAGGTTCTAGCATGCTCAAAAGCAAGAGTACATGGGGCGCCCATAACGACTACAGGTAGGTAGTCGGGACACCCAAAAGACTACAGGTAGGTAGTTGAGTACTCTGGGCAGAGTAGGTAAGTCCTAGGCACGGGTCACGATGACGTGCGGAGCTATGCCTAGAACCAGGGTTACCATTAGCCCTTGACGGATGGTCATTCAATTAACGGTGAAATCGAAGCAAGGATAACAGTGATAGCCAGAGTCATGGATGTTTGGACGTTTGGTTGTATCATCATTCGGTCTCAAGAGCGGTATTTTCTAGGTGCTTATCTGATCTTGGTTTAGGCCTTGGGGGTTTGTATTTGGAAAA
Organism: Allium cepa; assembly: GCA_030765085.1. NCBI lineage: Eukaryota > Viridiplantae > Streptophyta > Magnoliopsida > Asparagales > Amaryllidaceae > Allium > Allium cepa. The sequence goes on from CM060934.1 coordinate 289,638,686, forward strand.
CATCGCCCTTGACTCGAGTGATTATTGCTTTACCTTAATTGTCTGCTATGTTATGCTTACTTCTCCTTGGTGTGTGTCTGGGGGCTATCACTGTAGAAAGAGGTGGAGTGGGATGGTTTGGTTCCTATTCCTTTTATCCTTTATGCTCTTTTGGTATGTTTGATAGTTGATTTACTGCTCACTAAGACTTTGTCTGACTCAAGGTTTTATGTCTCCTCTTATTACCTTGGGCTGTTCATCCATGTTGGGATGGGCAGACTAGGTAGCAGGTGACAGGTGCTGTTCTTAGAGATCTACGCTGATGATGACGAAGACGAGCAGGAGGCTTTGCATACTAGTTTTCTTACTATATGTACTGGGTGTTCCGCTGTTATATCTGATTGAGTGTTTGTAGTGAGGCTTTGATGTATGGATGATTCATGTTTGTATAAAACTACTACGATGCTTATATGATGATTTTTCTGTTATGGAGCTTCACTATATATTTCCCTATTGTATTTTATCCATGCGCTGTGAGTTGTACGATAGAGTTTGCTGTTTTATTTTACCCTGACTGTCGTCCATGGCTACCTGGCACGCCTTTCAGCGCTCTATTCCATTGATTTGGTGCGGGAGTCATGGGCGGTCGTCACAGATACCATTTTGTTGAGGTGTACGAGGAAAAGAGAAATTATGAGTTATACCTTTCTTATTGCAAAAGTTTGTGAAAAGATCATTTTCAAATTCTCCTCCGTGATCGCTTCTAATATTTTTAATTTTTAAATTCATTTGAGTTTTAATTCTTTTCGCAAAAAATTTAAACATTCCAAAAGTATCGCTTTTATGTTTTAAAAATAAAGTCCATGTATATCTTGAAAAATCATCGACTATTACGAACACATATTTGTTGTGATTTATAGACCGTACTTGTGTTGGACCAAATAAATCTAAATGTAATAATTCTAATGGCTGTTTCATAGAAATACTATTTTTAGATTTAAACGAGCTTTTCTTTAGTTTTCCAATTTGACAATCATCACATAAATTTTCTATTTTGTAATTTATTTTAGGTAATCCTCTTACTAACTCATATTTTTCCAATTTATTAATACTTTTAAAATTGATATGACAAAATCATTTATGCCATAACAATGGATCATCATGTTTGACGGTTAAACATAAGTTTGGCTTCTTATTTATATTCATGTTTAATACATAAATATTTTTGTTTCTAAATCCTTCAAAAATGAGTTGTTTGTTATTATCTAAAATATTACATCTATCTTTTTCAAAATTTATTTGAAAACCTTTATCACATAATTGACTAATGCTTAGCAAGTTATGTTGTAAATTTTCTACTAATAAAACATTTGTAATAATAGGAGAGTTAGATACACCAGAGTTGATGACTTCTCTAATTCCTATGACATATCCTTTAGAATTGTCTCCAAAGGTTACCGTTCCACCGTCGATGTATGTTATATTTGATAATCATTTTTGAATTTCCGGTCATATGCTTGGAGCAACCGCTATCTAGTATCCATTTCTCCTTATTTTTTATTTTGGGTACCTGCAAAATAGAAAATGTTTTAATTGGTACCCATATATTTTATTAGGTAAGGTAGCCATACTCAAGATGGTTTGGTACCTTTATAAATATAATTTTTATTATAGACTACATTTTCTAAGTAATTATTAATATGCTTTTGTCTAATCAAATTATTATTTGTTTTAGGAATCTAAATTTTCATATTATGGGTATTCAATTTAGTCTTAGACAAACTTTTAGTTTTTATATGTCTACTATTTTTAGCATTATTCTCTTTTTGTTTAAAAGAATTTTTGAATCCTATTCCATTTCTGTTACCTGATGGCTTTGAGGTTTTGATAAGAGCTTCCAAATCTTGTTTACCTTTATTAAATTTTGAACACATTATTGGTAATTTTATCTAATTTTTCTCTCAACTTTATATTTTCAATTTTCAACAATTCAATACTATTTTTAAAATCAATATTTTCTTTTAACAAATTTTCTTTTTCTATAGAAATATTCTCACTCTCTATCATATTATTTTTGATTTTTTGTTGAGATATTTCAAGTTCTTCTTCTAGAATAATTTTTTCATCTTTCAACATTCCTACCTCAAGTGCTAATCTATTTATTTTGACTATATATTCTTTGTTCAATTTTTTTATTTGTCTAAATTTATCGTCTAGTTCCATGCTAAGTTCTAATAGTTCATCATAGCTAAGTTCAGGACATACCTCTTCAGTTTGTGCCATAAAACATACATTAGCTTGTTCTCCATCACTATCACTATCACTTTCAGAAGATGAAGAATCCGAATCATCCCAAGTTACTTTGAAAGCCTTCTTCTTCTTGAATTTTTGAATTTTGTTAATCTTTTTGTCATTATTGAGTTTAGGGCAATCCTTCTTCATATGTCCGTATTGATCACATTCATAGCACTTGATTTGTGATAAGTTTGTCGTGTTGGACTTCCCTTCTTTTTGAAAATTGGTCATCTTTCTAAATTTCTTAAATCTACTATAATTCTTGGCAATAAAATCTATTTCTTCTTCATCTAGATCAGAGTCATCATTTTTTGTTGTTGGAAATGCTATATTCTTTTTCTTCGAATTAAGTTCTTTTCGTGCCTGCAAGTTAGCTTCATAGGACATTAAATTTCCTATCAACTCTTCAACTTTGAGAGTGGAAAGATCATTAGCTTCTTCTATAGCTAAAACCTTCCTTTCCCAATCTGATGTCAAAGAGTTGAGTATTCGATATATTAAATCAAAATCAGTGAATTTAACTCCTAATGCCATAAGATCATGTTGGATAGTTTGAAATCTAGAATACATGTCAACAACAGTTTCATTTTGCTTCATTTTAAATGAAGAAAATTGGTTTTGCAAAATCGAAATCTTAGTTTGTTTGACCTTTGTTGTACCTTCATGTGTAATTTGTAAGGTACGCCAAATATCAAATGCAGTGGTGCATAACATGACACGTGAAAATTCATTTTTGTCTAAAGAACAAAATAAGACGTTCATAGCTTTAGCATTATTTGATGCCAAGGTCTTTTGTGCATCGGTCCAAGTGTTCATAGCAGTAGGTGCTTCATATCTATCTTGTGTGGCTGACCAAATTTCAAGGCCATTAGCTTCCATAAAAATTCTCATACGTGTTGACCAATATGCATAGTTAGATCCATTTAAAAGTGAGGGTCGTGCAATGGATTGTCCTTCTTGAAAAATACTTGCTATATTAAATTGATTCAAAAACGTGTTACTGTTATTTGATCAAAACCAAGCTCTGATACCAATGGAAAGTCTATATGAGTGGATCGTATATGATATATATGCAAGTATGAACAACTAACTATATAATATAACTTGATAGATAATAACAACAACGTAAATTAAAATAATCACACCAGGATTTTATACTAGTTCAGACCTCCCGTTCTACGTCTAGTCCCCAAGCTCCTCTTCGGAATTTTCTTTTAACTAACCCTCACTTGACCCGGAGGAACAGGTTTACAGTAGCAGAGTTTCTTTGTCAAGAATGTGTTCTTATAACACGAATGTTGACTATTGAGTACAAGTGCTTCCAATATATATATATATATATATATATATATATAGAGGATATTGAATAATGAGTTCTGAATATATGGAAGTGTTAAATACAAGTAGTTGATTGTTAGAGAATGGGTATAAGTTAGAGCATAGGAATTAAGAGCATAAGTGAGTAAGGTAAGATCTTCTCTTGAATTCCCGATGCTATTTATAGTGGTAGAAAGATTCTTTGTGTAGTTGCATCCATTGACAATCGTTGTATAGTTGCTCCTGTTGGTGATGAAGAGTTGCAGTGAAGAGGAGCGAACGTGTCTTTTCGGATGTGACAGTTGGTCTTTGAAATTACATAGCCGAGTCTATAATCAGACGTCTGGAAGGTACCCTCAGACGTCTGGCCTTCATATATTTTTTGCGTCTGGTAAGATTTCAGACGTCTGTGTTTATTTACCAGACGTCTGGTTGCTATTCAGACGTCTGAGTTTATTATCAGACGTCCGTTTCCTTCTGAGTTGCGAGCCAGAGAGTTTAGGCAGACGTCTGAGCATATTAACTAGACATCTGATTCTGTCTGATTTACAAACCAGAGGAAACATTCGGACGTCTGGCTAGTGCACTCAGACGTCTGAAACTGTGCATGTTGCTTTATTTATGTCTTTGTCACTCCTTTTCAACTTCTACCGATTTGAAGTCTTTTGATACTTTTGTTTTTGTCTCTTTGGTGATGTTACTCTATCATCTACCTGTAAATAAAGATATATATGTATATTCGATTTCCATTGTATAGTTGTTATCATCGAAACCATAGAATTGATTTCCGAACAGTTACACTCCCCCCCACTCAAAACTTTTCATCCCCGAAAAGGAAAAAGAATGGAAAAGAAGAATTAAGAAATCAATATATCTTATTTAAAATATTAAATTTATAACCCTTAAATCCTTTTATACTCAAATAAATAAATTTTTGAAAACATTTTCAAAATATTTTCTAAGTCCAAAATTTTACGGAAAATTTTGGCAAAGTCTCCTTTGTACGGAGAGGCTCGGGAGAAAATATAATATCAAAATTATCAATATACAACAAATATTTTCCAAAATAATATAAATCCCAACATGGGAAAAATATAATAATGCTATAACCCGTAATCCGAAAACATACCTATTCGTCGGGCAATTTACGCTTAATTATGAAACCAAATGCAGTAGCAATTGCTTCCATAACCTGTATTTCACTTATATAATCCAAAAGGTTAACTATTATATAAATGAAATATTAAAGTTGTTTCAACCATAAACAAACAAATCAATACAATCCAACAACTACTAACCACTAGGCATACAAGCATCACAAAAAATTTCACACAAAACAAACATTCATTCATATCAACCGAAGCAGGTAGTTGTTCGGGTTTAAAACTTTAAATTGTATAGAATGAAAAATAACTACTAAGATCATCAATTACTCAACAGCCTTAGATGAAACTAAATAGATTATTTATACATCCAACAATCTTAAAGTATCCTCACCTAAACAATCATAAACCAAACAACAACAATTTCAAACAACAAAACAAATTTATTTATTATTTATTTGCATTACATTCATTTCTCAAATTTCATTTACTTATTTAGCGCTTACATTTCTATTATATTAAATTTTAGAAATACTTCAATTTCAACTTAAGTTTATAACTCTATAACATCAATTTCTTATTTATTAAGGTGATTCGTTTTTTTTCCACTCTTAATATTATTTATCGTATTCATCTTTCCATTTATTTTATTACAAATAACTTCAATCCTTCTTAAACTTATTTTCATTTCTTTATAACTGTTCTATTATATTTAATTAGTGGCCTTTAAGTCATAACATAGATTTATAACAATTATAACATTAGATTCTTATTAATAACAGCAATTTATTGAACATTTTCATTACATACTTTTACTTGTACAATTTCCATTACATTTCATATTAAACATTTCAACTTTTAATATTCGGTAAGTTATATATGTTTATAAGGATATAATTTAAAGTTATACAAGTTTATTCCTATTTCTTTTAATAATTTAATGTTTAATGATAATATCCTTGTTTTATATGTTACACATTTCAATTTCTTTAAATTCCATTTATAACTTAGCATTAAATTTCTTATTTTAATTAAAGGTTTTAATTATTGGTAAAATTCCATTTTACTACACCTAATTGAACTATTAATTTACTGGGACTTAAGAACCAAATACTGGGTTTAATTTTTTTTAATTATTTAAAAATAATAGATAAATATATACTTACAACTTATATATCCAATTATATTTAAAACAATTTAAATTTTATATTTTTTTATCAAAATAAATCTGTAGTAAAATTACTACAGTGGCCTTCCTACTTTGAAACTCGAAAATGAATGTCGATGATGCATGCACTCATCACCGAAATTATTTTCCAACGACAGAGAGGGGAGTCCAACTTTATATTTCCAAAATTTCTTTTAAAACATTTCTTTCATACTATATTGAAATACATATATCCGAAAATACTTCTTTTAATATTATTATTATATTTCAAAATTATTCAAAAGAAATTTCAAAACCCTGTAACTTAAGTTCTAAAATTTCCAATTTGATTTATTTTATTTTCAATCTTATTTCGCTGTTATTTAAATATTTCATTTCCTAATAACAAATATAATACAACCAATATAACCTTTATAAAATTTACTTTATATATAGAAAATATAATAGGCAAAATTATTTCATTCACCTATATTAAAACAAATATTAAGTCGATCTGTCCTATTAGGTGTTTAAAAATTCCTATTGAATAGCATCCCATGCCCAACCAGAATTTATAAATACAAAACGGAACATATTAACACAATATTAAAATCTTTTTATAACACTAACAAATACGCTCTCTCATATATATATATACACACACACTCAGCAACTCCCATAGCGTATTATTACCCTATTAATAAATAGTCATACCCCACAAAGCTAAGTTTTTCCGTAAACCAAAGCTCTAATACCAGATATAACATCCCGCCTTTTCGCACGCTTAAAATTGACACACGTGCCAATATAAACCATACGGAAGGGCAGATTGTTATGGGGTAAATAAGAAAAAGAAGGAAGAAATAAAACAAAATAGAATCTTGCAGGGGAAGGATAAAAGATAATAATCAAATATACACTTTATAAAGCTGTTTTACAAAATATTCGATTATACTTACAACATTTATCAAAGTTACACATACCAATAACAATGAAGCAGAACAGTATGAGTATGGTGGACTAATAATAATAATAATAATATAACTCTCCGTCTTCGTCCTCCAGAGCTAAGGTCTTCGAAATCCTGAAACGCTCGGACTGACCCGAGCGAATTGAAAAGACAAAACACTCGAGTCAGAACTAAAAGATCTTATGTAAGTTAAATCAACAGAGGTAAATATGAGTGGAGTAACTCAAGAGATGCTTGGGATTTACATCTCCTAAGGATCCATTAAACTATTTACTATGTAGTATATTTCGCTATTATAATAGTGTCTAATTGTAAAATAAACTTACTTTTAAATAGCGTTAAGGCTTTACATTTTCCACCTTAACACGTAAAATGCCAATAGTCTATACAGTACCGTAATACCTCCTGATCGGGAGGCTACCATAGGATACTCCATAGGTACGACACAAATAGAAACTCGTAAAAGGCGCGCTAGGATAGGTGATACGGCACAACTAGGCAATGCCAGGGTAGATGTACCAATTACGCATCCGGGCTGGTGGTAACGCGTAGCCGCAGCTAACGCCTACCTCAGACAAACTCCCCATTAAAATCAAAGAAATCAAAAGTGGCCACCGAATCAATCCAAAGTCAGAGTATAATAACGAAGAGGAGTATCCGATAAAGGGCGCTAACCCCCTTGGCCCGAGAATCGCTCCTGTTTTAGCCACCTTATGCCAACTCACGGGAGCCGGGTCCACGTATTTACCTCAAAGGAAACGCCGCCGCCATCCTACTTCATTCTGGAATCTCCACCGCGTACACGGTTGTTAATGCGGTTTTCGGAGTTGGCAAAGAGTATGACAACTTCTGATCCCAGTCTCTTCAACAACCAATCGTTATTATAACACCGCGGTTATTTCAAAATAATCTATACTTTAAAACCAGAATATTGTAACGACCCGCTATTTTAGACCATTCAAATCGACAATAAAACCATACATATCCGACTTGAATAATTCAAAATACCGAATTGTTAATTAAAATTTGGCAAAACTTAAAATATACAGTAAATAAATCAATCACAGATCATAGAGTAATATAATGCAGCGGAATAGATAAAGAACAGTAGTTCATGAAGCTACTATATACATCAGAGTTAGAAAAATACAACCAAATAGTTCAAATGCAGTGAAGTCTCCAATGCAATAGATGACTTCTCTGAACCAATCAACTGGAAAGGCTGGAATCTGAAACGATAGTTGTATTTCCAAATGAATCCCCGAACTCCAAAGGTGAGTCTCAAATGCTGTATCACTTAGTCTGACCCGAGCGTAAAGCAAAACACAAAACACTAGAGTCAGGATTAACATTCTTATATCAATAAATCCAACTCAAGTGAAATATCAACTGAAATACAAATAACTTAAAGGATGTTTGGGATAACCATCCTCTAAGGGTCCATGGAACTTTCTACAAGGTAGAAATATACACTATAACACCGTGGTCATTTCAGCTTAATTTATACTTCAAAACCAAATCTCATTTTCACTTCAAATATCTCTATATTTCCCAAAATAGTATTTGTATATATTAAATAATTTATACAGTAAAGTATTTTCAATTTTCTCAACTTAACAAATCATTCCAACATCAACCCGACCTTCCCATTCAAATTAAATTCAATCTCAATTTATCAATTTAAATTCAAATCAATTTCTAAAATAACCACTTAAATTTTATCGATCTCAAATTCGGATTTATAATCACAAATAACCCTTTATATTTCCATATATTTCAAACTTTAAGTATTCAACGTTTCATCTAAATTTTCCTTCAATTTAGTTTTCTAAATAATAAATTCAAATTTAGTTTAACCTAAATTTTCATTTTAATTCAATTTAGTTGCTAAATAACAAATTCAACTACGTTGATTTCAAATACAGATCTGAATCTCAACATAAACCATTTAAATTCCAATATAGTTCAAGGCTTTAATATTTAAATGTTCTATATAACAGTTTCATATAGATCTCGATTTAACCTCATTATTATTTAACCTTGAAATACTCCCTTATTAGATTCAATATCATTTAAGTAACCTTAAATTACATTTTACTCAATATTTTCTTTGATTTGTTTAAACGTGAAATATTCATTAAATCACTTAAATCGAAAATCCAGTTATAAAATCATACCCTTTAAATTTCCCATTCAAAAATTTCAAATCGGTTTAATTAAATAAATCCTTATTTAAATATCATTTTTATAAACCCAAATTTATCTCCCAATCTTAATTATTCAATTTATTACAAGAGAATCTATTTGAAATATTGATTTACATAAATACTTAACCATATTATATGTATTAAATCAATCTAATTTAAATCAAATATTACTACTAAATCTATATACACAATTTTCATTTATATAATATCTTAAGAATCAAATTTATTAAACCATATATTTCTTTCCAAAATTATAGAAATTATTTTCAAAAATATTTATATGGACCAACGATGTCTGTATATATTTCCTATCATATAGTCAAGTGCTACGGATATTTATCATTTCAATCCGTATACTAAATATATATGGGTGGATATCATTTCAACCCGTAATCCCAAATTCAATTAAATGAAAATCGCTTGGGTTTATCATTTCAACCCATAATGATTTTTTCCTATTCAAAAGTCTGTTCGGGTATGTATCATTTCTACCCATAGTGATTTCTAAACTACAGGGAACGTGCAGAGTGATAGCAGAAAATACAATAAAATAACAGGCATATATCATCAATAACAATATATATAAACAACAGGATATGGTGTCATATCCCGCTGGTGAACAGTTACAGATAATAGCATATATAACAAATTTAAATAACTACAGCAGCATATTTCAATTGTCGTTTCAATTGAAATCAAATTTAATGAATAATTTTTTTTTTAATCGTGAGTGATTGCTCACCTTTCGAGACTAGAGAATATAGAAGGAGACACGGATACGCATACTGATACAGACACTAAAATTAAATTTCAAATCCAAGCAAAGCAAAATCGGCACGAATTCAACGATCAAAGCTGATTGGCTCGACTTGATGAAACGGATCAGATCAGAACTGGAACGATGAAGTAAATGGTATAAGCGAACTTTTATAACCACCTATAACTACAGATACACATATGAAATTTATATTCTAAGTTCAAACATCACAAATTTAATTTACATGTTTTTCAAACATATAAATAAATAAATAAATCAAGCTTACATTTTTTTTTTAAAATCAACATACACTTAAAAAGATATATATATATATATACACACACACTAACACCTTTATACTAAACTTATATGACTAGTATATATATATATATATATATATATATATATATATATATATTCTAAAACCGATAAAATAAATGTTTAAATATAAATACCTAAAAGAAAACTTTTTTTTATATATAACTATTTCTATATATATATATATATATATTTAATGTTATATATATATAATTTAAATCCATCTATATTTTTACATTCAATAACATATTATATTCAACCTATATAAATTTCCAAATTATATATGTGTATTAAAATAATTTATAAAGTAGAGTATTTGTAGAATCATCTTAAATCCAAAATAGTATAAATATAATACTGTAACAAAATATATACAATCATCAACTAAATAAGTCAGTACCACATAGAAACCCATATGGTAACAAACCGCATAATATACATATATTAAAGTATTTTATATAGTCTGTAACTAAACAAATATATGACTTACATAAGCGAATAACCATATTATAGGAAACCTGATATCAACAAATAGAAGCTGACCCATATTAAAATATAAAACAAAAAAAATTATATATATATATATATTCTTATTAAAAATGAAAGATACTTATTTTATAGTATGTTCCCTTCAAAATGTCGCATACATAATTCAAAATATTAACATAACTTATAAGCTGTGAGGAAGATCAAATAGAAACTATATATAAATATACACTGTCATGTTATGAAAATAAACTTTTGAAAAAATAGTATTCAATACTTATATAAATAATATGTATATCACAACTAACAAAACAAAACAAAACAAAAAAAACAAAAAAGACATGTAATTACAAATACAAATCAAAACATATATGTGCTTACACGCCTATACCTCACTGATCAAACAGAAGCAACCGGAAGGCGAGGTAATGAGTGTCATTTGATGAGGAGGTTTGGAAGAAAGGTGAAGTGGCGGATGCAAATAATGGTGACAGCCGCATGCTTCAATTTGCTTTTTTCAAAGAAAAGTAGGGAGGGGAACGAACAGATCTAGAGAAAAGAGAAGTGAAAGCGAAAATAAATAGGGATGAACCGCATGTTTTCAGGCAAATATAACGGAAGAAAATGAATAGGCAACCAAATTTTAAGTGAATAAATAAGTAAAAGTGATTGTAACGGTCAACCCTTGATTTGGTGAAAATAATTGTAGTAATTAATAAAAGAAATAAATAGCAACAGTCACGTTGCTTGATTCAGCTGACCCATAAAAGCAAATTATTTAAAATTTAAACGGTAGGAAACGTAAAAAAAACATACCACCATAAAATGAAATTGATAACGTCTGTGCATTGATTCTGCAATATTTATTAAAGCAATTGATTGATGCATGTTTAAATTTGAACGGAAGGAAAGAGAAAAGTCACAATTAAAGGTAAGCTTTAAATTTTTAATAAATACAAAACGTTTCTAAGTTTATACGTTTATAACTTTCCAGCTGTAGTGTATATATATAATGAATGGTCATAAAGAAAGAAGTGGAAACAGGAAGCGTAGGATAGGAAAGGTTAGAAAAATAAAATTTTGTTGAAAAATGAATATTTGCGTGAGTTATATAGGTTTGATCAGAGAGGAAGCGTGATTTAAGGAGAAGAAAGAACGACAATAAATCAACTTGCTTTGAAATGGAAAGGAAATTAAACTAGCGCTGATTTTTAATGAGTAGTTATAGGCAAGAAATAAGATATTGATTTAAAATAAAAGGCTGCGATTTTGATTGAGCACTGATTTTTCTTGTTATACACGGTTACTAGATTTTTAACAAATTTTAAGCAAATGGGTTTCGAAATTAAAGCAGAAGAAACGGTCAGCTAAGATTAGATTTTGGAATAAGAATTTTATACAATATTGAATGCGTTTAAAATTTAAAGCTCGCGTTGATGGGAACAATGGCAAGAAATTAAAAAGGCGAACGGTTATAAAATTTGTAAATAACGTTCCTATTAAATCAGGAGAGTAAAAGGAAAGTGAATAAAATTAGAATGCGTACAAAAGCCGCGGTGATTTTTGTCCAAAAAAATGAAAATAACGGATTTAAATTTTATACGTTTTCTTGTATGTGTATATACATTATTTATTCCATCAAATAACGCGCCTTTTAAACGTGAAATTAAACAGTTTATTTACACACAAAGTTTTGGAAATTTATTACTTATATAAAAATATGATTTGTTTACACATTTACTAAGAATTTTATATTCAAAAATGTACATAAGTAAAATATAAAATATTAAATTTTTAAAAGTATAAAATCAATTTTTTTTAAAGAACAAAAGGTGAAATAAACGTTGTTACAAATATATTAAATTAAACCAAAAGATTAAAAATTAAAATTTTAAATATTTATAACTTAAAAAAAAATGTTAAGTTTTAACCAAAATAAGAATTTTAGAATTTTCACACTAATAAAAATCTTGGATGATTATTTATAATTAAATTTAGACAATCAAATTTTCGAAAAATAAAACCCCAGAGTAATAAATAAAGAATAAAATATTGCTAAAATTTGGGCCGTTACACTCTCCCCCACTCAAAACTTTTCGTCTCCGAAAAGGAAGGAGGTAGAAGAATTAAAACAACCAGAAAGAAAATAGATTGAAAGACAAGATAAACAATAAATTTGATTCTTAAGATATTATATAAATGAAAATTGTATATATAGATTTAGTAGTAATATTTGGTTTAAATTAGATTGATTTAATACATGTAATATGGTTAAGTATTTATGTAAATCTATATTTCAAATAAATTCTCTTGTAATAAATAGAATAATTAAGATTGGGAGATAAATTTGGGTTTATAAAAATGGTATTTATATAAGGATTTATTTAATTAAATCGATTTGAAATTTTTGAATGGGAAATTTAAAAGGTATGGTCTTATAACTGGATTTTTTATTTAAGTGATTTAATGAATATTTCACGTTTAAATAAATCAAAGAAAATATTGAGTAAAATGTAATTTAAGGTTACTTAAAAGATATTGAATCTAATAAGGGAGTATTTCAGGACTAAATAATAATGAGGTTAAATCGAGATCTATATGAAACTGTTATATAGAACATTTAAATATTAAAGCCTTGAACTATATTGGAATTTAAATGGTTTATGTTGAGATTCGGATCTGTATTTGAAATCAACGTAGTTGAATTTGTTATTTAGCAATTAAATTGAATTAAAATGAAAATTTAGGTTGAACTAAATTTGAATTTATTATTTAGAAAACTAAATTGAATGAAAATTTAGATGAAACGTTGAATACTTAAAGTTTGAAATATATGGAAATATAAAGGGGTATTTGTGATTATAAATCCGAATTTGAGATCGATAAAATTTAAGTGGTTATTTTAGAAATTGAGATTGAATTTAATTTGAATGGGAAGGTCGGGTTGATGTTGGAATGATTTGTTAAGTTAAGGAAACTGAAAATACTTTACTGTATAAATTATTTAACATATATAAATACTATTTTGGAAAATATAGAGATATTTGAAGTGAAAATGAGATTTGTTTTTGAAGTATAAATTAAGCTGAAATGACCACGGTGCTATAGTGTATATTTCTACCTTGTAGAAAGTTCCATGGACTATAACAACCCGCATATTTATCGATTTTATATTTAAATATTTTATTTAAATATTTTGTCGTTAATCGGATATTGGTCCGAAAAGCTACATTTTGCAAACGGTCAAAATAGGACTCGAGACCACTTCCATTGAGTTCGAAATGTCGTTTACAACTTTTTGTAAGTATAAACATTGATAGGTTTGGAGTTAGTGGAATTTCACTTACTTTTCCCGCTTTGGACTTTCGGTTAGATTAGCCATTATAACTCAAACCCACTTCTCTCCTTCTCCTCACTCTTCATAAATTCCTACCAAACACAAACTTTAACATTAATGGTGAGTGGAAAGGGAAATTAGAAACTCCAAGCCTAGGTTTCAACTCCAACTCCATCATTCAACTCCAAATTCAAGGAAAAGCATTGGATTCAAGCTTGTAGGTGCTTCTCCATTCACCTTCAAGCTTTACCTTCATAATTTGGTGAAAAGGTGAGATTTTTATCTCACATTCTTGTCTATAACTATCTTGGACTATTGGGAATGAATTCCCATCACTTTAGCATGTGCATTTGCATTTGGTTTGGACTGGATTGGCCAAAAACTCCAATTTTTAGTGTTTTTGGTAAAATTCGGCACTTAGGTCATTCTGCCTATGCTAGGTCGTTTGCATGGAGAAGTCTCGGTCACCAAATAGTTCGTTTCTGGCCTTAAACTCGTTCGCATGCTTTAGGTCGTTCGCCTCGGAATTAGGTCGTAGGTCATAGGTCGTGGGCCGCTTGGTCGTAGGTCATTAGGCCTTAGGTCGTTAGGTCGCTCCCTCAGTTGGAAACGTTACCTCGGTCTTAGGTCGCTTGGATCTAGGTCGCTTGGCCTTATAGCGTTAGGTCGCACGGCCTTGTTAAGACGTTAGGTTGCTCTCCTTTTTATCCCTTAGGTCGTTCGGCTCGTTCACACGTTAGGTCGCTCGGCTTTTTTTTCACCATTAGGTCGTTACGTCGCTCAACACACTGTGTCGCTAAGTCGCTCGACTCTGGACTTCGTTAGCTCGCTCGGCCTTGTCATTTTTAGGCCGTGAGCCTCGCTAGGTCGCTCAACCGTCTACCTTTATAAGTCGTAGGTCGTCTCTGACCTTAAACCACTCGGTCGCATTAGGTCGCGTACATTTTAGGTCGCGTGTTTCACTAGGCCGTTAGGCCTTTACCTCGTTAGGTCGTAGGTCGCTCGACCTTATTACCTTGTTAGGTCGCGAGTCCCTTAAGTCTATCGCCTCTGTTAGATCGCTCGCTTCTGCTAACTCGCGAACACCTCTAGGTCGCAACCACTAGGTCGCTTGACCCCTTAGACCCTAGGTCGCAACCATTAGGTCGCTCGATCCTATCCTCTCTTAGGTCTTCACTAGGTCGTACCGTTTTGGATGGGGCGCTGCCCCGCACCTCACCGGGGGCGCTGCCCCCTGGACTCCCGCGACCTAACCGGGCAGGTCGAACCCCGTAGCAGGGGTATTGCCCCCGCACCCCTACCTTGGGGGTTGCCACCCCCTAGACCCCCCTCCTTAGGGGATCTTATCTTAAAAACATTCAACAGAACTTGCTTTGTTGAGATGCCGAGTTGACCATTCTTCGAGATAAACTATCTTGAGCTTCTCGGTCGATTTTATGGTATCACGGCCTTGCTAAAAAGGCGGGATAAAAACTTTATAAATATGAAGGTTTCAATACTAGTAGTAAATATCAAAACTCTTTCATCAAAACAATTTTAACTCTATTTTACTACAAAGCTCTTTCCTTAAACCATTTTCCAATCTACTAGTATAAACAAACCTTTTCCATAAAACCTTTTGTGACAATCTTCTAGTGAAGATCTACAGCTTGTTCGTAAATATTTAAGTTAAGCAAGTGGTTATGGGACATGAAGCTAAACTCATATATTTACTGGCTTGGTGAGATTGACACTACTTGATGATCACGACGATCATTTTTGTGTTTTAGACTAGCAACCGTGCGATGTCTCTTTGTCTGCGATTGAGACTAGACCCCGCTCTTGTGATGTTTCGCCATCGCATTTGTGTGATGTTTCGCCATCACATATGTGGGGTAGCGCCCCACGGTCTTCGGGCCATTCGTTTGTCAAAATTAATGGCTTGCAACCATGAGATAGCGTCTCGCTTTGTATTACACGTGTAGGTGAGTTTTCATGCTCCGATTTTGTGAGTTTTCATGCTCCTATATTGTGATTTCTGGATTTCTTGTGTAGTCTTCTGGAATTTGTGCTTCACCTATTTTCGTGACTTTCATTGTTATGATTTTCCAGCTTTTATGTTTAGGTGAATTTGGATCTTTTAGAAGATTCTTTTGATATTGTTTGATCTCTTGATGATCTTCATTTACATGCTTATCATAGTATGTCTTTATGGTTACTATATGTCTTTGCCATATCTTTTGTTTTATATCATGTTATCTGATATTTTTTGCTAGACTGTTCCGTTTATTATTTTGTTATAAATAAAACTTGGGTCAGACCGAGATGTTACAGGTGCTTCTGCTTGACTTCTCCTCCATGGATTTACTACTCTGACTTTTGGCTGACCATTTAGATTAGCAGTTTTTGTCGTCTACACTTGAGATATAGACTCATTGATGTATTATTTTGTATATCACGTGTTGCTATTCTTTTGTGTATGTGGTCCTTCCATGACCACTACTCTGATGTACACTTTCATGTGTTAGTTATATATTCATATCTTTTTCCGTCTTTGTGCTATGGATGTCTGTGACTGATTGTGTTATGTTTATTTCTATATTTGTTTCCGAAGATTTATTTATAGCCACCGTGTGATAGCTTTGAATTTGTATCGGTATGTCGGACTTCCTCCTTAAATGAAATGCATGCTATACTATCTGACATATCGGTGCTCGCACAAAGAAGTTACATGGATGGTCGCTCCTCAACAGCCTTATTCTCCGCGCTAGTTGACAGCATTACTCCGTAGTGTTCTTGGCTAGCGTGGATATTGAGGTGGGGCGTCACATGGACCCTTAGAGGATGGTTATCCCAAACATCCTTTAAGTTATTTGTATTTCAATTGATATTTCACTTGAGTTGGATTTATTGATATAAGAATGTTAATCCTGACTCGAGTATTTTGTGTTTTGCTTTACGCTCAGGTCAAACTGAGTGATACAGCATTTGAGACTCATCTTTGGAGTTCGGAGCTTCATTTGGAAATCCAACTATCGATTCAGATTCCAGCCTTTCCAGTTGATTGGTTCAGAGAAGTCATCTGTTGCATTGGAGACTTCACTGCATTTGAACTATTCGGTTGTATTTTTCTAACTCTGATGTATATAGTAGCTTCATGAACCACTATTCTTTATCTATTCCGCTACATCGTATGACTCTGTGATCTGTGATTGATTTATTTACTGTATATTTTAAGTTTTGCCAAATTAATTAACAATTCGGTATTTTGAATTATTCAAGTCGGATATGTATGGTTTTATTGTCGATTTGAATGGTCTAAAATAGCGGGTCATTACAGTTGGTATCAGAGCTTTGGTTAAGCGATAAACCTTAGCTTTGTGGGGTCTGACTCTTTACTAATGGGGTAGTAATACCCTATAGGAGTCGCTGAGTGTATATATATGAGAGTGCGTATTTTTTAGTGTGATAAAAAGATTTTAATATTGTGTTAATCCGTTCTGTTTTGTATTTATAAATTCTGGTTGATGCATGGGACGCTGTGACATCAATAGGGATTTCTAAACACTTAATAGGACAGACCGACATAATATTTGTTTTATATAGGTGAATGAAATAATTTTGCCTATTATATTTTCTATATAAAATAAAAAAAAATTCAAATGATATCTATATTTGGCTGCAATAGATTGGTTGTTAGGTAATAAAGTGTATAAATAATAATAGAAATAAGATTGAAAAATAAATAAATAAAATTGTAAGAGAACTTAAGTTCCGGGGTTTTGGAAATCCTTTCAAATGACCTCAGAATATTATAATAATATTAAAAGAAGTATTTTCGGATATATGTATTTAAATATAATTTGAAAGAAATGTTTTTAAAGGAAGATTTTGGAGAAAATCAGTTTGCACTTTCCTCTCTGTCGTTGGAAAATAATTTTGGTGATGGCGACCGCATCATCGACTTTCATTTTCGAGTTTCGAAGGGGGAAGGCCACTGTAGTAGTTCTACTGCAGATTCATTTTTTGAAAAATATATAAATTTTGAATTGTTTTAAATATAATTAGAGATATATAAGTTGTAAGAATATATTTACCTATTATTTTAAAATAATTTGAAATTTAACCCGGTGTTTAATTCTTGAATTTCCGTTAATTAATTGTTATAGTGAAATGGAAGGTAAGTAATTAATAATTGAAACCTCTAATTTAGGTAAGAGATTTAATGCTATGTTATAAAGGAAATAAAAAGGAAGTTGAAATTGTAACTTATAAGAAAAGGGAAAAATTTATTAAACAATGAATTAATTAAAAGAAATGAGAAACTTGTATAACTTTCAATTACACCCTTAAATACATATATACTTACCAAATATTAAAAGTTGAAATGTTTAATAAGAGATTTGTAATAAAATATTATACTAGTAGAAATTTGAAATAAAATAAAGTATTCAATGAAATTGCTGTTAAATGAGAATTTAATGTTATAAACTTAAGTTATAATTGAAATTTTACCAAGTAAAGATAATTAAAGGTAAGTATCATAAATAAATGATTAAAAACTTAAGTAAAATGTTAAAGTTAATTATTTTGATAAACAGAAAGATGAATACTGTAATAAATGAAATTAAGTAAAAATAAATGAAGCGAACATTTAATGAGTAAATGTAAATAAAAAGATAAATCACTGTATACATAAAAGAAAATCAAACAACAAAGGTATGAAATGAAATTAATAATAAGTTAAGTTGATTGTTGTTGGATTTGTTGTTGTTTAGTGATGGTTGTTTGGGTAAGGATACTATAAAAATTGGATTTGGGGTGAATGGATAATCTATTTAGTTTTATCTAAGACTGTTGAGTAAATGATGCACTAGTAGTTTATTCATCATTCCGTACAATTTAAAAAGTTTTGAACCCGAACAACAAATTTGTTTGTTTGATTTAATGGTTGTTTTGTATTTGTTGTGTATGCTGTTTGTTGAAATTGATGTTTGTTTAAATTGATGATGATTGAAATAAATTGGTTGATGATTGATATTGGGTGAATGGATGATGTGTTCTATTTTATATAATCTGCAAGTTATCATGCATTTTCATTTCATTCAGGATTGCGGTTTGAAATGATATACAACCACATTTTTTTATTTTTAAATTGTGGATTTAAATGATAAATATCCGTATCACTTGACCATAGGATAGGAAATTTTATACAGGCACCGCGGTATATATATATATATATAATTATTTTTGAAATGATTTTATGGTTTGGACATGATACGATTTAATAAATATTAAATTTGGATATGATATAAATATATTTTATATATACATATATAGTTAAATTGTTGAATTTAAGCGATGCATAAATCTGTTAAATAAAAATGAATAAGTTGAAAAATGGCATTTGATAATTTATATTATATGATTAAGTATAGGTTTAAGATTTTGTATATATAGAGTTTTAAATGATTCAAATTAATTACGATTGAAAGATAAATTGGAAATTTAATTGGAAGTGAGCCTATTTGAAAAATTAACTCCATAAGTCGATATTAACTTGATAAAATTGGAAATTTTAAGGTATGATATTTATGACTGGATTTAATGGAAAATTCTAGTGTAAATAAAATGGAAGAAAATTTTTAGTGTTAATAAGTTTAGTTATTTTAAATGGTTATGGATTTACCATGTAAACCTTTCAAACTAAATAATAGGAAACTGAATAGTTGATTTGAAATTCCCAACCTTAGATTTGAAATTCATTAAATATTCAAAGTTTGAAAATATTGAAATCGAAGTGTTTTATTCAAACAGAAAGCGAATCTAAAAGTTATAGGTTTAGACTGAATTTAAAGTGAATAAAAAAATTTAAAGGTGTGGAAATTATTTACTTTTAAAGAAATTTTAGATTCAACTGTTTTATTTATATACTGTTGAATATCCAAACCATTTATGTTTTGAAAGTTATGTTTTTAAAACTATGGATTTCGAAGTATTATGTTTGAAAGTTATAATTCGAATATTTGGTTTCGAGGTATTATAAATTTTAAAAGTGGTATGATTTTGGAAAGAAATATATTTGAAATAACAATGATATCATATTGATTTGGGTTTAAAAGGAAATGATATCGTATTTATATCATTTTTGAAATGGATATTATATTCTGGTTTTGAAAATATAATTATTTTTAAATGACCGCGGTGTTATAATAAAGTTAGGTTGTTAAAGAGACCGGGATCGGAAGTCGTCATACTCTCTGCCAACTCCGAAAACCACTTTAAAAACCGTGTACGCGGTGGAGATTCCAGAATGAAGTAGGATGGCGGCGGCGTTTTCTTGAGGTAAATACGTGGACCCGACTCCCGTGAGTTGGCTTAAGGTGGCTAAAACAGGAGCGATTCTCGGGCCAATGAGGTCATTCCTCTGATCGGACACTCCTCTTCGATACTATACTTTGACTTTGGATTGATTCGGTGGCCACCTTTATTTTTGATTTTGGGGGAGTTTGTTTGAGGTGGGCGGTAGCTGCGCGCTGCGCGTTTCCACCAGCCCGGATAGCAACTGGTATATCTACCCTGGCATTGCCTAGTTGTACCGTGTCACCTACCCTATCGCACCTTGTACGAGTTTGGATTTCTCCCGTAGCCCGTGTGGTATCCTCTGGTGGCTTCCCGATCAGGAGGGACTATGATATTGGATGGACTACTGGGACTATTACGTGTTAAGGGCTATATGGGTAACCACTTAATGCTAAGAAAAAAGTAAGTTTATTTTACAATTAGACACTATTATAATAGCGCAATATACTACATAGTAAATAGTTTAACGGATCCTTAGGAGATGTAAATCCCGAGCATCTCTTGAGTTACTGCACTCATATTTATTTCTGTTGATTTAACTTACATAAGTTCTTTTAGTTCTGACTCGAGTGTTCTGTCTTTTCAATTCGCTCGGGTCCGTCCGAGCGTTTTAGGATTTGAAGATTTAGCTCTGGAGGACGAAGATGAAGATTTGTATTACTATTATTTAGTATATTATTCCACTACAACATTTAATTTCCGCTGCATTGATATTTTGGTATGTGAACTCTGATATTTATTGTATAAGAAGAAGCAAATGTTTTGTAAACAGTTCTATGAACTATATATTGATTATTATATTTTATCCTTCCGCTGCGAGATTCAGTTTTCTTTTTATTTCTCCTCTGTTTTTCTTATTTACCCCATAACAATCTGCCCTTCTGCATGGTTTGAATTGGCATGTGTGTCGATCTAAAGTGTGCGAAAAGGCGGGACGTTACAAATATAATATCTCTTTCAAACTATATAAATACGATATCATTTATATTCTTAAAACCCAAATCAATATGATATCATTTTTATTTTATAAATATCTCTTTCCCAAAATCATAATATTTTTCAAATATATATACCTTGAAACCATAGCTTTGAAACATAAATTTAAATACTTAATGGCTCAAATACTATATTACTTTTTAAAATAAACAGCTTCTTCAAATTTCACAATAAATTCCCAATATCAATTTGAACCTCTAAATAAACCATTTTAATTCCCATATATTTCAAAGCTTAAATATTCTATATTTCAATATTTTATAGTTCATATATTTCAATCTTTAAATATTCCACTATTTCAAAAAAAAGATTCTTTGATAATTTAATATATATCAAATCCAAATTCCTATTATTTAAATTTGAATATTTACTTAATAAAACAAATATTATTTAAGTAAAACCCTTAAACTTCAAAAACAGGATACTCTTTTAATTACATTAACATGATAATATTCTTTAAATAAATTTGATATTCGTTTAAAATCTCAAATCAAAAATCAAGTTATAAGATCATACCCTTTAAATCTTAATTTATTTACATTTCAAAACAAATTTTTCGAGGAAAATTCTTAAATACTTTAATTCAAATCATATTCACATTTATCTTCAACCTTACTTTTAGTTGAGTTATTATAAACTCTATATACAATAGAATTTCAAATATATTCTTAACCATATTATATAAACGAAATCAACTTCATTATTTAGCTTATTTTAAAATTCGAAACAAATTTATACATAGCTAAATTCAAATTTTTTTACTATGTATATATCAAAATTTAATATTTATTAAGCCGTATTCTTTCCAAAACCATAGAAAATCATTCCAAAAATAATTATATATATATATATATATACTGCAGTGCTGTATATAATTTTCTATCATATGGTCTAGTGATACGGATATTTATCATTTCAATCCGCAATTTAAAAATAAAAATGCAGTTGTATATCATTTCAAACCGCAATCCCGAATGAAATGAAAATGCATAATAACTTGCAGTTCATACAATATAAATACAGCACCCATTCCTCCGTCATATCAATCATCAACATTTATCAATTTATCATCCAATTCAAACAATCACATCAATAAATAATAATTAATTACTAACAGTTAATTTTTCAATAATAAATTAAATAACTGTTTAACTGTAGTTTATATGCAGTAATAAATAAATTTAACTAGCAGTTTATATGCAATAATAAATTTAACTAAAATTTTAACTAGCAGTTTATATGAAAAAATGAATTAAATAACAAGTAAATTATATGAATGCAAATTAATTAAGATAATGATGAAATATATGCCAAATAGCTATAAATAAATTTTTAAACACATTATAAATCAATTTAACAAACATAAGAAATCTTAGAAGTTGTGAGTGGGTTAAAACACTCACCTTTTGAATTTAAATTGAATTAAAATTCAATTTAAACCCAAAAATTTGACAGTTTCCAAATTCGTCCAGACCAGCGTCAAAGTGTCCGAAATTCCAATACGAACCTAGCGGAGAAAACCGCGCATGAATTGGATCACGTATGTGAAAATTACACGAGTTAGAAGTTATAAAGTTTCAATTTCAAAACGAAAAAAATAGATCTTTACCACGTCATCACCCCTTCTATCACATGCAACAGACAGGAGCCGAAACCCTATACGCATATCGTGTTTGATATTTATAGCGCCGCCGCCAATTTCGTCGTCGACGATGATTTCGACCACATCAGGCGACTCCACCCTCACCATCACATCAAACCGCCCCCATAGGCCCCACCACGGCCCTCTCGGTGCCCCCCCGATGGCCATCAGGCCGACTCGACACGGAAACTTCCACGACCAAAAACAACAATCTCCTCCACCTTCGATGCAAAGTAACCGTATGGATCTGTAAAGGGCATCGAGATCTATGCTTTCTCTTTTGAGGAGAACGCGGATTATTGAAGGGATCGAGTGAAATAAAGGTTTGAAGGTGGGAAATTCACGGCCATTGACAATAGAGATGGCGGCTAGATAACTTTAGGGTTTCGAAAATAATTTAATAATATAATGTTTTCGTTTAGCGAGCCGTATTTATAGATAGGTCCGAAAACAGCCCGGACTCCGATTTAAGCGTGGCAACAGACTATCCTAAGGTAAAAAGGCCTTTTGAACGCAATGGTACTGGTTTCGAAGCCCAGTTCCCTCATTTTCGTAGGTTATTGTTAAAGTCAAATTGGTTTGAAATGACAATAATGCCCCCGAACAACCCGTTTCGGCTCCGGAATGAAAATGGATCATCCCATATATGAAAATAGATGTTTTTAAATATTTTAAACGCGATGGAAAAAGTTTAAACATTCAAGTCCAAATTCCATTGTATGAAGAAGTTATGATAAATTCAAAATTTTCAAATTGATTTCAATTAAATCGATTTGAAGGCGTTTCGAGTCCGTACGATCAAACGACAAGTCTGATCGCTACGAAACTTGAAATCCTATAATAATTCACCGTTACGGATCCGATGAAACTGGTATCGTCGAAATCCGAGCCAGTGGCCAAAATGGCTATTTTTCCATTAACTAAATAATTTAATAATTAATTAATAAAATTCAATTTTTAAATTTCAATCTTAAAATTGACCAATTTTATCACTTTATATTTCTCAATCAAGTTACAATGTTTTAACCAAATTAAAAGTCAATTTAAAGTTGATAAATTTAACAATTTCAGTGTTTATCTCATATTCATTGAATTTAGAAATTGTAAATTAAATTTTCAAAATTTCATTTAATTACCTTTCGTTCTATTATTCTGTCTATTATTATCAAAAAGATGCAATTTACATTGGTTCGTTATTGTTTACATTTATTTTCTTAGATTTCCTCTAAATTTCCATCAACGTAAAATTTTACTGTTATATTTCATTTATTCACAATAAATTCAAAGAAAATAATTTAATTTTTTCCAATTAATTAAATAAATCTAGCTTTCTATTTTTTAAATTAGCCAACTATCATATTCTAAATAGGATTAGCATTAACCGCATCTTATAAAATTTAACGATTTCAATGACAAATCACATCTACCATACTGCACAATTTAAGTCAATTAAATAAAATTGATTTCACATTAAATGTTATTAATTATAAACTAAAATCTAAATAAATTCATTTACTGATTTAAAATCTTGCTATTTAATAATTTGACATTGTATGGGTGTAATTAACAGTGAATTATATTACACATCATTAATGTATTAATTAATTTATTTCTCATTTAACGTGCTACTTAATCTCCTTTGATTGCAAACTGATTTCAAAATTTTGTGCGACATACTAAAGAAATAAATACATATCTTAATTCATTCGTTTTTTTCCCATTCATTACTTTAATATATTCATTCTAACACTCCTAACCCTTTTATTACATTCCACACAAACTGTAACATTTATTTGCATTTATTACATTTTATTTCAAATTCCAATTAAAAAAAGACAAATTAAGTAGGTAACCTAAATAAACATTACCGTTACTCGTAGTCATGCAAATAGGCCTTTATTGCTTACAATCAATATTGGCATATATTCCATACCATGATTGCATTCACTTATGTTCTATCCAAACATACATTTAGATTTTATTTCCATTAAATAAATTTAATATTCACATCTACTTATTAAACATTTACTTCCATTTATACAGTTGCAATTCATTTAGTTATTATTTCATTAATACTAATTTCAATTTTATTCTTTCAGAATTAAGTACACAATCATATTTAATTAGCAATTGTAATGTTTCCACTATTTCTATTTGTAACGACCCATAAATTTAACCGTTTTTAATAACGTTATTAATTGAAATTTTGTGAAATTTTAAACGATAAAATTTTGAAATATAATTTGATATTTGGAATGCGCCTAGTTAAACATAACAACTGGTAAATTTTCGTCCAAAAATATGAAAGTTTATTTCATGCGTAAATTCACTTCAATTTAATCAGTTAAAATGCGATGAAAATAAAACATTTTCGAAACCCAAATATTTTTACATAGAAAATTTCTAAATCATCTTCTGAGCAAGATGCCATTTTTCGTTTTTCAAAATTCGGACTTCTTTAGCTCCGTCGATCTTATTTTTCTGCGTTTTCCATGCATTTTCCGATAGTAGAAAATTCGAATTTTTATAATTCGATCGTACCACCGATATCTGTATACCGTTTTGATCGTCTCGTCGTGTTGATCTTCACGGTATATTTATTTGTTTGTTTCGACGTCCGATGGACAACGGAATCTATAAAACAGTTCACCACATGGTACGTTCGAGCTTTTTTTTATTTGTGTCCATTCGAATTTCAAACGGAAGCCTCTAGCTTTTATTTTATATTCATTTCATCAATTACTAAATTTAGCCGTTGCCATCGTTTCGAAAATCACGTTGTATATATTATTGGGAAGGGTTGATATGTACGTGCCTTTATTACTTCGTCCACTGTTTGCATTATTTTCCTGTACAATCTATTTCACACTCTTCGTATTCTCATCAATTTAACAAAGTTATATACATAAATTTTAATATGTTCCCTGTTCATTCCTATTCCCATTCCCTTACGCTCTCTCCTCCTATTTCTTTTCTTCCTCCGTGTTGAAGCCTACGTCATAATTACAAACCATGCATTTCCTCTCCCAACCAACTTCCTCCGCCCCTCGAACATCACCGACACCCCACGTCCAGCCTACCCACCGCGTGCCAACCTCCCTCTTGCCTGAATCATCACCACCTCCGCAAAGCCTTCCTCCCATTCGCGCCTCCCGCCATCGCTTCCACGCCCAAGCTTGCAACACCCTGACCGCGTCGACTAACCATCCCACATCACGCCTCCAACATTCTCGGCCTCATCCCTTCCGCTTCTCCTCCTTCTCGGGCCGAGCTTCCACACTTCCCCTCTCTCTCATGCCGATGCTCTCCCTCTATAAAAAAAACCGCTCGACCCACGCCTCTAGAACTCAGCCGACCACCCTGTCGAGGAACTCAGCGTCGTCCACTACTAGCAGTCGCCCTGTTCTCCCTACCTAGTGCGGTATCCCTCGCTCATGTTATAAATCATATTTACAGTTTGGGTTCTTTATTTGTATATTTTGAAAATATACATATAGTTATGTATGCGAATCATATTGGGTGGCAGTGATCTTTTCTTTGCTGAATGTTGTTTTGATTTCAAGTATTATAAGGTATATTTGTATACATATATTGTAAGGGTTATATGAGTGACGTGAGCTTTATGTACGTTATATTTTAAAGCCGAGTCTGCATATGGTGTTATGTGTCTGCACATTCTTCTTAGCTTGAATATACATTTATTCGCATGCAGGTACAAGTCATGAGTCTGGGTTTTAGGCACATAAGGGATTTTAGTTCATTGTATTTAAATTGATTTTTGAATATTTTTGGCCTGCTACATATGTTTCGATTTATATACGTCGTTCTTGTATAAATTAACTTTATTAATAGTCTGAAGTAACGAAGCTCCATTTGTTTACACGGGTATAAGTTTGTAAAGTTATAAAGTTTATATTAGCTTATTTGTAAAGAACGGAATGTACTACATATTATCGTATTTTAAATGGTACTTGAAGTCTGAGTTCCAAATATATATATATATACATATATATATATATATAGTAATGTATTTTATGAGTGATTTGAAATTTACTTTAGAGAAATTTGTACATAATGTATATAGGTTATAATGATATCTAAAGTATATGGTCTGCATATGTGTCTAGATATGTATAGATACATATGTTTAATTAGTTGTATTTTTTTTCATGTATTCATCTGCTTGTGTTTAGAAATGACATATATAGAATAGGTATATAAGATGCGCAAGTCCCTGTTTATTATATATAATAGTAGTATTGATTTTGAAATGTGTTTAATAATATTTATTCTAAAAGGTAATAACATATATAGCTTATATATCCTATAGGCTATAGTACAATATTGTCTACATATATATATATATATATGTTGAGTTTGTTATCGGATAAGTTTACAGCTAGCAGTAATATGATTATTTGAAAGAAAAAAAATAGTAATATGCTTATTTGAAAAAATTAAACAATAACATATGTTTACTGTTAGTTTAATAAATTTGTATAAAAGTATGTATATATATGTTGAATATATCTTTAAGTTTATATGTATAGAAACTTTGACTAACCTGTGTTTATATAGGTGTAAAGTAAGTTTAAAGCATAGTATGATTATAATATGTTCAAGGTATTGTAAAATATAAGATGTTTAAAATCTGGACTTTATAGATGGGCTAGTTAAATAATTGATAGTTTATATATATGTAATTATTTATTTCAAATTTCATTATGAAGATATGTTTGTTGTATTCTACGTGTTTACTTAAAACAAGGATTTTAAAATATATATACATTTAATTTAATATGTGTTTGGAATTTAAAATATGATTTATATATATGGTTATACATAGCTATATACATAGAAATTCACTCATACTGTTTATCATCATCGATACAATTTTGATTTGATTTCACCAATTTCCTATCTATTAGCTTGTCCATCGAGTCCGTATCCATCTAGCTTTGATTTGGAATTCATGCTCGGATCCATAGCTCAATTCATTGTTTATTCTCTCTAGCCTCAAAAGGTGAGCAATCACTCACGATTAATGTTCTTTTATTTATTAAATTTGATTTCAATTGAAACAACAATGGAAATATGTTGTTGTTAGTTATTTGCACTGTTATATATATGTTGTTACCTGTATCAGTTCACCTGTGACATCTGATACCATTATCTGTTATTTATACGTTGATAATCCAGTTTGGTTGATAATTGATTGATTGCTTGTTGTTTATATTGGATGTTAAATTGTAATGTATAAAGTGATAAATATTATGCAATTGAATTTGATGTAGGATAGTTAAAAATTTGAATCGACATATGTGTTGAATTGGATTAGTTAAATTTGTATAATATGGCCCCTTATATGTTTAATTGTTTGACACGTAGAAAATGGTTAATTACCCTTGAACCATTTGAATTTATGTTATATTAGTTGATGAAGTATAAAATTGAATAATTGATGTAAAGTGTAGAATTGCATAGAATAATTTGTGTTATAATCTTTAATCTACATGAAATGATAGTGTAGATTCTAGAAATAATTATATTAATTTGCACAAACAACAATGTAAATTAATACGATTATTTTGGGATTATTTGAATAAATTATTGGATTGTTATTGATGTTGCTATTGCTTGTTTATTTACTTTGACACCATCCCAGTTATCACACTGCAAGTTCCCTTTGCTATGCTTTGATTTTGAAATTGGAATGGAATCGGGTTGAAATGATAAATACCCAAATGAACTTGAATTAGGATAGAGAATTAAATATAAACTCGATTGGTCAATAATTTGTTTTAAAAATAAAATAAAGATTTTATTTAAATAGGTAATAAGGTTTTGAAAGGAAGTTGGAATTTGAAATTTATATAAAGTGATGTTAATATTTAAAATCGGAAACGTAATATTAACAAAGTAATTATTGGAAGAACATTGTTTAATTTAGGAAATGAATAATTGAGTTTTGGAATTACTTAATAATTAAGTTTGAAATTATTAATTAAGTTTTGAAATTAGTTAATAATTAGATAAAATTGAATTATTTGAGGATTAAACAAAAATTTGAATTCTTTGATAAGACAAATTGAACTTTTGAATAAGTGAATATGAACTTCGTTAATAAATGAAATTGGGTTTATTTATTTATTAAGTTTTGTAAAATTATTAAATAAGTTAATAAGTGAAATTTGAACTTCTTAAATACGTGAAATTCAGTTTCTTTATTAATTGAGTTTTGAAATTTGTAACTAAATAAATGAATGAAATTGAATTTCTTTAGCAAGAAATAAAAATGCGTTTTATTGAAACAAATGTAAGGCTTGTAAATTAAAGAAATTGATTTGTCAAGTTTAACTTAATTATAATTGTAAGCTTTGATATAATGAAGTTGAACGTAAGTAATTGATTTAATGAATTGGAAATTAAATGGAAATTGTTTGAATGATAAAGTAAATTGACGGATATTGAATGAAATCGATCAATGAATTTAAATTGATTCGAATGTTAAATTAAATTGATTTAAATGATTTCGGAAAGAAACTTATATACGATCTTGAATCAATATTTGTATTGTTTTAGATAAAAATTTAAATTGATTTTGAAATGGTAATTCGGAAGTTTCGAAACGTAAAGCATGGAAATTGATATATGAAGACTAATGGAATGTTGGTTTATAAATTCTAATTGAAATTTAAACTGATTTGGTTGAAGTTCGTTAAACAACCAATCGGTGTAATAATTAGGAAAGTTATTAAAGAAACCAGAATCAGTTATGGACATACTCTCTGTCTAAACCGAAAACCACTTTAATAACTATACGCGGAGTGTGATCCAGAATGAAGTGGTTGGAATGATGTACGTGATGACTGAAGAAAGAGAACGATAATGGATAGCCTTGACACTTGTGTCAAATTGGAAATGACTAAACAAGAGTCGTGCCATGCCAAATGGGGTTAGCCACCTCGAGCGAACTCACTTCTTCGTAAACTACTCTTTACTTGTTCTTAATTGGTGCATCCTCGTACTTTTGGGAGTGTTGTTTCGCGGTGTTGCGATCGTTGCGGCGATGCGTTTTCACCAGTCCGGATCAGGCAAACGGTAGTTTCACTACCTTGGGTATTGCCTCATGTGCCTTGTCATACTTGTATCCCTTTATACGCGACCACTACGAATTTTTTGTGTGTTATACCTATGGAGTACTCCCTGATATCCCACTAGTTTACGGTGGAGTTTACAGTGCTGTATAGACTATAACGCTTATATAAAATATGTTAAGGGGGATAATGGTAACGCCTTAACACTATTTTGATATTTTACTTTATTGATAGACATTATCGATTTAGCGTATATTACTACATAGTAGATAGTTTAACGGATCCTTAAAGGATGGTTATTCCAACGTCCTTTGAGTTACTTTCATTTCAGTTGCTATTTCTTTTGAGTTGGATTTATTGATATAAGAATGTTAATCCTGACTCGAGTGTTTTGTGTTTTGCTTTACGCTCGGATCAGACTGAGTGGTTCAGCTTTTGAGACTTCCTTTGGAGTAGGAGCTTCGTTTGGAGATCCATCTATCTATCCAGCTTTCAGATATTCAATTGTTTCCAGTAATGTATTCTAATTCTTGTATTTGACTATTGTATTCGAGACTTCTGTTGTAACTTATTTAACTCTGTTATATACATATATAGTAGCTTCATGAGCTACTATCTTTTGCTTCCGCTGTATATTATT
This sequence comes from Allium cepa, assembly GCA_030765085.1. Lineage (NCBI taxonomy): Eukaryota > Viridiplantae > Streptophyta > Magnoliopsida > Asparagales > Amaryllidaceae > Allium > Allium cepa. Next base: position 289,669,319 of record CM060934.1, read on the forward strand.
ACTCTGTGTCTGTGATTATTTATTTACTGCACATGTTCAGTTTTGCCAAATTTAAGTTAACAATTCGGTGTTTTGAATTATTTAAGTCTGACATGTGCGGATGCGAATGGTCCAGAATAGCGGGTCGTTATAGTTGGTATCAGAGCTTTGGTAGCTCTAGGCAAAACTTAGCATATATGGTAAATGTATTTGTAGAATCACTCCCACTCGAGTTTCAATCTCTTCCTTTTGACTCAATTCCTTTGAATTATGGAACGTTCCTTGCGGTTCCAAATTCATTCGTATCCCTCACTATTCGTCTTCTTTCAATTCTGGAGCATCCTATAACTCCACTTCGAATGATCTTTATAATAGATCGGCAGTCTCGCCAATCTTCGAATGGTTTGCAAAGCAGTGAAACTCCTTTACAATAGACATCGATTTACCGGAGATTTCTGTATCCTCGGTTTACGATTCTATTTATTTCCTGCTATGCCTGAACTCTATCTCTTCCAATCGAATGTTGATTTGCCTCGGAATTCTGCATCGATCTTATTCTTGCAGTTACGGCCGACCCGGTTAGGGTTGTCCGTGAATCAAATTGGTTATCCATCTCCCGATTTTGTTATTTAAAAAAATCTTATCTTTGTTTCAAACCTATTTTCCAATCAAAATTCTCTTTGATTTGATTTCCATCAAATTTGAATCACTATACTTATTTGAAATCCATCCTTGTATCGTCAAGCAAGGGAGTGTATTTGCATTTATAAAAAAATATTTTATATATATATATATACATATATTGTGTTGTTTGAGCTGTTGAGGTTGATTTTGGTTTCCGATCGATTCGTCTGATCGACGCTATCGATAGGGTTTCCAAAACACTTTAACTGAGCAAACTGACACAATATCGTTTTCAAAATTGGTGAATGAAATTTTTTGAATGATTATATTATATATAAGTACAAATTTTTTTTGAAATTAAATGTTAATGAACCTGTTGTCCGAAATGATAATATCTTCATTTATTGTATTATAAACCATTGACTATTGTATAATATAGATAAATGAATTTATAAAAATTATATATAATTTGATTTGGAATTTAAAATTAATTTAAAACAAGAATTTGGGAATTTAATTTCCGATAGATTTCAAATCTTGTATTTAAAGTTTTAGAAGGTATATTATTTAAAGTATTTTCGAATAGAAATCATTTGAAAGAAATTTTAGATGTTTAAATCAGTGCTCTTCTCTTTGTCGCTGGAAAATAATTTCGGTAATGACGGCCGCATCATCGACATTTATTTTCAAGTTTTGAAGTGGAGAGACTATTCTGTAGCTTTGCTATAGTTTTGCTATAGTTTTGCTTTGAAAAATTCAATTGATTTGGATTTTCTAAAGTATGATTTGATTTATAAAATATATTGATATATGGCTTTATATTTGATTTGATATCTATAGTATATAGATTTATTTATTCCTAAATAGTTTGAAGAGAATCGAAATTTAATTCTTAAATTTTGTTGAGAGTAATCTCAAATATAAAATGAACCAAAATTTTGAATGAATGTGTAAGCTCGAGATAATGGAATTAGTGAATTGTATTGGTATAATACCCAATTTCATTCTAATATAATTTACCAAAATTTCCAAAAGTTGATTATGTAATTGAATATTATACAATATAAATGATATCAAAGGAATTTTTTTAAAATAAATTTGAGTAGTTGTTATAAATGTAAATATAATTAATATATATGTAATAAGATATATTAAGTTAAATCAATTTAATAATAATTTGGAATAAAGAAAATTAAATTTGTCAAATAAAGTATAATTTTAATAAATGACTATTCAAATTTACGATCTTTGAAATTGTTAATTTAAGAAAATTAGGTAATATACAATATAAATTGTCTTTATAAATAAAATGTGAGCGCGTATAATAAATGTTATACACTTATATTTTAAATGTTCATGGAGATAAATAGAATAATAAGTTAATTGAATAATAGATGTGATTAATAAAATATTTTTTTTTTGAAATTTAATAAATTGAATCTAAATCAACTTAATGAGATATTTTGACTTAACTGAATATAAATTTAATTTCGTTTGAAAGAAACCTTTTGTATCTAACATTCATAAATGTGAAATTAAGTTAATTTAATGAAAATCTTGAATTTAAAAACAAATTGTTGAATATAAAATTATTTAAATTGAAATTTATATGGTTTAAATTAATTGAATATTATATAATTTAAGTCTATTTTCTTTTGATTGTTTCTATTCTCCTACCTCCTTCCTTTTCGGGGACGAAAAATTTTGAGTGGGGGAGAATGTAACGACCCGTAAATTTAACAGGTTTTAATAACGTTATTAATTAAAATTTTGTGAAATTTTAAACGATAAAATTTTGAAATATAATTTGATATTTAGAATGCGTCTAGTTAAACATAACAACTGGTAAATTTTCTTCCAAAAATATAAAAGTTTATTTCGTGCGTAAATTCAATTCAATTTAATCAGTTAAAAAGCGATGAAAATAAAACGTTTTCAAAACCCAAATATTTTTACATAGAAAAATTCTAAATCATCTTCTAAGAAATATGCCTTTTTTGTTTTTCAAAATTCGGACTTCTTTAGCTCCGTCGATCTTATTTTTCTGCGTTTTCCATTCATTTTCCGATAGTAGAAAATTTGAATTTTTATAATTCGATCGTATCACCGATATTTGTATACCTTTTTAATCGTCTCGTCGTGTTGATCTTTACTGTATATTTATTTGTTTGTTTCGACGTCCGTTGGACAACGGAATCTGTAAAACAGTTCACCACATGGTACGTTCGAGCTTTTTTTTATTTGTGTCCATTCGAATTTCAAACGGCAGCCTCTAGCTTTTATTTTATATTCATTTCATCAATTACTAAATTTAGCCGTTGCCATCGTTTGGAAAATAACGTTGTATATATTATTGGGAAGGGTTGATATGTACGTGCCTTTATTACTTCGTCCATTGTTTGCATTATTTTCCTATACAATCTATTTCACACTCTTCGTATTCTCATCAATTTAATAAAGTTATATACATAAATTTTAATATGTTCCCTATTCATTCCTATTCATATTCCCCTACTGTAACAACCCGCATATTTAATGATTTTATATTTAAATGTTTAATTTAAATATAGCGTCGTTTGTCGGATTTAGGTCCGAAAAGCCACTTTTTGCAAACGGGCGAATAGGAGCTCGAAACCACTTCCATTGAGTCCAAAATGGTGTTTGCGATCTTTTTGAGTATAATCTTTGATATGTTTGGAGTTTTGCCCCTTTTTCTACTTGGGCTTGAGTTTGGGTTCAGCCCCAATCTCCTCTTTACCCTCTAGCTCACTAACTCTTCATCCATTCATCCTCATTTCATTCCTTTAGCTTAAAAAAACTGAAAATGGGGGAAAGAAAGAAGAATTAGAAACTCCAAGCCCTAGTTCCATTTGCAAAACTCCAAATTCTTGCTTGAAATTCAAAGAGAAGGATAGGTAAGCCTCCTCTTCATCTTCTCCATCTCTTCTCCTCTTCAATTTCAGAAATTCCTAAGCTCTAATTTGGGAAATATATGTTTTGGTTCTTAGATTGAAGATTGTAGAGTTGAAGCGAAGAGTGGTTAACCTCCTTATTGTGTTTGTGCTCTCATCTTTATTGTGCGCAAAAAGGTGAGTTTTGAACTCACATCTACTTCTCTTGATTTCATTGATGTTGGGTACGAATTCCTAACACCTTGTTCATATGCACTTGCTTTTGGTTTGGATTGAATTGGTGAATATCCAAATTGTTAGTGTTTGGGTTCAATTCTTTAAAGATCCTAACTTTTATATTTGATCATGTTTTTGGAGGTGTATAAAAGAGCCAATAGTGTTGGGTTGTCGTATGGCATAAACCCATAGCATCCATCGCTCGTTCGTTTGCAATTCATTTGGATTTTTGCCTTTATGGGCTTGGCTGATTTTTGCCTACAGGGGGGTTTCAGACGTCTGAACTCTAATTTCAGACGTCTGGTTTCAAATTTAGACGTCTGGTTTGGAAATTTAGACGTCTGGAATTGGTCCCTGGAAGACACAAAAAGGCAGAGGCAAAATCCTGACGTCTGGAAATCCATTCAGATGTCTGGTAGTGGTTCAGACGTCTGGAAGGTAAATTCAGACATCTGAAATGCGCAGTTTTGCCTATTTTGGCTAATTTTGAGTTAATTTCCAACTTTTATCGATTCGTATTGATTCCAATTAGTTGTTATTGCATATGTGACTTTGATGACTTGTTTTTGACTTCATTCACGGGTTTTATAAATAATCTCTCTCTAAATCGTATTAAAAGCTCCCTTCTACAAATTATAAATTCTATTTATAATGCACACACACAATTTCGCACTTCGAGCGAAGTGGAAGGAAGATTAAATGGTTAGGTAAAACACGGACCGTGAATCCGTGCGTTTGTCTTCCCGATTAGTCCCTGACCTATTCGATCGATCGTTTTGACCTTCGGGTTTGGTTTACCGATGATATGACGTAAACTTTGTACTGCTTTGAGTGTGAAAATGACTGACGGATAGTAAACCGTTTAGTGCGAACGAGTGGTTATGGGACATACGTTAACACTTTTCGGATTCCTTTTCGAGAGTTGTAACGCATTATGCCAGTTAGTGGTGTCTAGTACTGGGCCTCCAGACCTTCACCACTACGGTTTGTTGCCTTCGGGTATGTTGCCTTCGGGTATGTTGCCTTTGGGTTTGTACCTTCGGTTTGTGCCTTCGGGTTGGTTGCCCCATTAGTATTGCTTCCGATGTTGGTCGTTATGAGCCGCATGGGTAATATTGGGTTGCCCTTCAGTATCGCTTCCGATGTTGGTCGTTATGAGCCGCATGGGTGATATTGGGTTTGGAGTCTTCGGGCTCATGGATCCTTGTTTATACAGTACTGAGCTCGAGCAATTTTGTGATGTTTCATTGATATGTATATTCCCTTGGCATCGCCCTTCGATGTTGGTCAATTTGAGTCGCATGAAGTATAGCGATTACCTTGTGGAACTTGTATACCTTATGGGTATTTGTTATTTGCCTTTTAGCTTGAGTTGGGATAATTGTATCCTTTGTTTATCTATGTCGCCGATGATATGAGGATTGTTCTATATGATTCATCTTGTGTTGATGATTATGTTATCTCTTTTAGAGATATTTGTTATACTTTATAACCTTGCAGGTTTATTGTTGTTCAGTTTATCTAACTGATTTATTTAGCTAGAATGACCCGTGTATTTTATACTCGGGTCAGACCGAGATGTCTCAGGTTAGGTACTTTGGACTTAGCCTATTTTGCTTCCGCATGGACTACTTCGCTAGCTTCTTTTTGTCATAGCTTTTGTATAGTCCTATTATGTTGAAACTCTGATATTTATTCTTTTGGATTTGTCTGTATATTATGGTTGGCTATACCACTTGACATGTATTATTTTGTATACTCTGCTACGTATCGGTATATATGTATATGATGGTTTACTGTTCCGTGATGTTTCCTACATTTGAGTTGTTATATTTTGTTCTGGTAGATCCTCCAGCCACCTATGGTTTTGTTTTAAGTATTCATTGGATATGTCGATCGGTTTGGTGTGATTATTGTCGACGTATTTAATAGATAGTTAAAGCAAGACTATAGATGGTCGCTCCTATCCAGCCTTATTCTCCATGTTAGCAGACGGTATTATCTATTAATACTCTTTGCTAGCGTGGGTATAGAGGTGGGGCGTCACAGCTTGGTATCAGAGCTGAGTTCAGAACAAAGTATGATAAACACAGAATAGAAGCACATATTACGATACATCAAAGTGTATAAGTGATACAAGTCTTTGAATCATCGTGTCTCTCTTTTCCATCAAGGTTATATAGAATTTGGGAATACGTCTAGGAATGCATTTTATTCTGTAGTATTCCATATTGTAATATCTACCTTGTGAATAATCTCGTTCTTATCTTACTTTCAGCGTATGGCTGGAAGAGGCAGGGGACGATGTTCGGATGCTGGGCAATCCAGTGGCACACATCTGGATGGCGTTTATATGTATGCCGATCAGTTTATGGAGTTGTTTAGGAACACTCAGCCTCTAGTTCCTCCTCCAGTGTCTCCAACTCGCAAGTCTGCCTTTGCACGTCAGTGCAGTGATTTTGCTCATCTTGGAGGAAAGCCGTTTGAAGGCTCTGAATCCGTTCTTGAAGTCCAAGCTTGGTTTCGCACATGGGAGCGTATCTTCTCTCGTATGGATCTTTCTCACCATGATAGAGTTCTTGTAACTTCTAGCTTATTACAAGAGCGTGCTCTTAATTGGTATGAGCTTCTTATAGCCGATATTGATGAGTCTACTCTTTCTTGGACTCAGTTTCGGCAGCGATTTGAACTCAAGTTCGTTCCTGAATCTGAAAAAGTTTTATTGACTCGTCGCTTCCTTGAGTTGAAGCAAGGGAAGTCTTCTGTTTCTGAGTATGTTGCATCATTCGAGGCTTTATCTAAGTATGGTCTTCAATTTATTAGCACTTCTTATAAGAAGAATTTAAAGTTTGTCTCTGGTCTTAAGAAGTATCTTAAGAAGTCTTTGTTGCTTCAGCTTAAGCTTTCTTTTGAAGAATTAGTAGATTCAGCACTTCATCTCGAAGCTGTCGAGAAGGAGGGTGATAGTGGTGAGGATGTTGAGGTTTCTAAGAACCCCAACAAGAAGCAGTTTCCGTTTCAAAAGAGGTCTTTTCCTTCTAAGAAGAAGAAGACTGGTGGTTCTAGCTCTCAGAATCAGCCTTCCGGAACACCTTTTAATTGGAAGTGTTTTAATTGTGGCTCTCCGGATCATATTATTCGAGCTTGTCCTAAGCCTCTCTTCTGCCGCTATTGCAAGAAGGAAGGTCATCATGTTTCATCTTGTCCTACTGTTCCTGGTGGTGCCAAGTCTGGCAAGCTTAGTGCTGCTAAGGCTTCTGAAGGTCCTTCTCAACCCAAAGTTATATCTCCATCTATTTTGGAAGGTTCTGTTTTATTTCATGATCATAGTATACGAGTTCTTTTCGATACGGGAGCTTCACATTCTTTCGTATCGAAAAAGCTCGTTGATGATTTATCTTTGGATGTTTCTTGTATGGTTACTTCTTTAAGGATTGCGAATCCTATTGGGGGATCCGCGACCCTTAGTTTGCTTTGTGATGATGTTGAGATTATTTTATGTGGTTTTTCTTTTCGTGCGAATCTGCACGTTATCTCTTGTCTTTGATTTGATATGATTTTGGGTATGGACTGGCTAGTGAGATATGATGCCAGGATTATTTGTTCGGAGAGAATTATATATCTTCGACATCCGGATTCGCCTACTCAGCTATCTCTTGTTCTTCTGGATGTGGATAATTCCGAGATGGCTTTATATTCTCTTGACTCGTGAGATGATGATGATATATCTCGTATTCCTATTGCTTGTGACTTTTCTGATGTTTTTGAGCCTGTATCGGGTTTGCCACCCAAGCCGGCAATTGAGTTTCGCATTGATCTCATTCCAGGTGCGCAGCCAGTTAGTCGTCCTCTTACGAGGATGTCTACAAAGGAAAATGAGGAATTCAAGAAGCAGCTTTTAGAGCTCGAGTCCAAGCAGTTGATTCAGTCCAGCTTTTCCCATGCGGATCCGCGGTCGTCTTCGTGAAGAAATCTGATGGAACTCTTAGGCTTTGCATTGACTATCGCAAGCTTAACGAGTTAACCATCAGAAATAGGTATCCATTGCCTAGGATCGATGATATGTTCGATCTATTAAGTGGTGCTAAGGTCTTCTCTCAGCTTGACCTTGCCATAGGTTTTCATCAATTACGAGTCGCGGAGGATAGCATACCTCTTACAGCTTTCCGCACTCGATATGGTTCTTTTGAGTGGCTCGTTATGCCATTCGGTTTGACGAACGCTCCTGCTTTCTTTGTAAATCTCATGAATCGGGTATTCCGGGAATATCTCGATAAGTTCGTCCGTCTGTTCATTGATGATATCCTTATTTATTCTAAGTCTGAAGCCAAGCATGCTAATCACTTGAGTATTGTCTTGAGTACTCTCCGTCATCATCAGCTTAGAGCCAAATTCTCCAAGTGCCATTTTTGGGAGAATAAAGTTAAGATCTTAGGCCATGTTGTATCTTCTGACGGCATTTCGGTCGATCCCTCAAAGATCGAAGCCATCCAGAATTGGAAGAGGCCTGAGAATGTGCACGAGATCCGTAGTTTCCTTGGATTGGCGGGTTATTACCGTCGGTTCATTAAGGACTTTTCTCGTGTTGTGCTTCCTCTCACCAGCCTTACTCGGAAAGGCATTCGTTATGTTTGGTCCGACAAGTGTGAAGCTTCCTTTTAGACATTGAAGGAACTTCTCACTAATGCTCCTATTCTTGTGGTTCCCGAGGGGAATCATGATCTTGTTGTCTACACCAATGCTTGTGGAAGTGGTCTCGGTGCTGTTCTAATGCAGAAGGATCGGGTAGTTGCGTATGCTTCTAGGCAGCTGCGTCCGAATGAAGTTCGCTATACCACTCATGATCTTGAGTTAGCCGCCATTGTCTTCTCCTTGAAGATTTAGCAACATTATTTATTAGGCGAGCGTTTCATTCTCTATACCGATCATAAATCCTTGAAGTATTTGTTTACTCAGAAGGAACTCAATATGAGACAATAACGTTGGCTCGAGTTTCTTGCCTCCTATGACTCTGATATCCTATTTACCCCTGGTAAGGGTAATCGTGTTGCAGATGCGCTTAGTCGCAAACATTCGGCTATTGTTTCTATGATGCTTGTCGAATGGGATGTTCTTGAGACTCTATCTTTTTGTGAAATTCGTGATCAAGGTTCATCTTCTGATTCTCCTATTCTATTATTTAATTTGGGAGCTCGACCTATTTTATTGGATCGTATTGCCGATGCTCAGCGGCATGATCCTGATTTGTTGCATCTTATTCAGCTTTGTGAGTTTGGATCTTGTGATGAGGCGTTGCAAGATTTCAGCATTGATTCTCGTGGGTGTCTTCGTAAGAAGAACCGTCTTTTTGTGCCTTCTGATTTTGCACTTAGGCATGACATTCTTGATGACTGTCATCGTTCTAAGTATACCATTCATCTTGGTAGTAGTAAGATGTATGCCAATATGCGTCGTCTTTATTATTAGGAAGGCATGAAGCGCGATGTGGCGAGTTATGTGAGTAATTGCATAACTTGTCAGCGTATAAAGGCCGAACATCAGCATCCTTCTGGTCTTCTTCAGCCTCTTGAGATTCCATTGTGGAAATGGGATCAGATATCTATGGATTTCATTGACGGCCTACCTCGCTCGAGATCAGGCCATTCTAGCATTTGGGTTATTGTTGATCGCCTCACTAAGTCTGCTCATTTTGTCCCTATTAAGTCTAGCAGGACTGCTTTACATTTGGCTAAGTTGTATGTCAAGGAAATCGTGAGACTTCACGGTGTTCCTAGTTATATTGTGAGTGACCGTGATCCTTTATTCACGAGTCATTTTTGGAAGAGTCTTCAGCAAGCTTTGGGAACAAAGCTTAGTTTTAGCACAGCTTATCATTCGCAGTCTGATGGACAGACTGAACGGGTGAATCGTATCTTGGAAGATCTTCTTCGTATTTGTATTTTTGATTTTGGTGGAAGTTGGGAGGATCACCTACCTCTTGTAGAGTTTTCCTACAACAATAGTTTTCAATCTAGTATCGGTATGGCTCCTTTCGAAGCCTTATACGGAAGGCCATGTCGATCACCTTCATGTTGGTTGGAATCTGGAAAGAAGCTTATTCTTGGCCCAGATTTTGTTCGTGATTCTTCCGTGAAGATTGATCTTATTCGATTGAGAATGAAAGAGGCACAAAGTCGCATGAAATCCTATGCGGACAACCGTAGGAAGCCTCTCGAGTTCTCGATCGGCGATCTTGTTTTTATTCGTGTTTCTCCTTTGAAGGGGGTTATGCGTTTCAGTACGACTGGGAAATTGGCTCCTCGTTATATAGGACCATTTTCTATCACTGAACGTATTGGCCCTGTGGCTTATAGAGTTTCACTTCCTTCTCATTTATCTGGTATTCATGACGTGTTTCACGTCTCGCAACTTCGAAAGTGTCTTCGGGAGTCGGATTCTGTTATAGCTTCTCCTGATTTGCAAGAGCTTGAGATCTCACCGGACTTATTTATTGTTCAGCAGCCTATTCGCGTACTTGACATGGAGGTGCGACACCTTCGAAACAAGGACATGTCGCTCGTTAAAGTTCAATGGTCCGCTAATCTCAATGATTGTACTTGGGAAACCAGAGAATTTATTGAGCGATCTTATCCGGGTTTTCTTTCTTCGCTTTGAAACGGTGAGTATGTCTTTTCATCTCAAGATTATTTCCTTTACTTTTGGATGTTGTATGTTTGTAGTTGTTGCAAATATCGTCTCTAGGAATTGCGAGGACGCAATTTTCTAAGGAGGGGAGATCTGTAACAACCCGCATATTTAACGATTTTATATTTAAATGTTTAATTTAAATATAGCATCGTTAGTCGATTTAGGTCTGAAAATCTTCTTTTTGCAAACGGCCGAATTGGAGCTCGAAACCACTTCCATTGAGTTCAAAATGGCGTTTGCGATCTTTTTGAGTATAATCTTTGATATGTTTGGAGTTTGTGGAATTTTTCCCCCTTTTCTACTTGGGCTTGAGTTTGGGTTCAGCCCCAATCTCCTCTTAACCCTCTAGCTCACTAACTCTTCATCCATTCATCCTTATTTCATTCCTTTAGCTTAAGAAAACTGAAAATGGGGGAAAGAAAGAAGAATTTGAAACTCCAAGCCCTAGTTCCATTGCAAAACTCCAAATTCTTGCTTGAAATTCAAAGAGAAGGATAGGTAAGCCTCCTCTTCATCTTCTCCATCTCTTCTCCTCTTCAATTTCAGAAATTCCTAAGCTCTAATTTGGGAAATATATGTTTTTCTTCTTAGATTGAAGATTGTAGAGTTGAAGTGAAGAGTGGTTAACCACCTTCTTGTGTTTGTGCTCTCATCTTTGTTGTGTGCAAAAAGGTGAGTTTCGAACTCACATCTACTTCTCTTGATTTCATTGATGTTGGGTATGAATTCCTAACACCTTGTTCATATGCACTTGCTTTTGGTTTGGATTGAATTGGTGAATATCCAAATTTTTAGTGTTTGGGTTCAATTCTTTAAAGATCCTAACTTTGATATTTGATCAAGTTTTTGGAGGTGTATAAAAGAGCCAATAGTGTTGGGTTGTCGTATGGCATAAACCCATAGCATCCATCACTATTTCGTTTGCAATTCATTTAGATTTTTGCCTTTATGGGCTTGGCTGATTTTTGCCTACAGAGGGGGGTTTCAGACGTCTGAACTCTAATTTCAGACGTCTGGTTTCAAATTCAAACGTCTGGTTTGGAAATTCAGACATCTGGAATTGGTCCCTGGAAGACGCAAAAAGGCAGAGACAAAATCCACATGTCTGGAAATCCATTCAGAGGTCTGGTAGTGGTTCAGACGTCTGGAAGGTAATTTCAGACGCCTGAAATGCGCAGTTTTGCCTATTTTGGCTAATTTTGAGTTAATTTCCAACTTTTATCGTTTCGTGTTGATTCCAATTAGTTGTTATTGCATATTTGACTTTGATGACTTGTTTTTGACTTCATTCACGGGTTTTATAAATAATCTCTCTCTAAATCACATTAAAAGCTCCCTTCTCCAAATTATAAATTCTATTTATAATGCACACACACAATTTCGCACTTCGAGCGAAGTGGAAGGAAGATTAAATGGTTAGGTAAAACACGGACCATGAATCCGTGCGTTTGTCTTCCCGATTAGTCCCCGACCTATTCGATTGATCGTTTTGACCTTCGGGTTTGGTTTACCGATGATATGAGGTAAACTTTGTACTGCTTTGAGTGTGAAAATGACTGACGGATAGTAAACCGTTTAGTGCGAACGAGTGGTTATGGGACATACATTAACACTTTTCGGATTCCTTTTCGAGAGTTGTAACACATTCTGCCAGTTAGTGGTGTCCAGTACTGGGCCTCCGGACCTTCACCACTACGGTTTGTTGCCTTTGGGTATGTTGCCTTCGGGTATGTTGCCTTCGGGTTTGTGCCTTCGGGTTTGTCGCCCCTTTAGTATCGCTTCCGATGTTGGTCGTTATGAGCCGCATGGGTGATATTGGGTTGCCCTTTAGTATCGCTTCCGATGTTGGTCGTTATGAGCCGCATGGGTGATATTGGGTTGCCCTTTAGTATCGCTTCCGATGTTGGTCGTTATGAGCCGCATGGGTGATATTGGGTTTGGAGTCTTCGGGCTCATGGATCCTTGTTTATACTGTACTGAGCTCGAGCAATTTTATGATGTTTCATTGATATGTATATTCCCTTGGTATCGCCCTTCGATGTTGGTCATTTTGAGCCGCATGAAGTATAGCGATTACCTTGTGGAACCTGTATACCTTATGGGTATTTGTTATTTGCCTTTTGGCTTGATTTGGGATAATTGTATCCTTTGTTTATCTATGTCGCCGATGATATGTGGCTTGTTCTATATGATTCATCTTGTGTTGATGATTATGTTATCTCTTTTAGAGATATTTGTTATACTTTGTAACCTTGCAGGTTTATTGTTGTTCAGTTTATCTAACTGATTTGTTTAGCTAGACTGACTCGTGTATTTTATACTCGGGTCAGACCGAGACGTTTCAGGTTAGGTACTTTGCACTAATCCTATTTTGCTTCCGCATGGACTACTTCGCTAGCTTCGTTTTGTCATAGCTTTTGTGTAGTCCTATTATGTTGAAACTCTGATATTTATTCTTCTGGATTTATCTGTATATTGTGGTTGGCTATACCACTTGACATGTATTATTTTGTATCCTCTGCTATGTATCGGTATATATGTATATGATGGTTTACTGTTCTGTGATGTTTCCTACATTTGAGTTGTTATATTCTGTTCTGATAGATCCTCCAGCCACCTATGGTTTTGTTTTAGGTATTCATTGGATATGTCGATCGGTTTGGTGTGATTATTGTCGACGTATTTAATAGATAGTTAAAGCAAGACTATAGATGGTCGCTCCTATCCAGCCTTATTCTCCGTGTTAGCAGACAGTATTATCTATTAATACTCTTTGCTAGCGTGGGTATAGAGGTGGGGCGTCACACATACTCTCTCCTTCTATTTCTTTTCTTCCTCCCTATTGAAGCCCACGACTTCATTACAAAGTCATGCATTTCCTCTCCCAACCAACTTCCTCCGCCCCTCGAACATCACCGGCACCCCACGCCCAGCCTACTCACCGCGTGCCAACCTCCTTGCCTGAATCATCACCACCTTTGCAAAGCCTTCCTCCCATTCGCGCCTCCCGCCACCGCTTCCACGCCCAAGCTCGCAACACCCTGACCGCATCGACTAACCATCCTACATCACGCCTCCACCATTCTCGGCCTCATCCCTTCCGCTTCTCCTCCTTCTCGAGCCGAGCTTCCATACTTCCCCTCTCTCTCATGCCGACGCTCTCCCTCTATAAGAAAAAAAACTGCTCGACCCACGCCTCTGGAACTTAGCCGACCGCCCTGTCGACGAACTCAGCGTCGTCCACTGCTAGCAGTCGCCCCGTTCTCCCGACCTAGTGCGGTAGACCTCGCTCATATTATAAATCATATTTACAGTTTGGGTTCTTTATTCGTATATTTTGAAAATATGCATATAGTTAAGTATGCGAATCATATTAGGTGGTAGTGATCTTTTCTTTACTGAATGCTGTTTTGATTTCAAGTATTATAAGGTATATTTGTATACATATATTGTAAGGGTTATATGAGTAACATGAGCTTTATGTACGTTATATTTTAAAGCCGAGTATGCATATGGTGTTATGTGTCTGCACATTCTTCTTAGCTTGAATATACATTTATTCGCATGCAGGTACAAGTCATGAGCCTGGGTTTTAGGCATATAAGGGATTTTAGTTCATTGTATTTAAATTGATTTTTGAATATTTTTGGCCTGCTACATAGGTTTCGATTTATATACGTCATTCTTGTATAAATTTACTTTATAAATAGTCTGAAGTATTGAAGCTCCATTTGTTTACACGGGTATAAGTTTGTAAAGTTATAAAGTTTATATTAGCTTATTTGTAAAGAACGAAATGTACTACATGTTATCTATTTTAAAGGGTACTTCAAGCCTGAGTTTCAAAATATATATATATATATATATATATATATATATATATAGTGATGTATTTTATGAGCGATTTGAAATTTACTTTAGAGAAATTTGTACATAATGTATATAGGTTATAATGATATCTAAAGTATATGGTCTGCATATGTGTCTGGATATGTGTAGATACATATGTTTAATTAGTTGTATTTTTTTTCATGTATTCGTCTGCTTGTGCTTAGAAATGACATATATAGAATAGGTATATAAGATGCGCAAGTCCCTGTTTATTATATATAATAGTAGTATTGATTTTGAAATGTGTTTAATAGTATTTATTCTAAAGGGTAATAATATATATAGCTTATATATCCTATAGGCTATAGTACAATATTTTCTACACACACACATATATATATATATATATATATATATGTTGAGTTTGTTATCGGATAAGTTTACAGCTGGCAGTAATATGCTTATTTGAAAAAAACCAGTAATATGCTTATTTTAAAAAATTAAACGGTAACATATGTTTACTGTTAGTTTAATAAATTTGTATAAAAGTATGTATATATATGTTGAATACATCTTTAAGTTTATATGTATAGAAACTTTGACTAACCCGTGTTTACATAGGTGTAAAGTAAGTTTAAAACATGGTATGATTATAATATGTTCTAGGTGTTGTAAAATATAAGATGTTTAAAATCTGGGCTTTGTAGATGGGCTAGTTAAATAATATGATAGTTTATATATATGTAATTATTTATTTCAAATTTCATTATGAAGATATGTTTGTTGTATTCTACGTGTTTACTTAAAACAAGGATTTTAAAATACATATACATTTAATTTAATGTGTTTGGAATTTAAAATATGATTTATATATGTGGTTATACATAGCTATATACATAGAAATTCACTCATACTGTTTATCATCATCGATACAATTTTGATTTGATTTCGTCAATTTCTTATCTATCAGCTTGTCCGTCGAGTCCGTATCCATCTAGCTTTGATTTGGAATTCATGCTCGGATCCATAACTCAATACATTGTTTATTCTCTCTAGCCTCGAAAGGTGAGCAATCACTCACGATTAATATTCTTTTATTTATCAAATTTGATTTCAATTGAAACGATAATGGAAATATGCTGCTGTTAGTTATTTGCATTGTTATATACATGTTATTACCTGTATCAGTTCACCTGTGACATCTGACACCATTATCTGTTATTTATACGTTGATAATCAAGTTTGGTTGATAATTGATTGATTGTTTGTTGTTTATATTGGATGTTAAATTGCAATGTATAAAGTGATAAATATTATGCAATTTAATTTGATGTAGCATAGTTAAAAATTTGAATCGACATATGTGTTGAATTTGATTAGTTAAATTTGTATAATATGACCCCTTATATGTTTAATTGTTTGACACGTAGAAAATGGTTAATTACCCTTGAACCACTTCAATTTATGTTATATTAATTGATGAAGTATAAAATTGAATAATTGATGTAAAGTGTAGAATTGCATAGAATAATTAGTGTTATAATCTTTAATCTACATGAAATGATAATGTAGATTCTATAAAGAATTATATTAATTTGCACAAACAACAATGTAAATTAGTACGATTATTTCGGGATTATTTGAATTAATTATTGGATTGTTATTGATGTTGATATTGCATGTTTATTTACTTTGACACCATCCCAGTTATCACACTGCAAGTTCCCTTTGTTATGCTTTGATTTTGAAATAGGAATGGAATCGCGTTGAAATGATAAATACCTAAATGAACTTGAACTAGGATAGAGAATTAAATATAAACCCGAATGGTCAATAATTTGTTTTAAAAATAAAATAAATATTTTATTTGAATAGATAATAAGGTTTTGAAAGGAAGTTGGAATTTGAAATTTATGTAAAGTAATGTTAATAATTAAAATCTGAAACGAAATATTAACAAAGTAATTATTGGAAGAACGTTGTTTAATTTAAGAAATGAATAATTGAGTTTTGGAATTACTTAATAATTAAGTTTGAAATTATTAATTAAGTTTTGGAATTATTTAACAATTAGATAAAATTGAATTATTTGAGGATTAAATAAAAATTTGAATTCTTTGATAAGACAAATTGAACTTTTGAATAAGTGAATTTGAACTTCGTTAATAAATGAAATTGGGTTTTTTTATTTATTAAGTCTTGTAAAATTATTTAAGTAAGTTAATAAGTGAAATTTGAACTTCCTAAATATGTGAAATTTAGTTTCTTTATTAATTGAGTTTTGAAATTTGTAACTAAATAAATGAATGAAATTGAATTTCTTTAACAAGAAATAAAAATGCGTTTTATTGAAACAAATGTAAGGCTTGTAAATTAAAGAAATTGATTTGTCGAGTTTAACTTAATTATAGTTGTAAGCTTTGATATAATGAAGTTGAACGTAAGTAATTGATTTAATGAATTGGAAATTAAATGGAAATTGTTTGAATGATAAAGTAACTTAACGGATATTGAATGAAATCGATCAATGAATTTAAATTGATTCGAATGTTAAAATAAATTGATTTAAATGATTTCGGAAAGAAACTTATATACGAACTTGAATCAATATTTGAATTGTTTTAGATAAAAAATTAAATTGATTTTGAAATGGTAATTTGGAAGTTTCGAAATGTAAAGTATGGAAATTGATTTATGAAGACTAATGGAATGTTGGTTGTAACGAACAGAGATTTTTCGCACTCGAAAATCGACATCCATACTTTAAATCGTACTCGAATGTCGTAGATTCGACCGTTCAAATCCGATTCGCCGGAGCTTATAACAACATTAAGTAAATAACACAACGGAATAAAAGAATAATACATTGATATACAGCTTCGATACAATATCTGATACAACAATGATCCAATAGATATCAATATACATCAGAGATATGATACAATAAAATAGCAGCGGAAAAGAAAAAGATAACACCAGCAGTAGAAAAAATAACTCTAAGATAGTCTTCAAGGAAGAACTTCAAAAACTGCAACTCCATTTCCAAGAACCAATCCAACAATAGCTCGAACTCCCAATAACGATGCACAAAGATAAGCAAGTGCAGTCTGATCCAAAGACTGAACTAACTCCAGATAATCCACTACATCTGACTATCTGAAAAACCCAACTCTAGACTGCCGTGTAGAAAAATTTTAAGCACCCGGAGTTTAGGAAAGAAACAATAAACTCCGGATCAGTCATGGGACCGCTGTGAGCAACAAAAACAGTTTATCTTTTAAAACAATCAACAAAAGATTTTAAAATCAATTCACAATGCATTTAGAAAATGAAACTACCGTAAGACCTCCCGCCACACGCACAATGCAAACGCAGAATTGGAGGAGATTTCTTCTTATGTTAGTCAAACATGCTTACTACGCAAAATCAAATCATTTGATTATTATTATTAATGCATAGTGTAGAAAACATTTCAAAAGTAGAATATAAATCTTAGCCAGCATAGGTACCATTATATTATGCCTACTATAGCTACCATATTAGATGGCGGGTTCTACAACTAATACCGTACAAGGCTCGAATTGTTTCTTTGGATTTCCAACAAATGGTCAGGCCAAGGAACTTCCCATTGCCACATGAGAACGCCTCTGGAAGGACGTCCCCGAGAACCTAACCGGATCTCTGCCAACACAAGGCCGGGTTACCCCTAACTGGGTAACTACTGACAAGAGTATGCCATCCCCCGGTCGTAACCAACATTTATCCGGGATCCCGATAACCAACAACCACAAAGTAATAAATTTGCCGCAACAACATAGGTTAAGTATCTGGGCTCCATACCATGATACCACCTCTATCCAGAAGGAAATGAACATACCTTAAGGGGCGCTACCCTCAATAACCTTGCCGCATCTTTCCTGTTTCGACCATTCCGGGGTGTGAGGTTCGACGAAGTCTCGTCCACAAAGCTACGCATTTTACAAAATCCACGCTTTGATAAACAAATGATCAGCGACACTCAGGATGCCACATTACCAAGTTGGGAATATATCACTGATAACCTTCAACTACATAACCTCTGAACTCGTACGTCCCAGAGAAGGGTGTTAATGCTAAGAGAATAAATTCTCCGCCACCAACAGAATTGAATTTGAAAGAAATCTTCTATATATCTCAAAATGTAATGTCAGACATACAATCCATACAAGTCTCTTCTGGGTTCGAACAGAACCGAAGGCACTTCCGAAGAAGTCCTTGCAATCCGGATAATCCCTAATCACGTCCGGATTTCCCATCACATATGGAGATCTCTATACCCGGGATCAGCCAGTGCAGAGACAATCGACAAGAAACCCTTTCGTTTTCGAAAATATCTGGTCTTCACCACCGGTCTTCAAATGCTATCCATAACGTCGAATCACATATTTGGAATGGGTTACACGACACAAAGGTCCTTTCCCGGCTAAACCGAATAGTGAGCGCAATATTTAAAACATATGGATATAGGATTTCAATTTGGTCACAACTTAATAAATCAAAAATTTCTTTCAAATAGTTTGAACAAATTACCATTTCCAAACCTTTAAAACAAAACGATTCATTTCATAAAAGTTCACCCAGATTTCAGAAAAACCTATTCATAAATTTCCAAAACAATTTCCATTTTAATTGGATTAACTCATTCAATCTTTATAACAAGGATTTAACTTATAGCTTTCAAACCCGTTTCCAAAGATTTATTTATAACTTGGAAGACCATTTTCATTTTAGACTTGAAAATTCTTTTTAACACAATTTGGAAGTTTACTTCTTATATGAAAGCTTTTATTATTCGAAAACAAATAGTTTTTGTTTCAGAAAAATTCAATTATATACGAGTTAAAACCCTTGAATTAAATTCAAATTCCCAAATTAATGCCTTTAAAATGGTTGAACCCATATATAACTGGTATAACATCTTTAGTTCCTAGTTTCAAATCATAGAATTTAATTTCAAATTTTGAATTTAGAATTAAATCAATTTATTTAAATTCCAAAACTTAATCAAGTTATTTACAAATAAATTTTATTCCTTGAAATTCCTTTTCAAAAGATTTTCACTTTACACCCAATCCATTTCCAAAACATTTGAATTTAAATATTCAACTTTTAAAATCATTTCAAAATCTGTGACTTAATCGATTTCCTCGTGAAATCCATATTTGTGTGTATAAGTGTGGTCTAGGGGTTTAACACAATAGTGCAACATCGTTCAATCATCACAGATTAAAACACAGAAATATAGTTGATAAGCGATATAAATATAACGCTTATCGTCCATTCACAGATTCACAGATAATATACAAATGTAAATAAATGAATAACTTATACACAGCTCAATCCACAGAACAAAATATCACAAACCAGATAGGGCAATCAATTCAAGGCATCACATATAAAATACATTCATAAGTAAGGTCAAGCATTCAATAGTCATTTATAAGTAGGATTAATTAATTGGTTAATCCTAATTAATTCAATTTATTTCCAATTTAATTAATTACTCATTAATTTATTACTCAATCCTAATTCATAAATTACAAATCATTTAGTACCAATTAATCAATTTATAAATTAATCCTTAATTATCCATCTTAATCAATTACTTCTAATTAATTAGCCCTTAATTAATCACATTAATTAAATTAACTTTGAGTTAATTACATAATTAATTAATCTTTAATTAATCAAAATATCCAAAATTAGTTACGATAAGAATTAATCCTTAATTACTCTCATCAAGTAATTACATTTAAACAATTTATAATTGAGTATCTAAATTAATTAATCTAATTTAATTATTAAAATTAATCACCTTAATCAATATTTAATAATCCTTAGTTAATTATCTTTATTAACTAATAACGTTTCTTAATCATTTTCTTAAGAAATTATTTTAGATTAAATCATTGTTAATCTTTTCTAATTATTAATAAATCTAAATCATTAATTTAAAATCAGATAAATAAGTCATTCCATAATTCTCTTATAAATTAAATTCCTTTATTATCTTAATTATTTCTAAGGTAAAGTGTATTTAAAACATTTCACTCTTGAACTTACATTTAAGTTCCATTTTGAATTTAAGACTCAAAATGATTAATCGTTTAAATTTAAAATCAAATTTAAAATCACTTTATAAATCTTAAAATAAATATAAAGAACATTCATTTCTCATATAAGAAACTTATAAAAAAAATTAAAACTAGATTACTTAATTTTTTTTTATTTTTTTATTTTTAAATTTAGCTTCTTAAAATATATAAATTATTTAACTTTGCAAATTCAAGTTAAAACAATTTATTTAACTTTCATTCAAATATTTAAGGAAGCCTTTCATAAAGAATTTTATCACGTTTAAACATTTATTTGAAAACACATTTGTTATCCCGCCTTTTGGCAAGGCCGTGACACCAAGAACTCGGCTAGAAACCAAGGACGGTTCGTCTTGAAGATCAGTTATACATAGGTCTACTATGGATGTCGGTAAATTTTTTTCGAATCCGGATCGAGCTACAATTTATATGACATGACAAGCAAAGCTGACAAAGCCAATGTTCCAAATTTCAAATCAATCGGAGTTCATATGCTCAAGATATTGATGGATCACGGTTGAGAAATCCAAAATTGCATCGATCATAACTTGAGATCTACATGTCCAAATGCCATCAAATTTGGACAGAAACCAACTGGCAACCTAAGGAATGTTCACGCCAAATTTCAGCTCCATCGGATGAGTTCTTGATCGATTCGATGTTGCTTCATACCAATCACGGACCAACTTGCATCGATCATATCTCGAGATCTACAAGTCCAAATGCCACCAAATTTGGACAGAAGCCAACTGGCAACCTAAGGAATGCTCATGCCAAATTTCAGCTCAATCGGATGAGTTCTTAATCGATTCGAACTTGCTTCGTATCGATCACGGACCAACTTGCATCGATCATATCTCGAGATCTATAAGTCCAAATGCTATGAAATTTTCACAGTAGCTTACTGCCAACATAAGGAATGCTCATGCCAAATTTCAGCTCAATCGGATGAGTTCTTGACCGATTCGAACTTGCTTTGTATCGATCATGGACCAACTTGCATCGATCATATCTCGAGATCTATAAGTCCAAATGCTATGAAATTTTCACAGTAGCTTACTACCAACATGAGGAATGTTCATGTCAAATTTTAGCTCAATCGGATGAATTCTTGATCGATTCGAAGTTGAGTTCGAATCGATCCCGGACCGAAAACTTCAACTTGAATCCATCATAACTCGAGATCTACATGTCCAAATGCTATGAAATTTTCAAAGTAGCTTCCTGCCAACATGAGCATTGTTCATGCAAAATTTCAGCTCAATCTGATCAACTCTTGATTGATTCGTACCCGAGTTCGAATCGATCCCAAAGCGGGCCCGGATTTCTGGAATCCAGGTGTGTGGGCCCCCTCACATGCCAGAAGCGGTCTTCCCGAATTTTAGGCGAAATATCAGCCTCCAGCAATTATAAATAGAGCCCATGGTCATTCAGAAAAAGGAGGGGAGAATTTTAGAGATAAAGCACGCTCGGACGCTGCCAGAATCACTCCATATCGTCGTCACTGTTATTGATCTCGAATTTAAGCTTATTATCTGCTGTACTTCGCTCTAAAAAACTTGTAATCTTCAAGAATCAACCAATAAAGTGATAAAACTTCATAGTGGACGTAGGCCATACGCCGAACCACTCTAAAACTCTGTGTTTCTATGCATTTTCTTATATGTTTATTGGTGTGTTTGTTAGATCTGCTTCATTTTACATATTTTCTCTTCATTTTATCTCTTCAAACACATCCGTAGAGTGTTGTGCCCAATTTTGGTACAAACAATATTCATTTTTAAAATCTACTTTAAAACATTTAAACTTGTTCAACATTTAAATTTACAAAAGTGATTTAAATTCAAGATTTGGATTCATAGTATACTTAAATCTATATTTAGGCTTGATTTAAAACTTGCTTTAAATCTAGCTTTAAATTTTAAATTTTCATTTTAAAACTTAAGATTCAAAAGTTCATTTGAATCCAAACTTAAACTTTGAATTTAAAACCCCTTTTTTAAATTCTGCTTTAAATTTAACTTTCATTTAAATTTAAAAAAAAACAGAACTCTGTTTTAATAATAAAACAGACAGGTTTTATAGCAAAACCTGTAACAAAGATAAATTTTGACTCGAGTACTAATTTTTCTACTCCGAGTCAAACCCCTACATGCTTCGAGCAAGACGCAGGAATTACTCGAGTGAATCTCGAGTCCATTTCCCTGCTCCAACCTAAATCTCACAAGAAACCAAATTGCATGGTGAACGTGCACAACATCGCCGACCATCTTCGGTCGACACCACGACATCGAACACGTCGACGGTCACTCAAGCATCCATCTCCAATCTCCGGAATCTCCATCAACTTCTTGAATTCAAAATCGAGTTTTTAAAACCCAAACCTGGAACAGTTAGTAGCCACTTCACCCAAAACCTGAAAACCACGTCGTTCTCGAAACCTCGACCCACGTACCATGCGAAACTCTGTCCATCACTCCATTGTCAACCCTTCCACCATCTCCCAAAGCAACGAGACGCTCGGTCAACCAGAGATGGCGAACGAATCGAAATAGCATACTTACCTAAAACTAGGTTTACAAAAGAAAAATGTTTGGCGCCGCCGCCACGATCAACTGTTGACCACCCCACCATTTTTCCTGAACTCTCCATAGGCCCCTCTATCGCCAGCCCAAGCCTCATCCATCAGAGACAGTGGGTCGCCAGAGAATGCCAAAATTTCAAAATTCGAACAAACCCATACTGCTCCTTAAACCCCCATCTAAAAAATTTGATTCTTGTTTTAAAAATCCAATTTTAGTTTAAGAATTCAAGTTATAAACCTGAATTTGTAAATTTAGAAATTTGTAATTTGACACATTTTAAGTTTTACTCAGTATCTTGGTTTCCAGAAATATTTACAAGTTATTTTGACTGGAATAAATTTTTAATCTTGAGTATTTGCTATAACAAACTATTTCTATTTTAACATTAAACTCAAAAAGAAAGTAGATTTAAAAAGAAATGATTTTTCTTCTTTTTCTTTTTTTTTTGGAAAAAGAAACTGGTACCTTAAAATCTTAGAACAGAAACATACATAGCAATTACTTGTACACAATAGTTCAAGTTCCTATCATATTCAAAGGAATCATATACATGTAGGAACATACTTATTCACAGACATATCTATGCAATAGATTCAAGTCTTTTAAAAAAAATATGTTACTCACCTTTGAGAAGATGAACAGAGAACAGAGTTTCCACTTTTTAGCACAGGCTTTGAAATTCTTAGCTAAACTTGCCTCCATGATCTCTGGTTTGTTTTGTTTGAATTGTTTAAGTTGAAGTTTATTTATAGTTTGAAATGGATTTTTACTACATATGTACTCAGTTTTGAACGAAATGAAGAAGATTGATATATAAAAGAATGGAGCTTGCAGGCTGGTATAGTTAGTACAGTGTATTATAATGTTGTTTGTACAAGTGATTATAATATTTTGTATAATAGGCATGGTTGAAGATGATATCAATTTGTGCTGAGGGGATGTGGCATTAAATGCAATGTCCTATTTTTTTTAACAAGCTTATACTAATTTATTTTTACATGTATATATGGTTAAAGTTGTTTTATAAATATTTTCTTTGTTTATAGGCTGAGATGATTCTTGTTTCGGCTGAGATGATATTGATTTGGTGACTAAAGATATATTTTTGTTTGTTCATGCTTGAATTAATGTTTTCTTTCATATATGGTGGCTGACATATACAAATTGTGTGCTAACATTTATTAGCTTTAGCTTGGTTTATATTATTTCTTGTACTTTATGTCTCCATACTTATTTTATTTTTACCGAGATCTTTTATTTTCCTATATATTTCGGTGGCTAATAAGATATATTTGTTCTTCTTACTTATCTTATTTGGTTTTGTTTTATACTTCATGCTTGAGCTGACTGATGATATTTTTTTCTTTTCTTGTTTTGTTTAAGTGGCTGAAATGATATGTGTTAAGGTGGGCTAAAGATATATGCATTTATTATTGTCTTTAACTTAGCCTACATACTTATACTTATTATATGTTTGAAAACATGAACGTATATTTCTTTTATCTTGCACTTTGTCTGGTTTGCTTCCAGGTTACATATTTATACTTATTCTTTCAATCCTTATGTCCTTGCTTTATAATATCAATGGATTCCATTTTTTTTTAAAACATGTTGTTTGATTTTTTAGTTAATATGTTTACTTTAAATTTTAATTCATCTTATATATATATATCTATTTCTATTTCCAAATTAAATATGTATTTCTAACTTGAATTTTAGTTTCAACTTTAATACTTATTACCTTGCGTTTTTCTACATATATGTATTCATTTATTTATTTTGTAAGTGTAGTTTGGTTGTATTTTTTTTTACTTCTTATCTTGATTCCTACTTAAATCATTCAATTTTTTTTTAAACCATTTGCTTAAATTTCAAGTTCAAAAATTAAATTAATTATCAATTTAAACTTATTAAAATCCGGGATCGTTACAGATTCCCCTCTTTAAAGAAATTTCGTCCTCGAAATTTACAGGCACGAAAATAACACAGAGATAGATAGATTCGATCTCCTATAATTCCTCAAACACAAGATATGGATTCCAAATGCAAGTCGGAATATCTCAAAATATATACCAATTTGTCCCTCTTCGGACTTCGATCAACACAAGAAATCACAACAGAATTTTAAATTTGGTTTTAAACAAAATCGATTTATTGATATAATTCCAATTATCCTTCAAATTCTATTAATTAAGTTAATTTAATTTAAAATTTCCAATTTCCAAATTTCAAATACATTAAAGTTTGAATCGAAAAACTGATAAGAAACCAACGAATATACGAAGTAATGATTTTCTACCACGATCCGTAGGGCCACCATTGCACCGAAACTTCTTTTTGAAGTTGCTACGAAGAAATCAAAAGAATTTGGAAACGAATCAAAGAAGATTGAGAAGAAAATTGATTATTTTCGCTATCGCGGGGTATTGACCATTTGTAGTGATACTCCCATGTCCCCTATCGCGTCCTCTTCTTGCACTCATACTTATTATCAGTGGATAGTAAGAGAATTTACTGAGGCATACAAACGGATATATTAGGGATTACTCATTCTAGGGTATACTTCACCCTATCTCTAATGAGCTACTTAATGTGTTATACTCCTGAGCTAAAGTTTTAACCTTAGCCCTGATACAAAATGTAACGAACAGAGATTTTTCACGCTCGAAAATCGACATCCATACTTAAAATCGTACTCGAATGCCGTAGATTCGACCGTTCAAATCCGATTCGTCGGAGCTTATAACAACATTAAGTAAATAACACAACGGAATAAAAGAATAATACATTGATATACAGCTTTGATACAATATATGATACAATAGATGATCCAATAGATATCAATATACATCAGAGATATGATACAATAAAATAGCAGCGGAAAAGAAAACGATAACACCAGCAGCAGAACAAATAACTCTAAGATAGTCTTCAAGGAAGAACTCCGAAAACTGCAACTCCATTTCCAAGAACCAATCCAACAATAGCTCGAACTCCCAATAACGATGCACAAAGATAAGCAAGTGCAGTGTGATCCAAAGACTAAACTAACTCCAGATAATCCACTACATCTGACTTATGAAAAACCGAACTCTAGACTGCTCGTGTAGAAAAAATTTGAGCACCCAGAGTTTAGGAAAGAAACAATAAACTCTGGATCAGTCATGGGACCGCTGTGAGCAACAAAAACAGTTTATCCTTTAAAAAAATCAACAAAAGATTTTAAAATCAATTCGCAATGCTTTTAGGAAATGAAACTACCATAAGACCTCCCGCCACACACACAATGCAAACGCAGAATTAGAGAAGATTTCTTCTTTTGTAAGTCAAAGATGCTTACTACGCAAAATCAAATCATTTGATTATTATTATTAATGCATAGTGTAGAAAACATTTCGAAAGTAGAATATAAATCTTAGCCAGCATAGGTACCATTATATTATGCCTACTATAGCTACCATATTAGATGGCAGGTTCTACAACTAATACCATACAAGGCTCGTATTGTTTCTTTGGATTTCCAACAAATGGTCAGGCCAGGGAACTTCCCATTGCCACATGAGAACGCCTCTGGAAGGACGTCCCCGAGAATCTAACCGGATCTCTGCCAACACAAGACCGGGTTACCCCTAACTGGGTAACTGCTGACACGAGTATGCCATCTCCCGGTCATAACCAACCTTTATCCGGGATCCCGATAACCAACAACCACAAAGTAATAAATTTACAGCAACAACCTAGGTTAAGTATCTGGGCTACCATGATACCACCTCTATCCAGAAGGAAATGAACATACCCTAAGGGGCGCTACCCCCCAATAACCTTGCCGCATCTTTCCTGTTTCGACCATTCCGGGGTGTGAGGTTCGACGAAGTCTCGTCCACAAAGCTACGCTTATTACAAAAGCCATGCTTCGATCAACAAATGATCAGCAGCACTTCGTATGCCAGACATACAATCCATAAGAGTCTCTTCTGGGTTCGAACAGAACCGAAGGCACTTCCGAAGAAGTCCTTGCAATCCGGATAATCCCTAATCACGTCCGGATTTCCCATCACATATGGAGATCTCTATACCGGGGATCAGCCAGTGCGGAGACAATCGACAAGAAACCCTTTCGTTTTCGAAAATATCTGGTCTTCACCACCGGTCTTCAAATGCTATCCATAACATCGAATCACATATTCAGAATGGGTTATACAACACAAAGGTCCTTTCCCGGCTAAACCGAATAGTGAGCGCAACATTTAAAACATATAGATATGGGATTTCAATTTAGTCACAACTTAATAAATCAAAAATTTCTTTCAAATAGTTTAAACAAATTACCATTTCCAAATCTTTAAAAAAAAAAGATTCATTTCACAAAAGTTCACCCAGATTTCACAAAAACCTATTCATAAATTTCCAAAACAATTTCCATTTTAATTGGATTAACTCATTCAATCTTTATAACAAGGATTTAACTTATAGCTTTCAAATCTGTTTCTAAAGATTTATTTATAACTTGGAAGACCATTTTCATTTTAGACTTGAAAACTCTTTTTAACACAATTTGGAAGTTCACTTCTTATATGAAAGCTTTTATTATTTGAAAACAAATAGTTTTCGTTTCAAAAAAATTCAATTATATTTATACGAGTTAAAACCCTTGAATTAAATTCAAATTCCCAAATTAATGCCTTTAAAATAGTTGAACCCATATATAACTGGTATAACATCTTTAGTTCCTAGTTTCAAATCATAGAATTTAATTTCAAATTTAAATTTAAATTTAAATCAATTTATTTAAATTCCAAAACTTAATCAAGTTATTTACAAATAAATTTTATTCCTTGAAATTCCTTTTCAAAATCTTTTCACTTTAAACCCAATCCATTTCCAAAACATTTTAATTTAAATATTCAACTTTTAAAATCATTTCAAAATCTGTGACTTAATCGATTTCCTCATGAAATCCATATTTGTGTGTGTATAAGTGTGGTCTAGGGGTTTAACACAATAGTGCAACATCGTTTAATCATCACAGATTAAAACACAGAAATATAGTTGATAAGCGATATAAATATAACGCTTATCGTCCATTCAAAGATTCACAGATAATATACAAATGTAAATAAATGAATAATTTATACACAGCTCAATCCACAGAACAAAATATCACAAACCAGATAGGGCAATCAATTCAAGGCATCACATATAAAATACATTCATAAGTAAGGTCAAGCATTCAATTGTCATTTATAAGTAGGATTAATTAATTGGTTAATCCTAATTAATTCAATTTATTTCCAATTTAATTAATTACTCATTAATTTATTACTCAATCCTAATTCATAAATTACAAATCATTTAGTACTAATTAATCAATTTATTAATTAATGCTTAATTATCCATCTTAATCAATTACTTATAATTAATTAGCCCTTAATTAATCACATTAATTAAATTAACTTTGAGTTAATTACATAATTAATTAACCTTTAATTAATCAAAATATCCAAAATTAATTACGATAAGAAATTAATCCTTAATTACTCTCATCAAGTAATTACATTTAAACAATTTATAATTGAGTATCTAAATTAATTAATCTAATTTAATTATTAAAATTAATCACCTTAATCAATATTTAATAATCCTTAGTTAATTATCTTTATTAACTAATAACGTTTCTTAATCATTTTCTTAAGAAATTATTTTAGATTAAATCATTATTAATCTTTTCTAATTATTAATAAATCTAAATCATTAATTTAAAATCAGATAAATAAGTCATTCCTTAATTCTCTTATAAATTAAATTCCTTTATTATCTTAATTATTTCTAAGGTAAAGTGTATTTAAAACATTTCACTCTTGAACTTACATTTAAGTTCCATTTTGAATTTAAGACTCAAAATGATTAACCATATAAATTTTAAATCAAATTTAAAACCACTTTATAAATCTTAAAATAAATATAAAGAACATTCATTTCTCATATAAGAAACTTATAAAAAAATTAAAACTAGATTACTTAATTTAATTTTTTTATTTTTATTTAAAAAATTTAGCTTCTTAAAATATATAAATTATTTAACTTTGCAAATTCAAGTTAAAACAATTTATTTAACTATCATTCAAATATTTAAGGAAGCCTTTCATAAAGAATTTTATCACGTTTAAACATTTATTTGAAAACACATTCATTTTTAAAATCTACTTTAAAACATTTAAACTTGTTCAACATTTAAATTTATAAAACTGATTTAAATTCAAGATTTGGATTCATAGTAAACTTAAATCCATATTTAGGCTTGATTTAAAACTTGATTTAAATCTCGCTTTAAATTTTAAATTTTCATTTTGAAACTTAAGATTCATAAGTTCATTTGAATCCGAACTTAAACTTTGAATTTAAAACACCTGTTTTAAATTCTGCTTTAAATTTAACTTTCATTTAAATTTAAAAAAAACAGAACTCTGTTTTAATAATAAAACAAACAGATTTTATAGCAAAACCCGTAACAAAGATAAAATTTGACTGGAGTACTAATTTTTCTACTCCGAGTCAAACCCCTACATGCTTCGAGCAAGACGCAAGAATTACTCAAGTGAATCTCGAGTCCACTTCCCTGCTATGACCTAAATCTCACCAGAAACCAAATTGCACGGTGTACGTGCACAACATCGCCGACCATCTACAGTCGACACCACGACGTCAAACACGTCGACGATTACTCAAGCATCCATCTCCAACCTCCGGAATCTCCATCAACTTCTCAAATTCAAAATCGAGTTTTTAAAACCCAAACCTGGAACTGTTAGTAGCCACTTCACCCAAAACCTGAAAACCACGTCATTCTCGAAACCTCGACCACCGTACCATGCGAAACTCTGGCCATCACTTCATTGTCAACCCTTCCACCATCTCCCAAAGCAATGAAACGCTCGGTCAACCAGAGATGGCGAACGAATTGAAATAGCATACTTACCTAAAACTAGGTTTACAAAAGAATAACGTTTGTCGCCGCCTTCACGATCAACTATTGACCACCCCACCATTTTTCCTCAACTCCCCGTAGGCCCCTCTATCGCCAGCCCAAGCCTCATCCATCACGAGACAGTGGGTCGTCAGAGAATGCCAAAATTTCGAAATTCAAACAAACCCATACTGCTCCTTAAACCCCCATCTAAAAATTTTGATTCTTGTTTTAAAAATCCAATTTTAGTTTAAGAATTCAAGTTATAAACCTGAATTTGTAAATTTAGAAATTTGTAATTTGACACATTTAAAGTTTTACTCAGTATATTGGTTTCCAGAAATATTTACAAGTTATTTTGACTGGAATAAATTTCTAATCTTGAGTATTTGCTATAACAAACTATTTTTGTTTTAACATTAAACTCAAAAAGAAAGTAGATTTAAAAAGAAATGATTTTTTTTTCTTTTTCTTTTTTTTTTTGAATAAAAAAAAAACTGGTACCTTAAAATCTTAGAACAGAAACATATAGCAATAACCTGTACACAATACTCCCAGTTCCTATCGTATTCAAAGGAATCATATACATGTAGGAACATACTTATTCACAGACATATCTATGCAATAGATTCAAGTCTGTTAAAAAAAATATGTTACTCACCTTTGAGAAGATGAACAGAGAACAGAGTTTCCACTTTTTAGCACAGGTTTTGAAATTCTTAGCTAAACTTGCCTCCTTGATCTCTGGTTTGTTTTGTTTGAATTGTTTAAGTTTAAGTTTATTTATAGTTTGAAATGGATTTTTACTTCATATGTACTCAGTTTTGAACGAAATGAAGAAGATTGATATATAAAAGAATGGAGCTTGCAGGCTGGTATAGTTAGTACAGTGTATTATAATGTTGTTTGTACAAGTAATTATAATATTTTGTATAATAGGCATGGTTGAAGATGATATCAATTTGTGCTGAGGGGATGTGGCATTAAATGCAATGTCCTAATTTTTTTTAATAAGCTTATACTAATTTATTTTTACATGTATATATGGTTTAAGTTGTTTTATAAATATTTTCTTTGTTTATAGGCTGAGATGATTCTTGTTTCGGCTGAGATGATATTGATTTGGTGACTAAAGATATATTTTTGTTTGTTCATGCTTGAATCAATGTTTTCTTTCATATATGGTGGCTGATATATACAAATTGTGTGCTAACATTTATTAGCTTTAGCTTGGTTTATATTATTTCTTGTACTTTATGTCTCCATACTTATTTTATTTGTACCGAGATCTTTTATTTTCCTATATATTTCGGTGGCTCATAAGATATATTTGTTCTTCTTACTAATCTTATTTGGTTTTGTTTTATACTTCATGTTGAGTTGACTGATGATATTTTCTTGTTTTCTTGTTTTGTTTAAGTGGCTGAAATGATATGTGTTATGGTGGGCTAAAGATATATGCATTTATTATTGTCTTTAACTTAGCCTACATACTTATACTTATTATATGTTTGAAAACATGAACGTATATTTCTTTTATCTTGCACTTTGTCTGGTTTGCTTCCAGGTTACATATTTATACTTATTCTTTCAATCCTTATGTCCTTGCTTTATAATATCAATCGATGCTATTTTTTTTTAAAAACATGTTGTTTGATTTTTTTAGTTAATATGTTTACTTTAAATTTTAATTCATCTCATATATATATATATATATATATATATATATATATATATATATATATATTTCCAAATTAAATATGTATTTCTAACTTGAATTTTAGTTCCAACTTTAATACTTATTTCCTTGCGTTTTTCTATATATATGTATTCATTTATTTATTTTGTAAGCGTAGTTGGTTGTATTTTATTTTATTTTATTTTACTTCTTATCTTGATTCCTACTTAAATCATTCAATTTTTTTTAAACCATTTACTTCAATTTTATGTTCAAAAATTTAATTAATTATCAATTTAAACTTATTAAAATCCGGGATCGTTACATTGGTTTATAAATTCTAATTGAAATTTAAATTGATTTGGTTTGAAGTTCATTAAACGACCAATCGGTGTAATAATTACGAAAGTTATTAAAGAAACCGGAATTGGTTATGGACATACTCTATGTCTACACCGAAAACCACTTTAATAACTATACGTGGAGTGTGATCCAGAATCAAGTGGTTGGAATGATGTACGTGATGATTGAAGAAAGAGAACGATAATGAATAGCCTTAACACTTTTGTCAAATTGGAAATGACTAAAACAGGAGCCGTGCCGGGCCAAATGGGGTTAGCCACCTCGAGCGAACACACTTCTTCGTAAACTACTCTTTACTTGTTATTGATCGGTGCACCTTCATACTTTTGGGAGTGTTGTTTCGCAGTGTTGCGATCGTTGCGGCGATGCGTTTTCACCAGTCCGGATCAGGCAAACGGTACTTTCACTACCTTGGGTATTGCCTCATGTGCCTTGTCATGCTTGTATCCCTATATAAGCGACCACTACGAATTTGTTTTGCGTTATACCTACGGAGTACTCCCTGATATCCCACTAGTTTACGGTGGAGTTTACAGTGGTGTATAGACTATAATGCTTATATAAAACGTGTTAAGGGGGATAATGGTAACGCCTTAACACTATGTTGATATTTTACTTTACTTTAGACATTATCTATTTAGCGTATACTACTACATAGTAGATAGTTTAACGGATCCTTAAAGGATGGTTATTCCAACGTCCTTTGAGTTACTTGCATTTCAGTTTCTATTTCATTTGAGTTGGATTTATTGGTATAAGAATGTTAATCCTGACTCGAGTGTTTTGTGTTTTGCTTTACGCTCGGGTCAGACTGAGTGGTTCAGCTTTTGAGACTCACCTTTGGAGTTGGAGCTTCACCTGGAGATCCAGCTATCTATCCAGCTTTCAGATATTCAGTTGATTCTAGTAATGTATTCTGATTCTTGTATTTCACTATTGTATTCGATACTTCTGTTATAACTTATTTAACTTTGTTATATACATATATAGTAGCTTCATGAACTACTATCTTTTGCTTCAGCTTCATATTATTACTCTGTGTCTATGATTCTGTGATTATTTATTTACTGCATATGTTCAGTTTTGCCAAATTTAAATTAACAATTCGGTGTTTTGAATTATTCAAGTCCGACATGTGCGGATGCGAATGGTCCAAAATAGCGGGTCGTTACACTATTTACCCTCCACTATAACCTAAACAGTCGTTTCAATCACATTTGAATTGCATTTTACTTCTTACGACCTTTTTCTTTTACTCATTGGTTAAATGTTTATTTTAATTATTCCTTTATTACTAACCAACCTTATTCCATTCATTAACGCCATAATTTATAAATTATTACATAATTTCATTTATTAATATCCATGCTATTCATGTTATTCAATTCCTTTTGCACATTAATTCATTTACTAAAGTTTACGATCTTTTATTTATATTACTTACCTTCTTATTATATTAAATTAGTAGCATTCCAATTATACTTCTGGTTATACATTTCGTTAGTTAATTTAATATTCCCGTTTGTTTCTTATATTAAACTTATAACCAAGTATGACAAATTTCACAATCTCAATTGATTGCAATTACATTTTGAATTTGTAAATCTTAATTTCAATTGCTATATTTAGATTTCTAACATTTGCTTCATTATAACTTCTAAGATTTTTATTTCTTCCTAAATTTAATTGCAAAATTTAAATTAAACTAACAAATTTATTAATCAAAATTTACGGGTCGTTACAATTGTCACCGTTTACTTTTAACTACATTTGTAAGTTTATTGTTTACAGACCCAAGTTACACATTCGTATAATTTTAATTTATTGTAATCTCATTCAATCTATCAATAATTTAGCTTAGATTACATCTTTACCATTCATTTTAGTTATTACATCCTCATTAAATAACTAATTCCCATTTCTTTTAATACTGGATTACAAAAATATTATTAAATTATTTATTTATCGAAATTTACAGGTCGTTACGCTCTCTCGCACTCAAAACTTTTCGTCCTCGAAAAGGAAAAAGAAGAGAAAAGAAGAATTATGAATCAATATATCTTACTTAAAATATTAAATTTATAAACAAATAAATTTACAAAATAAATTAATTTAAATAAATATACCAATTTATAACCTTTATATCCATTTATACTTAAATTAATAAAGTTTGGAAAACATTTTCAAAAAAATTCTAAGTCCAAAATTTACGGAAAATTTCGAAAGAGTCTCCTTTGTGTGGAGAGGCTCGGGAGAAAAATATAATATCAAATATAACAATATACAACATATATTCTCCAAAATAATATATCCTAACATGGGGAAAACAAGATAATAGCGCTATAGAACCGTAATCCAAAAACGCACCTATTTGTCAGGCAAACAAACGCTTAATTATGAAACCAAAAGCAGTAGCAATTGTTTCCATAACCTGCATTTCACTTATATATAATCTAAAAAGAGTTAATAATTATATAAAATGAAATACTTAAAGTTGTTTCAACTACTAACAAACAAATCATTGTCAAACAATAACAATCACTTGCAACCACAGCATACAATCATCATATAGAATCAACATAATTCAATTGTCCATCCATAACAACAAACACATAGTTGTTCGGGTTCAATCACATAGAATGACAAATAACTATGAAGTATTCGACTTACTCTACAGTCTTAGATAA
The DNA here is from genome assembly GCA_030765085.1 of Allium cepa. Lineage (NCBI taxonomy): Eukaryota > Viridiplantae > Streptophyta > Magnoliopsida > Asparagales > Amaryllidaceae > Allium > Allium cepa. The sequence continues at coordinate 289,703,979 of CM060934.1, forward strand.
CCCCATAGATTATTCATACATCTAAGAAATTTTAAAGTATCCTTGCCCAAACAACGATAAACCAAACAAACAACAATTTCAAGAAATACATCGATTTCATTCTTATTAATTTCATTTCATAATCTTTGTTGTTTGATTTATTTTCTTTCATATAATGATTTATCTTTTTAATTTACGTTTATCTCTTGTAAATTTTCGTTAATCCATAATATTCAACATTTCCTAAGTTCCAAAATCTTTCACTTACGATATTCATCTTTCTACTTATTTTTTTTATTTTAAATAACTTCAACATTTACTTAAGTTTATTATCATTTTTTTATAGTACATACATTTCTATTACACTAAATTAGTAGCATTCCAATCATAACTTAAGTTTATAACAACTACAACATCAAATTCTCATTTATTAAAGAATTTCATTGAATACTTTCATTACTTCAAGTTTACCAGTATAATATCCTATTACATTTCTTATACGCATTAGAACTTTTAATATTTGGTAAGTTATATATATATGCTTTTTAAGAATGCAATTGAAATTTATACAAGTTTATCTCATTTCTCTTAATTAATTTAATGTTCGATAATCATATCTTTTGCCCTATAGGTTACAATTCAACTTTCTGGTTATTTCATTTATAACCTAGCATTTAATCTCTTATTTTAATTAAAGGTTCCAATTATTAACTAGTTACATTCCATTTCACTACAATAGTTGAAACTATTAATTAGTGGAAACTTAGGAACTAAATACCGGGTTAAATCTCAAATCATTTTAAAATAATAGATAGATGTATGCACTTGCAACTTATATATCCAATTATATATAAAACAATTTAAAATTTATATTTTCCCATTAAAATAAATCTGCAGTAAAACTACTACAGCGGCCTTCCCACTTCGAAACTCGAAAATGAATGTCGATGATGCGTGCACTCATCGTCGAAATTATTTTCCAACGACAGAGAGAGAAATACAACTTATTTCTTTCTAGAGTTTCTTTAAAACAATTCTTTCAAATTATATTGAAATATTTATATCAGAAAATACTTCTAATAGTATTATTATTACATTTCAAAATCATTCAAAAGAAGTTTTCAAAACCCCATAACTTAAGTTCTAAATTTCCAATTTTATTTATTTTAATTTGAATCTTATTCCAGCCAATATTTATAAATTTCACTACCTAACAACCAATACATTACAACCAAATATATATCATTTATAAAAATTTATTATATATACAGAAAATATAATAGGCAAAATTATTTCATTCACCTATATTAAAAACAAATGTTATGTCGGTCTGTCTTATTAAGTGTTTAGAAATACCTATTGATGTTATAGCGTCCTATGCACCAATCAGAATTTATAAATACAAAACGGAACAAATTAACACAATATTAAAACCTTTTATAACACTAAAAAATACGCTCCCTCATATATATTGTGACGCCCCACCTCTATACCCACGCTAGCCAAGAACACTACTGTGAATGCTGTCAACTAGCACGGAGAATAAGGCTGTTGAGGAGCGACCATCCATGTAATTGCTTTGTGCGAGCATCGATATGTCAGATAGTATAACATGCAATTCTTTTCAAGTGGAAATCCGACATGCCGACACAAACTCAAAACAACTACACAGTGGCTATAATATCTTCGGAAACAAATATAGAAATAAACATAACATAAATCAGTCACAGACAATTCATATCACAAAGGCGGAAATAGATATGAATATTACACATAAAAGTGTATATCAGAGTAGTGGTCAAAAGATCCACGATAATACAAAAGAATAGCAACACGTGCTATACAAAGGAATACAACTATGAGTCTATATCTCAAGTGTATACAACAAAATAAACTACTAATCTAAGTAGTTTGCCAAAAGTCAGAGTAATGATCCTGGATGAGAAGTCAAGCAGAAGCACCTGTAACATCTCGGTCTGACCCGAGTATTATTTAAGAAGAAAATAATAAACGGATCAGTCTAGCTATAAATATCATAAGAAATGATATAGAATAGGAGATATGACAGAAACTTATAATAATCACAATGCCAAGCTGTGATTAATAAGTAATTGAAAATCAACAAGAGATTAATCAATATCACAATAATCTACTCAAGATGAAAAGAGGGCATCATACCCTAAACCTGTACTCATAACAAGTCAATGATATAAATTCCAGAAATCAACACACGAAATCCAAAAATCACAAAGAAGTATGTGTGAGTGGAATCACACAAGTGGTGTCTAGGCTAACCGAAAAAGTATGTGTGAATGGAATCACACAAGTGGTGTCTAGCCTAACCAAAAAGCAAAAAGGTATGTGTGAATGGAATCACACAAGTGGTGTCTAGGCTAACCGAAAAAGTATGTGTGAATGGAATCACACAAGTGGTGTCTAGCCTAACCAAAAAGAAAAAAGGTATGTGTGAATGGAATCACACAAGTGGTGTCTAGGCTAACCGAAAAGGTATGTGTGAATGGAATCACACAAGTGGTGTCTAGCCTAACCAAAAAGCAAAAAGGTATGTGTGAATGGAATCACACAAGTGGTGTCTAGGCTAACCGAAAAGGTATGTGTGAATGGAATCACACAAGTGGTGTCTAGCCTAACCTCGCAAACAAAGAGACATCGCACATTGCTAGTCTAAATCACAAAGATGATCGTCATGATCAACGAGAAGTGTCAATTACACTAAGCTAGTAAATATAAAAGTTTAGCTTCATGTCCCATAACCACTTACTTAACTTAAACATTTACGAACAAACTGTAAATCTCCACTAGAAAATTGTCACAAGAGATTCAATCGAACAAGTCCAAGAATTAACCGACGAAGTAAACGCAAGCGTTTCATACCACTTGTTTTACTAAGCCGTTTAATTAGATTTCTCATACGAGTGAGGTAAAGGTTTGTATATACTAATAGATTGGAAAACTGTTTTATAAACGAATTTGGTATTAAAGTAGAGTTGAAATCATTTGAAGAAAGAGTTTTGATATTTACTACTAGTATAGAAAACCTTTATATTTTTAAAGTGACAAATCACAAAGAAGATTGTAAGAACAACCAATTACAAAATTCACATTCGAAGACGTGAATAAAATCCAAAGAAATCGATACCAAATCCATAGAAATGGATATTTCCAAAAAGATCCATAAGAAGAAGTCATCAAAGTCGACAATAAGTGATAACGATTAATAGGATCGCTAAAATCGATAAACAATGGAAATTCACACAAAACAGCCTGAATAGGCAAAAATAAACATCTCCAGACGTCTGATTTGGAATCCAGACGTCTGGATTTGTTCTCTGGAAATAACCCAGAGAACACTCAGACGTCTGAAACCTCAAGTCAGACGTCTGAGACCTATCCAGATGTCTGGTTTGATGGTTCAGACGTCTGAAAATAGTCTATGGCTTTTTTTTATAATATGCGTGCATACATTTTTACATTCCAGGTCCAAACCAGACGTCTGGACTTGGTCACCAGACGTCTGGTCACCTGGTCTAGGCAACAATTTGCCTAGGCCAAAGTGGCCAAAACGTATCGGGAGCAATCGGACGAGCAACGACGACTAAGGATTTATGCCTAGCGACAACCCGGTCTTATAGGCTCTCCGAAACACCTCTTAAAGCACGATCAAACATCAAAGTTATGATTTTTTTTAGAGAATTGGCTTCAAACACCAAAAAAAAAGAAATATTCACAAAACCAATCTAAATCAAAAGCAATTGCACATGAATAAATGTTAGCGATTCATACCTAACAACAAAGATAGATATAGACATAGATGTGAGATTAAAAATCTCACCTTTGAACCCAAATCAAATGAATGAGAAGCTTGAATCAATGGAAGACCAACCACACTTCAATCTCAACTCAAGAAGCTTGATTCTAAGCTAAAAAGAGAAATATTTCCCAAATTAGGTTTAGGAATTTTCTGAAATCAAAGAGAGAATGTGTTGGAGAAGAAGAAGAGGAAGCTTACCAATGGGTTCTCTTGAACTTTGGAGCAAGAACATGGATTTGCAAAGGAAGCTAGGGCTTGGAGTTTTAATTTCCTCTTCCACCCTCCATTAACATAAAAGCTTGAGTATTAGGAAAATAGAAGAGAAGTGAATGAAGAGGAGAGGGTTGGAACTGAGCTAAGTGGGGTTAATGGGCTCAGCCCAAACCAAAGCCCTAAGTAAAAAGCGGCAAAAATCAACTTTCTCCAAACATATCGAAGCTTATACTCAAAAAGGTCGCAAACGTCATTTTGAACTCAATGGGGGTGGTCTCGAGTCCTAATTCGGCTGTTTGTAAAAAGTAGCTTTTCGGACTAAAATCTGACTAACGATAAAATACTTAAATAAAATATTTAAATATAAAATCGATAAATATGCGGGTTGTTACATATATACACTCAACAACTCACCATAGGGTGTTACTACCCTATTAGTAAAGAGTCAGATCCCACAAAGCTAAGGTTTATCGCTAAACCAAAGCTCTGATACCAGATGTAACGTCCCGTCTTTTTGTACGATTCAAATCAACGATAAACCACACACGTCAGACTTAAACCATATAGAACAACGGATTGTTATGGAGTAAATAAGAAAAAAAATCGAGAAAGAAGAGAAAAACAAAATAGAATCTTTTAGCGGAACGATAAAATATAATAATCAAATAAACAGTTCATGAAGCTGTTTAACAAAATATTCGATTATACATATACAATACATATCAGAGTTACACATACCAGTGAATAATAAATAATGAAGTAGAACAGTATGAATGCATTGGAAAAATATAATAAATAACAGTAATAAAATCTTCATCTTCGTCCTCCAGAATTATGGTCTTCAAACCTGAAATGCTCAGGCTGACCCGAGCAAATTGAAAAGACAAACCACTCGAGTCAGAACTAAAAGATCTTATGCAAGTTAAATCAACGGTAAATAATATGAATGGAACGGTATCTGAGATGTTTACGGGATTTGACATCTCTTATCCAGTGTCTAACGTGAGTGCAGTAACTTAAGAGATGCTCGGGATTCACATCTCCTAAGGATCCATTAAACTATTTACTATGTAGTAATATTTTGCTATTATAATAATGCCTAATGGTAAAATAAACTTACTTTTAAATAGCGTAAGGGGTTACCCATATAGCCCTTTCCACGTAATTATCCCAATAGTCCTTCCAGTATCAGCATATCTCCAGATCAGAAGACTACCCAAAATACTCCACGGGCTACGGGAGAAAAACAAACTCATACAATGCACGCTAGGGTAGGTGACACGACACATAAGGCAATGCCAGGGCAGATATACCAATTATGCCCACGGGCTGGTGGTAACGCGTAGCAGCTACTACCGCCCACCTTGAGCCACACCCCCAAGTCAAAAAAATCAAAAGTGGCAACCGAATCAATCCAAAAGTCAGAGTATAATATCGAAGGGATGTGTCCGATCAGAGGAATGACCTCATTGGCCCGAGATCGCTCCTGTTTTAGCCACCTTATGCCAACTCACAAGAGTTGGGTCCACGTATATACCTCAAAGGAACGTCGCCACCATCCTACTTCATTCTGGAATCTCCTCCACGTACACGGTTGTTAAAATGGTTTTCGAAGTTGGCAGAGAGTATGACAACTTCCGATCCCGGTCTCTTTAACAACCAAACGTTATTATAACACCGTGGTCATTTCAAAATAATTTATACTTCAAAACCAGAATATAATATCCCTTTCAAAACCATACAAATACGATATCATTTCCGCTTTAAAACCAAATCAATATGATGTCATTTTTATAAAACCCAAATCAATATAATGTAAAAAAATTCAAATATATTCTTTTCCCAAAATCATAGCATTTTCAAATCATAATACCTTGAAACCCATGACTTTGAAACATAACTTCCAATACTTAAATGGTTTAATATTAAAGTACTTTATATAATAAATTAGCTTCTTTAATTTCACAAATCAATTCCAAATACAGATTTGAATCCCCAAATAAACCATTTCAATTTCCATATATTTCAAAGCTTTATATATTCCACCATTTCAAAACTAAATCTTTGATAATATCATGGACATCAAATTCAATTACTATTATTTAGATTTGAAACGTTTACGTAATAAATCTAATATCATTTAAGAAAACTTTTAACTTCACATAACTGGATATTCTTTCAATTTATTTAACTTGATATATTCATTTAAATCAACTCTATATTCATTTAAATCACTCTAAACCAAATCAAGTTATAAGAATCATAACCTTTAAAATCTCAATTTTATTTAAATTTCAAATCAAATTTATTCGAGTATAATTCTTAAGTAATTCAGTTCAAACCAATTTCATATTTATCTTCCAACTTAATTTTTATTTAAGTCATTAAAAACTCTATATATACAATATCTTAAACAAGTACTTAACCATATAATATAAAACAATCAAACTCCATTTTTAAACTTATTTTTATTAAACAAATTAATACATAGCTTAAATTCAATAATTTAACTATATATATAAAATAATATTTATATAATATCAATAATTAATATTTATTAAATCATATATTTCTTTCCAAAACCATAGAAAATCATTTCAAAATATTTTTATATATAGACCACAGTGTCTGTATAAATTTTCTACCCTATGATCAAGTGATACAGATATTTATCATTTCAATCCGTAATTTAAAATAAAAATATGGTTATATATCATTTCAAACCGCAATCCCGAATGAAATAAAAATGCATAACAACTTGCAATTTATAATAATATATAATACAACATCCATTCATCCAATATCAATCATCAACCATTTATCACAATCATCATCCAACTCAAAAAATAACATCAATATATAACAGAAAATAAGCAATAGGTATTTATTGACAGTTTATATTCAATAATAAATTAAACAACTATTTAACTGACAGTTTATATGCAAAAATAAATTAATAACAATTCAATTCAATAAATTCAATTTAACTGGGATGATGATTAAAAATATGCCAAACAGTCATAAATGAATTTCAAATCACATTATAAATTAATTTAACACACATAACAAATTTTAGAAGTTGTTAGTGGGTTAAAACACTCACCTTTTGAATTTAAATTCAAATTCAATTTAAACCCAAAATTCCAGTAGTCTCAGGATCCGTCCAAACCAGCTTCATAATGTCCGAAATTTCGATACGATCCTAGCGGAGAAAAACACGCTTGAATTTGACCTTGTATGCGGAAGTTATGAAGATTAGAAGTTATACATTTTTAAAAAAAATTAAAAATAAATAGAATAGAGAATAGTACACGTCACCCACGAGAAACCTACCCAGCACAGTGATGTGCGCGTAACTCTCCCATGCGAATTGCACCACCACGCCTTTAACCGCGTTCGCCAACTCCAGATGCACGCGACAAGAGGTCGCCGCACGATCACCCCTCACCGGCTATGCCTAAGGCCTCGCGAACCCCCTCCCTGTTCCATGTCGGTCAAACCCAATCAAAAGCCATCGAAATTAGAAGCCCTAGGTCCAAATTTCACGACGATATAGCCGTCAAATCGTCAAGCGGGCCATGCCAATGCAATCCTCTTGGTCCTCTCTGCAAAACCCCTATATCAATTTGACAATCTAATGAAGTGATCAACGCACGATGAACGGCCAAAGATAAACCCTCAATTTCTAGACAATCAGTGATTCGAACTGGAAAACGAATCACAGAATTGAGATGCGCTCTACAAGAGTTTCCGTCGATATAAAATATGATATGGTTTGTGGAGTTTGAAATTTTGATTTGAATTTGATATTGAAATTGGAATTGAGAATTTTTGTTTTGTCTGCCATTGAAATAAGAAGGTGAGGAGGAATTGTACGTACAGACAAATGACAATGAGGAACAATTGGAATTTATAACAGGGTATTTATAGACAAAGTTGAAATAGAATAGACTGCGCGTTGAACGATAAAATGGCCCGAAAAAGCGTGCTCTGATTCCGGAACGAAATTGGGTCAACCTACATATCAAAATAGATGTTTTTAAATATTTTAAACGTGATGTAACAGGTTTCAAGTCAAATTCCATCATATGAAGAAGTTGTGCCAAAATCAAGTTATTTCAAATTGATTTCAATCGATTTCAATTTCATTGATTTCAAGGCATTTCAAGCCCGTACGATCAAACGACAAGCCCAATTGTTATGAAACTTGAAATCCTACAATAATTCACCGTTACGGATTCGATGAATCTAGTTTCGTCGAAATCCGAGTCAATGGCCAAAATGGCTATTTTCCAGTTAATTAAATAAATTAATAATTAATTAATCAATCAAATTTACAATTTCAATTCCATAGTTTACAAATTTTATCACTTGATTTATTTAGCCATTTATAACAATCTAAAACTATTATTCATGTTGATTCAATGTTAACTATTTCTATAATTACTATCTTTGCTTTTAGTTTCGATAATTCAGAAACTATAGATTTTATTTTCAATAATTCCATTTAATTGACTTTTCATCCTATTATTCAATCTATTATTATTAAATGGATGAAATTTACATTGGATTCATAATCTGTTACATTAATATTCTCACATTTCATCTTAATTTCCATTAACGTAATAATTTAATATTTAATTCCACTTATTGGCAATTAATCCAATTATTTAACTTTAAATTCCAATAAATTAATAAATGTGACTCCCATTCTCTTAATTCACCAAATTGTCATAATATGAATAAAGTTAACACTATCCCTAATAATTCCCTAAATTTGCAATAACATAACATTAAATTTATGTTTATTGCAACTGATTACCCGTTTTAATTATTAAACTAAATAAACAGGTAACTTATAACAAGTGTTACCATAACTTTAATTACACTTATGAATTCTCTATTTCCAAACAATTGTTATAATTCTTATATACTTCTGATTTTATTAAATTACCATTAACTATATTATTATTCCATTAGCTAATTAAATATTTACATTCATTTCTTACATTTCAATCTCATAACCAGTTATAACAATTTCCATTCCTTAAATTCAACAACTTGTTCGATTATGAATAACGTTAACATTATTTCCAAATATTACCTTAATTAACATTAACGTAATATTTTATTTAGATTTATTGCAATTGATTCCAAATTCAATTTCTATTTCTTAATATACTCTAATTTAACAACTTCCAAACATTTTATTACTTCTCACATTAATGTAACTTTTGTTTATATTTATTTGAAGTTGATTTCTCGTTTCGATTAATAGACTAAATAAACGGGCAACACATAATTAATGTCACTGTCTACTTTTAACTACATTTATAAGTTTATTGTTTACAGACCCAAGTTACACATTTACATAATTTCAATTTATCGTAATCTTATTCAGTCTGTCAATAATTTAGCTCAAATTACATCCTTACCATTCATTTTAGTTATTACATCCTCATTAAATAACTAATTCCCATTTCTTTTAATACTGGACTACAAAAATCTTATTAAATTAACCAATTTAATTATCGAAATTTACAGGTCATTACATTCTTAGTGTGACGACCCGTCTTTCATTCCACAGAAAGACGTATCATCAATAAGAAAAGAAAGAGATAGAAATAGAAAGATAGAAAGAAAAGAAACAACAATCATTAGAATCTCAAAGCGGAAACGAACAAAATATAATACTACACATATCCCTTACATAAGTTTACATATCAGAGTACACCAAATAATATTACTCCGTTACATCTGACATTCATAAGAGTTTTCCCAACCATACAACTCAAAACACAACATCAAAATGCTACTACAGCGAATATAGATAGATACTACGTCTGGACTCCAGCTCCAGCTTCCAAAACATATCCTAATCCAAACTAATCACTTGGCTACTCATAAAAATTGAGTACCCAAGAGTTTATGAAAAACAAAATAAACTTCGGGTCAGACATGGGTCTGGTGTGAGTAAATCAGTTAAAGTTGTTTAACTTTAAAATCATTTTGAAAACAAAAGGTATCACGTAAGACTTCCCACAAATAAACACGGGTAAGTTTTTACCTTACGCTAACCAAAACATTTGATAGGAAATTCAGTGATATTATAATAGGGTCTAGGGTTTTCAAGTAAATAGAAAATAGGCGAAATTATTACATTCATTAAATTCCAGCTACTAGCCACAAAAGTGGGTAATACAATCAAAACCGTAGGGTCTCGTAGGGAAAATGGGTTTCCATCAATGGCAGGGCTACTGGGGTACCGCCCGTCACGGTACGGGGCCTAGATCACCGTACTGAGGACCACTCCCAATCCCCTGCAACACAAGGCCGGACCCATCCCTAACTGGACAGTTCCGAACAAGACAACCCCGCAGTTGTGGCCAACAACTACCCACACAGCCGAATAAAATAAGGGACTTCTAGACAGGGGTAAATCTCACTCTCAAGTGGGGGCTACCCACGAAGCCTTGCTGCACCTCCCCTGTTTTAGCCATTCCCGGTTGATGAGGCTTGAGGCTACGATTACCTTTAGAGAACACATCTCTTAGAATTCTCATCGTCCCCTGACGATGTTCTGAAAGCATTCAATCCATACAAGTTCGTTCCGGGTTCGAAAGAAACCGAAGGCATTATTTCGTTACACTCATTTTGGAATCACCCTCAGAGTTAACGACAATAACCCTTGCATTCTAAAACTCCATCTCGATCCTCCCTTGAGACGTCACGACCTAACGTTTAAATTGGATCGATGTGGTTTTCGGAAATCAATCTGATTCCCGATCCCGGTCTCATCGAAATCCAAACGTGTCTTAAAGGTCAAGTTGTTTAAAGATTTAAACAATTCAATTCAGATTTAAACATAGCATCACACAGCATTATCAATAGATAATAACCAATATCTATCACAGATATACAACATCTCATCACAGAATATCTCAACTATCATTCAACAGATATCAACCATATTCAGATATTCAATTCAAACAATCATCCACAAGCAAGCACTACTTAAATTCATATTATAATTAATTTAATTAATTTAAATTAAATTAATTACTTAGGAATTTATCACTTAATCTTGCTTAACCAAACATTAATTAATTAATCACAATCATTTAATTAATTAATCACCTTTTAATTATCTCATTATTAATTAATTAATGTTTAATTAATTAATAATCTTTATTTAATTATCAATTAATTACTATAATAATTTATTAATTAAAATTTGATTTAAAATTAATCATTCCTTAACTGATTATTAATTAACCCTTAATTTATAATTAATTAACCTTAATTAATTCTTAATTAATCACAAATTAATTTATCTTAATTACTTAATTGATTATTCATTAATTAACCTTAATTATTCAATTAATTAAATCTTACCCCTTAATTAATTTACTATTAATTATAAATTAATTAATGTTTAATTACTTAATTAATTAACTCTTGATCAATTAATTAATTAGCTTCTTAATCACTAATTTATTAATCATTAATTATTTAATTAATCGGTTATTAATCACTTACGAATTAATCTTACATTAATTAATAAATTAATTAATAACTATTAATTGTTATTTAATTTAATCCTTAATTATCCATTAAGTAATCCATGAGTAATTAATTAAATCTTAACCAATTAATTAGCCTAAATTAATTAATTAGTTTCAACCGTAACTACTAATTAATTTAAAGTAAACTTTAATTTAAAAATTTAATTAACTTTCAAATCCAAATAATTTTCATTTATCATTAAAACTCTTACATATTTAAACATTTCAATTTATTAAAACTAATTACTTTTTGAAAAAGTTAGATTTAAAAATGTAAGATCATTTCAAAACTTCAACAAATAAAATGTGATTTACTTTTGAATTAAAATATTTGATACATTATAAAGTAGTGAAAATATAAAGTGTTAAGTTTTTAAACTTAAAACAAAAATTGAAATTTAAAACAAGTTTAAACTTTGACTTCATTTATTGCTTAAACTCGACCAAAATCCAAACTAACACAACCTGTACTCCATCTCCCCTACCCTCTTCATCTACCTGAACCCAACAACATACACTCGAGCAACAACTCACATACCCGAGCGCACTCACGAGCCTCACGACCCAAAACACGAGAACGGCTTCGAGAGAAAAAAAAACACTTGCATCATACCGAAGCTCATTGACACAGCCATACTTCATGCACATGCACGGGGCTCCGGCGCCTCCACCGCTGCCGCCGACAGCTCACGCAAACCCCAAATCATCCCACGACCTAAATCCAAACCCCAAAACTCACCCACTCAAGCTCGAACTCAAATTGGGTTGTTCGAACCCAAACTCGAACTGCAGTCGCCAGAGAAAAACCCATCATCCATGGCAAGCCTACCACCATTCGCCTCCAAACTCCGGCCATACACTCGCACCATCCAAACACGCCTCCACCCCAAGACAATCCCAACTCGGTCAACTCCACGCTTTACAAAATCAAACTCCTCAACTCGAAAAACACACACAGAGCACAAACCCTAAAAATCAAAATTCCAAATTCTGTGTTGCATGATAAATTCAACCATTATTTTTCTAGTGTTAAACAACAATTAACACAGCTTCGATTCAAATTTCAAAGCCTATAATCAACCCAGTCACAAGAAATTATCAAAAGCCTCAATTTCAGTTAATTCCAAAATTCATCTTCAACTTTAAGTTAAAAATTCTGATTTCTGTCTTAAAATTCATGTTATGCATAGTAGATTTAGGATATAATCTTGATTCATTAAAATTCGAACATGATTCACATGATACAATTATTTATTTTTACTGCATAACTTACTTTCTGCAGATTTTAACTGTTTCTTTTGCATATTTACTTTTAACAATTAATTCATATTGAATTCAAACTTCTATATTGAATATTCCAACCTAACAAGGTTTTATTTCATAAAAATTTGAGTTTTTGTTTAAATTTTTCAGAATCTTGAAGATACAGAACACCACTATTGCATTTTTAAACATGCACAGTTAAATTTAAATCTATAAACAAATATTTCACAAAACAAATAACATGCAAGCATCTTCACAATTAACATTCACATGCAACATATTTTATACTTAAATTTTTTATTTAAAATTTACTCACCTAATTTTGCTAAGCAGAGTAAAAGAATTTAAATCCTGGGAAAATAACTGCAGATCCTAAAACTGTGATTGCTTGATGATGTTGCTTTGATTGCTTCTCAAATCTTGAATTTGATCAGAGCTTGATACTGAGGATCTTGAATTTGCTTTACACTTGATTTTGTTTTCAGGAACCTTGATTATTTGCAGATTTCTTTACTGTAATTTGTTGCAGATTTTTGCTTTGAATAGAGGTTTGAATGTTTGATTAATTTTGGTTGAAAGAGTAGAAATTTAGATTTGAAGATGAAGGAGTGTTTTCTCTTTTTTTCTTGCTTTAGAAACTTTAGAATGAGAAAAATTAAATTAAGCACAAGGAATAGCTTTTTATTTGAAATTTTATTTTTACAAAAATTTAAAGAAAATAAATTTAAATTATGACACTTGTCACTATATAGCTTAATTTTCTAACACATGTTATTAGTAGGATTCAAATGTTTAACAAGTGTTAATTCATGCAAAAAGAATTGAAATGTTTTTGTTAATTGATTTTTTTCTTATTTTAAATTCATTCTTAATTCCTATAAAATCAATTTCCTTTAAAGAATGAATATAAAACAAATGTTATAACTTAAATAAAATCATGAAAATATTACTTAATACTCAATGTAAAATTTAGAATAAAAATTAACATATTTTAAATCTTTTAATTTATCAATTCAAATTCAATTTAAGTTTTAACATTCAATTCAAAATCAAATCTGATAAGAGTACAATTTTGGACACATTCATTAACCTTATATATGTATTTGTTTTAATTAGAATAAATGTATATTTACAATTCATTTATTTGCTGTTGAATAAAATAACAGATTTATCAATTTAAATTAGTTTATTATAAAGATTATCATATTTAATTGGTTTTGAAATTCTGGGATATCACATTCCTCCCCCCTTAAAAGAATTTCGTCCCCGAAATTTAAACAAAAGATAATCCAAAATTTTATTTTATTCAACACTTCAAACATACATAACATCCATTCATAAGAAATCAACAAACAAAACATCCAAAAAATGATACATCCAATACAAACACCACTAGCTATCTGGACACATATCCGGATAAGCCTTCCTAAAGCTATCTAGAGTCTCATAGGTACAATCTCTGGGATCCTCACTCCATTGGACTTTAACGAGCTTCACTATCTTGCTTCTGAGTTGCCTCTCGTCTTGATCAACAATTCGAACAGGATGTCTGACAACTGATAAGTCCGGCTCAATCTCTAAGTCTTCCTGCACAACTGGCTCCACAATAAGAGATGGATCGTGCACATATTTCCGTAGATGAGATACGTGGAAAACATTTTGAATTCCAGCCATCCGGACTGGCAATTCAATCCTGTATGCTACAGAACCAATCCTCCCGAGAACTCGTGTAACGACCCAGAATTTTTAATTAATTAAAATTTGGATATTTAATTAATTTTAAATATTAATAAGTGAATTTATAAGTCGAATAAATTTTATTTTGAATTATTGGATTTAATTGAATAATTAAATCGATAATTTAATATGTTAAATTATGGAAATAATTGAAAATTGAGTTAAATATGATTGTAAATGATTTGTAAAATTTTATTTTATCATATTGGAGTTAGAATGATATTTTAGAACTTTTAAAATCGAATTAAAAGTTAATTTGTAAAAATTGAATATTTTAATATTTAATAATCGACTGTAAATTAGCCAATTTTTGAACAGTCTCAGAATTGAACGAAACCAGTTCCATTGGATCCGTAATAGTTAGTTATTACCGGATTTCAATTTTCGTGTCAATCGGAGCTATCGTTTGAGCGTAGCAGCTCGAAACGCATCGAATTGTTTTTAATTTTAATTTGGCGAGTTAAAATAGCCATTTTTCAAAAAGTCTCGGATTTCGACGAGACCAGTTTCATCTGATCCGTAATGTGATATTATTGCAAGGTTTCAAATTTCAAGTCAATTGGATTTACCGTTTGTCCGGTACAAATTAAAACGCCTAGAAAATCGCTTAAATCGGTTTAATTTAAATTGAACGTTTATTGCCATAACTCGCACAGATGACCGAATTAGCTTCCGAAACCTGTTCCATTGTGTCCGGAACGCGGGATAAACCCTAGGAACGTCAGTTTCGGCGCGTAAATCGGAGTTTAGAAAACCCGGGTGAATAGTGTTCGATATTTCCTATAAATAGACCCACATTTCACAATTTTAAGAAAAAAAAAAATGAAACCCTAATGAAAACTGCAGCCGCCGACATCTTCACATTCAAGGGCCGAAATCTTCCCACCTTCCCCTCCAAATTTCTTCAAATCTACTCACAATCATCGAAAACTTTCAACTAATGAATCATCGAGCTCGATGAGAGCTTCAAGTTGAACGGCTATGATCGAGTTTTGTTGAGTAAATCGATGGGATTTTGGCCATGAAGGCCGGCCGTTCGCATGAAATTTGAGGGCCCTAGGGTGAACCGAGCTACAGGCGGCTATGGCCGATGGTGGCTCTTGGCGAGGGCTTCATCATGGCGTCACTTGATCGTCGTGGAAGTGAGGGATGGAGGAGCGGCTATGGGGGGAAGTCGAACGGCATGGGTTTTAAACCCATTAGAAACGAACGTGAATTCACGATGGAGAAGGAAGGTTTTGCACGGTCCAGATGAGAGGGAGTTGAGATCTCACGGCTGTAAATAGTGTGGGTTAAAAAAATTAAATTTAGTTGTAAATTTTTATATTATATAATTTATATAAACTTAAATATATCGTAAATTTTTCATACGAGGTCCGTTTCAGACGAGATTTTTTGCGTTGGAATCGTATGGACGAGCACTACGCGATGGAGTTGGATTGGAGTCGTTTGGAGTTAGTGAGAATTTCGGGTAAAATTAAACGCGCGTTTAATTTTATTCGAAATAAATAGCTAAAACAAAATTGAAATCAAGGTGAGAACTTCTCACTCAATCGAATCGGTTTCGATTTTTTATTTTAAGTAGTTAGATTTAAAATATTTGAATGCATGTTTGAATGTTGATTGATATCTATTGATTGTTAAAATAGACATTATATGCCGTTAGTAAGCGGATGTTATTTAATAAAAACATATACCGCGAATATTTCATAAACAGTGAAATTGGTATTATATATAATAGCAATATATATATATTGGCATATGTATATATTGGAGTTATTGATTTCCCGCATTTTTTGTTTAGCGGATGAGACCCTATTGCGCCGTTATTAAGCGGATAATATTTTAAATCCCATATACCGCGATAATTTCGTACTGGAGCGAAATTGGTATTGTGCTAATGTTTGTGGATGCAGGAAAACAGGTTGGAGGGATCCAACTGGATTCCTCAATAGTATTTATTTGATTTCAGATATTTTGATATTTGATGGATTATCATATCGATATATGATATCGTTGTTGTCGTGATTGGCTATTTGGTATGTAGCATCATTGGACCAAACTTTGAAAATTTAAAAATGATTTTTAAAAGTGATTTTTGAAAATATACTATATTTTTGGAATTGATCCATGTTAAATAAATAAACGTTATAATTTTCAAAGTTATAAAATTTTGGGTTTTGTGAAATATAGTAAAAAGATGATTTTTGAGAAATAAGGGCTAATGTTTTTATAAAATAGTTTAATCGGGATTTTAGAATTTATTGTGAAAAGTTTAAATATAGGATTTATAAAATTTAATTATTTTATGAATCAAAATGATGAAGTTTTTAAAGGAATTTGAAGACGTTTTAAAAGAATAATATAAATTGATTTATATTAAGAGATTTATAAATGGATATTTATAAATTGAAATATTGACATTATAAAACGAGTTTTTATAAGTGTTTGAATGAAGTGCAAATGGATTGCATAAGTGAATGGAATTTATAAAATTATAAATGATGAAGTTATAAGTGAAATTTATAAATAGTAAGATTTATAAATTTTGTGAAGTTATTAAAGAATATATTTGGATGAATAATTGAATCTTATAAGTTATAAGATTTATAATTATGAAGTTCAAAGGAACGATTTTGCAAACGAATAAATTTATAAGTATTTAACTTATAATATGAACCATTGTTTTATAATTGAGTTATAAATCGCATAGGTTAATAAAGGAATTTATAAAAGGAAGTTGTTATAAATAAATAGAAATGGAGTTTATAAACGTTGTTTTATAAATTCACAAACGACTTATTTTGATAAGTAAATTGTTGAAACCTATTAATGGAGTTATATTCACGTTTTGAACTGTGAACAATCCTTTTAAATAAAATGAATAAAAGGATGAAATTTGTTAACAAAGTATATTCAAGTTTTGAATAGTGAATAAGATGTTAAAGAAATTGTTTTGAATGTGATATTTGAAATAGAATTAAAACGATCTAACGATGTTTTAATTGTGTTGAGATTCGAAACCATAGATTTCAACATTTATTGTTGAAATAGACGTTTTCGAGAAATAGAAGGAGATGATGGACTATAACACTGTTGTTATAGTAAATGATTTCCGAAAGGAAATGTTTTGTATAGTATTGGGATTTATATATCTATTTTAATTTCGAATCCCTATACTAGTGGTTTTGGGTTGTCGTAATGATGTTTTACGCAACATTCGTTTTGGCCCAAATAAATATGTTGAAGAGAATGGTTTCCTTAATAAAATGAAATATATACTAAATTTCGATTTAAGTATATTGAATATTTTCCAAGGGTGAAAATAAATAAAATTTGTGAATTAATTATGAATAAATAAGTATGGAAATGTTTTCCAATGTGAAATGAAACGTTTTGAGAATTTATCTTTTTGAAGATAAATTGAAATGAATAATGGAAATCATATGCATGAATATTTTGGAATATAAATTCACTATGGAATTTATAAATGAAAAGTGGAATTTGTATGAAAATAAATATTGATGTATTTTTGAAGTGTGAAAATTTTATATCTAGTAAAGATATTTTGGAAAATAAATAATTTGGAAAATTATTTGGAAACTGGTGATGTGTGCATATCCATTAATAGTTCAATAACCGACTATCAATATTTCCCTTTGAATGGGTATTTGATGTGATTTGTTTGAATTTGAATGCCACACTTATTTTTGAATAAGCGCTCACTATTCGGGTTAACCGGGAAAGGACCATGGGGTCGTATAACCCATTCCGAATATGTGATACGTCGTTATGATAGCATTGAAGATCGGTGTTGAAGACCCGGTATTTGCGAGAGCGATAGGATGACCTATCGATTGTCTCTGCACTGAGTTGCAACGGTATAGAGACTCCCTAAGTGATGGGAAATCCGATCAGGATTGTGAATATCCGGATTGCAAGGACTTCTTTGTAAGTGCCTTCGGTTTTGTTCGAGCCTAGAACAGACTTGTATGGATTGTATGTCTGACATTACAAGTTGAGATATAAAGCCGATTTCTTTCAAATATATTTCTGTTGGTGGCGGAGAATTTATTCTTTTAGCTTAACACCCTTCTCTGAGACGTACGAGCTCAGAGGTTATATAGTTGAAGTTATCAGCGATATATTCCCAATTTGGTAATGTGACATGCTGAGTGTTGCTGTGAAATGATCGTTGTGTTGATTATTTGTGATAGGATCATTTATTTGATCGTCTATCTTTGTGATCATTTCTATGATCATTTGTTGACCCAAAGCATTGCTTTTGTATAAAGTATGTTTTTGTGGACGTGACTTCGTCGAGCCTCACACCCCGTGAATGGTCAAAACAGGAAAGATGCGGCAAGGTTATGAGGGGTAGCACCCTTTAGGATGTGTGCATTTCCTTCTGGAAAAGGGCGGTATCATGGTATGGAGCCCAGATACTTACTCATGTTGAAAACACTTTGTTATGATTGTGTGAATTGATTGCGAGCGCTCGGTGAAAGGTCCCAAAGGACCGGGGGATGGCATATTCGGTCAGTTGTTACTCAGTTAGGGGTAACCCGGCCTTGTGTTGGTAGAGATCCGGTTTGGTTCTCGGGGATGTCCATCCAGAGGCATTCTCATGTGGCAATGGGAAGTTCCTTGGCCTGATCATTCGTTGGAAATCCAAAGAAACAATACGAGACTTGTACGGTTTTAGTTGTATAACCTGCTATGGAATGTGGCGGTAACCTGCTATTGAACATAGTTAGCTATAGTAGGCATAGTTCGGAATGTCTATGCTGGCTAAGATTTATATTCTACTTTCGAAATGAATTTTTTTCCTACACTATGCACTAATAATAATATCAAATGTTATTTTAAATGCGTATCAAGCATCTTTGACTATCATAAGGAGAAATCTCCTCGGATTCTGCGTTTGCATGTGTGTGTGTGCGGGAGGCCTTATGGTAGTCTCATTTTTAAAAGAATTGCGAATTGATTTTAAAAATATTCCTCTATTTTGATTTCAAAGATAAATAACTGTTTTGAGTTCCCACACCAGTCACATGACTGACTCGGAGTTTATTGTTTTCCTTCCTAAACTCTGGGTGCCCACCAATTTTCACACGGGCAGTTAAGAGTTAGGTTTATCAGGATATTCTGGATATTCTGGAGTTGCTGGAAGCAAGCTGGATGGCATGGCGTATTACTTGTATATAGTATTTCTTTTTCCGCTGCACTGTTTGTTGTTGTATGATGTTGTACACTCTGATGATATGATGTAATGAAATGTGATGAAATGTAATAACTGATATAGTTCTTTGTTTAAAGATTATTCATTTATTATTATATGTTGTTCCGCTGCGAATTGTGAGATTCTGTTATTGTTCAGTTGTTTTCTATTCCGTTCTATTCTCTTTTCTTTCTATTTTAAAATGATCTATTTTATGTTTTCTTTTCTCTCCATTTTCTACCTTTTAATCTCTTCTTCTGTCTTTTCCTTTTCTTAAATTCTTCTTAAAACCATAACATCTCGGTTTCCAGCCTTCGATTTCTCGGCAGTCGATAAAATGAGTATCGATGTTGAATTTTCGAAAGTCGAAAATTTCCGGGACGTTACATTTGGTATCAGAGCTTATGGTTAAGCGACAACCATGGTTCTGTTGGGTATTACTCATTAGAGATAGAGTTAGTAGTACTCTAGAATGAGTTTGAGTGTAATAATAGATATGAGCGCGTATATGTTAGTGAATATATAAAATTGTTTTATGTTGTGATGATTGGTTTGTTGAGTGGTATATGAACCTTCGTCAGCGTGGTCTCGACAACTATGCCGAAGGGGTTTCTAAACACTTGAATAGAACAATTCGGCACAATATTTTAAAATTGGGTAAATAAAATAATTTTACCTTGATTATATTTTATATATAAAAGAATAATTTTTCAAAATTATTAAGGTATATATAAGTTGATTGTTTAGATGTTTGAATAATGTAAATAAAAGAATAATTATATAAGCAAATGAATTATAAGAATTGGATTATAATTTAAGTGATTTACAATTGTGAAATAAACTTATACATATGAGAAGTGAAACTATATGAATATATTTATGAATATGAGTTATAAATAAAAATGAATTTAAGGATAAATGGAAATTTACTTTAGAATTTGGAATCTGAATTTATTTATAAGTAGGAATTTAAGTTATGTAAAACTAAGTGATGTTTAAATGAAATATAACTTAAGAGGTGTTGACTGAAGATGATATTAGTATCAAAGTAAACTAATAAAAGTTAAGTGATAAAGGTGAACTTAAGTTATATAAATAAAATTCAACTTTTGTAATTGAATTTAATTAATGGATTGAATAATAATAAATTGAATGTAAATTAAGTTGATATGAAATAATGAATGTAAGTGTTAATTCATTAAAAATCTAATGTTATTAGAAGTTGAATAAGTTGAATGAAAATCAATTTAATTGAACCAACTTGAATATGAATTAGTGAATATAAACTAATTGAAAATGAATGTTAGTAAGAACATCCACTGTTAATGAATCAAATGTGATTAAATTGAAAACCTATTTCATTAAATATTAATGAGAATATAAATGAATATTGATTTGGTTATGGATGATAGTTGGTTGATGTTTGCATGTGTTGCTTTTACTACATTTGCTATGTTGACATGTATAGTTATTATGTTGCTATATGATGTATGTTGATACTATGTACATATATGCATGTTCTCATGTTGTTTGTTGAGTGTTTAGTAGGTGCGGATCGCGTTTGCTTCGCATTTGGAGCTCGCTTTCGCGCTATATTAGCTGTATATGCTCGCTAATAAAATATAAGGTACATATCTCGGATTACATACCGTACTTTTATACCTTTTCTCTTCGGGATGCCTCATTACTTGATGAGATGTATATTTGTGATATATATACTGTCATTTTTTTTTCGGATCGAGCCGCGCAAAGGAGACTATGGCGAATTTTTCCGGAAATTTAAGGCGTTAGAAAAATTTTGAGAAAATGGGAAATTTTTTTGAAAACTATAAACTTTGATTTTGGAATTGAAGTTTAACAATAGTAGTTGTTTTTGAAAAGATAACTAAGTATGATTTGAAAACTGAGTAAATAATTATAAGAAGTTTAACTATGAATTTTGGAAAGTTAATAGATTCTATAACTTTTCTTACTTAATAATTTCGAGGACGAAATTCTTTTAAGGGGGGAAGATTGTAACGACCCAGAATTTTTAATTAATTAAAATTTGGATATTTAATTAATTTTAAATATTAATAAGTGAATTTATAAGTCGAATAAATTTTATTTTGAATTATTGGATTTAATTGAATAATTAAATCGATAATTTAATATGTTAAATTATGGAAATAATTGAAAATTGAGTTAAATATGATTGTAAATGATTTGTAAAATTTTATTTTATCATATTGGAGTTAGAATGATATTTTAGAACTTTTAAAATCGAATTAAAAGTTAATTTGTAAAAATTGAATATTTTAATATTTAATAATCGACTGTAAATTAGCCAATTTTTGAACAGTCTCAGAATTGAACGAAACCAGTTCCATTGGATCTGTAATAGTTAGTTATTACCGGATTTCAATTTTCGTGTGAATCGGAGCTATCGTTTGAGCGTAGCAGCTCGAAACGCATCGAATTGTTTTTAATTTTAATTTGGCGAGTTAAAATAGCCATTTTTCAAAAAGTCTCGGATTTCGACGAAACCAGAGATCCGTAATGTGATATTATTGCAAGGTTTCAAATTTCAAGTCAATTGGATTTACCGTTTGTCCGGTACAAATTAAAACGCCTAGAAAATCGCTTAAATCGGTTTAATATAAATTGAACGTTTATTGCCATAACTCGCAAAGATGACCGAATTAGCTTCCGAAACCTATTCCATTGTGTCCGGAACGCGGGATAAACCCTAGGAACGTCAGTTTCGGCGCGTAAATCGGAGTTTAGAAAACCCGGATGAATAGTGTTCGATATTTCCTATAAATAGACCCACATTTCACAATTTTAAGAAAAAAAAATGAAACCCTAATGAAAACTGCAGCCGCCGCCATCTTCACATTCAAGGGCCGAAATCTTCCCACCTTCCCCTCCAAATTTCTTCAAATCTACTCACAATCATCGAAAACTTTCAACTAATGAATCATCGAGCTCGATGAGAGTTTCAAGTTGAACGGCTATGATCGAGTTTTGTTGAGTAAATCGATGGGATTTTGGCCATGAAGGCCGGCCGTTCGCATGAAATTTGAGGGCCCTAGGGTGAACCGAGCTGCAGGCGGCTATGGCCGATGGTGGCTCTTGGCGAGGGCTTCATCGTGGCGTCACTTGATCGTCGTGGAAGTGAGGGATGGAGGAGCGGCTATGGGGGGAAGTCGAACGACATGGGTTTTAAACCCATTGGAAACGAACGTGAATTAACGATGGAGAAGGAAGGTTTTGCACGGTCCAGATGAGAGGGAGTTGAGATCTCACGGCTGTAAATAGTGTGGGTTAAAAAAATTAAATTTAGTTGTAAATTTTTATATTATATAATTTATATAAACTTAAATATATCGTAACTTTTTCATACGAGGTCCGTTTCAGACGAGATTTTTTGCGTTGGAATCGTATGGACGAGCACTACGCGATGGAGTTGGATTGGAGTCGTTTGGAGTTAGTGAGAATTTCGGGTAAAATTAAACGCGCGTTTAATTTTATTCGAAATAAATAGCTAAAACAAAATTGAAATCAAGGTGAGAACTTCTCACTCAATCGAATCGGTTTCGATTTTTTATTTTAAATAGTTAGATTTAAAATATTTGAATGCAAGTTTGAATGTTGATTGATATCTATTGATTGTTAAAATAGACATTATACGCCGTTAGTAAGCGGATGTTATTTAATAAAAACATATACCGCGAATATTTCATAAACAGTGAAATTGGTATTATATATAATAGCAATATATATATATTGGCATATCTATATATTGGAGTTATTGATTTCCCGTATTTTTTTGTTTAGCGGATGAGACCCTATTGCGCCGTTATTAAGCGGATAATATTTTAAATCCCATATACCGCGATAATTTCGTACTGGAGCGAAATTGGTATTGTGCTAATGTTTGTGGATGCAGGAAAACAGGTTGGAGGGATCCAACTGGATTCCTCAATAGTATTTATTTAATTTCAGATATTTTGATATTTGATGGATTATCATATCGATATATGATATCGTTGTTGTCGTGATTGGCTATTTGGTATGTAGCATCATTGGACCAAACTTTGAAAATTTAAAAATGATTTTTAAAAGTGATTTTTGAAAATATACTATATTTTTGGAATTGATCCATGTTAAATAAATAAACGTTATAATTTTCAAAGTTATAAAATTTTGGGTTTTGTGAAATATAGTAAAAAGCTGATTTTTGAGAAATAAGGGCTAATGTTTTTATAAAATAGTTTAATCGGGATTTTAGAATTTATTGTGAAAAGTTTAAATATAGGATTTATAAAATTTAATTATTTTATGAATCAAAATGATGAAGTTTTTAAAGGAATTTGAAGACGTTTTAAAAGAATAATATAAATTGATTTATATTAAGAGATTTATAAATGGATATTTATAAATTGAAATATTGACATTATAAAACGAGTTTTTATAAGTGTTTGAATGAAGTGCAAATGGATTGCATAAGTGAATGGAATTTATAAAATTATAAATGATGAAGTTATAAGTGAAATTTATAAATAGTAAGATTTATAAATTTTGTGAAGTTATTAAAGAATATATTTGGATGAATAATTGAATCTTATAAGTTATAAGATTTATAATTATGAAGTTCAAAGGAACGATTTTGCAAACGAATAAATTTATAAGTATTTAACTTATAATATGAACCATTGTTTTATAATTGAGTTATAAATCGCATAGGTTAATAAAGGAATTTATAAAAGGAAGTTGTTATAAATAAATAGAAATGGAGTTTATAAACGTTGTTTTATAAATTCACAAACGACTTATTTTGATAAGTAAATTGTTGAAACCTATTAATGGAGTTATATTCACGTTTTGAACTGTGAACAATCCTTTTAAATAAAATGAATAAAAGGATGAAATTTGTTAACAAAGTATATTCAAGTTTTGAATAGTGAATAAGATGTTAAAGAAATTGTTTTGAATGTGATATTTGAAATAGAATTAAAACGATCTAACGATGTTTTAATTGTGTTGAGATTCGAAACCATAGATTTCAACATTTATTGTTGAAATAGACGTTTTCGAGAAATAGAAGGAGATGATGGACTATAACACTGTTGTTATAGTAAATGATTTCCGAAAGGAAATGTTTTGTATAGTATTGGGATTTATATATCTATTTTAATTTCGAATCCCTATACTAGTGGTTTTGGGTTGTCGTAATGATGTTTTACGCAACATTCGTTTTGGCCCAAATAAATATGTTGAAGAGAATGGTTTCCTTAATAAAATGAAATATATACTAAATTTCGACTTAAGTATATTGAATATTTTCCAAGGGTGAAAATAAATAAAATTTGTGAATTAATTATGAATAAATAAGTATGGAAATGTTTTCCAATGTGAAATGAAACGTTTTGAGAATTTATCTTTTTGAAGATAAATTGAAATGAATAATGGAAATCATATGCATGAATATTTTGGAATATAAATTCACTATGGAATTTATAAATGAAAAGTGGAATTTGTATGAAAATAAATATTGATGTATTTTTGAAGTGTGAAAATTTTATATCTAGTAAAGATATTTTGGAAAATAAATAATTTGGAAAATTATTTGGAAACTGGTGATGTGTGCATATCCATTGATAGTTCAATAACCGACTATCAATATTTCCCTTTGAATGGGTATTTGATGTGATTTGTTTGAATTTGAATGCCACACTTATTTTTGAATAAGCGCTCACTATTCGGGTTAACCGGGAAAGGACCATGGGGTCGTATAACCCATTCCGAATATGTGATACGTCGTTATGATAGCATTGAAGATCGGTGTTGAAGACCCGGTATTTGCGAGAGCGATAGGATGACCTATCGATTGTCTCTGCACTGAGTTGCAACGGTGTAGAGACTCCCTAAGTGATGGGAAATCCGATCAGGATTGTGAATATCCGGATTGCAAGGACTTCTTTGTAAGTGTCTTCGGTTTTGTTCGAGCCCGGAACAGACTTGTATGGATTGTATGTCTGACATTACAAGTTGAGATATAAAGCCGATTTCTTTCAAATATATTTCTGTTGGTGGCGGAGAATTTATTCTTTTAGCTTAACACCCTTCTCTGAGACGTACGAGCTCAGAGGTTATATAGTTGAAGTTATCAGCGATATATTCCCAATTTGGTAATGTGACATGCTGAGTGTTGCTGTGCAATGATCATTGTGTTGATTATTTGTGATAGGATCATTTATTTGATCGTCTATCTTTGTGATCATTTCTATGATCATTTGTTGACCCAAAGCATTGCTTTTGTATAAAGTATGTTTTTGTGGACGTGACTTCGTCGAGCCTCACACCCCGTGAATGGTCAAAACAGGAAAGATGCGGCAAGGTTATGAGGGGTAGCGCCCTTTAGGATGTGTGCATATCCTTCTGGAAAAGGGTGGTATCATGGTATGGAGCCCAGATACTTACTCATGTTGAAAACACTTTGTTATGATTGTGTGAATTGATTGCGAGCGCTCGGTGAAAGGTCCCAAAGGACTGGGGGATGGCATATTCGGTTAGTTGTTACTCAGTTAGGGGTAACCCGGCCTTGTGTTGGTAGAGATCCGGTTTGGTTCTCGGGGATGTCCATCCAGAGGCATTCTCATGTGGCAATGGGAAGTTCCTTGGCCTGATCATTCGTTGGAAATCCAAAGAAACAATACGAGACTTGTACGGTTTTAGTTGTATAACCTGCTATGGAATGTGGCGGTAACCTGCTATTGAACATAGTTAGCTATAGTAGGCATAGTTCGTAATGTCTATGCTGGCTAAGATTTATATTCTACTTTCGAAATGAATTTTTTTCCTACACTATGCACTAATAATAATATCAAATGTTATTTTAATTGCGTATCAAGCATCTTTGACTATCATAAGGAGAAATCTCCTCCGATTCTGCGTTTGCATGTGTGTGTGTGCGGGAGGCCTTATGGTAGTCTCATTTTTAAAAGCATTGCGAATTGATTTTAAAAATATTCCTCTATTTTGATTTCAAAGATAAATAACTGTTTTGAGTTCTCACACCAGTCACATGACTGACTCGGAGTTTATTGTTTTCGTTCCTAAACTCTGGGTGCCCACCAATTTTCACACGGGCAGTTAAGAGTTAGGTTTATCAGGATATTCTGGATATTCTGGAATTGCTGGAAGCAAGCTGGATGGCATGGCGTATTACTTGTATATAGTATTTCTTTTTCCGCTGCACTGTTTGTTGTTGTATGATGTTGTACACTCTGATGATATGATGTAATGAAATGTGATGAAATGTAATAACTGATATAGTTCTTTGTTTAAAGATTATTCATTTATTATTATATGTTGTTCCGCTGCGAATTGTGAGATTCTGTTATTGTTCAGTTGTTTTCTGTTCCGTTCTATTCTCTTTTCTTTCTATTTTAAAATGATCTATTTTATGTTTTCTTTTCTCTCCATTTTCTACCTTCTAATCTCTTCTTCTGTCTTTTTCTTTTCTTAAATTCTTCTTAAAACCATAACATCTCGGTTTCCGGCCTTCGATTTCTCGGTAGTCGATAAAGTGAGTATCGATGTTGAGTTTTCGAAAGTCGAAAATTTTTGGGGCGTTACAACTCGGAATGGACCAATGTATCTCGGAGCGAGTTTCCCTATCTTCCCGAATCTTACAGCTCCTTTAATAGGGGAAACTTTGACAAAGACCAAATCACCAATCTCGAACTCCAATTGTCTTCGTCTTTTATCAGAATATTTCTTTTGTCGATCCTGAGCAGCTCTCATCCTCTTCTTGATAAGCTCGACTTTAGCAGATGCTTCACGGATCAGATCTGGTCCAAGCACAATACGGTCTTTCGACTCTATCCAACAAGCTGGAGATCTACACGGTCTTCCATACAATGCTTCATAAGGAGCCATCTTGCTACTTGCTTTGTAACTGTTATTATAAGAGAACTCTACTAGATGTAGATGATCTTCCCACGATCCTTCAAAATCTAATACACAAGCTCTCAGCATATCTTCTAGAATTCGATTAAGCCTTTCCGTTTGTCCATCTGTTTGTGGATGATATGCTGTACTCAATCTCAAATTAGTTCCCAAAGCTGATTGCAATGCCTCTCAGAATTTGCTGGTGAAGATCGGATCTCGATCACTTACAACGCTGACTGGAACACCATGCAATCTCACAATCTCTTTCAAAAAAAATTCTGCCAAAGAAGCTATAGTACGGGTTGCCTTAACTGGTATAAAATAGGCGCTCTTGGTTAGACGATCCACAATCACCCATATTCCTTCATTCCCCTTCTTAGTTCTAGGCAGACCGTCGATGAAGTCCATCAAAATCGTCTCCCATTTCCATGTCGGGACCTCCAAATGTTGTAACAAACCAGCTGGCTTCTGCTGGTCTCCTTTCACTTGCTGGCAGATTGCACAACTATTAACGAATCTGATTATATCTTCCTTCATGCCCTTCCACCAAAAGACTCTTTTCATATCCTTGTACATCTTCGAGATTCCTGGATGGATATTCAATCTGGAGCGAGGACTTTCTGACAATACCTCCTGACGCAGATCCCTGTCATACGGAACACAGATCCTTCCGTTAATTCTCAATGTTCCTTGGCCATCAATCTCAAAACTAGGACACTGCCCCTTCCTAACTCTTCCAATAATTCCTCTTAACTTAATATCAGATTCTAGCTTGCTTGAAATCCTTTTCCAGAAGAGATGGAACCACCTCTAAAAGAGAAAGAACCGCATTTCTGCTAAGAGCGTCTGCCACAATGTTTGCCTTCCCCGGAGTATACAGAATATCCAAATCGTATGATGCCAAGAATTCAACCCATCGCTGCTGTCTTAGATTAAGATCTTTTTGAGAGAAAAGATATTTCAATGGTTTGTGATCCGTGAATAACTCAAACTTTTCTCCTAAAAGATAATGCCTCCATATCTTTAAAGCAAAAACAATAGCCAACAGCTCTAGATCATGCGTAGCGTAGTTCCTCTCATGTGGCTTCAATTGCCGACTCGCATACGCAATAACCCTGCCATTCTGCATAAGCACAGCTCCCAATCCAACAATACAGGCATCAGTATATACTTCAAACTTGCTCTTCCCATCAGGAATAGCTAATACAGGAGCACTTGTCAATTTTGTCTTCAATTCCTGGAAATCTTCCTCACACTCCGGTGTCCACTTGAATTTAGCTCCCTTCCTTGTCAGCTTTGTTAATGAGAAGAGATCTTAAAATAATCCTTAATAAACTTCCTGTAGTAACCCGCCAATCCCAGAAAACTGCGAACTTCTGTAGGAGTCCGAGGCTGCTTCCATTCCAGAATAGTCTCAACTTTAGCTGGATCTACAGAGATCCCTTCACCAGAAACAATGTGGCCCAAAAATTTTACTTCTGATTTCCAAAAATGACACTTAGAGAACTTCGCCTTCAGCACATGCCTTCTTAGAGTTTCCAAAACTATTCTCAAGTGCTGCTTGTGCTCTTCTTCCGATTTAGAATAAACCAAAATATCATCGATGAAGACGAAAACAAATTTATTTAGAACATCTCTAATGACTCGGTTCATCAGATCAACAAAGTAGGCAGGAGCGTTGGTTAACCCAAATGGCATAACCAGCCACTCATAGAAACAATTAGGTCCCCTAAATGCAGTTAAGGGAATACTGTCTTCAGCTACCCTTAACTGATGGAAACCTGATGCTAGATCTAACTGAGAAAAGACTGAAGCTCCATGAAGCTGGTCGAAGAGATCATCAATGCGAGGAAGAGGATACTTATTCCGAATGGTCACCTTGTTCAATTCACGGTAGTCTACACAGAACCTTAGCGACCCATCCGACTTGGTGACAAAAACTACAGCAGAACCCCAACAGGAAAAACTTGGTCTAATCAAACCCTTCTCCAACAAATCTTGAGTTTGCTTCACTAATTCCTCCCTCTCTCTTGGAGTCATTCTTCTACAAGGTTGAATTACAGGTACTGCTCCAGGAACCAAATCTATACGAAACTCTATTTCCCGGTGCGGTGGCAAACACTTAACTTCCTCAAATACGTTGGAGAAATCTCGGACTACTTCAATATCTACAACCTCCTCTTAAGAAGTCTTTATTCCATGTAAAAGACTACTCAAGTGGATTCCAGAGTTATCACACATTACTCTGGCAATCCTACTCAGATAAGTTTCCAACGAAACTGTTCTTTCATCACAAGTTAAAATAGCCTTATATTTGTCAAGCCAATCCATTCCCAATATAAGGTCAAAGCCTTTAAAATCCAATACATAAGGATCACAGGAAAAACTATGGGATAGATAGGAGATTCTCAAATCTTTACAGATCCTATCCAATTTGGTTACCCTTGATATAGGATTTGATACACAAATGGGATTCTCTACGATACTAGGGGTAAGTAAGAAATTCTCTACAGTTCCCAGGGAAATAAAACTTAAAGAAGCACCAGAATCAAATAAGGCTTTAATATATTTTCCATTTAAAAGTAAGGTACCTTCTAAAACTCCCTTGCCCTTCGACGAGTTTGATGGTGCGCCTTCCAAAGCAAATACTTTGCTCTGTTGAACCTTATAAAGGAGCAGGCAGTCTTTAATCATGTGTCCTGGTTGGTGACAGTTAAAGCAAAGAGACTTCTGAGCTAAGGCTGACCCTGGTCCACTATACTGTTGTCGTCGTTGTTGTTGCTGAGATCCTTTGCTGGGACACTTATTTGCCAGGTGATCTTCTTGATGACAAATATAACATTTGCGAGGCTCATTTTTGTTCCCAGGCTTCTTTTTGTTTTGCTTCTTCCAATTAGGATTGAATTTTCTCTTATTCTGGTTAGAAGAATTCCCTCCTGATGCAGCAACTTGTGCCACTGACCTCTTCTTCATCAAATCTTCATACCTTAACGCCATATCAATAAGTTCCACAAAAGACCCTTTCAAATGTGCAGTCATTCTCTCATGATACTCAGGCCTCAACCCTTGGACAAACATCTCGTTCTTCTTAAGAGGAGTGCCTACAAGTCCTGGACCGTAGTAAGATAACTCATTGAATTTTGTCTCGTATTCAGCTATAGACATATTTCCTTGTTTCAGATTCAGAAAATCTTGATAAAGCCGAGTTCTTCCTGCAGCAGGCATAAACTTTTCCTCAAACATCTCCTTAAACTCTTCCCAAGACATATCATCTTCCGAGATATTAGCAGTCACTGAATTCCACCATACTGCGGCACCACCTTGTAATTGCCACGCAGCCATTATTCTCTTATGCTCATCTGATAACCTCATGCTCTTAAAAATCATCTCACATGAGCGAATCCATGCTTGAACTTCTATTATAGTTTCTGATCCTTGAAATGGTTTTCCTCCAAGATGAACAAAGTCCTTGCATAATGCGGCAAAACTGATTGGAGACATAACTGGATTAACAGTCTCATTATCAGTCTGCTCTCTTCTGTTACCAGTTGATGCACTTCTAACAACTCTTCCCCTTCGGCCTCTTGAACTCATATTGGCTACCTGAACAGGTAATCCAACCAATTTAGATAGGGATATAGTTATATAAGAAAATTACAAATACGCACTCTCAAGATAGATACTACTCCAGAGCCTAGGTGTTTCTCAACCATTGCTCTGATACCAACTGTGACGACCCGTCTTTCATTCCACAGAAAGACGTATCATCAATAAGAAAAGAAAGAGATATAAATAGAAAGATAGAAAGAAAAGAAACAACAGTCATCAGAATCTCACAGCGGAAACAACAAAATAAAATATTACACATATCCCTTACATAAGTTTACATATTAGAGTACACCAAATAATATTACTCCGTTACATCTGACATTTATAAGAGTTTTCCCAACCATACAACTCAAAACACAACATCAAAATGCTACTATAGCGAATATAGATAGATACTACGTCTGGACTCCAGCTCCAGCTTCCAAAACATATGCTAATCCAAACCTAATCACTTGGCTACTCATAAAAATTGAGTACCCAAGAGTTTATGAAAAACAAAATAAACTTCGGGTCACGCATGGGTCTAGTGTGAGTAAATCAGTTAAAGTTGTTTAACTTTTAAATCATTTTGAAAACAAAAGGTATCACGTAAGACTTCCCACAAATAAACACGGGTAAGTTTTTACCTTACGCTAACCAAAACATTTGAAAGGAAATTCGGTGATATTATAATAGGGTCTAGGGTCTTCAAGTAAATAGAAAATAGCCGAAATTGTTACATTCATTAAATTCCAGCTACTAGCCACAAAAGTGGGTAATACAATCAAAACCGTAGGGTCTCGTAGGAAAAATTGGTTTCCATCAATGGCAGGGCTACTGGGGTACCGCCCGTCATAGTACAGGGCCTAGATCACCGTACCGAGGACCACTCCCGATCCCCTGCAACACAAGGTCGGACCCATCCCTTACTGGACAGTTCCGAACAAGACAACCCCGAGTTGTGTCCAACAACTGCCCACACAGCCAATAAAATAAGGGACTTCTAGACAGGGGTAAATCTCACTCTCAAGTGGGGGCTACCCACGAAGCCTTGCTGCACCTCCCCTGTTTTAGCCATTCCCGGTTGATGAGGCTTGAGGCTACAATTACCTTTAGAGAACACATCTCTTAGAATGCTCATCGTCCCCTGACGATGTTCTGAAAGCATTCAATCCATAAAAGTTTGTTCCGGGTTTGAACGAAACCGAAGGCATTATTTCGTTACACTCATTTTGGAATCACCCTCAGAGTTAACGACAATAACCCTTCCATTCTAAAACTCCATCTCGATCCTCCCTTGAGACGTCATGACCTAACGTTTAACTTGGATCGATGTGGTTTTCGAAAATCAATCTGATTCCCGATCCCGGTCTCATCGAAATCCAAACGTCTCTTAAAGGTCAAGTTGTTTAAAGATTTAAACAATTCAATTCAGATTTAAATATAGCATCACACAGCATTATTAACAGATAATAACCAATATCTATCACAGATATACAACATCTCATCACATAATATCTCAACTATCATTCAACAGATATCAACCATATTCAGATATTCAATTCAAACAATCATCCACAAGTAAGCACTACTTAAATTCATATTATAATTAATTTAATTAATTTAAATTAAATTAATTACTTAAGAATTTATCACTTAAACTTGCTTAACCAAACATTAATTAATTAATCACAATCATTTAATTAATTAATCACCTCTTAATTATCTCATTATTAATTAGTTA
Organism: Allium cepa; assembly: GCA_030765085.1. NCBI lineage: Eukaryota > Viridiplantae > Streptophyta > Magnoliopsida > Asparagales > Amaryllidaceae > Allium > Allium cepa. The sequence goes on from CM060934.1 coordinate 289,737,059, forward strand.
TTGTTTAATTAATTAATAATCTTTATTTAATTATCAATTAATTACTATAATAATTTATTAATTAAAATTTGATTTAAAATTAATCATTCCTTAACTGATTATTAATTAACCCTTAATTTATAATTAATTAACCTTAATTAATTCTTAATTAATCACAAATTAATTTATCTTAATTACTTAATTGATTATTCATTAATTAACCTTAATTATTCAATTAATTAAATCTTACCCCTTAATTAATTTACTATTAATTATAAATTAATTAATGTTTAATTACTTAATTAATTAACTCTTAATCAATTAATTAATTAACTTCTTAATCACTAATTTATTAATCATTTAATTAATCAGTTATTAATCACTTATGAATTAATCTTAAATTAATTAATAAATTAATGAATAACTATTAATTGTTATTTAATTTAATCCTTAATTATCCATTAAATAATCCATGAGTAATTAATTAAATCTTAACCAATTAATTAGCTTAAATTAATTAATTAGTTTCAACCGTAATTACTAATTAATTTAAAGTAAACTTTAATTTCAAAATTTAATTAACTTTCAAATCCAAACAATTTTCATTTATCATTAAAACTCTTACATATTTAAACATTTTAATTTATTAAAACTAATTACTTTTTGAAAAGGTTAGATTTTAAAATGTAAGATCATTTCAAAACTTGAACAAATAAAATGTGATTTACTTTTGAAATAAAATATTTGATACTTTATAAAGTAGTGAAAATATAAAGTGTTAAGTTTTTAAACTTAAAACAAAAATTGAAATTTAAAACAAGTTTAAACCCTGACTACATTTATTGCTTAAACTCGACCAAAATCCAAACTAACACAACCTGTACTCCATCTCCCCTACCCTCTTCATCTACCTGAACCCAACAACATACACTCGAGCAACAGCTCACACACCCGAGCGCACTTACGAGCCTCATGACCCAAAACAAGAGCACAGCTACGAGAAAAAAAAAACACTCGCATCGTACCGAAGCTCATTGACACAGCCATACTTCGTGCACATGCACGGTGCTCCGGCGCCTCCACCGCCGCCGCCGACAGCTCACGCAAACCCCAAATCATCCCACGACCTAAATCCAAACCCCAAAACTCACCCACTCAAGCTCGAACTCAAATTGGGTTGTTCGAACCCAAACTCAAACTGCAGTCGCCAGAGAAAAACCCATCATCCACGGCAAGCCTACCACCATTCGCCTCCAAACTCCGGCCATACACTCGCACCACCCGAACACGCCTCCACCCCAAGCCAATCCCAACTCGGTCAACTCCATGCTTCACAAAATCAAACTCCTCAACTCGGAAAACACACAAACCGCAAACCCTAAAAATCAAAATTCCAAATTCTGTGTTGCTTGATAAATTCAACCATTATTTTTCTAGTGTTAAACAACAATTAACACAGCTTCGATTCAAATTTCGAAGCCTATAATCAAACCAGTCACAAGAAATTGTCAAAAGCCCCAGTTTCAGTTAATTCCAAAATTCAGCTTCAACTTTAAGTTAAAAATTCTAATTTCTGTCTTAAAGTTCATGTTATGCATAGTTGATTTAGGATATAATCTTGATTCATTAAAATTCGAACATGATTCACATGATACAATTATTTATTTTTACTGCATAACTTACTTTCTGCAGATTCTAACTATTTCTTTTGCATATTTACTTTTAACAATTAATTCATATTGAATTCAAACTTCTATATTGAATATTCCAACCTAACAAGGTTTTATTTCACAAAAATTTGAGTTTTTGTTTAAATTTTTCAGAATCTTGAAGATACAGAACACCAATGTTGCATTTTTAAACATGCACAGTTAAATTTAAATCTATAAACAAATATTTCACAAAACAAATAACATGCAAGCATCTTCAGAATTAACATTCACATGCAACATATTTTATACTTAAATTTTTGATTTAAAATTTACTTACCTGATTTTGCTAAGCAGAGTCAAAGAATTTAAATCCTGGGAAAATAACTGCAGATCCTAAAACTGAGATTGCTTGATGATGTTGCTTTCATTGCTTCTCAAATCTTGAATTTGATCAGAGCTTGATACTGAGGATCTTGAATTTGCTTTACACTTGATTTTGTTTTCAGGAACCTTGATTATTTGCATATTTCTTTACTGTAATTTGTTGCAGATTTTTGCTTTGAATAGAGGTTTGAATGTTTGATTAATTTTGGTTGAAAGAGTAGAAATTTAGATTTGAAGATGAAGGAGTGTTTTCTCTTTTTTTTTTTCTTGCTTTAGAAACTTTAGAATGAGAAAAATTAAATTAAGCATAAGGAATAGCTTTTATTTGAAATTTTATTTTTACAAAAATTTAAAGAAAATAAATTTAAATTATGACACTTATCACTATAGAGCTTAATTTTCTAACACATGTTATTAGTAGGATTCAAATGTTCAACAAGTGTTAATTCATGCAAAAAGAATTGAAATGTTTTTGTTAATTGATTTTTCTCTTATTTTGAATTCATTCTTAATTCCTATAAAATCAATTTCCTTTAAAGAATGAATATAAAACAAATGTTATAACTTAAATAAAATCATGAAAATATTACTTAATACTCAAAGTAAAATTTAGAATAAAAATTAACATCTTTTAAATCTTTTAATTTATCAATTCAAATTCAATTTAAGTTTTTAAATTCATTTCAAAATCAAATCTGATAAGAGTACAATTTTGGACACATTCATTACCCTTATATATGAATTAGTTTTAACTAGAATAAATGTATATTTACAATTCATTTATTTGCTGTTGAATAAAATAACAGATTTATCAATTTAAATTAGTTTATTATAAAGATTATCATATTTAAATTGGGTTTGAAATTCCGGGATATCACACTTTGACTGGTCAATTAATTTAACATCAGAACTTTATTTTTTAATTCCATGGCCACTTGTCTTCTGGTTCACGCCATCTGTCACACTCACGCTTCATTTTCCTTTTTCTTTTTAATAATTTGAAAATGAAGAAAAAAAGCAAGGTCAAACAAATGTTAATGGAGGAACATAGGAAATCCTAACGAAATCCCTCTTCAAATATTCCTAGATCGAAATCAAAATCAAATCGTTTCAAATAAAGTAGAGAAAGAAATCAAATCGATCTCGCGGCTTCTCTCGGCTTGTTCAGCCATCGCTAGCGAGGGTCTATGCATGGTTCTCTGGGGGTGGAGCGATGTAAAGGAGAGGAAGGCGTAGGCGAGATGTTAACATACGGTCAAGCCCGATGGGGTTTCGCGGATGCGGTTGACGTGCGCGCACGTGCGAGTTATTATCGAGGCGAGTAGGAAGGAACGATCGATGGCTGGGTCACGTTCATGAGCTCCTGTAGCGAAGCTTGGTAGCCTTGTTCAATTTGCTCAGTCATTCGAGGCCGATATGGGATTGCGTTGGTCGAGCATGGGGGAGGTCGTGATTTTGGGCAGTGAGGTATTTTTGGTTTATTTATTTAAATTGTATATGTATGTATATATATACACATATTACAGGAAGTAGAAAGAAATATATAGATAGAACTAGATGTTTAAATTTAAAGTAAGAGATAAAGCAAATTTATTCTTTTTACATTTTAAAGATTTATATTAATGCTTATATATAGACGTATACAGTAGGGAAGGTATAAATATATATATATATATATATATATATATATATATATATATATATATATATATATATATGCATGCATAGGCCTATTTAATTTAATTAGGTTTATAGTTAAGATTTCTGAAAAATAATAAAGAATAAAAAAATAGGGGTTTACTATGATAATTTTTGGTAAATAGAAAAGAAGAATAAAAAAATTATAGGAGTTTTAAATGTTGGAAGTTTATATAAAAATTAAATTTTTAAATCTACTAGTTATTTATATAAGTATACAGTTTCAAAATAAAAATAGATACGCACATTCTAAATCTACTAGTTTAATTTTAAAATAATGGATTTGGGGATTAAATAATTTCAATTAACTTATTTAATTATTTTAGTTACTAAAGATTTCAAGGGAAAATTAGTTTAAATCAAATTATAAGTAAAATTTAAATGAATAAATGGTGATTAATTGTTTGATTAACTCAAATTGTAATAAATTGTGAATTATTTATACAAGGTCTGAAATCGTGGAGAGACAAGCCAGTTTGGATCGGATTGCAAATTAAAATCCAAGGTGAGTTAATCTCATTCATTTGGATTACCATTTAAATTTAATAGTTAAATTTAAATTATTTGTTTTTGCTTGAATTGATAATTTATTATTAGTCTAGATATGATATTATATATAAGAATATATATATATATATATATATATATATATAAACACACACACATATATTGGAGTGATTGATTCCCGCATTATATAGCGGATGAGACCCTATGCGCCTTGCATAATAGCGGATGACCCTCTATATCACGATATCCCCCTCAAAGTGGGATTGGTATTATTGTATTGTGCTAACATTTGTGGATGCAGGGAAACATGTTGGAGGGATCCAACTGGATTCCTCAAAAATGTGAATTTATTTCATATTCAGTGATATGTTTGATTTGATAATCGAAAATAGGATATGTTGGAATAAATGTTATTGAATGCTATGATTTATCTGGGTATTTTAAGATATCAAAAATATAAAAGTGGGATGTTTAAAGGAAAATAAAATAGGAGTTTTTAATTAAAATAATTATGGTGGAACTGGATAAATTAAAGAAATGAAAGTTGATTTAAAATCATATTTAACAAATTTCGGAAATATGGGAAAATATAGTTTGTGAATAAATGTGAATTAGAGGACTTTAAAATATGGACTTAAGAAATATAATTTTAAGTACGAGGAATTATTTTAAATTTCAAGATTTAAATGGTTTTGGAGTGTTAGCACCAGAATTGGTCACTAACACCCTTAAGAGAGATTGTGTAGAGAGATTAATGAAGAAAGTAAATTTAAATAGAGAACAATATGCTAAATTAAACGCAGAAAACAAGAACACCATATTTATAGTAGTTCGGCGTAACTGCCTACGTCCACTTTGAGGTTAATCTTTATTGCTTTTCTCAACAATCGATTACTGATACAATCTGTACACCAACTACCTGATTACAATTGTTAAGAAAAGAAGATAAGTCTTGAATAAGGCAAAGTCTCCTCGATGTTCTCGAAAAAAAGGTCCCTTTCATTGTGCCCTAGCCTCTCTATTTATAGACGAAGATGGATTGGACTTCCCTGATGGGCCTAGTAGCAAGATATCTCGGCCCAAATTAATGACTTCTGTCTGCTTAGCCACAAATGCCGAGCGGCGAATGTCGAACCATGTCTCTAGGCCGAACGAGGCAGTATGTTGTGTGAAATGTGTAGGCCGAACGAGATCCGATGCCGACCAAAGGGAGATGCCGAACGACATGCTCATGCCGAGCGAGGCCATGTGGCGAATGAGACTGGAATGCCAAACAAGGCTGGAATGCCGAACGACGCTGAATGCCAGTCGAGGCTTGATTGCCAAGCGAAGCTGAATTCCGATCGAGGCTTGAATGCCGAGCGAGGCTGGATGCCGGTCTTGGCTGGATGCCGGTCGAGGCTTGAATGCTGAGCGAGGCTGGATGCCGGTCGAGGCTGGAACGCTGAGCGAGGCTGAATGCTGGTCGAAGCCTGAATGTTGAGCGAGGTTGGATGTCGGTCGAGGCTTGAATGCCCATCGACCCAGTTGTGCCGAACGAGAACACCGTGCCTAACGGCGCTGGATGCCGAAGGGTGCACAAATGTCGTGTCTCTAGTTACCTGGTCAAACCTCCAGGTAACACATGCCCCCCAAAGTGCCTCATGTGGTTGAACGTGATGTGCCTTGAATCACGAGTCCTCCGTGTTTTGCTTCGAGCTTTGGCTTAGTCTCCTTGATAGTATTTTTCCTTGAATGTCGATTGAGGCATTGTATGCCGAGCGACATGCTAGTGCTGAATGACATAATGCCGAACGAGGGGCATGCATTGACCGGTTCTACCGGTCACAGCCCATTCAACTTCCCCTCTCTCTATTTAAGCCGATACTCCTTCTTCTTTTTCTTTTTTGCTTCTACTTTTCAAAAACTACGAAATCGACTCCCAACAGACTTCAGCAAACTACCTTCCCTTCCTCCCCCAAACTCCATACGTTGCTCGTCTCCTACTCTAGAATCTCCTTAAGTTTCAACTCGTTCTTTAGGTAACAACCTTTCTTAAAAACACTACACCCCGAACATGAAACCGAGCACGAGATTTGAGCACGTGAATCTCTGTAAAGTCGAGGTCGTTGGGAATCGTGTGGAATAGGAACTGAGGGCGAGGCATTGTTTTTTAGAGGAGTTTAAGGCCAGGCGTAGTGGAGGAGAGAAATGAATGTTATAGATGCTCGAAGGAGAGAGGTGGTGGAAGAAGTAACTATGTGGCTCGGCATGACCTCCTCAAGCCGAGCGATGGAGGGAAGTAACGGAGTAGAAATGGAGTTACGGTTTAATGCGCCGAGCGATACGGCTCAGCACAGCCACGGCTCGGCATAATTTCTTTATTCCGACTGAGATTGGAGGGAAAAGGAGGAAAGAAGTAGTAATTAGGTAGAATGTTGAGCGACATCGCTCGGTATGACTTGCCGAAGGACTTGGCCATGCCGGTCGGTAGGGACGGAGGGAAGGAGTAAAAGTGGCGTTAAGGACAGAATGCCGAACGATGCAGCTCAGCACGAGCACGGTTCGACATGATTTGTCGCATGCCGAATGGTGAAGAGGTAGAGTTGGAAGAGTGGCGTGCCGAAAGGTGTTGCTCAGCATGCTTGCGGTTCGGCGTGTCTTGCCGGATGTCGAACGGTAATAATGAATGGTAGGAGAGTGTTTGTTGTTGAGGGCAGAATGCCGAGCGAGGTGGCTCGGCATGATTGTAGTTCGGCATACCTAGTTGAATGTCGAACGATGAAGTGGTTAGGTAGGAGGGTTGTGTACAACAACAACACCGGTCGAACCTAATGCATTATTGACTAAATACATACTTTATGCCTGAACATAGGACAATGAACAAGGACAGACTCAAACAACAAAACATATCGGACAATCTGGACTGATAAATCCCATGTTTGAACAATTGACAATTTAGACTTTAACTTGTTTAACAGTTGATAACCTTTCAAATGCAGTGACGATGTCGAGTACAAAACACAAACCGTCTTATGACAAGCTTTCGTAGACGGTCAGCGACGAAGACAACAATTCAAAGCTTAAACTTATTTAATCAATCCAGTGTCTTTTCACTGCCCGGCACTTGCATTTGAATGATCACACTAGTTCACACACCACACGGGGGGAATATTTATGTCGTTAAGTCTAATGTCGATTGTTTTTCAAGTATAGTTCAAACAGGTGCCTTGTCAGATTCAATCTTCATTAGAGATGTCTAGGAAATCCAATTCTCCTACAATCTCCGATAGACCTGCGCCATCCTCTCGTCAAGAAGTTGTAGGAACTTCGAATCCATCAACTAACCCTGCTTAAGACTTACCAAGCCCTGCGACCGCATCTGTCGACTTGGCTCCCGAAGCTTTGGAGGCAGCTATTTTCTTAGATGACCCAATCGATTTACAGGCCTCAAAGATTAATGAAAGTACACTTCATCGGATATGCTCTGTCCATGGAATCCCCTTCGATGTTGTGTTAGTTCCATCGGGGCATAATCGTCCGCACTTACCTCCAGTCAGATACACGGCTTGCAACAGATTCATGTGCTAGGTTGGCAGCGTGCCACCATTCAACTCATTTCTTCAAGACGTGTTGCAGTATATCGTGATTTCCCCATCGCAACTGCATCCAAATAGCCATGCATTCATATACGGTACTTGCATCCTCTTTATGAGTGTCCTCTTCAGGCTTCTGACTCCGGGCGACATCTGATACATCTATCGCATCAAGAGACGAACAGATAGCACGTCTTTCATGTTTCTCGAGCTGCATAAAAAATGCCAAATTCTGACTAGGGCATGGAGTAAATTTTCCTAGTATAAGCAAGGTTGGTTCTATGTGCGTTTCCCCCTTGGCTTCGCTAGAAGATGGGTAGAAGGAAGTAAGTTCTTTTTCCGGATAGACACTTGAATTTGCCGAGATTCTACATTGTTTTTGACTCTTCATTCATTCTTTTAGGTATCAACCAATGTCCCGAAAGCTTTAGGTACTCTGAGGCAGTCGAAGCTATTCAAGCCATTCCCGCGGAAGACCGGGACATCAGAACACCCATTTCAAATGATTAGCTTTCAAAGTTCGGGTTGTTGGCGGAAGGTCGCCGAATAAGCCTCCCCCAACGTGTTTCCATACCCAAGCCTCTTCAGGCCAAGGAAAGAAGAAGGTCTAGTCCTCAGCACACAACGCCCTTGAGACGCCAAAGGAGGGGGAGATTAAAGAAACCGAAACACCCAAAGCACAGGGTGAAAATGTTAGTCCATCCCGGGACCCAGTAGTTGGAGTTCATGACATTGAAACGTCGCCTTCCTCTTCGAAGAGGAAGGAAACAACCTATAAGCTGAGGAAGAAAACGGTGGGTGGAACTTCTAAATTTACCCTTATTCCAATGGAGAAAGAAGCTTCCTCTCAAGACTTAGAAAGTTCTCTAAAGGGCCTCTCGAACCTCACCATACCGGAAGATCTTCTCAACTATGGCTTGGACGATCCAGAGGCCCTTATGCTTAATTCGCCCGCGAGAGGCGATACAAGCGTTCAAGCCCAAAATCAGGGAGAAAAAACTCCTATTAGTAAAGAAACTGGTCCATGGGGGGAAACACTAGGATACACACAAACACATGCACTTTACCTAGCACTTAAATTTCTATTATTACCCTACCCCTTGCTAATTCATTACTATTTAAATTTTGTGTAGGTGACATAAGGCGCACAGATGGACTTGACCGCCTTCGCGATTCATCGATTTTTTACCAATCTGGCCAGGATTCGGGCTCCGACAAGCGTCGAGATAGAGATGAATCCGGTGATCGAGACTACCACCACCGAGAGTCATCACACCAAAGAAAAACTTATAACCAGCCCTCGTATCCTCGCGATCTTCCTTCTCAACCGGAGCACAGCAAAGAGAAATCTGGACATATGGGGTCTCAGCCTGAGGCCCATCGGGATCAACACTCCAGCTCATCAAGCACCTGGCAATCTCGAGACCCCTACAGAACACCTGCAGTCTCCAACCAGACTCCTCTCGCTCCTGTAACTGATCTATCGGTCGCTGAGCGACTCGCTGAGGTTAAAGCTTCGTTCCCGAAGATATGCTTCGATGGCTTAAAGTTTCTTTCGACGATTAATCAGATTCCAGGGCATGTTAAGCAAAGTGCTATCGCCTACGCTAATGATGTCTACGTTCAGCACGATACGTTCGTGCACTTAGCCGAGAAAGTTTTAGAAGTTTCGATAGAGCGTCAGCATGTGATAGATCGCCTAAAGCTTGAGGCTATCCATGATAAAGACAATATTAAAACTCGGGACAAAGAGCTTGCTTCTTACAAGCATCGGCTTGAAGCCGCCCAGCAGAGCGCTAAACACACTGCCGAGGCCGTTACTCGTCTGGAGTCAACCCATAAAAAAGAAATCGACGAGGCGGTCCAACGCTGTGGGGCCCTAGCTTTAGGGAAGGGCTCAGTGCAGAAAGAGAGGGATGCATTTCGCCTCCGAGTCAAAGAACTGCAGGAGCAACTCCGCAAAGAAAGAGAAGAAAAGATTGCTGCCCAAGAAGAGTCGCAACGATATTGCGACGAAATCATTGTTACACGACTCCTAAAGGCGAAGCTTGATGATGAACTTTCTAAAGTCAGGACGCTAAAAGATGTAGCCCATAAAAAAGGCAAGAAAATAACATCTGCGGAGGTTGACTCCCGCCTTGAGGCGGCTAAAGAAGCTGGTAGGGAGGAGGTCAAAAGCATGTTCGACCCACTAATTGTAGAATTCAATGCCCGCGTCCTCATGCACCGAGACTTAATTTTTCTGGGTGAGGGCTGCCTCGAATCCTTAGCTGAGGCATGGGAGACTTTAATAAAAATTAGGAAGGTCGAACTTGGCACCGAGTAGGTCGACGAAGATGCTTTGATGAAAGAATTTCTTAAGGGAAATGTGCCTTCAGACCTATCTGCGGTGAAAGCTCTTTACTGCAAAAGATCCCCTTCAACGAAAGGGAAAGATGGTATTGTCGGTCCATCCGGGATCGAGTCTCAAGCTTATGCGCCTACTCAATCGGCCGATACTTGATCCATTAGAGCAGCAAATCGGTTACGACCCGGAGGACCCCGGCCTCGGCGTTCACATTCTGTCTCCCATTCCAAAGGGTGGGACGCCTCGGACGGCTGAGAGCCAGCCAGAACTTGGTAGATAACCCTTCACTTTAACATTCCAAAAGTCATCGTTTTTCACGAGGGGCTATTGTATTCTAATGCTTGTTTTACATGATTTTGTGCAGGCCGTTCTGATCCCGAGCCCACTCCGAGGAGCGACGTCGCCAAGGAGGTAGAGGAAAAAACAAGTGAGGCTACTCACACAGGGGAGGCTCCAGGTCCAGATGCTCAGGTGATCAGAGCGCTTGATGAGGATAAGTCCGAGACTTCCTCTCCCATCGATGGGAGTTATGAAATCGAAATTACAGGCGCCTATGAACATACATCTAAACTGAGCATGAATGAGCAGCTTGAGAAGGAGAAGAAAAGGACGATCGAGATCAAAGTCCAGCCTCAAGTTGTGGACCTGTACGATACTCTAAATAAGCTGTTAAAGGTCATCCTCCCTGGTGGGTCTAGGCCAATGCAAGTTCCCCGTACTTCTTCAGTTGTTACCTCCCCATTAAAGAAAATTACCAAGGGCAAATGCACGGGAGAGGTGCCGTCTAGGAAGAAGTCGAAGAAGTCGAAGAAGTCATCGTTGCTCTCGTTCAATGAGAGTTAGTTTAGATTATGTAAATATTTTTATTTATTTTCGTAGTCCATGTAAATAAACTTTTGACTCCGAATTTTGGAGGAGTTGTAGTAGAAACTCATTTCTGAATAAATAAAGCCTAGTTCTTTTGTCTTTCGAAAGATTTTTATCATTCAGCTTTCTGCATGATTGTGGTCGAAACCCAAGCCACTGTGAGTAAGATGAACTTCTCAATTCATCTTTATATAACTCCAAAATTGTTTGGAGTTGCTCATCCAGTGTTCCATGCTTCAAACATTTAGAGTATTTTTTAGTCCATATGCCAGGGACTTGATGACTTCAAGTCATTCGTGTCCCGGCCCGCACTCTGGGGACTTAGAGATTTTTAAGCTGTTTATGCTCCGGTCTGTACTTAAGGGACTCTGAATACTCCAGTTCGCACTCAGGGGACTTGGAGATATTGAGTCATTTATACTCTAGTCCGTACTCTGGGGACTCAGAGTACTCCAATCCACACTTTAGAGACTTGGAGATTTTGAGTCGTTTATACTCTAGTTCACACTTTGGGGACTCAGAGCACTCTAGTCCGCACTCTGGGGACTTGGAGATTTTGAATCGTTTATACTCTGGTCCGCACTCAGGGCGCTCAGAGTACTCCAGTCCGCACTCTGGGGACTTGGAGATTTTGAGTCGTTTATACTCTAGTCCGCACTCTGGGGACTCAGAGTACTATAGTTCCCACACAGGGGACATGGAGATTTTTAGTCGTTTATACTCTGGTCCACACTCTAGAGACCCAGAGCACTCCAGCCCGCACTCTGGGGACTTGGAATTTTTTAGTCGTGTATACTCTAGTCCGCACTCTGGGGACTCAGAGCACTCCAGTCCGCACTCCGGGGACTTGCCAATTTTGAGTCGTTTATACTCTGGTCCGCACTCAAGGAACTCAGAGTACTCAAGTTAGCACTCTAGGGACTTGGAGATTTTTAGCGCTCGTGCGCGTTCGTACGTCGGATAGAATAATGTATTTCTTAGTTATTCGTCACAGCGTTATCATACAAAGAAACATCGATAATTCATGAAAAAATGGCTTCAAGCCTTTATTAATGCAAACAAGCTAAATTTTCTTATTACATGCCGTAAACTATGAATAAAACCTTGCTGAAAATAATAGCAACCAAAATATGAAAGGAACGAACTAAGTATAATAATGCTGCAAATGCTTGCTATTCTAGGCTCCGGTGGGTGTCGCACCATGAACGGTCGCTAGCTTGAAAGTTCCTTCTCCAAGCTTCCGTTCAATGACGTATGGACCTTCCCATGCGGGGCTCATATGTGATGGAACTGGGAAAACTCGTTTCAAAATGAAATCACCCACACCAAAGATTCTCGGTCGGACTTTTCATTATAATATCGAGCGACTCGGTGTCTGTATGCGGCCGCTCTTAAATTAGCTTCTTCGCACTTTTCATCAATGAAGTCCAATGATTCCAGCAAAAGATCTTGATTTGACTCAGTTTCATAATAAGTTACCCAATGTGATAGAACTTCAAGTTCTATGGGTATAACAGCTTCCATGCCAATGCGAATGGAGTATGGACAGTCGTGGACTTGTGGGTGGTTCTATAAGCCCAAAAGCGCTGTTGAAAGCTCATCCACCCACTTACCTCTAGCCTTTTCTAAATGCTTTTTCAATATGGATTTGATTATTTTGTTCATGGCTTCCACTTGTCCATTGGCTTTCGGATGAGCAACTGCTACAAACCTTTCTCAATACCATATTTTTGGCAAAATTTCTTGAACTCTTTGCTTTCGAATTGAGTTCTGTTGCCTGTAATGATGGTTTGCGGAAGGCCAAAACGGCATATAATATTTCGTACAACGAAACTAATGAACTTTTTGGTGGTGATAGTGGCCAAAGGCTCTGCTTCTACCCACTTGGTAAAGTAAATGACCGCAACTATCGCGTATTTTGCACCACCTTTGGATATGGGTAAGGAACCAACTATATCGATCCCCCACATTGCAAATGGCCAGGGACTAACCATTTGTGTGAGTTCTGTTGGCGGAGCCCTCGGGATTTTCGCATATTTCTGACATTTGTCACATCTTCTCACATAGTTTGCAGCATCCCAATTTACAGTTGGCCAATAGTATCCATAGCGGAGGATTTTCTTCGCTAACGTCTGCCCTCCGGTATGGTCACCACATTCCCCTTCATGGATTTCCTTCAGGACTCGTTTATCTCATCATGGGCAATGCACCGAAGTAAGGGGGTCGAGAATCCCCTTTGATACATTACCCCATCTTGCATTACATAACGCGAAGCCTTACGAATGACTTATCGTCTTTCGCTCCTTCTTTTGGGCACGACCCCGTGTAACAAGTACTGCTTGAATGGGGTCATCCATGATTTCTTCTCTATTTCTGTTTCTAACATGAAATCTACCTCCACCATATTTATGCTCGGAACATGTAAGGTTTCAGTGGGAAACAATCCCATCTGCTGTGCATTGCCAGTGCTTGCAGATTTTGGCCATGAATCGACTGCTCTATTTTGCTCACACGGGACATGTGAAATATCATAATACTCAAGATTCGCTAGTAGTTCCTGAACCCGGGCCAGATATGGGGCAAGTCTCTGCCCCTTTGCTTGATAGTCCCCTCGTACTTGGTACACCACTAATTGTGAGTCAGAAAAGATTTCAACCGATCTTACCCCCAATTCTATGATAAGTCTCAAGCCAGCAATCAATGCTTCATACTTCGCTTCGTTATTTGTTGCTTTGAATTCGAGCTTCAAAGCGTAGCAAACTGATCGGTTTTCAAGAGTCACAAGAACTATGCCAGCCCCCGAACAATGGTCATTAGATGCCCCATCGGTGTACATCTTCCATCGAATGGGAGGAGTGACATTGTGGCCATTTGATTCGTCTGTAATAGTGAATTCAGCAATGAAATCTACTAGCGCTTGCCCCTACATGGCCCTTCGTGGAAGGTAGGTAATATCGAACTGAATCAACTCCATATTCCATTTTAACATCCTTCTAGGAGTTTCCGGTCGTTGGAGTATCTGTCGTAAGGGTTGATCGGTGTAAACACTGATCGAGTGTGGCTGGAAGTATGGGCGTAGCTTGCGTGGTGCAATCACCAAGCAGTAAGATAGTTTCTCAATCTTGGGATAATTTCTTTCTGCCCCTGTCAAACATTTACCAACATAATACACTAGCTTTTGAACTCGGTCCTCCTCGCGAACCAAAGCCGTACTGATAGCATGCTGGGATACAGCCAGGTATACATACAACATTTCATGGTCAAATTCTTTTGATAGCACCGGCGGACTTTCTAGATGTCTAACCAGAGCTCGGAATGCTTCCTCGCAATCGGACGTCCACTCAAAATTCCACTTTCCTTTCTTTATCACATCAAAGAAAGGAATGCACTTATACGTGGCTCTGGATATGAATCCAACGCGACCACCTTTCCGTTCAAGCTTTGTACTTGCTTTATAGTTCTGGGCACTTGTATGTCCCAAATAGCTTGAATCTTTTCCAGGTTAGCTTCAATTCCACGTGCATTCACAATGAAACCCAAGAACTTCCCTGATGCAAAGCCAAAAGAACACTTCAAAGGATTGATCTTCATCCCATAATGCCTGAGTATATCAAACAACTCTGCTAAGTCTCGAATGTGGTTGTTTGACTGTCGTGACTTCATGAGCATGTCATCCATATAGACTTCCATTGTTCTGCCGATCTGATCTTTACACATTCGGTTCACCAAACGCTGATAAGTTGCTCCAGCATTCTTCAATCCGAAGGGCATCAATACAGAGCAATACAACCCAACGTCTCTGATGAAATTGGTGTGTTCTTGGTCTGGAATGTGCATCGAGATTTGGTTGTATCCCGAGTACGCATCCATAAATGACAGTAGCTCCTGTCTGGCCGTTGAATCGACCAGCTGGTCGATCCTTCGTAAGGGGAAACAATCCTTCGTGCATGCTTTGTTTAAATCAGAATAATCAACGCAAGTTCTCCACTTCCCATTTGCTTTTATTACAAGCACAGGGTTAAATACCCTTTCGGGGTAGAGAGCGTCGCAGATGAACCCATTGAGTTTGTCTACCTCCTCTCCGAGAGTAGCGGACCTCTCCGGGTCCATGCCTCTCCGTTTCTGTTTTACTGGGACGTACTTCGAGTCTATGTTCAACATATGACTTGCAATGGCGGGAGAAATCCCGCACATATTAGAGTATCCAAGCGAAAACGTCTAGGTTCGCTCAGAGGAAATCAGTAAGATCCTCGGCCAATGGCGGGTCGAGTTGAGATCCAATCTTAAGAACTCGTGACGGGTCATTCCGATTGACTGGAATGTCAATTGTCAGCTCAACCGATGTTGCATTCACTTCCCTAGGTGCCCCATCATCATCTCTCGGATCTATGTCTCTGTAGATCCGAGAATGTTACCCGAGCCAGAGCTCGGGCGCTACTTGTCAATTGTCAGTGTTTTGGATATGGACGGAGCTATCCGCAACCTTCCCATTTTCTCTCCGCTAAGCCTCTCTCAGCTCTGCAACATATCATGCGCGACCGGTTGCCTGATCGCCATGCATTATGCCGACTCCTGTGTCTATCGGAAATTTTAATGTCACACACTATGGGGCCAAAGCTACCCTAAACTCTGCCAGGGCCGGACGACCTGGAAATACATTGTATGGAGAGTCAACCTCCATCACTATGAATGGTAGGATTCACACTCTCCTACGCTCAACTTCTCCCAGTTCAACTGGTAACTCGATATACACCATTGCGTCAGTCGCGACACCATTAAAGTCGTGGATACGGGCTTTGCATGAACTTAAATATTTTATCTCTATCTTCATTTGGTCATAAGACTTCTTGAAGATGATGTTGACAGAGCTTCCACAATCAAAAACAGTCCTTTTGACGTAAGCCGGCCCGATCGTCGCAGATATGACCATCGGGTCGATAGTAGGAGCCTCCACCTTGTCTGCATCTCGACTCCAAAACAATATGTCGTATGTCATCATGCGTTGTTGTTTGGAAGGGGTTCCATCCTTCACATTTGAACAACATTCATAATTCGCATGCCTCAAGGAGGTAGCATATCGTTCCATCTCCTGCCAATTCTTGTCTGCAGGATGAGGTCCTCCGACTATAGTGTTGATGAACAACCTACCCACGGTTCGGTCAGGTTCTTCTGGATGGCGTGGAGCCGGTCCGGGGTCTGACATTGCTTGCCTACCCTATGGTGGGTTCTTAACAAACTCCTGCAGCTTTTTCTGCCTGATTAACTTTTCTATGGCATCATGGAGGTGTCTACACTCCTCAGTATTATGCCCGTGGGTCTCATGGAAGCGGCAGTGCTTCACCGTTCGCTTCTGTTCCTCTATGGACTCTTTCGGGCGCGGATTTCTGTATTGGAAGGTATTACAGGTAGATAGGTAAATGTTTTCAAGAGACGTATTCAGGGGGGTGTATTCGTTGTAGGTCGGAATCCTCGACTTCCATTTCCCTGTCTCTCTTTTCTTTTCGAGATTTCCACCTCCGGATCCTTTAGATTGCCCAGGCTTGTTCTGGACATTGACTTGAACTTTTCTCGAGTTGTCGCCGGATTGCTTCACGGCGATGTTACTTTTCACAGTCTCCTGAACAGGCCCTGGTGCCATATCTCGTCTTGTCCATCGAGCTTCTTCCCTCCTTATGAATTGATGAGCTTTCGAATAGAAACGCTCCAATGTAGTTGGTGGCTTTCCCGCCAACTAATCTCCAAACTCCGAGTCTGGATCTACACCTCGCGTTATTGCCATCAAAATTGCATGGTTGTTAGGGTTGCTAACTTCAATGGCGGCAACATGAAAACTCTGCAAGTACGCTTTCAAAGACTCTCCTAGAGCCTGGATTACGCTTGATAAGGACATCATATCCTATGGACGAGTAGCATGTATCCTGAATTGTTCAACAAATTTCATTGCCAACTCGTCGAAGCTGGATATATACTATAGAGGGAGTCGAGTAAACCACATGGTGGCGATTCCGGACAAAGTGATTGGGAAGCACCTACAATTGGTCGCATCATTCGCTCTTGCAGAATCCATCATCCATTCGTACCTCATCACGTGCTGCCTAGGGTCAGTCTTACCTTCCTAGGCTGGGATAGTCGGCATACTAAACATCTTGGGATACTCAGCCTGTAGAATAGTATTTGTGAAGGGAGTATGACTCCTGGACACTCCCCAATCTTCATTGGTCAAACCTTGGTTCTCTCTCATTAACTGGCTAACCATGGCTAATAATTCTGGAGTTTGTATGGAGGATGGAAGTTTGGGTTCCGTTCCACGGGACCGTGCGGGTTGATGTCCCTCCTGTTGGCGATTGGCCAAACGTGCATCCTAAAGGCCAGCTTCATTAATGTCTTGGTGAGCCGGGCGCCCGGTCTCCTCATGTTCCTGATCCCTAGTGGATCAATCAATGGTACCTTCTTGTACAGCTTTAGTCTTACGGGGTCTACGCGTAGGAGGTTCATCGGCTGAGGTCGAGCTATCAGATGAAGAATAAGGAGCAGGGCTACCTCCAGCATTCTGATGCTGCTGTTGAGTCAACTGAGTCATGAGATTAGCGTTAGCCTGAATCTGCCCAGCGAGTTGCCTTCTACTTTCCCGGAGTTCCCTCAACAAATCATTGAACTCCGTCCTGATGACGACTTCCATTTGAGCTTGGACAGTAGTCCCTGCACCTAAATTTTCTTGTTGATTGCTAGGTCCAACTTGTTGCACGCTAGCAGTCCCGTGGACGTCCGCATTGTGAGAGGCTAATCGGGTACGTGGTCTTCCCATAGCAGAGTGTTCGGTCGAAACTCTGAATAGATTCCACGAGAGTCCTATGAATAATTCGGATCTCTTTCGGGGGATTTTTCAATCCAGTAGCTACAAAGTAGATCCTATCGGCCTGAGAAATCGACTCTTGGTGAAAGCACCAAAATGTTAGCACCAGAATTGGTCACTAACACCCTTAAGAGAGATTGTGTGGAGAGATTAATGAAGAAAATAAATTTAAACAGAGAACAATATGCTAAATTAAACGTAGAAAAAAAGAACACCAGATTTATAGTGGTTCAGCATAATTGCCTAAGTCCACTTTGAGGTTAATCTTTATTGCTTTTCTCAACAATCGATTACAGATACAATCCGTACACCAACTACTTGATTAAAATTGTTAAGCAAAGAAGATAAGTCTTGAATGAGTCTTGAATGCGGCAGAGTCTCCCCGACGTTCTCGAAAAAAAGGTCTCATTCACTATGCTCCTGCCTCTCTATTTATGGACGAAGATGGTTGGACTTCCCTGATGGGCCTAGCAGCAAGATATCTCGGCCCAAAATGAATGACTTCTGTGTTCTGAGCCACAATGCCAAGGGGCGAATGCCGAACGATGTCTCTAGGCCAAACGAGGCAGTATGTTGAGTGAAATGTGTAGGCCGAACGAGATCCGATGCCGACCAAGAGGAGATGTCGAACGACATTCTCATGTCGAGCGAGGACATGTGTCGAACGAGGCTGGAATGCTAAACAAGGCTGGAATGCCGAACGAGGCTAAATGCCGAACAGGCGAAATGCCGATCGAGGCCTGAATGCCGAGCGAGGCTGGATGCCGGTCGAGGCTTGAATGCCGAGCGAGGCTGGATGCCGGTCGAGGCTGGAATGCCAAGCGAGGTTGAATGTCGGTCGAAGCCTTAATGCGGAGCGAGGCGGGATGTCCGTCGAGGCTTGAATGCCGGTCGACCCAGTTGTGCCGAACGAGAACGCCGTGCCGAACGACGCTGGATGCCGAACAGTGCACAAGTGCCGTGTCTCTAGTTACCTGGTCAAACCTCCAGGTAACATGGAGAAATAAAGGGAGAAATTGAAATAAAGTCTGAAATTGGTATTTCATTTTTAAACAAGATTTTAAAATCATGAATAAGAAGTGAATTTGGAATTAATGGGTTTTAGAATAAATTTGGAGTAAGTAAAGGATTTATTTTCAAATGAAGTTAGCTTTAAAAACGACTTGGAAATCGACTAAGTGTTTAAACTGTGATTTGAACAAAAATGAGAGTATGGAAATTATAAACTGGGTTTATAAATAATGTGAAATATTTATCAATGGATAAATTTGAAGTATAAATTCATGGTGGGAATTTATATGGAGATGGGAAATGTGTTTTAAAAATTAAAGTGGTTTTATTGTATTAAAAGAAATTTACGGGATTGGGGCGTAAATTAAATTAGGATAAATCGAGAAGGATTTATAATTGATTAAACGGTTATGTTGGAATGGAAGGTGTATTTCCTGAAAAGCTAAGTATATTTTCCAAGGAAGATTTCTAGGTATAACTTAAAGCATTTAAAGTTGTTTTAAAAGAAGGTTTTAGAGAAATTAGTATTTAATCGTTTTAATATTTTTAAGTAAATATTTATTAAGTTAATTATAGAAGTGATTATTTTAAAGGTTTTACTAGTGTTATGATTTGAAAGATAATTATTTAATATTTATACCTTTTAGAATAACTTTTATTTTAAAATTAGTTTTGACTTAGGTTTTACGTGAGAAATTATTATAAAATTCCATAACTAGTATTTTAAATAAGTGTTTTCAGTAGTTTTTATTTTAAGTGTTTTAAAGTATATACTTTTTGATAAACTGATTTAAATTGTTCAAAAAATCTAAAGTATTAAGACTTGTTGATTTTTAGTGGAAATAAAAAAATTGGGCGGAAATTTATTCCGCGAGAGAAAAAGTAATTTGAAAACAATTTTCAAAGGGTTGAAGTATGGAAAAATACTTGCGAAGATATTTTGAAATAAATAATTTGGAAAATTATTAAGGCCTGGAAGTTTTTTGTGGATGTTATATGATAGTTAAATAACCGACTATTAATATTGGCCAATGCGCTATTTGTCTCAAAGAGATCGGGATCGGATTAATTTCTCAAAATCCACTTCGATCTGGTTTGAACGTTTTCATGAGGAAGACAAAAGATTGGAGTTAAAGATGGAGCAGTGAAGTGCAAGGGCTAATGACTACTAATCCTGAGGGTGATTCCAAAATGGAAGTAGTAGGAGTAATGCCTTCGGTTCCGTTCGGACAAGGAACGGACTTGTATGGACGAATGCTATCAAAACATCATCAGGGGGACGATGAGCATTCTAAGTGTATGTGTGCTAAAAAGTAAAGCATAGCCTCGAGCCTCATCAACCAGTAATGGCTAAAACAAAAGAGGTGGAGCAAGGCTAAGGGCTAGTAACCAATTAGAGTAAGGTCATCTATGTCTAGATGACCCTTTTATTCGGCTGTGTGGGCGGTTACTGATCCCAACTGCGGGGTGATCTTATTCGGACTATCCAGTAAGGGGTAGCTCCGGTCTTGTGTTGTAGGGGATCAGGGGGGATCATCGGTACTCTGATTTAGACCAGGAACTATGATGGGCGGTACCCTAGCAGCCCTGCCATTGATGGAAACCCAATCTCCAATAAGTGCCTTCGGACTTGTTTGTATACTTATTATGTTGGAATTTAATGAATGTAACAATTTCGGCTATTTGAATAAGTATTTGTATATAGACACTACTATAGTATCAGAGGATTTGATAAGAAATGTTTTGGTTATCGTAAGGTAAAAACCCGACATGTTTATTTGTGGCGTGGTCTTACGAGATACCTTTGATTTTAAAGGATTTTGAAACTTTAATAATTCAATTGAGTGTGTTTTCTCACACTGATTTTCCAGACTGACTCGGGTGTTATTTTACTATAATGCCCGGGTCAGACCGAGTATTATAGAGTACAGATTCTAGGTGGACTGCTATGGAGCTCTGGGGATATGCTGGATGGTTAGACGTATCACGCGTATCTGTCTTATTTCTTCTGTGTTTGGTATGCTGTGTAGTCAGCTTTTGTGGGGACAAGTTAGTATAACTGTCCAGTATTTTGCTATTGATGGTCTTGTACTCTGATAATGTAATGTATATAACAGATATAGTTCTTTTGTATAAAGCTCAGTTATTATCTATTATGTATTGTTCCGCTGCGATTGTGAGATTCTGATGTTGTTTGTTTTCTCTTCTTCTACCTCCTTCTTCTTTCCCTTACGGACTGTTTTTTCCGGCATTCGATTGTTCGGCATTAAATCCAGTGGACGTATTAATGTCGATTTCTGGGCATCGAAAAATCAGGTCCTGACAGATGCAGGCGGCTCAGTCAACGTTATGTATATATGTTACGACCTGCCTTTTTGGACGTTTTAAGCAGACACACATGTCCGACTCAAACCATTCAAAAAAGGGAGATTGTTATGGGGTAATAAGGAAAAGAGAAAGAAATAAAACAAATACAGAATCTCGCAGCGGAATGACAAAATATAATAATCAAATAACAGTTCATGAAGTTGTTTTGTAAATACATTTGACTATTCTTTTACAACAAAAAATCAAAGTTATAGAAATAGGAATGAATAAATAATAAATGCAGCGGAACACATGATGCAGCGGAGTATAATAAATAATAGTAGTATAAATCTTCATCTTTATCCGCCAGAAATAAGGTCTTCAACCTTGAAATGCTCTAGCTGACCCGAGCGAACTGAAAGGACAAAATACTCGAGTCAGAACTAAAAGATCTTATGTAAAATAAATCAACAGTAAATATGCGTGTGACGGCGTTAGAGTTGTTTATGTGGTTTGACATCTCCTATCCAGTAACTGATGTGAGTGCGGTAACTTAAGAGATGTTCTAGATTACAGTATTTGACGATGCTATCTATCTCGTTCTATGCCTGAATTCTATCCCTTGCGATCGAATGTTGATCTACATTGGAATTCTGCGTCGATCTTATTCTTGAAGTCTCGGTCGACCCGGTTAAGGTCGTCTGCGATTTATATAAACTTATCAATCTTCCTATTTTATTATTTAATCATCTTATTTTTGTTTCGAACCTATCTTCGAATCAAAATTCTCTTTGATTTGAGTCCATCAAATTTGAATCTCTATCCTTGTTTAGAAATCCATTTTTGTATCGTCGAGCGAGGAAGTGTATTTGTAAATTAATATTAAAATATTTATTTATATTGTGTTGTTTGAGTTATTGATGTTGATTTGGGTTTTCGATCAATTCGTCCGATCAACGCTATCGATAGGATTTCCAAAACACTTGAAGAGAGCAAACTGATACAATATTATTTTCAAATTTAGTAAATGAAGTAAATATTGTATGATTATATTTTATATATGTAAGTAAAATTTCGTGGAATTTAAATAGTTAATTAAATTAGTTGTTTGAATGATAATATTTGATTATCATTTATTGCTCTAAATGAATTTATAAACATCGTTTATAAATTGATTTGGAATAGAAATGAATTTAAAATCTGGAATTGAGAATTTAAAATTTACGATGATTTCAAACTCTGATTTTTAAGCTTTAAAAGGGAAGTATATTATTTAAAGTATTTTCAAATATAAATTGTTTTAAAGAATTTTTAACTATTTAAAATCAGTTCTCTCTTATTTGTCGCTGGAAAATAATTTCGGTGATGGCGGCCGCATCATCGACATTCATTTTAGAGTTTCGAAGTGGAGAGACCATTCTGTGGCTTTGCTACACTTTTGTTTTGGAAATTAAATTAATTTAAATTTCTAAAGCAAGGCTTGATTTATAATATATATATTGACATATGATTATTTTGATATATATAAAATACATAAAAATATGTATCTCTAAATTGTTTGAAGAAAATCGGAAATTTAATTCTTAAATTTTCTTAAAAGATGATTTCAATTATAAATGAAGCCAAAATTTTTGAATAAATACTTAACTTGAAATAACTGAATTGTAAAATTTTATTTGTATAATACTCAATTGCATTCTGTATATAACTTACCTTAATTACTTAGAAATTAATTATGTAATTAAATAATATACAATATAAAATGATGTTAAAAGAAATTTTAAATAAATTTGAGTTGTTATAATAAGTGAAAATATACTTAATATATGTGATAAGATATATTAAGTTGAATAAATTTAATAATAATTTGGAATAAAGAAGAATTAAATTTGTTGAATAAAATATGATTGTAATAATGTACTATTCAAGTTTATGACTTTAGAAATTATTAATAGAGGATAATTGGATAATAAGATAACGAATAAATGAGATAAATTAAATATAATTTTGCTTCGAAGGAATTAATAAATTAAAAATTGAATCAGTATAATGAAATATCTTGAATTTAAATTCAATTATTGAATATTAATTAATTTAAATTGATTTTTGTTTTGAAAGAAACCTTTTCGTATCTAACATTAAAGAATGAGAAATTAAATCAATTTAATGGGAACCTTGAATTTAAAAAACGATTGTTGAATATAAATTTATTTAAATTGAAATGTATACGGTTTGAATTAACTGTTTTATTTCGTTTTTCAATCGTTTTTTTTCTGGTTGTTTCTATTCTCCTACCTCGTTCCTTTTCGCGGATGAAAAGTTTTGAGTAGACGAGAATGTAACGAACCGTAAAATTTTAATAATTTTATTTGTTACATTAATATATTTATTTGAATTTTTTTTTGAAATTTTAAACAATAAAAATTTGACATTTGGAACACGTATATTTAAATATAGAAGATGGTAAATTTTCATCTGATTTTATGGAAGTTTATTTCATTGTGAAATTCTATTGAATTCAAGTCAGTTAATAATTGTTGATAATAAAATACTTTTCAAAGCTGAATATTTTACATAGAAAAATTCTAAATCATCTTCTGACTGAGATGTCATTTTTGTTTTTCCAAATTCGGACTTCTTTAGCTTCGTCGATCTTATTTTTCTACGTTTTTGCTGCATTTTCCGCTAGTAGAAAATTCGAATTTTTAAAATTCAATCGTACCACTGATATCTATATATCAATTTGATCATTTCATCGCACTGATCTCTACGGTATATTTAAATCTGTGTTTTAAAGTCCGGTACGTAGTGGAATCCACGGAAACATTGACCGTACCGGTACCGGTTTTGTGCTTGTGGGGTTTTCTGACTTTCTATATCCACAGTGTAAGTCAATGGACACTATCACTTATTAGTTTCAAAAAAAATACCCGACTCTTACTATTTCAATCCTCTAATATAATAGTTGCTTTTGGCTATTCCATTTCTTTCGGTTCACTATTTCTTTGCTGCGTTTTCTCTCTCTGTTTTCTCTTCTTCCCATTTTACTTTACAGAGATATATTTTTTTCCAGCTGCTTCTTTTGCTTTCACTTTTCACCTCTCTTATTTTGCATGCATGCTTCAAATAAAAGTCATGCGGCCACACCGAGCATCCCACCGACAACCGCGTCACCGTCCACTCACCATCCTTTGAGTTGTGCGCAAGCCTCGACTTCCACCTCACCTCAACCATTTAGCTGGCTCTCCTCACCACGCAGCAAGCTCCGCCACTGACCTCCAATGAAGCCCGCCAACTTAGCGCAAGCACTAGCGACACGTCCTCCCCATAGCCACCTCAGCCATCTCATAACTTGAAAGAGCTTGCCTTCCATTCGAGCCTAGTATCTATGTCATGCCTCATCTCTTCTGTGTAAGGTATATAACTTGGGTGTGGTATAAATGACTATACTATAATATATGAATTTGTACGTATGTCATAATATATATATATATATTAGTAAGTATATATGAAAGCTTTTGTAAGTTATTCTTTTGACTGCTCATTTCTTTCATTTTGTTCTTGCTTTTAGAAAGCGCGTATTATATAATTTGAGTTTCCATATAAATTAGATATATATACACACACACATATAAGTAATAGTTTATACAAGTTTTATGTATAAGTTGATACAATAATTTGTCTGCATCTTTTTGGTTCAATTTACAAGTTTTAAAAGTTTACATATATATTTAATGTAGCAGCTATGTATATCTATAGTTAGTTAGCTTATATATAAAGGTTTTATAAATTATATTTGCTATGTTATGAACTATACTATCCGTTATGTTTTCAATTTTATATATATGAAGTTATGGAAGATAACGTGTATATATATAGTTTATAGGGATTTGTTGAAATAAAATTTTATCTAGTATATATAAATTTTATACGTATATATTAATATATCATGTTAGTTATATATTCTCTACGTACGTTAGTTTATACTAATATGTTATATATAATCAGTTAGTGCATGATATTATACAAATCCTGTTTGTTGTATATGCAGGATATTTGAAATTTGTATGTAGAGCTTTAGATATAAATTGTTATTTATACATATGTATGTTTATGGCTACAATAGTTTGCTCATTTTTGTTCATGAATCAGATTATATATATTATTTATATCTTGGGTTTTATAACTTTATGTTTCTCCTTATTCTCAGTTGTATACAACGTATATATTATGTATGGCTTCGTATAGGTTGCTTGCTGTAGTTATAATATTTTATAAGGGTATGCCATATTTTATTCCATACTAAGAAGTGATATTATATGTATGTGTGTGTGTATTATAGATATTTTAGGCCTCTTTTAAATTTCTAAATTATAACATATAAGATGATTTGGATATGTTTTATGATATGAACTAAAATATGTAATTTAAATTGAATATTGCAATTAAGAAAAACAAAATAATATAATATGCATCTTGTTTCAATTACATCAAACTGATTCTAATTATTCCTCATCGTTTTTCCATTTACCATCTTGGTCTGTTGTGCCTGTTTTCTTCACCAAAATGTGTCCATCTAGCGTTGCTTTGGAATTCGTAGCTCATTTTTTTGTCTAATCTATCTAACCTCGAAAGGCGAGCAATAACTCACGATTAACGTTCTTTTATTTATTAAATTTGATTTTAATTGAAACGATAATTGAAATATGCTGCTGTTAGTTATTTACACTGTTATATATGCTATTACTTGTATTAGTTCACCTGTGACATCTGACACCATTATCTGTTATTTATAATGATGATATATGCCTGTTATATTATTATCATATCTGTTATCACTCTGTAAATTCTCTGTTAATATAGAATCACTATAGGCTGAAATGATACATACCCGAACGATCTGTAGAATATGAGAAAAATCGTTATGGGTTGAAATGATTAACCCTAGCGATTCTCATTGAATTGAATATGGGATTACAGGTTGAAATGATATATATATACCCATATATATTTAATTTGTGGATTGAAATGATAAATATCTATATCACTTGAACATATGATAGAGAATTATATACAGACACCGTTGGTCTATATATAAATATTTTGAAATGATTTCTATGGTTTGGGAAAGGAATATATGGTTTTATATAAATATTGATTTCATATATCATATAAATGTTATTTTATATATAGTTAAATTCTTGATTTTTAATCTATATACAAATTTGTTAAATATAAAATGCGTGTAATAATAAAGTTTGAATTTATTAAAATATAATTTGGTTAAGTAAGAATTTAAATTATATTTTAATAGAGAGTTTATAATGATTTAATAAATTAAGGTTGAGAAGGTAGATTTGAAATTGTATTTAATTAAGAAATATATTTAATTAGAAATTGATTTGAAACTTATGGAATTCGAGATTCGGAAGGATATCATTTTTATAACTTGATTTGGTTTAAGGTGATTTAACGAATATTTCAAGTTTAAATGAATTAAAGGAAATATTTAGTCATTTGAAATTTGGGGTTTTATTTAAATGATAATGGATTTAGTAAGTAAATATTTCAAAATAAGTAATGGTAAAGTGAATTTGATATATATATACATGGAATTATCAAATCTAGTTTTGAAATGTTTGAATATTTAAAGCTTTGAAAATATTGAAATTGAAATGGTTTATTTTGTGGTTAAAATCTGTATTTGAAATCGATAAAATTTGAAATGGTCTATTGAGAAACTGAAAAAATTAAAATTGATGATTTGAGATTTGATTAAATTTAAATTTTGGAATTTGAGTTGATTTGAATCGATTTGTGAAATTTGAGGAAGTTATTTTATTATATAAAGTATTTTTAAATTATATTTAAAACTATTTATATATGTTACTTTATAAACTTATTTCATATAAACTATTTTAATATAAACTATTTTAAATTTTAACTCTTTTATATAAACTATTTTAAATTATAAACTATTTTATTATATATACTACTATTTATATTTAAACAATTAAGTGGGAATTGTTATGATTCCTGTAACAACCCGCATATTTAACGATTATATATTTAAATTTTTTATTTAAATATAGCGTCGTTAGTCGAATTTAGGTCCGAAAATTTACTTTTTGCAAATGGCCGAATTGGGACTCGATACCATTTCCATTGATTCCAAAATGGCGTTTGCGATCTTTTTAAGTATAAGCTTTGATATGTTTGGAGTAAGTTGAATTTGGCTACTTTTTCTAATTGGGTTTTGAGTTTGGGTTCAGCCCCAATCTCCTCTTAACCCCCTAGCTCATTAACTCTTCATCCATTCACCCTCATTTCATTCTTTTAACTCAAGAAAAACTGAAAATGGTGGAAGGGAAAGGGAAATAGAAATTCCAACCCCTAGTTTACTTGCAAACTTGAATTCTTGCTCCAAAAATCTAAGAGAAGCTATTGGTAAGACGTCTCTTCATCTTCTCTATCTCTTTCTCTCTTTAATCTCAGAAATTCCTAAACCTAAACTTAGGAAAATACTTGTTTTGATCTTAGATTGAAGCTAGTAGATTGAAGTGTAGAGTGGTTGGTTGTTTTCTTTGCAATTGAGCTTCTTCTTCTTTTCTTTTGGGTTAAAGGTGATATTTTTATTTCACATCTATGACTATAAGTACCTCTGGTTGTTAGGTATGAATTCCTAACACTTGTTCATTTCCATTTGCTTTCGATTTGGGTTGATTAGGTGAAATTGCCAATTTATGATTTTTGAAGCCAAATCTATGTAAAACCTTATATGATTGATGTTTATGTTGTTCGGAGTTTTTGGGTGTGTCGTTAAGGTTGGGTAGTCGTTTGACGTAAGCCCATAATCAACACGCATCCAATTGCTTTCGATTTGTTTGGCCATAGATGGCCTAGGTTCAGGAAATGCCTGACCATCAGGTTTCAGACGTCTGAAACCCTATTTCAGATGTCTGAATATTGTTCTGGGGAAGATTTTCATTCCTAGATTCAAACGTCTGAAATTATATTCCAGACGTATGATTTGGCTAAATTTCAACCAGAAAGGAAATAGGCAAAATAATGCCTATTTCAGACGTCTGAAAGTTTGGGTTCAAACGTCTGAATTCTGTTCTAGAAAACAAATTAATTTCCAGATTCAGACGTCTAAATCCCTTCTTTCAGACGTCTGAATCTATTGTCTTTTTCCAATTGGCCTTGTTTGCTTAGTTTTCCAAAATTGATCGATGCACATTGATTCCAATTAGTTGTTTATGCATATTTGACCTTGATGATTCCTTTTTGAATTCATTCACGGGTTTTTATAAATGATTTCTTCAAATCGTATTAAAAGATCGCTTCTCCGATTTATAAATTCTATTTAAAACACACGCATAATTTCGCACTTCGAGCGAAGTGGAAGGGTAATTAAATGGTTGGGCAAAACACGGACCATGAATCTGTGCGTTTATCCTTCCGATTAATCCCCGACCTATTCAATTGATCGTTTTGACCTTCGGGTCTGGTTTACCGATGAGATGAGGTAAACTTTGTACTGCTTTGAGTGTGAAATTAACTACCGGATAGTAAACCGTTTAGTGCGAACGAGTGGTTATGGGACTCAAGTTACCACTTTTCGAATTCCTTTTTGAGAGTTATGACACATTCCGCCAGTTAGTGGTGTCCAGTATTGGGCCTCCGGACCTTCACCACTACGGTTTGTTGCCTTTGGGATAGTGTCTTCAGACTGTCTCCTTCAGGTTTGTTGCCTTCGGGTATGTTGCCTTCGGGTTTGTGCCTTCGGGTTTGTTGCCCTATAGTATCGCTTTCTATGTTGGTCGTTACGAGCTGCATGGGTGATATTGGGTTTGGAGTCTTCGGGCTCATGGATCCTTGTTTATACAGTACTGAGCTCCAGCAATTTTATGATGTTTCATTAATATGTATATTCCCTAGGTATTGCTCTTCGGGGTTGGTCTTTTTGAGCCGCACGATATATAGCGATTACCTTGTGGAACTTGTGTTACCTTTATTGGTATTTGTTATTGCCCTTTTGGCTTGCTTTGGGATATTCTTATCCTTTGTCTGTTGTGTTGCCGATGATATGAGGCTAGTTTTGTTGTCATATGATTCATCTTTTGTTAGATGATTGTGTTATCTCCTTTGGAGATGTTTGTTATACTTTGTAACCTTGTAGGTTTATTGTTGTTCAGTTTATCCAACTGATTTGTTTAGCTAGACTAACCCGTGTATTTTATACTCGGGTCAGACCGAGATGTTTCAGGTTTGGTGCTTTTGGACTTAGCATATTTTGCTTCCGCATGGACTATTCAGCTTGTTCCTTTTTGTCATAGCTTTTTGTGTAGTCCTATTTTGTTGTAACTCTGATATTTATTCTTTTGGATTTGTCTGTATATTGTGGTTTGTTATACCACTCGGCATGTATTAGTTTGTATACCCTGTTATGTATCTATATATGTGTATATGATGATCTACTGTTATGTGATGTATATTAATTTTGAGTTGTTATATTCTGTCTGATAGATCCTCCAACCACCTATGGTTTTGTTTTAAGTATTCATTGGATATGTCGATCTGTTGTGTATGGTTATTGTCGATGTATTCAATAGATAGTTAGAGCAAGGCTATAGATGGTCGCTCCTAACCAGCCTTATTCTCTGTGTTAGTTGACGGCATTACTCTGTAGTGTCCTTGGCTAGCATATGTATAGAGGTGGGGCGTCACAATTCCAAAGCATTATGATTTATAAATGTTGATTTCCAAAGTATTATGATTTCCAAAGTGTTTGATTTAGAAAGTGTTATAACTTTGAAGTTTTGTAAATGGCTATATTTGAGATGGATATATATTTAAAATGGGAATGATATCGTAATCGGTTTTGAAATGGAAGTGATATCGTATTGATATGGTTTTGAAATGGCAATGATGTTTTGGTTTTGAAGTATACACTATTTTGAAAGTTTATTAAATGACCTATGGTGTAATAATTACGAAGTTATTGAAGAGTTCAAGACCGGTTAGGGACATACTCTCTGTCTAAACTGAAAACCACTTTAATAACTATTATATGCGGAGTGTGATCCAGAATAAAGTGGTTGGAATGATGACATTATTGGATTTGAAGAAAGAGAACGATAATGGATAGCCTTGACACTTGTGTCAAATTTGAAATGACTAAAACAGGAGCCGTGCCAGGCCAATGAGGTTAGCCACCTCTAAGCAAACACACTTCTTCATAAACTATTGATTACTTGTTTTTGATTGGTGCAAACCCTTGAATTGGGTGTGTTGTTTCACGGTGTTGCGATCGTTGCGGCGATGCGTTCTCACCTATCCGGATCAGGCAAATGGTAGTTTCACTACCTTGGGTATTGCCACATGTGCCTTGTCATACTTGTATCCCTATGCGCGACCACTACGATTTGTTTTGTGTTATACCTATGGAGTACTCCCTGATAGCCCACTAGTTTACGGTGGAGTTTATAGTGCTGTACAGACTATGACGCTTATATAAAATGTGTTATAGGGGATAATGGTAACAACTTAACGCTATTTTGATACTTTATATTACCGATAGGCATTGTCTACTTAGCGTACATATAAATCTTTAACGGATCCTTGGAGGATGATTATCCCAAACATCCTTTGAGTTACTTGTATTTCAGTTGTTATTTCACTTGAGTTGGATTTATTGATATAAGAATGTTAATCCTGACTCGAGTGTTTTTTGTTTTGCTTTACCTTCGGGTCAGACTGAGTGATACAGCTTTTATGACTCGCCTTTGGAGTTGGAGCTTCGCTTAAGATCCGGCTATCTATCCAACTTTCAGATATTCAGTTGATTCTAGTGATGTACTCTGATTCTTATATTTGACTATTGTATTCGAGACTTTTGTTGTAACTTATTTAACTCTGTTATATATATAGTAGCTTCATGAACTACTATTCATTTTTTTCCGCTGCATATTGTTATATTACTCTGTGTCTGTGATTCTGTGATTATTTATTTACTGTATATGCTGAGTTTTGCTACATATAAACTTACAATCTGGTATTTTGAACAATTCAATTATGACATGTTTGGATGCGAATGCTTGAAAATATCAGGTCGTTACAGTCTACAATAAAGTAAAGTATTAAAATAGCGTCAAGGCACTACTCATATCTCCCTTAACATATTTTTATATATTCCCATAGTCTATACAGTACCGTAATTCCTCCATAAACTGGAGGGCTATTAGAGGGCACTCCATTGGTATGGTACAAAATAAATGTGAACATGGAACTCGAGGCAATGCCAAGGTAGATATACCCATTGCGGATCTGGATTTGGGGTAATGCATATCAGCTACTACCGCCCACCTCAGACACACTCCCGAATCAAATCAAGGATGGCCACCAAATCAATCATAAAGTAATAGATTGGTATCGAAGAAATGTGCCCGATCGGAGGTGCGACCTCAATTGGCCCGGCATGGCTCCTCTTTTAGTCACATCTAAGTCGACTAATGGGAGTCAGGGTCACGTCATACCTTATGCAGGACTCGTTCTCCAAACCATCCTACTTCATATTTGTAATCTCCACCACGTGCACAGTTGTTAAAGTGGTTTTCGGTATTGGCAGAGAGTATGACAACATCTGATCCCGGTCTCTTTAACAACCAAACGCTTGTTTCATACCAGATGGTTCTTTTACATTTCAAAAGGGCAATTCACAATTTATATCAAAATATAATATTCAATTTCAAATCATCTCTTTTAAAATCATATTGTGAGCACCTGGAATTTTTGATATTTGAAATTGGAACGGTTAAATAATTTAAAAAATTTAAAAGTTAATTTCTAACTTGAATTTCAAATGCCGCTATTTATTGAGTGATTTAGTTGTTTAATTAAATAATTGGAAATTGGGTAAATGGTTGAATCTAAAATTTTAAGCTTGTTAAAAATAATATAAAGGCTTGTAAAATTTATGTTGATAGTACTAACGGTAGTAAAAGTGTTAAACTTGAATTTGGAAGTGTTTTGTTAAATTTTGAAAATAATCGATATTTAAAAATAGCCTTCCAAGGCACAGTCTTGGAATTCAACGAAACCAGTTCCATTGGATCCGTAATAGTGTATTATTATCGGATTTCAATTTTCGTAGTGTTTGAAGTGATCGTTTGGCCGTACGGTAGATAAACACGCTGAAATCTATATCAGAAATTTAATATTATAACCGGGTTCAAAAGCTATCTTCTCCATACGATTGAATTAGGACCCGGAACCTTTTCCGTTGCATTCGGAATTGGGATATAACTTTATAAATGCCTGGCGGCATGCCTCGATAGGATGTAAAAAATTTAAGCTTCGAATTCAAGACGATTTGAATTTGAATTTGAATTCAAATATAAATAATATACTGCCTTGAAAACATTATAACAAGCACTGACACGTAAAAAAAATAAAGCACGTGTTCACAACTATAACACGCGTCCTCCTCCTCTTTGTAAAATCGAAAGTAGATAAAATAAATAAAAAGAAAACAAAGCTAAAGACGGTTAGATAAAATATAATGGTCGCTGCTTTAAATTGAAGTTCGAAATCGAAATCAAGTTCTAATGGCCGAACGATAGTTCCCTCTTTCCAATATAAATCGCGAATCACAATTCACGGCCATCCCTTTCTGAACGAAATCAATTCGTTCGAATTTGATTTCTACTTTTCTTTCTGTTAATTTTCGAGACAATGCATCTCACATGCACGATCGAAGGATTTGGCAAGCTCATTCGAGGCTCAAAGCAGTGCATAGTCGCATACGATTGGTCAGTGGCGAGAGCTCAAGTATCAACTCGAGTCGCGAGGAAATCTGGAGATGGCCACTGTGAGGCATCGATGGTGGAAGGAGGGTAATTCATGCACGCACGAGGTCACGCAGTCAGTCGAGGGTGTTCGGGCATAATGCTGGTCGGCGACTAGGGCTTTGGGTTCGAGCGATTGTTGGAGGGGCACGGGGTCGTGGTCGGCATTGCAAGTTCCATGTAACGACCCGAAAAATTCGATGATTAAAATGAGTTAAACTAAAAAGATTTTTAATTAAATTTAGAAAGAAATAAAAATCTTATAATTTATATTGGAGCGAATTTTAGAAATTAGATGTAGCAGTTGTAATTAAAAGTTAACAATTTAAAATCAAATTGCAATTAATTGAAATAGTGTAAATTGTCATACTTGATTATAAGTTTAATATTAGAAACAAATGGAAATGTTGAATTAGTGAATCATTAACAAATATATTAACTAGAATGGAATTTAAATTAATAAAATAATGGAAAGTGTAAATGGTTGCATTTGGGTATAAAATTTAAAATAAGTAAATAAAAGTAGGCATTTAATTTACCAATGGAATAATACATTAACTAATAGTAACTGAATGTAAATTAATGTAATAAGGTTGATGCAAGTTGATAAGTAACTAAATTAGTGCAATACCTATTAATTGAAATAAATTGTAAGCTAACCATTTATTTAGTATATTTAATTTTAACTGGTAATCAATTGTAATAATATAAATAAATTATTACGTTAATGCTAATTTAAGTCAATAATAAATGAATGGTAAGTATGTAATCTAAGCTAAATTTTCGATAGATTGAATGTGATTACGATAAATTGAAATTATGTAAATGAGTAACTTGGGTCTGTAATCAATAAATTTATAAATGCAGTTAAAAGTAAACGGTGGCAATAATAATGTGTTGCCCCTTTTATTTAGTCTATTAATTGAAATGAGAAATCAAATTTTAATAAAATTGAAAATCAATTAGAGTTAAATGGACCTTAATGTTATATAAATGAGAATTAATGCAATAACTAATTTAGTGCAAATAAATTTATGGAACCAATGGTAAGATCTTAACTGATTGAAATTAATAATTGGAGATAATGACAATTCCATTTATAATATGACTATTGGTTGATGTAAAGATTGTAAATCAAGATTTATTAATTTGTTTGAATGTAAGTTATAGTGATTGGGTTTATTTCAAATAAATGAAATTAAATACCTATATATTACATTAATTGAAATTAAGATAAAATTTGTGCATAATAATTTAATAAACCATGACCCAGTGTTAATTTCATCCGTTGGATAATAATGAAATGAATAGCAGAATGAAAAATTATTTAATAGAATTATTGGAAATTTAATTTATAATTTTGAATATAATGAAATTGAAAATTTAAAACTACGATTGATAGATTAATCAACTTTAAATTGACCTCTAAACCTGTTTAAATTATTGTAGATGATGAAGAAATATAAAAGTGATAAAATTGTCAATAATAGAATTTAAATTAAAAGTTGGATTTTATTTAATTAATTATTAAATTATCTAATTAATGTAAAAATAGACATTTTGGCCACTGACTCGGATTTTGACGAAACCAGTTTCATCGGATCCATAACGGTGAATTATTGTAGGATTTCAAGTTTCATAGCGATCGGGGTTGTCGTTTGATCGTACGGACTCGAAACGCCTTGAAATAAATGAAATTGAAATCAATTGAAATCAATTTGAAATGTTGATTTTAGCATAACTTCTTCATACGATGTAATATGGACTTGAAACCTTTTCCATTGCATTCAAAATATTTTAAAACATCTATTTTGATATATGGGATGACCCAATTTCATTCCGGAGTCGAAACGGGCTTTTTGGGCCTCTTTGTCGTTAGCGCGTGTATTCAATCCAATCCACCTATTCTATTTTCAGCTTGCCTATTTATTATAAACCCTATCCTACCTCTATTTCTCAAATTGTATGTGCGTACAATC
This sequence comes from Allium cepa, assembly GCA_030765085.1. Taxonomy (NCBI): domain Eukaryota; kingdom Viridiplantae; phylum Streptophyta; class Magnoliopsida; order Asparagales; family Amaryllidaceae; genus Allium; species Allium cepa. Next base: position 289,772,067 of record CM060934.1, read on the forward strand.
CCTCTTCACCTCCTCCTCAATGGCAGACAAATCCTAATTCCAATTGCAATTCAAAATCAAAGCCAAATTTCAAACTCCACAAAATATAGAAAATTTTATAAGGATTCGAAGCTCTCGATGGACGCATCACAAATCTGTAATTTGTTTTCCAAATCGAATCATCGTTTGTTCGAAAATCGATGAATCATTCACGACCGTTCATCACGCGTCGATGAACGTTGTCAGAGATCGTCAAATCATTTCTGGGTATTGTAGAGTGGACGATGGGGAGTGCGTCAGGGGTGTTCGTTCTGCGTTTTGATGGTTGGATCGATGGCTTTAATTCATTTAGGGTTTGAGTAAAAGGGGCGGCGGATCTGATTTGATGGTGCGTATCGCCGTCCGAGGTGCTAGTCATGGCCACGTGGGGGTAGGCAATAGGCGGCGAAGTCTTAGGCGCTGCGTCTGGACTGCGGCGGCGTGAAGAGTAGCGCGGTGCACAACTCGACGCGACTCATTTTGGGTGTGCGTTCAACTCCCTATAGCCGCATTTGATTTCCTGTAGCGTGCTTGAGGGAGAGGGAGCCTAATGACGTGGCAAGAAAGGTAAAGTGTTCTTTTTTTTATAATTGAAATTCAAGCACATTTATCGCTATATCTTTCAAGTACGAACATCAATTCACGTGCGGTTTTTTTGTTAGGATCGTATTGATATTTCAAAAAAATTGGCACTAGTTTGGACGAGTTCTAAGACTGTCAAATTTTTGTGTTTAAATTGGATTTAAGTTCAATTTAAATTCAAAAGGTGAGTGTTTTAACCCTCTCACAACTTCTAAAATTTCTTATGTTTGTTAAATTAAATTTTGGTGTGATTTGAAATTTATTTATTGCTATTTGGCAAATTTTTATCTTCATTCTAGTTAAAATTTAATTTATTGAATTATATTGTTATTTAATTTATATGATAAACTACCAGTTAGATAGATTATTTAACTTATTATTTAATATAGACTGTCGGTAATTACCTATTATTTATTATATGCTCTATATTGATGTTATTGTTTAAATGGATGATGATTATATTAAATGGTTGATGATTGATATTGGATGAATGGAGGTTGTATTTTATATTATTTTAAACTGCAATTTGTTATGCACTTTATTTCATTCGGGATTGCGGTTTGAAATGATATATAACCGTATTTTTATTTTAAATTACGGATTGAAATGATAAATATCTGTATCACTTGACTATAAGGTAGAAAAGTATATACAGACACCGCGGTCTATATATAAGAGTACTTTGAAATGATTTTCTATGGTTTTATGAGATAGTGATTTGGAAATTTTATAAATATTATTTATATATAGTTAAATCTGGGTTTTAAGCTATGTACAAAATTGATTTGAAGTATAAAAGAAGTTAATACTTAAGTTTGATTTTATTAAGATTAAATATGATCGAGCATTTATTTAAATTAAATTTCTGGAGTTTATAATGACTTAAATGAGAATAAGGTTGGAAGATGAATATGGAATTTATTTGGAATTTAATAAAATTTAGAATTTCAAAGGGTATGATTTTTATAACTTGATTTTTTTGTTTAGAGTGATTTAAATGAATATCAAGTTGATTTAAATAAATATATCAAGTTAAATAAACTAAAAGGATATCCAGTTGTTGAAGTTAAAAGTTTACTTAAATTATATTGGATTTATTAAGTAGACATTTCAAATCTAAATAATAATAATTAATTTGATATATATGGAATTATCAAAGAATTAGTTTTGAAATGGTGGAATATTTAAAGCTTTGGATTATATGGAAATTGAAATGGTTTAATTAGAGGTTCAATCGGTATTTGGAATTTATTTGTGAAATTTAAAAAGCTATTTTATTATATAAAGTAATTTAATATTTAAACCATTTAAGTATTCGGAGTTATATTTCAAAGCTATGGGGTTCAAGGTATATAGATTTGAAAGTACTATGATTTTAGAAAACGGATATATTTTGAAATAAAATGATATCATATTGATTTGGGTTTTTGAAACGGAAATGATATCATATTTACATGGTTTTCAAATGGATATAATATTCTAGTTTTGAAGTATAATTATTTTGAAAAGACCGTGGTGTTATAATAACGGTTGGTTGTTGAAGAGACCGAGATCGGAAGTTGTCATACTCTCTGCCAACTCTGAAAACCAGTTTAACAACCGTGTACGCGGTGGAGATTCCAGAATGAAGTAGGATGGTGGCGGCGTTTACTTTGAGGTAAATACGTGGACCCGACTCCCGTGAGTTGGCATAAGGTGGTTAAAACAGGAGCGATCGACGGGCTAAGATGGTAGCACCTTTTATCGGACACATCCCTTCGATATTATACTCTGACTTTTGGATTTATTCGGTGACCACTTTTGATTTCTTTGATTTGGGGGTGTGGCTCGAGGTGGGCGGTAGATGCGGCTATGCGTTACCACCGGCCCAGAAGCGTAATTGTTATATCTACCCTGGCATTGCCTAGTTCTGTCGTGTCACCTACCCTAGCGCGCCTTATACGATTTTGTTTTGTACCATATCTATGGAGTGCCCTCTAACGACGCCGAGTACGGAGGAGATTACGGTACTGTATAGACTATGGGAATATAAAAGTGTGTTAAGAGCTATATGGGTAACCCCTTAAAGCTATTTCCAGTATATTATACTTTACTTTAGGCACTATTATAATAGCGTACATTACTACATAGTAAATAGTTTAACTGATCCTTAGGAGATGTGAATCCCGAGTGTCTCTTAAGTTACTGCACTCACGTTAGATACTGGATAGGAGATGTCAAATCCCGTAAACATCTCTGATGCAGTTACACTCATATTGTTTATCGTGATTTAACTTACATAAGATCTTTTAGTTCTGACTCGAGTGCTTTGTCTTTTCAATTCGCCCGGGTCAGCCAGAGTATTTCGGGATTCGAAGACTTTAGCTCTGGACGACGATGACGAAGATTTATTTTATTATTATTTATTATAGTATTCCACCACATTCATACTATTTCCGCTGCATTAATTATTATTCTCTGGTATGTGTAACTCTGATATGTATTCTATAAGTAAAATCGATATTTTGTAAAACAGCTTCATGAACAGTATATTTGATTATTATATTATATCGTTCCGCTGCAAGATTCTGTTTTGTTTTATTTCTTCCTTCTTTTTCTTATTTACCCCATAACAATCCTCCCTTCTGTATGGTTGCAATATGTTGGTTGTTAAGTAATGAAATTTATAAATAATGGTTGAAATAAGATTAAAGATAAAATAAATGAAAATGGGAAATTTAGAACTTAAGTTTCTGGATTTCTGAAAATTTCTATTGAATGATTTTGAAATATAATAATAATATTATTAGAAGTATTTTCTGATATAAATATTTTAATATAATTTGAAAGAAATGTTTTAGAAGAAATTTGGAAGGAATAAATTCTGTACTCCCCTCTCTGTCGCTGGAAAATAATTTCGGTAATGAGTGCACGCATCATCGACATTCATTTTCGAGTTTCAAAGAGGGAAGGCCACTATATTAGTTTACTACTGATTTGTTTTGATAAACCAAATATAAAATTTTAAATTGTTTTAATTATAATTGGATATATGAATTATAAGTTTATATTTATCTGTTATTTTAAAATGCTTTGAAATTTAACCCGGTATTTAGTTCTTAAGTTTCCGTTAATCAATAGTTTCAATTATTGTAGGAAATGGCTTGTAACTAATTTATAAATTGGAACCTTTAATTAAAATAAGAGATTTAATGCTAGGTTATGAGTGAAATTAAAAGAAATTTGAAATTTGTAACTTATGAAGCAAAAGATATAATTATTGAACATTTAATTAATTAAAAGAAATAAAATAAACTCGTATCATTTTAATTACATTCTTAAAGGCATATATATAACTTACCAAATATTAAAAGTTCTAATGTTTAATAGGAAACAGTAATGGATATTATACAAGTAATAAATTTGAAGTAATGGAGTATTCAATAAAATTCTTTAATAAATAAGAATCTGATGTTGTTATTGTTATAAACTTAAGTTATAATGGAAATCTTACAATAATAAAATATGTGTTGGGGGTGTTTCCACCGAGCCATTAAAAGGAGGGCACTGCCGAACCAACGCGAGCCAAACCATCACCGGTCCAAACGACATACTTCCCTCCTAGCCGAACCAACACACCTCCTACATACCACCGAACCATACCATATCCAAACAATGTCGGTCCAACCCTCTCCAAACAATGCCGAACCAGGCTCCATCCACTCACCACCGAACCAGCCACCTTCCCCTACGTAACCGAACCAAAGCATACCGAATCAACCACCACTGAGCCAACTACCGCTCCAACCCTCGCCGAACCAACTCTACTTCCATATACAACCGAACCAGAACAACATACCACTCTCCACCGAACCAAGACATTCCAGATCAACCTAGTCAGGCCAGATAGCATCAGCCCAGGCCCACCAGCAGCTATATACATCCAGGACCCTTGCCCCCAGCCACACTCTATAAATAGACGGGTAGGGGGTACAACAATGGTAGACAAGTTTGAGAGCTCAAGCACGGATAGAACTATCAAACAACTTTCAGTTATTGTAATCAAAGCTTTGTACTTGTAATCTGAATAGAAAAGGAGAATAACATATAAAGTGGACGTAGGCACGTTCCGGCCGAACCACTATAAATCTGTGTGCCTTTTACAGTTCAGTCCCTGTTTGTTATATATTTGCATAAATCACCCAAATCACTAGAAACAACATAAAATCAACTAATTCATACGACTTGGAGGTGTTTCCCCATTTTTTGTGCAAACATTTTTGGTGCTCTCACTGAGAATAGGAGCTCGAAGCTTCAGCTTCTCCCACTCAACCCTTTTCCTATCAACATCGTTCATTGCTTGGAAAACATGCCTCCCGGACGGAAGAAAGATGCTAACAAAGGAAAGAACATCGCAACTGGCAGTATCCCAAATCTAGTGATCAGAGACCAAGACAATCGTCTGGTTCCAACATCAAACGAAAATCAGGCAAATCCGACAGCCCCTGCTACGGAACAACCAATTACAAGGACGGATCTAGACAGGATTGTGGCTGAAGTAACTGACCGCTTCGTATCCCAACAAGAAGCCTTGGTAGACCAACTCATGTCACGCTTAAGGAATGCTGAAGAATCCAACCGCAACACTGAATCATGGGGTGAATCCCGGTCTGGAGGATCTGGGAGACGACAAAGGTCTTTCCTCTTCGAAGAGGTTAACAACAGAAACAGCAATGGTAGGAGCCGAGCCCGGGCTCAGCCCGAATTCCAAACCGAGGAAACACTTGGAACCGAACCCAACAAGGGAGGTACCAGGCAGGGGACGGATGTAGCTGAGCCTGTCATGCTACCTAACCATGGAAACACCAGTAGACGGGGCCGAGCAGGAGTCCAGCCCGAAGTTGGACCCGAGGAAGTGCTGAGAACAGAACCCAGCAGAGGAAGATCAAGGCAAGGGCCAACTGTGGCTGACCCCAGCATGCTCCCAGAAGACCAGAGGCAGCCATTGGAGAATGTTAGGAGTGACAAACGATACCATCCCTACAAGTCTTCTGGACGGAATCAGTCCTGCAGGGAAGAACCAAGCTCATTTCTATCCGCTCCAAGTTCTGATGAAAGGATGGCGCGATTGTTCAGGGAGTGCGTCCAACGGGAGCAAAGAGATCGGGGGATAGGTGCTAGGGTAACCAGCCCCTTCACCTGCAATATCGAAACTGCCATCACCCCCCGGGAATGGAAAATGCCAACAATGGAATCTTACAAGGGAACCTCTGACCCCATTGTACACTTGCAGAGATACACCCAGTATATGCTCATGAGCGGAGCAACGGAGGGAGTATTGTGTAAATGCTTCCCACTTTTCTTGGCAGATCCAGCTACCTCCTGGTTCTGCCACCTACCCCATGGGTCCATCAGCTCATGGGAAATGTTGAAAGAAAATTTCATCAGCCAGTTCCGCATTCATGTGGAACAACCCAAGGATGCTTATTCCTTATCTAATGTCAAACAGAAACCCGGAGAGACAGTGCAACAATATTTAACCCGATTCAACGCCGCGGCCGCCGCAGTCTAAGATGCCGACGAGAAACTTATCCTAATGGCCCTCTGCAGTGGTGTACATCCGGATACTAAATTTGCTAGAAGACTAACCAAGGAAAAAACTGCTACTTTACCTGATTTATTCCATGAAGCTGGAAAATATATGAGACTTGAAGACGCTGCTACTGAGAGGCAGTCAGGGCAACAGGCTAAGACAGCTACAGACAGGGTTCCCGCTGCAGCAAAGGATGTTCGGAGAAATGACTCTAGAGACAATGCTGGGGGCAAGAAGGAAGAAAAACGCTTATATCGACTAGGACCAAGATTTGACTCCTACACTCCTTTGAATGAAACAATCGAAAACATCTTCCTAGCCACTCAAAACGAAGTTACATACAAGCGACCCCCGCACAAGAAGGAATCAGATAACGCACTTAAGTCTGGAAAGTTCTGCCGCTTCCACGAATCCCATGGACATGACACCAATGAATTCCACCATCTCCGGGACCTGATTGAAGAACACATCAGAAGGAAGAGACTGGAACGCTATGTAAAAAGCCAGAACAGGACTTCGACTCCTGCCAATGAGAATCCTGGGCTGCCCTTCCCAGAAGTAGGCGGAGGAAATCGCAACACCAGGGGCTCTAGTCAAGAGAAGATAGTGGTCCGTACCATATCAGGAGGACCGCACATCGCCGATAGAAGCTGGGCAGAGATGGAAAGATACGGTAAGTCACTTAGGAACGATGAAGGCTACATTAATTCTGTCATGGAAGAACGCCACCCGAAACGAAAAGAGAATGACGACATCACATTCAGTAGGCGTGACCTAGAGGGAAGACAGTACCCACACATGGATCCTATGGTCATCCTTGCCTGGTTCGGTCCAGCCAAAGTTTTCCGAATTTTAGTAGACACTGGAAGCTCGGTGAATATCCTATTCAAGCATGCTTTCGACAAAATGAAGCTGTCAATGAAGGATGTGTCTCCCTGCAACAAACCACTACATGGTTTCACTGGAGATGCGAAGATACCCCTCGTGCAACTGGACCTTTTTGTTGAAATAGGAAGTCATCCCCGCTCCGTTGTGCGAAAACAAACGTTTGTACTAATAGAGAACCACTCGGCCTACAACGCCTTTTTGGGAAGGCCAGCCTTGTCTGACTTCCAAATTGTCATAGCCCCATGGTGCCTGAAGATGAAATTTCCAACAGATAACGGAATAGGAGAAATAGAGGGAGATCAAGACGCTGCTCGAGACTGCTATGTAACTGAACTTCGCAATAACCATAAAAAGGATAAAGTGAAAAATGCAGAGACTACTCTCTGCATGAAAAACTTGGAAGCATGGCAACTAAATAAATCCCCTCCTCTTCGATATACCAGTGATCCTTTCAATGAGTTAGACCCCAGGGACGAAGAGGAGGAGGCCACCGCCGAGCCTACAGAGGCTATGGAATTCGTAGCTGTAGACAAACACGTCTCAAGTAGACTATTGAAAATCGGATCTCAACTAAAAGAAAAATTAAAGGATCAACTCATTGATTTTCTTCGCAACAACATGGATGTATTTGCATGGACGCACGCTGACATGACGGGAATCTCCCCAGACGTAGCATGCCACATGCTGAACATCGATCCCACCAAGGTGCCGGTGAAGCAGAAAAAGAGGAGCATGGGGGCAGAAAGATCAGCAGCCCTCGAGGAAGAAGTAAAGAACTTACTTGCCAACGACTTCATACGAGAAGCCATCTACCTAGAATGGATCGCCAACCCGGTACTGGTAAAGAAAGCTAATGGGAAGTGGCGAACATGCATCGATTTCTCTAACTTAAATGACGCTTGCCCAAAGGACTGCTTCCCACTCCCCCGAATCGACCAACTCGTGGACAGCACAGCCGGACACGAACTCTTATCCTTTTAAGACGCATACTCAGGATATAACCAGATCCCTATGCACGCCCCCGATCAAGACCACACTAGTTTCATCACTGACCGGGGATTGTACTGCTACAAAGTAATGCTTTTTGGACTTAAAAACGCCGGAGCTACTTATCAGCGCCTCATCAACAAGATGTTTGCGGAATTAATAGGACGAACTATGGAAGTTTATGTGGATGACATGCTGGTAAAATCAAGGAAAGCCAACGATCATATAAATCACCTGGACGAGATGTTTCAAGTACTTCGCCAATATGGAATGAAGCTGAATCCTCTAAAGTGCTCCTTCGGAGTATCGTCGGGAAAGTTCTTGGGATTCATTGTCCATGCCAGGGGGATTGAAGCAAACCTCGAACAAGTTCGAGCTTTGCAAAATATCGAGATACCATCCACTCGAAGAGAGATGCAAAGCCTAAACGGAAAAGTGGCCGCCCTAAGCAGGTTCATCTCTATAGCAACCGACAAATGCATCCCTTTCTTTGAAGCTCTAAAGAAAGACAAAGGAAAGTTCGAATGGACTGACGAATGCTCGACGGCTTTCCTTAACTTAATCGAACACCTCCGGAGACCACCAGTACTCTCAACTCCGAATGAAGGCGAGGAACTATACCTATACCTTGCTGTATCGTCCCATGCTTTAAGCGCCGCTTTGGTAAGAGAAGACGACCGTGCGCAGCGGCCCGTATACTTTGTAAGCAAGAGATTTACAGGGGCAGAAGCCAGATACCCTAAACTTGAAAAGCTAGCATACTGTTTGCTAATCACGTCACGGAAACTGCGACACTATTTCCAATCTCATTCCATCAGAGTTTTAACCGATCAACCGTTAAGGCAAGTTCTTCATCGCCCCGACACTTCTAGGCGACTACTTAAGTGGTGCATTAAATTGAGTCAATATGATATCACCTACCATCCTCGCACCGCTATCAAGGGGCAAGCCATAGATGATTTCATTGCCGAATTCACTACTAACAAAGGTAAGGAGCAATCTGAAAAAGCAGAAGATATCAAGTGGAATCTCTTCGTAGATGGAGAATCAAATGAACAGGGCTCGGAGGCAGGTGTTGTGATAATCACCCCCAGAGGAAGGAAGCTGCACTACGCCCTAAGGTTGGAATTCGCTTCCACCAACAATGACGCAGAATACGAAGCAGTGATAGACGGATTAGAACTTGCCCTGGAGATTGGAGTCGGTTCTTTATGTCTCCATAGTGATTCTCAACTTATTGTAAGTCAAATACTGGGAGAATTCTAGGCTCGAGGAGAACGACTCACAGCATATCTAAAGAAGACCAACCTGCTGCTCAATCAATTGGATCACTATCTAGTCAAACACATTCCTCAGGAAGAGAATTAGGAGGCCGACGAACTGGCAAAGCAAGCTAGAATGAAGGACGGCACTACTTCCCGAACGATAACCATCTCAAAGCAAATGGCCCCGAGCTACAAGCCAATGAATATGATAGCTGCAATTGAAGAAGAAACTTGGATGACCCCCATCCGGAAGTACTTACAAAGTGGCACACTGCCCCACGGACGTAACGAAGCTAAGAAAATCTTAAGGAAAGCTTCTCGCTACACATTATAAGAAGGCATCCTCTATCGGCGCAGCTTCTCTAATCCCTTATTAATATGTATCGCTGGAAGGGAAGCCAGGGAAGTCTTGTCCAACATCCATCAAGGAAGTTGCGGAGATCACACCGGAGAGCATACTCTAGCCAAGAAGACACTCCGATACGGGTATTACTGGCCCACCTTAAACAAAACGCCTTTGACTTCGTCAAAAAATGCGACAGATGTCAGAAATTTGCTAAGATTCCTCGACTACCCACAAATGAGATTACTCAAATGACCAGCCCTTGGCCCTTTGCAATATGGGGAATTGACTTGATCGGCGAACTGCCAGTGGGCCGAGGCGGAGCCGAATATGCCATAGTAGCAGTTGACTATTTCACCAAATGGGTGGAAGTGGAGCCTCAAAATAAAATATCTTCGACAAAAGTTATTAACTTCTTGATCAAAAATGTTTTATGCAGGTACAGGGTTCCACTCAAAATCACAACAGACAATGGACTTCAATTTGACAGCGAGGAATTCGCCGACTGGTGCCAAGAGCACGGAATTCACAAAAGCTTCTCATCTGTGGCTTACCCCCAGGCAAACAGACAAGTCGAAGCTGTCAACAAAATCCTCAAAACCCTAATCAAGAAGAAACTCAAAAAGTCAAAAGGCGCTTGGGTGGATGAACTTCCTACGGCACTTTGGGCCTACCGCACATCTTATAGAACATCAACAGGGCATACTCCTTTCTCTTTGGCATACGGATCGAAGACCATGCTCCCAGTTGAAACTGTAGTGCCTTCCTACCACAGGATCCACTACAACCCAGAAGAGAACGAAGAACTCATTCACATGTCTTTGGATCTAATTGAGGAGAGAAGAAACGACGCAGCACTCAAAACAGCAGCTCACAAGCAAAAAATTGCAGCACAATACAACTCCAAAGTCAAGCACCGCAGCTTACAAGAAGGAAATCTTGTCGTCAAGCGGATCTTCCCGCGCCCCGGAGCGCTAGATCCAATCTGGGATGGACCCTATGTAATTCATAAAGATCTCCGCAACGGAGCCTATATTTTGTCAACAGTGGACGGAGAGGTGTTCCAGAGGGCATGAAACATCCAACACCTCCATCGATACTTTTCTTAACTTGTACTTCCAATATGAAGTGAATTAACAAAGAGAATCAGTGGACGTAGGCATTTTCGTGTCGAACCACTTTAAAAATCTTGTCTCTTTTTAACATGTTCCTTTATATCTTGGCTGCTTGTTAAGCTTTATCCTTTTCTGTTGAACAAAATCATGTATAACGACATTTCCATTTTGGACACTTCTCGGCGCAACCTCACCTGGACAAGACCCAACAGGTACTATGCGAATCTATGCACTTGCCAATGAGACACTTTGGCTCCAGCATCCCTCTGCTGCGGGTTAACTCGTTGCTCACGACTGCCCTCAAAGCCAATTGTAATGAGCCGATTATAAGCCATCAAGAAGGCCGACTATAGCCGATGGCAGCTCATTACGGCGCTCGGATCGCCGGCAACTGTGAACCTACTTTAAGCCCCAACATAAGGTGTAGCCAGCCAGGGGTAGTTCACGGTTGACGATCGGCACCCACGCTAGCCGGCCACAGTAAATCGAATAATACCCACGATTACCGGCCATAATGGCTCGGGTAGTTACTGTGCACGATCTCGGCTCCGATATGTCTTAAGTGCGGCTGTGGTAAAAAAGATAAACTCCCCGCGGAGGCGTAAGATGGGTGAAAAATGTCTCCAAGACCCACAGCTAGGGAAAGTGACTACAAAACCCGTTTGCCACGAACTTAAGCATATCGAAGGCCTTCCATGATTGGAAGTTTTACTGTTTCTCATATTTGCATTACATTTGAAAACTTTTCTCCTATCCTATATAACAGTCCCTAAAGTACAGGTCACAAAATAGAGGAACCCTCGCTCGTGGAAATATAAACTCACATCCGAATGACGGAACACTCAGCTACATTCCATGCCCAGTCACGCAAGACATTCAAAGCAACCCTCTACAACTAAAACACGTAGGGCGGTACTTTCTTCTCTTGCATACAAATATGTAGCTTTAATTTATTCACATGTCATATTGGCATTACAAGACATGAAATAATATTTTAAGCAAGAACATAGCATCAAACACAATTGAAGCACATACACAGCTATACTTCTTATGCAACACATCAGAATAACAAAAGCATTCGAGTATAGCAGAATCAGTTTATGTTATAAAATTACATAAAGTCATTTTTTACAAATAATATAATTACAAGTTACATTAATGTTTCGGACTAACATAGACAACAACCTATGTACAAGTCAAGTCAAAGAATCGGGGCTTCGCCTCCATCCCGCAAGCCCTCCGGATTTACTCAACTGCAAGATCGGAACTCCCAGCACGTACTCCAGAGGTCCCGCCTGTCCAACTCAGAAGAGTGTCCATCAATTATCACGAAAGATAAGCAATCAAATCATGAAAAGGTTAAAAGGGAAGACTTACCAGCGTCTGCTCCCTGGTCATCATCCTCCAGTTGCACACCCACTTCCTCGGCGGCAAGCAGCCTCATGCCTTCCTTCACCGCCGCCTTCTCCTCCTTGGTGAACTGTGCGGCAACCACATCCATTCTGAAGGCCGCGGCACCCTCTTTATCTGCTTCAGCCTTGGCTTCCTCCAAAGCCCGGAGATATAACCTAGCCATAACCCGGGGATAATCGTCCATCCAGGACAGGTTGCCCTGCCACCAAGTACGGAAATACATGTCCTGGAACATCTCGTCCATTATCCCCTCGTTCTCCTTAAACTCTTTCATCCGGGCCTCAGAAGCCGACAGCCGCGCGACAGCAGCATCTCTCTCCAATCGGTATCTCGAGCAGTCAGCCTGAAGGGACTTCCGCATCACTTCCATCTCCTCCTTCAGCTTGTCCTGAGCAAGCTCTACGGCCTCAAGCCTCCTAGATAACTCCTCTACCTGCTCAAGATCCGCTCTCCGAACCTCGTCCACCGTTGTGATGGCCATGTCAATTCGCTCTTTGCAGATAGCCTCCATTTTTCGCAACTCAGCCTTGCTAGCCTCTTCCATGGTTTTCTTTAGTCGTCTGGAGGCCGCTTCATGCTGGGATATCTAGATAGCCTGGTCGGCAAGCTGTTTGGCCTGATCAGAAACCTTTAGCCGCAACCGAATGTTAGCACTTTCAATTTCCTCCCCAGCCTTGGCCAGTCGAGCGTGATACTCCATTAGCCTCTTGGTCTCTTCAGCCACCCGATCGATGTTTGCCTTAGCCTCATTTCCCATGGTCACAGTCCGAGTAGTAAGCAAATCAAGGTTTAAGGACTTAGCCTCATCAAGCACCCGCACCATAGGATTGCGGGGAAGAAGATGCTCATCCGTGGCCTCGTCAAAAGCGATGTCCTGAAAACTCGGATCCAGATCGAGGTGGCCGGAAAATGGGTTGCGAACCAAACCAGGATGGTCTATTGGGGTGACAGTTGGATTTTCGGATGGATGTGGGGAAGGCATAAACTCAGTATCTTCCTCAGTAATATCATGGATAGGTTGGACTGGAGCCTGAGGGCCAGGTGAGGGTTCAAACAAAGATCGTCCCCTCTTCCTCTTTTGCATATCTTCTTCAATAACTCTGAGAAGAGGGCGATAGCTAACCACATCTCCGGGACGGCTAGTTGACGGCTTTAGTTTGGTAGAAGCTTTGAGTAGCTTGTACTGTTCAAGGCGGTGCCGAATATCTGATGTCTTGGCCACCTTACCCGTTCCTGGAATAAAAACCAAGTGTTACAAGCATGCATGAAACTATGATCCGAGAAATATGTTAAGTTAAAAGGAGTAGGAAAACGCGCTTATTTTACAAACCTTGAGGGGGAGTGGGATACTGCAATAAGTCCTGAATCTCGTTCCAGGATGAGAGTTGGCCATAAAATATTACTAAGTCCTTATCATAAAGGGAGTCTGCGAAAGTTAAGAATTCACCTTGAACCGCCGGAGTTGCCTTAGCTGAAATACCCTCAGAAGATAGACTGGCACCTGTCCCGGCCTCATCAGACTTCTTCGATTTCTTCACCAAGGCCGGCCCTCAGAAGGTGTTTGTCTGCCATTGAAATGAGGAGGTGAAAGAAAATGTACATACAGACAAATGAAAAATAGAGGTAGGCTAGAGTTTATAACAAGGTATTTATAGACAAGGTTGAAAAGAACATATGGACACGATTTGAATATACGCGCTAACGACAAAGTGGCCCAAAAAGCCCGTTCTGACTCCGGAACGAAATTGGGTCAACCCATATATCAAAATAGATGGCTTAAAATATTTTAAACGCAATGGAAAAGATTTCAAGTCCAAATTCCATCGTATGAAGTAGTTATGCTAACAACAATATTTTTCAAATTGATTTCAATTAATTCCAATTTAAATGATTTCAAGGCGTTTCGAGTCCGTACGATCAAACGACAGGTCCGGTCGCTATGAAACATGAAATCCTACAATAATTCACCGTTACGGTACCGATAAAAGTAGTTTCGTCAAAATCCGAGTCAGTGGCCAAAATGGCTATTTTCCCACCAATTAATTAAATAATTAAATTAGCTAATTAAATCAAATGTTAAATTTCAAATTAAAAAATTGACAAATATCATCACTTATGATTCCTCAATCATTTACAATGATTTAAACAAATTTGACAGTCAATTTAGAGATGATTACTTTATAAATTTCAATATTAATTCTCAATTTCATTAAATTCAACATTATAAATTTAATTTCAGATAAATCTATTAAATTCACTTCCATTCTATTATTTAATTTATTGATGTCAATTGGATGAAATTAACATTGGCTCAATATCTATAACATTAATAATCTCCAATTTAAACTTAATTTTCAATTAACGAAATAATTAAATAATTAATTCCATTCTTTATTACATCAATTGTTACTTTAAATTTACATTTACAAAACGTTAAATTTAAGATTTATTGTAATTGATTACCAAAGTATAGTTAACCCATTAAATAAACAAGCAGCCTATATAAATTGCAACCCATGCTTTTAATTGCATTTGAGTTCGTTACTTATCAATCCAGATTATAATCCCATATATAACGCTAATTTTATTTCATTACATTAATATACGCCTACATCTTAATTTGAATAAATATTACGTTTCTAAATGTATACTTCTATACATTAATTCATCAATTTACATACTTTGAACTTGTTTCCCAGTTCACCAATTACTACCTTAAAATAAATTTACGCTTCTATTAAATTTACATTCACACTTCTGTTACTAGATTTATTTTCATTAAAGTAATATTTAATAGCTTTTATTTGTAATAACTATTTATCACCAATATACTCTTTATAGTACTTGTATGGTTGTTCTCAACAACAATTACCCTCTATCCTATTACTACACACATTAATACCATGATTTCATTTGTTTTTATTATATTCCATTTATAGATAATTCATTACATTTAAAATATTTTATTAAATTTGCATGTGCATTCAAGTTCATAAATTTTCAACTTGCATTAACATATTTACTTAATTTATTCCAGTTACTGTTAACAATATTTTATTACACTAATCAATTTAATGCTTACCCTTAATTTCTCCTATTCAATTTATATCCAGGAAAAATCTTTTCACTACTTCATTTATTAGAATTTTATTCAAATTACTAATAAATAGGTTTTAATTACCATTGTTATATTTTATTTTAGCATTCAATTCAATATTAATTTATACAGTTTTTACTTCTACTAAATATAATTACAAAAATCTTATTTAATTAACAAATTTAATTGTCGAAATTTACGGGTCGTTACATGATTTCTTGTTTGGAAGTGTTATTTGTTTTGGTCTATGGTTGTTTGGGTAAGGATATTTTAAAATTATTTGGATGAATGAATAATCTATTTCATTTCATCTAAGACTGTTGAGTAAATGGTGCGCTTAATAGTTTATTTTTCATTCTGTACAATTTAAAGTTTCAACCCAAACAACTATTTGCTTTGTTTGATATGAATAAATGATTGATATGTGATGATTCTATGTGATGGTTGTATGCCGGTTGCAAGTGATTGTTGTTTGTATTGATTTGTTTGTTACTGATTGAAACAACGTTAAATATTTCATTTTATATAATTGTTAACTTTTTGGATTATATAAGTGAAATACAGGTTATGGAAGCAATTGCTACTGCTTTTGGTTTCATAATTAAGCGTTGTTTGCCCGACAAATAGGTACATTTTCGGATTACGGTTTATAGCGCTATTATATTGTTTTTCCCGGGTTGGGATATATTATTTCGGAAAATATATGTAACGACCTGTAGATTTTATCGATTTAATTTGGTTAAATTAATAAGTTGTAATTAAATTTAGAAGAAAAATAAATTAAAAACCTACTTATAGTAATTCGAAGTTAATTCAAATGATTTTAAGTGGTGAAAAGAATTTTACCTATATATGAGTTGAATATGAGGAATTTGAGGAAAATATTAAACTAATATAATGTAATAAACATTGTTAACAGTGAATGGAATATGATAATAAGAACAATTACAAGTTTGTATTTATGGGCTAAATAATATTGATAGGTAATAATTGTTGTAGAGAATAAATTACAAATGTTATAAATTGTATAATGGTGACAGCTATTGTTCGTTACCAATGCATTTAATTTATAGCGATTAAATGTAATTAATCATTGCCTTTTTGTAAGTTAAGAAGTAACTGAAAATTTTGAAGGAAAAATCAATAGAAAGGTTAACTATATGCATAAGATGGAAAGTTGAATAGAATTCTAATAAATGATAATAATGGAAAATGTATACAATCAATGTAGGTAATTTGAAATTACAATGTTGTTGAAATGATTAAACGTTTCTTGTGATAATTAATAAATAACGAAGGAGTAAGCGTATTTATTTAGAGTATTAATTACTATTGGGTAGAGATTTAAGTAACAACGTTTAATGCAATGTTAGTAATGCCAATTTAAGTCAATAATAAGGAATTGGGAATCATATCTATGAAATGATAACGAGAATACAAGGTGATAAATGCCGATTAAGGGTAATAATTAATAAACTTAATGAAATCCCAATTTTATATAAAATAATTTAAAAGTCGGGTTTGGCTACAATTTGAACATAAGTAAATTGAATTTGTAGTATGAAAATATATGCAAAAATTGATTTTTGTAATAAATGATTTTGTATGTGACAAAAAGGTAACGGTAATGATTATGGTAGGTTGCCTATTCATTTATTTAGATTTTTAGTTGGAATTGGAAATAAGTTTGTAATAAATGTAAATAAATGATACAATTATGTGAAATGTAACCAATGTAAATTTTATTTATAATATAGCAAAGGGTGGATTTAAGAAGTGAAATTGCAGAATTTGAAGCTAACTAATAATAGACATAGTAAAGATGGCAATCCAATCAAATACTTAGGAATAAAATTTATTGGAAGGTAACCTAATTTATAAATAAATGGTGAGTATTTAAGATATGATTCTATATTAATTGAAACTGGTTGTAGATTTATTGTAGTAATGTTAAGGCTAACTAAATTTGCTTTATAGATGGAATTATAATCAAGGTGGATAGGTAACGAACTTAAAAATATAATTAAGAACTAATAGGTGGCAAATTAATATAGTTTGTATTATGTAAGTAAACTTTGGTAAATCAAATTCTACCAATCCAAAGCTAACGTTTTGTTAATATAGATTTAAGTATAGAGAGCAATATTTATTAATTTAATTGAAGTATTGCAAAATAAATGAAAATTTAACATCTAAATATTACGTTAATAGGAAGTAATTGTTCTACTTATCATTACATTCATTTAGCCCATTTTGAAACTTAATCGACTGAAATTAATGTAATTGAAAATTTTCAATTAATAGGAGAGAGAATACTAATTGTAATAGGTGCAATTAAAAGCAGCTTATGTTTTGCGAAATATAAGAAAAGTTTTGATTCAAAAAAAAAACATTTACATCAATAAAATGAATGTTTCATCTATGAATGTAGGTTTAATTTAATTTAAATAAAAATATAGAAAGATTGATTTTTAAAGAAAGAAATATATGTTTATTTGAACTGTGTTTAGCTTACAAACTAATTACAAGAATAGGAAAATAATCTATTTATTACTCTTGTGTATAAACAATTTTTTTATTTTTTTATTTTTTTATTTTTATGCATTTTAGTTGTCTGTTTTAAAATTTAATTTTGTGTGATTGCAATTAATGTAGTTCAAATATTTCAATTAAAAGAAAAGAAAACGGTGATTGCAATTAATAGATTTAATAATAAAAAAATGCGCGTTTTATGGTAAACAAAAAGGGTGTTTTAATGGTAATTAGAGATCATTTTGGGAAAAACAAATCAAATGTTTTCATTTTTAAGGTAATTATAAAAAATTATTATGCATAGACAAAAACCCCAAATGCGTAGAAATTCGAATATTACTTGAGTTAATGAAGTTAATTTTGGTGTGTTTAGGGTTAACAAAATTTATTAAGTAAACAATTGTTTTGAAATTTGAATCCTAAAAGTATGTTTACAGTATAGAGTTAGTCCATTCATTCTCTTTCTAATAAATAATTACCTCTTTTTAATACCTGCTACTTTTAAAAAGGTTGTTCATATTTACTATATTTCAAAACCAATTTTGTTCATATTTACTTTATTTCATTCCATTCATTTTCCAACTTCATTTTCTGAAACGTCATTGCATTTATTTCTAATTAATAGCGGTCTCTCTTTTCAAATCTCTTTGATCCTAAACCTAACTCTAACCTTATAAATAAGATATGACGCAAATGAAACCATGGCCTCCATTATAATCTTCTTCTTTTTTCTTTTTTTTCCTTCAAATCTCCTTATTATCTCTGATTTTAATTGTTCCTTCCTCTTCAAATATACTTCTTTTTCAAATTTTCTTCTATTTCAAACCTTCTTCTTTCTTTTCAAATCTAGATCTTCTCTTCCATTTTCAGTTCTTATTTTAATCATTTTCTTTTTCAATTCTTCTTTTTCAAATCTTTTTTTTTCCAAACCATTCAAAAATGCATACATTCATATAATAAGGAGGAAAATTAAAGTAAATCGAAATAAAAGAAAAATTACGGAACAAAGTTAGCAATCAAGAAGAAGCATACGTGTTTTTCACGAGGGAAGAGTGGATGTGGCACGGTATTTTATTTTGGTTTAATTTATTTTTGTTAATTTTGATTTCAATTAGTTCTAATAATCATAACTCGTACATACGGACTCCGTTTCACGCAACTTTTTTTTGTTAGGATCGAAATTAAATTCCAGATCTTTTGACACTGGTCTGGACAGATTTGGAGATTGTCGAATTTTTGGGTTTAAATCGGATTTAAATTTGATTTAAATTCAAAAGGTGAGTGTTTTAACCCTCACAACTTCTAAAAGTTTTTATGTTTGTTAAATTTATTTTAGATATGAGTAGAAATTTATTTGTGACTGTTTGACATGTTTTATTCATCATATTTGTTAAATCGCATTTATTCAATTTAACTGTTAATTAATTTTATTTGTTGCATAAAATTTGACAGTTAGAATTTATTTTTGCACATAAACTGCTAGTTAACAGTCATTAAATTTATTATGGAACAGAAACTGTTAGTTAAAAATCTGTTATTAATTCCTGTATAATTCATATGCTATGTATCAATGATTGTTTAAAATTGGATGATGATTGCAATTGATGATTGATGATTGATATTTGGATGAATGAATGCTATAATTATATTGTATGAACTGCAAGTCATCATGCATTTTCATTTCATTCGGGGTTGTGATTTGAAATGATATACAACCGCAAAATTTTATTTTTAAATTGCGGATTGAAATGATAAATATCCGTATCACTTGATCATAGGATAGAAAATTTTATACAGGCACCGTGGTCTATATATAAATTATTTTAAAGTGATTTCTATGGTTTGGATGGGATACGGTTTAAATTTTTTTTAAGTTTTGATATTTTATAAATATTATTCTTCTACATATATACATATGAAGTTTAAAATTTGAATTTAGGCTGTGTAAAATCTGTTAAATAAAAATGGAAAAATTGAGAAAAATGGAATTTTGATAATGTTTAAGTTTGGAAATTTTAAGGTATGATATTTATAACTGGATTTTCCAAGATGAATTAAAAATGAAAATTCTAGTATAAAGTAAATTTGAGAAAATATTTAATTGCTAGAAATTGGAGTTTTATTTATGGAATTTATATGAATATTCAAGACTAAATAATAGAATATTAATTGTTGAAAGAAGAAAATCCAAATTTTGTTATGAAATATTAATACTCCAAATGGATATATATATATATATATATATATATAGAAATTGAAGGGGTTTTTGGAACTTGAAGTGATATTTAAATTATGGTTTAAGCTTTAAATAAAGAAATATATTTGAAAAGCCATGGAAATTATTTTTCTTTACAAAGTAACTTTAAAGTTAAACCATTTATTTTACATTCGTTGAATATCCAAACCATTCAAGTTTTAGAAGTTATGGTTTTAAAATTTTGAATTTCGAAATATTATGCTTTGAAAGTATATTTCAAATATTTAGTTTCCAGATATTTTAAATTTTAAACCAGCATGATTTTGGAAAAGAATTATATTTGAGATAAAATGATATCATATTGTTTTGGGTTTAAATTAATATCGCATTCATAGTTTTGAAATGGAAAATTTTATTCTGGTTTTAAAGTATAAACTATTTTTAAAAGACCGCGGTTTTATAATAACGATGGGTTGGCAAAGAGACCGGGATCGGATATGGACATACTCTCTGTCGATACCGAAAACCACTTTGACTAACCGTGTACGCGGTGGAGATTCCAGAATGAAGTAGGTGGTGGCGACGTTTCCTGTAAGGTAAATACGTGGACCCGACTCCCGTGAGTTGGCATAAGGTGGCCAAAACAGGAGTGATTCTCGGGCCAATGAGGTCATACCTCTGATCGGACGCTCCTCTTCGATATTATACTTTGACTTTGGATTGATTCAGTGGCCACTTCTATTTTTGATTTTGGGGGAGTTTGTTCGAGGTGGGCGGTAACTGCGGCTACGCGTTTCCACCAGCCCGGATAGCAATTGGTATATCTACCCTGGCATTGCCTAGTTGTGCCGTGTCACCTACCATACCGAGCCTTTACTACGAGTTTTGTTTTGTACCATACCTATGGAGTGCCCTCTGACGACGCCCAGTACGGGGGAGATTACGGTACTGTATAGACTATGGGGATATATTCTATGTTAAGGGCTATATGGGTAACCCCTTAACGCTATTAAAAAGTAAGTTTATTTTACAATTAGACACTATTATAATAGCGCAATATACTACATAGTAAATAGTTTAACGGATCCTTAAGAGATGTAAATCCCGAGCATCTCTTGAGTTACTGCACTCATATTTACTCCTGTTGATTTAACTCACATAAGATCTTTTAGTTCTGACTCGAGTGTTTTGTCTTTTCAATTCGCTCGGGTCAGTCCGAGCGTTTCAGGATTTGAGGATTTAGCTCTGGAGGACGAAGACGAAGATTTGTATTACTAGTATCTACTATATTATTCCACTACATCATTTAATTCCGCAGCATTGTTATTGGTATGTGTAACTCTGATATGTAGTATATAAATGTTTTGTAAACAGATTTATAAACTATACATTTTATTATTATATTTTATCCTTCCGCTGCGAGATTCTGCTTTCTTTTATTTCTTTCTCGTTTTTTTCTTATTTACCCCATAACAATCCGCCCTTCCGTATGGTTGAACTGGCACATGTATCGGTTTAAATCGTGCGAAAAGGCGGGACGTTACAGTTGGTATCAGAGCTTTGGTTTAGCGATAAACCTTGTCTTTGTAGGGTTTGACTCTTTGTTAATAGGGTAGTAATACCCTATGGGAGTCGCTGAGTGTATATATATGAGAGAGCGAATTTGTTAGTGTTATAAAAAGATTTTAATATTGTGTTAATCTGTTCCGTTTTGTATTTATAAATTCTGGTTGATGCATAGGACGCTATGTCATCAATAGGGGTTTCTAAACACTTAATAGGACAGACCGACATAATATCTGTTTTAATATAGGTGAATGAAATAATTTTGCCTATTATATTTTCTATATATAAAATAAATTTTCCAAAAGATATATTTGGTTGCAATAGATTGGTTGTTAGGAATAAAATTTATAGATTGAAATTAAAATCAATGGAAATTGAAAATTTTAGGACTTAAGTCTGGGATTTTGAAAAATTGCTTTCAAAGGATTTTGAAAAATAATAATTTTGTTTATAAGTATTTTCCGATATAAATATTTCATTATAATTCGGAAAAATTGTTTTAAAGAAGATTTTGAAGAAAAAGTTTTGTACTTTCCTCTTTGTCGTTGGAAAATAATTTCGGTGATGGCGGTCGCATCATCGACTTTCATTTTCGATTTTCGAAGGGGGAAGGCCACTGTAGTTGTTCTACTGCAGATCCATTTTTGAAAAAAAAATATAAATTTTAAATTGCTTTAAATATAATTAGAGGTATATAAGTTATAAGAATAATTTATCTATTATTTTAAAATAAATCGAAATTTTACCCGGTATTTAATTTTTAATTTCCATTAATTAATTGTTTCAATTATTGTAGTGAAATGAAGGGTTAGTAATAAATAATTGGAACCCTTAATTGAAGTAAAAATTTAATATAATAGATAGATAAGAAAAAGGTAAATAAGTGTTGTAAACCTTAGAAATTGAATTAATGAAATTCTTTATTGATAAGAATTGATGCTATAAAGTTGTAAATGTAAGTTTAATTAAAATGTTAATATAATTAAAACAATAGAATGGAAGCATTAAATAAATTAAAGGTAAGCTGAAATTGTAAAACTTATGAAACAATGAATTAATTAATAGTTTCAATTACTGTAATGAATTGGAACGTAGCTAATTAATAAATTTCACTCGCTGTAGGAAATAAGAGATTTTATGATAGGTTATAAATGGTATTAAATGAAATTTGAAATTTGTAACCTACGAAATAAAGAATATTATTATTGAACATTTAATTAATCATAGGTAAATAGGAAACTTGTATAACTTCCAAATTTCACCCTTATATAACATATATATAACTTACCAAACATTTAAAAGTTGAAATGTTAATAAGTGATGTAATAGAAATTTGTACAAGTAAAAGTAGGTAGTGAAGTATTCAATAAATTTGCTATTATAAATAAGAATTTAATGCTGTAAACTTAAGTTATAAATTGAAATCTTACTAAAATTAAAGATAAGTATTATTAATAGGTGATTTTAAACTTAAGTAAATAAAATGTGATTCTTTAATAAATAAAGATCGATGTGTAGGGTTATTAACTTAAGTATGATTTAAATATTACTAGTTTAATATAATAGAAAGTAGGTAATATAAATAAATGACTGCAAACCCTAGCTAAAGAATTAATAAAAATACTTACTTATAAGAATGGATGTTATAAAGTTATGAATTAAGTGAAATTAAAAAGGGTTGCCATAATTAAATATAATATAAATGTAAGCATTTAATAAATGATTGAAATTGAGAAGTGTACTAAATATAATACAAATAAAAGAAATCTGCATGACCTGAATAAATAATTGTAAGTAATAAGTGAAAATAAATGAAAATAAAAGATAAACTGTTATATGAATGAAAAGGGCAAACAGCTAGTGTAGGAGGTAAAAAATTTATATAAGTTAATTTGATTTGTTGGTTTAAATCGACATTGTTTGATCTATGGTTGGTCGAGTAAGGAAATTTGAAGTAGTTGGATGAATAAATAATCTATTCTGTCCCATCTAACACTGTTGAGTAAATGATGCACTGGATAGTTATTTTTCATTCCGTACCATTTCAAGTTTTGAACCCGACAACTATTTGCTTGTTTGATCGAATGGTTGTTTTGTTGTGTATGTTGTTTGCTGAAATTTATGATTGTATATTTGGTGTTGTTAGTAGTTGAAACCATGGAAATATTTCACTTTATATAAATTGTTAAACCATTGGATGTTTATAAGTGAAATGCAGGTTATGGAAGCAATTGCTACTGCTTTTGGTTCCATAAATTAAGCGTAAATTGCCCGACAAATAGGTACGCTTCGGATTACGATTTATAGCGCTATTTTATATATTTTCCCGGGTTGAGATATAATATTTTGGATAAAATATGTAATATAATTGTTATATTTTGATATTATATTTTCTCCCGAGTCTCTCCGTTCAAAGGAGACTCTGCCAAAAGTTTTCCGTAAATTTTGAACTTAGAAATATTTTGAAATGTTTTTCCAAACTTTAGTAATTTAGATATAAATTTTTTTTATGGTTATAAATTGATATATTTTATCTAAATTAATTAATTTTATAAATTTAATTGTTTATAAAGTTAATGTGTAAATGAGGTATATTGATTTCTTAGTTCTTCGTTTTCCCTTCTTTTCCTTTTCGGGGACGAAAAGTTTTGAGTGGGGGAGAGTGTAACGACCCGTAGATTTTATGGATTTAATTTGGTTAAATTAATAAGTTGTAATTAAATTTAGAAGAAAAATAAATTAAAAACCTACTTATAGTAATTCGAAGTTAATTCAAATGATTTTAAGTGGTGAAAAGAATTTTACCTATATATGAGTTGAATATGAGGAATTTGAGGAAAATATTACACTAATATAATGTAATAAACATTGTTAACAGTAAATGGAATATGATAATAAGAACAATTGCAAGTTTGTATTTATGGGCGAAATAATATTGATAGGTAATAATTGTTGTAGAGAATAAATTACAAATGTTATAAATTGTATAATGGTGATAGCTATTGTTCGTTACCAATGCATTTAATTTATAGCGATTAAATGTAATTAGTCATTGCCTTTTTGTAAGTTAAGAAGTAACTGAAAATTTTGAAGGAAAAATCAATAGAAAGGTTAACTATATGAATAAGATGGAAAGTTGAATAGAATTCTAATAAATGATAATAATGGAAAACGTATACAATCAATGTAGGTAATTTGAAATTACAATGTTGTTGAAATGATTAAACGTTTCTTGTGATAATTAATAAATAACGAAGGAGTAAGCATATTTATTTAGAGTATTAATTACTATTGGGTAGAGATTTAAGTAACAACATTTAATGCAATGTTAGTAATGCCAATTTAATTCAATAATAAAGAATTGGGAATCATATCTATGAAATGATAACGAGAATACAAGGTGATAAATGCCAATTAAGGGTAATAATTAATAAACTTAATGAAATCCCAATTTCATATAAAATAATTTAAAGTCGGGTTTGGCTACAATTTGAACATAAGTAAATTGAATTTGTAGTATGAAAATATATGCAAAAATTGATTTTTGTAATAAAAGATTTTGTATGTGACAAGAAGGTAACGGTAATGTTTATGGTAGGTTGCCTATTCATTTATTTACATTTTTAGTTGGAATTGGAAATAAGTTTGTAATAAATGTAAATAAATGATACATTTATGTGAAATGTAACCAATGTAAATTTTATTTATAATATAGCAAAGGGTGGATTTAAGAAGTGAAATTGCAGAATTTGAAGCTAATTAATAATAGACATAGTAAAGATGGCAATCCAATCAAATACTTAGGAATAAAATTTATTGGAAGGTAACCTAATTTATAAATAAATGTAAGTATTTAAGATATAATTCTATATTAATTGAAACTGATGGTAGATTTAGTGTAGTAATGTTAAGGCTAACTAAATTTGCTTTATAGATGGAATTATAATCAAGGTGGATAGGTAACGAACTTAAAAATATAATTAAGAACTAATAGGTGGCAAATTAATATAGTTTGTATTATGTAAGTAAACTTTGGTAAATCAAATTCTACCAATCCAAAGCTAACGTTTTGTTAATATAGATTTAAGTATAGAGAGCAATATTTATTAATTTAATTGAAGTATTGCAAAATAAATGAAAATTTAACATCTAAATATTACGTTAATAGGAAGTAATTGTTCTACTTATCATTACATTCATTTATCCCATTTTGAAACATAATCAACTGAAATTAATGTAATTGAAAATTTTCAATTAATAGGAGAGAGAATACAAATTGTAATAGGTGCAATTAAAAGCATCTTATGTTTTGTGAAATATAAGAAAAGTTTTGATTCAAAAAAAAAACATTTACATCAATAAAATGAATGTTTCATCTATGAATGTAGGTTTAATTTAATTTAAATAAAAATATAGAAAGATTGATATTTAAAGAAAGAAATATATGTTTATTTGAACTGTGTTTAGCTTACAAACTAATTACAAGAATAGGAAAATAATCTATTTATTACTCTTGTGTATAAACAATTTTTCTATTTTTTTATTTTTTTATTTTTATGCATTTTAGTTGTCTGTTTTAAAATTTAATTTTGTGTGATTGCAATTAATGTAGTTCAAATATTTCAATTAAAAGAAAAGAAAACGGTGATTGCAATTAATAGATTTAATAATAATAAAACGCGCGTTTTATGGTAAACAAAAAGGGTGTTTTAATGGTAATTAGAGATCATTTTGGGAAAAACAAATCAAATGTTTTCATTTTTAAGTTAATTATAAAAATTATTATGCATAGACAAAAAACCCAAATGTGTAGAAATTCGAATATTACTTGAGTTAATGAAGTTAATTTTGGTGTGTTTAGGGTTAACAAAATTTATTAAGTAAACAATTGTTTTGAAATTTGAATCATAAAAGTATGTTTACAGTATAGAGTTAGTCCATTCATTCCCTTTCTAATAAATAATTACCTCTTTTTAACACCTACTACTTTTAAAAAGGTTGTTCATATTTACTATATTTCAAAACCAAGTTTGTTCATATTTACTTTATTTCTTTCCATTCATTTTCCAACTTCATTTTCTGAAACGTCATTTCATTTATTTCTAATTAATAGCGGTCTCTCTTTTCAAATCTCTTTGATCCTAAACCTAGCTCTTACCTTATAAATAAGATATGACGCAAATGAAACCACAGCCTCCATTATAATCTTCTTCTTTTTTCTTTTTTTTTTCCTTCAAATCTCCTTATTATCTCTGATTTTAATTTTTCCTTCCTCTTCAAATATACTTCTTTTTCAAATTTTCTTCTATTTCAAACCTTCTTCTTTCTTTTCAAATCTAGATCTTCTCTTCCATTTTCAGTTCTTATTTTAATCATTTTCTTTTTCAATTCTTCTTTTTCAAATCTTTTTTTTCCCAAACCTTTCAAAAATGCATACATTCATATAATAAGGAGGAAAATTAAAGTAAATCGAAATAAAAGAAAAATTACGGAACAAAGTTAGCAATCAAGAAGAAGCATACGCGTTTTTCACGAGGGAAGAGTGGATGTGGCACGGTATTTTATTTTTGTTTAATTTATTTTTGTTAATTTTGATTTCAATTAGTTCTAATAATCATAACTCGTACATACAGACTCCGTTTCATGCAATTTTTTTTTTGTTAGGATCGAAATTAAATTCTAGATCTTTTGACACTGGTTTGGACAGATTTGGAGATAGTCGAATTTTTGGGTTTAAATCGGATTTAAATTCGATTTAAATTCAAAAGGTCAGTGTTTTAACCCACTCACAACTTCTAAAAGTTTTTATGTTTGTTAAATTTATTTTAGATATGAGTAGAAATTTATTTGTGACTGTTTGACATGTTTTATTCATCATATTTGTTAAATCGAATTTATTCAATTTAACTGTTAATTAATTTTATTTGTTGCATAAAATTTGACAGTTAGAATTTATTTTTGCACATAAACTGCTAGTTAACAGTCATTAAATTTATTATGGAATAGAAACTGTTAGTTAAAAATCTGTTATTAATTCCTGTATAATTCATATGCCATGTATCAATGATTGTTTAAAATTGGATGATGATTGCAATTGATGATTGATGATTGATATTTGGATGAATGAATGCTATAATTATATTGTATAAACTGCAAGTCATCATGCATTTTCATTTCATTCGGGGTTGTGGTTTGAAATGATATACAACCGCAAAATTTAATTTTTAAATTGCGGATTGAAATGATAAATATCCGTATCACTTGACCATAGGATAGAAAATTTTATACAGGCACCGTGGTCTATATATAAATTATTTTAAAGTGATTTCTATGGTTTGGATGGGATACGGTTTATAAAAAATTTTAAGTTTTGATATTTTATTAATATTATTCTTCTACATATATACATATGAAGTTTAAAATTTGAATTTAGGCTGTGTAAAATCTGTTAAATAAAAATGGAAAAATTGAGAAAAATGGAATTTTGATAATGTTTAAGTTTGGAAATTTTAAGGTATGATATTTATAACTGGATTTTCCAAGATGAATTAAAAATGAAAATTCTAGTATAAAGTAAATTTGAGAAAATATTTAATTGCTAGAAATTGGAGTTTTATTTATGGAATTTATATGAATATTCAAGACTAAATAATAGAATATTAATTGTTGAAAGAAGAAAATCCAACTTTAGTTTTGAAATATTAATACTCCAAATGGATATATATATATATATATATATATAGAAATTGAAGGGGTTTTTGGAACTTGAAGTGATATTTAAATTATGGTTTAAACTTTAAATAAAGAAATATATTTGAAAAGCCATGGAAATTATTTTTCTTTACAAAGTAACTTTAAAGTTAAACCATTTATTTTACATTCGTTGAATATCCAAACCATTCAAGTTTTAGAAGTTATGGTTTTAAAATTTTGAATTTCGAAATATTATGCTTTGAAAGTATATTTCAAATATTTGGTTTCCAGATATTTCAAATTTTAAACCAGCATGATTTTGGAAAAGAACTATATTTTAGATAAAATGATATCATATTGTTTTGGGTTTAAATTGATATCGCATTCATAGTTTTGAAATGGAAAATTTTATTCTGGTTTTAAAGTATAAACTATTTTTAAAAGACCGCGGTGTTATAATAACGATAGGTTGGCAAAGAGACGGGGATCAGATATGGACATACTCTCTGTCGATACCGAAAACCACTTTGACTAACCGTATACGCGGTGGAGATTCCAGAATGAAGTAGGTGGTGGCGACGTTTCCTGTAAGGTAAATACATGGGCCCGACTCCCGTGAGTTGGCATAAGGTGGCTAAAACAGGAGTGATTCTCGGGCCAATGAGGTCATACCTCTGATCGGACGCTCCTCTTCGATATTATACTTTGACTTTGGATTGATTCAGTGGCCACTTCTATTTTTGATTTTGGGGGAGTTTGTTCGAGGTGGGCAGCAACTGCGGCTACGCGTTTCCACCAGCCCGGATAGCAATTGGTATATCACTCCTGGCATTGCCTAGTTGTGCCGTGTCACCTACCATACCGAGCCTTTACTACGAGTTTTGTTTTGTACCATACCTATGGAGTGCCCTCTGACGACGCCCAGTACGGGGGAGATTACGGTACTGTATAGACTATGGGAATATATTCTGTGTTAATGGCTATATGGGTAACCCCTTAACGCTATTAAAAAGTAAGTTTATTTTACAATTAGACACTATTATAATAGCGCAATATACTACATAGTAAATAGTTTAACGGATCCTTAAGAGATGTAAATCCCGAGCATCTCTTGAGTTACTGCACTCATATTTACTCCTGTTGATTTAACTCACATAAGATCTTTTAGTTCTGACTCGAGTGTTTTATCTTTTCAATTCGCTCGGGTCAGTCCGAGCGTTTCAGGATTTGAGGATTTAGCTCTGGAGGACGAAGACGAAGATTTGTATTACTAGTATCTACTATATTATTCCACTACATCATTTAATTCCGCTGCATTGTTATTGGTATGTGTAACTCTGATATGTAGTATATAAATGTTTTGTAAACAGATTTATAAACTATACATTTTATTATTATATTTTATCCTTCCGCTGCGAGATTCTATTTTCTTTTATTTCTTTCTCGTTTTTTCTTATTTACCCCATAACAATCCGCCCTTCCGTATGGTTGAACTGGCACGTGTGTCGGTTTAAATCGTGCAAAAAGGCGGGACGTTACAATATATGTTATATATTGTTATATTTGATATTATATTTTCGGTCGAGCTTCTCCATACGAAGGAGACTCTACCGAAATTTTTCATAAATTTTGGACTTAGAAAACCTTTGAAAAATGTTTTCCAAACTTTATTAATTTGAGTATAAAGGATTTTATGTTATAAATTGGTATATTTTATCTAAATTAATTAATTTTGTAAATCTATTTTTTTTATAAATTTAATATTTTAAGTAAGATATATCGATTCCTTAATTCTTCTTTTCCTTTCTTTTTCCTTTTCGGGGATGAAAAGTTTTAGTTGGAGAGAGTGTAACGACCCGAAAAATTCAATGATTAAAATGAGTAAAATTAATTAAATTTTTAATTAAATTTAGAAATAAATAAAAATCTTATAATTTATATTGGAGCATATGTTAGAAATTAGATGTAGCAATTGTAATTAAAAGCTAACAATTTAAAATAAAATTGCAATTAATTGAAATAGTGTAAATTGTCATACTTGATTATAAGTTTAATATAAGAAACAAATGGAAATGTTGAATTAGTGAATCATTAAAAAAAATGTTGACTAGAATGGAATTCTAATTAATAAAATAATGGAAAGTGTAAATGGTTGCATTTGGGTATAAAACTTAAAATAAGTAAATAAAAGTTGGCATTTAATTTACCAATGGAATAATACATTAATTAATAGTAAACGAATGTAAATTAATGTAATAAGGTTGATGCAAATTGATAAGTGACTAAATTAGTGCAATACCTATTAATTGAAATAAATTGTAAGTTAACCATTTATTTAGTATATTTAATTTTAACTGGTAATCAATTGCAATAATAAAAATAAATTATTACGTTAATGCTAATTTAAGTCAATAATAAATGAATGGTAAGGATGTAATGTAAGCTAAATTTTCTATAGATTGAATGTGATTACGCTAAATTGAAATTATGTAAATGAGTAACTTGGGTCCGTAATCAATAAATTTATAAATGCAGTTAAAAGTAAACGGTGGCAATAATAATGTGTTGCCCGTTTATTTAGTCTATTAATTGAAATGAGAAATCAATTTTTAATAAAATTGGAAATCAATTAGAGTTAAATGGACCTTAATGTTATATAAATGAGAATTAATGCAATAACTAATTTAGTGCAAATAAATTTATGGAACCAATGGTAAGATCTTAACTGATTGAAATTAATAATTGGAGATAATGTCAATTCCATTTATAATATGACTATTGGTTGATGTAAAGATTGTAAATCAAGATTTATTAATTTATTTAAATGTAAGTTATAGTGATTGGGTTTATTTCAAATAAATGAAATTAAATATCTATATATTACATTAATTGAAATTAAGATAAAATTTGCGCATAATAATGTAATAAACCATGACCCAGCGTTAATTTCATCTGTTGGATAATAATGAAATGAATAGTAGAATGAAAAGTAATTTAATAGAATTATTGAAAATTTAATTTATAATTTTGAATATAATGAAATTGAAAATTTAACACTACGATTGATAGATTAATCAACTTTAAATTGACCTCTAAACCTGTTTAAATTATTGTAGATGATTAAGAAATATAAAAGTGATAAAATTGTCAATAATAGAATTTAAATTAAAAGTTGGATTTTATTTAATTAATTATTAAATTATTTAATTAATGTAAAAATAGACTTTGTGGCCACTGACTCGGATTTCGATGAAATTAGTTTGATCGGATCCGTAACAATGATTTATTGTAGCATTTCAAGTTTCGTAGCGATTGGGCTTGTCGTTTGATCGTACGTACTCGAAACGCCTTGAAATTAATGAAACTGAAATCAATTTGAAATATTGATTTTAGCATAACTTCTTCATACGATGTAATTTGGACTTGAAACCTTTTCCATTGCGTTTAAAATATTTTAAAACATCTATTTTGATATATGGGTTGACCCAATTTCATTCCGGAGTCGAAACGGGCTTTTTGGGCCACTTTGTCATTAGTGCATATATTCAATCCGATCCATCTATTCTATTTTCAGCTTGCCTATTTATACCTTGTTATAAACCCTAGCCTACCTCTATTTCCCAAATTATATGTGCGTACAACCCTCTTCACCTCCTTCTCAATGGCAGACAAACCCTAGTTCCAATTGCAATTCAAAATCAAAGCCAAATTTCAAACTCCACAAAATATAGCAAATTTTATATGGATTTGAAGCTCTCGATGGACGCATCCCAGATCTGTAATTTGTTTTCCAAATCGAATCATCGTTTGTTCGAAAATCGATGAATCATTCACGGCCGTTCATCTACGTCGATGAACCTTGTCGGATCGTCAAATCATTTCTGGGTATTGTAGAGTGGATGATGGGGAGTGCATCAGGGGTGTTCGTTCTGCATTTTGATTGTAACGACCCATAAAATTCGATGATTAAAGTGAGTTAAATTAATAAGATTTTAAATTAAATTAAGAAAGAAATAAAAATCTTATAATTTATATTGGAACGAATGTTTGAAATTAGATGTAGCAATTGAAATTAAAATTAACAATTCAAAATTTACATTGCAGTCAATTGGAAATAATGTAAATTGAATAGAAATGTAAGTTTATTTATAGGGCAGTAATTGATTAATAAAAAGTTTGAAACCAAGTAAATAAGTTTACGGAGAACATTAATAGTAATCAATGTATATATTAGGCAATTGACAATTTATGGATTTGTTAAGATTGCAAAGTTATAATTGAGTGTAAATAGGAATATTTGGTAATTAATTAAAGTAAGAAAGAAATGTAAATGTTATAACTTGGTTACAAAATTTATATACAGAAGTGGATGTAAATATGAATGAATTAATGTGCGCATAAATTTATGATGGGATAAAACGCAAATTAATGTAATAAGGATGATGCTGATTGATAAGTATTCATAATG
Organism: Allium cepa; assembly: GCA_030765085.1. Lineage (NCBI taxonomy): Eukaryota > Viridiplantae > Streptophyta > Magnoliopsida > Asparagales > Amaryllidaceae > Allium > Allium cepa. The sequence continues at coordinate 289,804,803 of CM060934.1, forward strand.
TTTGTGTTGTTGATAAACGTTACTTTAATGATTTTAAATATAAAATAACGGAAGTGTGAATGGAAATTAATAGAAACGTAAACTTATTTAAAGGTAGTAATTGGATGTAGATTTATGGAATGGAGTAAACGCAAATCAATGGAATAAATAAAGACGTATGCGTAGCTACAAATTAAATATATGAAAACAAAATGTAAGCATTGGATTAAATTAAGGAAATATTAATAAATGGTCATTTAATAAAACCAATGTTCTGGGAGTAATTATAATAGTGTTTGAAATATGTATAAACTTTAATTTGGAAATCAATTGGATTTAAGATGAAATTTGGTATCATATTAATGAGTTTAAATGTTTGGTTATTTTGTAAAGTAATAAATGATGTAGATTAATATACGTTAGTTATTTGGGTAGTGACTAAAATTGGTAATCCATTTGCAATTAATGATAATATTGTTGATATAAGCTAATAAATTTAAATGTCAATGCAATACCAATTAATGGATTGAATGTGATTACGAAATTGGAATTAGATAAATGCAGTAACTAATTTAGGGCAAATAAATTTATGGAACAAATGTTAAGATCTTAACTGATGGTGATTAATAAGTGGAGATAATGTAAATTCCATTTATAATATGACTATTGGTTAATGAAAAGATTTTAAATCAAGATTTGTTTATTTATTTGAATATAAAGAATTAAGGTAATTGAGTTTATTGCAATTAAGTAAAATTAAACATTTATTATTACGTTAATTGAAAGTTTAGTTGAAATTGGAGAGTATTAATGTAATGGTTTTGAATCCAATGTTTAATCCATCCATAATATGACTATTGGTTGATTTAAGGAGTGAAAACAAAGATTTATTAATTTATTTGAAATTAAAATTTAATAAAAGGATTTAATTGCAATTAAATGGATTTAATATATAAAATGGGAATTTAGACGAAATGTGAGGATATTAATATAAATAGTTTTGAATCCAATATTAAACCCATCTATTAGACAATAATGAATGGAAAAAATGATTTGTTGGTTTAATTTAGTAGAAATTTTGGAAATTAAATTTATAATTTCTGAATTTGAATGGAACCGAGGAAAATTCTGAAATCGATAAGATAATCAACTTTAAATTGACTTTTAATTTGTTTAAACCATTGAAATTGATTGAGAAATATAAAAGTGATAAAATTTGTCAATTTTAAGATTGAAATTTAAAATTTGATTTAATTAATTAATTATTAATTTATTTAATTAATGGAAAAATAGTCATCTTGACAACTGACTCGGATTTCGACGAAACCAGTTTCATCGGATCTGTAACGGTGAATTATTGTATGGTTTCAAGTTTCGTAGTGATCGTGTGACGCCCCACCTCTATGCTCACAATAACAAAGAGTATTAAAAGAAATACCGTCTTTATTACGAAGAATAAGGCTGGATAGGAGCGGCCATCGTAGTTAGGCCTTACACTAGTATTGATTATCTCAATAGGGGTGGTATATATATATTTTTTTTCCATCTCTTTGTTTATTTACTCCCATTGACAAATTCAATTCCAGTATAAAACGAACAACGATGGTCCATAATAGTTTAGGACAACATATATAATAATAACACAGATAATCTAAACACGGAACACAGATAATATCAAATATCATATATATATATATATATATATATATATATAACTGAAGTCAGTTACAATACATGCGATACAATACAACTGTCGACATTGGAAGTTACATATACAAGTTGTAACGACCCAGAATTTTTATTAATTAAAATATGAATATTTAATTTATTTTAAATATTAAAAAGTGAATTTATAAGTCAAATAAATTTTTATTTGAATTATTGGATTTAATTGGATTATTAAATCGATAATTTAATATGTTAAATTATGGAAATAATTTAAAATTGAGTTAAATATGATTGAAAATGATTTGTAAATTTTATTTTATCATATGGGAGTTAGAACAATATTTTAGAACTTTTAAAATCGAATTAAAAGTTAATTTGTGAAAATTGAATATTTTAATATTTAATAATCGACTGTAAAATAGTCAATTTTAGAACAGTCTCAGAATTGAACGAAACCAGTTCCATTGGATCCGTAATAGTTAGTTATTACCGGATTTCAATTTTCGTGTCAATCGGAGTTACCGTTTGATCGTGGCAGCTCGAAACGCATCGATTTATTTTTAATTTAAATTTGACGAGTGAAAATATCCATTTTTCAAAAATTCTCGGATTTCGACGAAACCAGTTTCATCGGATCCGTAATGTGATATTATTGTATGGTTTCAAATTTCAAGTTAATTGGATTTACCGTTTGTCCTGTACAAATTAAAACGCCTAGAAAATCGCTTAAATCAGTTTAATTCAAATTGAGCGTTTATAGCCATAACCCGCACAGATGTCCGAATTAGCTTCCGAAACCTGTTCCATTGTGTCCGGAACGCGGGATAAACCTTAGGTACGTCAGTTTCGGCGCGTAAATCGGAGTTCGGAATTTCCGGATGAATAGTGATTGAAAATTCCCTATAAATACACCTAAAATTCACAAATAAAAAAAAGAAAAAGAAAACCCTAGGTCAAACTATGCACAGCCGCCTCCTATTCTATGGTTGGCCGAAATTTCATCATCTTCCCTCTCCAATTTCTCAAAATCCATTCATCGATTCAAAGAATTGCCAACTACAAAGTTGTAGAGCATTACGTGCTCTATGTTCTTAACGGTCGAGATCAAAAAATATGCTACGGATCATTGGCAAATCGCGAGCAAAGGAAGGCCGTTCGTGCACGGTTTACGAGGCCAAGGGGGGGCCGAGTTCACCACTGTTCAGGCCGAGCATGGAGGAGGGGTAGGCGCTTCCAGTGGTGGCTCTTGATCGAGTTCAAGTTCGTCGATGAGGTCGAATTTCTAAAACCTAATATGGAGTGATGGGTTTTTGTGTGCGGCTGTAGAACGAAGGTGGGGGAGAACATGCGCGTGTGGAAGATGGAGGGCTGTGATCAGGTTGGAGATGAATCATGTGGCCCAGATTTCATAGGTTTAAAATTTATTAGAATTTAGTTGTAAATTTGTAAATATAAAATTGTGTAACTTCAAATATTCATATCTTTTTCATACGAGGTCGAAAACGCGCGAAACCAGTTGCGTTGGAATTGTATGGACGAGCATTACGCGATGGAGTTGGTTTGGAGTCGTTTGGAGTTAGTAAGAATTTTGGGTAAAATTAAACGTCCATTCGAAATAAATCGCTAAAACGGAATTTAAAATCAAGGTGAGAACTTCTCACTCAATCGAATCAGTTTCGATTTTATTTTAAATAGTTAGATTTAAAATATTTGAATGCATGTTTGAATGATGATTGTTATCTATTGATTGTTAAAATAGACATTATACGCCGTTAGTAAGCGGATGTTATTTAATAAAAACATATACCGCGAATATTTCATAAACAGTGAAATTGGTATTATAAATAATATCAGTATATATATATTGGCATATGTATATATTGCAGTTGTTGATTCCCCGCATTTTTTAGCGGATGAGACCCTATTACGCCGTTATTAAGCGGATAATATTTAATAAGAACATATACCGCGATAATTTCGTACTGGAGCGAAATTGGTATTGTGCTAATGTTTGTGGATGCAGGAAAACAGGTTGGAGGGATCCAACTGGATTCCTCAACAGTTTTTATTTGGTTTCAGATATTTTGATATTTGATGGATTTTCATATTGATATATGATATCGTTGTAGTCGTGATTGACTATTTGGTGTGTAGCATCATTGGACCAAATTTGGAATTTTAAAATGATTTTAAAGTGATTTTTGAAAATATACTATATTTTTGGAATTGATTCATTTTAAATAAATAAACGTTATAATTTTTAAAGTTATAAAAATTATGATTTTTGAGAAATATAGTTAAAAACTGATTTTTGAGAATATGATGCTAATGATTTTATAAAATAGTTAAATCGGAATTTTTTAATTTATTATGAAAAGTTGAAATATAGGATTTATAAAATTTAATTATTTTATGAATCAAAAGGAAGAAGTTTTTAAAGACGTTTAAAAAGAATAATATAAATTGATTTATATTAAGAGATTTATAAACGGATATTTATAAATTGAAATATGGACATTATAAAACGAGTTTTTATAAGTGTTTGAATGAAGTGAAAATGAATTTCATAATTGAATGGAATTTATAGAATTTTATACGGTGAAGTTATAAATGGAATTTTATAAGCAGTAGGTTTATAAAATTTATTAAGTTATTAAAATAATGATTTTGGATAAATGAATGAATCTTATAAGTTATAAGATTTATAATTTGGGCAGTTAAAAAGAACGATTTTGTAAAATAATCGTTTTATAAGCATTTGACTTATAATATGAACTTTTAGTTTATAATTGAGTTATAAACTGGAATAGGTTAATAAAAGAATTTATAAAAAGGAAGTTTTTATAAATAAATAGAAATAGAATTTATAAACGTTGTTTTATAAATTCGCAAATGACTTATTTTGACAAGAAAATTTGTTGAAACCTATAAATGGAGTTATATTCACATTTTTGAATAGTGAATAATCCTTTGAATTAAAATGAATAAAAGGATGGAATTTGTTAACATAGTATATTCACATTTTTGAATATTGAATAATATGTTAAAGAAATTGTTTTGAATGAGATGTTTAAATTGAATTAAAACGATCTAACGGAGTTTTAATTGTGTTGAGATTCGAAACCATAGATTTCAACATTTATTGTTGAAATAGACGTTTTCGAGAAATGAAAAGGAAATAATGGACTATAACACTGTTGTTATAGTAAATGATTTCCGAAAGGAAATGTTTCGTATAGTATTGGGATTTATATATCTATTTTAATTTCGAATCCCTATACTAGTGATTTTGGGTTGTCGTAACAATGTTTTACGTAACATTCGTTTTGGCCCAAATAAATATGTTAAGTGAATGATTTCCTTAAAGAATGAATACATATCATCCTATAAAATGACAACGACAAGACTTCATAGCTCAATCAGCATCCCAAAGCGAGATACCAACAGCCTATAATAACTCGGTCTGACCCGAGTATTAATTCAAAAGAAAATAATACGCGGCTCAGTCTAATTCAAACTCAGTTATTAATGCACGAAAGCAATAATAATTAAATAATCGAATAGACGACAATCTCAATAAATCTCGTATATCCAATCCTTCGTAAGAGAATCGGATATCGGTAGAAATAACACGTAACAACAATAAACGGCAAATCAACAAAGCCAAATCATCAACAAAGATAAATAAAAGCCTTATCAATGAAGATAATTTGTATACCACAGAATTTCCAAAACAGCAATTAACAACAAAATCTAATTATTAAATAAATAATTAGAACACAAAATCTAATTATCCAATAGATAATTAGATAGCAACAAAATAATCAAATCAACTCAAATCAAAATACAATTTCAAAATATTGAATTGAACACACTAAACTATTCAAGCAGTTGAAATATCAATTAAAACGTCAATTCTGATAGGGCTGCAGTACATGTTCACGTGCACTGCCTCGCCACTACAGCAAATGATGCCATCACAACTCCAAATATTAATAGCAGGTCAAGACTGCAAGGTGTGCAGGTACAAAACAAAAATGTACACAAGTATACATGAATGCACAATGAAAATTCACACACGAGCACAAGGTCAAACCCGAGCTTTAAAGCTGGATTCAACACAGGTGTAATTCGAAAAACAAACAAAATGCAAAGGTCAAGCCACTGGCTTAACTCAACTGCAGCAACAAAACAGTGTAGTAGTGCCAAAAGGATAAGAATACATATATGCAAGCAGGGTAAACATCACCATGAATAGGCAGTTTTACACACTACTCGAGGCATAGTGCATCACAAACCAAACAGGGGAAAAAATGCAAACAAATACAAACTGCCTCGATGTATACATATGGTCAAACTGTGCACCAAATAGACCTGTGTGACAGCCCGCAAATCCGTACCCCTTGAGTCAATACTATTCTATGTCAATTAACTCAAGTGGAACAGAAAAACGAACCATTAGGGATTAAAGAAGGAGAGATAGAAGAAGAAGAAACTAAACAATATCAGAATCTCACAATCGAAGCGGAATAAAATATAATATATAATATCAACTCTTTACACAAAATGAAAACTATATCTGTTTTATACAATATATCATCAGAGTATCTCAACGACAACATTTACCAGACAGACAATCCCATACAATCATAGCAGCAGAAATATATACACAAGTACGAATAATACGTCTCGGGCTCCAGCTCCTGCCCTACTCCATAGCATCCTGTCCTGAACATATAATACTCGGTCTGACCCGAGCATTATAATGAAATAACACCCGAGTCAGTCTGGAATATCAGCTGATAATAATGCATCCAAATTGATTATTAAAGTTTCAAAAATCCTTTTGAAAACAAAAGCATCTCGTAAGACCACGCCACAAATAAAAATGCCGGGTTTTTACCTTACGATAGCTAAAACACTTTTTATAGAAATCCTCTGATATTATAATAGGGTCTATATACGAATACTTATAAAATAGCCGAAATTGTTACATGATTAAATTCCAGCTACTAGCTACAGTGTGGGTAATACAAACAAAACTCGTAAAAGGCTCGTAGGGTGAATGGATTTCCAACAATGACTAGGCACTGGGGTACCACCTGTCACAGTACGTGGTCTAGATCACAGTACCAAGGTGTACGCCAGCTCTCCTGCAACACGAGACCGGAACCATCCCTTAGTGGACAGTTTCGAATAAGATCACCCCACGGTTGGGATCCGCAAACGCACCACTCAGCCGAAATAAAAAGGGACATCTAGACAGGGATGACCTTACTCTCAAGTGGGGGCTACCCACGAAGCCTTGCTGCATAACCCCTGATTTTCAGTCATTCCCGGTTGATGAGGCTTGAGGCTAAGCGTTACCTTTTAGAACGTTTCACTTAGAATGCACATCGCCCACCTGACGATGTTCCGAAAGCATTCATCCAAACAAGTCCGTCCCGGGTTCGAACGGAACCGAAGGCACTACACCTACTACATCCATTTTTGAAATATCCTCAGGATTAGTAGCGACTAGCCCTTGCACTTCACTGCTCCATCTTCGACTCCGAATACGTTTTCCCACGAAACGTACAAACCGGATCGAAGTGGTTTTTGAGAAATAAATCTCTATCTCGATCTCTTCGAAACGATCAACGCATTTGTCCAATATTGATAGTCGGTGGTTTAACTATCAATTAACATTCACAAACATCCATCACACAATAAATAATTGCCCACATTATTTATTTCCTCAAAATATTTTTACAAGATATGTTTCCATTTTCAAATCCTTTTGAAACACTTTTCAAACCCAATTTCGTCATAGAATAGATTCTCAAATCTTTATTCCCTCTGAAACATCCAAGTACCTATATTTAAGGTTTAAAATAATTTAAATACTTTGTCCCTCAAAATACATTAAAACCATTTATATCAAATCTACTTACATACTTAATTTAAAATATACATATACTTTAAAAATATATTTCGAATAAAACTGCTTTATAAAATATAAACAATTAACTTTAAAATAAGTTAAGTCGTACTAGTTTTAAACATGAAGTTATGAATCCTTATACAATTTCAAATAAAGCTTTAATTGATTTTCTTCAAAATAGAACCATTTATAAAGTATAAATGATAATAATATTCTTTAACACATAATTCTAATTACCCTTTTAAAATAGTTACTTTTATAACTACTTTAATACATATTCAGTTCAAAAATCCTTACAACTTAAATAATTTTTCTTAAAACCATTCTTTAAATAAAACTCAAAACTCCTAACCTTTCAAAAATCATCTTTTAAAACGTACTTGGCATCTCAGGGAAATATACTTTCTTTTTAGGATAACCCAAGAATTCTCTTTATCAATCCAATCACGATTTACCCAATTCAATTTTACGTTCATCCCGTAAAATTCCTTCCCATACTTTAAAAACAGCTCCTTTTATTTTAAACACATTTCTATTTCCTGGAAATCACTTTCAAATACACGTTTAAATTATTTAAAATATGCTTTGGAAATCATTTAATTGAAAATAATACTTAAGGAAATATATAGGGTTTTCTAAAGTATTTTTAAATAAAATTTAACTTTAAACATTAGGTTATTAAATCAAATATTCATATTAAGATTTCCTTTTTAAAACTTAATACTACTTTAGCCTTTTATATTTAAATAAAATTAAAGACCATAATTACTAAATCAAATATTTGCTTTTACTTAAAACATTTTAAAATAATACTTCTTTCTAAAATATTACAAACATATTTAAACTGCAAATTTATAATTTGAAAGTTTTTCTTAAAAACAAAATAAATTTTCCAGGAGAAAGCATACTTCACATTCTTTAAAATAAATCTCACTATTCTTTAAACAATTCACATTTCCTTTATAGATCACATTCCCAACCTTTCAAATTATCAACAAGTTTCTTGAATTTAATTCCTTTTAAATTCTTCACTAAGGAATTTCTTTAATATCCTTTAAACCAAATTCATCTATTTATATTTAAAAAAAATTAGGTTGTATTCTCTCAATCACAGTACAACACAACTAAAATTTCAATTTAATTTATAACCGCATATAGATAAAATGCAGCATATCAGGATCTAAACAAATTATCACAGAACAATAAATAAGGTATATCACAATATAAATTAATTTCTATTTATGAGGGACCCAGTTGGATCCCTCCAACCTGTTTCCTTGCATCCACAGATATTAGTAAAACAACATATATCGATTCAATCATATTCAACTAATCAAGCAATTCATTTAAATATCGACTATTTAAATTAACTAATACTCCAGATGTGAGTGAGCTAAACTCACCTTGATTTTTAGGCGAGCGTTCAAATTTAAATTAAATCGAACGGCGTTCGATTTAACCTAAATTTCTACTTGCTCGGAATGATTCTCGAACTGCGCCACTACCAAGTACGCATCTCTGCGATTCCGGCGTTTCTCGTTTCGTCGAAATCTGATTACAAACGCATCAGATATTAATTTTTAAAGTTCGTATTAAAATTTATATAAACAATTAACCTTTCTTTTATTATTAATTACCAACCCAAAAGATCTGGCCACACATCCCCTTAAGAAGAAATCACGGCCGCACCCTATACATTCTTCTTCCTCACGCGCATGCAAGCTACAGGTCAAAGCCGAACCCAAAACAACCCCAAACCCTAATCGTCGATTCCACCATACTCGCTGAGACCATGGTCCAGCACCTCCACCTCGAAGCCATCCATCGCCTCAACCTCCACCCCAAAATTCATGAAGCTTGGTCACTTCCTTCATCGAGAAGGCGAGCTCGAACGCATGCCGCATGGTTCACAATTGCACCACCAAACAACGTGTAACATCCCGTATTTTTAAGCCATTGAATTTGAACATTTAATTCATTTTAAATGTTGAATATGGATTATAAATTGAATCTTGAAATAAAATAAGCTATAATTTTTAGTTATAGTAATTCTATTCAATTTCAAATAATCGAGAACAATAATTAAATATTGAATCGGGACTTTAATTGGTAACTGAATAATACTAATTCAATATTAGGATTGGGGTAATTGATAATTTCGAGTGTAAATGGAGATAAAATTAGATTCTAAAATTTAATTTAGGTCTAATTGGGTTTGAGTTTTAAAATTGGACCATTAGAAGAAATTAAAAGTTAACAGATTGAATTTGGGATTTTATATTAATTTAATAATAGGATTTAATAATATAAAAATGCAATTAATCGGATTTTGATTCGAAATGAGTCAAAATGATTGTTAATGTGATTATAAATGTTATATGATTTTTTGTATAGTTAATAAAAATTTTAAAAGTAAAATTTCAAGCGTTTCGTCAATTCTGAAAATCGCCCGATTTAATAGACGTGTTAAAATAGCCTTCCGGGGCACAGTCTCGGAATTCGACGAAACCAGTTCCATTGGATCCGTAATAGTTAGTTATTATCGGATTTCAATTTTCGTAGCAATCGGAGTTGTCGTTTAACCCCGGCAGCTCGAAACGCATCGAAATCGTTTTAATCGATTTAATTTTAAATTGATCGTTTAATTTCGTAACCCGCACATACAACCGAATTAGCTTACGAAACTTGTTCCATTGTGTCCGGAATGCTGAAAAACCCTAGAATTGCCTGTTGAAACGCGAGGATTGGAGTTTGTATGCATAGGTTGTTAAAATTTGAAGAACGAGATTAAATTAATATTAAATAATTATATATATATTAACTCTTTTTCTCAAAACCCTAGCAAAAAATAGAGGCCGCCGTTCCTTTTCGTATCAATGGCCTAAATCATCAGATTTTCGTCGTCATTTTGCGATCGATTCATCGCGTTTTAGAAGGTGCTTTCAACTGGAAAGCTGTAGATCTTGGGAAGAGCTTCACATCTCTACGGTTGAGATCGAGTTTAGTGGAGCGTGGGAGGCATGAGGTAGTCGCGTTCTCTGCGCGTTCAAGGGGATGTCGCGCCACCTTAGGGTGACCGAGTTTGGCAAGGTCACGGCCACAGGTAGAGCGCGCCTAGGCGCTCGTTCTGGTAGTACTCGATCGACCTATCATCGAGAGTGGAGGGCACGATGTTGAACCCTAATAGCTCGGTGATGGGTTCTTTATCGCGTGGACTTCCTGATGCTTGCGTGAGGAAGGGGAGTGCCGTGCGGCCTTGATTTCAAGCCTTGATCGTGCGGCCAGAAATTAGTTTGGGTATAATAAGATTAATTTTAAAAGAATTGTTTTGAAATTGGTAAATTAACTTTGAAAATTAATAACTCTTGCATGCTGTATCAGAATTTTACGAAACTGGCAACGTTGGAATCGCAGAGACGCGTACTACGTGATGGTGCAGATTCGGATTTATTCCGGGCAATTCGAAATTTGGGTTAAATCGGACATCGTCCGGTTTAATTTAAATTTCGAACGCTCGCCGAAACTCAAGGTGAGTTATCCTCACTCACATCTGGATACTAGTAAAGTTAGACAGTTAGTATTGATTGTTTGTTTGGATGTTTAGCTGTTTATGTTGATTATTATCAAATTGAATTGATATATATAGTTGTGCTAATATTTGTGGATGCAGGGAAAACAGGTTGGAGGGATCCAACTGGATTCCTCACTATATAGTGTTTATTTTTATAATTGATGTTGATGCCTTTATATATATTGTGATGGATAAATTTGGGATTAAATTGTATTGTGATATTGTAGGATAAACTACAAACCCAGAATGTTAATTATAGAGAAATTTAGAGTTTTAATTATAAAGAAATTAAATCGGGTTTCAAGAGAAATTAGGAAATTAATAAATAAGGAATTTAAGGGAATGCAAACTTTTGAATCTGTTTGGATGGAAAACTAAAATAAAATTGTATTGGAATGTTGCTGAATAAATTATAAATTCAAAATCTAATTTAAATGGGTAAATTGAATTTTAGACAAATAAGTGATATTGTTAAATAATGAATTTAAAAGAATTAAAATTTGAAATCTATTTAGAATGGAATTGAAAAATTGTAAATCTGGAATGATTAATAAAGAGAAAGGTTATTAGTTGATAAATGGGAAAGTAAAATTTATGTTATTAAAATATAAAACTAAATTAAAATAGTTTGACAGAAATCGTGAGAAGGATTTCTGTGATGTTTAAGTGGAAATGAGATTCCCTGGGAAAAACCAAGTTCGAGTTTAAACTGATTCTATAAAAAGAAAGTTTTAAAAATTCAAACTCGTTTAAAAATGTGTTTGGAAATTATTATTTTAAATAATTATTAATAATTAGCAATAGTAAATTTTATAAAATATCTTAGTAACTATTTTTACAAATTGATTTGTTTTAAAAGACTAGTTTTGGCCTAAGTTATTTAAATTAGGATTTAACCCTTTTAAAACCTTATTATTAAGTTTAGTTTAAATTAAAACTCTTATTTACAATTGTTAACTCCGTTTAGGCAACGAGTCAAGGTCTGGGCCGACTCACGACTTAAGGTTCTTAACGGTTCAAAAGGGATCCACTACTCGAGAAGCCTCACGACTCAACAGGCAACCGACTCAACAAGCAACCCAACATGCTACCGACTCAACAAGCTAACGAGTTAAAACTTAAGGCGACTTTGAGGAGTGGAGCGACTCAAGGGATTAACTGTGTATGGGATAGACCGACTCAAGTTCTCTAACGACTCAACGACCTAAGGTGTCAAATGACCTAACTGACCCAAGTTCTCTACCGACCTACGACCTATGGTAGGTCGTTCACGACCTAGCTTGAGTCGTCCACGACTTAAAGCTACTAAGTAGAAATCCAATGCCGCCTCATCTTGGACCACGACCTATTAACTCGCAGACGAGTTAGGACTTGTGCTATATACAGAGGACCGTAGACGCTCCGATACGAAGTCTGGGCTCAACCAGTTGAGTCGCCCACGACTTACGACTCATCCTGAGTCGGTCACGACTTACGACTCATCTTGAGTCGGTCACGACTCATGACTTAACAATTCCAGCGCCTAGAAATTTGCCTATAAATACGCAACGACCTCCAACGTTCAAAGGACTTTTGGCTGATTCTCTTCAAGCGCCGTTACTCTGCTGCATTCTAAACCAATTCAACACTTAAGGCTCCCAAGACACGAAGAACACTACAAACAACTTCGAGAAAAGATCACACACATCCAACATGGATTTGAAGACTCTAATCTCCATTGAAGTTTAAGCTACTTGTTCTAAGTGACTTGTAATTCAAAGTGTATTGTACTTGGAAAGAATTGTATCAGCTTGTAACGAGATCATCAATAAAAGTACTTAAAGTGGACGTAGGCTATACCATTAAGCCAAACCACTATAAAATTGTTGTTGTTTACTGCTTTTCCGCTATCATCTGCTTGTAATCTGTTCCCGAGTTATCGGGTGGTGCTTTCACAACTATAACTCATACACCGGGGTGTTAGCGTTCAAATTTTAGCGTTAACATTTTTGGTGCTTTCACTGAGAAATCGAACTCAGGCGAGTTATCATCATTGCTTCACAGAGGTTTGTAGAGAGAATTTCCTTGAAAACCAGAAGTCTATCCGAGATTATGGCTCCTGGAAAGAAGAGTAGATCTGTCAGGTCTGGGAATATTCAAGAGGGAACATCCGCTTCCCCTATATCGAATCAAGCCACTCCAGCTGTCGGAGTTACAAAGACAGAGCTGGATGCAGCAATTTTAGGGCTGAACCAACAGATCAATGCCCAAAATGCACAACTCGAGGCTCAAAATGCCCAGAATGCCCTAATTCTAAATAGGTTGAACGATCTACTTGGGGCAAACCGTCAACCAGCAGGTAATGAGAGGAATTTTGCTGGCAACCATCATGATGCTGAAGAAAGAAATGCTCCTGAAAGGGCTGCTAGCCCCTTTGAACAAACACTTCCAGAGGTTGGTGGATCTAGAACTCGACATGATGAGGAGTATCTTTCTGGAATGGTCCGACAAATTATGAAAGAGAGTATGCAGAGGGTTGAAGACGATAAAGAATGGGGTTTCGCCCCAAGTAAGACTCCATTTACTGAGAAAATCTTAAAGGCTGAATTCCCAAGGAAGTTTGTCCCTCCAACCATTCCAGCTTACAAGGGGACAAGTGATCCGAACGAATTCCTATACAAATATGATTGGCACATGACAGGTGCCAGAGCCTCTGATGAAATAAAGTGCCGATATTTCCCTGTGTATCTCGAAGGCGTAGCTCTTCTTTGGTTCACCAAGCTGCCCGTCCGATCTATCGATCAGTTTTCTGACTTGACCCGGAAGTTCAAGGAGCAATTCAGACTATATGCCTCAAAAGCCAAAGATATCATGTCACTGTCAAGTTTGGAGCAGAGTCCAGGAGAGACTATCAGATCTTTCTTAAACCGCTTTAATATACCGTTAGCCGAGGTGGACAATGCAGAACCGCGAATGATATTGACTTATCTGATGAAGGGTATTCACAAGTCGAGCAAATTTGGGAAATGGCTAAACATGAAGGAACCAAATTCCCTTGAAAAATTCTATAAAAAAGCAGATGAATTCATACGCTTAGAAAGCCGTCCCGTACCGGTAAAGGCAGTGTTGGAAAAAGCTGAAGATAACACTGTTGCTCCACGCATGAATGAATCTGTAGGGCAAAAAAGGGAAAATAACAATGTGAAGAAGCAGAGTAATCTGAAGAAGCCCCGATCCTTCAAGCCATCAGAGTGTACTCCTTTATCAGATACGCCGGAGCGTATCTACCTCGCCATTAAAGATTCTGTTGACTTTCCTAAGCCTCCTCCTCTAAGGACCGGGAAAAAGGCTATACAGAGTGGGAAGTTCTGCCGCTTCCATAATCAACCCGGTCACGAGACTGACGAGCGCCGCCAGTTGAAAAATCTGATTGAAGAGTTGCTAAGGAAAAACAAACTGCAGCAATTTGTGAAAAAGAATAGCAACAATCCTGCTTCATCTAGTCAGGGGCAACAGGCTCCTACTCAACAGCCTAGGACGATTGAGAAGGCTGCAGGGCATGAATCTGGAAGGCCCATTATTAATGTCATTACAGGAGGACCTCACCCAGCAGGCAGAAGCTGGGGTGAGATGGAAAGGTATACCAGAGCTTTAAAGTATGTGCCGACCGAGGAAGATGTATTTGTTTTGGAAGGTGCTACGCCCTTGAAGCAACAAAGAACTTTCGATGATGATATTGTGTTCAAAGCTAGAGATTTCGCAGGTATTGAAGCTCCTACCTTGGATCCCTTAGTCATCTCAGTTGGTATCGGGCCAGCTATCGTCAGAAGAGTTCTCATTGATTGTGGCGGATCCTGCAATATTCTCTTTAAGAAAACATTCGACCAAATGAAAATCCCTATGGCTGATGTGCAAGCCTCATCGCAGAAAATTTCTGGTTTCACTGGGGAGCTAAAGCAGCCGGTAGGGACCATTGATTTGTTTGTGGAACTTGGAGAAGGAGAGAGAAAAGTGGTCCGCAAGCAAACTTTTGTGATTGTCGACGAATTTTCTGCTTACAATGCTTTCCTTGGTCGTCCAACTCTGGCAGCGTTCAAAGCTGTTCTTGCCCCGTGGTGCCTCACTATTAAATTCCCTACAGACAATGGAGTAGGAGTTATAAAAGGTGATCAAAATGCTGGGCGAGAGTGCTATCTGACATAGCTACGAGAAACCAGAAAAAGAGAAATGGGAAAGAATGCGGCAGCCCCAGTCCGCATCAAAGAACCGGCCTTGTAGCAATTACAGGGCGGACCCTGCACTGGCGAGCACAGCGGAGCAAGGAAAGAGATGGACCCTAGAAAAGTCAGTGCAGGGGAAAATAGAGTGGTACCGGTGGAAATGACAATACCAATACCTGTTGACCCAAAGGACCCAAACAAAGTGTTGAATGTGGGTTCACAACTTAATGCGTCAATTCAGAATATCTTAATATCTTTTTTAAAGGCAAATCTGGATGTTTTTGCTTGGACTCATGCCGATATGTGTGGAATATCCCCAGAAGTTGCAGTGCATGCTCTAAATATTGATCCAAAATTTACACCTGTAAAGCAGAAAAGGAGAACTCAAGGTCCAGAAAGGTCGGCGGCATTAAAAGAAGAAGTTGATCGGCTCATGGAGAATAATTTTATCAAAGAGTCTACCTATCCGAATTGGGTTTCAAATCCAGTGCTGGTTAAGAAAGCCAACGGAAAATGGAGAGTATGCATCAATTTTTCAGATCTAAACAAGGCCTGCCCCAAAGATTGCTTCCCATTACCTAGAATCGACCAATTGGTAGACGGAACAGCGGGACACGAATTGTTATCTTTTATGGATGCTTACTCCGGATATAACCAGATCATGATGCATGAGCCGGACCAGGAGGATACGAGCTTTATCACCGACACCGGTCTTTACTGCTACAGAGTTATGCCCTTCGGGTTGAAGAATGCAGGGGCAACATACCAAAGACTCGTTAATGCTATGTTCAAACCGCAACTGGGCAAGACTATGGAAGTCTACGTCGATGACATGTTAGTAAAGTCTAAGAAAGCGGTGGATCACATAGAACACTTAGCAGACATGTTCGCAGTCCTCCGAAAATACAGAATGAAGCTCAATCCTTTAAAATGTTCATTTGGAGTGGAATCCGGCAAGTTTTTAGGTTTCATCGTGAGCGCTAGGGGCATTGAGGCCAGTCCAACTCAAATTACTGCATTGAAAGAAGTCAAAGCCCCTAGAACAAAGAAGGAATTGCAAAGTCTCAATGGAAAAGTCGCCGCCTTGAGTCGGTTCGTTTCCAAAGCCACAGATAAATGCATCCCATTCTTTGACGCCCTAAAGAAAGGAAAGAAAAACTTCGATTGGACTCCCGAATGCCAAAAAGCCTTTGATGAATTGATTCGCCATATGGAGACGCCTCCAATACTTTCTAGGCCTGGCGATGGCGAGGATCTTCTTATATACTTGGCAGTATCATCTCATGCTTTAAGTGCAGCGCTGATACGGGAAGACAAAAGGATTCAACATCCAGTCTACTATATCTGCAAAAGACTCACTGGGGCAGAGATGAATTACTCTAAGTTGGAAAAACTCGCCTATTGCTTACTAATTGCGTCTAGGAAGTTGAGGCAATATTTTCAAGCTCATCCTATTAGAGTCCTCACTGATCAACCTTTAAAGCAAGTCCTGTTTCGCCCTGAAACTTCGGGTCGTCTTCTAAAGTGGAATATTAAACTCAGTCAGTATGACATCACTTATCATCCCCGGAAAGCAATCAATGGACAAGCTTTAGCGGATTTCATTGCAGAATTTACAGATAAGGGTAACAGTGAGGAAGAAACTGTCGACAATTCCCCGATCCAGTGGAAGTTATATGTCGATGGTGCGAGAAACGACTACTGTTCTGGAGCCGGAGTTGTACTTGAGACTCCTGAAGGTCGATCATTATGCTATGCACTAAGATTGGAATTTCCTTCAACAAGCAATGAAGCAGAATACGAAGCCCTTATCGCTGGCTTAAGGATTGCTAAAGAATTAAACAACCGAGCGTTATAGATATTCAGTGATTCTCAGCTTATTGTATGCCAAGTCAGAAAGGAATTCCAAGCAAAAGGGGGAAATCTGCCCGCCTACTTGTCAAAGGCTTGGGAACTCCTGGGTGATTTCGATCATTACATGATAAGTCACATTCCTCGAGAAGAAAACATGAAAGCAGATTCTCTCGCAAAGTATTCGAGCACAGGCGAAGCTCAATTTCTGGGGCTAACTCCAGTAGAGGTCCTGTCGACTCCTAGCATTGATGAGATGGACATTGATTGGATCATGAGCATGTCTCAAGAGCAAGAATCATGGATGACTCCGATAATGGAATATCTGCTCAATGGATCCTTACCAGGGAACTCAAAAGAACGACAAAAGCTACTGAGAAAAGCCTCTCGATACATAATCCAGGATGGCCGGTTATACAGACGGGGATTCTCAATGCCATTACTTCGATGTGTATCCAGGGAAGAGTCTAAAGCAATCCTAGCAGAGGTACACGGAGGAGAATGTGGTGATCATTCAGGTGGTCAAACATTAGCAAAGAAAATTCTCCGATACGGGTATTTTTGGCCAGAAATTAATCGAGATGCAGCAGAGTATTCCCGAAAATGTGACAAATGTCAAAGATTCGCCAAAATTCCTAGAGCTCCTTCCACTGAACTCACACAGATGGTCAGTCCATGGCCGTTTGCAATATGGGGAATAGACCTTGTAGGACCGTAACCAACTGCCAAATCTGGAATTAAATATGATATTGTTGCTGTAGATTATTTTACTAAGTGGGCAGAAGCTGAACCACTGGCTACTATCACCTCAAAGAAGATGATAAGTTTTGTGACTAAAAACATCATTTGCAGATATGGTGTGCCTCAAAAAATAATTACAGATAATGGGACTCAGTTTGAAAGTGAAGAATTCCAAGATTTTTGCGAGCGATTCAAAATCCGGAAAAGCTTCTCAGCAGTAGCTCATCCGTAGGCAAACGGGCAAGTGGAAGCCGTGAACAAAATTATTAAGTCAACCATCAAGAAGCAACTTGAAAGAGCAAAAGGTGGTTGGGTCGATAAGCTACCACTGGCACTATGGGCATACAGAACCACTCACAAAACTGCGACTGGGCACACCCCGTTTTCATTGGCATACGGGTCAGAGGCAATGATTCCAGTAGAAATAGAAGTCCCTTCACACAGAAGAATCCATTTCAATCAAGCAGAAAACGAAAAGCTACAACTCGAAGCGCTAGATCTCCTTGATGAAAAAAGAGATGAGGCTAACCTCAGAATTGCAGCTCATCAGCAAGAATAGCCAGACATTTCAATTCCAAAGTTCGCCAACGCAGCTTTGAGATTGGAGACCTAGTCCTGAAGAGAATTATGACAGCGACAGGTGTGTTTGGGCCAAATTGGGAAGGACCATATGTCATAAGTCAGAAGCTTCTTGACGGCACATTCAAACTCACCACTGTTGAAGGAGATCAAATTCCAAGGGCATGGAATAGCAACCATTTGCGTCCATACTTTACTTGAAAATTTTGTTGAAATATTGTAAAAAGAATTATGAATGTATGATTCTTGTAATTGAAGGCAATTGTAAAACTGATGCAAGTAAATAATGAAAGAATATAAAGTGGATGTAGGCCCAATTTCCTGGCCGAACCACTATAAATCTTGTGTTCCTTATTATTATTACATATATGCTTTATTTTCGATATAAAAAGTACATAGAATGTATTGCTGAAATGTTGATTTAAATTTTTGCAGACAATGGAAGTGAAACTTGCACATAAAAAGACCAAGTGATTCTCGCCAAATTTCAAGTCACAAAAGCCCCGAATTCAAATCCTAGATAGGAAGTACTTCAATTGAACGGCCTATGATTTCGACAGAAACGGGTCTTTACTAATAATTTGAGATCGTTTGAACAAACAAACATCCAATTAAGAAGCTAATGCTCGTACTCATGAAATTGCCTGACAATGAAGCACACTTCCTTGGACTAAACAAGTTACTTGTAAAAAAAAAAAAAGGAGGGCAGAGGATCATTGAAAAGGCATAAGCAAGTGGACAGAGGAACAACCAAAGCCATCATCGGCAGCACAAGTCCTCTTCGGAGGCACAACTCTTCGGAGGATAAAGACCTCTAATGGGTCATACGCCACAAAAAAAGAAAGTTCTCTACTCAACAAAAAAGATTGGAGGAGTCATGACCCTCCAACCATGAGAGAGTAACTTCCAGGCGATGAAAACCCTCTCTGAGGCACATTTCACCAGGAGTTGAAGTGTAACGATCGCTCTTCGGAATTTCACTTCACCAGAGTTGAAATGCAAACAAAATAAAGACCTCTTCGGAGGCACATTTCACCAGGAGTTGAAGTGTAACGACCGCTCTTCGGAATTTCACTTCACCAGAGTTGAAATGCAAACAAAATAAAGACCTCTTCGGAGGCACATTTCGCCAGGAGTTGAAGTGTAACAACCGCTCTTCGGAATTTCACTTCACCAAAGTTGAAATGCAAAACAAAATAAAGACCTTCCTGGAAGCCCACGTTTCACCGAGATTGAAATAAAACTTCCAAGTGTGGAAACGTGAAAAGGCTTTCTTCGAAGGCACAACTCTTTGGAGATACACGTTTCACCGAGATTGAAATAAAACTTCCAAGTGTTGAAACGTGAAAAATCCCTCCTTAGAGGTATAACCCCCTCCCAGGGACACAATTAAAATAAAGACCTTCCTGGAAGCCCACGTTTCACCGAGATTGAAATAAAACTTCCAAGTGTTGAAACATGAAAAGGCTTTCTTCAAAGGCACAACTCTTTGGAGGAACACGTTTCACCAAGATTGAAATAAAACTTCCAAGTGTTGAAACGTGAAAAAATCCCTCCTCAGAGGCGCAAATTTCTATTCTAAAAAAAAAAAAAAAATCCTCATCAAGGGCATACTTTAACTTTCAAAGGAAGAATTAAAGTTAAAGTACCCTTCAGGGGCCCGCTTCACCACATAGAAGAATTCACTTGGCAAGATGTATGCATACGCAAAAGGAAAAAGTGATTTCTTCGAAGGACAAAGCGTAAAAACTTATATGAAGGAAGTCGCATTCTACGAAAATTCTCTTCGAGAATGAAGTAATTATTCTTCAGAAAATGAGAGTGCAAGTCCCCTCAAAGTATACGATATTGCAGTAAGCTCATGGTATAGGGGCAACATGGTATAGTTACATACAAAATGGTATAGCTATGTCGGTAAAGTACGCTCAAACAGCATACCACAAGCTCACCGCAATATCATATAAATAAACTTGTGCAAAAATGAAATATCATATAAATAAACTTGTGCAAAAATGAATAATAAATGCATTCTCAAATTCAAACAAAAGTCTGTACAAATAAAGGATCATTTTATTCAATTGCAGATACAGGTTTCAAAATAAAAAAGCAGGGGCCGGTGCCTGCACAACATCCGACCATTACACAAAAAAGGAGTCAAAAAAGCCCGAAGTCCGACTCTTCACTTCTTCTTGCCACCTTTGGACCCTTTGCCCGGCCGAATGATTAATTTTTCAGGTCTACCTATAGGCATAAGAGAAGAAGGAGAGGGAGGTGCAACCGGTGCAACTTCCGGTTCCTCTTCAGTAGTGATGATTTTCTTCCCCCTCCTCTTCGATGTTCCATACTTCTTTCTTCTCTTCGAAGAAGACTCACTCCCTGGAGTAACAAGAGCGGACAAAACTACGTCATCAGAGGGAGTCTGCTCCGGAGAGATCTCGCCTCCTTCAAGTCCCTTGTCCTTCTGCTCTTGCGAAGCAATAGGGTCATCCAAGCCATGAAGAGCCTCAATCTGTTCCTCTTGTGACCCGGGTTGTGAAGCAGAAGGAGGAGTCGCCTGAAGAGACGGAGGAGGGATAACTGGAGGAAGAGAAGTCTGCACAACACTTGGCGTTTCAACTGCAGAAGAAAAGAAATTAAAAATATTAGTATCTCCCCGAGAGAAGAGAGATATGGGTTTGTCGAGATTCAAGAAGTAATTGAGAAGCTCATTAAACTTTTGAGGAGTAAGCAAGCGATCCACCTGAATCGGACCAATATCAAAATTACCTGAAGATGTTTGCTTCGTAAGTTCAATCTCATAATTCTGAGCCCCGATATCTTCCAAAGCCTCATCATCAGTAGGGGTGATTACCCCGGTTCTTATAGGAGGCGGCGAATGAGCACTAGAGCCTGTAATGTCCACTTCGGGAGAAACTAAAGGGCGTTCAGAAGAGGTAGGCGGTATTTCTTTCTCAGAATGTTCACCTTCCGCCATTCCGACCCGTACCTTGGCGAGTTGCTCTTTTCCCTTGGCAAGAGTGGCACGGGCATCATCATCGAGATAATGCTCTTCAAGAGCTGTCTCAGCGTAGCCAGCACCTTTACCACCTAGCATATCAAGTGCTGCCTCCCAGACTTCAGCTAATGTAATTTCGTACTTGGGGCCTAGAAAGGCAAGGCTGCCACGTCCCAAAATGCTGTGCAGATAAAAATCAAATAATGTGGAGCTAATGTCAGCTTTGGTTGCTTGATGAGCCTCTTCGGCCGCAAGTTTACCAGCTACAGCCTCATCACACTCCTTTTTGGCCATAGCAAGTCGAGTTTTTAACAACTCTATCTCCAAGCTTTGAGAGCCGGTTTGTTCTCGCAGCTGTACAGTTTCAGCAAGATATTCTTCTATGACCTTTTCCTTATGTGCAAGCTTATCTTCGACTGCCCTTTGACTGGCATGCACATCTCGTACTTGTTGCTGAAGCATGCTCTCCTTTTGAGAATAGGAAGTTGATGAAGTAACTAATTCTTCCTTAAGCTTTTCCACTTCCGCTTCCAGCTTTTCATTATAGGAAGCAATACTTCTCATTTCGGCGTCATGCTGTTCGAGAGTCTTCTGCCACTCAGCCTTATCGTTCTCCATTGTGAGCATGGCCTCGAGATTGGCTCGGTTAACCCTCTGAAGCTCGTCGACAAGTTTTTTCCAGTTCGACATTCTTTCAATATCGGTCCTGACAGTATCAAGATTTCGCAGCATAGCCGATTTGTCGAGAGGAACCAAGTTGAGATCAAACCGAACCCCTCTCAGGAACCACTGAGGGAATCGACTTTGAAGAGTGGGAGGACCTTGCCCAACTTGGTGTGCGGGCCGGTTGATGATTGCTTGAATGTCGGAGCGAACGGGAGCAGGAGATTGAGCAGGAACATGTTCAGAAGCTGTCGGCATTGTTTCTTCGGTAAGTCTAGCCCGCTTGCTAGAAGAATCGTCTATGTGACCTTTACCTCTCTCATCGTGAGCTTTTCTCTTTTGAGTATCATCATCTCTGTGGGGAGGGTCGTGTCTTTCTTGTTCCCTTCGGTGACGTTCTTCATATGCTCGTCTCTCGTCGACTTTCCTGATGGCCCTCTCTTCGTCCGATTCTCTGTAAGAAGGGAGGTAACGCCTGTAATCACACTGGCTACGCCTCCCGTAGCGCTGGAAATCATCATAGTACGAGCCGCTGCGCCCCATAAGAGAATCTGGAATAAAAGCAATAAGCTTTAGAAATCTTTAGAGTATAAGAAGATAAGTGCGTAGAAGTGATAAAAAATCCTAAGTGTTGTGTAACGTGTAAACTACACGCATCGAGTTACAAACCACTCTGTGGAATAGAGGTAGTGATAACTTGAGTAGGAGGGGTTGACATCTGTTGTAGAGAAGATGTCGCCTCGATTACAGAAGAGATGGTTTTGGAAACATCATCTTTGAAAAGTTCTTGAGAAGTCACAATTAAATCGCTCAACCCCTCGAAAACATCATCACCATCATGTTTTTTGGGACTAGCTTTTTCAACCCCTTCGTCGGCAGATCTTCCGGAAGATCGTGGAGTTTCTTCCTCTTCGATAACTGGGGCAAGTGCAGACTTATCAGACGGTCCCGCAACGTCCTTCGGAATGGAACATCTCACCAGTGGAGTTTCCATAGAGGTTCCTCCCTGCATGTGCTCTTTAATAGAGACCGGGGCATCAGGAGTTTCCGCCGGAGAATCAGAAATTTCAGTTGGAACTTCACGAAGTTGAGTAAAGCGAGAGGAATGAAGAAGCCCGTATTGATGTAGAAATTCATCATTTAACAAAAACTTGATGCTCCTCTCTTCTGCCGCCACGGCGTTCAATCTCTCGAAAATTTGTTTATAGCATGGATCTCTAGAGGGAGGAGGAAGCGCTAAAACAGGGAAAAATAAAGAAGCCAAGTTAGCAGTTAGCAACTCAGGTTTCGAAAAGCCCAAGAATGGAAAAGTAAAAACAGGAAAATCTTACTTCCTACTCTCCAGATGGCATAAAACCCTGGAGGGAAACGAACAAAGAAATACCGATTTAGAAATCCATGAACGCTATCAGAAAGATCGGTGATGAGTTTTCGGTTTCGAGCACTCCTTATGATTACGATAGAGGGATGATCTTTAATCTTTGTGAATGAACAGAGGTAGCAGATTTCCTCAAAGCTCGGTAATCTGTCCAGAACTTTACTAAAAAGCACACATAACCCCATCAGAATGGCATGGCCATTGGGGTGCAATTGGAATGGAGAGATAGATAATCGAAGCAGGAACTGCCGAAGGAAGTCATTAAAAGGGGGTATGGCACCGCTCAAGCACATTTGGCGGTTGACAGCAATAAAGCCAGAAGGAGGCCTATCTGCAGTATCATTTGGCCCCGGCAGTAAGGCATCAGCTTCGGCAATGCCAAACTGGGTGAGCAATTGAGTAAACACCCGCTGATTCAGAGTGGTGGGAGTTCTCTCCGGAGGATTATTCAACAAGTTGGCTACTGGGAAGACATCTTCAGCCTGGCTCATCGGTTCTTCTTGTTGAGATGTCATTCTACACAAGCAACTGGGTGTTCAAATGCGAAGGTGCACGTTTCCTAAAAGTGTGAAGTGTTGTGCAGAACTAATAAAAATAACAAGTAAATATAACTGGAATTAAACTGGTTGACGATTGATCGGCTATGGTAATTTCAGAACTTGTTAATTTAGAGTTCAAGCATAATATTAGTGCAGGCTGGTCAGTTTCAATTGATTGTTTCAGTGTTGCTTTAATATTCTACTTGAAATCGATAGCACTTCGTTCACACGATTTGTTTAAGTTAATTATCTGTTATTAACTAATATGTCATTTGATATGGGCAATCGATGACAGTATATTCGTCCCAGTTTTCTGTGAATGTTGTATTGAACAGGTTGTTAGCCTGCAAGTCAAAATAACCTGTGAATGAATGCAATAAAATTCAACAGTTCAAAGTTAATGCAATGGTCCAAAATTCAAACAGAATTCACGCAAGTCATAACTCGTCAACGGTTCAAAAGTTCTGAGTCGGCAATGCCCTAAGTCATGAGTCGTAGAAATAAGGAGATTATCTCCAAGTCTTATCTCAGCAACGACTCAAGGCTTAGGTCGTGGAGTATGTTAAAGAAGCCCTGGTTCAAAATAATAAGTAAATCTCCAAGTCTTATCTCGGCCACGACTCAAAGGTTTTATCTCGGCCATGACTCAAAGGTTTTATCTCGGCCACGACTCAAGGGTCTTATCTCGGCCACGACTCAAAGGTTTTGTCTCGGCCACGACTCAAGGCTTAGCTCGTATCATGGTTGAATCGCGAGGGTCGCTGGATCATACAAAAATAGCCGAGTCAAACCTACGGCAATGTTCGAATCAGTCTGACCCATTAACCATCTAACTCCTAACCCATTAACCATCTAATCCATGACCCGATAACCCAATAACCTCGCAATGGTTAACCCTAGTTCCATCACACCACTAGGTCGCCTCAAATCTCAAATCGTTACAAGTAAGACCAAACCGCCTGCCTTTAATCCATCAATGTCCGATGTAATAGTATTCGCAAGGATAAGGGGGAAAAACAGAAGCGGAGATCGGCAATCATCAGCAATTGAAAAAAGATGCAAAATCTCTTACACGATGTGATGCTAAAGATGATCGAAAATAAATCAGGTTGGAATCGCCTTTGAGAGCTCGAAGATGCGTTAATGGCAAACACGGTTCAAAGGATAAGAAATGAGAAGAAGGAAGTAAGGGGAACGACTCAAGTCTTTTATAGCTTTGAGCAGTGGCAGTTGGATCGGCACACGAGTTAAGATGAGTCGAAGCACACGACCTACGACTTAGGCGTGAACTTCGAGGGGCAAATGTTAACTCCGTTTAGGCAACGAGTCAAGGTCTGGGCCGACTCACGACTTAAGGTTCTTAACGGATCAAAAGGGATCCACTACTCGAGAAGCCTCACGACTCAACAGGCAACCGACTTAACAGGCAACCGACTCAACAGGCAACCGACTCAACAAGCAACCCAACATGCTACCGACTCAACAAGCTAACGAGTTAAAACTTAAGGCGACTTAGAGGAGTGGAGCGACTCAAGGGATTAACGGTGTATGGGATAGACCGACTCAAGTTCTCTAACGACTCAACGACCTAAGGTGTCAAATGACCTAACTGACCCAAGTTCTCTACCGACCTACGACCTATGGTAGGTCGTTCACGACCTAGCTTGAGTCGTCCACGACTTAAAGCTACTAAGTAGAAATCCAATGCCGCCTCATCTTGGACCACGACCTATTAACTCGCAGACGAGTTAGGACTTGTGCTATATACAGAGGACCGAAGACGCTCCGATACGAAGTCTGGGCTCAACCAGTTGAGTCGCCCACGACTTACGACTCATCCTGAGTCGGTTACGACTTACGACTCATCTTGAGTCGGTCACGACTCATGACTTAACAATTCCAGCGCCTAGAAATTTGCCTATAAATACGCAACCACCTCCAACGTTCAAAGGACTTTTGGCTGATTCTCTTCAAGCGCCGTTACTCTGCTGCATTCCAAACCAATTCAACACTTAAGGCTCCCAAGACACGAAGAACACTACAAACAACTTCGAGAAAAGATCACACACATCCAACATGGATTTGAAGACTCTAATCTCCATTGAAGTTTAAGCTACTTGTTCTAAGTGACTTGTAATTCAAAGTGTATTGTACTTGGAAAGAATTGTATCAGCTTGTAACGAGATCATCAATAAAAGTACTTAAAGTGGACGTAGGCTATACCATTAAGCCAAACCACTATAAAATTGTTGTTGTTTACTGCTTTTTCGCTATCATCTGCTTGTAATCTGTTCCCGAGTTATCGGGTGGTGCTTTCACAACTATAACTCATACACCGGGGTGTTAGCGTTCAAATTTTAGCGTTAACAACAATCAAGATTTATATCCTAATAAATGGTTTATTTAAATATTTTGGAATTATATTTTGAGTAATACCTAGCAATAACTTACATATTTTGAAGTAAATTCAAAGAAGTGTTTTAACTATTTTTTAAATCTAAATTGTTTTGAACTTGGGTATTTCCAATGGGAATATACGGTAAAGGATTTACCTTGTAAAGGAAGAACTTTGGGAATTGTTTTCAAATGGGTTTTGGAAATTTGAAAATATATCTTTTAAAGACATTAGAGGCAAATAAATAATGTGGGAATTATTTATTGTGTGATGGATGCTTGTGGATGTTTATGAATATAATTGATAGTTAAATAACCGACTATCAATAATTGGACAAATGCGTTGATCGTTTCGAAGAGACCGGGATCGAGATTTATTTCTCGAAAACCACTTCGATCCGGTTTGTAATTTTCGTGCGATAAAACGCGTTCGGAGTCGAAGATGGAGCAGTGAAGTGCAAGGGCTAGTCGCTACTAATCCTGAGGATATTTCCAAAATGGATGTAGTAGGAGTAGTGCCTTCGGTTCCGTTCGAACCCGGGACGGACTTGTATGGACGAATGCTTGCGAAACATCGTCAGGTGGACGATGGGCATTCTAAGTGATAACGTTCTAAAGGTAACGCTTAGCCTCAAGCCTCATCAACCGGGAATGACTGAAAATCAGGGGATATGCAGCAAGGTTAGGTGGGTCATGCCCAAGCAGGACAAGATATTTCCCCTGTCTAGATGTCCCTTATATATATTTCGGCTTAGTGGGTGGTTGGTCGCGCCAATCACGGGGTTTATCTTGTTCGGGACTATTCAGTAAGGAATGGTTCCGGCCTTGTGTTGCAGGGGATGAAGGGAGTAGTCCTCAGTACGGTGATCTAGGCCCCGTACTGTGACAGGTGGTACCCCAGTGCCTAGTCATTGTTGGAAATCCATTTTCCCTACGAGCCTTGTACGAGTTTTGTTTGTATTACCCACTTCGGTGGCTAGTAGCTGGAATTTAATAGATGTAACAATTTCGGCTATTTTATAAGTATTTGTAAATAGACCCTATTATAATATCAGAGGATTTCTATAAAAAGAGTTTTAGCTATCGTAAGGTAAAAACCCGACATGTTTATTTGTGGCGTGGTCTTACGAGATGCTTTTGTTTTTCAAAGGATTTTTGAAACTTTAATAATCAATTTGGATGCATTAGTATTCAGCTGGTATTCCAGACTGACTCGGGTGTTATTTCATTATAATGCTCGGGTCAGACCGAGTATTATTTGTTCAGGTCAGGATGCTTTGGAGCAGGAGAGGAGTTGGAGTCCGAGACGTATTATATTTACCTATATACATATATATATATATATCCGCTTCTATGATTACATGGTATGTCTGATTTGTGATTGATTGATGTATGAGATACTTCGATGATATGATGTATAAAACAGTGATAGATTTCATTTTGTGTAAAGTTCTATATTTACTATTATATTTTATTCCGCTGCGACTGTGAGATTCTGATATTGTTTAGTTTTCTTCTTCTTCTACTCTTCTTCTTTAACCCTAATGGTTCGTAATTCTGTGCCACTTGAGTTAATAGAGGTAGAATAGTGTTGATTCAAGGGGTACGGATTTGCGGGCTGTCACACTTGGTATCAGAGCTTAGGTTGGCGACAACCTAGGCTTTGGTGGGGAAATTACTCATTTAATAGAGTCAATAGTACTCTATAATGAGTTGAGTGTAATAATAGCTATGAGAGCGTACTTGTTAGTGCATATAAAATTGTTTTTCTACTGTGTTGACTTATCGGTTGAGTGTTTATGAATTCTGGTCGGTACGGGAAGTACAACCGTATCGATAGGGGTTTCTAAACTCTTAAACAAGGTAAACCGACATAGTATTGTTTTTTTTAGATGGGTAAATGAAATAATTTTACCCAAGATTATATTTTGATATAAAAGAAATAATTTTCTAGCTTATTATATATTGGGTGTTTGTTGGTTGTTAATACCATGATCAAGTAAGAATCTTGAATTTGATCAAAATTTGAAATAATAAGCTAATAAGAATTTAAATATTAAAATGGTTTATAACCCAATAGAATTAATTAAATATGTTGTGGATAAGAAGTGAAATTAAAATTTGAATTGAACCAGAATTTAAATCCCGGAAGTTTTGGAAAGAATTTTAAAGGTAATGGAAATAAAAGGGTTTGGGAAATTTAAAATCCTAGGAAGGCTTGAAATGTTTTCCAATGTATTGAAGGTAATGATGAAATATTATTTTGAGTAATATGTTTGAATGGGAAACTGTTTTGAAATGAATTTGGGAAAGTAAGAAGCATTGAACTCACTTCAATCGCTGGAAAATAATCCTGATGATGCTGGCCACATCATTAGAATTCATTTTCGAGTTTCTAAAGTGAGGGATTGCTTCCCTAATATTTGGTTATGGTATTGTTTGGATTTGTTGGGTATACTAGTTGTTTTGGAAATTTCAAAGGAGGAAATTTGATTTGTTTGATATACCAAATCGGTATATATTTGATATATTTCAAAATGGTTTAAATGAAACCGGGCAATTGAATTCTGGGAAATGATATTTAAATGATGTGTAAAATTAAAATGAACTAACTATTGAACTTAGTAAGTGAAATTGATATTAATAAGAAGTAAGAAATGAAAATTTAACCTAAGTAAATGAAAGTGAATAATATATATTGAAGTAAATAGAAAATTTGAATTTAACTTGGATAAGTAAAATAACTTGGACTTAAAATAAAGTTGATTTGGATTAAATTAAAATGTACGTTGACCTTGAGATTGTGGGTCATGTGTAATGGATTATACCCACAAGCTATTAAGGGTTATGCTTATAGATTGAAATTGTGAATCTAAAATTTTGCGAATTTAAAATGGTGCAAAGAATTTGATTGAAGAAAATTTGTATCCTTAAGAATTCAGATGTAAATACATATGCAAATGGAATTTGGAATTTGTGATTACAAAATGTAGATGAGTAAAATGAGCTATATAGGCTTTTAAAGTAAATAAGTTGGTGAACTTATATAAATAAAATGAAATTATAATCACAGATGGAAATAGAGGAATGGTATGGAAGATCCAAATTTAATCTCAAATGAATGTGGATTGAGATAAGGTAAAGTGAGATATAATGAAGTGAATGAATTTCACTAGGTAAACAAGTTTTGAACTTGTATTTAGAGAATTAAAATTGTGAAATTGAGATGGAAGTGAATGTAAATGAAATGGAAAATTTAAAATTGAGAATTTGAAATTTTATTAAATCTAGATGAATTGGAATTAAAGTAAATTGGATATAAAGGTGAAATGTAAAATTGTTTATAATTGCATAATGAAGATCATATCCTTAAGTTGTTAAGTGATATAATTTAGATTTGAGATTATAAATTGGAAAACAGATTTGAGTAAGCAATCTAAATTTTTGAATGTAAGTAAAATTGAAATTCATTAATGAAAAGAGTTTAATGGTGTGGCAAATTTAAATTTTGTCCATAAATTAAATGTAAAGTGAGAACATAAATGTAGATATTCTTATGTTGGCAAATAAGTCTTGGACTTATGTATTGGGAAGATGAAATTTGCTATGATAATGAAATTGTAATTGAATTTCAGTTGAGTAATAAATAATATTGAAAGAAATTTAGATTCTATTTAAAAGGAGTAAAAAGGAAAGGTAGAAATCTAAATTTGCTAAATGAAATGATTGGAAAATGGTGATATTATAAATGAATTCAGAGTGAATTAAGAAAGTGGATTGAAAACTAATATGGATTAGGTTATTGACTGAATTAAGTTACAAATTGATGGAATTTGTATTGTAATGGATAGAATTTGATAGTTAGTCAAAATTTGAAGGTAAATAAAAATCCTGATTTTGGATTGGGATTTAAATTGTGGTAATAAATATTGGAAGTATGAATGTATAATGGAATTAGCTATAATGATGAAGGTTTTGAATTGTAAGTAAAATTCAAATGAGTGAAATAATTTAAATGGACTCTTTGTTAATAAAATAAATTTGTAAATGGATTGAATAAATAAACAAAGAGCATTCAAATTTATAAATAGATTGGAATTGATTGATTGAGAATCAAATGGAAATAAAAATTGATATAAGAAGATAAAAAGGGGTATGGTTAGATAATGGATTTTAAATTAATAACTTCTCCAATGTTTATTTAAAAATTGAATTGTAAGTGGAATGATATTCATATAAATCTATTAGATAATGAATTGGAAATATAAGATTTGAGATATAATTCAATAATTGTGATAAACCAAGAATGTTTGGGCTGTATATAAAATAGAATGGGATGTTATTAATTTGAACTTAAATGATGATTTTGAAGTGTGAATAAGAAATTGAATTAAAAATTGAAATAGAATAAAATACTTGGCTTGCGAAAATATGAATCTAAGTAGAATTAATTTTAATGGTTATAAACTTAAGTGATAAATTATTTTGCCTGAATGGAATGAAGTTGGCTTGTATTCGAAATTGAATGGTTTAACAAACAATTGAAATTGATGTTTAAAATAAATTGAACTGAATTGGAATCTAATTAAAAGAGTTTGTAAAAGAATGTAAGTAATTGATTTAATATAGCAAATGGAATGGGTTTTTAAATCAATTTGAAATTGAATTGAAATAGAAATGAATTTGTAGTAATTATGAATTGGAATGGCCGAACTTGTATGTAAACCCTTTATGTGAAATAAAATAGAGCTTGAAAGTGGAAAAGGGACTTTGTATATGTTATACAATATGATTTACTTAGGAAATTATGCAAAGTGTTGTATGGAATGTAAATAGTTATGTTTGGCTTACATTTATATTGGAAATCATGTTAAAATGCTCATATTTTGATAACTGATGAATTTGTTTGAGTAAGCACAGGTGCGGGAGGCGTTTGAGAGAGTTGGAGTGCGTATATGCATTATATTAGCTGCTTGCTATTAAAAATTTGCTAAAAAGGTACGCCTACGCAAATAAAATTGGGAAAATGATATATATATTGTGTTATATTTTGATTTCCTTCCGTGTGGGACGATGTTTATATTTCTTTGTATCGCGATATCGCGAAAGCTCCTCCGTGCAGGGGAGACTCTGCCAAAATTTTCCGTAAGTTTTGGGAGTTAGAATATTTTTGGGGTTTTGGGAAAAGTTAATTAACTTGGAAAGTTATAAGTTAAAAATTAAAGCTTTAGAATAAATGAAGCAAATGAGTTTGGATTTGAGCTAAAAGGATTTTAGAAGGTATATATAAACTTTTAACTAAGCAAATTGGGTAAGTAAATGGGTTTGAGAGTATGTTCTACCTTATACAAATTTCGGGGACAAAATTTCTATAAGGGGGAAGGAATGTAACATCCCGTATTTTTAAGCCATTGAATTTGAACATTTAATTCATTTTAAATGTTGAATATGGATTATAAATTGAATCTTGAAATAAAATAAGCTACAATTTTTAGTTATAGTAATTCTATTCAATTTCAAATAATCGAGAACAATAATTAAATATTGAATCGGGACTTTAATTGGTAACTGAATAATACTAATTCAATATTAGGATTGGGGTAATTGATAATTTCGAGTGTAAATGGAGATAAAATTAGATTCTAAAATTTAATTTAGGTCTAATTGGGTTTGAGTTTTAAAATTGGACCATTAGAAGAAATTAAAAGTTAACAGATTGAATTTGGGATTTTATATTAATTTAATAATAGGGTTTAATAATATAAAAATGCAATTAATCGGATTTTGATTCGAAATGAGTCAAAATGATTGTTAATTTGATTATAAATGTTATATGATTTTTTGTAAAGTTAATAAAAATTTTAAAAGTAAAATTTCAAGCGTTTCGTCAATTCTGAAAATCGCCCAATTTAATAGACGTGTTAAAATAGCCTTCCGGGGCACAGTTTCGGAATTCGACGAAACCAGTTCCATTGGATTCGTAATAGTTAGTTATTATCGGATTTCAATTTTCGTAGCAATCGGAGTTGTCGTTTAACCCCGGCAGCTCGAAACGCATCGAAATCGTTTTAATCGATTTAATTTTAAATTGATCGTTTAATTTCGTAACCCGCACATACAACCGAATTAGCTTACGAAACTTGTTCCATTGTGTCCGGAATGCTGAAAAACCCTAGAATTGCCTGTTGAAACGCGAGGATTGGAGTTTGTATGCATAGGTTGTTAAAATTTGAAGAACGAGATTAAATTAATATTAAATAATTATATATATATTAACTCTTTTTCTCAAAACCCTAGCAAAAAATAGAGGCCGCCGTTCCTTTTCGTATCAATGGCCTAAATCATCAGATTTTCGTCGTCATTTTGCGATCGATTCATCGTGTTTTAGAAGGTGCTTTCAACTGGAAAGCTGTAGATCTTGGGAAGAGCTTCACATCTCTACGGTTGAGATCGAGTTTAGTGGAGCGTGGGAGGCATGAGGTAGTCGCGTTCTCTGCGCGTTCAAGGGGATGTCGCGCCACCTTAGGGTGACCGAGTTTGGCAAGGTCACGGCCACAGGTAGAGCGCGCCTAGGCGCTCGTTCTGGTAGTACTCGATCGACCTATCGTCGAGAGTGGAGGGCACGATGTTGAACCCTAATAGCTCGGTGATGGGTTCTTTATCGCGTGGACTTCCTGATGCTTGCGTGAGGAAGGGGAGTGCCGTGCGGCCTTGATTTCAAGCCTTGATCGTGCGGCCAGAAATTAGTTTGGGTATAATAAGATTAATTTTAAAAGAATTGTTTTGAAATTGGTAAATTAACTTTGAAAATTAATAACTCTTGCATGATGTATCAGAATTTTACGAAACTGGCAACGTTGGAATCGCAGAGACGCGTACTACGTGATGGTGCAGATTCGGATTTATTCCGGGCAAGTCGAAATTTGGGTTAAATCGGACATCGTCCGGTTTAATTTAAATTTCGAACGCTCGCCGAAACTCAAGGTGAGTTATCCTCACTCACATCTGGGTACTAGTAAGGTTAGACAGTTAGTATTGATTGTTTGTTTGGATGTCTAGCTGTTTATGTTGATTATTATCAAATTGAATTGATATATATAGTTGTGCTAATATTTGTGGATGCAGGGAAAACAGGTTGGAGGGATCCAACTGGATTCCTCACTATATAGTGTTTATTTTTATAATTGATGTTGATGCCTTTATATATATTGTGATGGATAAATTTGGAATTAAATTGTATTGTGATATTGTAGGATAAACTACAAACCCAGAATGTTAATTATAGAGAAATTTAGAGTTTTAATTATAAAGAAACTAAATCGGGTTTCAAGAGAAATTAGGAAATTAATAAATAAGGAATTTAAGGGAATACAAACATTTGAATCTGTTTGGATGGAAAACTAAAATAAAATTGTATTGGAAAGTTGCTGAATAAATTATAAATTCAAAATCTAATTTAAATGGATAAATTGAATTTTAGAGAAATAAGTGATATTGTTAAATAATGAATTTAAAAGAATTAAAATTTGAAATCTATTTAGAATGGAATTGAAAAATTGTAAATCTGGAATGATTAATAAAGAGAAAGGTTATTAGTTGATAAATGGGAAAGTAAAATTTATGTTATTAAAATATAAAACTAAATTAAAATAGTTTGACAGAAATCGTGAGAAGGATTTCTGTGATGTTTAAGTGGAAATGAGATTCCCTGGGAAAAACCAAGTTCGAGTTTAAACTGATTCTATAAAAAGAAAGTTTTAAAAATTCAAACTCATTTAAAAATGTGTTTGGAAATTATTATTTTAAATAATTATTAATAATTAGCAATAGTAAATTTTATAAAATATCTTAGTAATTATTTTTACAAATTGATTTGTTTTAGAAGACTAGTTTTGGCCTAAGTTATTTAAATTAGGATTTAACCCTTTTAAAACCCTATTATTAAGTTTAGTTTAAACTAAAACTCTTATTTACAATCAAGATTTATATCCTAATAAATGGTTTATTTAAATATTTTGGAATTATATTTTGAGTAATACCTAGCAATAACTTACATATTTTGAAGTAAATTCAAAGAAGTGTTTTAACTATTTTTTAAATCTAAATTGTTTTGAACTTGGGTATTTCCAATGGGAATATACGGTAAAGGATTTACCTTGTAAAGGAAGAACTTTGGGAATTGTTTTCAAATGGGTTTTGGAAATTTGAAAATATATCTTTTAAAGACATTAGAGGAAACTAAATAATGTGGGAATTATTTATTGTGTGATGGATGCTTGTGGATGTTTATGAATATAATTGATAGTTAAATAACCGACTATCAATAATTGGACAAATGCGTTGATCGTTTCAAAGAGACCGGGATCGAGATTTATTTCTCGAAAACCACTTCGATCCGGTTTGTACGTTTTCGTGCGATAAAACGTGTTCGGAGTCGAAGATGGAGCAGTGAAGTGCAAGGGCTAGTCGCTACTAATCCTGAGGATATTTCCAAAATGGATGTAGTAGGAGTAGTGCCTTCGGTTCCGTTCGAACCCGGGACGGACTTGTATGGACGAATGCTTGCGAAACATCGTCAGGTGGACGATGGGCATTCTAAGTGATAACGTTCTAAAGGTAACGCTTAGCCTCAAGCCTCATCAACCGGGAATGACTGAAAATCAGGGGATATGCAGCAAGGTTAGGTGGGTCATGCCCAAGCAGGACAAGATATTTCCCCTGTCTAGATGTCCCTTATATATATTTCGGCTTAGTGGGTGGTTGGTCGCGCCAATCACGGGGTTTATCTTGTTCGGGACTGTTCAGTAAGGAATGGTTCCGGCCTTGTGTTGTAGGGGATGAAGGGAGTAGTCCTCGATACGGTGATCTAGGCCCCGTACTGTGACAGGTGGTACCCCAGTGCCTAGTCATTGTTGGAAATCCATTTTTCCTACGAGCCTTGTACGAGTTTTATTTGTATTACCCACTTCGGTGGCTAGTAGCTGGAATTTAATAGATGTAACAATTTCGGCTATTTTATAAGTATTTGTAAATAGACCCTATTATAATATCAGAGGATTTCTATAAAAAGAGTTTTAGCTATCGTAAGGTAAAAACCCGACATGTTTATTTGTGGCGTGGTCTTACGAGATGCTTTTGTTTTTCAAAGGATTTTTGAAACTTTAATAATCAATTTGGATGCATTAGTATTCAGCTGGTATTCCAGACTGACTCGGGTGTTATTTCATTATAATGCTCGGGTCAGACCGAGTATTATTTGTTCAGGTCAGGATGCTTTGGAGCAGGAGAGGAGCTGGAGTCCGAGACGTATTATATTTACCTATATACATATATATATATCCGCTGCTATGATTACATGGTATGTCTGATTTGTGATTGATTGATGTATGAGATACTTTGATGATATGATGTATAAAACAGTGATAGATTTCATTTTGTGTAAAGTTCTATATTTACTATTATATTTTATTCCGCTGCGACTGTGAGATTCTGATATTGTTTAGTTTTCTTCTTCTTCTATCTCTTCTTCTTTAACCCTAATGGTTCGTAATTTTGTGCCACTTGAGTTAATAGAGGTAGAATAGTGTTGATTCAAGGGGTACGGATTTGCGGGCTGTCACACAATGACTATAAACAAGATCCACTGTTGGATCTGAAGCCCTACCCGCCCTCTACGATCTTCATGTTGGAACTTTCTTCTAAAACTCGATGGATTGATCGCAAATTGAAGGCAAAGGGAAATGATTTTCGGCCATAGAAGTTAAATAAGTAGCGGCCCTGGAAAGAATTAGGGTTTCGGCCCACATTTTGATATATATATATATATATATATATATATATATATGTATATATATATATATATATGTATATATATATAAACGTTTAATTATATTATTTTAGTATTAAAACCAATTTTAACGAGCTTTCACAAACGAACTCAAAATCTCACGCGCCGCCAGGCGTTCCTAAGGTTTTACCCACGTTCCGAACACAATGGAACATGTTTCGGAGGCTAATTCGATCGTATGCGCGAGTTACGGAAATAAACGGTCAATTTTAAATTAAATCGATTAAAGTATTTTCTATGCGTTTTAAGCTGCCAGGGTCAAACGACAACTCTGATTGCTACGAAAATTGAAATCCGATAATAACTAACTCTTACGGATCCAATGGAACTGGTTTCGTCGAATTCCGAGACTGTTCCCCGGAAGGCTATTTTAACTCGTCGATTAAATCGAGCGATATTCAAAATCGTCGAAATAACTTGAAAATTCACTTTTTAAAATTTTATTAACTCTATTATAACTCGTATGAAATTTATATTCACATTAGAAATCATCCCGATTCAGTTAAATCAAAATTTGGATATTTGCATTATTATATTATTAAATCCCATTATTAAATTAATATAAAATTTCAAATTTAACCAATTGTGACGCCCCACCTCTATACCCACGCTAGCCAAGAACATTACTGTGAATGCTGTCAACTAGCACGGAGAATAAGGGTGTTGAGGAGCGACCATCTTTATAATTGCTTTGTGCGAGTACCGATATACCGGATAAAAATATAACTTTTCATATCAAGAGGAAATCCGACATACCGACACAAACTCAAAGCTACTACACAGTGGCTATAATATCTTCGGAAACAAATATAGAAATAAACATAACATAAATCAGTCACAGACAATTCATATCACAAAGGCGGAAATAGATATGAATATAACACTAACACATGAAAGTGTATATCAGAGTAGTGGTCAAAAAGACCCACGATAATACAAAAGAATAGCAACACGTGCTATACAAAAGAATACATCTATGAGTCTAAATCTCAAGTGTATACAACAAAATAAACTACTAATTTAAGTAGTTTGCCAAAAGTCGGGATGATAGTCCGGTAAGGAGTCAAGCAGAAGCACATGTAAAATCTCAGTCTGACCCGAGTATTATTTAATAAGAAAATAATAAACGGATCAGTCTAGCTATAAATATCAGATGAAGTGATATATAATAAGAGATATGCCATAAACATATAATAATCACAAGGCCAAGCTGTGATAAATAAGTAATTGAAAATCAACAAGAGATTAATCAATATCACAATAATCTACTCAAGATAAAAAGGAATGTCATACTCCTATATTCATTCACCAAGCCACAATAAATGACATATATATCAATGCCCATCGTAAAAGTTGGTGAAACATAAATTCCAGAAATCAACACACGAAATCCATAAATCACAAAAAGGTATGTGTGAATGGAATCACACAAGTGGTGTCTAGGCTAACCGAAAAAGTATGTGTGAATGGAATCACACAAGTGGTGTCTAGCCTAACCAAACGGCAAAAAGGTATGTGTGAATGGAATCACACAAGTGGTGTCTAGGCTAACCGAAAAAGTATGTGTGAATGGAATCACACAAATGGTGTCTAGCCTAACCTCGCAAACAAAGAGACATCGCACATTGCTAGTCTAAACCATAAAGATGATGGTCATGATCAAAGAGAAGTGTCGATTCCAGTAAGCTAGCAAATATATGTGCTTAGCTTCATGTCCCATAACCACTAGCTTAACTTAAATATTTACGAACAAATTGTAAGTTTCCACTAGAAAATTGTCACAAGAGATTCAATCGAACAAGTCCAAGAATTAACCGAACAAGTAAACGCAAGCGTTTCATACCACTTGTTTTACTAAGCCGTTTAATTAGATTTCTCATACGAGTGAGGTAAAGGCTTGTATATACTAATAGATTGGAAAACGGCTTAAGAAAACGAGCTTTGTTATTGAAAATAGAGTTGGAATCATTTTGTTGAAAGAGTTTTGATATTTACTACTAGTTTTGAAACCTTTATATTTTTAAGTGACAATTCATAGAATTGATTGTAGAAACAATCAATCATAAAAATTCACATTCGAAGACGTGAATAAAATCCAAAGAAATCGATATCAGATCCATCAAAGTGGATATATCTAAAATTCCCAAAGAAAAGGTCATCAAGTCATAATAGATGATAACAACAAATAGGAAACAACACGAATCGATTTAAACTGGAAATTCAATCCAAAAAGGCAAAATGGACTCAAACAGCAGGTTCAGTAGACTGAACAGAGTTTTCAGTCGACTAACCCTGTGCCTGGAAATTTTCTAGGTTCAGGAAACTTTCTGTTTCCAGGTTCAGTCGACTGAACAGAGTATTCAGTCGACTGAATCATGCCTGGAAACTTTCGGGTTCCAGGTTCAGTCGAATGAATAGACTTTTCAGTCGACTGAATCATGCCTGGGCTGTTTTTCAGCCTATTCAAATGAAGAGCAAATTCTTCCAAAATGCAACCGGACGAACATTGGCTCTAAGGGTTTATACCAATCGGCAACCCGGCCCTATATGCTCCTCGGTGCATCACTAAAAGCATGATCAAACATCCATAAAAGGATTTTCACACAAATTTGACTTAGAAACCCAAAAATTGGAATATTCACAAAATCAATCCAAATCAAGAGCAAATTCTCATGAAGAAGTGTTAGGGATTCAAACCTAACAGCCAAAGATAATTATAGTTATAGATGTGAGATAAAAATCTCACCTTTGAACCCAAACAAATGAAGAGGAAGCTATGAAGCAATGGCAAGAACAAGCACTCTTCAATTCCAACTCAACAAGCTTGAATCTAAGCTTAAAAGATAATTATTTCCCAAATTAGGTTTAGGAATTTTCTGAAATCAAATAGAGAATGAGTTGGAGAAGAAGAAGAAGAAGCTTACCAATGGGTTCTCTTGAGTTTGGAGCAAGAACTTGGATTTGCAAAGGAAGCTAGGGCTTGGAGTTTTAATTTCCTCTTCCACCCTCCATTAACATAAAAGCTTGAGTATTAGGAAAATAGAAGAGAAGTGAATGAAGAGGAGGGGGTTGGAACTGAGTTAGTAAGTGGTTAATTGGCTCAGCCCAAACCAAAACCCTAAGCAAAAAGTAGCAAAATTCAACTTTCTGCAAACATATTGAAGCTTATACTCAAAAAGGTCGCAAACGGCATTTTGAACTCAATGGGGGTGGTCTCGAGTCCTAATTCGACCATATGAAAAAAGTAGGTTTTCGAACCAAAATCCGACGAACGATAAAATATTTAAATAAAATATTTAAATATAAAATCGATAAATATGCGGGTTGTTACAGACTCCCCTCCTTAAAGAAATTGCGTCCTCGCAATAAGTAAGAAGGAAATATAAGAAGTAACAACCACAGAAGCATATTAACACAAAAGAAAGTTTGAAATAGGAAGTTCACCATAAAGTGCACAAAAGAGTTAGCAAGAAATCTGGTGAAACTTCAATCTCCACAATAACACCGGGCTCAAGAATGAAAACCGGAATACCTAAGGCATTCCCGTAGATAAAAGACGTGGGGAACGTCAAGAATAGCAGAAAATTGAGCCGGTGCAACGGCGTAGTACAAAAACGGCACGCCCGATGAATCAAAACAAAGACATCGATGTAGTACAAACGGTACATCCGATGAATCAAAAGCAAAGACATCGATGTAGTACAAACGGTACATCCGATGAATCAAAAGCAAAGATATCGATGTAGTATAAACGGTACATCCGATGAATCAAAAGCAAAGACATCGATATAGTACAAACGGTACATCCGATGAATCAAAAGCAAAGACATCGATGTAGTACAAACGGTACATCGATGTATGTACAAACGGTACATCCGATGAATCAAAAGCAAAGACATCGATGTAGTACAAACGGTACATCCGATGAATCAAAAGCAAAGACATCGATGTAGTACAAACGGTACATCCGATGAATCAAAAGCAAAGACATCGATGTAGTACAAACGGTACATCCGATGAATCAAAAGAAAAGACATCGATGTAGTACAAACGGTACATCCGATAAATCAAAAGCAAAGACATCGATGTAGTACAAACGGTATATCCGATGAATCAAAAGCAAAGACATCGATGTAGTACAAACGGTACATCCGATGAATCAAAAGCAAAGACATCGATGTAGTACAAACGGTGCATCCGATGAATCGAAAGCAAAGACATCGATGTAGTACAACGGTACATCCGATGAATCAAAAGCAAAGACATCGATGTAGTACAAACGGTACATCCGATGAATCAAAAGCAAAGACATCGATGTAGTACAAACGATACATCCGATGAATCATAAGCAAAGACATCGATGTAGTACAAACGGTACATCCGATGAATCAAAGGAAAGACATCGATGTAGTACAAACGGTACATCCGATGAATCAAAAGCAAAGACATCGATGTAGTACAAACGGTACATCCGATGAATCAAAAGCAAAGACATCGATGTAGTACAAACGGTACATCCGATGAATCAAAACCCAAATAATTCGGAACACTGACGCAGTACAAAAACGGTACGTCCAATGAACCGAAGCCCGAATGATTTTCGAAACACCGACGTAGTACAAAAACGGTATGTCCAATGAACCGAACACAATAAAAGGACATCGGACGCTAGTCCTTAAAAGGAATGAGATAAAGCTCAATAAAACGAAGTATACCAAAACGTCCGATGAACTTGATAGAAAAATAATTCCATTCAGACAACATCAAAGAATCAACCACTTGTTGGTTACGACAAAGCGCATTGGCAACACGATTTCCCTTCTCGGGAATAAAGAATATCAAGATCATAAGATGCTAGAAACTCGAGTCAACATGAAGTTCCTTATGAGAAAATAATTATTCCAAAGATTTATGATCGAGGTAGAGAACAAATTTCTCATCCAAAAATGATGATGCCAAATTCCAAAAGTAAAAACAATAGCCGCGAACACTAGATCATGAGTGGCATATCTAGTCTCGATAAGCTATAATGATTTAGAAGCACAAGTGATAGCACGTTCTCCTTTGCAAGAGAATGGCATTCCAAACCAATAGGTACAAATAGAAAAGTCTTGGTTCCCTTTCAGGAATCACAAGAATAAGAGTATTGAAAGGAAGGGTTCTTTTAAATATTTCTCTTCCCAGAAAAGTTAAAACTTTCAAAATTACATTTTTACTTTTATGTAATAATCTTTCTACAAAAATTTACGTTTTTACAAGTCAATATATCGTGTCTGATTGTCACAACAAAGCGTTTAGGAAATTCCTATCGATAACGTTGATCAAGCGCATTGACCAAAATTCTTAAAGCACTAAACGGGTAATACAATCACAAAGTCATCTTTTCTAGGATAAATAAATCTCTTAAAAAGTTTTAAGAATATTCTTTGCTCGTTTTAAGAGCAAAATCAAATTTCACTTATAATTAAATCTTATGAAAAAGATTTGCAAAATTTTAAATTTCTATTTCCATCCAAAATCCATAAATAAGAATGGTCTCATCGAAATTTTCATAGAATATTGGATTTATAAAACGGATGAAACAAGCTGGACAAATTGAATGACATAATAATTCATTCATAGGAATCATAACAAGTGTGGAATGCGATAAGTGAAATGCTAACTTTCGCAACTTGTAGCAAATGAAAACGGTGGTAAAGTCGAACTGAAAAGACCTTAACACCACACAAAAGATTTCTTAGGTGATAATCCTAAGACAAACTCAAAAATACCGGAAAATTTCTCAAACTACATGAATGAGAGAAATAACACTTTCCTTATAAGTGGGCTTAAGGAATAAAACGATGCCATCAAGTTGGAATCAAAATCATAAAGGAAAAATAGAAATCTGCTTAACAGATTGAAAATGTCGAAGATGAATAGTCCACTCGAAAAATAGGATATGAGCTTCACAACGATTAAGCCAATCCTTACAAAAATCAATTCCGAAGCCTAAGTAAAAATATCGGCTCGGAAAGATAAATCACATAAAATAATTTCGACATCAAAACAAAAGCAAATTGAGTGTTGCGGATCTACCATCCGGATTCACAATCCTCAAAGAAGTCATCAAGCCCAAAATATCTAAAGAAAAAGAATCGACAAGTTCTTTTGATATAAAAATAATGAGATGAAACCCATATCAAAAAGAACTCAAATAGAAAGTTCACGAATTAAAACAATGCCATCGAGGATTCAATGAAAATACCTTGACCAAAAGTTGCAGCTTTCCTTCTCACTTGCTTGGAAGCTTTGGACACGAAGATAAAAGATGACCCGAACCTTTGCAATAACGGCAAAAGAGGGGTTTCGGGCACTCCTTTACTTGGTGGTCTGTGGAACCACAATTGTAGCATCGTCCACGACTAGAGGTAGGAACTTTTGCTACCTGAGTTTGTTGCTTCCCTTTCTTATTAGAATCGGGGACTTTGAATTTGATAGGCCTCTTCAAGCTATTGTCGAAGTTCCGTTGGGCACGCACAAATTCAACATCACCTTCATTATCGGCCTCTTCAAGACGAAGAGCGATATCAATAAGCTGATCAAATGAAACCTCAAGTTTCAG
This sequence comes from Allium cepa, assembly GCA_030765085.1. NCBI lineage: Eukaryota > Viridiplantae > Streptophyta > Magnoliopsida > Asparagales > Amaryllidaceae > Allium > Allium cepa. The sequence continues at coordinate 289,847,734 of CM060934.1, forward strand.
GAGTAATGGATTCTTAAGATTCTTATTCAAGCCATAGACAAATCTCTGATTTTTCTTCAATGGGGTATTAATGTACTCAACCCCGTATTTGGACAGAGATTCGAAGGATGCGACATAGTCTGTCACAGAAGATTCACCTTGAACAAGGTCTATAAAACACCGTGCTAAAGTTACTTTTTCAGCCTCCGGCACAAACTTTAGTTCGAATCGTTCCCGGAATCGTTCCAAGTAAGATCCGCTTCAACGATTTCAGAAATTAAAAGCTCATACCAATCTAACGCTCTTTCTTGGAGCATGCTAGAAGCCACTTGGACTCGATGAAGGTCAATAAGATTCATGCGAGAAAAGATGCGATCGCATGATTTGAGCCAAGCTTGAATTTCTATAACACTCTCGGATCCCGTGAATGGCTTTCCACCCAAATCGGTATAGTCTCGACACAAGCGTGCAAAATCGGATCTAGGATGAGTAGGCTCCTGATTGGGACCGGCTGCTTGAGCGTTCTTAACAAGATCTAAAAGCTGCTGGGCAGACATAAATACTCCATCCTGGGGAGTAGCACTAGATTGACCAGCGCTGGGACGGCCAGGTCTAACCATTTCTCTTCTTTAAGAAAGAAAGAAAGAAGAGGAAAAGTTATTCTCAGAATAAATTTCAATCAAACTTGATTGATAAAACAAGGAATCATAAAAGAAAATAGGATAGGACGGTACGAAGACCCGAATAAATCCTAAGGCACAACTCCTAAGAAAGACTTAGGACATGATCCTTGCTAGATTATTCTACATTGTTCCGAAGTTTGGCTTTGATACCAAGCTGTGACGCCCCACCTCTACACCCACGCTAGCCAAGAACATTACCGTGAATGCTGTCAACTAGCACGGAGAATAAGGCTGTTGAGGAGCGACCATCTTTATAATTGCTTTGTGCGAGTACCGATATACCGGATAAAAATATAACTTTTCATCTCAAGAGAAAATCCGACATACCGACACAAACTCAAAGCTACTACACAGTGGCTATAATATCTTCGGAAACAAATATAGAAATAAACATAACATAAATCAGTCGCAGACAATTCATATCACAAAGGCGGAAATAGATATGAATATAACACTAACACATGAAAGTGTATATCATAGTAGTGGTCAAAAAGACCCACGATAATACAAAAGAATAGCAACACGTGCTATACAAAAGAATACATCTATGAGTCTAAATCTCAAGTGTATACAACAAAATAAACTACTAATCTAAGTAGTTTGCCAAAAGTCAGGATGATAGTCCGATAAGGAGTCAAGCAAAAGCACCTGTAAAATCTCAGTCTGACCCGAGTATTATTTAATAAGAAAATAATAAACGGATCAGTCTAGCTATAAATATCAGATGAAGTGATATATAATAAGAGATATGACATAAACATATAATAATCACAAGGCCAAGCTGTGATAAATAAGTAATTGAAAATCAACAAGAGATTAATCAATATCACAATAATCTACTCAAGATAAAAAGGAATGTCATACTCCTAAATTCATTCACCAAGCCACAATAAATGACATATATATCAATGCCCATCGTAAAAGTTGGTGAAACATAAATTCCAGAAATCAACACACGAAATCCAGAAATCACAAAAAGGTATGTGTGAATGGAATCACACAAGTGGTGTCTAGGCTAACCGAAAAAGTATGTGTGAATGGAATCACACAAGTGGTGTCTAGCCTAACCAAACAGCAAAAAGGTATGTGTGCATGGAATCGCACAAGTGGTGTCTAGGCTAACCGAAAAAGTATGTGTGAATGGAATCACACAAATGGTGTCTAGCCTAACCTCGCAAACAAAGAGACATCGCACATTGCTAGTCTAAACCATAAAGATGATCGTCATGATCAAAGAGAAGTGTCGATTACAGTAAGCTAGTAAATATATGAGCTTAGCTTCATGTCCCATAACCACTAGCTTAACTTAAATATTTACGAACAAATTGTAAGTTTCCACTAGAAAATTGTCACAAGAGATTCAATCGAACAAGTCCAAGAATTAACCGAACAAGTAAACACAAGCGTTTCATACCACTTGTTTTACTAAGCCGTTTAATTAGATTTCTCATACGAGTGAGGTAAAGGCTTGTATATACTAATAGATTGGAAAACGGCTTAAGAAAACGAGCTTTGTTATTGAAAATAGAGTTGGAATCATTTTGTTGAAAGAGTTTTGATATTTACTACTAGTATTGAAACCTTTATATTTTTAAGTGACAAATCATAGAATTGATTGTAGAAACAATCAATCATAAAAATTCACATTCGAAGACGTGAATAAAATCCAAAAAAATCGATATCAAATCCATCAAAGTGGATATATCTAAAATTCCCAAAGAAAAGGTCATCAAGTCATAATAGATGATAACAACAAAAAGGAAACAACACGAATCGATTTAAATTGGAAATTCAATCCAAAAAGGCAAAATGGACTCAAACAGCAGGTTCAGTCGACTGAACAGAGTTTTCAGTCGACTGACCCTGTGCCTGGAAATTTTCTAGGTTCAGGAAACTTTCTGTTTCCAGGTTCAGTCGACTGAACAGAGTATTCAGTCGACTGAATCATGCCTGGAGACTTTCGGGTTCCAGGTTCAGTCGACTGAACAGACTTTTCAGTCGACTGAATCATGCCAGGGCTGTTTTTCAGCCTATTCAAATGAAGAGCAAATTCTTCCAAAATGCAACCGGACGAACATTGGCTCTAAGGGTTTATGCCAATCGACAACCCGGCCCTATATGCTCCTCGGTGCATCACTAAAAGCATGATCAAACATCCATAAAAGGATTTTCACACAAATTTGACTTAAAAACCCAAAAATTGGAATATTCACAAAACCAATCCAAATCAAGAGCAAATTCTCATGAAGAAGTGTTAGGAATTCAAACCTAACAACCAAAGATAATTATACTCATAGATGTGAGATAAAAATCTCACCTTTGAACCCAAGCAAATGAAGAGGAAGCTATGAAGCAATGCCAAGAACAAGCACTCTTCAATTCCAACTCAACAAGCTTGAATCTAAGCTTAAAAGATAATTATTTCCCAAATTAGGTTTAGGAATTTTCTGAAATCAAAGAGAGAATGAGTTGGAGAAGAAGAAGAAGAAGCTTACCAATGGGTTCTCTTGAGTTTGGAGCAAGAACTTGGATTTGCAAAGGAAGCTAGGGCTTGGAGTTTTAATTTCCTCTTCCACCCTCCATTAACATAAAAGCTTGAGTATTAGGAAAATAGAAGAGAAGTGAATGAAGAGGAGGGGGTTGGAACTGAGTTAGTAAGTGGTTAATTGGCTCAGCCCAAACCAAAACCCTAAGCAAAAAGTAGCAAAATTCAACTTTCTCCAAACATATCGAAGCTTATACTCAAAAAGGTCGCAAATGGCATTTTGAACTCAATGGGGGCGGTCTCGAGTCCTAATTCGACCGTATGCAAAAAGTAGGTTTTCGGACCAAAATCGGACGAACGATAAAATATTTAAATATAAAATCGATAAATATGCGGGTTGTTACACCAATCGACTTCTAGTTTCATTCAACGGTTCAATATTATAATTCAAATCCAATTAGACCTAAAAATAAATTTTGGAATCTAATTTTATATCTATTTACGCTCAAAATTACCAATTATTCCAATTCTAATATTAAATTATTATTATTATTCAAATTTCAATTTCATTCCCGTATCTAAAATTTAACTAATTCTATTAACTAAATCAAAATCTTTTTATATCAAAATCAAATTATAATCCATATTCGACATTTAAAATGAATTAAATGTTCAAATTTGGCAACCCAAAATTCCGAGTCGTTACATTCCTCCCCCTTATAAAAATTTCGTCCTCGAAATTTGCTAAGGTAGAAAGAATGTTCCAAACTCAGTAGCAAAATCTACTTAGTGAAATCTCAATTTCACTTTGCTCAAATTCTTTAGTTATAAATCGAAACTGCTAGTTTCAATTCCTATACCTAAATCCTTTTTATTTTCAATGGTTATTTGAAATCAACTTTGTCATTAATGAAACATTTCAATTTTTCAAAAATTTTCTAAATCCCAAAATTTCCGGAAAATTTTGGCAGGGTCTCCCCTGTACGGAGGAGCTTTTGCAATTTCACAATAGATATAAATATGTATACATCGACCCACACGGTCGGAAAAACCAAAAACAGTTCATATTTCCTATTTTTATTGCGTAGACGTACCTTTATTAGCATTTTTAAAGAAAACCGCTTAGTAGTATCGCACATACGCACTCCAACTCTATCCATTGCCTCCCATACCTGTACTTACTTAAACAAACACATCAGTTTCCAATAATGTGAGCATTTATCAACATTCCTTTCATTAATCTAGCCAAACTCATCCATTTCATAGTTTAAACCAGTAAACTTCATAGTTAAACAATGTTAACCATATTTTATCAGCAATTCAAAGGTTTCAATCACCATTTAATATTTCTTATACAAGTCCAAACTTCATTTTATTTCACTTGAATGCTTTACATTCAAGTTCACTATATACCATTCATATTTATTACAACCAATCCATTTCCACTTCAATATGATTAACTATGTCTTGGTTACATCTTTTTTTTCAATTCAATTCCAAATTAACTCACAACCAAATTTTACCTTTAATTGGAAGTATTTGCATTTATATACAAATCCATTTAATGAAATTTCAATCCATTTCAAATTGATTTACAATTGAACTTAATTTTCAATTTAATATATTTGCATCATATTATGATCCACTTCCATTTTCATGCAAAGCTACTTAATAAAATTTCAATTCATCCCAATTGATTCAAAAACCAATTTCAATTTGTTTCTTTAAGCCAATTAAATTTTGTTTGCAACATAACATCTAATTTCTTTGCAAATTTAAGGTTATCCATGCAGGTGACCATCACTAAAGCTTATAACCATTTAAAATTAATTTCCAACTTAGATTCATATCAATTTTATTCCATTCGGAATTATTCACAACCCAAATATTCCTTGCAAGTTTTAATTCAATTTCTTATTCTCACTTCAAGTTCACTATTCAACTTAAGTTTAAATTAATAACATCCCATTCTATATTATTTATAGCCTAAACATTCTTGCTTTATCACAATTATTGAATTAAATCTCTAATCTTACATTTCCAATTTATTATCCATATAGGTTTATATTAACATCATTCAATTTTGGGTTGTATACAACTCATACATTCTTATTTTACCTCAATAATTAATTAAAATTCCTTTTCACTTGCATTTCAATTCTATTATCTCAACAAATTCCATTCAAGACCCCTTATAAGCCCGACCACAATTATTATTCAGTTTGCTTAAGTTCTTTCACAATATTTTCATTATCTTCTTACATAAATTTTATTTTCATTTGATTCTCATCTAACAAAATTTCCATTTCATTTACAAATTTTAATTCAATTTGTTTATTTGTTCTATCCATGTCTACACAAATTTCATTTAATTTAGTTTACACTAAGTTCATCTTCAAGCTTCTCTTTATTTAATTTAGCTTACGCTAAATTCATTCTCAAATAATACCTTTAAATTTAGTTGAGTTAAAATTTTATTCATATAATATCCTTCAACTTAATTAAATTTCTTTTCAAAATTCAATTCTTTTCCAATTCTAATTTAAGTTCAACCCAATTTATTTAGCCATCTTGAATTTATACCATTTCCTTTACTATCTTAAATAAGAATTTAATTACATTCATTTTACTCATAACACAACTGAATTTTAATTTAATTTATTCCAAATTCAGCTCAATTTCATTTAATCAAAGTTAAATCCAATTTTAATTCTCTATGTACAAGTTCAAAGCTTATTTACTAACTTAAGTTTATTCACATCTTTTATATTTTCTTCTCCTTATTTCAATTTACACTTCATTTGAGATGAAGTTTGAATTCACCATACCATTCAACTATTCCCCATTTGTGATTATTATTCCATTTTCTATTTAAGTTCACCAACTTATTCACTTGAAAGCTTATATTGCCCATTTAAATCCATTTACATCTTATAATCACCATTCCAAATTTTATATATATGTGTATCATTGAATTCTTAAGGATACAAAATTCTTTCAATTTAATTCTTTGCACGACTTTAAATCCACAATTTTAAACTATAAGTATAACACTTACTAGCTTATGGGTACAATTTATTACACAATGACCCACAATTACAAAGTCATTTTACATTTCAATTTTAACCCGAATCAATTTTATTCTATGTCTAATTTACTTAACTTATCCTAAGATTAATTCATATTTCTATTTACCTCATCATACTTCATTCACATCCATTTACTCAAGTTAAATTTTAATTCCAAGATTAAAATTTTCATTTCTTCCTTATTAATATCAACTTCACTTTATAAGTTCAATAGTTGATTCATTTTAACTTTACACATTATTTAAATAGAATTTTCTAGAATTCAATTACCCAGTTTTATCCCAAAACCATTTTGAAATGTTAATCTACTCATACCTACTTGGTATACCAAATCAAATCTTCGGGTTTCCAAAACAACTTGGTTGTACCAAAACAATTTTTCCATTTTGAAATTTCCAAAACAACTGTTATACGCAACAAGTCCAAACAATATCATAACCAACCACTTTGGTAGCAATCCATCACTTTATAAACTCGAAAATGAATTCTAATGATGTAGCCAGCATCATCAGGATTATTTTCCAGCGATTGAAGTGAGTTCAGTGCTTCCTTATTTCCCCACATTCATTTCAAAACAGTTTCCATTCAAACATATTACCCAAAATAATATTCCAATATTGCCTTCAAACACCTTAGCAAACATTTCAAACTCTCCCAAGATTTTAAATTTTCAAACTTTTGTTTACAATACATTTAAAATCTTTTTCAAAATCCCTGGGATTTAAATTATGGTTTAATTCAAATTTAGTCATTCTTCTTTTTGTATTATTTATACTCGTGGAATTTATTTGGTTATAACTATTTCAAATCTTAAATCAAATTTTAGATTCTTATTTGATTATAGTATTAACAACCAATCATCCAAATATATATATAATAATTTCATAAAATTATTTTTTTATATCAAAATATAATTTTGGGTAAAATTATTTCATTTACCCACTTTAAAAAAAATACTATGCCGGTTTATCTTGTTTAAGAGTTAGAAACCCCTATCGATACAGTTGTACTTCCCGTACCGACCAGAATTGATAAACACTCAACCGATAAGTCAACACAGTATAGAAACAATTTTATATTCACTAACATGTACGCTCTCATATCTATTAATACACTCAACTCATTATAGAGTACTATTGACTCTGTTCAATGAGTAATTTCCCCACCAAAGCCTAGGTTGTCGCCAACCTAAGCTCTGATACCAAGTGCGACAGCCCGCAAATCCGTACCCCTTGAGTCAATACTATTCTATGTCAATTAACTCAAGTGAAATAGAAAAACGAACCATTAGGGATTAAAGAAGGAGAGATAGAAGAAGAAGAAACTAAATCATATCAGAATCTCACAATCGCAGCGGAATAAAATATAATATATAATATCAACTCTTTACACAAAATGAAAACTACATCTGTTTTATACAATATATCATCAGAGTATCTCAACGACAACATTTACCAGACAGACAATCCCATACAATCATAGCAGCGGAAATATATATACAAGTACGAATAATACGTCTCGAACTCCATCTCCTCTCCTACTCCATAGCATCCTGTCCTGAACATATAATAATCGGTCTGACCCGAGCGTTATAATGAAATAACACCCAAGTGAGTCTGGAATACCAGCTGATAATAATGCATCCAAATTGATTATTAAAGTTTCAAAAATCCTTTTGAAAACAAAAGCATCTCGTAAGACCACGCCACAAATAAACATGTCGGGTTTTTACCTTACGATAGCTAAAACACTTTTTATAGAAATCCTAAGATATTATAATAGGGTCTATATGCAAAAACTTATAAAATAGCCGAAATTGTTACATGATTAAATTCCAGCTACTAGCCACAGTGTGTGTAAAACAAACAAACTCGTAAAAGGCTCGTAGGGTGAATGGATTTCCAACAATGACTAGGCACTGGGGTACCACCTGTCACAGTACGTGGTTTAGATCACAGTACCGAGGAGTACGCCCGCTCCCCTGCAACACAAGACCGGAACCATCCCTTACTGGACAGTTTCGAATAAGATCACCCCGCGGTTGGGATCAGCAACCGCACCACTTAGCCGAAATATAAAGGGACATCTGGACAGGGATGACCTTACTCTCAAGTTGGGGCTACCCACGAAGCCTTGCTGTATAGCCCCAGATTTTCAGTCATTCCCGGTTGATGAGGCTAGAGGCTAAGCGTTACCTTTTAGAACATTTCACTTAGAATGCTCATCGCCCACCTGACGATGTTCCGAAAGCATTCATCCATACAAGTCCGTCTTGGGTTTGAACAGAACCGAAGGCACTACTCCTACTACATCCATTTAGGAAATATCCTCTGGATTAGTAGCGACTAGCCCTTGCACTTCACTTCTCCAGCTTCGACTCCGAACACGTTTTTCCACGAAACGTACAAACCGGATCGAAGTGGTTCTGAGAAACAAATCTCGATCCCTGTCTCTTCGAAACGATCAATGCATTTGTCCAATATTGATAGTCGGTGATTTAACTGTCAATTAACATTCACGAACATCCATCACACAATAAATAATTGCCCACATTATTTATTTCCTCAAAATATTTTTACAAAATATGTTTCCATTTTCAAATCCTTTTGAAACACTTTTCAAACCCAATTTCCTCATAGAATAGATTCTCAAATCTTTATTCCCTCTGAAACATCTAAGTACCCATATTTAAGGTTTAAAATAATTTAAATACTTTATCCCTCAAAATACATTAAAACCATTTATATCAAATCTACTTACATACTTAATTTAAAATATACATATACTTTAAAAATATATTTCGAATAAAACTGCTTTATAAAATATAAACAATTAACTTTAAAATAAGTTAAGTCGTACTAGTTTTAAACATGAAGTTATGAATCCTTATGCAATTTCAAACAAAGCTTTAATTGATTTTCTTCAAAATAGAACCATTTATAAATATAAATGATAATAATATTCTTTAACACATAATTCTAATTACCCTTTTAAAATAGTTAATTTTATAACTACTTTAATATATATTCACTTCAAAAATTCTTACAACTTAAATAATTTTTCCTAAAACCATTCTTTAAATAAAACTCAAAACTCCTAACCTTTCAAAAATCATCTTTAAAAACGTACTTGGCATCTCAGGGAAATATACTTTCTTTTTAGGACAACCCAAGAATTATCTTTATCAATCCAATCACGATTTACCCAATTCAATTTTACGTTCATCCCGTAAAATTCCTTTCCATACTTTAAAAACAGCTCCTTTTATTTTAAACACACTGCTATTTCCTGGAAATCACTTTCAAATACACGTTTAAAATATTTAAAATATGCTTTGGAAATCATTTAATTGAAAATAATACTTAAGGAAATATATAGGGGTTTCCAAAGTATTTTTAAATAAAATTTAACTTTAAACATACGGTTATTAAATCAAATATTCATATTAAGATTTTCTTTTTAAAACATAATACTACTTTACCCTTTTATATTTAAATAAAATTAAAGACCATAATTACTAAATCAAATATTTGCTTTTACTTAAAACATTTTAAAATAATATTTCTTTCTAAAATATTACAAACATATTTAAACTGCAAATTTATAATTTGAAAGTTTTTCTTAAAAACAAAATATAATTTCCAAGAGAAAGCATACTTCACATGCTTTAAAATAAATCTCGCTATTCTTTAAACAATTCACATTTCCTTTATAGATCACATTCCCAACCTTTCAAATTATCAACAAGTTTCTTGAATTTAATTCCTTTTAAATTCTTTACTAAGGAATTTCTTTAATATCCTTTAAACCCAATTCATCTATTTATATTTATAAAAAATTAGGTTGTATTCTCTCAATCATAGTACAACACGATTAAAATTTCAATTTAATTTATCACCGCATATAGATAAAACGCAGTATATCAGGATCTAAACAAATTATCATAGAACAATAAATAAGGTATATCACAATATAAATTAATTTCTATTTGTGAGGGACCCAGTTGGATCCCTCCAACCTGTTTCCCTGCATGCACAGATATTAGCTAAACAACATATATCGATTCAATCATATTCAACCAATCAAGCAATTCATTTAAATATCGACTATTTAAATTAACTAATACTCCAGATGTGAGTGAGTTAAACTCACCTTGAGTTTTCGGCGAGCGTTCAAATTTAAATTAAATCGAACGGCGTTCGATTTAACCTAAATTTCTACTTGCTTGGAACGATTCCCGAACTGCTCCACTACGAAGTACGTGTCTCTACGATTCCGACGTTTCTCGTTTCGTCGAAATCTGATTACAAACGCGTAAGATATTAATTTTTAAAGTTCGTACTAAAATTTATATAAACAATTAACCTTTCTTTTATTATTAATTACCATCCCAAAAGATCTGGCCACACATCCCTTAAGAAGAAATCACGGCCGCACCCTGTACATTCTTCTTCCTCACGCGCGTGCAAGCTCCAGGTCAAAGCCGAACCCAAAACAACCCCAAACCCTAATCGCCGATTCCACCATACTCGCTGAGACCACGATCCAACACCTCTACCTCGAAGCCCTCCATCGCCTCAACCTCCACCCCAAAATTCATGAAGCTCGGTCGCTTCCTTCATCGAGAAGACGAGCTCGAACGCATGACGCATGGTTCACAATTGCACCACCAAACAACGACTATAAACAAGATCCACCGTTGGATCTAAAGCCCTCCCCGCCTTCTACGATCTTCATGTTGGAACTTTCTTCTAAAACTCGACGGATTGATCGCAAATTGAAGGCAAAGGGAAATGATTTTCGGCTATAGAAGTTAAATAAGTGGAGGCCCTGGAAAGAATTAGGGTTTCGACCAACATTTTGATATATATATATATATATAAACGTTTAATTATATTATTTTAATATTAAAACCAATTTTAACGAGCTTTTACAAACGAACTCCAAATCTCACGTGCCACCAGGCGTTTCTAAGGTTTTACCCATGTTTCGAACACAATGGAACATGTTTTGAAGGCTAATTCGATCGTATGCGCGAGTTACGGAAATAAACGGTCAATTTTGAGTTAAATCGATTAAAGTATTTTCTATGCGTTTTAAGCTGCCAAGGTCAAATGACAACTCTGATTGCTACGAAAATTGAAATCCGATAATAACTAACTATTATGGATCCAATGGAACAGGTTTCGTCGAATTCCGAGACTGTGTCCCGAAAGGCTATTTTAACTCGTCGATTAAATCGAGCGATATTCAAAATCGTCGAAATCACTTGAAACTTCACTTTTTAAAAAAAATTTAACTCTATTATAACTCGTATGAAATTTATATTCACATTAGAAATCATTCCGATTCAGTTTAAATCAAAATTTGAATATTTGCATTATTATATTATTAAATCCCATTATTAAATTAATATAAAATTTCAAATTTAACCAATCGACTTCTAATTTCATTCAAAGGTTCAATATTATAATTCAAATCCAGTTAGACCTAAATTAAATTTTAGAATCTAATTTTATATCTATTTACGCTCAGAATTACCAATTATTCCAATTCTAATATTAAATTATTATTATTATTCAAATTTCAATTTCATTCCCGTATCTAAAATTTAACTAATTCTATTAACTAAATCAAAATTTTTTTTTTTCAAAATCAAATTATAATCCATATTCGACATTTAAAATGAATTAAATGTTCAAATTTGGCGACCCAAAATTCTGGGTCGTTACAACCTGTGAATAACAAGTTGGCCAGAGGAGTAAATGAAGTACACAGGTATATCCAGGCATCAAGCTTAAACAACAGTAAAGTATGAATGCCACGACTAGTCAGAGAAATAAGCAATCAAAGTCGATTGCTTTCAAATGAACTCGACCAAATCACTTCAAATAAAATAAAATACATACTGGTATCAAAATAGTTCACCAGGTCTCGACATGAAGTTCAACCGCAATGAAGCTTGCCTAAACCAGACTACATGAATGCACAACATACACATAAAAATGCAACATGAAAACAACCCAAGATCCATGCATATGAAGCAACCAGACCTGACTGGAGTATTCAGACATTCCAAACAGACAGTGAAAATGTGGTTGTAGTGAAGACTCAAAGCAACTCGAAGAATATATACGTGCATCACATACTTGAAAACCAGAGCAATTACAGTGAAACCTAAAGCATTTAATAGTTATAACAAAGTCAGGCTGAGGTCAATTCTTAAAGAAAATGCAAAGTCAAATTTCAACGAAGTCAAGGTCGAACCTTTTTACAGTAGCAGTTTCAAAATAATCAAGGCAAAGCAAAGCCATATATGCCAGAAACTCAAAGCCATGGTATTCAGATAATCAAAGAAGTTATAAATGCATATGAACTCCAATATTGTTGGTGAACATGGAGCTAAACAAAACTGAAATGAAGCAAGCACTCGAGTTAACAGAAGTGTATTAAGCACCATCGTATAAACTACTATCAAAATATACTTAAGACGGGTTCAAAAATCATGGTATAACAGTCAAGTTACATGCCGAAGTCGGGGAACAGCAAGGTGATCCATCAGGTTAAGTTAAATGTTAATTACAAAATATTTCCCAAAATCTAGTTTGCAAACTAAGTCAAAGACAACTGCACTTTCAAATCAAACTATGCCGAAGTCATCAAAAATTTACGGAACCAAAATGTCCAGAGAATCAAAACCGAGTAAATTGAAAAAGTCAGAGAAATCAACAACATTCAAACGAAATCCAGTGGTAGCCGAAGACAACAAGAAATCTGACCAAGTCAAGAATCATCAACATCGAACAAAATCGAACTGCCGAAACAAACCAATTGACAAATTCAAATAATTGTAGATTGAATTAGATGTGGGTGAAAATCACTCACCTTGTTCGAAGAACCCAAATCCAAATTCGCAACCGAAAGCATCTCAAGAGACTTTTAACCCACAAGCAAGGAAATCAAATTCAATCGAGTATTCGAAGTCGGCCTCTTCGAAATTATGAAAACCCTAATTTTTGAAGAAGAGGAACGAATAAGGAACGAGCCGCCATCTTCGTTTCTTTATTTTAGGGCTTGCGATAATGAATAATGGAGGAACGGTTACTGCTTCAATATTTATCACAGCCCCAAGCAAAAGAAACTTGGGCCAAAATTATATTTAAAGCCCCATACCCTTCAACAAATTTTATTTTTAAAAAAAAGAATTTCAACCCGATTTAAAAACTCCCAATAGCAATTAGCTAACAAATTTAATTGTCTAATGACGATAATTAATCGGTGCAAAACCCCAGGTTGTTACAGACTCCGCTCCTTATAAAAATTGCGTTCCCGTTGTAACAACCCTAGATTTTTCATATATTTTAATATTTGACTTTGTTTTATTTTGAAATTATTTTAAACTTATTTTATTTCAAACATTTCATTTTTAAATGTAGGTGTTGATTATTACGTGAATTATAATTTCAAACCGGTATAAATTGGATATTTTACGGAAAGATGAATTTCTGTTCAAACTGGTCAAACCTTGACTTTTTAATTTCAAATTTAAATATTTAAATTCTTAAATTTTATCTTTTATTATGAAAATAGATATAATAACTTGAATATTGCTTTTCGCTTCGTTGAAAACGGATTTAATTTCTGAAAGTTATGTACATTTCAATTTTGAGTATAATTTGTTTTATTTTGAAATTTTGTCTACTTCAAATTATATAAATCATATTTTCTATGTTATATTTTATTTAATATGTGTTAATATGTTATTTTATGTATATTTTGTCTTTTAATATTTTTAAAGTGATAATAAAAATTTTCCAAAATTTACTGTATTTATTTCCTATTTTTAAAGGCTGTTTTCTATTTTTCTGCTATTTTCTTCATTTAAATTATATTTAATTAAAATTTAAATATTTATTTTGCGAATGTATTTTTATTTTATGTTATTATTTATGTTTAAAAATATTTTACAAGCTCATATGAATTTTCTAAAAATTATTCTATTTAATTTCAAATTTTCTAGTCTAGTTCACTATTTTTAGCTATTTTTCTTAATTTAACTTTATATAATTAATAAATATTATATAAATTTTTATATTTTGATAAATTTTCGAAATTTGATCTGGTATTATTATTATTTCTGGAAATATAAAGTTATGTAAATTAAATAAGGATATTTGACGAGTTTTTGACTTTTGAATTGCCTTTTGCCTTTTTGAATTCCACCTCTTCATTTTCCTCACAACTCTTCATTTCTTTTGGCATAACTCCCCACATTTCAGCTGACTAATTCATTTTCATTTCACGTATCTTCCTTTCCTCCTTCCTGAGAAAAAAATTTCGCCCGTCACATGCTTGGGAAGTGGGTAAATTTTTTTATTTCTTTTCTCCTTTTCTACTTATATTGTTTATTCTACTTTGATTTTTTGCACATGCTTTCACCTCTTTTAGGATCGGCCATGCCTCCATTGCTGCCTAGCCTCCTCCAGCACCTGATGGCACACCACCAACACCTCCTCCTCACCAACCAACCATGCCGTGACCCCCCTTGGTGATGCCCATCCACAAACATTTCAAAACAACCTGAATTCCTAGCCTAGCCGAGCACAACATCACTTCCATCACCTCACCACCCCTCTAGCCGCCACCTACCACGCCTCTACCACCTCCAGCACCCTCGGCCACACCACCACAATGGACCCCACACCTCTGGCCGTGACACTTGGAGCCTTGGTCGAGCCCAAATCCACGACCAAATGCATGTATTCATGCTTATGTGTATTATTCCCTTCACCCACTTTGGCACCATCACAAATGACATTTAGGCCGACCCATGCCGACCATAACCTGACCCAAACACCTGCCATTATTTTGTATTTCCCTTTATGGCTGAGCATAGTAATGGTTAAAAGCAAGTGCAAGCATTTCTATTTGATTCTGTGCAGTCTATTCTAGTGTAGTTTTGATCGTAGTTGATTTGAAACTCATCGTTGTTATATTGTTTTGTTTGATGTGTATCCAAAGAATTTGACATTTAGCTCCTCCATTCAAATCTGTGTCGTGCTTTTGTGCTTGTGTAGATCCCGTTTATGAACTTTGTCGTTAGGTCATCAGCTCAAACCAGTGTGTTATTCTCACCAGACAGTTTTATACTTATATGAATAGTAAATCAATCGCTTGTGAATATGTAAAGTGCATCACCATATTTTATTTGCTATGTCACTTTACCGTTATATTATTGTTGTTTTGTTATTTTATCAGTTAATCACACTGCAAGTTCCCTTTAGATTAGAATCACTATGGGTTGAAATGATACATACCCGAACGGACTTTAGAATAGGAGAAAATCGTTATGGGCTGAAATGATAGGCCTAAATGATTTTCAATTATTTTCATTTAATTGGGATTGCGGGTTTGAAATGATCAAACTCGGGTTTTCTTTCTAAATTACGGGTTGAAATGATATATTACCCGTATCACTTTACCTAGGCTAGAAAATGAACTACAGACCCGTTGTTAAAATATGTTTTTCTTAAAATTTTAAAATATTTTACAAATGTAAATGTTATAATAGTTTGATTTAAATTTGATTAAAAATGATTTTTGTAAAGCATTATTGACTCTTTGAAAATTTATAAGTGAAATAATTTAATGGTAAAGTTAGAAAATCTGAAATGTAAGTTTTTTGGAAATTATAATTTTGTGATAAATGGAATTTAAATTAAATATAAAAATATCATAAATTTATGATATTTTGAATTAAATGAATTTAAAATAATTTTATAATATATTAATGATTTTTGAATTAAGTTAAAATGTGAAATGAATGAATATTTAGGTGGAAATTTTGAAATATAACTAAAAATGGAAATTTGTGAATTTGGCTTAAAAGTGAATTTTAAGTTAAGTAAATAAAAATGAAATTAAGTTATATTTGAAAATTTAAACTTAAGTGTTAAGTTAAATTTAATTTAATGAATTTAAAATTTAATGTTGGAATTTAATAAGTGAATTTCTATTAAATTTTGATTTTTGAATAGAGATTTAACTTTATAAAATCATGAATATAAGGGTATTTGAATGATTGTTTTAAAAGTGAAATTATATGATTTTATAAGTTAAAATGGTTTAAATAAAAATATAATTGTTTGTGAAATTATACTGAATATTTGAAGTTAATTTACTGCATTTCTAAAATGCTATTAATTCTAATGTAAAGGGTAATACAACATTTGTAAATGCTGTAGTTGATAATAATGAACCAAATGGCTCAATTTAATTAAAGGCTATTATAGCATTTTTTGTGAATGTTATAATGTTTGAATTTAACTAAGTTTATTTGAAACTAATGGAACCCTATTACAGCATTTTAAATGTTGTCTTTTGTTAAATTGAACTGTTTTAAGTGTGACTTTCCGTAGCATTTTCTAAATGCTGCGAAAGTTGAATTTTCATTGTTTTAATAAATTTAAGTGAGTGAATGAATGAACTTTGAAAGATTAAAATTCTGGAAATTTAATAATTTAATTATTAAATATAATATCTTCATTTTAATGATTTAAATGAAGCAATTTGTTTCGAAATATAAACTATTTTGAAATGTGTTTTGAAATGGTATTTAAATTAAATAAAAATGAATGTGGTTTGGAAGATATGATATTTTGATATTTTGAAATGGATTTTGAATTTTTAAATGATATTTGATTTCGAAGTATAAATACTATTTTGAAATTTTAACCACGGGATGTATTTAATTTATGGTTTAACCGATCTTTAAAGAATGGGCGATCCCAAGCATCCTTTAAGTTATGGTGCATTTCTACTACAGTTCACTTGAGTTGATTTACATTATATAAGTATATATTGTCCTGACTCGAGTGTTTTGTGTTTTACTTTACGCTCGGGTCGGCCTGAGTATTCACAGCTTTGGATTCTCTTTCTGGAGCTGGTCTTTGCTGAAGTTTCTGCTAATCTACAATTATGTCTACTTTCTGTTCAGCTATTCTAGTTTATCTCTTAGTGAACTTCTATGTATTTAGGATTTCTATTTTGTTGTTTTCAGACTGTATTATGTTTTTTGTTTGAGACTCTGCCATAGTAGCTTCATGAACTACTATGTATTTTATATTCCGCTGCGAGGTATTATGTTTGTTCTGTGTCTGTGATTCTGTGATTTGTATTTCATTTGCTCCAAATTTATTTACAATGCGGTATTTTGAGTAATTCAAGTTCGACATGTGCGGCTGCGAATGGCTGAAAATACCCGGTTGTTACATTTGGTATCAGAGCTTTGGTTTTAGGCAAACCTTAGCCTGTGGAGCAAAAACTCATTAGAGATAGGGTAGAAATACCCTAGAATGAGTGGAATCAATCTCAGAATCCTTTCTTCTGAGAGAACGTATTTTTGAAGTATAAAATAATTTCCAAATTATTTTTAAAGGATTTTCAAAGATTATTTTGGTATAAAAATTTTCTTATTTTGAAACCAAGATTTTCAAAACTTCGTCCCTTCAGTATCCATATTGTTAGAAATCCCTTGGTTAGGATTCTTATCGATTAGGATTCCTTGAACTTTGGAACGCTCCCACTTGTTCTGAAATCCAGTCTTGTCTTCCCTATTCTATCCATTTTGATTTTGGAGCATTTCATAACTCCACTTTGGAATGACCTCTATAAAGATCGGTGATTCCACAAATCTTTGAATGATTTGTAAAGGGGTGAAAATCCTTTATAATTGGCATTGATTCACCGGAGATTCCTGTATCCTCGGTTTTCAATGCTATCTATCTCCTTCTCTACCCGGATTCTATCTCTGGCGATCGAATGTCGATTTGCCTTAGATTTCCGAATTAATTATATTACTGAAGTCACGGTTGACCGGTTAAGGTCGCCCGCGATTTATATAGGCTTATCATCTTCTATTTGGTAATAAAATTATCTTATCTTCGTTCGAGCTTATCTTCGAAACAGAATTCTATTTGATTAGAGTTCCTCTAAATTCGAATCTCCGTATTGCTTGAAATCTAACCTTGAATCATTCTTTGGAAATTTGTGTTTGATTGTATTTTGAATTTGTGCATACATCGAAAATATTATTTTGACAAGGATGACCCTATTTTGTATATAAAAGTGAAATGTTTTCAATAAGGATTTTTACCTTTGGAAAATGAAAATTTGAAGCTTTGAAAGGATTTGAAATTTTGGAAATTTATAAGAAAATGTGATTTATATAAAAAAGATTTATTAATGAAGGGTTTTGAATTTGAATTTCGAGGAATCGAACTCCGGTGTTTTGAAATGGGTTTTTAAGATTTTGGAAAATATATAATAATAATATGATTTAAAGAAATTTTTCCAAATAAGAAATGTTTCAAATGTATTCGAATGAATTCCAATGATGTCAAAGAGATTTCAAAGAAGTTTCAAGAAATAAAAGTCCAGAACCCACTTATATCGCTGAAAAATAATTTCGGTGATGAATACATGCATCATCGACATTGATTTTTGAGTTTATAAGTGGGGAAGAGGCCAATCTAGTAGCTTTTCTATGCGAGTGATTTTGTGAAACCAAATTTTGATTTCCGATTTCGAAGTATGGTTTGATTTTCGAAAGATATGTGTGTATATATATAATTGAAATGATTTAAAATAAGTCGGTGTTCAATCCTCGAGATTCAGATTTGTTTTGGTATAACCTTACCTATTGGAATCGATTTACTAATTTGTTGTTAATTTCCTACTCTTGGATTGAAAATATGATTTCTTCGACTATTTTGAAGGTTCGAGCACTTCCAAATCAAGGTTAATTTTCAAAGCTAAGAAATTTTGAATGGTATAAGGTATTTGATAAAGTATAAGTTTAGTTTGGTATGATTAAAGTATAAAGTAATATGATTTATATAAGTTTGAAACTGTTGTGGAGTGAAATAAATAAGACTATTTTAAATTATACTAGTATGAAATATAGTTTTGAAAAGATATTTGAAGTAAAATGTTGAGTTTTTGTTAAATTTATAAGTTAAGAAAAACAGTGAATTTTGACTTAACAAATGAAAGTGAGTTTTAAATTGAATATTCGATTTAAAATTTTGTTGTGATAAATCATACGTTAAAAATTATTTAAATGTGAAATTTTGAAGTCTAGAAATATGATTTATAAGTTTAAATTTTGCTAAAATTGAAGTTGTATTGTTTTTTAAAAGTTATAATAAAATCTGGAATTTTATTAATAACATTTCTAAAATGCTATAGTTTTATGACAACACTTTAAATGCTGTTGTTTTTGAATTTAACTTTTTTTGAATTAACTAAATATCTGTTATGTCATATTATAAATGTCGTTATTCTTGAACTAAACTATTTTGGAAACTATAAGTTACGATAGCACTTTTAAATGCTGTCATTGTTATAATTTGACAATGTTTCGTAATGTTATAGATTTTAACACTGTTGAGTTATGTTTTAAAATGTTAAATGATTAATTTTGGAATTGATTATTTGTGAAATTTAAGGATTTTTGAATATAATTTAATATTTAAATTTGAATTTTAAGGAATTTAAATTTAATTTGAATTTAAATAAGGTTTAATTGGTTATGTGTTAAATGGAATGAAATGTAACGAGATAAATGAATTTTTGAATGGAATTTTGAAATGTATTTTGTAATGATATTTGAAATAATAATTGAATGACATATTTGATTTTTTTAAATGATATTTAAATTTAAATATTTTAAATCGAATTCAAATAGTGATTTGATAATGAGGCTTTGAATGATATAATCTTTATTTGATAAAGAATGTGAATCAGGAATGATAACTGATTTTGATAAATGAAATTTAAAGTTTATATTTGTATGAAAGGATATTTGGTTTACTTGTAATTTGAGTTTAATTAAAAATGATGGATTTATGAAATGAATATGTCAAAACTAAGTAATAATTAAGTAAAATTTTAGATATATGAAATTATAAAATTTAGTTTTGGAATACGGTACATTTAAGCTCTGAAATATATTAAAGATTGAATAGTTTATTTTGCGGATCAAATCTTTATTTGTAATTTGATAATATTTGAAATGGTTTTGTTGGAAAACTAAATTGAATTGAAACTGATGGTTGAATTGAATTAAAGCTGGAACTTGTAGACTTGGGTTTAAATCGAATAAATTTGTGAAATGTAAAGATTAAAGGGATGTTTTATGATTTCAAATGTATGATTTAGAAAAGTTATGATTTTCAAAGTGTAATGATTTCAAGTATTTTGGTTTCGAAAGATTTATAACTTTGAAAGTATTATGATTTTTGAAAGTGAATATATGTTTGCAATGGAAATGAATTTGTTTGACCTAAATTTTTGTTGATTTGGAAATTTGGATTATTTTCTAAATCTATTGTCTTAAGAAACTTTGAAACTGAGTATATGTAATTAAGAAGAAATGATTTTGCGAAATCATATATGATTTTGAAACTGAAATGTTATTGAAACAAATTAAAATTGAGAACCTTGTTTTACTAAATACTTTTGGGAGTTATCGAACTTATATAAAATGGATTTGTATAAGTATGAGGTTGATTTGAAAATGTTGAATTGAAAAGGTACTCAATTTGTAAATTAAAATCTTATATAATCGAATTTTATATAAGTATGATTTGATATACTATTGATTTTGGAAAGTATTCGATTTGAAAATGAAATCTTATATATAATGGAATTTATATAAGTGCGATATTTGAAGCTATGATTTTGAAGGGCTACTATATATGGTATATTATATTTTGATGTAAGAGGTATGGGAAGTACCCTCCGGAAGAAGTATAGTGATATGCTTCGACCCAGATGGACTTGGGGAATCCAGGAATGGATTCGACCGATAAACCCTAATGGACTTGGGTGAATTCAAAAATGGATTCGAACTGATATGGTTGTCCGAACTTAAACTCATGAGTTCCTCGATTTTTTTTCTAGGGTAGATGGTTCTTTAGTTTACCCAATGGAGGCGCTTTCGATCCTGGGATCTGTTGTTTATGGATCTTCCGGGAAGGAAGTTCATCCATTGCGTAAATCATTGAATCAGCAGCGTACCACTGCAGCATGGGTCGATGGTCCCTTGTTTACGAACTGGCTACGATATTTTTCTGGAATCCGGAAGGTAGAAGGATCTTCTGGAAAGTGTTGTATCCATTTCGTAAATACTGGATCAGCAGCGGGCCACTGCTATCGTATTATCATCATTTGACATTAGATTTTGAGCGGAACTACTCATTCCAATTTTTTTTTTTAGTATTTTCACTGGGTGTTGAAATAGGTCTGCTAAGTACTTGGAGAAATCTAGCTTTGCGCCTGATCAACGCATAGCCAGAGTTCGCAGGAACGAAAGTAAACTTGTTAAGACATCGAGTTATAAAAGCATTTTGGTAAAGTATTGTATAAAGGATATTCTAATCATGATTTAAAATGTCTTAAATATTTTTTACTTCGAACTATCAAATTTGAATTAAATGACTAATTATCATATTAAATGTTTAACATATCAAATATATAAAAAAAAATGGTTCATCCATGTCTTTCAACCTGCTTTCCCTCCTAGCTACTTTTTCCCTACTTTCTTTCAGGATGTCTTCCAACCTATTGTTCTTTCTTGTTGTTTCTCCGCTTCCTTCCTTTTCGAGGACGAAAAGATTTGAGTGGGGGAGAGTGTAACAACCTTAGATTTTTCATATATTTTAATATTTGACTTTGTTTTATTTTGAAATTATTTTAAACTTTTTTATTTCAAACATTTCATTTTTAAATGTAGGTGTTGATTATTATGTGAATTATAATTTCAAACCGGTATAAATTGGATATTTTACTGAAAGATGAATTTCTGTTAAAACTAGTCAAACCTTGACTTTTAAATTTCAAATTTAAATATTTAAATTCTTAAATTTTATCTTTTATTATGAAAATAGATATAATAACTTGAATACTGCTTTCCGTTTCGTTGAAAACGGATTTAATTTCTGAAAGTTATGTACATTTCAATTTTGAGTATAATTTGTTTTATTTTGAAATTTTGTCTATTTTAAATTATATAAATCATATTTTCTATGTTATATTTTATTTTAATATGTGTTAATATGTTATTTTATGTATATTTTGTCTTTTGATATTTTTAAAGTGATAATAAAAAATTTCCAAAATTTACTATATTTATTTCCTATTTTTAAAGGATGTTTCCTATTTTTCTGCTATTTTCTTCATTTAAATTATATTTAATAAAAATTTAAATATTTATTTTGTGAATGTATTTTTATTTTAGATTATTATTTATGTTTAAAAATATTTTACAAGCTCATATGAATTTTCTAAAAATTATTCTATTTAATTTCAAATTTTCTAGTCTAGTTCACTATTTTTAACTATTTTTCTTAATTTAACTTTATATAATTAATAAATATTATATAAATTTTTATATTTTGATTAATTTTCGAAATTTGTCTGGTATTATTATTATTTCAAGAAATATAAAGTTATATAAATTAAATAAGGATATATGATGAGTTTTTGACTTTTGAATTGCCTTTTGCCTTTTTGAATTCCACCTCTTCATTTTCCTCACAACTCTTCATTTCTTTTGGCATAACTCCCCACATTTCAGCTGACTAATTCATTTTCATTTCACGTATCTTCCTTTCCTCCTTTCTGAGAAAAAAATTTCGGCCATCACATGCTTGGGAAGTTGGTAAAAAATAATTATTTCTTTTATCTCTTTTTCTACTTATATTGTTTATTCTAGTTTGATTTTTTGCACATGCTTTCACCTCTTTTAGGATCGGCCATGCCTCCATTGCTGCCTAGCCTCCTCCAGCACCTAATGGCACAACACCAACACCTCCTCCTCACCAACCAACCATGCCGTGACCCCCCCTGGTGATGCCTATCCACAAACTTTTCAAAACAACCCGAATTCCTAGCCTAGCCGAGCACAACATCACTTCCATCACCTCACCACCCCTCTAGCCGCCACCTACCATGCCTCCAGCACCTCCAGCACCCTCGGCCACACCACCACAGTGGACCCCACACCTCTGGCCGTGACACTTGGAGCCTTGGACGAGCCCAAATCCATCACCAAATGCATGTATTCATGCTTATGTGTATTATTCCCTTCACCCACTTTGGCACCATCACAAATGACATCTTGGCCGACCCATACCCACCATAACCTGACCCAAACACCTGCCATTATTTTGTATTTCCCTTTATGGATGAGCATAGTAAAGGTTAAAAGCAAGTGCAAGCATTTCTATTTGATTATTCTAGTGTAGTTTTGATCGTAGTTGATTTGAAACTCATCGTTGTTATATTGTTTTATTTGATGTGTATCCAAGGAATTTGACATTTGGCTCCTCCATTCGAATCTGTGTCGTGCTTTTGTGCTTGTGTAGATCCCGTTTGTGAAATTTGTCGTTGGGTCATCAGCTCAAACCAGTGTGTTATTCTCACCAGACAGTTTTATACTTATATGAATAGTAAATCGATCGCTTGTGAATATGTAAAGTGCATCACCATATTTTATTTGCTATGTCACTTTACTGTTATATTATTGCTGTTTTGTTATTTTATCAGTTAATCAGACTGCAAGTTCCCTTTAGATAGAATCACTATGGGTTGAAATGATACATACGCGAACGGACTTTAGAATAGGAGAAAATCGTTATGGGCTGAAATGATAGGCCTGAATGATTTTCAATTATTTTCATTTACTTGGGATTGCGGGTTTGAAATGATCAAACTCGGGTTTTCTTTCTAAATTACGGGTTGAAATGATATATTACCCGTATCACTTTACCTAGGTTAGAAAATGAAATACAGACCCGTTGTTAAAATATGTTTTTCTTAAAATTTTAAAATATTTTACAAATGTAAATATGATAATATTTTGATTTAAATTTTATTAAAAATGATTTTTGTAAAGCATTATTGACTCTTTGAAAATTTATAAGTGAAATAAATTAATGGTAAAGTTAGAAAATCTGAAATGTAAGTTTTTTGGAAATTATAATTTTGCGATAAATGGAATTTAAATTAAATATGAAAATATGATAAATTTATGATATTTTGAATTAAATGAATTTAAAATAATTTTATAATATATTAATGATTTTTGAATTAATTTAAAATGTGAAATGAATGAATATTTAGGTTGAAATTTTAAAATATAACTAAAATTGGAAATTTGTGAATTTGGCTTAGAAGTGAATTTTAAGTTAAGTAAATAAAAATGAAATTAATTTATGTTTGAAAATTTAAACTTAAGAGTTAAGTTAAGTTTAATTTAATGAATTTAAAATTTAATGTTGGAATTTAATAAGTGAATTACTATTAAATTTTGATTTTTGAATAGAGATTAAACTTTATAAAATCATGAATATAAGGGTATTTGAATGATTGTTTTAAAAGTGAAATTATATGATTTTATAAGTTAAAAATGGTTTAAATAAAAATATAATTGTTTGTGAAATTATACTGAATATTTGAAGTTAATTTACTGCATTTCTAAAATGCTATTAATTCTAATGTAAAGAATAATATAGCATTTGTAAATGCTGTAGTTGATAATAATGAACCAAATGGCTCAATTTAATTAAAGGCTATTATAGCATTTTTGTGAATGTTATAATGTTTGAATTTAACTAAGTTTATTTGAAACTAATGGAACCCTATTACAGCATTTTAAATATTGTCTTTTGTTAAATTGAACTGTTTTAAGTGTGACTTTCCTTAGCATTTTCTAAATGCTGCGAAAGTTGAATTTTTATTGTTTTAATAAATTTAAGTGAATGAATGAACTTTGAAAGATTAAAATTTTGGAAATTTAATAATTTAATTATTAAATATAATATCTTCATTTTAATGATTTAAATAAAGCAATTTGTTTCGAAATATAAACTATTTTGAAATGTGTTTTGAAATGGTATTTAAATTAAATAAAAATGAATGTGGTTTGGAAGATATGATATTTTGATATGTTGAAATGGATTTTGAATTTTTAAATGATATTTGATTTCGAAGTATAAATACTATTTTGAAATTTTAACCACGGGATGTATTTAATTTATGGTTTGACAGATCTTTAAAGGATGGCGATCCAAGCATCCTTTAAGTTATGGTGCATTTCTACTACAGTTCACTTGAGTTGATTTACATTATACAAGTATATATTGTCCTGACTCGAGTGTTTTGTGTTTTACTCTACGCCTGGGTCAGCCTGAGTATTCACTGCTTTGGATTCTCTTTCTGGAGCTGCTCTTTGCTGGAGTTTCTGCTTATCTACATTTATATCTACTTTCTGTTTCAGCTATTCTAGTTTATCTCTTAGTGAACTTCTATGTATTTGGGATTTCTATTTTGTTGTTTTCAGACTGTATTATGTTTTTGGTTTGAGACTCTGCCATAGTAGCTTCATGAACTACTTTGTATTTTATATTCCGTTGCGAGGTATTCTGTTTGTTTTGTGTCTGTGATTCTGTGATTTGTATTTCATTTGCTCCAAATTTATTTACAATGCGGTATTTTGAGTAATTCAAGTCCGACATGTGCGGCTGCGAATGGATGAAAATACCCGGTTGTTACACCCGTAATTTTCATAATTAAAGTCATCAATAAAAATTATTTTTCTAACATAAACTAGTTAAGCTAGAAAAATAAAGGTCAAGAATTCAAACGCCAAAGAAATCTTTTAATTTCATAAAAGAAATTCACAAATTCTCAACAAAATCTAATTATCAAATAGATAATCAGAAAACAACAAAACTGAATAAATACAATTATAAGCAATATTTAATTATCAATTAGATAATTAGAATACAGAAATCACAAAACAGCAATATCTAATTATCGATACGATAACTAGAAAACAACAAAAATCTAATTATCAACAAAGATAATTAGAAAACACAAATCACTAATCGCAAAACCGCAAATATCTAGTTATCAACTAGATAATTAGAAAACACGAACTTCATAATCAGCAAACTCTAACTATCAACAGAGATAATTAGAAAACAGTAATTCAATATAATCAACATAATCTAGAATCAATTAGAGACTAGAAAATGTCATAATCAGCAAAATTAGTAATTATCTAATTATCAAAAACGATAATCAGAAAATGACAAATATCTAACTATCTAAAACGATAATCAGAAAACACAAATATCTAATTATCAAAAACGATAATCAGAAAACACAAATATCTAATTGTCAAAAACGATAATCAGAAACAACAAATATCTAATTATCAAAAACGATAATCAGAAAACACAAATATCTAATTATCAAAAACGATAACCAGAAACAACAAATATCTAATTATCAAAAACGATAATCAGAAACAACAAATATCTAATTATCAACAAAGATAATTAGAACTCAAATCAGCAATATCTAATTATCAACAAAGATAATTAGAACTCAATTCAGCAAATATCTAATTATCAACAAAGATAATTAGAACTCAAATCAACAAATATCTAATTATCAACAAAGATAATTAGAACTCAAATCAGCAAATATCTAATTATCAACAAAGATAATTAGAACTCCAATCAGCAAATATCTAATTATCAACAAAGATAATTAGAACTCAAATCAGCAAATATCTAATTATCAACAAAGATAATTAGAACTCAAATCAGAAAATATCTAATTATCAACAAAGATAAGTAGAACTCAAATCAGCAAATATCTAATTATCAACAAAGATAATTAGAACTCAAATCAGCAAATATATAATTACCTGCAGATAATTAGAAACAACAAATATCTAGAAATCAAGTAAGATGACTAGAAAATCAACATAAAAGGTGGATCGATCCCAACAAATGGCGAGTTTTAGCTACGACGTACGTGCATCAACATATGGCCAAAGCCTACCAAGTACTATATTTTTGGCGCCCAACAAATGACCCGAAGGTCCAACAAATGACCCAAAGGTCTAGTACTGGTATTTCACCCGAAGGTCCATCATATGACCCGAAGGTCCAACAAATGACCCAAAGGTCTAGTACTGGTATTTCACCCGAAGGTCCAACAAATGACCCGAAGGTCCAGCAGAGTGGCTCAAAAGCCAAATAAAATCATCAAAATCATCAACAACAAATATTTAAATTAACGAGTCTGGAATTAACCGAAATAGTAAAAGTGTGGTTCCATACTCCGAACTTTTGCTAAATTGTTTAAATCTCTTTATCGTTTCCTTGAAAGTGCAAAATCATGTATTTTAAATAAATAACATTTTACGTTCTCAAACGGACAAGTCCGAAATAAAGCGAATCAGTAAAAGTGAGGGTTCATAGTCCTCAATTTTGCTGAAGCGTTTAAATCGCTTCCTCATTCTTTTGAAAGCGCAAACTGTAAAAATTTTGAAAACAATTTTTATTTTAAAACGATTTTTAAAACACGTGCTTAAAACAGCAACAACAGCAACAATTTCGACAAAGAAATTGCGATTCACAAAACACCGTAAAAACGGGTATCAAATCAGTATTACGGAATAACCGCTTGAAAATTCACTTTAAATTTTACGGTTACTGAAGTCAAAGCGACAGTAATTTCTAAACGTCAAGATCTCATCAAAATAATTCGCATCAAAATATACTACCGGTGTAAAAATCCCGTTATAAAAATAACGGCAACCAATTACGTTTTAAAACCATACACCGGTTCAACATAAAATTAATGCAGTTACGTACAACTCATATTTGCATGCACACTACAAGATGATCAAAGAAATCACTCAATTATATCTTCGATGAAGATAATTTAAAACAGCAAAAATCTAATCAAATATGCAATTAGCATAAAAGAAAACCAGCATAAATCTCAACAAAATCACATAACTGCGATCGCTTCGGATCCTCAAATCGAATTCGAAATTTTCAAAGAAAACAAAAATAAACACATCTATGCAACAACACAATGAAATTTAGTTCATTTTCATATTTTGATTTTTAAAACAAGAGGGTTATCAACTGTACTCAGCGAAGGCAGTCTCACTGTTTCTGCTGCGCACTCTGATAAACATAACACAAATTAATCAATCATCAAAACACAATTTCACTTTTATTTTTCAATAAGGATATTTAAAATTTTCATCATAATTTCAAAACTTTAGTTTTGACTCAAGGCACAAATAAAAACATCAACAAATAGTTGTAACACATGTTCCATCTAAGTTATGTTATATATTATGTCCATAAACCCCTCACTTTGATACCAACTGTGACGCCCCACCTCTATGCTCACAATAACAAAGAGTATTAAAAGAAATACTGTCTGTTATTACGAAGAATAAGGCTGGATAGGAGCGGCCATCCATAGTTAGGCCTCACACTAGTATTGATTATCTCGATAGGGGTGGTATATATATTTATTTTTTTCCTTCTCTTTGTTTATTTACTCCCATTGACATATTCAATTCTAATAAAACGAACTACGATGGTCCATAATAGTTTAGGACAACATATATAATAATAACACAGATAAGCTAAACACGGAACATAGATAATATCAAATCTCACATATATATAACTGACGTCAGTTACAATACATGTGATACAATACATGCGATACAATACAACTGTCGACACTGGAAGTTAAATATACAAGTACATTATTGTAAATAATATACATGAATACATATCATCCTATAAAATGACAACGACAAGACTTCATAACTCAATCAGCATCCCAAAGCGAGATATCAATAGCCTGTAATAACTTGGTCTGACCCGAGTATTAATTCAAAAGAAAATAATATGCGGGTCAGTCTAATTTAAACTCGGTTATTAATGCACGGAAGCAATAATAATTAAATAATCGAATAGACGACAGTCTCAATAAATCTCGTATATCCAATCCTTCATAAGAGAATCGGATATCGGTAGAAATAACACGTAACAGCAATAAACAGCAAATCAACAAAGCCAAATCATCAACAAAGATAAATAAAAGGCTTATCAATAAAGATAATTTGTAAACCACAGAATTGCCTAAACAGCAATTAACAACAAAATCTAATTATTAAATAAATAATTAGAACACACAATCTAATTATCCAATAGATAATTAGATAGCAACAAAATAATCAAATCAACTCAAATCAAAATACAATTTCAAAATATTGAATTGAATACACTAAACAATTCAAGCAGTTGAAATATCAATTAAAACGTCAATTCTGATAGGGCTGCAGTTCACGTTCATGTGCACTGCCTCGCCACCACAACAAATGATGCCATCACAACTCCAAATATTAACAGCAGGTCATGACTGCAAAGTGTGCAGGGGTACAAAATAGAAATGCACACAAGTATACATGAATGCATAATGAAAATTCACACACGACCACAAGGTCAAACCCAAGCTTTAAAGCTGGATTTAACACAGGTGTAATTCGAAAAACAAACAAAATGCAAAGGTCAAGTCACTGACTCAACTCAACTGCCGCAACAAAACAGTGCAGTAGTCCCTAAAGGACAAGAATACATATATGCAAGCAGGGTAAACATCACCATGAATAGGCAGTTTTACACACTACTCGAGGCATAGTGCATCACAAACCAAACAGGGGCAAAACTGCAAACAAATACAAACTGCCTCGATGTATACATATGGTCAAACTATGCACCAAATAGACCTATGGACAACAAGTGGCCAGAGGAGAAAATGAAGTACACAAGTATATCCAGGCATCAAGCTTAAACAACAGTAAAGTATGAATGCCACGACTGGTTAGAGAAATAAGCAATCAAAGTCAAGTGCTTTCAAATGAACTCGACCAAATCACTTCAAATAAAACAAAATACAAACCGGTATCAAAATAGTTCACCAGGTCTCGACATGAAGTTCAACCGCAATGAAGCTTGCTCAAAACAGACTATATGAATGCACATGTAACATCCCGCCTTTTCACACGCTTTAAATCGACACACATGCCAATTCAAACCATACAGAAGGTCGGATTGTTATGGGGTAAATAAGAAAAAAAAAAGAAATAAATAAAAACAAAATAGAATCTCACAGCGGAAGGATAAAATATAATAATCAAATATACAGTTCATGAAGCTGTTTTACAAAATATTTGATTTTTCTTACACAATGAATATCAGAGTTACACATACCAATACAATGCAGCGGAACAATATTGAGTGTAGTGGAATAATATAGTAGATAATAATACTACAAATCTTCGTCTTCGTCCTCCAAATAAAATCTCCAAATCTTGAAACGCTCGGACTGACCCGAGCGAATTTACCCGAGCGAATTTGAAAAGACAAAAACACTCGAGTCAGAACTAAAAGATCTTATGTAAGTTAAATTAGCATAAATAAATATGAGTGCAGTAACTCAAGAGATGCTCGGGATTTACATCTCCTAAGGATCCGTTAAACTATTTACTATGTAGTATATTGCGCTATTATAATAGTGTCTAATTGTAAAATAAACTTACTTTTAAATAGCATTAAGGCTTTACATTTTCCACCTTAACACGTAATAGTCCCAGTAGTCCATCCAATATCATAGTCCCTCCTGATCGGGAAGCCACCAGAGGATACCACACGGGCTACGGAAGAAATCCAAACTCGTACAAGGCTCGATAGGGTAGGTGACATGGCACAACTAGGCGATGCCAGGGTAGATATACCAATTGTTATCCGGGCTGGTGGAAACGTGCAGCGCGCAGCTGCCGCCCAGCTCGAACAAACTCCCCCAAAATCAAAAATAAAGGTGGCCACCGAATCAATCCAAAATCAAAGTATAGTATCGAAGAGGAGTGTCCGATCAGAGAAATGGCCTCATTGGCCCGAGAATCGCTCCTGTTTTAGCCACCTTATGCCAACTCACGGGAGTTGGGTCCACGTATTTACCTCAAAGGAAACGCCGCCGCCAACCTACTTCATTCTGGAATCTCCACTGCGTACATGGTTAGTCAAAGTGGTTTTCGGTATCGACAAAGAGTATGTCCATATCTGATCCCGGTCTCTTTGCCAACCAGTCGTTATTATAGCACCGCGGTCATTTAAAATAATTATACTTTAAAACCAGAATAAAATATCCATTTCAAAACCATATAAATATGATATCATTTCCTTTTAAAACCCGAATTAATACGATATCATTTTATTCCAATATATATACTTTCCAAAATCATAGGGTTTTCAAAGAAAATATTTAGCGGTCAAAACTCTTGAATATAAAATTTCAAATTATACTACCTTGAAAGTCATAACTTTGAAACAAGTTTCTATCTCTTAAATGGTCAAATATTAGATTACCTTTATAAAACAAAATAGCTTCTTTACATTTCACAAATCAATTCCAAATATCGATTTAAACTTCCAAATACCATTTTAATTCTTATGTTTCAAAGCTTTAAATATTTCACCATTTCAAAAACAACTCATTTGACAAACCCATATATATCAAATTCAATTACTTATTATTTAGACTTGAAATGTTTACTTAATGAATTCAATATAATCTAAGTAAAACCTTTATCTTCACATAACTGGATATTCTTTCAATTTATTATATATTCATTTAAATCAACCTGATATCCATTTAAATCACTCTACACAAAATCAAGTTGTAAATCATATCCTTTAAAAAATTTAACTTTTTATTAAATTCCAATTTAACTTATAATTCATCTTCAACCTTATTCTCTTTTAAGTCATTAAAACTCTAGAATTTAAATTTCAAATAAATGCTTGATCTCAAAAAATCAAACTTTATTTTATACTTCAAATCCATTTTATACAAAGTTTAAAATCCGGAATTTACTATATATAAATAACCTTTATTAATAACCAAATCAAAACCCATAAACCATATATATATAGCTTTGCAAAAACCATAGAAAAACATTTCAAAAATAATTTTATATATTTACCGCGGTGCCTGTATATAATTTTCTATCCTATGGTCAAGTGATACGGATGTTTATCATTTCAATCTGCAATTTAAAATGAGAAAATGCGGTTATATATCATTTCAATCCGCAATCTCGAATGAATGAAATGCATAGCAACTTGCAATTAATAAAATTAATCATCCATTCATCCATCATCCAATTTCAAACAATCATCAATACATAATAGGTGAAAAACAATGGTATCAACTATCAGTTTATACTCAAAATAAATTTAATAACTGTTAGTTGGCAGTTTATATGCAAAAATAAACGTAAATTTAACTGGCAGTTAATATGAAATAAAAATTTAACATAACTATGACTGGCAGTTAATATGCAAATAAATAAATTCTAACTGTCAAATTTATGCAATAAATAAAATTAATTAACAGTTATATTAAATGAATGCGATTTATCAGAGATAATAAATAAAACATGCCAAACAGTCATAAATAAATTTATACTCATATCTAAAATTAATTTAACAAACATAAGAAATTTTAGAAATTGTGAGTGGCAAATCGAATTTAAATCCGATTTAAACCCAAAAATTCGACGGTCTCCAAATCTGTCCAAACCAGTGCCAAAAGATCTCGAATTTTATTACGATCCTAACAAAAAAAATCTCGCGTGAAACGGGGTTCGTAGGAGAAAGTTATACGCATTAATGGTGATTGAAATTTCAAAAAAAAAGAATAGAAATAAAAGAACACCTTCAAGCGCCACATCATCCCCCTTTCTTTCCCTCTCTCCCTCAAGCGTTTTGCTTCCAGATTTTTCTGAGAAGTTTGAATTTTAGCTTTTGATTTGGTTTGGAATTTTTATTTGGATCTAAGATTTGTTTGTATGCCATTGAGGAGGAGAAGGAGCTGATGAAATTTTACGCGCAGACAAATGAGAATAGGCGGAGGCTAGGGTTTAGCGGGGTATTTATAGATGAAGTTGGAATAGACAGATGGATCCGAATTTAAATGAATTCACAATTTGTCAAATTTAAATTCCAATAATCCATTCATTTGATTTTTAGATCTTATTATGAATAAATGGTCAACTTACCATTCCTATCATTTCTGATTGCAATTAGCTTCAAATTTATTAACCAAACCTCCATATCAAGTAAAGATTTATTGCAAAAATTTTAATGTTTACCTTTAATTAAAGTAAATTCAATAAATTATAAAATCTTATTTCAAATGAAATTTTATACCATTCGTATTCAATTCTCTTTATTAAATCAATCATCATCTTATGTATATATTTAACATTAGTATATATCAATTTACCCCAATTAAATAAAATTTTATTCCCAAATTGATTTACAGCCTAATATAACATTTGAATTTTATTTCCAATTCATAAATTACTACCTTAACTAAATTTTACGTTTCCCTTTTAATTTACATTTTCACCTTACGTTACTACATTAATTATCCTTAAAGTAACGTCTATTATTAATAACAATATTATAATTACTTACCATTTTATTTCATAAATTAATCCATTTCATCTAAATTCTTATCTATGTAATATTTCAACATTTAATTTCATCAAATGTAATTGTTTTCCAATACGTTAATAACTTTATTTCCAAGTCTTATATTACAACAAACTATCCAATATGAAAGTCTTAACATTGTTACAAATACTACTTTAATTAACATTAACGCAATACTCAATTAAAAATTATTGTAACTGATTTCAAAATTGTAAATTAACAAGCTACCAAAATAGGCAACATACAATAATCGTACTCTAACCTTTAGTCACATTAATACGCTTTTATTTCTCAAAATCAAAGTTCCCATTTAACTAAATCTCCATAAATGAATTTGACGTTATCTTCAAAAAGTACTTTATATTAACATTAATGTAAAAATTTATTTATATCTATTGCAATCGATTTAGTACTATTTTCTCAATATTTAAAATGATTTAACAAATTTTATATGTCAATTTATTGAAGATTAAATCAATATAAATATTCAATTCCATAAAATCCAAAATTGTTGATAAATTTCCAAAACTTCTTTTTTTTTATTGAATCAATCTATGTTTATTCCTTTCATTAATCTTAAATATACGGGTTTACCCTTTGGATTAAAAATTATAACATAAATATCCTATTTCAACGTAATTCTTAATTTAACGTAATAAATAAAAGTTTGATTTCATTTATCTCAATAAGTCCTACTATTATAAAATAACCAATTGACTCACTATTCAAATTCACATTCTATAATTCAAAATTTTTCTATCACCTTGATTTACTTAACTTTATAATTCCTTAGACAAATCTCTATCTCAAATCTTAAATGTAAATCATTCTACTAATTATAGTACTTAATATTTTCTTAAAAGAATCTTTCTATTACGCTTGAATCCAATTTATTAAATAAGTTTCCAATTAGATCCAATTTCAACCTTGCACATAAATTTAGGTTATAATTAACTTATAATGTATACTTCCCTAGTTATTTCTTTATATACTCCTCATATTAATTCCACAATTAACCATTATTATTAGAATAACGCTTATAATAAATACAATCCTATAATTTACTCAACACTTAATTATTTCCTTTTCCATTAGGGTAACATTCCTTTATCTGATTATTACTTATTACACATTCTAATTCCATTAACAAGGAAGCAGGTAAATTATAATATATGCTAAAATTTTTAATTTATTACTATTCATTATTATTAACCTAAATTCAGCATTACTTACCTCGCATTAACCTTATTACCTGAAATCCTTAATTCTCTAAATAAATACATTTACTCCTTTCGTTATTTTATTAGTTACAATTAAGGCACACCTAATTATCTTTATAGGTAAATGAGTGAATTTACTAGTATCCTACTATTACAACCTTTAATATACTTGTATATGATTATTTTACCCTTTTATAATCCCTTTATAAATATATGCACATCTACAAATTAGGATTCTAAATCCAATTTCTTATTCCATCTAGGTTCCATTTCTTCACTTTATGAATAACTAGCATTTCCTATTCATTTGTTACATCTACTTATATTCACTTTATGAATAGTTTTGATATTCCATTTATTACTAACTTTAATTATTGCAATTTATTATCTACATACAATTTGAATCTATTTTCAAATTTTCACCTTTTTAATAATTAACACCTTCCAATAATAAATAAAAAGGATTGTACTAAATAAAATTTTATTTTCATTAATGAATTCAATCCTTGCCTTTATTTACTTATTTCTAACCTTATATCCAATTGCAACAATTTCCACTATTACACTTAATTGCAATAAACATTCAATTTGTAAATTTCAGTTAACCTAGATACATCTAATTTCAACATTCTCTTTTATATAAATAAATAAGATTTTCATTCCTTTCTAAATTTAAATTAAAAATCCTATTAATTTAATTCATTTTAAGCATTGAATTTACACGGGTCGTTACAGCACAACATACACATAAAAATGCAACATGAAAGCAACTCAAGATCCATGCATATGAAGCAACTAGACCTTACTGGAGTTTTCAGACATTCCAAATAGACAGTGAAAATATGGTTGCAGTGAAGACTCAAAGCAACTCGAAGAATATATACGTGCATCACATACTTGAATACCAGAGCAATTATAGTGAAACCCAAAGCATTTAATAGTTATATCAAAGTCAGGCTGAGGTCAATTCTTAAAGAAAATGGAAAGCCAAATTTCAACGAAGTCAAGGTCGAACCTTTTTACAGTAGCAGTTTCAAAATAATCAAGGCAAAGCAAAGCCACATATGCCAGAAATTCAAAGCCATGGTATTCAGATAATCAAAGAAGTTATAAATGCATATGAACTCCAATATTGTTGGTGAACAATGGAGCTAAACAAAACTGAAATGCAGCAAGCACTCGAGCTAACAGAAGTGTATTAAACACCATCATATAAACTACTATCAAAATATACTTAAGACGAGTTCAAAAATCGTGGTACAACAGTCAATTTACATGCCAAGTCGGGGAACAGCAAGGTGGTCCATCAAGTCAAGTTAAATGTCAATCACAAAATATTTTCACAAAATCTAGTTTGCCAACCAAGTCAAAGACAATTGCACTTTCAAATCAAACAATGCCGAAGTTATCAAAAATTTACTGAACCAAAATGTCCAGAGAATCAAAACCGAGTAAATTGAAAAAGTTAGAGAAATCAACAACATTCGAACGAAATCCAGTGGTAGCCGAAGACAACAAGAAATCTGACCAAGTCAAAAATCATCAACATCGAACAAAATCGAACTGTCAAAACAAACCAATTGACAAATTTAAATAATTGTAGATTGAATTAGATGTGGGTGAAAATCACTCACCTTGTTTGAAGAACCCAAACCCAAATTCACTGCCGAAAGCATCTCAAGAGACGATCAACCCACAAAGCAAGGAAATCAAATCCAATCGAGTATTTGAAGTCGTCTCTTCGATATTATGAAAACCCTAATTGTTGAAGAAGAGGAACGAACAAGGAACGAGCCGCCATCTTCGTTTCTTTATTTAGGGCTTGCGAAAATAATAATGGAGGAACGGTTACTGGTTCAATATTTATCATAGCCCCAAGCAAAAGAAACTTGGGCCAAAATTATATTTAAAGCCCACATACCCTTCAACAAATTGTAAAAAAAAAAAGAATTTCAACCCGTTTTAAAAAATCCCAATAGAAATTAGCTAACAAATTTAATCATCTAATGACAATAATTAACCGGTGCAAAACCCCGGGTTGTTATAGATCGGACTTGTCGTTTGATCGTACGGACTCGAAACGCCTTGAAATTTATGAAATTGAAATCAATTTGAAAAATATTGATTTTAGCATAACTTCTTCATACGATGCAATTTTAACCTGAAACCTTTTCCATTGAGTTTGAAATATTTTAAAACACCTATTTTGTATATGGATTTACCCAATTTCGTTCCGGGGTCAGAACGGGCTTTTTGGGCCACTTTGCCGTTAGCGCGTATTCAACCCGATCCATTTATTTTATTTCAACTTTCTCTATAAATATCTTGCTATAAACCCTAGCCTCCCTAATTCACATTTTCCTGTACATAAATTCATTCTATTCCTCCTCTTTCTCAATGGCAAACAAAATTCTATATTTCCAGATCCAATTGCAAATTCAATCCAAAGCTAAAATTCAATCTCCTTAGAAAAATTTGGAAAAAATATATGTTGAAGCTCTGGACTAGCATAATTCACTGGTGGTATTCTTTTTTCGATTTAGATTTTCGTTTGATCAGAAATTGTGTTTTAATTCTCAGTCGTTCGATGGGGTCGTAATCAATGTCGATGGATCGGGAAACCCTTTCTGGGTTTTGCAGAGGGGACTAAGGGGACTCGATCTATGTGGTTTGTTTCAAGAATCAATGGTTAGATCATCGTCAATCGGTGATCAGGGTTTCAAAATTAGGGTTTTTGGGTGGAGGCGGCTGCCCCTTTTCATGCGCACATGGCGGCGCACCTCGGCGGCGGTGCAAGGCATTAGGCGGCGCGTACTGGGGGTCGCATTCAACTGGCGGCGCGGCGAACTGTAAGGCGGCGGCTTGAATAGGAGGCGTGCGTTTCTGTGCGTAAAAAATTTGCGTACGTACTGTTTGCTAGAAGAAGAATGGAGATGATGTGGCAGGTGATGAAGATGTGTTCTTTTCTTTATTTTTTCAAAATTAAATTTCAATCACAATTATCGCTATATCTTTCACATACGATATTCGATTTACGCGCGGTTTCTTTTGTTAGGATCGTATTGAAATTCCGGACTTGATGATGCTAGTTTGGATGAATTCTGAGATGGTCAATTTTTTGGATATAAATTGGATTTCAATTCAATTTAAATTCGAAAGGTGAGTGTTTTAACCCACTCACAACTTCTAAGATTTCTTATGTTTGTTAAATTGATATATGATGTGATTTAAAATTTATTTATGCTTGTTTGGCCTATTTTTAATCATCATCTCGGTTAATTTCATTTATTTAAATTAAATTGATATTTAATTTATTCATTGTATTTAAACTACAAGTTAAATTGTTAATTAATTGTTCACTGCATATAAACTGCCAGTTAAACAGTTATTTAATTTATTATTGAGTATAAACTGCTATTTAATACTGTTTTTTATTATCCGTTCTATATTGATGCTATTGTTTGAATTTGATGATGATTGCGGTAAATGGTTGATGGTTGACATTGGATGAATGGACGCTCTATTTTATATTGTTATAAATTACAAGTTATTATGCATTGTTATTTCATTCGGGATTGCGGTTTGAAATGATATATAACCGTAATTTTATTTTTGAATTACGGATTGAAATGATAAATATCCGTATCACTTGACCATAGGATAGAAAATTTTATGCAGGCACCGCGGTATATATATAAAGTTATTTTTGAAACGATTTTCTATGGTTTTGAAAAGAATACGGTTTAATAAATATTAAATTTTAATGTTATATAAATAATATTTATATATACATAGTTAAATTCTTGTATTTAAGCTATGTATAAAATTGATAAATAAAAATGAGTTAATAATGGAGTTTGATTGTTTATATTCAATGGTTTAGTACCTATTTAAGATATTGTATATATAGAGTTTTAATTGACTTAAATGAAATTTGAGTTAGAAGATAAATATGAAGTTGGTTTAAATTGAATTATTTAAGAATTGTACTTGAATAAATTGATTTGGAATTTAAATAAAAATGGAGATTGTAAAGGATATGATTCTTATAACTTGATTTGGTTTAAAGTAATTTAAATGAATATAAAGAGGAGATAAATGAATTTATAAAGTTAAATAAATTAATAGAATATACAATTGTTTGAAGCTAAAAGTTTTACTTGAACTATATTGGGTTTATTAAGTAAACATTTCAAATCTATATAATAGTAATTAAGTTTGATATATGAAATTTGTAACAACCCGCATATTTATCGATTTTATATTTAAATATTTTATTTAAATATTTCATCGTTAGTCGGATTTTAGTCCGAAAAGCTACTTTTTGCATACGGTAGAATTAGGACTCGGGACCACTCCCATTGAGTTTAAAATGCCGTTTGCGACCTTTTTGAGTATAAGCTTCGATATGTTTGGAGAAAGTTGATTTTTGATACTTTTCACTTTGGGTTTGGTTTGGGCTCAGCCCTATGTTAACTTATGCTCAAATCTGAGCCACTCTTTCCCACTCACCCTCATTCTCTTCTCTTTTCAGTTTTTAGAGTATTAATGGTGGGAGAGATTAGAAATTAAAACTCCAAAACCCTAGTTTCTCTTGCACCTTCAAATTCCTAGCTCCAAATTCAAGGGAACCCTTTGGTAAGCATTCTCTTCTTCTTCTCCAACTTATTCTCTTACCAATTTCAGAAATTCCTAAACCTAATTTTGGGAATGTTCTTGTTTTTGAGCTTAGATTCAAGCTCAATTGGGTTGTGTTGAAGAGAGGTTGATTCTCCATTTGCTTTCAAGCTTCTTCTTGTTTGATTTTGTGAAAAGGTGAGATTTTTAATCTCACATCTAAGTCTATGAATTATCTTCGATTGTTAGGTATAAATTCCTAACACTTATTCTTGTGCAATTGCTTGTGATTTGGATTGATTTTAAGAATATTCCAATTTTAGTGTTTTGGGTTCAATTCCTTAAAAATCATAGCTTTGATCTTTGATCATGTTTTTGGAGATGCCTCGAAGAGATTATAGGGCCGGGTAGTCGATTGGCATAATCCCTTAGCGCCGTTGCTCGAGAGAATGCAATTTGGTCAAGATTGAACCTCTTTTGTAATAGGCAGGGAAGAGGCTGGAAACAGGTCCGGCCGACCGAGCTCTGAGGCCGGTCGACTGACCTGCTTCCAAATGTGCTATGCACTTCTCTGTTTGGGTCTGGTCGACCGACTACAGAGCTCGGTCGACCGACCTGCTTCCCGAACTATTTTTCTGACCAGGGACCGGTCGACCGAGCCCTGAGGCCGGCTGACCGACCTGATGTTATTTTGCCTATTTTGCCTATTTTGTATGGTTTCCAACTTTAATCGATTCGTGTTGTTTCCTATGTCTTGTTATCATTTGTAATGACTTTGATGACTTCTTTTTAGGGATTTTTGAGTATCCATTTTGATGGATTCTTTATCGGTTTCGTTGGATTTTATTCACATCTTCGTATGTGAATTTTAGTGATTGATTGTTCCAACAATCTTCTTTGTGTTTTGTCACTCTAAAAATATAAAGGTTTTCTATACTAGTAGTAAATATCAAAACTCATTCCTCAAACGATTTCAATACTATTTTAATACCAAATTCGTTTATAAAACCGTTTTTCCAATCTATTAGTATATACAAACCTTTACCTCACTCGTATGAGAAATCTAATTAAACGACTTAGTAAAACAAGTGGTATGAAACGCTTGCGTTCACTTTGTTGGTTAATTCTTGGACTTGTTCGATTGAAACTCTTGTGACAATTTTCTAGTGGAGATCTACAATTTTTTCGTAAATATTTAAGTAAAGCAAGTGGTTATGGGACATGAAGCTAAACTCATATATTTACTAGCTTAGTGTAATTGACACTTCTCGTTGATCATGATGATCATCTTTGTGATTTAGACTAGCAATGTGCGATGTCTCTTTGTCTGCGAGGGAGAATAAACCCCGTTTTGTGGAGTTTCGACTCAATTTGGTGGGGTAGCAACCCATGGTCTTCGGGCCGTTTGTGGAGCTTCGGCTCAATTTGTGATGGTTAGCAACCATGGAATTAGCGTTCCGTTTGTGATACACATGTTGGTGGGCTTTATGCTCCCGTTTGTGATAGGCCTCCCCCCTTTGTGATTTCTGGATTTCTTGTGTAGATTTCTAGAATTTGTGTTTCACCAATTTTCGTGATTTCCATTGATAAGTTTTATCAATATTTGTGCATTGGTGAATTTGTGCGTCATTGACTTTTGTGATTTCTGGATTTCGCGTATCGAATTCTGGAGTTTGTGTGTCATTGACTTTTGTGATTGACATTGATATTATTGTCAATATTTGTGCATTGGTGAATTTGTGTGTCATTGACTTTTGTGATTTCTGGATTTCGCGTATTGAATTCTGGAGTTTGTG
The DNA here is from genome assembly GCA_030765085.1 of Allium cepa. Taxonomy (NCBI): domain Eukaryota; kingdom Viridiplantae; phylum Streptophyta; class Magnoliopsida; order Asparagales; family Amaryllidaceae; genus Allium; species Allium cepa. The sequence continues at coordinate 289,889,058 of CM060934.1, forward strand.
TGTCATTGACTTTTGTGATTGACATTGATATTATTGTCAATATTTGTGCATTGGTGAATTTGTGTGTCATTGACTTTTGTGATTGACATTAATATAATCGTCAATATTTATGGTTTGATGAACGAAATAAGGAGTATGACATTTCTTTGATTCTTGTGTAGATTTGGTGATATTGATTAATCTCTCGTTGATTTTCAATTACTTATATATATCACAGCTGGGAATTGTGATTATTATGTGTTTAGTCATATCTCTTATTCTATATCGTTTCATCTGATATCTATAGTTAGACTGATCCGTTTATTATTTTCTTATTAAATAATACTCGAGTCAGACCGAGATGTTACAGGTGCTTCTGCTTGACTTCTCTCTTGGGATTGATTTCTCTGACTTTTGGCTTACTACTTAGATTAGTAGTTTATTTTGGTGTATACATTCGAGATATAGACTCCATAATGTATACTTATTCTTTTGTGTAGTTCATGTAACTATTCTTTTGTGATACTGTGGATCTTTTTAGACCACTACTCTGATGTACACTTCCTAGTGTAATATTCATATCTATTTCCGCCTTTGTGATATGAATTGTCTGTGACTGATTTATGTTATGTTTATTTCTATATTTGTTTCCGAAGATATTTTAGCCACCGTGTAGTAGCTTTGAGTTTGTGTCGGTACGCCGGATTTCCCTCTTGATAAAGAAATGCATGTTATACTATCTGACATATCGATGCTCGCGCAAAGCAATTACACGGATGGTCGCTCCTCAACAGCCTTATTCTCCGTGCTAGTTGACAGCATTCTCCGTAATGTTCTTGGCTAGTTTGGATATAGAGGTGGGGCGTTACAACTTGGTATTAGAGCCAAACTTCGAAACAATATGGAATATTATAACAAGGATCATCGTCCTAAGTCCATCTTAAGAGTCGTGCTTTAGGATTTAATTCGAGTCTTCGTACCGATTCATCCTATTTTCCTTATGATTCCTTGTTTATCTATCAAGATTGCTTGATATTCAATTTGGTGAATAATCTTCTTCTTGCTCTTCTTTCTTTCTAAGGAAGAGGAATGTCTAGACCAGGCCGTCCCAGAGCTGGACCATCTAGTGTTCCACCCCAAGATGGAGTTTTTATGACTGCTCAACAGCTTCTTGATTTAGCGACGAATGCTCAAGCAGCTGGAGCTAACCCGGAACCTACTCACCCAAAGTCGGGATTTGCATGCTTGTGTATCGATTACACTAATTTGGGTGGGGAGCCATTCAAAGGTTCCGAAACTGTTATTGAAGTACGGGCTTGGCTAAGGTCATGCGATCGAATCTTTTCTCGCATGAATCTTATTGACCTTCACCGAGTTCAGGTGGCCTCTAGTATGCTCTAAGAAAGAGCATTGGACTGGTACGAGCTTCTTATTTCTGAGATTAATGAAGAGGATCTCACCTGGGAGAAATTCCGAGAACGCTTCGAGTTGAAATTTGTACCAGAAGCAGAGAAAGTGACATTGGCTCGACGATCTATAGACCTTGTTCAAGGTGAGTCCTCCGTGACTGATTACGTCGCCTCCTTCGAGTCGCTTTCCAAATATGGGGTTGAATACATCAACACCCCTTTAAAGAAGAACCAAAGATTCGTCTATGGCTTAAACAAAAATCTCAAGAAGCCATTACTTCTAAAATTAGAAGTTTCTTTCGACCAACTCGTTGATATTGCTCTTCGTCTTGAAGAGGCGGATAGGGAGAACGATGTTGAAGTGGTGGGTTCCAAACCAAACTTCAACAACAAGAAGAGGCCAAACAAATTCCAAGGCCCCTATCCTAATAAGAAAGGGAAGCAAGCAACCTCCGTAGCAAAGACTTCTTCCTTTGGCCGTGGGGAATGCTATAATTGTGGTTCGAAGGACCATTATACGAACAAGTGCCCAAGGTCTCCCTCTTGTCGCTACTGCAAAGTTCCCGGTCATGTTATATCATCATGCCCCAAGCTTCAGGGCAAGAAGGAGGGAAAACTTAATGTTGCTCAAGCCCCTGGCAACACATCTCGTGGCCAAGGTATTTCTCATTCTATTCTGGATGGAATTATTTTATTTCGTGATCATCCTAATCGAGTTCTTTTTGATACGGGTGCGTCCCATTCTTTTATATCAAAAGAACTTGTTGATACTTTTTCTTTGCATGTTTTGTGTTTAATGACTTCTTTGAGAATTGCGAATCCGGTTGGTGGATCCGCGACAATCAGTTTATTGTGTAAAGATGTCGAGATTATTTTGTGTGATTTTTCTTTCTGAGCCGATTTGCATGTCATGCGTTATTTAGGCTTTGGAATGATTTTGGGAATGGATTGGCTTAACCGTTATGAAGCCCATATCCTATGTCCTGAGCGGACAATTCATCTTCGACATCCTCAATCTGTTAAGTAGATTTCTATTAATCTTAAAGATTCAGATTCCAGCTTGGTTGCATCTTTATATTCTTTAAATCCTCGTGATGACGATGATGACGATGAGGGTGATATTATTTCTCTTATTCACGTCGTTCGTGAATTTTCCGACTTGTTCGAGCCCGTTTTAGGATTACCACCTAAGCGAGCAATTGAGTTCAGAATTAATCTTATTCCTGGAGCTCAACCTATCACTCGCCCTCCGTATCGTATGTCTAATAAAGAAAACGAGGAGATGCGAAAACAATTATCTGAATTGGAGACGAAGCAATTTATTCGCTCTAGTTCCTCGCCTTGGGGAGCTTCGGCTATTTTCGTGAAGAAATCCGATGGAACACTTAGGCTTTGCGTTGACTACCGCAAGCTTAATGATCTTACTATCAAAAATAAATATCCTTTACCTCGGATTGATGATCTATTCGATCAACTTAGTGGTGCTAGAGCCTTTTCACAATTAGACTTAGCTACAGGATTTCATCAGCTTCGTATTGCAGAGGATAGTATTCCATTGACCTCGTTCCGTACTCCTTATGGATCTTATGAATGGCTTGTCATGCCATTTGGTTTGACGAATGCTCCGGCGTATTTCGTTGACCTTATGAATAGAGTTTTCAAAGACTTCCTCGACCGGTTTGTTCTTATCTTTATTGATGATATTCTTGTGTATTCTAAAACCGAGGAGGAGCATGAAAAACATCTTCGGGTAGTGTTGGAAACTCTTAGGGGTAATCAATTAAAGGCAAAATTTTCTAAATGCCACTTTTGGCAATCTCGTGTGAAGTTTCTCGGTCATATTATTTCCGAATCCGGAATTTCCATGGATCCTTCAAAGATTGAAGCGATTCAAGATTGGAAGAGACCGGAAATGTGACAGAATTCGTAGTTTTCTCGGATTGGCGGGCTATTACCGTCGTTTTATCAAAGACTTTTCTAAGATTGTCGTTCCTCTCACTAGCTTAACGAAGAAAGATATTAAATACATTTGGTCGGACAAATGTGAAACTTCTTTTCAAAAACTAAAAGAACTCCTTTCAGATGCTCCTATTCTTGTTATTCCCGAGGGGAATCAAGATTTCGTTGTTTATACCGATGCTAGTCGCGTTGGTTTGGGTGCCGTTCTTATGCAAAGAGAACGTGTTATTGCTTATGCTTCTAGGCAATTAAAGCCTGCCGAGACTAGATATGCCACTCATGATTTAGTACTCGCGGCTATTGTTTTTGCTCTTCGGATTTGGCGTCATTATCTTTTAGGAGAGAAATTTGTTCTTTATACCGATCATAAATCTTTGACGTATTTATTCTCTCAAAAGGAACTTAATTTGCGTCAACAGCGTTGGCTCGAATTTCTTGCTCCTTATGATCTTGATATTCTTTATACACCCGGTAAGGGTAATCGTGTCGCCGATGCTCTTAGCCGTAAACAACAAGCTGTTGTTTCTATGATGATATCCGAATGGAACGATCTCGAGATCTTATCCACTTGTGAGATTCGAGACCCCGTATCCAATTTATGCTCATCATTTGTTTTATGTAGCCTTGAGGCTCATCCTTCTCTTTTGGACCGCATTCTTGAAGCTCAAAGGCTAGATCCCGAATTGGCTCTTCTTGGCCAAAATATTAAGGATAAAATTGATATTGAAGGTTTGAAAGACTTTGATATCGATTCTCGTGGCGGCATTCGGAAATTTGGTAGACTTATCGTGCCAAATATTAGTGATCTTCGTAAAGATATTTTAGAAGATTCACATCGTTCTAAATTTACCATTCATCCCGGTAGTAGTAAAATGTACGCGGATATGAAGCGGCTTTATTATTAGGAGGGAATGAAACTTGACATCGCTAACTTCGTTAAGCGTTGCATGACTTGCCAACTCGTTAAGGCCGAACATCAAAGGCCCGTTGGGTTATTGCAACCTTTAGAAATTCCAATTTGGAAGTGGGACCAAATTTCCATGGATTTTATAGATGGGCTTCCCCGTTCTCGTTCGGGTCATGATAGCTTATGGGTGATCGTTGATAGACTTACTAAATCCGCCCATTTTATTCCTGTTCGGTCTAACCGAACCGTTCCTCTTTTGGCCAAGCTCTTTATCAAAGAGATTGTTAAATTGCATCGAGTTCCTACTTCTATTGTTAGTGATCGTGATCCATTGTTTACTAGTGGATTTTGGAAGAGTCTTCAAAAAGCTTTGGGAACAAAGCTTAATTTTAGCACTGCTTATCATCCTCAGTCCGATGGACAAACTGAGCGTGTGAATCAAACTCTTGAAGATCTTCTTCGTGCTTGTGTGCTTGATTTTGGGGAAGTTGGGAAGATCATATTTCACTTGTTGAATTTTTCTATAATAATAGCTTCCAATCTAGTATTGGTATGGCACCTTTCGAGGCACTCTATGGAAGGCCATGCCGATCTCCTTCTTGTTGGCTTGAGACCGGTGAGAAGCTGGTTTTAGGTCCATATTTTATTCGGGATTCCACAGAGAAAATTGACCTTACTCGACATAGAATGAAAGAAGCCCAGAGTAGACAAAAATCCTATGCCGATAACCGAAGAAGGAGGTTAGAATTTTCTGTGGGAGATCTTGTGTTCATTCGTGTTTCACCTATGAAAGGTGTTGTACATTTCAGTCGATCGGGAAAATTGGCGCCTCGATATATTGGGCCATTTCCTATCACCGAACGTATTGGTTCCATGGCTTATCGCCTTTTATTACCGGCTCAATTTTCTGCTATTCATGACGTGTTTCACGTTTCTCAACTTCGGAAATGTCTTCAAGATTCCGATTCTATTCTTAAGCCCGGTGTTGTGGAAGAGATTGAAGTTTCGCCTAATTTAACTTATGAGCAACATCCTATTCGTGTCATTGCTTCGGAGGTCAAAAGACTTCGAAGTAAAGATGTTCCGCTTGTTAAAGTTCAATGGTCTTCAAATCCTAAGGATTGTTCTTGGGAATCTAGAGAGTACATCGAGCGAACACATCCGGACTTACTTTCTCGTGCTCTTTGAGGTGAACTTCTTATTTCAAACTTCTTTTGTGTTGAATATGCTTTTATGGCTGTTACTATATATCTTCTTCTTAAAATATTGTGAGGACGCAATTTCTTTAAGGAGGGGAGTCTGTAACAACCCGCATATTTATCGATTTTATATTTAAATATTTTATTTAAATATTTCGTCGTTAGTCGGATTTTAGTCCGAAAAGCTACTTTTTGCATACGGTCGAATTAGGACTCGGGACCACTCCCATTGAGTTTAAAATGCCGTTTGCGACCTTTTTGAGTATAAGCTTCGATATGTTTGGAGAAAGTTGATTTTTGCTACTTTTCACTTTGGGTTTGGTTTGGGCTCAGCCCTATGTTAACTTATGCTCAAATCTGAGCCACTCTTCTCCACTCACCCTCATTCTCTTCTCTTTTCAGTTTTTAGAGTATTAATGGTGGGAGAGATTGGAAATTAAAACTCCAAAACCCTAGTTTCTCTTGCAACTTCAAATTCCTAGCTCCAAATTCAAGAGAACCCTTTGGTAAGCACTCTCTTCTTCTTCTCCAACTTATTCTCTTACCAATTTCAGAAATACCTAAACCTAATTATGGGAATTTTCTTGTTTTTGAGCTTAGATTCAAGCTCAATTGGGTTGTGTTGAAGAGAGGTTGATTCTCCATTTGCTTTCAAGCTTCTTCTTGTTTGATTTTGTGAAAAGGTGAGATTTTTAATCTCACATCTAAGTCTATGAATTATCTTCGTTTGTTAGGTATAAATTCCTAACACTTATTCTTGTGCAATTGCTTGTGATTTGGATTGATTTTGAGAATATTCCAATTTTAGTGTTTTGGGTTCAATTCCTTAAAAATCATAGCTTTGATCTTTGATCATGTTTTTGGAGATGCATCGAAGAGCTTATAGGCCGGGTCGTCGATTGGCACAATCCCTTAGCGTCGTTGCTCGAGAGAATGCAATTTGGTCAAGATTGAACCTCATTTGTAATAGGCAGGGAAGAGGCTGGAAACAGGTCTGGACGACCGAGCTATGAGGCCGGTCGACCGACCTGCTTCCAAATGTGCTATGCACATCTCTGTTTGGGTCCGGTCGACCGACTACAGAGCTCGGTCGACCGACCTGCTTCCCGAACTATTTTTCTGACCAGGGTCCGGTCGACCGAGCCCGGAGGCCGGCCGACCGACCTGATGTTATTTTGCCTATTTTGCCTATTTTGTGTGGTTTCCAACTTTAATCGATTCGTGTTGTTTCCTATGTCTTGTTATCATTTGTTATGACTTTGATGACTTCTTTTTAGGGATTTTTGAGTATCCATTTTGATGGATTCTTTATCGGTTTCTTTGGATTTTATTCACATCTTCGTATGTGAATTTTAGTGATTGATTGTACCTACAACCTTCTTTGTGTTTTGACACTCTAAAAATATAAAGGTTTTCTATACTAGTAGTAAATATCAAAACTCTTTCCTCAAACGATTTCAATACTATTTTAATACCAAATTCGTTTATAAAACCGTTTTTCCAATCTATTAGTTTATACAAACCTTTACCTCACTCGTATGAGAAATCTAATTAAACGACTTAGTAAAACAAGTGGTATGAAACGCTTGCGTTCACTTTGTTGGTTAATTCTTGGACTTGTTCGATTGAAACTCTTGTGACAATTTTCTAGTGGAGATCTACAATTTGTTCGTAAATATTTAAGTTAAGCAAGTGGTTATGGGACATGAAGCTAAACTCATATATTTACTAGCTTAGTGTAATTGACACTTCTCGTTGATCATGATGATCATCTTTGTGATTTAGACTAGCAATGTGCGATGTCTCTTTGTCTGCGAGGGAGACTAAACCCCGTTTTGTGGAGTTTCGACTCAATTTTGTGGGGTAGCAACCCATGGTCTTCGGGCCATTTGTGGAGCTTCGCCTCAATTTGTGATGGTTAGCAACCATGGAATTAGCGTTCCGTTTGTGATACACGTGTTGGTGGGCTCTATGCTCCCGTTTGTGATAGGCCTCCCCCCTTTGTGATTTCTGGATTTCTTGTGTAGATTTCTAGAATTTGTGTTTCACCAATTTTCGTGATTTCCATTGATAAGTTTTATCAATATTTGTGCATTGGTGAATTTGTGCGTCATTGACTTTTGTGATTTCTGGATTTCGCGTATTGAATTCTGGAGTTTGTGTGTCATTGACTTTTGTGATTGACATTGATATTATTGTCAATATTTGTGCATTGGTGAATTTGTGTGTCATTGACTTTTTTGATTTCTGGATTTCGCGTATTGAATTCTGGAGTTTGTGTGTCATTGACTTTTTGTGATTGACATTGATATTATTGTCAATATTTGTGCATTGGTGAATTTGTGTGTCATTGACTTTTGTGATTGACATTAATATAATCGTCAATATTTGTGGTTTGATGAACGAAATAAGGAGTATGGCATTTCTTTGATTCTTGTGTAGATTTGGTGATATTGATTAATCTCTCGTTGATTTTCAATTACTTATATATATCACAGCTGGGAATTGTGATTATTATGTGTTTAGTCATATCTCTTATTCTATATCGTTTCATCTGATATCTATAGTTAGACTGATCCGTTTATTATTTTCTTATTAAATAATACTCGGGTAATACCGAGATGTTACAGGTGCTTCTGCTTGACTTCTCTCTTGAGATTGATTTCTTTGACTTTTGGCTTACTACTTAGATTAGTAGTTTATTTTGGTGTATACATTCGAGATATAGACTCCATAATGTATACTTATTCTTTTGTGTAGTTCATGTAACTATTCTTTTGTGATATTGTGGATCTTTTTAGACTACTACTCTGATGTACACTTCCTAGTGTAATATTCATATCTATTTCCGCCTTTGTGATATGAATTGTCTGTGACTGATTTATGTTATGTTTATTTCTATATTTGTTTCCGAAGATATTATAGCCACTGTGTAGTAGCTTTGAGTTTGTGTCGGTATGTCGGATTTCCCTCTTGATAAAGAAATGCATGTTATACTATCTGACATATCGATGCTCGCGCAAAGCAATTACACGGATGGTCGCTCCTCAACAGCCTTATTCTCCGTGCTAGTTGACAGCATTCTCCCTAATGTTCTTGGCTAGCGTGGGTATAGAGGTGGGGCGTTACAAACTTATCATAGAATTAATTTTTAAATGGTGGAATATTTGAATTTTTGAGTTATATGGAAATATAAAATGGTTTAATTGGAGTTTTAAATCGGAATTTGGAAATTTATTTGTGAAATTAAAAAGCTATTTTATTTAGCATTTAAACCATTTAAGTATTCGGAGTTATATTTCAAAGCTATGGGTTTCAAGATATGTAGATTTGAAAGTGCAATGATTTTTGGAAAATGATATGTTTGAAATAAAATGATATCATATTGATTTGGGTTTTAAAATAGAAATGATATCGTATTTATATGGTTTTGAAATGGATATTTTATTCTGATTTTAAAAGTATAAACTATTTTTGAAAAGACCGCGGTGTTATAATAACGGTTGGTTGTTGAAGAGACCGGGATCGGAAGTTGTCATACTCTCTGCCAACTCTGAAAAGCCCTTTAACAACCGTGTATGCGGTGGAGATTCCAGAATGAAGCAGGATGGCGGCGGCGTTTCCTTTGAGGTAAATACATGGACCCAACTTCCGTGAGTTGGCATAAGGTGGCTAAAACAGGAGCGATCGACGGGTTAATTGAGGTAGCATCTTTGATCGGACACATCCCTTCGATATTTTACTTTGACTTTTGGATTTGATTTGGTGGCCACTTTTGATTTTTGATTTTGGGGGTGTTGTTCGAGGTGGACGGTAGTAGCTGTTACGCGTTACCACCGACCCGTAAGCGTAGTTGGTATATCTACCCTGGCATTTCCTAGTTGTGTCGTGTCTCCTACCCTATCGTGCCTTGTACGAGTTTGGTTTTCTCCCGTAGCCCCGTGTGGTATCCTCTGGTGGCTTCCGGATGAGGAGGGACCAAGATATTGGATGGACTACTGGGACTATTACGTGTTAAGGACTATATGGGTAACCCCTTAATGCTAAAAAAAGTAAGTTTATTTTACAATTAGACATTATTATAATAGCCAAATATTACTACATAGTAAATAGTTTAAAGGATCCTTAGGAAGTGTGAATCCCGAGCATCTCTTAATTTACTGCACTCATATTTATTTCTCTTAATTTGACTCACATAAGATATTTTAGTTCTGACTCGAGTGTTTTGTCTTTTCAATTCGCTCGGGTCAGCCGGAGCATTTCAGGATTCGAAGACTTTAGCTCTGGAGGACGAGGACGAAGATTTATATTACTATTATCTACTATATTATTCCACTACACCATTTTATTCCGGTGCATTGTTATTATCCTTTGGTATGTGAACTCTGATATTTATTGTATAAAGAAAAATCAGTTTATTTGTAAAACAGTTTTATGAACTATATATCGTTTATTATATTTTATGGTTCCGCTGCAAGATTTTGTTATGTTTTTTTCTCTTCTCTGCTTTTCTTATTTACCCCATAACAATCCGCCCTTCTGTATGGTTTGAATTGGCACGTGTGTCGATATAAAGCGTGCGAAAAGGCAGGATGTTACATCTGGTATCAGAGCTTTGGTTTAGCGATAAACCTTAGCTTTGTGGGGTCTGGCTCTTTATTAATAGGGTAGTACTATCCTATGATGAGTCACTGAGTGCATATATGAGAGAGCGTATTTGTTAGTGTTATAAAAAGGTTTTAATATTGTGTTAGTCGGTTCCGCTTTGTATTTATAAATTCTGGTTGATGCATGGGACGCTATGACATCAATAGGGATTCTAAACACTTAATAGGATAGACCAACACAATATTTGTTTTGAAATATAGGTGAATGAAATAAATTTTCCTATTATATTTTCTATATATAAAGTAATAAATTTATATGAAGGATATATATATTTGGTTGTAAAATATTGGTTGTTAGGTAGTGTAATATATAAATATTAGTAAAGTTGGATTTGGAAATAAGATAAATGGAAAATGGAAATTTAGAACTTAAGTTCGGGGGTTTTGGAAATCTCTTTTGAATGACTTTGAAATATAATAATAATATTTTAGAAGTATTTTCTGATATAAATATTTCAATATAATTTGAAAGAAATGTTTTTAAATGAAATTTGGAAGAGAAATAAGTTCTGTACTCCCCTCTCTGTCACTGGAAAATAATTTCGATGATGAGTGCACGCATCATCGACATTCATTTTCGAGTTTCGAAGTAGGAAGGCCACTGTGGTAGTTTTACTTCAGAGTTATTTTGATAAGAAAATATAAATTTTAAATTGTTTTAAATATAATTAGATATATATATTGCCAATATATACATTTATCTATTATTTTAAATGGTTTTTAATAAAAACCTAGTATTTAATTCTTAAGTTTCTAATAACTAATAGTTCAAGTATAGTAGTGAAACAGAATGAAACTAGTAGATAATTGGAGCCTTTAATTAAAACAAGAAATTTAATGCTAGGTTATGAATGAAATTAGAGGTAAGTTGAAACTGTAACGTGTGAAACAAAGAATAATATTATCGAACATTTAGTAATATTAAATATAATAGAATAAACTAGTATAACTTTCAATTACATCCTTAAAAACATATATATAACTTACCAGAATAATAAAAGTTAAAATGTTTAATAAGAAATTGTAATAGATATTATACAAGTAATAAACTTAAGGTAATGAAAGTAATTAATGAAATTCTTTAATAATTGAAAATTTGGTGTCACAGTTGTTATAAAACTTAAGTTTAATTGAAAAGACTACAAATTGAAATAGAAAAGTAAGTATTGTAAATGGAATTTAGTAATAAATGAAAGTAAATAAATGAAATGAAGTAGTACAAATGAATGATAATGAACTTAAGTAAATAGTTGAAGCTATTTATAAATAAAACAAGTAGGAAAACGATTACTGTAATAAGTGAAATTAAGTAATAAATAAATGAATGTAATGCAAAAGAAATCAAACAACAAAAGTATGAATGGAATTAATAAGAATAAACTTAATCTATTGTTTGAGATTGTTGTTTGTTTGGTTTATGGTAGTTTGGGCAAGGATACTTTAAATTGTTTAGATGAATAAATAATCTATTTTGTTTCATCTAAGACTGTTGAGTAAATGATGCACTTGATAGTTAATTTTTCATTCTGTGCAATTTAAAATTTGAACCCGAACAACTATTTGCTTTGTTTGATATGAATGAGTGATTGATTTGTATTGATTCTATGTGATGGTTGCAAATGATTGTTGTTTGTATTAATTTGTTGTTTAAGGTTGAACGACTTTAATATTTCATTTTATATAATTGTTAACCTTTTTAGATTATATAAGTGAAATGCAGGTTATGGAAGCAATTGCTACTGCTTTTGGTTCCATAAAATAAGCGTTAATTGCCCGACTAATAGGTACGTTTTCGGATTACGGTTTATAGCGTTATTCTATTGTTTTGCCGGGTTGGGATATATATTATTTTGGTAAAAATATGTTGTACATTGTTATATTTGATATTATATTTTCTCTCGAGCCTCCCCATTCAAAGGAGACTCCGCCAATACTTTTCGTAAATTTTGGACATAGAAATTTTTTGAAACTATTTTCCAAACTTTATTAATTTAAGTACAAAAGGATTTAATGGTTATAAATAGGTATATTTTATTTAAAATTAATTAATTTTGTAAATTTATTTGTTTATAGATTTAATATTTTAAATAAGATATATTGATTTCTTAATTCTTCTTTTCCATTCTTTTTCCTTTTCGGGGACGAAACGTTTTGAGTGGGGAGAGTATAACGACCCATAAAATTCGATGATTGAAATGAGTTAAATTAATAAGGTTTTTAATTAAATTTAGAAAGAATTGAAAATCTTATAATTTATATTGGAACGAATGTTAGAAATTAGATGTAGCAATTGAAATTAAAATTAACAATTTAAAATTTATATTGCAATCAATTGGAAATAATGTAAATTGAATAGAAACATAAGTTTATTTATAGGGCAGTAATTGATGAATAAAAAGTTTGAAACCAAGTAAATAAATTTACGGAGAACATTTAATAGTAATCAACGTATATATTAGGCAATTGACAATTTATGGATTTGTTAAGATGGCAAAGTTATAATTGAGTGTAAATAGGAATATTTGGTAATTAATTAAAGTAAGAAAGAAATTTAAATGTTATAACTTGGTTACAAAATTTATATACGGAAGTGGATGTAAATATGAATGAATTAATATGCACATAAATTTATGATGGGATAAAACGCAAATTAATGTAATAAGGATGATGCAGGTTGATAAGTATTCATAATGTTTGTGTTGTTGATAAACGTTACTTTAATGATTTTAAATATAAAATAACGGAAGTGTGAATGGAAATTAATAGAAACGTAAACTTATTTAAAGGTAGTAATTAGATGTAGATTTATGGAATGGAGTAAATGCAAATCAATGGAATAAATAAAGACGTATGCGTAGCTACAAATTGAATATATGAAAACAAAATGTAAGCATTGGATTAAATTAAGGAAATATTAATAAATGGTCATTTAATAAAACCAATGTTGTGAGAGTAATTATAATAGTTTTTGAAATATGTATAAACTTTGATTTGGAAATCAATTGCATTTAAGATGAAATTTGGTATTATATTAATGAGTTTAAATGTTTGGTTATTTTGTAAAGTAGTAAATGATGTAGATTAATGTATGTTGGTTATTTAGGGTAGTGACTAAAATTGGTAATCCATTTGCAATTAATGATAATAGTGTTGATATAAGCTAATAAATTTAAATGTCAATGCAATACCAATTAATGGATTGAATGTGATTACGAAATTGGAATTAGATAAATGCAGTAACTAATTTAGGGCAAATAAATTTATGGAACAAATGTTAAGATCCTAACTGGTGGTGATTAATAATTAGAGATAATGTAAATTCCATTTATAATATGACTATTGGTTAATGAAAAGATTGTAAATCAAGATTTGTTTATTTATTTGAATATAAAGAATTAAGGTAATTGAGTTTATTGCAATTAAGTAAAATTAAACATTTATTATTACGTTAATTGAAATTTTATTTGAAATTAGAGAGTATTAATGTAATAGTTTTGAATCCGATGTTTGATCCATCCATAATATGACTATTGGTTGATTTAAGGAGTGGAAACCAAGATTTATTAATTTATTTGAAATTAAAATTTAATAAAAGGATTTAATTGCAATTAAATGGATTTAATATATAAAATGGGAATTTATATGAAACGTGAGGATATTAATATAAATAGTTTTGAATCCGATGCACAATAATGAATGGAAAAAAATGATTTGTTAATTTAATTTAATAGAAATTTTGGAAATTAAATTTATATTTTCTGAATTTGAATGGAACTAAGGAAAATACTAAAATCGATAAGATAATCAACTTTAAATTGACTTTTAATTTGTTTAAACCATTGAAATTGATTGAGAAATATAAAAGTGATAAAATTTGTCAATTTTAAGATTGAAATTTAAAATTGGATTTAATTAATTATTAATTTATTTAATTAATGGAAAAATAGCCATTTTGGCCACTGGCTCGGATTTCGACGAAACCAGTTTCATCGGATCCATAACGGTGAATTATTGTATGATTTCAAGTTTGGTAGCGATCGGACTTGTCGTTTGATCGTACAGACTCGAATCGCCTTGAAATTTATCAAATTGAAATTAATTGAAATCAATTTGAAAATTTTTGATTTTTTCATAACTTCGTCATATTGTATTTCAAAGCTATGGGTTTCAAGATATGTAGATTTGAAAGTGCTATGATTTTTGGAAAAGGATATATTTGAAATAAAATGATATCATATTGATTTGGGTTTTAAAATAGAAATGATATCGTATTTATATGGTTTTGAAATGGATATTTTATTCTGGTTTTAAAAGTATAAACTATTTTTGAAAAGACAGCGGTGTTATAATAACGGTTGGTTGTTGAAGAGACCGGGATCGAAAGTTGTCATACTCTCTGCCAACTCCGAAAACCACTTTAACAACCGTGTACGCGGTGGAGATTCCAGAATGAAGTAGGATGGTGGCGGCGTTTACTTTGAGGTAAATACGTTGACCCAACTCCCGTGAGTTGGCATAAGGTGGCTAAAATAGGAGCGATCGACGGGTTAATTGAGGTAGAACCTTTGATCAGGCACATCCCTTCGATATTTTACTTTGACTTTTGGATTTGATTCGGTGGCCACTTTTGATTTTTGATTTTGGGGGTGTTGTTCATGGTGGGCGGTAGTAGCTGTTACGCGTCACCACCGACCCGGAAGCATAATTGTTATATCTACCCTGACATTGCCTAGTTGTGCCGTGTCACCTACCCTATCACGCCTTGTACGAGTTTGGTTTTCTCCAGTAGCCTGTGTGGTATGCTCTGGTGGCTTCCGGATCAGAAGGGACCATGATATTGGATGAAATACTAGGACTATTACGTGTTAAGGGCTGTGTGGGTAACCCCTAATTGCTAAGAAAAAGTAAGTTTATTTTATTATTAGACATTATTATAATAGCGAAAGATTACTACATAGTAAATAGTTTAATTAATCCTTAGGAGGTGTGAATCCCGAGCATCTCTTAAGTTACTGCACTCATATTTATTTCTGTTAATTTAACTCAAGTAAGATATTTTAGTTCTGACTCGAGTGTTTTGTCTTTTCAATTCGCTCGGGTCAGCCTGAGCATTTCAGGATTCGAAGACTTTAGCTCTGGACGACGAGGACGAAGATTTATATTACTATTATCTACTATATTATTCCACTACACCATTTTATTCCGCTGTATTGTTATTATCCTTTGGTATGTGAACTCTGATATTTATTGTATAAAGAAAAATTAGTTTATTTCTAAAACAGTTTTATGAACTAGTTATTGATTATTATATTTTATCGTTCCGCTGCAAGATTCTGCTTTGTTTTTTTTCTCTTCTCTGCTTTTCTTATTTACCCCATAACAATCCTCCCTTCCGTTTGGTTTGAATTGGCACGTGTGTCGATTTAAAGCGTGCGAAAAGGCGGGATGTTACATTGATGGTTGGATCGACGGCTTTAATTCATTTAGTGTTTGAGTAAAAGGGGCAGTGGATCTGATTTGATGGCGTGTATCGTCATCAGAGGCGCTAGTCACGGCTGCGTGGGGGTAGGCAGTAGGCGGCGAAGTCTTAGGCACTACGTCTAGACTGCAGCGGCGTGAATAGCAGCGCGGTGCGCAACTCGAGGTGGCTCATGGGTGTGCGTTCAACTTCCTGTAGCCGCATTTGATTTCTTGTAGCGTGCGTGAGGGAGAGAGAGGAAAATGACGTGGCAAGAAAGGTAAAGTGTTCTTTTTTTTATTTTTATAATTGAAATTCAAACACATTTATCGCTATATCTTTCACATACGAACATCAATTCACACGCGGTTTTTTCGTTAGGATCATATTGAAATTTCAAACATTTTGGCGCTAGTTTGGACGAATTCTGAGAATGTCAAATTTTTGGGTTTAAACTGGAATTAGATTCAATTTAAATTCAAAAGGTGAGTGTTTTAACCCACTCACAACTTCTAAAATTTCTTATGTTTGTTAAATTAAATTTTGGTGTGATTTGAAATTTATTTGTTGCTATTTGGTATATTTTTATCATCATTCTAGTTAAATTTTAATTTATTGAATTAAATTGTTATTTAATTTATTATTGCATATAAACTACCAGTTAGATAGATTGTTTAATTCATTATTGAGTATAGACTGTCAGTTATTACCTGTTATTTATTATATGCTCTATATTGATGTTATTATTTAAATTGGATGATGATTGTAATAAATGGTTGATGATTGATATTGGATGAATGGATGTTGTATTTTATATTGTTTTAAACTGCATTTTGTTATGAACTTTATTTCATTCGGGATTGCGGTTTGAAATGATATATAACCGTATTTTTGTTTTAAATTACGGATTGAAATGATAAATATCTATATCACTTGATATAGGGTAGAAAATTATATACAGACACCGTGGTCTATATATAAGAGTATTTTGAAATAATTTTCTATGTTTTTCTAAAGAAATATATGGTTTTATGAGATAGTGATTTGGATATTTTATAAATGTTATTTTATATATAGTTAAATTCTGGATTTTAAGATATGTATAAAATTGATTTGAAGTATAAAAGAAGTGAATAATTAATTTTGATTTTATTAAGATTAAATATGATTAACCATTTATTTAAATTTAATTTTTGGAGTTTATAATGACTTAAATGAGAATAAGATTGGAAGATGAATATGGAATTTATTTGCAATTTAATAAAATTTAGAATTTTAAAGGGTATGGTTTTATAACTTGATTTTTTTTGTTTAGAGTGATTTAAATGAATATCAAGTTGATTTAAATAAATATATCAAGTTAAATAAATTGAAAGGACATTCAGTTGTTGAAGTTAAAAGTTTACTTAAATTATATTGGATTTATTAAGTAGACATTTCAAATCTAAATAATAGTAATTAATTTGATACATATAGAATTATCAAAGAATTAGTTTTGAAATGGTGGAATATTTAAAGCTTTGGACTATATGGAAATTGAAATGTGTTAATTGGAGGTTCAAATCGGTATTGGAATTTATTTGTGAAATTTAAAAAGCTATTATATTGTATAAAGTAATTTAATATTTAAACCATTTAAGTATTCAGAGTTATATTTCAAAGCTATGGGGCTCAAGGTATATAGATTTGAAAGTACTATGATTTTGGAAAAAGGATATATTTTGAAATTAAATGATATCATATTGATTTGGGTTTTAGAAACGGAAATGATATCATATTTATATGGTTTTGAAATGGATATTATATTCTGGTTTTGAAGTGTAATTATTTTGAAAAGACCACGGTGTTATAATAACGTTTGGTTGTTAAAGAGACCGGGATCGGAAGTTGTCATACTCTCTGCCAACTTCAAAAACCACTTTAACAACCGCGTACGCGGTGGAGATTCCAGAATGAAGTAGGATGGTGGCGGCGTTTCCTTTGAGGCAAATACGTGGACCCGACTCCCGCGAGTTGGCATAAGGTGGCTAAACATGAGCGATCGATGGGCTAAGAAGGTAGCACCTCTTATCGGAAACATCCCTTCGATGTTATACTTTGACTTTTGGATTTATTCGGTGGCCACCTTTGATTTCTTTGATTTAGGGGTGTGGCTCAAGGTGGGCGGTAGCTGCGGCTATGCATTACCACCTTCCTGGAAGCGTAATTGGTGTATCTACCTTGGCATTGCCTAGTTGTGCCATATCACCTACCCTAGCGTGCCTTATACGATTTTGTTTTGTACCATACCTATGGAGTGCCCTCTGACGACGCCCAGTACGGGGGAGATTACGGTACTGTATAGACTATGGGAATATAAAAGTGTGTTAAGGCCTATATGGGTAACCCCTTAATGCTATTTTCAGTATATATTATACTTTACTTTAGACACTATTATAATAGCATACATTACTACATAGTAAATAGTTTAACGGATCCTTAGGAGATGTGAATCCCGAGCATCTCTTAAGTTACTGCACTCACGTTAGACACTGGATAGGAGATGTTAAATCCTGTAAACATCTCGGACGCGGTTACACTCGTATTATTTATCGTGATTTAACTTACATAAGGTCTTTTAGTTTTGACTCGAGTGTTTTGTCTTTTAAATTCGCTCGGGTCAGCCTGAGCATTTCAGGATTCGAAGACTTTATCTCTGGAGGACGAAGACGAAGATTTATATTATTATTATTTATTATAGTATTCCACCACATTCATACTGTTTCCGCTGCATTGATTATTATTCTCTGGTATGTGTAACTCTGATATGTATTGTATAAGTAAAATCGAAATATTTTGTAAACCGTAAGGAATGCGAATTTTTCGCGTTCGAAAATCGACATCCATACTTTACATCGTACTCGAATGCTGCAGATTCGACCATTCAAATCCGATTCGCCGGAGCTTATAACACAATTAAGTAAACAACACAGCAGAAGAAATAATGAATATCAATATACAACATCTGATACAACATCCTGATACAACAGATGATACAATAGATATCGATATACATCAGAGATATGATACAATATAATAGCAGCGGAAAGGAAAAATAGATAACCCTAGCAGCGGAACAAATAACTCCAATATAATCTTCAAGAGAGAACTCCAAAACTGCAACTCCATCTCCAAGAACCAATGCAGAAATAGCTCGAACTCCCAATAACGATGCACTAAGCTAAGCAAGGTCAGTCATATCCAAAGACTGAACTAGCTCCAGATAATCCGCCAAACCTAACTATCTGAAAAACCCAACTCTGGACTGCTAGTGTGGAAAATAGTGAGCACCCAGAGTTTAGGAAAAGAACAATAAACTCCGGATCAGTCATGGGACTGGTGTGAGTAACAAAAACAGTTTATCTTTTAAACACAACAGCAAGAGAATTTTAAAGTAATTCGCAATGCTTTTAGAAAAGGAAACTACCATAAGACCTCCCGCCACACACACAATGCAAACGCAGAATTAGAGGAGATTTCTTCTTATGATAGTCAAACATGCTTAATACGTAGAAATTTTCTTGGATATTATTATTATAAGTGCACAGTGCAGAAAACATTTCGAAAATAGAATATTAATCTTAGCCAGCATAGACATTTTGAACTATGCCTACTATAGCTACCATCCAAACAGTGGTGTCCACCATAAGTGAATGGCAGGTTCTATAGCTACAACCGTACAGGGTTTCATATTATTTTGATTGGATTTCCAACAAATGGTCAGGCTAAGGAACTTCCTACTGCCACATGGGATCGCCTCTGGCGGGACGTCCCGAGAACCTATCCGGATCTCTGCCAACACAAGGCCGGGTTACCTCTGTAACTAGGTAACTACTACTCGAGCATGCCACTCCCCAGTCCTTTGGGACCTTTATCCGAGGCGCCTCTAAGCAACAACCACACTGTAAATGAGATTGGAGCTACCACAAAGGTAAATATCGGGGCTCCATACCATGATACCACCCTTTACCAGAAGGGAATGACACACCCTAAAGGGCGCGACCCTCATAACCTTGCCGCATCTTTCCTGTTTTGACCATTTTCGGGGTATGAGGTCGTGATGCAGTCTCGTCCACAAAGCTACGCTTTATGCAAAAGCCGTGCTCTGATCATAAATGATCAACAAACGATCATCAACACACAGCAGCACTCAGCATGTCACACTACCAAATTGGGAGTATATCGCTGATAACCTTCAACTACATAACCTTTAAGCTCGTACGTCTCAGAGAATGGTGTTAAGCTAAGAGAATAAATTCTCCGCCACCACAGATACGTATTTGAAAGAAATCGGCTTTATATCCCAGAGTGTAGTGTCAGACATGTAACCATGCAAGTCTGTTCCGGGTTCGAACAGAACCGAAGGCACTTCCAAAGAAGCCCTTGCAAACCGGGTATTCACAATCCCGATCGAATTTTCCATCACAAAGGAAATCTCTATACCGGGGATTAGCCAGTGCAGAGACAATCGATAGGCTATCCTTTCGTTCTTACAAATAGCCGGTCTTCACCACCGGTCTTCAAATGCTATCCATATACGTCGTATCACATATTCGTAATGGGTTATATGACGCAAAGGTCCTCTCGCGGCTAAACCGAATAGTGAGCGCAATATTTAAAACATATGGATAAGGGATTTCAATTAAGTCACAACTCAATTATTCAAACTTTCTTTCAATTGGTTTAAACAAATTACCATTTCAAATCTTTAAACAAAAGATTTATTTCAAAAACCTTCAATGGTTTAAACAATTTCCATGCTTTAATCTTTTAAAGAAAAGATTTAATTCACAAAGTTCACCCAATTCACAAAGATCTATTTATGGATTTCAAAACAATTTCCATTTCAATTGGATTAACTCGTTTAAAAATCTTTAAATTAAAGATTTAACTTATAGCTTTCAAATCGTTTCCATAACTTGGAAAATCATTTTCATTTTTTTACTTGAAATCCCTTTAACACAAATTGGACGTTCATTACTTAAGTGAAAGCATTTATCATTTGAAAACAAATAGTTTTCGTTCCAGAAATATCCAATTATATTTACACGAGTTAAAGCCTTTGAATTTAAATTCAAATTCCCAAATCAATACCTTTAAAATATTTTAACCCACATAACTCATTTATAAGTTGAATGGCCTTTCTAAACCCTAGACTCCAAATCACAGAATTCAATTTCAAATATTGAATTCAAATTTAAGTCAGAATATTTAAATTTCAAAACTCAATCAAGTTGTTCAAAATAAATTTCATCTTTGAAATTCTATTTCAAAAGCTTTTCATTTTAAACCCAATCCATTTCCAAAACATTTGAATTTAAATATTCAAATTTAAAACTATTTCAAAAAAACCTGTGACTTAATCGATTTCTTCGTGAAATCCATATTTGTGTGTGTATAAGTCTGGTCCAGGGGTTTAACACAATAGTGCACATCATTCAATCATCACAGATTCGCAATCACCCCATATCGATAAGTGGTATATCCCAATAACGTTTATCTATATACACAGATTAACAGGTAGAAAATATGAATGCATTATAAATAAATAAAATTACATTCATCACAGATCACACTGAAAACAATTCATAGCATAAAGCATAGCCTCTCAGGAATATCAAACAGTTCAACAATCAATAGGGTTCAAACATCCATAAGTGAACTCAATAAATTATCTGATTAGTTTAAATCAGATGGGTCATGGATCATGGTTAATTAACTTTGATTGATTTCAAATCATTTGATTAATTATCCTTTAATCATTTATTAATTTAAATTAATCGATCTTAAATTATTGAATAATTGATCTTTAATTATTCAATTATCCTATAATTAGTCGTCTTTGTACTTAATTTTCATTAACAGTTCTTAATTACAAATGATTTAGACACATTATTATTCTACCCATAAATTAATTACCAATTGATAAACCCCAAATTAATTTCAATTATAAATTTAATCATTCTTAATTACTTCCCAAAACAATTAATTTATAATTCGTCTCAGTTAACGTTTCAAAATCCTCTTTAATAATTTTGAAATTAAATTATTTCTAACTACAAAACTGTAATGTTAATTAAACTTAACACTTACCTTACATTATCCTTAATTTAATTATTCACTCGATTAATTAAAGCTTAAAATAAATTTTAGCTTAAATCGTTAAACATTTACTAATTTAACAATACTTAAAACTTATTAAAATAATTCGCTTACTCGAGTAAACAACCCGAGAGAAAACCCATAATTATTCGAGTAAACCCCCGAGTCCTCTCCCTTCATTACCCTTGTCATTCTCCTTTCCTCTTATTTGTTTCTATTTTTTTCCAGTTAATATCAAACTTAAGTTTAAACTAAAATAATAGTTCCCAGGCTCGCGTGTTTCAAACTCGAGAATTTCACCTTTCATCCCCAAGTACGCTCTCCCTTTTCTCGAGTGCTCCTTCGTTTCTCACGCTTTCTTTCTTCCCTCATTTTTTTTTCTCAATGTATAAATTACTGAAGCACTCCATTTAAAACGTGAGCACTACTGACACGCGACCCCCCTGTACACGTGTACATCACCACGCCTCCGCTCCAATGAGGATCGCGACCCCCAGCAAGTCGCGCCTCATCCCCTCGTTCGCAATCCAAACTCGATTCGAAGAAAAGTATTTGAAATTGAATTTTTGCAACTCGAGTCGAACTGTCGCCCAGGCACCACCACGCAAAACCCCTTCGCCAACTCTCCTCTGGCCACCAGAGGCCACGAAAACTTGAACCAAGCTTCCTCACCGTACAACGCTGCGATTGGCACCGGAGTCATGAAGTCCGATGGCCCACAGGGGGAGCAGCGACCACGTTTCCAGACTCGACTCGATTTAGCCATTAAACCCTAAAGTCGCCTGGTCCCATCAAGTTGTGCAATGGAAAAATTATTTAATAATTTTCCTAAAGTCGAGAATCACCAAGCTAGATTCACACTAAATTTCAACAAACTAAATTTATTAAATCACCAGAAACTGATCAAAACATGATTTCTGATCAACAAGGAACTACTCGTTGAATACTTAACTAAAAATCACCATTTTTGTTTTGAAAATCCTATTTGGCAATATAGATTTAGGTTATGAATTTTAATTAGCATTTCATGAAATTTGAATTTATCAAGATATTACAAGTTCCCTGTAAAAATCATTTTTTTTTCCACCTGTATATCCTTTTTTCTTCTGAAATTTATTCTTAAATTATAATTCCTTCTTAAATACACAAGTATTGTCTTGAGATCAAAGTGTAATAATGATGAAGTGATTAAGTATTGGGATTTTGAACAAGCTTGATGCTATGAAACCAAAGATAGAAATGATTTCTAACTTGAATAGGTATTTACACTGCCAAATGTTTATACACAGAGGAGAACTACACATGCATATGCATAATAAAACAATTTCATATCTCAGACTAATGAGCAGCAATTTAAATATACTTGAATTTCTTCTTTTTTTTAGGTGTTTACTAAATTGTTACTCACAGTATTTTTCCAGAGAAATGAAACAGAGCCTGCTTGTTGCAAACAGTTTTGAATTTTCTGCAATTCCTCGTTGCCTTTAATCTCTGTTTGTTGTTGATTGTTTGATGTTGTTGGATGTTTGTTTAGGTTTTTAAATGAAGTTTATTTTAGCTTTTACTCAGCTCGAATTGAAATGGAAAGATGATATGAGAAAGTAGCTTACGGGGGGTGTTATTTGTACAGGGTGACATTTGACTGTGTTTTGTACAAAAAAATTCAGAGATTTTTGTTTGCCAATGGTGGCTGATAGGATATTAGCATATGCTAACATTAATTAGCTTTTGTCTTATTTCATAAGCTTATGCTTATCACATTTTTTTCTTTTCGGCTGAAAGATGATATGTTGGTGGCTAATGTACTTGGATTATTATTTTTTCAGCTGATATGACTTGTTATGGTGTGCTAGGATATGATATTGCATTAATTAGGCTTGTCTTCTCTTTGTAAACAAATCTACATACTTATCTATTTGTTTGTTTGTTCCTTGTTGTTCAAGCCTATTTGTTTTGTTCATATTTTAGTATTTTTTTCTGTCTTGTACCAGCTCAAAGATGTTCATGTTTTCCTGTCTGCATTAATTTCCTTTTGTTGTCTTGTATTATAAGCCAAGGCTTATTATGTTTGTGCTGAGAAGATAGGGGTTAGTACAAATGTTTCTTCTTTAGTTTACATGAATTATTTTATTTTTTTTTCTTTGTACATAGATTGTTTCTATCTTTGTTTTATTGTCTTACATACATTTGTTTGTATCATACTTCATTTGCATTTGTCATATCTTTGTACATAAATTCATGGTTCAAATCTTGTTTTCAAATATATTTATTTTAATTTGGTAAGTACATTTGTCATTATCTCCTTTAGCCTTTGTATATGTACTGAGATAATTTCATTTGCAAGCTATTCACATATATTTAGTTTATTATCTTATTTGCTTGTTTCATATTACAAATGTGCATACTTATATATTTTACAAAGTTTATTTTATTTTTTAAACATTTTCGAAAGACTTCATTTTCGAATTTTATACAATCATAGTTTCTTTCAAAACACACATATCTATGATTTATAAATAAATTTGAAGAGACAATTTCTATTTAAAATAAGAATTCATTTGTAAAGACATTTTATTATAAATATTTTTTTTATATAAGTCAATATTAAATTAAAATAATTTATAAAAGAAACTATATCTTTCTCGATAAATAACATATTTTTGTTGGATTTGGATAAACTCAAACCAATTCATCTTTTAATTTCACAATTTTAAATCAAAAATAAATCTAATTATCAATTTACACTCGATAAAAATCCGGGATCGTTGCAGACTTCCCCCCTTAAAAGAAATTTCGTCCCCAAAATTTACAGGCACGAAAATGACAAAGGTAGATACACCAAGATAGAGAAAAAATTTCCAGATCAAACTGGATATTTATTCTGTATTTGGCTTACCAAATCAGAATATCGACAATATGAGAATGAACTCATTCAATACTACATAGGATACTTGGGTCATAAATTCTACGAAATATGCATGGCACTGATTAGTTCGAAGGGATAACTAACCATTCGTAGAACATATCCGAACCCACAGATAGACAGATATATGGATACAATGTCAAAACTTTTAATTTAGGAACTAAAGTATACCAATCAATTATAGCAATCAAAGCAACCAATTCATCCAAACAAATAATTTTGGCCTATTTGGAGTTTATATCCCATACAAATATATCAAATCTTCTTTCTGGATCTACCTGGAATTTTCGAAGAATCGAAAAAGAGATGCTGAACAAAAAAACTGATAGATGGATTCAATCTCCTTCAATTTCCCAAACATTACAGATAGATTCCAAACTCAAGTCGAAATATCTCAAGGTATACATCAACTTGTCCCTCTTCGGACTTCAATCTACACAAGAAATTATAATAGAATTTCGAGTTTGGTTTTAACCGATATCGCTTTATCGATACAATTCAAATTTAGCTTTGTATTCTATTAATCAATTTAACTCAATTTAAAATTTCCAATTTATTTAAATTTTCAATTTCAAATTTCAAATTCATATTCATTAAGGTTTAAATCTAAAACTGATAAGAAACCGATGAAATACGAAGTAAGAATTTTCTACAACGATTCGTAAGGCCATCATCACACCGAAACTTCTTCCTGAGCTGTCATGAAGCCATCAAAAGAATTGAAAAGACGAATCAAAGGAAATTGATAGAAAAAGATTGTTTCCACTGTTACAGGGTATTGACCATTTATAGTCATATTCCCCTGTCCCCTATCTCGTTCTCTTCTTGCACTCATACTCACTATCAGCGGATAGTAAGAGAATTTACTGAGACATTCGAACAAATATCTTAGGGATTACCCATTCTAGGGTATACTTCACCCTATTTCTAATGAGTTACTTAATGTGTTATACTCCTGCGCTAAAGTTTTAACCCTCAGCTCTGATACCAAATGTAACAAATTCGAATTTTTCGCGTTCGAAAATCGACATCCATACTTTACATCGTACTCGAATGCCGCAGATTCGAACGTTCAAATTCGATTCGCTGGAGCTTATAACACAATTAAGTAAACAACACAGCGGAAGAAATAATGAATATCAATATACAACATCTGATACAACATCCTGATACAACAGATGATACAATAGATATCGATATACATCAGAGATATGATACAATATAATAGCAGGGGAAAGGAAAAATAGATAACCCTAGCAGCGGAACAAATAACTCCAATATAATCTTCAAGAGGGAACTCCAAAACTGCAACTCCATCTCCAAGAACCAATCCAGAAATAGCTCGAACTCCCAATAACGATGCACTAAGCTAAGCAAGGTCAGTCATATCCAAAGACTGAACTAGCTCCAGATAATCCACCAAACCTAACTATCTGAAAAACCCAACTCTAGACTGCTCGTGTGGAAAATAGTGAGCACCCAGAGTTTAGGAAAGGAACAATAAACTCCGGATCAGTCATGGGACTGGTGTGAGTAACAAAAACAGTTTATCTTTTAAACACAACAGCAAGAGAATTTTAAAGTAATTCGCAATGCATTTAGAAAATGAAACTACCATAAGACCTCCCGCCACACAAACAATGCAAACGCAGAATTAGAGGAGATTTCTTCTTATGATAGTCAAACATGCTTAATACGCAGAAATTTTCTTGGATATTATTATTATAAGTGCACAGTGCAGAAAACATTTCGAAAATAGAATATTAATCTTAGCCAGCATAGACATTTCGAACTATGCCTACTATAGCTACCATCCAAACAGTGGTGTCCACCATAAGTGAATGGCAGGTTCTATAACTAAAACCGTACAGGGTTTCGTATTGTTTTGATTGGATTTCCAACAAATGGTCAGGCTAAGGAACTTCCTACTGCCACATGGGATCGCCTTTGGCGGGACGTCCCGAGAACCTATCCGGATCTCTGCCAACACAAGGCCGGGTTACCTCTGTAACTAGGTAACTACTACTCGAGCATGCCACTCCCCGGTCCTTTGGGACCTTTATCCGAGGCGCTTCTAAGCAACAACCACACAGTAAATGAGATTGGAGCTACCACAAAGGTAAATATCTGGGCTCCATACCATGATACCACCCTTTACCAGAAGGGAATGACACACCCTAAAGGGCGCGTGTAACGACCCAGAATTTTTGATAATTTAAATTTGAGTATTTAATTGATTTTAAATATTAATAAGTAGGAATTTGAAGTTAAATAATTTATTTCTCGAATATTGGATTTAGTTGGTCAATTAAATCGATAATATAATAGTTGAAATTCCAGAAATAATTTGATATTGGGTTAAATATGATTGGAAATGATTTGGAAAATTTTATTTAATCATACTGGAGTTATAGAAATATTTTTGAACTTGTAAAACTGAATTTGGAGTTAATTTGTGAAAATTGAATATTTTAATATTTAATTATCGACTGTAAAATAACCAATTTTTGGACAGTATCAGAATTGAACGAGACCAGTTCCATTGGATCCGTAATAGTTAGTTATTATCGAATTTCAATTTTCGTAGCAATCGGAGTTGTCGTTTGACCGTGGCAGCTCGAAACGCATCGAATTTGTTTTAATTTTAATTTAGCGAGTTAAAATAGCCATTTTTCAAACGGTCTCGGATTTCGACGAAACTAGTTTCATCGGATCCGTAATGTGATATTATTGCAAGATTTAAAATTTCAAGTCGATTGGATTTGCCGTTTGTCCGGTACGAATTAAAACGCCTAGAAAACGGTTTAAATCGGTTTTAATTTAAATCGATCGTTTATTGCTGTATCTCACACATACTTCCGAATTAGCTTACGAAACCTGTTCCATTGCGTCCGGAACGCGGAAAAACTATAGAATCGCCCGTCGGAACGTGCGAATTGGAGTTCGTTTGCATAAGTTATTAAGAAGAGAATTTTATTAATAAAATAATATTAATAACATATACTATATTAATATTTTCTCTTCACAAAACCCTAATCCATTTTCTCAGCCGCCTCCACCCATATTAATGGCCGATGGAAACAAAAAAAAAATCGACTTCCTATTCCCTCGATAAAAATGGCAGTCGTCTCCCTCCTCTGCCTTAAAGTCAAACCACGAGTCCCCTTCTATTCCCTCCTTCCTTTTTGAAATCAGATGGAGACGAGATCGAGCTCGTGATTTCGGGTTGCGGCGACGACTAGGCGAGGTCGCGGCATGGCAACAGCAGGCGGCGGCAGCGGCGAGAGCATGTGGGGTTCGAGTGAAGATCAGTGGGTCGTGGCGTTGGGTGTGGTGGCTTCGGCATGACCAGGGTTTCGCGTGTGGCAGCGCGATGTGATGTTGAGCATCACGCGGGGGGCGGCGCGACCATGAGAGGAAACTCGATTTAGGGCTTGTCGCGGTCGAGCTTTGCAGTGGAGGAGGGACGATGTGGATAGGATGTTGCGATTCCTCGAGCAAGTGGAAAGAGGCTAGAATTTCGATCTGTGTTCGACAGTGTTCTGTAAGGTAATTTGTTTATTTTCTGATTTACTCAATTTGAAAATACATACAAACAGATTGAAGAAAAAAAAAAACTTTGAAAATATAGGAATTACTGTTTGAGAAAAATTTATAATATAAGTATATTATATACACATGTTTTCGTTTACTGGATTATTTTAAAGAAATGAATTAGGGTGATGAACTTATTTAATTAACTTAACTAATTGTTTAGTTATTAAAGGATTTATTTTTAAGTAAAAGTTATTTATTTAAAATAAATTTATAATAAATTAAATAGCAACAGATTGTTCGAATATTAATAAATTGCAAAAATTGTGTATACAAGGTCTAAAATGATGAGATCAAGCCGGAATTGGAAATGGATTGCAATTAAAAAGCTAAGGTGAGAACTTCTCACTCTACAAAGGGTTTATTTAAAATTTTAAATAGTTATATTTAAAATTTGTTGATTGATTGATTGATTGCTTGATTGTGATATTAGATATTATAGGATATATCTATATATAGCAATATATATATATTGGCATATGTATATATTGCAGTTGATGATTTTCCCGCCTAGTATAGCGGATGAGACCCTATTGCGCCGCCTATTAAGCGGATAATATTTATAAAATCCCATATACCGCGATATCTCGTCTTGAAGCGAGATTGGTATTGTGCTAACGTCTGTGGATGCAGGGAAACAGGTTGGAGGGATCCAACTGGATTCCTCACCAATAATTTATTTATTTCAGATATTATGATATTTGACTGTTATCATATTGATATATGATATTTGGATGCGTTGATTGTTCATTTGATGCTGTGGCATCATTGGATCCCATTTTTAAAATTTAAAATGAAGATTTTGATTTTAAG
Source organism: Allium cepa (assembly GCA_030765085.1). Lineage (NCBI taxonomy): Eukaryota > Viridiplantae > Streptophyta > Magnoliopsida > Asparagales > Amaryllidaceae > Allium > Allium cepa. Next base: position 289,918,107 of record CM060934.1, read on the forward strand.
AGAATTTTAAAGTGATTTTTTGGAATTATATGTTTTATTTAAATTCTGAATTGATTCAATTTTAAAATAAATAAATGTTAAGATTTTAAAATTATAAGGAAAATTATATTTTTTGTGAAATATAACAAAAGATGACTTTTGAAACAAATAATCAAATTGATTTATAAAATAATTTAAATTGGATTTCTGAATAATTATAAAGGTTGAATATAAAAGTTTTTATAAATGGATATTTATAAATGAAAAATATCGGAATGATAAACAAATTTATTAAGTGTAAAAAAAATAAATTTGGAAATAGGAGTTTATTGAAAATTTATAGATTTTAGATTGTGAAGATTATAAAATGAATAGAAATTGGAAATAAAGGATTTATAAGTAATTATCTTATAAACTGGATTTTTGGCATTTGAATAGGATGTTAAATAGGAATTGTTAATAAAGGAGATTGACAACTCGAAGTTGTTATAAAATAAACAAATCTTATAAGTAACAAGACTTATGATTTTGAAGGGTTAAAAAGAATGATTTTGTGAAAAAAGATATTATAAGTAATTAACTTATAATATTGACTTTTAGCATATAATTGAGTTATATAAAGTAAATTGGGTTAATAGAAGAGATTTATAAATCGAAGTTTATACATAGAAATGAAATTTATAAACATTGTTTATGAATTTGAAAATCAATGAAAGTTGATAAATTAAACTTAGAAGTTTACTAAAGGAGTATATCCACGGTTTTGAATAGTGAATATATTATTTAATAAAATGGTTATGTTTTGAGAAAGGAAGGTTTAAATGGAATTTAAACGATTTAAAGATGTTTTAAAATGCATTAAGTATCGAATACCTAGATTTCAACACTTATTGTTGAAATAAATGTTTTCGAGAAATAGAAGGAAATGAATACGTAGATTTCAACACTTATTGTTGAAATAGGCGTTTTCAAGGAAATAAGGAAATGGTGGACTATAACACTGTTGTTATAGTAAATGGTTTCCAAATGGAATTATTTTGTATAGTATTGGGATTTATATATCTATTTTAATTCCGAATCCCTATACTAGTGTTTTTGGGTCGTCGTAACGATGTTTTACGCAACATTCGTTTTGATCCAAATAAATGTGAACAAAAGAATGATTTCCTTAATGAATGAAATATGTACTTAATATTAATTTAAGTATATCGAATATTTTCAAACTGTTGAAAATAAATAGAATTTGTAAATTACTTATTATTAAATAAGTATGGGAATGCCTTTCCAATATGAAATGGAACGCTTTTGAGAATTCATCTTTTAAAGGTAAATTGAAGCGAATATTTTGAAATCGATTTGAGAATCGTATATGTATAGATATTTTGGAAATGTAAATTCAATATGGAATTTATATAAGGAAGGGGAAATTTGTTTTAAGAATGAATATCGATTTATTTCTGAAATGTGGAGAAAAAATTATATATCTTGTAAAGATATTTTGGGAAATTTAATAATTTTGGATAAATTATTTGGAATTCGATGATGTTGCGCATCTCTATTGATAGTTAAATAACCGACTATCAATATTTACCTTTAAATAGGTAATTGTTGTGAATTGGATGAATTTGAATTCCACACTTATTTTTAAATAAGCGCTCTCTATTCGGGTTAACCGGGAAAAGACCATGGGGTCGTGTAACCCATTCCGAATAGTGATACGTCGTAATGAATAGCATTTGAAGACCGGTGTTGAAGACCGGGTATTTGTGAAAATGATAGAATGACCTATCGATTGTCTCTGCACTGGGTAGCTCCTGGTATAGAGATTTCCCTTTGTGATAGGAAATTTTATCGGGAATGTGGATATCCGGATTTGCAAGGGCTTCTTTGGAAGTGCCTTCGGTTCTGTTCGAACCCGGAACAGACTTGTATGGTTACGTGTCTGACATTACATTTTGAGATATAGAACAGATTTCTTTCAAATACATTTCTTTTGGTGGCGGAGAATTTATTCTTTTAGCTTAACACCCTTTTCTGAGACGTACGAGCTCAGAGGTTATGTAGTTGAAGGTTATCAGCAATATATTCCCAATCTGGTAATGTGACATGCTGAGTGCTGCTGTGTGATGATCATTGGTTGGTCATTTGTGATATGATCATTTGTTTGATCATTTATCTTTGTGATCATTGCTTTGGTCATCTGTTGACCCGAAGCATGGCTTTGTTGCACAAAGCGTGGCTTTGTGGACGAGACTTCGTCAGACCTCACTCCCCGGAAAATGGTCGAAACAGGAATATCCGGCAAGGTTATGAGGGTCGCGCCCTTTAGGGTATGTCATTTCCTTCTGGAAAAGGGTGGTATCATGGTATGGAGCCCAGATATTTACTCATGTGGATACACTATACCTATTACTGTGTGGTGTTGTTGGAATCGAGCGCTCGGATAAAGGTCCCAAAGGACCGGGGGATGACTTACTCGAGTAGTAGTTACCTAGTTACAGAGGTAACCCGGCCTTGTGTTGGCAGAGATCCGGTTAGGTTCTCGGGACGTCCCGCCAGAGGCGATCCCATGTGGCAGTAGGAAGTTCCTTAGCCTGACCATTTGTTGGAAATCCAATCAAAACAATACGAGCCTTGTACGGTTTTAGTTGTATTACCTGCCATTCACTTATGGTGGCGCCCCACTGTTTGGATGGTAGCTATAGTAGGCATAGTTCGGAATGTCTATGCCGGCTAGGATTTATATTCTACTTTCGAAATTGTTTTCTCCACTATGCACTAATAATAATATCAAAAAAATGATTTGATTTATACGTAGTAAGCATCTTTGACTATCATAAGGAGAAATCTCCTCCAATTCTGCGTTTGCATTGTGTGTGTGGCGGGAGGCCTTATGGTAGTCTCATTTTCCAAAAAGCATTGCGAATTTAAAAATTTAAATTCTCCTGTTCGCTTATTTAAAGATAAACTGTTTTGAGTTCCCACACCAGTCACATGACTGACCTGGAGTTTATTGTTTCCTTTCCTAAACTCTGGGTGCCCACCAATTTCCACACGGGCAGTCTAGAGTTAGGTTATCAGGTTATTCTGGATTCGGGAGTTGCTGTGCAGATCTAGAGGCGAGCCAGATAGCGTAGTCTATTATCTATTGTATATGGTATTTCTTTTCCGCTGTTTTATTGTTGTACACTCTGATGATGTGATGTAATGTAATGTGATGAAATGTATGAAATGTATAGTTCTTTTGTTTTAAACGAATATTCATTTATCTATTATATGTTGTTCCGCTGCGATTGTGAGATTCTGATATTGTTTCCTGTTCTGTTGTCTGTTTCTGCTTCTTTTATCCTTTCTCTCTCTTCTTCTACCTCTTCTTCTTCTTCTTCAACCCTAAAGATTCGGAAGTTCGTTCCTCTTTGGCTGGATTGTTGTGGAATGTTGCCAGCTCAAAGGAGTACGGATTTTCGGGCCTTTACATCTGGTATCAGAGCATATGGTTAAGCGACAACCTCCTCTGTTGGGTGATACTCATTAGAGATAGAGTCAGCAGTACTCTAGAATGAGTGTGAGAGTAATAATAGATATGAGTGCGTATTTGTTAGTGAATATAAAATTTGTTTTATATTGTGATGATTGGTTTATTGAGTGGCATATGAACCTTCGTCAGCGTGGTCTGCAAAACTATGCCGAAAGGGTTTCTAAACACTTGAGGAAAACAATTCGACACAATATTGTTTTAAAATTAGGTAAATGAAATAATTTTACCTTGATTATATTTTATATATAAAAGAATAATTTTTCAGAAATTAGTAAAGTGTATATAAATTGATTGTTAGGTTGTTTGCATAAGTTAAATTAAAACAACAATGGTAAAGAAGATGAATTGTATAAACAAATGAATTATAAGCATGAACTTATAATTAAAACGGTTTCCAATTGTGAAATAATCTTGTATATGGAAGTGAAACTAAATGAAAAGATTTATAAAGGTGATTTATAAATAAAAGGAATGATTTTAACTTTGGAAAAGTTGATTGAAATAAATGTGGGTAAGCACAACAAAAATTAACTATAGGAAGTTAAATAAATAGAATTGAATTTCTAAGTGGAAGCTTAAGTTAAGTTAAACAAATGATGTTTGAAAGAGAATATATTTTAAGTGAAGTTAAATGAAATTGATTTTTGTATCGAAGTAAAATAATCAAGTGAATTAAATGACGTGAACTTGAGTTATATAAAATGAGATTCAATTTGAAATGTTAAAGGAATTAACAATTGAATTGATAAGAAAAAAATTGAATAAATTGGAAATTGAATAAATTGAATGGAAGTCAAATTAATATTAAATCGAATTGAATATAAAGAGGAGTAAATAAATTTGGTTGTGTTGGGTATACATTGGTTGTTAATTTGATTGTTAGTTGATTATAAAAAAAATTCATTAAGTGTTAATGAAAATGAATTGATGGAGTTGGAAGTTATGAAATTAAATTCAGAATGGAAGTAAATGAATTTGAATAAGAATTGATTTGGATTGAATTCAAGTAAAATTAACTTGATAATTTAATTATTTGTGAAATAAATTCAAATGAATATGAATTGTAAACCATTGAATCGAATAAAAATGGTGTGTGAATTGGTCGTAAGCAATTTAATTTGTATTGAAACTTTATAAATTGCAAATGGAAGTAAATTGTGAATGAATAAATAAAATTTGCAATTGCAAGTAAAATTAGAAATATGAATTGAATGTTAAAACTCATTTCAAATTTGTAAGCAATGGAAATGATATTATAAATGAAAGATGAGTTAAAATTCGTATAGGAATTAAATTGAATTAGTAATTTGAAACTAATTTAAAATAGTGATGTGGAATTAGTTGTAAATGAAATTAAGCAATGAAATTGAATTTGAATAGAATTGTAATTGTGAATTGAATTCAAATGAATTTGAAATATAAAATTGATGAAATTGGTTATGTAACTTCAATAGTAAAGCTGAAAATGATATAAGAGGCATATATCAAAAATTTGCAATAGAATTAGCAAATTGGTTTGGATATTGTATTTGGTATTGAAAGTTACTACTAGCAGGTTATGCAGGTATATAAAGGAATTGAGATTTTTATTTCAAAGATAAATTTGATTGCCCGATGAAAGGTACGTATTTCAATTTTAATATGGGATTTGATGACTTTCTCCTCTAGCCGCTTGGCTTTTTCGTTTTCTTTTTGAAATTGGGGGGCCGTAGAGCCATTTTGTAGTCGTACCGAGCTAGCCGCGCAAAGGAGACGCTGGCGAAATTTTTCGGAAATTTAGGGTGTTAGAAAATTTTTGAGAAAAATTTGAAAATTTGAATTTAAATTTAAATTTGAATTGTGAAGTAAACAAGGTTGTTTGGAACTTGAAATTGAAGTAGGAAATCTAGTGAATGATAATGAATCTCTAGTAGAAAAGATTTAGGGTAAATTGATAAAACTATTGGATTTGTGAAAAATATAAACGAATTAAGAATCGTTTTTCCTAACTTGTAATTTCAGGACGAAATTCTTTTAAGGAGGGAAGATTGTAACGACCCAGAATTTTTGATAATTTAAATTTGAGTATTTAATTGATTTTAAATATTAATAAGTAGGAATTTGAAGTTAAATAATTTATTTCTCGAATATTCGATTTAGTTGGTCAATTAAATCGATAATATAATAGTTGAAATTCCAGAAATAATTTGATATTGGGTTAAATATGATTGGAAATGATTTGGAAAATTTTATTTAATCATACTGGAGTTATAGAAATATTTTTGAACTTGTAAAACTGAATTTGGAGTTAATTTGTGAAAATTGAATATTTTAATATTTAATTATCGACTGTAAAATAACCAATTTTTGGACAGTATCAGAATTGAACGAGACCAGTTCCATTGGATCCGTAATAGTTAGTTATTATCGGATTTCAATTTTCGTAGCAATCGGAGTTGTCGTTTGACCGTGGCAGCTCGAAACGCATCGAATTTGTTTTAATTTTAATTTAGCGAGTTAAAATAGCCATTTTTCAAACGGTCTCGGATTTCGACGAAACCAGTTTCATCGGATCTGTAATGTGATATTATTGCAAGAATTCAAATTTCAAGTCGATTGGATTTTCCGTTTGTCCGGTACGAATTAAAACGCCTAGAAAACGGTTTAAATCGATTTTAATTTAAATCGATCGTTTATTGCTGTATCTCACATATACTTCCGAATTAGCTTACGAAACCTGTTCCATTACGTCCGGAACGCGGAAAAACTTTAGAATTGCCTGTCGGAACGTGCGAATTGGAGTTCGTTTGCATAAGTTATTAAGAAGAGAATTTTATTAATAAAATAATATTAATAACATATACTATATTAATATTTTCTCTTCACAAAACCCTAATCCATTTGCTCAGCCGCCTCCACCCATATTAATGGCCGATGGAAACAAAAAAAAAATCGACTTCCTATTCCCTCGATAAAAATGGCAGTCGTCTCCCTCCTCTGCCTTAAAGTCAAACCACGAGTCCCCTTCTATTCCCTCCTTCCTTTTTGAAATCAGATGGAGACGAGATCGAGCTCGTGATTTCGGGTTGCGGCGACGACTAGGCGAGGTCGCGGCATGGCAACAGCAGGCGGCGGCAGCGGCGAGAGCATGTGGGGTTCGAGTGAAGATCAGTGGGTCGTGGCGTTGGGTGTGGTGGCTTCGGCATGACCAGGGTTTCGCGTGTGGCAGCGCGATGTGATGTTGAGCATCACGCGGGGGGCGGCGCGACCATGAGAGGAAACTCGATTTAGGGCTTGTCGCGGTCGAGCTTTGCAGTGGAGGAGGGACGATGTGGATAGGATGTTGCGATTCCTCGAGCAAGTGGAAAGAGGCTAGAATTTCGATCTGTGTTCGACAGTGTTCTGTAAGGTAATTTGTTTATTTTCTGATTTACTCAATTTGAAAATACATACAAACAGATTGAAGAAAAAAAAAAACTTTGAAAATATAGGAATTACTGTTTGAGAAAAATTTATAATATAAGTATATTATATACACATGTTTTCGTTTACTGGATTATTTTAAAGAAATGAATTAGGGTGATGAACTTATTTAATTAACTTAACTAATTGTTTAGTTATTAAAGGATTTATTTTTAAGTAAAATTTATTTATTTAAAATAAATTTATAATAAATTAAATAGCAACAGATTGTTCGAATATTAATAAATTGCAAAAATTGTGTATACAAGGTCTAAAATGATGAGATCAAGCCGGAATTGGAAATGGATTGCAATTAAAAAGCTAAGGTGAGAACTTCTCACTCTACAAAGGGTTTATTTAAAATTTTAAATAGTTATATTTAAAATTTGTTGATTGATTGATTGATTGCTTGATTGTGATATTAGATATTATAGGATATATCTATATATAGCAATATATATATATTGGCATATGTATATATTGCAGTTGATGATTTTCCCGCCTAGTATAGCGGATGAGACCCTATTGCGCCGCCTATTAAGCGGATAATATTTATAAAATCCCATATACCGCGATATCTCGTCTTGAAGCGAGATTGGTATTGTGCTAACGTCTGTGGATGCAGGGAAACAGGTTGGAGGGATCCAACTGGATTCCTCACCAATAATTTATTTATTTCAGATATTATGATATTTGACTGTTATCATATTGATATATGATATTTGGATGCGTTGATTGTTCATTTGATGCTGTGGCATCATTGGATCCCATTTTTAAAATTTAAAATGAAGATTTTGATTTTAAGAGAATTTTAAAGTGATTTTTTGGAATTATATGTTTTATTTAAATTCTGAATTGATTCAATTTTAAAATAAATAAATGTTAAGATTTTAAAATTATAAGGAAAATTATATTTTTTGTGAAATATAACAAAAGATGACTTTTGAAACAAATAATCAAATTGATTTATAAAATAATTTAAATTGGATTTCTGAATAATTATAAAGGTTGAATATAAAAGTTTTTATAAATGGATATTTATAAATGAAAAATATCGGAATGATAAACAAATTTATTAAGTGTAAAAAAAATAAATTTGGAAATAGGAGTTTATTGAAAATTTATAGATTTTAGATTGTGAAGATTATAAAATGAATAGAAATTGGAAATAAAGGATTTATAAGTAATTATCTTATAAACTGGATTTTTGGCATTTGAATAGGATGTTAAATAGGAATTGTTAATAAAGGAGATTGACAACTCGAAGTTGTTATAAAATAAACAAATCTTATAAGTAACAAGACTTATGATTTTGAAGGGTTAAAAAGAATGATTTTGTGAAAAAAGATATTATAAGTAATTAACTTATAATATTGACTTTTAGCATATAATTGAGTTATATAAAGTAAATTGGGTTAATAGAAGAGATTTATAAATCGAAGTTTATACATAGAAATGAAATTTATAAACATTGTTTATGAATTTGAAAATCAATGAAAGTTGATAAATTAAACTTAGAAGTTTACTAAAGGAGTATATCCACGGTTTTGAATAGTGAATATATTATTTAATAAAATGGTTATGTTTTGAGAAAGGAAGGTTTAAATGGAATTTAAACGATTTAAAGATGTTTTATAATGCATTAAGTATCGAATACCTAGATTTCAACACTTATTGTTGAAATAAATGTTTTCGAGAAATAGAAGGAAATGAATACGTAGATTTCAACACTTATTGTTGAAATAGGCGTTTTCAAGGAAATAAGGAAATGGTGGACTATAACACTGTTGTTATAGTAAATGGTTTCCAAATGGAATTATTTTGTATAGTATTGGGATTTATATATCTATTTTAATTCCGAATCCCTATACTAGTGTTTTTGGGTCGTCGTAACGATGTTTTACGCAACATTCGTTTTGATCCAAATAAATGTGAACAAAAGAATGATTTCCTTAATGAATGAAATATGTACTTAATATTAATTTAAGTATATCGAATATTTTCAAACTGTTGAAAATAAATAGAATTTGTAAATTACTTATTATTAAATAAGTATGGGAATGCCTTTCCAATATGAAATGGAACGCTTTTGAGAATTCATCTTTTAAAGGTAAATTGAAGCGAATATTTTGAAATCGATTTGAGAATCGTATATGTATAGATATTTTGGAAATGTAAATTCAATATGGAATTTATATAAGGAAGGGGAAATTTGTTTTAAGAATGAATATCGATTTATTTCTGAAATGTGGAGAAAAAATTATATATCTTGTAAAGATATTTTGGGAAATTTAATAATTTTGGATAAATTATTTGGAATTCGATGATGTTGCGCATCTCTATTGATAGTTAAATAACCGACTATCAATATTTACCTTTAAATAGGTAATTGTTGTGAATTGGATGAATTTGAATGCCACACTTATTTTTAAATAAGCGCTCTCTATTCGGGTTAACCGGGAAAGGACCATGGGGTCGTATAACCCACTTCGAATAGTGATACGTCGTAATGAATAGCATTTGAAGACCGGTGTTGAAGACCGGGTATTTGTGAAAACGATAGAATGACCTATCGATTGTCTCTGCACTGGGTAGCTCCTGGTATAGAGATTTCCCTTTGTGATAGGAAATTTTATCGGGATTGTGGATATCCGGATTTGCAAGGGCTTCTTTGGAAGTGCCTTCGGTTCTGTTCGAACCCGGAACAGACTTGTATGGTTACGTGTCTGACATTACATTTTGAGATATAGAGCAGATTTCTTTCAAATACATTTCTGTTAGTGGCGGAGAATTTATTCTTTTATCTTAACACCCTTCTCTGAGACGTACGAGCTCAGAGGTTATGTAGTTGAAGGTTATCAGCAATATATTCCCAATCTGGTAATGTGACATGCTGAGTGCTGCTGTGTGATGATCATTGGTTGGTCATTTGTGATATGATCATTTGTTTGATCATTTATCTTTGTGATCATTGCTTTGGTCATCTGTTGACCCGAAGCATGGCTTTGTTGCACAAAGCGTGGCTTTGTGGACGAGACTTCGTCAGACCTCACTCCCCGGAAAATGGTCGAAACAGGAATATCCGGCAAGGTTATGAGGGTCGCGCCCTTTAGGGTATGTCATTTCCTTCTGGAAAAGAGTGGTATCATGGTATGGAGCCCAGATATTTACTCATGTGGATACACTATACCTATTACTGTGTGGTGTTGTTGGAATCGAGCGCTCGGATAAAGGTCCCAAAGGACCGGGGGATGACTTACTCAAGTAGTAGTTACCTAGTTACAGAGGTAACCCGGCCTTGTGTTGGCAGAGATCCGGTTAGGTTCTCGGGACGTCCCGCCAGAGGCGATCCCATGTGGCAGTAGGAAGTTCCTTAGCCTGACCATTTGTTGGAAATCCAATCAAAACAATACGAGCCTTGTACGGTTTTAGTTGTATTACCTGCCATTCACTTGTGGTGGTGCCCCACTGTTTGGATGGTAGCTATAGTAGGCATAGTTCGGAATGTCTATGCTGGCTAGGATTTATATTCTACTTTCGAAATTGTTTTCTCCACTGTGCACTAATAATAATATCAAAAAAATGATTTGATTTATACGTAGTAAGCATCTTTGACTATCATAAGGAGAAATCTCCTCCAATTCTGCGTTTGCATTGTGTGTGTGGCGGGAGGCCTTATGGTAGTCTCATTTTCCAAAAAGCATTGCGAATTTAAAAATTTAAATTCTCTTGTTCGCTTATTTAAAGATAAACTGTTTTGAGTTCCCACACCAGTCACACGACTGACCTGGAGTTTATTGTTTCCTTTCCTAAACTCTGGGTGCCCACCAATTTCCACACGGGCAGTCTAGAGTTAGGTTATCAGGTTATTCTGGATTCGGGAGTTGCTGTGCAGATCTGGAGGCGAGCTAGATAGCGTAGTCTATTATCTATTGTATATAGTATTTCGTTTCCGCTGTTTTATTGTTGTACACTCTGATGATGTGATGTAATGTAATGTGATGAAATGTATGAAATGTATAGTTCTTTTGTTTTAAACGAATATTCATTTATCTATTATATGTTGTTCCGCTGCGATTGTGAGATTCTGATATTGTTTCCTGTTCTGTTGTCTGTTTCTGCTTCTTTTATCCTTTCTCTCTCTTCTTCTACCTCTTCTTCTTCTTCTTCAACCCTAAAGATTCGGAAGTTCGTTCCTTTTTGGCTGGATTGTTGTGGAATGTTGCCAGCTCAAAGGAGTACGGATTTTCGGGCCTTTACATCTGGTATCAGAGCATATGGTTAAGCGACAACCTGCTCTGTTGGGTGATACTCATTAGAGATAGAGTCAGCAGTACTCTAGAATGAGTGTGAGAGTAATAATAGATATGAGTGCGTATTTGTTAGTGAATATAAAATTTGTTTTATATTGTGATGATTGGTTTATTGAGTGGCATATGAACCTTCGTCAGCGTGGTCTGCAAAACTATGCCGAAAGGGTTTCTAAACACTTGAGGAAAACAACTCGACACAATATTGTTTTAAAATTGGGTAAATGAAATAATTTTACCTTGATTATATTTTATATATAAAAGAATAATTTTTCAGAAATTAATAAAGTGTATATAAATTGATTGTTAGGTTGTTTGCATAAGTTAAATTAAAACAACAATGGTAAAGAAGATGAATTGTATAAACAAATGAATTATAAGCATGAACTTATAATTAAAACGGTTTCCAATTGTGAAATAATCTTGTATATGGAAGTGAAACTAAATGAAAAGATTTATAAAGGTGATTTATAAATAAAAGGAATGATTTTAACTTTGGAAAAGTTGATTGAAATAAATGTGGGTAAGCACAACAAAAATTAACTATAGGAAGTTAAATAAATAGAATTGAATTTCTAAGTGGAAGCTTAAGTTAAGTTAAACAAATGATGTTTGAAAGAGAATATATTTTAAGTGAAGTTAAATGAAATTGATTTTTGTATCGAAGTAAAATAATCAAGTGAATTAAATGACGTGAACTTGAGTTATATAAAATGAGATTCAATTTGAAATGTTAAAGGAATTAACAATTGAATTGATAAGAAAAAAATTGAATAAATTGGAAATTGAATAAATTGAATGGAAGTCAAATTAATATTAAATCGAATTGAATATAAAGAGGAGTAAATAAATTTGGTTGTGTTGGGTATACATTGGTTGTTAGTTTGATTGTTAGTTGATTATAAAAAAAATTCATTAAGTGTTAATGAAAATGAATTGATGGAGTTGGAAGTTATGAAATTAAATTCAGAATGGTAGTAAATGAATTTGAATAAGAATTGATTTGGATTGAATTCAAGTAAAATTAACTTGATAATTTAATTATTTGTGAAATAAATTCAAATGAATATGAATTGTAAACCATTGAATCGAATAAAAATGGTGTGTGAATTGGTCGTAAGTAATTTAATTTGTATTGAAACTTTATAAATTGCAAATGGAAGTAAATTGTGAATGAATAAATAAAATTTGCAATTGCAAGTAAAATTAGAAATATGAATTGAATGTTAAAACTCATTTCAAATTTGTAAGCAATGGAAATGATATTATAAATGAAAGATGAGTTAAAATTCGTATAGGAATTAAATTGAATTAGTAATTTGAAACTAATTTAAAATTGGGAGTATATCGCTGATAACCTTCAACTACATAACCTCTGAGCTCGTACGTCTCAGAGAATGGTGTTAAGCTAAGAGAATAAATTCTCCGAAACCACAGATACGTATTTGAAAGAAATCGGCTTTATATCTCAGAGTGTAGTGTCAGACATGTAACCATACAAGTCTGTTCCGGGTTCGAACAGAACCGAAGGCACTTCCAAAGAAGCCCTTGCAATCCAGGTATTCACAATCCCGATCAAATTTCCCATCACAAAGGAAATCTCTATACCGGGGATCAGCCAGTGCAGAGACAATCGATAGGTTATCCTATTGTTCTAACAAATACCCAGTCTTCACCACCGGTCTTCAAATGCTATCCATATACGTCGTATCACATATTCGGAATGGGTTATATGACACAAAGGTCCTCTCGCGGCTAAACCGAATAGTGAGCGCAATATTTAAAACATATGGATAAGGGATTTCAATTAAGTCACAACTCAATTATTCAAACTTTCTTTCAATTGGTTTAAACAAATTACCATTTCAAATCTTTAAACAAAAGATTTATTTCAAAAACCTTCAACGGTTTAAACAATTTCCATGCTTTAATCTTTTAAACAAAAGATTTAATTCACAAAGTTCACCCCATTCACAAAGATCGATTTATGGATTTCAAAACAATTTCCATTTCAATTGGATTAACTCGTTTAAAAATCTTTAAATTAAAGATTTAACTTATAGCTTTAAAATCGTTTCCATACCTTGGAAAATCATTTTCATTTTTTTACTTGAAATCCCTTTAACACAAATTGGACGTTCATTACTTAAGTGAAAGCATTTATCATTTGAAAAAAAATAGTTTTCATTCCAGAAATATCCAATTATATTTACACGAGTTAAAGCCTTTGAATTTAAATTCAAATTCCCAAATCAATACCTTTAAAATAGTTTAACCCACATAACTCATTTATAAGTTGAATGGCCTTTCTAAACCCTAGATTCCAAATCACAGAATTCAATTTCAAATATTGAATTCAAATTTAAGTCAGAATATTTAAATTTCAAAACTCAATCAAGTTATTCAAAATAAATTTCATCTTTGAAATTCTATTTCAAAAGCTTTTCATTTTAAACCCAATCCATTTCCAATACATTTGAATTTAAATATTCAAATTTAAAACTATTTCAAAAAAACCTGTGACTTAATCGATTTCTTCGTGAAATCCATATTTGTGTGTGTATAAGTGTGGTCCACAGGTTTAACACAATAGTGCACATCATTCAATCATCACAGATTCAAAATCACCCCATATCGATAAGCGGTATATCCCAATAACGCTTATCTGTATACACAGATTAACAGGTAGAAAATATGAATGCATTATAAATAAATAAAATTACATTCATCACAGATCACACTGAAAACAATTTAGAGCACAAAGCATAGCCTCTCAGGAATATCGAACAGTTCAACAATCAATAGGGTTCAAACATCCATAAGTGAACTCAATAAATTATCTGATTAGTTTAGATCAGATGGGTCATGGATCATGGTTAATTAACTTTGATTGATTTCAAATCATTTGATTAATTATCCTTTAATCATTTATTAATTTAAATTAATCGATCTTAAATTATTGAATAATTGATCTTTAATTATTCAATTATCCTATAATTAATCGTCTTTGTACTTAATTTTCATTAACAGTTCTTAATTACAAATGATTTAGACACATTATTAATCTACCCATAAATTAATTACTAATTGATAAACCCCAAATTAATTTCAATTATAAATTTAATCATTCTTAATTACTTCCCAAAACAATTAATTTATAATTCGTCACAATTAACGTTTCAAAATCCTCTTTAATAATTTTGAAATTAAATTATTTCTAACTACAAAACTGTAATGTTAATTAAACTTAACACTTACCTTACATTATCCTTAATTTAATTATTCACTCGATTAATTAAAGCTTAAAATAAATTTTAGCTTGAATCGTTAAATGTTTACTAATTTAACAATACTTAAAACTTATTAAAATAATGCGCTTACTCGAGTAAACAACCCGAGAGAAAACCCATACTTATTCGAGTAAACCCCCGAGTCCTCTCCCTTCATTACCCGAGTCATTCTCCTTTCCTCTTATTTGTTTCTTTTTTTTTCCAGTTAATATCAAACTTAAGTTTAAACTAAAATAATAGTTCCCAGGCTCGCGTGTTTCAAACTCGAGAATTTCACCTTTCATCCCGAAGTACGCTCTCCCTTTTCTCGAGTGCTCCTTCGTTTCTCACGCTTTCTTTCTTCGCTCATTTTTTTTCTCAAGTTATAAATTACTGAAGCACTCCATTTAAAACGTGAACACTACTGACACGCGACCCCCCTGTACACGTGTACACCACCACGCCTCCGCTCCAATGGCGATCGCGACCCCCAGCAAGTCGCGCCTCATCCCCTCGTTCGCAATCCTAACTCGATTCGAAGAAAAGTATTTGAAATTGAATTTTTGCACCTCGAGTCGAACTGTCGCCCAGGCACCACCACGCAAAACCCCTTCGCCAACTCTCCTCTGGCCACCAGAGGCCACGAAAACTTGACCCAAGCTTCCTCACCGTACAACGCTGTGATTGGCACCGGAGTCTTGAAGTCCGATGGCCCATAGGGGGAGCAGCGACCACGTTTCTAGACTCGACTCGATTTAGCCATTAAACCCTAAAGTCGCTTGGTTCCATCAAGTTGTGCAATGGAAAAATTATTTAATAATTTTCCTAAAGTCCAGAATCACCATGCTAGCTTCACACTAAATTTCAACAACCTAAATTTATTAGATCACCAGAAACTGATCAAAACATGATTTCTGATCAACAAGGAACTACTCGTTGAATACTTAACTAAAAATCACCATTTTTGTTTTGAAAATCCTATTTGGAAATTTAGATTTAGGTTATGAATTTTAATTAGCATTTCATGAAATTTGAATTTATCAAGATATTACATGTTCCCTGTAAAAATCATTTTTTTTCCACCCGTATATCCTTTTTTCTTCTGAAATTTATTTTTAAATTATAATTCCTTCTTAAATACACAAGTATTGTCTTGAGATCAAAGTGTAATAATGATCAAGTGATTAATTGTTGGTATTTTGAACAAGCTTGATGCTATGAAACCAAAGACAGAAATGGTTTCTAACTTGAACAGGTATTTACACTGCCAAATGTTTGTACACAGAGGAGAACTACACATGCATATGCATAATAAAACAATTTCATATCTCAGACTAATGAGCAGTAATTTAAATATACTTGAATTTCTTCTTCTTTTTAGTTGTTTACTAAATTGTTACTCACAGTATTTTTCCAGAGAAATGAAACAGAGCCTGCTTGTTGCAAACAGTTTTGAATTTTCTGCAATTCCTCGTTGCCTTTAATCTCTGTTTGTTGTAGATTGTTTGATGTTGTTGGATGTTTGTTTAGGTTTTTAAATGAAGTTTATTTTAGCTTTTACTCAGCTCGAATTGAAATGGAAAGATGATATGAGAAAGTAGCTTACAGGGGGTGTTATTTGTACAGGGTGACATTTGACTGTGTTTTGTACAAAAAATTTCAGAGATTTTTGTTTGCCAATGGTGGCTGATAGGATATTAGCATATGCTACCATTAATTATCTTTTGTCTTGTTTCATAAGCTTATGCTTATCACATTTTTTTCTTTTCGGCTGAAAGATGATATGTTGGTGGCTAATGTACTTGGATTATTATTTTTTCAGCTGATATGAAATGTTATGGTGTGCTAGGATATGATATTGCATTAATTAGGCTTGTCTTCTCTTTGTAAACAAATCTACATACTTATCTATTTATTTGTTTGTTCCTTGTTGTTCAAGCCTATTTGTTTTGTTCATATTTTAGTATCTTTTTTCTGTCTTGTACCAGCTCAAAGATGTTCATGTTTTCCTGTCTGCATTAATTTCCTTTTATTGTCTTGTATTATAAGCCAAGGCTTATTATGTTTGTGCCGAGAAGATAGGGGTTAGTACAAATGTTTCTTCTTTAGTTTACATGAATTATTTGATTTTTTTTCTTTATACATAGATTGTTTCTATCTTTGTTTTATTGTCTTACATACATTTGTTTGTATCATACTTCATTTGCATTTGTCATATCTTTGTACATAAATTCATGGTTCAAATCTTGTTTTCAAATATATTTATTTTAATTTGGTAAGTACATTTGTCATTATCTCCTTTAGCCTTTGTATATGTACTGAGATAATTTCATTTGCAAGCTATTTACATATATTTAGTTTATTATCTTATTTGCTTGTTTCATATTACAAACGTGCATACTTATATATTTTACAAAGTTTATTTTATTTTTTAAACATTTTCGAAAGACTTCATTTTCGAATTTTATACAATCATAGTTTCTTTCAAAACACACATATCTATTATTTATAAATAAATTTGAAGAGACAATTTCTATTTAAAATAAGAATTCATTTGTAAAGACATTTTATTATAAATATTTTTTTTTATATAAGTCAATATTAAATTAAAATAATTTATAAAAGAAAATATATCTTTCTCGATAAATAACATATTTTTGTTGGATTTGGATAAACTCAAACCAATTCATCTTTTAATTTCATAATTTTAAATCAAAAATAAATCTAATTATCAATTTACACTCGATAAAAATCCGGGATCGTTACATAAACCATCTTCATGAACTGTATATTGGATTATTATATTTTATCATTCCGCTGCAAGATTCTGTTTTGTTTTGTTTCTTCCTTCTTTTTCTTATTTACCCCATAACAATCCGCCCTTCTGTATGGTTTGAGTCCGACGTGTGTAACGACCCGTATTTTTTTACGGATCGAAGAATCATAGAACTGTTGTCATTAGGTTGTTAGTGTTGTTAAGTCGTTTGGAGCTTAAGTCGCCCAGAGATGAGTCGTCCAAGGTTGGGTCGTGTTGTAGCATGAGTCGGTAGAGCGACTTAAGAGTTGGACCGACCTATAGTAGTGACAGACCTATAGAAGTAAGCGACTTAAGAGATTTGAACGACTTAAGGGATAACGGCTTAAGGATAGTAGCGGCTTAAGGAAGATGGCTTAGGTCGTTGAAGTTTAGGTCGTGAAACCCTGTGTTTGTAGTTAGGTCGTGGACGAGATAAGGCTTAGGTCGTAGGTCGCACAAAGGCAAGGGTGTTAGGTCGCTGGGTCGCTAAGCCGCGTGTGTTGTTGAGTCGTTGAGTCGTTGAGTCGTAAGTCGTTGGGTCGTTGAGTCATAAGTCGTTGAGTCGTTGAAACGACTTAGGACTTAGGCAGAAATGCGGCAGTGTGTTAGGTCGCTAAGTCGTATCCTGTTGAGTCTTAGGTCGTGCCTAAGTGTTAGGTCGCATGTGTGTTAAGTCGTAGGTCGCTAAGCCGTGTGTGTAGTTAGGTCGTAAGTCGCATGATGGCTTGAGTCGTTAGGTAGTGTCTAAGTTAGGTCGCGTAGAGGCTTGAGTCGGTAGGCCACGGGGTTGATGAGTCGTAAGTCATGGGGCCTTGATAAGTCGTGACCGACTTAAGGGGGGCGAATGACTCATAGGTTTGGCCTATAAATAGAAGTGCCTATCTTCATTTTTGGGATCCGAATTTTGAAGCGACGAAGTGCTGCTATTTGAGGGCTCAACTAAAACACTTCTTCACTTCTTTTCTCCACTTTAATCTTGTGCTTACATCCATCCAAGATCGAAGATCAAATCGAAGATCCAAGAGCTTAGATTGAAGATCTCCATCCATTGAAGAGAGATTTCATCGTTTGAAGGGAAATCTTGTCGGATCAAGCTAGATCCTTTGCTGTCCTGATCTGAATTAGTTGCTTTTGAAGTGTCTAGGTGATTCGGTGAGTGGTGGTTATCTCTCACACGGACCCAAAGGAGTGTATTGGATCGGTGGCTTGTTTGTGTGTTAAAGGTAGTGATTTCATGCATTTTCCTTAAGTCTGCATGTAGATCCATCGTTCATAAAGTTTTGATATCCACTTTACTACATGTTAACCTATGCTAGTTCATTCATCAAGGTATTAATAAGAATTCATGCTTGTTAGATTTTGACTCTTTATTTACGAAATTGCCATTTTTGTTATAACTGTTTATTTATATCTTGTTTGAAAGATTGATTACTTGGATTGATGATTGATCTGATTGATTGTTATAAATTAGTTGATTGATGAATTGATTTGGACAAGTTGGTCGAAGATGCTTCAAAAGCTAAGTGGAAAGGCTCTTGAATAAGGAAAGCTGCTCGTGGCATATGAGGCGGATGATAAAGCTCATATGGATAGATTGGATGATGATGTTGAGATGGGACTTTGCTATGATGCGATGAGGCAAAGCATGATGTTGAGATGGGACTTTGTTATGATGCGATGAGGCAAAGCATGATATGATGTAGCCTTGGTTTAATCCAGACGGGATCATCCCAAGCATGTTGATAACTCGGTGATATGGTTCGAGTTTGTGGATAATGGTTGGCTCGAGAGGCGCTTGAGCTAGTATGGAAATAGTCGTCAAGGAGGATGACTAGAAGGCTGAGATCTCATCGTTGTTGAAGGTTCTAGCAGACTCAAAGCAAGAGTACAATGGGAAGATTCGATAGTCCCAAGACTAATAGTTGATGGTGTTAACCCTATCTCGTTCACGAGTTAACAGGTCTATGAGTTAAGCAGCTCACGACTCAAAAGGCTTCACGACTTAAGGAAATGAATGGTCTACGGCTTAAAAGGATTGTGCAGCTTTGAACATGTTACGATTTAAAGAAACACACGACCTAAGGATTTGTACGACTTAAGGCCTCTACGGGATAGGAAGCCTTACGAGTTAAGCTTCCTACGACTCAAGGCATCTACGAGTTAAAGGATACACGAATTAGAAACCTCCTACGAGTTAAAGCCTCTACGAGTTAAGGAGTACCCGAGGTAGGCTGCTTACGAGATAAGCGGCTCACGAGTTAAGAAGAGATAACGACTTAAGACCCTGATGACCTAAGGAGTCTATACGACTTAAGGGAGCTACGACATAACAGATTAAAGCTTGACCGAGTTAACAAGTGTTACGACTTAAAAAAGGTGTACGACCTAAAGACACTGTCTCTTAACTCGTCTACGAGTTAAGACTCGCCTTCACAAAGCCTGAACTCAGCTTTAAGCCGGAGGCAGCTGGTTAAGTCAACCACGACCTACGACTTATGATGAGTCGTATACGACATATACAAACAAGCCAGAAACTACAACCAGATAACTCGTAAACGACCTAGTACTTGAAGCGTGGGTTCGAAAAAGGCAGGAAGCTCTCTACAAACCAGAGACTCAGCTCAATGAGTCGGTCACGACTCATCCTAAGTCAGCAACGACTTACCTTAAGTCGGCCACGAGTTAGGACTTAGCACTTTTTCCACCCAGAACTCTCTATAAATATGAAACCATCTCCAACATGCAAAGGACTTTTGGGGGGCTCATTCTCTTCAAGCGCCATTACTCTGCCGAATTCCAGACAACTTCAAAGCCTTTTAGATCCAACAAACTTCTAAAGGAACTCCATGAAGGAATCATCCACATTCACCATGGATTTGAAGATGATTGTCAATATCAAAGCTTGAGCTACTTGTTTCACATATCCTATCACTTGAAGTGTGTTGTAATTGAAAGATCTTGTAAAGAATTGTAATCAAACTAGTGATAAAAAGATTAAAGTGGACGTAGGCTGGATTATAAGCCGAACCACTATAAATACTGTGTCTCTTACTGTTTTTCTACATACTTTCTGCTTATTTCTGTTTCCCGTACAAACGGGTGGTGCTTTCACAATCACATCTTATACACCAGGGTGTTAGCGTTTAAATTTTTTCGTTAACATTTTGGTGCTTTCATTGAGAGTTGAACTCAGGACATCTATCATCATTGTTTCAGAAAGATTTGTAGATAGAGTTTCTTTAAGAACCAGAAGTCTATCCGAAATCATGGCTCCTGGAAGGAAAAGTAAATCTGTGAGATCTGCAAACATTCAAGAGGGAACCTCCACTTCCCCAACACCAAATCAAGCCACTCCAGCTGTTGGAGTTTCAAAAGCGGAATTGGACGCTGCTATCTTTGGGTTGAATCAGCAAATAAATGCCCAGAACGCGCAATTGGAAGCTCAGAATGCTCAGAATGCTCTGATTCTGAATAGGTTAAACGATCTGCTCGGGGCAAACCGTCAACCTGCGAATAAATCTCTCTCAACAACAACAACGGAGGAGGAGGAAAAGAGAGAGATATCTCTCTCAACAACAACAACGGAGGAGGAGGAAAAGAGAGAGATGGCTGGAGGATCCAGAAATAGGAATGACGAAGAATATCTTTCTGGTATGGTTCGACAGATTATGAAAGAAAGTATGCAAAGGGTCGAAGATGAGAAAGAGTGGGGTTTCGCTCCGAGCAAGACTCCGTTTACTGAAAAGATCCTAAAAGCTGAATTCCCAAGGAAGTTCGTCCCTCCGACCATTCCAGCTTACAAAGGGACAAGTGATCCAAATGAGTTCCTGTACAAATATGATTGGCACATGACAGGTGCCAGAGCTTCTGACGAGATAAAATGCCGCTATTTTCCTGTGTATTTGGAAGGGGTAGCTCTGCTTTGGTTCACAAAACTACCTGTCCGGTCCATCGATCAGTTTTCAGACCTAACCAGGAAATTTAAAGAGCAATTTAGGCTATATGCTTCAAAGGCAAAAGACATCATGTCGTTATCCGGTTTGGAACAGAATCCGGGGGAAACTATCAAGTCTTTTTTAAATCGCTTTAATATAGCGTTAGCTGAGGTGGATAATGCAGAACCCCGCATGGTCTTGACCTATTTGATGAGAGCTATTGATAAGTCAAGTGAATTCGGAAAGTGGCTGAACATGAAGGAGCCAAATTCTCTGGAAAAGTTCTACAAAAAGGCGGATGAATTCATGCGTTTGGAAAGCCGTCCTGTCCCGGCAAAGGCAACAGTAGAGAAAGCTGAAGACAACACTGCTGCGCCACGTAAGAATGGATCTGTGGGACAGAAAAGAGAAAATAATGATGGAAGGAAACAACACAATTCGAAGAAGCCTCGATCCTTCAAGCCATCAGAATATACTCCTTTGTTAGAAACACCAGAGCGCATCTACTTGGCTACAAAAGATTCTTTTGAGTATCCCAAACCTCCTGTTCTCAGAACCGGAAGAAAAGCTGTGCAAAGTGGGAAGTTCTGTCGCTTCCATAATCAGCCTGGTCATGACACAGACGACTGCCGTCAATTGAAAAATATAATCGAAGAATTGCTAAGAGAAAATAAGCTGCAGCAATTTGTGAAGAAGAGTGGTAATGATCCTGCTTCGTCAAGTCAGGGGCAACAAGCTCTTGCTCATCAGCCCAGGACAAATGAGAAGGCCGCAGGACATGAATCTGGAAGGCCAGTTATTAATGTCATCACAGGAGGACCCCACCCAGCAGGCAGAAGCTGGGGTGAAATGGAGAGGTACACTCGAGCTCTGAAACATATGCCAACTGAAGAGAATGTCTTTGTTTTAGAGGACTCTACACCCCTGAAACAACAAAGGACTTTTAATGATGATATTGTGTTCAGGGCTAGAGATTCCACGGGCATTGAGGCCCCTACTTTGGACCCGTTAGTCATCTCGGCCGGTATTGGACCGGCTATTGTCAGAAGAGTTCTTATTGATTGCGGCGCATCTTGCAACATCCTCTTCAAGAAAACGTTTGACCAGATGAGAATCCCGATGGCGGATGTGCAAGCCTCATCTCAGAAGATTGTTGGCTTCACTGGGGAGCCAAAGCAACCAGTAGGAACCATTGACTTGCTTGTGGAACTCGGAGAAGGAGAAAGAAAAGTAGTTCGCAAGCAGACTTTTGTGATAGTAGATGAATTTTCTGCTTATAATGCTTTCTTTGGTCGACCTATTCTTGCTGCATTCAAAGCTGTCCTTGCCCCATGGTGTCTTACTATTAAATTCCCTACAGACAATGGGGTAGGGGTTATTAAAGGAGACCAGAACGCTGGGCGAGAATGTTATATGACAGAGCTGCGAGAAACAAGGAAGAGAGAAATGGGGAAAGATGCGGCAACCCCAATCCGCATCAAAATACCAACCCTATAGCAACTACAGGGCGGACCCTGCACTGGCGAGCATAGCGGGGCACGAAAAGTGATGGATCCTAGAAAGGCCAGTGCGGGGGAGAGTAGGGTGGTACCAGCAGAAACAACGATACCGGTGCCCGTTGATCTGAAGGACCCAAACAAGGTGCTGAATGTGGGTTCACAACTTAATGTGTCAGTTCAGAATGCCTTGATATCTTTTTTGAAAGCAAACCTGGATGTTTTTGCTTGGACCCATGCCGATATGTGCGGAATATCCCCAGAAGTTGCGGTACATGCTCTGAATATTGACCCAAAGTTCACGCCAGTAAAGCAGAAAAGAAGAATCCAAGGTCTAGAAAGGTCGACAGCATTGAAAGAGGAAGTTGACCGGCTCATGGAGAATAATTTCATCAGAGAATCTACCTATCCAAATTGGGTTTCAAATCCAGTGCTAGTTAAGAAAGCCAATGGTAAATGGAGAGTGTGCATCGACTTTTCAGATCTAAACAAGGCCTGTCCCAAAGACTGCTTCCCATTACCCAGGATCGATCAACTGGTAGATGGAACAGCGGGTCATGAATTGTTGTCTTTTATGGATGCCTACTCCGGATATAATCAGATCATGATGCATGAGCCAGATCAGGAGGACACAAGCTTTATCACCGATGTCGGTCTTTACTGTTACAGAGTTATGCCCTTTGGGTTGAAGAATGCGGGGGCAACATACCAAAGACTGGTTAATGCTATGTTCAAACCGCAGTTGGGAAAGACTATGGAAGTTTACGTTGATGACATGCTAGTAAAATCTAAGAAAGCAGTGGATCACATCGAACACTTAGCAGAAATGTTCGCAATTCTCCGAAGATACGGAATGAAGCTTAACCCTTTAAAATGTTCTTTCGGGGTAGAATCTGGGAAGTTCTTGGGTTTCATCGTGAGCGCTAGGGGCATTGAAGCTAGTCCAGCTCAAATCACTGCTCTAAAAGAAGTCAAAGCTCCTAAAACAAAGAGGGAATTGCAAAGTCTCAATGGAAAAATTGCCGCCTTAAGTCGGTTCATATCCAAAGCTACTGATAAATGCATTCCATTCTTCGACGCTTTAAAGAAAGGAAAGAAAAACTTTGACTGGGCTCCCGAATGCCAGAAAGCTTTTGAAGAATTGATTCAACATATGGAAACGCCTCCAATACTTTCCAGGCCCGGCGATGGCGAGGATCTTCTTATATACTTGGCAGTTTCATCTCATGCTTTAAGTGCAGCGCTGGTACGGGAAGACAAAAGGATTCAACATCCAGTTTACTATATCAGCAAAAGACTCACTGGGGCAGAAATGAATTACTCCAAGTTGGAAAAACTCGCCTATTGTCTATTGATTGCCTCAAGAAAGTTGAGGCAATATTTCCAGGCTCATCCTATCAAAGTCCTCACTGATCAACCTTTAAAGCAAGTCTTGTTTCGCCCTGAGACTTCGGGCCGCCTTTTAAAGTGGAATATTGAATTGAGCCAATATGACATCACTTATCATCCTAGAAAAGCGATCAACGGACAAGCTTTGGCAGATTTTATTGCAGAATTTACAGACAAGGGTAACAGCGAGGAAGAAACAATCGAGAACTCCCCAACCCAATGGAAGTTGTTTGTAGATGGCGCAAGAAATGATTACTGTTCAGGTGCTGGAATTGTTCTTGAAACTCCTGAAGGCCGGTCATTATGCTATGCGCTAAGATTAGAATTTCCTTCAACAAACAATGAAGCAGAATATGAAGCTCTGATCGCTGGTTTGAAAATTGCTAAAGAACTAAACATTCGAGCGTTACAGATCTTCAGTGATTCTCAGCTTATAGTATGCCAAGTCAAGAAGGAGTTTCAAACGAAAGGAGGAAATCTGCCCGCTTATGTGTCAAAGGCTTGGGAACTTTTATGTGAATTCGACCATTACACGATAAGTCATATTCCTCGAGAAGAAAACATGAAAGCAGATTCTCTCGCAAAATACTCAAGTTCTGGCGAAGCCCAATCCTTAGGGTTAGTTCCAGTGGAAGTTTTGTCAAATCCGAGCATTGATGAAATGGATATCGATTGGGTTATGAGTATGTCGCAAGAGCAAGAATCATGGATGACTCCAATAACAAAGTATCTACTCAATGGCTCTTTACCAGAAAACTCTAAAGAACGACAAAAGCTACTGAGAAAAGCTTCTCGATATATAATCCAGGATGGTCAATTATACAGACGAGGATTCTCAATGCCATTGCTTCGATGTGTATCCCGGGAAGAGTCCAAAACAATCCTAACTGAAGTGCATGGAGGAGAATGCGGTGATCATTCAGGTGGTCAAACATTAGCAAAGAAAATTCTCCGATACGGATATTTTTGGCCAGAAATTAATCGGGATGCCGCAGATTACTCCCGAAAATGTGACAAGTGCCAAAGATATGCCAAAATTCCTAGAGCACCTTCTACCGAACTCACACAGATGATCAGTCCATGGCCATTTGCAATTTGGGGAATGGATCTCATTGGGCCGCTACCAACCGCTAAATCAGGGATTAAATATGCTATTGTTGCGGTTGATTATTTTACTAAGTGGGCTGAAGCTGAACCATTGGCTACTATCACTTCTAAGAAAGTGATAAGCTTTGTGACCAAGAATATCATTTGCAGATACGGTGTGCCTCAAAAAATAATCACAGACAATGGTACTCAGTTTGAAAGTGAGGAATTCCAGGATTTTTGCAAACGATTCAAAATCCAGAAAAGCTTTTCGGCAGTAGCTCATCCGCAGGCAAACGGGCAAGTGGAAGCAGTGAACAAGATCATCAAATCAACCATCAAAAAGCAACTCGAAAGAGCAAAAGGTGGTTGGGTCGATAAACTACCACTTGCACTATGGGCATACAGAACTACTCACAAAACTGCAACTGGGCATACTCCTTTTTCGTTAGCATACGGATCGGAAGCAATGATCCCGGTTGAAACAGAGGTCCCTTCGCACAGAAGAATCCATTTCAATCAAGCAGAAAATGAAAAGCTGCAACTTGAAGCGCTGGATCTCCTTGATGAAAAAAGAGATGAAGCTAACCTCAGAGTTGCAGCTCATCAGCAAAGGATAGCCAGACATTTCAATTCCAAAGTTCGTCAACGCAGCTTTGAAATTGGAGATCTAGTCCTAAAAAGAATTATGACTGCGACAGGTGTGTTTGGGCCAAATTGGGAAGGACCGTATGTGATAGGTCAGAAACTTCTTGACGGCACATTCAAGCTCACCACAGTTGATGGAGATCAAATTCCAAGGGCATGGAACAGCAATCACTTGCGTCCATACTTTACTTGAAAATTTTGTTGAAACATTGTAAAAAGAATTATGAATGTATGATACCTGTAATTGAAAGCAATTGTGAAACTGATGCAAGTAAATAATGAAAGAATATAAAGTGGATGTAGGCCCAATTTCATGGCCGAACCACTATAAATCTTGTGTTCCTTATTATCATTATATGTTTGCTTTGTTTTCGATATAAAAATACACAAAATGTATTGCTGAAATATCGATTTAAATTTTTGCAGACAGTGGAGATAAAACTTGCGCATAATAAGACCGAGCGATTCTCACCATCATTCAACAAACAAATTTCAAGTCACAAAGACCCCGAATTCAAATCCTAGATAGGAAATGCTTCAATTGAACGGCTAATGATTTCGATAGGAACGAGCCCTTGCTGATAAATTGAGATTGTTTAAACAAACAAACATCCAATGAGGAAGCTAGTGCCCGTTCTCACGAACTTGCCTGGCAATGAAGTACACTTCCTTGGATTAAACAAGCCACTTGTGAGAAAAAGGGGGATGAAAACTTGAAAAGAAAAAAAAAAAAAAAAAAAAAAAAAAAAAAAAAGGATCGCTGAAAAGGCATAAGCAAGTGAACAGAGGAACAACCAAAGCTACCATCAGCGCCACAAGTCCTCTTCGGAGGTGCAACTCTTCGGATAATAAAAGACCTCTAATGGGTCATATGCCACAAAAAAGAAAGTTCTCTACTCAACAAAAAAGATTGGAGGAGTCATGACCCTCCAACCATGAGAGAGTAACTTCCAGGCGATGAAAACCCTCTCTGAGGCACATTTCACCAGGAGTTGAAGTGTTATAAACGCTCTTCGGGATTTCACTTCACCAGAGTTGAAATGTAAACAAAATAAAAGCCCTCTTCGGAGGCCCATTTCACCAGGAGTTGAAGTGTTATAACCGCTCTTCGGGATTTCACTTCACCAGAGTTGAAATGTAAACAAAATAAAAGCCCTCTTCGGAGGCCCATTTCGCCAGGAGTTGAAGTGTAGCAGCCGCTCTTCGGAATTTCACTTCACCAAAGTTGAAATGTAAAAACAAAGACCTTCTTGAAAGCACACGTTTCACCGAGATTGAAATAAAACTTCCAAGTGTTGAAACGTGAAAAGGCTTTCTTCAAAGGCACAACTCTTTGGGGGTACACGTTTCACCAAGATTGAAATAAAACTTCCAAGTGTTGGAACGTGAGAAATCCCTCCTCAGAGGTACAACCCCCTCCCGGGAACACAATTAAGAAAAAAGACCTCTTTGGAAACCCACGTTTCACCGAGATTGAAATAAAACTTCCAAGTGTTGAAACGTGAAAAGGATTTCTAAAGCATAACTCTTTGGAGGTACACGTTTCACCGAGATTGAAATAAAACTTCCAAGTGTTGAAACGTAAAAAAAAAAAAAAAAAAAAAAAAAAAATCCCTCCTCAGAGGTACAACTTTCTATAAAAAAAAAAATCCTCATCAAAAGCGTACTTTAACTTTCAAAGGAAAAGTAATTTGCCTACTGTGGGAAATGATCGTAAAAAGAAAAGAAGTTAAAGTACCCTTCAGAGGTCCGCTTTACCACATAGAGGAATTCACTTGATGAGATATGCACATAAGCAAAAGAAAAAAGTGATTTCTTCGAACGACCAAGCGTAAAAACTTATACGAAGGGAGTTGTACTCTATAAAATTTTCTTTAAAGAATAAAATAATTATTCTTTAGCAAATAAGAGTGTAAGTCCCCTCGAGGTATAGAATATTGCAGCATACTTATGGAATGGGGGCAATATAGTATAATTACACACAATATGGTATAACTAAACCAGCAAAAGGTAACGCTCAAGTAACATACCATAAGCTCGCTGCAATATCAAATAAACTCATGCCAAAACGAATAACAAATGTATTCTTTAATTCAAACAAAAGTTTGTACAAACGAGGAATCATTTTATTCAATTACAACGCAGGTACAGGTTTCAAAATAAAGAAAAGCGGGGGCCGGTACCCGCACAATTCTCGGCCAGTACATGCAAAACACAAAAAACTAGAAACTGAAGATCTTCACTTCTTTTTGCTGCCTTTAGACCCTTTACCCGGCCGAATGATCAGCTTTTCAGGTCGGCCAGTGGGTATAAGGGAGGAAGGAGAGGTAGGCGCAGCTGGCCCAACTTCCGGCTCCTCTTCAGTGGCAATGATTATCTTCCCTCTCCTCCTTGATGCTCCTTGCTTCCTTCTCCTCTTTGAGGAAGACTCACTTCCTGGAGTGACAAGTTTAGATAAAGTTGTATCGTCAGAAGGAGTTCGCTCCGGAGATATGTCACCTCCCTCAAGTCCCTCATCTTTTTGCTCTTGCGAAGCAATGGGATCATCCAGGCCATGGAGAGCTTCTATTTGTTCTTCTTGTGACCCAGGTTGCGAGGCAGAAGGAGGCGCTACTTGAAGAGATGGAGGAAGGATCACCGGGGGAGAAGAAGCTTGAGTTTGACTCGGTGCTTTCTCTACAAAGGAGAAAAAACTTAAAATATCAGTATCTTTCGAAAAGAGAGGGGATGACGGCTCGTCAAAAGTCGGGAATTCATTAACATTTGAGGAATAATCAAAAGTCGGGAATTCATTGACATTTGAAAAATAATCAAGAAGATCGTCAAGTTCACAAGGAGCGAACGAGCAGTTCACCACTTGGGCTGGTCCGGTGTCAAGTTTACCTGGGGTAGTTGGATCTCTGAGGCTGATTTCATATCGCTGTGCTTCGTTGCTTTCACCACCTTCATCCCCGCCTTGTGCACTTGTAGTTTCAGTTACTGTCTTAGTTGCAGGCGGAGTAGAGGAGCTAGAACCCGTGATGTCAACCACAGGAGAAACTGGAGGTTGGACAGAGGAAGTAAGCGTTAATTCCTTTCCAGAACGTTCCTCTTCCGCCATTCCAGTTCTCATCCTGGCAAGTTGTTCTCGCCCCTTCGCAAGAGCAGCGCGAGCTCCCTCATCCAGGTAACGCGCCTCAAAATCTTCATCGCCATACCCGGCGTCTTTAAACATGTTAAGAGCAGCTTCCCACACCTCGGCCAGGGTGATTTCATACTTAGGACCAAGAAAAGAGAGGCTGCCGCGTCCCAAGACACAATGTAAATAAAAATCGAATAAAGTCGAATTGATATCGTTTTCCATGGTCTGAGCAGTTTCTTCGGCTGCAATTTTGCCAGCCATGGCCTCATCTCGATCTTTTTCGGTCTGAGCAAGTTGGGCTTTTAGCGCTTCAATCTCCATGTCCCGGGCGCTCAGTTTATTCTGCAGCTGGGTGACATCAGTGCGGTGGTTCTCTACAGCTTGTTCCAACCTCTCAGCTTTAGCTTCAGCGTCCCTCTGGCTGGCGTGCGCATCTCGCACTTGTTTTTGCAATACCTCTTCTCTTTGGGTGTAAGTATTAGTAGAAGAGGCAAGATCATCTTTGAGCTGCTTTACTTCAGCTTCGAGTTTTTCATTGTATTCGGCTATCTCCTTCATCTCAGCGTTGTGTTGATCAAGAATCTTCTGCCATTCTGATTTGTCATTTTCCATGGTCAGCATTGCTTCGATGTTAGCCCGATTAACTCTTTGAAGTTCATCAACCAGCTTTTGCCATCCAGACATTCTATCGATATCAAGCTTGACAGCATCGAGATTTCTGTACATAGCTTCTTTGTCGATGGGGACCAAATCAAGGTCGAAGCGTACCCCCCTCAAACACCAGTTCGGGAATCGGCTCTGCAAAGTAGGGGGCCCCCTTTCAACGTGGTATGAAGGCCTGTTGAGAAGTGTTTGGATGGCACTTCCTTCAAGAGCAGGAGATTCGGAAGGGATGTCAATAGAAACTGAGGCACCAGGTCTCTCAGATGTCACGGGCACGTGCTCCTCGCCAAGTTTGGTCCGCTTTCTCGAATCCTCAATATGGCTCTTCCCCCTATCATCGTGCGTTTTACGTTTATGGGAGTCATCATCCCTTGGGAAGGATTCATGTCGCGTGCCCGCTCCCTCATGACGTTCTTCATACCTTCTCCTCTCTTCAGCTTTTCGCGCAGCTCTCTGCTCATTGGTTTCTCTGGGATCGGCATAGTATTGCTTGTAGTCATAGCTGCCACGCCCTCCATAGCGTCGAAAGTCCTTGTAATAAGAACCGCTGCCGCTGCGCCCCATAGAGAAATCTGAAAAGGCAAAAATAGCAAGTCTTAGAAACTCCCGAAGAAAAGAAGTTAAATATGAACAAATGCCGAAAATTCCTAAGTGTTGTGTGATGTGCAAGCTACGCGCATTAAGCTACAAACCACTCATTGGTGTAGGGGTGATGATAGCTTGGGTATGAGGAGTTGGTGTTTGTGTTGGTGTTAGTCGAAGAAGGGACGTCGCCTCAATCATAGGAGAGATAGTTTTAGACACGTCATCTCTAAAAAGCTCCTGTGAGGTCACTATTATGTCGCTCAACCCATCATAAACATCGTCACCATCATGCTCGGTGAGACTTGTTTTCTCAGTTCCTACATCAGCTAATCCCCCGAGAGGCTGTGAAGGTTCTTCTTCTTCCTCAATCGGGGCAAGTGCCGTCTTACTAGATGACCCCATAATGTCGGTAGGGGTGGAACATTTCACCAATAAAGCTTCGATGTTAGACTCTTTTGATGAAGATTGTTCGATAGTAACGGGGGCATCCGATGCTTCAGTCGGGGAATCGGGAACTTCAGTCGGGGCTTCATGAGGCTGAGTATAGCGAGAAGAGTGAAGAAGCCCGTATTGATGTAAAAAGTCATCTCTCAGCAAAAACTTTATATTCCTCTCTTCTACTGGCACAGCATTCAATCTTTCAAAAATTTGCTTATAGCCTGGGTCTCTAGAAGGAGGTGGAAGCGCTGAAAAGTAAAAAGGGAAATTAACATCTAACTACTCAGGCTATGAAAAGATTTTATAAGGAAAACATGTGTCAGGAATAAAGCTGAACGCCCTTACTTCCAACTCTCCACACACCATAAAACCCCGGAGGGCAACGAACATAGAAGAATTGGGTTAAAAACCCGTGAGCAGTATCAGGGAGGCCAACAATCAGTTTGCGGTTTCGGGCGCTCCTCACAACAGTAATGGAAGGATGATCCTTAGTCCGAGAAAAAGAGCATAGATAACAAACTTCACCAAAGCTTGGAAGTCGATCAAGTGTTCTCCTAAAAAGCACACACAACCCCATTAGAATGGCATAGCCATTGGGGTGTAGCTGGGATGGAGCAATGGACAGTTGACGGAGAAGTTGTTGGAAAAAGTCGTTGAAAGGAGGAATGCCTCCACTTAGGCACATTTGCCGGTTAATTGTCACAAAGCCAGAAGGAGCTATATCGGCAGTGTTATTTCTTTCGGGAAGAATGGCATCTGATTCAACGATACCAAACTGAGCACACAACTGGCGAAAAACTTTGTATGATAGTGAAGTAGGAGCTCTTTCGGGAGGATTAACCAGTGGAGCCGGAAGAACAGTTACCTCTCCAGTCCGAACTGTTGTATCACCTTCCTGAGAAGTCATTCTACACAAACAACTGGATGTTCAAATGCGAAGGTGCACGTTTCCTAAAAAGTGTGAAGTGTCGTGCAAAGCTAATAAAAAAAAAATAATAATAACAAGTAAAGATAACTGGAATTAAACTGGTTGACGATTGATTGACTACGGTAATTTCGGAACTTGTTATTTAAAGCTCAAGCGTAATACTAATGAGGGCTGGTCAGTTTCAATTGACTAATCCAGTGCTGCTTTAATATTCCACTTGAAATCGATAGCACTTCGTTCACACGATTTATTTAAGTTAATCATCTATCATTAACTAATCTGTCGTTCGATGTGGGCAATCAATGACAGTATATTCGTCCCAGTTTTCTGTGAATGTTATATTAACAGGTTATTAGCTTACAAGTTAAAGCAATCTGTAAAAGATTCAAGCAGCAGTTCAAGGTTCAAGTGGAGTTTAAAAAAAAAAAATACATGTGCTAAGTCGTAACCGACTCAAGAGTCGTAACTCAAGGAACAGAAGAAAGGCTCTGATTCAAAGCAACTGGAAATCCCTTAAGTCTTAACTCGGCTACGGCTCATGAAAATTGCTAGGTCGCATGGAAAATCTCTGAGTTGTATATGGGACGATTCCTCACTCTATTCGAATCAAGTTTTTCAACCAACCTGCCTTCCCTTCTAACTTTCAACCTGTTCACCCACGGCCTCCTCAACAGCAATAGCCTTAACCTATCACACTACAAGTCGCCTCAAATCGCGAATCACCTTATGTCAAGCCAAACGAGTTTAAGTTCGTCAATGACCGATTTGATAAAGCTCGTAGGATTTGAAAGGACAAGCCAAAAACGAGGGACTGAACATGTAAGGTAACAATGGCTAACGGTCGAAGAAGGAACAAGATCACTTACGATTGTATGATGCTAGAAGGAATCGGACGAAGTTTGGATCGAAATTGCCTTGGAGAGCTCAGAGATGCGTTAATGGCAGAAAACAGTTTAAAAGTTAAGTGATGAGAAGAAGGAAAGAGGAAGGACGACTCAGGCTTTTATATCTGGAAATGTTGGAATTTGAATCGGCATGCCCGGGTTATGATAAGTCGAAGCACACGACTTACGACCTAAGCGTGTGCTTCGAGGGGCAAATGTTAACCCTATCTCGTTCACGAGTTAACAGGTCTATGAGTTAAGCAGCTCACGACTCAAAAGGCTTCACGACTTAAGGAAATGAATGGTCTACGGCTTAAAAGGATTGTGCAGCTTTGAACATGTTACGATTTAAAGAAACACACGACCTAAGGATTTGTACGACTTAAGGCCTCTACGGGATAGGAAGCCTTACGAGTTAAGCTTCCTACGACTCAAGGCATCTACGAGTTAAAGGATACACGAATTAGAAACCTCCTACGAGTTAAAGCCTCTACGAGTTAAGGAGTACCCGAGGTAGGCTGCTTACGAGATAAGCGGCTCACGAGTTAAGAAGAGATAACGACTTAAGACCCTGATGACCTAAGGAGTCTATACGACTTAAGGGAGCTACGACATAACAGATTAAAGCTTGACCGAGTTAACAAGTGTTACGACTTAAAAAAGGTGTACGACCTAAAGACACTGTCTCTTAACTCGTCTACGAGTTAGGACTCGCCTTCACAAAGCCTGAACTCAGCTTTAAGCCGGAGGCAGCTGGTTAAGTCAACCACGACCTACGACTTATGATGAGTCGTATACGACATATACAAACAAGCCAGAAACTACAACCAGATAACTCGTAAACGACCTAGTACTTGAAGCGTGGGTTCGAAAAAGGCAGGAAGCTCTCTACAAACCAGAGACTCAGCTCAATGAGTCGGTCACGACTCATCCTAAGTCAGCAACGACTTACCTTAAGTCGGCCACGAGTTAGGACTTAGCACTTTTTCCACCCAGAACTCTCTATAAATATGAAACCATCTCCAACATGCAAAGGACTTTTGGGGGGCTCATTCTCTTCAAGCGCCATTACTCTGCCGAATTCCAGACAACTTCAAAGCCTTTTAGATCCAACAAACTTCTAAAGGAACTCCATGAAGGAATCATCCACATTCACCATGGATTTGAAGATGATTGTCAATATCAAAGCTTGAGCTACTTGTTTCACATATCCTATCACTTGAAGTGTGTTGTAATTGAAAGATCTTGTAAAGAATTGTAATCAAACTAGTGATAAAAAGATTAAAGTGGACGTAGGCTGGATTATAAGCCGAACCACTATAAATACTGTGTCTCTTACTGTTTTTCTACATACTTTCTGCTTATTTCTGTTTCCCGTACAAACGGGTGGTGCTTTCACAATCACATCTTATACACCAGGGTGTTAGCGTTTAAATTTTTTCGTTAACAGATGGTCTAGTACTCTGGGTAGATTCGATAGTCCTAGGCACGGGTCACGATGACGTGCGGAGTTATGTCTAGAACCGGGGTTACCATTAGCCCTTGACGGACGGATGAAAGAATGAGCCGGTCATTCAATTAACGGTGATATCGAAGCAATGACAACAGTGATAGCCAGAGTCATGGATGTTTGGATGCTTTGGTTGTATCATCACTCGGTCTCAAGAGCGATGTTTTGTGGGTGCTTATCTGATCTTGGTTTAGGGCTTGGGGGTTTGTGCTTGGAAAACATCGACCTTGACTCGAGTGATAATTGTTTTACTTTAAATGGCTGCTTTGCTATGTTTATTTCTGCTTAGTGGGTCAGGGGCTATCACTGTAGAAAGAGGTGGAGTGGGAGGGTTGGATTCCTATTCCTTTTTCCTTTATGCTCTTTTGGTATGTTTGATAGTTGATTTACCGCCCACTAGGACTTTTTTCTGACTCAAGGTTTTATGTTCAACTCTTATTACCTTGGGCCGTTCATCCGTTTTTGGATGGGCAGACTAGGTAGCAGGTGACAGGTGCTGTTCTTAGTGACCAACGATCCTGATGACGAAGATGAGCTGGAGGCTTTTGCATATTGTTTTTCTTACTATATGTACTGGATGTTCCGCTACTTGTATGATTCTTTGAGTGTTATGTAGTGAGGCTTGATGTATTGACTATTCAGATGTTTGTATCAAA
Organism: Allium cepa; assembly: GCA_030765085.1. NCBI lineage: Eukaryota > Viridiplantae > Streptophyta > Magnoliopsida > Asparagales > Amaryllidaceae > Allium > Allium cepa. Next base: position 289,952,780 of record CM060934.1, read on the forward strand.
TTGTTTTGTAGTGTATGATGAGATTCTGTTCTATGGAGCTTCACTATGTATACTTTTCTATTGTATTTTATCCCTGCGCTGTGAGTAATACGATAGACTCCGTTGTTTTTACCTTAATTTGATGATCATCCATGGCTGCCTGGCACTCTTTACAGCGCACTATTTCCTTGTTTAGTGCAGGAGTCATGGGGCGGTCGTCACATTTGGTATCAGAGCTTTGGTTAATCGATTTTAGCCAACGCTCGCTGACGTAACTACGTATGAGAGATGTAATTGTATTTTGATGAATGATTACTATATATCATATAGTAGCTTAGAAGAATTTGAACCCTTATTGCAGTTGTTCTTAAGGTGTACTAATCATTTTCTTAATAGATATTAAGAATGAGTCGAAGAGGGAGACTAGCTGCTAGGGAAGGCAGTGATTCTAAGGGGGCTGCTGATTATGCTGCTATGTTCGAAGCCATAATGACTTCGATCATGAGAGGGATACCAGCTCCAGGGCCATCAGTAGATGTTGGAGTTCAAGTTCAAGCTCCAAAACCGGTGGATTTTGCTAAGTTGTGTAAAGACTATACTGCTCTTGGAGGAAAGGTTTTCTTGGAGACAGAGTCAACCATTGAAGTTCAAAGGTGGATAGATGCTTGGAGAAGGATCTTTGGTGATTTGGGAATTGAGGATGCAACCAACAGGAAGCTCGCATCAAGAAAGCTTCAAGGGAGAGCTTCTGACTGGTGGAATTCTATCACCATTGATACTCCGGAGGAAGAGATCACTTGGGTGCAATTCCAAGCTAGAATTGAGGCTAAGTTCATTTCTACAGCTCAGAAATATGTTCTGTTTAAGAAGTTAGTGGAGCTCAAGCAAGGTGGAAGACCAGTTCTTGAGTATGTTTCTGAGTTTGAAGCTTTGTCCAAGTATGCTCGGTCATATATTGAATCTCCCTATCAGAAGAATGAGAAGTTTGTGACAGGTTTGGACACTTAAATTCGGAGGCAGTTGGTGGATCATCTGGACGATCCATTTGAAAAGCTTGTGGAGAAAGCTCTCAGGCACGAGAATCTGTTTCCTAAGGAAGGATCTGTTGTTGCTGTGACTAAGGAGGAATCTAAACCACAGCAGGGTGGAAACAAGAAGAGAAAGCAGCAGCAGCAGAAGGGTAAGGATGGCCAGAAGAAGCCGAAGGGTGAAGTGACCTGCTACAACTGTCAGCAGAAGGGTCATCTCTCCAGAGATTGTAAGAATCCGAGAGTGCCGGTGAAGTGCCACAACTGTGACAAGCTGGGGCATATCAGGAAGAATTGTCCGGAATCGAGGAAGGACAAGCATATTATGCAAGCTTATTCTTTGGGGGTTGTGCCATCGTCTTCGAAAGCTCCTACTGCAGAAGAGAAAGGAAAGAGTGTGGTGGTACAAGGTACCCTTTCCATTTGTGGTGTTCCAGTTAGAGTGTTGTTTGATACTGGGGCGTCGCATTCCTTTATTTATAGTGAACTTGTAGGCCGGTTGGGTTTGGAACCGGATATCGTGGATAGACCATTGGTTGTGACTAATCCAGTCGGGGGTTCGTCTTGTTTGTGTATGGTATGCCGTGGTCTGGTTGTGTCGAGTCATGATTGCTCTTTTGTTTGTGATTGTTTTGTTCTGAACTTTGTAGGGTTCGGAATTATTTTGGGTATGGACAGGCTTAGGAAGTATGCGGCAAGGGTTGATTGTAAGAGGCTGGAGGTGACAGTCGAGAATGTGGAGGGGCGAAGGGTTGTGATACGATGTAAGCATGAAGAAGGCGTCTTCATGAGCTTCATGTATTCGCTAGTTGTTCCATAGGATGGACTGTCATCGGTGCCTATTGTAAATGGATTTGAGAATGTCTTGATCAGGTCAAAGGGTTACCGCCGCATAGAGAGATCGAGTTTCGCATCGATCTAGTTGAAGGAGCCAGACCTGTTGTGATGCCTCTTAGGCGAATGGCGCCTAGGGAACAGCAAGAGTTGAAGGTGCAAGTTGATGACCTTTTACAGAAAGGATTCATTCGGCGTAGTGTGTCCGATTGGGGTGCACCAGTTGTGTTTGCAACCAAAGCGGATGGATCGTTGAGGTTGTGTGTGGATTATCGTGAGCTGAATAAAGTGACTAAGAAAAACAAGTATCCATTGCCGAGAATAGATGAATTGTTTGATCAGCTTCACGAAGCTAAGGTGTTTTCTCAGATGGATTTGGCAACGGGATTTCACCAGTTGAGAGTGACAAAGGATAGTGTGCCGAAGACTGCTTTCATGACACCATCCGGTTTCTATGAGTGGCTGGTAATGCCGTTTGGATTGACCAATGCACCAGCATATTTTGTGGATCTTATGAATAGAGTGTTCAGGGATCAGTTGAACAAGTTCGTACTTGTGTTCGTGGATGATATTTTGATTTATTCCAGAACTGAAGAAGAGCACAAGACGCACTTGCGGATTGTTTTGGAAATCTTGCGGAAACAACAGCTGAGGGTTAAGTTTTCGAAGTGTCACTTCTGGAAGAGCGAAATGAGGTTCTTAGGCCATGTTATCTTTGGAAATGGAATAGCGGTTGATCCCGCCAAGGTGGCAGCAACCCAGGATTGGGTTAGACCTAAGAATGCATCTGATGTGAGAAGTTTTCTTGGACTAGAAGGATACTATCGTCGGTTTATCAAAGACTTTTCCAAGATAGCTGCACCATTAACAGGATTGACGAAAAAGAATCAAGTGTTCAGATGGGATGCTAAGTGTGAGAAAGCTTTCGGAATCCTGAAAGAGCGACTGACAAGTGCTCTTGTTTTGACTATCCCAAGTGGAAATGATGAGATGGTGGTTTTACCGATGCATGTGGTACTGGACTTGGAGCAGTGCTAATGCAGAAGGATAAAGTTGTTGCGTACGCAAGTCGACAACTGAAGCCGCATGAAAGGAATTATTCGACTCATGATTCGGAGTTAGCGGCGATTGTATTTGCTCTGAAGATGTGGAAACATTATCTTTTGGGAGTTCGATTCGAGTTGTTTACATATCATAAGTCGTTGAAGTATCTTTTCTCCCAAAAGGATTTGAATCTTCAACAGCAACGATGGCTAGAGTTTTTAGCATCATATGATTTTGGTATAGCCTATACTCCGGGAAAGGGTAACGCAGTGGCAGATGCGTTAAGTCGAAGACATGCAGGATTGGGGGCCATGTTTTCAGAATGGTAGAGTCTCGAGTTTTTGGCTGGATTTGACTTCAAGCCCAGATGTGAATTGGAACCTGAAATGTTGGCAAACTTATCGATAAGACCTACTCTGGTGGAAAGAATTGGCGAGAGCCAAAAGCGATACGATAAGCTTGTCAAGATTATCCGTGATTTGGAATCTGGATTGGATCCAGAGAAGAATAAAGGATTCGAGGTTGATCGAGAGGGTTGGCTTCGGAAACAAGGACGACTAGTTGTTCCCGATATAGATGAATTGAGAGATGAAGTTTTAAGGGAGAGTCATCACTCGAAACTGACAATTCATCCAGGTGCAAATAAGATGTATCAGGATATGAAGAGAACATATTACTGGGAAGGTATGAAGAAGGATGTTGGAAATTTTATTTCCAAATGCATGAACTGCCAGTTGGTAAAAGCGGAACAGAAGAAGCCAAGTGGATTGCTTCAGCCGTTAGAAGTTCCTACATGGAAGTGGGAGCAAATCTCGATGGATTTTATCAATGGTTTACCTAGAACCAGAGCAGGAAATGAAGGGATTTGGGTCATCATAGATCGATTGACTAAGAGTGCAAGATTTATTCCTGTTCGATCAACCAGGACTGCATCGAAATTGGCTGAGTCTATGTTAAGTGGATAGTTCGATTCCATGGTATTCCGAAGAGTATAGTGAGCGATCGAGACCCATTGTTCACTAGTGGATTTTGGAAGAGCTTCCAGGAAGTTTTGGGAACCGAGTTGTGTTTGAGTACAGCTTATCACCCTCAAACAGATGGTCAGACCGAGAGAGTCAACCGAGTTTTGGAAGATCTCCTCAGAGCATGTGTTTTGGACTTCGGAGGATCATGGGAAGACCATCTTCACTTGGTGGAATTTTCTTATAATAACAGTTACCAGTCAAGTATTTGTATGGCACCGTATGAAGCATTGTATGGAAGACCGTGTAACTCTCCGACATGTTGGCTGGAAACGGGAGAAAAGTTGATACTTGGGCCAGAAATGATTCGACGGACTTCTGATTGCATAGAGATCATTCGGCGATGAATGAAGGCAGCCCAAGGACCGTCAGAAAAGCTATGCCGATAAGCGTCATAAGGATTTGGAATTCGGCGTAGGCGATATGGTTTTTGTGAAGATTTCCCCACTAAAGAATGTTATTCGATTCGGGAAGAAAGGGAAATTGACTCCGAGATTTGTAGGACCATTCCCGATCATCGAGCGAATTGGAAAGCTCGCGTATAAATTGGAGTTACCGGAAAAGATGGCGAGTGTGCACAATGTTTTTCATGTATCGTATCTATGGAAGTATGTTCACGACTCGAATACAGTGGTTTCTGCTGGTAGCTATGAAGATTTGGAGGTTGATCCAGTAGTTAAGAGACCTCGTAAGCCGCTTCGTGTTGTGGAAACCGACACGAAACAGCTTAGGAGGAAGGTAGTCAGGTTGCTCAAGGTACAATGGGGTGATGATGTTAACGACTGTACATGGGAGGAGGAAGAGAGGATGAAGGCAGTTCATCCTGAACTCTTCGAGGTATGGCCCTAAGGTTTCGTGACATCTCATGAATTTGTAACTTGTTCTAGTTTTAGAATTCTGCATGCTAGGTTAGTAATTGGATGCATGGTTTGTTGATTGCTATGGATGGTAGGCATGCAGAATAGTTTTGGTTGCTCTTGTTTTTTTGGAATTTCGGGGGAGAAATTCCTAAGGGGGAGAGAATGTAACTACCCGTATTTTTTTTACGGATCGAAGAATCATAGAACTGTTGCCATTAGGTTATTAGTGTTGTTAAGTCGTTTGGAGCTTAAGTCGTCCAGAGATGAGTCGTCTAGGGTTGGGTCGTGTTGTAGCATGAGTCGGTGGAGCGACTTAGGAGTTGGACCGACCTATAGTAGTGACCGACCTATAGAAGTAAGCGACTTAAGAGATTTTAACGACTTAAGGGATAGCGGCTTAAGGATAGTAGCAGCTTAAGGAAGATGGCTTAGGTCATTGAAGTTTAGGTCGTGAGACCCTGTGCCCATAGTTAGGTCGTGGACGAGATAAGGCTTATGTCGTAGGTCGCATGAAGGCAAGGGTGTTAGGTCGTTGGGTCGCTAAGCCGCGTGTGTTGTTGAGTCGTTGAGTCGTAAGTCGTTGAGTCGTAATTCGTTGAGTCGTTGAAACGACTTAGGACTTAGGCAGAAATGCGGCAGTGTGTTAGATCGCCAAGTCGTATCCTGTTGAGTCTTAGGTCGTGCCTAAGTGTTAGGTCGCATGTGTGTTAAGTCATAGATCGCTAAGCCGTGTGTGTAGTTAGCTCGTAAGTCGCATGATGGCTTGAGTCGTTAGGTCGTGTCTAAGTTAGGTCGTGTAGAGGCTTGAGTCGGTAGGCCATGGGGTTGATGAGTCATAAGTCGTGGGGCCTTGATAATTTGTGACCGACTTAAGGGGGGGCGAACGACTCATAGGTTTGTCCTATAAATAAAAGTGCCTATCTTCATTTTTGGGATCCGGATTTTGAAGCGACGAAGTGCTGCTATTTTGAGGGCTCGACTACAACACTTCTTCACTTCTTTTCTCTACTTTAATCTTGTGCTTACATCCATCCAAGATCGAAGATCCAAGAGCTTAGATTGAAGATCTCCATCCATTGAAGAGAGATTTCATCGTTTGAAGGGAAATCTTGTCGGATCAAGCTAGATCCTTTGATGTCCTGATCTAAAGTTAGTTGCTTTTGAAGTGTTTAGGTGATTCGGTGAGTGGTGGTTATCTCTCATACGGACCCAAAGGAGTGTATTGGATCGGTGGCTTGTTTGTGTGTTAAAGATAGTGATTTCATGCATTTTCCTTAAGTCTGCATGTAGATCCATCGTTCATAAAGTTTTGATATCCACTTTACTACATGTTAACCTATGCTAGTTCATTCATCAAGGTATTAATAAGAATTCATGCTTGTTAGTTTTGGACTCTTTATTTACGAAATTGCCATTTTTGTTATAACTGTTTATTTATATCTTGTTTGAACGATTGATTACTTGGATTGATAATTGATCTGATTGATTATTATAAATTAGTTGATTGATGAATTGATATGGACAAGTTGGTCGAAGATGATTCAAAAGCTAAGTGGAAAGGCTCTTGAATAAGGAAAGCTGCTCGTGGCATATGAGGTGGATGATAAAGCTCATATGGATAGATTGGATGATGATGTTGAGATGGGACTTTGCTATGATGCGATGAGGCAAAGCATGATCATGAGATGGGACTTTGCTATGATGCGATGAGGTAAAGCATGATATGATGTAGCCTTGGTTTAATCTAGACGGGTTCATCCCAAGCATGTTGATAACTCGGTGATATGGTTCGAGTTTGTGGACAATGGTTGGCTCGAGAGGCACTTGAGCTAGTATGGAAATAGTCGTCAAGGAGGATGACTAGAAGGCTGAGATCTCATCGTTGTTGAAGGTTCTAGCAGACTCAAAGCAAGAGTACGCTGGGCAGATTCGATAGTCCTAAGACTAATAGTTGATGGTCTAGTACTCTGGGCAGATTCGATAGTCCTAGGCACGGGTCGTGATGACATGCGGAGTTATGTCTAGAACCGGGGTTACCATTAGCCCTTGACGGACGGATGAAAGAATGAGTCGGTCATTCAATTAACGGTGACATCGAAGCAATGATAACAGTGATAGCCAGAGTCATGGATGTTTGGATGCTTTGGTTGTATCATCACTCGGTCTCAAGAGCGATGTTTTGTGGGTGCTTATCTGATCTTGGTTTAGGCCTTGAGGGTTTGTGCTTGGAAAACATCGACCTTGACTCGAGTGGTAATTGTTTTACTTTAAATGTCTGCTTTGCTATGTTTATTTCTGCTTAGTGGGTCAGGGGGCTATCACTGTAAAAAGAGGTGGAGTGGGAGGGTTAGATTCCTATTCCTTTTTCCTTTATGCTCTTTTGGTATGTTTGATAGTTGATTTACCGCTCACTAGGACTTTTGTCTGACTCAAGGTTTTATGTTCAACTCTTATTACCTGGGGCTATTCATCCATTTTGGGATGGGCAGACTAGGTAGCAGGTGACAGGTGCTGTTCTTAGTGACCAACGATGCTGATGACGAAGACGAGCTGGAGGCTTTTGCATATTGTTTTTCTTACTATATGTAATGGATGTTCCGCTGCTTGTATGATTCTCTGAGTGTTATGTAGTGAGGCTTGATGTATTGACTATTCAGATGTTTGTATCAAATTGTTTTGTAGTGTATGATGAGATTCTGTTCTATGGAGCTTCAATATGTATACTTTTCTATTGTATTTTATCCCTGCGCTGTGAGTAATACGATAGACTCCGCTGTTTTTACCTTACCTTGATGATCATCCATGGCTGCCTGGCACTCTTTACAGCGCACTATTTCCTTGTTTAGTGCAGGAGTCATGGGCGGTCGTCACAACGTGTGTGGTTTATTATCGATTTAAACCGTGCAAAAAGGCGGGATGTTACATTCTAGCGAGGGGTTTGGGAGCCTGAGTGCTCGAATCGATCAAGTCGATAGGGTATTAAACCATTGTTTTAAATTTAATCTTATATATATATCTAGATCAAGGAAAATATATATATATATATACATACAGTTGTGTATATATATGCAGTTTTTTTTCAAATTTATATATATACAGAAAAATTTTATGAACAGCAGAGAAATTTAAAATCAGTAAGTTTATAAACCAATTTATTTTCTTCAAAGATATGGATTAATATATGTATATGTATGTAGTGTGTAAAAGAAATCTCTGAGGTTATTTACAGAAAAAGAAAACAAATTTATATATATATATATATATATATATAGGGATTTTATAATGTTTGAGTTTATATAAAAATAAATTTTTATATCTATATAAATTGTTTCATAAGTATCTTAATAATAAATAATGTACATAAATACCTATTTTCCTTCCCAAGTTATTTTCAAATAATGGATTAAGGAGATGAACATATTTAAATCAACTTATTAAAAAAATTGTCACTAAAAATTATTTATCATAGAAAGTTAGTTTATAAATCCAATTATCAGTTTAAATTAAATTTATAAATGGTAATTTATTTTTGAATCAGTTTAAATGTTAGTGAATCATATAATGTTGTCACAAGGTCTAAATCGTGGAGAATCAAGCCGATCGGATTACAAATCAAAAATATAAGGTGAGTTAATCTCACTCATTTGGAATACCATTTAAATTTATATAGTGAAATTTAAATTATTGATTGAATGATTGAATTGACTGGATGTGATATTATTTAATAGTATACATATATGTTAGAGTGGTTGATTTCCCGAATTATATAGCAGATTAGACCATATGCCCCCCGCATAATAGCGGATGACCCTTTATACCGCGATATCTCGCCTTGAAGCGGGATTGGTATTTTAAATTGTTGTGATAACATCTGTGGATGCAGGGAAAACAGGTTGGAGGGATCCAACTAGATTCCTTAAAACATTTTATGAAACGATGTGATTTATGTGATAATCTGTGATGATTATATTGATTATATTAGTAATTGAAATTATTGAATGTTATGGTTTGGCTGAATATATTTGGATATTTTGAAGATATGAAAAATATAAAAAATTTGATTTTGGAAAGAGATATAAGAGAGAAATATTAAGTAAAATAACTTTAGATAAATTAAAGAATGAATTGGGAAAGAATAAAGGTTTGATTTTTTTCAAATTCTATCAAATAAATACTGGGTATGGAAAAGGAAAGTATAGAGATTTTAAATAAGTAAAATTAAAGGAGTTATGGAGACTTATGTGATGTTGCTTAAGAATTAAAGGAATTTATTTTAAATTTTAAGATTTAAAGTAATTGGGAAGAATTAAAAGGGAGAATTTTGAATAATGAATGAAATGGATATTTTAAGTTTAAAATAAGATTTTGAGTCATAAAGTGAGTTTGGAATTAATAGATTTTGAAAAAAAATTGGATAAGTAAAGGAGAAATTTTTAAATGAAGTAAATTTTGGAAATCGATTTGGAAATTGATTTAGTGTTTGAAACTGTGTTTTAAAGGGAGAACGAGACTATGGAATTGTAACGACCCATAAATTTTCAACGATTTAATTTTGTTAAATTGATAAAGTTTGGTAATTTAACATTGAAAGAATGGAAAAAAAATTACTACTTAAATGAATCTTGGTATTAAATCTTGAAACAAATAAAATTTGTAAATAAATAATGAAATAGTAACTAGGATGAAATGTAACAATGAAGTAATTAAAGCTGAATTTGTGTAAATTTGATAGAAACGAAAATTATTTAAGGTAGTAATTGGTAAATTGGGGAAAATATTTCAAGGTATGTTAATTGATGAATAAACACGTAATGTATGTAAAGTAATAAACTTGTATAAGAATGGAATTATGGAAATTTCATTAATTGGTTTTAAAACCTTAATTAATGTGTTAAATTATAGAAGTACACATTTAGAAATATAATAGTTATTCAAATTAAGATGTAAATAGGCGTACATTTATGAAAAGAAATAAATTTAGCTTTATATATCGAATTATAATATGGATTGATAAGTAACGAGCTTATAAATGCAATTAAAGGCAATTAGGTGGTAATTAATGTAGGTTGCTTATTTATTTAATGTGTTAAATAAACTTTGGTAATCAGTTGTAATAAATCAAAATTTAACGTCTGGTTACTGTAAATTTAAGTAATAATCGAAAATAATGATAATTTATTTATAATATGACTATTGGTTGATGTAAAGATTGTAAATAAAGGTTTATTAATTTATTTGAATGTAAGTAACAGGTGTTGTATAAATAAATGAATTAGTATAATAAATGTTAATCGGATGAATTCAGTGTTACGCAAGCAATCATAATAATTAGTTGAAATTAATAAAATAAACTTAATTGTATTATAAAGTTAATGATAACGATTGTTGTATTTAATTGGCCTTCTAAATCAAAATAGAAAATTTTTACTGTTTTAATGAAATTTGTAGCGGAAGGTGTGAATGTAATAATGAAGTAATTGGAAGTGTAAATTCATTCATAATGTAGAAATCTATATAATGGAAAGTATGAACCAAGTGAATGAATTTATATAGAATGTTAATCATAATTAGCGTGAATATTGGTAGGAATGTAATAAAATGGAAATGAGGTAGTTAATACAAAGGAAAGATGGAAATTTGAACTTACTAATGTAATAAAGGGTAAAATAAAGGTTATCTTTGTTTATCGAACAATAATTGGTTAGATAAAAAGGATTGAAGTAAATCAAGTTAATTTATTGAAATAAATTTTAATTAATTGAGTTTATTGTGAATGAAATTAATTACTACGTTATTTGAAATTTAAGATGGAATGTGAAAATATTTAATGGAATAGATTTTGAGTCCAATATAAATACCATCTATTTGACAATAATGGATGAAATAATTACTGATTGATTTAATTAAATGGAATTCTTGGGAATTTTATTTATAAATTCTAAATTAAATAAAGTGAGGGTAAGATTGAAATTTGATAAGTTTTAACTTTAAATGGACACTTAAGTTTGTTATATTAGTGTAAATAATTTGGAAATATAGAAATGATAAAATTGGTCAATTTTAGAATTTAAATAAAAATTGGATTTTATTAATTAATTATTAATTTATTTAATTAAGGTAAAAATAGCCATTTTGGCCACTGACTCGGATCTTGACGAAACCAGTTTCATCGGATCCGTAACGATGAATTATTGTAGGATTTCAAGTTTTGTAACGATCGGACTTGTCGTTTGATCATACAGATTCGAAACGCCTTGAAATAAATTAAATTGAAATCAACTGAAATCAATTTGAAAAATATTGATTTTAGCATAACTTCTTCATACAACGGAATTTGGACGTGAAACCTTTTCCATCGCGTTTAAAATATTTTAAAACATCTATTTTAATATATGGGTTGACCCAATTTCATTCCGGAGTCGAAACGGGCTTTTTGGGCCACTTTTGCGTTAGCGCGTAAATCTATCTTATCCATCCGTTCAAACGTCAACGCTGCCTATATATATCCTGCTATAAACCCTAGCAGCCTCTGTTCCTCATTTTTGTATGTACAGAAACTTCTGTACTCCTCTTCCTCAATGGCTGTAAACCCTAATTTATCCAATTCAAATTTCAATTCAAAAATCAACTTCAAAAATCCAAACTCCTCAGAAAAATTCAGAAAAAATATATTCGAAACTCTCGAAGAGCGCAAGTCAGATCTGCAGTCCGTCTTTTGATTTGGGTTTTCGTTTGACCAAAAATTTAGGAAGAAGTTTCAGCCGTCCGTCGCGCTCCAATCAACTACGACGGATCATCAAATCCTTTCTGGGTATTGCAGAGGGGACTGAGGGGAGTCGAACTATGTGGTTAATATGGCGAGTTGACGGTCAGATTTGTGGAAAAAATTCGATTAGGGTTTCATGCACATGGAGGCAGCTACGTTTTTTGGGCGACGTGGGGGGCCGATGGAGGTGTCGTTGCGTGCGGCCTGGCGCGAGGATGGCGGCGGCGTCGTTGGATCTGGATGGAGTTGACTATGGTGGCGCATGGATGGGGATGAATCAGGTGGCGGCTCGTGTTCGTGTGTGAGTTTTTGGCTTGCTGTAGCTTGCGTATAAGCCTGATGACGTGGCCTTAGAAAGATAGGTGTAGATGTTTTGTTTAAATTTATTTTTATTTTAAATTCAATTGTTCAAATCTTAATAACTTTTGCATACGTAGTCCGTTTCACGCGCGGTTTTCTCTGCTAGGTTCTTATTGGAATTCCGAAGACTTTGGCACTGGTTTGGACAAATTCCGAGACTGTCAAATTTTTGGGTTTTAATTGAATTTAAATTCAATTTAAATTCAAAAGGTGAGTGTTTTAACCCACTCATAACTTCTAGGATTTCTTATCTTTGTTAAATTAAATTTTGAGGTGATTTAAAATTTGTCTATGATTGTTTGGGCATATATTTAATCATCATCTCAGTTAGATTGTATTTATTTAAATTAAATTGTTATTTAATTTATATTTGCATATAAACTGCCAGTTAAACAGTTTTAGTTTATTATTGAATATAAACTTCTAGTTAATACTTGTTGTTTATTATCCGTTCTATAGTGATGTTATTGTTTATATCGGATGATGATTGTTATAAATGGTTGATGATTGATATTGGATGAATGAATGTTGTATTTTATATTGTATAAACCGCAAGTTATTGTGAATTTTCATTCCATTCGGGATTAAGTTTGAAATGATATATAACCATAATTTTTATTTTAAATTACAGACTGAAATGATAAATATCCGTATCACTTGACCACAGGGTAGAAAATTATATACAGGCACTGCGGTATATATATAAAATTATTTTGAAATGATTTTTATGGTTTTGTAAAGAAATATACGGATTATATAAATATTGATTTTAGATGGTATATAAACATTGAATTTATTATTGATTTTAGCTATATATAAATAGGCTTGAAATATAAAACAAGCCTAATAATAAAGTTTGACTATTTTATATAATAGGGTTTAATGAATATTAATTTTTGATATTATATAAATAGTATTAAAAGGCTTGAATTTAAGCTATGTATAAGTTTGTTAAATAAAAATTTAGTTTAATAATTGAGTTTGATTTTATTAAAATAAATGTGAGTAAGTATTTAAATTTTATTTTAATATAGAGAGTATAATGATTTAAATAAATTAAGGGCGAGAGATAAATTGGAGGTTTATTTGGAACTGAATTTATTTAATAATTAAACTCAAAAAGGTTGATGTGAAATTTATTAAATTGAAAATTTTAAAAGGTATAATTATTGTAACTGGATTTTTGGGCCTAGGTGAATAAAATGATTATTTCAAGTATAAATGAATTGAAGAAATTATTTAGTATTTGAAATTTGAGTTTTTTTTAAAATGAAAATGGATTTATTATGTAAAATATTTCAAAATTAATAAAAGAAGAATTGATTTTTAAGCGAGATTATCAAATTTAGTTTTGGAATTTTGGAATATTAAAGCCTAAAAATATATCGAAATTGAAATGTTTTATCGAAATTGAAATGTTTCTAAGTTATGTATTTCAAAGTATGATGTTTTAAAAAGTGATTCGAATGTTGGTTCCAAGGCATATAAATTTGAAAGTGCTATGATTTTTGGAAAAAGGATATATCTGAAATAAAAATGATATCATAAGATATGGGTTTTAAAATAGAAATGATATCGTATTTATATGGTTTTGAAATGGATATTATATTCTGGTTTTGAAGTATAATTATTATAAAATGACCACGGTATTATAATAACGTTTGGTTGTTAAAGAGACTGGGATTGGAAGTTGTCATACTCTCCGCCAACTCCGAAAACCACTTTAATAACCATGTACGCGGTGGAGATTCTAGAATGAAGTAGGATGGTGGCGGCGTTTTCTTTGAGGTAAATACGTGGACCCGACTCCCGTGAGTTGGCATAAGGTGGCTAAAACAGGAGCGATTCTTGGGCCAATGAGGTAGCACCTTTGATCGGACACATCCCTTCGATTTTATACTTTTCCTTTTGGATTGATTCGATGGCCACTTTTAATTTTCTTTTTGGGGGTGTGGCTCGAGGTGGGCGGTTGCTGCGCGCTACGCGTTACCACCAGCCCGGATGCGTAATTGGTATATCTATCCTGGCATTGCCTAGTTATGCCATGTCACCCACCCTATCGCGCCTTGTACGAGTTTCTATTTGTGTCGTACCTATGGAGTATCCTCTGGAAGCCTCCCGATCAGGAGGTATTGCGGTACTATATAGACTACTGGCACTATTACGTGTTAAGGGTAAAGCCTTAACGCTATTTAAAAGTAAGTTTTTTTTACTATTAGACACTATTATAATAGCGAAATATTACTACATAGTAAATAGTTTAACGGATCCTTAGGAGATGTGAATCCCGAGCATCTCTTAAGTTACTGCACTCACGTTAGACACTGGATAGAAGATGTCAAATCCCGTAAACTTCTCTAACGCCATTCCACTGATATTTATTTCTGTAGATTTAACTTACATAAGATATTTTAGCTCTGACTCGAGTGTTTTGTCTTTTCAATTCGCTCGGGTCAGTCCGAGCGTTTTAGGATTTGAAGATTTTATTCTAGAGGACGAAGACGAAGATTTGTAGTACTATTATCTACTATATTATTCCACTACACCATTTAATTCCGCTGCATTAATTATTATTCTCTGGTATGTGTACTCTGATATGTATTGTATAAGTATAATCGAATATTTTGTAAACAGCTTCATGAACTGTATATTTGATTATTATATTTTATCTTTCTGCTGGAAGATTCTATTTTGTTTTTTTTTCTTTCTCTGTTTTTCTTATTTACCCCATAACAATCCGCCCTTCCGTATGGTTTAAATTGGCACGTTTGTCGACTTAAATCGTGCGAAAAGGCGGGATATTACAGGAATTTATAAACTGGATTTTATAAAGTGAAATAAGATATCAGTGGATATTTGGAAGTATAAATTCACGGTGGGAATTTATAAAGCAGTGGGTAATTTGTTTTAAAAATAAATAGTGGTTTATTTTTAAAGGTTTTGAAAGGAAAGTGTATTTCCTTGGAAAGCCAAGGATATTTTCAAAGAAAGATTTCCAAGTATAAGATAGAGGTTTTAAAGTGGTTTAAAAGGATATTTTAGAGAAATTTTATTATTTTAAATTGTTTTAGAATTTTAAAGTAAATATTTATTTAAATTAATTATAGTACTAATTATTTTAAGGGTTTATCTAGTACTATGATTTAAAAGATAATTATTTAATATTTGTACCTTATAGAATAATTTTTATTTGGGAAATTATTTAATGTGATGATTGTTTGTGGATGTTAATTGATAGTTAAATAACCAACTATCAATATTGGCCAATGCGCTGATCATTTCGAAGAGACCGGGATCGGGATTTATTTCTCGAAAACCACTTCGATCCGGTTTGAACATTTCCGTGAAGAAGACAAGAGCTTGAAGTCGAAGATGGAGCAGTGAAGTGCAAGGGCTAATCGCTATTAATTCTGAGAGTGATTCCAAAATGGATGTGGTAGGAGTAGTGCCTTTGGTTCCGTTCGAACCCAGAACGGACTTGTATGGACGAATGCTTTTAGAACATCGTCACGAGGATGGTGAGAATTCAAAGTGTATGTGTGCTAAAAAGGTAATGCATAGCCTCGAGACTCATCAACCGAGAATGTCTAAAACAGGGGAGGTGCACACGAGGCTAAGTGGCTAGCAACCAATTAGGGTAAGGTCACCCCTGTCTAGATGTCCCTTTATTTTGGCTGTGTGGGTGGTTGCTGATCCCAACCGTGGGATGTCCCTTTATTTCGGACAATCCAGTAAGCTGTAGCTCTAGTCTTGTGATGCAAGGGATCAGGGTGGATCCTCGGTACGGTGATCTAGGCTGCATACTGTGACGGGCAGTACCCCAGTAGCCATGCCATTGTATGGAATCCAAATTCCAATAAACGCCTGTATGGTTTTTATTGTGCCCAACTATGCTGAAACGTGGGATGCAAGCATTTCAACTAGATTCTATTTTACTTTCTATAGACACTATAATAATATTAGACATATTTGAAAAAAATATTTTGGTTATCGTAAGGTAAAAACCCGGCATATTTATTTGTGGCGCGGTCTTACGAGATACCTTTGATTTCAAAGGATTTTGGAAACTTTAATAATCCTGTTGGGTGTGTTCTCGCACTCTTGTTTTCCAGAATGACTCGGATGTTATTTAACTATAATGCTCGGGTCAGACTGAGTATATAGAGTACAGATTCTGGATGGACTGCTATGGAGCTCAGGAGACGAGCTGGATGGCGAGACGTATCACACATACTTGATAAATATTCCAATGTGTATGATTAACTGTATAGTCAGTTTTGTGAGGGCAGGTTATGATAACTGTTCAGTTGTGTGCTACAAATTTTGTTATACTCTGATGATGTAATGTATAAACAGATATAGTTCTTTTGTTTAAAGATTAGTCATTTATCTATTATATATTGTTCCGCCGCGATGGTGAGATTCTGATATTGTTTCTATTTCTTCTTCTACCTCCTTCTTCTTTAACCCTAACGGTCCATTTTCCGGCATTCGATTATCTAGCATTTAATATAGTGAACGTATTGATGTCGATTTTTGAGCTTCAAAAAATCGGGCCGTTACAGTGGTATCAGAGCGAAGGTTAAGCGAGAACCTTGGCTCTGGTGGGGATTACTCATTAGAAAAAGAATCTGTAGTAGTCAAGAATGAGCTTGAGTATAATAAAAGATATGAGCGTGTATTTGTTAGTGAATATAAAATTTGTTTTTATATTGTGTTGGCTTAACGGTTGAGTGTTTATAGATTCTAGTCGGTGCAGTCTGGCCAACTATATCAATAAGGGTTTCTAAACTCTTGAACAAGATAAACCGACATAGTATTGTTTTAAAAATAGGGTAAATGAAATAATTTTACCCAAACTATTTTTGTATATAAAAGAAATAATTTTTGTAAAATATAGTTATATACGGTTGCTTGGTTGTTAGGAATTGATAATATTAAATTATTATCATTGTTGTATGGAAATTGAATAAGAAATTAAGGTAATAACCAAAGGATAAGGAAATAAATTCATTAATAGAATGAAATTTGAAATGTGATTTATAGTTAAAAAGAGATAAAATTCCAGAGTAACGTTTGAATATGAGTTGAAAGGATTTGGAATTTGAAAATTTAATTCCTTTTGAGTTTGAAAATGATTTTCAAAGGTTTCGGAGAAATAATAGTGATATTATTTTGGAAATATTTTTGAATTAGATATGAGATCTAATGAGATTTGGAATTTAAAAATATTTGAAATGTTTTTGAAGGAAGTAAAAGCACTAAACTCTTTTCGGTCGTTGGAAAATAACTTCGGTGATGACTATAGCATCATTGATGTTTATTTTCGAGTTTCTAAGAGAGGAATTGCTACCAAATTGTTTTAAACTGGAGTGTTGCAAAATTAAATTTGGTTTTAAAATTCAAGAGATAATTTGATACCAAAAGATTTTGGATATAATTGATTTCAAAAATGCTTTTAAAATATGAGTAATTGTTTAAATTACTCTAGAGTTGGTTTTAAATTTCTTATAGAATATAAATGGGTTGATAATTTATAAAATTTTGAATATGTTAGAATAAAATTTAACTTAAGAAGGGTTGAATAAAAGTAAGCGTGAAAAAAAATAAGTTGGAAGGTGAGCCAATTAATTGAAGTGAAAGAAGTTAGCAAATGGAGTTTAAATAAGTGGGAAACTTACAGAAAGTTTAAAATTTAAATTGAATCGGAATGTAAGTGAATCTAGTTAAGTAAAAGTGAGCTTTGAGGAAAATGAGTATTGAAAAACATAGTTCAAGTGGATTATAAGAACAAAGTTGTAAAAATTAAAATTTATTGGGAATTGAAGTAAATTAGTAAATGGAAGATAGATGATAGAATTCAATATTTAAGAATGGGAATTTAGTGAAGTAGAACTAAATAAAACAAAGGATTGAAAATAAAATTTGTAAGTAAACTAATTAATTCATATAGGTAAGCAAATGAATTGAAATAGAATGTTGAGATAATATTTAATTTAAACATTGTGTAAAGTAAAGTAAAGTTGTAGAATTGATTCAAAGTGAACTAAAATCATAAAAGTTTGGAATGGTTAGTTAAGTATGGATTGGGATAAGGTGAATAGAATTCAATATTTAAAATTTGAGGGTAAATTGAATTCAAATGGAATTGAAAGTGCAAAGTTGAATGTAAATAGATATATAACTTTAGTAATGAAGTGGAAATACGTATTTAAGTGTAAAATATTTATCTTGAACTTAAGAAATGGATGGTGAATTCTTAAGTAAAATCGGAATTGAGAAATATACCAAGTAAAAATTTTGTATTGGAAAAATATTCTAAGTTAACATTAATAAGGTTTAAAGTAAAGTTGTGGAATGGGATAATTGTTGTGACGCCCCACTCCTAGAGCCTCGTTAACAAAGAGTATTACATAGATAATACCGTCGGCTAACGCGGACAATGGAGTATAATGGAAGCGACCATGTGTAATCTTACCTTAACTATTCACTAAATACGTCGAAAAGTAGCCACATTAAAATTCGACCTATTCAATAAATATTTAAAGCAAAACTACAATGGCTAAAGGATCTATCAGAAGAAAATATAACAACTCAAATGTAATTCACATCACAGAACAGTCGATCATAATATACACATAAACGGATACACAACAGAGTATATAAAATAATACATGTCAAGTGGTACAGGAGACCACAATATACAGATGAGACAAAAAGAGTATAAATAACAGAGTTACAACAGATAAGGACCACAAAAGACGCTACAACAAAATGAAGCTAGCGAATAGTCCATGTGGAAGCAAAATAGGCTAAGTCCAAAAGCACCTAACCTGAAACAACTCGGTCTGACCCGAGTATAAATTACACGGATCAGTCTAGCTAAACAAATCAGTTAAATAAACTGAACAACAATAAACCTGCAAGGTTACAAAGAATAATAGATATCTCTAAAAGAGATAACACAATCATCTAACGAAAGATGAATCATATAGATCAAGCCTCATATCATCGGCAACATATAGAAACAAAGGATAAGAATATCCCAAAGCAAGCCATAAGGCAAACAACAAATACCGATAAATACGAGTTCCACAAGGTAGACGCAATATTTCGTGTGGCTCTAAAGAACCAATACAGAAAAGCAATACCTAGGGGATATACATATAAATGAAACATCATGAGCGGTGGTGAGTAAACCACTCCGATATCTCTTGAGCGGTGGTGAACAAACCACTCCAATATCTCTTGAGCTGTAACAACCCGCATTTTTATCGATTTTACATTTAAATATTTTGTTTAAATATTTTGTCGTTAATCGGATATTGGTCCGAAAAGCTACTTTTTGCAAACGGTCAAATTCGGACTCGTGACCACTTCCATTGAGTTCGAAATGTCGTTTACAAGTTTTTTAAGTATAAACATCGATAGGTTTGGAGTTAGCGAAATTTCACTAACTTTTCCCGCTTTGGACTTTGGGTTAGT
The DNA here is from genome assembly GCA_030765085.1 of Allium cepa. Lineage (NCBI taxonomy): Eukaryota > Viridiplantae > Streptophyta > Magnoliopsida > Asparagales > Amaryllidaceae > Allium > Allium cepa. Next base: position 289,972,158 of record CM060934.1, read on the forward strand.
TTAGCCTATTAAGCCCAAGTTCCAACCCCCTTCTCCTTACTCTTCATAAATTTCCTAACTAACTCAAGCTTGGGCATTAATGGTGAAAAGAATGGGAAATTAAAACTCCAAGCACAAATTCAATTGCAAATCCAACATTCAACTCCAAATTCAAGTAGAAGATATTGGATTCAAGCTTTGGATTGCTTCTCCTTGCTTTCAAGCTTCATCTTCATAAACTTTAGTGCAAAGGTGAGATTTTTATCTCACAATTCTAGCCTATAACTATATTGGACTATTGGGAATGATTCCCTATCATTTTTGCATGCATATTAGCATTTGGTTTGGATTGGATTGGGGAAAAACCCCAATTTTTAGCGTATTGGTGAATTTTCTGCACTTAGGTCGTTCTGGCCATTTTCGTGTGTTCGGAGTTAGGTCGCTCGCGACCTAACCCTTAGGTCGTTCGCGTGTTATCGCGCTAGGTCGCACTGCCTTGAATTTTCACTTCGGAGTTAGGTCGTTTCACGTTAGGTCGTATGGGGTTTAGGTCGTAGGTCGTTTCTGGCCTTAAATCCCCTCTGCAGCGTTAGGTCGCTTAGCCTTTCCTTGTTAGGTCGTCACCACTTAGGTCACGACAAATGTTAGTACGTTAGGGCCTTAGGTCGTAGGCCTTAGCTCGCATTTGAGCTTAGGTCGTAGGTCGCTAGCTCGTAGCTCGTATTTGAGCATAGGTCGTAGGTCGCATCACCCTTAAGTCGTTCGACCTGATGCCTCTCTTAGGTCGCGCATCCCTTTAGGTCGCTAGGTCTTAGGTCGCGCATCGCCTTAAGTCGCTCGACCTGCTTTCACCTTAGGTCGCGTCATCTTTTAGGTCGCGTACCATACTTTAGCCCATTGTCCCTTAGGTCGCTTGTACCTTAGGTCGGCCTCGTTAGCTCGCAGATCCTCTAGGTCGCGTGGCCTTTAGACCGTAGGTCGTTACTTCGTAAGACCTTAGGTCGCCTCACCACTTAGGTCGCTTGACCTATTCAAATGTTAGGTCGCGAGTTCCTTAAGTCGCTCGTCTCTCTTAGGTCGCTCGCTTCGGCTAACTCGCGAACACCACTAGGTCGTTTGACCCCTTAGACCCCTAGGTCGCAACCATTAGGTCGCTCGACCCTATTCCTCTTAGGTCGTTAGACCTCATTTTGTCTTCACTAGGTCATACCGTTTTGGACGGGGCGCTGCCCCGCAACTCGCCGGGGGCGGTGCCCCCTGGACCCCCGCGACCTGACCGGGCAGGTCGAACCCCGTAAGCGGTGGCGTTGCCCCCGCACCCCACCTTGGGGGATTGCCACCCCCCCGGACCCCCCCTCCGTAGGGGATCTTATCTGAAGAACATTGAGATGATTTCCTTGGATTTTATTCACATCTCCGTATGCGATTTTTGTGACTGATTGTTTCTACAATTGCTTCTGTGTTTTGTCACTTTATAATATAAAGGTTTCAATACTAGTAGTAAATATCAAAACTCTTTTAACAAACAATTTCAACTCTATTTTTAATAACAAAACTCTTTTCTTAAACCGTTTTCCAATCTATTAGTATATACAAACCTTTACCTCACTCGGATGAGAAATCTAATTAAACGACTTAGTAAAACAAGTGGTATGAAACGCTTGCGTTCACTTCGTCGGTTAATTCTTGGACTTGTTCGATTGAACCTCTTGTGACAATTTTATTAGTGAAGATTTACAGTTTATTCGTAAATATTTAAGTTAAGCAAGTGGTTATGGGACATGATGTTAAACTTCTATATTTACTAGCTTAGTGTAATTGACACTTCTCGTTGATCATGACGATCATTTTGATGATTTAGACTAGCAACTGTGCGATGTCTCTTGTTTGCGAGGTTAGACTAGACACCACTTGTGTGATTTCACTCACACATACCTTTTTGATTTTTGGTTAGTCTAGACCTCATCTGTGTGATTTCGACTCACACATGTGGGGTAGCTCCCCATGGTCTTCGGACCGTCATGTGATAGGCCTCTTTCCCTTTTTATGATTTCTGGATTTCTTGTGTTGATTTCTGGAATTTATCTCTTTGACTTGTCATGAGTACAAGTTTAGGGTATGATGCCCTCTTTGGATCTTTGAGAAGATTCTTGTGATATTGATTTATCTCTTATCGGTTGATCTCCTGTTGATCAGTATTTGCATACTTATAGTAGTATGTCAGTATGGATATTTTATGTTTATGCCATATCTTTTATTTTATATCATGTCATCTGATATTTATAGCTAGACTGATCCGTTTATTATTTTCTCAAATAATACTCGGGTCAGACCGAGATGTTACAAGTGCTTCTGCTTGACTTCTTCCCGGGATTTGCTACTCTGACTTTTGGCTAACTATTTAGATTAGCAGTTTTTGTTGTATACACTTGAGATATAGACTCATAGTTGTATTCTATTGTATAGCACGTGTTGCTATTCTTTTGTATTATTGTGGATCTTTTTGACCACTACTCTGATGTACACTTTCATGTGTTAGTTATATATTCATATCTTCTTCCGCCCTTGTGATATGGATGTCTGTGACTGATTTATGTTATGCTTATTTCTATGTTTGTTTCCGAAGATTATTTTATAGCCACCGTGTGATAAGAAATTACATGGATGGTCGCTCCTCAACAGCCTTATTCTCCGCGCTAGTTGACAGCACTACACCGTAGTGTTCTTGGCTAGCGTGGGTATAGAGGTGGGGCGTCACATGAGCGGTGGTGAAGAAACCACTCCATTTTCTCTTGAGCGGTGGTGAAAAAACCACTCCATTTTCTCTTGAGCAGTGGTGAAGAAACCACTCCGAAAGCAATACTAAAGATAACCGACAACTCCAAATATTTTAGCGAGTCGGGGCAAAGGACCAACTCCAAAGGCGATATTTAAAGGAAACAAGCCAGAGGAGACAGTCCGAAGACACTATCCCAAAGGCAGCATGTGTCACAAACTCCCAGAGAGGAATCCGAAAAGTGGTAACGTGAGTCCCATAACCACCCGTTCGCACTAAACGGTTTACTATCCGTTAGTTTATTTCACACTCAAAGCAGTACAAATTTAGCTCATATCATCGATAAATCAAACCCGAAGGCCAAAACGATCAATCGAATAGGTCGGGTATTAATCAGAAGGATAAACGCACAGATTCATGGTCCGTGTTTTGCCCAACCATTTAATCACCTTTCCACTTCGCTCGAAGTGCGAAAGTGTGTGTTTTAAATAGAATTTATGAATTTGAGAAACGAGCCTTTAAATGCGATTTGAGAGATTATTTTATAAAAACCCATGGATGAAGTCAAGAGTAAGTTATCAAAGTCAAAGATGCAATAACAAACACTAAAAAGCAACTTGAATCGATAGAATCCGGAAAAATCAATCAAATATGAAAAATAAACAAACCAGGCAAAACAAAGCAGGTCGGTCGACCGGACTGCAGGGCTCGGTCGGCCGGCCAGATGCAGAAACCCAATTATGGCTCGGGGCAGCAGGTCGGTCGACCGGAGCCTGCACTCGGTCGGCCGAACCTGGTGATATTGCACTTCCTGCCCTATTTCAATGAAAATGCAAATTCTTTTCAATTCCAAAATAATGGCACATGCATACTTGTTAGGAATTCATACCAACACCCATGAAATCAAGGAGAAGTAGATGTGAGTTCAAAACTCACCTTTTTACACAAAACAAAGAAGATGAAGAAGCACAAATGCAAGGAATCAACCAACTACACTCCACTTCAACACTACAAGCTTCAATCTAGAATCAAAGCAAGTATTTCCTAAGTTAGGGCTAGGAAAATTACTGAAACTGAAGAGGAGAAGAGATGGAGAAGATGGAGATGAACTTACCAATGGATTCTCTATGAATTTGGAGCAAGAAATCAAGATACAAAGGAGAACTAGGGCTTGCTAATTTCTTATTCTTCTTCCTTTCCCCCATTTTCAGTTCTAAGCTTAAGTTTTAAGAAATGAATAAGTGAATGAGAGGAGTGGCTAAGCTAGAGGATTAGTTAAGCTAGTGGGCTGAACCCAAACCCAAACCCAATAGAAAAAGTAACCAAAATTCACAAACTCCAAACATAACAAAGATTATACTCAAAAAGATCGCAAACACCATTTTGGAACCAATGGAGGTAGTTTCGAGTTCCAATTCGGCCATTTGCAGAAAGTAACATTTCGGACCAAAATCCGACTAGCGACGCTATATTTAAATTAAACATTTAAATATAAAATCGTTAAATATGCGGGTTGTTACAATTGTGAATAAGTGTATGGAAATCAAAATAATTGTGAATAACAAGAAATTTGATTTAGCTAATAATCAATTGGAATAAACACGTGGGATATACGTATATTATTTTATTCGCATAGCGATTCGATCCAGAATTCGAGCACAGAATTTCAAGATAATTATATCGATCTGAGTTGGAATTTTTCACTCGATATTCGACGGAGAACCCTATTTTTTATGGATTCTGGAAATTCTCTATCATAGTTTATCACTATGCAAGGAGAATGACGGTTTCTGATCGAGAAACTAGATCTGAGTCCGCACTAGAGAGTCGGGTGAACGATACTAGTTCAGAAATGAAATTGTGTAATCGAGTGAGCGATCGGAATTGGTGTTGCGTACGAACGATATATGTGCATCGTGTGGGCTTGAATGGAATAAATATTGAAACGGTCGTAAAGAAGGGAATAAAATGATTTTGAATTTCAGAGAAATTGTTGTTAAGTGGGATACAGGTGTTTTAAAAGAAAAATGGAAATTGGGATTTTTGATTACAGAAGATAAATGAAATTTACTCGACAAAGGTTTGTATTTAAATTTCTGTATGAAATTTGATGATTTTTTAGTCTAGCCACTTGGCCTTTTGTTTTCTTTTGAAATCTGGGGGCATGTAGAGGCATTTTGTAGTTGTACTGATCTAGCCGCGCAAAGGAGACGCTGGCAAAATTTTTCAAAATTTAGAGTTAGAAAATTTTGAGAAAATTTGGATAATTTTAAATTTGGATTTAAATTTAAATTTGAATTGTTGAGAAAATAATATTGCTTGGAGGTTATGGATGAGTTTAGGAAGTTAGTAAGAGTGATAGGGTGTCTTTAATAAAAGATTGTTTTGGGTAAGTTGTTAAAACTATTTGGATTGGGAAATAGTTAACGGGCATTGGACCATTCCTCTTAACTGGTAATTTCGGGGACGAAATTCTTTTAAGGAGGGAGGAATGTGACGAACCGAGATTTTTAGATATTTGAAATTGGAATATTTAATTAATTTTAAATATTTAAAAGTTAATTTATAACTTGAATTTCAAATGCCAATATTTATTGAGTGATTTAATTGATTAATTAAAAATTGGAAATTGGGTAAATGGTTGAATCTGAAATTTTAAGCTTGTTAAAAATAATTTAAAGGCTTTTAAAATTTATATTGATAGTACTGAAGATAGTAAAAGTGTTAAACTTGAATTTGGAAGTGCTTTGTTAAATTTCGAAATTATATCGTTTAAATCGATATTTAAAAATAACCTTTCGAGGTACAGTCTAGAAATTTGACGAAACATGTTCCATTGGATCTGTAGTAGTGTATTATTATCGGATTCAATTTTCGTAGTGTTTGGAGTGATCGTTTGGCCGTACGGTAGATAAACGCGCTAAAATCTATATCGAAAATTTAATATTATAACTGGGTTCGAAAGCTATCTTCTCCATACGATCGAATTAGGACTCGGAACCATTTCCATTACGTTTGGAATAAGGATATAACATTATAAACGCTTGGCGGCACGCCTCGATAGGATGTAAATATTAAGCTTCCAATTCAAGACGTTTTGAATTTGAATTTAAATCATATATAAATTATATACTGCCTTGAAAACACTATAGCAAGCACTGACACGTAAAGAAAATTTTAAAACACATGTTCACAACTATAACATGCATCCCCTTCCTCTTTGTAAAATCGAAACTAGATAAAATAAATAAAAAGAAAACAAAAACTATAGAAGGTTGGAAAAAATATAATGGTCGATGTTTTAAATTGAAGTTCAAAATCGAAACCAAGTTCTAATGGTCGAATGATAGTTCCCTCTTTCTAAAATAAATTGCGAATCACAAGTCGCGGCCATCCCTCTCTGAACGAAATCAATTCGTTCGAATTCGAATTCGATTTCTGCTTTTCGTTCTGTTAATTTTCAAGATGAGGCGTCTCGCATGCACGTTCGAAAGATTTAGCAAGATCGTTCGAGGCTCGAAGTAGTGTATAGTCGCATACGATTGGTCGGTGATGAGAGCTCAAGTATTAACTCGAGTTGCGAGGCAATTTGAAGATGGCCACCGTGAGGCATCGATGGTGGGAGGAGGATAATTCATGCACGCGCGAGGCCATGCAATCGAGGGTGTTCAGGCGTAGTGCTGGTCGGCGACCAGGGCTTTGGGTTCGAGCGATTATCGGGGGGTTGCGGGGTCGTGGTCGGCATTGCAAGTTCCAACGAGGGGTTTGGGAGCCTGAGTGCTCGAATCGATCAAGTCAATAAGGTGTTAAACCATTGTTTTAAATTTATTCTTATATATATCAAGATCAAGGAAAATATATATATATACATACAGTGATATATATATATATGCAGATTTTTTTTTCAAAAATATATATATATATATACAGAAAAATTTTATGAACAGCAGAGAAATTTAAAATCGGTAAGTTTATAAACCAATTTATTTGCTTCAAAGATATGGATTTATATATGTATATGTATATAGGCTATAAAATAGATCTTTGGGGTTATTTACAGAAAAGAAAACAATTTTTTATTAATATAAATATATATATATAGGGATTTCAAAATGTTTGAGTTCATATAAAAATATATTTTTCTATCTATATAAATTGTTTTATAAGTAGCTCAAGAATAAATAGTGTACATAAATACCTATTTTCCTTCCTAAGTTATTTTAAAATAATTGATTAAGGAGATAAACTAATTTAAATAAACTTATTAAAAAAATTGTGACTAAAAATTCATTATCATAGAAAATTAGTTTAAAAATCCAATTATCGGTTTAAATTAAATTTATAATTAGTAATTTATTTTTCGATCAGTTTAAATGTTAATGAATCATATAATTTGATCACAAGGTCTAAATCGTGGAGAATCAAACCGGTATGGACCGGATTGCGAATCAAAAATAAAAGGTGAGTTAATCTCAGTCATTTGGAATACCATTTAAATTTATATAGTTAAATTTAAATTATTGATTGAATGATTGAATAGACTGAATGTGATATTATATAATAGTATACATATATATTGGAGTGATTGATTTCCCACATCATATAGAGGATGAAACCCTATGCGCCCCACATAATAGAGGATGACTTTTATACTGCAATATCCCACCTTGAAGCGGGATTGGTATTTTAAATTGTTGTGCTAACATCTGTGGATGCAGTAAAAACAGGTTAGAGTGATCCAACTGGATTCCTCAAAACGTTGAATTTAATTTATATTCAACGATGTGATTTACGTGATAATCTACGATGATTATATTGATTATATTGGTAATTGAAATTATTGAATGTTATGGTTTGGCTGAATATATTTGGATATTTTAAAGATATGAAAACTATAAAAGATTTTATTTTGGAAGGAGATATAAGAGAGAAATATTAAGTAAAATAATTTTAGATAAATTAAAGAATGAATTGGGAAAGAATAAAGGTTTGATTTTTTTTTAGATTCTATTAAATAAATACTGGGTATGGAAAAGAAAAATATAGAGATTTTATATAAATAAAATTAAAGGAGTTTTGGAGACTTATGTGATATTGCTTAAGAATTAAAGGATTTTATTTTAAATTTTAAGATTTAAAATAATTGGGAAGAATTAAAAGGGAGAATATTGAATAAAGAATGAAATGGATATTTTTAGTTTAAAATAAGATTTTGAATCATAAAGTGTGTTTGGAATTAATAGATTTTGAAATAAATTTGGATAAGTAAAGGAGAAATTTTTATATGAAGTAAATTTTGGAAATCGATTTGGAAATTGATTTAGTGTTTGAAACTGTGTTTTAAAGGGAGAAGGAGACTATGGAATTTATAAACTGGGTTTTATAAAGTGAAATAAGATATCAGTAGATATTTGGAAGTATAAATTCACGGTGGAATTTATAAAGGAATGGGTAATTTGTTTTAAAAATAAATAGTGGTTTATTTTTAAAAGTGTGGGAAGGAAAGTGTATTCCATTGGAAAGCCAAGTATATTTTTAAAGAAATATTTTCAAGTATAAGATAGATGTTGTAAAGTGGTTTTACAATGATGTTTTAGAGAAATTTTATTATTTTAATTGTTTCAGAATTTTAAAGTAAATATTTATTTAAATTAACTATAGTAGTAATTACTTTAAGGATTTAGCTAGTATTATGATTTAAAAGATAATTATTTAATATTTGTACCTTATAGAATAATTTTTATTTTAGTTTTGGCTTTAGTTTTACATGGGAAATAAGTATATACTTTTAATAAAGTGTTTTAAATAGTTTTATTTCAAGTGTTTTAAAGTATATTTTTAAATAAGTGTTTTAAATAGTTTTTATTTTAAGTGTTTTAAATAGTTTTTATTTTAAAATGTTTTAAATAATATATACATTTTTGGATAAAGTGGTTTAAATTATTTTAAAAGTCTAAAATATTAAGGCTTGGCGTTTTTCAGTGGAAATAGAACATTTGGGTGGGAATTTTTTTCCGAGAGAGAAAAGTGATTTGAAAACTAATTTTTTCAAAGGGCTGAAGAGTGAAAATATATCTTGCAAAGATATTTTTGGATTAATAAATAATTTGGGAAATTATTTAATCTGATGATTGTTTGTGGATTTTATTTGATAGTTAAATAACCGACTATCAATATTGGCCAATGCGTTGATCGTTTCGAAGAGACCGGGTTCGGGATTTATTTCCCAAAAACCACTTCGATCCGGTTTGAATGTTTCCATGAAGAAGACAAGAGCTTGGAGTCGAAGATGGTGCAGTGAAGTGCAAGGGCTAATCGTTACTAATCCTGAGGGTGATTCCGAAATGGATGTAGCAGGAGTAGTGCCTTCGGTTCCATTCGAACCCGGAACGGACTTGTATGGACGAATGCTTTCAGAACATCTTCCGGAGGACGATGAAAATTCAAAGTGTATGTATGCTAAAAAGGTAACGTATATCCTCGAGCCTCATCAACCGGGAATGGCTAAAACATGGGAGGTGCAAACATGGCTAAGTGGCTAGCAACCAATTAGGATAAGGTCACCCATGTCTAGATGTCCCTTTGTTTCGACTGTGTGAGCGTTGTTGATCCCAACCGCGGGGTGAACTTATTCGGACTATCCAGTAAGAGGTAGCTCCGGTCTTGTGATGTAGGGGATCAGGGAGGATCCTCGGTACGATGATCTAGACCACGTACTGTGACGGGCGGTACCCCAGTAGCCCTGCCATTGCATGGAATACAAACTCCAATAAGTGCATGTACAGTTTTGATTATGCCCATTTATTATAAAATGTGAGATGCAAGCATTTCAGCTAGAATCTATTTTACTTTCTATAGACAGTATTATAATATCAGACGGATTTGAGAAAAATGTTTTGATTATCGTAAGGTAAAAACCTGGCATGTTTATTTGTGGCACGGTCTTACGAGATACCTTTGATTTCAAAGGATTTTGGGAACTTTAATAATCCAATTGGGTGTGTTTTCTTACTCTGGTTTTCCAGACTGACTCAGGTGTTATTTAACTATAATGCTTGGGTCAGACCGAGCATTATAGAGTACAGATTCTGGATGGACTGCTATGGAGCTCAAGAGACCAGCTGGATGGCGAGACGTATCACACGTATTTGATAAATATTCCACTATGTATGATTAACTGTGTAGTCAGTTTTGTGAGGGCAGGTTATGATAACTATCCAGTTGTGTGCTATAAATTTCGTTGTACCCTGATGATGTAATGTATAAACAGATATAGTTCTTTTGTTTAAAGAATAGACATTTATCTATTATATATTGTTCCGCTGCGATGGTGAGATTCTAATATTGTTTCTATTTCTTATTCTACCTTCTTGTTCTTTAACCTAAATGGTCCGTTTTTCCGATAATCGATTGTCCGACATTTAATATAGAGAACGTACGGATGTCGATTTTCGGACGTTGAAAAATCAGGTCGTTACACGTATTCTTTTCCAAACTATATTCACTTTAAAACAAATCACATTCACTTTTAAATGATCGACAAGATATGTTAATTAATTCCTTATTTGAAAATCATCTTATTCATGTCTTTTGGTTTTCAACTTAGGTTATTACATTTTTAACCATATTCGCTTTAAAGTTAAGGATTTGAGTATAAATACTTCAACTTTACATGCCTGAATTTAGAATAGTTTAGATAGTAAAAAAATTGGTTTAAAATAGATTGAAATGGTTTAAATAGTAAAATAGTTTAAATAGATTTAAATTTGATTTAATTGGATTTAAAAAGGATTTAAAGTGGTTTAAAATAGATTAAATAGATTTTAATTATATTTAAAAATGTTTAAGCAGATAAATTTTAGATTGAATATATTAAATTATATTAAGCAGATTTTTAAATAGATTAAATATATTTAAAATAGATTTAATAGATTTAGATCATATTAAATAGATTTAAATAATATCAAATAAATTTAATTAGTTTTAAAATAGGTAAAATAGATTAAATCAAATTAAATAGGTTATAATAGATTAAATATACTAAAATAGTTCTAAATTGATTAAAAAAGTTTAAATTAATTTAAAATAAATTTCAAAGTTATATCCAACATTTCAATAACTCGATTCTGATGTATTCATTTAATGTTGACCTCAACTTTAAAAAAATTCAAATTTTCAATCCTTTGAACTATTCATAAAATTTATTCCAATTTCAGTGAAAATAATTCAGCTTATATAAATCAATTTCTATTTCAAAATACCAGTTAACTAAATTCAAAATTCCAAAGATTCAAAAATCATTTAATTTAACCAATGCATTGTCCGTATATAATTTTCTACCCTAGGGTCAAATGATACGAATATTTATCATTTCAATCGACAATTTAAAATTTTACGGTTATATATCATTCCAAACCGCAATCCCGAATTATATAAAAAGCCATAAAATCACTCGAATATTTCAAACCATAACGATTTTTTCCTAACCTATAGATCGTTCGGGTATGTATCATTTTAACCCATAGGGAACTTGTAGTTATAACGATATAAAAAACAACATCCAGTTATCGAATATCAATAAATCAAACATACATCACACTCGTCAACCAAATCAATCAATGACCATCAATAGATAACTGATAATTAATACAGGTAATAAATTGACAATTTAAAATTCAATATTAAATTAAATGATAATTAAATGCAATAATAGTCAAATTTAACCAGAATGAGAATTTAACAGACCAAACAGCAATCAATAAATTTTTAATCACATCACAAATTTAATTTAACTAACATAAAAAAATTTAGAAGTTGTGAGTGGGTTAAAACACTCACCTTCGATTTTAAATCGAATTAAAATCCAAAATAGCCCAAAATTCAACCCATCTCAGAATTCATCCAAACCAATGTCAAAGTATCCAAAATTTCAATACGATCCCAATGCTAGAAACCGCGCATGAGTTGGACCTCATATGTAAAAGTTACATATGTTAGAATGATTTAAATCGAAGTTTAAATAAAATTAAATTAAAAGATGATTACCCAATGGCACGTAGCCACGTCATCCTCTCCCAAACGCCCAGAAATCCTAGCCTACATGAGAAATGCGCTCGTCTCGATCTAGCTTGACCTCAGCTGCCAGCGATTATCGCACGCCGCCGACCTAAGTTGGCCTCGCCACCACTGGCCGCAACCTCCCCCACGGCCTCGCGACCCACCATCGTCGCCACCCCCGCCTGAAAAGCAAAGTCGCCGCTGAAAAAATCAAGACCTAATCAAATTTTTAGCACTGATCTAACCATTAATTCGCCAACCCCATCACTAAGATGCAATCCCTTTGGCTTACTCTACAAAACTACACCTTCGAATTGGCGAACCGTCATAGTTGATTACGATGCAATGAATGGCCGATAATTAATGCCCAATTCTGGCTACACGGAAACCCAAATCGAAAAACAAACTGTGGATTTTACTTAAGCTCATCGAGAGCTTCAAATCGATATATAATTCGATATATTTTGAGGTGCTTAAATTTTTGATTTGATTTGCAATTGAATTTGGAATTTGTTTGGTTTGTCTGCCATTGAGAAGAAGAAGCCAGGGAGAATTGTATGTACAGACAAATGAAAACAAGAAGTAGCTAGGGTTTATAACGGAATATTTATAGGCAGATCAAAATGGAACAAATGGATCGGAATGATCCGAAAGTTGAACGATAAATAACACAAAAAGCCCATTTTGTTCCCAAAACAAAAATGGTTCATCTAGTATATCAAAATAGATGTTTTCGATTATTTTAAACTTAATCGAACAAATTTTAAGTCCAAATTCCATCGTTTGAAGAAGTTAGCTTAAAATCATTCGATTTCAAATTGATTTCAATTGAATTTAATTAAATTGATTTCTACATGTTTCCTGATCAAATGACAAGTTTGATCGTCACGAAACTTGAAATCCTACAATAAATCACCGTTACGGATCCGATAAAACTGGTTTCGTCGAAATCCAAGTCAATGGCCAAATTGCTATTTTTACGTTAATTAAATAAATTTATATTCAATGAATTATATCACTTTTTTAATGAAAATTTAATGACTTACAATCTCTATTATTTTAGATTACTTGGCACTTTGTAATCATTTAAAAAAAAATTCTATATCAATTCAATATTGCACAAATTACAGTATTTAATTTCATTTTCAAATAATTCAGTAATTATAAATTTAAATTTCAATAAATCCATTTATTTGATTGTCAAATCTTGTTATTCAATCAATTATCATCTTATAGGTATAAATAACATTGGTTTATATCTTAGTACATTAATATTCTTCAATTTCATCTTGATTTCTATCAACGTAATATTTAATTTCATTTGATTGCAATTGGTTTCCACTTAAATTTAATGGACCAAATAAATAGGTAACATATAATAATTGCCACCTTATTTCATTAGTTTATTCAATATTTACATTTGTTTTCCTATAATCAATTTATACCAAGTATAACCTTTCAATCATTCCAGTTAATTGGAGTTCCATTAAACTTGTTAATAATTAACTTAAATTGACATTGCTACATTTCATTCTATTGACTATTTCATTAATAAATTACAAATTTTTATTTCTCTCAATATTAAATCATGAAATCTTATTAAATTAACTATTTTTAATTATCGAAAATTACTGGTCGTTACACTCTTCTCACTCAAAACTTTTTTTCCTCGAAAAGGAAAACGAAGGGATTTCGTAATCAATGTATATTATTCAAAATATTAACTTTATAAACAAATTAATTTACATAATTGAATAATTTAAATAAAATATATCAATTTATAACAATTAAACATCTTTATATTCAAGTTAATAAAATTCGGAAAACATTTCACAAAAAGATTTCTAAGTCCAAAATTTATGAAAAATTTTGGCAGTGTCTCCTTTGTACGGAGAGGTTTGGGAGAATAATAATATCAATAATGACGATATATATCATATTTTTCTAAATAACATATCCCAAACAATGGGAAAAACAATATAATATCGCTAGAAAACCATAATCCGAGAACGTACCTGTTTGTCGGGCAAACAACGCTTAAATTATGAAACCAAAAGCAGTAGCAATTGCTTCCATACCTGTATTTCACTCATATAATCCAAAGAAGTTAATAATTATATAAAAGAGAAATATTTTAAGTTGTTTTCAACTAATAACAAAACAAATCACCACAAGATAACAATAATAACTTACAAACAAACAGTAAAAACATTATTTCAACAAAGAAAACAATCATCCATCCATTTCAACCGAAACAAATGATTTATTCGGGTATAGAACTTCTAATCATATAAAGATGATAAATTAACTACTAGGTAAACCATACACTCAACAGTCGTAGATAAGACTCAATAGATTATTTATACATCTCTATGTAAAATAGAAGTATCCTTTCCCAACCAATCCATAGGCCCAACAAACAACGAATTCAACACATTTTTAAGTTTACTCTATTTATCTTTTCATATCATCTATTGTACATTTTTTTCATACAATGATTTTCTTTAATTCACATTCATTACTTACAAATTTTTAATTCTCATACATTCATGTAAGGCTAATTTAATTAATTACATTCTTTAGTTACATAAGTTATATCCATTTCAATTATCTGAATCATAAATGAATTCAGGTATTGTGTACATTTTATTTCAGTTTACTTCACATTTTCAATTTAGTTTGATTTTCTTTTCTTATTGTTTTTTTCATTTTCCTTTTTTTCCTCATCATTTACTTTTCCTTTGTCATTCATATAGTGTTTATTTTCAAAAATTTACATTTATTACTTACAAAGATTCATTTCTCTTTTATTCATACAATGCCATTTTCTTTCATCTTATTTTTTACATTCATTGCTTCAATAAGTTATTTTCATTTCAATTATTAGATCACATATTATTAGGTAAGTTACTTTACAATTCAATTTACCATTTATAGATTATTTCTTTTCACATTCATTTTCCTTATATATAGTGTTATTGAATATTAACTCCATTTCTAGATCCTTTCAATGTTTCTGAAGTTACAATTATTCAATTTATATATTACACATAAATTATAAAAATGCTTTAACATTAATTTAAGTTTAAAATCTATTGCTTATAATATTCCCCTTTTCTATTAAATCTGATTATAGATAGCTTAGTTGTTAACTTAAGTTTATAACCATTTTTCTTACATTATTCTCTTCTATTACATTTAATTAGTAACATTTCACTATTAACTCTAGTTTATAACAGTTTGTAATATCGAAATTCTTATTTATAAAAGAAATTCCATTGAAAACTTCCATTTTTTTTCAAGTTTTACTTCCATGATATTCCATCACATTTTCTTATTACATTTCAACTTTTTAATATTTTGGTAAGTTATATATTTTTTTTAAGAATGCAATTGAATATTACCCAAGTTTCTCTTATATATTTAGTTAACAAAATGATCAATTGTTTCCATTTCTTACTTTCATTTCCATTTTATTTACAGTTTACAAATTTTTTTGAGACAAATGTGTGATCCTCTAATAAAAGAGGAGAGCACACATGGAACACTATATATAGAGCAAAAAGGATGGAGCTGCCAACATGCCTGGCAGGTGGCAAGACTAAAAAATAGAAAAAAATAAAGAAAAAGATACCCCTCAAATGAGCTCCGGCAAAGCCACCGCCCATTACACCCTATTACCGAGCTCCGGCAAGGCCACCATCCAATAATAGGGTGTTAGAGGTATCTAAAAACCTAGTCACACAAGAAAGAGTATCCAAAGAGAAGAACTCCAATAGGAGGATCAAAATGAAGAACTCCTCACTGAAGACCTGGAGTAACCAAAGAGAAATGCCAGACACAATCCGAATCCCTGAGAAAAGCAATCCTGACAACCTGCATAAAGCTGAAAGCTATCCTGCAAACCAGATAATAGAAAAACCAGCAACCTACCTAAACCAAACCTGAAACAAAACTAGGGAAACAAGTTAGAATGAATCACATATATGTATATAAATGGAATTTATATACATATATGTGAGGAAAAAAGCCAAAGAGTGAATTAAAGCAAGGATAAACTAGAACCAAAAACTATCTATTCTAAAAAAGTAAAGGAAAAATGTGATAATAAAAGAAAAAGAAGAAAAAAAACAAGAAACTAAATTATGGGCCTAATATAGAGAGGGGATTATGATGCATCATGGGAACATTATTTAAATCAGAATAAGGATTAACAAAAGTATTATTAGAAGCAAAATTATTGATGTTAAGATTGAATATGTTAATATTATTTTTAACCTTGTTAAGATAATCCTTAAAGCAATTATTTTTGACTAACTTATATTTGGGATTAGATATCCAATTTAAGCAGAAATTTGAAATTAAAATTATCAAATTATTATAATGTTGATTTTTATTATTAAAAATCCTTTGATTTCTTTCATACCA
This sequence comes from Allium cepa, assembly GCA_030765085.1. Classification (NCBI taxonomy): domain Eukaryota; kingdom Viridiplantae; phylum Streptophyta; class Magnoliopsida; order Asparagales; family Amaryllidaceae; genus Allium; species Allium cepa. Next base: position 289,988,398 of record CM060934.1, read on the forward strand.
AATGTACCAACAAGAAATAGTGAATAAAGTATCAAGCAAGTATCTAAAACCCTTATTGAACATAAATCTAAAAGAGTTCCAATAGAAAAAACAATCAGAAACTCTAGAACTAATATTAAACTCAAAGATATTAAGGGTCTTAATAAGAATAAAGTGAGTATCCATGCATTCGTAATAAATATGATTAATATCTTCAGAGTGTGTGTTGCAAAAGTAGCATTTATTATCAATGTTAATATTTTTATTTTTAAAAAATTCAATAGTGTAACGACTCGTAAATTTTGATTAATAGATTTGTTAGTTTGATTTAAATTTTGCAATTTAATTTAGGAAGAAATAAAAATTCTAGTAGTTATAACGAAGCAAATGTTAGAAATTTAATGTAGCGATTGAAATTAAGATTTACAAATTCAAAAAAAATGAATTAGAAATTAATTAAAATTATGAAATTTGTCATACTAGGTTATAAGTTTAATTTAGGAAACAAACAAGAATATTGAATTAACTAATGAAATGTTATAATCAGAGGTAGTTGAATGAATTCAATATTATGTAAGATATTTTAGTAATTGGTTGGAAATATAAACTTAAGTAAAAATTGAAATGCTACTAATTTAATATAATAAGAAGGTAAGTAATATAAATAAACGATCGTAAACTTTAGTAAATGAATTAATGTGCAAAGGTATTGAATCAAACATGAATAGCACGAATATTAATGAATGAAGTTTATGCAATAAATTGATAAATGATGGCATTTATGAATGAAATAAGATTTGTAAGTAATATAGGAAAGTATAAATAACTGGGTACAAACTTTAGTAAACAATAGAGTTGCTAAGAAATTGGATTAAGCACAAATACTATAAATGAATAAATAAAATATAAATGAAGTTATGTAATAATGAATGAATGAATGAATACATTGCAATAAAAGAAGAAACTGACATGACATTTATAAATGATAACGAATTTTGGTAGGGAATATATGAGAATTATTGAAATAAGCTTAAAGGTAATTAAAGTTAAATAATTACAATTGATAAGATACCTATTGGGTAGTTAATAAACTTTAATGCGAAAACAATTGAAAACTTTTGACCCAATTTGTGTAGTTAAGGTAGTTTTGATTGGCATTGAAGTTTGTTAATTCTAGAAGATGCAATCAATGTTAATTTTATTTATAATATGACGATTGGGTGAAAAACCAAGATTTATGAATATATTTGAAATTTGAAATTCAATTTGTGGATTTATTACAAATAAGTGAAATTAATATTTATATGGGAAATCAATAGAAAATTTTGGTTATAAATTGAAATATAGCCATTTGAACAAATCTAAGATCAATATAGGAGTATTGGGCAATAAATTTATTATAAGAAAAACCAATGCAAATGTTAAATTAATCAGTGAAACGATTATAATAAATAGTAATTAATTCAAAATTTGTAACTTGGGAATAATGTAGATTAATATACGTTAGTTATTTGGGGTAATGACCAAAATTGGTAATCCGTTTGTAATTAATGATAATAGTGTTGATATAAGCTAATAAGTTTAAATGTCAATGCAATTAAAAGCACATAAGTTGCAATTTTTAGGTTGCTTGTTTATTTAATAAGTTAAAATAAAATTTGGTGAACGATTACAAATAAATCTTCATTGTACGTTGGTTAATGTAAATTAAAGTAACAGTTGATGTAATAAAGGATGGATTGAATTGAAATTTATATTTAATTTAAATGGAAATATTAAAGGCTTATAATAATGGAAAATTTAGGTAATAAAAGTTAGCACAAGTGATAAATAATAACCATATAAGAGAAATAAATGTAAGCATTTAAAATATTAATTTATTTTGGTTTGATGATAACGTAACTGGTGATTTATTTTGTAACAACCCCCACATTTATTGAGTTTATATTTAAATATTTTATTTAAATATTATATCGTTAATCGAATTTTGGTCCGAAAAGCTACTTTTTGCAAACGGTCAAATTAGGACTCGAGACCACTTCCATTGAGTTCGAAATGCCGTTTACAACTTTTTTTAAGTATAAACATCGATAGGTTTGGAGTTAGTGAAATTTCACTAACTTTTCCCGCTTTGGACTTTGGGTTAGTTTAGACTATTAAGCCCAAGTTCCAACCCCCTTCTCCTCACTCTTCATAAATTCCTAACTAACTTGAAATTTGCATTAATGGTGAAGAGAATGGGAAATTAAAATTCCAAGCTCAAATTTAATTGCTAATCCAACATTCAACTCCAAATTCAAGTAGACGATATTGGATTCAAGCTTTGGATTGCATCTCCATTGGCTTCAAGCTTCATCTTCATCCATTTTAGTGAAAAGGTGATATTTTTATCTCACAATCTTGCTTATAACTATCTTGGACTGTTGGAATGAATCCCTATCATGTTTGCATGTACATTTGCATTTGATTTGGATTGGATTGGCGAAAAACCCCAAATTTTAGTATTTTTGTTGAAAAACTGCACTTAGGTCGCTCTGCCTTTGCTAGGTCGTTCGCGTGGAAAAGTCTCGGCCTTCAAATACTCGTTTCCTACCTAAAATGGCCTATAACGTTAGGTCGCTCGGCGCTTCGGTATTAGGTCGTGGGTCGTTGGGCTTTAGGTCGTAGGTCGCAAGCTCCTTAGGTCGTGGGTCGTTCGGTTCTAGGTCGTTGGACTCTTTATATTTCAGGTCGCTCGGCCCTTATCCCCTTAGGTCGCTCGACCTGTTCTGCCACTAGGTTGCATACCCTGCGCTCTCTTAGGTCGCTAGGTCATGACGTTTTAGGTCGCTGCTTCTTTTAGGTCGCTCGACCACTTACTCCTTTAGGTCGTGTGGCTTCGAATTCCTTAGGTCGCTAGGTCGCGACGTTTTAGGTCGCTAGGTCGCGATGTTTTAGGTCGCTCGACCTCGTTTATGACCATAGGTCGCTCGCTTCGTTCTTAGGTCGTTCGGGGTTAGGTCATTAGGCCTTAACTCGTGTGGCCTTGGTTCTTTAAGTCGCTTGGCCTATTTGTTTATTCCTTTAGGTCATAGGACCCTTAGGTCTTAACACCGATAGGTCGCGTGCCCCTTTTTCTCCGATAGGTCGCGTGCCTCTTTACTTCGATAGGTCGCTCGACCTTGCCTTCCATTTTTAGGTCGCAACACTGTTAGGTCGACTGACCTATATACCGTTAGGTTGTTGGACCTATAACCCGTAGGTCGTTAGACCGTTAACCCACTAGGTCGTATGACCTCTAACCTGTTAGGACGTTGCCCCCGCACCCCCACCTTGGGGGGTAGCCACCCCCCCTGGACCCCCCCTCCGTAGGGGATCTTATCCGAAAAACATTCAACAGAACTTGCCTTGTTGAGATGCTGAGTTGACCATTCTTTGAGACAAACTATCTCGGGCTTCTCGGTCGATTTTATGGATTTTTGAATATCTATTTTGATGGATTCATTATCGGTTTCTTTGGATTTTGTTCACGTCTTCGTATGTGAATTTTTATGATTGATTGTTTCTACAATCACTCCTATGATTTTAAAATATGAAGGTTTCAATACTAGTAGTAAATATCAAAACTCTTTCAACAAAATGATTTCAACTCTATTTTCAATAGCAAAGCTCTTTTCTTAAACCATTTTCCAATCTACTAGTATATACAAACCTTTACCTCACTCGTATGAGAAATTGAATTAAACGGCTTAGTTAAACAAGTGGTATGAAACGCTTGCGTTTGCTTCGTCGGTTAACTATTGGACTTGTTCGATTGAACCTTTTTGTGATAATTTTCTAGTGAAGATCTACAGTTTGTTCGTAAATATTTGAGTTAAGCAAGTGGTTATGGGACATGAAGCTAAACTTTTATATTTACTAGCTTAGTGTAATTGACACTTCTCGTTGATCATGACGATCATTTTGTGATTTAGGCTAGACACCATTTGTGTGATTCCATTCACACATACCTTTTTGCTTTTTGGTTAGCCTAGACACCATTTGTGTGATTCCACTCACACATACCTTTTTGTTGCGAGCTGTGACACCCCACCTCTATACCCACGCTAACCAAGGACACTACAGGGTAATGCCGTCAACTAACATGGAGAATAAGGCTGGTTAGGAGCGACCATATATAGCCTTGCTCTAACTATCTATTGAATACATCGACATAGACATAACAATAAGGTCGATATGCCCAATGAATACTTAAAACAAAACCATAGGTGGTTGGATCTATCAGAACAGAATATAACAACTCAAATGTAATATACATCACAGAACAGTAGATCATCATCTACACATATACTGATACATAATAGAGTATACACAAACTAATACCTGTCAAGTGGTATAGCGAACCACAACATACAGACGAGCCAAAAGAATACATATATCAGAGTTACAACAAGATAGGACTACACAAAAAGCTATAACAAAAAGGAACAAGCTGAACAGTCCATTGCGGAAGCAAAATAGGCTAGTCCAAAAGCACCTAACCTGAAACATCTCGGTCTGACTCGAGTATAAAATACACGGGTCAGTCTAGCTAAACATATCAGTTAGATAAACTGAACAACAATAAACCTGCAAGGTTACAATGTATAACAAATATCTCTAAGAGAGATAACACAATCATCTAACAAAAAGATGAAACATATGATAACAAGCCTCATATCATCGGCAACTCATAGAAACAAAGGATAAGAATATCCCAAAACAAGCCAAAAGGCAAATAACAAATACCCATAAGGTATACAAGTTCCACAAGGTAAACGCTACTCATCATGCGTCTCAAAAAGACCAACACCGAAGGGCGATACCAAGGGAATATACATATCAATGAAACATCATAAAATTGCTCGTGCTCAGTACTGTATAAACAAGGATCCATGAGCCCGAAGACTCCAAACCCAATATCACTCGAGCGGCTCATAAAGACCTAACTCTGAAAGCGATACAATAGGGCAACCCAATACCACCCATGCGGCTCATAAAGACCAACATAGAAAGCGATACTATAGGGCAACAAACCCGAAGGCACATACCCGAAGGCAACAAACCGTAGTGGTGAAGGTCAGAGACCCAGTACTGGACACCACTAACTGGCGGAATGTGTCACAACTCTCGAAAAGGAATCCGAAAAGTGTTAACGTATGTCCCATAACCACTTGTTCGCACTAAATGGTTTACTATCCATCAGCCACTTTCACACTCAAAGCGGTACAAAGTTTACCTCATATCATCGATAAACCAAACCCGAAGGTTAAAACGATCAATTGAATAGGTCGGGGATTAATCGAAAGGATAAACGCACAGATTCATGGTCCGTGTTTTGCCCAACCATTTAATCACCCTTCCACTTCGCTCGAAGTGCGAAATTGTATGGTTTAAATAGAATTTATAAATCGGAGAAGCGAACTTTTAATACAATTTGAAGAAATAATTTATAAAAACCCATGAATGAATTCAAAAAGGAATTATCAAGGTTGTAACGACCCGCTATTTTGGACCATTCAAATCGACACTAAAACCGTACATGTACGACTTGAATAATTCAAAATACCGAATTGTTAATTTAATTTGGCAAAACCTAAAATATACAGTAAATAAACCAATCACAGATCACAGACACAGAGTAATATAATGCAGCGGAATAGAAAAATAGTAGTTCATGAAGCTACTATATGCATCAGAGTTTAAAATAAAATACATCAGAATCTCTGGAATACAGAAAAGTCTTCAGTACGAGCCGATGACTTCTCTGAACCAGTCAATCTAGAAAACTGAAAGCTGAAACGATAGTTGGATCTCCAAATGAAGCTCCAATCTCCAAAGGTGAGTCTCTAAAGCTGTATTACTCGGTCTGACCCGAGCGTAAAGCAAAACACAAAACACTCGAGTCAGGATTAACATTCGTATATCAATAAATCCAACTCAAGTGAAATATCAACTGAAATACAAATAACTTAAAGGATGTTTGGGATGACCATCCTCTAAGGGTCCATAGAACTATCTACAGGGTAGAAATATACACTATTACATCGTGGTCATTCACTTAATTTATACTTCAAACCCAAATGTCAAATTCACTTCGAATAATTATATTTCCCAAATAGTATTTATATATATTAAATGCTGTATATGGTAAAGCACTTGCAATTTCCTTAACTTAACAAATCGTTCACATCAACCTGACCTTTCCATTTAAATTAAATTCAATCTCAATTATAAATCTCAAATCTGGATTTGATATCCTAATTACCCTTTCCATTTCAATATGTTTCCATACTTTAAGTATTTAATATTTCCCCTAAATTTCCCAATCTAGTTCTCTAAATACAAATTTCCAGACTTCGTTCAACCTCAATTTCCATTAAATTCAATTAGTTATCTACATAACAAATTCAACTATCTTGGTCCCAAATACATACCAAATTTCTAAACCATTTAATTTCAATACAGTTCATGGCTTAAATACTTAGATGTTAAATTTAACAGTTTCATATAGATTCTTGGTTTTTACATCATTATTATTTAGTTTGAACCTTCCCTTATTCAATACCATTTTAGTGACTTTAAATTACATCTTTCTCAAGATTTCTCAAATTTTATTAAACGTGAAATATCTCATTCGATAAATTTCAAATTGATTTAAATAAATAAATCCTTATCTAAACATCATTTTACAATAACCCAAATTTATTTCTCAACCTTAATTTTTCAATATTATTGCAACATTTATCCGAATAAAATTTACATAAATTATTTATCATAATTTATGTATTTAATCAAATCTTGATTAACTAGATATAATTAACTCTATATTTATCATTACCCTTTATAGATGTATTTAAGAATTTACATTTAATAAGACCATAGATTTTTTTTTTTTCATATGGTCAAAGTGTTATGGCTATTATCATTTCAATACGTACACTAAATGTATACGGGTGGATAGCATTTCAACCCGTAATCCCAAATTTAATTAAACGAAACCCGCTTGGGCCTATTTTTCAACCCATTTTAATTCAAAAATCAAACATAACAAAGGGAACTTGCAGTGTGATGACAGGGATAGTGTCAAAGTAAGTAAACAAGCAATAACAACAATCAATAACAATTCAATAGATTAAATCAAATAACTCCGAAATGATCTTATTAATTCGCATTGTTATTTTTATAATTATTTCTAAAATCTACACTATCATTTCATGTAGATTACAGATTATCACATTTCAGTTTTTCAATTGTCGTTCCATTTCAATTTCAGTTTAGTATTACAACAGTTAATCCAAACTATGTTCAAAGCTTTAAAGTATAACTTATCAATTCCTACGACAATTAATGGGTCAAATTAAACTAATCAAATTTACATATGGCGGGGTCAGGTTTAATCAATCAAGGTCCATCGTATATAATCCGTTTTCTTTGTAAACTATACCACCTCAAATCTTACTAGCAAACTAGTTATCATTTAACAATAGTAATTAACATCCAATTTAAACGACAATCAATCAATCAGTAAATTTTCAACCAATCTGTATTATTATCACATAAATAATTAACCGATAATGGTGTCAGGTGTCATAGGTGAACAGATACAGATGATAGCAGTCGTAACAGTAAACAACTAACAGCAGCATATTTCAATTGACGTTTCAATTGAATCAAATTTAATAAATAAAAGAACGTTAATCGTGAGTGATTGCTCACCTTTCAAGGCTAGAGATGAACGAGAATACAGAAGGTGATACGGATATGCACACTGCTACGGATACTGAAATTAAATTTCAAATCCAAGCAAAACAAAATCGGCACGAATTCGATCGAAGCTAATTGAAACGGATCAGATCAGAACTGAAACGATGAAGATAAATGGTATAAGCGAACTTTTATAATTCATGTACTGAACAAATCTGATATGCAGACACGACCTAAATACTTAATAACTTAAGGACATATTCTATAAAATGTAACTCAATGTATATACACAAATACACTTACAGTAACCTAACTTATTATAACATCAACCATATTATATTACTTATTGTTATACCATATATGAACTAACAGCCGATACTCACACATATAAACTAATGTAAACTTAGTTTATAAAATATGTATTTATACAAAATACTTACAATTTTAAAAATGCTTACATTTTTTAAAAAAAATACTTACATACGTAAATAACATATTTATAAAACAAAACTATATAACAACTTATAAAATAATCCATAAAATTTTTGTTATTATAATGCACTGCAAGTCTGTACTCCACCTATATGAACATACTTAAATTATATGCGTACTAACAAAATAGACACAGACTTCTTCAAATGAACACATGTACTGTCCTTTCCTCCATTTTTAAAAACTGTGACATATATAAACGGCAAAACAATATATTATAAATAAATAAATCACCTTTACTAACCATGCGTATAAACAGACCATACCACTTTTAAAATTTTATATGCGTAAATAAAGTCATATATATATAACTTAACTTATACATCTTAAAACCTATAAATTACGTGAACATCAACATGTATAAAATTTAATCAGAACGAAAATTTACTAAAAAAAAAATCTATATAAAATACCACTTTAAAATATAACAGCTGTGCGTATATGTATAATGTATACTTTAAAACTTACGTAGACGTACATCTCATAAAGCTCATATACATATACTTTTGTCTATAACTAACCTATATATATATATATCTTTGAAGGAAAAACAATTTGATACTTTAAAATTATTTAAGTAAAATATGCAAACAATTTACTACACAAATATATGCAGACATTCTATACTCATATATATAAGACTAACGTGACCTAAACCCAAACTAATCATATGTTATCCTAACTAAGCACGCATACGTTCAAATAATTGCATTTAAAAAAATTGTGCATACAAATAAAGGTGGCTACTCACCAGTTGAAGTGGGAGATGCAGTGGTACCCGAGGCGGAGGTGAGAGTGCGGAGGTGATGAACGAAAGAGGATAGAGGGATGGAAGGCGGCTGCTGCCTGTTATTTTATGCGTTTCTTATGTGTGTGTGTTTTTTTTTTTTGTAGGAGAAGAACAGATTGAGAGGCTTCAGGTAAGGGAAAAATATGTTTATAGAATGAAGAAAGAAAGTAGGAATGTAGAGATGCTGTGATATATATATATATATATATATATATATATATTTTTTTTTTTTTTTTTTTTTGCAGAAGTCTTTAGAATCATGATGGAAGAAAGAAATTAAGGAGAGAAAAGTGCAGCTTATCAAATTATATAAGAAACATAGTGAAACGTACATAAATAAATGTCCTGTAGTGGTGTAAAGTAACGCACTAAAATTAAGGGAATAACACAGGAAAGGACATTTTGAAAGCAAGAAAATGAACAGAGAAAGGAATAAATAAATTATATAGACACATACGTTTCTGACAAAGTTATAAATAGAAATAAAGAAGAGAGAGAGAAAAAGAAATGAAGAGTTATATTAAAACAGAGAAGGAAAGGTGCGTGAATCCATAGAGTTATATATATATAGGTCGAGTAATAAATGGATTTGTTTGCATGGGAGAGTTCTGGAAAGAAGATGGTGGAAATTTGAGAGCAAAATAAAAGGAGGCGGAAGGAAAAAATATATGAACAGATCTAGAAAGATGATGGTAGATTTTTACACATGCAAAAGAAACGGTTTCTCCCGAAATAAATGGTCACTCGTTTGAAACCAGATAAACAAATAAAGTAATCTATTGTTTCTTGCAAGTTATACGTTTTCTTAATTTTATTTATTTCCTAGGTCCCAATACGTAGGCAATTATACTATGGAGAGTAATTATTATCAAACGTTACAAAATTCAAAAGCAAAAGAAACGTTTCGATTTCTAAATGATAAAAGCAAAAGATTAGAACGTATGCCATAAATTAAGCAACAAACGTTGATTCTAAATTTACTAATAATTAGGAGTAGAAACGTTTGATGATGAAATCAGGAAACAAATACTAATAGCAAAACGGCGATGAGTTGAATGAACAGAGAATTCAAAAGTTCAATTGAGCTGTTTGAAATAAAGCACATAACGTTAGCATTGAATTGGGAGTTATAAAACAATGTATTATAAATAGGAAATTATAAAAGTAACGTATGCTATTGGAATAGAAGCCAAAAGAGAAATGAACTTAGAGCTACCGGAAACGTATCTCTTAAGTGAAATGAATGTAAGAGAAACGGTCAAATAATGTTTATAGCTGTAAATTTAAAGTAATAAATTTATATTGGGTAGCACGGTTTAAATCGAAACGAAATAAGGAGAAGCTAAGGAGGCACAATTTATGGTGTCATTAAAACGAACAAATTTATTGCTTCCGTTGTACATCGGGTTCCGAAATACAGAAATAAATATACTTTTGAGATCAGCACGACGAGGCGCTCACAATGGTATACAGTTATCAGTGGTATGATTGAGTTATAAAAATTCGAATTTTTCACTAGTAGAAAAAAAAATGCAGTAGAATGCAGAAAATAAGAACGACGAAGCTATAGAAGTCCGGATTTTGAAAAACTAAAGATGATGCCTTTCTCAGATGAGGATTTAGAATTTTTCTATGTAAAATATTCTGCATTAGAAATTTTTTTTTTTATTATCAACAATTATTAGCTAGCTTGAATTTAATAGAATTACATAATAAATAAATTTTCATAAAATAAATTGAAATTTTGCCATCTGCTATGTTTAATTGGACGTAATCCATATATTAACTTTTTATTTGCAAATTAATTTATTTAAAAATTTCACCATAATCCAATTAAATACGTTAATAAAACGATAAAGTTTATTAAAATCTTACAGGTCGTTACACTCTCCCCCACTCAAAACTTTTCGTCCCCGAAAAGGAAGGAGGTAGGAGAATAAAACAGCCGGAAATTTATAGATTGAAAGATAAGATAAACAACAAATTTTTAAAACTACCCAAATTTATTTGAAATCTTTATTTGAAACTTCATTTGAAATTCAAATTTTCTATAATACTATAATACTTTCAACTCTTATGAAAACAATTACCTGCACTATCCCTTATTTTTACAAAGTTTATTGAAAATATTAAATCCGAAATTAATAACTTCAAACTATTCATAACACTTAAAATTTTATATTAAACAATGTAGTATATAATTAGACAAAATTTTCAAAGGATAAATCCAACAAGGAAGGAAGGTAGATTTTGAAAACAAAATCAAGATGAACAAATAAGCTGAGCAGATAAGGTAGATTCAAAAGAAAGAATCGGGTCCGAATAATTTATTTCAAACCATAAGAATTTAAATTTCAAATATTAATACAAAATTTCTTTGTTGGCAATACCTTTATAATAAAATTCTTTTATATCAAAACCAATTTTTCTTTCGAAAATACTTTTATAACTCAATGTTTTAACAAGTTTATCCTCGTTCTTGCAGACTCTGGCCATGCGTTGATCAGGCGCAAAGCTAGAATTCTTCAAGTACTTAGTAGACTTGTTTCAACACCCAGTGAAAATACTTGAAAAACCTTTTAAAATAGATATGGAAAGTACGATCCAAACAAAACAATCAAACCAAAACCTTTGTCCGATCATGGTTCGCAGATACACAATGGTTACGCCTGGTTCCCCCAGGAAACAATCCATATCCGTAAGCTTTCACAGCCCTGCGAGTTACGCCATGATGACTAGTAGAGTGCAGGATACACAATGGTTACGCCTGGATCCCCCAGGAAACAATCCGTACCCCCAGGCAAGACTCAGCCAGGCACTTGCGCTACTATTCGCGACCTACACAGATTGCAGGATACACAATGGTTACGCCTGGTTCCCCCAGGAAACAATCCGTACCCCTAGGCAAGACTCAGCCAGGCAATTTCGCTGTGCATTCACGAGAGAAAAAGAAACCGTGGGACACGTCACGGTGGGAACACTCGAGTATTACATCCGGAAAACCAAAATCAGAGAGAATAATAACGATAGAATGAATCCACGCTGTGGCCACAAAGCGGATATCAAGCAGAAGGCACTTTCCATATCTTTATTTGGAAAATATATATCATATAGTACCTTTTTCAAATCACTTTCAAATATTGTACTTATATAAAGTCCATATATATAGGATTCCATTTTCAAACGAATACTTTCCAAATCAATAGTATATCAAATCATACTTATATAGACTTCGATTATATAAAATCTCTTTCCAAATTGAGTAACTTTCAAATCAATAGATTTCAAATCAACTTCATACTTATACAAATCCATTTTATATAAGTTCGACCACTCCCAAATCAAGTATTTAATAATCTAAGATTCTCAATTTCAAATTATTTCACTATCAATTCAGTTTCAAAATCATATATGATTTCACCAATTTTCTTCCAAATTAAATATCTAAAGTCAAACAAATACATTTCCAAAATCACCATATAAGTACTGGTTTTTAATTCCAATTTAATTTCAAAACCAAATATTTTCCTCAAAATCAATTACTCAAAATGGTTTCCAAATTTATAATTTATCCCTTTAAACTTTTAAACTATCTATTTCTATTTGAAATATTCAATTTACCTTTCTGAAAACCATTATTCAAAACTATTTTTTTTTTCAAAACATTTCAAACTAAATTTATATTCTTTATCAAACATTTTATACTCTTCGAAATTTCTTAGTTTTTAAAACTTTAGACCTTGACTTGGAAGTGTTCGAACCTTCAAAATAATTAGGGAAATCAAATTTTCAATTCAAGAGTTGAAAATCAACAATAAATCAATAAACCAATTATTAAATCCGAAACTCGAGGACTGATTACCGGTCTCATTTTAAATTGTTTCAAATATATACTTATATCTTTCTAAAATATCAAATTATACTTCGGAATTTGAAATCAAAATCGGTTTTACAAAACACTTGCATAGCGAAGCTATTAAAGTGGCCTCTCCCTCACTCTGAAACTCGAAAATCAATGTCGATGATGCGTGCACTCATCACCGAAATTATTTTCAAGCGACATAAGTGAGTTCTGGACTTCTATTTTCTTGGAAACTTCTTTGAAATTTCTTTAAAATTATTGGAATTCATTTGAGCTTATTTGAAACATTTCTTATTCAAAAAAAATAATTTTAAATCGTATTATTTATATATATTTTCCAAAATCTTAAAACCAATTTCAAAATACCGGAATTCAATTCTCGAATTTCAAATTTAACACTTCAGTTATAAATCATTTTTATATAAATCAATTTCTTATAATTTTTCAAAATTTCAAATCCTTTCAAAACCTTTTTTTTTATATATAGAATAACATTTCTTATTTGTTTTGTATATAGGTATATAATCCTTATGGAAAACATTTTCACTTTTATATATAGAATAAAATCATAGTTGTCAAAATAATAATTTCGATATTTAAAACAAATTTCAAAATGCAAACATACCCGATTTTCAAAGGATAATTTTAAGAATGGATTTCAAAACAAAGATAGAGATTTGAATTAGAGGAACTCCAATCCATAGAATTCTGATTCGAAGATAGACTCGATCGAAGATGAGATAATTAAATTACAAAATAGAAGATGGATATACTTCTATAAATAGCGGGCGACCTTAACCGGGTCAATCGTGATTTCAGGAATATGATTGATGCGGAATTCTAAGGCAAATCGACATTCGATCGCCCGATATAGAATTCGGCATAACTAGATATAGCAGCATTGTAAACCGAGGATACATGAATCTTCGGTGAATCAATGCCAACTGAAAAGGAGATTCACCCCTTTTACAAATCATTCAGTGAAGTTATGGAATACTCCAGAATCGAACGAATATAAATAGGGAGAGACAAGAATGAATTTCGAAACTGAGGGACATTCCAAAATTCAAAGGAAATTGAGTCAAAAAGGAAGAGATTCAACTCGAATGAAAGTGATTCTGTAATGAATTTACGATATATGCTAAGTTTTGACTTGAGCCAAAGCTCTGATACCAACTGTAACGACCCGCTATTTTGGACCATTCAAATCGACACTAAAACCGTACATGTACGACTTGAATAATTCAAAATACCGAATTGTTAATTTAATTTGGCAAAACCTAAAATATACAGTAAATAAACCAATCACAGATCACAGACACAGAGTAATATAATGCAGCGGAATAGAAAAATAGTAGTTCATGAAGCTACTATATGCATCAGAGTTTAAAATAAAATACATCAGAATCTCTGGAATACAGAAAAGTCTTCAGTACGAGCCGATGACTTCTCTGAACCAGTCAATCTAGAAAACTGAAAGCTGAAACGATAGTTGGATCTCCAAATGAAGCTCCAATCTCCAAAGGTGAGTCTCTAAAGCTGTATTACTCGGTCTGACCCGAGCGTAAAGCAAAACACAAAACACTCGAGTCAGGATTAACATTCGTATATCAATAAATCCAACTCAAGTGAAATATCAACTGAAATACAAATAACTTAAAGGATGTTTGGGATGACCATCCTCTAAGGGTCCATAGAACTATCTACAGGGTAGAAATATACACTATTACATCGTGGTCATTCACTTAATTTATACTTCAAACCCAAATGTCAAATTCACTTCGAATAATTATATTTCCCAAATAGTATTTATATATATTAAATGCTGTATATGGTAAAGCACTTGCAATTTCCTTAACTTAACAAATCGTTCACATCAACCTGACCTTTCCATTTAAATTAAATTCAATCTCAATTATAAATCTCAAATCTGGATTTGATATCCTAATTACCCTTTCCATTTCAATATGTTTCCATACTTTAAGTATTTAATATTTCCCCTAAATTTCCCAATCTAGTTCTCTAAATACAAATTTCCAGACTTCGTTCAACCTCAATTTCCATTAAATTCAATTAGTTATCTACATAACAAATTCAACTATCTTGGTCCCAAATACATACCAAATTTCTAAACCATTTAATTTCAATACAGTTCATGGCTTAAATACTTAGATGTTAAATTTAACAGTTTCATATAGATTCTTGGTTTTTACATCATTATTATTTAGTTTGAACCTTCCCTTATTCAATACCATTTTAGTGACTTTAAATTACATCTTTCTGAAGATTTCTCAAATTTTATTAAACGTGAAATATCTCATTCGATAAATTTCAAATTGATTTAAATAAATAAATCCTTATCTAAACATCATTTTACAATAACCCAAATTTATTTCTCAACCTTAATTTTTCAATATTATTGCAACATTTATCCGAATAAAATTTACATAAATTATTTATCATAATTTATGTATTTAATCAAATCTTGATTAACTAGATATAATTAACTCTATATTTATCATTACCCTTTATAGATGTATTTAAGAATTTACATTTAATAAGACCATAGATTTTTTTTTTTTCATATGGTCAAAGTGTTATGGCTATTATCATTTCAATACGTACACTAAATGTATACGGGTGGATAGCATTTCAACCCGTAATCCCAAATTTAATTAAACGAAACCCGCTTGGGCCTATTTTTCAACCCATTTTAATTCAAAAATCAAACATAACAAAGGGAACTTGCAGTGTGATGACAGGGATAGTGTCAAAGTAAGTAAACAAGCAATAACAACAATCAATAACAATTCAATAGATTAAATCAAATAACTCCGAAATGATCTTATTAATTCGCATTGTTATTTTTATAATTATTTCTAAAATCTACACTATCATTTCATGTAGATTACAGATTATCACATTTCAGTTTTTCAATTGTCGTTCCATTTCAATTTCAGTTTAGTATTACAACAGTTAATCCAAACTATGTTCAAAGCTTTAAAGTATAACTTATCAATTCCTACGACAATTAATGGGTCAAATTAAACTAATCAAATTTACATATGGCGGGGTCAGGTTTAATCAATCAAGGTCCATCGTATATAATCCGTTTTCTTTGTAAACTATACCACCTCAAATCTTACTAGCAAACTAGTTATCATTTAACAATAGTAATTAACATCCAATTTAAACGACAATCAATCAATCAGTAAATTTTCAACCAATCTGTATTATTATCACATAAATAATTAACCGATAATGGTGTCAGGTGTCATAGGTGAACAGATACAGATGATAGCAGTCGTAACAGTAAACAACTAACAGCAGCATATTTCAATTGACGTTTCAATTGAATCAAATTTAATAAATAAAAGAACGTTAATCGTGAGTGATTGCTCACCTTTCAAGGCTAGAGATGAACGAGAATACAGAAGGTGATACGGATATGCACACTGCTACGGATACTGAAATTAAATTTCAAATCCAAGCAAAACAAAATCGGCACGAATTCGATCGAAGCTAATTGAAACGGATCAGATCAGAACTGAAACGATGAAGATAAATGGTATAAGCGAACTTTTATAATTCATGTACTGAACAAATCTGATATGCAGACACGACCTAAATACTTAATAACTTAAGGACATATTCTATAAAATGTAACTCAATGTATATACACAAATACACTTACAGTAACCTAACTTATTATAACATCAACCATATTATATTACTTATTGTTATACCATATATGAACTAACAGCCGATACTCACACATATAAACTAATGTAAACTTAGTTTATAAAATATGTATTTATACAAAATACTTACAATTTTAAAAATGCTTACATTTTTTAAAAAAAATACTTACATACGTAAATAACATATTTATAAAACAAAACTATATAACAACTTATAAAATAATCCATAAAATTTTTGTTATTATAATGCACTGCAAGTCTGTACTCCACCTATATGAACATACTTAAATTATATGCGTACTAACAAAATAGACACAGACTTCTTCAAATGAACACATGTACTGTCCTTTCCTCCATTTTTAAAAACTGTGACATATATAAACGGCAAAACAATATATTATAAATAAATAAATCACCTTTACTAACCATGCGTATAAACAGACCATACCACTTTTAAAATTTTATATGCGTAAATAAAGTCATATATATATAACTTAACTTATACATCTTAAAACCTATAAATTACGTGAACATCAACATGTATAAAATTTAATCAGAACGAAAATTTACTATAAAAAAAAAATCTATATAAAATACCACTTTAAAATATAACAGCTGTGCGTATATGTATAATGTATACTTTAAAACTTACGTAGACGTACATCTCATAAAGCTCATATACATATACTTTTGTCTATAACTAACCTATATATATATATATCTTTGAAGGAAAAACAATTTGATACTTTAAAATTATTTAAGTAAAATATGCAAACAATTTACTACACAAATATATGCAGACATTCTATACTCATATATATAAGACTAACGTGACCTAAACCCAAACTAATCATATGTTATCCTAACTAAGCACGCATACGTTCAAATAATTGCATTTAAAAAAATTGTGCATACAAATAAAGGTGGCTACTCACCAGTTGAAGTGGGAGATGCAGTGGTACCCGAGGCGGAGGTGAGAGTGCGGAGGTGATGAACGAAAGAGGATAGAGGGATGGAAGGCGGCTGCTGCCTGTTATTTTATGCGTTTCTTATGTGTGTGTGTTTTTTTTTTTTTGTAGGAGAAGAACAGATTGAGAGGCTTCAGGTAAGGGAAAAATATGTTTATAGAATGAAGAAAGAAAGTAGGAATGTAGAGATGCTGTGATATATATATATATATATATATATATATATATATATTTTGCAGAAGTCTTTAGAATCATGATGGAAGAAAGAAATTAAGGAGAGAAAAGTGCAGCTTATCAAATTATATAAGAAACATAGTGAAACGTACATAAATAAATGTCCTGTAGTGGTGTAAAGTAACGCACTAAAATTAAGGGAATAACACAGGAAAGGACATTTTGAAAGCAAGAAAATGAACAGAGAAAGGAATAAATAAATTATATAGACACATACGTTTCTGACAAAGTTATAAATAGAAATAAAGAAGAGAGAGAGAAAAAGAAATGAAGAGTTATATTAAAACAGAGAAGGAAAGGTGCGTGAATCCATAGAGTTATATATATATAGGTCGAGTAATAAATGGATTTGTTTGCATGGGAGAGTTCTGGAAAGAAGATGGTGGAAATTTGAGAGCAAAATAAAAGGAGGCGGAAGGAAAAAATATATGAACAGATCTAGAAAGATGATGGTAGATTTTTACACATGCAAAAGAAACGGTTTCTCCCGAAATAAATGGTCACTCGTTTGAAACCAGATAAACAAATAAAGTAATCTATTGTTTCTTGCAAGTTATACGTTTTCTTAATTTTATTTATTTCCTAGGTCCCAATACGTAGGCAATTATACTATGGAGAGTAATTATTATCAAACGTTACAAAATTCAAAAGCAAAAGAAACGTTTCGATTTCTAAATGATAAAAGCAAAAGATTAGAACGTATGCCATAAATTAAGCAACAAACGTTGATTCTAAATTTACTAATAATTAGGAGTAGAAACGTTTGATGATGAAATCAGGAAACAAATACTAATAGCAAAACGGCGATGAGTTGAATGAACAGAGAATTCAAAAGTTCAATTGAGCTGTTTGAAATAAAGCACATAACGTTAGCATTGAATTGGGAGTTATAAAACAATGTATTATAAATAGGAAATTATAAAAGTAACGTATGCTATTGGAATAGAAGCCAAAAGAGAAATGAACTTAGAGCTACCGGAAACGTATCTCTTAAGTGAAATGAATGTAAGAGAAACGGTCAAATAATGTTTATAGCTGTAAATTTAAAGTAATAAATTTATATTGGGTAGCACGGTTTAAATCGAAACGAAATAAGGAGAAGCTAAGGAGGCACAATTTATGGTGTCATTAAAACGAACAAATTTATTGCTTCCGTTGTACACCGGGTTCCGAAATACAGAAATAAATATACTTTTGAGATCAGCACGACGAGGCGCTCACAATGGTATACAGTTATCAGTGGTATGATTGAGTTATAAAAATTCGAATTTTTCACTAGTAGAAAAAAAAATGCAGTAGAATGCAGAAAATAAGAACGACGAAGCTATAGAAGTCCGGATTTTGAAAAACTAAAGATGATGCCTTTCTCAGATGAGGATTTAGAATTTTTCTATGTAAAATATTCTGCATTAGAAATTTTTTTTTTATTATCAACAATTATTAGCTAGCTTGAATTTAATAGAATTACATAATAAATAAATTTTCATAAAATAAATTGAAATTTTGCCATCTGCTATGTTTAATTGGACGTAATCCATATATTAACTTTTTATTTGCAAATTAATTTATTTAAAAATTTCACCATAATCCAATTAAATACGTTAATAAAACGATAAAGTTTATTAAAATCTTACAGGTCGTTACAAAGGTCAAATACGCATAAGCAACTAATTGGAATCAATACGCATCGATTAAATTTGGAAAATTAAACGAACAAGGCAAATTGGCCAAAAACAGCATATTCAGACGTCTGAAAGAAGGGATTCAGACGTCTGAATCTGGAAATCAATTTGTTTCCCAAAACAGAATTCAGACGTCTGAAACTAGATGGCCAGGCATTTCCTGAACCTAGGCCAACTATGGCCAAACAAATCGAAAGCGATCGGATGCGTGTTGATTATGGGTTTACGTCAAACGACTACCCAACCTTAACAACACCCCCAAACACTCCGAACAACATAAACACCCACCATATAAGGTTTTACATAGATTTGGCTTCAAAAATCATAATTTGGCAATTTCACCAAAACAATCCAAATCGAAAGCAAAAGCATATGAACAAGTGTTAGGAACCATACCCAACATTAATGAAACCAAGAGAAGTAGATGTGAGTTCAAAACTCACCTTTAACCCAAAAACAAAGAAGAAGGAGCTTAATCACAAGGAGAAGACAAACCAATCTCTACTTAAACTCTACTAGCTTCAATCTAAGATCAAACAAGTATTTCCTAAATTTAGGTTTAGGAATTTCTGAGATTGAAGAGAGAAAGAGATAGAAGATGAAGAAGAGGCTTACCAATGGCTTCTCTTTGATTTTGGAGCAAGATTATGAGCTAGTAAGAAGAACTAGGGCTTGGAATTTCTATTTCCCTTTCCTTTCCACCATTTTCAGTTGGAGTTTGAGTTTGGGAAGTAAGAATGAGAGAATGGAAGGAGAGAAAGGGCTGAGTTGGTTTAAAGAACAGTTTGGGTGAAACCCAAACCCAAAAGCCCACTTAGCAAATAGCAAAATTCGACTTACTCCAAACATATCAAAGCTTATACTCAAAAAGATCACAAACGCCATTTTGGAACCAATGGAGATAGTTTCGAGTTCCAATTCGGCCATTTGCAGAAAGTAACATTTCGGACCTAAATCCGACTAACGACGCTCTATTTAGATAAAACATTTAAATATAAAATCGTTAAATTTGTGGGTTGTTACAGATCTCCCCTCCTTATAAAATTACGTCCCCGCAATTCCTAGAGACGATATTTGTAACAACTACATATACAACATTCAAAAGAAAAGAAAATAAGCTCGAGATGAAAAGATATACTCACCGTTTCTAAGCAAAGATAGAAAACCCTGATAGGATCGCTCAATAAACTCTCTGGTTTCCCAAGTACAGTCATTAGGAATGGCGGACCATTGAACTTTAACGAGCGGCACGTCCTTGTTCCGAAGGTGTCGCACCTCTGTGTCAAGTACGCGAATAGGTTGTTGTACAATAGATAAGTCCGGTGAGATCTCAAGCTCTTGCAAATCAGGAGAGGTAATAACAGGATCCGACTCCCAAAGACAATCCCGAAGTTGCGAGACCTGAAACACGTCATGAATGCCAGATAAATGAGCAGGAAGTGAAACTCTATAAGCCACAGGGCCAATACGTTCAGTAATAGAAAATGGTACCATAAAGCGAGGAGCCAATTTTCCAGTCGTACTGAAACGCATAACCCCTTTCAAAGGAGAAACACGAATAAAAACAAGATCACCAATCGAGAACTCGAGAGGCTTCCTACGGTTGTCAGCGTAGGATTTCTGGCGACTCTGTGCCTATTTCATTCTCAACTAGATAAGATCAATCTTCTCAGAAGAATCACGAACAAAATCTGGACCAAGAATAAGCTTCTCTCCAGATTCCAACCAACAAGAAGGTGATCGACATGGCCTTCCGTATAAAGCTTCGAAAGGAGTCATACCGATACTAGACTGAAAACTATTATTGTAGGAGAACTCTACAAGAGGTAGGTGATCCTCCCAACAACTACTAAAATAAAAAATACAAATACGGAGAATATGTTCCAAGATACGATTCACCCATTCAGTCTGTCCGTCAGACTGCGGATGATAAGCTGAACAAAAATTAAGCGTTGTTCCCAAAGCTTACTGAAGACTCTGCTAAAAATGACTCATGAATAAAGAATCACGGTCACTCACAATAGAAATAGGAACACCGTGAAGTCTCACGATTTCCTTGACATACAAGTTAGCCAAATGCGAAGCAGTCCTATTAGACTTAATAGGGACAAAATGAGCAGACTTAGTGAGGCGATCAACAATAACTCAAATGCTAGAATGGCCCGATCTCGAACGAGGTAGGCCGTCAATGAAATCCATAGAAATCTGATCCCATTTCCACAATGGAATCTCTAAGGGCTGAAGAAGACCAGAAGTATGCTGATGTTCGGCCTTAAAACGCTGACAAGTTATGTAATTACTCACATAACCCGCCACATTGTGCCTCATGCCTTCCCAATAATAAAGACGATGCATATCGGCATACATCTTACTACTACCAGGATGAATGGTATACTTAGAGCGGTGAAAATCATCAAGAATGTCATGCCTAAGCGCAAAATCAGAAGGCACAAAAAGACGGTTCTTCTTGCGAAGACACCCATGAGAATCAATGCTGAAATCCCGCAACGCCTCATCACAGGATCCAGACTCACAAAGCTGAATAAGATGCAACAAATCAGGATCACGCCGTTGGGCATCGGCAATACGATCCAATAAAATGAGTCGAGCTCCCAAACTAAATAATAGAACAGGAGAATCAGAAGATGAAGCTCGATCACGAATTTCACTAAAAGATAGAGTCTCAAAATATCCCATTCGGCAAGACTCATACAAACAACAGCCGAATGTTTGCGACTAAGCGCATAAGAAACACGATTACCCTTACTAGGGGTTCACTGAATATTAAAACCATAAGAGGCAAGAAACTTGAGCCAACGTTGTTGACACAAATTAAGTTCCTTGTGAGAAAATAAATATTTTAAAAATAAAATTTACGATCGAGGAGGGGAACAAATTTCTCCCCAAAAACCATGACGTCACACAAAAAGTGAAATCAATAGCCACGAGCACTAGATCATAAGTGGCATATCTAGTCTCGGTAAACTTTAATGGTTTAGAAACATAAGTGATAGCACGTTCTCTTTTGCAAGGGAACGACATCCAAACCAATACGATTAGCTTTGGAACAAAAGATAAAGTCTTGGTTCCCTTCGGGAATCCCAAGAATAAGAGTATCGGAAAAGAGTTCTTTTAAATAATATTCTTTTTCGAAAAGCTAAAACTTCCAAATTTAAAATCATCTTTATGTAATCATTTTTCTAGAAAAATTTACTTTTTATAAGTCAATTTATTGCTGTCAAATTGTCTCATCAAAGCGTTTAGGAGATTCCTATCGATAACGTTGATCAAGCGCATCGACCAGAATTCTTAAAGCACTCAATGGGCAATACAATCACAAAATCATCTTCTATATAATGAAAATGGCTCTTAAAAACTTTATGAATACTCTTTATTCGTTTCAAGAACAAAAATCCTACTTATAAATATCTTATGAAAAAGATTTGCAAAATTTTAAATTGCTAATTTCATCCGAAATCAATAAATACAAAAAGGGAATCATCGAGATATTCGCAAAATACTCGATTCATAAAATGGATGAAATGGGATAGACAAATTGAATGACATATTAAATCATTCATAAGAATCACAACGAGTGCGGAATGCGGTAAGTGGAGTGCTAACCTGTAACAACCCGCATATTTATCGATTTTATATTTAAATATTTTATTTAAATATTTTATCGTTCGTCGGATTTTGGTCCGAAAAGCTACTTTTTGCAAACAGTCGAATTGGGACTCAAGACCACCCCCATTGAGTTCAAAATGACGTTTGCGACCTTTTTGAGTATAAACTTCGATATGTTTGGAGAAAGTTGAATTTTTCTACTTTTCACTTAGGGTTTTGGTTTGGGCTGAGCCCACTTATGTATTCAGTTCCAACCCTCTCCTCTTCATTCACTTCTTTTCTATTTTCCTAATACTCAAGCTTTTATGTTAATGGGGGAAAGGAAGAGGAAATAGAAACTCCCAAGCCCTAATTGCTCTTGATAATCCAAATTCTTGCTCCATTTTCAAAGAGAAGGATAGGTAAGCCTCTTCTCCATCTTCTCCATCTCTTCTCCTCTTTAATTTCAGAAAATATCCTAAACCTAATTTAGGAAAATATGTGTTTTATTCTTAGATTGAAGCTTGTTGAGTAAGAGTGAAGAGTGGTTAGCCTTTCCTTTGCATTTGAGCTTCTTCTTCTTCTTCTTGAGTTAAAAAGGTGAGATTTTTATCTCACATCTATGCTTATATTTATCTTTAATTGTTAGGTATGAATTCCTAACACTTATTCGTGTGCATTTGCTTTTGGTTTGAATTGATTTGGTGAATATTCCAATTTTTGGTGTTTTGGGTTCAATCCTTTAAAAATCATAACTTTGATGTTTGAACATGTGTTTTGGTGATGCATCGAGGAGCCAATAGGGCCGGGTAGCCGTTAGGCATAATTCCCTAAAGTCCGTGCTCGATCGGATGCGAATTGGTGGAGCTTGCATATAAATTTATGGGCATCAATGGGCAGAGCAACAGGTTCGGCCGACCGACCCCCCTGGTCCGATCGACCGACCTGCTTGTAAAAGTGCCGATAGCACTTCTATTTCTGGTTCGGCCGACCGACCCCCCCTCTGGCTCGGTCGACCGACCTGATGCCGAGAAGTTTTTTTTAAAAACAAGGTCTGGTCGACCGAGACCTGAGGCCGGTCGACCGACCTGTGCAATTTTGCCTATTTTCGCCTAATTGCTTGAATTTCCAACTCTAATCGATTTGTGTTGTTTCCCTATTTGTTGTTATCAGTTGTTATTGACTTTGATGACTTATTTTCTTTGGGAATTCAGTGAATATCCATTTCGATGGATTCGGTATCGATTTCTTTGGATTTTTATTCACATCTTCGTATGTGAATTTTAGTGATTGATTGTTCCTACAATCTCCTTTGTGTTTTGTCACTTTAAAAATATAAAGGTTTTCTATACTAGTAGTAAATATCAAAACTCTTTCCTCAAATGATTTCAATACTATTTTAATACCAAATTCGTTTATAAAACTGTTTTCCAATCTATTAGTATATATAAACCTTTACCTCACTCGTATGAGAAATCCAATTAAACGACTTAGTAAAACAAGTGGTATGAAACGCTTGCGTTCACTTTGTTGGTTAATTCTTGGACTTGTTCGATTGAATCTCTTGTGACAATTTTATAGTGGAGATCTATAGTTTGTTCGTAAATATTTAAGTTAAGCAAGTGGTTATGGGATATGAAGCTAAACTCATATATTTACTAGCTTAGTGTAATTGACACTTCCCGTGGATCATGACGGTCATCTTTGTGATTTAGACTAGCAATGTGCGATGTCTCTTTGTCTGCGAGGGAGAATAAACCCCGTTTTGTGGAGTTCCGACTCAATTTGGTGGGGTAGCAACCCATGGTCTTCGGGCCGTTTGTGGAGCTTCGGCTCAATTTGTGATGGTTAGCAACCATGGAATTAGCGTTCCGTTTGTGATACACGTGTTGGTGGGCTTTATGCTCCCGTTTGTGATAGGCCTCCCCCCCCCCTTTGTGATTTCTGGATTTCTTGAGATGATTTCTAGAATTTGCGTTTCACCAATTTTCGTGATTTCCATTGATAAGTTTTATCAATATTTGTGCAATGGTGAATTTGTGTGTCATTGACTTTTGTGATTGACATTGATATTATTGTCAATATTTGTGCATTGGTGAATTTGTGAGTCATTGACTTTTGTGATTGACATTAATATAATCGTCAATATTTGTGGTTTGATGAACGAAATAAGGAGTATGGCATTTCTTTGATTCTTGTGTAGATTTGGTGATATTGATTAATCTCTCGTTGATTTTCAATTACTTATATATATCACATCTTGGAATTGTGATTATTAATGTTTAGTCATATCTCTTATTCTATATCGTTTCATCTGATATCTATAGTTAGACTGATTCGTTTATTATTTTCTTATTAAATAATACTCGGGTCAGACCGAGATGTTACAGGTGCTTCTGCTTGACTTCTCTCTTGGGATTGATTTCTCTGACTTTTGGTTAACTACTTAGATTAGTAGTTTTTGTTGTATACATTTGAGATATAGACTTCATAATGTATACTTTTCTTTTGTGTAGTTCATGTAACTATTCTTTTGTGATATTGTGGATCTTTTTAGACCACTACTCTGATGTACACTTCCTAGTGTAATATTCATATCTATTTCCGCCTTTGTGATATGAATTGTCTGTGACTGATTTATGTTATGTTTATTTCTGTATTTGTTTCCGAAGATATTATAGCCACTGTGTAGTAGCTTTGAGTTTGTGTCGGTATGTCGGATTTCCTCTTGATAAAGTATTGCATGTTATACTATCTGACATATCGATGCTCGCACAAAGCAATTACACGGATGGTCGCTCCTCAACAGCCTTATTCTCCATGCTAGTTGACAGCATTCACCGTAATGTTCTAGGCTAGCGTGGGTATAGAGGTGGGGCGTCACATAACCTCCGCACTCGTAGTCAAATGAAAACTGGTGGCAAGGTCGAGCTGAAAACGACCTTAACACCACTCAAAAGAATGCTTAGGTGATAATCCTAAGACAAGACCAAAAATACTAGAATATTCTCAAACTACATGAATGAGAGAAACAACACTCTCCTCACCATGAGGGCTTGAAGAATAAAATGATGCCATCAAATTGGAATCGAAATCACAAAGAAAATAGAAATCTGTTTAACAGATTGAAAATGTCGAGGATGAATAGTCCACTCGGGATATAGGATATGGCTTCATAATAATTAAGTCAATCCTTTAAAAACATCAATTCCGAAGCCTAAATAACGCATAACATGCAAATTGGCTCGAGAAGAAAAACCACATAAAACAACCTCGACATCAATACAAGCAATTTGAGCATTGCAGATCCACCAATTCGGATTCGCAATCCTCAAAGAAGTAACCATACAAGAAACATCCAAAGACAAAGAGCTTCTTCGATACGAAAGAATGTGAAGCCCCCGTGTCGAAGAGAACTCGAATACAATAGTCAAGAAATAAAATAGAACCTTTCAAAACAGAAGGAGATATACCTTTTCCCCGAGAAGAACCTCCAGAAGCATCCGTTATATTTAGCTTTCCTGACAGAAGATTACTCGGAGCAATAGGACAAGTGGAACAACGATGGCCTTCCTTCTTGCAGTAGCGGCAGAAGAGAGGCTTAGGAAAAGCTCGAATCATATGATCAGATGAACCACAATTGAAACACTTCCGAATGGAAGGTGTTCCAGCAGACTGAGACTGAGAATTAGATTCAACAGGCTTTTTCTTCTTGGAAGGGAAAAATTTCCGCTTACCGAATGGAAACTGCTTTTTGTTGGTGTTCTTGCGAACCCCAACATTATCCCCACAATCACACTCCTTCTCGAAGGCTTCGAGATGAAGTGCCGAGTCAACCAACTCCTCAAAAGAAAGCTTAAGCTGGAGTATTAAAGACTTCTTAAGACATTTGTTAAGACCAGATACAAACTTTAGATTCTTCCTATACGAGGTGCTAATGAATTCAAGACCATACTTAGATAAGGCCTCGAATGATGCAACATACTCAATAACGGAAGACTCCCCTTGCGTCAACTCAAGAAAGCGACGGGCTAATAAAATTTTCTCAGATTCAGGAACGAACCTGAGTTCGAATCGCTCCTGAAACTGAGTCCAAGAAAGAGAAGACTCCTCAAATTCAGCCAAAAGAAGCTCGTACCAATCAAGAGCACGCTCTTGCAATAAGCTAGAAGTTTCAAGAACTTTGTCCTGATCAGAAAGATCCATGCGGGAGAAAATATGCTCATACATGCGGATCCAAACTTGGACCTTAAGAACAATCTCGGAGCTCTTAAACAGCTTCCCTCCAAGATGAGAAAAATCATTGCACAATCGTGCGAAGGTGGACTTGCGTGGAGGAGATGTTCGAGTAGGAGCTGGAGGTTGTGTGCTCCTAAACCACACCAAAAACTGATCGGCAGACATATAATCGTCGTCCGGATGAGAGCTACTGGATTGTCCAGCATTCGAGCGTCGTCCTCCGTCTCTTCCAGCCATAAGATGAAAGTTAAGATGAGGACAAGATTATTTACAAGGTAGATATCATTAATCCAAATGTGGGATACTACGGAATGTAAAATGCATTCCTAGACGTATTCCCAAAATTCTATCTACCTCCCAAAAGCACAAAAGGAATAAAGACACACGATGATTCAAAGATTTATATCACTTATACACTTTGATGTACCGTAATATGTGCATCTATTATGTGTTTATCATATTTTGCTCTGAACTCAGCTCTGATACCACGCTGTGACGCCCCACCTCTATACCCACGCTAGCCAAGGACACTACAGGGTAATGCCGTCAACTAACATAGAGAATAAGGCTGGTTAGGAGCGACCATCTATAGCCTTGCTCTAACTATCTATTGAATACATCGACATAGACATAACAATAAGGTCGATATACCCAATGAATACTTAAAACAAAACCATAGGTGGTTTGATCTATCAGAACAGAATATAACAACTCAAATGTAATATACATCACAGAACAGTAGATCATCATATACACATATACTAATACATAACAGAGTATACACAAACTAATACCTGTGAAGTGGTATAGCAAACCACAATATACAGACGAGTCAAAAGAATACATATATCAGAGTTACAACAAGATAGGACTACACAAAAAGCTATAACAAAAAGGAACAAGTTGAATAGTCCATTGCGGAAGCAAAATAGGCTAAGTCCAAAAGCACCTAACCTGAAACATCTTGGTCTGACCCGAGTATAAAATACACGGGTCAGTCTAGCTAAACATATCAGTTAGATAAACTGAACAACAATAAACCTGCAAGGTTACAATGTATAACAAATATCTCTAAAAGAGATAACACAATCATCTAACAAAAAGATGAAACATATGATAACAAGCCTCATATCATCGGCAACTCATAGAAACAGAGGATAAGAATATCCCAAAACAAGCCAAAAGGCAAATAACAAATACCCATAAGGTATACAAGTTCCACAAGGTAAACGCTACTCATCATGTGGCTCAAAAAGACCAACACGAAGGGCGATACCAAGGGAATATACATATCAATGAAACATCATAAAATTGCTCGAGCTCAGTACTGTATAAACAAGGATCCATGAGCCCGAAGACTCCAAACCCAATATCACTCGAGCGGCCCATAAAGACCTAACTCCGAAAGCGATACAATAGGGCAACCCAATATCACCCATGCGGCTCATAAAGACCAACATAGAAATCGATACTATAGGGCAACAAACCCGAAGGCACAAACCAGAAGGCACATACCCGAAGGCAACAAACCGTAGTGGTGAAGATCAGAGACCCAGTACTGGACACCACTAACTGGCGGAATGTGTCACAACTCTCGAAAAGGAATCCGAAAAGTGTTAACGTATGTCCCATAACCACTCGTTCGCACTAAACGGTTTACTATCCGTCAGCCACTTTCACACTCAAAGCAGTACAAAGTTTACCTCATATCATCGATAAACCAAACCCGAAGGTTAAAATGATCAACTGAATAGGTCGGGGATTAATCGGAAGGATAAACGCACATATTCATGGTCCGTGTTTTGCCCAACCATTTAACCACCCTTCCACTTCGCTCGAAGTGCGAAATTGTACGTGTGGTTTAAATAGAATTTATAAATTGGAGAAGCGAACTTTTAATACAATTTGAAGAAATAATTTATTAAAACCCGTGAATGAATTCAAAAAGGAATTATCAAGGTCAAATATGCATAAGCAACTAATTGGAATCAATAGGCATCGATTAAATTTGGAAAATTAAACGAACAAGGCAAATTGGCCAAAATCAGCATATTCATACGTCTGAAAGAAGGGATTCAGATGTCTGAATCCGGAAATCAATTTGTTTTCCAAAATAGAATTCAGACGTCTGAATCCTAACATCCAGACGTCTGAAATGGGCAATATTTTGCCTATTTCCTTTCTGGTCGAAATTTAGCCAACTCAGACGTCTGGAATATAAATTCAGACGTCTGAATCTGGGAATAAATTTCTTCCCAAAAACAATATTCAGACGTCTAAAATGGGCATTTCAGACATCTGAAACTAGATGGCCAGGCATTTCCTGAACCTAGGCCAACTATGGCCAAACAAATCGAAAGCGATCGGATGCGTGTTGATTATGGGTTTACGTCAAACGACTACCCAACCTTAACAACACCCCCAAACACTCCGAACAACATAAACACCCACCATATAAGGTTTTACATAGATTTGGCTTCAAAAATCATAATTTGGCAATTTCACCAAAACAATCCAAATCGAAAGCAAAAGCATATGAACAAGTGTTAGGAATCCATACCCAACATTAATGAAACCAAGAGAAGTAGATGTGAGTTCAAAACTCACCTTTAACCCAAAAACAAAGAAGAAGGAGCTTAATCACAAGGAGAAGACAAACCAATCTCTACTTCAACTCTACTAGCTTCAATCTAAGATCAAACAAGTATTTCCTAAATTTAGGTTTAGGAATTTCTGAGATTGAAGAGAGAAAGAGATAGAGAAGATGAAGAAGAGGCTTACCAATGGCTTCCCTTTGATTTTTGGAGCAAGATTATGAGCTAGCAAGAAGAACTAGGGCTTGGCATTTCTATTTCCCTTTCCTTTCCACCATTTTCAGTTGGAGTTTGAGTTTGGGAAGTAAGAATGAGTGAATGGAAGGAGAGAAAGGGCTGAGTTGGTTTAAAGAACAGTTTGGGTGAAACCCAAATCCAAAAGCCCACTTAGCAAATAGCAAAATTCGACTTACTCCAAACATATCAATGCTTATACTCAAAAAGATCGCAAACGCCATTTTGGAACCAATGGAGATAGTTTCGAGTTCCAATTCGGCCATTTGCAGAAAGTAACATTTTGGACCTAAATCCGACTAACGACGCTATATTTAAATAAAACATTTAAATATAAAATCATTAAATATGGGGTTGTTACACGAGGTCAGGCTAGACACCATTTGTGTGATTCCATTCACACATACCTTTTTGCTTTTTGGTTAGCCTAGACCTCATCTGTGTGATTCCGACTCATCCATATGGGGTAGCTCCCCATGGTCTTCGGACCGTCATGTGATAGGCCTCTTTCCCTTTTTTCTATGATTTATGGATTTCTTGTGTTGATTTCTGGAATTTATGTCATTGACTTGTTATGAGTACAAGTTTAGGGTATGATGCCCTCTTTGGATCTTTGAGAAGATTCTTGTGATATTGATTGATCTTCTGTTGATCATCATTTGCATACTTATACTAGTATGTCATTATGGATATTTTATGTTTATGCCATATCTTTTATTTTATATCATGTCATCTGATATTTATAGCTAGACTGATCCGTTTATTATTTTCTTAAATAATACTCGGGTCAGGACGAGATGTTACAGGTGCTTCTGCTTGACTTCTTCCCGGGATTTGCTACTCTGACTTTTGGCTAACTATTTAGATTAGCAGTTTTTGTTGTATACACTTGAGATATAGACTCATAGTTGTATTCTTTTGTATAGCACGTGTTGCTATTCTTTTGTATTACTGTGGATCTTTTTGACCACTACTCTGATGTACACTTTCATGTGTTAGTTATATATTCATATCTTCTTCCGTCTTTGTGATATGGATGTCTGTGACTGATTTGTGTTATGCTTATTTCTATGTTTGTTTCCGAAGATTATTTATAGCCCCCGTGTGATAAGCAATTACATGGATGGTCGCTCCTCAACAGCCTTATTCTCCGTGCTAGTTGACAGCACTACACCGTAGTGTTCTTGGCTAGCGTGGGTATAGAGGCGGGGCGTCACATATTTGATAGTAACGGAAGTGTGAACGTAAAGTAATAATAGAGTAGATTTATGTTAAGTAATAATTTGTGGTTTTGGGGAATAAAGTTTAAGTTTTGATAATTAAGAAATTAATAAGAAAAAGTATACAAAGTAAGTTATTGAATGAAAATTAAGAAATAATAATAAGTAGAAATTGGATGACATTAATACAAGATGATGAAGTGCAAATTTTAGGTTTAAAATAAATGGTACCCAGGATGGTAATATGACCAATAGTGAATTTAAGAATGGGAATCAACATTTATTTATTTATTTTATTTTTTTTGTTGAATGAATTAATTTGACTTTTAATTTGATAAATAAAAAAATAAATTATATATATATTAAAAGAATGTTTAATTATAGATCCATGTTTTAAACTCTTAAACCAAATTGCATTTTTTTAGATCTGAAAGTTTATATACATATAATTTGCATTTGTATTGAAACAGAAATATTGTATACACATATTATCACTTTATATTGAATTGAATATATCATGAAATTTGAATACTTTGTTGAATAAATTATTTGTTCTTAATCTAATAAATTATAATAGAAGTTTACATATGCTTAACAATTTTTCGATAATAAATCTAAGCTTTGATTTTGATTACAACAATATTTAAATTTGTTACCTAATATATTATCTCAAATGTCCTTATTTAAGGATCTTAAAGGTTTATTATTATATTGCTTAATTTGTCATGTTCCAGTTTTGTTTTGTTAAAAATTTAAGTAAATTTCATTAAGGTAAAAAGGTTTAATTTATATGTATATATGTATTTTTGACTTCAAGTATACATAAGTTTACAAATGCGTTAGACAATTTAATGTGGTATGGAAGTATGCTTTGAATTAATTAATAAGCTTTGGTTTAATCTTTATACACACTTGTATATGTGTTTGTGTGCATGTGTATACATATAAACATTTAATATTTTAATTTCAAATTGCTAAAGCATGATTTAATTTTTATTTTTTTGTCAAACAATTTAAAAGTCAGGTAATATAATATACATATTAATTTATTGTATGTTGTTTATGTTTTCTAGTCATAAAACAACTTGCATGATAATTAAATGTCGTATTAATAAATTGGCTAAAGTGGGAAAGTGGAATTAATCAACGTCGTTACTTTTACCTCCTTCCCTATTAGATCCTTATATGATTGCATCAACATTTATTCTTCTGTATTCCTATATATTGTCACCAATTAATCGTACTTGATATATGTTTAGCAATTTTGACACACAGTTAAAGTATGAATGTATATGATGTATTCAAACTTTTCTGTATCTAGCACTTAATTAATTTAGAATCAAACTAACGAAACGTGTCATTTATTTTTGTCCCTCCATATTCATTCCCTTTCTAATTAATAATTACCTCTTTTTAATACCTGCTACTTTTAAAAAAAAGGGCTGTTCATATTTACTATATTTCAATACCAAGTTGTTCGTATTTACTTTATTTCTAATTAATAGCAGCCTCTCCTTTCAAATCTCTTTGTCCCTAAACCTAACTCTAACCTTATAAATACGATATGATGCAAATGAAACCCTAGCCTCCATTCAATCTCCTTCTATTTTTCTTTTTTTTTCTTCAAATCTCCTTATTATATCTCATTTTAATTTTTCCTTCCTCTTCAAATATTCTTCTTCTTCAATTTTTTTTTCTATTTCAAACTTTCTTCTTTCTTTTCAAATCTAGATCTTCTCTTCCTTTTTCAGTTCTTCTTTTAATCCTTTTCTTTTTCAATTCTTCTTTTTCAAATCTTTTTTTCCAAACCTTCTAAACATACATACATTCATATAATAAGGAGGAAAATTAAAGTAAATCGAAATAAAAGAAAAACTACGGAACAAAGCTTGAAATCAAGAAGAAGCATACGCGTTTTTCACGTGGGAGAGTGGATGTGGCACGGTATTTTATTTTTTTTTAATTTATTTTTGTAAATCTCGATTTCAATTAGTTCTAATAATCATAACTCATGCATACGAACTACGTTTCACGCGCAGTTTTCTCCGCTAGGTTCATATTGAGATCCCAGACACTTTGACGCTGGTTTAGGCGAATTTGGAGACGGTCAAATTTTTGGGTTTAAATTGGATTTAAATTCAATTTAAATTCAAGATGTGAGTGTTTTAACCCACTCACAATTTCTAAATTTTCTTATGTTTGTTAAATTGATGTATGATGTGTTTAAAATTTTATTTATAGTTGTTTGGCATATATTTCATCATTTTCTAAGTTAAATTGTATTCAGTTAATTTACGCGTTATTTAATTCATTTTTGCATTTAAAACTGCCAGTTAATTGTTAATTTATTTATTTATTGCATTTAAACTGTCATTAAAAATGCTAGTCAAATTTATTTATTATTGCATATAAACTAACAGTTATTTAATTCATTTTTGAAAAATTAACAGTCAGTAATTAATTATTATTTATTGATGTGATTGTTTGAATTGGATGATAAATTGATAAATGCTGATGATTGATATGATGGATGAATGGATGCTGTATTTACATTGTATAAACTGCAAGTTATTATGCATTCTCATTTCATTCGGGATTGCGGTTTGAAATGATATACAACCGCATTTTTTATTTTTAAATTGCAGATTGAAATGATAAATATCCGTATCACTTGACCATAGGATAGAAAATTATATATAGGCACCGCGATATATATATAATTATTTTTGAAATGATTTCTATGGTTTGGATAGGAAGCAGTTAAATAAATATTAGTTTTGATCTTATATAAAATCTTATTTTATATATACATATATTGTTAAATTATTGAATTTAAGCTATGTATGAATTGGTTGAATGGAAATAAATAGGTTGAAAAATGGAGTTTGATAATTTATATTTATCATTAAGTACAAGTTTAAGATATTGTGTATATATAGAGTTTTAAATAGTTCAAATCAATTAAGATTGGAAATTTAATTGGAAATTTATTTGGAATTGGGCTTATTTAAAAATTAAACTCCACAAGTTGGTGTGAACTTATTAATCTTGGAAATTTTAAAGGTATGTTATTTATAACTGGATTTTTAATCAAGATAAATTAAATGAATAATTCTAGTATAAATAAATGGAAGAAAATATTTAGTGTTAATAAATTGGGTTTTATTTTAAATGGTTATGGAATCATTAGATAAACGTTTCAAAACTAAAAAATAGGACAATGAATTGTTGAATAGAAATTCCCAACCGTAGTTTTGAAAGTTATTAAATACTCAAAGTTTGAAAATATTGAAATCGAAGTGTTTTTATTCAAACTGAAAGTGAATTTAAAGGTTATGGGTTTAGACTGAATATAAAGTAAATAAAATTGTAAAGGCGTGGAAATTATTTACTTTATAAAGAAATTTTAAATTCAACTTTTTTATTTTATATACTGTTGAATATCCAAACCATTTAAGTTTTGAATGTTATGGTTTTAAAACTATGGATTTTGAAGTATTATGTTGAAAGTTAAGTTTCAAATATTTGGTTTCGAGGTATTATAAATCTTAAAAGTGACATGATTTTGGAAAAGAAATATATTTGAAATAAAATGATATCATATTTATTTGGGTTTTTAAAGGAAATGATATCATATTTATGGGTTTTGAAATGAATAATTATATTCTGGTTTTAAAAGTATAATTATTTTTAAATGACCGCGGTGTTATAATAACTTTTGGTTGTTGAAGAGACCGGGATCGGAAGTTGTCATACTCTCTGCCAACTTCGAAAACCACTTTAACAACCGTGTACGCGGTGGAGATTCCAGAATGAAGTAGGTTGGTGGCGGCATTTCCTTTAAGGTAAATACGTGGACCCGACTCCCATGAGTTGGCATAAGGTGGCTAAAACAGGAGCGACTTTCGGGCCAAGGGGGTTAGCGCCCTTTATCGGACACTCCTCTTCGATACTATACTCTGACTTTGGATTGATTCGGTGGCCACCTTTACTTTTGATTTTAGGGGGAGTTTGTTCGAGGTGGGCGGTAGCTGCGGCTATGCGTTACCACCAGCCTGGATGCGTAATTGGTATATCTACCCAGGCATTGCCTAGTTGTGTCGTGTCACCTACCCTATCGCGCCTTATACGATTTTGGTTTTGTACCATACCTATGGAGTGCCCTCTGACGATACCCAGTACGGGGGAGATTACGGTACTGTATAGACTATGGGAATATATTATGTGTTAAGGTGGAAAATGTAAAGCCTTAACGATATTTAAAAGTAAGTTTATTTTACAATAAGACACTATTATAGTAGCGAAATATACTACGTAGTAAATAGTTTAACGGATCCTTAGGAGATGTAAATCCCGAGCATCTCTTGAGTTACTGCACTCATATTCATTTCTGTTAATTTAACTTACATAAGATATTTTAGTTCTGACTCGAGTGTTTTGTCTTTTCAAATTCGCTCGGGTCAGTCTGAGCGTTTCAGGATTTGAAGATTTTTCTGGAGGAAGAAGACGAAGATTTCATTACTATTATTATTATATATTATATGGTTCCACTACACTGTATTCCGCTGCATTGAGATTTATTGGTATGTGAACTCTGATATTTATTGTATAAAGAAGAATCAAATGTTTTGTAAACAGTTTTATGAACTGTATAATTATTATTATATTTCATCCTTCCGCTGTGAGATTTTGTTTAGATTTTTTTCTCTCTTCTCTGTTTTTCTTATTTACCCCATAACAATCCGCCCTTTTGTATGGTTCGAATTGGCACGTGCATCGATTTAAAGCGCGCGAAAAGGCGGGACGTTACATCTGGTATCAGAGCTTTGGTTTAGCGATAAACCTTAGCTTTGTGGGGTTTGACTCTTTAGTAATATGGTAGTAATACCCTATGGGAGTCGCTAAGTGTATATATATGAGACCGCGTATTTGTTAGTGTTATAAAAAGGTTTTAATATTGTGTTAATCTGTTCCATTTTGTACTTATAAATTCTAGTTGGCGCATGGGACGCTATGACATCAATAGGGATTTCTAAACACTTAATAGAACAGACCGACATAATATTTGTTTTAATGTAGGTGAATGAAATAATTTTGCCTATTATATTTTCGATGTATAAAATAAAATGTTTTTCAAATGATATCTATATTTGGCTGCAATAGATTGGTTGTAGGTATTTAAGTGTATAAATAATAATAGAAATAAGATTGAAAATAAAATCAATGAAATTTGGAAATGTAGAACTAAAGATCCAGGGTTTTGAAATTTCTTTCGAATAAATTTTGGAATATAATAATATTGTTTATAAGTATTTTCTGATATAAATATTTGAATATAATTCAAAAGAATTGTTTTAAAGAAGATTTTGGAGAAAATAAGTTTTGTACTTTCCTCTCTGTCGCTGGAAAATAATTTCGGTGATGGCGGCCGCATCATCGATTTTCATTTTCGAGTTTCGAAGGGGGAAGGCCACTATAGTAGTTTTACTGCAGATTCATTCTTGGAAAATTATAGTTAGAGATATATAAGTTGTAAGAATATATTTAACTATTGTTTTAAAATAAATTGAAATTTTAACCCGGTATTAAATTCTTAAATTTCCATTAATTAATTGTTTCAATTATTGTAGTGAAATGAAAGGTAAGTAATTAATAATTGAAACCTCTAATTTAGGTAAGAGATTTAAGGCTAAGTTATAAAGGAATAAAAAGGAAGTTGAAATTGTAACTTATAAGAAAAAGGTAAAATTTATTGAACAATGAATTAATTAAAGGAAATGGAACAAACTTATATAACTTTCAAATTACACCCATAAATAACATATATATAACTTACCAAATATTAAAAGTTGAAATGTTTAATAAGAGATTGTAATAGAATATTATACAAGTAGAAATTTGAAATAATGAAATGAATAATTGTAGGCAATAAATGAAAATGAATAAAATTTATAAGAATAAACTAATCGTTGTTGTTGTTTTGGTTTATGGTAGCTTGGGTAAGGAAATTTAAAATTGTTTGGATAAATAAATAATCTATTTAGTTTCATCTAAGACTGTTGAGTAAATGATGAGTTCAATAGTTTATTTTCATTCTGTACAATTTAAAGTGTCTAAACCTGAACAACTATTTGTTGTGTTTGATATGAATGAATGATTGTTTTTAAGGTCGTATGCCATGTTGCAAGTCTTTGATGTTGTATTGATTTTGTTTATTGATGGTTGTTTGTATTTAATTGTATGTTTGTGGTTGAAACCATTTTTAATATTTCATTTTATATATTCCAATTAAAGTTATGATTATATAATGATTTACATAATAGATATAATTTATAAGTTCCTCTTTCCCTTCTTTTCCTTTTCGGGGACGAAAAGTTTTGAGTGGGGGAGAGTGTAACGACCCGCAAATTTTGATTAATAGATTTGTTAGTTTGATTTAAATTTTGCAATTTAATTTAGGAAGAAATAAAAATTCTAGTAGTTATAACGAAGCAAATGTTAGAAATTTAATGTAGCGATTGAAATTAAGATTTACAAATTCAAAAATAATGAAATAGAAACTAATTAAAATTATGAAATTTGTCATACTAGGTTATAAGTTTAATTTAGGAAACAAACAAGAATATTGAATTAACTAATGAAATGTTATAATCAAAGGTAGTTGAATGAATTCAATATTATGTAAGATATTTTAGTAATTGGTTGGAAATATAAACTTAAGTAAAAATTGAAATGCTACTAATTTAATATAATAAGAAGGTAAGTAATATAAATAAACGATCGTAAACTTTAGTAAATGAATTAATGTGCAAAGGTATTGAATTAAACATAAATAGCACGAATATTAATGAATGAAGTTTATGCAATAAATTGTTAAATGATGGCATTTATGAATGAAATAAGATTTGTAAGTAATAAAGGAAAGTATAAATAACTGGGTACAAACTTTAGTAAGCAATTGAGTTGCTAAGAAATTGGATTAAGCACAAATACTATAAATGAATAAATAAAATATAAATGAAGTTATGCAATAATGAATGAATGAATGAATGAATTGCAATAAAAGAAGAAACTGACATGACATTTATAAATGATAATGAATTTTGGTAGGGAATATATGAGAACAATTGAAATAAGCTTAAAGGTAATTAAAGTTAAATAATTACAATTGATAAGATACCTATTTGGGTAGTTAATAAGCTTTAATGCGAAAATAATTGAAAACTTTTGACCCAATTTGTGTAGTTAAAGTAGTTTTGATTGGCATTGAAGTTTGTTAATTCTAGAAGATGCAATCAATGTTAATTTTATTTATAATATGACGATTGGGTGAAAAACCAAGATTTATGAATATATTTGAAATTTGAAATTCAATTTGTGGATTTATTACAAATAAGTGAAATTAATATTTAACTATTACGTTAGTGGAGTCTAATAAATTAAAATGGGAAATCAATAGAAAATTTTGGTTATAAATTGAAATATAGCCATTTGAACAAATCTAAGATGAATATAGGAGTATTGGGCAATAAATTTATTATAAGAAAAACCAATGCAAATGTTAAATTAATCAGTGAAATGATTATAATAAATAGTAATTAATTCAAAATTTGTAACTTGGGAATAATGTAGATTAATATACGTTAGTTATTTGGGGTAATGACTAAAATTGGTAATCCGTTTGCAATTAATGATAATAGTGTTTATATAAGCTAATAAGTTTAAATGTCAATGCAATTAAAAGCACATAAGTTGAAATTTTTAGGTTGCTTGTTTATTTAATAAGTTAAAATAAAATTTGGTGATCGATTACAAATAAATCTTAATTGTACGTTGGTTAATGTAAATTAAAGTAACAGTTGATTTAATAAAGGATGGATTGAATTGAATTTTATATTTAATTTAAATGGAAATATTAAAGGCTTATAATATTGGAAAATTTAGGTAATAAAAGTTAGCACAAGTGGATAAATAATAACCATATAAGAGAAATAAATGTAAGCATTTAAAATATTAATTTATGTTGGTTTGATGATAACGT
Source organism: Allium cepa (assembly GCA_030765085.1). Lineage (NCBI taxonomy): Eukaryota > Viridiplantae > Streptophyta > Magnoliopsida > Asparagales > Amaryllidaceae > Allium > Allium cepa. Next base: position 290,027,765 of record CM060934.1, read on the forward strand.
AACTGGTGATTTATTTGATAGTAACGGAAGTGTGAACGTAAAGTAATAATAGAGTAGATTTATGTTAAGTAATAATTTGTGGTTTTGGGGAATAAAGTTTAAGTTTTGATAATTAAGAAATTAATAAGAAAAAGTATACAAAGTAAGTTATAGAACGAAAATTAAGAAATAATAATAAGTAGAAATTGGATGACATTAATACAAGATGATGAAGTGCAAATTTTAGGTATATAATAAATGGTACCCAGGATGGTAATATGACCAATAGTGAATTTATGAATGGGAATCAACATTTATTTACTTTTTTTATTTTTTTTGTTGAATGAATTAATTTGACTTTTAATTTGATAAATCAAAAAAAAATTATATATATATTAAAAGAATGTTTAATTATAGATCCATGTTTTAAACTCTTAAACCAAATTGCATTTTTTTTTAGATCTGAAAGTTTATATACATATAATTTGCATTTGTGTTGAAACAGAAATATTGTATACACATATTGTCACTCTATCTTGTATTGAATATATCATGAAATTTGAATACTTTGTTGAATAAATTATTTGTTCTTAATCTAATAAATTATAATAGAAGTTTACATATGCTTAACAATTTTTCGATAATAAATCTAAGCTTTGATTTTGATTACAACAATATTTAAATTTGTTACCTAATTTATTATCTCAAATGTCCTTATTTAAGGTCTTAATGGTTTATTACTATATTGCTTAGTTTGTCGTGTTCCAGTTTTGTTTTGTTAAAAATTTAAATAAATTTCATTAAGGTAAAAAGGTTTAATTTATATGTATATATGTATTTTTGACTTCAAGTATACATAAGTTTACAAATGCATTAGACAATTTAATGTGGTATGGAAGTATGCTTTGAATTAATTAATAAGCTTTGGTTTAATCTTTATACACACTTGTATGTGTGTTTGTGTGCATGTGTATACATATAAACATTTAATATTTTAATTTCAAATTGCTAAAGCATGATTTAATTTTTATTTTTTTTGTCAAACAATTTAAAAGTCAGGTAATATTATATACATATTAATTTATTATATGTTGTTTATGTTTTCTAGTCATAATACAACTTGCATGATAATTAAATGTCATATTAATAAATTGGCTAAAGTGGGAAAGTGGAATTAATCAACGTCGTTACTTTTACCTCCTTCCCTATTAGATCCTTATGTGATTGCATCTATATTTATTTTTGTTTATTCCTATATATTGTCACCAATTAATCGTACTTGATATATGTTTAGAAATTTTGATACACAGTTAAAGTATGAATGTATATGATGTATTCAAACTTTTCTGTATCTAGCACTTAATTAATTCAGAATCAAACTAACGAAACGTGTCTTTTATTTTTGTCCCTCCATATTCATTCCCTTTCTAACTAATAATTACCTCTTTTAATAACTTCTACTTTTAAAAAAAGGGCTGTTCATATTTACTATATTTCAATACCAAGTTGTTCATATTTACTTTATTTCTAATTAATAGTAGCCTCTCCTTTCAAATCTCTTTGTCCCTAAACCTAACTCTAACCTTATAAATACGATATGATGCAAATGAAACCCTGGCCTCCATTCAAATCTCCTTCTTTTTTTCTTTTGTCTTCTTCAAATCTCCTTATTATATCTCATTTTAATTTCTCCTTCCTCTTCAAATATTCTTCTTCTTCAAATTTTCTTCTATTTCAAACTTTCTTCTTTCTTTTCAAATCTAGATCTTCTCTTCCTTTTTCAGTTCTTCTTTTAATCCTTTTCTTTTTCAATTCTTCTTTTTCAAATCTTTTTTTTCCAAACCTTTTAAACATACATACATTTATATAATAAGGAGGAAAATTAAAGTAAATCGAAATAAAAGAAAAATTATGGAACAAAGCTTGAAATCAAGAAGAAGCATACGCGTTTTTCACGTGGGAAGAGTGGATGTGGCACGGTATTTTATTTTTGTTTAATTTATTTTTGTAATTCTCGATTTCAATTAGTTCTAATAATCATAACTCATACATACGAACTCCGTTTCACGCGCTATTTTCTCCGCTAGGTTCATATTGAGATCCCAGACACTTTGACGCTGGTTTAGGCGAATTTGGAGACGGTCGAATTTTTGGGTTTAAATTGGATTTAAATTCAAAAGGTGAGTGTTTTAACTCACTCACAATTTCTAAAATTTCTTATGTTTGTTAAATTGATATATGATGTGTTTAAAATTTTATTTATAGTTGTTTGGCATATATTTCATCATTTTCTCAGTTAAATTGCCTTCAGTTAATTTACGCGTTATTTAATTCATTTTTGCATTTAAAACTGCCAGTTAATTGTAAGTTTATTTATTTATTGCATTTAAACTGCCATTAAAAATGCTAGTCAAATTTATTTATTATTGCATATAAACTAACAGTTATTTAATTCATTTTTGAAAAATTAACAGTTAGTAATTAATTATTATTTATTGATGTGATTGTTTGAATTGGATGATAAATTGATAAATGTTGATGATTGATATGATGGATGAATGGATGCTGTATTTACATTGTATAAACTGCAAGTTATTATGCATTCTCATTTCATTCGGGATTGTGGTTTGAAATGATATACAACCGCATTTTTTATTTTTAAATTGCGGATTGAAATGATAAATATCCGTATCACTTGACCATAGGATAGAAAATTATATACAGGCACCGCGATATATATATATAATTATTTCTGAAATGATTTCTATGGTTTGGATAGGAAGCAGTTAAATAAATATTAATTTTGATCTTGTATAAAATCTTATTTTATATATACATATATTGTTAAATTATTGAATTTAAGCTATGTATGAATTGGTTGAATGGAAATAAATAAGTTGAAAAATGGAGTTTGATAATTTATATTTATGATTAAGTACAGGTTTAAGATATTGTGTATATATAGAGTTTTAAATAGTTCAAATCAATTAAGATTGGAAATTTAATTGGAAATTTATTTGGAATTGGGCTTATTTAAAAATTAAACTCCACAAGTTGGTGTAAACTTATTAATCTTGGAAATTTTAAAGGTATGATATTTATAACTGGATTTTTATTCAAGATAAATTAAATGAATAATTCTAGTATAAATAAATGGAAGAAAATATTTAGTGTTAATAAATTGGGTTTTATTTTAAATGGTTATGGAATCATTAGGTAAACGTTTCAAAACTAAATAATAGGACAATGAATTGTTGAATAGAAATTCCCAACCGTAGTTTAGAAAGTTATTAAATACTCAAAGTTTGAAAATATTGAAATCGAAGTGTTTTTATTCAAATTGAAAGTGAATTTAAAGGTTATGGGTTTAGACTGAATATAAAGTAAATAAAATTGTAAAGGCGTGGAAATTATTTACTTTATAAAGAAATTTTAAATTCAACTGTTTTATTTTATATACTGTTGAATATCCAAACCATTTAAGTTTTGAAAGTTATGGTTTTAAAACTATGGATTTTGAAGTATTATGTTGAAAGTTAAATTTCAAATATTTGGTTTCGAGGTATTATAAATCTTAAAAGTGGCATGATTTTGGAAAAGAAATATATTTGAAGTAAAATGATATCGTATTTATTTGGGTTTTAAAAGGAAATGATATCGTATTTATGGGTTTTGAAATGGATAATTATATTCTGGTTTTAAAAGTATAATTATTTTTAAATGACCGCGGTGTTATAATAACGTTTGGTTGTTGAAGAGACCGGGATCGGAAGTTGTCATACTCTCTGCCAACTCCGAAAACTACTTTAACAACCGTGTACGCGGTGGAGATTCCAGAATGAAGTAGGTTGGTTGCGGCGTTTCCTTTAAGGTAAATACGTGGACCCGACTCCCGTGAGTTGGCATAAGGTGGCTAAAACAGGAGCGATTCTCGGGCCAAGGGGGTTAGCGCCCTTTATCGGACACTCCTCTTCGATACTATGCTCTGACTTTTGATTGATTTGGTGGTCACCTTTACTTTTGATTTTAGGGGAGTTTGTTCGAGGTGGGCGGTAGCTGCGGCTATGCGTTACCACCATCCCGGATGCGTAATTGGTATATCTACCTTGGCATTGCCTAGTTGTGTCGTGTCACCTACCCTATCGCGCCTTATACGATTTTGGTTTTGTACCATAACTATGGAGTGCCCTCTGACGACGCCCAGTACGGGGGAGATTATGGTACTGTATAGACTATGGGAATATATTATGTGTTAAGATGGAAAATGTAAAGCCTTAACGCTATTTAAAAGTAAGTTTATTTTACAATTAGACACTATTATAGTTGCGAAATATACTACATAGTAAATAGTTTAATGGATCCTTAGGAGATGTAAATCCCGAGCATCTCTTGGGTTACTGCACTATATTCATTTCTGTTAATTTAACTTACATAAGATCTTTTAGTTCTGACTCGAGTGTTTTGTCTTTTCAAATTCGCTCGGGTCAGTCTGAGCGTTTCAGGATTTGAAGATTTTTCTGGAGGAAGAAGATGAAGATTTCATTATTATATATTATATGGTTCCACTACACTGTATTCCGCTGCATTGTGATTTATTGGTATGTGAACTCTGATATTTATTGTATAAAGAAGAATCAAATGTTTTGTAAACAGTTTCATGAACTATATAATTATTATTATATTTTATCCTTCCACTGTGAGATTCTGTTTAGTTTTTTTCTCTCTTCTCTGTTTTTCTTATTTACCCCATAAAAATCCGCCATTTTGTATGGTTTAAATTGGCACGTGCGTTGATTTAAAGCGCGCGAAAAGGCGGGACGTTACAAATAGTGTTTAATTTACCAGGAATGATAAGCCACATATGGATCTTTGATTTAGGAGGAGCATTTGATTTCCAAATAAGTTTAAAACAATTGACTGAAACCCCCGAAAAGTTAATAAATTTGTAAAAGGAATTAGAAGAATATTTCTTACTCTTATCCCACTCCCAAATAATATAGTCATTATCATTGTCAATGTTGTAAAGATTTAATTTAGCATAAAGCAAGAAAACTTGTCTATGGGTAGGGCCTACTAAAATACAATTAAAATTAAAAATCCAAGGAGGGTCACTTTCAGAGTTGAAAACATCAGAAATAAACGCAAATTTAAAGTTACAAATATCATATAAATCTTTAAACTCATTCTTAAGAGGAATAGAGGAAATCCAACTATCATGCCAAAAAGATGTATTATTACCAGAATGAACAATAATATTTATACCTAAGTTGAAAATACCACTACATTTTAAGATTGATTTCCAAAAATAAGATAGTTTACTATAAAAGAAGGACTAGATTGATAGAGATTATAACTACCATTGTAGTAATATTTAGATATAATCTCCTTCCAAATGGCATTATCACTAGTATCTCTGAATTTCCATAACCATTAACCAAGAAGAGACAGATTCATATTATGTAAATTAATGACTCCTAAACCACCCACTTTTTTAGATTTACAGAGAGTATCCCAATTAACTAAACATTTAATGCTACTGTTAGGATTTTCACCACTCCAAAGGAAATCCCTTCTAATTTTATCTATTTTATATATCACCCATTTAGGAAAAAGGTGCATAGACATCCAATAGATAGGGAGAGCTGATAAGACATAATTAATCAAAACCAGTCTACCAGCTCTAGATAAGAATCTCACATTCCAATTAGTAATCCTATTTTTAATTTTATCAATGATTATTAACCAATCATCATGCTTAAGTTTTGAAGGCCTAATTACAAAACCAAGATAGTCTGAAGGAAAACTCATAGTTTTACAATTTAAAGTATTAGTAGCTAAATTCTCTACATTTAATAATGGAAAATTTTTAATTAAAAATAAGAAATTTAAATTTGTACAGTTTACAAATTTGAATTTCTTATTTTTAATTAAAAATTTCCCATTATTAATATGGTCAAGATTATATTCGTTACAATAATTTCAATTTCTAATTTACAAAAACTTAAGAACTAAACAACGGAATTTCATTTCAGTTATTTTAAAATAATATATATAATCATATCTTTTATATCTCAATTAGTTTAAAGTAATATATATAATCATATTTTTTATATATCAAATCATATTTGGAATTCAAAAGTTAAGATTAATTTATCAAAATAATTGTGTAGTAAAATTACTGCAGCGGTTTTTCCACTTGGAAACTCGAAAATAAACGTCGATGATGCGGGCACTCTTCACCGAAATTATTTTCCAGCGACAGAGAGGGAAGTACAAAACTTATTTCCTTCCAAAATTCTTTTAAACATTTCTTTCAAATCGTCTAGAAATATTTATATCATAAAATACTTCTAAATACTACTAATATTATATTCCAAAACCCTTTTGAAAGAAATTTCAAAATCATGGAACTTCAGTTCTCAAATTCCAATTTATATTCATTTTTTTTGTAAATTTTATTTTTAAATCAATATTTATAAATTTCACCACCTAACAAACAACATATTTCATCAAGCTACATCATTTATAAAATTAGTCTTTTACATACAAAATATAATACTAGGTCCAATTATTTCATTTACCAATATTTCAAAACAAATATTGTGTCGTTTTCTCCTATTCAATGTTTAAAAATCTCTATCGATGCCATAGCGTCCTATGTACCGACTAGAATTTATAAATACAAAACGGAACATATTAACACAATACAAAAACTATAAAATCCCAGTATTTTCAACCATTCGCATCCCCACATATCGATATTGAATTTCTCAAAATATCAGATTGTTAATTTATATTTGGCAAAACTCAGCATATACAGTAAATAAATCATAGAATCACAGACACAGAATAATTTAATGATAATGCAGTGGAATAGATAAATAGTAGTTCATGAAGCTACTATATAAACAACAGAGTTTGAAATAAAATGCAACAGAATACCTCAAATAAAGACTGATGACATCTCTGCACAAATCAATTGGAAAGGCTGAAAGCTGAATCGGTAGTTGGATGTCCAAGAAAAGCTCCAAACTCCAAAAGTGAGTCTCAAATGCTGTATCACTTAGTCTGACCCGAGCGTAAAGCAAAATACAAAACACTCAAGTCAGGATTAACATTCTTGTATCAATAAATCCTCAAGTGAAATATCAACTGAAATACAAGTAACTTAAAGGATGTTTGGGATAACCATCCTCTAAGAGTCCATGGAATTATCTCTCTAAGAATCCATGGAAATATCTACTAGTAGAAACATACGCTATTAGCAACCAAATGTCATTATAACACCGTGGTCATTCCAAAATAATTTATACTTCAAAATCAAAATATCATTTCCATTTCAAATATATCTATTTCCAATTTATAGCACTTTCAAAGTTACAACACTTTCGAAACCCAAACACTTTGAAATCAAAATTATTTGGAAAACCATAACTTTGAAATCGTAACTTCCACCACCTAAACAGTTTAATAATAGTATATAAAATAAAAAAGTTTATAAAATAAAAAAGTTTATATTAAAAATAGTTTCGTATTAAAATAGTGTGTATATATGTTAAATGATTTAAAAGTACAATATTCATAATTTCCTCAAATTTCACAAATCGATTCAAATCAACTCGCATTCCAAATTCAAATTTAATTCAATCTTAATTTATCAATTTCAATTCAATTTAGTTTCTAAATAACAAATTCAAATTATATCGATTTCAAAATACCAATATGAACCACAAAACTACCATTAAATTTCGATATATTTCAAAGCTTTAAATATTCAACATTTTCAAAACTAAATTTAACAGTTTCATATAGATCTTGATTTAACTTCATTATTATTTAGTCTTGAAATATTCACTTAATAAATTCAATATTATTTAAATAACCTTAAATTATATGTTACTAAATATTTCCTTCAATTTATTTAAACGTGAAATATTCATTAAATTACTTAAATTAAAATCTGGTTATAAAATCATATCTTTAAATTTCAAATCCAATAGTTTCAAATTGGTTTAATTAAATAAAATTCTTAATTAAATACAATTTCAAATAAATTTCAAATTTATCCTCCCAACTTTAACTTATAAAATCTATTTTTAAAATAAATTTTTTGATAAATACTTAAACATATTGTATTTTACTTAAACCAAACTTTACTAAATTTAAAGCTTACTATTAAATTTATTTTATATTAAAACTTATTCATATACATAATATTTTCAAATTTAAATAAAACCATATATATTTCCTTTCAAAACCATATAAATCATTTTCAAAATATTTAGACATAGACCAACAGTGTCTGTATATAATTTTTTATCCTATGATCAAGAGATATGGATATTTATCATTTCAATCCATAATTTAAATATCTACGGGTATATATCATTTCAACCCGCAATCCCAAATTCAATTAAATGAAAATCACTTGGGTTTATCATTTCATCCCATAACGATTTTCTCTTATTCTACATATCGTTCGGGTATGTATCATTTCAACCTAGTGAATTCTATACTAACGGGAACACGCAGAGTGATAATAGGTATGATAATAATAATAATAGGCATATATCATCAATAACAATATAATATAAACAATAGGATGATGTCATATCCCACAGGTGAACAATTTCATATAAATGCATATCATATATCATATATAACAATTTATATAATTAACAGTTCAATTTAGCAATATATTTCATTTGTCATTTTAATTGAAATCAAATTTAATAAATATAAGAACGTTAAATCGTGAGTGATTGCTCACCTTTCGAGGTTAGAGAAGATAGGCCATGAAATAGGTTACGAATCCAGGCACGAATTCCAAAGCAAATAGGATTGGCATGAATTTGGACGAACAAAGTTGATAGATAGGAATAGACGAAATCAAATTAGTTTTGATATAAGCTGAAAATATATAAACATTATTATTATATTATATATATATATTCCCAAAAAATTTGAATTAGACAAATACTAAGATAGTATAAAATTTCAAAATCATTTTTCCTTAAAACCCAAGTAAAAAAATCAACGATATATATATATATATATATATATATATATATATATATATATATTCTACCTAAGACCATATGAAATTTAAGATAAAATAATAATATTCATGAATTATATAAATTCATATTTATAAAATAAATAGATCTATAGTTCATAATTATATACTTAAAACAACAACTTACTTTATTATAAATTTTATACAGTAACATAGATCAAATATAACTAAACTGTTATACATATACTTATAGTACTTTGATTCTATATGAATAAACAGAATAGATTTTTATAATATATATTTATAACATTTCAGAGTTTATGTATTACTGTAAACACTTATAAAATACTGTAACCAATATATATAGTACTATGACCTAACATATCTTTAACATTTTAATATCAATAATCCCTAAAATCAACATTCTTTTTTTCATATATTTTGTTTTAATTCAAGATAAAGATAATATAAGTTCAAGCAATAAGAATCAAATATATTTTATATCTAAAAACCATTCCCTAAAACAAAATCTTAAACACACATAAAATAAACTTTTTGAAACAAAATGATATATATATATACATATATAAACCATATGTAATTTAAGATAAAATAATATATATATATAGCTTATATAAATTCATATATATATATATATATATATATATATATAATCAAACATTTATAAAATTTCAGATATAGGCTGACATAACTTTCCCGTAAAATATAATATAGCATCTGAATCATAAAATACTTTATATACATGTACATATTATATCTAGTTAGTATTTATTATAAGACAACACATACTACTTATATAAAACAACATATTTATAAATATATATATATAACCATACATTCAATAAGATATATAGAGCTGACATGCATATACATATAAACAACTGCTCGTACATACTATTATATGCAAACCATATAGTTTAAAATATAAATCAATACTTTATATAAACTAATATATAGAAACTAATATATGTATATTTTATTTAAATATATATAAACTCATATAAAAATACATTCTACATATATTATATACAAATAAACACATCGAAATTCAGTAAATATGTAAAAAAACTGTGAAACATATGCAACACTTCAATGATATGTTAAGACTCATATATATATATATATATATATATATATATATATATATATATATATATATATGCATGCTTCTCTCTATACATATCACAGAACAATAAATATGACCATATAATATAATATAATATAATACTAAACTTTCTTCAACAAGGAGGGGTGGTGGCGAGGAGGGTATATCGGTAATATATATATATATGAACTATGTATATACATATGCATTAGAGGCTGCTGTCGTGACCAGAGTTCGGGTTGAGGGGGTGGGCGCGCGTGGTGGTTGAGAGAGGGGTTGCAGTGTGTTGTTGTGTCCTCTGCAGGCCGAAAGGAAGTGGTGAGGTGGGCATAGGGGTGTAATCCAGTGGCTGCGAGGTGATCAAAGGCGGATGAGACCACATGGCAGCATGCTGAGGGAGAGAGCGGGCATAGAAAGTAGGGTGCTGCGTTTAGTTGATGGTGAAATGGAAGAGCAATTTCGAGAAGAAGGAAGGAAATAAATAAAAAACAAAGTATTCTATCCAGTGCAACTTATATATATTATGTCTAATAGAAGACCGAGCAACCCAAAAATCAATGGATGAGCCCATTACACAAATTTAAAAAGAAAAATATAAATTTAATGATGGGAACGTCAGAGCTGAATTGATGGAATAGTGAAGGCCACGTATTAAATCTCAGAGATTATTAAAAAAGTATTAATGGAAAAAGAATATTGGAATTACACGTTAGATAAGTGAATAGTCATGGGTAAAAAAGGGCATGGACGGGTACCGATATGAGTGACTGTTTCATGATTTCCACGGCGTACCGGACTCTAAAATACACCAATAAATATATTGCAGAGCTCAGCACAATGAGACGATCAAAACGGTACAAAGATATCAGTGGTACGAACATCCTATCAAAAGTCGAAAATGGGTACCGAAAAATGTGCAAATTTGCCGAAAATAAAGTAACCCGAGCAATAACAGTCAAAATTTGGAGAAACGAAAAATGACGTCTTACTCAGAAGATGATTTACAAATTTATTATATAAAAATATTCGAGTTTGGAAAATGTTTTATTATCATCAAATGTTAATTGATTTAAATTGAAACAAAACTACACTGGAAAATAAATTTCCATATTATTAATTGAAAATTTACCATTTACTATGTTTAATTTGACATATTCCAAATATTAAAATTTTATTTCAAAATTTTATTATTTAAAATTTCACCAAAATTCAATTAAATATGTAAATAAAACCTTTAAAATTTACAGGTCGTTACACTATCCCCCACTCAAAACTTTTCGTCCTCGAAAAGGAACGAGGTAGGAAAATAGAAACAACCAAAAGAAAATGGATTGGAAAAACAAAATAAACAATTAATTTAAAACCATATAGAATTCAAATTAAATTAATTAATATTTAAAAATCTGGTTAAACCCATTCTGTTAAATCCATAAATGGTCATTCGATTGAAATTCGTTAGTTCAAACTGTCAATTCAAATCATAAAAATTTCATTTAGTTTTAAATTGATTTCCTTTCACTTGTTTATACAAAGATCAATCACTTACATAAAACACTAATAATTTACTATTAAATCATGTAGCATATAAACAAACAGTATTTTAAACATTTAAAATTATTTAGAAAGAAAGGAAAAAATATGATCAAAATACCCTTTATATAATACTTTGTCAAAACACTTTTATACCTCGATGTCTTAACAGGTTTATCCTTGTTCTTGTAGACTCTGGCCATGCATTGATCAGGCGCAAAGCTAGAATTCTCCAAGTACTTAGTAGACTTGTTTCAACACCCAGTGAAAAATACTTGAAAAACCTTCAAAACCGATATGGAAAGTACAATCCAAACAAATCAAACGAACCGAATCGAATCATGGATCGCAGATACACAATGGTTATGCCTGGGTCCTCGAAGAAACATCCGTACCTTTTAAGCAATCACTGCCTTGTGAATTTCGCCATGATAACAAAAAAATTTAGACTGCGGATACACAATTGTTATGCCTGGATCCCCCAGGAAACATTCGTACCCTTTAAGAAGTCTGTGCCTTGCAGATTACACTACAATAATAAAAACCTGTAGACCGCGGATACACAATGGTTAGCCTGGATCCCCCAGGAAACATCCGTACCCTTTAAGCAATCTCTGCCTTATGGATTATGCCTAAAACGTTCATAGATCGAAGATACACAATGGTTACTCCTGGATCCCCCAGGAAGCATCCGTACCCTTTAAGCAATCACTGCCTTGCGAATTATGCTATGCAATCGAGTTCATAGGACCATAGGTAACGCCATGGAATTAGAAGGATACTCGAGTATTATATCCTAAAAACCAAAATAAGACTGAATAATATCGATAAAATGAATCCAAAATGTGGCCACAAAGAGGATATCAACCAAAAGGCACTTTCTATATCTTTACTTCGAAAATATGTATCATATAGTACCCTTTCAAATCAATTTCAAATATCATACTTATATAAAGTCAATTATATATAAGATTTCATTTTCAAATCGAATACTTTCCAAAATCAACAGTATATCAAATCACACTTATATGGACTTCAATTATATAAGATTTCGCTTTTCAAATTGAGTACCTTTACAGGTCAATGGTTCTCAAATCAACTTCATACTTATACAAATCAATTTATATAATTTCGATAACTCCAAAATCAAGTATTTAGTAAATTAAGGTTCTCAATTTGAATTTGTTTCAATATCAGTTCAGATTCAAAATCATATACGATTTCACTAAATTATTTCTTCCAAATTAAATATCTTCAGTTTCAAAGTTTCCAAAATAATAGGTTTAGAAAATAATCCTAGTTTCCAAATAACCATAATTAGTTCAAACAAATTCATTTTCAAAATCATCATATAAATACTGGTTTTAAATTCCAACCTATTTTCGAAACCAAATATTTTTCTCAAAATCAATTATATCCAAAAATGATTACCAAGTTTATAACCCTCCCTTTAAAACCTTTAAACTATTTATTTCTATTTGAAAGATCCAAATTACCTTTTGAAAATTATTATTCTATATATATATATATATATATATATAGTTTTATAAAAGATGTTACTAAGTTAAAAACATTTAAAACCAAATTTTATTCAAAACATTTCAAAACTAAATTTCATATTAGTATAATTCAAAATAGTCTTATTCGTTTACTTAACAAAACAGTTTCAAACTTACATTCAAATCTAAACTTATATACTTTATCAAATAAATTTATACTTTTCGAAATTACTTAGCTTTGAAAATTAAACATCGATTCGAAAGTGTTCGAACATTCAAAATAGTAGGAGAAATCAAATTTCCAATCCGAGAGTTGGAAATCAGCGACCAATCAGTAAATCAATTTCAGTAGATAGGGTTATACCAAATTAAATCCGAAACTCGATGACTGAACACCAGGCTCACTTCAAATCGTTTCAAATATATATACATATATCTTTCAAATATCAAATCATACTTCAGAATTTGAAATCAAAATTGGTTTCAGAAAATCAATCGCATAGCAAAGCTACTAAAATGGCCTCTCCCCCACTTAGAAACTCGAAAATCAATGCCGGTGATGCATGCACTCATCACCGAAATTATTCACCAGCGACATAAGTGAGTTCTGGACTTCTATTTTCTTGAAAACTTGAAATTTCTTCGAAATCACTGGAACTCATTTGAAGTCATTTGAAACATTTCTTATTCAAAAAATACTTTCAAATCGTATTATTATATATTTTCAAAATCTTAAAACCAATTTCAAAATACCAGAGTTCAATTTCTCGAATTTCAAATTTAAAGCCATTCAGTTATAAATCATTTTTATATAAATCAATTTCTTATATAATTTTCAAAATTTCAAATCCTTTCGAAACTTCAAATTCTCGTTTTTAAAAAGTATATAATCCTCATCGAAAACATTTTTACTTTTACATATAGAATATAGTCAGACTTATCAAAATAATAATTTCGATATATAAAAAAATTCTAAAATACAAACAAACACGATTTTTCAAAGGATGATTCAAGAATGGATTTCAAAACAAAGATAGAGATTCAAATTAGAGGGACTCTAATCAATTACAATTCTATTTCGAAGATTGGATTGAATGAAGATGAGATAATTATATTACAAATTAGAAGATGGATATACTTATATAAATCATGGGCGACCTTAACTGGGTCAACCGTGACTTCAGGAATATGATCGATGCGGAATTCAAAGGCATATCGACATTTGATTGTCAGAGATAGAATTCGGCATAGCAAGAGATAGCAGCATCTGAACCGAAGGTATAGAAATCTCCGGTGAATCAATGCCAATTGTAAAGGAGTTTCACCCCTTTACAAATCATTCAAAGATTGGCGGTGTGATGACCTGAAATTTTCGATCCTGAAAATTTCAGATAGTTATGAAAAGAAGAAAGAGATAGAAGAATATGAAGAAGAAGATTAGAACATCAACATCTCACATTCGCAGTGGATAAAATATAATAATAAATAATAAATAATAACAGTTTACAAAAGAATAATATTATGTCGACTACATTTTTATACATCAGAGTTACATATATATACAGACACTGAATATACACAATCACCATATCTCAGATATACAATAATATAATACAGCGGAAATATTCTATACGTGCCTGCCATCCCGCTCGACTCCTGAGAGCCAGAACGTCCTTACCTGAAAATCTGTAATACTCGGTCTGACCCGAGCATTACACCAAAGTAACACCCGGGTCAAGCTGAAAACCAGCATGAGTAAACCCATCTAACATGGAATACAAAGCATACAGTTTATAAAAACCCGGGGTAACTCGTTTTAATTCACAAAGCCGCAATTAATTACATTCATCACTTATTTCACATATAAGTTTCTAAATACCGAAGATTTAGATTTAAAATTGTCCAATTCCTCCAAATCACTTCACTCCAGCATATAGATTTACATATCAATCTATAAATATTCGAAGTGGTTTCAGGTATTTCCTAATACCCGACCCCGGTCTCTTCGAATCTCGTGTCATCCTAACCCAAGTTATCCAAATGAAATACACAACATTTCATATCAGAGATATCAACTCTTCAAAGCATCCAATACCATTCAGTCACCCATAAGCAAAGCTTGTTCGCTACCAATATTAATTAAATATATTTTGATTGAATTTCTAACCTCAACCATTTAGAATTCTTCACTTGTCATTGATTAATTTCAAATCAATTATTCAATCTTACCTTCATCATTCGTCTTTATTAATCAACCTGGATTAATTATCCTTCAATTTCATCAAAGTAATTAACTTTAATTAATTTCACGATATTAATTTTTCTTAACCAAAATCGATAAGTAATCTTAATTACTACATGAATTAATTATCTATTTTAATTACGTTAATCCTTAATTACTTATACTAATTAACTTCTCATAAGTCACCTATTACTGATTAGTTCATGTAATTAATCAATCTTTAATTACGTGATTGATTATATAAATTAATGATTTCCAATTATATTTAATTTACCCTATTTTAAATTAATTACATTAATTAAACCATGATATTAATCATTCTTGATTTATCTTAACCTGTAATTAACTATCCATTTATTTACTTCATTAAATAAATCAATTTCTCCTTAATTAACCATCTTAATTAATCCCTTGATTAATTACAGCAGTAATTATATTTTATTAATTTCATTAAGTAATTATTTATCAAACCATCAAATGATTATTCGAAATTACTTACACTTAATTAATTAACTTAAAACTTAATTCATTAATTAATTTAAACCCTTAATTGCTAAATTAATTAATCCAAATCATAAATTAATTGAATTAATTAATTATCCTTTTTAATTACCCTACTAATTTAATGAATCACAAATCATTAAGCTCTTATTAACTTTAAATTAAAAAAAATTCTTATTTATGATTTAAGTTTAAAACAACTTAAACCCCAATACCTCGAGTCAAACCACAATTAACTGGAGAATCAACCAAAACCAAGTCACATCATCATCAGTGTACATCCAATCAACTTAATCATTCAACCAATTATTTAAATTTAACTATTTAAATTTAAATAAAAGAAAACCCAACAGAGTGAGATTTGCTCACCTTTGATTTTTTTATTTTGCAATCCATTTCCATCTCAACCATTCCTCCATAAATTTTAGACCTCCCAAGATTCGCCAGTAGCACCAGCCTGCATCCTCTGAGTAATCAACTCCTTTGGCACCATTATCGCAGATGAAACAACATTCTCCATTGCCCCAGCAGTTGGTGGCACTAAAACCTTTGGAAATCCATCCAAACTCCCGAGCAGATTCTTCCCAAACTCACAAGTCCCAAAGTAAACCGCACTTGAAGTGGCACTCCCAATCAAAACCGCCGACACACCACGGTAGAAACCCAGAATTCCATCTGATTTGAATGTCTTTACGGCAGCATCCAGCGCAGAGGAGTAGATTTGGGCAGTGCCAGTAGTTTGAAGCTTCGTCTTGACAACGTCAATGGGAAGCAGACAGACGTAGGTGAATGCACCGGCAAAGCCTCCAGCGGTGGCGCCGATGACAGCGCGGTCGAGGAAGGAGATGGCTTGGAGAAGATTTTGTGGATTTTTTTTGGGGGAGAGAGAAAAGGAAGAGAAACTGAAAACATTGGGAAAATTAGGGTTTTGGTGGGATAGGAGGAGAGTGTTGAGATTTGTGAACAAGGAAGGGAAATCTTGAGGAGCAAAGAGAGTAAGCGAAGATAAAGCCATTGCTCTTTTATTCATTGTTTGGTTTGTTTATTTTTTCATGAATTAGGTTTTCTGTTAGAAGGTTAGAGAGGGGACGGGGATAAGATAGAGATTTGGGGAAGCTTCTTGAGTACGCGTGTTAATTAAATAATTAAATATTGAAAATATCTCTTGTTGCATAACGCGAAATCCCGAACCCCGAATCAGACATACCGACAGACGTTTATAAGGTTCAACCCACATTCCGAACACAATGGAACGTGCTTCAGAGGCTAATTTGATCGTTTGTGCGAGTTACAAAAGAAAACGATCAAATTTCAATTAAATCGATTAAAATAGTTTCTAAGCGTTTTGAGCTATCAGGGTCAAATGATAACTCTGATTGCTACGAAAATTGAAATCCGATAATAACTAACTATTACGGTTCCAATGGATCTGGTTTCGTAGAATTCCGAGTCTGTGCCTTGTAAGGCTATTTTTAAATTCAATTTAAACGATATGATTTCAAAACTGAACAAATCACCTTTAAATTAAATTTCAACCATTCTATTATCTTCAGTATCATCATTATAAATTTTATAAACCTTTAAATTATTTTAAACAGGCTTAGAATTTCAGGTTCAACAATTTACCCAATTTAAGTTTATTAAATCTAATAACTTAATTGCTATAAATGATAATATTTGAATTCAAGTTAAAAATTTACTTTTAAATATTTAAAATCAATTAATTATTCCATTTTTAAATTGTTAAAAATTCTGGGTCGTCACATTTCTCCCCCCTTAAAAGAATTTCGTCCCCGAAATTACTAGTTAGGAAGAATGGTTCAAAACCCGTTTACCTTTTCCCAAAACTCACGATTAAACATCCTACCAACTATCTTTTATTAAAGACCCATCATCTCCTTAACCAACCTCCCAAAACCTTCTATTGTTTCAAACACTGCCCTTTTGCTCAATCATTTAAATTTCAATTTAAAACCAACTTTTGAATTATCAAAATTTTCTCAAAATTTTTCTCTCTAAATTTTCGAAAATTTTTGCCGACGTCTCCTTTGCGCGGCTAGCTCGGTACTACAACAAAATGCCTCTACAGGCTCCCAAATTCCAAAAGAAATCAAAATCCAAGTGGTTAGATCAAAATCCCGATCCAATTTCATACAGAAATTTAAATACATACCTTTTTGTCGGGCAATTCAAATTATCTCTCGAAATCAAATCCAATTTTCTTTTCCCTTTATAATACATGCATATCTTACTTAACAATAATATTCAATCATAATTTTTTTCAAATCATTTTATACATTTCCTTACAAAAGTTTTCATATCTATTTCTATGCAAATTAGGTTTCCCCGTTTCTATATGAATTCAATTTATTTTCAATTTTGAATATTGAATTTTATTTTTCGTTTATAACTGATTCATATCATTATTTTACATTAGTTTCATCCATTAGTTTATTTCAATTTCCAATATGTAATCGTCTTGTTGCTAAAGGAAAATTTCCCAAAAATTTTCAAAAATTTTCTAACTCCCAAAATTTTTAGAAAATTTTGGCAGTCTCCTTTGTACGGAGGAGCTTTTGCAATTTGACAAGAGATATAAATATATATACATCGACCCATCCGGTCGAAAAAAGAACAAACAGTTCATATTTCCTATTTTTATTGCGTAGGCGTACCTTTATTTAGCATTTTAAGCGAACGGCTTATAATTTTAGCATTTATCGCGTCTAAATCCAGTCAAACGGCCTTCAGGTACCTGTACTTACTCAATTTAAATATATAAATGCCATATATAGAGAATTTATTAACATTCCGCTTACTTTCAATAGCTAAACACATGCATTACATAATCAACAAGCACCAAACGCTTTCCATAAGCGATTTATATGATTTAAAGTTAATTCAATTGCTTCCAACCAATTCATATGCCATTTCATTCAGTTTCTTTGGTTTACAACTCAATTTTCTTACATTCAATTTATTTTTAACCCAAACAAGCTCATATTCACTTCAAATGATTCAAAATCAATTTTATTTGCTTCTATTAATTAGTAGATTTTTAATTACTTGTTTACGTCAAACAATGACCTTTTTCTTTTTTTCTTTTTTTCTTTTTTTTTTTGTAAATTCGTTCATATTTGCTTAATAGAGTATCCATTTTAGTTTATAACTACTTCAAATTAATTTCAACTCATTTTATATTCAATTTCATTTCTATTTTATTCACCAACCATACATTTGCATTTCATTTTATTTCCACATTGGATTCATTTTAAAACTATTTCATTGAGCTTGTCACATTCGATGCTTATTACTATCCATTTCCCATAAAAATTTAACCCAAACTCTATTTAATGGTCTTCCATTCTTACTCGAAATCAATCTTTTAATGGCTTAAGTATTTTTACTTTAAATTAATACACCTCATAACTCAAGTTCATTCTAATAATCCAATTCCAATTACAATTTTGATTTAGTTTTTATTCAATCAAACTTCATCCATTTATTATTTTATTCAATTAACCCATTTATTCACCCATTTTAAATTTTTAATTCACTTACTTAATTCATTTTCGAATTTATTTTATTAATACAAAGCCATTCTCAATTTATTTCTACTCATTTAAGTTTTGTTTGCAATTCAATCATTTCTATTATAGTTCCCTTTCATTTCATACGACAACACTTCTCTCATATCTAATTTACTTACAAGTTTCGTTAAATATTATTCATATCACACTTGAATTTTGTTTGTAGTTCAAACCATCACTATTTCGATCCAACTCTATTTATTTATTTTATTTGCATAACATCTCCACTTATTTAATTCATTGTCAAATCCAAGTCGAATTCTATTTACAATTCGAATTCATTTCCAAACTTCATTATTAACTTACAATCCATTTTATTTAACCAGGTTAAATTTCGTTAACATACTCTATCGAATAATTATTTAGCAAATTAGCTTACTTCCAATTTTTAAATCAATATTCGATTTTATTACAAAAATCACTTCATTAAATTTTTCCTGAGTTCAAATTTTGTTTTATAATTCCAGATTGGATTTCCTTTTATTTTCCCAAAATTCCAAAAATTTTATTTTAAAATTTAGAAATACTTTTAAATTCACATCATACTATTAAAATAGCTCTTTATAAAAATACTTCTTATAACTCGATGTCTCAACCAATTCATCCTTGTTCTCAAAGAAATTCAGTCATATGTTGATCAGGCGTAGGACTGAAAATCTGTAAGTACTTGGTAAACCAGTTTTCAACATCCAGTGAAAATACTTGGAAAATAATTTTATTGAAAATATAGAAAACAGTTTTTGAAAATAGAGGAAATATCTTAGGTGAGAATGCTCTGGAAATCGTCACTCCCATCCATGGTCGCAGTTACATCCTGGGTTACGTTGCCATCGCAGCAAAAGTCCATGTAACTGTAGGCACTCCGCGCCCCTCGATTACGCCATGGAACCCACAACAGATCGCGGTTACATTCCAGGTTTACGTTTCTATCGCAACAAAAGTCCGTGTAACTGTTGGCTCTCAGCGGCACACATGATTTTCGCTGTCAAAATGAAACTTCTCCACTCCTACATAGGTCGTAGTCTACCGATATAAAATCAAACACAGGTTGTTGGCTCTCAGCGGCATACACGACTTTCGCTATGTTACCATAGGTCGCAGTTACATCCTAGGTTACATTGCCATCACAGCAAAAGTCCATGTAACTGTTGGCTCTCAGTGGCACACACGACTTTTGCTATGGTATATTCTACTCAAAATCCTCAGGAACTAGTTTTGTCCGGACTCTTCACAAGATCAACTTTAGAACGTCCCCTTGGGGATCAAGGCAGGACCACCCGGTGGCACTCCTGAGAAGTTCATTTCAAGGGAGCACCTTTTTCCCAGAACCATCATCAAAACACTTTATACTATACACATATAGTATCTTTCAAATCATACACCTAGTATGATCTCATACAAGGTTCCTTTACACAAAATCGATTATCCCAAAATCGATAATTCTCAAACTAGGCTTTCCAAATTTTAATATTGATTTTACCCAAAAATCAAAAGCCTTTCCAAATCCAAAGGTTCCCAAAACCTTTTCCAAAATCCTCATAAGATCCTTTATATATATATATATACACACACAAAATCCTTGATAAAAAATCTTTAGATCATTTTAAACTTGTATAAAACTCCTTTTATACTTCAAACACTCTCAAAATCCTTTCCTTCTGGCAAAAGATACAACAAAGGGGGACTCTTATATAACAAAGATATATAACTTTGTTTATTCAAAATCGAATGTTCAAATTTGATTATTCTTTCCAATATCAATTTCATTCAAAAATGTACGGCGTACACTTATCATCCGTACGCTATACCAATCTGATCGCTCACTCGATCACACAATTTCACTTCCGAACTAGTATTGTCCACCCAACTTCCTAGTGCGGACACAGATCTTCTTGATCAGAAACCGTCATTCTTCTTGTGTAACGACCCATAATATTTTAATAGTTTTGAATGGTTTTATTTTCATATTTAATTCAATTTTGAGAAAATTTTAAATAATTGAATTTTGAAATAAAAATTTTATATTTAGAATACGTATATGAAGATACAGCAAATAGTGAATTTTCACTTAATTATATGGGAGTTTATTTTTTTATAATTCTATTTCAATCTATATCGGTTAAATATTGCTGATCAAAAAAAATTATTTCTAAGCCTGAATATTTTTACATAAGAAAATTCTAAATCATAGATCCTTCATTTTTAATAATAATATTCGTTCCCCCTTATTGCTCTCCAAACTATGGTAACAAATTTGCTTTAATTTTTCTGCTGAATCAATGTATCAAACGTTGATATTTCATTTATTAGTCCACTATCTACGTTATTTATGGACACAACTGTATTTCAATATCTCTTCATATACCATTCCTAAATATCCTCCTCCAGATCCGTGACCATCTGATTTCTTTTGCATTTCAAATTTTAAATGCGCATAAATCAATTGCCTTAATATTTGTCAGCTAAATAAATGGGTGACCGTTGCTAGTACATAAAAATTTGTTTTATTTCTGCCTGAATTCCGGGCTAATTTTTCACCGTTCCTTTCGTTTCACTTTAATTGCTTTAATAAGTATGTCAATGGACAGACGTTACCATTCTCATCATTACACTTTATTTCATATGGTACGTTTCTTTGTTTTTTTTTCTCTGTTCATTTCTTTTATTTGCCTCTGTCTGCTCCTTTATCCCTTCCTTCCATTTCAAAATTTAAACGTGCTGTCCATTCTTGGCATAAATTATTTTCAGCTAAATCATAGTCGTTGCTTTTATATTTTTCCAAATTTTAGGGTCACAATTATTAATTGCTGACCTTTCCTTTCCATTCCTTCAGTCCACTGATTCCTTCCTTTAAACCATTCAATTTGCGCGTTGATTTTATACCAATAGTCGTTACTTTTATTTATTTCTCTGAAATCATGCGTAACGTTCCTTTCCAATTTATACTTCTGCCTCTCTTTATATTTTTCCATTTTGCTTTGGGAATACAAATTCGCACACTCCTCTCCTTCTTTAATTGATCTGTAGCTGTTTCTTATTCATTCTTCCTTCAGTTTCAAATTTGAAAGTGCTACCCAAGGTAAACAATTAATTGCTAAATAATTCTTCCGAAATCAGGGGACTTCACAGTATCAATTACTTTTATTTACATGTCCATTCAAATTTTCTATCGGTTAAGACCAAATAGTAGCTCACCTTTTTATTCCCTGAATTCAGGGTTTGACTATTGATTGGTACCTATCTTTTTATATTTCCTTTAATTTATTGTTTCAATATTTTTTTCCTAAATCTATGCTTCTAGATGTTGATATGCCATTTCTATATTTTGGGTGATAACTTTTTTGAACGTTTGATAATAATAATAAATCTGCATATTATAATCGGATATCAATTGAGATCTAGGAAAGAAATAAATATAAAACGTATAACCTGACAAATAATATAAATTGCTTTAATTACACCGTTGATTTTGAAACGTATAAAATTCTATACGTTCTTTACGCATCCATTCATTTCTTTTATTTCTTCCTTTACGTTTTCTCTCTTTACTGATATATACTTACTTCTTTTATCTCTCCTATCTTCTACAAAAGGCAACCCACTTCTTTGTGAAATTTAAAAAAAAAAAATTCCTTCATCCCTCAACCCATCAAAATCACCTCACCTCCGTTCCCGCATGCTGCTCTTCCAGCCAACGTTCCATCCTTGCCGTGAAGTTGTTCCTATCCCCTCTTTCACCTCTGTATTTTTGAATGGAAGATATTATGTGGTAAGTATATAAAGTGATAACTGCATATATATTTTTACCTTGCCTACCCTTCCTCTTTCGCCTATAAAAATCGGCATGAATAATTTAGGCACATGCCCTATTAATTAGCTATATATATCAAGCTTTGTATCCGTTGTTTTATACTTCTCAAATTTCGCATTCGGTTCCAAAGGTTTAATATATTCTGTTAGCATACATAAGTAAATAAGTTTGTAAATTGTTATGTATACATATAGTAAGTTATAAATTTGGTACAGTTTTTTTTTTAGGTAGATTTGATTGATGATACGTGTCATAGTTTTTATATAAATTTATATTAGTCTGTAGTTTGTTTTTAAATATGTTATAATAACATTGATTTTTAAAGTGAGTATATTTATAGATTTATTTGAAATGTGTTTAAAAAAAAAAAAAAAACAGTACATTTGTATGTAAGGTTTATAAAAGTTATAAGCTAGGTACATTCATATATTAGTTTAAAGATGTTAGTTAGTATACACATAAGCTGCTGTATATAATTTATAATTTACGCGTATATAAGTTTGGTTTGTATATAAGTTAAGGGATCTGTAGTTATTAAGTAAAGTTATCAGTTTTATATTATAGGATATTTGTAACAGGTCAGTCTATATACTTTAAGTTGTGTAAGTGTGTCAGTTTTAATACCTGAGTTTACACGCGTACTATATTAAGTTATAATCGACAGTTTCTTTATGTATAAGTCTGGTTAAAGTATAAGCATAAATATATTTAACATAGAATCTACTTGTTATACGTTTATTTGTATAGCTGCATCATGGGTTTAAAAATTTAAACCGATGATTTTATTTTGTATATTTATTTTTCTTAAAGTAACATATTGATTTTTAAGAAGAGAGAATAATATATATATTACATCAATATGGGTTTAAAAATTTGAATATGATTTGTATATAAACATACATGAACTTTATACGGTGTATCTATTCAATTATACCATCTATCCTTATCAATTCAGTTCTGATTTGACTTCGTCAACTCCTATTTATCATCTTGTCCGACAAACCCATGTCCTTCGTGCTTTGCTTCGTAATTCATGCTTGGATTTCGTAACTCAACTTCGTTGTCTATATCCTCTAACCTCGAAAGGTGAGCAATCACTCACGATTTACATTCTTTTATTTACTAAATTTGATTTCAATTGGGACGACAATTGAAATATGAGGCTGTAGTTATTTAAATTGTTATATATGCTATTATCTGTAAGTATTCACTTATGGGATATGACACCATATCCTATTGTTTATATATTTATTTTGATGATATATGCCTGTTGTTATTATATTTACATATCTGTTATCACTCTGCAAGTTCCCTGTTAGTATAGAAATCACTATGGGTTGAAATGATACATACCCGAACAGACTTTAGAATAGGAGAAAATCGTTATGGGTTGAAATGATAAACCCAAGCGATTTCATTTAATTGAATTGGGATTACGGGTTGAAATGCTATCCACCCGTATACATTTAGTGTACGGATTGAAATGATAAATATCCGTAACACTTGACCATATGATAAGAAATATATACAGACATCGTTGGTCCATATATATAAATATTTTGAAATTTAATTCATTGTTTTGGAAAGAAATATATGGTCTTATTAAATGTTAAATCTTAAATTTATATATATATATATATAGGGTAATGATATATAGATTTAATAATATTTAATTTAGTCAAAATTTGATTTAATACATAAATTATGCTAAATATTTATGTAAATTTTATTCCAAAAGTATTCTGCAATCTACTAAGATTGGGAGATAAATGTGGGTTTATCTAAATGGTATTTAAATAAGGATTTATTCAATTAAATCAATTTGAAATTTTTGAATGGGAAATTTAAGGGTATGATTTTGTAACTGGATTTTATTTAAGCGATTTAATGAATATTTCACGTTTAAATAAATTAAAGAAAATATTGAGTAAAATGTAATTTAAGGTTACTTAAATGATATTGTATCTAATGAGGGATTATTTAAGACTAGATAATAATGAGGTTAAATCGAGATCTATATGGAACTATTAAATTGAACATTTAATTAAATATTAAAGCTTTGAACTATATTGGGATTTCAATGGTTTATTTTGAGATTCAGATATGTAATCGAAATCAGTATAGTTGAATTTAGTATTTAGAAACTAAATTGATTAAAAAGTTAGTTGAAACGTTGAATACTTAAAGTTTTGAAATATATTGAACATAAAGGGTATTTTGTGATTTCAAATCCGAATTTGAGATCGATAAAATTGAAGTGGTTATTTTAGAAATTGAGTTGAATTTAAATTAATAAATTGAGATTGAAATAGATCTAAATGGGGTGGTCAGGTTGATGTTAAACGATTTGTCAAGTTGAGGGAATTGAAATTTCTTTACTGTACAAATTATTTAATATATAAAAATACTATTTGGGAAGTATAGAGATCTTTGAAGTGAAAATGATATTTTGTTTTGAAGTATAAATTGAGTTGAAAAGACTACGGTGTTATAGTGTATATTTCTATCTTTTAGATAGTTCCATGGACCCTTAGAGGATGGTTATCCCAAACATCCTCTAAGTTAATTATATTTCAGTTGATATTTCACTTGAGTTAGATTTATAGATATAAGAATGTTAATCCTGACTCGAGTGTTTTGTGTTTTGCTTTACGCTCGGGTCAGACTGACAGATACAGCATTTGAGACTCATCTTCGAAGTTGGAGCTTTGCTTGAAGATCCAGCTATCTATCCCTTCAGTCATCCAGTTGATTAGTTCAGAGAAGCCATCTGTTACATTGGAGACTTCATGGCATTTGAACTATTCGGTTGTATTTTATTTCTAACGCTGAGGTATATAGTAGCTTCATGAACTACTATTCTTTATCTATTCCGCTGCATTGTATTACTCTGTGTAAGTGATCTATGATTGATTTATTTACTATATATTTTAAGTTTTGCCAAATTTTATTAACAATTCGGTATTTTGAATTATTCAAGTTGGACATGTATGGTTTTATTGTCGATTTGAATGGTCTAAAATAGCGGCCTGTTACAGTTGGTATCAGAGCTTTGGCTCTAGGCAATACTTAGCATATATGGTAAATTTATTTACAGAATCACTTTCATTCGAGTTGAATCTCTTCCTTTTTGACTCGTTTTCCTTTGAATTTTGGAATGTCCCTCGGTTCTGAAATTCATTCTTGTCTCTCCCTATTTATATTCATTCGATTCTAGAGTATCCCATGACTCCACTGAATGATTTGTAAAGGGGATGAAACTCCTTTACAATTGGCATTGATTCACCGGAGATTTATGTATCCCTTGGTTTAGATGCTACTATCCCCTGTTATTCCGAATTCTATCTCTAGCGATCGAATGTCGATTTGCCTTAGAATTCTGCATTCATTGTATTGCTAAATTCACGGTTGATCCGGTTAAGGTCGCTCGCGATTTATAGGAGTATATCCATCTTCTATTTCTGTAATTTAATTACCCAATCGTCGATCGAGCCTATCTTCGAATCAGAATCCTATTGATTGGAGTCCTCTAATTCAAATCTCTATCTTTGTTTTGAAATCCATTCTTAAAATTATCCTTTGAAAATCGGGTATGTTTGCATTTTTTTGAAATTGTTTTATATATCGAAATTATTATTTTGATAACTATGATTTTATTCTATATATAAAGGGGGAAAATGTTTTCGATAAGGATAAATCATATAAGAAATGTTATTCTATATAAAAAGGGTTTTGAAAGGATTTGAAATTTTGAAAAATTATAAGAAATTGATTTATATAAAAATGATTTATAATTGAAGTGTTAAATTTGAAATTCGAGAATTGAATTCCGGTATTTTGAAGTTGGTTTTAAGATTTTGGAAAATATATATAAATAATACGATTTAAAAGTATTTTTCCGAATAAGAAATGTTTCAAATGAATTCAAATGAATTCCAATAATTTTGAAGAAATTTCAAAGAAGTTTCCAAGAAATTAGAAGTCCAGAACTCACTTATGTCGCTGGAAAATAATTTCGGTGATGAGTGCACGCATCATCGACATTGATTTTCGAGTTTCAGAGTGGGGGAGAGGCCACTTTAATAGCTCGCTATGCGAGTGATTTTGTAAAGCCGTTATGATTTCAAATTTCGAAGTATAATTTGATATTTTCGAAAGATATATGTATATATTTGAAACAATTTAAAGAGAGACCGGTATTCAGTCCTCGAGTTTTGGATTATATAATTGATTTATTGTTGATTTTCAACTCTTGAATTGAAAATTTGATTTCCCTAACTATTTTGAAGGTTCGAACACTTCCAAATCAAGGTCTAAAATTTTAAAGCTAAGAAGTTTCGAAGAGTATAAAATATTAGATAGAGAATATAAGTTTAGTTTTGTATGTTCAAAATATGAGGAGTATGACTTAAGTAAATTTGAAACTTTTGTTAAATAAATAATTTGCAAGAAGGAAAATTGGATTTTTTTTCCATATAGAAATAAATAGTCAAAGGTTTTAAAGGGATAACTATAAATTGAAAACCATTTTGAGTATAATTGATATTGAGAAAAATAATTGGTTTTGAAATTAAATGGGAATTAAAAACCAGTAAATATATGGTGATTTTGGAAATGAATTTGTTTGACTTGAATTATGTTAATTTGGAAACTGGGATTATTTTATAAGCCTATTATGTTGGGAACTTTGAAATTTAGGTATTTAATGTGGAAGAAAATTTGGTGAAATCATATATGATTTTGAAACTGAATTGATATTGAAATGATTTGAAATTTGAAAACCTTATATTATTGAGTACTTGATTTGGGAGTGGTCGAACTTATATAAAATGGATTTGTATAAGTATGAAGTGATTTGAAATCTATTGATTTGAAAGGTACTCAATTTGGAAGAGAATTTTTTTAAAATCGAAGTCTATATAAGTATGATTTGATATACTATTGATTTGGAAAGTATTCGATTTGAAAATGGAATCTTATATATATATGGACTTTATATAAGTACGATATTTGAAAGTATTTGAAAAGGTACTATATGATATAGATATTTTCCAAGTAAAGATATGGAAAGTGCCTTCTGCTTGATATCCGCTTTGTGGCCACATCGTGGATTCATTCTATCGATATTATTCTCTCTGATTTTTGGTTTTCCGGATGTAATACTCGAGTGTTTTCCACCGTGGCGTAACCCATGGTATTTTTTTCTCTCGTGAATGCACAGCGCAATTGCCTGGCTGAGTCTTGCCTAGGGGTACGGATTGTTTCCTGGGGGATCCAGGCGTAACCATTGTGTATCCTGCAATCTGTGTAGGTCGCGAATAGTAGCGCAAGTGCCTGGCTGAGTCTTGCCTGGGGGTACGGATTGTTTCCTGGGGGATCCAGGCGTAACCATTGTGTATCCTGCACTCTACTAGTCATCATGGCGTAACTCGCAGGGCTGAGAAAGCTTACGGATATGGATTGTTTCCTGGGGGACCCAGGCGTAACCATTGTGTATCTGCGAACCATGATCAGACAAAGGTTTTGGTTTGGTTGTTTTGTTTGGATTGTACTTTCCATATCTGTTTTTAAAGGTTTTCAAGTATTTTCACTGGGTGTTGAAACAAGTCTACTAAGTACTTGAAGAATTCTAGCTTTGCGCCTGATCAACGCATGGCCAGAGTCTGCAAGAACGAGGATAAACTTGTTAAAACATTGAGTTATAAAAGTATTTTCGAAAGAAAAATTGGTTTCGATATAAAAATATTTTATTTATAAAGGTATTTTATTATAAAGGTATTTTTCCCAACAAAGAAATTTTGAATGAATATTTGAAATTTAAATTCTTATGGTTTGAAATAAATTATTCGTGCCCGATTCTATTCTTTTGAATCTACCTCATCTGCTCAGCTTCATTTTCACCTATATTCCGTTTTTGGAATCTACCTTCCTTCCTTTTTGAATAAATCTTTTAAATATTGCTTATTTGTATACTGCATTGTTTTATATAAAATTTTAGTGGTATAAATATCTTTGAAGTTATTGATTAAATAAAACATATTTAAAGAAAATGATTATTAATTTGTTGATAATATTTGAAAAGTATCTTGAGATAAATTTATAAATTTATGAATTATGGATTTAATGTTTTCAATAGCTTCTTTGTAAATATAACTAATGATGCAAATAATTGTTTTCAAATAGCTTTCGCATATGTATAAAGATGTTAGTTAAACATATTAAATTCCAATGAGTTTTGACAATTTTAAAGTATTAAAGATAACTGAATTGCAAATGAATATTTCAAGTAAAATTTATATAGTTTAAAAATTTAAATTACCCTTGACTTTCAATCTACCTTTATTTCTGGTTGTTCTATTCTCCTACCTCCTTCCTTTTCGGGGACGAAAAGTTTTGAGTGGGGGAGAGTGTAACGACCCATAATATTTTAATAGTTTTGAATGGTTTTATTTTCATATTTAATTCAATTTTGAGAAAATTTTAAATAATTGAATTTTGAAATAAAAATTTTATATTTAGAATACGTATATGAAGATACAGCAAATAGTGAATTTTCACTTAATTATATGGGAGTTTATTTTTTTATAATTCTATTTCAATCTATATCGGTTAAATATTGCTGATCAAAAAAAATTATTTCTAAGCCTGAATATTTTTACATAAGAAAATTCTAAATCATAGATCCTTCATTTTTAATAATAATATTCGTTCCCCCTTATTGCTCTCCAAACTATGGTAACAAATTTGCTTTAATTTTTCTGCTGAATCAATGTATCAAACGTTGATATTTCATTTATTAGTCCACTATCTACGTTATTTATGGACACAACTGTATTTCAATATCTCTTCATATACCATTCCTAAATATCCTCCTCCAGATCCGTGACCATCTGATTTCTTTTGCATTTCAAATTTTAAACGCGCATAAATCAATTGCCTTAATATTTGTCAGCTAAATAAATGGGTGACCGTTGCTAGTACATAAAAATTTGTTTTATTTCTGCCTGAATTCCGGGCTAATTTTTCACCGTTCCTTTCGTTTCACTTTAATTGCTTTAATAAGTATGTCAATGGACAGACGTTACCATTCTCATCATTACACTTTATTTCATATGGTACGTTTCTTTGTTTTTTTTTTCTCTGTTCATTTCTTTTATTTGCCTCTGTCTGCTCCTTTATCCCTTCCTTCCATTTCAAAATTTAAACGTGCTGTCCATTCTTGGCATAAATTATTTTCAGCTAAATCATAGTCGTTGCTTTTATATTTTTCCAAATTTTAGGGTCACAATTATTAATTGCTGACCTTTCCTTTCCATTCCTTCAGTCCACTGATTCCTTCCTTTAAACCATTCAATTTGCGCGTTGATTTTATACCAATAGTCGTTACTTTTATTTATTTCTCTGAAATCATGCGTAACGTTCCTTTCCAATTTATACTTCTGCCTCTCTTTATATTTTTCCATTTTGCTTTGGGAATACAAATTCGCACACTCCTCTCCTTCTTTAATTGATCTGTAGCTGTTTCTTATTCATTCTTCCTTCAGTTTCAAATTTGAAAGTGCTACCCAAGGTAAACAATTAATTGCTAAATAATTCTTCCGAAATCAGGGGACTTCACAGTATCAATTACTTTTATTTACATGTCCATTCAAATTTTCTATCGGTTAAGACCAAATAGTAGCTCACCTTTTTATTCCCTGAATTCAGGGTTTGACTATTGATTGGTACCTATCTTTTTATATTTCCTTTAATTTATTGTTTCAATATTTTTTTCCTAAATCTATGCTTCTAGATGTTGATATGCCATTTCTATATTTTGGGTGATAACTTTTTTGAACGTTTGATAATAATAATAAATCTGCATATTATAATCGGATATCAATTGAGATCTAGGAAAGAAATAAATATAAAACGTATAACCTGACAAATAATATAAATTGCTTTAATTACACCGTTGATTTTGAAACGTATAAAATTCTATACGTTCTTTACGCATCCATTCATTTCTTTTATTTCTTCCTTTACGTTTTCTCTCTTTACTGATATATACTTACTTCTTTTATCTCTCCTATCTTCTACAAAAGGCAACCCACTTCTTTGTGAAATTTAAAAAAAAAAAAAAATCCTTCATCCCTCAACCCATCAAAATCACCTCACCTCCGTTCCCGCATGCTGCTCTTCCAGCCAACGTTCCATCCTTGCCGTGAAGTTGTTCCTATCCCCTCTTTCACCTCTGTATTTTTGAATGGAAGATATTATGTGGTAAGTATATAAAGTGATAACTGCATATATATTTTTACCTTGCCTACCCTTCCTCTTTCGCCTATAAAAATCGGCATGAATAATTTAGGCACATGCCCTATTAATTAGCTATATATATCAAGCTTTGTATCCGTTGTTTTATACTTCTCAAATTTCGCATTCGGTTCCAAAGGTTTAATATATTCTGTTAGCATACATAAGTAAATAAGTTTGTAAATTGTTATGTATACATATAGTAAGTTATAAATTTGGTACAGTTTTTTTTTAGGTAGATTTGATTGATGATACGTGTCATAGTTTTTATATAAATTTATATTAGTCTGTAGTTTGTTTTTAAATATGTTATAATAACATTGATTTTTAAAGTGAGTATATTTATAGATTTATTTGAAATGTGTTTAAAAAAAAAAAACAGTACATTTGTATGTAAGGTTTATAAAAGTTATAAGCTAGGTACATTCATATATTAGTTTAAAGATGTTAGTTAGTATACACATAAGCTGCTGTATATAATTTATAATTTACGCGTATATAAGTTTGGTTTGTATATAAGTTAAGGGATCTGTAGTTATTAAGTAAAGTTATCAGTTTTATATTATAGGATATTTGTAACAGGTTAGTCTATATACTTTAAGTTGTGTAAGTGTGTCAGTTTTAATACCTGAGTTTACACGCGTACTATATTAAGTTATAATCGACAGTTTCTTTATGTAT
Organism: Allium cepa; assembly: GCA_030765085.1. Classification (NCBI taxonomy): domain Eukaryota; kingdom Viridiplantae; phylum Streptophyta; class Magnoliopsida; order Asparagales; family Amaryllidaceae; genus Allium; species Allium cepa. The sequence continues at coordinate 290,060,035 of CM060934.1, forward strand.
AAGTCTGGTTAAAGTATAAGCATAAATATATTTAACATAGAATCTACTTGTTATACGTTTATTTGTATAGCTGCATCATGGGTTTAAAAATTTAAACCGATGATTTTATTTTGTATATTTATTTTTCTTAAAGTAACATATTGATTTTTAAGAAGAGAGAATAATATATATATTACATCAATATGGGTTTAAAAATTTGAATATGATTTGTATATAAACATACATGAACTTTATACGGTGTATCTATTCAATTATACCATCTATCCTTATCAATTCAGTTCTGATTTGACTTCGTCAACTCCTATTTATCAGCTTGTCCGACAAACCCATGTCCTTCGTGCTTTGCTTCGTAATTCATGCTTGGATTTCGTAACTCAACTTCGTTGTCTATATCCTCTAACCTCGAAAGGTGAGCAATCACTCACGATTTACATTCTTTTATTTACTAAATTTGATTTCAATTGGGACGACAATTGAAATATGAGGCTGTAGTTATTTAAATTGTTATATATGCTATTATCTGTAAGTATTCACTTATGGGATATGACACCATATCCTATTGTTTATATATTTATTTTGATGATATATGCCTGTTGTTATTATATTTACATATCTGTTATCACTCTGCAAGTTCCCTGTTAGTATAGAAATCACTATGGGTTGAAATGATACATACCCGAACAGACTTTAGAATAGGAGAAAATCGTTATGGGTTGAAATGATAAACCCAAGCGATTTCATTTAATTGAATTGGGATTACGGGTTGAAATGCTATCCACCCGTATACATTTAGTGTACGGATTGAAATGATAAATATCCGTAACACTTGACCATATGATAAGAAATATATACAGACATCGTTGGTCCATATATATAAATATTTTGAAATTTAATTCATTGTTTTGGAAAGAAATATATGGTCTTATTAAATGTTAAATCTTAAATTTATATATATATATATAGGGTAATGATATATAGATTTAATAATATTTAATTTAGTCAAAATTTGATTTAATACATAAATTATGCTAAATATTTATGTAAATTTTATTCCAAAAGTATTCTGCAATCTACTAAGATTGGGAGATAAATGTGGGTTTATCTAAATGGTATTTAAATAAGGATTTATTCAATTAAATCAATTTGAGATTTTTGAATGGGAAATTTAAGGGTATGATTTTGTAACTGGATTTTATTTAAGCGATTTAATGAATATTTCACGTTTAAATAAATTAAAGAAAATATTGAGTAAAATGTAATTTAAGGTTACTTAAATGATATTGTATCTAATGAGGGATTATTTAAGACTAGATAATAATGAGGTTAAATCGAGATCTATATGGAACTATTAAATTGAACATTTAATTAAATATTAAAGCTTTGAACTATATTGGGATTTTAATGGTTTATTTTGAGATTCAGATATGTAATCGAAATCAGTATAGTTGAATTTAGTATTTAGAAACTAAATTGATTAAAAAGTTAGTTGAAACGTTGAATACTTAAAGTTTTGAAATATATTGAACATAAAGGGTATTTTGTGATTTCAAATCCGAATTTGAGATCGATAAAATTGAAGTGGTTATTTTAGAAATTGAGTTGAATTAAAATTAATAAATTGAGATTGAAATAGATCTAAATGGGGTGGTCAGGTTGATGTTAAACGATTTGTCAAGTTGAGGGAATTGAAATTTCTTTACTGTACAAATTATTTAATATATAAAAATACTATTTGGGAAGTATAGAGATCTTTGAAGTGAAAATGATATTTTGTTTTGAAGTATAAATTGAGTTGAAAAGACTACGGTGTTATAGTGTATATTTCTATCTTTTAGATAGTTCCATGGACCCTTAGAGGATGGTTATCCCAAACATCCTCTAAGTTAATTATATTTCAGTTGATATTTCACTTGAGTTAGATTTATAGATATAAGAATGTTAATCCTGACTCGAGTGTTTTGTGTTTTGCTTTACGCTCGGGTCAGACTGACAGATACAGCATTTGAGACTCATCTTCGAAGTTGGAGCTTTGCTTGAAGATCCAGCTATCTATCCCTTCAGTCATCCAGTTGATTAGTTCAGAGAAGCCATCTGTTACATTGGAGACTTCATGGCATTTGAACTATTCGGTTGTATTTTATTTCTAACGCTGAGGTATATAGTAGCTTCATGAACTACTATTCTTTATCTATTCCGCTGCATTGTATTACTCTGTGTAAGTGATCTATGATTGATTTATTTACTGTATATTTTAAGTTTTGCCAAATTTTATTAACAATTCGGTATTTTGAATTATTCAAGTCGGACATGTATGGTTTTATTGTCGATTTGAATGGTCTAAAATAGCGGGTCGTTACATCTTGCATAGCCATAACTATGATAGAGACTACCCAGAACCAATCAACAATCCATATCCAGGTTCACCGTCGAATATCGAGTGAAAAATCCCACTCGGATCGATATAACTATCTCAAAATTCTGTGCTCGAATCTGGATCAAATCACTATGCGAATAGAATAATATACGTACATTCTACGTACTTATTCCATTGATTATTAACTAAATCAATTTCCTTTCTATTCATCCCCACTTCGATCTTATTCACTTAATAACATTTGTCCTAATTCTCATTTGGATTATATCTTCAATTCTTATCCCAGCTAGGTTTTAATCAATAACAGTTTGAACTCTGACCAGTTTATATTTAGAAAATAGCTTGAAAATTTTAAAAATAGATAAGTAGTTGAAAAAAAATTATTGGTTTGCAAAATAGCTGTCAAATAGTTAACTAATTGTAAAATAGTTGAAAAATAGTTAAATAGTTAGATAATCACAAGATAGTTTAAAATAGTAATTAATTATAAAACAGTTGAAAAACAGTGATTAGTTTATAAAACATTTACAAAATAGTTAAATAACTCCAAAAGTAGTTATAAAATAAGTATAAAATAATTTTAGGTTTAATAAGAAAGGTTGTATATATTAAATCGCTTGGAAAAATAAATTTATATTAAAACAATTTATATTGAAAATAGTCCAGAGTCAAAATGTTCACTTTCCCATCAATTCGATTTAAATTTCCACTCCCATTTAAATTAACCCGATTCCAATTTAAATAACTCCAATTTACATTGGACTTGATTTATTCCCAATTCAAGTTGAATCAATCCTGATTTCTTTCCCAGTTTAAATCAAATTCCATTTGATTTTAATCCTGTTCACTTTAATTATAATTTCAAATTATTCCAAACAATTTTGGACTATTATCAATTGAACTCACTTCAATTTCAATATCTTTTCAATTTCTGCTTGAATTTAAATCCCAATTCCCATTCAAATTTTAAACCTTCAGATTAATAACCTTTAAATTTTAAACCACCCTTGGTTTTAATTTCAAAACAAATCCCTTAAAAAAAATCTTCCAAACATTTCTTGTTTTAAAACAAGACTATATTCAAAATAGTCTGAATTTTATTATTTGTTATTTCTTTAACTCTTTGAAACAATTGGTTGTTTCTAGACTTAGGTTTTAAAACTTCACAATTTTAAAACCTACTTTGATTTAGAGGTTTTACTCATCTTATAAATTTACTTCATTTAGCTTACTTAATAACAAATATATCATTATTAAACACAATAACTATTTAAGATAATACCCAAGGTGATCATATCTAGATACCAATTCCCTTTTATATTATTCTTACTTCTATAAATTCAAGATTAAATTTCAGTTTGAATCCATTCAACTTACCTTTATTTAAGGCTTTTAAACAATTTAATTTCTGAGTTCAAATTCTAGAATTTCAATCAATTTAATTTTAATTTGGTTGTATTTCTGTTACCACTTAATTTAATTCCAATTCACAATCTCAATTTGATTGTATTATATTACTTCTTAACTTAATTTCAATAATTTAACAACCAATCACCTAAAAATTTATTAGACGGGAATATTACTTTATATATCAAAATATATTTTTATATAAAATCATTTAAAACCTTTATATAAGAAAATAACAAGTACGCGCTCATATATGTGTGTGTGTGTGTATATATATATTCAACTCATTCTAGAGTACTATGGACTCTATTTAATGAGTAATTCCCACCAGAGCCAAGGTTCTCACTTAACCTTTCAGCTCTGATACCAACTGTAACGACCCTAAATTTTCGATCCCGAAAATTTCAGATAGTTATGAAAAGAAGAAAGAGATAGAAGAAGAAGAAGATTAGAACATCAACATCTCACATTCGTAGTGGATAAAATATAATAATAAATAATAAATAATAACAGTTTACAAAAGAATAATATTCTGTCGACTACATTTTTATACATCAGAGTTACACATATACACAGACACTGAATATACACAATCACCATATCTCAGATATACAATAATATAATACAGCGGAAATATTCTATATGTTCCTGCCATCCCGCTTGACTCCTGAGCTCCAGAACGACCTTACCCTCAAATCTGTAATACTCGGTCTGACCTGAGCATTACACCAAAGTAACACCCGGGTCAGGCTGGAAACCAACATGAGTAAACCCATCTAACATGGAATACAAAGCATACAGTTTATAAAAACCCAGGTGTAACAACCCAGTTTTTTTCGCATCAATTAATAATCAACATTTAGACGCTTAATATGGTTGCAAATTGCCAATTGAAGTCTTTAAATTGAATTGAAAATTCTTTTATATATGGTTAAAAGGATTTTTGGGTTTTGGAATTTCTCGGCCCACGTTTTCATTTGTTGGATCGTGAAAATTGCAAAACAAATAAACCCGTTCCCCTTTTTGTTTTTTGTTTTCATTCTAACCCTAAAACCTAAAACGAAAAGAAAATAAAAATGGTGGCAGCCTCGTGCTCCTTCTTTCGTCATCATTTCAATCGAGTTCAACTTCGATGGAGCATGGAGCCTTCGCACGTCTTCAGCAGCTAGGGCTTCGGCAATCGATCCCCCAATTCGAACGGCTACTTCAAAATTGGTCGAGCCGTCTTCACTTCCAAAGCAAAGGTGAGTAATTTACATTACTCACTTCTAATTCGAAACTGATTGACTTTGTATGCTTAATTTGTTTTCGTTGTTGTTTCGACTTCGATTTGATATTTGTTCGTGTTGATGCTTTTCTGCCTTGAGTTGATTTTGGGGCTGCTTTTGATTTTGGCTTGACTTGTTCAACTCTTTGATCTGGTTTGGTTCGATTTCTTGTTTATTCGGGTTACATGGTTTTGATCTTTCTTCGACACAGTCTATTTTGCTCTCGACTCCACTTTACTGTACATTGATGACTTCGGCCATATGAATTTTTGTGTATCGACTTGGATTAACTTCGCGGCCACCACGAGGTTGACTTCGAGTTGGCTTCGACTTTGCATTTCCTAGGTGAATTAGGTTCGGCCACTTGACTTTGTTGAATTTCGATTACTTGACTAAAACTACCTCTGGTACCTTGCTCGATTTGCTTCAACGTGTTATGTATTCTGCTGCATATCACTGCATTTTTATCACGGTTGTGGTTTCACTGTCTTCAGTGAACCTGGGGTGTTATCTCGGGTTTGCACTTGCATAGCACTGAACTTTGTTTTGAATTCTGTCTGTGTTTACCTCGTTTACCACCAGTGTTCATTCATGAGTATAACTGGTTTGATTTGTTCGATCATTGACTTGCATTCACCCAGATGTTGTTGACTTCACTTGAGTATATTGTAGCCTGGTCCTCATTTTATGTTGTCACCGGCTCGTACTCTATTATTTGCTGGCCTTTGCCTATTCTTCGGCATTGTGCCTTGTTCTTGATCATGATATTAGCACTGTCCAGTTTACAGTTGAATGCATGTTGTATTTTGGGATACACTTGGGTTATGCTTCACTTGTGTACTTGGTGGTACTTGGTCTGGTGTAGTTTTCCACTTGTGACTTCACTTTAGTTCACTGAACTGTACAGGTGCATTAAATATTGCATTCTCAATGCCTTGATTTCATTTAGACTTCACTGGTAATATTGTTTTCAATTGAAGCAACATGGTGGTTTCATTCTCACTTGAGTTTATAATTAAGAGCACTGCACTTGAGTTTGTTGTCTTAGTACTCGAGTTTGGTACTTGCATTTTTCAGTCTCATGGTTGCATACATGTAGAATCTCTTGTGTGCACCTAATTACACTGTCACATTGCTTGAATGACTTCGGTAGTGTTTTGATGTCCTGGTCCTTGACTTGTGACCTGCTCTTGTGGTCAGACCTGCATATACATGTACCCCTGCCATGTGCAATTCTTTGCTACACCTCTGGTCCATTTTGACCATGTGCAGCCCTCTCATGTGCACTTGTATATGCACAGCACTTGTTCATGTGCATTTATACATTTCTTGATTTTGTTTTCGTGTACATGTCTTGCTACTTTATTCACTGCCTTGAGTTGAACCCAGTATTTTGGGTTTGACCTTGTGTTCGTTTGTGAATTTTTATTGTGTACCTATCACCGTAGTGGCAGGGCAGTGCACGCAAGCGTGAACTGTAGCCACACGGTATTCATTGGGTACATCGTCACTGTAGTGGCAAGGCAGTGCACGCAAGTGTGAACTGCAGCCACACGGTATTGGTTTTATTGTTATTTCTTTTCTTTTGATTTATGGAACTATTTCGTATTCCATATCTTGTAGTGGCGAGGCAGTACACGCTTGCGTATACTGCAGCCCTACTCGAGTTGACGTCTTAATTGATGTTTCCAATTACTAGATTGTTTCCTTTGTCCAATTCATCCTTATTAGTGATTGGATGGACGAGATTTAGTGTGACTGTCATCTATTCGTTATTTGATTATTATTGCTTCTGTGCATTAATAACTGAGTTTGAATTAGACTGACTCGGGTATTATTTTCTTTTGAATGTAATACTCGGGTCAGACCAAGTATTTTCAGGTTGTAGATATTCTGCTTTGGGATGCTGCTCGAGTTATGAAGACTTTTCATATCTTTTGGAGTTGTCGTGTCATAGTATAGGTTGATATGTATTCATGTATATTAATCGATAATGTACTTGTATATATAACTTCCAGAGTCGACTGTAGTAGTTGTATCACATGTACCGTGTAAATGTATTGTAACTAACATCAGTTATTATATATATATATATATATATGAGATTTTCTGTTTCATCTGTGTTCCGCATTTATATTATCTGTGTTATTATTTTATATTTTTGTCCTAGACTATTATAGCCACTGTGTGTTAACTTTGAGTTTGCATCGGCATGTCGGATTTCCTCCTAAAATGAAATGCACGTTTTTACTATCTGGCATCTCGGTGCTCGCACAAAGCATTACACGGATGGTCGCTCCTCAACAGCCTTATTCTCCGCGCTAGTCGACAGCACTACACCGTAGTGTTCTTGGCTAGCGTGGGCATAGAGGTGGGGCGTCACAGCTTGGTATCAGAGCCTGGGGTTTAGGACGAATATAAAACATAACTTAGATGGAACATGTGTTACAACTATTTGTCAATGTTTTATCTCACATCTTTATCTAAGATGATCTTTGATTTGTTAGGTATGAATTCCTAACTCTTATTCATGAGCATTGCTGCTATTCTCTGTTGCACTTGCTCATTCGAGTATGCACTGCTAAGTATCATTGTGTATATGCTATACCAAGTTGCATATTGCTGCAACTCGTACCCACTTCGATTTGAGCTCGCATTGTTTATTCGAACTGCTATACATATGTATTCTTGTCTCTGATTCGTGTACTTGATGCAGTCTCCATACAATTGGGTTTTGGGTATCAATCTTTGAGACAAATTGCATTTCAATTGTCGACTCTGTCTGTTTATCCGACAAATTGCATTTCAATTGTCGACTCTGTCTGTTTATCCATGATTTGTTGGTTTTCATATGCCTCTCTCTGATAGTTTTAAAATTTCTTTGGTATAAAAGAAATTGTCTTACACTTTGCCTTGTCGATATTGACGTTGACTTGACTTTTACTTTTGTTAGAGTCATTCATGCATTTATGCTCGTTTTGCTTTGTCTTTCCAATTGTTGATCGATTCTTCTTTTCCGGTTAGTTGTTATCACCTTTGTCGACTTTGATAACTTCTATTTCAGAAATTTTTGGGTATTCCTACCTTGATGGATTTGGAATCGATTTCTTTGGATTCTATTCACGTCTTCATATGTGAATTCTTGTGATTGATTGTGTCTACAATCATTTTTGTGATTTGTCACTTTAAAAATATAAAGGTTTCAATACTAGTAGTAAATATCAAAACTCTTTTATCAAAGTGTTTTCAACTCTATTTTCAATATCAAACTCTTTTCCTAAACCGTTTTTCAATCTATTAGTATATATAAGCCTTTACCTCACTCGGATGAGAAATCTAATTAAACGGCTTAGTAAACCAAGTGGTATGAAACGCTTGCGTTTACTTCATCGGTTAATTTTGGACTTGTTTGATTGAACCTCTTGTGACAATTTTTCTAGTGACGATCTACAGTTTGTTCGTAAATATTTAAGTTAAGCTAGTGGTTATGGGACAAGAAGCTAAACTTTTATATTCACTAACTTAGTGTAATTGACACTTCTCGTTGATCATGACGATCAATCTTATGATTTAGACTAGCAATTGTGCGATGTCTCCTTTTGGTTAGGCTAGACACCATTTGTGTGATTTCATTCACACATACCTTTTCGGTTAGCCTAGACACCATTTGTGTGATTTCGTTCACACATACCTTTTTGCTTTTAGGTTAGGCTAGACACCACTTGTGTGATTCCACTCACACATACTTTTTGGTTAGCCTAGACACCATTTGTGTGATTTCATTCACACATACCTTTTTGTTGCGAGGTTAGGCTAGACACCACTTGTGTGATTTCATTCACACATACTTTTTGGTTAGCCTAGACACCATTTGTGTGATTCCATTCACACATACTTTCTTCTGTTTGCGAGATTAGACTAGACACCACTTGTGTGATTCCACTCACACATACCTTTTTGATTTTTGGTTAGTCTAGACCTCAATCTGTGTGATTCCGACTCACACATATGGGGTAGCGCCCCATGGTCTTTGGGCCATTCGTGTGTCAAAATTAATGGCTTGCAACCATGAGATAGAGCCTCGTTATGCGTTGCACGTGCTGATGAATTTTCATGCTCGCATGTAGGTGAGTTTTCGTGCTCCCGTTCTCGCTTTGCGTTGCATGTATTGATGAGTTTTCATGCTCGCGTTTAGGTGAGTTATCATGCTCCCGTTCTCGCTTTGCGTTACATGTGCTGATGAGTTTTCATGCTCGCGTGTAGGTGAGTTTTCATGCTCCCGTTCTCGCTTTGCGTTACATGTGCTGATGAGTTTTCATGCTCACGTGTAGGTGAGTTTCCATGCTCCCGTTCTCGCTTTGCATTGCACGTGTTGATGAGTTTTCATGCTCACGTATAGGTGAGTTTCCATGCTCCCGTTCTCGCTTTGCATTGCACGTGTTGGTGAGTTTTCATGCTCACATGTAGGTGAGTTTTCGTGCTCCCGTTCTCGTTATGCATTGCACGTGCTGATGAATTTTCATGCTCGCATGTAGGTGAGTTTTCGTGCTCCCGTTCTCGCTTTCCGTTGCACGTGTTGATGAGTTTTCATGCTCGCGTGTAGGTGAGTTTTCATGCTCCCGTTTTCGCTTTGCGTTACATGTGCTGATGAGTTTTCATGCTCGCGTGTAGGTGAGTTTTCATGCTCCCGTTCTCCCTTTGCGTTACATGTGCTGATGAGTTTTCATGCTCGCGTGTAGGTGAGTTTTCATACTCCCATTTGAGTTTTCATACTCCCGTTTGAGTTTTCATACTCCCGTTCGAGTTTTCATACTCCCATCTTGTGATTTCTGGATTTCTTGTGTAGTCTTTTGGAATTTGTGCTTCACCAATTTTCGTGATTTCTATTGATAGGTTTTATCAATTTTTGTGCATTGGTGAATTCGTGTGTCATTGACTTGTTATGAATGCAAGTTTAGGGTATGATATCCCTTTCTATCTTTGAGAAGATTCTTGTGACATTTTTTATGAATGAAAATCCACTTATCAAAGTTGCTACTGATGTCGCTGTTTTAATCACGTGTTTTAAAAATTGTTTCAAAATAAAAATCGTTTTCAAAATTTTTACAGTACGCTTTCAAAAGAATGAGGAAGCGATTTAAACGTTTCAGCAAAATCGAGGACTATGACCCCTTTCTTTTACTGATTCGTTTAATTTCGGACTTGTCCGTTTGAGAATGTGAAATGTTATTTTTAAAATACACAATTCTTGCACCTTCAAAGAAACGATGAAGTGAATTAAACGATTTAGTAAAACTCGTGGTTATGGGACATGTGCGTTTGCTATTTCGGTTAATTCCGGACTTGTTAATTGAATATTTGTGACTTTTGGTTATCGTTTTTGATAATCGAATATTTTGTGATTGTATTGCCCATTGAGTGCTTTAAGAATTCTGGTCGATGCGCTTGATCAACGTTATCGATAGGAATCTCCTAGACGCTTTAATGAGACAATCAAATGTAAATTTGTCTGAAAAGATAATTACATAAAGTAAATCGTAAATTTCGAAAGTTTCAGCTTTTCGGGAAAGAATATTATTTAAAACAACTCTTTTCCGATACTTCTATTCTTGCGATTCCTGAGGGGAACCAAGACTTTATAGTTTGTACCAATGCTAATCGTATTGGTTTGCATGCCATTCTCTTGCATAAGAGAACGTTCTGTCTCTTGTGTTTTTTAATCATTGATGCCTATTGGGACTAGATATGCCACTCATGATCTAGTGCTCGTGGCTATTGATTTCGCTCTTGAAAATTTGGCATCATTATTTTTGGGTGAAGATCTTGAATCTTGGGAATATTTATTTTCTTTTAAGGAACTTAATTTTCGTCAACCATGTTGACTCGAGTTCCTTATATCTTATGATCTTGTTATTCTTTGCACTCCCGGAAGGGAAAATCTTGTTACCGATGCACTTGTCGTAGGCAACAAGTGGTTGTTTCTTTGATGATGTCCGAATGGAATCACCTTTTTACCAAGTTCATCAGACATTTTGATGTATTTCATTTTATTGAGCTTCGTCTCATTCCTTTTATGGACTTACGTCTGATGTTCTTTTATGGTGATCGATTCATTGGACATACCGTTTTTGTACTACGTCGGCGTTTCGAATTAATGAAGCTTCGATTCATCTGGCGTATCGTTATTGTACTACGCTGTTGTTCCAAATTATTCGTGTCTCACCTATGATAGGTGTTATGCGTTTCAGTCGGTTGGGAAAGTTAGTGCCTCGATATAATGGGCCATTTCCTATCACTGAACGTATTGGTTTCTTGGCTTATCGCCTCTTATTACCGGCTCAATTTTCTGTTATTCATGACGAGTTTCACGCGTCTTCCTTCTATGGAAATGCCTTAGGGATTCCGATTTTATTCTTGAGCCCGGTATTATTGAAGAAATTAAAGTTTCACCAGATTTGACTTTGAGCAACATTCTATTCACATCAATGTTTCGGGGATTCAGCACCTTCGAAATAAAGATGTTCTTCTCGTGAAAGTTCAGTGTTCTCAAGTCCTATAGATTTCACTTTGGAATCTAGAGAATTCATCGAGCAAACACGTTCAGGCTTTCTCTTTCATGCTCTATATGGTGAACTTCTTATTTTCAAATTTCGTCATTTTATGATGATATGTTTTTATGGTTGTTACCCTTTGTCCATTTATTCCTTAAGATTGCGAGGACACAATTTCTTTAAGGAGGGGAGTCTGTAACAACCCGGTTTTTTTCGCATCAATTAATAATCAACATTTAGACGATTAATATGGTTGCAAATTGCCAATTGAAGTCTTTAAATTGAATTGAAAATTCTTTTATATATGGTTAAAAGGATTTTTGGGTTTTGGAATTTCTCGGCCCACGTTTTCATTTGTTGGATCGTGAAAATTGCAAAACAAATAAACCCGTTCCCCTTTTTGGTTTTTTTCTTTTCATTCTAACCCTAAAACCTAAAACGAAAAGAAAATAAAAATGGTGGCAGCCTCGTGCTCCTTCTTTCGTCTTCATTTCAATCGAGTTCAACTTCGATGGAGCATGGAGCCTTCGCACGTCTTCAGCAGCTAGGGCTTCGGCAATCGATCCCCCAATTCGAATGGCTACTTCAAAATTGGTCAAGCCGTCTTCACTTCCAAAGCAAAGGTGAGTAATTTACAATTCTCACTTCTAATTCGAAATTGATTGACTTTGTATGCTTAATTTGTTATCGTTGTTGTTTCGACTTCGATTTGATATTTGTTCGTGTTGATGCTTTTCTGCCTTAAGTTGATTTTGGGGCTGCTTTTGATTATGGCTTAAATTGTTCAAATCTTTGATCTGGTTTGGTTCGATTTCTTGTTTAGGGTTACATGGTTTTGATCTTTCTTCGACACAGTCTATTTTGCTCTCGACTCCACTTTACTGTACATTGATGACTTCGGCCATATGAATTTTTGTGTATCGACTTGGATTAACTTCGCGGCCACCACGAGGTTGACTTCTAGTTGGCTTCGACTTTTCATTTCCTAGGTGAATTAGCTTCGGCCACTTGACTTTGTTTAATTTCGATTACTTGACTAAAACTACCTCTGGTACCTTGCTCGATTTGCTTCAACGTGTTATGTATTCTGCTGCATATCACTGCATTTTTATCACGGCTGTGGTTTCACTGTCTTCAGTGAACCTGGGGTGTTATCTCGGGTTTGCACTTGCATAGCACTGAACTTTGTTTTGAATTCTGTCTGTGTTTACCTCGTTTACCACCAGTGTTCATTCATGAGTATAACTGGTTTGATTTGTTCGATCATTGACTTGCATTCACCCAGATGTTGTTGACTTCACTTGAGTATATTGTAGCCTGGTCCTCATTTTATGTTGTCACCGGCTCGTACTCTATTATTTGCTGGCCTTTGCCTATTCTTCGGCATTGTGCCTTGTTCTTGATCATGATATTAGCACTGTCCAGTTTACAGTTGAATGCATGTTGTATTTTGGGATACACTTGGGTTATGCTTCACTTGTGTACTTGGTGGTACTTGGTCTGGTGTAGTTTTCCACTTGTGACTTCACTTTAGTTCACTGAACTGTACAGGTGCATTAAATATTGCATTCTTGATGCCTTGATTTCATTTAGACTTCACTGGTAATATTGTTTTCAATTGAAGCAACATGGTGGTTTCATTCTCACTTGAGTTTATAATTAAGAGCACTGCACTTGAGTTTGTTGTCTTAGTACTCGAGTTTGGTACTTGCATTTTTCAGTCTCATGGTTGCATACATGTAGAATCTCTTGTGTGCACCAAATTACACTGTCACATTGCTTGAATGACTTCGGTAGTGTTTTGATGTCCTGGTCCTTGACTTGTGACCTGCTCTTGTGGTCAGACCCGCATATACATGTACCCCTGCCATGTGCAATTCTTTGCTACACCTCTGGTCCATTTTGACCATGTGCAGCCCTCTCATGTGCACTTGTATATGCACAGCACTTGTTCATGTGCATTTATACGTTTCTTGATTTTGTTTTGGTGTACATGTCTTGCTACTTTATTCACTGCCTTGAGTTAAACCTAGTATTTTGGGTTTGACCTCGTGTTCGTTTGTGAATTTTTATTGTGTACCTATCACCGTAGTGGCAGGGCAGTGCACGCAAGCGTAAACTGCAGTCACACGGTATTCATTGGGTACATCGTCACTGTAGTGGCAAGGCAGTGCACGCAAGCGTGAACTGCAGCCACACGGTATTGGTTTTATTGTTATTTCTTTTGCTTTTGATTTATGGAACTATTTCGTATTCCATATCTTGTAATGGCGAGGCAGTACACGCTTGCGTATACTGCAGCCCTACTCGAGTTGACGTCTTAATTGATGTTTCCAATTACTAGATTGTTTCCTTTGTCCAATTCATCCTTATTAGTGATTGGATGGACGAGATTTAGTGTGACTGTCATCTATTCGTTATTTGATTATTATTGCTTCTGTGCATTAATAACTGAGTTTGAAATAGACTGACTCGGGTATTATTTTCTTTTGAATGTAATACTCGGGTCAGACCGAGTATTTTCAGGTTGTAGATATTCTTCTTTGGGATGCTGCTCGAGCTATGAAGACTTTTCATTTCTTTTGGAGTTGTCGTGTCATAGTATAGGTTGATATGTATTCATGTATATTAATCGATAATGTACTTGTATATATAACTTCCTGAGTCGACTGTAGTAGTTGTATCACATGTACCGTGTAAATGTATTGTAACTGACATCAGTTATTATATATATATATATATGAGATTTTTTGTTTCATCTGTGTTCCGCATTTATATTATCTGTGTTATTATTTTATATTTTTGTCCTAGACTATTATAGCCACTGTGTAGTAGCTTTGAGTTTGCATCGGAATGTCGGATTTCCTCCTGAAATGAAATGCACGTTTTTACTATCTGGCATCTCGGTGCTCGCACAAAGCAATTACACGGATGGTCGCTCCTTAACAGCCTTATTCTCGGCGCTAGTCGACAGCACTACACCGTAGTGTTCTTGGCTAGCGTGGGCATAGAGGTGGGGCGTCACACCAGGGTAACTCGTTTCAATTCACAAAGCCACAATTAATTATAGGCATCACTTATTTCACATATAAGTTTCTAAATACCGAAGATTAAGATTTAAAATAGTCCAATTCCTCCAAATCACTTCACTCCAGCATATAGATTTACATATCAATTTATAAAAATTCGAAGTGGTTTCGGGTATTTCCTGATACCCGACCCCGGTCTCTTCGAGTCTCGTGTCATCCTAACCCAAGTTATCCAAATGAAATACACAACATTTCATATCAGAGATATCAACTCATTCAAAGCATCCAATACCATTCAACCACCCATATGCAAAGCTTGTTCGCTACTAATGTTAACTAAATTTATTCTGATTGAATTTCTAACCTCAACCATTTAGAATTCTTCACTTGTCATTAATTAATTTCAAATCAATTATTCAATCTTACCTTCATCATTCGTCTTTATTAATCAACCTGGATTAATTATCCTTCAATTTCATTAAAGTAATTAACTTTAATTAATTTTACGATATTAATTTTTCTTAGCCAAAATCAATAAGTAATCTTAATTACTTCATGAATTAATTATCTATTTTAATTATGTTAATCCTTAATTACTTATACTAATTAACTTCGCATAAGTCACCTATTACTGATTAATTCATGTAATTAATCAATCTTTAATTACGTCATTGATTATATAAATTAATGATTTCCAATTATATTTAATTTATCCTAATCTAAATTAATTACATTAATTAAACCACAATATTAATCATTCTTGATTTATCTTAACCTGTAATTAACTGTCCATTTATTTACTTCATTAAACAAACCAATTTCTCCTTAATTAACCATCTTAATTAATCCCTTGATTAATTACACCAGTAATTATATTTTATTAATTTCATTAAGTAATTATTTATCAAACCATCAAATGATTATTCTGAATTACTTACACTTAATTAATTAACTTAAAACTTAATTTATTAACTAATTTAAACCCTTAATTACTAAATTAATTAATCCAAATCATAAATTAATTGAATTAGTTAATTATCCTTTTTAGTTACCCTACTAATTTAATGAATCACAAATCATTATGATCTTATTAACTTTAAAACAAAACATTTTCTTATTTATGATTTAAGTTTAAAACAACTTAAACCCTAATACCTCGAGTCAAACCACAATTAACTCGAGAATCAACCAAAACCAAGTCACATCATCATCAGTGTACATCCAATCAACTTAATCATTCAACCAATTATTTAAATTTAACTATTTAAATTTAAATAAAAGAAAACCCAACAGAGTGAGATTTACTCACCTTTGATTTTTTTTGTTTTGCAATCCATTTCCACCTCAACCATTCCTCCATAAATTTTAGACCCCCCAAGATCTGCCAGTTGCACCAGCCTGCATCCTCTGAGTAATCAACTCCTTTGGCACCATTATCGCAGATGAAACAACATTCCCCATTGCCCCAGTAGTTGGTGGCACTAAAACCTTTGGAAATCCATCCAAACTGCCGAGCAGATTCTTCCCAAACTCACAAGTCCCAAAGTAAACCGCACTTGAAGTGGCACTCCCAATCAAAAACCCCGATGCACCGCGGTAGAAACCTAGAATTCCATCTGATTTGAATGTCTTTATGGCAGCATCAAGCGCAGAGGAGTAGATTTGGGCAGTGCTAGTAGTTTGAAGCTTCGTCTTGACAGCGTCAATAGGAAGCAGACAGACGTAGGTGAATGCACCGGCAAAGCCTCCAGCGGTGGCGCCGATGACAGCACAGTCGAGGAGGGAGATGGCTTGGAGAAGATTTTGTGGATTTTGTTTGTGGGGAGAGAGAACGGAAGAGAAACTGAAAACATTGGGAAAATTAGGGTTTTGGTGGGATGGGAGGAGAGTGTTGAGATTTGTGAATAGGGAAGGGAAATCTTGAGGAGCAGAGAGAGCAAGCGAAGATAAAGCCATTGCTCTTTTATTCATTGTTTGGCTTGTTAGTTTTTTTCGTGAATTAGGTTTTCTGTTAGAAGGTTATAGAGGGGACGGGGAGATAGTGATTTGGGGAAGCTTCTTGAGTACGTGTGTTAATTAAATAATTAAATATTGAAAATATCTCTTGTTGCATAACGCGAAATCCCGAACCGCGAATCAGACATGCCGACAGACGTTTATAAGGTTCTACCCGCATTCCGAACACAATGGAACATGTTTCAGAGGTTAATTTGATCGTATGTGCGAGTTACAAAAGAAAATGATCAAATTTCAATTAAATCGATTAAAATAGTTTCTAAGCGTTTTGAGCTGTCAGGGTCAAACGACAACTCCAATTGCTATGAAAATTGAAATTGGATTTAAACGATATGATTTCAAAACTGAACAAATCACCTTTAAATTAAATTTCAACCATTCTATTATCTTCAGTATCATCATTATAAATTTTATAAACCTTTAAATTATTTTAAACAGGCTTAGAATTTCAGGTTCAACATTTTACCCAATTTCAGTTTATTAAATCTAATAACTCAATTGCTATAAATGATAATATTTGAATTCAAGTTAAAAATTAACTTTTAAATATTTAAAATCAATTAGTTGTTCCATTTTAAATTGTTAAAAATTCTGGGTCGTCACAGGCAGGATTGTCGATTTTATAGAGATCATTCGAAGTGGAGTTATGGGATGCTCCTGAATCAAAAGAATACAAATAGTGGAGACAAGAATCAATTTCAGAACAAGTGGGTGGGTCCCAAAATTCAAAGGAAACTAAATTGAAGAGGAAGAGATTCAAGCACGAACGAAAGTAATTATGTAGTTAAATCTATTACATATGCTAAGTTTTGCCTAAAACCAGGGATCTGATACCACATGTAACATCCCGGTATTTTCAACCATTCGCATCCGCACATGTCGGGCTTGAATTGCTCAAAATATCAGATTGTTAGTTTATATTTGGAAAAACTCAGCATATATAGTAAATAAATCAATCACATAATCACAGACACGAGTAATATAATAATAATGCAGTAGAATAGATAAATAGTAGTTCATGAAGCAACTATATAAACAACAGAGTTTGAAATAAAATACAACAGAATATCTCAAATATTGACTGTTGACATCTCTGGACAAATTAATTGGAGAGGTTGAAAGATGAATCGGTAGTTGGATCTCCAAGCGAAGCTCCAAACTCCAAAGGTGAGTCTCAAATGTTGTATCACTCAATCTAACCCGAGCGTAAACCAAAACATAAAACACTCGAGTCAGGATTAAAATTCTTGTATCAATAAATCCAACTCCAGTGAAATATCAATTGAAATACAAGTAACTTAAAGGATGTTTGGGATAACCATCCTCTAAGAATACGTGGAACTATTGCTCTAAGAATCTGTCACGACCCGAATTTTTGCGTTCGAAAATCGACACTCGTACTTCACTTGTATTTGAATGTTGTAGATTCAACCGTTGAAATCCGATTCGTGCCGGAGCTTATCGCATTAAGAACAACAACACGGTGGAAGAAAAATATAATATCATTGATATACAATAGTTGATTACAATAATGATACAACAAGAATTGATCAATATTATCAGAGATACAAGATACAGCAGAACGAAATAACTCCAACAGAAGCGGAATACAAAATCACCAAAGGTCTTCCAAAGGATAATCCAACATGTAAAACTTCATTGCCAAATCTCAAAAGACTCCACCCCAGAAGCTCGAACCACCATCACGTTGAACCATGCAAGGTCAGTCCAAGTGAAAATATGCTATCGCCAAATCCAAAGACTGGATGCAATCGAATCTACACCTACTATTTGATTATCTGAAAATCCCAAGTCTAGGCTGCCCGTGTGGAAAATTTTGGGCACTCGGAATTTAGATAGGGAACAATAAACTCCAGGTCAGTCATGGCACTGGTGTGAGCAAACGAAAACAGTTTATCTTTATCAAAAGTAAAACAAAAGATGTTAAAAGAAATCCACAATGCTTTTTGGAAATTGAAATTACGATAAGGCCTCCCGCCACACACACAATGCAAACAAACAATTGGAGGAGATTTCTCTTTATGATAGCCAAACATGCTTGATACGCAAAAACCTTTTGATATTATTATTAGTGCATAGTGCGAAAAACCTGTTGAAAGTACAATATTAATCTTAGCCAGCATACCACATTTCGTCGTATGCCTACTATAGCTACCATGTTCAATAGCAGGTTATCTCCACATTCCATTGCAGGTTATACAACTAAAACCGTACAGGGCTCGTATTGTTTTGTTTGGATTTCCAGCAATGGTCAGGCAAAGGAAATTTCCTCCCTGAATGGGATGCCTTTAGAGGGACACCCCCGGGAACCTAACCGGATCTCTACCAACACAAGGTCGGGTTACCTCTATAACTGGTAACTACTGACACGAGCATGCCATCCTCCGGTCGTTACCAACCTATATCTGAGGTACCTCTACACCAACAACCACATAGCAATAAGTTTGCAGCAACCACATAGGTAAATATCTGGGCTCCATACCATGATACCACCTTTTATCCAGAAGGAAATGACAAAACCTCAGGGGGCGCTACCCCCAAATAACCTTGTTGCAACGATTCCTGTTTCGACCATTACCGGGTTGTGAGGCTCGATGAAGTCACGTCCACAAAGCTATGCTTTTCACAAAAGCCATGCTTCGATCAACACATAATCAGCAGCACTTCATATGCCACATTACCAAATTAGAAATGTATCGCTAGTAACCATCAACTACATAACCTATGAGCTCGTAGGTCCCAGAGAAGGGTGTTAAGCTAAAAGAATAGATTCTCCGCCACCAAACAAAAATGTATTTGATAGAAACCAGCTTTAATCTCAAAGTGTAATGTCAGACATACATCCATACAAGTCTATTCCAGGTTCGAACAGAACCGAAGGCACTTCAAAGGAAGCCCTTGCAATATGGGTATTTACAATCCCGATCGGACTCCCCATCACATATGGAGATCTCTATACCAGCGTGACTCAGTGCAGAGACATTCGACGGGTAATCCTTTCATTCTCGAAAATACCTGATCTTCACCAACGGTCTTCAAATGCTATCCATCTCATCGTATCACTATTCGGAATGGGTTATATGACACAAGGTCCTCTCTCGGCTAAACCGAATAATGAGTGCAATATTTAAAAACAAATGGATATTGGGATCTTAGTTAAGTCACGACTTATTACCCAAAACCTTTTCTTCAAATGGTTTAAACAAATTACTATTTTCAAATCTTTAAACAAAAAGATTTACTTCACAAAGTTCACCAATCTTCCACAAAGATTAATTCATAGCTTTTAAAACTATTTACAGTTCCAAATCTTTTATATAAAAGATACACCCTCAAGATCCTCTTCAATTTGGAAACAAAGTTCATAAATCTTTCACAAAGATTCAATTATAGCTTTCAAAAACAATCCCCTTTCAAATTTGAAACCCCTTTTTAACAAAACTGGAAATCCTTTCTTTCTTTGAAAGCTATTATCATTTGAAAACTAAGAGTTTTCATTTCGGGAAAATCCAATTACATTTGCTCAAGCTAAAGCCTTTCAAGTATTAACTTGGGTTGAATTTAAATTCTCAAAATAATATATTCAACATACTTTAAAGATGGTTTAAAAATCCATATATATATATATATATATATATATATATATATTATATAACTTGTATAAACCTTTCAAACCAAACTTCCCAAAACAATTTCAAAACTTATCAACATATAGTCTTGTTCAAACTAAATTTTAATTTCAAACTTCCTTTCAAAAAGCTATTCATATTCAACCTAATTACATTTCAAAAACCATTTGGATTCAAAATTCAACTTTTTAAACAAATAATATCTTAATTCAAAACATCTATGACTTAACCAATTTCCTATGAAATCCATATTTGTTTGTGTATGGTGTAGTCCAGGGGTTTCACACAATAGTGCAACATCATCAATCATCACAGATTCAACCGTATCAATATCGATAAGCGGTATAATCTATAACGCTTATCTTCCATTCACAGATTCACAGATAAATAATATAAAATTTAATACAGATAAATAAATTACATTCATCACAACTCAAATCAAAATAATTCATATCACAGAGCATCACACATCAGGGATATCAAACAATTCAACATTTAATAGAATCCAAACATCCATAAGTAAAATCAATTAATTATCTGACTAATTTAAATCAGATTAATTACTTATGAATAAACTACTAATTGTGGTTAATTAATCATTAATTAATTACAGTTCATTTAATTAATTATCCTTTAATCATTTAATAATTAACCTTTGATAATAAATTAATTAACCTTTAAATCATTAAATAATTAACCTTTAATTATTTAACTATTCTTTAATTAATTAACTAAATTAATTAAGTAATCCTTAATTAATTACCATTTAATTAATTATCCTTAATTAATAATTATTTATCTTAATTATAAATTAATAAATCCTTAATTAATAATTAATTATCCCTTAATTATTAATTAATTAATCCTTAATTGTTAATTAATTAACTTTTGATCAATATTATTTAACCTTAATTCATTCCTTGAACATTAATTAACTAATCTTAATTATTAATTAATTAAATTAATCACCTTGATTTATTGCCCTTTAATTAATCGCATTAATTAATTTATCACATTAATTAATAAATCTCTAAGTAATCAAATAATTAATCCATAATTAATTAATTAACAAATTAACCCCCTTTAAACTATTAAATAATTAACCTCTAATTACTTGATTAATTAACCTTTAACATAATCATGTCCTCAATTACCCACATTAATTATCTTTTAATTTATTACATTAGGTAATTAGCCTTTAATTAATTAAGACCTTAATTAATTTAAAAGATAGACCACTTATCTTCATTAATTACTTAATTTCATTTTTACACTTTGAAAACACTTGGGGTTTTAAATAAAAGTTATTTTAAACCCAAATCAACAAATTTTAAAAATAGTTAATTTTTTAAATTTTACCTTTTCACTAAAATTTATTATTATTATTAACCCATAGAATAACTTATACCTTTAAGTTCATTAATAATTTTGAAAAAAATTGATCTTTAAATTTACGTTTAAAACTTGTTTAAAGAAAACTTGTTTTAGGATAAATCCTGAAATAAATTTTTTCCGCATTCTTAAAATCTAATAACATATTGAGCAACCCGAGCTAAATTCCTGTTTACCCAAGCTCAACTTCGAGTTATTCCGCATCTTCTTTTCCCCGAGCTTCTTCGCGCAATTCTTCGAGTCGAACCCAAGTTCAACTCTTCTTCTCCAAACCCTTAATCAACATCTAATACGATCGTGCATCGTGCATATGCATGAGAACTCCGACCATCTTCGGCCATTGCCACGACCACCAACACGACGACGATCACCCATTCAAACTTCCCAATAACCCAGCACCCTAATCGACGATGGAATTTAAAACAACCAACTCGATTGATTTTTTGGAACCCAAACCCATTTACTAAATCGCCTCGCTCCAACGTTACGGACCAGCGGCGACCATGCGATCTTGACCCAAGCTTCACCCACGACCCACGAAGCTTTTCCCCTGGGTGCAATCAAACTCGGTGCAACGTCGACGACGCCATTGCCTCACGAACACAATTAACAAAATACTGGGCTTAAACCCTATATCGACTCCGATCAGCATCCACGATGGATGATAAACTCATCACACATTTTTCTCGAGTTCGACGACCACCCAAGCACCTCTGGAAGCAACCCCGACACCCAATAGTTCGCCGATCACCAGAACTTCGTCAAAACCCATTTTTCGATCAACTACGAAATTCCCGTGATTTACTGAACTAAAAAAATGTGATTTTTCCTTTAAAAATTATCATTTTCAAAGGAAAATCACATTATATAATTGATTCAAGAAATTAGGATAGTTGTATTTGACATGCATTTTGATTTCCCTATAAATCTTCTTTCCAGAGAAAAACTGTTTTCAGATATATATTAAAATATATTTTTAAAGTTAGATCTTGATGTTATTAAACACATTTCTTTTAGATCCTAAAATCTAAAATGAATCAGAGGGGAAGAGTTTGATGTTTGAACAGGTTTTGAATTTTTTTTTAAACCTGGAACAGAGCAAATTTTTATGTGTACTGACGTGCACAACTTATCTACATTTATATATATCACAGGCAGGCATATACAACTACTTTTCACAACCACATTCAAGTATTAATTACAATCATCAATATAAAAATAGGTTCAAGGGTCTGCTCATGGTGTTTTAAACAAAGAAGCAAAATCTAGGATTGTTGAGATGTTGATCTAGTTGCTTGATCTAGACTTTGATTTCCAGTCTTGAAACTTGAATACTGAGTTGATCTGAATTTACCTACTGCATGCCTGATCTTGATGATCGTTGCTTCAGATTTGATTTGAATTTATGTTGGAACAGTTTGAATCATGCTCAGGTTGAATATGCTGTTTGATTTGGATTTTTCTTTGATTTTAAAATTGAGTTGAACTTGATTTTTATTTGTTTCCAGCTTTTGTTTTGTTTCTATTTTTCCAGGCTGAAGATTTTCTAGTTTGAGGGTTTTGTTTGAATTTCTTTCTGTTTCTAGGTTTGAGATGTTGCTTTTGATTTTGTTTGAAGATGAAGAGTAAAAGGATTGAACTGAAAATGAATGAATAGGTTTCTCTCATTCTTAAACATGATATTAAATTTTAAATTTAACCAATTTGCCACTTGTTAAATTATGTTAACACTTGTACAAAGTCTATTATTTTTCTTACACTTGTAGACAAATTTAAATTTATGTTGTAAACCCTTGTTAAACTTTTATTTATAAATTATGGTTTAAACCTTATCATTTTATAATTTGTGAATTAACTTATCTCTAATGTTCTTATAAATTAATGAATTATATCTTATATTTACATAAGTTTGTATTTTTAAATCTTTATGTATATACAAACTATTTGTCATGCCTTTTTGTACTTACACTTTCAAAAGATATATTCATACTAAAGCTTTATATTTATTTACATATATACTACTATACTTATACTTTTATATATTTACAAACTATAATTTTAAAAGAAAATTTTCTGATCTTTATAACCAATACTATTTTAAACTTAATTTGTTATACATCTAAATGTATATATATACATATATACAAATTACATTTAGTTATGTGTAAATTTAAAATTAAACTTAAGTTATTATACTTAAGTTTATATAAATAATACTGGTATTGAAAATATTCAAATTTAACTTTTAAAAAATTATTGTATAAGTTTCAAAATAAATTTTCCAAATAATTATATTAAAATTAGAAAACAAATTTTATAAATTTTAAACATAGTATTTTTAAATTCAATTTATTTTATAAAATATTTATATAGAGTTTCAAATCCAAAATGCAATTTAAAATCAATCTATATACATATATTCTGGAAATTTCTTATCAATTCACCAAAAATTCCCAATTTAATTCAAAAAATCAAATTAATTATCAAATTAAACTTGGCTAAAAGCCAAAAATATTACAGAATCCATGGAACTATCTACTATGCAGAAATATATGCTATTAGCAACCAAATGTCGTTATAACACCGTGGTCATTCCAAAATAATTTATACTTCGAAACCAAAATGTCATTTCCATTTCAAATATATCTGTTTCCAAATTATAGCACTTTCGAAGTTACAACACTTTCGAAACACAAAACACTTTGAAATCAAAATTCTTTGGAAAACCATAACTTTGAAATCGTAATTCCACCACTTAAACAGTTTAATAATAGTATAAAAAGTAAAATAGTTTATGTATAAATAATTATATTAAAAATGTTTTTATATTAAAATAGTATATATATTAAATGATTTAGAAGTACAATATTTATAATTTCCTCATATTTCACAAATCGATTCAAATCAACTCCTTTCCAAATTCAGATTTAATTCAATCTCAATTAATCAATTTCAATTCAATTTAGTTTCTAAATAAACAAATTCAAATTATATCGATTTCAAAATACCGATTTAAACCACAAAATAGACCATTAAATTTCAATATACTTCAAAGCTTTAAATATTCAACATTTTCAAAACTAAATTTAATAGTTTCATATAGATCTTGATTTAACTTCATTATTATTTAGTCTTGAAATATTCACTTAATAAATTAAATATTATTTAAATAACCTTAAATTACATTTTACTAAATATTTTCTTCAATTTATTTAAACGTGAAATATTCATTAAATTACTTAAATCAAAATCAGGTTATAAAATCGTATCTTTAAATTTCAAATTCAATAGTTTCAAATTAATTTAATTAAATAAAATTCTTAATTAAATACAATTTCAAATAAATTTCAAATTTATCTTCCCAACCTTAACTTATAAAATCTACTTTAAAATAAAAAATTTGATAAATACTTAAACATGTTGTATTTTACTTAAACCAAACTTTACTAAATTTAAAGCTTATTATTAAATTTATTTTATATTAAAACTTATTCATATACATAATATTTTCAAATTTAATTAAAACCATATATATTTCCTTTCCAAACCATAGAAATCATTTTCAAAATATTTACATATAGACCAACGGTGTCTGTATATATATAATTTTCTATCCTATGGTCAAGTGATACAGACATTTACCATTTCAATTCGTAATTTAAATATCTATGGGTATATATCATTTCAACCCGCAATCCCAAATTCAATTAAATGAAAATCGCTTGGGTTTATCATTTCATCCCATAACGATTTTCTCATGTTCTACAAATCATTCGGGTATGTATCATTTCAACCCATAGTGAATTTTATACTAACAAGGAACTTGCAGGGTGATAATAGATACGATAATAATAATAACAGCCATATATCATCAATAACAATATAATATAAACAACAGGATATGGTGTCATATCCCGCAGGTGAACAATTTCATATAAATGCATATCATATACCATATATAACAATTTAAATAATTAACAGTTCAATTTAGCAGTATATTTCATTTTTCGTTTTACTTGAAATCAAATTTAATAAATATAAGAACGTTAAATCATGAGTGATTGCTCACCTTTCGAGGTTAAAGAAGATAGACAATGAAATGGGTTAAGGATCCACGCATGAATTCTATAGCAAATAGGATTGGCACGAATTTGGACAGACAAAGCTGATAGATAGGAATAGACGAAATTAAATTAGTTTTGATATAAGCTGATAATATATAAACATTATTATTATATTATATATATATATATATATATATATATATATATATATATTCCCAATAAATTTGGATTAGATAAATACTAAAATAGTATAAAATTTCAAAATCATTTTTCCTTAAAACCCAAGTAAAAAATCAATGATATATATATATATTCTACTTAAGACCACATGAAATTTAAGATAAAATAATAATATTTATGACTTATATAAATTCATATTTAGGAAATAAACAGATCTATAGTTCATATTTATGTACTTACAACAACAGCTTACTTTATTATAAATTTTATACAATAACATAGATCAAATATAACTAAATTGTTATACATATACTTACACTACTTTGATTCTATATGCATAAACAAAACAGACTTTTATAATATATATTTATAGCACGTCAAAGTATATGTATTATGTAAACTTATAAAATACTGTAACCAATATATATAGTACTATAACCTACTGTAATACATATCTTTAATATTTTAATATCAATAGTTCTTAAAATCAACATTCTTTTTTTATAGATTTTGTTTAATTCAAGACAAAGATAATATAAACTCAACATTAAGAATCAAATATATTTTATATCTGAAAACCATTCGCCAAAACAAAATCTTAAACACACATAAAAAACAGTTTGAAACCCAATGATATATATATATATATGTATAAACCATATGTAATTTAAGATAAAATAATAATATATATATAGCTTATATAAATTCATATATATATATATAATCAAACATTTATAAAATTTCAGATATAGGCTGACAAAACTTTTGAATCATAAAATACTCTATACACATGTATATATTATATATAGTCAGTATTTATTATAAGACAACACATACTACTTATATAAAACAACACATTTATAAATATATAACCATACATTCAATAAAATATATAGACCTGACTTTCCTATACATATAAACAGTTGCTCATACATACTATTATATGCAAACCTTATAGTTTATAATTTAAATCAATACTTTATATAAACTAATACATAGAAAATAATATATATATATATATAAACGCATATAAAAATGCATTCTATATATATTATATATAAATAAACACATTGAAATTCAGTAAATATGTAAAAAAAACTGTGAAACATATGCAATACTTCAATGATATGTTAAGACTTATATATATATATATATATATATATATATCCATGCTTCTCTCTATACATATAACTATACAAGGAATAGGACCATATAATATAATATAATACTAACCCTTTATTGCTTTCTTCAACAAGAAGGGGAGGTGGCGAGGAGGGTATATCGGTAAAATATATATATATATATATGTATGTATGTATGTATGTATGTATGTATATGTATACGAACTATGTATATACATATGCAATAGAGGCTGCTTCCATGACCATAGTTCGGCTTGAAGGGGTGGACATGCGTGGAGGTTGAGAAAGGGGTTGCAGTGGGCTGCTGGGTACTCTATAGGCTGGAAGGAAGTGGTGAGGTGGGCAGAGGGGTGCGATCCGGTGGCTGCGAGGTGATCCAAGGCAGATGAGGCTACGTGGTAGCATGCTGAGGGAGAAAGCGGAATAGAAGGTGGGGTGCTGCGTTTAGTTGATGGTGAAATGGAAGAGCATTTTCAAGAAGAAGGAGGGAAATAAATAAAAAAAACAAAGTATTCTATACAATGCAACTTATATATATTCTGTTTAACAAAAGACCGAGCAACCCAAAAATCAATGGATGAGCCCGTTACATAAATTGAAACAGAAAAATATAAATTTGATGATGGGAACCGGGAATGTCAGAGCTGAATTGATGGAATTGTGAAGGCCACGTATTAAATCTCATAGAGTATTAAAAAGGTATTAACAGCAAAAGAATATTGGAATTATACGTTAGATAATTGAATTGTCATGGGTAAACAAAAGGGCCCGAACGGGTACCAATACAAGTGACCGTTTCACGGTTTCCGTGGCGTACCGAACTTCGAAACACACCAATGAATATATTGCGGAGATCAGCACGACGAGATGATCAAAACGCTACACAGATATCAGCGGTACGAACATCCTATCAAAAGTCGAAAATCGGTGCCGAATAATGCTGCAAATTAGCTGGAAATAAGGTAAACGGAGCAATAACAATCAAAATTTGGAGAAACAAAAGATGATGACTTACTTAGAAGATGATTTATAAATTCATTATATAAAAATATTCAGGTTTGGAAAACATTTCATTATCATCAAATGTTAACTGATTTAAATTGAAATAAAACTACACTGGAAAATAAATTTCCATATTATTAATTGAAAATTTACCATTTGCTATGTTTAAATAGACGTATTCCAAATATTAAAATTTTATTTCAAAATATTATTATTTAAAATTTCACCAAAATTCATATAAGTATGTAAATTAAACCTTCAAAATTTACTGATCGTTACAAAAACCTTTCATAATACTAAAAAATATGCTCTCTCATATATATACGCTCAACGACTCATCCTAGGGTATTACTACCCAATTTAACATGAGCCAGACCCCAAAAGGCTAAGGTTATCGCTAAACTGAAGCTTTGATACCAACTACAACGACTTGCCTTTTTGGACGTTTTAAGCAGACACACATGACAGACTTAAACCATTCAAAAGGGAAGATTATTATGTGGTAATAAGGAAAAGAGAAAGAAATAATACAAATACAGAATCTCGTAGCAGAATAACAAAATATAATAATAAAATAACAGTTCATGAAGCTGTTTTATAAATACATTTGAATCTTCTTTTACAACACGAAATCATAGTTACAAAAACAGAGATAAATAAATAATAAATGCAGCGAAACACATGATGCAGCGGAGTATAATAAATAATAATAGTACAAATCTCCGTCTTCGTCCTCCAGAAATAAGGTCTTCAACCCTGAAATGCTCAGGCTGAACCGAGCGAATTGAAAAGACAAAACACTCAAGTCAGAACTAAAAGATCTTATGTAAGTCAAATCATCGGTAAATATGCGTGTGATGGCATCAGAGATGTTTACGGGGTTTGACATCTCCTATCTAGTGTTTGATGTGAGTGCGGTAACTTAAGAGATGTTTGGGATTCCTATCTCCTAAGGAACCGTTAAACTATCTACAATGTAGTACAATATGCTATTATAATAGTGTCTACAATGAAGTAAAGTATTAAAATAGCGTTAAGGCATTGCCCATATCCCCCTTAACACATTTTTATATATTCCCATAGTTTGTACAGTACTGTAATTCCTCCATAAACTGAAGGGCTATCAGAGGGCACTCTATAGGTATTAAACAAAACAAACTCGTAGAAGGCGATCTAGGGCATGTGAACAAGGCACTTGAGGCAATGCTAGGGTAGATATACCCATTGCGGATCCGAACTAGTGGTAACGCGTAGCAGCTACTATCACCCACATCAGACACACTCCCAAATCAAATCAAGGGTGGCCACCAAATCAGTCATAAAGTAATAGAATGGTATCGAAAAAATGTGTCTGATCGAAGATGCGACATCACAGGCCCAGCGTGGCTCATGTTTAAGTCATATCTAAGCTGACTCATAGGAGCAAGGGTCACGTCATACCTCATACAGAGCTCATTCGCCAAACCATCCTACTTTATTTTTGGAATCTCCACCACGTGTACATTTGTTAAAGTGGTTTTCGGTATTGGCAGAGAGTATAACAATATCTGATCCTGGTCTCTTTAACAAACAAAAGCTTATTTCACACCGGATGGTTCTTTTACATTTCAAAACGGCAATTCACCATTTATATCAAAATATCATATTCAATTTCAAATCATATCTCTTTCGAAATCATGTTCTTTTCCAAACTATATTCACTTTAAAACAAATCATATTCACTTTTAAATGATCGATAAGATATGTTACTTAATTTCTCATTTCAAAGTCGTCTTATTCACTCAAATGTGTCATTTTGTTTTCAACTTAGGTTATTACATTTTTAACCATATTCGCTTTAAAGTCTAGGATTTGAATATAAATACTTCAACTTTACACGTTTGAATTTAGAATAGTTTAGATGGTAAAAAATGGTTTAAAATAGATTGAAATAGTTTAAATAGTAAAAAAGTTTAAATAGATTTAAATTTTATTTAACTACATTTAAAAATGATTTAAAGAGGCTTAAAATAGATTAAATAGATTTAAATTATATTTAAAAATGATTAAATAGATAAATTTTAGATTGAATACATTTAAATTACATTAAGTAGATATTTAAATAGATTAAATAAATTTAAAATATATTAAATAGATTTAAATTATATTAAATAGATTTGAAATAAATTAAATAAATTTAATTAGTTTTAAAATAGGTAAAATAGATTAAATCGGATTAAATAGGTCATAATAAATTAAATAAATTAAAATAGTTCTAAATTGATTAAAATATTTTAAATTAATTTAAAATAGATTTCAAAGTTATACCTAAAATTTCAATAACTCAATTCTGATGAATTCATTTAAAATTGACCTCAACTTTAAAAAAAATCAAATTTTAAATCCTTTGAACCATTCATAAAATTTATTCCAATTTCAACGAAAATAATTCAGTTTATATAAATCAATTTCTATTTCAAAATACCAGTTATCTGAATTCAAAATTCCAAAGATTCAAAAATCATTTAATTTAACCAATCCGGTGTCCGTATATAATTTTCTACCCCAGGGTCAAGTGATACGGATATTTATCATATCAATCCGCAATTTAAAATTTTACGGTTATATATCATTTCAAACCGCAATCTCGAATTATATAAATAGGCATAAAATCACTCGAGTCTATCATTTCAACCCATAACGATTTTTCCCTAACCTATAGATTGTTCGGGTTAGTATCATTTCAACCCATAGAGAACTTGCAGTTATAACAATATAAAATACAACATCCAGTCATCCAATATCAACAAATCAAACATACATCACAATCGTCATCCAAATCAATCAATGACCATCAACAGATAACTGATAATCAATACAAGTATTAAATCGACAATTTAAAATTAAATATTAAATTAAATGGTAATAAATGCAATAAAATTCAAATTTAACTAGAATGACAATTTAACATACCAAACAGCAATCAATAAATTTCTAATCACATCACAAATTTAATTAATCAAACATAAGAAATTTTAGAAGTTATGAGTGGGTTAAAACACTCACCTTCAATTTTAAATCGAATTAAAATCCAAAATAGGCCTAAATTCAAAAAGTCTCAGAATTCGTCCAAACAAGCGTCAAAGTGTCCGAAATTTCAATACGATCTCAATGCAAGAAACCACGCTTGAACTGACCCTCGTATGTAAAAGTTATGTACGTTAGAACGATTTAAATCGAAGTTTAAATAAAATTAAATTGAAAGATGATTATCCCATAGCACGTGGCCACGTCACCGTCTCCCAAACGCCCAAAAACCCTAGCCTACCTGAGAAAATGCGCTCGTCTCGATCTAGCTCGACCTCAGCAGCCAACGATTATAGCACGCCGCCGACCTAAGTTGGTCTCGCCACCACCTGCCGCAACCTCCTACACGACCTCGCAACCCACCATCGTCGCTACCCCGCTTGAAAAGCACAACCGCCCTCGAAAAAATAAAGACCTAATCAAATTTTTGGCGTCGATCTGACCATCAATTCACCAACCCCATCACCAAGATGTAATCCCCTTGGCCTCCTCTACAAAACTGCACCTTCGAATCGGCGATCCGTCACAGTTGATCACGACGCAACGAACGGACGATAATTAATCACTCAATTCCGGCCACACAAAAGCCCAAATCAAAAAACAAACTGAGGATTTGACTTGTGCTCATCGAGAGATTCAAATCAATATATAATTCAATATATTTTGAGGAGTTTAAATTTTTGATTTGATTTTGTTTGCAATTGAATTTGGAATTTGTTTGGTTTGTCTTCCATTGAGAAGAAGAAGCCAGAGAGAATTATATGAACGGTCAAATGAAAATAAGGCGTAGCTAGGGTTTATAATGGACTATTTATAGGCAGGTGCAAAATAGAACAAATGGATCAGAATGGTTCGAAAGTGGAACGATAAATGACCTGAAAAGGCCGTTTCGTTCCCGAAACGAAAATAGGTCACCCCATATGTCAAAATAGATGTTTTCGATTATTTTAAACTCAATGGAACAGATTTCAAGTCCAGTTCCATCATATGAAGAAATTAGCTTAAAATCAGCTTATTTCAAATTGATTTCAATTGAATTTAATAAAATTGATTTCGACATGTTTCGAGTTCGTATGATCAAACGACAAGTCTGATCGTCATAAAACTTGAAATCCTATAATAAATTCACCGTTCCGGATCCGGTGAAACTAGTTTCGTCGAAATCTACTTCAGTGGCCAAAATGGCTATTGTCACGTTAATTAAATAAATTAATATTCAATTAATTATATCACTTTTTCAATTCAAATTTAATAATTTACAATTTCTATCATTTTAGATTACTTAACACTTTATAATCTTCTAAAACAAATTTCTATATCAATTCAATAGTCAATATTGCACAAATTACAGTATTTAATTTCAATTGCAAATAATTAGTAATTATAAATTTAAATTTCAGTAAATCCATTTATTTGATTGTCAAAATTTGTTATTCAATCAATTATCATCTTACTGGCATAATTAACATTGGTTATATCTTAGTACAATAATGTTCTCCAATTTCATCTTAATTTCTATCAACGTAATATTTAGTTTCATTTAATTGCAATTGGTTTCCAATTATATTTAATGGACCAAATAAATAGGTAATATATAATAATTGGCACCGTTTCTATATTTAATAACATTTGTAAGTTTATGTGACGACCAGAATTTTTAGACTTTGAAATTTAAATATTTAACTGATTTTAAATGTTTGAACGTTATTTTAACTTG
Organism: Allium cepa; assembly: GCA_030765085.1. Classification (NCBI taxonomy): domain Eukaryota; kingdom Viridiplantae; phylum Streptophyta; class Magnoliopsida; order Asparagales; family Amaryllidaceae; genus Allium; species Allium cepa. The sequence goes on from CM060934.1 coordinate 290,092,893, forward strand.
AATTTCAAATATAAGAATGAATTTGGCAATTAAATTATTGAATTTAAATTATTGAAGTTGGGTAAAAATTTGAATCTTCAATTTTAAGCCTGTTAAAATATTTTCAAGGCTTAGAAAATTAATACTGATGATACTGGAGATAGTAGAATTTTTAAAATTGAATTTGAAAGCGATTTATTCAGTTTTGAATTTTTATCATTTAAATCGATATTTAAAAATAGCCGTCTGAGGCACGGTCTCGGAATTCGATGAAACCAGTTCCATTTGATCCGTAATACAATATTACTATGGGGTTTCAATTTTCGTGTCATTCGGAGTTGTCGTGTGATCGTACGATTGATAAACGCGCTAAATTTAAATCGAAAATTCGATATTATAACTGGTCTAAAAAAGTTATCTTCTCCATACGATTGAATTTGGTCTCGGACCTTTTCCATTGCGTTCGCAATAGTGGTTTAACATTATAAACGTCTGGTGGCACGCTTCAATTAGAGATCGAGATTTTGCATTGTGAAATCTAAACGATTAAAATTTAAAATTTAAATTTAAAATATAATATAAATGCTTTTCCCTTAATTTACTGTGGATACTTCCATCACGTGTCTTCCTAGTGGAAACATTTCATACATCTTTACACACGTCTTCTTTATTTCTTTAAGGCCGAGCATTAATAATAATAAAAATAATTACTGAGCGTCTCAAAACATTGAAAAATCAATTTCCTTCCCAGTTCAAACCCCATCCTTCCTCATCTGTTTTAAAGAAATAAAAAATCCACTTTATTTTCAAAATCAATTTCTAAAGCATTTAATCGAGGCCGCGACATTTTTTCCACGCCAATGTTGACTTGAGCAGCAAAGCAAAGATGGGCGCGCTCGATTGGGTAGGGGCGTCTTGCGGTGGAGTGCGATGGCTCAGCTAGGGTTGCGGGTGTTTTGGAATGTCACGGTTGGTGATTGATGAAGTTGCAGTAGTGGATTTGTTCCGGGCGATTGGATTGTCATGGGCGAAGTTTGGTTCGACGACATTGGAGGCTGGGTCGAATCATGGAATTGGGATGTTCTCTAAGTCGTTTACACACGCATGCGAGGTTGGGGTCGCTCGCCTTTTTTCTTTCGTTCAACGGCAGTGGCGGTTAGCCGAGGGTTAGGGCATGGGAGGTTCATTGAAGCATGGCGTAGGGTTGTTCGCGATCCATTTGCGCCTCTTCGAAATCATGGTCGCGAGTCAGTAAAGTTGGGGTGAGCGCGCAGGGGTACGGCGATGTTGTTCTCAGGTCAATGACTGTGAGGTATTCGAGTTAACTCATGTTACTTTTATAAACTGTGAAATGTAAATTACGCTGGCTAAATTATTAATTTACGATTGATTAATTAAGCTTATTAACTGGTAATACTATGCTATTAAGCAGCTAAATTGATTAATCAGAATAATAATATTTATAAACTATTTAAAGAGCAGTTTTTGGTTTACTGTTAAAATAGGTTTACTGCTAAAATATGTGTAAACCAGGTTAGTTAAGTATCATCTAAAATTAGTTAATAAAATTTGATAAAGGATAATATATATTTGGATTAATGCAAATAATAACAAAGTCATATAATTGTGTTACAAGGTTTGAAACTATGAAGAAATAGTCAGAATGGAAATGGATTGCGAAATAAAAGCTAAGGTGAGATCTTCTTATTCAATCAGATTTTTCTGATTTAATTTTAAATAGTTAAATTTAAAATTGTTGATTGTGTGCTTGGATGATAAATTATTATTAGTTGTATTGGATTAGACCCTATGCGCCACATAATAGCGGATGATATTATATTAATCCCATATACCGCGATATTCCTCCTCGAAGTGGAATTGGCATTTAATTGTTGTGCTAACGTCTGTGGATGCAGGAAAAACAGGTTGGAGGGATCCAACTAGATTCCTCAAATATTTGAATTAGTTTCAATATTGTGTGTTGATTATTTATAACCTATGTGTGATTATTTGTGATTAAAACCATTGAAGGTTATAATTTAGTCGAATATATTTTTGGTATCGTAGAATACCAGAAATAATTAAAAATTGGATTTTGGAATTTAAGTAGAAAATCTATAGCGAAAATTTATTGAATAAATTCCAAAATATGGGAAAAGATTTTAATAAATGGGTTTTGAGTAATATTATTCAATAGTTGAAGAATTTATTTACAATACAGATTTTACATAGTTTGGAAGAAATAAAGGAATTTATTTTAAAAGAAAATAAATTTGGAAATCGATATGGAATTTTATCCGGTGTTTGAAATAAATCTTTGGGAAATCGATTTGAAATTGATTTAGTATTTAAAAATTAATTTTGGGAAATCAATTCTGAAATCGATTTGGTATTTAAAATAAATGTTTGGAAAATAAATTTGGGATCTGATTTGGTATTTGAAATAAATTTGGAAATCAATTTGAAAATTGATTTGGTGTTGAAAGTGAATATTTCGATTTGAAAATCGTATATCTGTGGATATTTGAAATCTAAAATTCACAATGGAAATTTTATAAAGGGAAGGGAATTTTGTTTTAGAAATAAATGTTGGTTTAATTTTAAAAGTGCAGAAAGAAATTTACAGATTTGGAATGTAAAGTAAAATAAATCGAGAAGATTTATTAATTGATTAAATGGACCATTTTGAAATGGAAAGAGAATTCTTCCCTAGAAAGCCGAGTATATTTTTAAAGTAGCTTTTTAAGTATAAATTAAAAGTTGTAGAAATTGATTTGAAAAAAATATTGTTGGAGAAAATATTTTTTGGAAATTGTTTTAAATCTTTAAATTAAAGATTTCTTTAATTAATTATAGAAGGGATTATTTTAAATATTTAATTGATACTTGATTTAGAAAATAGTCATTTAAATATTTATACTCTATCTACTAATTTTATTTTAAAATTAGTTTGTATTTGAAGCATTATATGAGGTATAGGTATAATATTTTCATATCTAATATTTAAATAAGTATTTAGAAATAGTTTTATTCTAAATGTTCCTAAGTATATATATTTTTGGATAAGTGATTTAAATTGTTTTAAAGCATTTGAACTTGGCAAATTTTCAGTGGAATTAAATAAATATTTGGAAATTTGTTCCATGATTGGAAGGTGATTTGAAATTTGTTTTCAAAGCATTGAAGTGTGAAAAATGATTTGAAATTTGTTTTCAGAAGATTGAAAGGTGAAAAGCGATTTGAAATTTGTTTTCAAAATGTTGAAGTGTTAAAATTATATCTTGCAAAGATATTTTGAAAATAATAATTAGGGAAAAATTATTTGAAATCCAGTCATTGTTGTGAATGTTGATTGATAGTTAAATAACCGACTATCAATATTGACCCTTAAACGACATTTGAATTTCGATGCGACCGGGGGTCGGATTGCAAATGGATATTCGGAAACCACATCGAACCTTTATGATTGTGATGGATCTTTTATTTAAAAGATCAAAGTAGAAATTTGTTGTGATTTGTTTGAATTCTGAATGAACACTTATTTTTAAAAATAAGCGCTCATTATTCGGATTAGACGGGAGAGGACTTCGTGTCGTAAAACTCATTCTGAATAATGATACGACGAAATGGTATTGCAATTGAAGATGGTGTTGAAGACTGGGTATTTTCGAAAACGAATGGATTACCTGCCGAATGTCTTTGCACCGGGTTGCTCCGGTATAGAGATTTCATCACCCTTCGTGATGGGGATTTCCGACGTGATTAGTGAATATCCGGATTGCAAGGGCTTCTTTGAAGTGCCTTCGGTTCCGTTCGATCCTGGAACGGACTTATATGGATGTATGTCTGACCTTATACTTTGAGATGTAAAGCTGGTTTCTATCAAATACTTTTCTGTTGGTGGCGGAGAATTTATTCTCTTAGCTTAACACCCTTCTCTGAGAGGTACGACCTCAGAGGTTATGTAGTTGATGGTTACTAGTGATATATTCCCAAACTGGTAATGTGGCATACGAAGTGCTGCTGATCATTTGTTGATCAAAGTATGGCTTTGTGAAAAAGTGTACCTTTGTGGACGAGACTTCATCGGACCTCAAATCTCGAAAATGGTTGTAACAGGAAGGATGCGGCAAGGTTATTTAGGGGTAGCGCACTCTGAGGGTATGTCATTTCCTTCTGGAAAAGGGCAGTATCATGGTATGGAGCCTAGATATTTTATCTATGTTGTTGCTGTAAATTTATTATACTTTGTGGTTGTTTCTTTGTGGTTGAGTATCTTCGGGTAAAGGTCGCAAACGACCGAGGGATGGCATACTCGTGTAGCAGTTACCTAGTTACAGAGGTAACCCGGCCTTATGTTGGTAGAGAGCTGGTTAAGTTCTTGGGGCGTCCCTCCAGAGGCGTACCCATATGGAAGTAGGAAGTTCCTTAGCCTGACCTTTTGTTGGAATTCCAATCTTCAATACGCATCTTGTATGGTTTTAGTTACAGAACCAGCCATCTAATATGGTATCTATAGTAGGCATATATATAATGGTACGTATGCTGGCTAAGATTAATATTATACTTGCAAATGTTTTCCACTATGCACTAATGATAATATTAAAAGGAATTTTGCGTATCAAGTGAGAGTGCGGTGTGTATACTAATGCACGTACTAATATAGTACACACGGATCGTATAATATGGACTATAATATAAATGCGGAAAATAGATAATAGTAGCAAAGCAAAAATAAAAATAGAAAAATCACACCAGAGATTTTTATACTGGTTCGGAGCACCGTCCTACGTCCAGTCCCAGACTCCTATCTGGATTTTCACTATTAACTACCTCGCTTCACCCGGAGGAACAGGTTTACAATACCCGAACAGCCGAACGGGATTTCACGCCTCTAATACACTGAGGACTTCAAAACTTGCCTCTTACAACACCGAGGACTTCAACACTTGCCTCTTACAACACCGAGGACTTCAACACTTGCCTCTTACAACACGAGGACTTCAACAAAAACAAATACAATTGTTGTTGACAACTTGTGTTCTTGAAAACACGGATTTGTCACTAGTAGTACACCCTTCCTATAATCTTATCCTCAAAGAATATGAATGATGTTTTGTAAAGATTAAAGAAGGTATTTACTTATTGAATCAAAAGATATGAAATAATTTCAATGATTCAATAAGCTAAATTAATTTTTAGAATGCAGGAGTGTTAGAGATTAGATTAGAGAGCATATATGATCGTGTAAAAACTTGTGTTTGAATCAATGATTTAGATGAGTATATATAGAGAAAAATAGTTGTAACTCTTTGTGAACAGTTGCCATTAAGAGTTATGATCATTGATGAAAGATAGGAGATGCAACCTTTGGAGAAGAGAAGTGTCTTTTGGAAAAGTTGCTTTCTGTTTAAAAACGGTCGACAGGTCAAAAATGGACCGGTAGACAGGAATTCAAATATATATACGTTATGTGCATGTGTGCATGTTATCTGTGCATTCTGGGCAAAAACGGTCGACCACCTTATTTTCAACCGGTCGACCGGTTTAGTCTAATTTGCACAGTTAATGTGCATATGTATATATATTGAAAGATTGAAGTTATATGATTATTTGAGGATAGATTTTAACATAAATTACTAACATACCAAATAATCAACCTCTAATATATGGAGCTCTTTGTGTTTCTTAAATGAATAACTTCTTTTTGTCGATCACGGCTTATTCCTTTGTCAGAAATCAAAACTCTATAAAAATCTTGACTCAACATTCTCCCCCTTTTTGATTGATGACAACATATATCTGAAGTTCTGAATCTCCCCCTGAATATGTGATCTCCCCCTAAGATTTTGTCTATATATATATATTCCTGCAAAAGATTTTGTCTATATATATATATATTCCTGCAAATAATTGTTAGCACTTTCTCCCCCTTTGTCATCGACAAAAAGGAATAATAGATAATGGAATAATATAGGAGTATATCAACCAGAATATCCATTTTCCTCTTTTCTTTAGTAGGTCCTGCAAAAAATAGAATTAAGTCCATGGTACCCACTTTTTATAGGGTCCTAAGAGTTAGGTCTTAGGAGTCCAAACCCATACGGGTCTGGTATCCCCTTTATATACATAATTAGTATTATGATGCACAGTACTCATAAAATTCTGAATATATTTGTTCCTAATCAAATTGTTATTTGTTTTAGGAACCCATATTTTGATAGTCTTCTTTTGAAATTTCACAACTGGTTTTGGTTTGGAATATAATAAACTAAGATTTTTCTTAGCTTTAGTTTTTTGTACTTTCTTTTTCCTTTTATTTCCAAGATGTTTCTTGGTTTCTTGTTTGTTATATCCCAATCCTTGTTTGTCTGAAATAGATTGTGAACTTTCAATGATTTTTGTCAAGTTTTCTCGACCTTTGTTAAAGTTAGAAACATTTTGAGTAATGTCATCAAACTTTGTTTGTAAGCTAGCTTTTTCTAGGTCTAGAATTTTGACTTTTGCTTTAAGCTCATGATTTTCAGTAGTTAGAGCATTATTTTTCTCTTTTTGAGCTTCTATTTCTTGACTCAAAAGAGATATTTGAGAGTCAACATTAGATGATGATTCTTGAATATTTTCAAGTTCCTCTTCTAATATTTTCTTCTCATCTTTTAACATATCTCGTTCAAACTCTGCTCTACTTAAATCTGCTTTGACTATTTTTAATTGACGTTTTAAGTCTTTATATTTGACTATTAATTCAGCATTAATATCAAGTAATTCATCAAATGTAGGAATTTGTCCTCATCTTCTGTTGCCATAAAGCAAACATTAGCTTGTTCATTCTCCGAATCACTTTCACTTTCTGATGAAGATGACTCTGAATCATCCCATGTTACTGAGAAGGCTCGTTTCTTTGATTTGTCCTTCTTATATTTGAATTTGTCATTTTCTGACTTTTTCTTTTGTTCTGGACAATCCTTCTGCATGTGTCCCTTTTTATGGCAGTTGAAACATTCTATAGCAGATGAAGATGGTTTATTTGATCCAGGTTTCCTTTTATTGTAGCGACTGGCTTTTCGATATTTTAGGAATTTTTTGAAACCTTTAGCAATGAACGCCAAATCTTCATCTTCAGAATCTGATTCATTTTCATCTTTCTCAACATGAAATGCTACATTTTTCTTTTCTTCTTTCTGTTCTTTTCTAGCCTGCAAATTTGCTTCATAGGACATTAAATTTCCTATCAATTCATCTGGCTTCATGACGGAAAGGTCATTAGCTTCTTCAATTGCTAATACTTTTCCTTCCCATTCATTAGTCAGAGAATGTAGGACTGTTGAAACAACATCAAAATCAGAATACTTTTGTCCTAACCCAATAAGTGCATGGTGAATAGTTTGAAACCGTGAATACATGTCATTGATTGTTTCATTTGGTTTCATTTTGAAATTTTGAAATTGACTTTTCAGCATGGCTATTTTGGCTTGTTTAACCTTGTTAGTACCTTCATGAGTGATTTTTAGCGTTTGCCAAATTTGATATGCAATAGTGCAGATACTAACACGGTTATATTCATTTTGGTCTAATGCACAGAACAACATATTTATTGCTCTTGCATTTACGGCTGCTGCCGTTTTCTCAGCCACAGTCCATTCTGAATAATCAGTTGTTGGATTCACTATTTCTCTTTGAGTAGAATTCCAAGCATCATAGCTACTTGATTGCATAAAGAATGACATACGTGTTGCCCAATAACTATAGTTAAGACCATTGAAAAATGGAGGTCTTTGTGTCGATTGCCCTTCCGTGTAAGTGGTGTTTTGAGTGCTAGTACTTGCGTTATTTGCCATATTACAAGAATATATCAAATAACTGTGTTACGGTTATATGATAACCGTGCTCTGATACCAAATGAAAGTGCGGTGTGTATACTAATGCACGTACTAATATAGTACACACGGATCATATAATATGGACTATAATATAAATGCGGAAAATAGATAATAGTAGCAAAGCAAAAATAAAAATAGAAAAATCACACCAGAGATTTTTATACTGGTTCGGAGCACCGTCCTACGTCCAGTCCCAGACTCCTATCTGGATTTTCACTATTAACTACCTCGCTTCACCCGGAGGAACAGGTTTACAATACCCGAACAGCCGAACGGGATTTCACACCTCTAATACACTGAGGACTTCAACACTTGCCTCTTACAACACCTAGGACTTCAACACTTGCCTCTTACAACACCGAAGACTTCAACACTTGCCTCTTACAACACGAGGACTTCAACAAAAACAAATACAATTGTTGTTGACAACTTGTGTTCTTGAAAACACGGATTTGTCACTAGTAGTACACCCTTCCTATAATCTTATCCTCAAAGAATATGAATGATGTTTTGTAAAGATTAAAGAAGGTATTTACTTATTGAATCAAAAGATATGAAATAATTTCAATGATTCAATAAGCTAAATTAATTTTTAGAATGCAGGAGTGTTAGAGATTAGATTAGAGAGCATATATGATCGTGTAAAAACTTGTGTTTGAATCAATGATTTAGATGAGTATATATAGAGAAAAATAGTTGTAACTCTTTGTGAACAGTTGCCATTAAGAGTTATGATCATTGATGAAAGATAGGAGATGCAACCTTTGGAGAAGAGAAGTGTCTTTTGGAAAAGTTGCTTTCTGTTTAAAAACGGTCGACAGGTCAAAAATGGACCGGTAGACAGGAATTCAAATATATATACGTTATGTGCATGTGTGCATGTTATCTGTGCATTCTGGGCAAAAACGGTCGACCACCTTATTTTCAACCGGTCGACCGGTTTAGTCTAATTTGCACAGTTAATGTGCATATGTATATATATTGAAAGATTGAAGTTATATGATTATTTGAGGATAGATTTTAACATAAATTACTAACATACCAAATAATCAACCTCTAATATATGGAGCTCTTTGTGTTTCTTAAATGAATAACTTCTTTTTGTCGATCACGGCTTATTCCTTTGTCAGAAATCAAAACTCTATAAAAATCTTGACTCAACATCATGCATGTTTGACTATCATAGGGAAAAATCTCCTCCAATTGTGCGCTTGCATTGTGTGTGTGCGGGGAGACCTTATGGTAGTTTCATTTTTCAAAGGCATAGCGGATTTTTTTCCTTTCTTTGTGAAAATAACTGTTTTTTAAGATCTCACACTAGTCTCATGACTGACCTGGAGTTTATTGTTCCCATTCTAAACTCTAGGTGCCTAGAATTTTCCACACGGGAAGCCTAAAGTCAGGTTATCAGTTATTCGAGAACGAAGTCAAGAGATGCTGTGGAGATCAGGAGCAAGTTGGATGGCGAGACGTATCACTTATACTATGTAGTGTCCGTTGCGTTTGGGTTGGTGCAAGTCAAATTTCTATGTAAGCAAGTTAAAATAACTGCCAGTGTTTGTATTATGTAGTTGTAAACTCTGAAAATGTGATGTATAAATTGATATAGTGCTTTTGTTTTAAAGATTATTCATTAATGTATTATATTCTTCCCGTTGTAAAATGTGAGATTCTGTTATTGTTTCTATTCTCCTTCTATCTTCTTCTTCTTTAACCCTAATGGTTCGGTTTTTTGGCATTCGATTGTGCGGCATTTGATACAGTGGACGTATTGATGTCGACTTTCGAAAGTCGAAAAATTGGGTCATTACAATGTGATATCAGAGCAATTGGTTAAGTGACAACCTTGGCTCTGGTGGGGATTACTCATTAGAGATAGAGTCAGTAGTACTCTAGAATGAGTTTGAGTGTAATAATAGATATGAGCGCGTATTTGTTAGTGAATATAAAATTGTTTTATATTGTGTTGATTGGTTTGTTGAGTGGTATATGGATTCTGGTCGGTATAGTCTGTATAACTCTATCGATAGGAATTTCTAAACACTCACATAGAACAATGTGACACGATATTTGTCTAAAAATAGGGTAAATGAAATAATTTTGTCCAAATTATTTCTGTATATGAAAGAAATTATTTTTCAGTAATATATGGTTGCTTGGTGGTTAGGAAATGACAATACTAAATTATTATTGTATGGAAATTGAAATAAGAAACTGAGATCATAATTGAAAGTTAAGAAATAAAATCTATATACAAATGGGAACTGTAAATGTAAATGTGATTTATAAATTTGAAATGGAATTCCAGAGGAAAAGTTGGAAATGTTTTTGAAAATGATTTTCAAAGGTTATGGAAAAATGTTCTAAAAAGGGATATAAGCTCTAAACTCTTTTCGGTCGCTGGAAAAAAATTCCGGTGACGATCGCTGTAACGTCCCGCCTTTTCGCACGGTTCAGATCGACACACGTGCCAATTCAAACCATACGGAAAGGTGGATTGTTATGGGGTAAATAGGAAAAACGAGAAAGAAATAAAATAAAATAGAATCTCACAGCGGAAGGATAAAATATAATAATCAAATATACAGTTCATGAAGCTGTTTACAAATTATTTAATTTTCCTTATATAATATATATCAGAGTTGCACATACCAACGAATAAAATCGATGCCGCGGAATACAATGTAGTGGAATATAATATAATAATAATAAATGAAATCTTCGTCTTCGTCCTCCAGAAATAAAGTCTTCGATCCTGAAATGCTCGGACTGACCCGAGCGAATTGCAAAGACAAAACACTCAAGTCAGAACTAAAAGATCTTATGTAAGTTAAATTAATAGAAATAAATATGAGTGCAGTAACTCAAGAGATGCTCGGGATTCACATCTCGTAAGGATCCGTTAAACTATTTACTATGTAGTATATTTCGCTATTATAATAGTGTCTAATTGTAAAATAAACTTACTTTTAAATAGTGTTAAGGGGTTACCCATATAGCCATTAACACAAGATATATTCCCATAGTCTATACAGTACCATAATCTCCCCCGTACTGGGCGTCGTCAGAGGGCACTCCATTGGTATGGTACAAAATAAAATCGTATAACGCGTGCTAGGGTAGGTGACATGGCACAACTAGGCAATGCAAGGGTAGATATACCAATTACGCTTCCGGGCCGGTGGTAACGTATAGTCGCAGCTACCGCCCACCTCGAGCCACCCCCAAATCAAAGAAATCAAAAGTCGCCACCAAATAAATCCAAAGTCAGAGTAGAATATCGAAGGGATGTGTCCGATAAAAAGGGCTACCTTCTTAACCCGTCTGTAACGACCCGTTATATTTGATAATATTAAATGGATTAACTTAATATAATTTTTAATCTAATTTATAATAAATGTAGGAGTTGGATATAGTAACTGAGATTAAAGATTTAACAAATTGGAATGTTATATGGCAATAGGTAGAATAACGAAGATTTGTGTTGTGGTTATAAGTCATAATTAGTTGATTAAAATGGTATTAATGAAATAATAACTGAATTGAATTGCAATATATAAACATCAGAAAAATTTAATTGGTGGATTAAATTTGTTAAAGTTCATAAGTTTTGTAATTTAGTTCAGTAGAACTTTAAATTTTAAACGAAGATTGAAATAAACGATAAATTTAATTATGTAAATGGTGACTCAAGACCTAGGTTATAGGAATTGGAACATAATCCAATTTGAATTAAGTAGAAGAAGGACTTGGTTAATATGTAAGTTATTGTTCAAGGTATTAAATAAAAACTTGGAATCCAATCATAATTTAATGATAATAACGTTAGTATTAGAGAATAAATATATTTCAATGCAGTACCCGAATGAACGGAATAAAATGAATATATATTGAATAGAAATGAAATGTAAATTGGCACATTTGGTTGAAAGTTAATTTTAAGAAACATATAAATGTTGAATTTGTGAATATTAATATAAATATTAACTTGAATGGGATTCATTAATACAAAGATGTAATAAGTGTAGATAGTAAAAATTTAATGGCTGTAGTGGATAAAAAAAATCTAGTAGTAACATAAAATTTATTTATATGGAAAAAGAGTATAAATTTGAACAAATTTATGAAAATTTGATAAGAACAGTGGTTGTAATCAGTTTGGTTATTTAATATTTGGAAGATAGAGATTTGTAAATCCGTTAATGAATTTATAATGGGAAGGAATGGTAAGAATGTAAAAATTATAAGCATTTGATTCAATTAAGGGAATTAAATTATAATAAATGGTCATTTAATAAATTCAACGTTCTGTGAGAAATCATAATAGTTGTGTAAAATGTGTACAAACTTCGATTTGGAAATTTATTGGATTTATAACGGTTTTGGTATTACATTTATGAGTTTAAAAGTTATTACATTTTGTAAAGTAATAAAAGCTTATTTAGGTGACTAGAATTTAGCGTAACGACTATTGTGTGTTACCTATTCTTGTTGCTTGTTAATTTAAATTTTGGGAATCAAATTCAATTTATCCGCCAATTTACCGCAGTTAAAGTGAAATGAATTGGTGAATGAGTAATGTTAAATGCAAATAAGATGTAACCAAGAAAATCCCATTTATAATAATTTACGTAGACTAAAGTAAAGAAACCAGGAAATGAAAATGTGAAAATGTGGATGCAATGAGATCTTAAGTAATAATAACTTTGTTAGGTAAGTGATAACGGATTTTTTTTGTATAACCAAATAAAGATCCAAATTTATTTGGAAATTAATTGCAATCAATTGAATTTATTGCAATTAAATGGATTTAATATTTAATAGTTATGTAATTTTTATTTGGAAGAAATTGGAGTTATTTGTAATGAGTATGAACCTAATGTTAATTTTTCTTATAGGATTGACAATTGATATGGAAAGAAAAGAAGAAAATTTGGGTCAGTAAAATTTGGAATTTATGCATAATAAAATGGATTCTAACGTTAAATACTACGTTATTGAGATTTAAATTAGACTAAAAGAATAATGATGTGAATCAGGAACTAATGTTTATGGCATCTTTATTTTAGGTGAAAGTTGAGAATATAAAGATTTAAAAATCTAAAGTATGGGTTTTGAGAATATAATTTATAAAATTCTTAAATATAAGAAAGTGTAGAAATTAACATTGCAATTAATATACTGTGATGCCCCACCTCTATACCCACGCTAGCCAAGAACACTACGGTGTAGTGCTGTCAACTAGCGCGGAGAATAAGGCTGTTGAGGAGCGACCATCCATGTAATTTCTTATCACACGGTGGCTATAAAATAATCTTCGGAAACAAATATAGAAGTAAGAATAACATGCGAATCATCACAGATATCCATATCACAACGGCGGAAAGAGATATGAATATATATCACATAAAAGTGTACATCAGAGTAGTGGTCTAAAAAGATCCACGATAATACAAAAGAATAGCAACGCGTGCTATACAAAAGAATACAACTATGAGTCTATATCTCAAGTGTAAACAACAAAAGCTGCTAATCTAAACAAGTAGCCAAAAGTCAGAGTAGTGAATCACTGGGGGAGGAGTCAAGCAGTAGCACCTGTAACATCTCGGTCTGACCCGAGTATTATTTATAAGAAAATAATAAACGGATCAGTCTAGCTATAAATATCAGATGACATGATATAAAATAAAAGATATGGCATAAACATAAAATATCCATACTGACATACTACTATAAGTATGCAAATAATGATCAACAGGAGATCAACCGATAAGAGATAAATCAATATCACAAGAACCTTCTCAAAGATCCAAAGAGGGCATCATACCCTAAACTTGTACTCATGACAAGTCAAAGAGATAAATTCCAGAAATCAACACAAGAAATCCAGAAATCATAAAAAGGGAAAGAGGCCTATCACATGACGGTCCGAAGACCATGGGGAGCTACCCCACATGTGTGAGTGGAATCACACAGATTGAGGTCAAGACTAACCAAAAAGCAGAAAGGTATGTGTGAATGGAATCACACAAGTGGTGTCTAGTCTAACCTTGCAATGAAAGAGACATTGTGCAATTGCTAGTCTAATTCATAAAGCGATCATCAAGATCAACGAGAAGTGTCAATTACACTAAGCTAGTAAATATAGAAGTTTAGCTTCATGTCCCATAACCACTTGCTTAACTTAAATATTTACGAACAAACTGTAAATCTTCACTAATAAAATTGTCACAAGAGGTTCAATCGAACAAGTCCAAGAATTAACCGACGAAGTGAACGCAAGCGTTTCATACCACTTGTTTTACTAAGTCGTTTAATTAGATTTCTCATCCGAGTGAGGTAAAGGCTTGTATATACTAATAGATTGGAAAACGGTTTAAGAAAAGAGCTTTGTTATTAAAAATAGAGTTGAAATCATTTTGTTGAAAGAGTTTTGATATTTACTACTAGTTTTGAAACCTTTATATTTTAAAGTGACAAATCACAGAAGCGATTGTAGAAACAATCAATCACAAAGGTCACATTCGAAGATGTGATAAAAATCCAAGGAAATCAGCTCAGCAAGTTCTGTTGTATATTTTCAGATAAGATCCCCTACGGAGGGGGGGTCCAGGGGGGGTGGCAACCCCCCAAGGTGGGGGTGCGGGGGCAACGAACTAAGAGGGATAGGATCGAGCGATCTAATGGTTGCGACCTAGGGGTCTAAGGGGCACGACCTAGTGGTCCAGCGACCTAAAGGGTATAGGTCATGCGACCTAAAACGGGTTCGCGACCTAACACTCAAACGACCTAAAGAAATTAAGGAGCCGAGCGACCTATAAGAAGCAGCGACCTAAGAAGAAACGAGGCCCAACGACCTAGGGGTTAGGTCATGCGAGTTAAGAAGGTCAGCGACCTAACAAAGACACGCGACCTAATAAAGAAACGCGACCTAAAGGCACGCGACCTAGCGACTTAAGAGGCGAGCGACCTAAGAGTTACGGCCTAAGAGTCGAACGACCTAGCGTGGAAGCGGCCTAAAAGCCAAACGACCTAACGACCTAAGGTCATACGACCTAGCGACCTAAAGCCATACGACCTAACGACGTAAGGTCATACGACCAAGTGCAACACGCGACCTAAAAGGTACACGACCTAATGCGGCCGAGTGGTTTAAGGTCGGAGACGACCTACGACTTATAAAGGTAGACGGTTGAGCGAGCTAATGAAGTCCAGAGTCGAGCGACCTAGCGACACGGTGTGTTGAGCGACCTAACGAGGTCAATGTTGAGCGACCTAACAAGGTCCAGAGAAGGGCGACTTAAAAGAGGCGCGACCTAAAAGAGGCGCGACCTAAAAGAGGCGCGACCTAAAGGAGCGCGACTTAATGGGTTATATGACCCAACGACCTAAGCCACTAACTCGCGAGCGACCTAAGTCCTAGGTCGTGAGCGACCTAACTGCGAGTGAGCAAAAATGGCCAGAGTCAAAGCAGAGCGACCTAACGACCATACGACCTACGACCTAAGGTCCTGAGCGACCTACGACCTAAGGTCCTGAGCGACTTAACTCCGAAAACACGAAAATGGCCAGAACGACCTAAATGCAGAAATTTCACCAAAACGCTAAAAATTGGAGTTTTTGGCCAATCCAATCCAAACCAAATGCAAATGTGCATGCAAAAGTGATAGGGAATCATTCCCAACAATCCAATATAGTTATAGACTAGATTTGTGAGATAAAAATCTCACCTTTGCTCCAAAACCCAATGAAAATGAAGAACAAAGCTTGAAGGCAAATGGAGAAGCAACCACAAGCTTGAATCCGATGTCTTCTTCTTGAATTTGGAGTTGAATGTTGGAGTTGCAATAAAACAAAGACTTTGGAGTTTTAATTTCTCATTCCATTCACCATTTTTGTTGAAGCTTTAGTGTTAGGAAATGAAATGAAGCAATGAAGAAGAAGGGGGGTGGAACTTGGGCCTAATGGGCTAAAAGTCCAAACCAAAGGCTCGAGTGAAAAAGTGGTGAAATTCCACTAACCCCAAACATATCAATGTTTATACTTAGAAGATTGCAAACGACGTTTCGAACTCAATGGAAGTGGTCTCGAGTCCTAATTTGACCGTTTGCAAAAAGTAGCTTCGGACCAAAATCTGATTAACGATAAAATATTTAAATAAAATATTTAAATATAAAAATCGATAAATATGCGGGTTGTTACATATACTGTCAACTTTTAATTCACAACTAAGCCTGTTAAATCTTTTCAATTGATTACGAATTATATAAGTAATAAAATTTGGACAATTTTAGAATATAATATAAAATTTGGATTATTTGTAATTTATTTTAATTTAATTAATGAATATAAAAATAGCCATTTTTGTCACGGACTCGGATTTCGACGAAACCAGTTTCATCGGATCCGTATCGATGAATTATTATAGGGTTTCAAGTTTCGTATCGATCAGACTTGTCGTTTGATCGTACGGGCGTGAAACGCCTTGAAAATCAATTTTATTAAAATCAATTTGAAATCAATTTGGAAATTTTGTTTTCAGCATAACTTCTTCATACAATCAAATTTGGACGTGAAACTTTTTCCATCGCGTTCAGAATATTTTAAATTACCTATTTGGATATATAGATTTACGAAATTTCGTTCCGGAGACATAGCGGGCTTTTTGGGCCATAGTTTGTTCCGCACGTTTATTCTACGGTCTATCTACGCTACCTCTAACCCTCTATATAAACCCAGCTATTCAGCCCTAGCCTCCGCCTAATTTCATTTATCTGCGCGTATTTTCTTCAAGCTTCTCTTCTTCTTCAATGGGGGCTAACCCTAGATCCAGTCAGTTCAAAAACAAAATGAAAATTCAAAATCTCCAGAAAAATTCCACAAAAATATATGTCGATCTTCTCGAAACACGTAATCCCATGGTGAAATTCGTTTTTCAGTTGGAGTTACCGTTTACCCAGAATAAATTCAAACAGTTCGTGGCCATTCATCATCGCCGTAACAAACTTCGTCTGATCGTCAAACGGTTTCTGGGTATTGTAGAGTGGACGATGGGGAGTGCATCGGTGGGGTTCGTTCTGCGATTCAATGGTCGGATTTGGCCCTAAAATTCACCTAGGGTTTTAAAGTATTGGAGGCGGCTGCTTGTTCTGAGCGTGGCAATTCGCTTGACCTGGGTGATGCATGGGCATGAGGGGGAGTCCTTCTGGTGAGGGCGCACTGGCGTGGTGGTCGGTGCTCAGACCGAGGCGGCGCGTTGTTTTGGTCTAGGGTTCCGGTGTTCGAGCGTTGCAGGCGCGTTTCTGTCGCGTGAGGAGAGAGGTGCTGTAGCTTCTTGCTGACGTGGCTTAGAGTATGTATTGAATATGTGTCATTTTGGTTATTTTATTCATATCTGTTGAATTGCATTTATTTAATTTAACTGTTAATTTAATTAATTTATTGCGTATAAATTTACAGTTAAAATTTATTTGTTTGTATATGAACTGCTAGTTAACAGTTATATAATTTATTTCTGAATATAGACTGTAGATTAATAGCTGTTAAATTTAATTTGAATAAAATTGCCAGTATTACCTGTTATGTAGTACCAAAAATAATATTGTTATTGATTGATATTGATTGATGATTGCGATTTGGATGATGGATGATGTTGATGAATGGATGTTTATTGTATATCATTAAATTGCAAATTATCATGCATATTTCATTTCATTCGGGATTGTGGTTTGAAATGATATACAACCGCAAAATTTTATATCTTTTAAATTGCAGATTGAAATGATAAATATCCGTATCACTTGACCATAGGATAGAAAATTATATACAGGCACCGCGGTATATATATAACTATTTTAATGTGATTTCTATGGTTTGGATGGAATACGGTTTATAATAATCTTGAATTTTATATTGTATAAATATTTTTCTTCCATATATATATATATATGAAGTTGAAAATTTTGAAATTAAAAGGTGTATAAAAATCTTTATTAAAAATGGAAGAAAATTAAGAAAATGGAATTTAATAATTTATATCATATGTTTAAATGTTAAGTTTGGAAATTTTAAGATATGATATTTATAATTGGATTTTCCCAAAATAAATTGAAATGAATATTCTAGTATAATTTGAATTGGGAAAAATATATATATTTTATTACTAGAAATTGAAGTCTTATTATTTATGGATTTTATATGAATATTCAAGACTAATTAATAGAACAATTGATTTGTTGAAAGAATAAAACCCAACTTTAGTTTGAAATATTGATACTCAAAATGGATATACGTATATATAAATAAATTGAAGTGGTTTTGGAACTTGAGAGAGATAATATAAATTTTGGTTTAGACTTTAATAAAGAAATGTATTTGTAAAGCCATGAGAACTATTTCTTTACAAAGTAACATTTAAGTTAAACCATTTAATTCATATACCGTTGAATGTCCAAACCATTCAAGTTTTAGAAGCTATGGTTTTAAATTATGATTTTCAAAATACTATGCTTTGAAAATATTTGATTTTCAGACATTATGAAGTTAAAGCATTTTGATTTTGGAAAAGAATTATATTTGGGATAAGTGATAAAATATGGTTTGAAATGATATCGTATTCATGGTTATGAAATGGAATGTTTATTCTGATTTTTAAAGTGTAACCTATTTTTAAATGACCGCGGTGTTATAATAACGATGGGTTGGCAAAGAGACCGGGATCGGATATCTGACATACTCTCTGTCGATACCGAAAACCACTTTGACTAACCGTGTACGCGGTGGAGATTCCAGAATGAAGTATGTGGTGGCGACGTTTCCTGTAAGGTAAATACGTGGACCCGACTCCCGTGAGTTGGCATAAGGTGGCTAAAACAGGAGCGATTCTCAGGCCAATGAGGTCATTCCTCTGATCGGACCCTCCTCTTCGATATTATACTTTGATTTTGGATTGATTCAGTGGCCACTTCTATATTTTGATTTAGGAGAGTTAGTCCGAGGTGGGCGGTAACTGCGGCTACGCGTTTCCACCAGCCTGGATAGCAATTGGTATATCTACCCTGGCATTGCCTAGTTGTGCCGTGTCACCTACCATACCGAGCCTTTACTACGAGTTTCTATTTGTGTCGTACCTATGGTGTATCCTCTGGTAGCTTCCCGATCAGGAGGTATTACGGTACTGTATAGACTATTGGCATTATTTGTGTTAAGGGCTATATGGGTAACCCCTTAACGCTATTAAAAAGTAAGTTTACTTTATAAATAGACACTATTATAATAGCGCAATATACTACATAGTAAATAGTTTAACGGATCCTTAGGAGATGTAAATCCCGAGCATCTCTTGAGTTACTGTACTCATATTTATTTCTGTTAATTTAACTCACATAAGATCTTTTAGTTCTGACTCGAGTGTTTTTGTCTTTTCAAATTCGCTCGGGTCAGTCCGAGCGTTTCAGGATCGAAGACTTTAGCTTTGAAGGACGAAGACGAAGGAGTCGTATTATTATTATCTATAGTATTGCACCACACTCATACTATTCCGCTGCATTGTTTGTATTGGTATGTGTAACTCTGATATTTATTGTATAAAGAAGAATTAACTGTTTTGTAACCGTTTATGAACTGTATATTTATTATTGTATTTTATCCTTCCGCTGTGAGATTCTATTTTGTTTTATTTCTTCTCTGTTTTTCTTATTTACCCCATAACAATCCGCCCTTGCGTATGCTTTTAATTGGCACATGTGTCGGTTTAAAGTGTGCGAAAAGACTGGATGTTACAGTTGGTATCAGAGCTTTGGTTTAGCGATAAACCTTGGCTTTGTGGGGTTTGACTCTTTGTTAATAGGGTAATAATACCCTATGGGAGTCGCTGAGTGTATATATATGAGAGAGCGTACTTGTTAGTGTTATAAAAAGGTTTTGATATTGTGTTTCTTTGTTCCGTTTTGTATTTATAAATTCTAGTTGATGCATGGGACGCTATGTCATCAATAGGGATTTCTAAACACTTAATTGGACAGACCGACATAATATTTGTTTTATATAGGTGAATGAAATAATTTTGCCTATTATATTTTCTATATATAAAAATATTTTTATAAAGATATATATTTTGGTTGCTATAGATTGGGTGTTAGGTAATAGAATATTTATAATAATTAAAGCAAAGTTGAAATTAAAATAAATCAAATTGGAGATTTGAGAACTTAAGTCTGGGATTTTTGAAAATCTGCTTTCAAAGGATTTATGAAATATAATGATTTGGTTTATAAATATTTCCTTATATAAATATTTAGTATAATTCGAAGGAATTGTTTTAAAGAAGATTTTGGAGAAATAAATTTTGTACTTTCCTCTCTGTCGCTGGAAAATAATTTCGGTGATGACGGCTGCATCATCGACTTTCATTTTCGAGTTTCGAAGGGAAAGGCCACTGTAGTAAATTCTACTGCAGATTTGTTTTGAAATTATTTAAAATTTTAATTGTTTTAAAAGATAATTAGAGATATAAAAGTTGTAAGAAATTAATTATCTATTATTTTTAAAGTAATTTTGATGCTTGACCCGGTATTTAATTCTTAAATTTCCATTAATTAATTGTTTTAAATTATTTTAGTGAAATAAAAGGTAAGTAATTAATTGAAACCTCTAATGTAGGTAAGAGAATTAATGAAAGGTTATAAAGAGAAATTTGAAATTATTACAAAGAGTAATATTGATTAACATTAAATTTAATTAAAAAGATGAGATAAAGCTTGTATAAGTTTAATTGCATTTTTCTTTGACATAAATAACTTACCAAATATAAAAGTTGAAATGTTAATTAAGAAATTGGATTAGAATATTATACAAGTAGAAATTTTGGAAATAGTGAAGTATTCAATAAATCGTTGTTATAAATGAGAAATTATTGGTATAAACTTAAGTTATAATTGAAATCTCAAGTTAAAGATAAGTTATATAAATAGGTGATATGAACTTAAGTAGATAAAATGAAATTCTTTATTAAATAATGATTGAGGTGGAGGGTTATAAACTTCAGTACGGTATGAAAGCTACTAGTTTAAAATTAATACAATGGAATTGAGAAGAAACTTGTAAATTTTCACTTACATTCTTAAAACATACATAACTTACCATATAATGAAAGTTGCAATGTTATTAAGAAAATGAAAGGAGAAATCTTACAAGTGAAGCTTGAGGTAATAAAGGTATTCTATTAATTTGCTATTGTTAATGAGAATTAATTGTATAAGCTTAAGATAAATTGGAAATTTTACTATATAAGTAAAGGTAAGTAGTATAAATAGATGATATATGCTTTAGTCCATAAATTGGAATACAAATATAATGAATTTTGTAATAAATGGAAAATAAAATTGTAAGAAACAAAGAAATCCCTCCATGAATGAAAGAAAGAAAATCAAGCCACGGAAGCATGAAATAAATGTATAATAAGTAATTTGGTCGTTGGTTTGTATTGTATTGTTTGATTTATGTTTGTTGGGTAAGAAATTTGAAGTTGTTGGGTGAATAAATAATCTATCTTTGTTCCATCCAAGACTGTTGAGTAAAGGATGCACTTGAGTTAATTTCATTTCATACAAATTTCAAGTTTGAACCCAAACAACAAATTGGTTGATGGATTAATGGTTGTTTGTTTGTGTATGTATGTTGTCTGTAAGGTTGATGGTTGTTGAATTGTTTGGTTGATTAATGATTGAATCCACTTGAATAGTTCACTTTAATATAAATATTTAACCTTTTAGATTATATAAGTGAATACAGGTGATGGAAGCAACTGCTACTGCTTTTGGTTCCAAAATAATAAGCGTATATTGCCCAACAAATAGGTACGTTTCCGGATTACGTTTTAGCGCTATTTTAGATAATTTTCCCGTGTTGGGATATAATATTTTGATAATATATGTAATATATTTGTATATTTTGATATTATATTTTCTCCAGAGTCTCTCTGTACAAAGGAGACTCTGCCAAAATTTTCCGTAAATTTTGGACTTAGAATTTTGTGAAAATATTTTCCCAACTTTAATAATTTAAGTACAAAAGAATATAATGATTATAAAACTGTTATATTTATATAAGGGAATTAATTTAGTAATATTGTCAATAAGTTAATGTTTGAAATAAGATGTACTGTTTTACTCTTCCTTCTCCCTTCTTTTACCTTTTCGGGGACGAAAAGTTTTGAGTGGGGGAGATTGTAACGACCCGTTAAATTTGATAATATCAAATGGATTAACTTAATATAATTTTTAATCTAATTTATAATAAATGTAGGAGTTGGATATAGTAACTGAGATTAAAGATTTAACAAATTGGAATGTTATATGGCAATAGGTAGAATAACAAAGATTTGTGTTGTGGTTATAAGTCATAATTAGTTGATTAAAATGGTATTAATGAAATAATAACTGAATTGAATTGCAATATATAAACATCAGAAAAATTTAATTGGTGGATTAAATTTGTTAAAGTTCATAAGTTTTGTAATTTAGTTTAGTAGAACTTTAAATTTTAAACGAAGATTGAAATAAACGATAAATTTAATTATGTAAATGGTGACTCAAGACCTAGGTTATAGGAATTGGAACATAATCCAATTTGAATTAAGTAGAAGAAGGACTTGGTTAATATGTAAGTTATTGTTCAAGGTATTGAATAAAAACTTGGAATCCAATCATAATTTAATGATAATAACGTTAGTATTAGAGAATAAATATATTTCAATGCAGTACCCGAATGAACGGAATAAAATGAATATATATTGAATAGAAATGAAATGTAAATTGGCACATTTGGTTGAAAGTTAATTTTAAGAAACATATAAATGTTGAATTTGTGAATATTAATATAAATATTAACTTGAATGGGATTCATTAATACAAAGATGTAATAAGTGTAGATAGTAAAAATTTAATGGCTGTAGTGGATAAAAAAAATCTAGTAGTAACATAAAATTTATTTATATGGAAAAAGAGTATAGATTTGAACAAATTTATGAAAATTTGATAAGAACAGTGGTTGTAATCAGTTTGGTTATTTAATATTTGGAAGATAGAGATTTGTAAATCCGTTAATGAATTTATAATGGTAAGGAATGGTAAGAATGTAAAAATTATAAGCATTTGATTCAATTAAGGGAATTAAATTATAATAAATGGTCATTTAATAAATTCAACGTTCTGTGAGAAATCATAATAGTTGTGTAAAATGTGTACAAACTTCGATTTGGAAATTTATTGGATTTATAACGGTTTTGGTATTACATTTATGAGTTTAAAAGTTATTCCATTTTGTAAATTAATAAAAGCTTATTTAGGTGACTAGAATTTAGCGTAACGACTATTGTGTGTTACCTATTCTTGTTGCTTGTTAATTTAAATTTTAGGAATCAAATTCAATTTATCCGCCAATTTACCGCAGTTAAAGTGAAATGAATTGGTGAATGAGTAATGTTAAATGCAAATAAGATGTAACCAAGAAAATCCCATTTATAATAATTTACGTAGAATAAAGTAAAGAAACCAGGAAATGAAAATGTGAAAATGTGGATGCAATGAGAACTTAAGTAATAATAACTTTGTTAGGTAAGTGATAACGGATTTTTTTTGTATAACCAAATAAAGATCCAAATTTATTTGGAAATTAATTGCAATCAATTGAATTTATTGCAATTAAATGGATTTAATATTTAATAGTTATGTAATTTTTATTTGGAAGAAATTGGAGTTATTTGTAATGAGTATGAACCTAATGTTAATTTTTCTTATAGGATTGACAATTGATATGGAAAGAAAAGAAGAAAATTTGGGTCAGTAAAATTTGGAATTTATGCATAATAAAATGGATTCTAACGTTAAATACTACGTTATTGAGATTTAAATTAGACTTAAAGAATAATGATGTGAATCAGGAACTAATGTTTATGGTATCTTTATTTTAGGTGAAAGTTGAGAATATAAAGATTTAAAAATCTAAAGTATGGGTTTTGAGAATATAATTTATAAAATTCTTAAATATAAGAAAGTGTAGAAATTAACATTGCAATTAATATACTGTCAACTTTTAATTCACAGCTAAGCCTGTTAAATCTTTTCAATTGATTACGAATTATATAAGTAATAAAATTTGGACAATTTTAGAATATAATATAAAATTTGGATTATTTGTAATTTATTTTAATTTAATTAATGAATATAAAAATAGCCATTTTTGTCACGGACTCGGATTTCGACGAAACCAGTTTCATCGGATCCGTATCGATGAATTATTATAGGGTTTCAAGTTTCGTATCGATCGGACTTGTCGTTTGATCGTACGGGCGTGAAACGCCTTGAAAATCAATTTTATTAAAATCAATTTGAAACCAATTTGGAAATTTTGTTTTCAGCATAACTTCTTCATACGATCAAATTTGGACGCGAAACTTTTTCCATCGCGTTCAGAATATTTTAAATTACCTATTTGGATATATAGATTTACGAAATTTCGTTCCGGAGACATAGCGGGCTTTTTGGGCCATAGTTTGTTCCGCACGTTTATTCTACGGTCTATCTACGCTACCTCTAACCCTCTATATAAACCCAGCTATTCGGCCCTAGCCTCCGCCTAATTTCATTTATCTGTGCGTATTTTCTTCAAGCTTCTCTTCTTCTTCAATGGGGGCTAACCCTAGATCCAGTCAGTTCAAAAACAAAATGAAATTTCAAAATCTCCAGAAAAATTCCACAAAAATATATGTCGATCTTCTCGAAACACGTAATCCCATGGTGAAATTCGATTTTCAGTTGGAGTTACCGTTTACCCAGAATAAATTCAAACAGTTCGTGGCCATTCATCATCGCCGTAACAAACTTCGTCTGATCGTCAAACGGTTTCTGGGTATTGTAGAGTGGACGATGGGGAGTGCATCGGTGGGGTTCGTTCTGCGATTCAACGGTCGGATTTGGCCCTAAAATTCACCTAGGGTTTTAAAGTATTGGAGGCGGCTGCTTGTTCTGAGCGTGGCAATTCGCCTGACCTGGGTGATGCATGGGCACGAGGGGGAGTCCTTCGGGTGAGGGCGCACTGGCGTGGTGGTCGGTGCTCAGACCGAGGCAGCGCGTTGTTTTGGTCTAGGGTTCCGGTGTTCGAGCGTTGCAGGCGCGTTTCTGTCGCGTGAGGAGAGAGGTGTTGTAGCTTCTTGCTGACGTGGCTTAGAGTATGTATTGAATATGTGTCATTTTGGTTATTTTTAATTTTGAATTCAATCATCATTTTTTGCCATAACTTTCCCATACGAAGTCGGATTCACACGAAATTTCTTTTGTTAGGATCGTAATTTAATTCCGCACTTGATGACGCTGGTTTGGACGAATTCCGAGACGGGCGAATTTTTGGGTTTAAATCGAATTTAAATTCGATTTAAATTCAAAAGGTGAGTGTTTTAACCCACTCACAACTACTAGAAGCTTTTATGTTTGTTAAGTTAATTTTAGAAATGAATAGAAATTTATTTATGTGTATTTGGCATGTTTATTTTATTCATATCTGTTGAATTGCATTTATTTAATTTAACTGTTAATTTAATTAATTTATTGCGTATAAATTTATAGTTAAAATTTATTTGTTTGTATATGAACTGCTAGTTAATAGTTATATAATTTATTTCTGAATATAGACTGTAGATTAATAGCTGTTAAATTTAATTTGAATAAAATTGCCAGTATTACCTGTTATGTAGTACCAAAAATAATATTGTTATTGATTGATATTGATTGATGATTGCGATTTGGATGATGGATGATGTTGATGAATGGATGTTTATTGTATATCATTAAATTGAAAATTATCATGCATATTTCATTCCATTCGGGATTGTGGTTTGAAATGGTATACAACCGCAAAATTTTATATCTTTTAAATTGCGGATTGAAATGATAAATATCCGTATCACTTGACCATAGGATAGAAAATTATATACAGGCACCGCGGTATATATATAACTATTTTAATGTGATTTCTATGGTTTGGATGGAATACGGTTTATAATAATCTTGAATTTTATATTGTATAAATATTTTTCTTCCATATATATATACATATGAAGTTGAAAATTTTGAAATTAAAAGGTGTATAAAAATCTTTATTAAAAATGGAAGAAAATTAAGAAAATGGAATTTAATAATTTATATCATATGTTTAAATGTTAAGTTTGGAAATTTTAAGATATGATATTTATAATTGGATTTTCCCAAAATAAATTGAAATGAATATTCTAGTATAATTTGAATTGGGAAAAATATATATATTTTATTACTAGAAATTGAAGTCTTATTATTTATGGATTTTATATGAATATTCAAGACTAATTAATAGAACAATTGATTTGTTGAAAGAATAAAACCCAACTTTAGTTTGAAATATTGATACTCAAAATGGATATACGTATATATAAATAAATTGAAGTGGTTTTGGAACTTGAGAGAGATAATATAAATTTTGGTTTAGACTTTAATAAAGAAATGTATTTGTAAAGCCATGAGAACTATTTCTTTACAAAGTAACATTTAAGTTAAACCATTTAATTCATATACCGTTGAATGTCCAAACCATTCAAGTTTTAGAAGTTATGGTTTTAAATTATGATTTTCAAAATACTATGCTTTGAAAATATTTGATTTTCAGACATTATGAAGTTAAAGCATTTTGATTTTGGAAAAGAATTATATTTGGGATAAGTGATAAAATATGGTTTGAAATGATATCGTATTCATGGTTATGAAATGGAATGTTTATTCTGATTTTTAAAGTATAACCTATTTTTAAATGACCGCGGTGTTATAATAACGATGGGTTGGCAAAGAGACCGGGATCAGATATCTGACATACTCTCTGTCGATACCGAAAACCACTTTGACTAACCGTGTACGCGGTGGAGATTCCAGAATGAAGTAGGTGGTGGCGACGTTTCCTGTAAGGTAAATACGTGGACCCGACTCCCGTGAGTTGGCATAAGGTGGCTAAAACAGGAGCGATTCTCAGGCCAATGAGGTCATTCCTCTGATCGGACCCTCCTCTTCGATATTATACTTTGATTTTGGATTGATTCAGTGGCCACTTCTATATTTTGATTTTGGGGAGTTAGTCCGAGGTGGGCGGTAATTGCGGCTACGCGTTTCCACCAGCCTGGATAGCAATTGGTATATCTACCCTGGCATTGCCTAGTTGTGCCGTGTCACCTACCATACCGAGCCTTTACTACGAGTTTCTATTTGTGTCGTACCTATGGAGTATCCTCTGGTAGCTTTCCGATCAGGAGGTATTACGGTACTGTATAGACTATTGGCATTATTTGTGTTAAGGGCTATATGGGTAACCCCTTAACGCTATTAAAAAGTAAGTTTACTTTATAAATAGACACTATTATAATAGCGCAATATACTACATAGTAAATAGTTTAACGGATCCTTAGGAGATGTAAATCCCGAGCATCTCTTGAGTTACTGTACTCATATTTATTTCTGTTAATTTAACTCACATAAGATCTTTTAGTTCTGACTCGAGTGTTTTTGTCTTTTCAAATTCGCTCGGGTCAGTCCGAGCGTTTCAGGATCGAAGACTTTAGCTTTGAAGGACGAAGACGAAGGAGTCGTATTATTATTATCTATAGTATTGCACCACAGTCATACTGTTCCGCTGCATTGTTTGTATTGGTATGTGTAACTCTGATATTTATTGTATAAAGAAGAATTAACTGTTTTGTAACCGTTTATGAACTGTATATTTATTATTATATTTTATCCTTCCGCTGTGAGATTCTATTTTGTTTTATTTCTTCTCTGTTTTTCTTATTTACCCCATAACAATCCGCCCTTGCGTATGCTTTTAATTGGCACGTGTGTCGGTTTAAAGTGTGCGAAAAGACTGGATGTTACACCGTCGGTCTCTCCTGTTTTAGCCACCTTATGCCACCTCACGGGAGTTGGGTCCACGTATTTACCTCAAAGGAAACGCCACTGCCATCCTACTTTATTCTATAATATCCACCACGTACACGGTTGTTGAAGTGGTTTTTGGAGTTGGCAGAGAGTATGACAACTTCCGATCCCGGTCTCTTCAACAACCAAACGTTATTATAACACTGTGGCCATTTAAAATAATTATACTTCAAAACCAGAATAAAATATTCATTTCAAAACCATGTAAATACGATATCATCTTTGTTTTAAAACCAAATCAATATGATATCATTTATAAAACCCAACTTAATATAATATCATTTTATTTCAAATATATCCTTTTATAAAACCATAACATTTTCAAAGTTATAATATTTCGAAACCAAACTTGAAATATAACCTTCCAAAACATAAGACTTTGAATTTCATAACTTTGAAATATAACTACACCCCTTAAATGGTTTAAATATTAAATTACTTTATAAAATAAAATACTTCTTTAGTTTCATAAATAAATTTCAAATATCGATTTGAACCTCCAAATAAACCATTTCTAATTTAATATTTTCAAAGCTTAAACTTTAATATTTCAAAATTAAATTTTATAATTCATATATATATCCTAATTTCACTTTTTCTATTATTTACTTTAAAATATGTACTTAAAAATCTAGTATCCCTTTAATAAAACTCCAAATTTCAAAAATTGAATATTCCTCAATTCATTTAGACTTGATATATTTACTTAAACCACCTTAACCCCGAATTTACTTTCAAAACCATATTCCTTTAAAATCTAAATTTCAATAAGTTCCAATGGATTTTTATTAAATAAAATTCTTAATTAAATAAAATATCAAGTCAATTTCAAAATTATTTTCTCATACTTGATTTATAAAAATCAATATAAACTCTATATAAAAATAATATTTAAGTAAATACTTCGCATATCATAATTTAATAAAATCAACTTTATTATTAAAATTATTTATACTTTAAACAACTTTATACCTAGCTTAAAACCAACAATATAACTATATATAAAATAACCTTTATCAAATATCCGAAATTAATATCTCATAAAACCATATATATGTTTCTTTTCAAAACCATAGAAAAATCATTTCAAAAATAATTATATATATACCGTGGTGCCTGTATATAATTTTATATCCTATGGTCAAGTGATACGGATATTTATCATTTCAATCCGTAATTTAAAAATAAAAATGCGGTTGTATATCATTTCAAACCGCAATCCCGAATGAGATGAAAATGCATAATAACTTGCAGTTTATACAATATAGAACACATCATCCATTCATCCTATATCAATCATCAACCATTTATTACACTCATCATCCAATTTAAACAACATCATTAATATATAACAGGTAATAAATAACAGGTATTAACTAACAGTTTATATTCAATAATAAATTTAATAACTGTTTAACTGGGAGTTTATATGCAATAAATGAATAAATAACAATTTTTACTGGCAGTTTATATGCAATGAATAATTAAATAACAATTTAATTAAATAAATGCGATTTAACTGAGATGATGAATAAAAGTATGCCAAACAGTCATAAATAAATTTCTACTCATATCATAAATCAATTTAACAAACATAAGAAATTTTAGAAGTTGTGAGTGGGTTAAAACACTCGCCTTTCGAATTTAAATTCAATTTAAACCCAAAATTTGCACAGTCTCCAAATCCGTCCAAACCAACGGTAAAAGGCCCGAAATTCAGATACAATCCTAACAAAAGAAACCGCGCGAAATTCTGATATCGTATGTGGAAGTTATTCTAGTTAGAAGGTTTACTGATTTAAATTACACAACAAAGAAAATAATAATATAAATTTACACGTCATCCCTTACCCACGTCATCAACTCCAACGTAGAGATCCTACAACCAGAGACTCTCGTTCGAACGCTAGCTACTTTAAGCCGCCACCTTCGTCCAAAAATCGCCGCACCTACGCACGCTACCCAGATGATCAAAGAGCGCCACCCTCCCCTGCTCCTCATGCCGACCCCAACTGCAACTCGTGGTCACCCACGAACTGCCGTGGCCCACTCGACCGCCGCCACCTTCTACCGTCGTTCCAAGCGTCTCCGAGTACCTATGACTCCAACCAAACCGTTAGATCATCTAGCCTCAACCCCCTCTACAACCCCATACAACCTGATCGAACCCAGGACGAAGATCCATTGTCAAATCCAAAACCAACATACGAACGGCCGAAACAAAATGCCCAATTTCTGGTCAAAACACAAACCAAATCGAAAAATGAATTATAGATTTAGGTTGTACTCGTTGAGAGCTTCAGTATATATATTTTTCTGAACTTTTCTGAGGACTTTGAAATTTTGACTTTGGATTTGAGTTGGAATTGGATCTGAAATATAGAATTTTGTCTACCATTGAGGAAGAGGAGGAATAGAATGAATTTACATACAGACAAATGATAATTAGAGAGGCTAGGGTTTATAGCAGGATATTTATAGAGAAAGTTGGAATAGAATAAATGGATCGGGTTGAATACGCGCTAACGACAAAGTGGCCCAAAAAGCCCGTTCTAACCCCAGAACGAAATTGGGTAAAGCCATATATCAAAATAGGTGTTTTAAAATATTTAAATGCAATGGAAAGGTTTCACGTCCAAATTCCATCATATGAAGAAGCTATGCTAAAATAAAAAAAACTCAAATTGATTTCAATTTCGTTTATTTCAAGGCGTTTCGAGTCCGTACGATCAAACGACAAGTTCGATCGCTACGAAACTTGAAATCCTACAATAATTCACTGTTACGGATCGGATGAAACTAGTTTCGTCGAAATCCGAGCCAGTGGCCAAAATCGCTATTTTTATATTAATTAAATAAATTTAAAATAAATTAATTAAATCACTTTTTAAACTTCAACTCCATAAATAACAAATTTCATCAAATTTAACTTTCTTAATCATTTTAAAAAATTTAAACAAGTCTAGATGTAAATTAAAAGTTGATAAATTTATCAATTGCAGTGTTGTATATTTTTCTTTCCATTTATTTGTAATAAGTTCAATTATTGAATTTTATACTTCAATTAAATTAATAAATCTTGCTTTCTATACTTTAAATCAACCAATAGTCAAATTGTTCGGTCTATTATTATCAAAAGGATGCAATTTACATTGGTTTGTAGTTATTGCATTAATATTCTCAAATTTCTTCTAAATTTTCATTAACGTAGTTTTTAATTACGTTTTATTCCAATGGATTTAAAACTAATTCAATAGATGAAACAAATGGGTAAACAATTTACGATAATCACCAATTTGCCTAATTCAGTCTCATTCTTATAAATTCATCTCATAATATTTATAGCTTCATTCCCTTTCTATTCGTATAAGGATTCATCCATAAAATTTTCATTGACTTATTTTACAACTTTTACTTTTATTTATTGGTTCAATGTTTATTTCAAATTTTTCATTTATTACTCCCAAATATTCATTTTCATTTATAATTGTCATGTCAGTTTCTTCTTTTATTGCAATATATATTTATTCATTTCTTCATTATTACATAACCTCGTTTATTTTCATTCATTTATTTGTAGTAATTATGCTTGATCAAATTTCTTAGCCTCCCAATTGTTTACTTAAGTTTCTAACCATTTATTTATAATACTCTCCCTCCTATTATATTCTATTAGAAGCAATTTCAATTATACCTAAGTTTATACTACAAGAACAACAAATTCTTATTTATTAAAGAATTCCATCAAATCATTTGAAATTATTTCTCAATTCACCAATTACGACCTAAAATATAAATTTACGTTTCTATTAAATTTACATTCCCCCTTCCGTTTCTATCTTAATAATAACTAAGTAACGTTATTATCAACAATAAATATTATAACTGCTCAATGGACATTGATTTTATAAATTTACACTTTATTACGTATTCTTCGTCAGCTAACATAATTTTGAATTCCTTTCCCAATTTACTAATTTCAATCAATCCTAACTTTACCTTCTGTTTCAATTAATAGGGTGTGCACAAATTTAGTTAATGCGTTAATTTTTATTAATATAACATTAAGGCTCATTTAATTCCAATTGATTCACATTTTAATTATTAAACCAAATAAACGGGTAACTTATAACGTGCGTACAATGACTTTAATTACACCCATGAATTCCCTATTATCAAACATATGTTACAATTCTTAAATACTTCTGCATTCATCTAATTACCATTAAGTATATTATTATTTTTTCCATTAACAAATTTCAAAAATTCCCCAGACCTTCCCTTTCCATTTATTCTTTTATTAAGTTTGCATTAATAAATCTTTTCTTTCATTTTTTAATTCAACAACTTGTTCTATTATGAATATCGTTAACATTATTTCCAAATATCCCTTAATTAATATAATCGTAAACTTTTATTTATTGTTATTACAATTTATAAAAAAATCAATTTATGCAAATTCAGCTTTGACTAACTTTATTGCCTAAATTTACATGCAGTTACTTTTAATAAATAAATTATTGCATTGGTTAATCCAACGGTTACTTTTATTTTCTCATTTTATATTTTATAACCAAATGTAACAACTTACACTATTCATAAATGGGATTTCCCTTCAATTGACATAATTAAATTTTTATTTCTTACTAATCTAATCACAAAATCTCATTAATTTACCAAATTTTATTTACCAGAATTTACGGGTCGTTACAATCGCGACATCATTGGTGTTCATTTTTAGGTTTCCAAGAGAGGAATTACTGCCAAAATATTTTAAATTGAAGTTGTTTGCAAAACTTGGTTTGGTTTTGAAAATTCAAAAGATAATTTGAATTGATTTCAAAAATGATTTTGAAATGTTGAAAAGACTCTGGAATGTGATAAAAATAATTATGGAATAAAATTTATTAAGGTGGAAAATAAATTTGTAAATAAATGGATGAATTTGCAATTGCAAGTAAAAATGAAATTCAAATCGAATATTGGAAATTGAATTTGATTTATGATAAACAAAGTAAAGTGGAAAAAAAATTGTCAAGTTGAACCCAGTGAAGCGAAGTATTGAAATAAAATTAGTAAGTGAAACTAGTTGAAGAAATGACAAATTTAATATGGGTTGAAATGAATTGAATTCAATATTTATAAATAAAAGGTAAATTAAATTCATATGGAATTTGAAATCCAGTTTAAATATAAGTGGTTATAAATCAAAATGGTGAATTGAAAATAAATTTTTGGGAATAAACAAAATAATAAAATTGTAATTGAAACTGAATATTGAAAACCAATTTGAATTGTGTGGAATAAAATGAAGTTGTAAAATTAGTTCAAAGTGAACTAAAGGTAATAAAGGTGGAAATAAAAAAATGGTTTGAGATAAAATGAATTGGAATTTGTAATAAATTAGTAAATGAA
Source organism: Allium cepa (assembly GCA_030765085.1). Classification (NCBI taxonomy): domain Eukaryota; kingdom Viridiplantae; phylum Streptophyta; class Magnoliopsida; order Asparagales; family Amaryllidaceae; genus Allium; species Allium cepa. Next base: position 290,126,173 of record CM060934.1, read on the forward strand.
ACTAATTTAAAATTGTGAGATGAATCAGCTGTGAATGAAAGATAGTTGATAAAATTCAATATTCAGAAGGTAAATTGAATCCAAATAGAATTGAAATTGTGAATTGAACTCAAATGAAATTGATAATGCAAGATTGAATGAAAATGGATATATAACTTCAATAGTGAAGTGAAAAATGGTATAAGAAGTATATATTGGAAATTTTGTAAATGAATGTGCAAAATGATAGGCAGGATATACAGGTGATCTAAATGCAAAGGGAATTGGATTTGATTTTGAAGATAATTAAAATTGCTCGAAAAAGGTATGTATTTAAATTTCAGCATGAAATTTGATGATTTTCTTGTCTAGCCGCTAGGCTTTTCGTTTTCTTTTTGAATCTGGGGGCCCGTGGTGCCTTTTTATAGTTGTACTGAGCTAGTCGCGCAAGGGAGAAGCTGGCGAAATTTTTCGAAAATTTAGGGAGTTTGAAAATTTTTGAAAATTTAGAATTTAAACTTGAATTGTGAAGTAAACAATATTGTTTGGAAACAATGAAAGGTTTTGGGAAGTTAATTAAAGCAATAATGGGTCTTTGATTTAAAAGATTTGTTTTGGGCAAGTTGTTGAAAACTATTTGGTTTTGGGAAATTATAAATGGGTTGAGGAACATTTTCCTTAATTAGTAATTTCGGACAAAATTCTCTTAAGGGGTGAAGAATGTGACGATCGAGAATTATTATACTTTCAAATTTCAATATTTAATTGATTTTAAATGTTTGAAAGTTATTTTAACTTGAATTTCAAATATCAGAATGAATTTGGCATTTAAATTATTGAATTTAAATTATTGAAGTTGGGTAAAAATTTGAATCTTCAATTTTAAGCCTGTTAAAAATATTTTAAAGGCTTAGAAAATTTATACTGATGATACTGGAGATTGTAGAAATTTTAAAATTGAATTTGAAAGCGATTTATTCAGTTTTGATTTTTTATCGTTTAAATCGATATTTAAAAATAGCCTTTCAAGGCACAGTCTTGGAATTCGACGAAACCAATTCCATTTGATTCGTAATATTGTACTACTATCGGATGTCTATTTTTGTATCATTCAGAGTTGTCGTGTGATCGTACGATTAATAAATGTGCTAAGTTTAAATCGAAAGTTCGATATTGTAACTGGTCGAAAAAAGCTATCTTCTCCATATGATCGAATTTGGCCTCGGAACCTTTTCCATTACATCCGGAATTGGGGTTTAACAATATAAACGCCTGGTGGCACGCTTCAGTTGGAGATCGAGATTTTGCATTGCAAAATCGAAACAATTTAAATTTAAAATTTAAATTTAAAATATAATCTAAATGCTTTTCCCTTAATTTACTGTGGATACTTCCATCATGTGTCTTCCTAGTAGACATGTTTCATACATCTTAACACGTGTCTTCTTTATTTCTTTAAGGTCGAGCATTAACAATTAAAAAAAAAGTTACTGAGCGTCTTAAAATATTGAAAAATTGATTTCCTTCCCAATTCAAACCCCATCCTTCCTCGTCTGTTCTAAAGAAATAAAAAATCCTCTTTATTTTAAAAATCGATTTCGAAAGCATTTAATAGAGGCCGCAACATTTTTTCCACGCCAATGTCGAATTGAGCAGCAAAGCGAAGTTGGGCGCGCTCGATTGGGTAGGTGCGTCTTGCGGTGGAGCGCGATGGCTCAGCTAGGGTTGCGGGTGTTTTCGATTTTCACGGTTGGTGATTGATGAAGTTGCAGTAGTGGATTTGTTCCGGGCCATTGGATTGTCGTGGGCGAAGTTTGGTTCGACGACATTGGAGGCTGGGTCGAATCATGGAATTGGGATGTTCTCGAAGTCGTCTACACGCACACGCGGGGTTGGAATCACTCGCCGTTTTTCTTTCGTTCAGCGGCAGTGGCGGTTGGCCGAGGGTTAGGGCATGAGAGGTCCGTGGAAGCACGACATAGGGTTGCTCGCGATCCTTTTGCGCCTGTTCGAAGTCATGGTCGCGAGTCGGTAAAGTTGGGATGAGGCGTAGGGGTGCGGCAATGTTGTTCTCGGGTCAACGAATGTGAGGTATTCGAGTTAACTCCTATTACTTTTATAAACAATGAAATGTAAATTAGGCTAGCTAAATTATTAATTTACGATTGGTTAATTAAGCTTATTAACTGGTAATACTATGCTATTAAGCAGCTAAATTGATTAGTCAGAATAATAATAATAATAATAATAATTAGTTTATAAACTGTTTAAAGAGTAGTTTTTATTTTTTTACTTAAAACTCAACCCATAGCCCTGATGAAATCGAAGGGATAGGAGGAGCCCCCTCCTCCCTGGTCCGACCACAGACAGTTAGGATTTTAGCCAGCCCAGCACAGAGATTTGATGCCCCAACCTGATTAAGGATTAATGGGACCCACCTCCGTGCCTTGTAATTGTAAGTAGGGCAGACGGGTATCGAACTCGCGACCTCGTTAATAGGAGGCAAGTATCTCAACCACTGCGCCTGTTGAAATAGGTTAACTGCTAAAATATGTGTAAACCAGGTTAGTTAAGTATCATCTAAAATTAGTTAATAAAATTTGTTAAAGGATAATTTATATTTGGATTAATGCGAAAAATAATAAAGTCATATAATTGTGTTACAACGTTTGAAACTGTGAAGAAATAGTCAGAATGGAAATGGATTGCGAAATAAAAGCTAAAGTGAGATCTTCTCACTCAATCCGATTTTTCTGATTTAAATTTTAAAATTTTTGATTGTATGCTTGGATGATAAATTATTATCGGTTGTATTGGATTAGACCCTATGCGCCGCATAATAGTAGATGATATTATATAAGTCCCATATATCGCGATATTCCACCTCGAAGTGGAATTGGCATTTAATTGTTGTGCTAATGTCTGTGGATGCAGGAAAAACTAGTTGGAGGGATCCAACTGATTCCTCAAATATTAGAATTAGTTTCAATATTGTGTGTTGATTATTTATAATTTGTGTGTGATTATATGTGATTGAAACCGTTGAAGGCTATAGTTTAGCAAAATATGTTTTTGGTATCGTAAAATAACAGAAATAAATAAAAATTGGATTTTAAAATTTAAGTAGAAAATCTATAGTGAAAATTTACTGAATAAATTCCAAAATATGGAAAAAGATTTTAATAAATGGGTTTTGAGTAATATTATTTAATAGCTGAAGAATTTATTTAAAATACGGATTTTAAATAGTATGATAGAAATAAAGGAATTTATTTTAAAAGAAAATAAATTTGGAAATCAAAATGGAATTTGATTCGTTGTTTGAAAATTAATCTTTGGGAAATCGATTTGAAATTGATTTGGTAATTAAAAATAAATTTTGGGAAATCGATTTGGTGTTTAAAATAAATGTTTGGAAAACAAATTTAGGATCTAATTTGGTATTTGAAATAAATTTGGAAATCGATTTGAAAATTGATTTGGTGTTGAAAATGAATATTTGGGAATCGATTTGAAAATCGTATATCTGTGGATATGTGAAAATTTAAAATTCACAATGGGAATTTTATAAAGGGAAGGGAATTTTGTTTTAAAAATAAATGTTGATTTATTTTTAGTAGTGTAGAAAGAAATTTACAGATTTGCAACGTAAATTAAAATAAATCGAGAAGATTTATTAATTGATTTAAATGGACCATTTTGAAATGGAAAGAGAATTCTTTCATGGAAAGCCGAGTATATTTTTAAAGTAGCTTTTAAAGTATAAATTAAAAGTTGTAGAAATAGATTTGAAAAAAATATTGTTAGAGAAAATATTTTTTGGAAATTTTTTTAAATCTTTAAAGTAAAGATTTATTTAATTAATTATAGAAGGGATTATTTTAAAGATTTTATTGATACTTGATTTATAAAATAGTTACTTAATATTTATACTCTATCTACTAATTTTATTGTAAAATTAGTTTGGACTTGAAGTATTAGATGAGGTATTGGTATAATATTTTCATATCTAATATTTAAATAAGTATTTAGAAATAGTTTTATTCTAAATGTTTCCAAGTATATATATTTTTGGATAAGTGAATTAAATTATTTTAAAGCATTTGAACTTGGCAAATTTTCAGTGGAATTAAATAAATATTTGGAAATTTGTTCCATGTGAGGAAGGTGGTTTAAAATTTGTTTTCAAAGCATTGAAGTATGAAAAGTGATTTGGAATTTGTTTTCGGAAGATTGAAAGATGAAAAGTGATTTGAAATTTGTTTTCAAAATGTTGAAGTGTTAAAATTATATCTTGCAAAGATATTTTGAAAATAATAATTGGGGAAAAATTATTTGAAATCCAGTAATTGTTGTGAATGTTGATTGATAGTTAAATTACCGGCTATCAATATTGACCCTTAAACGACATTTGAATTTCGATGCGACTGGGGGTCGGATTCCAAATGGATATTTGAAAACCACATCGAACCTTTGTGATTGTGATGGATCTTTTATTTAAAGATCAAAGTGGAAATTTTTTGTGATTTGTTTGAATTCTGATTGAACACTTATTCTTAAAAATAAGTGCTCATTATTCAGATTAGCCAGGAGAGGACTTTGTTTCATAAAACCCATTCCGAATAATGATACGATGAAATGGGATTGCAATTGAAGATGGTATTGAAGACCGGGTATTTTCGAAAACGAAAGGATTACCTGTCGAATGTCTCTGCACCGGGTTGCTCCGGTATAGAGATTTTATCACCTTTTGTTATGGGGATTCCGGACGTGATTAGTGAATATCCGGATTGCAAGGGCTTCTTTGAAGTGCCTTCGGTTCCGTTCGATCCCGAAACGGACTTGTATGGATGTATGTCTGACGTTACACTTTGAGATGTAAAGCTGGTTTCTATCAAATACATTTCTGTTAGTGGCGGGGAATTTATTCTCTTAGCTTAACACCCTTCTCTGAGACGTACGAGCTTAGAGGTTATGTAGTTGATGGTTACTAGTGATATATTTCCAAACTGGTAATATGGCATACGAAGTGCGGCTGATCATTTGTTTATCAAAGCATGGCTATGTGAAAAAGTGTAGCTTTGTGGACGAGACTTTGTCGGACCTCACATCCCCGAAATGATCCAAACAGGAAGGATACGGCATGGTTATTTGAGGGTAGCTGTAACAACCAGGTAATTTCAACGATTCGCATCCATTATAAGTGTATAGGTAGACACTCATGCCGGAATTGAATTGCTCAAAATACCGCGTTGTAAAAAAAATTTTGGCAAATCTCAGAATATATAGTAAATAAAATCACAGATCACAGACACAGAGTAATAATAATGCAGCGGAAGTGAAAGAGATAGTAGTTCATGAAGCTACTATATAAATATATCAGAGTTACATAAGATACAATAGAAGAAATAAAGTATAACAGAAGTTTAAATATGATAACCAAGTACAAGCTGAATAGAACAACCGAACTGAAAAAATGAAACTAGACAAGTAGATAATCTCCAGCGATTCCAATCTCCAGAAAGTGGAAATCCAAATCTGTGAATAACTCAGGCTGACCCGAGCGTAAATAAAAATACAAACACTCGAGTCAGGACATACATACTTATACAATGTAAACCAACTCAAGTGAACTGTAGCAAAGGTACAAGTAACTTAAAAGATGCTTGGAACCGCCCATCCTCTAAGGATCCGTTAAACTATTTACTATGTGGTAATATACGCTATATACAGTAGTGTCCAATCAGTAAAGTATAATCATATAGAAAATAGCGTTAAGGGGATGGTGAACCTTAACGCGGTCGGATCTTTAAAACCAAAATCGTAGTGGGCTCACTATAAGGAGATGACACGGCACGCGAGGCAATGCCAGGGTGCATACACCGTTTGCACTCCCGGACCAGTGGTGACGGCAAGCCAGCAGCTTCCGTCCACCTCGAACAATACCCCCGAATCAAAGTGGCGCCACATATCGAATCGCAAAAGTAATAGAATGGTTTCCGATGGAGCATGCTCGATGAAAGGGTGCGACCCTTTGTGTAGCCCGGTATAGCACCTGTTTTAGTCATTTATGCCAACTCACGGGAGTTGGGTCCACGTAATATACCTCGAGAACGTCGTCACCATCCTACTTCATTCTGGAATCTCCACCGCGTACACAGTTGTTAAAGTGGTTTTCGGTATTGGCCGGCTATAAGACAATATCCGATCCCGGTCACTTTAACAACCAATCGTTATTATAACCCGTAGTTATAAATTTAAAACAATATTTTATACTTCAAAAATAAAATGTCATTTCAACCCAAATCTTTATCAAAATAAAGATTAAATCATTTTCAAACTATTTCAATATATCATCACACCATATCTTTCAATTCAAATATTTATCAAAATAAATATCAAGTCATTTCTAACCATTTCAATATATTAAATTATCATATCCTTTCAAAACTTCCTTTCAAATCATTTTTAATATATCAACATATCATAACTTTTTAAAGCTTCATTTCCAAAATATCGTATCTTTTCGAAACCACATTTCAATCATTTTAATATATCAAAATATCATATCTTTTCGAAACCACATTTCAATCGTTTTAATATATCAAAATATCATATCTTTTCGAAACCACATTTCAATCATTATTCATTTTATTCAATTTAGAATACCATTTCAATTCATATTTCAAAACAGTTTATATTCCAAAAAAAATCATTTTTTTTATCATTAAAATGAAGTTATCATGTTAATAATTAAATTATTAAATTTCCAAAAAATTTCAACTTCCAAAGTTCATTTATTCACTTACGTTTATCAAAACAGTGAAATTTCACTTTACGCAGCATTTAGAGAACGTTACGGAAAGTTACATTCAAAACGGTTCAATTTGAAAAAGACAACATTTTAAAATGTTGTAATAGGGTTTACTTAAATTTCAAATAAACTTAGTTAAATTCAAAAATTACAGCACTTACAACACTTGCCATAATAGTTTTTAATTCAATAGCTTTTTAATTCATTATCATCAACTACAGCATTTACAAATGCTGTAATATCATTTACATTGTAATTAATATCATTTCAAAAATGCAATAAATTAACCTCAAATATTCAATATAATTTCTCAACCAATTATATTTTTATTTAAAACATTTTTAACTCGTAAAATCATACATTTTCACATTTATAAACATCATTTAATTTTCCTCAAGTTCATGATTTTATAAAGTTAAATTTCCATTCAAAAATCAAGTTTAATAATAATTCACTTATTAAAATGCAATGTTCAATTTTAAATTCATTACATTAAATTTCAACTTAACACTTAAGTTCGAATTCTCAAATATAAATTAGTTTTATTTTTATTTACTTAACTAAAAGTTCGCTTTTAAGTCAATTTCATAAATTTCCAATTTTAGTTATATTCCAAAATTTCAACTTAAAATATCCATTCATTTCACATTTTAACTTTATTCAAAATCATTAATATGTTATAAAATCATTTTAAATTGATTTAGATTCAAAATATCATAATTTTATCATATTTTCAAAGTTATTTAAATTCCATTAAAAATTAAGTCAAAATTTCCAAAGTAACTTACATTCATATTTTCTAACTTCCCCATAATTTATTTAACTTATAGATTTCCAGAAAATAAATAATACTTTACAAAATTATATTTTTATTTAATTTCAAATCAAAATATTATAAAAATTAAATTTCTAGAATATTTTTAAAAAAATTTAGAAAAACATATTTTAACTACGGGCCTGTATATAATTTTCTACGCTAGGTAAAGTGATACGGGTAACATATCATTTCAACCCGTAATTTACAAAGAAAATCCGGGTGTTATCATTTCAAACCCACGGTCCCAAGTAAATAAAATAAATTGAAAATCGTTCGGGCCTATCATTTCAGTCCATAACGGTTTTTTCCTATTCTAAAGTCTGTTCGGGTATGTATCATTTCAACCCATAGTGATTTCTAATCTACAGGGAACTTGTAGTGTGATAAACAGATATAAATGAACAGTTAACAAAATATATAAATAACAGATGATATGACATGAAATTTAACAGGTTTAATATCAATCACATGGTGGTTATAACATCATATTTAATTCCACACATTCAGTTGTTGTTGTTTCACAACTGCATAAGTATAAATATCGTGTGAGCTTTACTCACCTCTAATTGCTGAAGATGCCAAAACCAAAGGCACAATAGAAAACAAAGCATGATGACACAATTACAAACTTGAGTGGAGAGCGAATCCAAGATACAACTCTTGTGTACAACCCAAAACAAACAATCAAAACAACACAATTCAATACGACTTTAAAATGCAATAACTTTGAAATAAAAGAGAAACGAATTGCCAAACTTTTTGCCTTGCTTCCTCAAACCTTTGTCACGGCCTAGAGTATAGTTTGGTTCGGATTTGGTTAAGTTTTGGCTCAGGTCTAGGCTAGCATGGATCGGGTTCATGTCATGAGCAAGGTGGAGTTTCATACATGAAGAGGTGAAGGGTCTTAGGCAAACAAATGGAGTTTTGGTTGGCTAGAGGGCTCGGCCATGGAAGTGTGCTCGGCCTGTGGGTGCACCATGACTGGAAAGAGGTTGGAGGGTGTGTGGTGATCAGGTCAGAGGTGGTGGTTGCTGTAACAACCCGCATATTTAACGATTTAATATTTAAATGTTAAATTTAAATATAGCGTCGTTAGTCGGATTTTGGTCCGAAATGTTACTTTCTGCAAATGGCCGAATTGGAACTCGAAACTACCTCCATTGGTTCCAAAATGGCGTTTGCGATCTTTTTGAGTATAATCTTTGATATGTTTGGAGTTTGTGAATTTTGGCTACTTTTTCTATTGGGTTTGGGTTTGGGTTCAGCCCACTAGCTTAACTAATCCTCTAGCTTAGCCACTCCTCTCATTCACTTATTCATTTCTTAAAACTTAAGCTTAGAACTAAAAATGGGGGAAAGGAAGAGGAATTAGAAATTAGCAAGCCCTAGTTCTCCTTTGTATCTTGATTTCTTGCTCCAAATTCATAGGGAATCTATTGGTAAGTTCATCTCCATCTTCTCCATCTCTTCTCCTCTTCAAGTTCAGTAATTTTCCTAACCCTGACTTAGGAAATACTTGCTTTGATTCTAGATTGAAGCTTGTAGTGTTGAAGTGGAGTGTAGTTGGTTGAGTCCTTTCTTTTGTGCTTCTTCATCATCTTTGTTTGTGAGATTAAAAGGTGAGTTTTGAACTCACATCTACTTCTCTTGATATCATGGGTGTTGGTATGAATTCCTAACAAGTATGCATGTGCCATTGTTTTGGAATTGGAAAGAATTTGCATTTCATTGAAGTAGGGCAGGAAGTGCAAAATCACCAGGTTCGGCCGACCGAGTGCAGGCTTCGGTCGACCGACCTGCTGCCCCGAGCCATAATTGGGTTTCTGCGTCTGGCCGGCCGACCGAGCCCTGCAGTCCGGTCGACCGACCTGCTTTGTTTTGCCTGGTTTGTTTATTTTGCATATTTGATTGATTTTTCCGGATTTCATCGATTCAAGTCGCTTTTTAGTGTTTGTTATTGCATCTTCGATCTTGATAACTTACTCTTGACTTCATCCACGGGTCTTTATAAAATAATCTCTCAAATCGCATTTAAAAGCTCGTTTATCCAATTCATAAATTCTATTTAAAACACACACTTTCGCACTTCGAACGAAGTGGAAGGGTGATTAAATGGTTGGGCAAAACACGGACCATGAATCTGTGCGTTTATCCTTCTGATTAATGCCCGACCTATTCGATTGATCGTTTTGGCCTTCGGGTTTGGTTTATCGATGATATGAGGTAAATTTGTACTGCTTTGAGTGTGAAATAAACTAACGGATAGTAAACCTTTTAGTGCGAACGGGTGGTTATGGGACTCACGTTACCATTTTCGGATTCCTCTCTGGGAGTTTGTGACACATGCTGCCTTTGGGATAGTGTCTTCGGACTGTCTCCTCTGGCTTGTTTCCTTTAAATATCGCCTTTGGAGTTGGTCCTTTGCCCTGACTCGCAAAAATATTTGGGGTTGTCGGTTATCTTTAGTATTGCTTTCGGAGTGGTTTCTTCACCACCGCTCAAGAGAAAATGGAGTGGTTTCTTCACCACCGCTCAAGAAATATTGGAGTGGTTTCTTCACCACCGCTCAAGAGACAACGGAGTGGTTTACTACCACCGCTCATGATGTTTCATTTATATGTATATTCCCTAGGTATTTCTTTTCTGTATTGGTTCTTTGGAGCCACACGAAATATAGCGTTTACCTTATGGAACTCGTATTTATTGGTATTTGTTGTTTGCCTTTTTGGCTTGTTTTGGGATATTCCTATCCTTTGTTTCTATGAGTTGCTGATGATACGAGGCTTGTTTGTTATGATATGATTCATCTTATGTTAGATGATTGGGTTATCTCTTTTAGAGATATTTGATATATATTGTGACCTTGCAGGTTTATTATGGTTCAGTTTATTTAACTGATTTGTTTAGCTAGACTGATCCGTGCAATTTATACTCGGGTCAGACCGAGTTGTTTCAGGTTAGGTGCTTTTGGACTTAGCCTATTTTGCTTCCGCATGGACTATTCGCTAGCTTCATTTTATTGTAGCGTCTTTTGTGGTCCTTATCTTTTGTAACTCTGTTATTTATACTCTTTTTGTCTCGTCTGTATATTGTGGTCTCCTTTACCACTTGACATGTATTATTTTGTATACTCTGTTGTGTATCCGTTTATGTGTATATAATGATCGACTGTTCTGTGATGTGAATTACATTTGAGTTGTTATATTTTCTTCTGATAGATCCTTTAGCCATTGTAGTTTTGCTTTAAATATTTATTGAATAGGTCGAATTTTAATGTGACTACTTTTCAACGTATTTAGTGAATAGTTAAGGTAAGATTACACATGGTCGCTTCCATTATACTCCATTGTCTGTGCTAGCCGACGGTATCACCTATGTAATACTCTTTGTTAACGAGGCTCTAGGAGTGGGGCGTCACAGCGTGGCATCAGAGCAGAGTTCAGAACAAAATATGATAAACACAGAATAGATGCACATATTATGGTACATCAAAGTGTATAAGTGATACAAATCTTTGAATCATCGTGTCTCTTTATTCCATCAAGGTTAGATAGAGTTTGGGAATACGTCTAGGAATGCATTTAATTCCGTAGTATTCCATATTGCAATATCTACCTTGTGAATAATCCTTTCCTTATCTTGACTTTCAGCTTATGTCTGGAAGAGGCAGAGGTCGACGTTCGGGTGTTGGGCAGTCCAGTGGCTCACATCCGGATGGCGTTTATATGTCTGCCGATCAGTTTATGGAGTTGTTTAGGAGCACTCAGCCTCCCGTTCCTCCTCGAGTGTCTCCACCTCGCAAGTCTGCTTTTGCACGTCAGTGCAGTGATTTTGCTCATCTTGGAGGAAAACCGTTTAAGGGTTCCGAGTCCGTTCTTGAAGTCCAAGCTTGGCTTCGCACGTGCGAGCGTATCTTCTCTCGCATGGGTCTTTCTGACCATGATCGAGTTCTTGTGACTTCTAGCTTATTACAAGAGCATGCTCTTGATTGATATGAGCTTCTTGTAGCCGAGATTGATGAGTCTACTCTTTCTTGGACTCAGTTTCGGGGACGATTTGAACTCAAGTTCGTTCCTGAATCTGAAAAAGTTTTATTGACCCGTCGCTTCCTTGAGTTGAAGCAAGGGAAATCTTCTGTTTCTGAGTATGTCGCATCGTTCGAGGCTTTATCTCAGTATGGTCTTGAATTCATCAGCACTTCTTATAAGAAGAATTTGAAGTTTGTTTCTAGTCTTAAGAAATATCTTAGGAAGTCTTTGTTGCTCCAGCTTAAGCTTTCTTTCGAGGAATTGGTTGATTCGGCACTACACCTCGAGACCATCGCGAAGGAGGGTGATAGTGAGGTAGATGTTGAGGTTTCTAAGAACCCCAACAAGAGGCCGTTTCCAATTCAGAAGAAGCCTTTTCCTTCTAAGAAGAAGAAGACTGGTGGTCCTAGTTCTCAGCCTCAGTCTTCCGGAACACCTTTCGTTCGAAAGTGTTTCAATTGTGGTTCTCCGGATCATATTATTCGAGCTTGTCCAAAGCCTCTCTTCTGCCGTTACTGCAAGAGGGAAGGTCATCGTAGTTCCACTTGTCCCATTGCTCCGAATAATTCTTCATCTGGCAAGTTAAATGTAGCGAATGCTTCTGGAGGTCCTTCTCAATCCAAAGGTATACCTCCATCTATTTTGGAAGGTTCTATTTTATTTTATGGTCATAGTATTCGAGTTCTTTTCGATACGGGTGCTTCACATTCTTTCGTATCGAAGAAGCTCGTTAATGATTTATCTTTGGATGTTTCTTGTATGGTTACTTCTTTAAGGATTGTGAATCCTATTGGGGGATCCGCGACCCTTAGCTTGTTTTGTGATGATATTGAGATTGTTTTATGTGGCTTTTCTTTCCGTGCGAATCTGCACGTTGTTTCTCATTTGGGTTTTGATATGATTTTTGGTATGGACTGGCTAGTGAGGTACGATGCTAGGATTATTTGTTCCGAGAGAATTTTATATCTTTGTCATCCTGATTCGCCTTCTCAGTTATCTCTTGTTCTTCGGGATGTGGATAATTCCGAGATGTCTTTGTATTCTCTTGACTCGCGAGATGATGACGGTATATCTCGTATTCCGGTTGCTTGTGACTTTTCTGATGTTTTTGAGCCTGTATCGGGCTTGCCACCCAAACGGGCAATTGAGTTCCGCATTGATCTCATTCCAGGCGCGCAGCCAGTTAGTCGTCCTCCCACGAGGATGTCTACAAAGGAAAATGAGGAACTCAAGAAGCAGCTTTTAGAGCTTGAATCCAAGCAATTGATTCAATCTAGTTTTTCTCCGTAGGGATCCGCGGTCGTCTTTGTGAAGAAGTCTGATGGAACTCTTAGGCTTTGCATTGACTATCACAAGCTTAACGAGTTGACCATTAGAAATAGGTATCCTTTGCCTAGGATCGATGACATGTTCGATCTATTGAGTGGTGCTAAGGTCTTTTCTCAGCTTGACCTTGCCACAGGTTTCCATCAGTTACGAGTCGCGGAGGATAGCATACCGCTTTCCGCACTCGTTATGGTTCTTTTGAGTGGCTCGTTATGCCGTTCGATTTGACGAACGCTCCTGCTTTCTTTGTTGATCTCATGAATCGGGTATTCCGGGAATATCTCGATAAGTTCGTGCTTGTCTTCATTGATGATATCCTTATTTATTCTAAGTCTGAAGCCGAGCATGCTAATCACTTGAGAGTTGTCTTGAGTACTCTTCGTCATCATCAGCTTAGAGCCAAATTCTCCAAGTTCCACTTTTGGGAGAATAAGGTTAAGTTTTTAGGCCATGTTGTATCTTCCGATGGCATTTCTGTCGATCCCTCAAAGATCGAAGCCATCCAGAATTGGAAGAGGCCTGAAAATATTCATGAGATTCGTAGTTTCCTTGGATTGGCGGGTTATTACCGTCGGTTCATTAAGGATTTTTCCCGTGTTGTGCTTCCTCTCACTTGCCTTACTCGGAAAGGCATTCATTTTGATTGGTCCGACAAGTGTGAAGCTTCCTTTCAGACATTGAAGGAACTTCTCACTAATGCTCCTATTCTAGTGGTTCCCGAAGGGAATCATGATCTTGTTGTCTACACCGATGCTTGTGGTAGTGGTCTCGGTGCTGTTCTTATGCAGAAGGATCGGGTAGTTGCTTATGCTTCTAGGCAGCTGCGTCCGAATGAAGTTCGCTATGCTACTCATGATCTTGAGTTAGCCGCCATTGTCTTTTCCTTGAAGATTTGGCGACATTATTTATTGGGCGAGCGCTTCATTCTCTATACCGATCATAAATCTTTGTAATATTTGTTCACTCAGAAGGAACTCAATATGAGACAACAGCGTTGGCTTGAGTTTCTTGCTTCTTATGACTTTGATATCCAGTATACCCCTGGTAAGGGTAATCGTGTTGCAGATGCGCTTAGTCGCAAACATTCGGCTGTTATTTCTATGATGCTCGCCGAATGGAATATTCTTGAGACTCTATCTTTTTGTGAAATTCGTGATCGAGGTTCATCTTCTGATTCTCCTATTCTATTATTTAGTTTGGGAGCTCGACCTGTTTTATTGGATCGTATTGCCGATGCCCAACGGCGTGATCCTGATTTGTTGCATCTTATTCAGCTTTGTGAGTCTGGATCTTGTGATGAGGTCTTCCAAGATCTTAGCATGGATTCTCATGGGTGTCTTCGTAAGAAGAACCGTCTTTTTGTGCCTTCTGATTTTGCACTTAGGCATGACATTCTTGATGATTGTCACCGTTCTAAGTATACCATTCATCCCGGTAGTAGCAAGATGTATGCCGATATGCGTTGTCTTTATTATTGGGAAGGCATGAAGCGCGATGTGGTGAGTTATGTGAGCAATTGCATAACTTATCAGCGTTTTAAAGCCGAGCATCAGCGTCCTTCTGGTCTTCTTCAGCCTCTTGAGATTCCATTGTGGAAATGGGATCAGATATCTATGGCTTTCATTGACGGCCTACCTCGTTCGAGATCGGGCCATTCTAGCATTTGGGTTATTGTTGATCGCCTTTCCAAGTCTGCTCATTTTGTCCGTATTAAGTCTAATAGGACCGCTTCGCATTTGGTTAAGTTGTATGTCAAGGAAATCGTGAGACTTCACGGTGTTCCTAGTTCTATTGTGAGTGATCGTGATCCTTTATTCACGAGTCATTTTTGGAAGAGTCTTCAGCAAGCTTTGGGAACAAGGCTTAATTTTTCTATAGTTATCATCCGCAGTCTGACGGACAGACTGAACGGGTGAATCGTATTTTGGAAGATCTTCTCCGTATTTGTATCTTTGATTTTGGTGGTAGTTGGGAGGATCACCTACCTCTTGTAGAATTCTCCTACAACAATAGTTTTCAGTCTAGTATCGGTATGGCTCCTTTCGAAGCCTTATACGGAAGGCCATGTCGGTTACCTTCTTGTTGGTTAGAATCTGGTGAGAAGCTTATTCTTGGTCTAGATTTTATTCGTGATTCTTCTGAGAAGATTGATCTTATTCGGTTGAGAATGAAAGAGGCACAGAGTCGCCAGAAATCCTACGCGGACAACCGTAGGAAGACTCTCGAGTTCTCGATCGGCGATCTTGTTTTTATTCGTGTTTCTCCTTTGAAGGGGGTTATGCGTTTCAGTACGACTGGAAAATTGGCTCCTCGTTATATAGGACCGTTTTCTATTACTGAACGTATTGGCCCTGTGGCTTATAGAGTTTCACTTCCAGCTCATTTATCTGGCATTCATGACGTGTTTCACGTCTCGCAACTTCGGAAGTGTCTCCGGGAGTCGGATTCTGTTATTACTTCTCCTTATTTGCAAGAGTTTGAGGTCTCACTGGGCTTATCTATTGTACAACAACCTATTTGCGTGCTTGACACGGAGGTGCGACACCTTCGGAACAAGGACGTGCCGCTCGTTAAAGTTCAATGGTCCGCTAATCCCAATGACTGTACTTGGGAAACCAGAGAATTTATTGAGCGATCTTATCCGGGTTTTCTTTCCTTGCTTTGAAACGGTGAGTATGTCTTTTCATCTCAAGCTTATTTTCTTTTCTTTTGATTGATTAATTGTATGTAGTTGTTACAAATATCGTCTCTAGGAATTACGGGGACGCAATTTTGTAAGGAGGGGAGATCTGTAACAACCCGCATATTTAACGATTTTATATTTAAATGTTAAATTTAAATATAGCGTTGTTAGTCGGATTTTGGTCTGAAATGTTACTTTCTGCAAATGGCCGAATTGGAACTCGAAACTACCTCCATTGGTTCCAAAATGGCGTTTGCGATCTTTTTGAGTATAATCTTTGATATGTTTGGAGTTTGTGAATTTTGGCTACTTTTTCTATTGGGTTTGGGTTTGGGTTCAGCCCACTAGCTTAACTAATCCTCTAGCTTAGCCACTCCTCTCATTCACTTATTCATTTCTTAAAACTTAAGCTTAGAACTGAAAATGGGGGAAAGGAAGAGGAATTAGAAATTAGCAAGCCCTAGTTCTCCTTTGTATCTTGATTTCTTGCTCCAAATTCATAGGGAATCCATTGGCAAGTTCATCTCCATCTTCTCCATCTCTTCTCCTCTTCAATTTCAGTAATTTTCCTAACCCTAACTAAGGAAATACTTTCTTTGATTCTAGATTGAAGCTTGTAGTGTTGAAGTGGAGTGTAGTTGGTTGAGTCCTTGCTTTTGTGCTTCTTCATCATCTTTGTTTGTGAGATTAAAAGGTGAGTTTTGAACTCACATCTACTTCTCTTGATATCATGGGTGTTGGTGTGAATTCCTAACAAGTATGCATGTGCCATTGTTTTGGAATTGGAAAGAATTTGCATTTCATTGAAGTAGGGCAGGAAGTGCAAAATCACCAGGTTCGGCCGACCGAGTGCAGGCTTCGGTCGACCGACCTGCTGCCCCGAGCCATAGTTGGGTTTCTGCATCTGGCCGGCCGACCGAGCCTTGCAGTCCGGTCGACCGACCTGCTTTGTTTTGCCTGGTTTGTTTATTTTGCATATTTGATTGATTTTTCCAGATTTCATCGATTCAAGTCGCTTTTTAGTGTTTGTTATTGCATCTTCGATCTAGATAACTTACTCTTGACTTCATCCACGGGTCTTTATAAAATAATCTCTAAAATCGCATTTAAAAGCTCGTTTCTCCAATTCATAAATTCTATTTAAAACACACACTTTCGCACTTCGAGCGAAGTGGAAGGGTGATTAAATGGTTGAGCAAAACACGGACCATGAATCTGTGCGTTTATCCTTCTGATTAATGCCCGACCCATTCGATTGATCGTTTTGGCCTTCGGGTTTAGTTTATCGATGATATGAGGTAAATTTGTACTGCTTTGAGTGTGAAATAAACTAACGGATAGTAAACCGTTTAGTGCGAACGGGTGGTTATGGGACTCACGTTACCACTTTTCGGATTCCCCTCTGGGAGTTTGTGACACATGCTGCCTTTGGGATAGTGTCTTTGGACTGTCTCCTCTGGCTTGTTTCCTTTAAATATCGCCTTTGGAGTTGGTCCTTTGCCCCGACTCGCAAAAATATTTGGGGTTGTCGGTTATCTTTATTATTGCTTTCGGAGTGGTTTCTTCACCACCGCTCAAGAGATAACGGAGTGGTTTACTCACCACCGCTCATGATGTTTCATTTATATGTATATTCCCTAGGTATTTCTTTTCTGTATTGGTTCTTTGGAGCCACACGAAATATAGCGTTTACCTTGTGGAACTCGTATTTATTGGTATTTGTTGTTTGCCTTTTTGGCTTGTTTTGGGATATTCCTATCCTTTGTTTCTATGAGTTGCTGATGATACGAGGCTTGTTTGTTATGATATGATTCATCTTATGTTAGATGATTGGGTTATCTCTTTTAGAGATATTTGATATATATTGTGACCTTGCAGGTTTATTATGGTTCAGTTTATTTAACTGATTTGTTTAGCTAGACTGATCCGTGCAATTTATACTCGGGTCAGACCGAGTTGTTTCAGGTTAGGTGCTTTTGGACTTAGCCTATTTTGCTTCCGCATGGACTATTCGCTAGCTTCATTTTATTGTAGCGTCTTTTGTGGTACTTATCTTTTGTAACTCTGTTATTTATACTCTTTTTGTCTCGTCTGTATATTATGGTCTCCTTTACCACTTGACATGTATTATTTTGTATACTCTGTTGTGTATCCGTTTATGTGTATATAATGATCGACTGTTCTGTGATGTGAATTACATTTGAGTTGTTATATTTTCTTCTGATAGATCCTTTAGCCATTGTAGTTTTGCTTTAAATATTTATTGAATAGGTCGAATTTTAATGTGACTACTTTTCGACGTATTTAGTGAATAGTTAAGGTAAGATTACACATGGTCGCTTCCATTATACTCCATTGTCTGTGCTAGCCGACGGTATCACCTATGTAATACTCTTTGTTAACGAGGCTCTAGGAGTGGGGCGTCACAGCGTGGCATCAGAGCAGAGTTCAGAACAAAATATGATAAACACAGAATAGATGCACATATTATGGTACATCAAAGTGTATAAGTGATACAAATCTTTGAATCATCGTGTCTCTTTATTCCATCAAGGTTAGATAGAGTTTGGGAATACGTCTAGGAATGCATTTACTTCCGTAGTATTCCATATTGCAATATCTACCTTGTGAATAATCCTTTCCTTATCTTGACTTTCAGCTTATGTCTGGAAGAGGCAGAGGTCGACGTTCGGGTGTTGGGCAGTCCAGTGGCTCACATCCGGATGGCGTTTATATGTCTGCCGATCAGTTTATGGAGTTGTTTAGGAGCACTCAGCCTCCCGTTCCTCCTCGAGTGTCTCCACCTCGCAAGTCTGCTTTTGCACGTCAGTGCAGTGATTTTGCTCATCTTGGAGGAAAACCGTTTAAGGGTTCCGAGTCCGTTCTTGAAGTCCAAGCTTGGCTTCGCACGTGCGAGCGTATCTTCTCTCGCATGGATCTTTCTGACCATGATCGAGTTCTTGTGACTTCTAGCTTATTACAAGAGCATGCTCTTGATTGATATGAGCTTCTTGTAGCCGAGATTGATGAGTCTACTCTTTCTTGGACTCAGTTTCGGGGACGATTTGAACTCAAGTTCGTTCCTGAATCTGAAAAAGTTTTATTGACCCGTCGCTTCCTTGAGTTGAAGCAAGGGAAATCTTCTGTTTCTGAGTATGTCGCATCGTTCGAGGCTTTATCTCAGTATGGTCTTGAATTCATCAGCACTTCTTATAAGAAGAATTTGAAGTTTGTTTCTAGTCTTAAGAAATATCTTAGGAAGTCTTTGTTGCTCCAGCTTAAGCTTTCTTTCGAGGAATTGGTTGATTCGGCACTACACCTCGAGACCATCGAGAAGGAGGGTGATAGTGAGGTAGATGTTGAGGTTTCTAAGAACCCCAACAAGAGGCCGTTTCCAATTCAGAAGAAGCCTTTTCCTTCTAAGAAGAAGAAGACTGGTGGTCCTAGTTCTCAGCCTCAGTCTTCCGGAACACCTTTCGTTCGAAAGTGTTTCAATTGTGGTTCTCCGGATCATATTATTCGAGCTTGTCCAAAGCCTCTCTTCTGCCGTTACTGCAAGAGGGAAGGTCATCGTAGTTCCACTTGTCCCATTGCTCCGAATAATTCTTCATCTGGCAAGTTAAATGTAGCGAATGCTTCTGGAGGTCCTTCTCAATCCAAAGGTATACCTCCATCTATTTTGGAAGGTTCTATTTTATTTTATGGTCATAGTATTCGAGTTCTTTTCGATACGGGTGCTTCACATTCTTTCGTATCGAAGAAGCTCGTTAATGATTTATCTTTGGATGTTTCTTGTATGGTTACTTCTTTAAGGATTGTGAATCCTATTGGGGGATCCGCGACCCTTAGCTTGTTTTGTGATGATATTGAGATTGTTTTATGTGGCTTTTCTTTCCGTGCGAATCTGCACGTTGTTTCTCATTTGGGTTTTGATATGATTTTTGGTATGGACTGGCTAGTGAGGTACGATGCCAGGATTATTTGTTCCGAGAGAATTTTATATCTTTGTCATCCTGATTCGCCTTCTCAGTTATCTCTTGTTCTTCGGGATGTGGATAATTCCGAGATGTCTTTGTATTCTCTTGACTCGCGAGATGATGACGGTATATCTCGTATTCCGGTTGCTTGTGACTTTTCTGATGTTTTTGAGCCTGTATCGGGCTTGCCACCCAAACGGGCAATTGAGTTCCGCATTGATCTCATTCCAGGCGCGCAGCCAGTTAGTCGTCCTCCCACGAGGATGTCTACAAAGGAAAATGAGGAACTCAAGAAGCAGCTTTTAGAGCTTGAATCCAAGCAATTGATTCAATCTAGTTTTTCTCCGTAGGGATCCGCGGTCGTCTTTGTGAAGAAGTCTGATGGAACTCTTAGGCTTTGCATTGACTATCACAAGCTTAACGAGTTGACCATTAGAAATAGGTATCCTTTGCCTAGGATCGATGACATGTTCGATCTATTGAGTGGTGCTAAGGTCTTTTCTCAGCTTGACCTTGCCACAGGTTTCCATCAGTTACGAGTCGCGGAGGATAGCATACCGCTTTCCGCACTCGTTATGGTTCTTTTGAGTGGCTCGTTATGCCGTTCGGTTTGACGAACGCTCCTGCTTTCTTTGTTGATCTCATGAATCGGGTATTCCGGGAATATCTCGATAAGTTCGTGCTTGTCTTCATTGATGATATCCTTATTTATTCTAAGTCTGAAGCCGAGCATGCTAATCACTTGAGAGTTGTCTTGAGTACTCTTCGTCGTCATCAGCTTAGAGCCAAATTCTCCAAGTTCCACTTTTGGGAGAATAAGGTTAAGTTTTTAGGCCATGTTGTATCTTCCGATGGCATTTCTGTCGATCCCTCAAAGATCGAAGCCATCCAGAATTGGAAGAGGCCTGAAAATATTCATGAGATTCGTAGTTTCCTTGGATTGGCGGGTTATTACCGTCGGTTCATTAAGGATTTTTCCCGTGTTGTGCTTCCTCTCACTTGCCTTACTCGGAAAGGCATTCATTTTGATTGGTCCGACAAGTGTGAAGCTTCCTTTCAGACATTGAAGGAACTTCTCACTAATGCTCCTATTCTAGTGGTTCCCGAAGGGAATCATGATCTTGTTGTCTACACCGATGCTTGTGGTAGTGGTCTCGGTGCTGTTCTTATGCAGAAGGATCGGGTAGTTGCTTATGCTTCTAGGCAGCTGCGTCCGAATGAAGTTCGCTATGCCACTCATGATCTTGAGTTAGCCGCCATTGTCTTTTCCTTGAAGATTTGGCGACATTATTTATTGGGCGAGCGCTTCATTCTCTATACCGATCATAAATCTTTGAAATATTTGTTCACTCAGAAGGAACTCAATATGAGACAACAGCGTTGGCTCGAGTTTCTTGCTTCTTATGACTTTGATATCCAGTATACCCCTGGTAAGGGTAATCGTGTTGCAGATGCGCTTAGTCGCAAACATTCGGCTGTTATTTCTATGATGCTCGCCGAATGGAATATTCTTGAGACTCTATCTTTTTGTGAAATTCGTGATCGAGGTTCATCTTCTGATTCTCCTATTCTATTATTTAGTTTGGGAGCTCGACCTGTTTTATTGGATCGTATTGCCGATGCCCAACGGCGTGATCCTGATTTGTTGCATCTTATTCAGCTTTGTGAGTCTGGATCTTGTGATGAGGTCTTCCAAGATCTTAGCATGGATTCTCATGGGTGTCTTCGTAAGAAGAACCGTCTTTTTGTGCCTTCTGATTTTGCACTTAGGCATGACATTCTTGATGATTGTCACCGTTCTAAGTATACCATTCATCCCGGTAGTAGCAAGATGTATGCCGATATGCGTTGTCTTTATTATTGGGAAGGCATGAAGCGCGATGTGGTGAGTTATGTGAGCAATTGCATAACTTATCAGCGTTTTAAAGCCGAGCATCAGCGTCCTTCTGGTCTTCTTCAGCCTCTTGAGATTCCATTGTGGAAATGGGATCAGATATCTATGGCTTTCATTGACGGCCTACCTCGTTCGAGATCGGGCCATTCTAGCATTTGGGTTATTGTTGATCGCCTTTCCAAGTCTGCTCATTTTGTCCGTATTAAGTCTAATAGGACCGCTTCGCATTTGGTTAAGTTGTATGTCAAGGAAATCGTGAGACTTCACGGTGTTCCTAGTTCTATTGTGAGTGATCGTGATCCTTTATTCACGAGTCATTTTTGGAAGAGTCTTCAGCAAGCTTTGGGAACAAGGCTTAATTTTTCTACAGTTATCATCCGCAGTCTGACGGACAGACTGAACGGGTGAATCGTATTTTGGAAGATCTTCTCCGTATTTGTATCTTTGATTTTGGTGGTAGTTGGGAGGATCACCTACCTCTTGTAGAATTCTCCTACAACAATAGTTTTCAGTCTAGTATCGGTATGGCTCCTTTCGAAGCCTTATACGGAAGGCCATGTCGGTTACCTTCTTGTTGGTTAGAATCTGGTGAGAAGCTTATTCTTGGTCTAGATTTTATTCGTGATTCTTCTGAGAAGATTGATCTTATTCGGTTGAGAATGAAAGAGGCACAGAGTCGCCAGAAATCCTACGCGGACAACCGTAGGAAGACTCTCGAGTTCTCGATCGGCGATCTTGTTTTTATTCGTGTTTCTCCTTTGAAGGGGGTTATGCGTTTCAGTACGACTGGAAAATTGGCTCCTCGTTATATAGGACCGTTTTCTATTACTGAACGTATTGGCCCTGTGGCTTATAGAGTTTCACTTCCAGCTCATTTATCTGGCATTCATGACGTGTTTCACGTCTCGCAACTTCGGAAGTGTCTCCGGGAGTCGGATTCTGTTATTACTTCTCCTTATTTGCAAGAGTTTGAGGTCTCACTGGGCTTATCTATTGTACAACAACCTATTCGCGTGCTTGACACGGAGGTGCGACACCTTCGGAACAAGGACGTGCCGCTCGTTAAAGTTCAATGGTCCGCTAATCCCAATGACTGTACTTGGGAAACCAGAGAATTTATTGAGCGATCTTATCCGGGTTTTCTTTCCTTGCTTTGAAACGGTGAGTATGTCTTTTCATCTCAAGCTTATTTTCTTTTCTTTTGATTGATTAATTGTATGTAGTTGTTACAAATATCGTCTCTAGGAATTACGGGGACGCAATTTTGTAAGGAGGGGAGATCTGTAACAACCCGCATATTTAACGATTTTATATTTAAATGTTAAATTTAAATATAGCGTTGTTAGTCGGATTTTGGTCTGAAATGTTACTTTCTGCAAATGGCCGAATTGGAACTCGAAACTACCTCCATTGGTTCCAAAATGGCGTTTGCGATCTTTTTGAGTATAATCTTTGATATGTTTGGAGTTTGTGAATTTTGGCTACTTTTTCTATTGGGTTTGGGTTTGGGTTCAGCCCACTAGCTTAACTAATCCTCTAGCTTAGCCACTCCTCTCATTCACTTATTCATTTCTTAAAACTTAAGCTTAGAACTGAAAATGGGGGAAAGGAAGAGGAATTAGAAATTAGCAAGCCCTAGTTCTCCTTTGTATCTTGATTTCTTGCTCCAAATTCATAGGGAATCCATTGGTAAGTTCATCTCCATCTTCTCCATCTCTTCTCCTCTTCAATTTCAGTAATTTTCCTAACCCTAACTAAGGAAATACTTTCTTTGATTCTAGATTGAAGCTTGTAGTGTTGAAGTGGAGTGTAGTTGGTTGAGTCCTTGCTTTTGTGCTTCTTCATCATCTTTGTTTGTGAGATTAAAAGGTGAGTTTTGAACTCACATCTACTTCTCTTGATATCATGGGTGTTGGTGTGAATTCCTAACAAGTATGCATGTGCCATTGTTTTGGAATTGGAAAGAATTTGCATTTCATTGAAGTAGGGCAGGAAGTGCAAAATCACCAGGTTCGGCCGACCGAGTGCAGGCTTCGGTCGACCGACCTGCTGCCCCGGGCCATAGTTGGGTTTCTGCATCTGGCCGGCCGACCGAGCCCTGCAGTCCGGTCGACCGACCTGCTTTGTTTTGCCTGGTTTGTTTATTTTGCATATTTGATTGATTTTTCCAGATTTCATCGATTCAAGTCGCTTTTTAGTGTTTGTTATTGCATCTTCGATCTAGATAACTTACTCTTGACTTCATCCACGGGTCTTTATAAAATAATCTCTAAAATCGCATTTAAAAGCTCGTTTCTCCAATTCATAAATTCTATTTAAAACACACACTTTCGCACTTCGAGCGAAGTGGAAGGGTGATTAAATGGTTGGGCAAAACACGGACCATGAATCTGTGCGTTTATCCTTCTGATTAATGCCCGACCCATTCGATTGATCGTTTTGGCCTTCGGGTTTAGTTTATCGATGATATGAGGTAAATTTGTACTGCTTTGAGTGTGAAATAAACTAACGGATAGTAAACCGTTTAGTGCGAACGGGTGGTTATGGGACTCACGTTACCACTTTTCGGATTCCCCTCTGGGAGTTTGTGACACATGCTGCCTTTGGGATAGTGTCTTTGGACTGTCTCCTCTGGCTTGTTTCCTTTAAATATCGCCTTTGGAGTTGGTCCTTTGCCCCGACTCGCAAAAATATTTGGGGTTGTCGGTTATCTTTATTATTGCTTTCGGAGTGGTTTCTTCACCACCGCTCAAGAGAAAATTGAGTGGTTTCTTCACCACCGCTCAAGAAATATTGGAGTGGTTTCTTCACCACCGCTCAAGAGATAACGGAGTGGTTTACTCACCACCGCTCATGATGTTTCATTTATATGTATATTCCCTAGGTATTTCTTTTCTGTATTGGTTCTTTGGAGCCACACGAAATATAGCGTTTACCTTGTGGAACTCGTATTTATTGGTATTTGTTGTTTGCCTTTTTGGCTTGTTTTGGGATATTCCTATCCTTTGTTTCTATGAGTTGTCGATGATACGAGGCTTGTTTGTTATGATATCATTCATCTTATGTTAGATGATTGGGTTATCTCTTTTAGAGATATTTGATATATATTGTGACCTTGCAGGTTTATTATGGTTCAGTTTATTTAACTGATTTGTTTAGCTAGACTGATCCGTGCAATTTATACTCGGGTCAGACCGAGTTGTTTCAGGTTAGGTGCTTTTGGACTTAGCCTATTTTGCTTCCGCATGGACTATTCGCTAGCTTCATTTTATTGTAGCGTCTTTTGTGGTCCTTATCTTTTGTAACTCTGTTATTTATACTCTTTTTGTCTCGTCTGTATATTGTGGTCTCCTTTACCACTTGACATGTATTATTTTGTATACTCTGTTGTGTATCCGTTTATGTGTATATAATGATCGACTGTTCTGTGATGTGAATTACATTTGAGTTGTTATATTTTCTTCTGATAGATCCTTTAGCCATTGTAGTTTTGCTTTAAATATTTATTGAATAGGTCGAATTTTAATGTGACTACTTTTCAACGTATTTAGTGAATAGTTAAGGTAAGATTACACATGGTCGCTTCCATTATACTCCATTGTCTGTGCTAGCCGACGGTATCACCTATGTAATACTCTTTGTTAACGAGGCTCTAGGAGTGGGGCGTCACAGTTGCTGCTATGGTGGTGGTTAGGGTGGTGGTTGAAGGGGATGAGGCCAAAATGGTCAACAAACATTGTTTTTGGCATGTAGGTTGCAATTTTGAAGGGTTTGACCACCATGGATGGCTCGGCCTTGGTCATGGCTGGAAGCATAGGTGGTGGTGATGGCAGGGAAGAGGTGTAGGAGTTTCTGGCTGCGGCTATGGAGGAGAAGCCTAGCAGAAAGCATGAGAAAACAAGGCATAATTCATATAAAAATAAGAAGAAAATAAGAAAAAAGAAAGGGAAGCCATTACCAAAACTTGCAAGATAGAGGCCATGAATTTTTTAGGGTTTGAGAAGGAGAAAATTTTGTGAAAAATAAGAAAGGGAAGTCGGCTGGAGATAGAGTAAGGAGTGGCTAAAATAACAGATGTATTGATGACAAAAGAAACTGTAAAAGAAACGTGAAACGACATTACGTTTCTTAGCCTTTAAACCTTTCAAATTTCATATATATGATTTGTAATTTTATAAATACATATAAACTGAGAAATAAAGAAAACAAATCAGAAATAATAATAAATATCTCAAATAAATAATTAAATTTTAATTAAATAGAATTTAAATTAAGAAAATGGCTTAAAATTGCAAACTAGGCTTTAAAATTGAAAACAACTCAAATAATCTTTGGAAAAATCTATTCAAATTTAAATACATGAAAAATGAATATTAATAAAGTAAAACACAGCAAATAAAAGTGAATGTATAAAATAAATTACTAAATTTTAATTATATATAATTAAATTAAGGAAATAGCAAAGAAAACAGAAACTAGGTTAGAAAATTTGAAAATAAATGCAATGGACTTTGGAAAAATTTTGTATACTTGAAAAATATTTATAAATAAAGATAATAACAAAAAAAAACATTCACAAAATAAAAAAAAATTATTTAAATATAGTTTAGATGAAGAAAATAGCAGAAAAATAGAAACAGCCTTTAAAAATAGGAAATAAATACAGTAAATTTCGGAAAAATTCTATTATCATTTTAAAAAAAAAAGTCAAAATATACATAATATAACATAAATATACAAGTTAGAATAAGATATATCAATTAAAAATGTCATTCATATAATTTAAAATAAAGACTATTGCTGAATAACCCAATATACACACAATATTGAAAACAATATAACTTTTGCAATTTAAATCCATTTTCAACGAAAAGCAGTGTTCTTAAAATTTTATGTACTTTCATAATAAAAGATAAATTTTAAATTTTCAAACTTTTAAAAATTTAAATTAAAAGTCAAAGTTTGATTATTTTGACCAAAATTCACTTTTTGGAAAATATTCTTTTTAGTCATGCTTTGGAATGATAATTCATATCAAAACTAAAGTTTATCATTCAAAATAAATAAAATAAGTTTTTAAATCAAAAATTCAATTAAAATAATTAAAATATACAAAAAAATCATAAAATACAGGGTTGTTACACTCTCCCCCACTCAAAACTTTTCGTCCCCGAAAAGGAATGAGGTACGGAAAAACAGAAAAAGATAGAGTGAAACAAGATTAGGACAAGATGACAAGGAGAATGAAACTATACGTGATGACTATTGTTATAGGTAAGTTTAACAAGGTGCAGATTATCAAAGATTATAGAAAGATTTCTAAACAAAAACAAAAATTTATAGAAAGATGCCTATACCAGTCTATAGCAAGATAAGGATGATAAGGACAACGAAAAGATAGTTTGAAAAAAAAATAAGGAAATAAGTTTGAAACCATGGAAATTTCAACTTAAACAGAAAATAATTTTTTTATACATGTTAAATAAATCTTAACTATCCCAAATTTCATTATCTTATTATCCAATCATCTAAAATCAACAATTTTTAAAACCCATAAAAATAATCATTTATTGCACTCACAATATACTTAATAAATTTAATTCTCTTTATTCCTCTCATTATATTTATCACTTATGTTAGACATACTTACACTTATTATAACTGCTTTCTTTTATTCTTAGTTCTTTTAACATTATTTTATTGTAAGTTATTCAATTACCCTTTATTATATTTACCTTTGTTAATCTCTTCTTTTTTTTTCAACTAAAATTTAAGTGTATAACGTTTATTATAACCACTCAAATTTTATTTATAAAATCTTTTTATATTGTATATTATCCAATTACATTGTTAACTTCTGAAATTAAGGTAAGTTATATTCGAATGCAATTGTATTATACAAATAAAACTTTTTAATTCAATCATTTCAAGCTTAAATCATTTATTCAAAAAAAATTCATTTTCTTTTTTTAATTGAAATTATTCTTTAAAAATAAAATTTAAGAATTAAATTTCCAATTTCTTCAAACCATTTAGAGATAAATAAATGTATGTACATAACTTATCGAATCAAATTTTTAAATCATATATCTATATTATATATTATAAATCAAGTCATATTTTAGAAAATTCAAACCAAATTAAATTCCCAAAACAAAGCTGTAGTAAGACTACAGGGCAGTCTCTTCACTTCAAAACTCGAAAATGAACGTCGATGATGCTGCAGTCATCACCGAAGTTATTTTCCAGCGACAAAGAGAAGAGCACTAATTTTAAACTTAAAATTCTTTGGAAACAAATTTCTATTCAAAAATACTTTAAATAATATGACCTTTTAAAACTTTAAACACAAGGTTTGAAACCATCGGAAATTAAATTCTCAAATTTCTTGTTCAAAATTCATTTCAGTTTCCAAATCAATTTATAACTATCTATAAATTCATTTATAGAACAATAAATGATAAATCAAGTATTATCACTTCAAATAATCAATCTAAATCAGTTTATCAAGTTCCATAAATTTACTTATATATCAAAATTTATTCCATTAACCAAATTTTTAAAATAATATTATATCAGTTTGTTCTGTCAAAGTGTTTTGGAAATCTTATCGATAGCGTTGATCAGATGAATCGATCAGAAACCCAATTCAACATCAACAACTCAAACAACACAATGTATAAAACAAAACATAGATATACAAGTACAATTCAAAATGTTTGGAAGAATAGATTGGAAACAAAAGACAAGATGATTACATAACAAAATAGGGAGGTGGATTAGCTTAAATAAATCGCGGGCAACCTTAACCGGGTGAACCGTGACTTAAATAATAAGATCGATGTGGATTTTCTAGGGTAAATCTACAATCGATCCCAAGAGTTAGAGTTTGGAATAACAAAAGATATTAGCATCCAAACCAAGGATAGATATAAATCTCTGGTGAATTGATGCTAATTGTAAAGGAGTTTTCCCCCTTTTTTTCAATTCAATTTGAAATTGGCGTGACTGCCGACTCACTAGGAAGATCATTCGAAGCGGAGTTATGGAATACTCCAGAGTCAAAAGAAGATGAATAGTGAGGGATACGAATGGATTTTGGAACCGCAGGGAACATTCCAAAATTCAAAGGAATCGAGTCAAAAAGGAAGAGATTCAAACTCGAATGAAAGTGATTCTGTAAATACATTCACTCCATATGCTGAGTTTTGCCTAGAGCTACCAAAGCTCTGATACCAACTGTAACAACCAGGTATTTTCAACCATTCGCATCCATTATAAGTGTATAGGTAGACACTCATGCCGGAATTGAATAGCTCAAAATACCGCGTTGTAAATAAAAAATTTGGCAAATCTTGGAATATACAGTAAATAAAATCACATATCACAGACACGGAGTAATAATAATGCAGCGGAAGTGAAAGAGATAGTAGTTCATGAAGCTACTATATAAATATATCGGAGTTACATAAGATACAATAGAAGAAATAAAGTATAACAGAAGTTTAAATATGATAACCAAGTACAAGCTGAATAGAACAACCGAACTGAAAAAATGAAACTTGACAAGTAGATAATCTCCAACGATTCCAATCTCCAGAAAGTGGAAATCCAAATCTGTGAATAACTCAGGCTGACCCGAGCGTAAATAAAAATACAAACACTCGAGTCAGGACATACATACTTATACAATGTAAACCAACTCAAGTGAACTGTAGCAAAGGTACAAGTAACTTAGAAGATGCTTGGGACCGCCCATCCTCTAAGGATCCGTTAAACTATTTACTATGTAGTAATATATGCTATATACAGTAATGTCGAATCAGTAAAGTATAATCATATAGAAAATAGCGTTAAGGGGATGGTGAACCTTAACGCGGTCAGATCTTTAAAACCAAAATCGTACTGGGCTCGCTATAAGGAGATGACACGGCACGCGAGGCAATGCCAGGGTGGATACACCGTTTGCTCTCCCGGACCAGTGGTGACGGCAAGCCAGCAGCTTCCGCCCACCTCGAACAATACTCCCGAATCAAAGTGGCGCAACATATCGAATCGCAAAAGTAATAGAATGGTTTCCGATGGAGCATGCTCGATGAAAGGGTGCAACCCTTTGTGTAGCCCGGTATAGCTCCTGTTTTAGTCATTTATGCCAACTCACGGGAGTTGGGTCCACGTAATATACCTCGCGAACGTCGCCACCATCCTACTTCATTCTGGAATCTCCACCGCGTACACAGTTGTTAAAGTGGTTTTTGGTATTGGCCGGCTATAAAACAATATCTGATCCCGGTCTCTTTAACAACCAATCGTTATTATAACCCGTAGTTATAACTTTAAAACAATATTTTATACTTCAAAAATAAAATTTCATTTCAACCCAAATCTTTATCAAAATAAAGATTAAATCATTTTCAAACCATTTCAATATATCATCACACCATATCTTTCAATTCAAATATTTATCAAAATAAATATCAAGTCATTTCTAACCATTTCGATATATTAAATTATCATATCCTTTCAAAACTTCCTTTCAAATCATTTTTAATATATCAACATATCATAACTTTTCAAAGCTTCATTTCCAAAATATCATATCCTTTCGAAACCACATTTTAATCATTTTAATATATCAAAATATCATATCTTTTCGAAACCACATTTCAATCGTTTTAATATATCAAAATATCATATCTTTTCGAAACCACATTTCAATCATTATTCATTTTATTCAATTTAGAATACCATTTCAATTCATATTTCAAAACAGTTTATATTCCAAAAAAATCATTTTTTTATCATTAAAATGAAGTTATCATGTTAATAATTAAATTATTAAATTTCCAAAAAATTTCAACTTCCAAAGTTCATTTATTCACTTATGTTTATCAAAACAGTGAAATTTCACTTTACGCACATTTAGAGAACGTTACGGAAAGTTACATTCAAAACGGTTCAATTTGACAAAAGACAACATTTTAAAATGTTGTAATAGGGTTTACTTAAATTTCAAATAAACTTAATTAAATTCAAAAATTACAGCACTTACAACACTTGCCATAATAGTTTTTAATTCAATAGCTTTTTAATTCATTATCATCAACTACAGCATTTACAAATGCTGTAATATCATTTTCATTGTAATTAATATCATTTCAAAAATGCAGTAAATTATCCTCAAATATTCAATATAATTTCTCAACCAATTATATTTTTATTTAAAACATTTTTAACTCGTAAAATCATACATTTTCACATATATAAACATCATTTAATTTTCCTCAAGTTCATGATTTTATAAAGTTAAATTTCCATTCAAAAATCAAGATTTAATAATAATTCACTTATTAAAATACAATGTTCAATTTTAAATTCATTACATTAAATTTCAACTTAACACTTAAGTTCGAATTCTCAAATATAAATTAGTTTTATTTTTATTTACTTAACTAAAAGTTAACTTTTAAGTAAATTTCCAATTTTAGTTATATTCCAAAATTTCAACTTAAAATATCCATTCATTTCACATTTTGACTTTATTCAAAATCATTAATACGTTATAAAATCATTTTAAATTGATTTAGATTCAAAATATTATAATTTTATCATATTTTCAAAGTTATTTAAATTCCATTAAAAATTAAGTCAAAATTTCCAAAATAACTTACATTCATATTTTCTAACTTCCCCATAATTTATTTAACTTGTAGATTTCCAGAAAATAAATAATACTTTACAAAATTATATTTTTATTTAATTTCAAATCAAAATATTATAAAAATTAAATTTCTAAAATATTTTAAAAAAAATTTTAGAAAAACATATTTTAACTACGGGCCTGTATATAATTTTCTACGCTAGGTAAAGTGATACGGGTAATATATCATTTCAACCCGTAATTTACAAAGAAAATCCGGGTGTTATCATTTCAAACCCGCGGTCCCAAGTAAATAAAATAAATTGAAAATTGTTCAGGCCTATCATTTCAGTCCATAACGGGTTTTTCCTATTCTAAAGTCCGTTCGGGTATGTATCATTTCAACCCATAGTGATTTCTAATCTACAGGGAACTTGCAGTGTGATAAACAGATATAAATGAACAGTTAACAAAATTTATAAATAATAGATGATATGACATGAAATTTAACAGGTTTAACATCATATAAAAAAAATCATATGGTGGTTATAACATCATATTTAATTCCACACATTCAATTGTTGTTGTTTCACAACTGCATAAGTATAAATGTCGTGTGAGCTTTACTCACCTCTAATTGCTGAAGATGGCAAAACCAAAGGCACAACAGAAAACAAAGCACGATGACACAATTACAGACTTGAGTAGAGAGCGAATCCAAGCTACAACTCTTGTGTACAACCCAAAACAAACAATCAAAACAACATAATTCAATACGACTTTAAAATGCAATAACTTTGAAATAAAAGAGAAACGAATTGCCAAACTTTTTGCCTTGCTTCCTCAAACCTTTGTCACGGCCTAGGGTATAGTTTGGTTCAGATTTGGTTAAGTTTTGGCTCAGGTCTAGGCTAGCATGGGTCGGGTTCATGTCATGAGCAAGGTGGAGTTTCATACCTGAAGAGGTGAAGGGTCTTAGGCAAACAAATGGAGTTTTGGTTGGCTAGAGGGCTCGGCCATGGAAGTGTGCTCGGCCTGTGGGTGCACTATGACTGGACAAAGGTTGGAGGGGTGTGTGGTGATCAGGTCAGAGGTGGTGGTTGCTGCTATGGTGGTTGTTAGGGTGGTGGTTGAAGGGGATGAGGCCAAAATGGTCAACAAACATTGTTTTTGGCATGTAGGTTGCAATTTTGAAGGGTTTGACCACCATGGATGGCTCGGCCTTAGTCATGGATGGAAGCATAGGTGGTGGTGATGGAAGGGAAGAGGTGTAGGAGTTTCTGGCTGCGGCTATGGAGGAGAAGCCTAGCAGAAAGCATGAGCAAATAAGGCATAATTCATAGAAAAATAAGAAGAAAATAAGAAAAAAGAAGGGGAAGCCATTACCAAAACTTGCAAGATGGAGGCCATGAATTTTTTAGGGTTTGAGAAAGAGAAAATTAAATGAAAAATAAGAAAGGGAAGTCGGCTGGAGATAGAGTAAGGAGTGGCTAAAATAACAGATGTATTGATGACAAAAGAAACTGTAAAAGAAACGTGAAACGACATTACTTTTCTTAGCCTTTAAACCTTTCAAATTTCATATATATGATTTGTAATTTTATAAATACATATAAACTGAGAAATAAAGATAACAAATGGGAAATAATAATAAATATCTAAAATAAATAATTAAATTTTAATTAAATAGAATTTAAATTAAGAAAATGGCTTAAAATTGCAAACTAGGCTTTAAAATTGAAAACAACTCAAATAATCTTTGGAAAAATCTATTCAAATTTAAATACATGAAAAATGAATATTAATAAAGTAAAACACAGCAAATAAAAGTGAATGTACAAAATAAATTACTAAACTTTAATTATATATAATTAAATTAAGGAAATAGCAAAGAAAAGAGAAACTATGTTAGAAAATTTGAAAATAAATGCAATGGACTTCGGAAAAAATTTATATACTTGAAAAATATTTATAAATAAAGATAATAACAAAAAAAATACATTCACAAAATAAAAAAAAATTATTTAAATATAGTTTAGATGGAGAAATAGCAAAAAATAGAAACAGCCTTTAAAAATAGGAAATAAATACAGTAAATTTCGAAAAAAATCTATTATCATTTTAAAAAAAAGGTCAAAATATACATAATATAACATAAATATACAAGTTAGAATAAGATATATCAATTAAAAATGTCATTTATATAATTTAAAATAAAGACTATTGCTGAATAACCCAATATACACACAATATTGAAAACAGTATAACTTTTGCAATTTAAATCCGTTTTCAACGAAACGAAAAGCAGTGTTCTTAAAAAATTTTGTACTTTCATAATAAATGATAAAATTTAAATTTTCAAACTTTTAAAAATTTAAATTAAAAGTCAAAGTTTGATTATTTTGACCAAAATTCACTTTTTGGAAAATATTCTTTTTAGTCATGCTTTGGAATGATAATTCATATCAAAACTAAAGTTTATCATTCAAAATAAATAAAATAAGTTGTTAAATCAAAAATTCAATTAAAATAATTAAAATATACAAAAAAAATAAATCACAAAATATAGGGTTGTTATAGTAGCGCCCCTTGAGGGTATGTCATTTCCTTCTGGAAAAGGGTAGTATCATGGTATGGAGCCCAGATATTTCACCTATGTTGTTGCTTCAAATTTATTATACTTTTTGGTTGTTGCTTTGTGGTTGAGGATCCTCGGATAAAGGTTGCAAACGACCGGGGGATGGCATACTCGTGTAGTGGTTGCTTAGTTATAGAGGTAACCCGGCCTTGGGTTGGCAGAGAGCTGGTTAAGTTCTCGGAGCATCCCTCCAGAGGCGTGCCCATGTGGCAGTAGGAATTTCCTTAGCCTGACCATTTATTGGAAATCCAATCTCCAATACGTGCCTTGTACGGTTTTAGTTGCAGAACCTGCCATCTAATATGGTAGCTATAATAGGCATACTATAATGGTACGTATGCTGGCTAAGATTAATATTATACTTGCAAATGTTTTCCACTATGCACTAATGATAATATCAAAATGAGTTTTGCATATCAAGCATGTTTGACTATCATAAGGAGAAATCTCCTCCAATTGTGCGCTTGCATTGTGTGTGTGCGAGGAGGCCTTATGGTAGTTTCATTTTTCAAATGCATAGCAGATTTCTTTTTCTTTCTTTGTGAAAATAACCGTTTTTAAGATCTCACACCAGTCCCATGACTGACCTGGAGTTTATTGTTCCCTTTCTAAACTCTGGGTGCCCATAATTTTTCACACGGGCGGCCTAGAGTCGGGTTATCAATTATTTCGGAGTGAAGTCAAGAGATGCTATGGAGATCAGGAGCAAACCAGATGGCGAGACGTATCACTTATACTATATAGTATCTATGGCGTTTGGGTTGGTGCAAGTCAAATTTCTATGTAAGCAAGTTAGAATGTAACAACCCGCATATTTATCGATTATATATTTAAATATTTTATTTAAATATTTCACCGTTCATCGGATTTTGGTCCGAAAAGCTACTTTGTGCAAACAGTCGAATTGAGACTCGAGACCACCCCCATTGAGTTCAAAATGACATTTGCGACCTTTTTGAGTATAAGCTTCGATATGTTTGGAGAAAGTTGATTTTTGCCACTTTTTACTTAGGGCTTTGGTTTGGGCTGAGCCCACTAACCCGACTTATGTATTCAGTCCCAACCCTCTCCTCTTCATTTACTTCCTTTCTATTTTCCTAACCCTTCAAGCTTTAGCAACAATGGTGGAGAGGAGTGGAAATTAAAACTCCAAGCCCTAGTTCCATAGCAAAATCCAAGTTCTTTCTCCAAAATCTATGAGAACCCATTGGTAAGCATCTCCTTCTTCTTCTCCAACTCATTCTCACTTTGAATTTCAGAAATTTCCTAAACCTAACTTAGGGAATGTTCTTTTTTTAAGATTAGATTCAAGCTTCTTGCGTTGAGATTGAAGTGTGGTTGATCTTCCTTCTTCTTCAAGCTTCTCATTCATTGTTTTCGGATTCAAAGGTGAGATTTTTAATCTCACATCTATGCTTATAATTATCTTCGATTGTTAGGTATGAATTCCTAACACTTATTCGTGTGCATTTGCTTTCGGTTTGGATTGATTTGGTGAATATTCCAATTTTTAGTGTTTTGAGTTCAATTCTTTAAAAATCATAATTTTGATGTTTGAACATGTTTTTGGTGATGCATCGAGGAGCTTATAGGGCCGGGTAGTCGATTGGCATAAACCCTTAGCGTCGTTTCTCGTGCGATTGCAATTTGGTCGGGATTTGCACCTCCTTTGAAATAGGGTAGGAAGTGCAAGTATACAGGTTCGGCCGACCGAGCCCCCTGGGCCGGTCGACCGACCTGTAGTCCAGGCACTTCCTGCCTCTGTTTGTAAGTGCTGGTTACAGGCTTCGGCCGACCGAGCCCCCTGGGCCGGTCGACCGACCTGGTGCCCCGAGCACTTCCAACCTCTGGTTCGGTCGACCGACTCAGGGAGTCCGGTCGACCGACCTGCTACTATTTGCCAGATTAGCCTATATTGCTAATTCGTCTGAATATCCAACTTTAATCGATTCGTGTTGTCTCCCTTTTGTTGTTGTCATTTATTATCGACTTTGATGACCTTTTCTTTGGGAATTTTAGATATATCCACTTTGATGGATTTGGTATCGATTTCTTTGGATTTTATTCACGTCTTCGAATGTGAATTTTTATGCCCAATTGTTTCTACAATCACTTCTATGATTTGTCACTTTAAAATATAAAGGTTTTCTATACTAGTAGTAAATATGAAAACTCTTTCTTCAAATGATTTCAACAGTATTTTATTACAAAGCTCGTTTTCTCAAACCGATTTCCAATCTATTAGTATATACAAACCTTTACCTCACTCGTATGAGAAATCTAATTAAACGACTTAGTAAAACAAGTGGTATGAAATGCTTGCGTTTACTTCGTTGGTTAATTTTTGGACTTGTTCGATTGAACCACTTGTGACATTTTTCTAGTGGAGATATGCAGTTTGTTCGTAAATGTTTAAGTTAAGCAAGTGGTTATGGGACATGAAGCTAAACCTTTATATTTACTAGCTTAGTGTAATTGACACTTCTCGTTGATCATGACGATCATCTTTGTGATTTAGACTAGCAATGTGCGATGTCTCTTTGTTTGCGAGGTTAGGCTAGACACCACTTGTGTGATTCCATTCACATACCTTTTTGGTTATCCTAGACACCATTTGTGTGGTTCCGTTCACACATACCTTTTTGCTTTTTGGTTAGGCTAGACACCACTTGTGCGATTCCATTCACATATACCCTTTCGGTTAGCCTAGACACCACTTGTGTGATTCCACTCACACATACCTTTTTGTGATTTCTGAATTTCGTGTGTTGATTTCTGGAATTTATGTTTCACCAACTTTTACGATGGGCATTGATATATATGTCAATTATTGTGGCTTGGTGAATGAAATTAGGAGTATGACATTCCTTTTTATCTTGAGTAGATTATTGTTGTTGATTTTCAATTACTTATTTATCACAGCTTGGCATTGTGATTATTATATGTTTGTGTCAAGTCTCTTATTATATATCACTTCATCTGATATTTATAGCTAGACTGATCCGTTTATTATTTTCTTATTAAATAATACTCGGGTCAGACCGAGATGTTACAGGTGCTTCTGCTTGACTCCTTATCTGTCTACATCTGATCTTTTGGTTAACTACTTAGATTAGTAGTAGTTTTTGTTGTATACATTTGAGATACAGACTCTATGATGTATACTTATTCTTTTGTCTAGCACTTGTATCTATTCCTTTGTATTATTGTGGATCTTTTTGACCACTACTCTGATGTACACTTTCATGTGTTATATTCATATCTATTTCCGCCTTTGTGATATGAATTTTCTATGACTGATTTGTGTTATGTTTATTTCTATATTTGTTTCCGAAGATTTTATATAGCCACTGTGTGATAGCTTTGAGTTTGTATCTGTATGTCGGATTTCCTCTTGAGATGAAAACTTATATTATTACTATCTGACATATCGGTGCTCGCGCAAAGCAATTACACGGATGGTCGCTCCTCAACAGCCTTATTCTCCGTGCTAGTTGACAGCATTCACAGTAATGTTCTTGGCTAGCGTGGGTATAGAGGTGGGGCGTCACAGCTTGGTATCAGAGCCAAACTTCGGAACAATGTAGAATATTATAACAAGGATCATCGTCCTAAGTCCATCTTAGGAGTCGTGCTTTAGGATTTAATTCGTGTCCTCGTACCGATTCATCCTAATTTCTTTGTGATTCCTTGTTTTATCAATCAAGTTTGATTGAAATTTATTCTGAGAATAACTTTTTTCTCTTCTTTCTTTCTTTCTTAAAGAAGAGAAATGGTTAGACCAGGCCGTCCCAGCGCCGGTCAATCTAGTGCTACTCCCCTGGATGGAGTATTCATGTCTGCTCAACAACTTTTGGATCTTGTAAAGAATCAAGAGTTTATCTATGCTTTGAGTAAGAACCCCGAAATGGTTCTACCTTTGAAACCTGAAGTTTCTTTCAATCAGCTTGTGGATGTTACTCTTCTTCATGGAGAGATTGGTAAAGGAAGTGTTTGTGATATTGGGACTTCCAAGAAGAGGCATATTAAGTTCAAGAGACTTAATCCCAATAAGAGAGTGAAGCAAACTACTTTTGTAGCAAAGACTCCAATCCCTAATCGTGGAGGATGCTACAATTGTAATTCTATGGAACACTATGCGAATATGTGTCCAAAACCCCATTCTTGTCGCTATTACAAGAAACCGGGTCATCTTTTATCTGCGTGTCCCAAACTTTTGAACAAGGACATGAGAAAGCTAAATATTGTGCAAGCCCCTAGCAACTCTTCTCTTGGTCAAGGTACTTTTCACTCAATCCTTGATGGCATTGTTTTATTTCGTGATCTTCTTATTTGAGTTCTTTTTGATATGGGTTCCATCTCACTATTTTATATCAAAAGAACTTGTCGATTCTTTTTCTTTGAATATATTGGGCTTGATGACTTCTTTAAGGATTGTGAATCCGGATGGTAGATCCACAACACTCAATTTGCTTTTATTTGATGTCGAAAATTATTTTATGTGATTTTTCCTTCCGAGCTGATATTTTTACTTAGGCTTCGGAATTGATTTTTTGAATGGATCGGCTTAATCATTGTGAAGCCCATATCCTATTTTTCGAGTGGACTATTCATCTTCGACATTTTCAATCTGTTAAGCAGATTTCTATTTTTCCTTTATGATTTTGATTCCAACTTGATGGCATCATTTTATTCCTTAAGCCCACTTATAAGGAAAGTGTTATTTCTCTCATTCATGTAGTTTGAGAAATTTTTCGGTATTTTTGAGTTTGTCTTAGGATTATCACCTAAGAAATCTTTTGTGTGGTGTTAAGGTCTTTTCAGTTTGACTTTACCACCGGTTTTCGTTTGCTACGAGTTGCGGAAATTAGCATTCCACTTACCGCATTCCGCACTCGTTATGATTCTTATGAATGACTTATTATGTCATTCAATTTGTCCAGCTTATTTCATCCATTTCATAAATCGAATATTCTATGAATATTTCGATGAGACTACTCTTGTATTTACTGATTTTGGATGAAAATAGAAATTTAAAATTTTGCAAATCTTTTTCATAAGATTTATTTATAAGTATAACTGGATTTTTGTTCTTAAAACGAACAAAGAATATTCTTAGAAGTTTTTGAAAAAAACTTACTTATCCTATAGAATATGATTTTGTGATTGTATTGCCCATTTAGTGTTTTAAGAATTTTGGTCGATGCGCTTGATCAACGTTATCGATAGGAATTTCCTAAACGCTTTGATGAGACAATCAAACACAGTAAAATTCACTTCAAATAAGTAAAATTTTCTAAAAAGATGATTACATAAGTTAATTGTAATTTTGAGAGTTTTAGTTTTT
This sequence comes from Allium cepa, assembly GCA_030765085.1. NCBI lineage: Eukaryota > Viridiplantae > Streptophyta > Magnoliopsida > Asparagales > Amaryllidaceae > Allium > Allium cepa. The sequence continues at coordinate 290,165,316 of CM060934.1, forward strand.
GGGCAAGAAGACTATTTGAAAGAATTCTTTTTCGATACTCTTATTCTTGTGATTCCTGAAGGGGAACCAAGACTTTGCTATTTGTACCGATACTAGTCGTATTGGTTTGGATGTCATTCTCTTGCAAAGGAGAACGTGCTACCACTTGTGCTTCTAAATTGTTATAGCTTATCGAGACTAGATATGCCGCTCATGATCTAGTGCTCGCGGCTATTGTTTTTACTTTTGGAATTTGGCATCATCATATTTGGATGAGAAATTTGTTCTCCACCTCGATCATAAATCTTTGAAATATTTATTTTCTCATAAGGAACTTCATGTCGACTCGAGTTCCTGGCATCTTATGATCTTGATATTCTGGAAATCGTGTTGCCAACGCGCTTTGTCGTAGGCAACAAGGTGTTGATTCTTTGATAATGTCTGAATGGAATTATCTTTTTATCAAGTTCATCGAACGTTTTGATATACTTCGTTTTATTGAGTTTCATCTCGTTTCTTTTATGGACTCGCGTCTGATGTTCTTTTATGGTGTTCGGTTCATCGGATGTATTGTCGTTATACTACATCGATGTTCTGTCTTATTTGATTCATTGGATGTACCGTTTTTACTACATCAATGTCTTTGCTATTTGATTCATTGGATGTACCGTTTGTACTACATCAATGTCTTTGCTTTTGGATTCATTGGACGTACCATTTTTATACTATGTCGGTGTTCCGAACTTATTCGGGCTTTGGTTCATTGGGCGTACCGTTTTTGTACTACGCTGATGTCCCAAATTATTTGAGTTTCTAGTTTCTCGGGCGTACCGTTTCTGTACTACGCCGTTGCACTGGCTCAATTTTTTTGCTATTCTTGACGTTCCCCACGTCTTTTATCTACGGAAATGCCTTAGGGATTCCGGTTTCCATTCTTGAGCCCGGTGATATTGTGGAAATTGAAGTTTCACCAGATTTGATTTATGAGCAACATTCTATTCGCATCATTGCTTTGGAGGTTGAGCGCCTTCGATATAAAGATATTATTTTTGATAAAAGTTCAATGGTTCTCAAATCCTAAGGATTGCTCATGTGAAATCTTGAGAATTCATCGAATGAAAACTTTCGGATTTACTCCTTCGTGCTCTTTATGGTGGACTTCTTGATTTAAATTTTCTTTTGTGTTAATATACTTCCACGGTTCTTACTATATATTTCCTTCTTAATTATTGCGAGGACGCAATTTCTTTAAGGAGGGTAGTCTGTAACAACCCGCATATTTATCGATTATATATATATTAGATATTTTATTTAAATATTTCACCGTTCATCGGATTTTGGTCCGAAAAGCTACTTTGTGCAAACAGTCGAATTGAGACTCGAGACCACCCCCATTGAGTTCAAATGACGTTTGCGACCTATTTGAGTATAAGCTTCGATATGTTTGGAGAAAGTTGATTTTTGCCACTTTTTACTTAGGGCTTTGGTTTGGGCTGAGCCCATTAACCCCACTTATGTATTCAGTCCCAACCCTCTCCTCTTCATTTACTTCCTTTCTATTTTCCTAACCCTTCAAGCTTTAGCAACAATGGTGGAGAGGAGTGGAAATTAAAAATCCAAGCCCTAGTTCCATAGCAAAATCCAAGTTCTTGCTCCAAAATCTATGAGAACCCACTGGTAAGCATCTCCTTCTTCTTCTCCAACTCATTCTCTCTTTGAATTTCAGAAATTTCCTAAACCTAACTTAGGGAATGTTCTTCTTTTAAGCTTAGATTCAAGCTTCTTGTGTTGAGATTGAAGTGTGGTTGATCTTCCTTCGTCTTCAAGCTTCTCATTCATTGTTTTCGGATTCAAAGGTGAGATTTTTAATCTCACATCTATGCTTATAATTCTCTTCGATTGTTAGGTATGAATTCCTAACACTTATTCGTGTGCATTTGCTTTCGGTTTGGATTGATTTGGTGAATATTCCAATTTTTAGTGTTTTGAGTTCAATTCTTTAAAAATCATAATTTTGATGTTTGAACATGTTTTTGGTGATGCATCGAGGAGCTTATAGGGCCGGGTAGTCGATTGGCATAAACCCTTAGCGCCGTTGCTCGTGCGATTACAATTTGGTCGAGATTTGCACCTCCTTTGAAATAGGGTAGGAAGTGCAAGTATACAGGTTCGGCCGACCGAGCCCCTTGGGCCGGTCGACCGACCTGTAGTCCAGGCACTTCCTGCCTCTGTTTGGAAGTGATGGTTACAGGCTTCGGCCGACCGAGCCCCCTGGGCCGGTCGACCGACCTGGTTCCCCGAGCACTTCCAACCTCTGGTTCGGTCGACCGACTTAGGGAGTCCGGTCGACCGACCTGCTACTATTTGCCAAATTAGCCTATATTGCTAATTCGTTTGAATATCCAACTTTAATCGATTCGTGTTGTCTCCCTTTTGTTGTTGTCATTTATTATCGACTTTGATGACCTTTTCTTTGGGAATTTTAGATATATCCACTTTGATGGATTTGGTATTGATTTCTTTGGATTTTATTCACGTCTTCGAATGTGAATTTTTATGCCCGATTGTTTCTACAATCACTTCTATGATTTGTCACTTTAAAATATAAAGGTTTTCTATACTAGTAGTAAATATCAAAACTCTTTCTTCAAATGATTTCAACACTATTTTATTACAAAGCTCGTTTTCTCAAACCGATTTCCAATCTATTAGTATATACAAACCTTTACCTCACTCGTATGAGAAATCTAATTAAATGACTTAGTAAAACAAGTGGTATGAAACGCTTGCGTTTACTTCGTTGGTTAATTTTTGGACTTGTTCAATTGAACCGCTTGTGACATTTTTCTAGTGGAGATATGCAGTTTGTTCGTAAATGTTTAAGTTAAGCAAGTGGTTATGGGACATGAAGCTAAACTTTTATATTTACTAGCTTAGTGTAACTGACACTTCTCGTTGATCATGACGATCATCTTTGTGATTTAGACTAGCAATGTGCGATGTCTCTTTGTTTGCGAGGTTAGGCTAGACACCACTTGTGTGATTCCATTCACACATACCTTTTCGGTTAGCCTAGACACCATTTGTGTGGTTCCGTTCACACATACCTTTTTGCTTTTTGGTTAGGCTAGACACCACTTGTTCGATTCCATTCACACATACCCTTTCGGTTAGCCTAGACACCACTTGTGTGATTCCACTCACACATACCTTTTTGTGATTTCTGGATTTCGTGTGTTGATTTCTGGAATTTATGTTTCACCAACTTTTACGATGGGCATTGATATATATGTCAATTATTGTGGCTTAGTGAATGAAATTAGGAGTATGACATTCCTTTTTATCTTGAGTAGATTATTGTGATATTGATTAATCTCTTATTGATTTTCAGTTACTTATTTATCACAGCTTGGCATTGTGATTATTATATGTTTGTGTCATATCTCTTATTATATATCACTTCATCTGATATTTATAGCTAGACTGATCCATTTATTATTTTCTTATTAAATAATACTCGGGTCAGACCGAGATGTTACAGGTGCTTCTGCTTGACTCCTTATCCGTCTACATCTGATCTTTTGGTTAACTACTTAGATTAGTAGTAGTTTTTGTTGTATACATTTGAGATACAGACTCTATGATGTATACTTATTCTTTTGTCTAGCACTTGTATCTATTCCTTTGTATTATTGTGGATCTTTTTGACCACTACTCTGATGTACACTTTCATGTGTTATATTCATATCTATTTCCGCCTTTGTGATATGAATTGTCTATGACTGATTTGTGTTATGTTTATTTCTATATTTGTTTTCGAAGATTTTATATAGCCACTGTATGATAGCTTTGAGTTTGTATCTGTATGTCGGATTTCCTCTTGAGATGAAAACTTATATTATTACTATCTGACATATCGGTGCTCGCGCAAAGCAATTACACGGATGGTCGCTCCTCAAAAGCCTTATTCTCCGTGCTAGTTGACAGCATTCACAGTAATGTTCTTGGCTAGCGTGGGTATAGAGGTGGGGCGTCACATAGAATAACTGCAATGTTTGTATTGTGTAGTTGTAAACTCTGAAAATGTGATGTACAAACTGATATAGTGCTTTTGTTTTAAAGTTTATTCATTTATCTATTATATTTGTCCCGCTGCGAAATGTGAGATTCTGTTATTGTTTCAATTCTTCTTCTATCTTCTTCTTCTTTAACCCTAATGGTTCGGTTTTTCGGCATTCGATTGTGCGGCATTTGATACAGTGGACATATTGATGTCGACTTTCGAAAGTCAAGAAATTGGGTGTTACAATGTGGTATCAGAGCAATTGGTTAAGGGATAACCTTGGCTCTAGTGGGGATTACTCATTAGAGGTAGAGTCAGTAGTACTCTAGAATGAGTTTGAGTGTAATAATAGATATGAGCGCGTATTTGTCAGTGAATATAAAATTGTTTTATATTGTGTTGATTGGTTTGTTGAGTGGTATATGTTTTGGTCGGTATAGTTTGTACAACTCTATCGACAGGGATTTTTAAACACTCGCACAAAACAATTCGACACGATATTGTTTTAAAAATAGGGTAAATGAAATAATTTTGCCCAAATTATTTTTGTATACGAAAGAAATAATTTTTCAGTAATATATGGTTGCTTGGTTGTTAGGAAATGACAATACTAAATAATTGTTGTATGGAAATTGAAATAAGAAACTGAGATCATAATTGAAAGTTAAGAAATATAATTCGTATGCAAATGGGAATTGAAAATGTAAATGTGATTTATAAATTTGAAATGGAATTCCAGAGGAATAGTTGGAAATATTTTTAAAAACGATTTTCAAAGGTTTTGGAAAAAATGTTTCAGAAATGGATAAAAGCTCTAAACTCTTTTCGGTCGTTGGAAAATAATTTCGATGATGATCGCGAAATCATCAGTGTTTATTTTCGAGTTTCCAAGAGAGGAATTGCTGCCAAAATATTTTAAATTGAAGTTGTTTGCAAAACTTGGTTTGGTTTTGAAAATTCAAAAGATAACTTGAATTGATTTCAAAAATGATTTTGAAATGTTGAAAAGACTCTGGATCTAATAAAAATAATTATGGAATAAAATTTAATAAGGTGGAAAATAAATTCTTAAACAAATAGATGAATTTGCAGTTGCAAGTAAATGAAATTCAAACTAAATATTGGAAGTTGAATTTGATTTATGATAAATAAAGTAAAGTGGAAAAAAAATTGTCAAGTTGAACCCAGTGAAGCGAAGTATTGAAATAAAATTAGTAAGTGAAACTAATTGAAGAAATGGCAAATTTAATATGGGTTGAAATGAATTGAACTCAATATTTATAGATAAAAGGTAAATTAAATTGATATGGAATTTGAAATCCAGTTTAAATATAAGTGGTTATAAACCAAATTGGTGAATTGAAAATAAATTTTTGGGAACAAACAAAAGAATAAAACTGGAATTGAAATTGAATATTGAAAACCAATTTGAATTGTGTGGAATAAAATGAAGTTGTAAAATTAGTTCAAAGCGAACTAAAGGTAATAAAGGTGGAAATAAAAAAATGGTTTGAGATAAAATGAATTGGAATTTGTAATAAATTAGTAAATGAAACTAATTTAAAGTAGTGAGATGAATCTGTTGTGAATGAAAGATAGTTGATAAAATCAATATTCAGAAGGTAAATTGAATCCAAATAGAATTGAAATTGTGAATTGAACTCAAATGAAATTGATAATGCAAGATTGAATGAAAATGGATGTATAACTTAAATAGTGAAGTGAAAAATGGTATAAGAAGTATCTATTGAAAATTTTGTAAAGGAATGTGCAAAATGATAGGCAGGATATACAGGTGATTTAAATGCAAAGGGAATTGGATTTGATTTTGAAGATAATTGAAATTGCTCGAAAAGGTATGTATTTAAATTTCAGTATGAAATTTGATGATTTTCTTGTCTAGCCGCTGGGCTTTTCGTTTTATTTTTGAATCTGGGGGCCCGTGGTGCCATTTTGTAGTCGTACCGAGCTAGCCGCGCAAAGGAGACGCTGGCGAAATTTTTCTAAAATTGAAGGAGTTAGCAAAATTTTGAAATTTTTTTGAAAGTTTAAAGTTTGAATTTGAATTTAAATTTGAATTGTGAAGTAAACAATGTTGTTTGAAAACTATGGAAAGATTTCGGGAAGTCAATTGAGTCAATAATGGGTCTTTAATTTAAAAGATTTGATTTGGGCAAGTTGTTGAAAACTATTTGGTTTTGGGAAATTATAAACGGGTTGAGGACCATTCTTCTTAACTAGTAATTTCGGGAAGAAATTCTTTTAAGGGGGGAAGAATGCGACGACCCAGAATTTTTATACTTTGAAATTTAAATATTTAATTGATTTTAAATGTTTGAAAGTTATTTTAACTTGAATTTCAAATATCAGAATGAATTTGGTAATTTAATTATTGAATTTAAATTATTGAAGTTGGGTAAAAATTTGAATCCTCAATTTTAAGCCTGTTAAAAATATTTTAAAGGCTTAGAAAATTTATACTGATGATACTGGAGATAGTGGAATGTTTATAATTGAATTTGAAAGCGATTTATTCAGTTTTGAATTTTTATCGTTTAAATGGATATTTAAAAATAGCCTTCCGAGGCACAATCTTGAAATTTGATGAAACCAGTTTCATTTGATCCGTAATATTTTATTATTATTGGATTTCAATTTTCGTATCATTCGGAGTTGTCATGTGATCGTACGATTGATAAATGCGCTAAATTTTAATCAAAATTCAATATTATAACTGGTCCAAAAAATCTATCTTCTCCATATGATCGTATTTGGCCTAGGATCCTTTTCCATTGCATTCGGAATAGGGGTTTAACATTATTAATGCCTGGCGGCACGCTTCAATTGGAGATCGAGATTTGGCATTGCGAAATCGAAACGATTTAAATTTAAAATTTAAATTTAAAATATAATATAAATGCTTTTCCCTTAATTTACTGTGAATACTTCCAGTATGTGTCTTTCTAGTGGACACGTTTCACACATCTTAACAAGCATCTTCTTTATTTCTTTAAGGCCATGCATTAATAGTTAAAAAATAAAGAAAGAAATTTTATTGAGCGTCTCAAAACATTGAAAAATCGATTTCCTTCCCAGTTCAAACCCCATCCTTCCTCGTCTGTTTTAAAGAGATAAAAAATCCTCTTTATTTTCAAAATCGATTTCGAAAGCATTTAACCGAGGCCGTGACATTTTTTCCACGCCAATATCGACTTGAGCAGCAAAGCGAAGATGGGTGCGCTCGATTGGGTAGGGGCGTCTTGCGGTGGAGCGTGATGGCTCAGCTAGGGTTGCGGGTGTTTTGGATTGTCACGGTTGGTGATTGATGAAGTTGCAGTAGTGGATTTGTTCCGGGAGATTGGATTGTCGTGGGCAAAGTTTGGTTTGGCGACATTAGAGGCTGGGTCGAATCGCGGAATTGAGATGTTCTCGAAGTCGTCTACGCGCGCGCGTGGTAGGAGTCGCTCCCCGTTTTTCTTTCGTTCAGCAGCAGTGGCGGTTGGTCGAGGGTTAGGGCATGGGAGGTTCGTGGAAGCACGGCGTAGGGTTGTTCACGATCCATTTGCGCCTGTTCGAAGTCATGGTCGCGGGTCAGTAAAGTTGGGGTGAGCGCGTAGGGGTGCAACGATGTTGTTCTCAGATCAACGACTGTGAAGTAATCAAGTTAACTCCTGTTACTTTTATAAATAGTGAAATGTAAATTAGGCTAGCTAAATTATTGATTTACGATTGGTTAATTAAGCTTATTAACTGGTAATACTATGTTGTAAAGCAGCTAAATTGATTAGTCAGAATAATAATAATAATAATAATAATAATAATAATTAGTTTATAAACTATTTAAAGAGTAGTTTTTGGTTTACTGTTAAAAGAGGTTTGCTGATAAAATATGTGTAAACCAGGTTATTTAAGTATCATCTAAAATTAGTTAATAAAATTTGATAAAGGATAATTTATATTTGGATTAATGCGAATAATAATAAAGTCATATAATCGTGTTAGAAGGTTTGGAACTGTGAAGAAATAGTCAGAATGGAAATGGATTGCGAAACAAAAGCTAAGGTGAGATCTTCTCACTCAATCGGATATTTCTTATTTGATTTTAAATAGTTAAATTTAAAACTGTTGATCGTGTACTTGGATGATAAATTATTATCAGTTGTATTGGATTAGACCTTATGCGCCGCATAATAGCGGATGATATTATATAAATCCCATATACCGCGATATTCCACCTCGAAGTGAAATTTGTATTTAATTGTTGTGCTAATGTCTGTGGATGCAGGAAAAACAGGTTGGAGGGATCCAACTGGATTCCTCAAATATTTGAATTAGTTTCAATATTGTGTGTTGATTATTTATAATCTGTGTGTGATTATTTGTGATTGAAACCGTTGAAGGCTATAATTTAGCCGAATATATTTTTGGTATCGTAGAATACCAGAAATAAATAAAAATTGAATTTTGAAATTTAAGAAGAAAGAATAAATTCCAAAATATGGGAAAAGATTTTAATAAATGGGTTTTGAGTAATATTATTTATTAGTTGAAGAATTTATTTAAAATTCGGATTTTAAATAGTTTGAAAGAAATAAAGGAATTTATTTTAAAAGAAAATAAATTTGGAAATCAATATGGAATTTGATTCGGTGTTTGAAAATAAATCTTTGGGAAATCGATTTGAAATTGATTTGGTATTTAAAAATAAATTTTGGGAAATCAATTTTGAAATCGATTTGCCGTTTGAAATAAATGTTTGGAAAACAAATTTGGGATCTGATTTGGTATTTGAAATAAATTTGGAAATCGATTTGAAAATTGATTTGGTGTTGAAAGTGAATATTTGGGAATCGATTTGAAATTGTATATTTGTGGATATTTGAAAATTTAAAATTCACAACGAGAATTTTATAAAGGGAAGAGAATTTGGTTTTAAATATAAATATTGGTTTATTTTTAAAAGTGTGGAAAGAAATTTACAGATTTGGAATATAAATTAAAATAAATCGAGAAGATTTATTAATTGATTTAAATGGACCATTTTGAAATGGAAAGAGAATTCTTCCCTGGAAAGCCGAGTATATTTTTAAAGTAGCTTTTGAAGTATAAATTAAAAGTTATAGAAATTGATTTGAAAAAAATATTGTTGGAGAAAATATTTTTTGGAAATTGTTTAAATCTTTAAAGTAAAGATTTATTTAATAATTATAGAAGGGATTATTTTAAAGATTTAATTGATACTTGACTTAGAAAATAGTTATTTAAATATTTATACTCTATTTACTAATTATATTTTAAAATTAGTTTGGACTTGAAGTATTATATGAGGTATTGGTATAATATTTTCATATCTAATATTTAAATAAGTATTTAGAAATAGTTATATTCTAAATGTTTCCAAGTATATATATATTTTTGGATAAGTGATTTAAATTACTTTAAAGCAATAGAACTTGGCAAATTTTCAGTGGAATTAAATAAATATTTGGAAATTTGTTCCACGTGAGGACGGTGATTTAAAATTTGTTTTCAAAGCATTGAAGTGTGAAAAGTGATTTGAAATTTGTTTTCAGAAGACTAAAAGTTGAAAAGTGATTTGAAATTTGTTTTCAAAATGTTGAAGTGTTAAAATTATATCATGCAAAGATATTTTGAAAATAATAATTGGGGAAAATTTATTTGAAATCCAGTAATTGTTGTGAATGTTGGTTGATAGTTAAATAACCGACTATTAATATTGACCCTTAAACGACATTTGAATTTCGATGCGACCGGGGGTCGGATTCCAAATGGATATTTGAAACCACATCGAACCTTTGTGATTGTGATGGATTTTTATTTAAAAGATCAAAGTGGAAATTTGTTGTGATTTGTTTGAATTCTGAATGAACTCTTATTTTTAAAAATAAGCGCTCATTATTCGGATTAGCCAGGAGAGGACTTTGTGTCATAAAACCCATGCCGAATAATGATACGACGAAATGGGATTGCAATTGAAGATGGTGTTGAAGACCGAGTATTTTCAAAAATGAAAGGATTACCTATCGAATGTCTCTGCACCGGATTGCTCCATTATAGAGATTTTATCACCCTTTGTTTTGGGGATTCCGGACGTGATTAGTGAATATCCAGATTGCAAGGGCTTCTTTGAAGTGCCTTCGGTTCCGTTCAATCTTGGAATGGACTTGTATGGATGTATGTCTGAAGTTACACTTTGAGATGTAAAGTTGGGTTTTATCAAATACATTTATGTTGATGGCGGAGAATTTATTATCATAGCTTAACACCCTTCTCTGAGACGTACGAGCTCAGATGTTATGTAGTTGATGGTTACTAGTGATATATTCCTAAACTGGTAATGTGGCATGGCTTTGTAAAAAAGTGTAGCTTTGTGGACGAGACTTCGTCGAACCTCACATCCCGAAAATGGTCGAAACAGGAAGGATGCGGCATGGTTATTTGGGGGTAGCGACCCCTGAGGGTATGTCATTTCCTTTTGTAAAATGGTAGTATCATGGTATGCAGCCCTGATATGTTACCTATGTTGTTACTGCAAATTTATTATACTTTTTTGTAACGACCCAGAATTTTTTTTAAATTAAAATTTGAATATTTAATTAATTTTAAATATTAATAAGTGAATTTTTAAGTCAAATAAATTTTTATTTGAATTTTTGGATTTAATTGAATAATTAAATCGATAATTTAATATGTGAAATTATGTAAATAATTGAAAATTGAGTTAAATATGATTGGAAATGATTTGTAAAATTTTATGTTATCATATGGGAGTTAGAATGATATTTTAGAACTTTTAAAATCGAATTAAAAGTTAATTTGTGAAAATTGAATATTTTAATATTTAAATCGACTAGTGAAAATAGTCAATTTTTGAACAGTCTCAGAATTGAACGAAACTAGTTCCATTGGATCAGTAATAGTTAGTTATTACCGGATTTCAATTTTCGTGTCAATCGGAGTTATCGTTTGATCGTGGCAGCTCAAAACGCATCGATTTATTTTTAATTTAAATTTGGCGAGTTAAAATAGCCATTTTTCAAAAAGTCTCGGATTTCGACGAAACCAGTTTCATCGGATCCGTAATGTGATATTATTGTAAGGTTTCAAATTTCAAGTCAATTGGATTTACCGTTTGTCCGGTACAAATTAAAACGCCTAGAAATCGACTTAAATCGGTTTAATTTAAATTGAGCGTTTGTTGCCATAACTCGCACATACTTCCGAATTAGCTTTCGAAACCTGTTCCATTGTGTCCGGAACGCGGGATAAACCCTAGGAACGTCAGTTTCGGCGCGTAAATCGGAGTTCGGAATTTCCGGAATGAATAGTGTTTCGGTTTTCTCTATAAATAGCCCCCCACTTAAAAAAAAAAAAAAACTAAAAACCCTAATTACAAACTGCAGCCGCCACCATAGAATTAACGGCCAGGAAACGTTCTCGTTTCCCCTCGATTATCTCTTCATCCACTCTTCGATAGACTTCGACTTCAACTAGAAACTTGTAGATCTCGTCGAGACGAATGTATCCAACGGTGGAAATCGTGTTTGGTGTCGTGTGGGGGGAGTAATGGAGCCGCGTTCGTAGACGTTCACGCACGCAATTCGAGCATCATACGGTGGCCGAGCTCATGGGGATTGAAGCCGAGCATGGTTGTGGTGGAGAGCTTCAAAATGCAAGTCTCTGATCATATTTTAATCAAGCATGAAGGTTGTAAATTCAAAACCTAGTTTGAGTTTCATGGGTTGTTTGTTGCGTTCTTGTGTACTGGGGATGAAACGTGGGGAGGAAGGAGAGCACGCACGGTGGAGATGTTGCAGAATTTGGATCAAGGGCTGTAGATGATTAAGGTTTAAAAAAATTTTAAATTATGTTGTAATTAAGTTATAAATCGTGTACAAACTTCAATAATTCATAACTTTTTCATACGAGGTCGAAAACGCGCGAAACCAGTTGCGTTGGAATCGTATGGACGAGCACTACGCGATGAAATTGGATTGGAGTCGTTTGGAGTTAGTGAGAATTTTGGGTAAAATTAAACGCGCGTTTAATTTTATTCGAAATAAATCGCTAAAACGAAATTGAAATCAAGGTGAGAACTTCTCACTCAATCGAATCAGTTTCGATTTTATTTTAAATAGTTAGATTTAAAATATTTGAATGCATGTATGAATGATGATTGATATCTATTGATTGTTAAAATAGACATTATACGCCGTTAGTAAGCGGATGTTATTTAATAAAAACATATACCGCGAATATTTCATAAACAGTGAAATTGGTATTATATATAATATCAATATATATATATTGGCATATGTATATATTGCAGTTGATTAATTTCCCGTATTTTTAGCGGATGAGACCCTATTGCGCCGTTATTAAGCGGATAATATTTAATAAGAACATATACCGCGATAATTTCGTACTGGAACGAAATTGGTATTGTGCTAATGTTTTTGGATGCAGGAAAACAGGTTGGAGGGATCCAACTGGATTCCTCAACAGTATTTATTTGATTTCAGATATTTTGATATTTGATGGATTATCATATTGATATATGATATCGTTGTTGTCGTGATTGACTATTTGGTATGTAGCATCATTGGACCAAATTTTGGGATTTTAGAATGATTTTTAAAGTGATTTTTGAAAATATACTATATGTTTGGAATTTGATCTATTTTAAGTAAATAAACGTTATAATTTTTTAAAGTTATAAAAATTATGATTTTTGAGAGAAATAGTTAAAAAACTGATTTTTGAGAATATGATGCTAATGATTTTATAAAATAGTAAAATCGAGATTTTTGAAATTATTGTGAAAAGTTTAAATATAGGATATATATAAAATTTGATTATTTTATAAATCAAAATGACGAAATTATAAAGGAGATTAAAGACGTTTTAAAGAATAGTATAAATTTATTTATATTAAGAGATTTATAAATGGATATGTATAAATTGAAATATTGACATTATAAAACGAGTTTTTATAAGTGTTTGAATGAAGTGAAAATGAATTTCATTAAAGAATGAAATTTATAGAATTTAAATGGTGAAGTTATAAGAATGAAATTTATAGAATTATAAACGGTGAAGTTATAAATGAAATTTATAAATAGTAAGATTTATAAATTTGTGAAGTTAATTGAAGAATAGATTTGGTTAAATAAATGAATCTTATAAGTTATAAGATTTATGGTTTGGAAAGTCTTTAGAGGAACGATTTTGTAAAATAATCGTTTTATAAGTATTTAACTTATAATATGAACTTTTAGTTTATAATTGAGTTATAAACTGGAATAGGTTAATAAAAGAATTTATAAAAAGGAAGTTTTTATAAATAAATAGAAATGGAATTTATAAACGTTGTTTTATAAATTCGCAAATGACTTATTTTGATAAGAAAATTGTTGAAACCTATAAATGGAGTTATATTCATATTTTTGAATAGTGAATAATCCTTTGAATTAAAATGAATAAAAGGATGAAATTGTTAATGAAGTATATTCACGTTTTTGAATAGTGAATAACATGTTAAAGAAAAATGTTTAAAATGTGATATTTTAAACAGAATTAAAACGATCTAACGATGTTTTAAAATGTGTTATGATTCGAAACCATAGATTTCAACATTTATTGTTGAAATAGACGTTTTCGAGAAATAAAAGGAAATGGTGGACTATAACACTGTTGTTATAGTAAATGATTTCCGAAAGGAAATGTTTTGTATAGTATTGGGATTTATATATCTATTTTAATTTCGAATCCCTATACTAGTGATTTTGGGTTGTCGTAACGATGTTTTACGTAACATTCGTTTTGGCCCAAATAAATATGTTTAAGAGAATGATTTCCTTAAAGAATGAAATATATACTTAATTTGATTTAAGTATATTGAATATTTTCCAAGTGTTGAAAATAAATAAAATTTGTGAATTACTTATGAATAAATAAGTATGGAAATGTTTTTCCAATGTGAAATGAAACGTTTAGAGAATTTATCTTTTTAAAGATAAATTGAAATGAATAATTGAAATCGAATATTCATAGATATTTTGGATTATAAATTCACTAAGGAATTTATAAAAGAAAGTGGAATTGGTTTAAAAAAATAAATATTGATTTATTTTTTAAGTGTGAAATTATATATCTTGTAAAGATATTTTGGAAAATAAATAATTTGGAAAATTATTTGGAAACTGGTGATGTGTGCATATCCAGTGATAGTTCAATAACCGACTATCAATATTTCCCTTTGAATGGGTATTTGATGTGATTTGTTTGAATGTGAATGCTACACTTATTTTGAATAAGCGCTCACTATTCGGGTTAACCGGGAAAGGACCATGGGGTCGTATAACCCATTCCGAATATGTGATACGTCGTTATGAATTGCATTTGAAGATCGGTGTTGAAGACCCGGTATTTGCGAGAGCGATAGGATGACCTGTCGATTTACTCTGCACCGAGTTGCTCCGGTATAGAGTTCTCCATATGTGATGGTGAATCCGATCAGGATTGTGAATATCCGGATTGCAAGGACTTTTTTGTAAGTGCCTTCGGTTTTGTTCGATCCCGGAACAGACTTGTATGGATTGTATGTCTGACATTACAAGTTGAGATATAAAGCCGATTTCTTTCAAATATATTTCTGTTGGTGGCGAAGAATTTATTCTTTTAGCTTAACACCCTTCTCTGAGACGTACGAGCTCAGAGATTATATAGTTGAAGTTATCAGCGATATATTCCCAATTTGGTAATGTGACATGCTGAGTGTTGCTGAAATGATCATTGTGTTGATTATTGTGATAGGATCGTTTATTTGATCGTCTATCTTGGTGATCATTGTGTTGATCATTTGTTGACCCAAAGCATGGCTTTTGTATAAAGTATGTTTTTGTGGACGTGACTTCGTCGAGCCTCACACCCCGAAAATGGTCAAAACAGGAAAGATGCGGCAAGGTTATGAGGGGTAGCACCCTTTAGGGTATGTACGTTTCCTTCTGGATAGAGGTGATATCATGGTATGGAGCCCAGATATTTAACCTATGTGGTTACTACGAATTTATTACTTTGTGGTTGTTGGTTTTCGGGATCCCGTGAGAAAGGTCGTTTACGATCGGGGAATGGCGTGCTCGTGTCAGTAGTTACCCAGTTAGGGGTAACCCGGCCTTGTGTTGGCAGAGTTCCGGTTTGGTTCTCGGGGATGTCTTTCCAGAGGCATTCTCATGTGGCAATGGGAAGTTCCTTGGCCTGACCATTTGTTGGAAATCCAAAGAAACAATACGTGACTTGTACGGTTTTAGTTGTATAACCTGCTATGGAATGTGGCGGTAACCTGCTATTGAACATAGTTAGCTATAGTAGGCATAGTTCGAAATGTCTATGCTGGCTAAGATTTATATTCTACTTTCGAAATAAATTTTTCCTCTACACTATGCACTAGTAATAATATCAAATGTTATTTTAAATGTGTATCAAGCATCTTTGACTATCATAAGGAGAAATCTCCTCCGATTCTGCGTTTGCATGTGTGTGTGTGCGGGAGGCCTTATGGTAGTCTCATTTTTAAAAACATTGCGAATTGAATTTAAAAATATTCCTCTATTTTGATTTTAAAGATAAATAAACTGTTTTGAGTTCTCACACCAGTCACATGACTGACTTGGAGTTTATTGTTTTCCTTCCTAAACTCTGGGTGCCCACCAATTTCCACACGGGCAGTCAAGAGTTAAGGTTTATCAGGATATTCTGGATATTCTGGAATTGCTGGAGGCAAGCTGGATGGCATGGCGTATTACTTATATAGTATTTCTTTTTCCGCTGCACTATTTGTTGTTGTTGTACACTCTGATCATATAATGAAATGAAATGTATAAAATGTAATAACTGATATAGTTCTTGTTTAAAGATTGTTCATTTATTATTATAGGTTGTTCCGCTGCGAATTGTGAGATTCTGATGTTGTTCTGTTGTTTTCTGTTCTGTTCTCTATATTTTCTTTTTCTTCTATTTTAAAAATCTTCTTTCTTCTTTTTCCCTCTATTTTCTATCTTCTTATCCCTTCTTTTCTTTCCTTTTCTTTTCTTAAATTCTTTTTAAAACCCTCAGTGTTCGGTTTTCCGTCGTTCGATTTCTCGGCAGTCGATAAAGTGAGTATCGATGTTGAATTTTCGGAAGACGATAAAATCGTGTCCTGACATTTTTTATTTTTGCTTTGTGGTTGAGGATCCTTGGATAAAGGTCACAAACGACCGGGGGATGGCGTACTCGTGCAGTAGTTACCTAGTTACAGAGGTAACCCGGCCTTGTGTTGGCAGAGAGCTGGTTAAGTTCTCGGGGCGTCCCTCTAGAGGCATGCCCATGTGGCAGTAGGAAGTTCCTTGCCTGACCCTTTGTTGGAAATCCAACCTCCAATATGCGTCTTGTACGGTTTTAGTTGCAGAACCTGCCATTTAGTATGGTAGCTATAGTAGGCATACTATAATGGTACGTATGCTGGCTAAGATTAACATTATACATGCAAATGTTTTCCACTATGCACTAATGATAATATTAAAAAGAATTTTGCATATCAAGCATGTTTGACTATCATAAGGAGAAATCTCCTCCAATTGTGCACTTACATTGTGTATGTGTGGGAAGGCCTTATAGTAGTTTCAGTTTTCAAAAGCATAGGGATTTCTTTTCCTTTCTTTGTGCAAATAACTGTTTTAAAGATCTCACACCAGTACCATGACTGACCTGGAGTTTATTGTTCCCTTTCTAAACTCTGGGTGTCCATAATTTTCCACACGGGCATCCTAGAGTCAGGTCATCAGTTATTTGGGAGCGAAGTCAAGAGATGTTGTGGAGATCGGGAGCAAGCTGGATGGCGAGACGTATCACTTATACTATGTAGTGTCCGTTGCGTTTGGGTTGGTGCCAGTTAAATTTCTATGTAAGCTAGTTAAAATAACTTCCAGTGTTTGTATTGTGTCGTTGTAAACTCTGAAAATGTGATGTATAAACTGATATAGTGCTTTTGTTTCAAAGATTATTCATTTATCTATTATATTTGTCCCGCTGCGAAATGTGAGATTCTGTTGTTGTTTCTATTCTACTTCTATCTTCTTCTTCTTTAACCCTAACGGTTCGGTTTTCCGGCATTCGATCGTGTGGCATTTGATACAGTGGACGTATTGATGTCGACTTTCGAAAGTCGAGAAATTGGGTCGTTACAGTTTATCATTTACCACCAATTGTTGTAACAACTTATACTGCACTACTTTTATCAGTTACAATTAATTACTCCTTATTTCATTAGTTTATTCAATATTTGCATTGGTTTTCCTATATTCAATTTATACCAAGTATAACCTTTCAATCATTTCAGTTAATTGGAATTCCATTAGACTTGCTAATAATTAACTTAAATTAACATTGTTACATTTCATTCTATTTATTGTTTCATTAATAAATTACAAATTTTTATTTCTCCCAATATTAAATCACGAAATCTTATTAAATTAACTATTTTAATTATCGAAAAATACGGGTCGTTACAATATGCATGTTTTTGAGGCACTCAAGCTTCCTACCTCCAGCCTTCCGTACTCATTACCTATCTATGGCTTTGGAGGCATTAGCATTTTTCTAATGATAATTACTTTACTCATGGCTATATTAGGTCTAGAACCCCTTGCGGAAAATAATACGGATGAACTTTTTAGTGGTTGATTGTCCATCTTCTTATAACATCTTAATAAAACAACTAGTACTGGCAGAGCTCAATGCAATTATCTCATAAAATTGGCTCATCAAGAAATTCCCTTTCCATGGTGGAGTTGGCGAAATTCATGGAAACCAGCAAAAGGGTAATTATAGGATCTCCCTTAGGCAGGCCATAAAGTGCATCCTCGGGTTTCGACAAGAGCTGGTAACACTCGATGGGGATCGCTAGAGAGGACCCTCAAGTCGGATAGTGCTTCGACTCGTACCGAGACCACCCTCAATTCTAAGTAGTGGCACTTGCATCATGATATGGTTAGGGTATGCACTAGAGACAATTATGTAAATTTTACATATATCCAACTTAATAACCAATCTTGTTCAAAGTAAAAAGGTGTTTTCTTTCAATTATATACTTGATATAATATGTTATATTAATTTATTAATTCAATTAAAGGCATATTTGGTAGAAACTCCATAAATGGTGTGTTTTGTGATTGTAGTTACAATGCATTGTAATTATGAATGATTTGTTACACTAAAACATTTTGAATATTTCTAGTCAAAATGTATCGAGATTGGATATCAATACATCCGTTAGGAATAAAGTACATAACACTCTCCAAATGTTGGGCAGTATATTACTCATGGTCGTTGGAGGGCACCAAGTGATTGCATACTGATAGTTATTGGATAATCATGGAATGACCCATTCCATAGTTTTCTGTTAGTTAATATAACTAAGGTCAAACAGAAAATATTAGTGTGATGAATTTACACAATTCCCTCGACTTGAGAATACTATCAAGCTTTAATGTAGAAAATTCTCTTTGATTATAGTTAAATCATGGCACGATGTTTGTCGAACGACTCTAGTTAGGTCAAGTGGAAGCATTGGAAGTGAAACACTATTCATGATAGAATTCATCTCCTTGGTTATATGAGGTTAGTATCACGGTCAATTTAAATCAACCCCAAGTCAAAGTCTCTGGCTGGAGCAGTTCAATTAATAATTATTATTATTGTTGAACCAAGGATTATGTGTTTGGACTATAAGTTGAACATTGAGTATATTGGAATTTTGACCATTACCAAATTCCATAAAATCTAACATGACATAGATTTGATGTAGAGAATTAGTGTAAATAATCGTCACTAAGAGGAAATGCTTAAAATGAGTAAAATTGAATTTTATCGAATCTATGTAAGTGATAAATTTGGCCATAATATCACAATACCTGCTAAGTGACGTGTGAAAATCACTATTCAAATTATTTGATATCAATCGCTGACTGAATTTACACCTAACAGTCACACAACCAAAAATTTGAATACTTATGTTACCACATGATTTAGTTAATTATAATTGTTATAAATTAATTAAATCAATAAATATTTAAAATATTATTTATATAATTTTATTTAATTTGAGTTGATCAATATTAAATAGTGCATAAATGTTCACATGTCACTTAGCAGGTAATTTGACTGTAACGACCCATCATTTTGAACCATTCAAATCGACAATAATCCACACATGTCAAACTTGCTCAAAATGAAAAATTGTTATTTATATTTGTAAAAACTTAGCCTATACCGTAAATAAATCAATCATAGAATCACAAACACAGAGTAATACAACAATACGTAGCAGAATAGATAAAAGTAGTTCATGAAGCTACTATAGAAACATTAGAGTCTAAAACCAAACACAACCTAAGTCCAAATACAAAGAAGTCTCTAATACATAAGCAAATGAAAAGTCTGGACATAAGCAACTAGAAATAATTAAAATAACTGAGATAACTGAAAAGATAGATAGATTAGATATAGATCTCCAAGCAAAGCTCCAAGCTCCAAAGGTGAGTCTCAAATGCTGTAATACTCAGGCTGACCCAAGCATAAAGAAAAACACAAAATACTCGAGCCAAGATTAACAATCTTATGCAAGTAAACCAACTCAAATGAAATGTCCAAATGAAATGCAATAACTTAAAGAATGTTTGGGATTTCCATCCTTTAAGGATCCGTGGAACTATCTACATACATAATATAATACACTACATAAATAATGTCTACAGTAAAGTAAAACATCAAAATAGCGTTAAGGCGTTACCCATATCTCCCTTCACAAATTTTTATATAAATGTCGCAGTCTATACAGATTCTGCAAACACCACCCATATGTGGGCTATCAGGGAGTACTCCATAGGTATGACACAAAACAAACTCGTAGAAGGCTCGATAAGGCTTGTGAACCTGACACTCGAGGCAATCCCAGGGTATATATACCAATTACATCCGGACTAGTGGTAATGCATAATAGCTACTACCGCCCACCTCGGAACACACTCCCATAATCAAAATCAAGGGTGGCCACCAAATCTATCGCAAAGTCAAAATATAGCATCGAAGAAATGTGCCCGATAAGAGGAATGACCTCACTTGGCCCGGTATAGCTTCTGTTTCAGCCACATCAAGCTGACTCACGAGAGTCAGGGTCATGTAAATACCTCATACAGAAACGTTCGCCAAACCATCCTACTTCATTTCTGGAATCTCCACTATGTACACAATTGTTAAAGTGGTTTTCGATATTGCCAGAGTATGACAATATCTGATCCCCGTTTCTTTAACAACTAAACGCTTATTTCACACTGAATGGTTCTTTAATATTTCCCAAAACCAATTCATACTGATATCAAAAAATCATATTCACTTCAAAATCATATCACTTTTGAAATCATATTCACTTCAAAATCATATCACTTTCGAAATCATATTCATTTTCAAAATCATAACACAAAATAGGTTAAACCGTCATATCAAAATATTCGCATTTTAAATCAATTAATCTAAATCAAAACGGTTCCAACTTTAAACATTTCGAATATTGAAAGTAGTTTATATACTGGAATAGTTATACATTAAAAATAGTTTATATTTTAAAAAATAGGTTATAGATTGAAATAGTTTATATATTAGAAATAATTTATATATTTAAAATAGGTTATAGATTGAAATAGTTTATATATTAGAAATAGTTTATCTATTAAAATAGGTTATATATTAGATAAATATATTAATTTAAACATTTTGAACTTAATATATTTTATTTTTATTAAATTTTATTAAATTAAATATTATACTATGAAAAGGTTAATAAACTTATAAGTAAAACCTTAAAATTTACATTTTAAAACTTAACTTATAAATTTAGAATTCTTAAACAAATAATTTTTTAAATCTAAATTTTACATATATGTTTAAAAATAAAATCTTTATATTAAATTTAAAAATCATTTTCCTTTTTTCGACACACGTCTTTTCAAAATTTCAGAAATCGCTTTAAAAATTAACCAACGATGTCCATATATAGTTTTCTATAACGAACCGGAATTTTCGACCCCGAAAATTCCATATAGTTAGGAAAAAGAAGAAAAGAGATAGAAGAAGAAACAGAAAACGAGTCACAGAATCTCACATCCGCAGCGGATCAAAATATAATATCAAATAATAACAGTTATACAAAGGAAAACTGTATTAGTTAATTTACATCAATACATCAGAGTTACAACATTTACACAGATAGTGGAAAGTTAAAATTAACTTGTTCCAGATAAAAAATAATAATACATAGCGGAATACTCCATATGTTCCTGCCATCCAGATCGCCTCCTGAGCTCCAGAACGTCCTAAACTAGAAATTTATAATACTCGATCTGACCCGAGCATTACATCAAAGTAACAACTGAGTCAGGCTGGAAACCAGCGTGAGTAAACCCATCTAACATGAAATACTAATGCATAAAACTATTTAACCCGGCTAACTCGTACCTTATTATGAGTTCTTAACTTATTACATTCAATACTTCATTCAAAAATCCACCTTTAAATACCCTTACTTAGTTTCAATGGTCGAGTTCACTTAAATTATTTCATTCCAGCCTATTAATTACACATATCAAATCTATAAAGAATTATAGAAGATTTCAAATTGAAGTGATTTTGGGTATTTACTGATACCCGAACCCGATCTCTTCGAGTCCCATGTCACTTATACAGCAATTCAAACCGATAGATAAGCACATTATCACTGTTCAACCCAATCATATCACAAAACATTTCATATTTGAAATATCAAATAATCCAAGGCATTCAATATCAGTCAATCATTCATAAGCAAGATTAGTTAGATATATAATTCCTAATTTATTTAATTAATCTCCAATTAAATTAATCACCAACTTTAATCACTTAGATTACCTTTAAATCATGCCTACTTAACATTAATTAATTACAACCCAAATAATTAATTATCATCTTAATTAATCATCCTTGATTAATTATCCTTTAATTACATTAAGTAATTAACCCTCAATTAATTACACAAATTAATTATCCTTATTCCAAACACATTAATTAACCTTTGATTATTTCCATTAATTAATTAACTCTAATTAATTATATTGACCCTTAATTAATTAAATTAATTAATTATTCTATAATCACTTATATTGATTAATTATTCTTTAATAGATCACATTAATCAACCCTTAATTATTTCCATTAATTATATTAATTAAGATCCTCTAATTACTTTATTAATTAATTATTCCTCTAATTAATTTAATAATTAATCTTTAATTAATCACATTCATTAATCAACTTGATTAATCATATTCAGTAATTAACTATCCTTAATTACTTACATTAATTAATTAACTCCTTAATTAATCATATTAAATAATTATTTAATTAATTACATCAAGTAATTAATCCTTAACTACTTCCACTAAGTAATTATCCTCTAATTACTTTCCATTAAGAAATTATACTTTGATTATTAATCATTAATTAATTAACTCTTGTTAATTTTATTAAGTGATTAACTTTTAATTAATTTCACTAATTAATTATCTTTAATAAATCTCATCCTTAAATAAAGATAATTTCTTTATCTTCAATAATTACTTATTAAACTTCATTAGAAAATATTAAGAAATCAATTTCATATTTAAGAATATATGATCTACTTTAAAAAGACAAACAATTTAACATTTAAATTTCAACATTTAAAATCTTTGAAAACTTTTCAAAATTTTTAAATAAATTCTTATTCTTAAACTTAATTATTATATCTTTTAAAACTTATCTACTTCAAATATATTTTCAAAAACTTTGTAAAACCTTTATCTTTGGAAACTAATTATTTCCCATAACTTTAAAACTTGTTTTTAACTTTGTTTTTAAACTTGTATTCTTTTAAACTTGAAAACTTAAATTTTCTTTAAGATTTAAACCTGGTAATGTTTCTTCAGAACTTAAAACTTGGACATGAATTTTCAAATTTTTTAAAACCTGAAATTTAAACTTGTTTACTAAATCTAAAGCAAACTCGGGATTTACAAACAATATCCCGAGCTAACCCCAAAATTCCTGAGGCATCCACTCTCGTTCCTGCTTTGAGTCAACACACTAAAACAATCGTGTACGACTGGAGACATAACTGTAACAACCCGCATATTTTATGATTTGTATATTTAGAATGTTTAATTTAAATATAGCATCATTAGTCGGATTTAAGTCCGAAAATGTCACTGTTTCGTAAAATAACAGTTGAATTAGTGAAAAGACAATGTGGATAGTGCTATACGGGAGTATCTATTTGAATACACAGTCAAATAGATATTCAGACGTCTGAAATTTCCAACTCAGACGTCTGAAATTGCTCGAGTTCAACCTGAGAGGAAATAGGCTAAAATTTGCCATTTTCAGACGTCTGAAATGAATGATTCAGACGTCTGAATATTGTACTGGACAAAATTTATTTTTTCCAGATTCAGACGTCTGAATTGGAAATTTCAAACGTCTGAATGAAGAATGAAATTAAGATTCAACAATTGGGACTCGAGACCAGTTCCATTGAATCCAAAATGGTGTTTGCGACCTTTTTAAGTATAAATATTGATATGTTTAGAGTTAGCTAGAAATTCGACATTTTCACTTAGGGCTTTGGCTTTGGGCATCAACCCATTAACCCCAACTTAAGACTCTAGCTCAACCCCCACTCCTCTTCATCATTTCACTTTCATTTCCTAACACTCCAAGCTTTGATAAAAATGGGGGAAGAGAAAAAGAGTTAAAATTCCTAAGACTTAGTTCCATTGAAAATCCAAGTTCTAGCTCCAAATTCAAAGAGAAGCCATTGGTAAGCATCCTCTTCTTCTTCTCAATCTCGATCTCTCTTCAATTTCATAAATTCCTAAACCCTAACTTAGGAAATGTTTTTCTTTCAATCTTAGATTCAAGCTTCTTGGGTTAGAATTGAAGAGTGATTGTTCTTGCCTTACTTTATAGCTTCTTCTTCTTTGTTTTTGGGCTTAAAGGTGAGATTTTATCTCACATCTAAGTCTATAACTATCTTTGATTATTAGATATGAATTCCTAACAACGTTACATGTTCATTTGATTTTGATTTGGACTGATTTGGTGAATATCCCAATTTTTGATTTTTAAGTCAAAATTTGCGAAAACCCTTTATGGATGTTTGAATCCTGTTTTTGAGGATGCATCGAAGAGCCTATAGGGCTGGGTAGTCATTTGGCGTAAACCCCTCGCGATCGTCACTCATCCGATCGCTTCCGATATGATTTGGCCATCATTGGCCTAGGCAAAATATTGCCCAGAGCTTCAGTTTCAGACGTCTGAAATATCATATTAAGACGTCTGAATCTGCTTATCTCGGCCCAATTTGCCTACTTTGTGTGGGTTTTCGATTTTAATCGATTCATGTTTAATCGATTTCTTGTTATCATTTATTATTGACTTTGATGACTTCTTTTCGGAATTTTTGAGAATATCCATTTGATGGATTCGATATCGATTTTTATGGCTTTGATTCACGCCTTCGAATGTGAACCTTTGGTGATTGGTTGTTTCTACAATCATTTTTGTGATTTGTGATTTCTAAATACAAAGGTTTCTATACTAGTAGTAAATATTCAAACTCTTACGCAAAGATGATTTCAACTCTATTTTCAATGATCAAACTCGTTTATAAAACCGTTTTTTTTTCAATCTACTAGCATACACAAACCTTTACCTCATTCGTTCGAGAAATCCAATTAAACGACTTTGCAAAACAAGTGATATGAAACGCTTGTGTTTGCTTTGTCGGTTAATTCTTAGACTCGTTCGATTGAAACTCCTGTGACAACTTTCGATTGGAGACTTACAGTTTGTTCGTAAATATTTAAGTTAAGCCAGTGGTTATGGGACATGAAGCTAAACTCATCTATGTACTAGCTTAGTGTAATTGACACTTCTTGATGATCGATGATGATCACTTTGTGATTTAGACTAGCAATGCGCGATGTCTCTTTGTCTGCGAGGGAGACTAAACCCCGTTTCTGTGGAGCTTCAGCTCAATTTCGTGGGGTAGCGACCCACGGTCTTCGGACCGTTTTGTGGAGCTTCGGCTCAAAATTAATGGTTAGCAACCATGGAATAGCTTTCCGTTTTGAGATACACGTGTTGGTGAGTTTTCATGCTCCCGTTTTGTGATAGGCCTCCCCCTTTTTTGTGATTTCTGGATTTCTATTGATGATTTCTAGAATTTGTGTTTCACCAATTTTTGTGATTACATCGATAAGTTTTATCAATATCAGTGCATTGGTGATTTTGTGTTTCAACAACTTTTACGATTGGCATTGATATATTTGCCAATATTTGTGGTTTGGTGAATAAAGATAAAGAATATGACATTCTTTTTTGTGCTTTGAGATTTCTTGAGATATTGTATGATTTTAGTTGTTGTTAGATGTATACTTTCACAGTATGGCATTGTCGTTATCATATGTTTTTTGTCATATCTCTTGAATTGAAGTATTTATATTCCTGGTTGTAATTTAATAGAATTGTATATCTTGCGGTGCCCCCACGCAGCGTGTCTCCCCGTGCGCAGATACCGGTGCTTCTGCTTGAATCCTTATCTGGGATCATCATTAATCTGACTTTTGTCCAACTACATTAGATTGGTAGTCTTTGTTGTTATACATTCGAGATAGAGACTCCTTGATGTATACATGCACTTTGTGTAGCACTTATATCTATTCTTTTGTGATACTGTGGATCTTGTTTGGCCATTACTCTGATATACACTTCTATATGTTATATTCATATCTATTTCCGCCTTTGTGATATGGATATCTGTGACTGATTTGTGTTATGCTTATTTCTATATTTGTTTCTGAAGATTATATATAGCCATTATGTAGTAGTTTTGAGTTTGTATTGGTATGTCGGATTTCCTCTTGAAATGAAATGCATGTTAAACTATCTGACATATCGGTGCTAGCACAAAGCAATTACACGGATGGTCGCTCCTCAACAGCCATATTCTTCGTGCTAGTTGACGGCATTACTCCATAGTGTCCTTGGCTAGCGTGGGTATAGAGGTGGGGCATCACAATAACCTTCTTCCCTAACATTAAACATCGCCAGAAATCCAAAGTGAAATCGTGCACGTGCACGACGATTCCACGTCACTCCGACTATTCCTCTGATCGTCGACCAACTGCCCACGACCTCGACAAGCTACACAATCATCCAAGTCTATTTTCTAATTTATACAGTTTAAATTAATTGTTTTATTCTATAATTTAAGTCTATTTTTAAGCAAGTAGATGTCGAGAATTTCTAGTATGAATGGAAATGATGTTTTGGGAAAATATTGGCGATCGCGTGGTTTGGAAATGATGGTATCACGGCTGAGGGTTGCTTGAAGGTCAGTGGATCTAGCAAAAATGGTAGAGGGATTTTTAATGCATCGAGGTGACTTGTCTGAGTCAAACTAGGGTTTTGTTAACCGGTATAGTCGTTGATGTTCATCGTGTTTAAACATCATCAAGGAAGCTTCAGAGGCGATCGCATGTGGGGGAAAGGATAGAGGGGGGTCTGACGTTGCTTTGGCTAGAGTGGCAGGATTTCAGGAGGTCAGATCATCGACATCGAGGCAAATTCTTTGGAGGATGTTGGGTTCCAGTACTCGATCAAATCGCTTGATTTTGGGTTTTGGCAAAATTTGCGGTTCTAGGTGTTTGGGAAGATAGTAGGCGACGTCGACGACTCGTTGAGAGGATCGGTGATGGTTGGAGGTCGACAGGCCAGTCGTGCACGTGCATGAAGTATCGCATGTATCTGATGTTGGGAAGAAAAGGTGGTTCTCGTGGTTTGTCTCGAAGTCAGGTGATGAATGTCTCGGGAATTATAATCGTTTATCTCGGGTCTGTTGATTTTAATATTAAAACAGTTCTAAACTTTAAAACCAACCAAGTTTATTTTGAAACAATCTTGTTAAAACCAGTTTTCTTGTAAATGATTGATGTTTGTCTGATTGTTTGATAAATAAGAATTGTGTAACTTGCTTTAATTCAAATTAGTCATGTTAATTTAAATGGTGTAATTAATTAGTTGATTAAGAAAGTAAAATTTGTTTTGATCTTAAGTTAACTCATATATTAATGATAAATTATTTTCAAAGGTTTATTAAATGAAAATTTAATAATGTGATTAAGTGATTAATAAAGATAAATGATTTATCTTTAATTTATTAACAACTTGAGTAATTAAAGGATCATTTATTAGGTAATTATTTAAAGGTTAATTACTTTAATGTAATTAAAAGTTGATTAATTGATGTGATTAAAGGTTAATTTATGTAAGTAATAAAAGGTAATTAATTACTTAAAAATAATTACTTAATTAAAAGTAGTTAATTAATGATTAAAGTTGATTTATCAAGTGATTAAGATTAATTTGTGATTTATTAAGTGATTAGGAATAATCAATTATTGTAATTGATTAAAGAAAATTAATTATAAGATAATTAAATAATTAAGGGTTAATTATTTAATGATTAAGGGTTAATTATTTAATGATTAAAGGTTAATTATTTTATAATTGAAGGTTGATTAAGTAATAATTAAAGGTTGATTAATTAATAATTAAAGGTTGATTAATAAATGATAATTAATGATTAAGGTTTGTAATTAATTAATATTAAATAACCAGGATTAGTAGTTTATTCATAAGTAATTAATCTAATTTAAATTAATCAGATAATTAACTGATCTTACTTATGGATGATTGAATTCTATTGAATATTAAATTATTTGATATCCCTGATATGTGATGCTCTATTTTGATTTGAGCTATGATGAATGTAATTTATTTATCTGCGATAAATGTAATTTATTTATCTATGATGAATTTATATTATTGATCTATGAATCTGTGAATGAAGATAAGCGTTATAGGATTATACCGCTTATCAATATTGCGGTGTTTGGATTGTGATGATTGATGATGTCACACTATTGTGTAAAACCCCTGGACTACACCACACACACACAAATATGGATTTCACGAGGAAATCGGTTAAGTCATAGATATTTGAATTTAATTCAAAATGGTTTTAAAAGTTGAATTTTGAATGCAAAAATGTTTTTTTGGAAATGGAATCAGATATGGAAATCTTTTGAAAGGGAAGTTTTGAAATTAAAATTTAGTTAAAAATATTATTTGAAATTATTTTGGAAATGATGGTTTGAAAGGTTTATACTATATATAATATATACGTATGTATGTATTTAAAACTATTTTAAATAAAAAATTTGGGAATTTGAATTTAATTCAAATTAGAACTTGCCGATGATACGGCAGTTCGTTGATTTTCTGGTTTATACTTAAAAGGCTTTAACTTGAGAAAATCGGATTTTCCCGAAATAAAAACTCTTGATTTTCAAATAATAATAGCTTTCATATAAAGAAAGGATTTTCAATTTTTGTTGAAAGGATTTCAAGCTGTATGATTTGAATTATAAATAGTTTTGAAAGCTTTGTTTTCAAACAAAAGAGGATCTCAAGGATGGATCCTTTGTTTAAATATTATGAATGAATCTTTGGAAATGATTTTAAAAACTATGAATTGGGTCTTTGATTTAAAGATTGTATGAGTTAATCCAATTTGAAAGGGAAACTGTTTTGAAAGCTATAAAAGAATCTTTGCTAAAGATTAGTGAACTTTGTTTCCAGAACAAGAGAATCTTACAGGTGTATCTTTTGTATAAAAGATTTGAATTGTAGCTATGAATTAATCTTTGTGAAAGATTGGTGAACTTTGTGAAGTGAATCTTTTTGTTTAAAGATTTGAAATGGTAATTTGTTTAAACCATTTGAAAGAAAAAATTTGGGTAATAAGTTGGGACTTAACTAAGATTCCATATATCCGTACGTTTTTAAATGGGGCATTTCACTAGAAGGACAATTTTGTAGTCCAATTAGTTTCTAGGACATACATCCACAGAAATTAATTTCAAGGCCAAAGTCAGCAGAATAATTACTTTTAAGGACAAAATCAGCAGTCCAATTACTTTTAAGGACATAATTTCATAGATTTTTAGGTTTTAGAAACTAATTATTTATTTTCTGTCCTTAAAAGTAATTATTTCAGTTGTGTGTCCTAGAAACTAATTGCATTTGCTAAAGAGGCCCTTGTGGCTAATTTCCACTTTTTAAATATTGCGCTCATTATTCGGTTTAGCCGGAAGAGGACTTTGTGTCACGAAATCCATTCCGAATAGTGAGACGACGTTATGGACTGCATTTGAAGACTGGTGGTAAAGAATGGATATTTTCGAAAGCGAAAAGATTACCTGTCGAATGTCTCTGCACCGACTGGTCCCCAGTATAGAGATTTGATCACCCTTTGTGATGGGGAGTCCGAACGTGATTAGGGATTATCCGGATTTGCAAGGGCTTCTTTTGAAGTGCCTTCGGTTCTATTCGAACTCGGAACAGACTTGTATGGCTATATGTCTTACATTACACTTTGAGATGTAAAGCTGGTTTCTATCAAATACATTTCTGTTTGGTGGCAGAGAATTTATTCTCTTAGCTTAACACCCTTCTCTAAGACGTATGAGTCGGAAGTTATGTAGTTGATGGTTATTAGTGATACACTTCTAATTTGGTAATGTGGCATACGAAGTGCTGCTGATCATATGTTGATCAAAGCATGGCTTTTGTGTAAAGCATAGCTTTATGGACGTGACATCGTCGTACCTCACAACTCGGAATGGTCAAAACAGGAAGGATGCAGCAAGGTTATTTGGGGGTAGCGCCCCCAGAGGGTATGTCCATTTCCTTCTGGATAGAGGTGATATCATGATATGGATCCCAGATACTTAACCTATGTGGTTGCTACAAATTTATTACTTTGTGGTTGTTGCTTTGTGGTTAAGGATCCTCGGGTAAAGGTTAGTTACGACCGAGGGATGGCATACTTGTGCAGTAGTTACCTAGTTACAGAGGTAACCCGGCCTTGTGTTGGCAGAGATCCGGTTAGGTTCTCGGGTCATCCCTCCAGAGGCGTACCCATGTGGACCAGGAAGTTCCTTAGCCTGACCATTTGTAGGAAATCCAATCACCAATACGTGCCTTGTACGGTTTTAGTTGTAGAACCTGCCATTTAACATGGTAGCTATAGTAGGCGTACTATAATGGTACGTATGCTGGCTAAGATTAATATTATACTTGCAAATGTTTTCCACTATGCACTAATAATAATATCAAATAGTTTTCGCATATTAAACATGTTTGACTATCATAAGGAGAAATCTCCCACAAATGTGCGATTGCATTGTGTGTGTGCCGGGAGACCTTATGGTAGTTTCATTTTCCAAAAGCATAGCGGATTTCAATTTTAAATGCTTTTGCTGTTTTGTTTTCAAAAAAACTATTTTTGTTTGCTCATACCAGTCCCATGACTGACCTGGAGTTTATTGTTCCCTTTCTAAACTCTGGGTGCCCATAATTTTCCACACGGGCAGTCTAGAGTTAGATTTTTGGATAATCAGCTGATAGATGTAGATTTGATATATTTATCTGGATCGGCGATCACATTTGTTTCACTTCAACATTCGGATTGACCTTGCTTAATTCAACGTGATGATGATGGCTCGAGCTTGTGGTTTGGATATAAATGCTTTTGGATTGGAGATTTTCTGGAGCATTGGATTGGAATGCAATTTTGGACACTTTCTTTTTCTCTTGGAGATCAAGTTGGAGATATCTTTCCGTTGTTGTTTTTGTTTTTTTCACTGTTGTGTTGTATCTCTATTTGTATTAATGTGTTGTATCAAATATTGCATAGCAATAAAAGTTATTCTTTTTCTTCCGCTGCGTTGTTCTACTTAATGTGTTATAAGATCCGGTGAACCAGATTCAGCATTTGAATCTACGGCATTCAAATGTGGATGATGTATTTGGTGCCAATTTTCGAAGGTCGAGCCAGGGTCGTCACATTCGGTATCAGACCTGAAGGTTGAGTAAAAACTTTAGCTTGGAGGTATAACACATTACGTAACTCAATAGAGATAGAGTTACAAATACCCTAGAATGAGTATATCCCCAAGATATCCGTCCGTACGCCTTAGTAAATTCTCTTACTATCCACTGACAGTAAGTGTGAGTGCAAGAAGAGGACGAGATAGGGGACAGGGGTGTACCACTACAGATGGTCAATGCCCTGTAACAACAAGGAAACAATCTTTTTTCTATCAGTCTCCTTTGATCCTCATTCACTTTCAATTCTTTGATGGCTTCGTGGCAGACGTGGAAACAAGCTTTGGTGATGATGGCCCTACGAATCGTGTAGACAAGTTCCTATTTCATATTCTCTTCATCGGTTCCCTATCATTTTTTTGTTTTTAAACTTTAATGAATTTGAAATTGTATTTAAAATAAATTGGTCAACAAAATATGAAGATAGATTAAATTTTTATTGATAAAACGATTTGGGTAAAAACCAAATTTGGAAATTTTGTTGTGATCTCTTGTGTGGCTCCAAGTCCGAAGAGGGACAAGCGGGTGTATACTTTGAGATACTCCGACCTGAGTTTGGAATCTATGCCAAGTGTCTGAGAATTGTATAAAAAAATTTATCCATTTGTCTGTTCTTTTGGGTCCCGATATATTCTAAGAACGGTTAGTTATCCCTTTGAACTAACCAATGCTCCTACATATTTCGTAGACCGGATGACCCGAGTATTTTGTGAGATATTGAATAGAATAGTTCTTGTATCTATTGTTGATATTCTGATTTGGTAAGCCAAATATAGAATAGATATTCGGTTTGATCTGGTAAACATTTATCCATCTGTTCTTTATTGTCTCCCTGTCTAACAAATTTCAAGGACGAAATTTTCTTAAGGGGGGAAATTTGTAACGATCCCATTTTTTAAGCCCAATTTGATTTAATAATTAATTTTATTTTAGAATTTAATTGGTAAATTAATTGGTAAATTAATTTGAATTTTCCAGAACAAGTAAAATATGTGTTTGATTTTAGATATATTGCAAATAGAAATTTTGGTTTTGGAAGTTCAAGGATAAATATTTTATAAATAAATTTGATTTAAAATACTACATTTTAAATTAGTAAAAAAAATTGGGTTCTAATTATATTAAATAGGCATTTCGATTTGGAAGTATGATTTAAATTTACTATAATAAAAGGGTATTTAAGGATTAAGTTTTAATATATATGTTTAATTATTAATGTGTAATTAGTTTTAAATCATTTTCTTCAAAAAGTTGTGTGTATATACCTAAATATAAAATAGGAAATAATAAATACATAATACATATATAAATATAGTTTGAAATTATAAGTTATTAATAAATTTAAAAGTAAGGGTTTAAAATATAAAAATACATTATCTATGACATTTGTAAAGAAAATAGATCATGAGGTTAATAAGTGTTAATAATGTTGCCATGCAAATAATACAAGTGTCAAAAAAAAATTAATTTTCTTTTACTTTTAAAGATAATGGGAAAAAAAGACTATATAAACCACTATAACCCATCTCTTCTCATTTCTTTGGTAATATTCAAGACTAAAACTAGAAAGTTAAACTAGAAACAACGAATCAAAAACGAAAGTAAAACCTCTTTTCAAGAATCAAATACCATCTTCACTTGAATCAAACCTGAGTAACAACATCAGGTTCAAGCAAAGCAAACATATGGATTTAATTCAAAATGAAAGCAATTCAAAATCAAACATTCTTCAAACCAGATCCAGATTCAAAATCTGTTTTCAACTTTAACCTGAGCAACATCAGTTTAAATATCAAATGCTAATTCCAGTTCCAGGATCAAAAGTCCGGTTACCTGTCTTCAAAGCTAGGTGAGCAAACTGACATGTTCTAGTTTGAATCTGGATATATTTTGATGATTGTGATGTGGTTGTTATGAAAAATGATAATATATCTGTGTGTGTATGTATATGTGTGTGTGTGCGTGCATTGTGTGAATTGTATTATGCATTCCCATATATGTATATATGTATATACTCTGTTATAACAAACCCAAAAATCCACCATAGAAGAAAGAAAAAAAATTATATCTTCATGTTTAAAACATTTCAGACTATGATTCCTGAAAGAAAGTTGTTTATAACAATGTGAGGTTATTTTAAAAAAATATTAGGAAAATATTTTGAAAATAACAATTTACAATAAAATCAATACAGATAAATAGGCACAAGGAAGAAGTTGCAAAAAAAATTAGTCTCAGGGACAACAAGATTATTTTTTAGTCTGAAGGACACTTTTTAGTGTAAATTGAAAATGATAGTTACAACTATCATTCTGTGATTTACACTAAAAAGTGTCCTTCAGCCTAAAAAACAAACTTCTTGTCTTTGAGACTAAATTTTTCTCTAACTTTTTTCTTGAGCCTAAAAACCCCAAATCAATATATATCAGCAAAAACGAACATTTTAATTTTGAGATCTGGTTACATAATAATGTTTGTATTATGAAATAGTGATTTTAGAAACAGGTCTCGTGATGTAAGGACCCACTATTTTGTACCATTCAAATCCACAATAATCCACACATGTCAAACTTGAATACTTCAAAGCAGTGGATTGTTAAGAAATTTGGAGCAAATAAAATCATTCACAGAATCACAGACATAGAAATATCAGAATACTCGCAGCGGAAATAAAATACCATAGTAGTTCATGAAGCTACTATATACATACTCTCAAAACATATACAAAATCTCATAGTAAAATAGATACAATAGAAGTCAGGATACATAAACAACAATACCGAGACAAATACCGAATAGGAACTAACTGGAAGAAGTAGACGAATAGATAGACAGATAAGTCCAGCAAAACTCTAGCTCCAGAAGGTGAATCCAAAGCTGTGATTCTCAGGCTGACCCGAGCATAAAGTAAAACACAAACACTCGAGTGAGGACATACATACTTATACAGTGTAAACCAACTCAAGTGAACTGTAATAGCAATGCACAATAACTTAAAGGATGCTTGGGATCGCCCATCCTTTAAGGATCAGTCAAACCATCAATTAAGTAGTAATAAACACTATCCTAAAAATATCCATATTACAGTAAACAATGAAAATAAAAGTATTATTGTGACTAGGGTAGCGTAGAGATGCAGTAACCGCTCACCTCTAGCCATACTCTTAAAAGCAAAGGTGTGCATCAAACAATCACAAGGAAATCACATTTCACACAAAGCAGTGTACACGTGGTTATAAATTTCAAAATGATTTATAATTCCGAATTACAATCATTCATTTAAACCATTAAAAAGTGAAGTCGTTATTCCTTCAAATCAAATATTCAATTCCCAAAAATTTATCATTTTCTGAGTTCATTTATTCAGT
Source organism: Allium cepa (assembly GCA_030765085.1). NCBI lineage: Eukaryota > Viridiplantae > Streptophyta > Magnoliopsida > Asparagales > Amaryllidaceae > Allium > Allium cepa. The sequence goes on from CM060934.1 coordinate 290,199,867, forward strand.
TAAACACTTCAAATATTAAAAATTCAACCACAAATAAACTTTGATTTTAACCCTTTAAACCTTATAAAAATCATATTTTAACACTCAAAAATGTTCATTAAAATACCTTTAACTTATGATTTTTATAAAATAAATTTCCTATAAATAAAATCAAATTTTCAATAATTCACTTAATAAATTCAAGTGTACAATTTCCTATTCTTCACATTTTAACAAATTACTTAACACTTAAATTTTTATTACCATTTTCCAAATATAACTTAATTTCCATTTTATTTATATAACTTAAATTCCATTTTTAATTTCTTAACTGTAACGACCCGCTATTTTGGACCATTCAAATCGACACTAAAACCGTACATGTCCGACTTGAAAAATTCAAAATACCGAATTGTTAATTTAATTTGGCAAAACTTAAAATATACAGTAAATAAATCAAACACAGATCACAGACACAGAGTAATATAATGCAGCGGAATAGAAAAAAGATAGTAGTTCATGAAGCTACTATATACATCAGAGTTTAAAATAAAATACATCAGAATCTCTTGAATACAGAAAAGTCTTCAGTACGAGCCGATGACTTCTCTGAACCAGTCAATCTAGAAAACTGAAAGCTGAAACGATAGTTGGATCTCCAAATGAAGCTCCAATCTCCAAAGGTGAGTCTCTAATGCTGTATTACTCGGTCTGACCCGAGCGTAAAGCAAAACACAAAACACTCGAGTCAGGATTAACATTCTTATATCAATAAATCCAACTCAAGTGAAATATCAACTGAAATACAAATAACTTAAAGGATGTTTGGGATGACCATCCTCTAAGGGTCCATAGAACTATCTACAGGGTAGAAATATACACTATTACATCGTGGTCATTCACTTAATTTATACTTCAAACCCAAATGTCAAATTCACTTCGAATAATTATATTTCCCAAATAGTATTTATATATATTAAATGCTGTATATGGTAAAGCACTTGCAATTTCCTTAACTTAACAAATCGTTCACATCAACCTGACCTTTCCATTTAAATTAAATTCAATCTCAATTATAAATCTCAAATCTGGATTTGATATCCTAATTACCCTTTCCATTTCAATATGTTTCCATACTTTAAGTATTTAATATTTCCCCTAAATTTCCCAATCTAGTTTTCTAAATACAAATTTCCAGATTTCGTTCAACCTCAATTTCCATTAAATTCAATTAGTTATCTACATAACAAATTCAACTATCTTGGTCCCAAATACATATCAAATTTCTAAACCATTTAATTACAATACAGTTCATGGCTTAAATACTTAGATGTTAAATTTAACAGTTTCATATAGATTCTTGGTTTTTACATCATTATTATTTAGTTTGAACCTTCCCTTATTCAATACCATTTTAGTGACTTTAAATTACATCTTTCTCAAGATTTCTCAAATTTTATTAAACGTGAAATATCTCATTCGATAAATTTCAAATTGATTTAAATAAATAAATCCTTATCTAAACATCATTTTACAATAACCCAAATTTATCTCCCAATCTTAATTGTTCAATATTATTGCAAAATTTTTTCCGAATAAAATTTACATAGATATTTATCATGATTTATGTATTAAATCAAATCTTCGATTAAACTAGACATAATTCTCTATCTTTATCATTACCCTTTATACATGTATTTAAGAATTTACATTAAATAAGACCATATATTTCTTATCACATAGTCAAGTGTTACAGATATTATCATTTCAATCCGTACACTGAATGTATAGGGTGGATAGCATTTCAACCCGTAATTCCGAATTCAATTAAATGGAAACTACTTGGGTCTATCTTTTCAACCCATTTCAATTCAAAACAAACATAACAAAGGGAACTTGCAGTGATGACAGGGATGGTGTCAAAGTAAATAAACAGGCAATAACAACAATCAATAACAATTCAATAAATAAATCAAATAACCCCGAAATAATCGTATTAATTCGCATTGCTATTTGTATGATTACTTCTAGAATCTACATTATCATTTCATGTAGATTAAAGATTATTACATTACAGTTTTTCACTTGTCGTTCCTTTTTAAATTTCAGTTTTAAACTACAACAATTAATCCAACTACGTTCAAAAGATTTAAAGTATAAAATTTTCTATTTCTACGACAATTAAAGGGTCAAATTTAACTAATCAAATTTACATATGTCGGGGTCAGGTTTTAATAAATTAAGGTCCATCATATATAATCCGTTTAATTTGTAAACTATACTACTCAAATTAAACTAGCAACTAGTTATCACTTAACAATAAAAATTAACATCCAATTTAAACAACAATCAATCAAACAATCAATTATTAACCAATCTGTATTAGTATCACATAAATAATTAACTGATAATGGTGTCAGGTGTCATAGGTGAACAGATACAGACAAAAGTAGTCATAACAGTAAAACAACTAACAGCAGCATATTTCAATTGTCGTTTCAATTGCAATCAAATTTAATAAATAAAAGAACGTTAATCGTGAGTGATTGCTCACCTTTCGAGGCTAGAGAGATGGACAACGAAGATGATTTGAGTTACGAATCAAACGAAGAAGATCGGCACGAATCCGACGATCAGGGCTGATAACGAGAAACGATGAAAAAAAATCAGAATTTGGTCGACGATGATACATTCGAACGAATAGTATATTATTTTAACCCATATCTCAACCCAATATCCAAACACAATTAAAATTTTGGATCTTTATAAGAGTATTCTTTTATATAGTATTAAAATCTATATTCATTTATCATCATAAAATTTCTGTTCAATATGTAAGGGTAATGTATGGGTTTCATATATGCTTATCTTTATATTTAATAATATGCAGACTGCAAAACCAATGCAGACCCAATACTATAAATAAATGTATTGAAATAAGATGAAGCTTTAATACATGTGTATCAATAACTATGCAGACAATTTATAACAATTTACTAAGCTAAAATACGCAGCTATATTTATAAGCAGTGTATACAAAAATAAAATAATATATATGGGAAAAATTTAACATAAAAGGTGCGTATACCATTATAGCCAATCACTCTATAAGCCTATTTGTCTAACAACATATATCTACACGTTATACTATACTTTGGACTAGCATAAGTATAACAACGTGACATATGCAGGCAACAACCAAACGTACAGGTTCTCCTTAACTAAAATATGCGAACCACTACTGATTTAGCAACAATGAACGTGATAACTAACCCAAAGCAAGACTCTCGAAAATATGATCTGTAAACGTACGAAATAAATATACTTGTTAAAACATATACATACGTACTCTTCAGTATAAGTTATCATACCTTATGCACACAACTTCATAATCACATACATTACTCAGTAATACTATATATAACCATATAGACACTTTAGCCATATAAATGTGTTGTAAAACATAATTGAGGCCTCTTCTAAAATACAATATATTATAAACAAATATATAACATCATACTGTAACCAACACAAAAAAAATGGTAATATAAATATAACTGGTTTATAAAACTTAAGTAATCAACAAAAATATGGTTTGTAAAATTATAGATATATAGCACTTACTACATAAATACAATAGACAGATCAATAGCTTTATAACTGCAATATATCAACATATATATTATCACTAACATAAAGGAAACTGTTGTATATATACATACCAGAAAAAAAAGAAAAAAATAACTCACGAAATTTACAATCTATACAAACAGACACCTATAAGCTATATTTGAAAATATAGTATTTGAAATGTATTTATAAAACAAACTATTTAACAACTTATAATATATGTAAGCAATCATATAACTATATGCAGACCAAACATATGTCAAATAGCCAACCATTTCATTTAAACACCACACTTATGAACCAGCGAAACTATTTATATAATAACCCATATTAAAGTAACCAGTATATTTAAAGCCTAACTGGCAGACACACAATTATTTTTTTTTTCTTTTTAACGTTCAAAAAAAATGCATAGCCTTTGTATAGCTTCTGATTACACTAACATACCAATACAACTAGCCTATTATTGACAAAAAAATATATATATAAATCAATATCCTGACATTGCGTTTTGAAAAGAATAGCCTAGCCTAGTATGAACAATGAAATGTAACAGTTCCTATAATATGATATACTATGTAATTATATCACCTCATTCAAACAGGTTATTATAAGTAGGCAAGGTTCTAGGCCACTGTACATATGTATATTCAACTGATAAATTTTGCAACTTATATGCAAGTTTATATATATATATATAAACAGTCAACAAAGAAACAATTTCATAAACTTACATATTTATAAACTTCATAAACTTTAAACATTTATACTAACAGATAATATGTTTTAATCAAAGTATATACTTACATATCTTTCATAGTTCATTGTGTATATTTTTTTTTTTTTTTAAACAACAAACCTTTATAATATATAACAGTATAATTTATACTATGTATATACTAACCGAAAATATGGGCTTTAAGCGGACCCGGGAAGAAAAACGAGCATGGGTAGGAGCTTGGCAAGGCTCGAACAGTGGTGGACAGAGGCTGCTCAGGGAAGTCGAAGCAAGGAGGAGGGGAGGAGGTAGGCTGTGGTTCGGTGAATGGTTTGTGGGCCTCGGCTATCGGCATGGGAGTGGGGTACGGCTGTAGCGGAGACGGGTGATGAGGGGTCGGTGGAGACGATGGCCGAAGTGGCGTGGTGGGCCTTGGCTGCAGTGGAGGAGGCGGACGCAGGCTCCGCTGGGTGGAGAAGACGTAGAGAAGGGGGGAAAGAAGATTGAGCAAAGTGGGAAGGTCTGGGAAAATGTTTGAAAGTCATGAAGATGTGAGGGGAGCAAGAGACATGTAGCTACAGGAAGAAGGAAAGCCAAACGAATGTATATAACAGTGATAATATGAGTGGTGAAAAGACAAGCAGCAACTGACCGTTTGGAATAAATAAATGTAACATAAATAAATTTACACGATGGGATGGAATGGCTACAGGCATGAATAAAAGAAGAAGAAAAATAAATATACAAGGGAAAGGAGAACAAGTAACAACAACCAGTGAGCTAGAAGGACACGTTTTCATATATAATAATAATGTAGAGATGTCTCTAACAAAAGTTACAGATAGAAGAAAGGCAAGTGAATATATATTTAAAACGTACACAATGCGATCAGTCATCCTAAAATTTAGCTGAAGAGTTACGGCAATAAATCTTGTAAGATGGGAAATAAATAGAGAAGGAGAAGAGTCCGCGTGCTCTGATTTTGCTAAAATAAATTTCAATGTTTAAAATAATAGATGTTGGAATTTATTTCAAAAGCAATAGTAGGACCCTAGATTGATGGACATATAATTAAAGCAATTTATTATATTGCTTGGGATTCACGTTCAGATTTGAAAAGGCAAAGCAAAAACTAACTGTCACAAATTTATGGTACCGATACAACGTACCGTTTTATGGTTTCTGTTTCGTACCGGATACCAAAATACAGAAATAAATATACTATTGAGATTAGCACGACGAGACGATCTCAACGGTGTACAGATATCAGTGGTATGATCATCCGATCAAAAGTCGATTATCGGTACCAAAATGCTGCTAATTTGTCAGGAATAAGGTAAACGGAGCAGTAGACGTCCGAATTTGGAAAAACGACGAACTGGCATCTTGCTTAGAAGATGGTTTAGAATTTTTCTATTTAAAAAGATTTTTGGTTTTGAAACGTTTTATTTTCGTCACTTTTTAACTGATTTAATTGAAGTAAATTTACGCGCGAAATAAACTTCCATATTTTTGGACGAAAATTTACAGTTTGCTATGTTTACTCAGACGCATTCCGAATATTAACTTTTTATTTGCCATTTAATTTATTTAAATTTTTGCCAAAGTCAAATTAAATACGTAAATAAAACAATAAAATTTATTGAAATCTTACAGGTCGTTACACTCTCCCCCACTCAAAACTTTTCGTCCCCGAAAAGGAAGGAGGTAGGAGAATAGAACAACCAGGAATAAAGTAAATTGAAAGTCAAGGTTATATAATTTATTTAAACTATATAAATTTACTTGAACTATTCATTTGAAGCTTCATTTGCAATTATATTTTCTTTAATATTTAATACTTTTGAACTCCTTTTGAAAACAATTATTGACATTATTACTTATTTTTACAAGGACTATTGAAAATATTAAATCCAAAATTTATGAAATTTTAATTTATCTCAAGATACCTTCCAAATATTATCAATAAATTAATAATCTTTTTTTTTTTATGTTTTATTTAATTTAATAACTTCAAAAATATTTATACACTAGAATTTTATATTAAACAAAGTAGTATATAATTAGCCCAATTTTTTTTTAAAGGATAAATCCAACAGGTAAGGGAGGTAGATTTGAAAACAGAATCAAGGTGAATAAAAGCTGAGCAGATAAGGTAGGTTCAAAAGAAAGAATCGGGCACGAATTGCTAATTTACCAAAGGAATTTAAATTCCAAAGATTAATACATAATTTCTTTGTTGGGAAAATACCTTTTATAATAATACCTTTATAACAAGATACTGTTATATCAAAATAAATTTTCCTTTCGAAAATACTTTTATAACTCGATGTTTCAACAAGTTTATCCTCGTTCTTGCAGACTCTGGCCATGCGTTGATCAGGCGCAAAGCTAGAATTCTTCAAGTACTTAGTAGACTTGTTTCAACAACCAGTGAAAATACTTGAAAAATCTTTTAAAATCAGATATGGAAAGTACGATCCAAACAAACAATCAAACCAAAAACTTTTGTCCGATCATGGTTCGCAGATACACAATGGTTACGCCTGGTTCCCCCAGGAAACAATCCGTATCCGTAAGCTTTCACAGCCCTGCGAGTTACGCCATGATGACTAGTAGGGTGCAGGATACACAATGGTTACGCCTGGTTCCCCCAGGAAACAATCCGTACCCCCAGGCAAGACTCAGCCAGGCACTTGCGCTACTATTCGCGACCTACACAGATTGCAGGATACACAATGGTTACGCCTGGTTCCCCCAGGAAACAATCCGTACCCCCAGGCAAGACTCAGCCAGGCAATTTCGCTGTGCATTCACGAGAGAAAAAGAAACCGTGGGTTACGTCACGGTGGGAACACTCGAGTATTACATCCGGAAAACCGAAAATCAGAGAGAATAATATCGATAGAATGAATCCACGATGTGGCCACAAAGCGGATATCAAGCAGAAGGCACTTTCCATATCTTTACTTGGAAAATATATATCATATAGTACCTTTTTAAATCCCTTTCAAATATCGTACTTATATAAAGTCCATAATATATAGGATTCCTTTCTAAAACGAATACTTTCCAAATCAATAGTAGATCAAATCATACTTATATAGACTTTGATTATATAAATTTCTCTTTCCAAATTGAGTACCTTTCCAATTAGTAGATTTCAAATCACTTCCATACTTATACAAATCCATTTTATATAAGTCCGACCACTCCCAAATCAAGTGCTTAATTATATAAGGTTCTCAATTTCAAATCATTCAATATCACTTCAGTTTCAAAATCATATATGATTTCACCAATTTCTTCCAAATTAGATATCTTAATTTCACAGTTCCCAAAATAATAGGCTTATAAAATAATCCCAGTTTCCAAATTAAACTGATTCTAGTCAAACAAATTTATTTCCAACACCACCATATAAGTACTGGTTTTTTTTTTCTTTCAATTTAATTTCAAAGCCAAATATTTTTCAAAATCAATTTTACTCCAAAATGATTTCCAAATTTATAATTATCCCTTTGAAACCTTTTAAATTATTTATTTCTATTTGAAATATCCAATTTACCCTTTTGAAACCATTATTTAAAACTAAATTCCATATTAGTATAATTCAAAATAGTCATATTCATTTACTTAACAAAAGGTTTCAAACTTAAACATACAAAACTCAACTTATATGCTTTATCCAATATTTTATACTTTTCGAAATTTCTTAGCTTTAAACCTTTAAACCTTGATTTGGAAGTGCTCGAACCTTCAAAATAGTCGGTGAAATCACATTTCAAATCCAAGGTTGGAAATCCATTTTTTTATAAATGGGTCATTCTAAGTCAAATCGAAAACTCGAGGACTGAACACCGGTCTCATTTTATATTGTTTCAAATATATACATACATCTTTCGAAAATATCAAATTATACTTCGGAATTTGAAATCAAAACGGTTTTCCAAAATCACTCACATAGCGAAGCTATTAAAGTGGCCTCTCCCCCACTCTGAAACTCGAAAATCAATGTCGATGATGCGTGTACTCATCACCGAAATTATTTTCCAGCGACATAAGTGAGTTCTGGACTTCTATTTTCTTGAAAACTTCTTTGAAATTTCTTCAAATTTATTGGAATTCATTTGAACTTATTTCAAACATTTCTTATTCGGAAAATACTTTTAAATCGTATTATTTATATATGTTTTCCAAATCTTAAAACCAATTTCGAAATACCGGAATTTAATTCTCGAATTTCAAATTTAACACTTCAGTTATAAATCGTTTTTATATAATCAATTTCTTATAATTTTGTAATTCCTTTGAAAACTTTTTTTTTATATATAGAATGACATTTCTTTTTATATGTATGTATATAATCCTTATCAAAAATAATTTGTTTTATATATAGAATAAAATCATAGTTATCGGAATAATAATTTTGATATATAAAACAATTTCAAGAATGCAAACATACCCGATTTTCAAAGGATAACTTTGAGAATGGATCCCAAAACAGAGATAGAGATTTGAATTAGAGGAACTGTACACAATAGAATCCTGATTCGAAGATAGGCTCAAACCCAGATGAGAAAAACAAATTACAAAATAGAATATGGATATTCTTCTATAAATCGCGGGCGACCTTAACCGGTCAACCGTGACTTCAGGGATATGATCGATGCGGAATTCCCAAAGCAAATCAGCATTCGAACGCCAGAGATAGAATTCAGCATACCAAGATAAAACAGCATTGTAAACCGAGGGTACAACGATCTTCGATGAATCAATGCCAATGGAAAAAGGAGTTTCATCCCTTTTTACTAATTTATTTAGTGGAGCTATGGGATACTCCAGAATCGAACGAATATAAATGGGAAGAGACAAGCATGAATTTCAGAACCGAGGGGACATTCCAAAATTCAAAGGAAGACGAGTCAAAAAGGAGGAGATTCAACTCGAATGAAAGTGATTCTGTAAATAAATTTACCATATATGATAAGCTTTGCCTAGAGCCAAAGCTCTGATACCAGCTGTAACGACCCGCTATTTTGGACCATTCAAATCGACACTAAAACCGTACATGTCCGACTTGAAAAATTCAAAATACCGAATTGTTAATTTAATTTGGCAAAACTTAAAATATACAGTAAATAAATCAAACACAGATCACAGACACAGAGTAATATAATGCAGCGGAATAGAAAAAAGATAGTAGTTCATGAAGCTACTATATACATCAGAGTTTAAAATAAAATACATCAGAATCTCTTGAATACAGAAAAGTCTTCAGTACGAGCCGATGACTTCTCTGAACCAGTCAATCTAGAAAACTGAAAGCTGAAACGATAGTTGGATCTCCAAATGAAGCTCCAATCTCCAAAGGTGAGTCTCTAATGCTGTATTACTCGGTCTGACCCGAGCGTAAAGCAAAACACAAAACACTCGAGTCAGGATTAACATTCTTATATCAATAAATCCAACTCAAGTGAAATATCAACTGAAATACAAATAACTTAAAGGATGTTTGGGATGACCATCCTCTAAGGGTCCATAGAACTATCTACAGGGTAGAAATATACACTATTACATCGTGGTCATTCACTTAATTTATACTTCAAACCCAAATGTCAAATTCACTTCGAATAATTATATTTCCCAAATAGTATTTATATATATTAAATGCTGTATATGGTAAAGCACTTGCAATTTCCTTAACTTAACAAATCGTTCACATCAACCTGACCTTTCCATTTAAATTAAATTCAATCTCAATTATAAATCTCAAATCTGGATTTGATATCCTAATTACCCTTTCCATTTCAATATGTTTCCATACTTTAAGTATTTAATATTTCCCCTAAATTTCCCAATCTAGTTTTCTAAATACAAATTTCCAGATTTCGTTCAACCTCAATTTCCATTAAATTCAATTAGTTATCTACATAACAAATTCAACTATCTTGGTCCCAAATACATATCAAATTTCTAAACCATTTAATTACAATACAGTTCATGGCTTAAATACTTAGATGTTAAATTTAACAGTTTCATATAGATTCTTGGTTTTTACATCATTATTATTTAGTTTGAACCTTCCCTTATTCAATACCATTTTAGTGACTTTAAATTACATCTTTCTCAAGATTTCTCAAATTTTATTAAACGTGAAATATCTCATTCGATAAATTTCAAATTGATTTAAATAAATAAATCCTTATCTAAACATCATTTTACAATAACCCAAATTTATCTCCCAATCTTAATTGTTCAATATTATTGCAAAATTTTTTCCGAATAAAATTTACATAGATATTTATCATGATTTATGTATTAAATCAAATCTTCGATTAAACTAGACATAATTCTCTATCTTTATCATTACCCTTTATACATGTATTTAAGAATTTACATTAAATAAGACCATATATTTCTTATCACATAGTCAAGTGTTACAGATATTATCATTTCAATCCGTACACTGAATGTATAGGGTGGATAGCATTTCAACCCGTAATTCCGAATTCAATTAAATGGAAACTACTTGGGTCTATCTTTTCAACCCATTTCAATTCAAAACAAACATAACAAAGGGAACTTGCAGTGATGACAGGGATGGTGTCAAAGTAAATAAACAGGCAATAACAACAATCAATAACAATTCAATAAATAAATCAAATAACCCCGAAATAATCGTATTAATTCGCATTGCTATTTGTATGATTACTTCTAGAATCTACATTATCATTTCATGTAGATTAAAGATTATTACATTACAGTTTTTCACTTGTCGTTCCTTTTTAAATTTCAGTTTTAAACTACAACAATTAATCCAACTACGTTCAAAAGATTTAAAGTATAAAATTTTCTATTTCTACGACAATTAAAGGGTCAAATTTAACTAATCAAATTTACATATGTCGGGGTCAGGTTTTAATAAATTAAGGTCCATCATATATAATCCGTTTAATTTGTAAACTATACTACTCAAATTAAACTAGCAACTAGTTATCACTTAACAATAAAAATTAACATCCAATTTAAACAACAATCAATCAAACAATCAATTATTAACCAATCTGTATTAGTATCACATAAATAATTAACTGATAATGGTGTCAGGTGTCATAGGTGAACAGATACAGACAAAAGTAGTCATAACAGTAAAACAACTAACAGCAGCATATTTCAATTGTCGTTTCAATTGCAATCAAATTTAATAAATAAAAGAACGTTAATCGTGAGTGATTGCTCACCTTTCGAGGCTAGAGAGATGGACAACGAAGATGATTTGAGTTACGAATCAAACGAAGAAGATCGGCACGAATCCGACGATCAGGGCTGATAACGAGAAACGATGAAAAAAAATCAGAATTTGGTCGACGATGATACATTCGAACGAATAGTATATTATTTTAACCCATATCTCAACCCAATATCCAAACACAATTAAAATTTTGGATCTTTATAAGAGTATTCTTTTATATAGTATTAAAATCTATATTCATTTATCATCATAAAATTTCTGTTCAATATGTAAGGGTAATGTATGGGTTTCATATATGCTTATCTTTATATTTAATAATATGCAGACTGCAAAACCAATGCAGACCCAATACTATAAATAAATGTATTGAAATAAGATGAAGCTTTAATACATGTGTATCAATAACTATGCAGACAATTTATAACAATTTACTAAGCTAAAATACGCAGCTATATTTATAAGCAGTGTATACAAAAATAAAATAATATATATGGGAAAAATTTAACATAAAAGGTGCGTATACCATTATAGCCAATCACTCTATAAGCCTATTTGTCTAACAACATATATCTACACGTTATACTATACTTTGGACTAGCATAAGTATAACAACGTGACATATGCAGGCAACAACCAAACGTACAGGTTCTCCTTAACTAAAATATGCGAACCACTACTGATTTAGCAACAATGAACGTGATAACTAACCCAAAGCAAGACTCTCGAAAATATGATCTGTAAACGTACGAAATAAATATACTTGTTAAAACATATACATACGTACTCTTCAGTATAAGTTATCATACCTTATGCACACAACTTCATAATCACATACATTACTCAGTAATACTATATATAACCATATAGACACTTTAGCCATATAAATGTGTTGTAAAACATAATTGAGGCCTCTTCTAAAATACAATATATTATAAACAAATATATAACATCATACTGTAACCAACACAAAAAAAATGGTAATATAAATATAACTGGTTTATAAAACTTAAGTAATCAACAAAAATATGGTTTGTAAAATTATAGATATATAGCACTTACTGCATAAATACAATAGACAGATCAATAGCTTTATAACTGCAATATATCAACATATATATTATCACTAACATAAAGGAAACTGTTGTATATATACATACCAGAAAAAAAAGAAAAAAATAACTCACGAAATTTACAATCTATACAAACAGACACCTATAAGCTATATTTGAAAATATAGTATTTGAAATGTATTTATAAAACAAACTATTTAACAACTTATAATATATGTAAGCAATCATATAACTATATGCAGACCAAACATATGTCAAATAGCCAACCATTTCATTTAAACACCACACTTATGAACCAGCGAAACTATTTATATAATAACCCATATTAAAGTAACCAGTATATTTAAAGCCTAACTGGCAGACACACAATTATTTTTTTTTTCTTTTTAACGTTCAAAAAAAATGCATAGCCTTTGTATAGCTTCTGATTACACTAACATACCAATACAACTAGCCTATTATTGACAAAAAAATATATATATAAATCAATATCCTGACATTGCGTTTTGAAAAGAATAGCCTAGCCTAGTATGAACAATGAAATGTAACAGTTCCTATAATATGATATACTATGTAATTATATCACCTCATTCAAACAGGTTATTATAAGTAGGCAAGGTTCTAGGCCACTGTACATATGTATATTCAACTGATAAATTTTGCAACTTATATGCAAGTTTATATATATATATATAAACAGTCAACAAAGAAACAATTTCATAAACTTACATATTTATAAACTTCATAAACTTTAAACATTTATACTAACAGATAATATGTTTTAATCAAAGTATATACTTACATATCTTTCATAGTTCATTGTGTATATTTTTTTTTTTTTTTTAAACAACAAACCTTTATAATATATAACAGTATAAATTATACTATGTATATACTAACCGAAAATATGGGCTTTAAGCGGACCCGGGAAGAAAAACGAGCATGGGTAGGAGCTTGGCAAGGCTCGAACAGTGGTGGACAGAGGCTGCTCAGGGAAGTCGAAGCAAGGAGGAGGGGAGGAGGTAGGCTGTGGTTCGGTGAATGGTTTGTGGGCCTCGGCTATCGGCATGGGAGTGGGGTACGGCTGTAGCGGAGACGGGTGATGAGGGGTCGGTGGAGACGATGGCCGAAGTGGCGTGGTGGGCCTTGGCTGCAGTGGAGGAGGCGGACGCAGGCTCCGCTGGGTGGAGAAGACGTAGAGAAGGGGGGAAAGAAGATTGAGCAAAGTGGGAAGGTCTGGGAAAATGTTTGAAAGTCATGAAGATGTGAGGGGAGCAAGAGACATGTAGCTACAGGAAGAAGGAAAGCCAAACGAATGTATATAACAGTGATAATATGAGTGGTGAAAAGACAAGCAGCAACTGACCGTTTGGAATAAATAAATGTAACATAAATAAATTTACACGATGGGATGGAATGGCTACAGGCATGAATAAAAGAAGAAGAAAAATAAATATACAAGGGAAAGGAGAACAAGTAACAACAACCAGTGAGCTAGAAGGACACGTTTTCATATATAATAATAATGTAGAGATGTCTCTAACAAAAGTTACAGATAGAAGAAAGGCAAGTGAATATATATTTAAAACGTACACAATGCGATCAGTCATCCTAAAATTTAGCTGAAGAGTTACGGCAATAAATCTTGTAAGATGGGAAATAAATAGAGAAGGAGAAGAGTCCGCGTGCTCTGATTTTGCTAAAATAAATTTCAATGTTTAAAATAATAGATGTTGGAATTTATTTCAAAAGCAATAGTAGGACCCTAGATTGATGGACATATAATTAAAGCAATTTATTATATTGCTTGGGATTCACGTTCAGATTTGAAAAGGCAAAGCAAAAACTAACTGTCACAAATTTATGGTACCGATACAACGTACCGTTTTATGGTTTCTGTTTCGTACCGGATACCAAAATACAGAAATAAATATACTATTGAGATTAGCACGACGAGACGATCTCAACGGTGTACAGATATCAGTGGTATGATCATCCGATCAAAAGTCGATTATCGGTACCAAAATGCTGCTAATTTGTCAGGAATAAGGTAAACGGAGCAGTAGACGTCCGAATTTGGAAAAACGACGAACTGGCATCTTGCTTAGAAGATGGTTTAGAATTTTTCTATTTAAAAAGATTTTTGGTTTTGAAACGTTTTATTTTCGTCACTTTTTAACTGATTTAATTGAAGTAAATTTACGCGCGAAATAAACTTCCATATTTTTGGACGAAAATTTACAGTTTGCTATGTTTACTCAGACGCATTCCGAATATTAACTTTTTATTTGCCATTTAATTTATTTAAATTTTTGCCAAAGTCAAATTAAATACGTAAATAAAACAATAAAATTTATTGAAATCTTACAGGTCGTTACATTAACTTAAACTTTAATTTCAAACCAAATTTCACATTTCCAAATTAAGTTAAATTCCAAAATTTCAAATTAACTATCCATTTATTTAATATTTTAAACTAATTACCTAAATTCAAAATACACTGTAAGTTGCTTAATTTTATTTTACAAATAACTTCATATTTTCTTTTGCTTTATATTTATCCAATTCATACATTAATTATATTAATTACCAAGTTAATCTTATAATTCCATTTTTTTTCTTAAATTCCCATTATTTAGTTAAATAAAACTTTCATACTACACTCAACCCATCTATTAACTTATAACATTTAACCTTTTAGAAAATCACTGTTTAACCATTTTAAATCCAATATAAGTCAAATTTCATTTTTTTTTCATTTACAATACATGAAATTTATAAAAAATCATATTTTGAAATCAACCACGGGTCCGGATAATAATTCACACCTAAACCAAGTGATACGGAAATTATCATTTAAATCCGTAATCAGTAAAATTTCGGGTTTTGATTATTTCAAACACGCAATCCCAAGACAAATACAAATAAATAAAAATCATTCAGGCCTATCATTTAAGCCCATAACGATTTTTCCCTATTCTAAAGTGTGACGACCCGTAAATTTAACTAGTTTTAATAACGTTATTAATTGAAATTTGTGAAATTTAAAAGATAAAATTTTAAAATATAAATTTAATATTTGGAATGCGTCTAGTTAAACATAGCAACTGGTAAATTTTCGTCCGAAAATATGAAAGTTTATTTCGTGCGTAAATTTACTACAATTAAATCAGTTAAAAAACAATGGAAATAAAATGTTTTCAATACCTAAATATTTTTACATAGAAAAATTCTAAACCATCTTCTGAACAAGACGCCATTTTTCGTTTTTTCAAATTCGGACATCTTTGGCTCCGTCGATCTTATTTTTCTACGTTTTTCTTGCGTTTTCTGCCAGTAGAAAATTTCGAATTTTTATAATTCAATCGTACCACTGATACCCGTATACCGTTTTGACCGTCTCATCATGCTGATCTCTATGGTATATTCGACTGTCAAATTCGAAGCCCGGTGTATGTTGCATTGTGTGTAACGCCTACTGTATCGGTACCGGTCTGTGCCTTTTGGATATTGTGACTTTTAATGTTCCACCTCGTAAACCAATGGACACTATCATTTATTATTTTCAGGAATCAACACTTGACTTATTTCCACTCTCAAACATAATTGTTGTTTTTGGACTGTTCACTTTGTTTCTGTTCATTACTCTCTGCTCCACTCTTCCATTGGATTCCTCTTCCTCTCTGAGTCATTTATTTTTATTTTCTTTTACAAAGCTTTCATGCATAAAAAAACGACGAGACACAGCAAAGCTCGATCGCCGACACCATTCACAACCACCTTCTCCCGCCGAGCACACACCCTGTCCTTTCCTGCAGCCGCTCCACCTCCAGTAACCACCACGTCGAGCTTCCACCTTTCATCCAATCTCCACCTCCATCTAAAATGAATTGCCTGAAGCCTTCACAAAACCCAACCAGCAACCATCACCGCACTACGTGCAACTCGACCCAGCTCTCCCCTCGACCCGCCTTTTCCGCGCCTACCGCCTTTCTCTCTCTCTCTCTCTCCTGTCGATCTCACCTAAACCCACCACCTAGCTGTGCCTACCACGCGAGCACTGCGCTCCTCCCTGTCGCAAACCGCCTTCTTCCCTCTTCCGTCCCCCCGGTGACGCCCCTATCCACTGTCCATGTTGTCAACACTCTAGCCTTCTCCAACCTCAAGGCCGACCAAACCAGCCTCGCCTCAGCATCCTCCACTCCGCCACCTTGCCGTGTTGCGCACTTGTTCATCTGCTCTTTATCCCTTCCTCCTTAAATAAGCTTGTCCGTGATTCGTTCCAATCAGCTTTGATCATCGAATTCGTGCTTGGATTCGTAACTCAATTTCAGTGTCAGTTCTTCCGTGCGTATCCGTGTCCTTTTCTCTCTAGCCTCGAAAGGTGAACAATCACTCACGATTAATGTTCTTTTATTTATTAAATTTGGTTTCAATTGAAACGACAGTCGAAATATGCTGATGTTAGTTATTTACACTGTTATGTATGTTATTACCCATATCAGCTCACTTGTGACATCTGACACCTTTATCTGTTAATTATTTATGCGATGATAATACAGTTTGGCTGATAATTGATTGATTGTTGATGTTTATATTGGACGTTAAATTGTAAATGTTAAAGTGATAAGTAGTATGCAATCGAATTTGATATAGGATAGTTAAATGTTGAATTTGATTAGTTAAATTTGTATATTATGACCACCTTTAAATGTTAAATAAATTGATACGTAGAATTTGGTTATGTACACCTTGAACCGTCGAATGTATGTTGTATAAATTTATGTTGTATGAAATCAAATAATAAATGTCAAGTGTAGAACCGTATTAATATTAATGTAATAATCTTTAATCTACATGAAATGACAATGTAGATTCTAGAAATAATTATATTAATTTGCACAAACAACAATGTGAATTAATACGATTATTTCGGGATTATTTGAATTAATTATTGGATTGTTATTGATTGTTGTTATTGTTTGTTTATTTACTTTGACATCATCCCAGTCATCACACTGCAAGTTTCCTTTGTTATGCTTTGATTTTTGAATTGAATTGGAATCAGGTTGAAATGATAAATACCCAAATAATTTGATTTAAATAAATAAAGATTTTATTTGAATAATAATTGTAACACCCCGAAAATTTTTGACTTTCGAAAATTCAACATCGATACTCACTTTATCGACTGCCGAGAAATCAAAGGTCAAAAGCCGGAATGTTATGGGTTTTTAAAAAGAATTTAAGAAAAGAAAAAGAAAGAAGAAGAGAGAAGAAGATAGAAAAATAGGGAGGAGAGAAAATAGAAAATTGGAGAATAGAGGGAACAGAAAACAACAGAACAACAGAATCTCACAATTCGCAACGGAACAACATATAATAATAAATGAATAATCTTTAAACAAAGAACTATATCAGTTATTACATTTTATATATTACATTACATCATATCATCAGAGTGTACAACAACAACAACAAACAGTGCAGCGGAAAAAGAAATACTATATAGACTAGTAATACGCCATGCCATCCAGCTTGCCTCCAGCAACTCCAGAATATCCAGAATATCCTGATAGACCTAACTCTTGACTGCCTGTGTGGAAATTGGTGGGCACCCAGAGTTTAGGAAGGAAAACGATAAACTCCAAGTCAGTCATGTGACTGGTGTGAGAACTCAAAACAGTTTATTTATCTTTAAAATCAATAGAGAGATATTTTTATTTCAATTCGCAATGCTTTTAAAAATGAGACTACCATAAGGCCTCCCGCACACACACACATGCAAACGCAGAATCGGAGGAGATTTCTCCTTATGATAGTCAAAGATGCTTGATACGCATTTAAAATAATATTTGATATTATTACTAGTGCATAGTGTAGGAAAATATTTCGAAAGTAGAATATAAATCTTAGCCAACATACGACCATTATCGTATGCCTACTATAGCTAACTATGTTCAATAGCAGGTTACCGCCACATTCCATAGCAGGTTATACAACTAAAACCGTACAAGTCACGTATTGTTTCTTTGGATTTCCAACGAATGATCAGGCCAAGGAACTTTCCATTGCCACATGAAAACGCCTCTGGCTGAACGTCCCCGAGAACTTAACCAGCTCTCTGCCAACACAAGGCCGGGTTACCTTTATCACTAGGTAACTACTACACGAATATGGCATCCCCCGGTCCCATTGGACCTTTTAACCGAGCGCTCGTCACCAACAACACCACACAGTAATAAAATATAGTGTTTCAACATGAGTAAGTATCTGGGCTCCATACCATGATACCACCCTTTCCAGAAGGAAATGCACATACCCTAAAGGGAGCTACCCCTCATAACCTTGCCGCATCTTTCCTGTTTTGACCATTCCGGGATGTGAGGCTCGACGAAGTCACGTCCACAAAAACATACTTTATACAAAAGTCATGCTTTGGGTCAACAAATGATCAACACAATGATCACCAAGATAGACGATCAAACAAATGATCCTATCATAAATAATCAACACAATGATCATTTCAGCATCACTCAGCATGTCACATTACCAAATTGGGAATATATCGCTGATAACATTCAACTACATAACCTCTAAGCTCGTACGTCTCAGAGAAGGGTGTTAAGCTAAAAGAATAAATTCTCCGCCACCAACAGAAATATATTTGAAAGAAATCGGCTTTATATCTCAACTTGTAAAGTCAGACATACAATCCATACAAGTCTGTTCCGGGATCGAACAAAACCGAAGGCACTTACAAAGAAGTCCTTGCAATCCGGATATTCACAATCCTGATCGGATTTCCCATCACTTATGGAATCTCTATACCAGGAGCGACCCAGTGCAGAGACAATCGATAGGTCATCCTATCGCTCTCGCAAATACCGGTCTTCAACACCGATCTTCAAATGCAATTCACAACGACGTATCACATATTCGGAATGGGTTATACGACCCCATGGTCCTTTCCCGGTTAACCCGAATAGTGAGCGCTTATTCAAAAATAAGTGTGGCATTCAAATTCAAACAAATCACATCATATACCCATTCAAAGGGAAATATTGATAGTCGGCTATTGAACTATCAATTGATATGCATACATCCCCAGATTCCAAATAATTTTCCAAATTATTTATTTTCCAAAATATCTTTACAAGATATATAATTTCAACACTTCAAAATAAATCAATATTTATTTTTCTAAACCAATCTCACTTTCTTTTATAAATTCCTTAGTGAATTTATATTTCAAAATATCATGCATATACGATTTCAATTATCCATTTCAATTTATCTTTAAAAAGATAAATTCTAATTATTCACTTCATATTGGAAAACATTTCCATACTTATTTATTCATAAGTAATTCACAAATCTTTTTATTTTCAACCTTGGAAAATATTTAATATACTTAAATCGAATTAAGTATATATTTCATTCTTTAAGGAAATCATTCTCTTAAACATATTTATTTGGGCCAAAACGAATGTTACGTAAAACATCGTTACGACAACCCAAAATCACTAGTATAGGGATTCGAATTTAAAATAGATATATAAATCCCAATACTATTCAAAACATTTCCTTTCGGCAATCATTTACTATAACAACAGTGTTATAGTCCACTATTTCCTTTTATTTCTCGAAAACGTCTATTTCAACAATGAATGTTGAAATCTATGGTTTCGAATCTCAACACATTTTAAAACCTCGTTAGATCGTTTTAATTCTATTTGAAATATCACATTCAAAACAATTTCTTTAACGTGTTATTCACTATTCAAAAACGTGAATATACTACGTTAACAAATTTCATCCTTTTTATTCATTTTAATTCAAAGGATTATTCACTATTCAAAAATGTGAATATAACTCCATTAATAGGTTATAACAATTAACTTATCAAAATAAGTTGTTTGCGGATTTATAAAACAACGTTTATAAATTCCATTTCTATTTATTTATAAAAACTTCCTTTTTATAAATTCCTTTATTAACCTATTCCAGTTTATAACTAAATTATAAACTAAACGTTCATATTATAAGTTAATTACTTATAAAACGATTATTTTACAAAATCGTTCTTTTAACTTCATAATTATAAATCTTATAACTTATAAGATTCAATTATTTATCCAAAATTCATTCTTTCAATAACTTTATAAATTTTATAAACCTACTGTTTATAAAATTCCATTTATAACTTCACTGTTTAAAATTCTATAAATTTCATTCATTTATGAAATTCATTTTCACTTCATTCAAACACTTATAAAAACTCGTTTTATAATGTCCATATTTCAATTTATAAATATCCATTTATAAATCTCTTAACATAAATAAATTTATATTATCCTTTTAAAACGTCTTAAATTTCCTTTATAGTTTCACCATTTTGATTTATAAAATAATCAAATTTTATAAATCCTATTTTTAAACTTTTATAATATATTCAAAAATCCAATTTAAACTATTTTATAAAATCATAAATCCCCTATTTCTCAAAAATCAACTTTTAACTATATTTCACAAAATCGTAATTTTTATAACTTTAAAAATTATAACGTTTATTTATTTAAAATGGATCAATTCCAAAAATATTTTATATTTTCAAAGATCACTTTAAAAATCATTTTAAAATTCCAAATTTGGTCCAATGATGCTACACACCAAATAGTCAATCACGACTATAACGATATCACATATCGTATATGATAATCAACGAATATCAAAATACCTGAAATCAAATAAAAACTGTTGAGGAATCCAGTTGGATCCCTCCAACCTGTTTTCCTGCATCCAAAAACATTAGCATAATACCAATTTCGCTCCAGTACGAAATTATCGCGGTATATGGGATTTAAATATTATCCGCTTAATAGACGGCGCAATAGGATCTCATCCGCTAAACAAAAAATGCGGGAAATCAACAACTGCAATATATACATATGCCAATATATATATATTGATATTATATATAATACCAATTTCACTGTTTATGAAATATTCGCGGTATATGTTTTTAATAAATAACATCCGCTTACTAACGGCGCATAATGTCTATTTTAACAATCAATAGATATTAATCAACATTCAAACATGCATTCAAATATTTTAAATCTAACTATTTAAAATAAAATCGAAACCTATTCGATTGAGTGAGAAGTTCTCACCTTGATTTTAATTCCCGTTTTAGCGATTTATTTCGAATAAAATTAAACGGACGTTTAATTTTACCCAAAATTCTCACTAACTCCAAACAACTCCAAACCAATTTCATCGCGTAGTGCTCGTCCATACGATTCCAACGCAACTGGTTTCGCGCGTTTTCGACCTCGTATGAAAAAGTTATATATATTTAAAGATACACGAATTTATATATATATATATATATATATATATATATATATATATATATATAAATTACAACATTTCCTTATATTTTTACCCTAAGCAAATATGGGCCGTGTGATCAGCTCACCCCCCCATTAGGCCGTCCCCTTCTCATCTCCCCCAAACGCAGATTATTCCCAGTAGCCGAAACCCATTAGCAACTTTAGGGTTAAATAATTCGATTTTTTTCGTGTAACAAGAACACGATCAAGGAGCATCACTCAACTCGTCTCTCCCCAAACCACCACCGCGCTCAATATGGTGAAGCTCGGCCCACCCTAGGCACGGGAAAACGTGCGTGAACTGTAGGTGCTCGTGGCCATCTCGCGCCTCCTCTGGTCGACCTCACACCATCATCTCCGTATAGATGTGTAGAGCTTGCAAGGCTCTACAATTTCCTAGTTGATGACATTAGCTAGTTGTCAACGGATTGTGAGATATTTGGGAGAGAAAACGACGCATTTCTGGCCGTTGATTATGTGGGTGGCGGCTGCGTTATAATTAGGGTTAGGTTTTATATATATTTTTTTTTTTAAGGTGGGGGCCTATTTATAGAAGATTTTTGAACACTATTTACCCGGAAATCCCGAACTCCAATTTACGCGCCGAAACTGACGTTCCTAGGGTTTATCCCTTGTTCCAGACACAATAGAACAGGTTTCGAAAGCTAATTCGGACATCTGTGCGAGTTATGGCTATAAACGTTCAGTTTAAATTAAACCGATTTAAGCGATTTTCTAGGCGTTTTAATTCGTACCGGACAAACGGTAAATCCAATTGACTTGAAATTTGAAACCTTGCAATAATATCACATTATGGATCCGATGAAACTGGTTTCGTCGAAATCCGAGACTTTTTGAAAAATGGCTATTTTAGCTCGCCAAATTTAAATTAAAAATAAATCGATGCGTTTCGAGCTGCCACGATCAAACGATAACTCCGATTGACACGAAAATTGAAATCCGGTAATAACTAACTACTACGGATCCAATGGAACTGGTTTCGTTCAATTCTGAGACTGTCCAAAAATTGGCTATTTTACAGTCGATTATTAAATATTAAAATATTCAATTTTCACAAATTAACTCTTAATTCGATTTTAAAAGTTCTAAAATATCGTTCTAACTCCCATATGATAAAATAAAATTTTACAAATCATTTTCAATCATATTTAACTCAATTTTCAATTTTTTTCCATAATTTAACGTATTAAATTATCGATTTAATTATCCAATTAAATTCAAAAATTCAAATAAAAATTTATTTGACTTATAAATTCACTTATTAATATTTAAAATTAATTAAATATTCAAATTTTAATTTCTAAAAATTCTGGGTCGTTACAATCTTTCCCCCTTAAAAGAATTTCGTCCTCGAAATTAACAAGTAAGAAAAGTTATAGAATCTATTAATTTTCCAAAATTCATAATTAAATTTTTTACAAATCTTTTACTAAGTTTTCAAATCATACTTAGTTATCTTTTCAAAAACAACTATATCATTTAACTTTCAATTCCAAAATCAAAGTTAAAGTTTTCAAAATTTTCCAATTTTTTTTTTCTCAAATTTTTTCTAACGCCTTAAATTTTCGGAAAAATTCGCCATAGTCTCCTTTGCGCAGCTCGATCCGAAAAAAAAATGACAGTATATATATCACAAATATACATCTCATCAAGTAATGAGGCATCCCGAAGGGAAAAAAGTATAAAAGTGCGATATTTAATCCGAGATATGTACCTTATATTTTATTAGCAAGCATATACGGCTAATATAGCGCGAAAGCGAGCTCCAAATGCGAAGCAAACGCGATCCGCACCTACTAATCACTCAACAAACAACATGAGAACCATGCATGTATGACAATAGTATCGATATACAACATATAGCAACATAATAACTATATATGCCAACATAGCAAATGCAACTAAACAACAAATGCAATATATATTCAACCATCAACCAACTAACATCCATAACCAACAAATATTCATTCATATTCTCATTAATATTCAATGAAATGGTTTTCAATTTAATCACATTTGATTCGTATACAGTGGATGTTCTTATTAACATTCATTTTCAATTAGTTTATGTTCACTAATTTATATTCAAGTTGGTTCACTTCCAAAACAAATTCAATTCTATTCAAATTTATTTACTTCTAATTTGAATTCAATTACATAGCTTTAAATTTCATTAATACTTAATGAATTATATATAATCAATCAACAATCAACTAACAATCATATAACAACCAAAGTATATTAATTTCAACCAAATTCCTTTGCTTATATTTGGTTTCATTCAATTATTCAACTTTCAAATAACATTAGATTTTAATGAATTAACACTTATATTCATTATTTCATATCAATTATTCACATTTAATTGATTAATATTCAATCCATTAATTCAATTCAATTACAAAAGTTGAATTTCATTTATAAACTCAAGTTCACATTTATCACTTAACTTTATTAGTTTACTTTGATACCCAAATCAACTTCATTCAACAACTCTTAAGTTATATTTCCATTTAACCTTATTTGGTTTTACATAACTTAAAATCCTACTTGTAAATAAATTCAGATTTCAATTCTAAAGTAAATTTCCATTTAACTTTAAATTCACCCTTATTTACAACTCATATTCATATAGTTTCATTTCTTATGTATATAAGTTTATTTCAAAATTGTAAATCACTTTAATTATAATTCAATTCTTATAATTCTTTTGCTTATACAATTTATTCTTTAATTTAGATTATTCAAACATCTAAACAATCAACTTATATATTCTTTAATAATTCTAAAAAATTATTTCTTTATATACAAAATATACTGTAACAACCCGCATATTTATCGAGTTTACATTTAAATATTTTTATTTAAATATTAAATCGTTAATCGGATTTTGGTCCGAAAAACTACTTTTTGCAAACGGTCAAATTAGGACTCGAGACCACTTCCATTGAGTTCGAAATGTCGTTTACAACTTTTTAAGTATAAACATCGATAGGTTTGGAGATAGTGAAATTTCACTAACTTTTCCCGCTTTGGACTTTGGGTTAGTTTAGCCTATTAAGCCCAAGTTCCAACCCTCTTCTCCTCACTCTTCATAAATTTCCTAACTAACTCAAGCTTTAGCATTAATGGTGAAGAGAATGGGAAATTAAAACTCCAAGCTCAAATTCAATTGCAACTCCATCATTCAACTCCAAATTCAAGTAGAAGATATTGGATTCAAGCTTTGGATTGCTTCTCCTTGCTTTCAAGCTTCATCTTCATAAAATTTTAGTGCAAAGGTGAGATTTTTATCTCACAAATCTAGTCTATATCTATCTTGGACTGTTGGGAATGATTCCCTATCACTTTAGCATGCCTATTTGCTTTTGGTTTGGATTGGATTGGCGAAAAACTCCGATTTTTGGTGTTTGGGTGAAATTTCTGCATTTAGGTCGTTCTGGCCGTTTTTAGCTCGCTCGGAGTTAGGTCGTGTGGACCTTAGGTCGTAGGTCGCGTACGAGTTAACCCCTAGGTCGTTCTGGCCATTTTCGTGTTTTCGGAGTTAGGTCGCTCAAGACCTTAGGTCGTAGGTCGTATGGCCGTTAGGTCGCTCTGCTTTGGCTCTGGCCATTTTTGCTCACTCGCAGTTAGGTCGCTCACGACCTAGGACTTAGGTCGCTCGCGAGTTAGTGGCTTAGGTCGTTGGGTCATATAACCCATTAAGTCGCGCCCCTTTAGGTCGTGAGCCTTGTTAAGTCGTTCACCCTGAGCTTAGGTCTTAGGTCGCATCACCCTTAAGTCGTTCGACCTGATCCTTTCTTAGGTCGCGCATCCCCTTAGGTCGCTAGGTCTTAGGTCGCGCCATCTTTTAGGTCGCGCCATCTTTTAGGTCGCGCATCCCCTTAGGTCGCTAGGTCTTAGGTCGCGCCATCTTTTAGGTCGCGCCATATTTTAGGTCGCGCATCCCCTTAGGTCGCTAGGTCTTAGGTCGCGCCATCTTTTAGGTCGCGTACCATACTTTAGGCCGTAGTCACTTAGGTCGCTTGCACCTTAGGTCGGCCTCGTTAGCTCGCAGATCATCTAGGTCGCGTGGCCTTTAGACCGTTAGGTCGGAGCGTTAGGTCGTTAGACCTTACCTTCCTTAGGTCGCTTGACCGGTTAAACCTTTAGGTCGCTCGACCCTATTCCCCTTAGGTCGTTAGACCTCATTTTGTCTTCACTAGGTCGTACCGTTTTGGTCGGGGCGCTGCCCCGCACCCCGCCGGGGGCGCTGCCCCCTGGACCCCCGCGACCTGACCGGGCAGGTCGAACCCCGTAAGTGGTGGCGTTGCCCCCGCACCCCCACCTTGGGGGATTTCCACCCCCCCTGGACCCTCCCTCCGTTGGGGATCTTATCTGAAAAACATTGAGCTGATTTTCTTGGATTTTATTCACATCTCCGTATGCGATTTTTGTGACTGATTGTTTCTACAATTGCTTCTGTGTTTTGTCACTTTATAATATAAAGGTTTCAATACTAGTAGTAAATATCAAAACTCTTTTAACAAACAATTTCAACTCTATTTTTAATAACAAAGCTCTTTTCTTAAACCGTTTTCCAATCTATTAGTATATACAAGCCTTTACCTCACTCGGATGAGAAATCTAATTAAACGACTTAGTAAAACAAGTGGTATGAAACGCTTGCGTTCACTTCGTCGGTTAATTCTTGGACTTGTTCGATTGAACCTCTTATGACAATTTTATTAGTGAAGATTTACAGTTTGTTCGTAAATATTTAAGTTAAGCAAGTGGTTATGGGACATGAAGCTAAACTTCTATATTTACTAGCTTAGTGTAATTGACACTTCTCGTTGATCTTGATGATCGCTCTATGAATTAGACTAGCAATTGCGCGATGTCTCTTTCATTGCAAGGTTAGACTAGACACCACTTGTGTGATTCCATTCACGCATACCTTTCTGCTTTTTGGTTAGTCTTGACCTCATTCTGTGTGATTCCACTCACACATGTGGGGTAGCTCCCCATGGTCTTCGGACCGTCATGTGATAGGCCTCTTTCCCTTTTTTATGATTTCTGGATTTCTCGTGTTGATTTCTGGAATTTATGTCATTGACTTGTTATGAGTACAAGTTTAGGGTATGATGCCCCCTTCGAATCTTTGAGAAGATTCTTGTGATATTGATTATCTCTTATTGATTGATCTTCTGTTGATCATTATTTACATACTTATAGTGGTATGTCGTTATGGATGTTTATGTTTATGCCATATCTTTTATGTTATATCATGTCATCTGATATTTATAGCTAGACTGATCCGTTTATTATTTTCTTAAATAATACTCGGATCAGACCGAGATGTTACAGGTGCTTCTGCTTGACTTCTTCCCAGGGATTCATCACTCTGACTTTTGGCTAACTGTTTAGATTAGCAGTTTTTGTTGTATACACTTGAGATATAGACTCATAGTTGTATTCTTTTGTATAGCACGTGTTGCTATTCTTTTGTATTATCGTGGATCTTATTGACCACTACTCTGATGTACACTTTCATGTGTTAGTTATATATTCATATCTTCTTCCGCCTTTGTGATATGGATATCTGTGACTGATTTGTGATATGATTATTTCTATGTTTGTTTCCGAAGATTATTTATAGCCACCGTGTGATAAGCAATTACATGGATGGTCGCTCCTCAACAGCCTTATTCTCCGTGCTAGTTGACAGCACTTCTCCGGAGTGTTCTTGGCTAGCGTGGGTATAGAGGTGGGGCGTCACAACTTGGTATCAGAGCCAAACTTCGGAACAATGTAGAATAACTTAACAAGGATCATCGTCCTAGGTCTATCTTAGGAGTCATACCATAGGATTAATTTGAGTCTTCGTACCGACTCATCCTATTTCCTTTATGATTCCTTGTTTTATCTATCAAGATTGCTTGATGTTCATTGGTAGATAACCTTCTTCCTTCTCTTCTTTCTTTCTTTAAGGAAGAGAATGTCTAGACCAGGCCGTCCCAGAACTGGATCATTTGGTGCTGCTCCTCCGGATGGAGTTTTTATGACTGCTCAAGCAGCTGGAGCTAACCCGGAACCTACTCACCCAAAGTCGGGATTTGCACGCTTGTGCAGCGATTACACCAACTTGGGTGGGAAGCCCTTCAAAGGTTCGGAAAATATCATCGAGGTCCAGGCTTGGTTAAAATCATGCGATCGAATCTTTTCTCGCATGAATCTTATCGATCTCCACCGCGTTCAGGTGGCTTCCAGCATGCTCCAAGAGAGAGCATTGGACTGGTACGAACTCCTTATTTCAGAAATTAATGAAGCGGATCTCACCTGGGAGCAATTTCAGGGACGCTTCGAGTTAAAGTTTGTACCAGAAGCTGGGAAAGTAAGCTTGGCTCGACGTTTTATAGACCTTGTTCAAGGTCAATCCTCTGTGACTGGTTACGTCGCAGCCTTCGAGTCGCTTTCCAAATATGGGGTTGAATACATCAACACCCCATTGAAGAAGAACCAGAGGTTCGTTTATGGCTTAAATAAGAGTCTTAAGAAGCCACTGCTCCTGAAACTAGAAGTCGCATTTGATCAACTCGTCGATATCGCTCTTCGCCTTGAAGAGGCTGATAGAGAGAGTGATGTTGAAGTGGAAGGCGCTAAACCAAACTTCAACAACAAGAAGAGACCAAACAAATCCAAGGGTCCTTATCCCAACAAAAAGGGTAAGCAGGCAACCCCTGTGGCAAAGTATCCTTCTCCTAGTGGTGCGAGTTGCTTCAACTGTGGGTCTGGGGATCATTATGCGAATAAGTGCTCTAAGCCCAAATCTTGTCGCTATTGTAAGAGCCCAGATCACTTTATACATCAATGCCTCAAACATAAAAGCAGGAATGAGGGAAAGTTAAATGTGGCTCAAGCCCCTGGCAACACATCTCGTGGCCAAGGTATTTCTCATTCCATTCTTGATGGTATTATTTTATTTCATGATCAACCTATTAGAGTTCTCTTTGATACGGGTGCATCCCATTCCTTTATATCAAAGGAACTGGTAGACACTTTTTCCTTAAGTGTTACTGCATTGATGACTTCTTTAAAAATTGCGAATCCTGTTGGTGGATCCGCAACTCTTAGTTTGCTTTGTAAAGATGTGGAGATTATTTTATGTGATTTTTCTTT
This sequence comes from Allium cepa, assembly GCA_030765085.1. Classification (NCBI taxonomy): domain Eukaryota; kingdom Viridiplantae; phylum Streptophyta; class Magnoliopsida; order Asparagales; family Amaryllidaceae; genus Allium; species Allium cepa. The sequence continues at coordinate 290,229,099 of CM060934.1, forward strand.
CCTAGCCGATTTGCATGTCATGCGTTACTTAGGCTTTGGAATAATTTTGGGAATGGATTGGCTTAACCGTTATCAAGCCCATATCCTATGTCCTGAGCGGACTATTCATCTCCGACATCCACAATCTGTTAAACATATTTCTGTTAATCTTAAAGATTCAGAATCATGTTTGGTGGCATCTTTATATTCTTTAAATCCTCATGATAACGATGATGATGATGAAGATGATATTATTTCTCGTATTCATGTTGTTCGTGAATTTTCCGACATATTCGAGCCCGTTTTAGGTTTACCACCTAAACGAGCAATTGAGTTCAGAATTAATCTTGTTTCTGGAGCTCAACCTATTACTCGTCCTCCTTATCGCATGTCCAATAAGGAAAATGAGGAGATGCGTAAACAATTATCTGAGTTGGAGACGAGGCAATTTATTCGCTCTAGTTCCTCGCCTTGGGGAGCTTCGGCTATTTTCGTAAAGAAATCCGATGGTACTCTGAGGCTCTGCGTTGATTATCGCAAGCTTAATGATCTTACTATTAAAAATAAATATCCTTTACCTCGGATTGATGATCTATTCGATCAGCTTAGTGGTGCTAAGGTCTTTTCACAATTGGACTTGGCTACCGGTTTCCATCAGCTTCGTATCGCTGAGGATAGCATTCCGTTGACATCATTCCGTACTCGATATGGATCTTATGAATGGCTTGTTATGCCATTTGGGTTAACGAATGCTCCAGCTTATTTCGTTGACCTCATGAATCGAGTTTTCAAAGATTTCCTCGATCGGTTTGTTCTCATATTCATTGATGATATTCTTGTGTATTCAAAAACCGAGGAGGAACATGAGAAACATCTTCGGATTGTATTGGAAACACTTAGGAGTAATCAATTAAAGGCGAAATTTTCTAAATGCCACTTTTGGCAATCTCGTGTGAAGTTTCTCGGTCATATTATTTCCGAATCCGGGATATCTGTGGATCCTTCAAAGATTGAAGCGATTCAAGATTGGAAGAGACCGGAGAGTGTGACAGAGATTCGTAGTTTTCTCGGATTGGCGGGCTATTACCGTCGTTTTATTAAAGACTTTTCTAAGATTGCCGTGCCTCTTACTGGCTTGACTAAGAAGGGAGTTAAATACATTTGGTCGGACAAATGTGAAGCCTCTTTTCAGAAATTGAAAGAACTCCTTTCCGATGCTCCTATTCTTGTTATTCCCGAGGGGAATCAAGATTTTGTTGTTTATACCGATGCTAGTCACGTTGGTTTGGGTGCCGTTCTTATGCAAAAAGAACGTGTTGTTGCTTATGCTTCTAGGCAATTGAAGCCGGCCGAGACTAGATATGCCACACATGATCTAGGGCTCGCGGCTATTGTTTTCGCCCTTCGAATGTGGCGTCATTATCTATTGGGAGAGAAATTTATTCTTTACACGGATCATAAGTCTTTGAAATATTTATTTTCTCAAAAAGAACTTAATTTACGTCAACAGCGTTGGCTCGAGTTCCTTGCACCTTATGATCTTGATATTCTTTATACCCCCGGTAAGGGTAATCGTGTCGCCGATGCTCTTAGCCGTAAGCAACAAGCAGTTGTTTCTATGATGATATCCGAATGGAACGATCTCGAGATCTTATCCACTTGTGAGATTCGAGAGCGCGTATCCGATTTATGCTCATCGCTTGTTTTATGTAGCCTTGAGGCTCATCCTTCTCTTTTAGACCGCATTCTTGAAGCTCAAGGGCTAGATTCTGAATTGGCTCTTCTTGGCAAAAATGTTAAGGATAAAATTGATATTGAAGGTTTGAAAGACTATGATATTGATTCTCGTGGCGGCATTCGAAAATTTGGTAGACTTATCGTACCAAATATTGGAGATCTTCGTAAAGATATTTTAGAAGATTCCCATTGTTCTAAATTCACCATTCATCCCGGTAGTAGTAAAATGTACGCTGATATGAAGCGACTTTATTATTGGGAGGGAATGAAATCTGATATTGCTAACTTTGTTAAGTGTTGCATGGCTTGCCAACTTGTCAAGGCCGAACATCAAAGGCCTGGTGGGTTATTGCAACCTTTAGAAATTCCAATTTGGAAGTGGGATCAAATTTCCATGGACTTTATAGATGGCCTTCCCCGTTCTCGTTCGGGTCATGATAGCTTATGGGTGATTGTTGATAGACTTACTAAATCCGCCCATTTTATTCCGGTTCGGTCTAACCGAACCGTTCCTCTTTTGGCCAAATTATTTGTCAAGGAAATTGTAAAATTGCATGGAGTTCCTACTTCTATTGTTAGCGATCGTGATCCATTGTTTACTAGTGGATTTTGGAAGAGTCTTCAAAAAGCTTTAGGAACGAAGCTTAATTTTAGCACCGCTTATCAGCCCCAGTCCGATGGACAAACCGAGCGTGTGAATCAAACTCTTGAAGATCTTCTTCATGCTTGTGTGCTTGATTTTGGTGGAAGTTGGGAAGATCATATTTCACTTGTTGAATTTTCCTATAATAATAGCTTCCAATCTAGTATTGGTATGGCACCTTTCGAGGCACTCTACGGAAGGCCATGCCGATCTCCTTCTTGTTGGCTTGAGGCCGGTGAGAAGCTGGTTTTAGGTCCAGACTTTATTCGTGATTCCACGGAAAAGATTGAACTTATTCGACATAGGATGAAAGAAGCCCAGAGTAGACAAAAATCCTATGCCGATAATCGAAGAAGGAAATTAGAATTTTCTGTTGGGGATCCTGTTTTTATTCGTGTTTCACCTATGAAGGGTGTTGTACGTTTCAGTCGATCGGGGAAGTTAGCGCCTCGATATATTGGGCCATTTCCTATCACTGAACGTATTGGTTCCATGGCTTATCGCCTTGCATTGCCGGCTCAGTTTTCTGCTATACATGATGTATTTCACATTTCTCAATTACGGAAATGCCTTCGGGATTCCGATTCTATTCTTGAGCCTGCTGTTGTGGAAGAAATTGAAGTTTCGCCGAATTTAACTTATGAGCAGCATCCTATTCGAATTATAGCTTCTGAGGTTAAACAACTTCGAAATAAAGATGTTCCACTTGTAAAGGTTCAATGGTCCTCAAATCCTAAGGATTGTTCTTGGGAATCTAGAGAATTCATCGAGCGTACACATCCGGACTTGCTTACTCCTGCCCTTTGAGGTGAACTTCTTATTTCAAATTTCTCTTGTGTTAATATGCTTTTATGGTTGTTACTTTTTATTTCCACCTTATATATATATTGCGAGGACGCAATTTCTTTAAGGAGGGGAGTCTGTAACAACCCGCATATTTATCGAGTTTACATTTAAATATTTTTATTTAAATATTAAATCGTTAATCGGATTTTGGTCCGAAAAACTACTTTTTGCAAACGGTCAAATTAGGACTCGAGACCACTTCCATTGAGTTCGAAATGTCGTTTACAACTTTTTAAGTATAAACATCGATAGGTTTGGAGATAGTGAAATTTCACTAACTTTTCCCGCTTTGGACTTTGGGTTAGTTTAGCCTATTAAGCCCAAGTTCCAACCCTCTTCTCCTCACTCTTCATAAATTTCCTAACTAACTCAAGCTTTAGCATTAATGGTGAAGAGAATGGGAAATTAAAACTCCAAGCTCAAATTCAATTGCAACTCCATCATTCAACTCCAAATTCAAGTAGAAGATATTGGATTCAAGCTTTGGATTGCTTCTCCTTGCTTTCAAGCTTCATCTTCATAAAATTTTAGTGCAAAGGTGAGATTTTTATCTCACAAATCTAGTCTATATCTATCTTGGACTGTTGGGAATGATTCCCTATCACTTTAGCATGCCTATTTGCTTTTGCTTTGGATTGGATTGGCGAAAAACTCCGATTTTTGGTGTTTGGGTGAAATTTCTGCATTTAGGTCGTTCTGGCCGTTTTTAGCTCGCTCGGAGTTAGGTCGTGTGGACCTTAGGTCGTAGGTCGCGTACGAGTTAACCCCTAGGTCGTTCTGGCCATTTTCGTGTTTTCGGAGTTAGGTCGCTCAAGACCTTAGGTCGTAGGTCGTATGGCCGTTAGGTCGCTCTGCTTTGGCTCTGGCCATTTTTGCTCACTCGCAGTTAGGTCGCTCACGACCTAGGACTTAGGTCGCTCGCGAGTTAGTGGCTTAGGTCGTTGGGTCATATAACCCATTAAGTCGCGCCCCTTTAGGTCGTGAGCCTTGTTAAGTCGTTCACCCTGAGCTTAGGTCTTAGGTCGCATCACCCTTAAGTCGTTCGACCTGGTCCTTTCTTAGGTCGCGCATACCCTTAGGTCGCTAGGTCTTAGGTCGCGCCATCTTTTAGGTCGCGCCATCTTTTAGGTCGCGCATCCCCTTAGGTCGCTAGGTCTTAGGTCGCGCCATCTTTTAGGTCGCGCCATATTTTAGGTCGCGCATCCCCTTAGGTCGCTAGGTCTTAGGTCGCGCCATCTTTTAGGTCGCGTACCATACTTTAGGCCGTAGTCACTTAGGTCGCTTGCACCTTAGGTCGGCCTCGTTAGCTCGCAGATCATCTAGGTCGCGTGGCCTTTAGACCGTTAGGTCGGAGCGTTAGGTCGTTAGACCTTACCTTCCTTAGGTCGCTTGACCGGTTAAACCTTTAGGTCGCTCGACCCTATTCCCCTTAGGTCGTTAGACCTCATTTTGTCTTCACTAGGTCATACCGTTTTGGTCGGGGCGCTGCCCCGCACCCCGCCGGGGGCGCTGCCCCCTGGACCCCCGCGACCTGACCGGGCAGGTCGAACCCCGTAAGTGGTGGCGTTGCCCCCGCACCCCCACCTTGGGGGATTTCCACCCCCCCTGGACCCTCCCTCCGTTGGGGATCTTATCTGAAAAACATTGAGCTGATTTTCTTGGATTTTATTCACATCTCCGTATGCGATTTTTGTGACTGATTGTTTCTACAATTGCTTCTGTGTTTTGTCACTTTATAATATAAAGGTTTCAATACTAGTAGTAAATATCAAAACTCTTTTAACAAACAATTTCAACTCTATTTTTAATAACAAAGCTCTTTTCTTAAACCGTTTTCCAATCTATTAGTATATACAAGCCTTTACCTCACTCGGATGAGAAATCTAATTAAACGACTTAGTAAAACAAGTGGTATGAAACGCTTGCGTTCACTTCGTCGGTTAATTCTTGGACTTGTTCGATTGAACCTCTTATGACAATTTTATTAGTGAAGATTTACAGTTTGTTCGTAAATATTTAAGTTAAGCAAGTGGTTATGGGACATGAAGCTAAACTTCTATATTTACTAGCTTAGTGTAATTGACACTTCTCGTTGATCTTGATGATCGCTCTATGAATTAGACTAGCAATTGCGCGATGTCTCTTTCATTGCAAGGTTAGACTAGACACCACTTGTGTGATTCCATTCACACATACCTTTCTGCTTTTTGGTTAGTCTTGACCTCATTCTGTGTGATTCCACTCACACATGTGGGGTAGCTCCCCATGGTCTTCGGACCGTCATGTGATAGGCCTCTTTCCCTTTTTTATGATTTCTGGATTTCTCGTGTTGATTTCTGGAATTTATGTCATTGACTTGTTATGAGTACAAGTTTAGGGTATGATGCCCCCTTCGAATCTTTGAGAAGATTCTTGTGATATTGATTATCTCTTATTGATTGATCTTCTGTTGATCATTATTTACATACTTATAGTGGTATGTCGTTATGGATGTTTATGTTTATGCCATATCTTTTATGTTATATCATGTCATCTGATATTTATAGCTAGACTGATCCGTTTATTATTTTCTTAAATAATACTCGGATCAGACCGAGATGTTACAGGTGCTTCTGCTTGACTTCTTCCCAGGGATTCATCACTCTGACTTTTGGCTAACTGTTTAGATTAGCAGTTTTTGTTGTATACACTTGAGATATAGACTCATAGTTGTATTCTTTTGTATAGCACGTGTTGCTATTCTTTTGTATTATCGTGGATCTTATTGACCACTACTCTGATGTACACTTTCATGTGTTAGTTATATATTCATATCTTCTTCCGCCTTTGTGATATGGATATCTGTGACTGATTTGTGATATGATTATTTCTATGTTTGTTTCCGAAGATTATTTATAGCCACCGTGTGATAAGCAATTACATGGATGGTCGCTCCTCAACAGCCTTATTCTCCGTGCTAGTTGACAGCACTTCTCCGGAGTGTTCTTGGCTAGCGTGGGTATAGAGGTGGGGCGTCACATATACTCAAGGTAAAATTATTTCATTTACCCAATTTTTAAAAACAATATTGTGTCGAATTGTTCTATTCAAGTGTTTAGAGATCCCTATCAACAACGTTAATTACTCGTATTAACCAGAATCTATATACCACTCAACAAACCAATCATCACAATATAAAACGATTTCATATTCACTAACAAATACGCTCTCATAGCTATTATTACACTCAAACTCATCCTAGAGTACTACTGACTCTATCTCTAATGAGTAATACCCAACAGAACCATGGTTGTCGCTTAACCATAAGCTCTGGTACCAAATGTAACGCCCCGAAAATTTTCGACTTTCGAAAATTCAACATCGATACTCACTTTATCGACTGCCGAGAAATCGAAGGTCAAAAACCGGAATGTTATGGGTTTTTAAAAAGAATTTAAGAAAAGAAAAAGAAAGAAGAAGAGAGAAGAAGATAGAAAAATAGGGAGGAGAGAAAATAGAAAATTGGAGAATAGAGGGAACAGAAAACAACAGAACAACAGAATCTCACAATTCGCAGCGGAACAACATATAATAATAAATGAATAATCTTTAAACAAAGAACAATATCAGTTATTACATTTTATATATTACATTACATCATATCATCAGAGTGTACAACAACAACAACAACAAACAGTGCAGCGGAAAAAGAAATACTATATAGACTAGTAATACGCCATGCCATCCAGCTTGCCTCCAGCAACTCCAGAATATCTAGAATATCCTGATAGACCTAACTCTTGACTGCCCGTGTGGAAATTGGTGGGCACCCAGAGTTTAGGAAGGAAAACGATAAACTCCAAGTCAGTCATGTGACTGGTGTGAGAACTCAAAACAGTTTATTTATCTTTAAAATCAATAGAGAGATATTTTTATTTCAATTCGCAATGCTTTTAAAAATGAGACTACCATAAGGCCTCCCGCACACACACACATGCAAACGCAGAATCGGAGGAGATTTCTCCTTATGATAGTCAAAGATGCTTGATACGCATTTAAAATAATATTTGATATTATTACTAGTGCATAGTGTAGGAAAATATTTCGAAAGTAGAATATAAATCTTAGCCAACATACGACCATTATCGTATGCCTACTATAGCTAACTATGTTCAATAGCAGGTTACCGCCACATTCCATAGCAGGTTATACAACTAAAACCGTACAAGTCACGTATTGTTTCTTTGGATTTCCAACGAATGATCAGGCCAAGGAACTTCCCATTGCCACATGAAAACGCCTCTGGCTGGACGTCCCCGAGAACTTAACCAGCTCTCTGCCAACACAAGGCCGGGTTACCTTTATCACTAGGTAACTACTACACGAATATGGCATCCCCCGGTCCCATTGGACCTTTTAACCGAGCGCTCGTCACCAACAACACCACACAGTAATAAAATATAGTGTTTCAACATGAGTAAGTATCTGGGCTCCATACCATGATACCACCCTTTCCAGAAGGAAATGCACATACCCTAAAGGGAGCTACCCCTCATAACCTTGCCGCATCTTTCCTGTTTTGACCATTCCGGGATGTGAGGCTCGACGAAGTCACATCCACAAAAACATACTTTATACAAAAGCCATGCTTTGGGTCAACAAATGATCAACACAATGATCACCAAGATAGACGATCAAACAAATGATCCTATCATAAATAATCAACACAATGATCATTTCAGCATCACTCAGCATGTCACATTACCAAATTGGGAATATATCGCTGATAACATTCAACTACATAACCTCTAAGCTCGTACGTCTCAGAGAAGGGTGTTAAGCTAAAAGAATAAATTCTCCGCCACCAACAGAAATATATTTGAAAGAAATCGGCTTTATATCTCAACTTGTAATGTCAGACATACAATCCATACAAGTCTGTTCCGGGATCGAACAAAATCGAAGGCACTTACAAAGAAGTCCTTGCAATCCGGATATTCACAATCCTGATCGGATTTCCCATCACTTATGGAATCTCTATACCAGGAGCGACCCAGTGCAGAGACAATCGATAGGTCATCCTATCGCTCTCGCAAATACCGGTCTTCAACACCGATCTTCAAATGCAATTCACAACGACGTATCACATATTCGGAATGGGTTATACGACCCCATGGTCCTTTCCCGGTTAACCTGAATAGTGAGCGCTTATTCAAAAATAAGTGTGGAATTCAAATTCAAACAAATCACATCATATACCCATTCAAAGGGAAATATTGATAGTCGGCTATTGAACTATCAATTGATATGCATACATCCCCAGATTCCAAATAATTTTCCAAATTATTTATTTTCCAAAATATCTTTACAAGATATATAATTTCAACACTTCAAAATAAATCAATATTTATTTTTCTAAACCAATCTCACTTTCTTTTATAAATTCCTTAGTGAATTTATATTTCAAAATATCATGCATATACGATTTCAATTATCCATTTCAATTTATCTTTAAAAAGATAAATTCTAATTATTCACTTCATATTGGAAAACATTTCCATACTTATTTATTCATAAGTAATTCACAAATCTTTTTATTTTCAACCTTGGAAAATATTTAATATACTTAAATCGAATTAAGTATATATTTCATTCTTTAAGGAAATCATTCTCTTAAACATATTTATTTGGGCCAAAACGAATGTTACGTAAAACATCGTTACGACAACCCAAAATCACTAGTATAGGGATTCGAATTTAAAATAGATATATAAATCCCAATACTATTCAAAACATTTCCTTTCGGCAATCATTTACTATAACAACAGTGTTATAGTCCACTATTTCCTTTTATTTCTCGAAAACGTCTATTTCAACAATGAATGTTGAAATCTATGGTTTCGAATCTCAACACATTTTAAAACCTCGTTAGATCGTTTTAATTCTATTTGAAATATCACATTCAAAACAATTTCTTTAACGTGTTATTCACTATTCAAAAACGTGAATATACTACGTTAACAAATTTCATCCTTTTTATTCATTTTAATTCAAAGGATTATTCACTATTCAAAAATGTGAATATAACTCCATTAATAGGTTATAACAATTAACTTATCAAAATAAGTTGTTTGCGGATTTATAAAACAACGTTTATAAATTCCATTTCTATTTATTTATAAAAACTTCCTTTTTATAAATTCCTTTATTAACCTATTCCAGTTTATAACTAAATTATAAACTAAACGTTCATATTATAAGTTAATTACTTATAAAACGATTATTTTACAAAATCGTTCTTTTAACTTCATAATTATAAATCTTATAACTTATAAGATTCAATTATTTATCCAAAATTCATTCTTTCAATAACTTTATAAATTTTATAAACCTACTGTTTATAAAATTCCATTTATAACTTCACTGTTTAAAATTCTATAAATTTCATTCATTTATGAAATTCATTTTCACTTCATTCAAACACTTATAAAAACTCGTTTTATAATGTCCATATTTCAATTTATAAATATCCATTTATAAATCTCTTAACATAAATAAATTTATATTATCCTTTTAAAACGTCTTAAATTTCCTTTATAGTTTCACCATTTTGATTTATAAAATAATCAAATTTTATAAATCCTATTTTTAAACTTTTATAATATATTCAAAAATCCAATTTAAACTATTTTATAAAATCATAAATCCCCTATTTCTCAAAAATCAACTTTTAACTATATTTCACAAAATCATAATTTTTATAACTTTAAAAATTATAACGTTTATTTATTTAAAATGGATCAATTCCAAAAATATTTTATATTTTCAAAGATCACTTTAAAAATCATTTTAAAATTCCAAATTTGGTCCAATGATGCTACACACCAAATAGTCAATCACGACTATAACGATATCACATATCGTATATGATAATCAACGAATATCAAAATACCTGAAATCAAATAAAAACTGTTGAGGAATCCAGTTGGATCCCTCCAACCTGTTTTCCTGCATCCAAAAACATTAGCACAATACCAATTTCGCTCCAGTACGAAATTATCGCGGTATATGGGATTTAAATATTATCCGCTTAATAGACGGCGCAATAGGGTCTCATCCGCTAAACAAAAAATGCGGGAAATCAACAACTGCAATATATACATATGCCAATATATATATATTGATATTATATATAATACCAATTTCACTGTTTATGAAATATTCGCGGTATATGTTTTTAATAAATAACATCCGCTTACTAACGGCGCATAATGTCTATTTTAACAATCAATAGATATTAATCAACATTCAAACATGCATTCAAATATTTTAAATCTAACTATTTAAAATAAAATCGAAACCTATTCGATTGAGTGAGAAGTTCTCACCTTGATTTTAATTCCCGTTTTACGATTTATTTCGAATAAAATTAAACGGACGTTTAATTTTACCCAAAATTCTCACTAACTCCAAACGACTCCAAACCAATTTCATCGCGTAGTGCTCGTCCATACGATTCCAACGCAACTGGTTTCGCGCGTTTTCGACCTCGTATGAAAAAGTTATATATATTTAAAGATACACGAATTTGTATATATATATAAATTACAACATTTCCTTATATTTTTACCCTAAGCAAATATGGGTCGTGTGATCAGCTCTCCCCCCCCCCCCCATCAGGCCGTCCCCTTCTCATCTCCCCCAAACGCAGATTATTCCCAGTAGCCGAAACCCATTAACAACTTTAGGGTTAAATAATTCGATTTTTTTCGTGTAACAAGAACACGATCAAGGAGCATCACTCAACTCGTCTCTCCCCAAACCACCACCGCGCTCAATATGGTGAAGCTCGGCCCCCCCTAGGCACGGGAAAACGTGCGTGAACTGTAGGTGCTCGTGGCCATCTCGCGCCTCCTCTGGTCGACCTCACACCATCATCTCCGTATAGATGTGTAGAGCTTGCAAGGCTCTACAATTTCCTAGTCGATGGCATTAGCTAGTTGTCAACGGATTGTGAGATATTTGGGAGAGAAAACGACGCATTTCTGGCCGTTGATTATGTGGGTGGCGGCTGCGTTATAATTAGGGTTAGGTTTTATATATATTTTTTTTTTAAGGTGGGGGCCTATTTATAGAAGATTTTTGAACACTATTTACCCGGAAATCCCGAACTCCGATTTATGCGCCGAATCTGACGTTCCTAGGGTTTATCCCGCGTTCCGGACACAATGGAACAGGTTTCGAAAGCTAATTTGGACATCTGTGCGAGTTATGGCTATAAACGTTCAATTTAAATTAAACCGATTTAAGCGATTTTCTAGGCGTTTTAATTCGTACCGGACAAACGGTAAATCCAATTGACTTGAAATTTGAAACCTTGCAATAATATCACATTACGGATCCGATGAAACTGGTTTCGTTGAAATCCGAGACTTTTTGAAAAATGGCTATTTTAGCTCGCCAAATTTAAATTAAAAATAAATCGATGCGTTTCGAGCTGCCACGATCAAACGATAACTCCGATTGACACGAAAATTGAAATCCGGTAATAACTAACTACTACGGATCCAATGGAACTGGTTTCGTTCAATTCTGAGACTGTCCAAAAATTGGCTATTTTACAGTCGATTATTAAATATTAAAATATTCAATTTTCACAAATTAACTCTTAATTCGATTTTAAAAGTTCTAAAATATCGTTCTAACTCCCATATGATAAAATAAAATTTTACAAATCATTTTCAATCATATTTAACTCAATTTTCAATTTTTTTCCATAATTTAACGTATTAAATTATCGATTTAATTATCCAATTAAATTCAAAAATTCAAATAAAAATTTATTTGACTTATAAATTCACTTATTAATATTTAAATTAATTAAATATTCAAATTTTAATTTCTAAAAATTCTGGGTCATTACAATAATAATAAGGTTTTGAAATAAAATTGGAATTTAAAATTTTAATGAAACAAAATGTGAATATTTGAAATTTGAAACAAAATATTAACATAGTAATTGATGAAAGAATGTGTTTAAAAATTTATTATTGAATAATTAAATTTGGAATTATTAATAATTAAGTTGAAATGATTTAATAATTAAGTTGGAAATTATTTAATAATTTTGTTTGAAATTATTAAGTTTTGAAATTTTTAATAATTAAGTTTAGAAATTATTTAATAATTGAATAAAATTGGATTATTTGATAATTAAATAAGAATTTGAATTTTTTGATAAGAAAAAAATTTGAACTTTTGAATAAATGAATTTGAACTTCGTTAATAAATAAAATTGGGTTTCTTTATTTATTAAGTTTTTGGAAAATTATTTAAGTAAGTTAATAAGTGAAATTGAACTTCTCGATTATGTGAAATTTAGTTCTTTATTAATTGAGTTTGACATTGTAACTAAGTGAAATAAATAAGTGAAGTGAATTTCTTTAACAAGAAATTAAATGTGATTTATTGGAATAAATATAAGACTTGTAATTTAAAGAACTTGATTGACGAATCAAATTGAATTCAATTTAAAGTTTTGATATAATGAGGTTGAACTTAAATAATTGATTTGATAAATTGGAAATTAATAGAAATTTGTTTGAATGGTAAATTGACTTAACGAATATTGAATGAAATCGATAAATGAATTTAAATTGATTTGAACGTTAAATTAAATTAAATTAATTTAAATGTTTTCGGAATGAAATTTATATACGAACTTGAATCAATATTTGAATTGTTTTAAATAAAAGTTGAAATTGAATTGTAAGATTTTGAATTGGTAATTTGGATGTTTTGAAACGTAAATTATGGAAATTGATATAGAAAGACAAATGAAATGTTGGTTTACAAAATATTATTGAATTTGATTTGGTTTTGAAATATACAAACGACCAATCGGTGAAATAATTACGAAAGTTATTAAAGAAACCGGAATCGGTTATGGACATACTCTCTGTCTAAATCGAAAACCACTTTAATAACTATACGCGGAGTGTGATCAAGAATGAAGTGGTTGGAATGATGTACGTGATGACTGAAGAAAGAGAACGATAGTGGATAGCCTTGACACTTGTGTCAAATTGGAAATGACTAAAACAGGAGCCGTGCCGGGCCAAATGGGGTTAGCTACCTCGAGCGAACACACTTCTTCGTAACTACTACTCATTACTTGTTATTGGTTGGTGCACCCTCGGAATTTCAGGAGTGTTGTTTCGCGGTGTTGCGATCATTGCGGTGATGCGTTTTCACCAGTACGGATCAGGCAAACGGTAGTTTCACTACCTTAGGCATTGCCTCATGTGCCATGTCATACTTGTATCCCTATATACGTGACCACTACGAATTTGTTTTGTGTTATACCTATGGAGTACTCCCTGATATCCCACTAGGTTACGGTGGAGTTTAAAGTGCCCGTATAGACTATAACGCTTATATAAAATGTGTTAAGGGGGATAATGGTGACGCTTTAACACTATTTTGATATTTTATATTACTGATAGGCATTATCTATTTAGCGTACACTACTACATAGTAGATAGTTTAACGGATCCTTAAAGGATGGTAATTCCAACGTCCTTTGAGTTACTTGTATTCCAGTTGTTATTTCACTTGAGTTGGATCTATTAATATAAGAATGTTAATCCTGACTCGAGTGTTTTGTGTTTTGCTTTACGCTCGGGTCATACTGAGTGTACCAGTATTCAAGGCTCACCTTGGAGTTGGGGCTTCGCTTGGAGATCCAGCTATCTATCCAGCTTTCAGATATTCAGTTGATTCCAATGATGTATTCTGATTCTTGTATTTGACTATTGTATTCAAGACTTCTGTTGTAGCTTATTTAACTCTGTTATATATATATAGTAGCTTCATGAACTACTATCTTTTGCTTCCGCTGCATATTATTACTCTGTGTCTATGATTCTGTGATTATTTATTTACTGTATATCTGAGTTTTACCAAATTTAAATTAACAATTCGGTATTTTGAATTATTCAAGTCCGACATGTGCGGATGCGAATGGTCTAAAATAGCGGGTCGTTACAGTTGGTATCAGAGCTTTTGGTAGCTCTAGGCAAAACTTAGCATATAGGGTAAATGTATTTGCAGAAACATTTTCATTCGAGTTTGAATCTCTTCCTTTTGACTCAATTCCTTTGAATTTTGGAACGTTCCTTCGGTTTCGAAATTTATTTGTGTCCCTCGCTATTCCTCTTCTTTTAATTCTGGAGTATCCATAGCTCCATTCGAATGATCTTTATAATGAATCGGCGGTCCCGCCAATCTTCGAATCATTTGAAAAGGGGTGAAACTCTTTTACAATTGGTATCGATTCACCGGAGATTTCTATGTCCTTGGTTTAGATGCTAATATCGTTTGTTATACCTGAATTCTATCCCTTGAGATCTGATGTCGATTTGCCTCGGAATTCTGCATCGATCTTATTTTTGAAGTCACGGTCGACCCGATAAAGGTTGCCCGTGAATTAAATAAGCTTATCCATCTCCCAATTCTGTTAATTGAATTATCTTATCTTCTGTTTTGAACTTATTATCGAATCAAAATTCTCTTTGATTTGATTTCCATCAAATTAGAATCTCTATACTTATTTTGAAATCCACCCTTGTATCGTCGAGCGAGAAGGTGTATTGTAAATTAATGTTCAAAATGTTTTATATATTGTGTTGTTTGAGTTGTTGATGTTGATTTGGGTTTTCGATCGATTCGTCTGATCAACGATATCGATAGAATTTCCAAAACACTTGAATAGCGCAAACTGACACAATATTGTTTCAAATTTAGTCAATAATTTTGAATGATTATATTATATATAAGTATAAATTTTTCTGAAATTAAATTGTTAATGAATCTGTTGACCGGAATGATAATATTTTCATTTATTGTATTATAAACCATTGACTATTGCATAATATGAGTAAATGAATTTATAAAACTTGGATATAATTTGATTTGGAATTTAAAATGAATTTAAAACAAGAATTTGGGAATTTAATTTCTGATAGATTTCAAACCTTGTTTTAAAGTTTTAAAATGTATATTATTTAAAGTATTTTCGAATAGAAATCATTTGAAAGAAATTTTAGATGTTTAAATCAGTGCACTTCTCTTTATCGTTGGAAAATAATTTCGGTGATGGCGGCCGCATCATCGACATTCATTTTCGAGTTTCGAAGTGGTGAGACTATTCTGTAGCATTGCTACGGTTTGTTTTGAAAAATAAATTGATTTGAATTTCTTAACATGACTTGATTTGTAATATATATTGAAGATTTTAAATTTGACTTGATATATTATGTGTGTGTGTGTATATATATATATTATCTCTAAGTTGTTTGAAGCAAATCGGAAATTAATTCTTAAAATTTTGATTTAAGGATGATTTTCAATTATAAATGAAGCAAAATTCTTTTTATATAAATACTCAACTTGAAATTAATTGAATTGTAAAATTTTATTTGGATAATACTAAATTACATTATATATATAACTTACCTAAATTTTCAAAAAGTTAACTATGTAATTGAATATTATACAGTAGAAAATTGATATCAAAAGAATTTTTAAATAAATTTGGGTAGTTGTAATAAGAGTAAATATACATAACATATGTAATAAGATATATTAAGGGGAATAAATTTAATAATTATTTGGAATAAAGAAGAATAAAAATTTGTTGAATAAAGTATAATTTTAATAAATTACTATTCAAATTTGTGATCTTTGAAATTGTTAAATTTAGATAATTGGATAATATATAATATAAATTGTCTTTATAAATAAAATGTGAGCGCGTATAATAAATGTTATACACTTAAAATGTTTATGGAGATAAATAGAATAATAAGTTAATTGAACAATAGATGTGATTAATAAAATAAAAAATTTGTTTCGAAAGTTAATAAACTAAAATTAAATCAACTTAATGAGATATCTTGAATTAATTAAATTAAGTATAAATTAAATTTCATTGGAAAGAAACTTTTTGTACCTAACATTAATAAATATGAAATCAAATCAATTTAATGAAAATCTTGAATTTAAATACAAATTGTTGAATATAAATTTATTGAAATTTATATCATTTAAATTAATTGTTTATTATGTAATCCAGGTCTACTTTCTTTTGGTTGTTTCTATTCTTCTACCTCCTTCCTTTTCGAGGACGAAAAGTTTTGAGTGGGGGAGAGTGTAACGACCCTTAAATTTAACAGGTTTTAATAACGTTATTAATTGAAATTTTGTGAAATTTTAAACGTTAAAATTTTGAAATATAAATTTAATATTTAAAATGCATCTAGTTAAACATAGCAGCTGGTAAATTTTCGTTCGAAAATGTGAAAGTTTATTTCGTGCGTAAATTTACTTCAATTAAATCAGTTAAAAAGCGATGAAAATAAAACATTTTCAATACCTAAATATTTTTGCATAGAAAAATTCTAAACCATCTTCTGAACAAGCCGTCATTTTTTGTTTTTCCAAATTCGGACATCTTTGGCTCCGTCGATCTTATTTTTCTACGTTTTTCTTGCATTTTCCGCCAGTAGAAAATTTTGAATTTTTATAATTCAATCGTACCACTGATACCCGAATACCGTTTTGACTGTCTCATCGTGCTGATCTCTACGGTATATTCGATTGTCAAATTCGAAGTCCGGTGTACGTTGCACTTTGCGTAACGCGTACCGTATCGGTACCGGTCTGTGCCTTTTGGATATTGTGACTTTTAATGTTCCACCGTGTAAACCAATGGACACTATCATTTATTATTTTCAGGAATCAACACGTGACTTATTTCCACTCTCAAACATAATTGTTGCTTTTGGTCTGTCCACTTTGTTTATGTTCATTACTCTCCGCTCCACTCTTCCATTGGATTCCTCTTCCTCTCTGAGTCATTTATTTTTATTTTCTTTTACAAAGCTTTCATGCATAAAAAAACGACGAGACACAGCAAAGCTCGATCGCCGACACCATTCACAACCACCTTATCCCGCCGAGCACACACGATGTCCTTCCCTGCAGCCGTTCCACCTCCAGTAACCACCACGTCGAGCTTCCACCCTTCCTCCAATCTCCACCTCCATCTAAAATGAATTGCCTGAAGCCTTCACAAAACCCAACCAGCAACCATCACCGCACTACGTGCAACTCGACCCAGCTCTCCCCTCGACCCGCCTTTTCCGCGCCTACCGCCTTTCCCTCTCTCTCTCTCTCTCTCCTGTCGATCTCACCTCAACCCACCACCTAGCTGTGCTTGCCACGCGAGCACCGCACTCCTCCCTGTCGCAAACCGCCTTCTTACCTCTTCCTTCTCCCTGGTGACGCCCCTATCCACTGTCCATGTTGTCTACACTCTAGCATTCTCCAACCTCAAGGCCGACCAAACCAGACTCGCCTCAGCATCCTCCACTCCGCCACCTTGCCGTGTTGCGCACTTGTTCATCTGCTCTTTATCCCTTCCTCCTTAAATAAGCTTGTCAATGATTCGTGCCAATCAGCTTTGATCATCGAATTCGTGCTTGGATTCGTAACTCAATTTCAGTGTCAGTTCTTCCGTGCGTATCCGTGTCATCTCCTATTCTCTCTAGCCTCGAAAGGTGAGCAATCACTCACGATTAATGTTCTTTTATTTATTAAATTTGATTTCAATTGAAACGACAATCGAAATATGCTGAATTTAGTTATTTACACTGTTATGTATGTTATTACCCGTATCAGCTCACTTGTGACATCTGACACCTTTATCTGTTAATTATTTATGCGATGATAATACAGTTTGGCTGATAATTGATTGATTGTTGATGTTTATATTGGACGTTAAATTGTAAATGTTAAAGTGATAAGTAGTATGCAATCGAATTTGATATAGGATAGTTAAATGTTGAATTTGATTAGTTAAATTTGTATATTATGACCACCTTTAAATGTTAAATAAGTTGATACGTAGAATTTGGTTATGTACACCTTGAACCGTTGAATGTATGTTGTATAAATTTATGTTGTATGAAATCGAATAATAAATGTCAAGTGTAGAACCGTATTAATATTAATGTAATAATCTTTAATCTACATGAAATGACAGTGTAGATTCTAGAAATAATTATATTAATTTACACAAACAACAATGTGAATTAATACGATTATTTTGAGATTATTTGAATTAATTATTGGATTGTTATTGATTGTTGTTATTGTTTGTTTATTTACTTTGACATCATCCCAGTCATCACACTGCAAGTTTCCTTTGTTATGCTTTGATTTTTGAATTGAATTGGAATCGGGTTGAAATGATAAATACCCAAATGAACTTGACTTAGGATAGAGAATTAAATTAAATCCGATTGGTAAATAATTTGATTTAAACAAATGAAGATTTTATTTGAATAATAATAATAAGGTTTTGAAATAAAATTGGAATTTAAAATTTTAATGAAACAAAATGTGAATATTTGAAATTTGAAACAAAATAATAATATAGTAATTGATGAAAGAACGTATTTAAAAATTTATTATTGAGTAATTAAATTTGGAATTATTAATAATTAAGTTGAAATGATTTAATAATTAAGTTGGAAATTATTTAATAATTAAGTTTGAAATTATTAAGTTTTGAAATTTTTAATAATTAAGTTTAGAAATTATTTAATAATTGAATAAAATTGGATTATTTGATAATTAAATAAGAATTTGAATTCTTTGATAAGAAAAAAATTTAAACTTTTGAATAAGTGAATTTGAACTTCGTTAATAAATAAAATTGGGTTTCTTTATTTATTAAGTTTTTGGAAAATTATTTAAGTAAGTTAATAAGTGAAATTGAACTTCTCGAATATGTGAAATTTAGTTCTTTATTAATTGAGTTTGAAATTGTAACTAAGTGAAATAAATAAGTGAAGTGAATTTCTTTAACAAGAAATTAAATGTGATTTATTGGAATAAATATAAGACTTGTAATTTAAAGAACTTGATTGAGGAATCAAATTGAATTCAATTTAAAGTTTCGATATAATGAGGTTGAACTTAAATAATTGATTTGATAAATTGGAATTAATAGAAATTTGTTTGAATGGTAAATTGACTTAACGAATATTGAACGAAATCGATAAATGAATTTTAAATTGATTTGCACGTTAAGTTAAATTAAATTAAATTAAATGTTTTCAGAATGAAATTTATATACGAACTTGAATCAATATTTGAATTGTTTTAAATAAAAGTTGAAATTGAATTGTAAGATTCTGAATTGGTAATTTGGAAGTTTTGAAATGTAAATTATGGAAATTAATATAGAAAGACAAATGAAATGTTGGTTTACAAAATATTATTGAAATTGAATTTGATTTGGTTTTGAAATATATAAATGACCAATCGGTGAAATAATTACGAAAGTTAATAAAGAAACCGGAATCGGTAATGGACATACTCTCTGTCTAAACCGAAAACCACTTTAATAACTATACGCGAAGTGTGATCCAGAATGAAGTGGTTGGAATGATGTACGTGATGACTGAAGAAAGAGAATGATGATGGATAGCCTTGACACTTGTGTCAAATTGGAAATGACTAAAACAGGAGCCGTGCCGGGCCAAATGGGGTTAGCTACCTCGAGCGAACACACTTCTTCGTAACTACTACTCATTACTTGTTATTGATTGGTGCGCCCTCAGAATTTCAGGAGTGTTGTTTCGCGGTGTTGCGATCGTTGCGGCGATGTATTTTCACCAGTTCGGATCAGGCAAACGGTAGTTTCACTACCTTGGGCATTGCCTCATGTGCGTTGTCATACTTGTATCCCTATATACGCGACCACTACGATTTTTTTTATGTTATACCTATGAAGTACTCCCTGATATCCCACTAGTTTATGGTGGAGTTTACAGTGTTGTATAGACTATAACGCTTATATAAAATGTGTTAAGGGGGATAATGGTAATGCCTTAACACTATTTTGATATTTTATAGTACTGATAGGCATTATCTATTTAACGTACACTACTACATAGTAGATAGTTTAACAGATCCTTAAAGGATGGTAATTCCAACGTCTTTTGAGTTACTTGTATTCCAGTTGTTATTTCACTTGAGTTGGATTTATTAATATAAGAATGTTAATCCTGACTCGAGTGTTTTGTGTTTTGTTTTACGCTCGGGTCATACGGAGTGTACCAGTATTCGAGGCTCACCTTGGAGTTGGAGCTTCGCTTGAAGATCCAGCTATCTATCCAACTTTCAGATATTCAGTTGATACCAATGATGTATTCTGATTCTTGTATTTGACTATTGTATTCGAGACTTCTATTGTAGCTTATTTAACTCTGTTATATATATAGTAGCTTCATGAACTACTATCTTTTGCTTCCGCTGCATATTATTACTCTGTGTCTGTGATTCTGTGATTATTTATTTACTGTATATCTGAGTTTTACCAAATTTAAATTAACAATTCGGTATTTTGAATTATTCAAGTCCGACATGTGCGGATGCGAATGGTCTAAAATAGCGGGTCGTTACATAAAGTCCGTTCGGGTATGTATCATTTCAACCCATAGTGATTCTATTCTACAGGAAACTTGCAGTGTGAGAATAGAATAAAATAAACAATATAACAACGTAAAGCAATATCAGATGATATGACAGATAAATAAACAGGATTATCATCACATAGTTTATAACACAGGCAGGTATAACATGATGTAATAATTTCTATACTTTCACTTGCTATCAATTCACAGTCATATAAGTATAAATGTCAGGTGTGATTACTCGCCTTTTAAAGCTGGAGTTCGCAAAACAAACAACACGAATGAATTCCAGAAGGCACGATAACACGACTATAGATTCAAGTGGGAAGAGAGCCAAGCTATTGATCTTCTAGCAACCAATAGAACAAGACAAATATAAGTATAAATTCAATACAACATATATTGAAACAATCTTTGAAATAAGAAGCAAAATGAACACAATTGCTTTGGCCATGCTTTCAACAATCAATTGCTCGACCTAGGGGATTAATATGGTTCGGCCATAACATGGTATAGCTCGGGTATGGGTCTGGTTTGGACTCAAATGCATGGCTACAAGAGAATAGGAAGAGGTAGTGGAGTTACAACAACAAAATTCAAACTTCTTCATAGATAGTGATATTGTTTGGTGTTGAGAGCAACATGTTTTAATTTTAGAATTTTAGGGATTTGAAAATATTTATAGTGATACTATTATAAAGTGGATGGTGAGAGGATGAAGGAAGAAAAAAAAATTAATTTATTTTCGATTCCTTCCCTTTTATTTCCAATAGTTAGGGCCAAAATCGGATAACTTCCGCCAATTCTAATTAATGTAAAATTAATTTATACCCAAGCAATTAATTTCCCAAAATGTTTATATAGTAAATAAATATATATTCGAATTTCAAATTTTGAATAAAATTCCATAATTTAGATATAGAAAATATAAACATATATGTATATATTTACACTAAATATGTATATACATATTAGGCCCACAAGTAAAAACTCTAAATATAGAATTTGATGTCTATAACCATATTTGTTAGTTTTCCATAACATATGAAATCAAAGCACATTCATATTATAGACATAATTCAAAAATTAGGATATATGTCGATTAATGCTCAACTAATTGTCAATCCATTCAATTAATTTACCATAGTACATGAAATAAATTTTTAACCAATCATATACATATTTCAAAATCAAGATATATGTCAATTAATACACAATCCAATTATAATATATTATTTTCATTTTAAGTAATTAAATCTCAATTTTATACTAAAATTAAGTGTTTCCCAAAATCTAGGGATATACAGACTCCCAACTTAAGAAAATTGTGTCCCCATAATTTCCTCTTAGGAGAAACATAAAATGTTTACATAAACACATATAATTTTCAAAATACGTATATGCATACCTTCAAAGCCATATCTTAAAACAAATTAAGGTATTTTTCAAACATTACATTCCAAAATAAATATATTGCAGTGGATTTCCTTTTCAAAATTACTTCACAAAAGATTTTCCAAATCAAGGTTTACAATTGTGGAGTTCTTTTCAAAGCATCACGAAATATATATATATATATATATATATATGGGTGGAGTTTCGTCATAAGGAGTGGTGTACGGCCTTGACTGGTCAGAGAAGGAGGAGGTGATAGGCGATGGTTATGGCCGAGCGTGGCAAGAGAAGAGCATGGCCAAAACATTGAAAAATTAATAAAAAGAAGAGGAAAAGAGTGGAAAAATTTTAAGAAGCCGTTACCTTCTTCCTTTCAAATCTGTAACCTTGCATGAAAAGTGAGATAAGAAGAGATGCTTTCATGTGAATTTTATAAAGAAAAAGTCACGGATGTTGATTTGAATGGCTAAGGTATGTAATCAAAGGAATGTGTATTATAAAGGCAAGAGATAAATTGAAACGTATGCCCAAAATTAATAACAAAGTAACGTATCTTATATTTATTTGTTTCCTATTTATCTAATAAAATATATGCTAAAGAACAATTCAGTAAATAACGTACCGTTTATATAACACCAAAGAAATAAATAAGAAAACGGATGCAGAAACGTATAAATAAATTGCTATCTACAACTTTGTTTATTACTTAATTTACAAAATTAATTTGTTACATATCCCTTTGATTTGTTTATCACTTAATTTATAAAATTGATTTGTTACATATCCCTTTGATTTTTTTATTACTTAATTTAAATAATTGATTTGTTACCTATCCCTTTGATTTGTTTATTACTTAACTAAGAAAACGGATGTAGAAAAATATATATTGTTTATTACTTAATTTATAAAATTGATTTGTTACATATCTCTTTGATTTGTTTATTACTTAATTTAAAAAATTGATTTGTTACATATCCCTTTGACTTGTTCATTACTTAACTAAGAAAACGGATGTAGAAACATATAAAAGAAACGTATAAATTAATTGGTTTTGACAACATTGTTTATTACTTAATTTTCAAAGTTTATATCCAAATTAAATGAAACAAAAACGGACAAATGTTGTAAATATATACATAACGTGTAATGTTACATATATATAAACAATTATAACATGATTATCAACCAAAAATATTATTTATATTAATTAAAATAAACATTTTTTGTTAAATAAAACAATTTACACACAATATTGTAAAAAAACATAACTTTCACAATATTAATCCGATTTCAACAAAACGAAAAGCAGTGTTCTTGAAATTAAATCTATTTTCATAATAAACGATAAAATTTCAAAATTTCAAAAAATTAAATTTTAAATTTAAAAGTCAAAGTTTGACCATTTTGACCAAAAATCCATCTTTTTGGAAATATTCCATTTATTCGGGTTTGGAATTATAATTCACGCAAAAATCAAAAACTATATTTAAATAACAAAATTTATCCATTTTAATAAATAAAATAAAATTTTTAAATCAGGAATTTCAGTTAAAATAATTAAAATAAAAATTTTAAATAATCACAAAATACATGGTTGTTACACTCTCCCCCACTCAAATCTTTTCGTCCTCGAAAAGGAACGAGGTATGGAAAATATAGAAAAGATAAAATGAAATAAGATTAAGACAAGATGCCAAGAAGATTAAAATTATACCTGATAACTATTGTTATAGGTAAGTTTAACAAGGTGGAAAGTATGAATGACTAGAAGGGAAAATAGGTTGAAAGACAAGGATGGACCATTATTCTAAAGCTACATAAATTTCAATTATTTGAAAGGGTAAAATAAATGATCAAAATATCCTTTATATACTAATTTATCAAAATACTTCTATAACTCGATGTCTTAACAAGTTTACCCTCGTTTCTGTAAACTCTGGTAGTGCATTGATCAGGCACAAAGTTAGAATTCTCGAGGTACTTAGTAGACTTGTTTCAACACCCAGTGAAAATACTTGAAAAAATTTTAAAAATAGATATGGAAAGTACAATCCAAACAAAACAACCAAACCAAAACCTTTGTCTAACCATGGTTCGCAGATACACAATGGTTACACCTGGATCCCCCAGGAAACAACCCATATCCGTAAGCTTTCTCAGCCCTGCGAGTTACGCCATGATGACTAGCAGACCGCAGAATACACAATGATTATGCCTGGATCCCCCAAGAAACAATCCGTACCCCTAGGCCTTCTCAGCCAGGCAGATTTCTCTACTAATGCGACCTACATAGTTCACAGGATACACAATGATTACGCCTGGATCCCCCTAGGAAACAATCCGTACCCCTAGGCCATCTCAGCCAGGCAAATTATGCTATGCAGTCGTGCTCGGAATGGGTTACGCCACGGTGGGACACTCGAGTATCACATCCGAAAAACCAAAAATCAGAGAGAATAATATCGATAGAATGAATCCACAATATGGCCACAGAGCGGATATCAAGCAGAAGGCACTTCCCACATCTTTACTTCGAAAATATATATCATATAGTACCTTTTCAAATCACTTTCAAATATCATACTTATATAAAGTACATTATATATAAGATTCCATTTTCCAATCGAATACTTTCCAAAATCAATAGTATATCAAATCACACTTATATAGACTTCGATTATATAAGATTTCCCTTTCCAAATTGAGTACCTTTCAAATCAATAGTTTTCAAATCAACTTCATACTTATACTAATCCATTTTATATAAGTTCGATAACTTCCAAATCAAGTATTTAGTAACATATGGTTCTCAAATTTCAATCTATTTCAATATCAATTCATTTTCAAAATCATATATGATTTCACCAAATCATTTCTTCCAAATTAAATATCTTCAGTTTCAAAGTTTCTCAAAATAATAGGTTTAGAAAATAACCCAAGTTTCCATATTAACATAATTTAAGTCAAACAAATTCATTTCCATAATCATCATATAAATACTGGGTTTTACATTCCAAACTATTTTCAAAACCAAATATTTCTCAAAATCAATTATACCCAAAATGTTTTCTAAATTTATAACTATCCCTTTAAAACCTTTAAACTATTTATTTCAATTCAAAAGATCCAATATACTTTTTGCACATTATTTACTTAACAAAAGTTTCAAATTCATTTCAGTCATACTCTTTATACTTTAAACATACAAAACTAAACTTATATACTTTATTAAATATTTTATATTGTTCGAAATTTCTTATCTTTAAAAATTACTCCTTGATTTGGAAGTGTTCGAACCTTCAAAATAGTCAATGAAATCAAATTTCAAATCCAAGAGTTGGAAATCAGCAACAAATCAGTAAATCGG
The DNA here is from genome assembly GCA_030765085.1 of Allium cepa. Classification (NCBI taxonomy): domain Eukaryota; kingdom Viridiplantae; phylum Streptophyta; class Magnoliopsida; order Asparagales; family Amaryllidaceae; genus Allium; species Allium cepa. Next base: position 290,254,591 of record CM060934.1, read on the forward strand.
CTTTTTGTAAATAGAGTTATATTAAATCAAATCCGAAACTCGAGGACTGAACACCAGGCTCACTTCAAATCATTTCAAATATATATACATATATCTTTCGAAAATCAAATCATACTTTGAAATCTGAAATCAAAATTGGTTTCACAAAATCACTCGCATAGCAAAGCTACTAGAGTGGCCTCTCCCCCACTCTGAAACTTGAAAATCAATGTCCATGATGCGTGCACTCATCACCGAGATTATTTTCCAACGACATAAGTGGGTTCTGGACTTCTATTTTTTGAAAACTTCCTTGAAATTTCTTTGAGATCATTGAAACCCATTTGAAGTCATTTGAAACTTTTGTTATCCAGAAAATACTTTCAAATCATATTATCATATATTTTCAAAACCTTAAAACCAATTTTCAAAATACCAGAGTTCAATCTCTCAAATTTCAAATTCAAAACCCTTCAGTTATAAATCATTTTTAAATAAATCAGTTTCTTATAAAATTTTCAAAATTTCAAAGCTTCAAATTTTCATTTCTAAAAGGTATATAATCCTTATCGGAAACATTTCACTCTTATATATAAAATATGGTCATCCTTATCAAAATAGTAATTTCGATGTATACACAATTTCAAAATACAATCAATAATATTTTCCAAGGGATGATCCAAGGATGGATTTCAAAACAAACAGAGATTCAAATTTAGAGGAACTCTAATCAAATAGAATTCTGGTTTGAAGATAAGCTCGAACGAAGATGAGATAATTTAATTACCAAATAGAAGATGGATAAGCCTAAATAAATTGCGAGCGATCTTATCCGGGTCAACCGTGACTTCAGGAATATAATCAACGCAGAAATCAAAGGAAAATCGACATTCGATTGCCAGAGATAGAATCCAGGTATAGCAGAAGGTAGATAGCATCGTAAACCGAGGATACAGAAATCTTCGGTGAATCAATGCCAATTGTAAAGGAGTTTCACCCCTTTACAAATCATTCAAAGATTTGCGGAATCACCGATCTTTATAGAGGTCATTCAAAAATGAAGTTATGGAATGCTCCAAAATCAAAGGATAAAATATGGAAGACAAGACTGGATTTCAGAACAAGTGGGAGCGTTCCAAAGTTCAACGAATCCTAATCGATAAGAATCCTAATCGATAGATTACTAAAAAGGTGGATATAGAAGGGTGAAGTTTAGAAAAATCTTGATTACAAAATAAGAAAATTTTTATACTAATATAATCTTTGAAAATCCTTTAAAAATCATTTTATACTTTAAAAATACGTTCTCTCACAAAGAAATGATTCTGAGATTGATTTCACTCATTCCAGGGTATTTCTACCCTATCTCTAATGAGTTTTTGCTCCTCGGGCTAAGATTTGCCTAAAACCAAAGCTGTGATACCAAATCGTAACGATCCACTATTTTGGACCATTTAAATCGACAATAATCCACACAAATCGGACATGAATACTTCAAAACAGTGGATTGTTAAGAAATTTGGAGCAAATAAAATCATTTACAGAATCACAGACACAGAAATATCAGAATACTCGCAGCGGAAATAAAATACCATAGTAGTTCATGAAGCTACTATATACATACTCTCAAAACATATACAAAATCTCATAGTAAAATAGTACAATAGAAGTCAGGATACATAAACAACAATACCGAGACAGATACCGAATAGGAACTAACTGGAAGAAGTAGACGAATAGATAGACAGATAAGCTCCAGCAAAACTCTAGCTCCAGAAGGTGAATCCAAAGCTGTGATTCTTAGGCTGACCCGAGCGTAAAGTAAAACACACACACACAAGTAAGGTTATACATACTTATACAATGTAAACCAACTCAAGTGAACTGTAATAGCAATGCACAATAACTTAAAGGATGCTTGGGATCGCCCATCCTTTAAGGATCAGTCAACCAATCAATTAAGTAGTAGTTAACACTATCCTATAAATATCCATATTAAAGTAAACAACGCAAGTAATAGTGTTATTGTGACTAGGGTAGCATAGAGCTGCAGTAACCGCTCACCTCTAGCCACACTCTTAAAATCAAAAGTGTGCATCAAACAATCACAAGGAAATCACATTTCACACAAAGCTGTGTACCCGTGGTTATAAATTTCAAAATGATTTATAATTCCGAATTAAAATCATTCATTTAAACAATTAAAAATTGAAGTCATTATTCCTTCAAATCAAATATTCAATTCCTAAAAATTTAGCCTTTTCTGAGTTCATTTATCCAGTTAAACACTTCAAATATTAAAATTTCAGCCACAAATAAATTTTGATTTTAACCCTTTAAACATTATAAAAATCATATTTTAACATTCAAAAATGTTCATTAAAATAACTTTAACTTATGATTTTTATAAAGTAAATTTCCTATAAATAAAATCAAATTTTCAATAATGCACATATCAAGTGTACAATTTCGTATTCTTCACATTTTAACTAATTACTTAACACTTAAATTTTTATTACCATTTTCCAAATATAACTTAATTTCCATTTTATTTATATAACTTAAATTCTATTTTTAATTTCTTAACTTAACCCTTGATTTCAAATCAAATTTCACATTTCCAAGTTAAGTTGAATTCTAAAATTTCCAATTAACTATCCATTTATTTAACATTTTAAACTAATTACCCAAATTCAAAATACAATGTAAGTTGCTTAACATTATTTTACAAATAACTTGATATTTTCTTTTACTTTATATTTATCCAATTCATACATCAATTATATTAATTACCAAGTTAATCTTATAATTTCATTTTTTTTTCTTATATTCCCATTATTTAGTTAAATCAAACTTTCATACTACACTCAACCCATCTATTAACTTATAACATTTAACCTTTTAAAAAATCGCTGCTTAACCATTTTAAATCCAATATAAGTCAAATTTCATACATATTTTTCTTTCATTTACAATACACGAAATTTATAAAAAAATCATATTTGGAAATCAACCACGGGTCCGGATAATAATTCACACTTAAATCAAGTGATACGGAAATTATCATTAAAATCCGTAATCAGTAAAATTTCGGGGTTTTGATTATTTCAAACTCGCAATCCCAAGACAAATACAAATAAATAAAAAACATTCAGGCCTATCATTTCAACCCATAATGATTTTTTCCTATCCTAAAGTCCGTTCGGGTATGTATCATTTCAACCCATAGTGATTCTATTCTACATGAAACTTGCAGTTTGAGAACAAAACAAAATAAACAGTATAACAACATAAAGCAATATCAGATGATATGACAAATTAATAAACAGGATTAACATCATATAATTTATAACACGGACAGGTATAACATGATGTAATAATTTCTACACTCTCACTTGCTACCAATTCACAGTCGTATAAGTATAAATGCCAGGTGTGATTACTCACCTTTTAAAGCTGGAGTTCGCGAAACAAAGAACACGAATGAATTACAGAAGGCATGATAACACGACTATAGACTCAAGTGGGAAGAGAGCCATGCTATTGATCTTGTAGCAACCAAAAGAACAAGACAAATATAAATATAAATTTAGTACAACATATATTGAAACAATCTTTGAAATAAGAAGCAAAATGAACACAATTGCTTTGGCCATACTTTCAACAATCAATTGCTTGACCTAGGGGATTAATATGGTTCGGCCATGACATGGTATGGCTCGGGTATGGGTCTGGTTTGGACTCAAATGCACGGCTACAAGAGAATAGGAAGAGGTAGTGGAGTTACAACAACAAAATTCAAACTTCTTTATAGCTAGTGATGTTGTTTGGTGTTGAGAGCAACATGTTTTAATTTTAGAATTTTATGGATTTGAAAATATTTATAGTGATACTATTGTAAATAGGATGGTGAGAGGATGAAGGAAGAAAAAAAAAGATATTTTTTAATTTATTTTCGATTCCTTTCCTTTTATTTCCAATAGTTAGGGTCAAAATCGGATAACTTCCGCCAATTCTCATTAATGTAAAATTAATTGATACCCAAGCAGTTAATTTCCCAAAATGTTTATATAGTAAATAAATATATATTCAAATTTCAAATTTTGAATAAATTCCATAATTAAGATATAGAAAATATAAACATATATGTATATATTTACACTAAATATGTATATACATATTAGGCCCACAAGCAAAAATTCTAAATATAGAATTTGATGCCTATAACCGTATTTGTTAGTTTTCCATAACACATGAAATCAAAGCACATTCATATTATAGGCATAATTCAAAAATTAGGATATATGTCAATTAATGCTCAACTAATTGTCAGTCCATTCAATTAATTTACCATAGTATATGAAATCAATATATAACCAATCATATACATATTCCAAAATCAAGATGTATGTCAACTAATACACAATCCAATTATAATATATTATTTTCATTTTAAGTAATTAAATCTCAATTATATACTAAAATTAAGTGTTTTCCAAAATCTAGGGTTATACAGACCCCCCCCCCCCCCCCACTTAAGAAAATTGTTTCCCCATAATTTCCTCTTAGGAGAAATCTAAAATGTTTACATAAACACATATAATTTTCAAAATACGTATATACATACCTTCAAAGACATATCTTAAAAAAAATTAAGGTATTTTTCAAACATTACATTCCAAAATAAATATATTGCAGTGGATTTCCTTTTCAAAATTACTTCACAAAAGATTTTCAAAATCAAGGTTTACAATTGTGGAGTTCTTTTAAAAGCATCACGTTATATATATATATATATATATATATATATATATATATATATATATATATATATATATTGGGTGGAGTTTTGTCATAAGGAGTGCATGGCCTTGACTGGTCGGAGGAGGAGGAGGTGATAGGCGGTGGTTATGGCCGAGGATGGCAAGAGAAGAGCATGGCCAAAACATTGAAAATTTAATAAAAAGAAGAGGAAAAGAGTAGAAAAAATTTAAGAAGCCATTATCTTCTTCCTTTCAGATCTGAAACCTTACGTGAAAAGTGAGATAAGAAGAGATGTTTTCACATTAGTTTGATAAAGAATAAGTCACGGCTGTTGATTTGAATGGCTAAGGTATGTAATCAAAGGAGTGTGTATTATAAAGGCAAGAGATAAATTAAAACGTATGCCCAAAATTAATAACAATGTAACGTGTCTTATATTTATTTGTTTCCTATTTATCTAGTAAAATATATGCTAAAGAACAATTTAGTAAATAACGTACCATTTATATAACACCAAAGAAATAACTAAGAAAACGGATGTAGAAACGTATAAATAAATTGTTCTCTACAACTTTGTTTATTACTTAATTTATAAAATTACATTGTTACATATCCCTTTGATTTATTTATTACTTAATTTAAAAAATTGATTTGTTACATATCCCTTTGATTTGTTTATTAGTTAACTAAGAAAACGTATGCAGAAACATATAAAAGAAACGTATAAATTAATTGTTTTTGACAACATTGTTTATTACTTAATTTACAAAGTATATATCCAAATTAAATGAAAGAAAAACGGACAAATGTTGTAAATATATTGTGACGCCCCACCTCTATACCCACGCTAGCTAAGAACACTACGGTATAGTGCTGTCAACTAGCACGGAGAATAAGGCTGTTGAGGAGCGACCATCCATGTGATTGCTTATCACACGGTGGCTATAAATAATCTTCGGAAACAAACATAGAAATAAGCATAACACAAATCAGTCACAGACATCCATGTCACAAAGGCGGAGAAGATATGAATATATAACTAACACATGAAAGTGTACATCAGGGTAGTGGTCAAAAAGACCCACAATAATACAAAAGAATAGCAACACGTGCTATACAAAAGAATAAAACTATGAGTCTATATCTCAAGTGCATACAACAAAAACTGTTAATCTAAATAGTTAGCCAAAAGTCAGATTAGCAAATCCCGGGAAGAAGTCAAGCAAAAGCACCTAAACATCTCGGTCTGACCCAAGTATTATTTAAGAAAATAATAAACGGACCAGTCTAGCTATAAATATCAGATGACATGGTATAAAATAAAAGATATGGCATAAACATAAAATATCCATACTGACATACTACTATAAGTATGCAAATGATGATCAACAGAAGATCAATCAATAAGAGATAAATCAATATCACAAGAATCTTCTCAAAGATCCAAAGAGGGCATCATACCCTAAACTTGTACTCATAGCAAGTCAATGACATAAATTCCAGAAATCAACACAAGAAATCCAGAAATCACAGAAAAAGGGAAAGAGGCCTATCACATGACGGTTCGAAGACCATGGGGAGCCACCCCATTTGGGTGAGTCGGAATCACCTAGATGAGGTTTAGGTTAACCAAAAAGCAAAATGGTATGTGTGAGTGGAATCACACAAATGCTGTCTAGCCTAACCTTGCAACAAAAAGGTATGTGTGAGTGGAATCACACAAATGGTGTCTAGACTAATCTTGCGGACAAAGAGATATGTGTGAGTCGGAATCACACCAATGAGGTCTAGTCTAACCTTGCAAACAAAGAGACATCGCACAATTGCTAGTCTAAATCATAAAATGATCATCATGATCAACGAGAAGTGTCAATTACACTAAGCTAGTAAATATAAAAGTTTAGCTTCGTGTCCCATAACCACTTGCTTAACTTAAATATTTACGAACAAACTGTGAATCTTCACTAGAAAATTGTCACAAGAGATTCAATCGAACAAGTCCAAGAATTATCCGACGAAGTAAACGCAAGCATTTCATACCACTTGTTTTACTAAGCCGTTTAATTAGATTTCTCATACGAATGAGGTAAAGGTTTGTATATGCTAGTAGATTGGAAATCGGTTTGAGAAAACGAGCTTTGTTATAAAATAGTGTTGAAATCATTTGAAGAAAGAGTTTTGATATTTACTACTAGTATAGAAAACCTTTATATTTTAAAGTGTCAAATCATAGAAGTGATTGTAGAAACAATCAATCATAAAAATTCACGTTCGAAGACGTGAATAAAATCCAAAGAAACCGATAAAGAATCCATCGAAATAGATATTCAGAAATCCATAAAATCGACCGAGAAGCCCAAGATAGTTTGTCTCGAAGAATGGTCAACTCAGCATCTCAACAAGCAAGTTCTGTTGAATGTTTTTCAGATAAGATCCCCTACGTAGGGGGGTCCAGGGGGTGGCAACCCCCCAAGGTGGGGGTGCGGGGGCAACGCCCCCGCTACGGGGTTCGACCTGCTCGGTCAGGTCGCGGGGGTCCAGGGGGCAGCACCCTCGGCGGGGTGCGGGGCAGCGCCCCGTCCAAAACGGTACGACCTAGTGAAGACCTAAGGGAGGATAGGATTGAGCGACCTAATGGTTGCGACCTAGGGGTCTAAGGGGTCAAGCGGCCTAGTGGTTGCGACCTAGAGGTGTTCGCGAGTTAAGGGAACCAAGCCCGAGCGACCTAACACTCGAACGACCTAAGGAAGCAAGGGGCAAGCGACCTATCGTAGAAATAAGGCCTAACGACCTAGGGAAAATGCTCGTGCGAGCTAAGTGGTCATACGACCTAAAGTTAATAAGGTCAAGCGACCTAAGGTGACATCGGGTCAAGCGACCTAAAGACGCCGCGACCTAGCGACCTATTGAAATAAAAGGGGCGAGCGACCTAACTCAACTAGCGACCTACGACCTAACTTGGTAAACGGTCAAGCGACCTAACAATATAAGGCCGAGCGAGTTACAAGGCGAACGACCTAGTGGTTGCGCGCGACCCAGCTGGACACGCGACCTAACAGTACAAAGGTCCAACGACCTAAAGTTATTAGGTCATGCGACCTAAAGTGTAGCGACCTAGCGACCTAGGGGCTTGAACGACCTAACGCCACATACAAATCCGAGCGACCTAACTCAATCAGGGACCTACGACCTAAAGCCCAACGACCTAGTGACCTAAAACCAAACGACCTACGACCTAATTCCGAGTGCCGAGTGACCTAACGTTGTAGGCCATTTTAAGGTCGGAAACGATCTATTTTGAGGCCGAGACTTTTCCACGCGAACGACCTAGCATAGGCAGAACGACCTAAGTGCAGAATTTCACCAAAAACACTAAAAATTGGAGTTTTTCGCCAATTCGATTCAAACCAAATGCAAATGTGCATGCAAACGTGATAGGGAATCATTCCCAACAGTCCAAGATAGTTATAGGCAAGAATTGTGAGATAAAAATCTCACCTTTGCACCAAAAGTCAATGAAAATGGAGGTTGAAGCAAAGCAAGAATCAATCCACCTCAATCTCAACATAAGAAGCTTGAATCCAATGCTTTTCCTTGAATTTGGAGTTGAATGATGGAGTTGGAGTTGAAACCTAGGCTTGGAGTTTCTAATTTCCCTTTCCACTCACCATTAATGTTAAAGCTTGTGTTTGGTAGGAATTTATGAAGAGTGAGGAGAAGGAGAGAAGTGGGTTTGAGTTATAATGGCTAATCTAACCCAAGGTCCAAAGCGGGAAAAGTAAGTGAAATTCCACTAACTCCAAACCTATCAATTTTATACTTAAAAAAGTTGTAAACGGCATTTCGAACTCAATGAAAGTGGTCTCGAGTCCTAATTTGACCGTTTGCCTAGCTTTTCGGACCAATATCCGGTTAACGACAAAATATTTAAATATAAAATCGATAAATATGCGGGTTGTTACAGACTCCCCTCCTTAAAGAAATTGCGTCCTCGCAATATATAAGATGGAAATAAAAAGTAACACCCATAAAAGCATATTAACACAAAAGAAATTTGAAATAGGAAGTTTACCTCAAAGAGCAGGAGTAAGCAAGTCCGGATGTGTTCGCTCGATGAATTCTCTGGATTCCCAAGAGCAATCCTTAGGATTTGAGGACCATTGAACCTTCATGAGCGGAACATCTTTATTTCGAAGTCGTTTGACCTCCGAAGCAATAATTCGAATAGGATGCTGCTTGTAGGTTAAATTCGGCGAAACTTCAATTTCTTCCACAACACCAGGCTCAAGAATAGAATTGGAATCTCGTAGGCATTTCCGTAATTGAGAAACATAAAACACGTCGTGCATAGCAGAAAACTGAGCCGGTAATGTAAGGCGATAAGCCATAGAACCAATACGTTCAGTGATAGGAAATGGCCCAATATATCGGGGTGCTAACTTTCCCGATCGACTGAAACGTACAACACCTTTCATAGGTGAAACACGAATAAAAACAGAATCTCCCACAGAAAATTCTAACTTCCTTCTTCGATTATCGGCATAGGATTTTTGTCTACTCTGGGCTTCTTTCATCCTATGTCGAATAAGTTCAATCTTCTCTGTGGAATCACGAATAAAGTCTGGACCTAAAACCAGCTTCTCACCGGCCTCAAGCCAACAAGAAGGAGATCGGCATGGCCTTCCATAGAGTGCTTCGAAAGGTGCCATATCAATACTAGATTGGAAGCTATTATTATAGGAAAATTCAACAAGTGAAATATGATCTTCCCAACTTCCACCAAAATCGAGCATACAAGCACGAAGAAGATCTTCAAGAGTTTGATTTACACGCTCGGTTTGTCCATCGGACTGGGGGTGATAAGCAGTGCTCAAATTAAGCTTCGTTCCTAAAGCTTTTTGAAGACTCTTCCAAAATCCACTAGTAAACAATGGATCTCGATCGCTAACAATAGAAGTAGGAACTCCATGCAATTTAACAATTTCTTTGATAAAGAGTTTGGCCAAAAGAGGAACGGTTCGGTTAGACCGAACGGGAATAAAATGGGCGGATTTAGTAAGTCTATCAACGATCACCCATAAGCTATCATGACCCGAACGAGAACAGGGAAGGCCATCTATAAAATCCATGGAAATTTTGTCCCACTTCCAAATTGGATTTCTAAAGGTTGCAATAACCCACCAGGCCTTTGATGTTCGGCCTTGACAAGTTGGCAAGTCATGCAACACTTAACAAGGTTAGCAATATCAGATTTCATTCCCTCCCAATAATAAAGTCGCTTCATATCAGCGTACATTTTACTACTACCGGGATGAATGGTGAATTTAGAATGATGGGAATCTTCTAAAATATCTTTACGAAGATCACCAATATTTGGTACGATAAGTCTACCAAATTTTCGAATGCCACCACGAGAATCAATATCAAAGTCTTTCAAACCTTCAATATGAATTTTATCCTTAACATTTTGGCCAAGAAGATCCAATTCAGGATCTAGCCCTTGAGCTTCAAGAATGCGGTCAAAAAGAGAAGGATGAGCCTCAAGGCTACATAAAACAAGTGATGAGCATAAATCGGATACGCGCTCTCGAATCTCACAAGTGGATTAAATCTCGAGATCGTTCCATTCGGAGATCATCATAGAAACAACTGCTTGTTGTTTACGGCTAAGAGCATCGGCGACACGATTACCCTTACCGGGGGTATAAAGAATATCAAGATCATAAGGTGCAAGGAACTCGAGCCAACGCTGTTGACGCAAATTAAGTTCCTTTTGAGAAAATAAATATTTCAAAGACTTATGATCCGTGTAAAGAATAAATTTCTCTCCCAATAGATAATGACGCCAAATTCGAAGGGAAAAAACAATAGCCGCGAGTTCTAAATCATGTGTAGCATATCTAGTCTCGGCCGGCTTTAATTGCCTAGAAGCATAAGCAATAACACGTTCTTTTTGCATAAGAACGGCACCCAAACCAACGTGACTAGCATCAGTATAAACAACAAAATCTTGATTCCCTTCGGGAATAACAAGAATAGGAGCATCGGAAAGGAGTTCTTTCAATTTCTGAAAAGAGGCTTCACATTTGTCCGACCAAATGTATTTAACTCCCTTCTTAGTCAAGCCAGTAAGAGGCACGGCAATCTTAGAAAAGTCTTTAATGAAACGACGGTAATAACCCGCCAATCCGAGAAAACTACGAATCTCTGTCACACTCTCCGGTCTCTTCCAATCTTGAATCGCTTCAATCTTTGAAGGATCCACGGAAATTCCGGATTCGGAAATAATATGACCGAGAAACTTCACACGAGATTGCCAAAAGTGGCATTTAGAAAATTTCGCCTTTAATTGATTACTCCTAAGAGTTTCCAATACAATTCGAAGATGCTTTTCATGCTCCTCCTCGGTTTTAGAATACACCAGGATATCATCAATGAAGATGAGAACAAACTGATCGAGGAAAGCCTTGAAAACTCGATTCATGAGCTCAACGAAGTAAGCCGGAGCATTCGTTAAACCAAATGGCATAACAAGCCATTCATAAGATCCATAACGAGTACGGAACGATGTCAAAGGAATACTATCCTCAGCAATACGAAGCTGATGAAAACCGGTAGCCAAGTCCAACTGTGAAAAGACCCTAGCTTCGCTAAGCTGATCAAACAGATCGTCAATCCGAGGTAAAGGGTATTTATTTTTAATAGTCAGATCGTTAAGCTTGCGATAGTCAACGCAAAGCCTAAGCGTACTGTCGGATTTCTTCACGAAAATAGCCGAAGCTCCCCAAGGCGAGGAACTAGAGCGAATAAATTGCTTCGTCTCCAATTCGGACAACTGTTTGCGCATCTCCTCATTTTCCTTATTGGACATGCGATAAGGAGGACGAGTAATAGGTTGAGCTTCAGAAACAAGATTAATTCTGAACTCAATTGCTCGTTTAGGTGGTAAACATAAAACGGGCTCGAATATGTTGGAAAATTCACGAACCACGTGAATACGAGAAATAATATCATCTTCATCATCATCGTCATCACGAGGATTTAAAGAATATAAAGATGCCACTAAATAGGATTCTGAATCTTTAAGATTAACAGAAATCTGATTAACAGATAGTGGATGTCGGAGATGAATAGTCCGCTCAGGACATAGGATATGGGCTTGATAACGGTTAAGCCAATCCATTCCCAAAATTATTCCAAAGCCTAAGTAGCGCATGACATGCAAATCGGCTAGGAAAGAAAAATCACATAAAATAATCTCCACATCTTTACAAAGCAAACTAAGAGTTGCGGACCCACCTACTGGATTCGCGATTCTTAAAGAAGTCATTAAAGCAATAACATTTAAAGAAAAAGTATCAACAAGTTCTTTTGATATAAAAGAATGGGATGCACCCGTATCAAAGAGAACTCTAATAGGTTGATCATGAAATAAAATAATACCATCAAGAATGGAGTGAGAAATACCTTGGCCACGAGATGTGTTGCCAGGGGCTTGAGCCACATTCAACTTTCCTTCCTACTTGCCTTCACGTTTGAGGCATTGATGTATGTAATGATCCGGGCTCTTACAATAGCAACAAGATTTGGGCTTAGAGCACTTATTCGCAAAATGATCCCCAGATCCACAGTTGAAGCATCTCGCACCACTAGGAGAAGGAGACTTTGCCGCAGGGGTTGCATGCTTACCCTTTTTGTTGGGATAAGGGCCTTTGAATTTACTGGGCCTCTTTTTGTTGTTGAAGTTTGGTTTAGCGCCAACCACTTCAACATCACTCTCGCTATCGGCCTCTTCAAGACGAAGAGCGATATCGACCAGTTGATCAAACGCAACTTCTAGTTTTAGGAGTAGTGGCTTCATAAGATTCTTATTTAAGCCATAAACGAACCTCTGGTTCTTCTTCAGTTGAGTATTTATATATTCGACCCCGTATTTGAAAAGGGATTCGAATGATGCAACGTAGTCCGCCACAGAAGACTGACCTTGAACAAGGTCAATAAATCTCCAAGCCAAAGTTACCTTTTCAGCCTCAGGCATGAATTCCGATTCGAAGCGTTCCCGGAAGTGCTCCCAGGAGAGATCCGCTTCATCAATTTCTGAGATTAACAGCTCATACCAATCTAATGCTCTTTCTTGGAGCATACTGGAAGCCACCTGGACTCGATGGAGGTCAGTGAGGTTCATGCGAGAGAAGATTCTATCGCACGTTCTGAGCCAAGCTTGGACCTCGATGATAGTTTCAGTGCCTTTAAATTGCTTCCCACCCAAGTTGGTGTAATCATTGCACAAACGTGCAAACCCAGATTTAGGGTGAGTAGGTTCCGGATTAGAACCAGTTGCTTGAGCATTCGTGACAAGGTCAAGAAGTTGCTGGGTAGTCATAAAAACTCCATCTTGGGGTGGAGCACTAGATGGTCCAGCTCTGGGACGACCAGGTCTAACCATTTCTCTTCCTTAAGAAAGAAAGAAGAGAAAGAAGAAGGTTATTCACTAATGAATATCAAGCAATCTTGCTAGATAAAATAAGGAATCATAAAGGATATAGGATGAATCGGTATGACGACTCGAATTAATTCTAAGACCTAACTCCTAAGGTGGACTTAGGACGATGATCCTTGTTAAGTTATTCTACATTGTTCCGAAGTTTGGCTCTGATACCAAGCTATGACGCCCCACCTCTATACCCACGTTAGCCATGAACACTACGGTGTAGTGCTGTCAACTAGCACGGAGAATAAGGCTGTTGAGGAGCGACCATCCATGTGATTTCTTATCACACGGTGGCTATAAATAATCTTCGGAAACAAACATAGAAATAAGCATAACACAAATCAGTCACAGACATCCATGTCACAAAGGCGGAAGAAATTATGAATATATAACTAACACATGAAAGTGTACATCAGGGTAGTGGTCAAAAGGACCCACAATAATACAAAAGAATAGCAACACGTGCTATACAAAAGAATAAAACCGTGAGTCTATATCTCAAGTGTATACAACAAAAACTGCTAATCTAAATAGTTAGCCAAAAGTCAGAGTAGCAAATCCCGGGAAGAAGTCAAGCAGAAGCACCTGTAACATCTCGGTCTGACCCGAGTATTATTTAAGAAAATAATAAACGGATCAGTCTAGCTATAAATATCAGATGACATGGTATAAAATAAAAGATATGGCATAAACATAAAATATCCATACTGACATACTACTATAAGTATGCAAATGATGATCAACAGAAGATCAATCAATAAGAGATAAATCAATATCACAAGAATCTTCTCAAAGATCCAAAGAGGGCATCATACCCTAAACTTGTACTCATAACAAATCAATGACATAAATTCCAGAAATCAATACAAGAAATCCAAAAATCACAGAAAAAGGGAAAGAGCCTATCACATGACAGTCCGAAGACCATGGGGAGGTACCCCATTTGGGTGAGTCGGAAGCACCCAGATGAGGTCTAGGCTAACCAAAAAGCAAAAAGGTATGTGTGAGTGGAATCACACAAATGGTGTCTAGCCTAACCTCGCAACAAAAAGGTATGTGTGAGTGGAATCACACAAATGGTGTCTAGACTAACCTTGCGGACAAAGAGATATGTGTGAGTCGGAATCACACCAATGAGGTCTAGTCTAACCTTGCAAACAAAGAGACATCGCACAATTGCTAGTCTAAATCATAAAATGATCATCATGATCAACGAGAAGTGTCAATTACACTAAGCTAGTAAATATAAAAGTTTAGCTTCGTGTCCCATAACCACTTGCTTAACTTAAATATTTACGAACAAACTGTAAATCTTCACTAGAAAATTGTCACAAGAGATTCAATCGAACAAGTCCAAGAATTAACCGACGAAGTAAATGCAAGCGTTTCATACCACTTGTTTTACTAAGCCATTTAATTAGATTTCTCATACGAATGAGGTAAAGGTTTGTATATGCTAGTAGATTGGAAATCGGTTTGACAAAACGAGCTTTGTTATAAAATAGTGTTGAAATCATTTGAAGAAAGAGTTTTGATATTTACTACTAGTATAGAAAACCTTTATATTTTAAAGTGACAAATCATAGAAGTGATTGTAGAAACAATCAATCATAAAAATTCACGTTCGAAGACGTGAATAAAATCTAAAGAAACCGATAAAGAATCCATCGAAATAGATATTCAGAAATCCATAAAATCGACCGAGAAGCCCAAGATAGTTTGTCTCGAAGAATGGTCAACTCAGCATCTCAACAAAGCAAGTTCTGTTGAATGTTTTTCAGATAAGATCCCCTACGGAGGGGGGGTCCAGGGGGGTGGCAACCCCCCAAGGTGGGGGTGCGGGGGCAACGCCCCCGCTACGGGGTTCGACCTGCTCGGTCAGGTCACGGGGGTCTAGGGGGCAGCGCCCTCGGCGGGGTGCGGGGCAGCGCCCCGTCCAAAACGGTACGACCTAGTGAAGACCTAAGGGAGGATAGGATCGAACGACCTAATGTTGCGACCTAGGGGTCTAAGGGGTCAAACGGCCTAGTGGTTGCGACCTAGAGGTGTTTGCGAGTTAAGGGAACCAAGCCCTAGCGACCTAACACTTGAACGACCTAAGGAAGCAAGGGGCAAGCGACCTATCGTAGAAATAAGGCCTAAGGACCTAGGGAAAATTCTCGTGCGACCTAAGTGGTCATACGACCTAAAGTTAATAAGGTCAAGCGACCTAAGGTGACATCGGGTCAAGCGACCTAAAGACGCCGCGACCTAGCGACCCATCGAAATAAAAGGGGCGAGCGACCTATCTCAACCAGCGACCTACGACCTCACTTGGTAAACGGTCAAGTGACCTAACAATATAAGGCCGAGCGAGTTACAAGGCGAACGACCTAGTGGTTGCGCGCGACCCAGCTGGACACGCGACCTAACAGTACAAAGGTCCAACGACCTAAAGTTATTAGGTCATGCGACCTAAAGTGTAGCGACCTAGGGGCTTGAACGACCTAACGCCGCATACAAATCCGAGCGACCTAACTCAATCAGGGACCTACGACCTAAAGCTCAACGACCTAGCGACCTAAAACCAAACGACCTACGACCTAATTCCGAGTACCGTGCGACCTGACGTTGTAGGCCATTTTAAGGTCGGAAACGAGCTATTTTGAGGCTGAGACTTTTCCACGCGAACGACCTAGCATAGGCAGAACGACCTAAGTGCAGAATTTCACCAAAAACACTAAAAATTGGAGTTTTTCGCCAATTCGATTCAAACCAAATGCAAATGTGCATGCAAACGTGATAGGGAATCATTCCCAACAGTCCAAGATAGTTATAGGTAAGAATTGTGAGATAAAAATCTCACCTTTGCACCAAAAGTCAACGAAAATGAAGGTTGAAGAAAAGCAAGAATCAATCCACTTCAATCTCAACACAAGAAGCTTGAATCCAATGCTTTTCCTTGAATTTGGAGTTGAATGATGGAGTTGGAGTTGAAACCTAGGCTTGGAGTTTCTAATTTCCCTTTCCACTCACCATTAATGTTAAAGCTTGTGTTTGGTAGGAATTTATGAAGAGTGAGGAGAAGGAGAGAAGTGAGTTTGAGTTATAATGGCTAATCTAACCCAAAGTCCAAAGCGGGAAAAGTAAGTGAAATTCCACTAACTCCAAACCTATCAATGTTTATACTTAAAAAAGTTGTAAACGGCATTTCGAACTCAATGGAAGTGGTCTCGAGTCCTAATTTGACCGTTTGCAAAAAGTAGCTTTTCGGACCAATATCTGATTAACGACAAAATATTTAAATAAAATATTTAAATATAAAATCGAGAAATATGCGAGTTGTTACATATATACATAACATGTAATGTTACATATATATACACAATTATAACATGATATATCAACCAAAAATATTATTTATATTAATTAAAATAAACAATTTTTGTTAAATAAAATAATTTACACACAATATTGTAAAAAGCATAACTTTCACACTATTAATCCGATTTCAACGGAACGAAAAGCAGTATTCTTGAAATTAAATATACTTTCATAATAAACGATAAAATTTCAAAATTTCAAATATTTAAATTTTAAATTTAAAAGTCAAAGTTTGACCATTTTGACCAAAAATCCACCTTTTTGGAAATATTCCATTTATTCAGGTTTTGAATTATAATTCTCACAAAAATCAAAATTTATATTTAAAAAACAAAATTTATCCATTTTAATAAATAAAATAAAAATTTTAAATCAGGAATTACTGTTAAAATGATTAAAATAAAAATTTAAAATAATCACAAAATACAGGGTTGTTACACGTGATTTTTAAGCAAGTAGATGTCGAGAATTTCTAGGATGAACGGAAATGATGTTTTGGGCAAATATTGGCGATCGTGTGGTTTGGAAATGATGGGATCACGGTTGAGGTTGCTTGAAGGTCAGTGGATCTGGTAAAAATGGTAGAGGGATTTTTAATGCATCAAGGTGACTTGTCAGAGTTAAACTAGGGTTTTGTTAACCAATATGGTCGTTGATGTTCATCATTTTCGTACGTCATCAAGGAAGCTTCGGGGGCGATCGCATATGGGGGAAAGGATAAAGGGGAGTCTGACGTTGCTTTGGCCAGAGTGGCAGGATTTCAGGAGTTCAGATCGTCGGCGTTGAGGCAAATTATTTAGAGGATGTTGAGTTCCAATACTCCATCGAATCGCTTGATTTTGGGTTTCGGCAAAATTTGCGATTCTGGTTATTTGGGAAGATAGTAGGTGTGAGAGGATCGGCGATGGTCGAAGGTCGACAGGCTAGTCGTGCATATCCACGAAGTATCGCATGTATCTGATGTTGGGAACAAGAGATGGTTCCTGGGGTTTGTCTCGAAGTCAGGTGATGAATGTGTCGGGGATTATACTCGTTTGTCTCGAGTATGTTGATTTTAATATTAAAACAGTTTTAAACTTTAAAACTAATCAAGTTTATTTTGAAACAATCTTGTTAAAACCAATTTTCTTGTAAATGATTGATGTTTGTCTAATTGTTTGATAAATAAGAATTGTGTAACTTGCTTTTATTTAAACTAATCAAGTTAATTTAAATGGTGCAATTAATTAGTTGATTAAGAAAGTAAAAAAAATTTGATCTTAAGTTAACTCATATGTTAATGATAAATTATTTTCAAAGGTTTATTAAATGAAAATTTAATAATGTGATTAAGTGATTAATAAAGATAAATGATTTATCTTTGATATATTAACAACTTGAGTAATTAAAGGATCATTTATTAGGGTAATTACTTAAAGGATAATTACTTTAATGTAATTAAAAGTTGATTAATTGATGTGATTAAAGGTTAATTTATTTAAGTAATAAAAGGTAATTAATTGCTTAAAAATAATTACTTAATTAAAAGTAATTAATTAATGATTAAAGTTGATTTATCAAGTGATTAAGATTAATTTGTGATTTATTAAGTGATTAGGGATAACCACTTATTGTAATTGATTAAAGAAAATTAATTACAAGATAATTAAATAACTAAGGGTTAATTATTTAATGATTAAGGGTTAATTATTTAATGATTAAAGGTTAATTATTTAATAATTAAAGGTTGATTAATTAATAATTAAAGGTTGATTAATAAATGATAATTAATGATTAAGGTTTGTAATTAATTAATATTAATTAACTAGGATTAGTAGTTTATTCATAAATAATTAATCTGATTTAAATTAATCGGATAATTAATTGATCTTACTTATGGATGTTTGGATTCTATTGAATATTAAATTGTTTAATATCCCTTATATGTGATGCTCTATTTTGATTTGAGCTGTGATGAATGTAATTTAATATCTGTGATAAATGTAATTTATTTATCTGTGATGACTTTATATTATTGATCTGTGAATCTATGAATGAAGATAAGTGTTATAGGATTATACTGCTTATCAATATTGCTGTGTTTGGCTTGTGATGATTGATGATGTTACACTATTGTGTAAAATCCCTGGACTACACCACACACACGCAAATATGGATTTCACGAAGAAATCGGTTAAGTTGACATATATTTGAATTTAATTCAAAATGGTTTTGAAAGTTGAATTTTGAATCCAAAAATGTTTTTTTGGAAATGGAGTTGGATATGGAAAGCTTTTTAAAGGGAAGTTTTGAAATTGAAATTTAGTTAAAAATATTATTTGAAATTATTTTGGAAATCATGGTTTGAAAGGTTTATAATATATATATATATATATATATATATATATTTAAAACTATTTTAAATAAATTGTTTGGGAATTTGAATTTAATTCAAATTAGAACTTGTCGATTATACGACAGTTCGTTGATTTTCTGGTTTATACTTGAACAGCTTTAAATTGAGCAAATCGGATTTTCCCGAAACGAAAACTCTTGGTTTTCAAATAATAATAGATTTCATATAAAGAAAGGATTTCTAGTTTGTGTTGAAAGGATATCAAGTTGTATGATTTGAATTATAAATAGTTTTGAAAGCTTTCTTTTCAAACAAAAGAGGGCCTTAAGGATGGATCCTTTGTTTAAATATTATGAATGAATCTTTGGAAATGGTTTCGAAAACTATGAATTGAGTCTTTGATTTAGAGATTGGATGAGTTAATCCAATTTGAAAGGGAAATTGTTTTGAAAGCTATAAAAGAATCTTTGCTAAAGATTAGGGAACTTTGTTTCCTGAACAATAGGATCTTAAAGGTGTATCTTTTGTATAAAAGATTGAATTGTAAATAGTTTTGAAAGCTATGAACTAATCTTTGTGAAAGGTTGGTGAACTTTGTGAAGTGAATCTTTTTTTTTAAAGATTTGAAATGGTAATTTGTTTAAACCATTTGAAAGAAAAGTTTTGGGTAATAAATTATGACTTAACTAAGAACCCATATATCCATATGCTTTTAAATATTACGTTCATTATTCGGTTTAGCCGGGAAAGGACTTTGTGTCATAAAACGCATTTCGAATAATGATACGACGCTATGGATTGCATTTGAAGGCCGGTGGTGAAGACCGGATATTTTCGAAAGCATAAGGATTACCTGTCGAATATCTCTGCACCGACTGATCCTCGGTATAGAGATTTGATCACCCTTTGTGACGGGGAGTCCGGATGTGATTAAGGATTATCCGGATTTGCAATGGCTTCTTTTGAAGTGCCTTCGGTTCTATTCGAACCTGGAATAGACTTGTGTGGATGTATGTCTGACATTACACTTTGAGATGTAATGCTGGTTTCTATCAAATACTTTTCTGTTTGGTGGCCGAGAATTTATTCTCTTAGCTTAACACTCTTCTCTGATACATACGAGCTCAGAGGTTATGTAGTTGATGGTTACTAGTGATACATTCCCAATTTGGTAATGTGGCATACGAAGTGCTGCTAATCATTTGTTGATCAAAGCATAGCTTGTGTAAAGCGTAGCTTTATGGATGTGACCTCGTCGTACCTCTCAACCCAGAATAGTCAAAATAGGAAGGATGCAGCAAGGTTATTTGGGGCTAGCACCCCCTGAGTGTATGTCCATTTCCTTCTGGATAAAGGTGGTATCATGGTATGGAGCCCAGATACTTAACCTATGTGGTTGCTGCAAACTTATTACTTTGTGGTTGTTGCTTTGTGGTTGAGGATCGTCGGATAAAGGTTGGTTATGACCAGAGATAGCATACTCGTGTAGTAGTTACCTAGTTACAGAGGTAACTTGGCTTTGTGTTGGCAGAGATCCTGTTAGGTTCTCGAGGCGTCCCTCCAGAGGCATACCCATGTGGCCCAGGAAGTTCCTTAGCCTGACCATTTGTTGGAAATCCAATCACCAATACACGCCTTGTGCAGTTTTAATTGTAGAACCTGCCATTTAACATGGTAGCTATAGTAGGCATACTATAATGGTATGTATGTTGGCTAAGATTAATATTATACTTGCAAATGTTTTCCACTATGCACTAATAATAATATCAAATGGTTTTCACGTATTAAGCATTTTTGACTATCATAAGAAGAAATCTCCCCCAAGTGTTCGATTGCGTTGTGTTTGTGCCGGAAGGCCTTATGGTAGTTTCATATTCCAAAAAGCATAGCGGATTCCAATTTTAAATGCTTTTACTGTTTTGTTTTCAAACAAACTGTTTTTGTTTGCTCATACCAGTCCCATGACTGATCTAGAATTTATTGTTCCCTTTCTAAACTCTAGGTGCCCACAATTTTCCACACAGGCAGTCTAGAGTTAGATTTTTAGATAATCAGCTAGTAGATGTAGATTTGATATCTTTATCTGGATCGGCGATCGCATTTGTTTCACTTTAACACTCGGACTGACCTTGCTTAATACAACGTGATGATGATGGTTCGAGCTTGTGGTTTGGATATAACTGCTTTTGGATTGGAGATTTTTTAGAGCATTGGATTGGAATGCAGTATTGGATTCTTTCTTTTTCTCTTCGAGATCAAGTTGGAGATATCTTTCTGTTGTTGATGTTGTTATTTTTCACTTTTGTGTTGTACCTCTGATGTATATTGATATCTATTTGCATCAATGTGTTGTATCAAATATTGCATAGCAATAAAAGTTATTCTTTTTCTTCTGCTGTATCGTTATACTTAATGTGTTATAAGCTCCGGCGAACCAGATTCAGCGTTTGAATCTGCGGCATTCAAATATGGATGATGTATTTGGTGCCTATTTTCGAAGGTCTAGCCAGGGTCGTCACACAAAGTATATTAGTTCTGTTGAGGCTTTAATGCGTATTTTATAATAGAAGTGTTCACGGTAGATTTTATATGTGGTGTATAAGTATACTATAGGGTGTTAAGGTATATATTGATTTGTAAATTTCATAGTATTTTAGTGTATTTGCTTAAATGCAAGATTTAATATATATATATATATATATATATATATAAAGATAATAATAATATATTTTAGTTTATGTCAACACTAGTTCGGTTGTTAATCGAATCCTGTTATCAGCTTTGCTCGTCAAAATTCGTGCCAACCTTGTTTGCTTTGGATTCGTGCCTGGATTCGTAACTCAACTTCATTGCCCATATCTCTAGCCTCGAAAGGTGAGCAATCACTCACGATTAATGTTTTTATATTTATTAAATTTGATTTCAATTGAAAAGACCATTGAAATATGTTGATGTTAGTTAGTTACATTGCTATATATGTTGTTATCTGTATCTGTTCACCTGTGACATCTGACACCACTTTATGTTATTTATATTGATGATATATGCATGTAATATTATTATCATATCTGTTATCACTCTGCAAGTTCCCTGTTAGTGTAGAATTCACTACGGATTGAAATGATACATACCCGAACGATCTGTAGAATAGTAGAAAATCGATATGGGTTGAAATGATAAACCCAAGCGATTTTCAATTGAATTGAATTTGGGATTGCAGGTTGAAATGATATATACCCGTATCTATATTTAAATTATGGATTGAAATGATAAATATCTGTATCACTTGACAATAAGATAGAAAATTATATACAGGCACCGTTGGCCTATATATATAAATATTTTGAAATTGATTTCTATGGTTTTTGGGAAAGAAATATACGGTTTTATATAAATATTGATTTTTTATATTATATAAATGTTATTTTGCATATAGTTAATCCCTTATTTTGAGCTATGTATAAATTTATTTTGATATAAAACAAGTTTAGTAATAAAGTTTGATTTTATAAAATATAATATGGTTAAGTATTTATTTAAATTATATTTTAATATAGAGTTTATAATTATTTTAATAAATTAAGGTTGAGAAGATAGATTTAAAATTGGTTTGAAATTAAATTTTATTAAATCGATTTGGAACTTATTGAATTTGAGATTTTTAAAGGATATGATTTTATAACTTGATTTTTGTTAAGGTGATTTAAACGAGTATTTCAAGTTTAAATAAATTAAACAAAATATTTAGTTTATTTGTAATTTGGGGTTTTTATTTAAAGTGTATTTGATGTATTAAGTAAATATTTCAAAACTAATTAATAGTAAAGTGAATTTGATATATATATATGAATTATCAAATTTAGTTTTGAAATGTTGATTATTTAAAGCTTTAAAATATATTGAAATGGTTTATTTAAGGGTTCAAATCTATTTTTGAAATTTATATAATTTGAAATGGTTTATCGAGAAATTGAATTGAATTAAAATTTGATGGTTTGAGATTTGATTTCATTTGGATTTCGGAATTCGGGTTGATATGGAATTGACTTGTGAAATTTAAGGAAGCTATTTTATTATATGAGTATTTTTAAATTATATTTAAAACTATTCATGTATTTTACTTTATAAATTATTTTTAATATAAATCATTTTAATATAAACCATTTTAATACATAATATTATAACTTATAACTCTTTTATATAAACTATTTTACTTTATAAACTATTTTATTATATACACTATTTTAATATCTAAACTGTTTAAGTGGTGAAAGTTATGTATTCAAAGCTATGAGTTTCAAAGTATTATGATTTGAAAGTGTTGTAATTTCAAGTGTTTTGATTTCGAAGTGTAATAACTTTAAAGTGCTATGATTTTGGAAAAGGATATATATTTGAAATAAAAATGATATCGTATTGATTTGGTTTTGAAATGGAAATGATATCATATTTATGGTTTTGAAATGGCAATGATATTTTGGTTTTGAAGTATAAACTATTTTGAAATGACCGTGGTGTTACAATAACGTTTGGTTGTTAAAGAGACCGGGATCGAAAGTTGTCATACTCTTTGCCAACTCCGAAAACCACTTTAACAACTATATACGCGGTGGAGATTCCAGAATGAAGTAGGATGGTGGCGACGTTCTATTGAGGTATATACGTGGACCCGACTCTCGTGAGTTGGTATAAGGTGGCTAAAACAGGTGCAATTGACGGGCTAATGGGGTAGCTCCTCTGATCAGACACACTCCTTCGATACCATTCTATTACTTTGTGATTGATTGGTTGCACCCTTAATTTTTGAGAGTCTGGTTCGAGGTGGGCGGTAGTGGCTGCTACGCGTTACCACCGGTCCGAAAGTGTAATTGGTATATCTACCCTGGTATTGCCTAGTTGTGACGTGTCACCTACCCTAGCGAGCTTTACTACGAGTTTGATTTGTGTCATACCTATGGAGCATCCTATGGTAGCCTCCCGATCTGGAGGTATTACGGTACTGTATAGACTATTGGCACTACAAAATGTGCTATGGGGGATATGGATAATGCCTTAACGCTATTTTTAAATATATTATACTTTACTTTAGACATTATTATAATAGCATATATTACTATATGGTAGATAGTTTAATGGATCCTTAGAGGATGGTTATCCAAAACAACCTTTGAGTTACTTGTATTTCAGTTGTTATTTCACTTGAGTTGGATTTATTGATATAAGAATGTTAATCCTTACTCGATTGTTTTGTGCTTTGCTTTACGCTCGGGTCAGACTGAGTGATACAGCTTTTGAGACTCACCTTTGGAGTTGGAGCTTCGCTTAGAGATCCAGCTATCTATCCAGCTTTTAGATATTCAGTTGATTCTAGTGATGTATTCTGATCTTGTATTTGACTATTGTATTCAAGACTTCTGTTGTATGTTATTTGACTCTGGTATATATATTGTAGCTTCAAAAACTGCTATTCATTTTGTTTCCACTGCATTATTGTTATATTACTCTGTGTCCATGATTCTGCGATTATTTTATTTACCGTATATGCTGAGTATTGCCAAATATAAATTAACAATCTGGTATTTTGAGCAATTCAAATCTGGCATGTGTGGATGCAAATGGTTGGAAATATCGGGTCGTTACACCGTTTCGCTATCAAAACGAAAGTGGGTCATCCCATATATCAAAATAAATATTTTGCATATTTTTAAATCCAATGGAACAGGTTTCAAGTCCTAATTTGTAACATCCCCGTTTTTAAATCAAATTTAAATTGGTGATTAATTTAATTTTTGGAATTAAATTGTGAGTTAATTTGATATTTCCCAAATTAAACAAGATATGTACTTGTTTATTTATATAAATAAATTTGGAATTTGGAATTTGAATTTGCAATTTGATTTAAAGATTCAAAAATAAATATATTGAAAATAAAGTTGGATTTAAAAACTTTATAAAATTAATAAAATTTGTTTTCTAACTATAGTATATATATGTAATATATATTTTGAAAATTATATTTTGAAAGTTTTTCAAAAGTTGTTTAAAGCTAAATTTTGTATTATTTAATATATTTCTTTTAAAATTTAACATGTGATAAAAGGAGTTTATATATTTATAATTGTATGAAACTATATATATATCTGTGTGTGTGTGTGTGTGCATATAAACCTAAATTGCAATTATAATATGGAAACAATTGAGATAGATTTAGTTTGTATATATACAAATGTATATATAGGCATAAAAACATATTTATAAATACATGATTCATAAATTTATTAACACAAGGGTTTAAAACAAAATTTGAAAATTAAATAAAATTTAAGTAATGGGTTTAAAGACAAAATGTTTACATTTGAACATTTGTAAGGTTGAGATTATATGAATTAGCAAGTGTAAGGTTTTAATAATATAGATTAACAAGTGTTAGTTTAGTGATACAAGTGGCAAGTAATTCTTTTTCTTTTTAAACATGTATTGGAGAAAACTGGTTATTTCATTTCCAGTTCAATCCTTCTCAAAACCTTCTCATCTTCTAACACTCAAAGGAAAATAAAATCTAAGAATAAAGAAAAATAATCAAAAGA
This sequence comes from Allium cepa, assembly GCA_030765085.1. Classification (NCBI taxonomy): domain Eukaryota; kingdom Viridiplantae; phylum Streptophyta; class Magnoliopsida; order Asparagales; family Amaryllidaceae; genus Allium; species Allium cepa. The sequence continues at coordinate 290,280,110 of CM060934.1, forward strand.
AAAACCTCTTTCAAAAATTCTAAAGCCTGGAAATCAAACAAAAGCTTTAGTTCAAATTTTTCAAGATCAAAATCCAGACCTGAAACAATTGAAACAGAGATTTTTTTTCAGTTTTCAAAAACTTGGAAGTTCAAGTCCAAAATTTTGAAGAAACAAATTCAACATCAAAGCATCTTAAACCTAGAAACAGATTCAACTAAAACAAATGCAAGATACTACATGTCTCTGCTCCACGTAAAGGTGAGCAAACTCCCTTAAATCTGCCTCTATGCTTGATATTTGTGGTTGACACTTGAATATATTATGAAAAGTGTTTATCTAATTATTATATATGCCTGCATGTTTATATATACATTGCATATGATGTGTGTATATCAGGATATATGTATTCTTCAGCCTCTGTTTCGGTTTTTACAGACCAAATTTGATTTAAAATCAACTTCCTCTTCCTCCAATCTGCTTTAGAATCTGAACTTTAAAAGGAATATGTTAATATCAACTAGATTATATTTTAAAAATAGCTACAAGTGTATATATCAAGTAAGTATTTCAAAAATAAGAAAATAACAGTGAAAAAAATTTCAAGTCAGAAAATCAATGATCATAAATTGAAGTTTTGATTTTAGCAACAGATTCGTATCTAAAAATGATGATTTTAGAAAATGATTTTGTATTTTTTAAGTGTATTTATGTTAAGAATTTCTGAGTTGTTCGAGAAAAAAAATTCTATCGATTTTAAGATGATTGACGATGGACGAGCGTTGCAATTCGGTCAGGGGGTGGCTAGTGAATAGTTGACCGGAGGAAAAATGGTGGAAGAATTTTTAGATCATCAGAGTGGTGGTGCGCCATCGATTTAGGGTTTAAGAGCTTAGTTTGGTCGACGATGATTTTTGAGTTCGTGCGACAATGTCCGTGCATCGGGGCCATTCGGACCCAGGGGAATCGAAGTAGAGGATTTTGGCGAATGTCTGGGTGGAACGGCATGGACTCTAGCGGACGAGATCGACGGTGCAAGCGGTTTTAGTTGATCGAAGTTGGGTTGCAGGTTGAGTCGGGCAACTCGATTTTGATTCCGATCAAATTTGACAATACTGGGTGTTGGGGATGATCGGTGAAGTCGTCGTCATTGTGTCGATGACCTCGGCATTGGTCAGAGGTGAGCCGACCACCTGTACACATGCATGCATGGGTTATGTATCTGAAAGCATTATTGTTTGGGAAGAAGAATTTTTTCCTCGGGTTGGGCTTCGGGAATTTGGGTTGTTGGCTCGAGTTTACTACCGGGGATTTCGAATGTGTTTTGTTATGGGTTTTAAAATTTAAACAAAGTAAAGTTAAAATAAAAGAAAAATGTTCGCTCGGGTTTGGACCCAGGATGTTATAGTTTGGCTCGGGAAATTTGCAGTTCGACTCTGGATAGTTGAGTCTTGACTAAGCTTTTAAAATTTTAAAATAAAGGCAAGTTTAAAACAGTTTCTTAATTATCTTTCTTGAATCATAATTATCTTATCTAAGTTTGGAATTAGATAAAGTTTTTAAAATAAATTATTTTAAATTAATTATGTTTAAAATGTTTTAAATATATATATATAACCTTTAAAGTTTAAAGTTTATTTTAAATAAACTTAATAATGTAATTAAGAAGTTAATCGAAAAGATAAAAAAATTAGTTGTTAATTAACTTAACAATCTAAGTTATTTAATGGATTAATAATAATTTTGTTTCAAAGATTAAAGTTTTAAAGATTAAATGTTTTTAAACTTTATCGATGAATAATTATTTGTGTAATTAAGTTAAAGCTAATTACTTTGTGCAATTTATTTAAGGCTAATTAATTATTATGATTAAATTAAAGAGTAATTAAGGGTTGTTGATTACTTAAAGATAAATTACTTAATGAAAGTAATTAAAAAAATTGATTAATAATTAAGGATAATATTGATTAATAATTAAGGATAATTAATCAAGTAATTAAAGGATAATTACTTAATGTAATTAATTTGTGATTTAATAATAAAAGTTATTAGGGATAATCGGTTATTGTAATTAATTAAGACTAATTAATTAAATGGTAATCAATTAAGGGTTAATTAATTAATGTAATTAAGGAAAATTGATTAAAAGATAATTAAATAATTAAAGGTTAATTAGTTAATGATTAAAGGTTGATTTATTTATTAATTAAGGTTGATTAATTAATAATTAAAGGTTAATTAATTTATTATTAAAGGTTAATTAATAAATGATTAAAGGATAATTAATTAAATAGTTTGTAATTAATTGATATCAATTAACCAGGATTAGTAATTAATCGGTTTAAATTAATCAGATGACTAACTAATCTTACTTATGGATGTTTGGATTGTACTGAATGCTCTGAATTGATTGATATCCCTGATGTGTGTTGTGCTGTGATATGATTGAGCTATGAACTGTAATTTATTTATCTGTGATGAATTTATATTATTTATCTATGAATCTGTGAATGAAGATAAGCATTATAGAATTATACCGCTTATCGATATTGCTGTGCTTGGATTTGTGATGATTGATGATATTGCATTGCTATGCGTAAAACCCCTGGACTACACCATACACACACAAAGATCGATTTCATGGGAAATTGGTTAAGCTCCGGGGATTTCAAATTTAATATTATTTTATTCAAAATGGTTTTGAAATTGAATTTTGAATCAAAATGGTTTGGAAATGGAATTGGATTAAATATGAAAAGCTTTTGAAAAGGAGTTTTTTGAAAATAAAGATTACTTTGAATAACTTGTTAAAGTTTTGAAATTAAAATAGTTTGGTTTGAATTTGAATTCAAGATTTAAAATTGAGTTCTATGAATATATTTTTGGAAATTACGATTTAAAAAGGTTATACAAGTTATAATGTATTTATATGGGTTTTAAACCATTTTAAAAGCATTATCTTGGGAATTTGAATATAACCCAAGTTTATACTTTAAAGGCTATAACTTGTGCATAGTTAATCGGATTTTTCCAGAATGAAAACTCTTTGTTTTCAAATGATAATCGCTTTCATATAAAGAAAGGATTTCCAGTTTTGTTGAAAGGATTTCAAATTTAAATTGGAAATGGTTTTGAAAGCTATGAATGAATCTTTGTGAAAGATTGGTGAAACTTTGTTTTAATTTGAAGTGGATCTTAAAGGTGAATCTTCTATTTAAAAGATTAAAGTGGGAATTTTTTAAACCATTTGAAAGAATGGTTTTGGTGTAAAAGTTGTGACCTAACCAAGATCCCAATGTATCCATATGTTTTCTAAATTAAGCGCTCATTATTCGGTTTAGCCGGGAGAGGACTTTATGTCATAAAACCCATTCCAAATAATGATATGACGTTATGGATCGCATTTGAAGACCGGTGGTGAAGACCGGGTACTTTCGAAAGCGAAAGAGTTGTCTGTCGAATGCCTCTACACCGAATGGCCTCGGTATAGAGATTTGATCACCCTTTGTGATGGGGAGTCCGGACGTGATTAGGGATTATTCGGATTTGCAAGGGCTTCTTTTGAAGTGCCTTCGGTTCTGTTGGAACCCGGAACAAACTTGTATGGACATATGTCTGACGTTACACATTGAGATGTAAAGCTGGTTTCTATCAAATATATTTCTATTTGGTTGGAGAGGATTTATTCTCTTAGCTTAACACCCTTCTCTGAGACGTACGAGCTTAGAGGTTATGTAGTTGATGGTTACTAGTGATACATTCCCAATTTAGTAATATGGCATGCTAAGCGCTGCTGATCATTTGTTGATCGAAGCATGGCTTTTGTGAAAAGCGTAGCTTTATGGACGAGACCTCATCAGGACCTCACAAACCGAAAATGGTCGAAATGGGAAGGATGCAGCAAGGTTATCGGGGGGTCGCGCCCCTTAGGATATGTCCATTTCCTTCTGGATCATGGTATGGAGCCCAGATACTTTACTTATATGGTTTCTGCAAATCTATTGCTTTGTAGTTGAGGATCCTCGGATAAAGGTCGGTAACAACCGGGGGATGGCTTACCCGTGACAGTTAGTTACCTAGTTGCAGAGGTAACCCGGCCTTGTGTTGGCAGAGAGCTGGTTAAGTTCTCGGGGCATCCCTTTAGAGGCATGCCCATGTGGCATAGGAAGATCCTTAGCCTGACCATTGTTGGAATTCCAATCAACCAATAAGCGCCCTATACGGTTCTAGTTGTAGAACTGCCATTTAACATGGTAGCTATAGTAGGCATACTATAATGGTACATATGCTGGCCAAGATTAATATTATACTTGCAAATGTTTTCTGCACTATGCACTAATAATAATATCAAAAGGATTTCGCGTATCAAGCATGTTTGACTATCATAAGGAGAAATCTCCTCCAAGTGTGCGCCTGCATTGTGTGCGTGGCGGGAGGCCTTATGGTAGTTTCATTTTCGAAAAAGCATTGTGGTTTCCTTTTTAAATTCTTTTTGTTTGTTTTTGTTTAAACAACTATTTTTGCTTGCTCACACTAGTCACATGACTGACCTGGAGTTTATAGTTCCCTTTCTAAACTCTATGTGCCCATAATTTTCCACACGGGCAGTCTAGAGTCATATTTTTAGATAATCAGCTTGTAGATATAGTTTCTGGCAATCTTTGGAATCTGTAGTTTGGCAATCGCATAGTGAACCAATTTGCTTCAGTTCAGTATTGGGGTGGTTTGAGTTTATTGGATTGGCGTCTTTGGAGCTTAGCATTGAAGATATTATATTTCCGTTGTTGTGTCTATCTCTGATATGTTGAACATTTCATTGTACCGTTGTTGTAAAGATGTTGTATTCATGTTATATATCAATAATATATTGTTTTTTTATGTCGTGCTATTGTATTTAATGTGTTATAAGCTCCGGCAAACTGGATTCGACGTATTCGAATACGGGTGATGTATTTGGTGTCGATTTTCGAAGGTTGAGTCAGGGTCGTTAAAAGTGGTATCAGAGCTGAAGGTTGAGTAAAAACTTTAGCTCAGGAGTATAACACATTTGGTAACTTATTAGAAATAGGGTTACAAATGCCCTAGAATGAGTATATCCCTAAGATATCCGTCTGTATGCCTCATTAAATTCTCTTACTATTCACTAATAGTGAGTATGAGTGCAAGAAAAGGACGAGATAGAGGATAGGGGAGTACCGCTACAAATGGTCAGTGCCCAGCAACAACGGAAACAACTTTCTCTATCAATCTCTTTGATCATCGTTCACTTCCAATTCTTTGATTGCTTCGTGGCAGCTACAAGAAGAAGCTTCGGTATGGTGGTGGCCCTTTGAATCTTTGTTTATGTTATAGAGCAATTCATATTTCATATTCTTTCCATCAATTCCTATCATTTTAAACCCTAATGAATTTGAAATTTTATTTGAATAAATTGGTTAATTAAATATGAAGCTAAATTAAATTGTATCCATTATCTATTCTTTAGGGTTTCGATACATTCTATGAATGTTAGTTATCCCTTCGAACTAATCAATACCCCTACATAATTCGTAGATCTGGTAACCCGAGTATCTTGTGAAATATTGAATAAGATCATTCTCATATTTATTGTTGATATTCTGATTTGGTAAGCCAGATGCAAAATAAATATTCAGTTTGATCTGGTAAAACATTCTCCGTCTATTCTTTGGTTGTCTCCCTATCTAGCAAATTTCGAGGACGAAATTTTCTTAAGGGGGAATTTGTAACATCCCCGTTTTTAAATCAAATTTAAATTGGTGATTAATTTAATTTTTGGAATTAAATTGTAAATTCATTTGATATTTCCTGAATTAAAAAAAGATATGTGCTTGTTTATTTATATAAATAAATTTGGAATTTGAATTTGAAATCTAATTTAAATATTCAAAAATAAATATATTGAAAATAAAGTTGGATTTAAAAAATTAATAAAATTTGTTTTCTAACTATAGTATATATACATATATATTTAATATATATTTTGAAAGTTATATTTTAAAAGTTGTTTAAAGCTAAATTTTGTATTATTTAATATACATTTCTTTTAAAATTTAACATGAGATAAAAGGAGTTTGTATATTTATAATTATATGAACCTAAATTGTAATTATAATATGGAAACAATTGAGATAGATTTAGTTTGTATATATACAAATGTATATATAATCATAAAAACATATTTATTAAAACATGATTCATAAATTTATTAACATAAGGGTTTACACCAAAATTTATAAACTAAATAAACTTTAAGTAATGGGTTTAAACACAAAATGTTTACATTTGAACATTTGTAAGGTTAAGATTATATGAATTAACAAGTGTAAGGTTTTAATAATATAGATTAATAAGTGTTAGTTTAGTGATACAAATGGCAAGTAATTCATTTTCTTTTTAAATTAAATCATATAAACATGTATTAGAGAAAACTGGTTATTTCATTTCCAGTTCAAACCTTCTCAAAACCTTCTCATCTTCTAACACTCAAAAGAAAATAAAATCTGAGAATAAAGAAAAAAAATCAAAAGAAAAACCTCTTTCAAAAATTCAAAAGCTGGAAATCAAACAAAAGCTTCAGTTCAAATTTTTCAAGATCAAAATCTTGACCTGAAACAATTGAAACAGATATATTTTTTTAGTTTTCAAAAACCTGGAAGTTCAAGTCCAAAATTTTAAAGCAACAAATTCAAATGCATCTTAAACTTTGAAACAGATTCAACCAAAATAAATGCAAGATCAACAATATCTAAGCACAGATCAAAATAAATCAAAGTTTTAACTTCAATACATCAGGTTCCAGAAAAAAAATCAAGCTTGTCTCTGTTCCAAGTACAGGTAAGCAAACTCCCTTAAATCTGCCTCTATGTCTTGATATTTGTGGTTGACACTTAAATATATTATGAAAATTTTTTGTCTAATAATTATTATATATGCCTGCATGTTTATATATACATTGTATATGATGTGTGCATAACTGGATATATGTATTCTTTAGCCTCTGTTTGGGTTTTTATAGACCAAATTTGATTTAAAATCAAATTCCTCTTCCTCCAATCTGCTTTGGAATTTGATCTTTAAAAGGAATATGTTAATATCAACCAGATTATATTTTTTAAAATAGCTACAAGTGTATATATCAAGTAAGTATTTCAAAAATAAGAAAATAACAGCGAAAAACAATTCAAGTCAGAAAGTCAATGATCATAAATTGAAGTTTTGATTTTAGCAACAGATTCGTATCTGAAAATGATGATTTTAGAAAATGATTTTGTATTTTTTTAAGTGTATTTATATTGAGAATTTTTGAGTTTTCAAAATTGGTTTTCTGTCGATTTCAAGATGATCGGCGATGGAGGAGCGTTGCATTTCAACCAAGGGGTGGCTAGTGAGTAGTTGGTCGGAGGAAAAATAGTGAAAGAATTTTTAGACCGACGGAGTGGTGGTGCGGCATCGATTTAGAGTTTAAGAGCTTAGTTTGGTCGACGATGATTTTTTAGTTCGTACGACCTCGCCGATGCATCGGGGCCAATTAGACCCGGGGGAATCGAAGCAGAGGATTTTGGCGAATGTCTGGGTGGAACGGCGTGGACTCTGGTGGAGGAGATCGACGGTGCGAGGCATTTTAGTTGATCGAAGTTGGGTTGCAGTTGAGTCGAGCAACTCGATTTTGATTTCGATCAAATTTGACAATACTTGGTGTTGGGGATGATCAGTGAAGTCGTCATCGTTGTATCAATGACCTCGGCGTTGGTCAGAGGTGATCCGACCACCTATACACGTGCACCCGTGGGTTATGTACTTGGGAGCATTATTGTTTAGGAAGAAGAATTTTTTCCTTGGGTTGGGCTTCGGGAATATGGGTTGTTGGCTCGAGTTTACAACCGAGGATTTCGAATGTATTTTATTATGGGTTTTAAAATTTAAACAAAGTAAAGTTAAAATAAAAGAAAAAGGTTTGCTCGGGTTTGGACCCGAGAATGTTATAGTTTGGCTCGGGAAATTTGCAGTTTGACCGGGGATAGTTAGAGTTTTGACTAAGCTTTTAAAATTTTAAAATAAAGACAACTTTAAAACAATTTCTTAATTATCTTTCTTGAATTATAATTATCTTATCTAAGTTTGGAATTAGATAAAGTTTTTAAAATAAATTATTTTAAATTATTATGTTTAAAATGTTTTAAATATATATATAACCTTTAAATTTTAAAGTTTATTTTAAATAAACTTAATAATGTAATTAAGAAGTTAATCGAAAAGATAAAATGTTTTTTTGAGTTGTTAATTAACTTAACAATCTAAGTTAATTCATGGATTAATAATAATTTTGTTTCAAAGATTAAAATTTCAAAGATTAAATGTTTTTAAAGTTAATCGATGAATAATTACTTTGTGTAATTAAATTAAAGCTAATTACTTTGTATAATTAATTTAAGGCTAATTAATCATTGTGATTAAATTAAAGAGTAATTAAGGACGGATGACTACTTAAAATTAAATTAATTAATGAAAGTAATTAGAAAATTTTGATTAATAATTGAGGATAATTAATCAAGTAATTAAAGGATAATTATTTAATGTAATTAAATTGTGATTTATTAATATGAGTGATTCGGGATAATCGCTTATTATAATTAATTAAGAATAATTAATTAAATGGTAATCAATTAAGGGTTAATTAATTAATGTAATTAAGGAAAATTGATTAAAAGATAAATAATTAAAGGTTAATTATTTAATGATTAAAGGTTGATTTATTTATTAATTAAGGTTGATTAATTAATAATTAAAGGTTAATTATTTATTATTCAAGGTTAATTAATAAATGATTAAAGGATAATTGATTAAATAGTTTGTAATTAATTAATATTAATTAACCAGGATTAGTAATTAATCTGGTTTAAATTAATCAAATGACAAACTAATCATACTTATGGATGTTTGGATTGTATTGAATGCTCTGAATTGATTGATATCCCTGATGTGTGATGTGTTATGATATGAATAAGCTATGAACTGTAATTTATTTATCTGTGATGAATTTATATTATTTATCTGTGAATCTATGAATGAAAATAAACGTTATTGGATTATACCGCTTATCGATATTGTTGTGCTTGGATTTGTGATGATTGATGATATTATATTGTTGTGAGTAAAACCCCTGGACTACACCATACACACACAAATATGGATTTCATGGGAAATTGGTTAAGTCTCGGGAATATCAAATTTAATATTACTTTATTCAAAATGGTTTTGAAATTGAATTTTGAATCTAAAATGGTTTGGAAATGGAATTGGGTTAAATATGAAAAGCTTTGAAAAGGAGTTTTTTGAAAATAAAGATTATTTTGAATAACTTGTTAAAGTTTTGAAATTAAAATAGTTTGGTTTGAATTTGAATTCAAGATTTCAAATTGAGTTCTATGAATATATGTTTGTAAATTATGGTTTACAAAGGTTATACAAGTTATATAATGTATTTATATGGGTTCTAAACCATTTTAAAAGTATTATTTTGGGAATTTGAATTTAACCCAAGTTTATACTTTAAAGACTATAACTTGTGCATATTTAATCGGGTTTTTCCGAAATGAAAACTCTTTGTTTTCAAATGATAATGGCTTTCATATAAAGAAAGGATTTCTAGTTTTGTTGAAAGGATTTCAAATTTTAATTGGAAATGGTTTTGAAAGCTATGAATGAATCTTTGTGAAAGATTGGTGAATCTTTGTTTTAATTTGAAGTGTGTAACGACCTGATATTTTCAACCATTCGCATCTATTATAAGTGTATAGATAGACACTCATAACGGAATTGAATTGCTCAAAATACCGCGTTGTAAATAAAAATTTGGCAAAACTCGGAATATACAGTAAATAAAAATCACAGATCACAGACACAGAGTAATAATAATGCAGCGGAAGTAAAAGAGATAGTAGTTCATGAAGCTACTATATAAATATATCAGAGTTACATTAGATACAACAGAAGAAATAAATCACAAAGGAAGTCTCACTACATAGAAGTCTACTAATACAAGAGCTGAAAGGAACAACAGACTGCAAAAGATAAAACTTGACAAGTAGATAATCTCCAGCGATTTCAATCTCCAGAAAGTGGAAATCCAAATCTGTGAATAACTCAGGCTGACCCGAGCGTAAATAATAAAAAAAATACAAACACTCGAGTCAGGACATACATACTTATACAATGTAAACCAACTCAAGTGAACTATAGTAAAGGTACAAGTAACTTAGAAGATGCTTGGGACCGCCCATCCTCTAAGGATCCGTTAAACTATTTACTATGTAGTAATATACGCTATATACAGTAGTGTCTAATTAGTAAACTATAATCATATAGAAAATAGCGTTAAGGGGATGGTGAACCTTAACGCGGTCGGATCTTTAAAACTAAAATCGTAGTGGGCTCGATATAAGGAGATGACACGGCACGCGAGGCAATGCCAGGGTGGATACACCGTTTGCACTCCCGGACCGGTGGTGACGGCAAGCCAGCAGCTTCCGCCCACCTCGAACAATAACCCCGAATCAAAGTGGCTCCACATATCGAATCACAAAAGTAATAGAATGGTTTCCGATGGAGCATGCTCGATGAAAGGGTGCGACCCTTTGTGTAGCCCGGTATAGCTCCTGTTTTAGTCATTTATGCCAACTCACGGGAGTTGGGTCCACGTAATATACCTCGAGAACGTCGCCACCATCCTACTTCATTCTGGAATCTCCACCGCGTACACAGTTGTTAAAGTGGTTTTCGGTATTGGCCGGCTAGAATACAATATCTGATTCTGGTCTCTTTAACAACCAATCGTTATTATAACCCGTAGTTATAAATTTAAAACAATATTTTATACTTCAAAAATAAAATGTCATTTCAACCCAAATCTTTATCAAAATAAAGATTAAATCATTTCCAAACCATTTCAATATATCATCATACCATATCTTTCAATTCAAATATTTATCAAAATAAATATCAAGTCATTTCTAACCATTTCAATATAATTGTCATATCCTTTAAAAACTTCCTTTCAAATCATTTTAATACATCAAAATATCATTGTAACAACCCGCATATTTATCGAGTTTATATTTAAATATTTTATTTAAATATTAAATCGTTAATCGGATTTTGGTCCGAAAAGCTACTTTTTGCAAACGGTCAAATTAGGACTCGAGACCACTTCCATTGAGTTCGAAATGCCGTTTACAATTTTTTTAAGTATAAACATCGATAGGTTTGGAGTTAGTGAAATTTCACTAACTTTTCCCACTTTGGACTTTGGGTTAGTTAGGAAATTCATGAAGAGTGAGGAGAAGAGGGTTGGAACTTGGGCTTAATAGGCCAAACTAACCCAAAGTCCAAAGCGGGAAAAGTTAGTGAAATTTCACTAACTCCAAACCTATCGATGTTTATACTTAAAAAAATTGTAAACGGCATTTCGAACTCAATGGAAGTGGTCTCGAGTCCTAATTTAACCGTTTGCAAAAAGTAGCTTTTCGGAACAAAATCTGATTGACGATTTAATATTTAAATAAAATATTTAAATATAAACTTGATAAATATGCGGGTTGTTACGGACTCCCCTCCTTAAAGAAATTGCGTCCTCGCAATATATATATAAGATGGAAATAAAAGTAACAACCATAAAAGCATATTAACAAAAGAGAAATTTGAAATAAGAAGTTCACCTCAAAGAGCAGGAGTAAGCAAGTCCGGATGTGTATGCTCGATGAATTCTCTGGATTCCCAAGAACAATCCTTAGGATTTGAGGACCATTGAACCTTCACAAGCGGAACATCTTTATTTCGAAGTCGTTTAACCTCAGAAGCTATAATTCGAATAGGATGCTGCTCATAAGTTAAATTCGGTGAAACTTCAATTTCTTCCACAACAGCAGGCTCAAGAATAGAATCGGAATCCCGAAGGCATTTCCGAAATTGAGAAACGTGAAAAACATCATGCATAGCAGAAAACTGAGCCGGCAATGCAAGGCGCTAAGCCATGGAACCAATACGTTCAGTGATAGGAAATGGCCCAATATATCGAGGCGCTAACTTCCCCGATCGACTGAAACGTACAACACCCTTCCTAGGTGAAACACGAATAAAAACAGGATCCCCAACAGAAAATTCTAATTTCCTTCTTCGATTATCGGCATAGGATTTTTGTCTACTCTGGGCTTCTTTCATCCTATGTCGAATAAGTTCAATCTTTTCCGTGGAATCACGAATAAAGTCTGGACCTAAAACCAGCTTCTCACCGGCCTCAAGCCAACAAGAAGGAGATCGGCATGGCCTTCCGTAGAGTGCCTCGAAAGGTGTCATACCAATACTAGATTGGAAGCTATTATTATAGGAAAATTCAACAAGTGAAATATGATCTTCCCAACTTCCACCAAAATCAAGCACACAAGCACGAAGAAGATCTTCAAGACTTTGATTCACACGCTCGGTTTGTCCATCGGACTGGGGGTGATAAGCGGTGCTAAAATTAAGCTTCGTTCCTAAAGCTTTTTGAAGACTCTTCCAAAATCCACTAGTAAACAATGGATCACGATCGCTAACAATAGAAGTAGGAACTCCATGCAATTTTACAATTTCCTTGACAAATAGTTTGGCTAAAAGAGGAACGGTTCGGTTAGACCGAACCAGAATAAAATGGGCGGATTTAGTAAGTCTATCAACAATCACCCATAAGCTATCATGACCCGAACGAGAACGGGGAAGGCCATCTATAAAGTCCATGGAAATTTGATCCCACTTCCAAATTGGAATTTCTAAAGGTTGCAATAACCCACCAGGCCTTTGATGTTCGGCCTTGACAAGTTGGCAAGTCATGCAACACTTAACAAAGTTAGCAATATCAGATTTCATTCCCTCCTAATAATAAAGTTGCTTCATATCAGCGTACATTTTACTACTACCGGAATGAATGGTAAATTTAGAACGATGGGAATCTTCTAAAATATCTTTACGAAGATCTCCAATATTTGGTACGATAAGTCTACCAAATTTTCGAATGCCGCCACGAGAATCAATATCAAAGTCCTTCAAACCTTCAATATCAATTTTATCCTTAACATTTTGGCCAAGAAGGGCCAATTCAGGTTCTAGCCCTTGAGCTACAAGAATGCGGTCTAAAAGAGAAGGATGAGCCTTAAGGCTACATAAAACAAGCGATGAGCATACATCGGATACGCGCTCTCGAATCTCACAAGTGGATAAAATCTCGAGATCGTTCCATTCGGATATCATCATAGAAACAACTGCTTGTTGTTTACGGCTAAGAGCATCGGCGACACGATTACCCTTACCGGGGGTATAAAGAATATCAAGATCATAAGGTGCAAGAAACTCGAGCCAACGCTGTTGACGTAAATTAAGTTCTTTTTGAGAAAATAAATATTTCAGAGACTTATGATCCGTATAAAGAAAAAATTTCTCTCCCAATAGATAATGACGCCAAATCCGAAGGGCGAATACAATAGCCGCGAGTTCTAAATCATGTGTGGCATATCTAGTCTCGGCCGGCTTTAATTACCTAGAAGCATAAGCAATAACACGTTCTTTTTGCATAAGAATGGCACCCAAACCAATGTGACTAGCATCAGTATAAACAACAAAATCTTGATTCCCCACGGGAATAACAAGAATAGGAGCATCGGAAAGGAGTTCTTTCAATTTCTGAAAAGAGGCTTCACATTTGTCCGACCAAATGTATTTAACTCCCTTCTTAGTCAAGCCAGTAAGAGGCACGGCAATCTTAGAAAAGTCTTTAATAAAACGACGGCAATAGCCCGCCAATCCGAGAAAGCTACGGATTTCGGGCACACTCTCAGGTCTTTTCCAATCTTGAATCGCTTCAATCTTTGAAGGATCCACGGAAATTCCGGATTTGGAAATAATATGACCGAGAAACTTCACACGAGATTGCCAAAAGTGGCATTTAGAAAATTTTGCCTTTAATTGATTACTCCTAAGAGTTTCCAATACAATCCGAAGATGTTTTTCATGTTCCTCCTCGGTTTTTGAATACACAAGAATATCATCAATGAATATGAGAACAAACCGATCGAGGAAATCTTTGAAAACTCGATTCATGAGGTCAACGAAATAAGCGGGAGCATTCGTTAACCCAAATGGCATAACAAGCCATTCATAAGATCCATATCGAGTACGGAATGATGTCAAAGGAATGCTATCCTCTACGATGCGAAGCTGATGGAAACCGGTAGCCAAGTCTAATTGTGAAAAGACCCTAGCACCACTAAGCTGATCGAATAGATCATCAATCCGAGGTAAAGGATATTTATTTTTAATAGTCAGATCGTTAAGCTTGCGATAGTCAACGCAAAGCCTAAGCGTACCGTCGGATTTCTTCACGAAAATAGCCGAAGCTCCCCAAGGTGAGGAACTAGAGCGAATAAATTGCTTCGTCTCCAATTCGAATAATTGTTTACGCATCTCCTCATTTTCCTTATTGGACATGCGATAAGGAGGACGAGTAATAGGTTGAGCTCCAGAAACAAGATTAATTCTGAACTCAATTGCTCGTTTAGGTGGTAATCCTAAAACGGGATCGAATATGTCGAAAAATTCACGAACAACGTGAATACGAGAAATAATATCATCTTCATCATCATCATCGTCATCACGAGGATTTAAAGAATATAAAGATGCCACCAAACAGGATTCTGAATCTTTAAGATTAACAGAAATCTGTTTAACAGATAGTGGATGTCGGAGATGAATAGTCCGCTCAGGACATAGGATATGGGCTTGATAACGGTCAAGCCAATCCATTCCAAAAATTATTCCAAAGCCTAAGTAACGCATGACATGCAAATCGGCTAGGAAAGAAAAATCACATAAAATAATCTCCACATCTTTACAAAGCAAACTAAGAGTTGCGGATCCACCAACAGGATTCGCAATTTTTAAAGAAGTCATCAATGCAGTAACACTTAAGGAAAAAGTGTCCACCAGTTCCTTTGATATAAAAGAATGGGATGCACCCGTATCAAAGAGAACTCTAATAGGTTGATCATGAAATAAAATAATACCATCAAGAATGGAATGAGAAATACCTTGGCCACGAGATGTGTTGCCAGGGGCTTGAGCCACATTCAACTTTCCTTCCTTCTTGCCTTTACGCTTGAGACATTGATGTATGTAATGATCCGGGCTCTTACAATAGCGACCAGATTTGGGCTTAGAGCACTTATTCGCATAATGATCCCCAGACCCACAGTTGAAGCAACTCGCACCACTAGGAGAAGGAGACTTTGCCGCAGGGGTTGCCTGCTTACCCTTTTTGTTAGGATAAGGGCCTTTGAATTTGTTTGGCCTCTTCTTGTTGTTGAAGTTTGGTTTAGCGCCTTCCACTTCAACATCACTCTCTCTATCAGCCTCTTCAAGACGAAGAGCGATATCGACGAGTTGATCAAATGCGACTTCTAGTTTCAGGAGTAGTGGCTTCTTAAGATTCTTATTTAAGCCATAAACGAACCTCTGGTTCTTCTTTAATGGGGTGTTGATGTATTCAACCCCATATATGGAAAGCGACTCGAAGGCTGCGACGTAATCAGTCACAGAGGATTGACCTTGAACAAGGTCTATAAAACGTCGAGCCAAGGTTACTTTCCCAGCTTCTGGTACAAACTTTAACTCGAAGCGTCCCTGAAATTGCTCCCAGGTGAGACCGCTTCATTAATTTCTGAAATAAGGAGTTTGTACCAGTCCAATGCTCTCTCCTGGAGCATGCTGGAAGCCACCTGAACGCGGTGGAGATCGATAAGGTTCATGCGAGAAAAGATTCGATCGCATGATTTTAACCAAGCCTGGACCTCGATGATATTTTCCGAACCTTTGAAGGGCTTCCCACCCAAGTTGGTGTAATCGCTGCACAAACGTGCAAATCCCGACTTTGGGTGAGTTGGTTCCGGGTTAGCTTCAGCTGCTTGAGCATTAGTTACTAAATCAAGAAGCTGTTGAGCAGTCATAAAAACTCCATCCGGGGGAGCAGCACCAGATGATCCAGTTCTGGGACGGCCTGGTCTAGACATTCTCTTCCTTTAAGAAAGAAAGAAGAGAAGGAAGAAGGTTATTCACCAATGAACATCAAGCAATCTTGATAGATAAAACAAGAAATCATAAAGGAAATAGGATGAATCGGTACGAAGACTCGAATTAATCCTATGGTATGACTCCTAAGATAGACTTAGGACGATGATCCTTGTTAAGTTATTCTACATTGTTCCGAAGTTTGGCTCTGATACCAAGCTGTGACGCCCCACCTCTATACCCACGCTAGCCAAGAACACTACGGTGTAGTGCTGTCGACTAGCACGGAGAATAAGGCTGTTGAGGAGCGGCCATCCGTGTAATTGCTTTGGGCGAGCACCGATATGCCAGATAGTAAAAACGTGCATTTCATTTCAGGAGGAAATCCAACATGCCGATGCAAACTCAAAGCTACTACACGGTGGCTATAATAGTCTAGGACAAAATATAAAATAATAACACAGATAATATAAATGCGGAACACAGATGAAACAGAAAGTCTCATATATATATATATATAATAACTGATGCCAGTTACGATACATTTGACACGGTACATGTGATACAACTACAACAGTCGACTCAGGAAGTTACATATATACAAGTACATTATCGACTAATATACATGAATACATATCAACCTATACTGTGACACGACAACTCCAAAAGATATGAAAAGTCTTCACAGCTCAAGCAGCAACCTGAAGCTAAAAATCTACAACCTGTAAATACTCGGTCTGACCCGAGTATTAAATTCAAAAGAAAATAATACTCGGGTCAGTCTAATTCAAACTCAGTTATTAGTGCACAGAAGCAATAATAATTAAATAATGAATAGACGACAGTCACAGAAATAAATTTACCTATCCGATTCTTAAATAAGAAATCGGATAACGGTAAATATAACGCGAACCAATTCAAAACAATTGGAACATCAATTAAAAGGTCAACACAAGTAGGGCTGCAGTATACGCATGCGTATACTGCCTCGCCACTACTACATATGGAATACGAAATAGATCCATAAATCAAAAGCAAAAGAAATAACAATGAAAGCAGTACCGTGTGGCTGCAGTTCACGCTTGCGTGCACTGCCTTGCCACTACAGTGATGACGTGCCCAATGAATACCGTGTGGCTGCAGTTCACGCTTGCGTGCACTACCTTGCCACAACAGTAATGATATACCCAATGAAAATTCACAAGCAAACACAAGATCAAACCCGAGTCACCGGATTCAACTCAAGTGTAATTCAAAAATCAATCCAAATGCCATCAAGTGGTACAAGGCCACATATATAAATATGTAGAAAATGACAATAACTAACTCAGAAATGCAGTACAGTGTACCACAAAGTAAACCCATATGACATGCATACGGGGATTTCAAGTGAACTCAACAAGATTGTTGAATCCAAATGAACAAAATAATGCAAACCAACATCAGTGACACAGGTGCAAATATTGACCAGAAATGCAACTGCAAATTACATGGGGGATGACACTGTAAAATGAACCAAAGTTCGACTGAGAAATGAATAAGGCAAGCCGACATCAGCGACACAGCCTCAAAGTGAAATGGTTATAAATAACCATATATGCACACTGCAGCAAAGTCAAGTCAAGCCGTGGGTTATCAACCAAATGACACAAATGCATCAGCAAACACTAAAAGAAATTGGACAGTAACACAAGGTGTATGAACAAAGCATGCAACAGCCGAAACAACAATGAAGACTAGAAAACAAAACAATGCTCAATGCACAGCACAACAGGCTCAAGAAAGAATGGACCTGGGCCTATC
Source organism: Allium cepa (assembly GCA_030765085.1). Lineage (NCBI taxonomy): Eukaryota > Viridiplantae > Streptophyta > Magnoliopsida > Asparagales > Amaryllidaceae > Allium > Allium cepa. The sequence continues at coordinate 290,298,002 of CM060934.1, forward strand.
AAGTGCAACTTCAAGTGACACAAGTGATACAAGACAGAAACTACAAACTGCACGTGAATTACATGAAGGCAGTAGGATGGAGGTGAGGGCACCAAAATTATGGCACCACAGCACACAACCAATTAAATACAATGGGCCAAATGCAAATGAATACAAGGCATTAATGCAATGTATCAAACTCGAGCACTAACAAAGGCGATATAATTCCAACTACGCAAACTGGCAACTATCAAATGGTTTTAACTGGGCCTTAAATGAAGTTATGACCAAAACAGTAACTACTCGTAAATACAGTAAATTCAATGTGCACAGAGAAATGTACACAGGGGTGTACATCAATCAACTACCCTGTTCTAAACTCAATACAGAAATTATGTGATGAATGGGTAGGCAAGTGAATGCATTTTGAACCAAATGAGGCACCAGTAATCAAATACAGGAAACTGGATAATGCAAGCATCACAACCAAAAACGAAGCACATTGCCGAAGCAACAACAAAGGCCAGCAACTAACAGAGCACGAGGCGATAACAACATAAAATGAGGACCAGGCTACAATATACTCAAGTGAAGTCAACAGCATCTGGGTGAATGTAAGTCAATGATCGAACAAATCGAACCAGTTATACTCATGAATGAACACTGGTGGTAAACGAGGTAAAGACAGACAGAATTCGAAACAAAGTTCAGTGCTATGCAAGTGCAAACCCGAAATAACAAGAAATCGAACCAAACCAGATCAAAGAGTCGAACAAGTCAAGCCAAAATCAAAAGCAGACCCAAAATCAACTCAAGGCAGAAAAGCATCAACACGAACAAATATCAAATCGAAGTCGAAACAACCACGAAAACAAATTAAGCATACAAAGTCAATCAGTTTCGAATTAGAAGTGAGTAATGTAAATTACTCACCTTTTCTATGAAAGTGAAGACGGCTCGACCAATTTTGAAGTTGCCGTTCAAATTGGGGGATCGATTGCCGAAGCCCTAGCTGCTGAAGACGTGCGAAGGCTCCATGCTCCATCGAAGATGAACTCGATTGATTTGAAGACGACGCCCCTGACTTTGAAACGCCCTAATTATCGAAGAGAACGAAAGGAACGACCGCCATTATTTTCATGATTTGGTTAGGGTTGGTGAACGAATGAAAAATGGATAAAAGGGGATCGGGTTTTATGCTTTGAGAATTAACACGGCCCAATATAAAAACATGGACCACTATTTAATTTCAAAGCCCAGAATTTCTTTTAACAATTTATAAAAGAATTTTAGTTCAAATTTAAAAACCCCAAATGGAATCTTGCAACAATATTTATCGTCTAAATGTCGATTATTAATTGATGCAATTACCGGGTTGTTACAGACTCCCCTCCTTAAAGAAATTGCGTCCTCGCAATCATAAGAGATGAATGGACAAAAGGTAACAACCATAAAAGCATATCATCACAAGATGAAGAAATTAGAAATAGAAAGTTCACCATATAGAGCATGAAAGAGAAAGCCTGATCGTGTTTGCTCGATGAATTCTCTGGATTCCAAAGTGAAATTCATAGGATTTGAGAACCACTGAACTTTCACGAGAAGAACATCTTTATTTCGAAGGTGTTGAACCCCCGAAACATTGATGTGAATAGAATGTTGCTCAAAGTCAAATCTGGTGAAACTTCAATTTCTTCAATAATACCGGGCTCAAGAATAAAATCGGAATCCCTAAGGCATTTCCGTAGAAGGAAGGATGCGTGAAACACATCATGAATAACAGAAAATTGAGCCGGTAATAAGAGGCGATAAGCCAAGAAACCAATACGTTCAGTGATAGGAAATGGCCCAATATTTCGAGGCACTAACTTCCCCGACCGACTGAAACGCACAACACCTATCATAGGTGAAACACGAATAATTTGGAACAACAGCGTAGTACAATAACGATACGCCAGATGAATCAAAGCTTCATTAATTCGGAACGCCGACATAGTACAAAACGGTACATCCAATGAATCGATCAACATAAAAGAACATCAGACGTAAGTCCATAAAAGGAATGAGACGAAGCTCAATAAAACGAAGTACATCGAAACGTCTGATGAACTTGGTAAAAAAGATGATTCCATCCGGACATCATCAAAGAAACAACCACTTGTTGCCTACGACAAGTGCATCGGTAACAAGATTTCCCCCCTCCGGGAGTGTAAAGAATATCAAGATCATAAGATATAGGGAACTTGAGTCAACGTGGTTGACGTAAATTAAGTTCCTTATGAGAAAATAAATATTCCCAAGATTCATGATCAGGGTAGAGAACAAATTTCTCACCCAAAAATAATGGTGCCAAATTTTGAAGAACGAAATCAATAGCCAAGAGCACTAGATCATGAGTAGCATATCTAGTCTCAATAGGCATTAATGATTTAGAAACACAAGAGACAGCACGTTCTCTTCTGCAAGAGAATGGTATGCAAACCAACACGATTAGCATTGGTACAAACGATAAAGTCTTGGTTCCCTCGGGAATTACAAGGATAGAAGTATCGAAAAAGAGTTGTTTTAAATAATATTCTTACCCGAAAAGCTAAAGCTTTCAAAATTTACAATTTACTTTATGTAATTATCTTTTCAGAAAAATTTACATTTTATAACTTAATTTATTGTGTCTGATTTTCTCATCAAAGCGTCTAGGAGATTCCTATCGATAACGTTGATCAAGCGCATCGACCAGAATTCTTAAAGCACTCGATGGGCAATACAAGCACAAAATCATCTTCTAAAAATGGATGAAATAAACTGAATAAATGCAATTATCAGTAATATTCAATTATCACAAACGATAGTCAAATTTCAAATCAACAAGATTATCAGAAAAACGATAATCGAAAATTTCAAATCACAAATATTTAATTATCCCAAACGGTAATTAAACCTCAAATATCTGATTATCACAAGCGATAATCAGAAAATACAAAATGAGTAAAGAGAATGGGAAATTAAAACTCCAAGCTCAAATTCAATTGCAACTCCAACATTCAACTCCAAATTCAAGTAGAAGATATTGGATTCAAGCTTTAGATTGCTTCTCCTTGCTTTCAAGCTTCATCTTCATAAATTTTAGTGCAAAGGTGAGATTTTTATCTCACAATTCTAGCCTATAACCATATTGGACTGTTGGGAATGAACCCCTATCATGTTTGCATGTATATTTTTATTTGGTTTGGATTGGATTGGCGAAAAACTCCACTTTTTAGCGTTTTTGGTGAACTTCCAGCCTTAGGTCGTTCTAGATCCTTAGGTCGCTCGGGTTCGTGACGCGCGTGTGGAAAAGTCGCCTGGACTTAAGTCGTAGGTCGTTTCCGACCTATAATCTCTAGGCAAACGTTAAGTCGCTCACCCTGGTTTATCTCGTAGGTCGTTTCCGACCTATAATCTCTAGGCAAACGTTAAGTCGCTCGCCCTGGTTTATCTCGTAGGTCGTCTCCGACCTAGGCTTCTGTTAAGTCATAGGTCGCGTGGTTTTTAGGTCGCATGACCTTTAAACCGATAGGTCTTTGGACCTATAACTCGTTGGGTTGACCCCCTTTAGGTCGTGAACCTTGTTAAGTCGTTCACCTTCTATTTCGTAAGTCGTAAGTCGTTACCGACCTTAAATCTCCTCTGCTAGTTTGGTCGTGTGCTTTTAGGTCGCTCGACTCTGTTAAGTCATAGGTCGTTGGACCTTAGGTCGTTCGCCTTCCTTAAGTCGCTCGACCCCTCCACACTAGGTCGCTCGGCTTGCTTGAGTAGTAGGTCGTTGGACCTTAGGTCGTTCGCCTTCCTTAAGTCGCTCGACCCCTCCACACTAGGTCGCTCGGCTTGCTTGAGTCGTAGGTCGTTGGACCTTAAGTCGCTTGCCTCCCTTAACTCCAGTTAGGTCGCTCGGCCATTGTGTTAGGTCGCGTGAACCCTTAGGTCGTTAGACCTCATTTTGCTTTAGGTCGTAGGCCGCTTGTCTTCACTTAGGTCGTACCGTTTTGGACGGGGCGCTGCCCCGCACCCCGACGGGGGCGCTGCCCCCTGGACCCCCGCGACCTGACCGGGCAGGTCGAACCCCGTAAGCGGTGGCGTTGCCCCCGCACCCCCACCTTGGGGGGTTGCCACCCCCCTGGACCCCCCCTCCGTAGGGGATCTTATCTGAAAAACATTGAGCTGTTTTCCTTGGATTTTATTCACATCTCCGTATGCGATCTTTGTGATTGATTGTTTCTACAATTGCTTCTGTGTTTTGTCATTTTATAATATAAAGGTTTCAATACTAGTAGTAAATATCAAAACTCTTTTAACAAACAATTTCAACTCTATTTTTAATAACAAAGCTCTTTTCTTAAACCGTTTTCCAATCTATTAGTATATACAAACCTTTACCTCACTCGGATGAGAAATCTAATTAAACGACTTAGTAAAACAAGTGGTATGAAACGCTTGCGTTCACTTCGTCGGTTAATTCTTGGACTTGTTCGATTGAACCTCTTGTGACAATTTTATTAGTGAAGATTTACAGTTTGTTCGTAAATATTTAAGTTAAGTAAGTGGTTATGGGACATGAAGCTAAACTTCTATATTTACTATCTTAGTGTAATTGACACTTCTCGTTGATCATGACGATCATTCTGATGCTTTAGACTAGCAACTGTGCGATGTCTCTTGTTGCGAGGTTAGACTAGACACCACTTGTGTGATTCCATTCACACATACCTTTTTGCTTTTTGGTTAGTCTGCACCTTAATCTGTGTGATTCCATTCACACATGTGGGGTAGCTCCCCTTGGTCTTCGGACCGTCATGTGATAGGCCTCTTTCTCTTTTCTATGATTTCTGGACTTCTTGCATTGATTTCTAGAATTTATGTCATTGACTTGTTATGAGTACAAGTTTGGGGTATGATGCCCTTTCCGAATCTTTGAGAAGATTCTTGTGATATTGATCATCTCTTATTGATTGATCTTCTGTTGATCATTATTTACATACTTATGGTGGTACGTCATTATGGATATTTTATGTTTATGCCATATCTTTTATGTTATATCATGTCATCTGATATTTATAGCTAGACTGACCCGTTTATTATTTTCTTAAATAATACTCGGGTCAGACCGAGATGTTACAGGTGCTTCTGCTTGACTTCTTCCCAGGGATTCATCACTCTGACTTTTGGATAACTGTTTAGATTAGCAGTTTTTGTTGTATACACTTGAGATATAGACTCATAGTTGTATTCTTTTGTATAGCACGTGTTGCTATTCTTTTGTATTATTGTGGATCTTTTGACCACTACTCTGATGTACACTTTCATGTGTTAGTTATATATTCATATCTTCTTCCGCCTTTGTGATATGGATGTCTGTGACTGATTTGCGTTATGCTTATTTCTATGTTTGTTTCCGAAGATTATTTATAGCCACCGTGTGATAAGCAATTACATGGATGGTCGCTCCTCAACGGCCTTATTCTCCGTGCTAGTTGACAGCACTACTCCGTAGTGTTCTTGGCTAGCGTGGGTATGGAGGTGGGGCGTCACAATCATAACCTTTCAAAGCTTCATTTTTCAAATCATTTAATATCAAAATATCATATCTTTCAAAACTTCGTTTCAAATCATTTTAATATATCAAAATATCATATCTTTCAATACCACATTTCAAATCATTTTAATATCAAAATATCATATCTTTTCGAAACCACATTTCAAATCATTATTCATTTTATTCAATTTAAAATACCATTTCAATTCATATTTCAAAATAGTTTATATTCCAAAAAAAATCATTTTTAATCATAAAAATGAAGTTATTATGCTAAAAATTAAATTATTAAATTTCCAAAATTTTCAACTTTCAAAGTTCATTTATTCACTTACGTTTATCAAAACAGTGAAATTTCACTTTTCGCGGCATTTAGAAAATGCTACAAAAAGTTACATTCAAAACAATTCAATTTAACAAAAGACAGCATTTAAAAATGCTGTTAATTAACTTCAAATATTCAATAGAATTTCACAAACACTTATTTTTTTTATTTAAATCATTTTTAACTTATAAAATCATGCATTTCCACATTCATAAGCATCATTTAATTTTCCTTAAATTCATGATTTTATAAAGTTAAGTTTCCTTTCAAAAATCAATATTTATTAATAATTCACTTATTAAATTTCAACATTCAAATGTAAATTCATTACATTAAATTTCAACTTAACACTTAAGTTCAAATTCTCAAATATAACTTAATTTTATTTTTATTTACTTAACTAAAAATTCATTTATAAGTCAATTTCATAAATTTCCAATTTTAGTTATATTTCAAAATTTCAACTTAAATATTCATTCATTTCACATTTAAACTTTATTAAAAATCATTAATATGATATAAAATCACTTTAAATTCATTTAAATTCAAATTATCATAAATTTATCGTAATTTCATATTCAATTTAATTTCCAATTATAATTAAATCAAATTTTCCAAAATAACTTACATTGAAAAAAAATTAACTTTTCATTAATTCATTTTACTTACTATTATACAGAAAATCAAAAATATTTTACAAAAATCCTTTTTAATTAGATTTAAATCAAAATGTTTTAATATTTACATTTCTAAAATAATTTTAAAAATTTTAGAAAACATATATTAACTACGGGTCTGTATATAATTTTCTACACTAGGAAAAGTGATACGGGTAATATATCATTTCAACCCGTAATTTACAAAGAAAATCCGGGTTTTATCATTTCAAACCTGAATCCCAAGTTAAAATAAATTAAATAAAAACCGTTCAAGCCTATCATTTCAGCCCATAACGATTTTTCCCTATTCTAAAGTCCGTTCGGGTATGTATCATTTCAACGCATAGTGATTCTAATTTACAGGGAACTTGCAGTGTGATAAACTGATAAAATATACAGAATAGCATGAAATAACAGTAACATATGATATAACAGGTGTAATAACAGGTGTGAACATCATATGATAATAATATAAGCAGTTATAACATGTTAATATAGTTCTACAGATTCACAGGGTGTCAATTTACTACTTATATAATTACATAATGTCTGGTGAGAAATACTCATATTTTTATGCTGGAGATATTAATTTGAATGACACAACGGATCCAGAAGGCACGACCTTTGATTTTGAGTGGAGAGAAATAGCCAAGATATCATCTTGTAAACAACCCCAAAACAAGACAATATAACTTATGAATATTCAACCAAAACAATATAGAAATAATTGGAAATTTGAAATTAACAAAGGACAAAATGATTCAACCTTTCATTAACCATTCAAGTGCTTGGCCATGACATCATTTGGCTCAGCCATGATCAGGTCTAGACCTGAAATGCTCATCCAATGGTCAGCAAAAAGAAGGCAAACAATGGGATGTGAAGAGGTAGGAGTTAAACATGAAGCAGACAAATAGACAAGGCCAAAAGGAGTGGTTTTTGGTGCACACTAGGCTCGGCCTAGTCATTGTTTGGGCTTGGCCATGCTTGCTCCAGATCTGGACAGAGGACAAGTGATGGACAGGGATCAGGTTATGGTGGTGGTGGAGAAAGGGGAGGTGGCCAAGGTGATAGAAGAAGGATATAGGTGAAGTTATGTGGTCTAGGCATTGTTTTCAAGGATTGCTTTACAAGTTTGAGGGGTTTGCATCATAGGGAGGCCATGGTCAAATCTTGGTCAGAGGAGGGGAAGGTGGTGCTGCTGTAGATGGTGGTGGTTTGGTCGGTGGTGGTGGAGGAGATGTGGGGCCGAGCAAAGCTATGAGAGGTCATGGCAAAAATCAAGCAAAACAAAGAAGAAGAAGTAGAAAAATGAGAGGAGGAAGAGAGGCCATTGCTTATTTTTCTTTGCTCAGATCTGAAATGGATGTGTATTATTGATGGAATGAGAATCTTTCACGTGAATAAGCAAAAGAAAATGAACGGCTATAATAAATTGATGCATTGATTGAAAAAGAAACGGTAAAAGAAACGGTGAAACGACTTTACGTTTCTTAGCTTTTAAAACCTTCCATACTTCCTTTTCTTTTAAATAAAGTAAAACAAAATAGAATTCAGCAAGTACATCTAAAAACTGAAACAAAGTGAAATAAAATAAAAATATATAATTAAATTTAAAGAAAATATAAAAAGAATTAAGGAAATTGCTTAAAAATTGAAAACAGGGTTCAAAAATTACAATTAAAACATCAATGGCTTTGGAAAAATATCTACTTCATTTTAAAAATATTCTAAAGCAAAATTTTGAAATAAAATAATTTATTTATCATTTCTAAAACAAAATAAATAATTAAATTTGATAAAAATAGAAAAGAACTAAAGAAAATGTTTAAAAATTGAAAACAGGGCATGGAAATTACAAGAAAAATACTACTAGCTCTAGAAAAATTCCTACCTCACTTCAAAAATTTATACAAAAACATACATAAAATAACATATCAATACATATTACAATAAAATATGACAGAGAAAAATAAATTTTATACTACTTAAAATAACAAAATTGCAGAATAAACAAATTGCACTCAATATTGAAATATACATAACTTTCACAATTTAAATCCGTTTCCAACGAAACAAAAAGCAGTGTTCCAAAAATTTTATGTACTTTCAAAATAAATTAAATTAAATTAAATTTTCAAACTTTTAAAATTTTAAAATAAAAGTCAAAGTTTGACTTTTTTGACCAAAAATTCACTTTTTGGAAAATATTCTTTTTAGTAATGCTTTGGAATGATAATTCATATCAAAACTAAACTTTATCATTCAAAATAAATAAAATAAGTTTTTAAATCAAAAATTCAATTAAAATAATTAAAATATACAAAAAAAATCACAAAATACAGGGTTGTTACACTCTCCCCCACTCAAAACTTTTCGTCCCCAAAAAGGAATAAGGTACGGGAAAGCACAGAAAAAGATAGAGTGAAACAAGATTAGGACAAGATGACAAGGAGATTGAAATCATACCTAATAACTGTTGTTATAGGTAAGTTTCGCAAGGTGGAGATGATCTTTCTAAGATTCTCCAAAATCAAGAACACAAGCACGCAAAAATAGATTCAAAATGAGTACCAAAGATTATCAAAGATTATAGAAAGATTTCTAATAAAAAGAATATAGAAAGATGCCTACACCAGTCTATAGCAAGGTAAGGATGATGAGGACAACAAAAAAATAGTTTGAAAAACAAAATAAGGACATAAATTTGAAAGCATGGAAATTTCATCTTAAATAGAATAAATCTTTACACAAGTTAAATAAATCTTAACTATCTCGAATTTCATTATCTTATTATCCAATCATCTAAAATTAACAATTTTTAAAACCATGGGTTTGAAAAATAATCATTTATTACACTCACAATGTACTTAATAAATTTTATTCTTCTTTATTCCTAATTAAAATTAAAATTATTCCTCTCAATATATTTATCACTCATGTTAAATATGCTTACACTTATTATAACTGCTTTATTTTATTCTTAGTTCTTCTAACATTAATTTATTGTAAGTTATTCAATTACCCTTTATTATATTTACCTCTTTTAATCGTTTTAAAATTTAAGTGTATAACATTTATTATAACCACTCAAATTTTATTTATAAAATCTTTTTATATTGTATATTATCCAATTACATTGTTAACTTCTGAAATTAAGGCAAGTTATATTTGAATGCAATTGTATTATACAAAAAAACTTTCCAATTAAATCATTTCATGCTTGATATTCATCCAAAATTTTGATTTGATTTTTTTTTATAATTGGAATTATTCTTTAAAATAAAATTTAAGAACTAAATTTCCGATTACATTCAAACCATTTAGAGATAAGTAATAATAAATACATAATATGTCAAATCAAATTTCAATCATATATCTATATATATATATATTATAAATCAAGTCATATTTTAGAAATTCAATTCAAATCAATTTGATTTACCAAAACAAAGCTGTAGTAAGTCTACAGAGCGGTCTCTTCACTTCGAAACTCGAAAATGAACGTTGATGACGTCGCGATCATCACCAAAGTTATTTTCCAACGACAAAGAGAAGAGCACTTTAAAATTCTTTGGAAACAAATTCTATTTGAAAATACTTTAAATAATATATCCCTTTTTAAAACTTTAAAACAAAGTTCGAAATAATCGGAATTTAAATTCTCAAATTCTTGTTTTAAATTCATTTCAGTTCCCAAATAAATTTATAAACAACTATTTATAGATTCATTTATAGAACAATAAATGATAAATCAAATATTATCACTTCAAATAATCAATTTAAATCAGTTTATTAAGTTTCATAAATTTTCTTATATATCAGAATTTATTTCATTAACCAAAATTTTAAAATAATATTGTATCAGTTTGTTCTGTCAATGTGTTTTAGAAATCCTATCGATAGCGCTGATCAGAGGAATCGATCAGAAACCAAATTCAACATCAACAACTCAAATAACACAATATATAAAACAAAACATAGATATACTAGTACAATTCAAAATGTTTGGAAGAATAGATTGGAAACAAAAGACAAGATGATTAAATAACAAAATAGGGAGGTGGATTAGCTTAAATAAATTACGGGCAACCTTAACCGGGTCAACCGTGACTTAAAGAATAAGATCAATGTGGATTTTTCTGGGGTAAATCTACATTGATCTCAAGAGTTAGAGTTTTGAAATAACAAAAGATATTAGCATCAAAACCAAGGATAGATAAGAATCTCTGGTGAATCGATGCTAATTGTAAGGGAGTTTCCCTTTTTTTCAATTCAATTTGAAATTGGCGTGACCGCCGACTCACTTGAAAGATCATTCGAAGCGGAGTTATGGAATACTCCAGAGTCAAAAGAAGATGAATAGTGAGGGATATGAATGGATTTTGGAACCATAGGGAACGTACCAAACTTCAAAGAAATCGAGTCAAAAAGGAAGAGATTCAAACTCGAATGAAAGTGGTACTGTAAATACATTCACTCCACATGCTGAGTTTTGCCTAGAGCTACCAAAGCTCTAATACCAACTGTAACGACCCGATATTTTCAACCATTCGCATCCATTATAAGTGTATAGGTAGACACTCATGCCGGAATTGAATTGCTCAAAATACCGCGTTGTAAATAAAAATTTGGCAAAATTCAGAATATACAGTAAATAAAAATCACAGATCACAGACACAGAGTAATAATATTGCAGTGGAAGTAAAAGAGATAGTAGTTCATGAAGCTACTATATAAATATATCAGAGTTACATTAGATACAACAGAAGAAATAAATTACAAATGAAGTCTCACTACATAGAAGTCTACTAATACAAGAGCTGAAAGGAACAATAGACTACAAAAGATAAAACTTGACAAGTAGATAATCTCCAGCGATTTCAATTTCCAGAAAGTAGAAATCCAAATCTGTGAATAACTCAGGCTGACCCGAGCGTAAATAATAAAAAAATACAAACACTCGAGTCAGGACATACATACTTATACAATGTAAACCAACTCAAGTGAACTATAGTAAAGGTACAAGTAACTTAGAAGATGCTTGGGACCGCCCATCCTCTAAGAATCCGTTAAACTATTTACTATGTAGTAATATACGCTATATACAGTAGTGTCTAATCAATAAAGTATAATCATATAGAAAATAGCGTTAAGGGGATGGTGAACCTTAACGCGGTCGGATCTTTAAAACTAAAATCGTAGTGGGCTCGATATAAGGAGATGACACGGCACACGAGGCAATGCCAGGGTGGATACACAGTTTGCACTCCCGGACCGGTGGTGACGGCAAGCCAGCAGCTTCCGCCCACCTCGAACAATACCCCCGAATCAAAGTGGCGCCACATATCGAATCACAAAAGTAATAGAATGGTTTCCGAGGGAGCATGCTCGATGAAAGGGTGCGACCCTTTGTGTAGCCCGGTATAGCTCCTGTTTTAGTCATTTATGCCAACTCACGGGAGTTGGGTCCACGTAATATACCTCGAGAACGTCGCCACCATCCTACTTCATTCTGGAATCTCCACCGCGTACACAGTTGTTAAAGTGGTTTTCGGTATTGGCCGGCTATAAGACAATATCTGATCCCGGTCTCTTTAACAACCAATCGTTATTATAACCCGTAGTTATAAATTTAAAACAATATTTTATACTTCAAAAATAAAATGTCATTTCAACCCAAATCTTTATCAAAATAAAGATTAAATCATTTCCAAACCATTTCAATATATCATCATGTCATATCTTTCAATTCAAATATTTATCAAAATAAATATCAAGTCATTTCTAACCATTTCAACATATTAAATTATCATATCCTTTAAAAACTTCCTTTCAAATCATTTTAATACATCAAAATATCATAACCTTTCAAAGCTTCATTTTTCAAATCATTTAATATCAAAATATCATATCTTTCAAAACTTCGTTTCAAATCATTTTAATATATCAAAATATCATATCTTTCAGTACCACATTTCAAATCATTTTAATATATCAAAATATCATATCTTTTCGAAACAACATTTCAAATCATTATTCATTTTATTCAATTTAAAATACCATTTCAATTCATATTTCAAAACAGTTTATATTCCAAAAAAATTCATTTTTAATCATAAAAATGAAGTTATTATGCTAAAAATTAAATTATTAAATTTCCAAAAATTTCAACTTCCAAAGTTCATTTATTCACTTACGTTTATCAAAACAGTGAAATTTTACTTTTCGCGGCATTTAGAAAATGCTACAGAAAGTTACGTTCAAAACAATTCAATTTAACAAAAGACAGCATTTAAAAATGCTGTTAATTAACTTCAAATATTCAATAGAATTTCACAAACACTTATTTTTTATTTAAATCTATTTTAACTTACAAAATCATACATTTTCACATTCATAAGCATCATTTAATTTTCCTTAAATTCATGATTTTATAAAGTTAAGTTTCCTTTCAAAAATCAATATTTATTAATAATTCACTTATTAAATTTCAACATTCAAATTTAAATTCATTGCATTAAATGTCAACTTAACACTTAAGTTCAAATTCTCAAATATAACTAAATTTTATTTTTATTTACTTAACTAAAAATTCATTTTTAAGTCAATTTCATAAATTTCCAATTTTAGTTATATTTCAAAATTTCAACTCAAATATTCACTCATTTCACATTTCAACTTTATTAAAAATCATTAATATAATATAAAATCACTTTAAATTCATTTAAATTCAAATTATCATAAATTTATCATAATTTAATATTCAATTTAATTTCCATTTATAATTAAATCAAATTTTCCAAAATAACTTACATTCAAAATTTTCTAACTTTTCATTAATTCATTTTACTTACTATTATTCAGAAAATCAAAAATATTTTACAAAAATCCTTTTGAATTAGATTAAAATCAAAATGTTTTAATATTTACATTTCTAAAATAATTTTAAAAATTTTAGAAAACATATATTAACTACAGGTCTGTATATAATTTTCTACACTAGGAAAAGTGATACGGGTAATATATCATTTCAACCCGTAATTTACAATGAAAATCCGGGTTTTATCATTTCAAACCCGCAATCCCAAGTTAAAATAAATTAAATAAAAACCGTTCAAGCCTATCATTTCAGCCCATAACGATTTTTCCCTATTCTAAAGTCTGTTCGGGTATGTATCATTTCAACCCATAGTGATTCTAATTTACAGGGAACTTGCAGTGTGATAAACTGATAAAATATACATAATAGCATGAAATAACAGTAACATATGATATAACAGGTGTGAACATCATACGATAATAATATAAGCAGTTATAACTTGTTAATATAGTTCTACAGATTCACAGGGTGTCAATTTACTACTTATATAAGTACATAATGTGTGGTGAGAAATACTCACATTTTTATGCTGGAGATATTAATTTGAATGACACAACGGATCTAGAAGGCACGACCTTTGATTTTGAGTGGAGAGAAATAGCCAAGATATCATCTTGTAAACAACCCCAAAACAAGACAATATAACTTATGAACATTCAACCAAAACAATATAGAAATAATTGGAAGTTTGAAATTAACAAAGGACAAAATGATTCAACCTTTCATTAACCATTCAAGTGCTTGGCCATGACATTATTTGGCTCAGCCACGATCAGGTCTAGACCTGAAATGCTCATCCAATGGTCAGCAAACAAAAGGCAAACAATGGGATGTGAAGATGTAGGAGTTAAACATGAAGCAGACAAAGAGTCAAGGCCAAAAGGAGTGGTTTTTGGTGCACACTAGGCTCGGCCTAGTCATTGTTTGGGCTTGGCCATGCTTGCTCCAGATCTGGACAGAGGTCAAGTGATGGACATGGATCAGGTTATGGTGGTGGTGGAGAAAGGGGAGGTGGCCAAGGTGATAGAAGAAGGATATAGGTGAAGTTATGTGGTCTAGGCATTGTTTTCAAGGATTGCTTTACAAGTTTGAGGGGTTTGCATCATAGGGAGGCCATGGTCAAATCTTGGTCAGAGGAGGGGAAGGTGGTGCTGCTGTAGATGGTGGTGGTGTGGTCGGTGGTGGTGGTGGAGATGTGGGGCCGAGCAAAGCTATGAGAGGTCATGGCAAAAATCAAGCAAAACAAAGAAGAAGAAGTAGAAAAATGAGAGGAGGAAGAGAGACCATTGCTTATTTTTCTTTGCTCGGATCTGAAATGGATGTGTATTATTGATGGAATGAGAATCTTTCATGTGAATAAGCAAAAGAAAATGAACGGCTACAATAAATTGATGCATTGATTGAAAAAGAAACGGTAAAAGAAACGGTGAAACGACTTTACGTTTCTTAGCTTTTAAAACCTTCCATACTTCCTTTTCTTTTAAATAAAGTAAAACAAAATAGAATTCAGCCAGTACATCTAAAAACCGAAACAAAGTGAAATAAAATAAAAATATATAATTAAATTTAAAGAAAATATAAAAAGAATTAAGGAAATTGCTTAAAAATTGAAAACAGGGTTCAAAAATTACAATTAAAACATCAATGGCTTTGGAAAAATATCTACTTCATTTTAAAAATATTATAAAGCAAAATTTTGAAATAAAATAATTTATTTATCATTTCTAAAATAAAATAATTAATTAAATTTGATAAAAATAGAAAAGAACTAAAGAAAATGTTTAAAAATTGAAAACAGGGCATGGAAATTACAAGAAAAATACTACTAGCTCTAGAAAAATTCCAACCTCACTTCAAAAATGTTAAAAGACAAACACATACATAAAATAACATATCAATACATATTACAATAAAATATGACAAAGAAAAATAAATTTTATACTATTTAAAATAACGAAATTGCAGAATAAACAAATTGCACTCAATATTGAAATATACATAACTTTCACAATTTAAATCCGTTTCCAACGAAACAAAAAGCAATGTTCCTAAAATTTTATGTACTTTCAAAATAAAAGAAAAAAAAATTAAATTTTCAAACTTTTAAAATTTTAAAATAAAAGTCAAAGTTTGACTTTTTTGACCAAAAATTCACTTTTTGGAAAATATTTTTTTAGTCATGCTTTGGAATGATAATTCATATCAAAACTAAAGTTTATCATTCAAAATAAATAAAATAAGTTTTTAAATCAAAAATTCAATTAAAATAATTAAAATATACAAAAAAAATCACAAAATACAGGGTTGTTACAAAGTGGATCTTAAAGATGAATCTTTTATTTAAAAGATTAAAGTGGGAATTTGATTAAACCATTTGAAAGAAAGGTTTTGGGGTAAAAATTATGACTTAACCAAGATCCCAATATATCCATATGTTTTCTAAATTAAGAGCTCATTATTCAGTTTAGCCGGTTGAGGAATTTATGTCATAAAACCCATTTTGAATCATGATATGACGTTATGGATTGCATTTGAAGACCGGGTATTTTCGAAAGCGAAAGGATTACCTGTCGAATCTCTTTGCACATGGCCCCGGTATAGAGATTTGATCACCCTTTGTGATGGGGAGTCTGGACGTGATTAGGAATTATCCAAATTTCCAAGGGTTTCTTTTGAAGTGCCTTCGGTTCTGTTCGAACCAAGAATGGACTTGTATGGACGTATGTCTGACGTTATACTTTGAGATGTTAAGCTGGTTTCTATCAAATACCTTTCTGTTAGGTGGCAGTGAATTTATTCTCTTAGCTTAACACCCTTATCTGAGACGTACGAGCTCAAAGGTTACATAGTTGATGGTTACTAGTGATACATTCCCAATTTGGTAATGTGGCATGCTAAGTGTTGCTGATCATTTTTTGATCGAAGCACGGCTTTTGTGAGCGTAGCTTTGTGGAAGAGACCTCATCAGGATCTCACAAACCGAAAATGGTCGAAACAGGAAGGATGTGGTAAGGTTATCGGGGGTCGCACCCCTTAGGGTATGTCCATTTCCTTCTGGATAAAAAGTGGTATCATGGTATGGAGCCAAGATACTTAACTTATGTGGTTGCTGCAAATCTATTGCTTTGTGGTTGAGGATCCTCGGATAAAGGTCGGTAACGACCGGGGGATGGCATACTTGTGACAGTTAGTTACCTAGTTACAAAGGTAACTCGGCCTTGTGTTGGCAGAGAGCTGGTTAAGTTCTCAGGGCGTCCCTCCAAAGGTGTTCCCATGTGGCATAGGAAGTTCGTTAGCTTGACCATTGTTGGAAATCCAATCATCCAATATGCGCCCTATACGGTTTTAGTTATAGAACCTGCCATTTAACATGGTAGCTATAGTAGACATACTATAATGGTACGTATGCTGGCTAAGATTAATATCATACTTGCAAATGTTTTCTGCACTATGCACTAATAATAATATCAAAAGGATTTCACGTATCAAGCATGTTTGACTATCATAAGAAGAAATCTCCTCCAAATGTGCGCTTGCATTGTGTGTGTGGCGGGAGGCCTTATGGTAGTTTCATTTTCCAAAAAGCACTGAGGATTTCTTTCTAAATTATTTTTGTTTGCTTTTGTTTAAACAACTATTTTTGTTTGCTCACACCAGCCCCATGACTGATTTGGAGTTTGTTGTTCCCTTTCTAAACTCTGGATGCCCATAATTTTCCACACAGTCAGCCTAGAGTCATATTTTCAGATCATCAGCTTATAGATATAGTTTTCGAAAATCTTTGGAATCTGTGGTTTGGCAATTGCATTGTGAACCAAGTTGCTTCAGTTCAGTATTGGGGTGGTTCGAGCTTATTGGATTGGCGTCTTTGGAGCTTAGCATTGAAGATGTTATCTTTCCACTACTGTTGTTTCCGTTGTTGTATCTGTCTCTGATATGTTGAACATTTCATTGTATCATTGTTGTAAAGATGTTGTATTCATGTTGTATATCAATGATATACTGTTTTTCTTCCACTGTCCTAAATAATCCACGGGGTACGGAAGAAAACCAAACTCGTACAAGGCGCGCTAAGGTAGGTGACACGGCACACAAGGCAATGCCAGGGTAGATATACCAATTACGCATCCAGGCTGGTGGAAACGCGTAGCGAGCGCCTACCGGCCACCTCGAGCCACACCCCCAAATCAAAAAATCAAAAGTAGCCAGCAAATAAATCTCAAAGTTGGAATATAATATCGAAGGAGTGTGTCCGATCAGAGGAATGACCTCATTGGCCCGAGAATCGCTCCTGTTTTAGCCACCTTATGCCAACTCATGGGAGTTGGGCCCACGTATATACCTCAATGGAACGCCGCCACCAACCTACTTCATTCTGGAATCTCCACCGCGTAAACGGTTGTTAAAGTGGTTTTCGGAGTTGGCAGAGAGTACGACAACTTCCGATCCCGGTCTCTTTAATAACCAAACGTTATTATAATACCGCGGTCATTTCAAAATAATTATACTTCAAAACCAGGATATAATATTCATTTCAAAACCATATAAATACGATATCATTTTCGTTTTAAAAACCAAATCAATATGATATCATTTTGAAATCATAGTATTTCAAAGTTATGAAATTTCAAAACCAAAGACTTAAAACTATAACACTTCCAAAACGTAATACTTTGAAATTTATAACTTTGAAACATAACTTCCACCCCTTACATGATCTAAGTACTAAAATATTTTATAAAATAAACTAGCTTCTTAAATTTCACAATCAATTCCAACAACCCGAAGTTCTAAATTTTAAATTTAACCAAATCTCCAAATCACAAATTTCAATTAAATTCGGTTTTCAAATAGACCATTCCAAATTATATCGATTTGAAAACAGATTTGATCCACAAAATAAACCATTTCAAATTCAATATATTTCAAAGCATAAATATTCAATATTTCAAAACTAAATTTTATAATTCATATATATATACACACACACCAAATTTACTTTACTACTATTAAGTTTTTAAATATTTGCTTAAGAAATCCAATATCCTTTAAATAAAACTTCAAATTTCAATAACTGAATATTCCTCAATTTATTTAGACTTGGCATATCACCTTAAACCCGAATTAAGTTATAAAACCATATTCTTTTAAAATCTCAATTTCAATAAATTCCAAATGGATTCTTATTAAATATAACTCTTAATTAAATAAAATCTCAAATCAATTTCAAAACTATCATCCCATCCTTGATTTATAAAAATCAATATAAACTCTATACTAAAGCATAATTTTAAGTAATTACTTATCCATATTATATTTTAATAAATCAAACTTTATTATTAAACTTATTTTATACTTTAAACCAATTGTATACATAGATTAAAACCAAGAATTTAGCTATATATAAAATACCATTTATAAAATATCCAAATCAATATCTCATAAAACCGTATATTTCTTTACAAAACCATAGAAAATCATTTAAAAATATTTTTATATACAGAACACGATGTTTGTATATAATTTTCTACCCTATGGTCAAGTGATACGGATATTTATCATTTCAATCCGTAATTTAAAATAAAATACGGTTATATATCATTTCAAACCGCAATCCCGAATGAATTAAAAATGCATAACAATTTGCAGTTTATAACAATATGAAATACAACATTCATTCACCCAATATCAATCATCAACCATTTATCATAATCATTATTCAATTCAAACAATAGCATCAATATATAACAGATAATAAATCACAGACATTTACTGGCATTTTATATGCAATAACAATTTAAATAACAAATTAATTTAAACAAATTCAATCTAACTGAGATGGTGATTAAAATATGCCAAACAGTCATAAATAAATTTCTAATCACATCAAAAATTAATTTAACAAACATAAGAAATTTTAGAAGTTGTGAGTGGGTTAAAACACTCCCTTTTGAATTTAAATTGAATTTAAATCCAATTTAAACCTAAATTTTGACCAGTCTCAGAATTCGCCCAAACCAGCGCCAAAATGTTCGGAATTCTGATACGTTCCTAGCGGAGAAAAACGCACGTGAATTGGACCTCGTATGCAAAAGTTATATCGATTAAACGAGTTGAAAATCAAAATTAAATTAAAATAGAATAAATAAATCCACCATCTTCTAGAGCGTAACCCTACCCAGAACGCACGAAACATAAGCTGCATCATCACATGCAAAGAAAATCGTCGCCGCACGTCTCGGTCGTGCCACGCTTGGCCGTCATCGCGACCCCTCGTCGTGCCGCCATCACCTCACAAGGTCGCGACCGTATGCGATGCCGAACACTGGTCACCATCGAGCAGCAGCCACCAAATTTTTGCAACCCTAATTGAATTAATCTCGACAATCTAGCCGTTAACTTCCCCTACAAACCACCTAGATGAACTCCACTCGACCATCTCTCCACATCTGTACCAACGAATCAACGATCCATCGACATTGATTACGACCCAATTGAACGGCCGAAACTCATCCATTGATTTCAGGACCAACAATGACCCCAATCGAAAAATGAATCACAGAATTGAGATGCGCTCCTCGAGAGCTTTTCGACGATATAAAATATGATATAGTTTGGAGAGTTTGAATTTTTGGCTTTGAAATTGCAATTAGAATTAGGGTTTGTCTACCATTGAAATGAGGAGGAATAGAATGAATTGTAAGTATAGACACATGACAATGAGGAACAATTAGGGTTTATAACAAGGTATATATAGGCAAGCTGAAATTAGAATGGATGGATAAGATCGATATACGCGTTGAACGATAAAGTGCCCCGTAAAGCCCGTTTCGACTCCGGAACGAAATTGGGTCAACCCATATATCCGATTAGATGTTTTTAAATTTTTTAAACGCAATGGAACATGTTTCACGTCCAAATTCCATCGTATGAAGAAGTTATGCCAAATTTAATATATTTCAAATTGATTTCAATTGATTTCAATTTCATTGATTTCAACACGTTTCGAGTCCATACGATCAGACGACAAGCCCGATCCTTACGAAACTTGAAATCCTACAATAATTCACCGTTACGGATCCGATGAAACTGGTTTCGTCGAAATTCGATTCAGTGGCCAAAATGGCTATTTTGCATTAATTAAATATATAATTAATTAATTTAATCACTTTTTCAATTTCAATTCCATAACTAACAAATCTTATCATTTTTAATTTCTTAAACAATTACAATAACTTAAACAAATTTAGATGTCAATTCAAAGTTAAATTTATTTACCCATTACCGTAATTAATTTCAATTTTAATAAATTCATTAATTATCAATTGAAATTCCAATAAATCCATTGATTTGATTTAAAATCTTGCTATTCATTAAATTGACATCTTATGGGTATAATTAACATTGATTTATATTACATTTCATTAATGTATGCTTCATTTCATATTAATTCCTATTAACGTAATATTTTATTTCATTTAGTTTCAATAATCCATTTATTACAGCTCAAAATCCAATAAATTAATCAAACATGAATTTCAATTGTTTTCACTCAATCAATCGCCATATTATGGATAGAGTTTACATTGGTTACTTCTTGTTGAATTAACAATCTTCGATTAATATTCTTAATAAATTTATTTACTTTGTCTCATGCTTTCAATTACACCAATTACTACCTTATAAATAAATTTACATTTCTATTAAATTTACGTTCACACTTTCCGTTATTATATTAATTATCATTAAAGTAATATTTAATTACGTTTATTTGCAATTGATAAATTAACTGGTAACAACAACCATTTGTCACCAATACACTCTTCATAATACTTGTATGGTTATTCTCCATAAACAATTACCATCTATCATATTATTTCACACATTAATATAATAATTGCATTTGTTTTTATTATATTCCATTTATAACTAAGTCATAAAATTTAAATTATTTTATTAAATTGGAATGTTCATTCAAGTTCATTAATTATTAACTTGCATTAACATATTTCCTTAATTTACATTCAATTACTGTTAAAAATGTGTTATTTCATTAATTAATTTAATACTTACTTTTATTTTCTCATATTCAATTTATATCCAGGTATAACACTTTCACTACTTCATTTATTAGAATTCTATTCAAATTACTAATCATTAGTTTTAATTAACATTGCTATATTTCATTTTTAGCGTTCATTTCAATATTAAATTATAAAGTTTTTATTTCTTATTAGATTTAATTACGAAAATCTTACTAAATTACAATTTTAATTATTAAAAATCTACGGGTCGTTACACTCTCCCCCACTCAAAAGTTTTCGTACCCGAAAAGGAAAAAAAGGGAAAAAAGAATTAAGCAATCAATATATCTTACTTAAAATATTAAATTTATAAACAAATAAATTAGCAAAATTAATTAATTTAAATAAAATATACCAATTTATAACCATTAAATCTTTTATACTCAAATTAATAAAGTTTGGTAAACATTTTTCAAAATATTTTCTAAGTCCAAAATTTACGGAAAAATTCGGCAGAGTCTCCTTTGTACGGAGAGGCTCGGGAGAAAATATATTATCAAATATAACAATATACAGCACATATTTTCCAAAATAATATATATCCCAACCCGGGAAAATAATATAATAACACTATAAACCGCAATTAAAAAACGTACCTATTTGTCGGGCAATTAACGCTTAATTATGAAACCAAAAGCAGTAGCAATTGCTTCCATAACCTGTATTTCACTTATATAATCTAAAAAGAGTCAATAATTATATAGAATGAAATATTTAAAGTGGTTTCAACCATAAACAAACAAATCGATACAAACATCAATCACTTGCAACAAGGCATACAACCATCACATAGAATCAATACAAATCAATCATTCATTCATATCAAACAAAAAAATAGTTGTTCGGGTTCAGACTTTAAATTGCACAGAATGGAAAATAAACTACTTAGTGCACCATTTACTCAACGGTCTTAGATGAAACTAAATAGATTATTTATTCATCCAAACAATTTTAGAGTATGCTTGCCCCAAACGACCATAACTAAACAAACAACAAATTCAAACAATAGATCAATTTCATTCTTATTAATTTCGTTTATTTTCATTTATTACTTACAAATCTTATTTTATTTATTAATGCCATCATTTATTAATTATTAAATAATTTCATTTATTAATATTCGTTTATTCATAATATTCATGTTTAATTCAATTTCTTTGCACATTAATTCATTTACTAAGGTTTATAATCATTTATTTATAATACTTACCTTTCAATTATATTAAGTCAGTAATAATTTCAATTATACTTAAGTTTATAACAACTACAACAAATAAATCCTTATCTATTAAAGAATGTATTGAATACTTTTATTACTTTTAGGTTTACTTGTAAAATTTTCCATTACACTTTCTTATTAACATCTCAACTTTTATAATTGGTTAGTTATATATATGTTTTTAAGGATGTAATCGAAAGTTATACAAGTTTGTTCTATTTCCTTTAATTAATTTAATGTTCAATAATAATATCCTTTGTCTTACAGGTTACACATTTCAAATTTCTTTTAATTTCATTCATAACCTAGCATTAAATCTCTTATTTCATTTAGAGGTTTCAATTATTGGTAAAATTCCATTTCACTACACTAATTAAAAATGTTAATTAATGGAAATTTAAGAACTAAATACCGGGTTAAATTTCAAATCATTTTAAAATAATAGATAAATGTATACTTACAACTTATATATCCAATTATATTTTTAAACAATTTAAAATTTATATTTGTTTATCAAAATAAATCTGTAGTAAAACTACTACAGTGGCCTTCCCACTTCGAAACTCGAAAATGAATGTCGATGATGCGTGCACTCATCACCGAAATTATTTTTCAGCGATAGAGAAGGGAGTACAGACTTACCACTTTCCAAAGTTTCTTCGAAACAATTCTTTCAAATCATATTTAAATATTTATATCAGAAAATACTTCTAAATAATATTATTATATTCCAAAATCCTCTGAAAGAAATTTCCAATACCCCGGAACTTAAGTTCTAAATTTCAAGTTTATTCTCATTTATTTCACTTTCAATTTATTTTCCAATCAATATTTATAAATTTCACTACCTAACAATCAATATATTTCAACCAAATATATATATCATTTATAAATTTCTATTTTACATATAGAAAATATAACAGGCAAAATTATTTCATTCACCTATATTCAAAACAAATATTATGTCGGTCTGTCCTATTAAGTGTTTAGAAATCCCTATTGATGTCATAGCGTCCTATGCATCAACCAGAATTTTTAAATACAAAACGGAACAAATTAACACAATATTAAAACCTTTTTATAACACCAACAAATACGCTCTCTCATATATATACACTCAACGACTCATCATGTAACAACCCGCATATTTAATGGTTATATATTTAAATGTTTTATTTAAATATAGCGTCGTTAGTCGGATTTTTGGATCCGAAATGTTACTTTTTGCAAACGGCCGAATTGGGGTTCGATACCACTTCCATTGAGTGCAAAATGGCGTTTGCGATCTTTTGAGTATGAACTTTGATATGTTTGGAGTAAGTTGAATTTTGCTACTTTTTCTAGTTGGGTTTTGGGTTTGGGTTCAGCCCGCTAGCTAACTAAATACCCTAACTCAGTCCCTCTCCTTCCATTCACTCATTTTCACTTCTAAACTCAAGCTAAAACTGAAAATGAGGGAAAGGAAGAGGAATTAGAAATTCCAAGCCCTAGTTCTTCTTGCAAACTTGAATTCTTGCTCCAAAATCAAAGTGAAGCTATTGGTAAGCCTTCTCTTCATCTTCTCCAACTCTTTCTCCTTCAATTTCAGAAAGTTTCCTAAACCTAACTTAGGAAATACTTGTTTTGATCTTAGATTGAAGCTAGTAGAGTTGAAGTGGAGAGTGGTTGGTCTTTTCCTTGCAATTGAGCTTCTTCTTCTTCTTTGTTTTTGGGTTAAAGGTGAGATTTTTATCTCACATCTTTGTCTATAACTACCTTTGATTGTTGGGTATGAATTTCTAACTCTTATTCATGCGCACTTGCTTTTGGGTTTGTATTGAATTGGTGAATATCCCAATTTTTAGTGTTTTGGGTTCAAATCTTTAAAATCCTAACTTTGATGTTTGAACATGTTTTTGGTGATGCATCGAGGAGCCAATAGGATCGGGTAGTCGATGGGCGTAATCCCCTAGCGTCCATGCTCGACCGGTTGCGAATTGTAAGAGTTTGCACTTCAATTAATAGGGTAGAAAATGCAGGAATTGGGGTTCGGTCGACCGAACTCTCTAGGTCGGTCGACCGAGCTGGAGCCCGAAACCTTTCTGGGCTATTTCGGTCGACCGACTCAGAGAGTTCAGCCGACCGACCATCTTATGTTTCCCTGTTTTGCCTAGTGTGCCTATTTGTTTGTGATTCCAACTTTTATCGATTTAAGTTGATTCCAATTAGTTGTTTATGCATATTTGACCTTGATGATTTCTTTTTTGACTTCATCCATGGGTTTTTATAAAATAATCTTCTAAATTGCATTAAAAGCTCGTTTCTCCAATTTATAAATTCTATTTAAAACACACACGGTTTCGTACTCCGAGTGAAGTGGGAAGAGAATTAAATGATTAGATAAAACGCGTGCAATGAACACGTGCGTTCATCTCTCAGTTAATTCCCAATCTATTCATTTGAACGTTTTGACCTTTGTGTCTGGTTTACCGATGAGATGAGGTAAATTTTGTACTGCTTTGAGTGTGAAATTAACTAACGGATAGTAAACCGTTTAGTGCGAACGAGTGGTTATGGGACTCACGTTACCACTTTTCGAATTCCTTTTTGAGAGTTATGACACATTCTGCCAGTTAGTGGTGTCCAGTATTGGGCCTCCGGACCTTCACCGCTACGGTTTGTTGCCTTTGGGATAGTGTCTTCGGACTGTCTCCTTCAGGTTTGTTGCCTTCGGGTATGTTGCCTTCGGGTATGTTGCCTTCGGGTTTGTACCTTCGGATTTGTGCCTTCGGGTTTGTTTCCCTACTGTATCGCTTTCGGAGTTGGTCGTTCGTCACCGCTCGAGTGATATTGGGTTTGGAGTCTTCGGGCTCATGGATCCTTGTTTATACAGTACTGAGCACGTGCAAATTTTCTGATGTTTCATTGATATGTATATTCCCTAGGTATCGCCTTTCGGTGTTGGTCATTTTGAGCCGCACGATATATAGCGGTTACCTTGTGGAACTTGTGTTACCTTCATTGGTATTTGTTATTGCCTTTTTGGCTTGTTTTGAGATATCCATATCCTTTGTTTATTTATGTTGTCGATGATATGAGGCTTGTCTTGTTATGATTCATCTCTTGTTAGATGATTGTGTTATCTCTTTTAGAGATATTTGTTATACTTTATGACCTTGCAGGTTATTGTTGTGCAGTTTATCTAACTGATTTGTTTAGCTAGACTGACCCGTGTATTTGTACTCGGGTCAGACCGAGATGTTTAAGGTTAGGTGTTTTTGGACTTAGCCTATTTTGCTTCCGCGTGGACTATTCAGCTTGCTCTTTTTTTGTTAAATCTTTTTGTGTAGCCCATTTTGTTGTAACTCCGATATATGTATTCTTTTGGATTCGCCTGTTTATTGTGGTTTGCTATACCACTTAACATGTATCAGTTTGTATACTCTGTTATGTATCCGTATATGTGTATATGATGATCTACTGTTATGTGATGTATATTATATTTGAGTTGTTATATTCTGTTCTGATAGATCCTCCAACCACCTATGGTTTTGTTTTAAGTATTCATTGGATATGTCAATCTGCTTAGTATGTCTATTGTCGATGTATTCAATACATAGTTAGAGCAAGGCTATAGATGGTCGCTCCTAACCAGCCTTATTCTCCGTGTTAGTTGACGGCATTACTCTGTAGTGTCCTTGGCTAGCGTGGGTATAGAGGTAGGGCGTCACACATCATAGGGTATTACTACCCTATTGATAAAGAGTCAGACCCCACAAAGCTAAGGTTTATCGCTAAACCAAAGCTCTGATACCAGATGTAATGTCCTGCCTTTTTGCACGATTTAAATCGACGATAAACCACACACGTCAGACTCAAACCATATAAAAGAGTGGATTGTTATTGGGGTGAATAAGAAAAAGGGAGAAAGAAATAAACAAACGGAATCTTCTAGCGGAACGACAAAATATAAAAATCAAATAACAGTTCATGAAGCTGTTTTACAAAACATTTGATTGTACTTATACAATACATATCAGAGTTACACGTAACAAAGAATAATCAATAACAATGCAGCGGAATAGTATGAATGCAGTGGAATATAATAAATAATAGTAATACAAATCTTCGTCTTCGTCCTCCAGAATAAAATCTTCAAATCCTGAAATGCTCGGACTGATCCGAGCGAATTGAAAAGACAAAACACTCGAGTCAGAACTAAAAGATCTTATGTAAGTTAAATCAACGGTAAATAATATGAGTGGAACGGTGTCAGAAATGTTTATGAAATTTGACATCTCCTATCCAGTGTCAAATGTGAGTGCAGTAACTTAAGAGATGCTCGGGATTCACATCTTCTAAGGATATGTTAAACTATTTACTATGTAGTAATATTTCGCTATTATAATAATGTCTAACGGTAAGATAAAATTACTTTTTAATAGCATTAAGGGGTTACCCATATAGCGCTTAACACGTAATAGTCCCAGTAGTACATCCAGTATCAGCGCATCTCCCGATCGGGAGACTTCCCTAAATACTCTCCGGGCTATGGAATATAACTTAAGTAATATTGAGTAAGGTTGATTTTGGCATCAAAATGAATTAATGAAATAAAGTCATTAAATGAATATAAACTTGAATTACATAAAGGAGATTCAACTTTATTTGTAAAATAAATTAGTGATTGAACTAATGAATTGAATATTAATCAATCGAATGTAATGAATTGATATAGAATAATGGATATAAGTGTAAATTCATTTAAGGCTAATTGAATGTTAAACCAAATTGAAGGTAAACAAAGTGAATATGAATGTTGAATGTAAATAGAATAAATTCGGTTGTGTTGGTTATATATTGGTTGTTAGATTATTGTTAATTGATTGAATAGAAGTTCATATGCAATTGAATGAATAAAATTGAAAGCTTAAGCAATTAAATTCAAATTGGAAGTTAAGTAAATTTAAATTGAATAGCAATTGATTTGAATTGAAAGTGAACCAATATGAATGTAAATTAGTGAATGTAAACTAATTGAAAATGAATAAATGAATGTCGTTGTATATAAATTAGTTGTAAACAATTACAAGTAATATTGAAATCATATAAGTTGTTTATAAACCTTGTTTAGTATGCATTTCTTTTAATATGCATGTGTTGTAGTTGTTTAAAAGAGTAAAATGTTAATAACTTCTTATATATGTCACTTACGTGTTTGTATTGAGTAAGTACAGGTACCGGGGCTACCGTTAGCGGGATTTGATTGCGCAGAATGCTAAATAAATAACTGCTTTGCTTAAAAATGCTAAAAAGATACGCCTACACAATAAAAATAGGAAATATGAACTATTTTTCTGTTTTCCGACCGTGTGGCTCGATATATATATATATATATATATATATATATATATATATATATATATATATATATATATATATATTTCTATATATCTATTGTGATATTGTAAAAGCTCCTCCGTACAAAGGAGGTTATGGCGAAATTTTCTGGAAATTTAAGGCGTTAGAAAATTTTCGGGAAATTTTGGAAAAATTTGTGAAAACTAAGTTTTGATTTGAAGTTAAAGGTTAAACGATATAGTTGATTTTGAAAAGATAACTATATGTGGATTTGCAAACTTAGTAGATATTTTGTAAGAAGTTTAACTATTGAATTTTTGGGAAAGTTAAACACTTAAGTGATTTTTGGTAATTTAATTTGAACAAATTGTAATGAAAACGTAGGAGATGAACTAGAGAATGGAAACCAGTGTTTTGGTTGAAGTTAAAGGTTTTGGGAAAAGGTGAATATAAAATTTTCACTAAGTGGATTTTTGAAAAGTCAATGGATTCTGTAACTTTTTCTTACTTGGTAATTTCGAGGACGAAATTCTTTCAAGGGGGGAAGTTTGTAACGATCCAGAATTTCTGTCATTTGAAATTCAGATATTTAATTGATTTTAAATATCAACAAGTAAAATTTGTAAGTCGAATAATTTATTTTTCGAATATTTAGATTTAATTGGATAATTACATCGATAATTTAATACTTGAAATTGCGTAAATAATTGGGAATTGGGTTTAATGTGATAAAAAATGATTTATAAAGTTATATTAAATCATATTGGAGTTAGAACAATGTTTGTGAACTTTTAAAATTGAATTAAAAGTTAATTTGTGAAAATTGAATATTTTAATATTTAATCGACTAGTGAAAATAGTCATTTGCAAACAGTCTCGGATTTCGACGAAACCAGTTTTATCGGATCCGTACTGTTATATTATTGTAAGGTTTCAAATTTCGTGTCAATCGGATTTACCGTTTGTCCGGGGCAAGCCAAAACGCATAGAAATTAGTTTAATCGATTTAATTTGGATTTGATCATTTATTTCCGTAACTCACGCATATGATCGAATTAGCCTCCGAAACATGTTCCATTGTGTCCAGAACGCGGGGTAAACCCTAGAAACGCTGCCGCGCAAGATTTGGAGTTAGGAAATTTGGAGTGAATAGTGTTTTCGTTGAAATTTATATAAAAGCACCCCTATTATCTTCATTTGCAACACAACTAAAAACTAGCTAGGGTTTCAACTAGGAGCCGCCACCATTAAAATGAATGGCCGAAATACATTCTCCTTCCTCCTCGTTTTTCTTTCAATCCACACCTTATTTCAGAAATCTTCCAACAGCAAAAACGTCGAGCATGATGAGATCTCCACGATCAACGGTGGAGATCGTTTAAAGCGTTGCTGATCAACGGCAAATTGAGTTTGAAGTGCTGCCGTTCACACGTGATTTTCAGCCCGAGATGGAGGCCGAGTTGCATAGGGTTAAGGCCGAAGGTTGTAGTCGCGAAGGGCTTCGAAGCCATGGTCTCTGATCATGGTAGAAGTCGAAGAGGGTGGCGCGCTAGGGTTTGGACGGCAATGATGGGTTGTGTTCACGCGACTTTTGCCTGGGGGAAGAAAGCATCGCGTGCGGCCCTGATGTGGAAGTTAAAAGCAACGGCCGAGATTAGGTTCTGAAAATAAAAAGAATTTGTAAATAAAATTTTAATTTTAATTTGTGTAAAATTCTAAATGCAATAACTCTTTCCTACGTGGTCGGAAACGCACGAAACGACTTGCGTCGGGTTCGTTTTGTCGAACACTACGCAATGGAGCTGGTTTGGAGTCGTTTGGAGCTAGTGATAATTTCAGGTAAAATTAAACGCGTGTTTAATTTTATTCGAAACAAAATGCTACAACTGTTATCAGAAACTCAAGGTGAGAACTTCTCACTCAATCGAATTGTTTCGATTTAAATTTTAAATAGTTAGATTTAAAATTAATTGATTGTGTGATTGGATGATAATTATATCTGTTGAATTGAAATAGACCCTATACACCGTATATTAAGCGGATGTTATTTATTAAACACATATACCGCGATAATTCCAACTTGATATGGAATTGGTATTATATATGTACTGGAGTTGATTTTCTGCATTATATAGCGGATGAGACCCTATTGCACCGCATAATAGCGGATAATATTTTATAAATCCCATATACCGCGATATTCCGTCTTGAAGTGGAATTGGTATTGTGCTAACATCTTTGGATGCAGGGAAACAGGTTGGAGGGATCCAACTGGATTCTCAAATAGTTGAATTTATTTCAATGTTGCGTGTTGATCTATTTATAATCTGCGTGATTATCTTTGTGATTGAAATCGTTAAAGGCTAAAATTTAGCCGAATATATTTTTGGTATCGTTAGATGCCGAAAATAAATAAAATTTTGATTTTTGAAAATTTAAGTTGAGAATTCATAATAAAATTTAATTTTGGAATTGATTCATTTTGAATAAATAAACATTGTAATTTTTATGTTATAAAAATTATGATTTTTGTGAAATATAACCGAAATGTGATTTTTAAAATAAGTAGTTAATTAATTTGTAAAATGGTTTAAATTGGGATTTTTGAATTATTATAAATGATTTATATAAAAGATTTATAAAATTGATATTTATAAATTAAAATATTGGAATTATAAAACGAGTTTTTATAAGTATTAAAATGAAGTTTAAATGGATTTCATAAGTGGATGAAATCTATAGATTTATAAATTGTGAAGTTATAAAATGAATAGATTTTGTAAAATAAAAGATTTATAAGTAATTAACTTATAAATTGGATTTTGGCGTGTAAATGGTATATGGATAGAATTTGTTAATAAAGTGATTTTATAAGTTGAAGTTGTTGTAAAGTATAAATGGAATTTATAAACGTTGCTTTATAAATACGAAATCGACTTATTTTGACAAGTTTAATTATTATAGCTTATTAAAGGAAATATATCCATGATTTTGGACAGTGAATAATCCTTTAAATAAAGTATGTAGAAATGATGAATTTGGTAAATGAAGTATATTCACGATTTTGGACAGTGAATAGTATAGGAAAGAAATGTTTTGGGAAAGTGATATTTTAAATAGAATATAAAACGATTTAAAGATGTTCTAAAATGTGTTAAGTATCGAAACCGTAGATTTCAACATTCATTGTTGAAATAGACGCTTCGAAAAATAAAAGGAAACAGTGGACTATAACACTTTGATATAGTAAGTGATTTTTCGAAAGAAAATGTTTTATATAGTATTGGGATTTATATATCTATCTTAATTTCGAATCCCTATACTAGTGATTTTGGGTTGTCGTAACGATGTTTTACACAACATTCATTTTGACTCAAATAAATGTGTTTAAGAGAGCGTTTTCTTTTAAAGAATAAAATATATACTTAATTTGGATTTAAGTATATTGAATATTTTCCAAATGTTGAAAATAAATGGATTTGTGAATTACTTATTATTGAATAAGTATGGAAATGTTTTCCAATATGAAGTGAATGTTTTGAGATTATATCCTTTAATGATAAATAGAAAGTGAATATTTGAAATCGATTTGAAAATCGTATATCAGTGGATATTTGAAACTTTAAATTCACCATGGAATATATAAAGGAAAGGGAGATTTGTTTAAAAATAAACATTGATTTATTTCTGAAGTAAGGAAATAAATTTACGAATTTGGGACGTAAATTTAAAGTAAATCGGTAAGGATTTGTTTAATTGGTTTAAATGAACCATTTTGAAATGAAAGTTGTAAAGGTGAAAATTGATTTGGAATTTGTTTTCAAATGGTTGAAGTGTGGAAAGTATATCTTGTAAAGATATTTTTGGAAATAAATAATTTGGGAAATTATTTGAAATCGGGTGATGTTGTGAATATTGATTGATAGTTAAATAACTGACTATCAATATTGACCCTTAAATGGCTATTTGTTGTGAATTGGTTGAAATTGAATGCTACACTTATTTTAAATTATTGCGCTCGTTATTCGGATCACCCATTCCGAATAGTGATACGACGTAATGGATAGCATTGAAGACCGGTGTTGAAGACCGGGTATTTGTGAAAACGATAGGATGACCTATCGATTGTCTCTGCACCGTTAGCTACGGTATGGAGATTTCCTTTGTGATGGGAAATTCGATCGGGATTGTGAATACCCGGATTACAAGGGCTTCTTTTGAAGTGCCTTCGGTTCTGTTCGAACCCAGAACAGACTTGTATGGTTACGTGTCTGACATTACATTTTGAGATATAAAGCAGATTTCTTTTAAATACATTTCTGTTGGTGGCGGAGAATTTATTCTCTTAGCTGAACACCCTTCTCTAAGACGTACGAGCTCAGAGGTTATGTAGTTGAAGGTTATCAGCGATATATTCCCAATTTGGTAATGTGGCATGCTGAGTGTTGCTGTGTGATGATTATTTATTGATCATTTGTTGATCAAAGCGTGGCTTTGTAAAAAAGCGTAGCTTTGTGGACGAGACTTCGCCAGACCTCACACCACGGAAATGGTCAAAACAGGAATATGCGGCAAGGTTATGAGGGTCTCTCCCTTTAGGGTATGTCATTTCCTTCTTAAAAAGGGTGGTGTCAGGTATGGAGCCCTGATGCTTAACCTATGTGGTTGCTCCAACCTCATTTTCTATGTGGTTGTTGCTTGGTGATAGAGAGCCCTCGGATAAAGGTCCCAAAGGACCGGGGGGTGGCATATTCGTGTACTAGTTACCTAGTTACAGAGGTAACCCGGCCTTATGTTGGCAGAGAGCTGGTTAAGTTCTCGGGACGTCCCGCTAGAGGCGATCTCATGTGGCAGTAGGAAGTTCCTTAGCCTGACCATTTGTTGGAAATCAAAAGAAACAATACGAAACTTGTACGGTTTTAGTTGTATAACCTGCCATGGAATGTGGCGGTAACCTGCTACTGAACATGGTAGCTATAGTAGGCATACGATAATGGTCGTATGTTGGCTAAGATTTATATTATACTTTCAAAATGTTTTCATCACTATGCACTAATAATAATATCAAAAAATGATTTGTTTTGCGTAGTAAGCATTTTTGACTATCATAAGGAGAAATCTCCTCCAATTCTGCGTTTGCATTGTGTGTGTGCGGGGAGGCCTTATGGTAGTTTCATTTTCCAAAAGCATTGCGGATATTTTTCACTTCCCTTGTTGTTGTTGTTTTAAAAGATAAATAACTGTTTTGAGTTCTCACACCAGTCCCATGACTGACCTGGAGTTTATTATTCTCTTCCTAAACTCTGGGTGCCTATAATTTTCCACACGGGCAGCCTAGAGTCAGGTTATCATGTCATTCTGGATTCAGAAGTGCTATGGAGCTCAAGTGGCGAGCTGGATGGCGAGGCGTATTACTTGTATATGATATTATCTTTCCGCTGTAAATTTCACTTGTAAGGACATGTTTATATAACTGTCCATTTTTTTGTTGTGTTGTATATTGTTGTTGTACACTCTGATGATGATGTGATGTAATATAATAACTGAGAGAGTTCTTTGTTTTAAAGTTTATTCATTTATCTATTATATGTTGTTCCGCTGCGACTGTGAGATTCTGATATTGTTTTTGTTCTGTTTTCTTTCTTCTATCTTCTACCTCTTCTTTAACCCTAATGGTTCGGTTTTCCGGCATTCGATTGCTCGGTAGTTGATATAGTGGACGTATTAATGTCGACTTTCGTGAGTCGAAAATCTCAATCGTTACAGAATTTTTGGCTTTGAATTTGATTTTGAAATTGCAATTAGAATTAGGGTTTGTCTGCCATTGAAATGAGGAGGAATGGAATGAATTGTACGTACAGACAAATGACAATGAGGAACAATTAGGATTTATAACAATATATATATAGGCAAGCTGAAATTAGAATGGATGGATAAGATCAATATATGCGTTGAACGATAAAGTGACCCGAAAAGTAGGGGTGGGCATAAACCGTGCCGTTAAACTGAAACCGCCCGCACTGGACAGCAAAAGCGGTGCGGAAACCCATACCGAATCTTCTAACCGAAGCCGATACCCCAAACCGGACCGACCCACATCGATACTGTTCGGTTGCGGTTTGGACGATTGAGCTAAACATATTAAACCGGACCAAACCAAAAATTTATATTAGTAATCTTATGATAAAAATATAAGCAACTCCTATATTATTTTAGATTCTAACGATGTACATTCTATTTTTAGCGTATGTTATTGTTATATTAATAATAATTGCTGACATAAAGGAAGAATTTATAGTTTTGGTATAATATTTTTCATCCCCTTTTTTTGTGAATAAATGCTAATTATAATCTTATTCTAGTCATTTTCCTTAATGATTATGCATTTATTAATGTTAATGTTTGGTTAATCTATCGAAAAATCTAACTTGTAGGTAAATGTCAAATTGAAATATTCATACAATTAAGAACTAACCTTTTATTTCAGTATAACATTGTGTGTTTTAACCTTTGAATGTATAAGTTTTACACAGTTGCCTTTGTAAATTGATTGTTGATGGAAGTAATTCTTTTATTTCATATTTAATATGGGTTCAAACCGGACCGGACCGAAACCGAACCATATTACATTCAAACCAGACCGAAACTAATCAATTTAAAGGATTGGTATAATGGTTTGTATTTTTGATTAACCGTTTAATGTGGTGCGGAATCGGTTTGGACTCCAAACCGTACCAAACCGACCCGCGCTCACCCCTACCGAAAAGCCCGTTTCGACTTTGGAACGAAATTGGGTCAACCCATATATCCAATTAGATGTATTTAAATATTTTAAATGCAATGGAATAGGTTTCACATCCAAATTCCATCGTATGAAGAAGTTATGCCAAATTTAATATATTTCAAATTGATTTCAATTTCATTGATTTCAAGGCGTTTCGAGTCCGTACGATCAGACGACAAGCCCGATCATTACAAAACTTGAAATCCTACAATAATTCACCGTTACGGATCCGATGAAACTGTTTTTGTCGAAATCCGAGTCATTGGGCAAAATGACTATTTTTACATTAATTAAATAAATAAATAAATAATTTAATCACTTTTTCAATTTCAATTCCATAACTAACAAATCTTATCATTTTTAATTTCTTAAACAGTTACAATAACTTAAACAAATTTAGATGTCAATTCAAAGTTAAATTTATTTACCCATTACCGTAATTAATTTCAATTTTAATAAATTCATTAATTATCAATTGAAATTCCAATAAATCGTTTGATTTGATTTAAAATCTTGCTATTCAATAAATTGACATCTTATGGGTATAATTAATATTGATTTATATTACATTTCATTAATGTATGTTTCATTTCACATTAATTCCCATTAACATAATATTTTATTTCATTTAATTTCAATAATCCATTTATTACAGCTCAAAATCCAATAAATTAATCAAACATGAATTTCAATTGTTTTCACTCAATCAATTGCCATATTATGGATAGAGTTTACATTGGTTACTTCTTGTTGAATTAACAATCTTCAATTAATATTCTTAATAAATTTATTTACTTTGTCTCATGCTTTCTATTACACCAATTACTACCTTATAAATAAATTTACGTTTCTATTAAATGTATGTTCACACTTTCTATTATTATATTAATTATCATTAAAGTAATATTTAATTACCTTTATTTGTAATTGGTAAATTAACTGATAACAACAACCATTTTTCACCAATATACTCTTTATAATACTTGTATGGTTATTCTCCACAAACAATTACCATCTATAATATTATTTCACACATTAATACAGTAATTGCATTTGTTTTTATTATATTCCATTTATAACTAAGTCATAACATTTAAATTATTTTATCAAAATTGGAATGTTCATTCAAGTTCATTAATTACTAACTTGCATTAACATATTTCCTTAATTTACATTCAATTACTGTTAACAATGTGTTATTTCATTAATTAATTCAATACTTACTTTTATTTTCTCATATTCAATTTATATCCAGGTATAACATTTTCACTACTTCATTTGTTATAATTTTACTCAAATTACTAAAAATTAGTTTTAATTAACATTGCCATATTTCATTTTTAGCGTTTATTTCAATATTAAATTATAAAGTTTTTATTTCTTACTAGATTTAATTACAAAAATATTATTAAATTACAATTTTAATTATTAAAAATCTACGGGTCGTTACATAATAAGTATGTAGAGAATCAAAAATGAAGGACAGTCCAAAAATGAAAAAGAAAGCAGTAAAGAACACAGAGTTTATGGTGGTTCGGCAATCTGGCCTAAGTCCACTTTGAAGTCGATCACTTTATTGATGCTTTCTTGCTAATTATAATTAATTACAGCGGATTACAGTGATGAATTCGAGTACAACAGTTGCCTTGAAGTACAAAAACGAATTCGGCAGAGTCTGGACGCAGAAGAATCCGAAGTCCCTTTTCTGTTGGCTCTAGAACGTCATATATAGACGTAGGATGCAAATATCTCGTGAGACCTCTTGTGGCATGTGAGTGGGCTTACGCGATCGATCCCAAGCGATTTCGACTCGATCCATGATCGATACGAACGAATTTCATATCGATCAAGATTTAACCCAATCGAGTCGAAATTTGGCATGAACATTCCTCAAGTTGTACGTAAGCTCCTGTGAAAATTTGGTGGAATTTGGACTTATAGATGGTGAGTTGTGATCGATGAAAATTTGTACCCTTTGATGGTTGCGTAGTTCGTATCGACCATTATTCGCATCGATCGAGCACGTGCCTGCTAGTTGATGTGGCGGTTGATTTCTAGGTCAATCCACTTTTCATGTCGCATTGATTGCTTCCTCCTTCGTAACCATCGACCGCTATGCTCTTCATATTGATCACAATCGGCCCTCTTCATATCAATCACAATTGGTCTCTTCATATCGATTGAACGTAAACTTATACGTATCCTGTGTTATATGTTATTTCGTATCGGTCTGCCTATATATTGTCTCGCATCCACGTATGTGGATTTGTTCATATCGATAATTCAGACGTGTTTCCTATCGATTTCGTTGATGGGGATCGATATGAAATGCGAGCCATTTATGGATACGAAGCAGTACACTTGATGGATACGAGCTGCAGTTGTTGATGGATACGTACCAACATATTTGATTGATTCGATGAAGGCTTGTTTTATGATGGATTCGAATTTGATCGAATATGAAGCGGGTTGCTTTTTTGATGGATACGAAACGATGATGGTTGGATGGATGCGAAGTGCATGGATACAAATAGGGTTGGATTTCTCAACCTTGATCGATCGATATCTCGAGCATACAAACTACGATTAACTTGAAATTTGGAACGTAGGTTTTCATAGCTTTGCTTGTCATGTCTTGTCAATTGTAGCTTGATCCGGACTCGAACAAAATTTACCGACATCCACAGCCGATCTGTACATAACTGGCAATCGAGGAGAACTGTCTTTAATTTCTAGTTAATCTTTTTGTATCACGGCCTTGCTAAAAGGCGGAATAACACAATTCAACACACTTCTATGTTTTATTGCTAACAAACAACTAATAAATTCACATACTGATTAATTGTTCTATACTAACCACTTTTAATTTATTACTTACAATTTCACCGTTAAATACAACATTTGGTTTATTTCTTTATTTTCAATTTATAACCAAATTTTATATTTGCAATCATTTCAATTAATTGGAATTGCATTAAATTAGTTATCAATTGCATTAAACTAATATTACAAAAATTACATTCTATTTATTTTCCTCGTTATTAAATCTTAAATTTTTAGTTTTCCACAACATTAAATCCAAAACTTATTTAATTAATTAATTTAATTATTGAAAATTACGGGTCGTTACAATAAGCCTATTTACATTTGCATTTTGTACATACACTTACATGTACATTCCACTCTTCGTTCTTTCTACACCTAACCTATATGTATATGTGTGTGTGTGTGTGTGTGTGTGTTCATGCATTTATATGTGTACATATACATAACTAATGACACACACGTAGATATATATATATTTATGTATGTATGTATGTATGTATGTATACATAAAGATATGTATGTATATATGTAGATATGTTCATATATATATATATATATATACATTTATTATGTTTTGTCTTTTTATATTTAAGTTTATGTGTGTGTGTGTATACATACATAAATGTATGTATGTATGTTTTCATATATGTATACTTAAGATTTTGATTGGTCTTTTCATCGCAATGCTTAATAATGGATCAGCATTTTATACATGTTAGCATAAACAAAGTTGTTTCTCTATACATCAATATATTTTAATATAACTTTTACATACGGCCATCAAAAAAATTCGACAGCCTCATCATAGCTGATATTCAAGTCAGGTCATTACACCATCACCCAGATAAGTTTTAATTACAATCGTCTAAGTACATGGTTAACGTGAACGGGTTGCACTCACCGTCCATCTCATAATCATACATTTTTACTTGCCTATCTTAGGGTAATATTCAAATGAGGACAATACAGTGATAATTTCGACTAGTCAAAGTATGTTGCTCTGCTAATCATGTACAAATAAGTAAGAAAAGATAATAAAAAAAAGTACTTGAACAAATTTCAAATGCTAAAAAATGGTCTTTTCATTCACAACATGTGGGGCACAAGGCCAGCCCTACTTGGCTTACAAAATAACAAAATATATTACTAAGCCAATCCACCAACCAACCAGGTCAAGAAATCTATCTGCTCTTATATCAAAATGGACAGCACGGCCAACCTAACAGCTTCCATCTCATGTGCTACCACAGCTCGAGTCTTGGAGAGGGCTTCGGCATGAAGTTGCTTACGGAAATCGAGAGGTCGTCATTTTCCCTTAATAGGGCCATAACCATATTCTCCAATTGGTTGCTCCACTTTTCCACCTCCTGCACCTTGGTGAACTCCACGTCTGTAGATGACTAGCATTTAGTTAGATGCTTGATTAGGTCATTCCATAGAGTTTAGAGCCCCTTCTTGGCCTTAGCCAAGCTCTCGTTAAGGTCCTTAGCGCCCTTTCCGCCTTCTCACTTGCCTCGTCATCGGCTTTTTCCGCCTTATAAATCTCCTCTGTTACCTCCTTTGCCTCATCGGCCTCAATTCTTGCTGTCTTTAACAACTCCTCAACCGCTTCTCGGATAGCTTCACCAGCCATGACACCCTCGTGAATTTAAAGGAGTTCATCACAGATACGAATGGAGCATTGCACAAACTAAACAACCAACACTTTAATAGTATACTATACAAAAAAGAAAATTCGAAGTTGAAAGCTTACTAGTAGAGCGTCCTAGACGTGCGCATTAACCACAATCTCCAAGGGGGGATTTGAAGCAGACCTGAGCTGATGAGTGTATAATAGGGACTCTATAGTCATAGGCTAGAAAGCCATCAACAAGTGGTCCAAGTCATCATGGTCCATGATGCAGGGGATCTCCAAAGATACATACCCCAACGGCACCATCTCGAATCCTTTAGCTAGCCCCTCTATAATAAAAAATTCCAACCGCCTGGCGTAAGGAACATAGGATTCTAAAGATGAGAACTCATCTCCCTTGGTCCACTTTCTATTCTTATTGCTAGTAAGGGTGAGATCCGATCACACGAGACTGTTGAGCACTTTAATGATCTCCAAGCTAGCGACGACCACCGTATACAATGGGGATGCACCCGTCTTGGAGGCAGAGTCTAAGACATCAAAAGCAAACTCATCAGCTACTGAAACAACAAAATCCATGGTTATATAAAATGTAAGAAAAAAGAAGTAAAATGCAAGTTAACTACCATTTGGACTTGCCCGGTCCTATCTTTTGACAAGGAGCGGGCATGATAAGACCAAACAGCTTATGCTTGATTGATCGGTCCTGGCATTGGACATACTTGGTCATTGACGGCACGACATTGCAACCGAGATACAGAGGATCATATGTGGTATGGGTCTTGGAGTACGGACCTGCGTTTCCACCAATGCCTGGTTCCTATGTCCATCCCTCTACGCTACCTTCCTCAAAACTCTCCTCGGTATCCTAAAGGAGGGAGACATCTCATGTCGTTGGACCGGTACATCAACCAATTGTTGTGGGTTAAAATTTTCTCATTAAGGCATTGAAACAGCATCACTAGGATTATCACAGTCAAATTGGTGTCGTTCTCCCAACCCCCCACCCTTGTGCGTATCATCATATGTCTAGTTCTCATCTATGATCGGCCTGGCATTGGGTCCAGAAATTTTATCTTCGAGCAATCTCACTTCTTCTTTGCCGGTTTCTTTGCTAGGGACGGCCCTCTCTTACAACCATAGTTTGAGTTCTACTCAATAGTTCAATCCGATGAAGGTTCCCATCAGTTATAGTAACCTTCAAGTTCAAAACGGTATTGGTAGCCAACTTTAATGGTTCAAAGTAGTCACTAATCATCCCAAAGTCAACGCCAGCAGAATCAAGAGAGACCCCTACAAAAGGAAAGATAAGCAAAAGAAGGGAACAAATATGAATGAAGAAGAATGGTACAAAAAACTTAATAGGGTTTGGAACTCAATGTTCCTTAGACTGAGATTGACCCATGAGGAATGAAGAAATACTTCCTCATTCAGCCTGTAGAAGCTTTGCTTATGACTCCAGTAAAAACAGTGGGTGTTGATCAGGTATCTGGCTTCCCTATACAGCCGAAAAAATTATATTAACCAAATGAGCAGTCGATTCAAGAAGGTAATGGTCCACACAAGAGATACAAACCGATAGCTATTGGGGTGAGCTGACCGGGAGCAAACTCAAAGGCATTAAGGGTAGAAATGAGGAAGGGGTGAATATGGAGAAAGGCCCCGACTTTGAAGTAGCCTAAGGACCAAGTAAAGTAGCCCAAGGGAGGGTGATTTGATCAGTCGACAACAATAGGGAATTATACCATCCCAATATTGTGTTCGTGTCTAATAAGTCAACCTATTTCGCTTCTACTTCAAATATCTCAGAAGCTTTTAGGCTAAAAACTCCAACCAAGTCGATCCAGAAGTAACCATCCGAAATACAAGAGACCTAAGTTAAACTACAATAGCTAACACCTAAGCCTAGCAAGACCTAAGGGCAACACCCAACGTGGAGTCGGACAACCGTCTTCATGGCATGCTTGGATCGAGCTTCCTATGAGGCTAACTCTTAACTCAAATTACACTTCTAAGTTTAGTAACAGGCTAAGTGACCTATATCTACTACTTTTGACTAAAAACGCAAGGCTGACAGTTTGGACCTAAAACTATAGACAAGGATACTAATGCATTTGCTAAATTCGCAGGTCATTAGAAAGCCGGTCAACGTTGATCGATCGCCACTGACACGGTAGCAATGGTCGATAGACATTCAAAAGATGATCAAAAAACACCAACTACGACAAGCAACGACACAGAATCATCTCAAAAAATAGCAAAAACATGCTTTTTCAATACAAAAAACAAATCACATTCACTTAGATATTAAGGAGCAACAAGAAGAGAAACAAGCTTTCTATTTTACATGAAGAGAAAGTTAAGAGGTTTATGAAAGCTTGAAGGGGTTTTGATAGCACAAAATATTTAAAAGCTCGGTAAAAAGAAGAAGGAAAGGATATGCTAATATATTCACCTCCTCGGCCGTCAGATGCAAAAGGGAACGAAATCTCAGCCATACAAATATAATTAATGACGTTGTCGCGTCAATGGTCCCACAACTGAAAAGTCACGGTGTCGCTTTGAAAAAGGAATCGACTCGATCAATCATGTGTTGACGCGTGGTGTATGCATTAAATGCAACGCAAGAAGCCTGAGCGGTAGAATCTCCGTGACTTGACAAGCCGACCTTTATTAAAGGAGACAGATTTGGAAAGCGAAATGCTGCTCAATTTTCTCGCAAGTGAATGACAAGCCCGCCAGCACATCAAGGCTCGTGCTATTCAAGTCCATCTGCTTAACAAGATTCAAGCCGTCAAATACAAGCAACCTATAATTTTAAGCCCAACCGAAATCCAAACCATCCAGCACTTCTAAGTCTGACCCAAACCAAGCCCTTCAACCCAACACCATGCTAGGGTTATAGCGGTCCGGCTCGACCTAAGACAATGTACATCCAACTCATTTAACTTGATATGGCGCAAAAGCGACCAGTCTTTGGTCCGACTCTATCTCAACCCATCTACGACTAACCACAACATGTCTCGTCACTACATGATCGGTTCGGCCCGTTCCTTCAGCTTTGTCCTTAGCAATCTACAACTCTATTCCCAGTAATCTTTGGCAAAAAGCCACCGACCGATACTATGCACGAGATGCTTCTTTCCAGGCTTGTTCCCTAAAAAAGTGTGCTAAACAACGAGAAGTACAACCTAATACACCCACTGTGGCATGTCTTCCAAAAGCACACTTACTCCTGTACCATGTCGTCATTCTCAG
Source organism: Allium cepa (assembly GCA_030765085.1). Taxonomy (NCBI): domain Eukaryota; kingdom Viridiplantae; phylum Streptophyta; class Magnoliopsida; order Asparagales; family Amaryllidaceae; genus Allium; species Allium cepa. The sequence goes on from CM060934.1 coordinate 290,340,561, forward strand.
TACAAAAAACGACCCTAGTACAGAACAACTGGCACGCATCTCATCCACAAGTTTACACCACATTTCCAACTTTTCTCCCTCAACCCAAGCGACAAGATCTATGTCCAAGGATGACTCCCCTATTCACTGGGGAATCACGACCATGAAATGATCAACATCGGCTGCTATAAATACCTCTTGTCATACAACATCAAAGGGGTTGATTTTTATGCTCAGAGTTCGTATTTCCAGCAAGCAAAATACAAAAGCTCTTAAGTTTAGCAGCATTGTAATCTTGAGTGCTTAATATCTTATTATTCTTTTGTAATTCCTTGTAGTTGTAGGAGATCGATATAGAAATCTTTATGGTGTACGTAGGCAGGCTTATCACTATATAAGTTGTGTCGTTTACTTTATTTGCTCATTTATTTCTCAATAAGCCTATGTAAGTAACGTTTGCTAATACAAACGTATTATCTTAATTTCGAGATTGGCTAAATTTTTAATCAATTATTTTCCATTGAAAACCATAAAGCTTTCCAGCATTTTTTTGACAGGCAAATCAAAGTGGGAAGCTAGAGATCTTACTCCATTTTTCTCATATAATTGGTGTTTGGATTGATAAAACTAAGCTTGTATAATACAAGGACTTCAACAATTGTGATCAACTTTACCCCTGTATGTTTCTACAAAAAGTAAACAAATGGCTACAATTATCTTAATTTCTAGGTTGACTAAATTTTTAGTCAACAATTTCCATTGAAAATCATAAAGCTTCTAGTCTTTTTTGGCAGCAAAATCGAGTGTGTGAAGCCAGAGTGTCTACTTCATTTATCTCCATATAATTGGTGTTTGGATTGATTAAACTAAGCATGTATAATAAAAAGAGTTCAATAATTGTGAACCACTTTATCGATGTATGTTTTTTTTTAAAGTAAACACATGGCTAGAATTATAGTTAGGATTTTCTTGCATTGGAAAGTTGATCAGATCAAGGCTTTTTTGGCACAATTATGTCATAGTCCGCACTCTTTATCCATGTTCAATTATAGTGCATTTAAGCTATGCGATAAGTTCTTGATTATGAAATTAAACAAGTGCTTTACACTGGTATTACAGTCAAAATTAAAGTTCACATGATCCTAAATGAATACTGAATTATAATGCGTTTAAGCTACGTCAAACATTTTGTGCATGTATATACTAGAGGAGAATCTTTATTCAGCGCAACACAACTGGATTTCACATGAAACATGAATTGATGCTTGATTTGAGTTTGAAGACTGTCCTGCTATCCTTGTACCCTACTGTTTGTTCCAATTTTTTCATCGTGCCTAAATTAGCGTGCATTAAATCGTAATGATACATCATTTAAACAGTATTCTGAATATTTTCATAACCACACACTGATAATTGTGTCGTTTTGCCTATAATATAGTAAACTGTACGCTTTTATAATACATAACACACGTAAAAAGAACAAAATATAGCATCTGCGTATGTGTGTTGCTAGAAGATTCTGAACTTCAGCAATACAGAGCACACAATGCCATCATTACAAAATTCAGTGTAAACAATGTTCTCTAATAGTGAGGGCTGGTAATAAAAAATTAGACCTTGTTTTATAATGCGTACAACAGAAGCGTAGATACATATCATCCAAATGTCTGATTCTCCCAATCCCAGCGTAAATGTGAATAAACTCGCTATATTTTAAACAGTGACAAATCTCAAGATATATTGCAGCACTTATTAGTGCAGGGCTTTTTTTACAGTGTGAAAAAAGTCCATTCATCATTCTTCCATTTTGCTGTCATCTTTTGGGCCATTTACAGGCGGCAAATTTAGTTCATCTCCATTTACAGGCGGCGGCGGTATATTATCACTATTGACATTTTCAGTCATTACAGTGTCCACTATATGAGCTGCAGAATCTGCTTGCATAAGAGGCGCATCTAAAAGAGGAGTCGGTTCATCATGTGCTCCATATTGCTGAATCATGGAACGAGCCTTGTTCAAATAAAAAGGGCGAGAGACCCGTTAATACAAAAAATACTGATATAATGGGGAGAAAGAAAAAACTTAAAAAGCAACTAATGCACTTCTCAGACGACAAAAATTTGACGCGATGTATTACACCGTTTGCTATTTATATATAACATCGATGTTTGCAATTACTTCACAAATCTTTTGCATATGCAATTGTTATCAATTACTTCACAAGTATGATTCACAGTGAGGGAATGAATTGGCAGGAGTAAATCATAAACTGAAAAAAAGCGTCAACAAATAATGATTTTGCACAACTTCAAGATTAAAATTCTCAAGGCATGCACAATGTACCATGTGATGGTGTTGTAGCCTGCAGGATAACTCGCATATGCATGAAACATTATTAATTATTTATTTAAAATACTAGTAAACAATAATAATAATAATTAAAAAAAACAATGAAAGAAAGAAAGAAAGGTGATGTTTGTGGAAGACACCTTCAACTGAAACCAAAGTATCATTTGCATAAAATGAACATATTTGTTTGAATAAAAATGTACATAAATAAATTTTGCTACTATAAAGTTCTAAAGATAGTGGTATCCAAAACATTCTTTAAAATCAAGACGATCTTTATACCTTCCGATTTCACCTTTTAACCCCCAAAAGTAAAAAACCCTAAAAGTTTGATTTCTCGACTTCATTTTACCGAAACCAAATCATGTATCAAAACAGTTTGGTCGACTTGCTTATGCCGAGCAAACCTCACTACAAATGTTTACACTATTTCTTATAACAGGGCATATACGGTGGTATTTTGGGATATGTTTTGTATTTTAGTTGGTATTTTGAAGCCTAGGTAAGAAGTAGCCTCTATTTAAAGTTTAAAACAATGATATATTACCTGATACTGCTGTTGCATTCTAAAGCTAATCAAGTTCTCCATCTCATCGATGCCATTAACAAAATGCACTCTCCCTGCATCTTCAACCAGTCGCTCTGTAAACGGAGTGGTCTCATCCAAGTTCAATGCAAGGCAATCAGGTCTCTTAAGGAGTAACTGAAATGTAGGCTGTAATTCATAGCATTGTTCAAACAAAGCACGACGGCAAAATACATAGAGCCCTAGCCTAGCACGAGACATCGCGACTATCAGTCTCCTTACATCACGGAGATGGCCCACAAATCTAGTGCGGACAAGAGATAGCAGTATGAAATCGTTCTGTTGACCTTGAAATTTGTCTACTGTCGTAACCTATTAAGAGAGACAGTAGAAGGGTGTCGCGTCAGTAAAAGTAATACCTCACATCAGGTAATATAAAAATGATGATACCGATCAAATTAACATAATTTCATCTAGTTTTGCTTAGTTCCTATTGGCAAACTTGTATTTTGATAGAAGAGAACAGTAAGGAATCCAATTAGTTCTAGGTTAATTGTACTTGAAGACCAAAATTGCTTAATATCACAAATTCAGGACATTGGTTTTTTTTTGGGGGTTGTTTTGTATGTAGGGGTGTTTTGTTTTGTTTTTTTTTTTCGGGGGGGGGGGGGGGGGGGGGGTTTCGCTGCTTGTAATCAGAATTTTATTACAAATATTAAAAGAACATGTATTTTTGTTCTCAAGACTTGAAGAAATGAAATGTGTATTATTTACAAATATTAAAAGAACATGTATTTTTGTTCTCAAGACTTGAAGAAATGAAATGTGTATTATTTAAACTGTATCCCCATGGCTAAGAGAAAGATCATTAAGCATTTAAAAAAAATTCCACTTTTGAGCTTGTAATAAATAAAGTTGAAGTAAAAAGAGTAAAGCAAAAGATATAACAGATTCATGTTTCAAATGTTCACAAGTGATTAATGCTTTATGAGACTTGGAAAACAAAATCATAAAGTATAGACCCACATCCAAAAACCAAATTCAATCATTCTAGGATTTAAAAAATGGTCTGGAGTGATAATATTTTCATGGAGACGTAGCTTAATATGTTGAAGTAAAGATGGAAAGTCGCATGCAGGTATTGGGTATCACCCTGTAGAAGATTAACAAAAAAAAGTTATAGAACCATTAAGACTTGCCTTGCTGGGTGGAGGCATTCCACAAGAAATGCATCTCCTACTGATAACATCACGAATCAAAAGCTTCTGACCATTGTATGTAGTCAAAATAGAGATTTTACTTGCTGAGTAACCGAGCAAGATCATATACATATAAACGCTGACAACGTATTCAGCTTCTCCTTCGTTTTGATAGAACCATGGAGAAGGTGCACTCTCTCCCTTTCCACGATAATCCGGAACATCTATCAGTTGATAATCATACGCAAATCCAGAATTAGCTTTATTGAAAATTGCTTCCTCTTTCACATAAGGTAGGTCACCCAACTCTCTATACCTCCAATTATAAAGCTTGGCTATATTAGGCCGGGCTCTACCTTGTGCATTAAGCTCGATGTAAGGAATACCAAGTCGTACAAATCTCGTGAATAAACTTTGATCCATATGACTGTACTTCTGAAAAGCCATGTTTTTAACAACAGGTGGCAGCTGGTGATGATCGCCAATCAATATGCATCTTTTTAACCGAGCATAACCATCCTCTTGCCTTTGCAGTAACATCGGAATAAATGTTTCGATCTCAAGTATCTGAGCACTTTCTTCCATCAACAAGTTATCGTATTTAAAACCCACGTTAAGAAAATCTTTCCTTTTCAAAGCAGCATGCGTACATGTCATAGCTACAATCTTGGCCTGTTTAGTCATCAAATAATTTGCACGATCAGCTGTGGATTTAAGCAGCTCAAATGGACGGCATTCTTCTAGCTCCTGAAACACGGTAGACAGATGACGAAAACACCCCTGTGCTGCCCTCATGTCTTTCTCGAATGACTCACCGGTGAATATAGGTTGAGGGGCATTGGAAAAGAATTCGGTAAATGGAAACCTGTCCTTAACAAAGGACTGTTTATCTTTGTTCTGCGAGCATGCAGATAAAAATTGCTCCCAACGTGAGTACACATGAAGCAACCAAAAGTACCCAGCAGTCTCACAAGTATAACCTACATCTTCAGGAAGTTGAAGCGATCTAGCAAGTCTTTCGACTTCAGCTAACAGTTCTAAACGCCTAACTAGCATAGCATTAACACGACCTTGCCTGCTGAAGTCAAGATCGGTTGCTAGTTCTTGTTCGCCTTGACCTAGCCTAAGGAGGTACCTAGCAGGAACATCTCTCTGCATGATTTTTTCGAAAATGTCATTTAGAGCTTGGTTGGAGTGAGTGATGATTAATGTTCTTTGTGAGGGGCAGTTGTGGTAAAGAACGTTGAGAATCTGGACAGCTGTGTCAGTTTTACCAGTACCGGGTGGACCCACGACCATAGTCAGTCCGGGCTGAATGCCTGAGATGATTGCTCCAACCTGCAATGGGTTAGGAGAAGAGTATTGAACAGTCCTAATCATGTCAAGGTAAAGAGTATAATTGGCAATCAAAAGCAAAAGTGCTTTTGCTTTACTTTTAAAATGTTTTTGCTTCTAGAAAATGAATGAATCAATACGTGTTATATGTCAATATACTCGTTAGTTTAGCTAAAATATTTTATTTCGATCAAAGTAAAGATGTAATATTAAATTTTGTCAATTTTGTCTGTATCAAAATTGACAGCTAGTCGAACAGGCAACACCGATATTTTCTGGTCACAGACATATACCTTAAAATGAGATTAGCACCCCATATAATCAGTTTTAATATGAATTTGCTCTGTTTTTTCATGTGAGTTACTGTACATCCAGTTAACAATTTAACTGCAACACTGATAATGCTTCAACATTTCCATAAACAAAAACCACGATACCCTAATGCACTCGGTTAGGAAAACATTTTACTACTGATGACTGCCTCTGCTAGACTACTGAAAACGAAATAAATGTATAACTTATGAATTTCAACACTATCAGAGAACCATCGCTCTAATATAGACTTTTAATCCCCAGAGGGAAAACCGTTGATATCAATCTTCACACAAAGGAAGGAGTTCTAACCCACATTTGATATTAGGATATTAACCTTCAATCTTAGATTATTTCCTAAAACATAAATATTGGTTTACTTGTGCTTACGCAAACCTCGCTACGAACCATGTACAAAGAGATGAATTACTGTTTTCATATCAATGTCAAATGAACAAACGGATAAGTATATCAACTACACATACATACGTATGTATGTGTAGGGAAGGGATCGGCTACACTCCTAACACTATACCTCGATGTGTTTTCGAGTTCTGCAACTCGAAATGAAACCAAATTTTAGGGATGTTTAATCCACATTAAAGTTATCTACACAAATTCTTAGACCATTTTGAAATTTCTAGTATGCTCTAAATGTTAATATTAGTAGTTGGATTTAACCTTCGATTTTGGATATTATTTTTGAAAACGTTATAAAGATTATCTGAGTAAACCAAATTTGTATCTATATGATCTTTATTTATATAAAAAGATATCCTCAAAGATTGAATTCATCTTGAATTATCTAACTCGGAAGATTATCGATGTAGCATTAAGTTTGTACCATAAGAGGTGTAGCCGATCCCTTCCCATATACACACACGTGTGTGTAGAGAAAGGTTCAACTGAACCCCTCTTTTATAGCATCGCTTTCATATTTTTAGTTACACTATCCAATTACAAATTATTGTGGATATTTAGCCCACGTTATGAATATTATGTCTATAACAACCGAGACTATTTCAAAACCTTTATATCCTTCAAAATTATAAGTTAATATTAACCGTAAAACTGTACACTTTAACCATTGATTTGAAATTTCAATATATTGTGATGGAGACACTCAAATGAACCGAACTTTTGTGGAGATGATCTTAAGTATAACATGAACAAATCTACAGTTTTATAGCATTTGAGATAGCATAACTCAAAATATGGTACACGTGCTAAAGGGGTGCTATGAAACTTTGTTCATATGTACGTACACAAGCACGCATACACACACACACTATATATATTTATATATATATATAGATGCACACATATACATATACATATATATACACATATGTGTGTGCATGCGAGTGTGCGTGTGTGCGCGTGGATGTGTGTGTGTTCGTGCGTGTGAATGTATATATAGCGGGTCTCCACACCCCATCACTTGAATCCCTTGTCCCCCATTACTCCATTATTTTTTCATAGAATCTGAATTGAGCTATTTTTTATGGATACGATCTTCTTATACTATAGATCATCTTCATAAAATATGTATCATCTCAAAACTCGTATCTCGTTTAAAACATAGGTGAATATGAGTAGCTGAAAATGTTTCCTTTAATTGTTGGCTTGAAAAGTATGTTTGAAAGGGATAAATTTTCGAAAAGATTCATTTTTTTTTTACAAATTATTAACATAATAAGAAATACATGTGTACTCAATCTGATACCTTTTAATATGAAAAAAAAATCAATGGGGAATTTCAAGGCAACAAAAGATGGAGGAACTAGAGATTACCTCCATGCATGCATATATTGATGTGTGTGTGTGTGTGTGCGCGCTCAAATATGTATATGCATATACAAAAAGATTATTGGATGTACCTGCGTCGGTGTAAATCTAACTGAATTCTGTTTTGGCTTATCTTGGGGATAAGGCCCAGGGTCAGCAGGTATATAAGACTCAACAACAAGCTTTTCTTTCTCATGGCCTTCATCCCCTAGATCCCCTAGATTTCCATCGTTCATAGCCACTGCACTAACAGATTTATTGCCTGGAAGAGCATAAGCATTATTTTTCATTTCCTTCGGAATCTTTATTCGGAAAGGAGGCTGTGGAGACATGTCCTCTACTCCATCTGGGCCAACAAAAGAAACCTAAAGACAATAGAAGAAGAAATTTTGTTAACTAATGATGTATATCATCCAAACGATAATGAAAATTTTGCATACCTGATAATCAGAAAAACAGTCCTTTAAATGATTAGCATCAAGAAAAGTATCTTTGAAATCCACCACTTCTAGAAGATCAGGCATGTTTGTCCACTGAGCAGCCGAAGGATCTCCGTAACCCAAAAATATATTATGCAACCAGTCAGGAACAATACAATACTCATTCATGAGATCCCTTATCGATTCCAAGATTGCTTTGAAGTTATTTTCTTTAGGTTTCCTTCGCATTAAAATGTTAAAAGTCCCATAAACATCTTCTCCGCCTTTTTCAGCTATATTATTGACATCCATGTGGTACTGTGCTGTATCTAAAGCAACAGTAACAGTACGAAGTTCACCTTTAGGAGGTTTCCATTCATCTCTCTTTATCCTCCCAGTAAAATCATTCATGAGAACTCCTTCTTCATCACATATCTCTATTACTTCACATCCACGCACATATTGAAGACCAAGTCTCTCTGGCACAGTACTATTAGCAGCTTCTTCAGCGCTAAGCGGTTCAAAAGAAGGGCGAATCGATAACAAAAATAGCACATCATGCTCTTTTAGAGCATTCCATTCGGATCTTATATGTGCTTTGTAACTAGATATGCTAAAAGTGACACGTGCAGTAACAGAAGAAGGCTTGACTTCTCCAATGTTCGGCTGTTTTACATCAGTAATTTTAAATTCCTTGATAGGCACAGCCATTCTAGACCATCCTCGAAATGCAGTATCTCCCTCACTGTTAATATAAGCAAGGAGATGAGGGATCGCTTCTTGAATATCTTCACGAATTTCATACGTAGACTCGAGTCGGAAAAGATTGAAATTTCTTAATAAATAATCATGAAGTGTAAGAAATTGAAGGTTAAGTTTTGGCAGAGCCAGGCAACCTTCTCCTGAGTAATTAATGCTGGGGACTACACTTTCATCCCACATTATTTTCTCATTTGGGTAGAGAGGAAGAGCATTTATTGCTTCTTTCTGCGATTGACGCTTTTCAAAAAACGAAAGCATAACTTCAATGAGGAAGTCGATTCTTTTCGCGCATGGATCTTCATCTGAAACTAATTTCAGCTGTGACATGGAATGTGAGAACGATGAGCATGATTTTTGTTTCAAATACTAGTCGCTTATCAAGTTAAAAAATGAAAATATCTGCAGCTACAGTCGAGACATTGTTTAATTACTGACTGCATCTATGGATGTAAACTAGAATAAATAATTTGGCTGCATTTGTCTTTTATCAAATATATGTTGTAAATTTATAGTAATTTTACCTTACTGATAGACATTCATGCTTGCAGTTTTATCTATCGAGATCTTTGCTGTTTTTATGTGTCAATGCACAAAAGAAACCATATGACCTTAATAAGTTTCAGTGAGAAACAATATCTTATGTATTCACTGCACACCACCTACTTGTATATCAATATAGTATAAATATTCAATTTTCATTATTCCTCCTCCTTCACCCAATTTTATATCCTAGTTACTGTTATTGGTTTTCCTTATCACTGTCAATCTTTGTACTGAAACAAAAGGCAAATGGATACTCAGTAATTATACAAGACGTATGAATAAATTATTGTAGGATTACTTAAGAAAATAGTTGCATCTAGGAATACCAAGACTTATGAATCCTTTATTCATCTACTGTAGCCTAAGTAATTTATCCCGCTTATCATCTACTACCATTAATAAATACAAATGATTGTAGAATTGACCTCAATCAATGTTGGAGGTTACCTGATGGCAGTAAAGCTACTTTTTGCAAGTTCCCTTCAGTTGACAACAACTTTGACAATGACTGGCAGTTAAAAGATGGTAATATATCTTCCAACAACAAACTAAGGATACAGTTGAATATTACAGGAAGGTGTAGTAGCAATTAAAGGTTTCAGCTCTTTCAAGCTTTTCCTTTAATTTCATTTACCAACTCATCAATTGATCCATATGAAAGTTAACCAGCTAAGACTACAGGGGAATGTACAAATGAACATAAAATGATAAACTACTGTACCTTATTACAGACCAAATCTTGTAGCTCCTCTGCTGATAACACAGATAACTTTTTCGAAAGATCGGTACGCTTGTGTATTGCACCAATATGACAAAGCGCAAGCTCTCTTAACTACAAAAGAAAAGGAGGGGAAATACCAAACAACGTATATGTAAGGTGAAGCTAAACAAAACATAAATGAAATAAAATCTGACCCAAAAAAAAAAAAAAAAAAAAAAACCTTGGGAATTTGCTTAAACGCAAGAAGTTGGAAAGCTTGAAAACGAGAATAATGAGAAAGAAGCACATCATCGTCGCTCAACTGTGTTCCAACGTGATCATCAATCTCAAACCCTTCATAGAACTGCAACAGGTCTACTAATTGTGCAAAAAGGCGACCTTTCTCATGTTGATAAAGGGTACTTAAATGGCATTTAGCAACAACAGCAACATCGGCAACTACAGCCTTAAGAAATCTGAAATGTTTAAAAGAAATCAGGAAGATGACATGACAAAAATATTAAGAGAAAAAATCAAAAAAGAAACTGCAAAGGAAAAGCAAGTACATTAGTTATGTCATCTAAAGAAAGCAATGAAACGAACACTAGTTAGGGTAAATTTTATCCAACAAAAGAAAATAGCTAGTAAAGTGGGTAGATTCTATCCAACAAAAGAAATTAGGCAGTAAAATGGAACTGAAGCGATTTTAGTTTAATGTGCATTAAAGTTTCCTGAATCCATTATATTATTTATTATCATGTTTAACATCTTGTCACGGAAACATCACAGTTCATTTCATAAACTAGCATCATTCTAAGCTGATAATTTGAAGTATATATGTATTCTTTTTCATCCCCGATGTGGAAGTATATACAGCTATGAGCATATCACCGAGCTAGATGTCACAACCAGCAAAAGGAACATAGAAAGAAAAATGCACGTTACAAGATAACTGAATTTGAAACGCGATAGAAATGTAGAAATCAAGAAATATTCCCCAGGTCAAGCTTACGAGTAAATTAAACCTACAGCACCATGTCAATTAAACAGTAATAATGTGGACAAATATAAGAATCCAAAGGAATAATAATCATTTGCTCAAGCTTAGCATTTAGCATTAGCATTATTTAGAATTAGGAAGTAGAAAGTTAACTTAGAAACACAGTTAATTCAAAAAATTTACCTACCTCCGTGTAGGCAGTTGACTCAACAGATCAATCAAAAATTCCATAAACCTCTCACAGTATAGCACACAAGAATCGTCAACTTGGTCGTTGTATAGATTGTTGATAAGGTGACCTTCAACAGCATCTCCTTTATGCTCGGATTCCTCATCCATTTGATTTTGTGGTATCACCTTTGAATCAAGTATCTGGAACAACATAAATGGACTTGAGTACATTTGTTTACAGAGAGTAAATGGCCAAATGGCCATTGAAGGTACATTACAGTTGATTTTAGACTATCAATCTCAAAGGGTAAACAGCCAAATAACACAACAGCAACTTTAATCGGACAATTCTTGTAATCATTTAGTTAACAATTGTATAGCGTGGAATATATATTAATAAAGGAAAACATACTTTGTGCTATTTGTAGTGTACATCATCAACAATTAGGCATTGGCCTATATCAAATAGTCACTAAAGGACCCACACAACATAAATCCATAAACAAGCAAATTTTTATGTAAGGTTCTTTATGTCAACATAACCTTACATGGATGCTAATACATATTGACTACACATTTAATTTTGTACAACCACTAGAAAGACAAGTGAATGAAATTAGGTTGTAGGGAATATCTACAACATCGTAAATACTCAAAAATAAGAAGTAAAAACAGAAAAATAGGCAGGTGTGTAAACAAAATTGTAAAGAATGATAGTGAATGGCAAGCATAGTCATGCGGTCATAAAATCCACTTTGAAATAATTATTACCTCTAAAATTTCTTCAATCAAATTCCATTTTGAAATAATTATTACCTCTAAAAATTCTTCAATCAAATTTCTCAAGAATGTCACTTCAAGCACTTGTGAAGGATCAAATGTATGTCCTGCTTTCTTGGCCTCTTTAGCTTCTTTTCTGGTCAATTTCTTCCATTTCTTAATTAAATTAGGATTTGAGCAGAACTCCATCTGAATGAAAATAGATCAAATGGAGTTTTTAGTGCCCATCTTCAGGCATCAGTGGCCCAGCATGATAAATAGTGAGATAAAGTGAGACAAGTAGAAAAAATAACCTGTAAGCGACCAAGTGACAAGCAGTGCCAAAGCTGCAGACTGACTAACTTTAGAACAGTTTCACTAAGAATCTCATCCTCCAAACTCTGACATGAGGAATAAGATTTAATGTTTGACAAGGATAAAGTTCATAAAGAACCATATTACAATTGCAACCAAGTCCATAAAACTAAAGTTCCTGTTATAGGGGAAAATATCCTGAATAGGAAAGGCGCAATATACAGGTCAAGGAAAAATATTTTGGTAATGATATGAAATAAAGCTACCAAGTGTCATATGATATAGTTTACTTCACAAATTTTTAAGTTTGAAAACAGCAAGTACGTGCTGTAAATGGTTTGGGACCTTGTACTTTCCTCGAAATTATATGCTTTTAACTTAACATCAAAACTCATGAAACTCTACATCAGCAAAATTATCATCATAGCATACAGATCAAAGTACCACGATCTTACTTCAGAACTTTTAAAGGTAACCACCACACAATGATCAATGCTGTCAAGTTTTTTGGGTCAATGCACTCATGTATTTTTGGCCAATGCACTCAAATCTTTTAGCAAATGCATCCAACTTTTTTTTGGCCAAGGACGTTTGGATACTTGTTTTGCAACATACCTGAGTTTTCAGGTTGGAAACATGGAAAATGTCAGCCTCTTTGTGAAGTTGTTTTAAGAATAATTGTTAACAACTAAAAACTTTTTGTTATCAGAGTATAATGATCTTTATATTCTTATTACTGGAGATAGAAGAGTACATATGCTGTTCGCCGGTAAGATTGAAGTATAAAGAGCCAAGAACTTGATCGTTTACCACTCATCCATGAGTGCAATTTTATTTTAGCGGCTTAAACTCCAAATTACTTTTAAGATAACATATAAGCTTGCAGTTTGAAAAAAGGAGACAAAAAAAATTAAAAAAAATTGGTTGCAACCACATCCTTGCTGTCACTCAAAACAGCGGCGGAACTATTATAGGCCGGTGGGGGCCACAGCCCCCAAACCAAAAAATAAAAAATTAACAAAAATCAATTTCCAACATTTAATCTTCAAGTTGGACTTCAACTCCTCGTCCTCTCCAATATTTTCAAGTTCCAATCCACTTCTAGTCTTTTAACCTTTCCAACTTCCAGCCTTTAAAATCTAAGATTCATATTTCATTAATTCATGTTTCAAATAAGCTCATCTGATATTTCATTATTTGATTTTATTCTTCCAGCCTTTTAAACCTGTAAGCTCATGGGTAAGGAACATTAGCTGATAACAATTCATTCGTTCTTCAAGAAAAAAGAATTGCATGGCACTTGTTAGCGCCAAAATTGGTCACTAACACCCGAGTGTAAATGAAAGCACCAATTAACAATTATTGATAACAGATAGAGTGTGTGTAGAGAGTAATAATATGAAGAACAGTTAAAATTAAAATGAAAGCAGTAAAGAACAACAGATTTTATAGTGGTTCGGCTAACTCTGGCCTACGTCCACTCCAATAATTTCCTTGTTATTGATATGAGAATCAGTTACAGTTACAAAGTGGTAGGCTAGCCTTAGCCTTAGAAAATAGAAGGTCAGAGAGTAAAGGAGAAGAAAAAGAGGAAGAAGCCGAAGATCCAGATCCCCATGAAGATCCCCCATATGCTGTATTTATAGGCGAATCCTGAGTTGTTGGGCCTCTTGAATAGCTCGGGCCCAACAAGGCCATTGCCGAGCCTCGTATACCCTTTGTCCCTGACCGAGCGGCATTTGCCGAGCCATCTGGGCATAGCCGTATCCCATCAATGCCGAGCCACTCGATGCCGATCCATGTATACCGAACGAGGTTGATTGAAACAGTAGAATGCTGAATGAGGTAGCCATGCCGAGCTTACTCGTAAGCCGAACGAGGTTGCCATGCCGAACGCCCATTGATGCCGAACGATCCATCCAATGCCGAACGATACCTGATGTCGAACGATCCATCCGATGCCGAACGATCCATCCGATGCCGAACGATCTCTAATGCCGAGCGCTTCTAAATGCCGAACGTTCATGGATGCCGAACGTTCATGGATGCCGAACCATACGCCGATGCCGAACGAGGTCCAATGTCGAACGCTCGTCCAATGCCGAACGATCCCTCTAATGTCAGACCATCCAAATGCCGAACAATCCAAATGTCGAGCGACATCTGCCAAACTGCCTAGGCCGAGCCATGTAATTTCTCCACTCCTTTTCCCAACGACATATCCAAGTGAACTTCATCATTTTAAACCGAACCCATCATACTTTAGTCTTGATAGTTGTGAAGTTGTTTAAGTTAAATCCGCATATCCGTGGCCTTGTAAAAAGGCGGGTTAACACTTGCCCCCCAAAACATGTCTTGTGATAACAAGGCGTGTTTTGAATAGTTCCGAATCCAATATCCAAAGTCCATAGCCATATTGCCAGAGTATACTCCGAGTCGATATCCAATTCCAAATCCAATAGCCAAAGCTTGAGCCAATTACATGTCCATCCGAACTCGACAACCAAGTCTCAAACCATCCTTATCCATTAGCCAAAAACCGAATGCAGGACCTCTCTAGGTCGATATCCAAATCCATAACCTCTCCGGGCTCTTGCCAAGCGCAATCTACACCTGACGGCCGTGATCCAGCGTCCCTGGATGTTAAGCTAGCCTCATTGGGTTCTCGTCGAGCGTAATCCACACATGACAGCCTTGGTCCAGTGTCCCTGGATGTTGAACTAACATCTTCGGGCTTAATCTTGATTTTGTAGACCTCGTCGGGTCGTGTTATCCTGTTCCAGCCTTGACTTTTCCATCACGGGCTTGTATGTTCTCCGGCCTCGACTCTCTGGTCAAAGACTTTGATATTCTCCGGCCTCGGCTCTCCGGTCAAGGACCTTTTATATTCTCCGGCCTCGACTCTCCGGTCAAGGACTTTTTATATTCTCCGGCCTCGACTCTCCGTTCAAGAACTTTTTATATTCTCTGGCCTCGACTCTCCGGTCAAGGACTTTTTATATTCTGCCCGAGTCCATTTCTTCGCTCTCCGGCGAAGGGACTCGTAACTTGTGACCATTGCCCCGTCTCTCCGGTCGGGGCAGTAATTATAAAACCTGAACTGTTTATTACATTGATCCAAAACCAAATATAAAACCAGAAATCCGTATCAAAAATCAAACATCCAAACCAGAATGGGAAACCAAGAAAAAAAACCAACCAAACCGGGAGTTCAGTCCAAACTCCAAAACCATACCAAAGAAAAGTAAATATTCGAAATACGAAAGGGAAAACCAAAGTTTGCATAAAACTAGAAAGAAAGCAGAATTTCATAGACTCAAGTAGTACGGTTTTCAGTTATCTCAGAGCACGCCTAGGGACCATCCTCGATCACGTACGTGTGTAAGTGACCTAGCCGTATTACTTTGAGTTCTATTACTTATTCAAAACCATGAACCTGTTTAGTTGATAGTAAACCGGCGTTGATCAGACCCAATGCCGCCATTGCTAGAGGTAGGTGGTGGCTGCTCTTGCGCCCCTGCCGTAGTCTGATTCCTGACATATTGTTGTAGGTGACCATTCCTTACATGCTCCTCAATGATATCCCTCAAATGCCTACAGTCGTTTGTGTTGTGCCCATCCAGCTCATGGAATAGGCAATGCTTTCCCGATGTCCGTTCGTATTCTGAAGGCTCTCTCTTTGCTGGCCTCCGGTATTGGAGCCGCCCTCGAGTGTCCAAGTAAATCCTTTCTAGAGTCTCAGTTAAATTTGTATAAGAAGAAAACTTTGACTCCCTCCGAAGTTTCTTCGAAGTGCCACCATTTCCATTCGTTTTCCTTTCCTTTATCATCTTTACTTAGATCCTCCCTGGATGGACCTCCACCCCTCACTGCATAAGCTTCAGCCTCTCTCCCTACTCTCTCAGCCCGCGCATCCTCCTGTCTCAAGAACCTTTCCGCCTCATGATAGAACTCCCCGAGATCCCTCGGTGGGTCCCGTTCCAATGATATTTTGAAATCCGAGTTATCCGCGATTCCCGAGACGGCTGCCATCAAAACCATTGACGGATCGGGTCGATCCACTGAGGCTACCGCTGCGTTGAATCTGGTTAAGAAGTCCCTGAGCGATTCCCCTTTCCATTGTTTCATAGATGTCAGAGTCATCACGTTCTTGGGTCTAACTATGTGGACCCGAAACTGTCTCATAAACCTCTCAATTAGCTCCGTCCATGTGCCGATAGAACCATTCTCCAGCTGTCTAAACCACATAGCTGCGATATCTGTCAAATACAATGGGAAGCATCGAGCCATGACCTCATCCGATGCCCCCAGTACCTCCATATGCCTTATGTATTTCGTCAGATGAACTGTTGGATCCGCCTTCTCATTATACATTTCCAAATTTGGTAGCTTATATTCGGGTGGGTTCCTAGCTTGCCTGATAGTAGGAGTAAAAGGACTCCTATTTACATCCTCCAAGTCTCTATTTGCCAATCCACCTCTCATAGCCCGTCTAACCATCTCCGCTAATCTGTCGTTGCCCTCAAGATGTAATCCTTGTCCATCGCCTCTGGTCTGCCCCCCGAGTTTATGAGGGAATTCTGGCACATATTCCTCATCTCGCACTCCTGCACTCCTGTTGGTGTCGGGTTGCACAACATCGTCTGGTATCCCTCCATGGGTTGGTCCAACATTTCCTGGTGGTATACCCCAAGTCTAGATCCATCTGGATTGATAGCTGTTTGCTGATTAGGGGTTGCCCCCGCCGAGTTATTCCCTCTGCTTGCTGGTTGAGTGCTTCTGATCCAGCTCCACGGATCTGAGTTCCTGCATTTTCTGTTTGTACAAATTGTCTGAGAAGAGTCTGCATCATCTTCTCTTGCCTTTTCATCATCGCCTCCATTTCCTCTCTAGTGATGTAGATGGATGTTTCACCTGCTCCATCTTCAGAGGAAGCCTCTTGACTTCCCTCCTGATTGCTCCTTTCCATTACTTGCTTCCTTGCTGATGGTCTAGTCATTGCTCTTTTAAATCCAAGTTTCTAACTCCAAAATTCCTGAGTTCAATTCTCGGTGAAAGCACCAAAATGTTAGCGCCAAAATTGGTCACTAACACCCGAGTGTAAATGAAAGCACCAATTAACAATTACTGATAACAGATAGAGTGTGTAGAGAGTAATAATATGAAGAACAGTTAAAATTAAAATGAAAGCAGTAAAGAACAACAGATTTTATAGTGGTTCGGCTAACTCTGGCCTACGTCCACTCCAATAATTTCCTTGTTATTGATATGAGAATCAGTTACAGTTACAAAGTGGTAGGCTAGCCTTAGCCTTAGAAAATAGAAGGTCAGAGAGTAAAGGAGAAGAAAAAGAGGAAGAAGCCGAAGATCCAGATCCCCATGAAGATCCCACATATGCTGTATTTATAGGCGAATCCTGAGTTGTTGGGCCTCTTGAATAGCTTGGGCCCAACAAGGCCATTGCCGAGCCTCGTATACCCTTTGTCCCTGACCGAGCGGCATTTGCCGAGCCATCTGGGCAGAGCCGTATCTCATCAATGCCGAGCCACTCGATGCCGATCCATGTATACCGAACGAGGTTGATTGAAACATTAGAATGCTGAATGAGGTAGCCATGCCGAGCTTACTCGTAAGCCGAACGAGGTTGCCATGCCGAACGCCCACTGATGCCGAACGATCCATCCAATGCCGAACGATATCTGATGTCGACCGATCCATCCTATGCCGAACGATCTCTAATGCCGAGCGCTTCTAAATGCCGAACGTTCATAGATACCGAACGTTCATAGTTCATAGATGCCGAACGTTCATGGATGCCGAACCATACGCCGATGCCGAACGAGGTCCAATGTCGAACGCTCGTCCAATGTCGAACGATCCTTCTATGCCGAACGTTCGTCCAATGCCGAACGATCCCTCTAATGCCGGACCATCCAAATGCCGAACAATCCAAATGTCGAGCGACATCTGCCAAACTGCCTAGGCCGAGCCATGTAATTTCTCCACTCCTTTTCCCAACGACATATCCAAGTGAACTTCATCGTTTTAAACCGAACCCATCATACTTTAGTCTCGATAGTTGTGAAGTTGTTTAAGTTAAATCCGCCTATCCGTGGCCTTGTAAAAAGGCGGGTTAACAGCACTGCAACTTCTGATGTCAATACTTCCGCGCAGCCTGTTCCGAATCATCCAGTCGTTGAAGAAACTCAATTAGAAACTATCTGAATGTGACATCATTGAAGTTGATATTTCTGATATTGAATGGGATCCAGGGAAAAATCAAAAGATTTAAGACTATCCACCCAACAAGCTTGATAAGATCAGACGAGCTTATTTGAGACTAGATCCATATCAGATTTGCCTTCTAAATATTCCAAGTCTGGAAAGAAGCGTTTTCGTCGCTTTCAAGAGTCCTCCACACAAATTTCTTCTTGGCTTGAGCATTCTCCTTCTGAAGATACTGCATGTTGTTTACAATGTTATCTTTTTACTACAAAACCTGTTGGCCGGCCTGGTTGGGATGTATTCAGTGTTAAGGGATTTAAAAACTGGAAGAAGGTGAATGATGGAAAGCGCTGTCCTTTTTTGATTCACATTGAAGATGATTCTTTATCACCTCATAATAAAGCAGTGCAAGCTTGTGAGGACTTGTTGAACCAATCAAAGCATATAGACAAAGTGATCAATGCACAAAGTCGAGAGCAAATTCTAAATAATCGATTACGAGTGAAGATTTCTATTGATGCAATTCGTTTTCTTTCGGCTCAGGCTTGTGCTTTTATGGGTCATGATGAAACCAATGAGTCACACAATCAAGGTAATTTTGTTGAGTTGATTAAGCTTTTGGCTTCATATGATGAAAAAGTTGCTCAAACAGTTTTAGAGAATGCTCCTAAAAATGCTAAGTATACATCACCTGCTATCCAAAAGAAGCTTCTACAAGTGATTGCAAACAAAGTATGGAGCAAGATCAGAGATGATGTAGTGATTCTAAGTTCTGTATTATTGTCGATGAGGCACGAGATGAATCTAAAAGAGAACAAATGCCTCTTGTATTGAGATTTGTCGATAAAGATGGTTTTATACAAGAGCGTTTCTTTGGTGTCTCTCATGTTCCAAACACTGCAGCTACAACTCTAAAGGATGAAATATGTGTCATTCTCTCTTGTCATTCACTCGATGTTCAAAATATCCACAGACAAGGGTATGATGGAGCCAGCAATATGCGTGGCAAGTGGAATGGGCTGCAAGCAATATTTATTAACGAATGATCATATGCGTACTATGTGCATTGCTTTGCACATAGGTTGCAATCGACTTTAGTTGCTGCTGCAAGAGGTAATTTCAGTCCATCAATTTTTCACTAATTTGAGTTTTGTTATTAATGTGGTTGGTTCTTCTAGTAAACGTCATGATCAATTGCAAGGTGCTCAAATAGAAGAAATTGCATATTTGTTATCTATTGATGAACTTGAAAGTGGAAAAGGAGCAAATCAGATAGGCACTTTGACAAGGCCAGGATATACTAGATGGAGTTCACACTTCCATTCTCTATGCAGCCTACTGAGGTTATATGGACCAACAAATGCAGTGCTTGAAAAAATTGAGAAAGAAAATTCTAATTATTTCCAACGGGGAGATGCTAATGCTGCTTGCAAAATGGTTGCTTCATTTGAGTTTGTTTTCATTTTACATTTGATGAAGGAGATCATGGGCATCACAAATATTCTTTGTCAAGCTTTGTAAAAGAAAAACCAAGACATTTTAAATGATGTTCATTTGGTTTCGGATTCAAAGACATTGATCCAAAAGTTTAGAGAAGATGGAAAATTTTCTTGAAAAAGTTATTTCATTTTGTAGTAAATTTGAAATGGATGTACCTGACTTCGGTGCTCCTTATTTTGAAGGTCGAAGCCGTCGGCGCAAAAGAGATGTGACAATGAAGCATCATTTTCATGTTGATATATTTCTTGCAGCTATTGATGCCCAAATGTTGGAGCTGAATTATAGGTTTGGTGGGTCTGCTATGGAACTCTTAAGGTTGAGCAATGCTTTGGACCCCAAAAATGGATACAAATCATTCAATATTGATCAGATATGTATGCTTGTTGAGAAGTACTATCCAATTGACTTTACAGATCAAGATAAAGTTAGTTTGAGATACCAATTGAGATCATTTGAGATCGATGTATACAGCCATCCAGAGTTGCAATCATTGTGGAGGGCAAGTAGGCATTATCTGAGAGGGCAAGTAGGCATTATGTGATTGATAGATTGATTAGACTTATATTGACCCTTCCTGTGTCCACGGCGACTGGTGAAAGAGCATTTTCAGTAATGAAGATCTTTGAAACAAGGCTTAGAAATAAAATGGAGGATGATTTTTTTGGCCGATAATATGACTGTCTACATTGAGAAGGAGATTTTTAAGAGCTTTGATTCTGATTGTATACTTGATGACTTTATCTCTTTGAAAGCATTGTAGCGCTCAATTCAAGTAACTTTTATGTTTCTATTGTAGGTTGTATTTTGATTATGTTTGATAAAAAAAATGACCCCTTCATTTTGTGTATTCTTGTCCCGCCACTGACTCAAAACCATGAAGTCGGGGTGGCTGACTAAATACTTATGACTTATGAGTAAGCACAAGATGATACAAGTGTTAAGATAGCTTAGAAGAACATGAAACTCAGCAAATGATTTTATCAACCATTAGCATTCGATACATTACTTCGCTCAATAATTAGATCACATACCTGAAACGCATTAATCATGAAAAGCAAGTAATTTGTCTTCTCCACAATACTCAAATTCCTTCCCTAAAATAGTTATAAAAAAAAAATTAACACCAAACCCAGTAAATACAACAATAACCACTAAAAGGGCTCTTACCTCATCTTTAAGCCGAAGCACCCTTTGGAGAAACCCTCTAAACGCGTCCTTCCTACCATAAAAACAAATCCATGCTGCTACATTCTCCCGAAACTACAGCAAAAAACGCAAACAAAAAACTCTGCATATAACCCGTGGGCAGCAAAACAAACATAAACACAAACACACTTAATCCTTGCATAGTAAACAATTTGAATACCTTCTCATTAACCATTAGAATCATGGACATCACATGCTCGAAGCTGGAACTATCCTTGTCAAAGTTGGGCCACAAATAGTTCTCCAAATACTGACTTACTTCGAGAATCATAACCCTTTGAAGCGGAACAGTTTTCCTACCCCCGCTTTTTATTAGCAGTTCGGAATCATAGATCTGCTTTACAAGTTCCGGATCGAATTTAGCATCTTTTTCTTTAGTTTTCAGCCAGTTAGAGGCGGCGATTGACGTGAGGCGGTCGCGCTGAATGTCAAGAATGGTGATAGAGTTAGGTAGGTTCGAGGCCGGCAGTTTATCAGCTATAGGTAGGTTGTCGGCAGCGTACTCAGCAACTCGGTGGCGGCGGAAGTCAAACGTTCCGGTTCCATACACCTTTGGCATGATTTCGAAATAAGGAAATAGGTTTTGCAATTCGTGGTTTGAATGTATATTTTGGTTTAGTTTTAGGGTTTATGTTACAGTTGAGAGTGGAGACGCTCAAGCTGATACATCGATAAGTTGTCCTAAATGCACCAAAATCTGAGTTCTAATTTATCTGAAAAAAAATGAATACTTTATTTCAGTCGGTAAAACTGGGTTGATGCATGATCGGTTGGAAAAAAATTAGTTTGATAATCAAATCCACCTAAATTTTCCGGATTGTTTTGACATGTAATTTCAATGGATAAAATATTCATTGCAATTTTTGATTAATTTTAATTAAATACATAATGATAATATATTACACAATATTTATCCACGTTATTAGAAATAAAATACTAACACAGAACACTTAACAATTGAGTGTAACTAATATATTATCATTCAACAAATACAAATTAATATACTAACAGATCTACCGATTGACAAATATAAATAAACTAAAACCTCTTGAAACGACTGGTTATAAAAAGTTTAAATACCTAAATTTAGAAATAAACAATTCTCCAAAAAGAATTATTTTATTAGACGGACAAATATATATATGTGTGTGTGTGTGTGTGTGTGTGTGTGTATTATATAAACAGCAGTTATAAACGTATGCTACATTTTGAATCATGCATTTAAATTCAATAACAGATTTGGTTATTGAACTAGGAGACTTTCTACATTGGTACAATAAAAAATTCTATAAATTAGTTGGACTTATTTCTGAAAGTATGGTTTCAAGAAATAAAAAACTTTAACAAATACAAGATAACCAGAATTACCTACAAATAGGATTACAAAAAATAAATAAGTGCGATAGCACTATACAAAAATTAACTAAGAAATTTAAAGCTCTACAACTCAAAATTTTCCCAAATAAACAAGATATAATTTCTATAAGACAAATGATTGAAGAAAATAAACCTAAAGAAATTGAGATACAGTCTAAGGACATAATTTTACAAATTAAAAACTAATCTGAGGCAAATAAAAAATATTTTGAATTACAAATACAAAAACTTGAGCAAATGTTACAAGAAATAAAATACATACAATTGAACTAATATGGGATATGATAATAGACATTATTCTGAAGCTAAAGAATATGTTAACATGTTATTAAAACAAACCAATACATTAACAGTAGGATATAATAAAGATACTTTTGCGAATAAAGCAGATAATGTATTATGCTTAATGACTAATACTATAACAGCAATGTTAAACACAAATACATGATAGACTAGACTTGACAAACAAATTACAAATCTAGACAGAAAATTAAATAACTTAGACAAATCTACACAGGAAAAAGATTATTACATCAACCAGCTAACCGAAAAAAATATCAAATCTAAATCTTGGATCAGTAGACACAGACAAAGGCAAAAGGACCAAAATAAGTTTTCTAACATTTTAAAAAATTAGATAACATATGACGAATAGATGATCTTTTATAGGAACATCCAGAACTTTAATGGACAGACCTATAGAAAGTAATAGCTTAGCCATAAATACTTGGATAGATAGCATTCTAAGGAGATCTGTGAGTTCGAAATCTCAACTAGAAGATATAATAAATATAGAATGATCTAGAAGTATTTTCAAACAACCAACTAAATACTATAAATCCAAGAGAACTGTATAGAACAGGCATATTTACAATAAACACAGGATTATATATACATCATAGGGAAGAGATTTTCTCCTTAAGTGATGGAAATCAACAAATTATTAATTTAATGTCTAATGAAGCCATTAAAAAATTAAGAATACAAAATTATAAATTAATCCACGTATGACTTATTGTTATAGGAATAAGAGGATTAGTCAGACAAAAGATAAAAATAAATTACTAATAGTTCTAATAGATGACAGACATCAAGATTTAGACAAAGCTATATTTGGAACAATAGAAGTTGATATGAACAATAACATCGGTATTGTTTATATATCACCAAACTTTACAACGATATTACAAGATTTTTGTAAACATATAAAAGTAGTTGTCCAAACCAAAGGATTTGAAAATTTTAACGGTAAAAACATATTACTAGACATAATATTTTTGAGAAAATGTATGACAAAATTTACTTCTAAGATTAAAAAAAACTTGATGAAGTGATAAAAACACTAACATCCATTGGTATTAAATTTTTAAGATCAATGGAAATAGACTCATCTATATTAGCGGGACATGAATGGAATATTCAAAATCCTAATGAAAACAAAGACACACTAAAACCAAATGATGTTGTAAGTTATACAAATCCCAATTGGACATTATCCTTAAGATTTGAAGATCATGGACTCTCTAACCAAAAAGAAATAGACGCTGATGATGAATCTAATTCTGAACTCCAAAGAAATTTATATTAGATAAAATAATTTACCCCAAGAAACTAGGAATGGTTCTTAAACCATTCGAACTATATCAATTAGAAAAACAACTTAGAAAGAATAACCAAATAGACAATAACTCATTTGTCTATACAGATGATGAAAATAATGTTAGGATTAAAACAATACATACATTAGAAACCTTTTTGAAAGATTCTAATGAAGTACTCGGACAAAATACCAATAAAACAAAAGATTCTAACACAATTGAAGAACTAGACAGTGAATACACTTATCATATAGAGCTAATGGAAGGACAAGGGGAAAGTTCAACGGTAACTTATCCTAAAGAATCTCCACATAAAATGGATTATCCTTTAGAACATCCTCCTAGGATAAATGTTAACCCCTATATTAACGAAAATAAAAATTTAAGAACCATAGTAAAAAGGATACCCACTGAAAAGACATTTATTGAAAAAGATTCTATAATACTTAACGTTATAGAATGTCATTCACAACTATTAGATACATATCTAGAACAATGGACTGCTGCAATAGCTAGAGACTATTCGACCAAGCATACAGACATAATAACTGGAAAGGAAATGGTTAGTATAGCGGATAACTATCTTGGCGACATAGCTAAAGGTATGTGGGAAGCATACAAAAGCAATTTTTCGGATGAAATAGCCTCCCTAGTAGCACAAGGAGGAAACATATACAATTTTGCATACTTAATACATAGAATAATAACTGGTAGAGAGGTAAATACTGGACTTAATCTCAAACAACAAGAAGCAATGAGAGACTTAGCATAAATACAACTATTAGATTGGAAGCGCATAATAAAATTTTTAAATCAATTTTTATATTATGCCACAACCTCTGGTAACTATTATTCTAAAGAAATAGGAGATAGACTATTTTTCAGATTACCTGGCGACTTAGGAAAAGAAATACATAAATCTTGGACTAAAATATATACTAATATCCCTAATACCTATGACAACATAGGAATTAAGATAACTTGTATTATTTCTGAACTAAAAAGAAATGCATATGTATATAAATTCAAAGAGAATTGACACAGAAGAACTATGGATTCTGTTCACAAATATATACTCCTCAACAATATGGATCTAAGGACCTCATTACCAGAATACATAAACGTAGAAACAATACATCAAGAAATACTATTTAAGAAAATCCAATGAGAGAAAACCATATTTAAATAAAGAAAAACATGTTACAAAGTGTAGCCCTAGAAAAACATATACAAACACTATTACATGTTTTGCATGTAATGAGAAAGGAAATTTATCTTCAACATGCCCTGAAAAATATAACTTATATACTAGGGAATCAAATCTAGTAGACTCTGTCAAAGAAGATTTACTTGAAGTAGCCTCAGATGTATTTGAGACCTCTACAACATATTCCATTGTATCATTAGAAGGATTAGAAGAAAAAGAAGGAACTTCTAATTCAAACTACTCTCTAATAGAAGAACTAACAAATGAACATACAAATCTAACAGATTATACAAATTTCACAATTGAACAATTTCTAAATCTAATGAATCATGAAGAATGTATACATGATTTCAAATATAAAATAGGAACTGATACTACAAAATCCTTATTGTCCTTGGTACCCAGCCTTTGCCAAAAGATTTAAATGCATAAAATATACTATAGAAATATGTTATAAATGTGGAAGAACATATTTCAACTTAGAAATACCAAACCAATATAAGCTATAATATACTAATAAAAACAAGATCAATGAAGACAGAATAAAAACCCTAGAAGATAGAGTAAACAACTTTGAAATTGAAATAAATGAAATAAGAAAACCAGTAAATGAAATAGACCAACATATAAAAAAGAAAAGTTTTATTGAAGATCTACAAGAAAACAGTCTTACTAATACAGATAAAATAATACAAATACCTTTAATATGTAATCTTGAATGCCTAAGAGAACTTCGAATATTGATAAATATCAAAGGCTTAGAAGTTAAACTATTAGCATTTATAGATACCGGAGCCACAAGCTCAACAATAAACTCTGAATAGATACCCAAATATCTAATAACAAAAGCTAGCAAACCAAAACAAAGTTCGCAATTTGATGGTACAACTAATATTATAACAGACATAATTACCAATGTACAACTAAGATTTCATACAACTTGTGATGAATGGTCACAACATTATAACTTAAAACAATTATAGGTTACTAAATTAAATTTAGGCAATATAAATCTAATTTTTGGATTAGACTTCTTATTAAGTGACAATGGAAGCTTTTCCTTAAACAAAGACTACTTACAAATAGCTAAAAAGACAACATTAACACCCCTTATATCAGAGTTTCTGCCTAAGAAGCGTGATGGAGACAAAAGGACAAAAAATAATCAAAACAATACAAACCAAAAAACAGACTATACTTGTGATATTCCTGGCCAATGCCAAAATATTAATAATACTACTAATGATAATGCAATAATAGAACATTTATGTTGTTATGAAGACATTCATGATATTAATAATGCAATAATAGAACATTTATATTGTTATAAAGACATTCATGATATACATATAGATTTAATCCAACCAAACAAAATAAACAATATTCTTTTAACAACTGATGATATAAACTCAAGCAGAAGTAAATTTGAAAAAATAGAAATAATAGGAGATAAACCACTAAAATACTAGGAAAAAAAATTCTAGTTTCTGCAAATTAGACATAATTAACCCGGACATTACTATCAAAACTAGATCACCCAAATACGATAACTGGATGATTGAAGAGTTTAAAATACACATAGACATCCTAAATAAATTAGGTATCATAAGAAAACCAGATTCTAGACATAGAACCTCGGCTTTCATAGTACAAAAAGAATCTGAAAGAAAAGGAGGACAAAGTAGAATGGTCATGGATTATACCAGACTGAATGACAATACAAATGAAGATGGATATTGTATCCCTGACAAAGATATATTAATTAACAAAATACAAAATAATTATTGGTATTCTAAATTTGACCTAAAATCTGGTTTCTGGCAAGTCAAAATGCACACAGATTCTATACCTTGGACTGCATTTACCTATTCAAAAGGACATTATGAATGGCTTGTAATGCCTTTTAGATTAAAAAATGCTCCACAAATATTCAAAAGAAAAATGGATGACATATTTAAGTATTGTAGTAAATTCACTTGTCTATATATAGATGACATATTATTATTTTTCAAAAACAAAAAACGAACATATATAACACCTATATACAATATTTAAACTCTTTAAAGCTCATGCACTAATAATTTCTAAAAAGAAAATAGAATTGTTTAAAATTTCTATAGATTTTCTAGGAGTAAAAATAGAAAAAGGACAAATAGAACTTCAGCCCCATATATCTAGGAAAATACTGGAATTTCCAAATAAAATAGAAAACTTAAAACAACCACAATCATTTCTTAGACGTATAAATTGTGTTAGACCCTTCATAAAAAATTTATCCAAATATACTGGACCACTATATAACAAAGCAAGCCCTAAATGAAAAAAAGGAATTCAATAACGAAGACATAAAAAAAGTTCAAAAAATTAAAGAACTAGCAAAAAATCTAAAACCATTAACATTACCATTAACTGCAGATTATTTAATTATAGAAACTGATGTTTCCTCTTTAGGATGGGGAGGAATATTATTAAGTAAAAATACAAAACTGATTTAAAAACAACATAAAGAATTTATAGATACACATCAGGTACATATAAAGAAAAAGGATACATGACATCATTAGATTATGAATATTAGCCATATATATGTCTTGGACTCTTTTAAACTCTTTATAATGTCACAAAAAGAAATTACTATAAGAACAGACTGTGAATCCATAGTAAAATATGCCAATAATAAAAAAATAAAAAATTATAATAAATAACATATGGCTAAAATTCAAAAAACGCAATTTTGAATTGTGGAACTAGGATAATATTAGAACATATTAAAGGAACTTCATATATGCTACCAGACAAATTGTCAAGATTGCTTATTAACTTCTTAAAAGACAGTGATCTTATTAACTTCTTTGAAGATTGCGATCTTATTTATAGAGAATAAGAAATAGAAATGGCTACTACAAATCTGCTAACAAATAGCAAAAGATTCCTTGGGACATATGTACAAAACAGATTTGTTACAAATGCTCAATTATCTGAGGAGCAACAAATGATATTAGAAAATATATGGAACCTATCCACAACTCCACAAGAAAACAAATAAAAGCTCACTATTTTATATACTTTGGTTGAGCTATTCACAGACACAAAAACCACAAAGAAATTTACACACTGTTGTCTGTTTAACGGACCTCGTGCCGGCATATACCTTACTTGGGAAGAAATGGTTCCCTAACTCAAGGAACTTGAACAAAACCCAAAATATGGAAAACTATATTACAAAGACTATTGCATTTATGAGACAGCCCGGATTGCTATAGAAAAGATTTTTGAAAAAGATTACATGGTCTCTGATACAATAAAACAAATACAAAATATAGCCTCGTAATACAAATAAAAGAGGAGTTAACAACTCCCACATGCATATGTTTAAAGCCCAAAACAACATTTGTGGCTATCGCAAAGGAGGTCAACAAAGGAAAAACGATACAGCTTGGACATATCCCACAAGCCCCTCTAGTACAAATTAAAAAAAAATCAAGAAATTACTTTTCCCGAGACATTCGACAAAGAAATAAAATTTCTATATGCCACAAAGAACAAAATGTTTCAACATACAGAGAAGTTTATTCTCCAATTACAAAAATTTGTTCACAAAGAATTCCTGGATTCAAGATAACCTAGGAAATACTGAGAAATCAAAATATCCCTTGTACTAAACAATTTGGAGATTGCAAAGAATTCTTAACATATTGTAGGTGCACAATAGTTGCGTCCATGCCACTTATCAGTCTCAAACTATCACAATACAAGTACTTAGTCCATGACAAATTCACTCTGAATCCAACAACCCTACTGAACTATGGTTTCATCAAAGATATTTACATACGTAGCTGGCATCCAACAGAGCTACCAAAGCCTTTGTGTTCAATTTCAGATTATTTTACAGAGGTTCTTGACACAAAACTACATCTAGACATAACCACAGTTCCCCCACATTATGGTAGTAACATCCTTGATCCTGCTAGACATATAATAAATATCAAAGCATAAGATTTTGATCATGACTATCCACTTTGGGAAGAGCCTATAAAATTCGCGAACAACTCCACACCTAAGATGAATAAACAACAGCACTATGAAAGATATAGAGCCTGCATAATCGAAAAAAACATAAACTGGATCAGTACAAATAACAAATGTTTCAAATTACATGCTGAATCCCTAGTCACAAAAAAATACATCTCCAAGAACATAGAAGAATTTGAACCAAAATACAGGCCTTTTGAGATTTTCCATCCCAGGCCAAATACTATAAGAATCTATAGAAAATTACAAATGCTATTACCGGAAGACGACAAACAAAGTTCTACCAGCAGCAACAAAACAACAAAAGAAGATGATAACCCAATGAACTGATGTGACAAGGACCGACAGCACAAAGAAAAGTATCCATTAAAGTACATACGTGGAAAAGATAAAGCTAAGTTGATGCTTACTTTTTATTTTAATATTCATAAGTGGGTATAAAGTAATTTTCTTTTTTGAGTGCGCCATTATGTATCAATAAAGTGGGAATATTACCCATAGTTGTCAGGTTGTAAGTCGAGAATGTTTTGAGCATGGCTATATATAGACATGTAAGGCCTTCAGAACAGATATCTCGAATTGTAACAAGAATCCTCCATTATAAAAATTTTCCAAGTATTGTAATGAAAATCTTTTTCTTGGCAAACTTTAACTTCCTTATGAGCTAAATACTTAAGATCTGAATCAAAGACGAAAGGTGAAGTGACTTAGGTATGGTTCTCATTTATTTTTCTTCCTGGTTTGATTATTGATAATGATGAGATGTTTGCATTTTATGAGCTAATTTCATTCTTAATGTAACTAAATTCAAAAGACGTAAACTTGTTTGAAAGAGAAAAGTACCCATTTTAGCTGTTAGTCATGAGAACGTTAGGCATTTCAGGGGAAGTAACTCTTGGAGTGACAATGTGAGAATTTGTTACAAAAAGATTCTTGATAGTTTCAAAAAAGAAAACATCTAGTTTTGAGATTGAAATGGTTGGAGAGGATAATAAATAATACCTACATAATGTCTGCCTTCACTAAGTACTCTAAGATCCATGTCTGTTTTCTGAAAAGTTTTAAAACTATCAATTTATCATGGAATACTTACAGAACTACTTAGAATAATAATTTCTAACAAAATTACTTATAATCCTAAAGGATACATAATTAAGTCAAAAAGACCAGTACACTATAGCAAACATATTCAAAAATAAATATGCAACGGAACTAATAGACATAGATGATTCTACACTAAAATTATATAATATAATAAATGAAATAGAAATATTTCATTACTTTACTATAACACAAAATAAAAAAGTGACTTTAAGTCAAAGAATTTTAAAACAATTCCACAAAAAATGGATGGAACTAATAATTCAAGAAGAATAAAGAGATAGAGAATTTATGTAATGACCTGCCTTTTTGGACGTTTAAGCAGACACACATGCCGAATCAAATCATACAAAGAGGAAGATTGTTATTGGGGTAAATAAGAAAAAGAGCAAGAAATAAAACAAATACAGAATCTCGTAGCGGAATGACAAATATAATAATCAAATAACAGTTCATGAAGCTGTTTACAAATAAATTTGATTATACTAATTCGATACGGAATCAGAGTTACAGACATACGAATAAATAAATAAATGCAGTAGAACAACATGATGTAGTGGAGTACATATCATAAATAATTACAGTACAAATCTTCGTCTTTGTTCTCCAGAAATAAGGTCTTCGACCTTGAATTGCTCAGGCTGATCCGAGCGAATTGAAAAGGCGTAACACTCCAGTCAGAACTAAAAGATCTTATATAAGTTAAATCAATGGTAATTACGAGTGTAATGACGGTAGACATGTTTATGGGGTTTGACATCTCCTATCTAGTGTCTAACATAAGTGTAATAACCTAAGAGATGTTCGAGGTTCACATCCCTTAATGATTCGTTAAACTATCTACTATGTAGTACAATACGCTTTTATAATAGTGTCTATAATAAAGTAAAGTATTAGAATAGCGTTAAAGCGTTACCCATATCCCACTTAACACATTTTATATAATGTCGTGGTCTATACAGATACTGTAAACTCCACCCACATGTGGGCTATCAGGGAGCACTCCATAGGTACGATACAAAACAAACTCGTAGAATGTGCTCTAGGGCATGTGAACACGACACTCGAGGCAATCCCAGGGTAGATATACCAATTGCGGATCCGGACTGGTGGTAATACATAGAAGCTACTACCACCCACCTCCTAACACACTCCCAAATCAAAATCAAGGGTGGCCGCCAAATCAATCACAAAGCAATAGAATGGTATCGAAGAAATATGTCTGATCGAAGGAATGACCTCACTTGCCCCGACATGGCTGTTGTTTTAGTCACATCTGTGCTTACTCACGGGAGTCAGGGTCGTGTCATATCTTATACAGAAATCGTTCGTCAAACCATCCTACTTCATTTCTGGAATCTCCACCACGTACATAGTTGTTAAAGTGGTTTCAGTACTGGCAGAGAGTATGACAATATCCGATCTTGGTCTCTTTAACAACCAATCGCTTATTTCACACCGGATGGTTCTTTTACACTTCAAAAATCAATTCACAATTTATATCAAAATATCATATTCTCAAAACCATATCACCTCCAAAATCATATTCACATTGAAATCATATTCACCTTTGAAATCATATCGTCTCCAAATCATAATTTCTTTCAAAAATCATGTTTCCAATTAGGTTAAATCATCATTCAAAATCATCATATTCAATTTATTATAACATTTAAATCCTAACTTAGGTTATTACTTCATCAAGGTTTTAAATATAAATACTTCAACTTTACACGGCTTGAAATTTTAGAAATAGTTTAGAAAATCATAAATAGTTTAAAATAGTTAAAATAAATTAAAATAGTTTAAATAGTAAAATAGATTTAAATTTCAAAAATATTTTTAGATGGATTTAAGATAGATTTAAAATAGGTTAAATAGCTTTAACATAGATTAATTAGATTTAAAATAAATTAAAATGGTTTAGTTAGTTTATATTAGATTAAATTGGTTAAAATAGGTTAAAATAATTTATATAGTTAATATAGGTTAAAATAGTCTTATATTTTAAAATCTTAATAATTAGAAATTTTAAAATAATGTATTTTTGAAACAGTTTATATTAAATATGAATTTGGAATTTATATAAATTTAACTATTTATTTTATTTCAACATATCTGAACCATTTCACATTTCCAAATCACCAAAACCCAATTTCAATCTTTTAATTCAAACTCTCAATAAAATTATTAATTTATATTGCTTTCAAACCATGTTTGAAATATCAATTTCAATTACTCACATTCCAATATATTTCAAAGTTATATTTCAAACAATTTCAATAACTCAATTCCATTAAATTCCATCTATACTTCAAAATTCAACTTAAAATTTCCAGTCTAATTTCTTTAAATAATTCCTTTAACCAATTCAAATTTCAACATACTTGATTCTCAATAATACTTCAATTCATATGAATCAATTTTTTTTTCAAAATATCATTTAACTAAATTCAAACATATTAAGTTTTTAAAATAATTTAATCTAACCAATCCGGTGTCTGTATATAATTCTCTACCCTAGGGTCAAGTGATACAGATGTTTATCATTTCAATCCTCAATTAAAAATTTTACGATTATATATCATTTCAAACCGCAATCCTGAATTAAAATAAGTCCACAAAATCCCTCGAGTCTATCATTTCAACCCATAGAGAACTTGCAGAGTGAAACAATATATAAATCAAACATAACATCCAATCATCTAATATCGGCAATCAAACATCCATCATAATCATCATTCAATTCAACCAAATAAATTACAACAGATAACTGATTATCATTTCTAGGTAATTAACTAGCAACTTAAATTCAACAATAAATAAAATGGCAATTTAATTCAAAATAAATTCAATTTAACTGTAGCAAATTTAAATTACCAAACAGCTATATAAATTTATAATCACACTATAAATTTAATTTAACAAACATAAGAAGTTTTAGAAGTTGTGAGTCGGTCAAATCACTCGCCTTTGATTTTAAATCGAATTAAAATCCCATCTAGGGTCCAAATTCAAACAGTCTCAGAATTCATCCAACCCAGCGTCAAATGTCCGAAATTTCGATACGATCCCAATGGATCAAACCGCACATAAATCAGACCTCGTATATACGAGTTATTCGAGTTAGAAAATTTACGATTTAAATTTTAAACAAAAAAAACAAAAAAAAACAAAAACATTCATGCAAACCTTAACCCAAAATCACTAGTTTGCGAATCGAAGCCGCCAACCTGCGCAGCCACACCGCCTCGCCCAAGCTGACGTGCCACCATGCTGACATTCACCTGGAGGACGTCGCGGCCACCTCCCAAGGCCTCGCGATCGCTTAGTTCACCACCAGCCGCCACAGATAACCTGGCCCAAGTCTAAAATTTCCCGACAATCTAGCCGTCTATCGACCCAACGAACAGCACAGATGCACTCCACTCGTCCCCCTCCATACGACTGTATTGTCGATTCAACGATCTATTGATGTCGACCACGACACAATGGACGACCGAGATTTAATCACCAATTTCCGGCCATCTAGAAACCCAGGTCGAAAAACGAACTACAGATTTGACCTGCGCCCGTTGAGAGCTTCAAATCAATATGTAATTCGATATAGTTCAAGGAGTTTGAGTTTTGGATTTGGTTTTGAAATTGAATTTGAGGGTTTGGAATTTATTTGGTTTGTCTGCCATTGAGAAGAAGAGGCCAGAGGGAATTTTATGTACAAATAAATAAAAATAAGGAGTCAAGGTTTATAACGGGCCATTTATAAGTAGATCAGAAAATAGAAAGAACGGATAAGATTGGATTTGGATTTTGAACGATAAACGACTCGAAAAGCCCATATGGTTTATGGAAGAAAAATGGGTACTCTCATATATCAAAATAGATGTTTTCGATAGTTCTAAACTCAATGGAACAGGTTTCAAATCCTAATTCCATCGTATGAAGAAGTTATGTTAAAATGAACTTATTTCAAATTGATTTCAATTAAATTGATTTCTACTCGTTTCAAGTCCGTACGATCAAATGATAAGTCCGATTGCTACGAAACCTGAAACCTTAGAAAAATTCACTGTTACGGATCCGATGAAACTAGTTTCGCCGAAAATTCGAGTCAGTGGCCAAAATGGCCATTTTCACATTAAATAAATAAATATTAAATTAATTAATCACTTTTTTTTAATTCAAATTTGATAGTTAACAAATTTCATCACTTTTAATCACTTAGGCATTTACAATGACTTAATACAGGTTTATATAACAATTCAGTATTGGTTATTACACTAATTACAGTGTTCAATCTAATTAAATTTTAATTTAATCTCAATGAATTTATTTAATTTGTTCAATCAATTATTTCTCTATATACATAGTTAACATTTTTATATGTTTATTACATTAATACTTTACCATTTTCATCTTACTTTTCATTAACGTAATATTTAATTACATTTAATTGCAATAAATCCAATTATTATAATTTAAATTCTAATAGATCGAGCAAACTTGATTCCAATTCTTTTTATTAATTAATTGTCATATTATGCATAAAATTTTCATTGGTTACATCTTATTGAACTAATATTCTACGAGCATCGATTTAACTTACATTAACTGCACTAATTAAGTGAATTAATTGCAATTGATTTCCAATTTTAATTCAACCGACTAAATAAATAGGTAACATATAATAATTGTCACCATTAACTTTTAGTCACGTTCTATAAGTTTATTATCCACAACAATTGTTATAATTACTTACCTACTACTGATTTTATTCAATTACCATTTATTATATACTATTTCATTAATTAATTCAATATATACATTTGTTTTCTTATATTCTATTTATAGCCAAGTGTAACCTTTAAATCATTTCAGTAGATTAGATTTTCACTCAAATTGTTAATGATTAACTTAAACTTTCATTATTACATTTTATTTTTTTATTATTTCATTAGTATATCACAAATTTTTATTTCTCCCAATATTTAATCATACAACCTTATTAAATTAACTATTTTGAATCCTTGAAAATTACGGGTCGTTACAATTTGATTTTGACATGGATCTTTACCATGATTAGTAAAAATCTTCTATTAGGATAGAGAGACTACATGCATCTAAATAAAAAATAAGAAGACTTTGACAATAAAGACAAAGCTAAAAAATTAATTGGTTCCAAATTCCTTATTTAGGTCTCCACTTAATGAACCTTTTGGTTGTTTTAAACCTTCGAGTTTCCATTAAGCTAGTTCTAAATACCTTCTACCCTTTTATTTGGTATCTTAGACTCCTGTAGTCTCTATATCCTAATAGTACATTTTAACCAATCATGGTAAAGATCCATCTCAAAGTAAAATTCTTTGTCTCTTTGTTCTTGTTGAATTATTAGTTCCATCCATTTTTTGTGGAGTTGTTTTAAAAATCTATGACCTTAGAGTCACTTTTTTTTATGTTATAATAATGTAATGAAATATATCTATTTCATTTATTATATTATATAACATTAGTGTAGAATCATCTATGTCTATTAGTTCTGTACATATTTATTTTTGAATATGTTTGCTATAGTGTACTGGTCTTTTTGACTTAATTCTGTATCCTTTAGGATTGTAGATAATTTTGTTAGAAATTATTCTTCTATGTAGTCCTGTAAGTATTCCATGGTAAATTGATAGTTTTAAAACATTTTTGGAAAACAAACATGAATCTTAGAGTACTTAATGAAGGCAGGCATTATGAAGGTATTATTTATTGTCTTCTTCAACCATTTCAATCTCAGAACTTGATGGTTTCTTTTTAGAAACTATTGAGATTATTTTTGTAACAAATCCCCACCTTGTCACTCTAAGAGTTACTTCCCCTAAAACGCCTAACGTCTTCATGACTAACGGCTAAAATGGGTACTTTGCTCTTTCAAACGAGTTTACGTCGTTTGAATTTAGTTACATTAAGAATGAAATTAGATCATAAAATGCAAACATCTCATCATCATCAATAATCAAACCAAGAAGAAAAATAAATAAGAACCATACCTAAGCCGCTTCACCTTTTGTATTTGATTCACGTCTTAAGTATTTATCTCATAAGGAAATTAAAATTTGCCAAAAAAAAGACTTTCAATACAATACTTGGAGGATTCTACAATGGCGGATTCTTGTTCAATTCGAGATATCTATTCTGAAGGCCTTACATGTCTATATATAGCCTTGCTCTGAACATTCTTGACTTACAACCTAATAAGTTACAACCATGGGTAATATTCCCATTTTATTGATACATAATGGCACACTCAAAAAACAAAATTACTTTATACCCACTTATGAATATTAAAATAAAAAGTAAGCATCCACTTAGCTTTATCTTTTCCACTATGTACTTTAGTGGATACTTTTCTTTGTGTTGTCGGTCCTTGTCACATCAGCTCGCCGAGTCATCGTCTTTTCTATAGCAATCTTGGCTGTCACATTAGTGTAGTAGCCTTTGTAATATGGTTTTTCATATTTCGGGTTTTGTTCATGTTCCTTGAGTTTGGGAACCATTTCTTCTTAAGTAAGGTATATTCCAGCACTGGGTCCGTTAAACAGACAATAGTACGTAAATTTCTTTGTGGTTTTTGTATCTGTGAATAGCTCAACCAAAGTATATAAAATACTAAGCTTTTGTTTGTTTTCCTGTAGGGCTGTGGATAGGTTCCATATATCGTCTATCATTTTGGTGCTCTTCAGATAATTGAGCTTTTATACCAAATATGTTATGTACATATCCTGAGTAATCTTTTGTTATTTGTTAGCTGATTTGTAGTATTTCTATTTCTTCTTCTCCGTGAATAAGATCACAATCTTCAAAGAATTTGATAAGATCACAGTCTTTTAAGGAGTTAATAAGAAATCTTGATAATTTGTTTGGTAGCATATTTGAAGTTCCTTTAATGTGTTCCCATATTATCCTAGTTCCACAATTCAAAATTGCATTTTTGAATTTTAGTCATCTGTTATTTATTATACTTTTTTATTTTTTATTATTGGCATATTTTACTATGGATTCACAGTCCGTTCTTATAGTAACTTCTTTTTGTGATATTATAAAAAGTTTAAAAGAGTCCAAGACATATATTATGGCTAATATTTCATAATCTAATGATGTCATGTATCCTGTTTCTTTATATGCACATGATGTGCATCTACAAATTCTTTCTGTTGTTTTTGAATCAGTTTTGTATTTTTTATTTAATAATATTCCCCCATCCTAAAAAGGAACCATCAGTTTCTATAATTAAATAATTTGTAGTTAATGGTAATATTAATGGTTTTAGATTTTTTTCTAGTTCTTTAATTTTTTGAACTTGTTTTATGTCTTCGTTATTGAATTCCCTTGTACCTTTATGGCTTGCTTTGTTATATGATGGTCCGATATATTTGGATTAATTTTGTATGAAGGGTCTAACATAATTTATAAGTCCAAGAAATGATTGTAGTTGTTTTAAGTTTTCTATTTTATCTGGGAATTCCAATGTTTTCTTGGATATATAGGGTTGAAGTTCTATTTGTCCTTTTCCTATTTTTACTCCTAGTCAATCTATAAATTTTTAAACAATTCTTTTTTTCTTGGAAACTATTAGTCCATGAGCTTCAAAGAGTTTAAATATTGTATATAGATGTGATATATGTTCTTTTTTGTTTTTGAAAAAACTAATATATCATCTATATATACACAACTGAATTTACCACAATGCTTAAATATATCATCCATTTTTTTGGAATATTTATGGAGCATTTTTTAATCCAAAAGGCATTACAAGCCATTGATAATGTTCTTCTAAACAGGTAAATGTTGTCCAAGGTATAGAATCTGAGTGCATTTTGACTTGCCAAAAACTAGGTTTTAGTTCAAATTTAGAATACCAATAATTATTTTGTATTTTGTTAATTAACATATCTTTGTCAGGAATACAATATTCATCTTCATTTGTATTGTCATTCAGTCTGGTATAATCCATGACCATTCTACGTTGTCCTCTTTTCTTTCAGATTCTTTTTGTACTATGAAAGCTGAGGTTCTATGTCTGGAATCTGTTTTTCTTATGATACCTAATTTGTTTAGGATGTTTATGTGCATTTTAAACTCTTCAATCAACCAGTTATCGTATTTGGGTGATCTAGTTTTGATAGTATTGTCTGGATTAATTATATCTAATTTATAGAAAGTAGAATCTTTTTCCCAGTATTTTAGCGGTTTATCTCCTATTATTTCTATTTTTTCAAGTTTACTTATGATTTGATTTATGTCATCAGTTGTTAAAAGAATATTGCTTATTTTGTTTGGCTGGATTAAATCTATTTCTACATCATGAATGTCTTTATTGTTAGGAACAGGTGATAGTGGTTTTGATGACAACAATCTTTGTATCTTATTTTATTATAACTTATATATTAACACTATTGTCTAGATATATATATGAATATTATTATGCAGGATATATATAAGTCAGGTACTGATTATTGAAGACTATATAGTATAAAGATCAAGAATGAAGAAATCAAGTTTGAAGACTCATGAGTATCAAGATCAAGATTTCAAGATATGTGTCTAATTTTTTGTTAAAACTTCATAATAACATGGAAATCTTTATTTCAAATTTCATTTGGGATGGAACCCATTTCTACCTTCTTAGTGGCTTACAAACCCACGGCGAGTAGCTTACAAACCGACAAGTGGCTTACAAACCCACGAACATCCTGGTCTTGTACAAGTTCTCGAGTCCTGATGTGACGAGATATTCTACAGGAAGAAGCTTGTAAAACTACTTAAAAATGATTTTCAAATCTACTTTTCAAAATGTTTTAGCCTTAAAAAATTATCTTTCAAATGATTTACAAAAAGATACTTTAGCCTTAAAATATTCTTTGTTTTTGTTTTAAAAATAAACTCTTGTTTTAAACTCCATTTTTAAAAACAAATTTTACATAGGGATGTCGACATCATGGGATACCCCATGTCGACATGGTGGCCATTGAATTCAAATTTCAATTTTCAAAAGAAGTGTCTATTCGTTTAAATCTCTTCATAAATGATTATGACCGTTGGTGCTTTGTAAATAGCCTTCACAAATGAATTTTTTAACCAACTAATTTCATATTTTCTTCACTTCTTCTTTTCCACAAATTCATATTCTAAAATTTTCATATTTTTAAGATTGTGCCGAAATTCTGCCGAATTTTTAAGTGAATCAAATTAGAATCTCATTTTTGTTTGATTCTCTGCCCTCTCTCGAAGATCATAGTGCTATTCAGAGTTATAGGATCAATTTGTAATCAAAAGTTTATCGAGTCTCTCTATAAGGTGTGGTTGTGCCTGGAAATCAATTGGATAATCTTGTGGCCCGTAAATCAAGAGAGTTTTCCCCGGACTCGTGAGACAGGAGGGTACCTCAAGGCCTTTAGAAATTGAGGAATGTAATCTCGACATTGGTATAATTAAAATCTATATGAGGTGGTTTGCCTTGGTACAGGACTGGATGTAGGGTAACTCCGAACCAGTATGAAATCTAGTGTGTTTTTTCCCTTTACCGCTTTTTATTTACTTTCCGCATCTGTGTTTGATTTTGTGTTTGTTCTGTAATTATTTATGCATTTGTTTGTGTCATAATTTTAAATTAGTTCATATAAGTCTTATAATCCATCAAGCACTATTCACCACCTTTTAGTGTTAAATTAGCCTTAAGATCCTTAATTCGCTGTCCCTTTCAATTGGTATCAGAGCATATGTTTTCATAGTTTTCGTAATCTGAAACTTGAAAAGTTAAAAATGACATTTTAAGGAAATTTTGTTAATACTAGTTTGAATTTATGCATTTCATCAAAGTATCATAAGTTTGCATATAGTTTTTATGAAAAATCAAGTTATCTACCGAATTGGTTTGTTATGTAGGAACAGATATGTTACATGGCTTTTGAAGAATCAACAACCAATGGACAAACTATGCAAACTGAGAAAGACAAATGGATACTTGATAGTGGTTGTTCAAGGCATATGAATGGAAATCCTGAGATACTCAATGACACTATATATATCAAGATGGTGGATTAGTCAACTTTGGAGATAACTCAAAAGGATATGTGGTTGGCATCGGCAATGTCGGTAATTTTAAAACTCCTTTTATTTCTGATATTTTGGTATTTAGGAATTTAAAACATAATTTGCTTAGTATAAGCCAACTATGTGATAATGGATTAAAAATTAAATTTGGAAAAGATAAGTGTAGCATCAAAGATAATAAGTCAAGTATTATCTTTGAAGGAATTATGAAGAAAAACATTTACATCCTTAGTATGAAAGTTTCAAATGATAACTTATGTCTTTTGGCTAATACAAGTGACCCTTAGATTTGGCATAAAAGATTTGGTCATTTGAATTTCAAACTGTTATCTACGTTATCAAAACTTGACTTAGTTAGAGGTCTTCGCAAGTTAAACTTTAAAGTAGATAACATATGTGATGCTTGCTAATTAGGAAAACTTAATAAAAGTTCATTTAAATTAAAAATATGATTTCTACTTCTAAACCTCTAGAATTACTTCATTCAAATTTATTTGGTCCATCTCAAGTTCAATCAATTAATCACAACAAATATGTTTTTGTAATTGTAGATGATTATTCTAGATATACTTGGACAATTTTTTAAACTTAAAAGTGATGCTTTTGAATTATTTAAAATTTTTGCTAAAAGAATTCAAAATCAACTTTCTTTAAAAATAAAAACTATTCGTAGTGATCATGGTGGAGAATTTGAAAATGAAAATTTTGAGAATTTCTGTAATAAAAAGGAATTACTCATAATTTCTCTTTTTCAAGAACTTCACAACAAAACGGAGTGGTAGAACGTAAAAATAGAACGATTCAAGAGCATGCTAGAACAATGCTTTCTGATAGTAACTTACCCAACAACTTTTGGGCTGAAGCAATCGCTACAGCGTGTTATATATTAAGTAGGATTTTAATTAGACCGTTAAGTAATAAAACACCATATGAATTAATTTACAATAAGAAACCCATAGTAGCTTATTTTAAAGTTTTTGGTAGTAAGTATTTTATTCTTAATACAAAAGATAATTTAGATAAATTTGAACCTAATTCCAACAATGGTATCTTTATTGGATATTTTAATAAAAGTAAAGCATTTAGATTTATAATTTAAGAACTAATACTATTGAAGAAACAATGCATGTATCTTTTGATGAAAATTTTAAAGATACTGTACAAATAGAAGATGAAGAAGATTTTGTAACTTTAAATAATGAACCTAATGAAACTAATTGTGAAGTCATTCAACCTAATAAAAGAATTAGGCTATTAAAAGATCATCCTGTAAAAAATGTTCTAGGAAATATTGAATCTATAGTAAAAACAAGAAATCAACTAAATAGTATGAGCAATGTAGCTTTTATATCAACCATTGAACCTAAAAATCCAAAGGAAGCATCATCTGATGATTCATGAATTCTTGCTATGTAAGAAGAATTGAATCAGTTCACCAGAAATGATGTTTGGGAACTTATTCCTAGACCTGAGGATAAAAGTATAATTGGAACAAAATGGGTTTATAAAAATGAAATGAATGAATTTGGTGAGGTCGTGAGAACTAAAGCTCGTTTAGTCGTGCAAGGTTATTGTCAAGAAGAAGGGATTGACTATGATGAAACCTTTGCACCCATAGCAAGATTAGAAGCTATCAGGATTCTACTTGCTTTCGCAAACTACAATAATTTTAAGTTATATCAAATGGATGTTAAAAGTGATTTTCTAAATGGTTTTGTAAAAGAATATGTTTTTGTTGAACAACCTCCACTTTTTGAAGATAATAAATTTCCAAATCATGTATATAAATTAAAGAAAGTTTTATATGGTCTGAAACAAGCTCCTAGAGCCTGGTATGAAAGACTAAGATCTTATTTACTACAGTCTGGTTTTGAAATTGGTAAAATAGATACAACTCTTTTTATTAAAAGAAATAGAAATGATATTCAACTAGTACAAATATATGGAGATGATATAATATTTGGATCAACTAATAAAACATAACGAATAAAGAATTTTCAGATATAATGACTAAAGAATTTGAAATGAGTCATATGGGAGAACTAAGTTTCTTCTTAGGACTACAAATCAACCAATTAGATAAATGAATTTTCATTAGTCAAGAAAAATATGCTTGGGATTTAATTAATTAATTTGGATTGACTATTTCTGATGGGAAACCAACTCCAATGAAAACTAATGTAGCTTTAAGTAAAGAAGATAAACCAAAAGGTGTTGATTAAAAATTATATAGGGGAATGATTGGTTCGCTGCTTTATATAACAACAAGTCGTCCTGACATCATGTACAGTGTTTTTCTCTGTGCAAGATACAAATCTCAACCTAAAGAAACTCACTTAAAAGGTGTTAAAAGAATTTTAAGATAAGTAAAACATATTTTAGATTATGGTTTATTTTACCCTAAAAATAATGTATTTGACTTAATTTCATATTGTGATGTTGATTACGCTAGTTGTAAATCAGACCGAAAAACTACAAGTGGAACTTGTCACTTTCTAGTACATTCTCTGATTTTCTGGTTTAGTAAGAAGCAAAATACTATATCCTTATCAACAACTGAAGCAGAATATATATCTGCTGCTTTGGCTTGTTCTCAAGTTATATATATGCAACAAACTTTAAAAGATTTTGGATTAACTATAACTAAATTACCAATTTATTGGGATAATACTAGTGCGATAAACTTATCTAAGAATCCAACTCATCATGCTAGAACAAAACATATTGATATTAGACATCATTTTCTTAGAGATAATGTAAGTAAAGAAGTCGTAACTCTTGAATATATTAATACTGGAAAAAAATTGTTGATATATTAACCAAACCATTAAATGAACAAAACTTTACTAAATTTAGAAGAGAATTAGGTATATGTTCATTAACTGAAATATAAATTATAAATAATACAAGTATAATTAATAATTAATATAAATAAAAATTTCTCAAAAATTACACTAGGCATGTCGACATGATCCATCCCCCTATGCCGACATACTAGTCATGTTTTTGAAATTTGAATTTCCCTCTAAAATTAGTTATTAAGTTATATATTTATATATTTCAACTTTTACTCCTTCTCTCTATTCTATTCTCTGTAGCAAACTTCTAAAACAGTAGATTAATGGCTTCCTCTTCTAATAATGAACCTTCTTCGCCCACTTCTCCTCATTCTAGTCCTTTTCAACGATTCATACACGTACGAATCATCAAATTGCAAGAGAAGATGAAAGGTTTGCTTCAAATGATGATGGAGATTCAAGTTAATCAATCGCGAATAACAAAAGAACAAGATAGGCCAGGCATAATCCTTAGGAATCTACAAAAATTCCTTATGGATAACCATGCCAATCCCATTGTTATCGAAGAATCATCACAAGCCATGGATTCTGAAGAAGAAGAGCCTCTAGAAGAACCACAAGAGGATCAAGAAGAAGAACATCCTCTGCCGAATCTGGATGTTCATATGGACGAAGACGATGGCGTAATTTGCGTTGGAGAGGTCCTTTTTGACGCTAATGGGAACTTGGTTGAACAACGTAGAAACTTTTGTCTCCACTATCCAAATTGTTCAGTCCATAAACCACCAATAGTTAAGGGTCCTCGTTAAGCGTTTTTCATTTTTCTCTTTCGTGATTGTATATTAGTTTGTTAATTTGTATATAAGTGTTATCTTAAAGTTCTTCTAAAAACAATTTTCCATGTATAGAAACATGAATTCCAGTTAGGATGTTATATTATTATTCTTATGTCATATGTTTGTTTATCTCTTTTAAGTTGAAGGTTTGTAGGTTATTTTTGTTGATGACAAAAGGGGATAAAGTTATATAAAATAGCAGGCTTGGAGTAAGGGGGAGTTATTGGAGTAAGGGGGAGTTATGGTACGATCGAAGTGGTAAGTATATTTTATAAGGTTGTCATCATAAAAAAGGGGGAGATTGTTGGGAATCGTAGATAGTGGTTTTGATGACAACAACCTTTGTAGCTTATTTTATTATAACTGATATACGAACACTATTGTCTATATATATTAATATTATTATGCAGGATATATATAAGGCGGGTACTTATTATTGAAGACTGTGCAGTATAAAGATCAAGAATGAAGAAATCAAGTCTAAAGACTCATGAGTATTGAGATCAAGA
The DNA here is from genome assembly GCA_030765085.1 of Allium cepa. Lineage (NCBI taxonomy): Eukaryota > Viridiplantae > Streptophyta > Magnoliopsida > Asparagales > Amaryllidaceae > Allium > Allium cepa. Next base: position 290,385,205 of record CM060934.1, read on the forward strand.
TTTCAAGAATGTGTAGTTTTTTTGTTAAAACTTCATAATAGCATGGAAATCTTCGTTCTGAATTTCATTTAGGATGGAACCCATTTCTACCTTCTTAGTGGCTTACCAACCCACGACAAGTAGCTTACAAACCTACGACAAGTGGCTTACAAACCCACGAACTGTATGAATATGCGCTTTGCGCTTATATGATTTTGTTTGATGATAATAAACATATATATATATATATATTCATTTAAATGTATTTGTTAATGTACTATTTTATTTTTCATCGATTAAATAAATATTTGTTGAATAAAATAAATTACACAGAATTTGAATGGAATTTGAATTCAAACAGAAATTTTATTCAAACAAATATTTATTACAATCTTGAATAGTACAAATTCAAGCTCTCACTATACATATACATTTTTGATTACATCACAATTACATCACAATTCAGTTTACATAAATTCCTCACTACATATCACTCACACTCGTAGTTTTATATTCAACTTCATTCCTGTTTGAATCCAGCATCTGAGCATCTGCAAAAATATTCACTAACGTAGTAAAATTGAAAAAGAAATATTTTTGCAATATAAAATGAAATATGATTTTTGAAAATATGATTTGCCTCAGTTATTTGGGTTGTTCGTCATCATTCACATTTGAATTCATCATACACGAACAATGTGACATGCACAGTGTATCACTGTACATGCCACAAGGCCGTGCGCATCGATATACACTTGATAATGCTACAGGGACAGGTGAGCACAGGTCAAACCCAAATGAAAAACCGGGTTCAACTCACATGCAATATATTCAAAATTACGACACGAGCACAAGGTCAAACCCGAGTTTTTGAAACTGGATTCAACTCAAGTGAAATTTCAAAAATCAACATGAAATGATCAAGAATCATATCAGAGACCAAGTACAAGGCACATTGCACCACTGACCAGAATACAAAGACAGGAAAACATGCATGCAACATGGTACAAAGCTCAAGTTCAATTCCAAAAGCAACCAGCAATGCATGCAACAGAGATCAAGCTTCAACCAAGTGAAAATGCTCAATGCACCAAGTACAGGTAATAGCATGGTACAATGTAAATACATGGAACAATACCAAAGTATGGAGTGTGCAAGTGCAAATGACCAGAGCTCAACATACATGAAGTAATGCAATGCCCAAAGACCAAGTCGAAGTCGAACTGTTCTTAACAGTTCTAAGTATCTGACAACAATATGACAATGCAAACATGAAATGAATGCAACAACAAACTCAGTGAAGACCACAAGTAAATGAGACAACAGTAATGCAGTCAACAACATGATCAAAAGTTCAGGTCAGACCAAAAATCAAGGCTCAAACCACAAGTCACAAAAGTTCAAGCGAAGCAAGTACAGGTTAAACCAAAGCAGAGACTACAATATCAAGTGAAAGTGCAGACTAAACCCAAAGTGCAATTCGAATTGACAAAACAGTTTCAAGCTACAACTAGAATGAGGAAGTACAACAGAGAATAGCATCAATACATAAAAGACTACAGAACATCAAGATGAATCAAAACAAGTTCGATCAATATCAATAACCAAAGTCACAGTGAAATCAACATCATCAGAGAAGATGGCCGAAGTAGTGGCAATCAACTAAAGTAATTCACAGTAAAAGTCGAAAAATTAAAAGTGCAGAGATAACCAAGTCAAGAAATTCAAATGCGTATCTTTGAAAAAGTCAGAAAGTAAAACAGGAAAGTCGTTGCCGTATTGCACAAGAAAAATCGAACGCTCTCAAGTTAAAGCCGTGAGTATCAAGTCGAGAAAAATATCAGGAAAGCATGCGCATCAGGCAATCAAATAATTTAGGAAAGTATCGAATTGATACGAACAAATTCAAGGAATTCATCTCGTATAAATATCAATCATCATCCGCAAGTTAGAGCATCGAGTTCAATCAAGCATTTTAACCAGCAACGAAAGAAAAAATTACACACCGCAATTTAACGAACTCGGTCAACAAAGGAGCAGCGGCAAACGAGCGAAGCAACAAGAGAATCAATCATCAGAGAGCCGCGAATCATCAGAGAAGTAGCGAGCAAGCCGACACTCAAACCAGAGAGTTGATCAGTATAGGCGTGCATCAAAAGCCCTAATTTGATCAAAGACTCAAACCCTAATTTCAGAGCAAGGCCCCCATTTTTTCACAAGCAAAAGAAAAAGGAACGGGCAAAAGAATAAAAGGACCGGCCTAGTTTTATAAAAGGGGTTTTTGTTTTTATAAAGGGGGATTTAGTTTATAGGGTTTAATTTTTAAACCTAGTTTTATTTGAGCAAAAATTATGGTTTCAAGTTTGTATTTTAATTTTTTCTCCTGCTTTTATTTTTGAAATCTGTTTTTCTTTTGGAGTCAAAGTATTGGTAAATCACCACCTAGGTTGTAGGTAGTGTCAGATTGTTTAGTTAGAATCAGTTCAGTGAGCATGGTGTGCGAGTTTGCAAAACTCTATAGGCGGGAGCAGAGTTTGCGAGTTTTCAAAACTCTATAGGAGGAGCAGGGGGTGCGAGTCTATTAGAGTGTTTGTAAGCGGAAGCAAGGGTTTGCGAGTCTGTTAGAGTGTTTGTAAACGGGATACTGTTTAATTCTAATAGAAATCTGGGAATGCAGCAGTAGGCAGGGGTTGCCGAAGCTGGGTAAATTTTGTTTGTGATTTACTTTTCAGCATATTTATTTCTAAAGTTTATTTCTGTGTTTAAATCGAGAAAATTTGCCATTAACCCTATTCACCCCCCTCTAGGGTTAATCTAGATCCTACAAGTGGTATCAGAGCACGGTATTTTTCTTTAACTCTAGAGTCATGAATTCATCAACTAATGCTTTTTCTGAGGGGCAGTCTATTGTTAGGCCATCCATGTTTAACGGGAATGATTATGCTTATTGGAAAGTTAGGATGGGTATTTATCTTAGTTCTGTTGATTATGATGTTTGGGATATTATTGAAACTGGCTATAAATCTCCCACTATAACCGTTGGTGATACTGAGATTCCTAAACCTAAGGATAGGTGGGATGCTAACGATAAGAGATTAAAAACTACAAATGCTAAAGCCATGAATGCTTTGATCTGTGCTCTTGATAAGAACGAATTTAATAGAATTTCTCATTGTAAAACTGCACAAGAAATTTGGCATACCTTGGAGGTGACACATGAAGGAACTTCTCAAGTCAAGGAGTCTCGTCTAGCCCTATTCGGCAACGAATACGAGAACTTTATGATAGACAAAGGCGAGAGCATAAAGGACATGTTTGGACGCTTTTCAACTTTGGTGTACAACGCTAGAGCACTTGGGAAGGTATTCACTGAGGTAGAGCTTGTGAGGAAGGTGCTACGAGTTTTACCAATGAGCTTTGAGGCAAAAGTCACGACAATACAAGAATCAAAAGATCTGAGTAAACTAAGCATGGAGGAGTTGATTGGCAACTTGATGACATATGAGCTTGAGGTAAAAGCAAAGGAGGAACGCAACAACTCCGAACCAAAGAAGAAGACGATTGCCTTAAAGAGCAAAGAAGAAAGCGATGAAGAAGATCCAATTGAAGAGCTTGCAATGGCTGTCAATAATCTTAGAAAATGGTCAAGATTCAAGCCACGCAAGAATAAAACAAGTGGTCATAGGCCAAAAGATTCTGATAATTCCGATAATGAACCGACGTGCTTTAACTGCAACAAGCCTGGCCACTTCGAACAACAATGCTCACTTCTCAAAAACGACAAAGGAAAGAAAAAGAAGAAGAAGACCTTTGCAGCGACTTGGGATGATGAAGAAGGAGAGGAAGTTTCTAATAATAGCTCAGAGGAGGCTAACTTGTGTCTCATGGCAAAATCAGATTCAGAAGCAAGCTCAGAGGAATCTAGTGAGGTAGGTGACTATTCCTATAGAGACCTTGTTTTTATGTGTTCTGATCTTACTAAAGTAGTTGATACTCTTGAATCTAAAATTGAAAAATTGAAATCTGATCGGAGAGAACTTGCTCATGAAAATTTTAGGTTAGAAACTGAACTTGAAAATATTCAAAACCTAGAATGTAAAAAATGTAAAATTTTAGATTCAGAATTATCAAGACTTAAGAATAGCTTTGAGAATCTTAAAAAAGAAAACTTGAGTCTTAAGGAAACCATTAACACTAAGAAAAAGGATTTTATAAATAGATGCACCTCACTTGTCACTGAAAACACAACACTAAAAACCAAAGCCCAAAAGCTTGAGAAATCTTTGAATACCTTTTCAAGAGGAGAAAAATCATTCAACATGTTATTGGGAAATCAAATTTTTGCTAGCAACAGAAAAGGACTAGGGAAAACACAAGTTGAGGATAATGCAAAAGGTAAGAGTGTCTTTGGTAGATGTGAAATAATTGGACATTGTGTTGAAAATTGTAGTCATAGGAACAAGAGCACAAAATTTATACAAGTTTGGGTTCCTAAGAATTCTACAAACAAATTTCATGTCTATTGGAACAAGAATGAAAGGACTAAACAAGTTTGGGTTCCAAAGGGTTTGTTTATTCACAAATATTCTGCCACTAACAATCATGGACCTATAAAAACAAATAGGTCACAAAAATCTTTCATCGTGTAGGTATGGTGGCAGGCTAAGGAACAACCACAGTGTTCTCTGGATTTTGGCTGTTCCAGAAACACAACGGGCAACAAAACAAAGTTCCTTAGCCTAGTACAAAGGTGACAGAATCACAATGGGCAACCATGAAAATTATCGTAAAGGTAAAACAGGCGAAGGTATATTTATTTGATCGATAAATTAAATGTGATAATCTGCACCATATTCTGAATGAAATCAGCCAATATTGAGATGTTGTAAAGATGATGTTTTTTTGATTCTGACTTGTTCGACATTGTTGGCCAATTATATTTATGCCAAAAACACTATTCTTTGAATTTCTTCATATATATTAGTTTGGATAGTGTTTTGTTGGATGATAATATTTTTGGTTATAATACGGCTAACTCTATATTCACGGTTTTCTGATTATTTACACGGCTTCAATTCAAATTCAAAGAATGTCATTTAAATTGTTGTTAAAATTGAGTTTGAAATTATTTATGCACACTTCATGGTCTGGGCTATTAAATTTAGTTAGTAATATTTTGGAGTGAAAGAGAAATTCAGATGCAGATTACACTGGTAATCTAGTTGATAGAAAAATTACTAGTTGAACGTGATTTTAGAGACATTTAGTAACTGCATCGTTTTTCAAAGAAAATATCTGCATATTTTTCATTACAAATAATTTTCAATTAGCAGAAATTTTTTTCTCATATAACCCCTTCGAGAAAATCATTGTTGACCATATTTTCAGATTAGTCATTTTTATTTGATTTTAAATGACAAATTTTGACTAATCCGACTCCCTACCAATTATCAAAAAGATAAATAGTGATTGAAAAGGGGATAAGTGTTGATATTTAATATACATTACTCAAGAGAGTATATTTGGAAAATTTCTTTAGAAATTCAAATAGGAGTTATAAAACTTTTTGTTGGGTAAAGATTGCATGACCATTTCTATATCTATCATAGTTCTATCGACCATTGTTTATCAAATCTTAAATATAGTTTGTCGATATGTGGTACTATAATCAGGAATCATTTGTTTTTCATGTCACAATTTTTTTGTAAAAATAAATAAATATCCAAAGTATTCACTCTCATTTAAAAGTCCTCACGGTTATGCATGGGTGAATTACTTGGATTTTTGATTATGTGCTTCCATGCTCATTTAAAAGTCCTTACGGTTATGCATGTATGGAACGCATATCAAAATTAATTGATTAAATAGACAAGTTGATTTTAACCCCATTTAAAAGTCCTCACGGTCATGAGTGGTTAGAAGATACTTGATTTCATTTTTTAAAATTAAATTGGAATACTACTAATCTCATTTAAAAGTCCTAACGGTTATGCATGATTAGTAGATATTCAAATTCCTGATATAAATGTACCACAAGTTGATACAATTGTATGATTTTATATTAGAACATCACTTCCATTCTTTCTAAAAGTGGAATATGCGCCTAACAAGGGTAGTTATGATTTTTGTTCGATTTTTATTGAAGTTTAATATTTATATTCAATTTGAGTTTAATGTTGGATTAATATTGATCACTTTATCTCTGTTTCTCTCTAACCCTATTATTCTTTTGCTGATAACAAAAGGGGGAGAGAAAAGTTAAGATTTTGTCAAATAGAATCAAACAAAGGTCAAATAATTTTCCATTTGCATCTAGGCTTATTTATATATTTCTATTTATATGCATATATGTAGGGGGAGCATCATGTAGAGAGGAAGCATTTAAATAGGGGGAGAAATTAGAGTATATCATTGATCAAATACATTTAACACAGTCAAAATCTTAAATATATGTTTGTTATCATCAAAAGGGGGAGATTGTATGAATATGCGCTTTGCGCTTATATGATTTTGTTTGATGATAATAAACATACATACATACATATTCATTTAAATGTATTTGTTAATGTACTATTTTATTTTTCATAGATTAAATAAATATTTTTTGAATAAAATAAATTACACAGAATTTGAATGGAATTTGAATTCAAACAGAAATTTTATTCAAACAAATTTTTATTACAATCTTGAATAGTACAAATTCAAGCTCTCACTATACATATACATTTTTGATTACATCACAATTCAGTTTACATAAATTCCTTACTACATATCACTCACACTCGTAGTTTTATATTCAACTTCATTCCAGTTTGAATCCAGCATCTGAGCAATCTGCAAAAATATTCACTAACGCGGTAAAATTGAAAAAGAAATATTTTTGCAATATAAAATGAAATATGATTTTTGAAAATATGATTTGCCTCAGTTATTTGGGTTGTTCGTCATCATTCACATTTGAATTCATCATACACGAACAATGTGACATGCACAGTGTATCACTGTACATGCCACAAGGTCGTGCACATCGATATACACTTGATAATGCTACAGGGACAGGTGAGCACAGGTCAAACCCAAATGAAAAACCGGGTTCAACTCACATGCAATATATTCAAAATTACGACACGAGCACAAGGTCAAACCCGAGTTTTTGAAACTGGATTCAACTCAAGTGAAATTTCAAAAATCAACATGAAATGATCAAGAATCAGATCAGAGACCAAGTACAAGGCACAGTGCACCACTGACCAGAATACAAAGACAGGAAAACATGCATGCAACATGGTACAAAGCTCAAGTTCAATTCCAAAAGCAACCGGCAATGCATGAAACAGAGATCAAGCTTCAACCAAGTGAAAATGCTCAATGCACCAAGTACAGGTAACAGCATGGTACAATGCAAATACATGGAACAATACCAAAGTATGGAGTGTGCAAGTGCAAATGACCAGAGCTCAACATACATGAAGTAATGTAATGCCCAAAGACCAAGTCGAAGTCGGACTGTTCTTAACAATTCTAAGTATCTGACAACAATACGACAATGCAAACATGAAATGAACGCAACAACAAACTCAGTGAAGACCACAAGTAAATGAGACAACAGTAATGCAGTCAACAACATGAAGGCAACATGATCAAAAGTTCAGGTCAAACCAAACATCAAGGCTCAAACCACAAGTCACAAAAGTTCAAGTGAAGCAAGTACAGGTTAAACCAAAGCAGAGACTACAATATCAAGTGAAAGTGCAGATTAAACCCAAAGTGCAATTCGAATTGACAAAACAGTTTCAAGCTACAACTAGAATGAGGAAGTACAACAGAGAATAGCGTCAATACATAAAAGACTACAGAACATCAAGATGAATCAAAACAAGTTCGATCAATATCAATAACCAAAGTCACAGTGAAATCAACATCATCAGAGAAGATGGCCGAAGCAGTGGCAATCAACTAACGTAATTCACAGTAAAAGTCGAAAAATTAAAAGTGCAGAGATAACCAAGTCAAGAAATTCAAATGCGTATCTTTGAAAAAGTAAGAAAGTAAAACAGGAAAGTCGTTGCCGTATTACACAAGAAAAATCGAACGCTCTCTAGTTAAAGCCGTGAGTATCAAGTCGAGAAAAATATCAGGAAAGCGTGCCCATCAGGCAATCAAATAATTTAGGAAAGTATCGAATTGATACGAACAAATTCAAGGAATTCATCTCCTATAAATATCAATCATCATCGGCAAGTTAGAGCATCGAGTTCAATCAAGCATTTTAACCAGCAACGAAAGAAAAAATTACACACAGCAATTTAACGAACTCGGTCAACAAAGGAGCAGCGGCAAACGAGCGAAGCAACAAGAGAATCGATCATCAGAGAGCCGCGAATCATCACAGAAGTAGCGAGCAAGCCGACACTCAAACTAGAGAGTTGATCAGTATAGGCGTGCATCAAAATCCCTAATTTGATCAAAGAATCAAGCCCTAATTTCAGAGCAAGGCCCCCATTTTTTCACAAGCAAAAGAAAAAGGAACGGGCAAAAGAATAAAAGGGCCGGCCTAGTTTTATAAAAGGGGTTTTTGTTTTTATAAAGGGGGATTTAGTTTATAGGGTTTAATTTTTAAACGTAGTTTTATTTGAGCAAAAATTGTGGTTTCAAGTTTGTATTTTTATTTTTGCTCCTGCTTTTATTTTTGAAATCTGTTTTTCTTTTCGAGTCAAAGTATTGGTAAATCACCACCTAGGTTGTAGGTAGTGTCAGATTGTCTAGTTAGAATTAGTTCAGTGAGCAGGGTATGCGAGTTTGCAAAACTCTATAGGCGGGAGCAGAGTTTGCGAGTTTTCAAAACTCTATAGGCGGAGCAGGGGGTGCGAGTCTATTAGAGTGTTTGTAAGCGGGAGCAAGGGTTTGCGAGTCTGTTAGAGTGTTTGTAAGCGGGATACTGTTTAATTCTAATAGAAATCTGGGAATGCAGCAGTAGGCAGGGGTTGCCGAAGCTGGGTAAATTTTGTGTGTGATTTACTTTTCAACATATTTATTTCTGCAGTTTGTCTCTGTGTTTAAATCGAGAAAATTTGCCATTAACCCTATTCACCCCCCTCTAGGGTTAATCTAGATCCTACACGAACATCCTGGTTTTGTACAAATTCTCGAGTCCTGATTGAAGAGATATTCTGTAGGAAGAAGCTTGCAAAACTACTTCAAAATGGTTTTTCAAAATGATTTTCAAATCTACTTTTCAAAATGTTTTAGCCTTAAAAAATTATCTTTCAAGTGATTTTCAAAAAGGTACTTTAGGCTTAAAATATTCTTTGTTTTTGTTTTAATCTTGTTTTAAACTCCATTTTCAAAAACAAATTTTACATAGCTTTCTACATAGGGATGTCGACATCATGGGATACCCCATGTCGACATGGTGGCCGTCGAATTCAAAAGTTTCAATTTTCAAAAGAAGTATATATTCGTTTAAATCTCTTCACGAATGGTTATGACCGTTGGTGCTTTATAAATAGCCTTCACAAACAAATTTTTTAACCAACTAATTTCATATTTTCTTCACTTCTTCTTCTCTGCAAACCCATATTGTGACGATCCGGAATTTTTAGACATTTGAAATGGGAATATTTAATTAATTTTAAATATTCGAAAGTTAATTATTAACTTTAATTTCAAATATCAATATTTATTGAATAATTAATTATTAAATTTAATTATCGGGACTGAGTAAAAATATTGAATCTTGATTTTAAAGCTGGTTAAAAATAATTAGAAGACTTATTTAATTTATATTAATAATTCTGAAGATAATAGAAGATGTAAAAATTGAAATTAATAATGGTTTGTTCAGTTTTAAAATTTATATCGTTTAAATTGAATTTAAAAATAGCCTTCCGAGGCACGGTCTCGGAATTTGACGAAACCAGTTCCATTGGATCCGTAATAATGGACTATTATTGGATTTTAATTTTCGTAGTGTTTGGAGTTGTTGTGAGAGCATACGATATATAAACGCATTGAAATCTATATCGAAAATTAAATAATTACTGAACCCAAAGGCTATCTTCTCCATACGGTCGAAATAGGACTCAAAAATTTTTCCATTGCGCTCGGAATACGGGTAAAACCATATGAACGCCTAGCGGTACGCTTCGTTCGGAGTTCGGGATTTCACGAGTCGATCGGGTGAGATATTTTTTCTTTTTGTATTAAATAAAATATATTGACTTTCAACCATCCAACATCTCGTACATCCAGCCACCATTTTGTCTTCCCCGTACATCTGTATTCCTTTCATTTTAATTTCCCAAATAGAAGAGAAAAATAGCAGCCGCGTTCTCATCTCAAATCCCCCTTTTCTTTTTCCTTCCTCTATATGTTCTAAATCAAATTGGATCTCGATTTTTTAAATGGGAAGCTGGTCAACAGAAATTGGGGTTCGGGTAGAGTCAGGGGGAGGAGCACGACGAGTGCGGTCTTCGACTTGGGTTGCGAGATCAAGGTCATGTGGCGACGTCGTTTTGAGGGTGAGGTGACGCGATACTGGCGGTCGCGTATGAGGATGCTACGGTGGCGAGGAGGCGCGCTCGTTTGAGAGTGTTCGAGCTTTAGTTGCACGCAAGGAAGATATCGATCGACGAGGCCAGCTGGAGGGAGTCGATATGTGGAAGATGATCGAGATGGGGATCGTGGGGCTGCTCAACCACGTGCTTTTGGGAGGCAACGACTTGGTTGCAGGCGGTTGGAGGGAGGTTGTCTCTGTCGCGATGAGGGCATGGACGATCTCGATCTGAGGGTTGGTGGGTTCGTCGAAGGCAGCGAGGTATAGCTGACCTCATCTTTTCTTATTTATTTAATTTAATAAAGTAGATATACGTATACACCTACAGTTGGAGAAAGAATGTTTGCAGTAAGGACATGTTTTAATTCTGAAAATGAACATGTATATATAAAACAGAGGAAAAAAAATTATTTTTGACAACCTTGTTCAACTAGAAATTTTATATAAGAATTTTGAAGGCTGAAATATATTTTTTATAGTTAAGGTTTGAAAAAAAAATAGGAATTTCAATACTGGAAGTTTATAAAATATATATATATATATATATATATATATATATATATATATATATATATATATAGATCTCTTGATCTACAAATTATTTCCTAATAGCTTCGAAAGGAAGATAAATATATATAACACATTATGGAGTTTAAGTTTGTTTAATAAAGGGATTTAGTTTATTTTAGTTACTAAAGATTTCAGAGGAGAATTGGTTTAAATCAAATGGTAAGTTGGAATTAAATCTATTTAGTAGTGATTAATTGGTCTAATAAACCTGTTAAATTATATGACAAAAAAAAAATTTAAATTAAAAAAAAGGAACTCGTTTCAATTTAATTATTGATTAATTGAATCTATTCGATGTCAATTGATCATTCAATTATTTGAAATGTTAATAAAAATTATAAATTGTTATTCAAGGTCAAAATCTGAAAGAAAACAAGCTGGTTTGGTTGGAAAGCAAGCAACATCAAAGGTGAGTTAATCTCACTCAGTTTAAATTTAAATTTAAATGATTAAATTTAAATAATTATTTGAATGGTTGAAATTGATTGATTGATGTGCTATAGAATGATATATTCTGAAATTAGTAAATAATGCTGTGCTAACATTTGTGGATGCAGGGAAACAGGTTGGAGGGATCCAACTGGATTCCTCAAATTTATCAGATTATTTAATATTCTGTGTGATGAATAGTTGATATCCTGTGATTGTTTTATGGATAACTGGAATATTGGATAGTATGGTTGGATGGAATAACTCAGTTTAAAGAGTTACCAAAATCTATGGAATTGGATTTTTGAAAGGTAATAAAAGAGTAAAATTTTAAGTAAATAATTCTAGTAAATTGGAATAAATTGAATAATGAAGTGAAAATAAAATAAAATAGAGTGATTTATAAACTCTAACAAAATATGGAATATGAGGAAATTGAATTAACAAAGGAATAATAAATTCTGGAACTTAAGTGAATAAAAGTCATTATTGTAAATGTAAGGATTAAATTTAAAGGTAAAGAAAGGAAATTGAGGAATCTGAATTTGGTATTCTTCAGTTTAAAGATTTTAAAACATAAATTGGAAATTAAATCTAAAGTTAATAAATTTTGAAATAAATGAAGTAAGAGAATTTATTTCATGGTAAAGTAAATGGAAATCAATTGTAAAATTGATTTAGGTGTTGAAATTTAAATTTAAAGTGAAGAGAGATTTGGGACTTTATGACTGGGTTATAAAGTGAAATAAAATGTCGGTGGATATTTTATAAATTCAAGGTAAGAATTTATTAAAGGAATGGGTATTTGTTTAAAAATAAATGGTGATTTATTTTAAGAAATGGGAAACAGAAGAGGATTTCCCTGGATAGCCAAGTATGGTTTTCAAAAATATTTAAAGTTTTTAAGATCGTTTTAAAAAGCAGGTTTTGGAAAGTTTATTATTTCTAAATCTAAATTTTTAAAGCAAGTATATTTTTCTAAATCTATTATTGAAATAACTATATAAAGTAACTTGGTATTGAGTTTAAAAGAGGAAATTTAGTTTATATTTTATAAATTGTCTTATACAAAATATTTTGTTAGTATATTTATTTTAATAAAATATTTAAGTTATAATTTTAAAAGTTATAAGTATATTTTAAAAAAAAACATGTTTTTAAATTATTTTAAGCTTAAGTGTTTGTACTTGGCGTTCCAATGGAAATAATAATTGGGAATGTACCCTGGGAAAGGAAAACGGGTTTTGAAACTATTTTCAAAAGGGGTTGAAATTGGAAATATATATCTTGGGAAGATATTTTGAGGTTAATAAATAATTTGGGAAATTAGTTATTGTGTGATGGATGTTGTGAATATTAATTGATAGTTAAATAACCGACTATCAATATTGGCCAATTGCGTTGATCGTTTCGAAGAGACCGGGATCGAGATTTATTTCTCGAAAACCACTTCGATCCGGTTCGTACGATTCGTGTAAACGATTTCGGAGTCGAAGATGGAACAGTAAAGTGCAAGGGCTAGTCGCTACTAATCCTGAGGATATTTCCAAAATGGATGTAGTAGGAATAGTGCCTTCGGTTCCGTTCGAACCCGGGACGGACTTGTATGGACGAATGCTTGCGAAACATCGTCGGGTGGACGATGGGCATTCTAAGTGAAACGTGCTAAAAGGTAACGCTTAGCCTCAAGCCTCATCAAATGGGAATGACTGAAAATCAGGGGATATGCAGCAAGGTTAGGTGGGTCATGCCCAAGCAGGACAAGATATTTCCCCTGTCTAGATGTCCCTTTTTATATATTTCGGCTTAGTGGGTGGTTGGTCGCGCCAACCACGGGGTTTATCTTGTTCGGGACTGTTCAGTAAGGAATGGTTCCGGCCTTGTGTTGCAGGGGATGAAGGGAGTAATCCGCGGTACGGTGATCTAGACCCCGTACTGTGACAGGTGGTACCCCAGTGCCTAGTCATTGTTGGAAATCCATTTTCCCTACGAGCCTTGTACGAGTTTTGTTTGTATTACCCACTCTGTGGCTAGTAGCTGGAATTTAATCATGTAACAATTTCGGCTATTTTATAAGTATTTGTATATTGACCCTATTATAATATCAGAGGATTTCTATAAAAATTGTTTTAGCTATCGTAAGGTAAAAACCCGACATGTTTATTTGTGGCGTGGTCTTACGAGATGCTTTTGTTTTCAAAGGATTTTTGAAACTTTAATAATCAATTGGGTGTGATTTTCTCACGCTGGTATTCCAGACTGACTCGGGTGTTATTTAACTGTAATGCTCGGGTCAGACCGAGTATTATAGGATACGGGATATGTTGCTGTGGAGCTCAGGAGACGAGCTGGATGACGATACGTACAGTCGTACTTGTTATATATATTCCGCTGTTTGAGTTGTTGTGTATTCATTGTATGATATTGATGTGAGCTGTGACTGATGTACTCTGATGATGTAATATATGTAAACAGATATATTTGATTTTAAGAAAAATTATTTACTACATATTATACTTTATTCCGCTGCGATGGTTAGATTCTGATGTTGATTTTGTTTTCTCTTCTTCTACCTCTTCTTCTTAAACCCTAATGGTTCGTATTTCTGTGCAACTTGAGTTGTTTGTTGTAGAATAGTGTAGACTCAAGGGGTACGGATTTGCGGGTCGTTACAGTTGGTATCAGAGCTTAGGTTGGCGACAACCTAGGCTTTGGTGGGAATTATTCATGTAGAGTCCGTAGTACTCTATAATGAGTATGAGCGTATTAATAGATATGAGCGCGTATTTGTTAGTGAATATAAAATGATTTTTTATATTGTGTTGATCGGTTTATTGAGTGGTTTATGGATTCTGGTCAATACGAGTAATTAACGTTATTGATAGGGATCTCTAAACACTTGAATAGAACAATTCGACACAGTATTGTTTTAAAATAGGGTAAATGAAATAATTTTACCCAAATTATTTTTGTATATAAAAGATATAATTTTTGTAATGTATTATAGTATAGGGATGCTTGATTGTTAAGGAATGATAATATTAAATTATTAACACCATTGTTTACAAATTGAATAAGAAATTGAAAACTTATAATCAAAGTTGAAGAATAAATTTATATAACAAATGGAATTTGAAATTTTGAAATTGAAATGAGATAAAATTCCAGAGAATGTTTGAATATAGATTTAAAGGAATTGCAATTTGGAATTTTTGGGAAAAAATTAAATTCCTTTGGATTTGGAAATGGTTTTCAAAGTTTTGGGAAAAATAATAGTGGTATTACTTCGAGAATATTTTTGAATTGGAATTGAATATAGAGAGATTTGAAATTTTAAAATAGTTGAAATGTTTTAAAGAAATAAAAGCACTAAACTCTCTGTAGTCGCTGGAAAATAATTCCGATGATGATCGCGACATCATCGGTGTTCATTTTCGAGTTTCCAAGAGAGGGATTGCTACCTGAATGATTTTGGATTAGTGTTTATTTGCAAGAAGTTGAATTTGGTTTGGAAATGCAAAGGATTTTGGATGTAGTTGGTTTCGAAAGTAATTTTGAAATTTTGGGAAATTGTTTAAACTCTGGAATAGTATTTAATGTTTATGGAGTAATAAAAATATACTAGACTAAATAAATGTAACAGAGAAAGTATCGAATTGGAATAAATAAGTTTCGACAACTTATAAACGAATTGAACAGTATTGAAATAAAAATTCCTGGATATAAGTAAAAATGTGAATGAGATTGATTGTGGACAGATGGAAGTGTGAAAATAAATAAAATGTGACCTATAAAATTTAGAAATGAGATTAATAAGCCAAAATAAAATAGTTCTGAATTTGGAAAGTGAATGAAAATCCAAAACTTAACTTATAAAATAAATAGGTTAAACTCCAGTAAAATAGATAAAGAAACTTTGAAATAAAAATCAAATATTGATTTAATGTATGTTGAATATCAAATTTTGTGGTGACAAATGTTGAGTTTGTAAATGAATTATGGGATGAATATTCGATGTAAATAATATGGAATGTTCCAAGATTAATTAATGGAATATGGAAATGGAACTCGAATTGTTTAAATAAAAATTTGAGTTGCGGATAAATGATAAAATTTGAAAGAGATGTTGAGTTATTAATAGAAATTCAACTTGAAATTGTAAGTGAATTAAATTTGAATTGAAGTTGAATGGAATTGAATTAATATAAAAATGATTTGTATTGCCAATAAAAATCCAGGTAGGGATAAATTGGAAATGGCCTCATTATAAAATGAAAGGAATTCCTAAATGAATTATTGAATGTGAATTGGAATTCATATTGATTCAATGAAATATACTAATTTAATTTAAGCGAATGGAGCTAACAATGAAATTGGAAATGAGCTCGAGTAACATATAAATTCAACTTAGACCAACGATGAATTAAAAATAATTGGGAGTATCGTCCAACAAAATGAAATTGGGTTATAACAGTGATGGTTGGAATTTGTGAATCAATTCCAAGTAGGTTGAAATAGGATGGAAAAGACCTTGTTATTAATAAAATCAAAATTCTATGAATGAATAGAAATTGACTAAAAATTGATTTTTGAAATCGGTTGAATTATAAATGGTTTATAATAAAACCTGTTTGGTAAGTGGAATGAAACTAGTAATTAAGTTGAGTAACTCAAGTTATATTAACAAGAGCTTGGCTTCGAATAAAATGGGAATTCATTGAATAAAATTTTATGAGTTGATAGAAGTGAAATAAAATTTATTTTGAATCACTTGGAATAAAAATAAACTCGTTTGGATTCAAATGAATTGGAAGTAGGCAATGAAGTGTAAATCATTTAATTGGAATGTAAAATGAATTAAATGAAATGGTATTGGAATGGATGGGAAGCATTCAAAATAAATGTCGAAATGTTTCACATGTGCTTGTGGAAGTATATGATATGCATCGTTTATGAAACCCATGTTTTAATTATTTATATTTAAGTGAAATGCTATAAATTTGTGTAATTGTCACTTACATATTTATATTGAGTAAGTACAGGTTCAGGGAAGCCGTTTGGCTGGATTTGATTGCGCAATTTGCTAAAATAAATCGCCGCTTGCTTAAAAATGCTAAAATTAGGTACGCCTACGCAATACAAATAGGAAATATGAACTGTTTTTCTGTTTTCCGACCGTGTGGGTCGATGTATATTGATTTCCGGCCTGAGGCCGATGTATATATGTTTTTGTGCATCCTGCGATATCCCAGATGTCCCTCCGTACAAAGGAGACTCTGCCAAAATTTTCCGTAAATTTTGGGAGTTAGAAATTTTTTGAAATTCTCGAAAATTTTCATTAACGGCAAATGATCTAAATTTGCTAAGCAAATAAAATTGAAATTGGATATTGAGATCTAATTGGAATGTAAATGTAAAGAGAATGAAATTGAAGAAACTAAAGAAGTAAAGTTTGCAAATAAACTTTAATTGAGATTTAAATTAATTAGTAAGTGCAACTAATACAATATTCAAAGTGGAAACCAAAATTTAAACTTAAATGAAATTGTAAAGGCAAAGAGAATGGTAATGGAAATAAACTTCAATAGTAAAATGAAGATTTATATAAGAATTATATACAATATTCAAATTAAACTTAAGGAATGGAAAATGAAATTCTTAAGTAAATTTGGTATTGGGAAAAATTATCCCAAGAGAATAATTGAATGGAAATTTACTGAAGGTTAAAGTGATAGCTGGGAATGTAAATAAAAAAGTGAATTGGAGTAGCTAAAAATAAATTGGGCTAATTACGTAAGGTGTACGTATATTATTTATTCGCATAGCTATATTGATCCAGAATTCGAGCATAGATTTTCGAGATAGTTATATCGATCCGAGTTAGGATTTTTCACTCGATTTTCGACGGCGAACCTGGATATGGATTGTTGATTGATTCTGGAAATTCTCTATCATAGTTTGACTATGCAAGGAGAATGACGGTTTTTGATCAAGAAACCAGATCTGAGTCCGCACTAGGAAGTCGGGTGGACGATACTAGTTCGGAAGTGAATTTGTGTGATCGAGTGAACGATCGGATTTGGTAATTGCATACGAATAATATGTGTGCATCGTATGGGATTAAATAAAGCAAATATTGAAATTTGTGTAAAAGTAATGCAAAATGATTTTGAATGTTGTGGATGGACATTATTATTATAACAGGATATACAGGTGTTTTTAAAGCAGAAGGAAATTGATGTTTGATTTCAGAAGATAAAATTTAAATGGCCCGACAAAAAGGTATGTATTTGAATTTCTATATGAAATTTGATTGGGTTTTTGGATTGAGCCACTTGGCTTTTGTTTTCTTTTTGGATTTGGGAGGCCGTAGAGCCATTTTTGTAGTAGTACCGAGCTAGCCGCGCAAAGGAGACGCCGGCGAAATTTTTTGAAAATTTAGAGAGTTAGAAAAATTTTGAGAAAATTTTGATAATTTAAAATTTGAATTCAAATTTAAGATTTGAATTGATAAGTAAGTATGTAATATGGTTTAAGGGTTATGGATAAGTTTAAAAGGCTAGGATAGAGTTAGAGTGTCTTCGATAAAAAGATTTGTTTGCTAAGTTGTTAAAAATTGTTTGGTTTGAGGAAATAGTTAATGGGTTATGGATCAGTCTTCCAACTAGTAATTTCGGGGACGAAATTCTTTTAAGGGGGGAGGAATGTGACGATCCGGAATTTTTAGACATTTGAAATGGGAATATTTAATTAATTTTAAATATTCGAAAGTTAATTATTAACTTTAATTTCAAATATCAATATTTATTGAATAATTAATTATTAAATTTAATTATCGGGACTGAGTAAAAATATTGAATCTTGATTTTAAAGCTGGTTAAAAATAATTAGAAGACTTATTTAATTTATATTAATAATTATGAAGATAATAGAAGATGTAAAAATTGAAATTAATAATGGTTTGTTCAGTTTTAAAATTTATATCGTTTAAATTGAATTTAAAAATAGCCTTCCGAGGCACGGTCTCGGAATTTGACGAAACCAGTTCCATTGGATCCGTAATAATGGACTATTATCGGATTTTAATTTTCGTAGTGTTTGGAGTTGTTGTGAGAGCATACGATATATAAACGCATTGAAATCTATATCGAAAATTAAATAATTACTGAACCCAAAGGCTATCTTCTCCATACGGTCGAAATAGGACTCAAAACTTTTTCCATTGCGCTCGGAATACGGGTAAAACCATATGAACGCCTAGCGGTACGCTTCGTTCGGAGTTCGGGATTTCACGAGTCGATCGGGTGAGATATTTTTTCTTTTTGTATTAAATAAAATATATTGACTTTCAACCATCCAACATCTCGTACATCCAGCCACCATTTTGTCTTCCCCGTACATCTGTATTCCTTTCATTTTAATTTCCCAAATAGAAGAGAAAAATAGCAGCCGCGTTCTCATCTCAAATCCCCCTTTTCTTTTTCCTTCCTCTATATGTTCTAAATCAAATTGGATCTCGATTTTTTAAATGGGAAGCTGGTCAACAGAAATTGGGGTTCGGGTAGAGTCAGGGGGAGGAGCACGACGAGTGCGGTCTTCGACTTGGGTTGCGAGATCAAGGTCATGTGGCGACGTCGTTTTGAGGGTGAGGTGACGCGATACTGGCGGTCGCGTATGAGGATGCTACGGTGGCGAGGAGGCGCGCTCGTTTGAGAGTGTTCGAGCTTTAGTTGCACGCAAGGAAGATATCGATCGACGAGGCCAGCTGGAGGGAGTCGATATGTGGAAGATGATCGAGATGGGGATCGTGGGGCTGCTCAACCACGTGCTTTTGGGAGGCAACGACTTGGTTGCAGGCGGTTGGAGGGAGGTTGTCTCTGTCGCGATGAGGGCATGGACGATCTCGATCTGAGGGTTGGTGGGTTCGTCGAAGGCAGCGAGGTATAGCTGACCTCATCTTTTCTTATTTATTTAATTTAATAAAGTAGATATACGTATACACCTACAGTTGGAGAAAGAATGTTTGCAGTAAGGACATGTTTTAATTCTGAAAATGAACATGTATATATAAAACAGAGGAAAAAAAATTATTTTTGACAACCTTGTTCAACTAGAAATTTTATATAAGAATTTTGAAGGCTGAAATATATTTTTTATAGTTAAGGTTTGAAAAAAAAATAGGAATTTCAATACTGGAAGTTTATAAAATATATATATATATATAGATCTCTTGATCTACAAATTATTTCCTAATAGCTTCGAAAGGAAGATAAATATATATAACACATTATGGAGTTTAAGTTTGTTTAATAAAGGGATTTAGTTTATTTTAGTTACTAAAGATTTCAGAGGAGAATTGGTTTAAATCAAATGGTAAGTTGGAATTAAATCTATTTAGTAGTGATTAATTGGTCTAATAAACCTGTTAAATTATATGACAAAAAAAAAATTTAAATTAAAAAAAAAGGAACTCGTTTCAATTTAATTATTGATTAATTGAATCTATTCGATGTCAATTGATCATTCAATTATTGAAATGTTAATAAAAATTATAAATTGTTATTCAAGGTCAAAATCTGAAAGAAAACAAGCTGGTTTGGTTGGAAAGCAAGCAACATCAAAGGTGAGTTAATCTCACTCAGTTTAAATTTAAATTTAAATGATTAAATTTAAATAATTATTTGAATGGTTGAAATTGATTGATTGATGTGCTATAGAATGATATATTCTGAAATTAGTAAATAATGCTGTGCTAACATTTGTGGATGCAGGGAAACAGGTTGGAGGGATCCAACTGGATTCCTCAAATTTATCAGATTATTTAATATTCTGTGTGATGAATAGTTGATATCCTGTGATTGTTTTATGGATAACTGGAATATTGGATAGTATGGTTGGATGGAATAACTCAGTTTAAAGAGTTACCAAAATCTATGGAATTGGATTTTTGAAAGGTAATAAAAGAGTAAAATTTTAAGTAAATAATTCTAGTAAATTGGAATAAATTGAATAATGAAGTGAAAATAAAATAAAATAGAGTGATTTATAAACTCTAACAAAATATGGAATATGAGGAAATTGAATTAACAAAGGAATAATAAATTCTGGAACTTAAGTGAATAAAAGTCATTATTGTAAATGTAAGGATTAAATTTAAAGGTAAAGAAAGGAAATTGAGGAATCTGAATTTGGTATTCTTCAGTTTAAAGATTTTAAAACATAAATTGGAAATTAAATCTAAAGTTAATAAATTTTGAAATAAATGAAGTAAGAGAATTTATTTCATGGTAAAGTAAATGGAAATCAATTGTAAAATTGATTTAGGTGTTGAAATTTAAATTTAAAGTGAAGAGAGATTTGGGACTTTATGACTGGGTTATAAAGTGAAATAAAATGTCGGTGGATATTTTATAAATTCAAGGTAAGAATTTATTAAAGGAATGGGTATTTGTTTAAAAATAAATGGTGATTTATTTTAAGAAATGGGAAACAGAAGAGGATTTCCCTGGATAGCCAAGTATGGTTTTCAAAAATATTTAAAGCTTTTAAGATCGTTTTAAAAAGCAGGTTTTGGAAAGTTTATTATTTCTAAATCTA
This sequence comes from Allium cepa, assembly GCA_030765085.1. Classification (NCBI taxonomy): domain Eukaryota; kingdom Viridiplantae; phylum Streptophyta; class Magnoliopsida; order Asparagales; family Amaryllidaceae; genus Allium; species Allium cepa. The sequence continues at coordinate 290,406,335 of CM060934.1, forward strand.
AATTTTTAAAGCAAGCATATTTTTCTAAATCTATTATTGAAATAACTATATAAAGTAACTTGGTATTGAGTTTAAAAGAGGAAATTTAGTTTATATTTTATAAATTGTCTTATACAAAATATTTTGTTAGTATATTTATTTTAATAAAATATTTAAGTTATAATTTTAAAAGTTATAAGTATATTTTAAAAAAAACATGTTTTTAAATTATTTTAAGCTTAAGTGTTTGTACTTGGCGTTCCAATGGAAATAATAATTGGGAATGTACCCTGGGAAAGGAAAACGGGTTTTGAAACTATTTTCAAAAGGGGTTGAAATTGGAAATATATATCTTGGGAAGATATTTTGAGGTTAATAAATAATTTGGGAAATTAGTTATTGTGTGATGGATGTTGTGAATATTAATTGATAGTTAAATAACCGACTATCAATATTGGCCAATTGCGTTGATCGTTTCGAAGAGACCGGGATCGAGATTTATTTCTCGAAAACCACTTCGATCCGGTTTGTACGATTCGTGTAAACGATTTCGGAGTCGAAGATGGAACAGTAAAGTGCAAGGGCTAGTCGCTACTAATCCTGAGGATATTTCCAAAATGGATGTAGTAGGAATAGTGCCTTCGGTTCCGTTCGAACCCGGGACGGACTTGTATGGACGAATGCTTGCGAAACATCGTCGGGTGGACGATGGGCATTCTAAGTGAAACGTGCTAAAAGGTAACGCTTAGCCTCAAGCCTCATCAAATGGGAATGACTGAAAATCAGGGGATATGCAGCAAGGTTAGGTGGGTCATGCCCAAGCAGGACAAGATATTTCCCCTGTCTAGATGTCCCTTTTTATATATTTCGGCTTAGTGGGTGGTTGGTCGCGCCAACCACGGGGTTTATCTTGTTCGGGACTGTTCAGTAAGGAATGGTTCCGGCCTTGTGTTGCAGGGGATGAAGGGAGTAATCCGCGGTACGGTGATCTAGACCCCGTACTGTGACAGGTGGTACCCCAGTGCCTAGTCATTGTTGGAAATCCATTTTCCCTACGAGCCTTGTACGAGTTTTGTTTGTATTACCCACTCTGTGGCTAGTAGCTGGAATTTAATCATGTAACAATTTCGGCTATTTTATAAGTATTTGTATATTGACCCTATTATAATATCAGAGGATTTCTATAAAAATTGTTTTAGCTATCGTAAGGTAAAAACCCGACATGTTTATTTGTGGCGTGGTCTTACGAGATGCTTTTGTTTTCAAAGGATTTTTGAAACTTTAATAATCAATTGGGTGTGATTTTCTCACGCTGGTATTCCAGACTGACTCGGGTGTTATTTAACTGTAATGCTCGGGTCAGACCGAGTATTATAGGATACAGGATATGTTGCTGTGGAGCTCAGGAGACGAGCTGGATGACGATACGTACAGTCGTACTTGTTATATATATTCCGCTGTTTGAGTTGTTGTGTATTCATTGTATGATATTGATGTGAGCTGTGACTGATGTACTCTGATGATGTAATATATGTAAACAGATATATTTGATTTTAAGAAAAATTATTTACTACCTATTATACTTTATTCCGCTGCGATGGTTAGATTCTGATGTTGATTTTGTTTTCTCTTCTTCTACCTCTTCTTCTTAAACCCTAATGGTTCGTATTTCTGTGCAACTTGAGTTGTTTGTTGTAGAATAGTGTAGACTCAAGGGGTACGGATTTGCGGGTCGTTACACATATTCTAAAATCTTCATATTTTTAAGGTCGTGCCGAAATTCAGCCGAATTCTCAAGTGAATCAAATTTGAATCTCATTCTTGTTTGATTCGCTGTCCTCTCTCAAGGATGAAAGTGATATTCAGAGTTATATGATCAATTTGTAATCAAAAGTTTATCGAGTCTCTCTATAAGGTGTGGTTGTGCTCGGAAATCAATTGGGTAATCTTGTGGCCCGTAAATCGAGAGTGTTCCCCAAACTCGTGAGACAAGAGGGTACCTCAAGGCCTTTAGAAATTGAGGAATGTAATCTTGACATTGGTATAATAAAAATATATATGAGGTGGTTTGCCGTGGTATAGGAAGGGTAACTCCGAACCAGTGTAAAATCCGGTGTGTTCTTTCCCTTTACTGCTTTTTATTTACTTTCTGCATCCGTGTTTGATTCTGTGATTGTTCTGTAATTAAATTTTGCATTTGTTTGTGTCATAACTTTAAATTAGTTCATATAAGTCTTAGAATCCATTAAACACCATTCACCTTCCCTCTAGTGTTAAATTAGCCTTAAGATCCTTAATTCGCTGTCCCTTTCATTTGTAACAATATAAATGTTTTATTATTGCATTATTATTAGTAGCATTATTAATACCATGAATGTCTTCATAACAATATAAATCTATTATCGCCTTATCAGTAGTAGTACTATATATATATATTTTGAAAATGGGTTAATTTATTACTGATTGGGCTTTGCGGCCCATAGCAGAATACATAGCTTTAACTTGAATTTACAATAAAAGTTAGGCCCACAAACATCAAGACAACCTATCTCCCACAACTCAAACACTCCAAATTCGATTTTCCTTCTATGGCGGCTGCCAGTTCCCTAATTGAATTTGTTCGCTCGATTCCATCTTCCTTAACTTCACCAGTAGTTGTTTTTCTTGTTCCGATGCAGTGGTAAGTATTTTCTTGGAGATTCTTCCGCTGATAATACTAATCTCTCTGTTGATTTTATTTGTGAGAGCTAATGTGTTTTTTTTTTCAAATGCCCTACAGTTTCGCTTCTTCCAGATGAACCACAGAGTAGTTGTGAGTCTAATTTTGCCAACCTCCTTCATCAACTTCGAGAGGTTACTCCTATCGTTCAGGTATTCCACTTCTTCTGTTAAGCTTCTCCCAGAATTGTTGAGCTGAAGTCTAGTTTTTTGTGTGTTCCAAATTATGCTTGAGTAATCACAGTTAAAAAATAAACGGTCGTGTGTTTCTTCATCCCTGCAGCAAAGATAACATGTTGTGTCTTCCAATATACTCCATTTTTTTAGTCTATCTTTGGTGGGTAGTTTACCCAGAATCGCCTTGTAAAGTGCATGCGCCATTTTGGGGTTATTTGATTTGCTCCAGATTACTTTAAACCATTTTACCTCTGAGCATTTTCTTCTTGATCTTCCCAAATTTCCTTAAACTTGAATTGATTGCTTGCACTTGCCTTCCATATCCATTTATCTTCAAATTCTTCTCTATGTATATATTTATGTCGAACTTCATCCTGATAATTGAGGGTTAATAAATTGTTGGTGCATTTCCATTCTCCATTCTCCACAATGTCGGCTACCTTCCAATTAGGTGATCCATAAGCTGAGAAAAGCATCCCAACCTAGTCTGTCTATAAAACTTTTAGAATTGAGCCAAGGGTCCCTCCAGATATCAGTATTTCTTCCATTAGCAATCATTCTATCTAAATTCCTTTGGAGTTCTTCTCTGATCTTAAGAATATTTTTCCAAGTCACTGAGGCATTGTTGTCCGTTTTGATAGTCCAAAAATTTTCTTTCAGGTATCTAGATCTCATCCATGTTGCCCACAAGTTATTTGATGTTAGCACATTCCAGGCTAATTTAAGGCCGTATACTTTTTTGAGTTCATAAAGATTTTTCAGTCCAACTCCCCCCTCTCCAGATAAAATCAGCACATGCTGAGTTGATTTTTGCAATAGAACAATCTGGGATTTGAAAAGATTGTAACCAGAATCTGACTTTAGAAGTTACAGCTGTGTGTACTAACTCCACTCTGTCTGCAAAAGATAAAAGCTTTGACCTCCATCCTTGTAATTTGTCTCTGATATCATATATAAGTTTGCCATATTCTGTATCAGTGATATTGTTAGTAGATAGTGGTACCTCCAAATATTTGACTGGGAGATTCCCCTCAGTAAAACCCACCCTGTCTAGCAAAACCTGCTTGTTTAAGCAGTGTTTGTTAAAATTGCATTTAGTCTTTAATTCATTCAGTTTAAGCCCCGCATAGTATTCTAGTTCTTTAACAATTGATTTGATTTTTCCTATTGACTTCAAGTTGCCTTTGACCACCACCAGCAGGTCATCTGCATACATTAGATGTGTAACACATGGGGGGTTATTATATACCGGCTGAACAAGTCCCTATATATTTGCCAATTCCATTTGTAAAGTAAACCATTCCATAGCTACTGCAAATAAGTATGGGGAAAGAGGGTCACCCTGTCTAATTCCACGATTGCTCTGTATGTAACTTGTAGGAGTACCATTGATCATTATAGAAAATGTTGGTGTGTCTAGGCAGTATTTTATCAATTTTAATAGCTTCATTGGGACCCCCATGGATTCTAGAATATGTATGATGAAGTTTCTGTTAACCTTATCATAGGCCTTTTGTAAATCCACTTTGATGCAGATTTTGTCAGCTCCTTGTTTATTGAAATTGCTGATCAATTCATGCGCCATCAGAGAATTTTCTGAAATGAGTCTACCCTTGATGAATGCACTTTGACATTGTGATATTAAGTCTGGGAGTACTTTGTTCAACCTTTTGCAGATAATTTTTACTAAGGATTTTGTAGGTGACATTACAGCAAGCTATAGGCATGTACTCTTCAATTCTCTTCGGTTTCTTAGTTTTAGGAATGAGAGATATGAAAGTATGATTGATTTCTTGAATGAACTCACCATTTTCAAATACTTCATTATATGCCTTTAACATGTATTCTTTCAGGTTTATCCAATACAGTTTGAAGAAGGCTGCCCCCATTCCATCAGGTCCCGGGGAGGAGTCGCTGTGGATGGAGGAGACATCATCCCTCAGTTCCCCTTCCAAGATCGGAGCTGTCAGCATGTTGGTTCCTTCAGCGGAAATTTTCCTTCTGCAGATGACATGAGGTAACTGATTATTATTATCACCATTATATAAACTTGAGAAATAAGTAATTTCTTGATCTTCTATGTCCTTTATATGTCTTGATGCATCACCATGTTCATATATATATATATATATATATATATATATATAAGGGTGGGGGAATCAATAACCAACATAGACGATGAGAAAAAAGTGGAAGAAATGAAAGAAAATGTATTAGTAGTAAGAAGAGAGGAAAAAATAAGTTACTTTGGCTTTATAGTGTTTTAAATAGGGCTGTCAATGAATACCCGAAAAATTTAAAATTCATCTCCATCCGTATCTGAAAAGCGGATAAATATCTTATGTCTCAAAAAATGGATGTGGATGCGAATACGAAGGCATTCACATTCGAAAATTATCTGTTCGGTTTTTTTTCAAGATAATTGTTCAAATTATGTGTATTTTAGTATAATGAAAGATATTTATTTATTATTTTATTAAGTTAGAAGTTTGTGCACACCAAATGCATATTAACCGCTCAAAACAATTTATTATCGTCATATTTTTTTATTTTTAACACTTTAATAATCAATGAGACTGAAACGAGTTTATATTAAACTAAAAAATTTCATTTTTATCTCTTGATTTATCGGTCATTAGCGGATAAGATAATTACCCGATAACCGTCCGTATCCAGGGATGCGAATATCCGATATCTAAAAATGATTTCGAATGTGGATACAGATATGACATTACCATATGTGGAAGTATCCGTTGATAGCCCTAGTTTTAAATATAAGCTTACAATAAAGAAAATTTTTCCAATGGTCATTTTGAATATATTTATCATCGTTTAAGTTGTACAAACGCACAATAGTGGAAAGCCAACTAGGTTGATGCTATATAATGTTTAGAAAAAATGATTTGTTGCAGATTTTTTGCTGATAAGATCTAAACAAACAATGAATATACTAGCATAACCTCATTGTTTGTACACAAGTTCCCCTTCAAAGTCATCTACAATATATGAAAAGATGAATGGACACTCCTGCATGGTATCATCAGGGAATTAAAATGAATATAAACAAATAATCTTTTAAACGCTAATATATTTTTTGTTTTTAACTTCATGTTAGGTTCGATATGGTTATAAACTTATATTTATGCAGTACATGAATGTCCATACAACCTAAATTATTGGAAAAACATTTTGATCTCACATTATTTTGACATTCGAAATATTTATAAGAGCGTCTCAAACGGTCAAGTATGTTTCATTTCGAAAATGCTTATAAGATGTAGTTAATACTTGCTACTTCTTTAGTAGATTATTAACTACGTGACTTACCCGAGTTTATTAGCGCCGCTTTGCAACATGTTGAACATCCTTCCATTTATCACAATCCTACTTTATTTCAAAATAAGAGAGAAAATCATAAGAGATTTGTGATTAATTTTAAGATGATCGGGGGAAAATGTATAAAATTTGAATAAGCATGTAGCTCAAAAGATTCATCCGTCATAAGGATTTCATATGAAAAGAAACCATCTTAAAATGTCATGATTTATTGTATGTTATAACGCATATATTTTTGATGTATGCAAATATTTGATTATCTTTCTATTTTTAGTTAAAGAAATGTTTTACCACCATGAGATGCAAAATACTCGAACATACTTACGTTGAAAAAATATATACTAATGTCAAAATCGGTGCTAAAAACTTTGACATGGATATCCATAAGAAAAATAGTATGAAAATTTTAGGTAACCATACCATTAGTGCATTCAAACTTTTGAAGTTCGTAAATAAATTTCAAAATTCGAACTATCCAAGCAAATCATTCGATCAAAAAGAAACAAGTTGCAACGATTAAGAATTTCTGTCATTTAAATTTGGAGCATTTAATTGACTTTAAATAGTGAAAAGTTAATTTTGTAACTTGAATGTTAAATGTAATGGTTTATTTGACAATTGAATGGTTAATTTTGAATATATCGAAATATTTAAAATAATTGAATCTTGAAGTTAAAATGAATAAAAATGATCACAGAAGCCGATTTAAATTCTATTTAAACAATAATGAAGATAGTAAACTTTTAAATTTGGATTTAAAAGCGATTAAACTGATTTTGGAAATGACTCGTTCTAATTAATGTGTAAAAATAGCTTTATGAGCACTGTCTCGATTTTCAAAACAACTAGTTTCGTTGGATCTGTAATAGTAAATTGTTGTATGTCATCAAATTTCATGGCTATCGGACGTATCGTTTGGTCTTGCGGGCTTGAAACATGTAGAGATTAATTAAAGGAATTTAAATTAATATAATTCGATTTGAAAAGTTAACTTTATACATGATAGGATTGACTTCCGATATGTATTCCATTGTATTCCAAATAGGGATATAACATATAGGATGTCAGGCGACACGCTTCGTTGGAGTTCGAAATTTTAGCTAGTGAATAGTGCTGTGAAAATTTTCTATATAAGGGCTTGAAAATTTTCATTTTTGCAAAAACCCTAACAAGCTTCAATAGTCATTAAATTATGCCTCCTCCTACGGCCATGGTTCATTGGAGCTACTCCGTCCACTTTCAAGCCTCGACCCCAACTAACAAAACATAAAGCTCGATGAAACATAGAGGATCAATGGTTGGATCATCGATCGAAGGTTCTAGTGGGCGTGCATTTGGGTCGAGCGTCGCGTTTTTGGAAGTTTGATTTCGAGCTTTGGGAAGGCGACGGCTAGGCAAGGCGGCAGGGCAGGCAAGGCATGGCTCGACGCGTATGCATGGCGGCGGTAGGCGAGGCGGCAACGTTCTTGGTTGCGCGATCGTTTTAATATATAAAAGAGGACGTGCCTGGAATCGTGTACGAGAAGAGGGAGAGTGGAAAGACGATTAATTTAATTAATTTATGTCAATTTTATTTAATTATCTCATACGTTCGTTAATTCATAACTCGTTCATACGAGATTGGTTTCGGGCGCGACAAGTTGCGTTACGATTGTATCAGTGAGTACAACATTATGAGGTTGGATTAGATGGATTCGAAGTTAATAGAAATTTGGGTTAAAATTAAACGTCCTTTCAATTTTAATTTTAACCAAAATGCTTTGGCGACAATTAGGATTTAATCTCAACTTTTTGGTTAACCGTAATATTATATAGTCAATATAATTATTTATTGGATGCGTGGATATTTTATTGTTGACCCTTTGGATAATTTACTAAATTAGATTGTTCAGTTGGATGTTTCCGCACATCGAAGTGGATGAGACCCTATTGTGTTCCCGTGTAAGAGCGGATGACCCTTCGTATATGAATCCCACCTCGAAGCGGTTAATTTTTATATTATTTGATTATATGTTGTACATGATGCAGAGCACGGGTGGGAGGGATCCAACGGTATTCCTCACACTGTTGATTTTACTTTTCATATATTTTGATAAATGATGTATTGGATGTCATATTTGATGACATGAGTTGTTTTGCTTATTTAGTGTTATGGTAGTACCGAGCCATATTTTTAGTATTTTGAAATACTATAAAATAGTGATTTTGAATTGAAATGATTTTCAAAGTGATTTTGGAAGTATATATGTTTTAGCAATTTTTAAATTATCAAAAGGAATGGATTTATTTTTAAAAAAATAATAAGTATGATTTTTGAGGATATAAAAGTATAGTTTTGTGAAATATTTTTAAATAGAGATTTTGAATAAGTTTATATAAAGGATTTAAAGTGATATTTTATAAATAATGAAATAGATTTATAATCGAAATTAATAACTATTTTGTAAGTGGGTTTGAAATTTATTTGGTAAATGGATTTACAAATGGATTTTATAAATAAATTTGATTTATAAAGGAATGGATTTATAAACGGTTTTATAAATAAAATTTGATTTATAAAGGAATGGATTTATAATTGGGCTTTGATAGCAAAATGAGTTTTATAAGGAAACGTTTGCCATACATCCATGATAACTTTCATAATTCACTAAAAATCCTTTAGATACAAAACATATAAATTTCATCTTTATTTTTAAACGCGGCCTACTTTTTTTCCCAAACTACCCTTAAATATCATCCTAAAACCTCGAATCCACACTTTTTATTATCGTTCGACCTTTATTCCACTTGAAATCATATTTTTTTCTACAAAATCCGAAAGATCTACAAAATCGAACAACAAAACTACCAAAATCAAGTCGAAATTTAATGTTTTCAAGATCAAACAAGGCAAAATGGGAAGATCGAATGTGATATATCTCAATTTCAGGACTAGTCGATTTATATTACACTTTTTTCAATCAATGCATCTTAGGTTTTTTACAAGTGATTTAAAGATTTTCTAGTTAGCCATGTTTGTAATCGATCTTTTTATGGTAATATAGAGAAAATCTGAGAATGCAGACGATAAACTACAAAACTTCCTCTAATTACTGCAATTTTTTTTAAAAATTGTTCAAAAAGTTGTTTCCTCTCTTCAAATTTCAAAGCAGATGTTATTAATGTGTATTTTGCACATTTTTAAGCAATATATTCGATCAATTTCAGTATTTGCATGCAATTTTTCATAATAATTACAAATCTAACAGTAAATATCATAGTAATGTCAATTATTCACAATTATTGCAAACAAATATGCAACAGTGTTGCATTTTTTTGAATATCTCTGCAACATTTATGTATAAACGAAATTAAGTAAACATTACTGACAATATCACACATGGCTGCAATAATTCATTTTAATTGCTTATTTTTCAGTAATAAAGCAGTTGAACAGATTAAACTTACTTTTAAGCGTAATGTTTTGAATAGTTTAATATCAATTTTTCATAGTTATTGCAGACAGATATGCAACTATACTGAGCACTGTCGAATATCTTTGCAATATTCATGTATGAACAAAAATAAGCATTACTGACAATATCACATATGGTTGCAACATTTCAGTTTAATTGCTTACTTTTCAGCAATAATTCAATTAAACAGAGTAATCTCATTTTTATGTGCTATTTTTTGAATAGTTTCATTGAAATGCCAATCTATTTGAAAAAAAGTAAAGAAAAATTTGATAATATTTATAATTACAAATGCCATATTTTAAAGTTTACAATTATTCAAATTATTGCTGAAAAAAAAGCAATTAATTTTTAAAACCGCTGCCATATATGCAACTACAACATATATAAGAAAAGTTTTGTATAAGTAAACAATTTTTTCAATAGTTTCATTGGATTACCAATCTATTTGGAAAAAGTGAAGAAAATTCTGCAAATATCTATGATTAGAAATAATAAAATTTTCATTTCACAGTTATTCAAATAATTGCTGAAAATAAGCAATTATTTTCTAAAACTGCTAAAAAATATGCAACAATTCCACATACATGAAAATTTGCATATACGTTTAAATTTGCTGAACAAACAGCAATTATTTTGAATAAGTGCATACATTTCTGTTTTTTCTGCATATTCATTATAACTGCAAGTATTTAACATCACCAATCATATTATTAGATCGTTTACATTTATTTAATAATTTTTAATGTACTTTTACAGAAAAACGCAAAAGAAAAAGTAAAAGATGGAAAAAAAGTAATTCTGGAAACATCACTTAAGGAACAGCAATCCGGATCAAATATTCTACTGAAAAAAAGAAAAACAACCAGTCAAGAGAAAATTACTTCAAGGGAAGACAACTGCAGAAATAATTTAAGGCCTTTCATCGATGTCCTTAGCAGGATTAAGAGGGAAGAATTGCTAACAGTATCACATACAATATATCTTCAAAATTTACCTTTCTACAAATTCATTCATATGATCTACGTTGGAATTATAACAGTAAAGGAAAACACAAAAAACTCAAAAATTATAGACATAATCATCAAATCCTACAGAAAGAACTTGAACTGCTTTCAATTTAGAGATGTTCTACTAACATTCATGGAAAATGATATAAGCCAATTATTATCAATTCCCACATATGGTCACCTAATCAAAACTTTTGGCCATATGAAAAAAGAGGGCAAAACCAATGTTCAGTTTACATCATTCATCAACAGGCACTTTGAAGGAGAGACAAGTGTCAAAAAAATATATATAGAAAGGTAGTTGTTTACAACAATAAAAGGAACATCAAAAGAAGAAAAGGCAGATATGGAAAAGCTTTTGCAACTGCATTTGGTTGCAACATTCTTAATATCAAATCCAAACTAACTATATCTTGGAATATGATTCCATATTGTGTTTGTGAAGATAAAATGCAGCAGATATCGTAGTAAAAAATGATTCATAAATATTTGATAAATCAAACTGAAAAATATATTGACACACCAAGGAAAATAAATGCTTGCGTTACATTGTTAATGGTATTAAAATTTGATTTATTAGACAAATATCCTACTAATTAATTACTTATTATAATACTAATTGTCTTTTTTGTAGTGGTGGATCTGTGAGAAAACATAAATTTTGAAATCTGCTAAATTGCAATACAACAACTCATATCCATTAGCTGGCAAATGGGATATATCAAAACTCAAGCCTGTAATGTTAATGATCATAGAGTACAACTCAATAAGTATAATTGCAATATAATTTGCAGATTTTTTAAGTTACATTACAAAAATAGCCAGTACTCTATTTTTTGCAAACTTATCTGCACCAATTAACAATAGTTGCAGATATATCTGCAGTTATTAGCAGCCATTGAGTATTTTAGGTGCAATTATTCATTGCAGATGCTGACTTATCGACAATTATTATAAACAATTGCATATTTATCTGTAGTTTTTTTTTTGGAAAAGGTACTTTATTGAAAAGATCAAAGAGCATATATTTCCTTGATATGCCTCATTAAAACCTTACAACCCCCCTAACCTATATGGGTACCTTGCAAGGAAAAAGAGTACATATCAATTCCATATATTAACAATACAACAATCAGAAAACTGGACTAAACTGTCAAACAGATGGAGGAGATTAAAATACAAGCACCACTCTCAAAAACATCCGTACGAACAGTTGATTCCAGTACTACCACTTATTGCATGTCAACCTATTAAACAACACTAGAAATTCAGTGGGAGAAAAAGCAACATCTCTGCCAAACTAAAAACGGTTCGTATCCACTACAAAAGAAATCGAAGTGGAGAGAAGAAACTTCTAACATTGAAACTTCGATCGAATCCCACATCACCCAAAGATAGTAGAAGATTGGCGACAGATTCTGATTGCGAGGGTAGTCTCCTACCTCTATCAAGAATTACCAGGCATCTATTGATTAAGGGGGTTGAAAGGCTACATGCAGATCTGGCCCCAAATCAAGTTTTTCCAAGATAAGTCTTTCTTCTACACTTATATCGTGCAATTGAGCTCTTTGTTGAATGAGTTGTCTGCTATCTAGTAGGATATGCTTAATTCTCATCTCAGCTGGTTGTTCTATACCATTAAAAATTCGATTGTTCCGTTCGCACCATATGTTCCATATAATATTCGTGAAGACAATGCTGTTAATATTAGTGTTACCAATTCTAATTGGAACTTGCACGTTTTGGATAGCAGTATGAACTAAATTTATATCATAATTTGAGTTAATTGGGATATTAAGTTTGGGCAAAATATACACTATTATTCTTTTCGCATATATTTATCTGTAGTTATACATAGGAAAACTGAACAGAGGGCTACGAATATTTACAATAATTGAAGATATATCTACAATGTTGCATAATACTTGCAGATTTTTCTGCCATTATTAAAAATATTTATGGAGATACATGCCGATCATAAATAAAATTATATACATTTTTCCAATTATTCACAATTCTTACATAATTATATTCAAATATTCTAAAGTTTCAATTTTGATTCAATTCTTTATTTCTGGATTTTCAAGGAGAAGAATTAAAATTGCTGAAAGATGCAGTTGAAAAAGATGAATATGAAGCATTGTACAAAAAAGAAGAAGAAAAATACAAAGAAATAATAAGAAAACTTGAATTGGACAACCGAAAACGTCAAGCTGAAAATACGCTGCTAAAAAAGCAATTGAGAATATATGGAAACGTCATCATCCACACAATCTGAGATTGTAGTGCTACCAATAAAAGAAATAAGTGGTAGCAAACTGACTGAAAAATGAAGAAAGTGAAGACAATGAAACCAAAGAGAATACTTCATTTGGTAATACTTTCAATAATATATTGTTTTCAACAGGAATGCAAAATTTTGAAATATTTGATCATACATCTGCAAATATTCTTACTATATGACAAAAGCATTGTTAAAGAATAAATGCAGATATTATTGCAATAATTATTAAAAAGTGCAGCATATTCTTCATTTTTTATATAATACCTTGCAACATAACACATAATATCCATAATTATTTCAAATACTAAAGAGTTGAATTGCAAACAGATATTTCAGCTCAAAAGACAAAAGAAAAGAAAAATCAAACAGATGTTCAAACTGAAGACAAAACTGTTGAAGATGAATGTCATCTTATGGAGAAAGATAAAGATGAAGAAAAAGAAGAACAAACAGGAAAAGATGTTGACAACGAGGAAAAGGAAAAAATAAATTTCGAAGAAAAATAAAAAGATCCAGATGATGATGAATAAAGAAAAACAGATGAGGAAGATAAAGCAATTGAATAAAAATCTTCATTTGGTAATGCTTTGAATAATTATAGTTTTTCAACAAGACTGCAAAAATTAAATAAATTTGTTGATATATCCGCAAATATTCTTATAATATCAAAAACACGCCATTGAAGAATATTTGCAGATATTAATGCAACAACTGTTATAAAGTGCAGCATATTCTTCATTTTTTCATAATTATTCATAAAATTACAAATAAAATTCCTTATTATTTCAGAAACAGCAAATATTTCAATTGAAAATATATCTTTCAGCTCAAACCACCGAGGAAATAGGAAATCAAACTAATACTGCATATGAAAACAAAAATATTAAACAAGAATGCAAACTTTCGATAGTTGAAAAACCTGAAGACAAACAAATCACAAAAATTGTATTCTGAAAAACAATCATGAAATATTCACCAACATTAAAATTAATTTCTGGTGAAAGCATTCGAAATTTTCCAGAGCTACAAGGCAAAAAAACAGAAGATGAAATATCTAGCTCAACATAAAAAAAAAGAAGAAAGCAAAGAGAAAACATTGCAAATTGAAAAGCAAAAAAGGTATAAATCAGATGAAGAAGTGGATTTCCAAATTGAAAAGAAATAAAAAAGGCAAAACAGCAAGTAAAAATCCTACCAATAATAGTTGAAGAATACGAATCTGAACCTAGATCAATTGAATTATCTATCACTACAAAGATAATTGTCAGAAAAAGGTCAAATGTGCGAAGTCTTCTGAATAAAAAATTAAGCTGCTTGAGGACTTCTTTAATAACTCCGACCTCGGGTAAAACGAAGTCCTAATTGTGTATAATTCTTTAAATAGCCAAGTATACCAATAATTGCTCAAATAAAGGTAATTATTTAAATTTGCTACTGAGATATCGAAAAATATTTAAAAAATGCAAACATTTAGTGATATTGATCATTATATCACAACAAAAGTGCATACCTAAATGGAGATGATGTCATCATTATAACTGGAACAACAATTGGTGAACTAATTATAGAATATTTCTTGAAGGCCAGGTAGAACTTTACTCAACAATTCCATTTATTTGCAAATTTGTCAGCAACATTTCATTGGATTTGTTGTTTTATCTGCAAAAATCCATTTATCTGCAGCAATTCCATTTATCTGCATATTTATGCGCAACATTTCGTTAAACTTATTGTTTTGTCAGCAAAATTCCATTTATCTGAAACCATTACATTTATCTGCAGAATTTTCAGCAACATTTCATCAAACCTGTTGTTTTTATGCAAAATTCCATGAACTTATTGTTTTTTCTGCAAAACATATTATAGTCTTTTGTCAACAAATGTACTATCACTATTTCATTATAATAACTTTTGTAGATCATTGACCGGTATTCACATGAATTGCATAAAGTTCATGCAGAAAACTTGTACTTCAAAGTTTACGCTGCTGTAAGTCTTATAATCTTTAGTGAAGAATTTTTTTGAATATTCATAAATTCAATTTGCTAATATATTCTCCTACATACGTTTCTACTAAGCAATTTAAAGAAGGTAACACAAGCCCTAATCGATAATGTAGTAGCTAAAAATTTTGCACACTACAATAAAATGTTCTTCCTTATCCACCAAAAATCACATTTTACACTCTTGGATTTTATTAAAGAAGATAGAATATGGATTCACTATGATTCCATAAAACCACAGCACGAAAGAGGACATCAGAAGGTAGCAAGAAAGCTGGTACGTAAATTAAAAAATGAATAAATCAAAAGAAAATAAACCGTTTGGCAAATTTTTTTTACAAAGAGTTTATATCACAACCTTACTAGAAATTGAAAAAACAAAGCATAAATCATCAAACCAAATCACTTTTGCTAACAACCCACAACAACGTTCTGATTCGTAAGTACACAACAACAAAATTGTACAAATATTTCCATAGCATAAAACATTCATTCTAACAATTTCGTAATATCTGTCAATCATTAAAGAATTGACTATGGCATGTTTGTAATGAACATTAGGAAAGAAAGAAGTGAAGGCAAAGAAATCAACAATGATGACCCTCAATTCACATACGAAGCTATGGATTTACAAAGTGCTAAATTGGCACATCAAATTCTTTCTTGCAAACTTTATAGTTGGAGCTTAGAAGAAAGCTTGACACAAAAGTTTTTACTTTCTGAAGCAAACCAAAATATTTGATGTATCAAACTGTAATGTTTTCTCTAAGAATTTTGAAAAATATATACATATTCTGCTAAACTTATGTAGTTGGAAGACAATATTACCGTGTTAACACAATATTAGAGTTTATTACCAAAAAATTTATATATAAATTTCTTATAATTGAATTCAGTTACCAAAATACTAAAGCAAATCACAACTATTCATAATATCGTAGAAATGTCAGCAATAAAAGCACATATCTGCAGATATCTCCACAAATATTTAGTTATTCCAAATTCTTGCACCAAATAATTGCAGAAATGCCAGCAAAAATAAATAAATAACTGCAGATACCTCCACATTTATTAACAAAAATTGCATTTACTTATGGATATACCATATTTGTTTCGTGCCAAATAATGATACAAATACCATCTTCATATAAAGAGCAATATTCACAAAACAGGTATAAATAGTAAGCAAAAATTCAGAAAAGCTGCAGAAATATGTGCAAGTAATTGCAATAATTGCAAAAAACACTGCAATAATGATTAATAAAAGCATACTATGATTAATACATTACAAACATTAAACATCTAACCTAAGTACAGAGAAAATACCATTAAAATGAATAACAAAAATATAAACTCAACTTCATACATTTTAACTTTCCCAAAGAAAAAAAAACTACACGTGTTTCAGTGAACAAGTCCTTTTGTTATGACCCAACTTCTTGCATTTACTACATCTAATAGTCTTTGAAATTTCATCAGCAGATTTTATCCTCTTAGATGATGATGGTCGACCGGGCATTCTTCAACCTTTAGGAGATACTACAACAACATCTTCAATCAAAACATCTTCTTTTAAAAAGGTTATAATATGATTGATTGCATGAGAATACTCCGATCGAAAATAAACAACTTTAAAATAATCTTCAATGTAGTCATAAACATTTAACTTTCCACAACTCAAAATACATCAAACAGCATGAGCATAAGAAAAACCATATATTTGCCACAAATTACAAGAAAAAATCCGATTATTTAAATCAACACATTGATGAATAGGAGAATGAACTTCAAACACATGTTCACTTGATTTTATAACAAACCATGAAGCTCCTGTCAAATGAAGACTTTTCAGCCGATTTTCATTCACCGGACATATAACACTATTCCAACTACTAGTAAGTTCTCAACGATCAGAAACTAGTTTCATTAACTTAACTCTAATGTTATCCAAGCATGCAGTGATTGGTAAATGTCTTTCTTCCAAAATCCATTTATTTAAACTCTTTGAACAATTTGATGACATTTCACCATAACGACAAGCAGGGAAAAAAACATTAGCAAACTTCTCATGGAATTCCATTCAAAAAATTTGCCATAGTAAAACCACCAACATCTTTAAAATTCTTTAATGTAACATTAAAATCATCCAAATTAGAAGCTTATGCAACACGTCCAAATAAATCTATCAACCATTTCTTTTTTGATTTGGAAAATTTAGATTTTAAAGCAACTTTTAAATTATTGTTTAAACGATAAAAACATGAACCATGAACTGAATTTGGAAACACTTTGGGAATAGCAACAAGAATGCCAAGTTGATGGTCAGAAATGAAAACATCCTTTCTACTATCATCTTTCAAAAAATCTTTAAGCTGTTCATAATACCAAATCCAATTATTTTCATCTTCACCAGACACAATCGCAACTGCTATAGGAAAAAACCTGATAAAACAACAAATATATAAATAACTGAACAAATTGCATAAAATTATGCAATTAAATTGAAAAAGTGCAGACAAAACTACAACTATCACCATATATTACTGTAGAACAATTTCTCACCTTATCAAAAATATTGCAGACTTTTCATCAATTTTTTATGTAAAATTGCTTCTTCTGTTAGTAAGATATTTTTTCTTTTTAATAAATGTTGATATTGTAGCAACAAATAGATATTGATGCAATTATATATTAAACTGCATACAAACAACATACCTTCATTTCCATTTTTACCAGTAGTAGCCATCAAACAACCTTGAGCTCTACCCTTCATAAAAGTAGCATCAACAAATATTAAAGGCAGACAAAATTGAAAACCATGTGCACAAACTTCAAAACAAATAAAAGCCCTCTCAAATTGACGAGTATTAGCATTACACTTCAAAACTACTTTACTACCAGGATTAGTTTCGAGTACAACATCACAAAAAAACTTCAAATGGTGATAAGACATCATATCACTTCCATGTAAATCTTCTAAAGCCAATCTCTTCCCCCTATGAGCAAAATAATAATTCAAAATGATATTATGCTCAGTTTGAAATAGGTTAATAATGTCCATGGTCTTCATTAATGGATTAGCTTGAATATGATCATAAACCAACAACTTAATCAATTTACTTGAAACAGGAGGATCATTAATATCATGAATTCCAGCACCACAAGTATGTTCAGGATGAAATCTCTTAATAACAAAATAGCCAGGAAGATTAAACTTGACAGAAGCATGAATCCTAAAAGTACATTTTGTTCGAGAACAAGAAGCCAAAACTCTTTCCTTATCATTCTTAATCAAATCAAGCTTGTACCCAGTCTTAATACTATATATCATTAAATTGAGCCTAAATTCAGTAACACCACCTGGAAATTGTTGACCAACACCCTTAAAATAGATTGATTGGAATCATTTCTCAATAACTACCTAAATTGAATATTAGAATCACCAGTACTAACAAATGAGAAATCACTACTACAAGAAACAACATCTAACCTAATATTGGTTGCTGAAAAACTAGTAGGAACAACATCAACAAAAATAACAAAGTAATCCTCATGGTTATGAGCAATCAACAAAAAAATAGATTGAAGATCAAAATTAGTTTCAATATTCCTTCTCAATCCATCTCTAACATATATAATTCAAATGACAATGAACTCAATACTATCCATTTACCACAAATAGCACTTCTCAACATAACAACCGAACTATCAAATTGAAGACGTAACGAAAAGCTTTCATATCCAAACTTCAACAGCACAAGCACTCCAGCATCACCAAGAACACTTTAATTATAAAACAAAACAGAATTACAATTACAAAAAAACAAATAAAAAAAATAAAAAACCAAGATATATATGTTATATGCTGATATGTAAGCAATAATTCTAAAAAATTGCAGATAAATCAACACATGATAATAATATGCTAATATTTAAGCAATATCATTTGCTGATATGTAAGCAATTTTCTAAATAAATGCAGATAAATCAGCGAAGTATGAGCTTAATCAAATACAGTGAAAAACCAATATTATTTGCTGATATGTAAGCGATAATTGTAAAAAATTGCAGAAAAATCGGCAACTATTAGTAATTTGCGTAGTATTTTCACCATACATGTTCAAATTATTTACGGATAAGTTTGTAAAATATCTACAGTAATTCGAGACAAATCTGAACTTAATCAAAGCTAACAAAATATATCATTGAACATTACCCTATACACACGCATCAACTTTCAGCTAAAATAAACAATAGAATACTTGTAATTTCCATTTACTTTAAACAAAAAAACAACATCATCAACCAATATAGCAACATCAATTAAAAATAAACAAAATCGAATACAAATCCAAACAATATTTTACTTGAAACAAGATAAAGCCATGAATCTGAAATAATATCTTAAAACGGTGATCGAGCTGAATCAGAATTAAAAACTTACAATCGAAATCACGACCACCATTAAAAAATGCACGACATGTAAACATGGGTATTTATGGAATAAATTTAGCCGCAAATAAAAAGAGGGATCGAAAATATAAGTTTTCAAACGGGAATAGTTTACGTGGACTAAGTTTAATAAAAGGACGTGGGCCTAATTTTCACTTTTTATAAAGAATGATTTATAAATAGAATTTTATAAATGAAGGGATTTTATGAAATAGAAGTTTAATAAAATAAAAAGGAGATATATTAACATAGTTTTATAAATATGGAAATGATTTATGTTGTGATTTGAATATGGATTTTTATATTAAGGAAATACATTCAAGTTTTTAAGAGTTAAATATCCTTTAAAGGAATGATTTGGAAGTAATATTTTTGATGAAGTTAATGGTTTTTAAAGTGATAATCTTTGAAAGTGAAGTTTGAAAGTAGTTATTTGAAATGGAGTTTAAATTGTTTTGAAAAGTGATCTAAAATGTGATATGTATCGAAAACATGGATTTCAATATTTATTGTTGTAATAGACGTTTTCGGAGAAGTATGGAAGGCATGGACTATAACGTTGTTGTTATAAAAATGGTTTTCGAAAGGAACTATTTTATATAGTATACATGATATATATATATATATATATATATATATATATAATTGACCAAATTTCTATACAAGTGTTTTTGGGTTGTCGTAACGATATTTTACGCAACATTCGTTTTGATCCAAATAAAGTGTGTTTCGACCTTAAGAATTATATATATGCTTATTTCCGTTTTAATCGTATAGAAATGTTTTCTGAGTGTTGGAAATTAAATGATCTGTGAATATACTTATACCATTGATATAAGTATATGGAAATATTGGATATTGAAAGATTGAAATGGTTTTGAGAATATATCCTTTAAAGATAATTTGAAGCAAATATTTGTAAATTGATTTAATTAATAAAAGATTAATTAAACGGGTCCAGTGACTGCTTATGTGCTAGACATTGGTTGTTGCTTTGATAGTTAAATAATGGACTATCAAATTTGGCTAATTTTTTGTTCTATTACTTGACGTGGGAACTGATTAGTCGTCCACTTAGCATGAAACTGACTGAGCATGCTTGATTATCATTTGGATTAAGAATGTGATTCGAGTAGTGTGGGGTGTCTTTGGTACTCCAATCTACACGGCTTATTTTTTGGCCGAAGGATAGCAAGTTGAGAGTTGGAAACGTGAGAAACCTGCGAGATTTGGTTTCCGTAAGAGGTTGAGGGCCTATTTATCGTTGTTGGTCCTGAAAGATTGGGGTCGGATTTATCCGAAACCACTTCAGACCAATGCATGCGTTCAAAAGTGCAGGTTTATGATGATGATTTTGAAGACGGAGATCTTCATGATACAGGGCTACTTGCCACTAGACGTGGATGCATGTTATATATATATAGTGGCAGTAGTGCTTCGATGTAAAAATCTACGATATACAAGACTTCTTGCTACTAATCCTAGGGGTAATTCCCGATAGGATGTGGTAGGAGAATGTCTTCATTTTGTCATGTTCCTGGACAACTTGTATGAACGAATGTTCGACGTTGCATTTCTAGTTACACTAATTGATATCTACGAACGTAACATCTATTTGATGGTGGAGAAAGCAACTTCTCTTAGCTTAACACCCTTTCCTGCGACGTATGAGCATAGGAGTTATATGTATGTAGAAATTAGTTGTGTAATTGTGGAAATGGCCATGTGGCATTCAAAGTGAAATATGCTATGCAAAAGGTAAATGTAGCCTTAAGCCTCACACCCAGGAATGACTAAAATCAGGGGATATGCTTTAAGGACATGTGATTCACTACCATTAGGGTATAATCATCACCCAATCTACATCAGTATTATAGATCATATATGCTCGGGGCCCATTTAGGTTGTTGATTCCAACCAAGGTGATGACATATTTGACGCTATCCAGTAAGAGGTAGTGCCAGTATTGACTCGTAGGGAGGCCATGTAAGGCTCCCGGTGTGTTTTATCTAGAGATACACTATGATAGGTTGTACCCCAGTGAATTGAGATGCAAGCATTTTAGCTATTTTATATATTTATTTTGAACCCTTAAACATTATTAGAATATCAAAGAATTTTTCATAAAATGTTTTGGTTAACATAAGGTAAAAACTCGTCTGTGTTTATATGCGACGTAGTTTTACGAGATACTTTTGATTTCAAATTATTTTATATAACTTTAAAATCAGTTAGGTGTATTTTCTCATGCTAGTTTTCTAGACAGGCACGAGTGTTATTTTATTATAATGCTCGATTTAGACCGAGCATATTTGCAGATTGTTTTGGATACACTGGTGCCTAGGAGATGAGTTGGAGGCCTTCAAGTCGTATTCACGTATATGTTTATTTTTTTATTATTTGTTGTTGAAATCATCAACATTTATGAGGACAGGTTGTTATAACTGTCCAGGCCGATGATCGCGATTTGTTATTGTATTTTAATGGATGTGTATATATAATAATTTATCTTTTAAAGATTGTTGATACGATATTATATATTGTTCCGCTGCGATTGTGAGATTCTGTGTTGTTGATAGTTTCTTTTCCTCTTCTCTTCTTCTTTCCTCTTTCTTTCCCATAGCTATTCGTCTTTCGATCCAATTTAAGTTGGACATGTGTGGTTTATTGTCAGCTTGGATTGTACAGATTGGCAGGTCGTTACACTAGTCCAATGACTTTGCATAATTAAAAACTAGCCAAAATCTCATTAAAAAAAGTGGCACGAGACTCTTGATTTTTTTCTCTAGTACAAATATTTTCAAGTGAATATTAGGACTAGGTCCTTAAACTCAAACTTAATACATGAAACCTCATCCCCAAAAAAGATTGTAAATTAAGTCCCTAGAATTAAGTTATTGAATAATTGCATAAATTGCATAAATATTAGGACCAGGTCCTTAAACTCAAACTTAATACGATTGTAGACTTCTATGTAATTATATCCAAAAATTGCATAAATATCTGTAATAATTCAATGAATAATTGTAGAAATTTCCGCAACTTTTTTTTGATGATTTTGATGAATAATTGCGAAAATTTCGATAATTTTTCAATGAATGATTGTGGAAATGTCTGCAGTTTTTGGATATAATTGCATAAATATCTGCAATTATTAACTAATTTTATGGACCTAATTTACGTACTTTTTATGGTAATGATGTTTGGTGTATTTTGAAACTTAATAGGCACTAATCTATCTCATTCATTATAGTAGACCTTTCATCTAAGGCTTATTAAATTTGCATTATGCACTTCCCATATCAGGATCATGATTCCTTCCTATGAAATGCACTAAAAGCAGCACGGACATTTGGGCACAAGTTCAGACGTCTGTGCTTGTGTATATTTTTTAGATAGAGCCCAGACACAGACGTTTGAAAATTATGTCAGATGTCTGATATTATTTCAAATTTAAAAACAGAAGCTTTTGTCAGACGTCTGATATATAATGTCAGATGTCTGACATTTGCTGTTTTGCTTTTCTTTAGCCTTTTGTTATAAAGAGTCTAAAAGAATTTTTTTATGCAAATGTTTAAGTTTAAAAGCAACTACTAACGGATATTTTACAAATCGTATCTTTGACAATAATAACACCATATTTTTCCAATACCAATGATTCTTCTCCTTGTTTAGACGTCTTCAATTTGAACTCTGAAAGCTTGTTTCTACAAGTAGATAGAATATATAATGTATGTGTATGATTGTACAGTAGTCGTCATTGAAACTATGGAACAGTAGTTTTAACATTCTCCCTCTTTTTGATGGTGACAACTATATAATCGCTTTATAACATATATCTCCCCCTCATTGTGATTCCTCCCTCTATATACATGTAATATGATATATCTCTCCCTTTGGCATAATAAAAAAGAATATAGTTGTAGTAGAAAATGAAAACAAACAAATAGATAATCAAGGAAGAGTTTAACTAGTCATATAGACATATAATATGAGATAAAGAAAAAAAAGAAATACATAATTAAATATGAAAAATCATACTAAAATCTTACTGATAGTTATAATAAGCCCAGAATCCAGACGAGTCTTCTTCTTATGTACCTTGCTGCCACTAAGACTGGTCGACATACTCCTCATCTTCCTGAATAGACAGACCCTTAAATGATGAGTAGTAGCTGTAGTCCTGAGGTCGTGTGAGGTGTGAGGTTCTTCCGAAGGAAATGATAAACCTTCACTCTCCTCAGTATCAAGACAAATATGTTCTTTGCCAAGACTAGAGTGTTGGAGAGGTTCCTATGAAGGGCCTGCACCTGAAGAAGATCCTACGTGGAAAATTGATGGAGGTGGTGGAGTAGGAGACAGAGACGACGACCGTGATGAAGAACGACCATGAACTTTGTGGAGAACTTTCCCAAAGTTGAAATAACCTTATCAAATGTCTTTTCTACTTTGGTCATTCGAGTAAAAAAACCGTTCCAATCGTGACATGTTTTTTTCAAGCACTTATTTGTTTAAAGAGAGAAGACACTGGTTTTGTAGTGCAATATATTGATAGTTCTCTCTTGGACCTGCTACTATCCTAGCTTCATGTATTTCAAAATCGGAGTAATACTCTATAGCCACTGAAGCTCTGGTAGGTGGGAAGGTCGAGTTGGAGGTGCTTGTTGATGTTGTTGAGGAGGTTGATATTGGGTAAAAGTAATAATGTTCGACGATGTCTCTGGGAGATGCATTAAGGAGAGAAATCTAATTCCACTATCTTTGATAGATATTTCCTCATATTGGGAAAGATATGAAAGAATTCCTTACGACCATAGAATTCTCATAATGTATGGTGCATAAACAATGCTACGATGAGTTGGAGTCCAAAAACTTTTAAGCTGATCAAATGTAATGGCTTGTCATTTTGGAACGTTCAATTTAACAAACATCCACACATGTCAGACTTGAATTGCTCAAAACAACATATTGTTAATTTATAGTTGGAAAAACTTGGCATATACGGTAAATAAATCAATCACGGAAGCACAGATATAGAGCATTATAAAAATAAGAAGCGAAATAGATAAATAGTAGTTTATGAAGCTATTACATAAACATCAGGGTCTAATGCAAAATACAACAGAAATCCATTACATAGAAGTCTAAATACAAAGCAAATGACAAGTCTGAACATAAACAACTGGAAATAACTGGAATAACTGAATAGATAAAAGATAGATCTCTAAGAAAAGCTCCAAGCTCCAAAGGTGAGTTTCAAATGCCGTGACACTTAGTCTGACCCGAGCATAAAGCAAAACACAAAACATTCGAATCAGGACTAATATTCTTATGCAAGTAAATCAACTCAAGTGAAATGTCAAAGTGAAACACAATATAACTTAAAAGATGTTTGGAATTTCGATACTTTAAGGATCCTTGAAACTATCTACAAACATAGTACAATACGCTACACGGATGATGTCTACAGTAAAATAGAATATTAAAATAGAGTTAAGGCATTACCCATATCCCTCTTAACACATTTATATAAATGTCATAATCTATATAGTACTGTAAGTTCCGCCAAACCAGTGGGCTATCAGGGAGCACTCCATAGGTAGGACACAAACCAAACTTTTAGTGGGCGCGATAAGGCATATCAAACGAGGCAATGCCAAAGCAGTATTCTATCATTTGCACTTGCAGACTGGTGGTAACGCATAACAGCTACTACTGCCCATCTTGAAACACACTCCCATAATCAAATGGAGGGGTGGTGTAACGACCCATAAATTTTAATGGATTTTATGCAATTAATTGAATTTTGTGAAATTTTAAATATTATCATTTTGAAATAAAAATTTAATATTTGGAATACGTTTAATTAAACATAGCAAAAAATTTCATCAGATAATATGGAAGTTTATTTTCTTATGTAACTTTATTTCAATTAAATCAGTTCATAATTAGTGATAATAAAATATTTTCCAAACCTGAATATTTTTATATAGAAAATTTGTAAATCATCTTCTAAGTGAGATATCATAATTCATTTCTTCAAATTTGGACTTCTCTAGCCTCGTTTATCTTATTTACGACAGATTTGCAGCATTTTCGGTACCGATTATCGACTTTTGATAGGATGATCGTACCACTGATATTTGTTATTTGTACCAAAATTGGGTACAATACTCTTCGGAAGTATTTGTAGAGATAAGAATGAAGAATGGAAATGTAAAAAAGGATTATCTAACAAACATTTCAACGCAGATTATGAAAACACACAGAAACACAACAATTTAGAGTGGTTCGGTGTATGACCTACGTCCACTATGAAGTTGATGACTTTATTTAGATTCACTTACCGATTACAACTGATTACAAAGAATTACAGCGAATTATAGTCTTGAAATTCGAGTACAATAGCAGCTATGGAGTGCAAAGTCGAATTCGAAAGAGATTGGACGTCAAAGAGCCAAAAGATCCTTTCTGTAGGACCTGGGGCTCTATTTATAGGTGTAGGAGGCAAATATCTCGCTCAGGTCTTGGAAGACTTCTTCTAGCACGTGGGTGGGCCTACGTGATCGATCCTAGGAGATTTCGCCTCAATCTGTGATCAATACTAATTAATTTCGTATCGATCAATATTTTATCCAATCGAGTCAAAACTTGGCAAAAACATTCTTTATATTGTATATAAGCTCCCGTGAAAATTTCGTAGCATTTGGACTCGTAGATTATGAGCTATGATTGATGCAAACTTGGATTTCATTTAGGTTGTCTTCGAATCGATGCCTTCGTATCGATCAGTTCGAATCGTTCCTAAACACACGCCTGTGAGTCAACGTGGCGCCTAATCTTTGGATCGATCCACTTTCGATGCCGAATTAACTGAGTCGTTCCAAAGCTTTCGCCTCGTTCGTATCGATAGCAGCTGCCTTATTCGTATGGAAGGAAGTGGTTCAATTCATATCGATGGATGTGGCTATGTTCGTATCGACTAATGTGGCTCTGCTCATATCGGTCGTATGGTCTTGTTCATATCGATCGGAATCGACTCTAGTTGATCGATACGAAGTTGAAGTGGCAGGATGGATACGAACAAGCGATAGCTCGATGGATTCGAATAGTGGCAACATGATGGGTATAAATAGTAGTTTCATAAGGGATACGAAGTAACAGAGCTTGATGGATTTGAACAAGGCTTTTCTAGGATGGATACGAACTAGACAACTGATGGATTCGAACAGTTTGCCTCTTTAATTTGCATCGATCATAGCTTGAGCATACGAACTCCAATTGGCTTAAAATTTGGAACGTTGGCTTTCTTAGCTTCGCTTGACATGTCATACCAATTGTACCTTGATCCGGACTCGGACAAAATTCATCGACATCCATAGTGAGCCTGTGTATAACTGACCTGTAGGACGGACTATTCATGGTTTCCAGCTAAATTCTTGGTATCGCGGCCTTGCCGAAAAGGCAGGATAACATTTGCCCCCTAAAGTACATCTTGTGATAACATGACATGCTTTGAATAGTTTCGTCTTTCATCCTGAATAATTCCGACTTGCTGAATGATTGTCGTCTTTTCGTTGAAAATTGTAATTCCTGACTGATATTTCAGTAATATGAGCTGTTAACTGCCAACTGTTGTACTGTGTTCCTTTGTAACTGATCGCTGTATGATAGCGGTTAGCTACTTGTTGTTGAAATTGTCATCAAGTGGGCATTTGACATGTGAATTGTGAAAATTGAATATTAGTCCGACATACATACATATATGTTAATCTTACTCTCGTTAACATCACACGTTCACGAGTCATTATCAGTTTTCTTTTGTTGAATTCCATATCGATCCTCTCCTGAATTAATGTGAAATTCAAGTTATAACAATGCTTGACGGCTGTTTTGGAGTATCCTTTCGTATCGATCCTCTCCTGGATCGATGTGAAAAGTAAAAAAGTTGTTTGATTTTTTTGTATGGATCATCACCGGGATCGATTCGAGGAGTTGAAAATCTACGGTCATGTCAATGGTTTTCGCATCGATATCATTTGCACCTATGGGTACGAACTAAGCATTCCACATCGATGGACTTATGCGGGATACGAATAGAGCAGTTGGTTCTTCATGCATTGTTCGTATCAATGGCTGATGATGGATGCGAACAGCTAATTCGTATCGATGCGGTGATAGATCTGTTGCAACCGATCGTTTTGACTAGGAGGCGAAACGTTTCTCTCCTTTAGTTTTGCACCCATATAAAAGCGTTTTGGACTTAGAAACTTTTTCACTTTTTGCTTTTTTTACTTTCTGCTTTTGTATCGATAGGAAGACCGAGAATCAGAAATTGCCTTCATCCCCAAATCAATACAGCACTTTAAACTCTCGAAGCTACACTTTGATTAGGTAATTAATCGAACAACTTGATCGCAAAATGATGAGACTCGAGTCCTTGCCATGCCATTTGTCTTCGCGGCTAACTCCGGTGAAGTGGTGGCCGTGTATGGTCGGAATGAGGTGGTTTAGGAGGGGATGACCTTCGTGTGACTTTGGAGAAGAAGAAGGGTTGAAGGTTCTGAAGGTCGCTTCCATACCGATCGAAGAGGAGCGATTCATATCGGTATGGGTACATGGAGTTCGTATCGATCAAATCGGCTAAATTTCATATTAGATAATGGAACAGCTTTGTATCGATAGGAGGTGATAGGATTTTGCCTCGATCTAGATTGATCGATACGAAAGACTAACTATTCGATTGATACGAAAGATTAGGTATGTTGACTGATGCAAAGACGTTGCCCATGATCGACATGAATGGAGAGTGTAAAGATTGATATGAAGTCACCGTGAACTGATCGATACGAAACCATTGGGCTTCGATCGATACGAAGATAGCATCCACTGATCGACATGAAACTAAGAGTACTGATCGATTCAAATGGCACTTTATGTGGACGATCTGAACTTGCATTTTGATGGACATGAACTCCAACTGAACACACGACTCCGACGAGCTTCATCCTTGCATATCCGAACTTAATTGTTGAAATGCATATTTGACTGCCCATCGAAGCTTGTCGATGGAACTGTAACTTAATAAAATTTTAACGAACTTTAGCTTGGATCGGTCTCCAAAGTCTTGGTGGCACGGTTGTGAAGGTCAGTGATGACGGTCACTCCGGTTGAATTTTGAAGTCTCGTTGTTTGAATGTTTCCTCATACTCTGTTGAATTTCTCTAGTAATTTGTAGTACCGCACTACACAACACAATCGCATACTTCACACCGGGGGATGCACGGGCTTATTATCGTCTAATGATGATTTTTCATAAGTTAGTTAGTTATGGAATCTACAAGCTCACAACAGCAGGAAATTCAGAGTTCCCCTCCACTAATAATCGAGATACCGGCCATTGCGGCCGATGTTATAGATTCGGCTCCGGATGAGCTACCAGGCGCCTCTTTCATCGGTAATCCGCCACACTCCATATTGTCCAATGTTTCTAAAGACATGTTGGGACAGATATGCTTAAGGCACGGCTTATCATTGGATGACGTGCTATTGCCTCGACCAAACAATAAACCACACTATCCACCTGAGGGGTTTACTGCTTTCAACCGTCATGCATGCACAGTTGGAACACTCCCTCCATTCAACCAATACATTAGGAAAGTGTTATCTTTTCTAGGAATCGCTCTATCTCAGCTACACCCCAATGGATATGCTCTGTTGAATAGCTTATTCATCGTATTTATGGAGCATCTCTTCCAGCCACCTACCCCACTCGAAATAAGATACTTATTCAATGTCAAGAGCCGGGGAGATAGCCCTTCTTTCACGTTTCTGGAAGCGATTAGGAATTATCAAGTGGTTACGGGGTCATGGACCAGGTTGAGCTATTTCAAAATGGAATGGTTTTATGTTCGCTGTCCCCTAGGGTTCGCCAGCCGATGGCTATTCAGATGTAAGTACCGCAGTCTTGTCAAGTAGTTAATAAGATGACCATAACTGATGTTAAACTAACATCTCCTCCTCTTTACAGCTATAATTCCACACCCGAAGGTGCACATTTCAAAGAAATAGTTCGGGTTCTCCAAGAAGTTTCGAGTGAAGAGAGGGACATTGACTCGGTTCTGACAGATAGAAATTTTAGAATTGTGGGATTGATCGAGCGTAGCCAAAGCATAAGACTTATGGGAACGCTAAGGGCTGTCTCGAAGAAACAAGTGAAACGTAAGATGTCCGGAGTCATTATAACTGAAGAAGTCGACTCAGAGAGAACACCCATTGACGATGAACATGTAGCTGGGACTTCTGACGCTCTTCAAGGTTTCGGAGAAAAAAGAAAAGGCAAGGCAGCTGCTTTCAAATGCTTTAAATCCGGGAGATAGAAATCTGTGGTCGTGTCTTTGCCTGCTCCCGGGATTAGTATTTCGGAGGCTCCTCCCATGCAGGTGGAAAACCTTTTCGAAGGGCTCGTCGACATTCCGATTCCAGATTATGTGTAATTCCAATATGATGCCGGATTGGAGGAGCTTCAGCAGGCTTTAAGCTTAAGTGAGTCTCTTCCCACTAGTGTGGCTGACATTTCCGGTTGGTCGGGGGGTTGCACATACATACACAGTTCATGGCACTACATGATTTCTGACCATAATCTGTTTACTCTGGGAGATTATTAACTCTATTCTTCTTTTACTTCACAAATACAATGACTAGGCGAGATTCTATGCTTGGGAGCCTCCGTTTAATGCGTTAGTCATCGAGTTCATATTATGAGCCCCGTAGAAGGGAAGATGATAGAAATCGCGACCGCGGTTATTCTAATCTGGAACGATACGACAGAGATAAGGACAGGGACTATAGACACCAATCCTGATCTCGCTCTCCCCCTCCTAGAAACCCTACACAGCCTCCTGTTCATGTTTCACGCCCCTCGAAAACTTCACGGCATGAGCCGTCTTCTCACGCCTTAAGGCCTGAGACTTACCATAATAAAACTGAAACAATAGCTCCCATAATTGCAGAGCAGTTCCTTACCGAGCCTACAGGGGAAGGAGCGATTAAAATTGCTCAATTGAAGAAGGATTTTCTAGATATCTGCTTCAATGGTTATATTTTCCCCCTGCACTTGAAGAGAATTCCAGCGGAAGCTGAGAACATATTGCATGATTACATCCATGACATTTACACTCAATATAAGGAGTGGGGGAAAACCACGAAAAAGCATCGAAACTGGCCTTTGAGCGAGCGACCACCATCGAGAAGTTAGAGAATGAGCTTGCCCAGAAGGACTGTATTATCCATGTGCTTAATACTGAAGTTGAGTCCTCTCGAAAGTCAGAAATGAAGGCTATTCGTAAGGCTGATGAGGCGACCTCGGCCATGCAGAGGATGAGGCAATCACACTACGCCCTGGTGGAAGAGATGGACCATTGGAACACCACCGTTACTGTCGAGAAGGATGCGGTCCTTAGAGAACTTAACGAGCTTAAGCCAAACTTTATGAAATCATTAAAGTGAGGGACGATGCAAATATCGTAGCACATGAGGCATGTGATCAAGGGGTAGTACTCCGGGCTGAATGGACGCGGCGGTGAAGAAATTCCATGCGGTAGAGACTGAAGTTAAGGAGAGGATCCGAACAGCGGAGTCTAGGCTAGAGGATGACATCGAAGATCTCCTCATCACTTATAATTCCAATGTGCTGAAGCACAGGAACGTAGCCTGGCTCGAAAATAACTCGGTGCATTTGCACAATGCTTGGAGCCGATTGGTTGAGAAGGAGAAAGCAGTGCATCTGGGTGAATCAATCGACGAGTTCGACCTCGAGAATCGCATGCCAATTGAAGATGAAAGGAAGATTCTCCACGAGTCGATGATTTCACACGAAAAGGAGAAGCTCGGTGCCCAATGCTCGGAAGTAGGGGAAGGTTCAGGTGTTGAGCATCGTGATACAAGTCTTGAGATTCCTTCTCCAACTCAATTTGAACCTGCACCAATGGTTGAACCTCAATCTGTCCCTGCTTACAGTCTGGAACAGTCGCAACTATCTCCTGTTAAAGAGCACACCTCTGAAGCCGCTCAATCGTCCATGAGACAAACTAAGGAAAGTACTCTGAACATTTCTCATGTGCGTTCAAAATAAGGAACTTGTCTTGAAGCGTTTACTAATAGTCCTTCTTTTTCTCTGTCCAGTGACCGGAATCACATTGACTACGCCTTCTACAACCCAAGAATCGCATCAAACGCAGGAGGCCATCATTAGTGAGGCGACTACCACAACGAAGACTGCACCGATTGATGGGACGCAAAGGGGCACACTCTCTTTCGATGAACAAATGATGAAGGAACTCCTTAGTCTCCATAGTGACCCTTTTGTAGACCTACCATTTGTCATAAGTGGAATCGCGCCTGATACTGGCTCTTTAGTGCCGACCACCGATGCCCCCAGTGAGGCTCAAGCAAATCGCGAAGAAGAGATATTGAATGAGAATAATGCTGAAATAGATGCAACGGCTCGTGATTGTGGTTCTGGAGGTGGAATGGCAGCGCTTGGCCCGGCTCTGCTAAGAATGATATCACCTGGAGGTACAGTTGTCGACACCAGTGTGCCTATCCCGCCTCCTATAGTTGATCCTATTCTTCTGACTCCACCTTCGGGGAGCATCCCTATACACTCGAGTTCAAAGGAGGACATTGAAATCATGCCCCCGCCTGGGGATCGACCACCAAAAAGTAAAGGCTCAAAGAGGAAAATTACGGATGACTTCGGCGGCTCCACGTTGAAGAGTAAGCCGAAAAAGAAGAGAGAGTAGATAGGCCTCTTCGGCATTTTTTCGGGTAGATAGGAATTTGCTTCTAGCTTTTGTAGGCTGTGTATAGATGCGGGTTCGACCCTCGCTAGTTGGAATTCTATGAATAACTTGTACACGAACTTCTTTCACAGTTAGTTGAAATGAAAATTTTCTTTCACTTTAACTCTATTACTGTCTTTTACTCTTAAGTGTTCCAATATTAGAATTCCAGCCCAGTGCATTTGTGGAGTTCCAACCTTTGAGCAGAGTTTGTTTTCATTTGTCAAGTTCGAAAATCACAAACACAAGTCGTGATCGAGGATAAGGTTGAATTTCGATGCTGCACGGCTTTATTCGATGGTTGACGCTTAAGCTCTTCAGCAGTTTCGAGGACGAGTTGTAAAGATCAGCCAGCGATTGTACTTTGCCTTCATTTCTTCAAGCTTAACATCGTTAAATCGATGCTAAAATAAGTGAGAGTTGAGTGGTCGAATCACACTTGCTCACTTAATAATGGTTACGCCCACACTCCGGGGACCTACATTTGTATGTTAGCGGTCGATCACGCCTTTTTATTTTTTAAGTATGCGTCCGCGCTTTGGGGACTTAAGCTAGTTTGCGAGGGGTCAATCACACCTGAGTTATGTTTATACTCTGGCCACACTCTGGGGACTCAGAGTTATTTGCAGTTGACTCCCTGGCTCGCACTCTAGGAATACGGGGATAGTCGACATTTGTACTTGGGTACGCACTTTGGGAACCCGAAGTTATTGTTTATACTCTAACTCGCACTCCGGGAGTTTGGAGTCGATGCTTATACTTTTACTCACGCTCTGTGAATTTGAAATTGAAGTTTTATACTCCAATTCACACTTTGGGAATTCAGAGTTGGTGTTTATACTCTAGTTTGCACTCTGGGAACCTAGAGTTGATGTTTATATTCCAATTCGCACTCTGGGAATTCGGAGTTGGCCGACAGATGGTCGGTCACACCTATTTAGGCTTTTAGGATTTCGTCTGCACTTTGGGAACGATGGATTTATCAGGATCGTGGATGGTCGATTCACATCCACCCCTGAAATAACAAGTGAGGTCGTTAGATGGATGGATCAATCCTCCTCGAACTTGGTTAGGATACGATCGAAGTCGTTTGGTGGATGGGTCCACCCTCTTTGGAACCGTATTTATGAGTTTGTACTCCAACTCTTACTTTGGAAGTTTGGAGTTAGTTAAAGGATTGTCGTATATCAATCCATTTTTGGCTTTTAGTGAAGTGACTTGCCCCCGAGCTCGGGTTTCACTTAGCGAGTGGCCGGTCGTATCACAGTCACTCCCTATTTGAATAAATTCCACCGTATGATGGAACTTAGCTCTTCGCGTGTCTTGATGGTTGGTTGTCACATTCAGTAAATCACAGCTTTGGCTCGAAGAGATGACATTTTATTGATGAAATGAGAAAATACGAAAAAGTCAGTTGCTTTATTACAAATTCAAATTTCGAAATGTAGAAACAAATAGCAAATGAAAAATAGACTGAAATAAATAAAGCCTGTCATGTGTAGTAGCGACGGAGACTCTTACTGTTCCAGGCTCTTGGCAAAGTAAAACCGTTAACGGTCGATAGCTTGAATCTGCCATCTCCGAGCTTTCGTTCAATCACATATGGTCCTTCACATGTCGGTTTCATGTACGAAGGAACCAGATAAATTCTTTTCACGACGAGATCGCCAATTTCAAAGGTTTAGGGTCGGACCTTGGCATTGCATAGACTGGTGACTCGACTTGGGTATATGGTTGCCCTCAAATCAGGCTCTTCGCACTTCTCATCCAACAATTCCAAGGATTCAGCAAGTAGTATAGCATTTGTCTTTGGATCATAATAAGTCATACGATGAGAAGGTACTTCCATCTCGACTGTAATAACGACTTCTGAACCATATGATCGAAAAAATGGAGTGTGTTAGGTCGCGGACTTGTGGTTTTTCCGGTAAGCCCATAAAGCCATAGTAAGTTCATCAACCCACTTTCCCTCGGCCTTTTCCAATTGCTTCTTCAGAATAGACTTGATAACCTTATTAACAGCTTCAACTTGGCCATTCGCTTGAGGGTGTGCAACTGTAGAGAATTTCTTGTGGATGTGGAATCGTTGACAGAAATCCTTGAATTCAACACTATCAAACTGGGTTCCGTTATCAGTGATGATGGTGTGTGGAAGACCAAATCGGCAGATAATATCACGAACTACAAAGTTGATCACCTTCTTCATCGTGATCGTAGCAAGAGGTTCAACTTCGGCCCATTTGGTAAAGTAATAAACTGGGACGATGGTGTACTTCACACCACCTTTGGCCAGAGGTAGAGAGCTAATAATATCAATGTCCTATACTGCAAACGACCATGGACTAACCATTTGGGTTATCTCAGTATGTGGGGCTCTAGGAATTCGAGCATGCTTTTGACATTTATCACATTTTCTTGTGTAGTCTGCTGCATCACGGTTTACAATTGGCCTATAATACCCGTATCGGAGTACTTTCTTAGCGAGAGCTTGCCCCCCGGTGTGATCGCCACATTCTCCTTCGTGTACATGTAACACTCGTTTAATTTCATCGTGGGCGATACATCAGAGGAGAGAAACAGAATATCCTCTTCTATACATGACTCCATTCTGAATGGCGAACCATGAAGCTTTCCGAAGAATCTGTCCTTCTCACTCCTACGCTCAGGCAGCGTTCCATGTTCGATGTAATTTCGGTATGGAGTCATCCACGACTCCTTACTGGGAGTTATTTCAAATACACAGTCTGTCTCCATCTGATCAATGCTTGGGGAAGATAATGTTTCCACAGGAATGAGTCCCATTTGTTGTTCTTCATCCATACTTGCTAACTTTGCCAATGAATCAGCCTTTTGATTGCGCTCATGAGGTATGTAGAAGATGACATAATAATCAAACTGATTAAGTATTTCTTGGACTCGAGCTAGATAAGCAACCAGTCTTCGATCTTTGGCCTAATATTCACCCCGATCTTAGCATACGACTAATTGCGAATCACAATAAATTTTCATAGCAATAATTCTCAGATCTCGGGCGAGTTTCAATGAAGCAAGTAAAGCTTCATATTCAGCTTCATTATTGGTTGCATGAAAATTAAACTTCAGAGCATAATATATGGACCGACCTTCGGGGGTTTCAAGTACTACTCCAGCACCCGAGCACCAGTCGTTTGATACACCATCAGTATGCAGCTTCCAGATATATTCGGAAGATTCTCTAGTTTCGGGAAAGTCCTCTGGGACGGTAAGTTCGGCTATGAAATCCGCTAGGACTTGTCCCTGAATAGCTCGCCTTAGAGTGTAAATAATATCAAACTGGCTCAGTTCAATGTTCCACTTGAGCAACCTACCAGACGTCTCAGGCCGCGTAAGGACCTATCATAACGGCCGATCGGTGTAAAAAGTGATAGGATGAGCTTGGAAATATGGACGGAGCTTCCTTGAGGCAATAACAAGACAACAAGCGAACTTCTCTAGATTCAGATAATTTCTCTCGGCTCTAGTTAGTCGTTTACTAATGTAGTAGACCGGTTTCTGCACTCGGTCTTCCTTCCGAACTAAGGCAGCACTAACTACATTTTCTGATACCACCAAGTAAAGGTACAATTGCTCATGATCGATGGGCTCTGACAAAATCGACGGTGTAGAGAGATGTTGAACCAGTGCTCGGAATGCGTCTTTACACTCCATGGTCCATTCAAAGTTTCGCTCCCTTTTTGGATCAGATCGAAGAAGGGAATGCACTTGTCGGTGGACTTTGAAATGAACTTGCTCAATACTGCTACCTTCCCGTTGAGGCTCTGGACTTTCTTTATGGTTCTCAGAGTTTCAAGATTTCTAATTGCCTAGATCTTTTCGGGATTTTCTTCTATTCATTGAGCGTTGACGATGAACCCAAGGAATTTTCCGGATGCGACTCCAAAGTGACATTTCAGTGGATTGAGCTTCATCCTGCATTCCCGAAGGATGCTAAACATTGATTCCAAGTCTTTAATATGATCAGTGGAGAATCATGACTTCACCAACATGTCGTACACATATACTTCCATGGTCTTTCCGATCTGGCGGGCAAACATTCGATTGACTAGTCGTTGGTATGTTGCATTTGCATTCCTGAGTCCGAAAGGCATGACTTTGTAGTAGTAGAGTCTCAAATCGGTCACGAAGCTGCTTTGCTCTTGGTCGGGTAAGTGCATGGGTATTTAGTTGTAACTGGAATAAGCATCCATAAAAGATAATAACTTATGCCCAGTCGTTGAATCTACGAGCTAATCAATTCGGGGAAGTGGAAAACTATCTTTCAGGTAAGCTTTGCTCAAGTTAGAGTAATCAACACACGTCCTCCGTTTTCCATTCGGCTTTCGGACAAGTACGAGATTGGATACCCACTCCGGGTATAAGGCATCTCGTATAAACCCATTCAACTTCAACTGTCGACCTCTTTTTTAAGGGCAGCAGATCTCTCTGGATCCATACCACGCCTTTTCTACTTGACCGAGATACACCATGGGTCAATATTCTGGGTGTGGCTCACGATGTTCAGCGAGATCCCATGCATGTCAGAATGCATCTAGGCGAATACGTTAAGATTTGCCCGGAGAAATTCATTCAGTTCCTGCTGCATCTGTTGGCTTAACTGAGATCCAATCTTTATCATCTTTGAATCGTTATCATCGTCGATCAGGACATCGATTGTCAGTTCGGTCGGGGAAGCCTGAATGTCTTTAGTTTCATCTTTACTTTCAGTATCTCTCGGGTCAAGATACCTCTGGAATTGGTTGGGGTGCCTGGGCCTAGGCCCAGGCACCAATTGTCAATTATCAGCAAAACGAACGCAGAGAGATTCCTCTACGCCCTTCCCTTTCTCCTTTCGCTGCGCCCCGCACAGCTCAGTAACATAAAAAGCTCGTTTAGTAGCCTGATCTCCTTGAACGACTCCAACCCCATGATCGGTGTGGAACTTTAGAGTCAAGCGCCATGGGGCAATGGCTGTCCTGAATTCAGCAAGGGTCGGTCGGCCCAAGAAAGCATTATAAGAGGAGTCTATATCTAAAACAACAAACTGTAGTATTTAGACTCTCCGTCATTCTCCAACTCACAACTCCACTGGTAGTTCCGCCACTCCAGTGGGAATAGTAGCACTCCCATTGAAGCAGTGGATCCGAGACTGGCAGGGTTTCAAATCTTTGGCTTCTATCTTCATTTAATCGTATGCTCGCTTAAACAAAATATTCACAGAGCTTGCACTGTCAACCAAGATCCTCTTCATCCAAGCAGGACCAACCTGAGTAGGTATGACAAGTGGATCGATATTGGAGGCTTCGACCTTATCAGCATCTCTGTTTCGGAACATGATGTCATCGGTCATCATCTTCTATTGCTTGGCAGAAGCCCCATCATCACAACAACTACAACGTTCGAAGTCCGCATGCCTGATAGAGCTGGCATACGAATCTATTTCTCTCTAGCTTCGGTCTGCTGGATGAGGACCAACACTTATTGTATTTATCACCAACCTCCCATCGCTATGAGCGGGTTCCTCCTGTCTTTCCTGGTTTGGTACACGATTCTGAGTTGACGGACCCGTACCTCCTGATTGCGACGCCCGCACAAACTGATCCAACTTTTGCTCATGTATCAGCTTTTTAACGAGATCTTGTAAATGACGACACCCATTTGTATTATGGCCGTAGCTTTCACAAAATCTGCAAAATTTTCCTATTTGGATTTGTCTCTCCAACGATGGCTTTGGAGAAGGCGAGCAGGCTTCTTGTACTGCATAGTATTGTAGGTTTGTAGATATACATTCTCTAGCGATGTATTCAATGGAGTGTAATTATCAAATACTGGAGCTCTACTTCGCCAACCACAGTTTTGATCTCGTTTTTTGTTTTGATTTCCATTATCCCTCTACTAATTTTGCTTATTTTGAATGTTCAACTGAACCTTTCCGAAACTCTCCCCGGACTGCTTGACTGCAACATTACTTTGAATTCCTTCACCTCTAGGCCTCGCGTCATCCTTCTTCCTATACTGTTTTTGTAACGACCCAGAATTTTTGATAACTTAAATTTGAATATTTAATTTATTTTTAATATTAATAAGTGAAAATTTTAAGTCGAATAATTTATTTATTGAATATTTGGATTTAATTGGATATAATTAAATTGATAAATTTAATAGTGAAATTCCAGAAATAATTAAATATTGGGTTAAATATGATTGAAAATGGTTTGGAAAATTTTGTTATATCATATTAAAGTTATAGAAATATTTTAGAACTTGTAAAACTGAATTTGGAGTTAATTTGTAAAAATTGAATATTTTAATATTTAATTATCGACTGAAAAATAGCCAATTTTTGAACAGTCTCGGAATTGAACGAAACGAGTTCCATTGGATCCGTAATAGTTAGTTATTATCGGATTTCAATTTTCGTAGCAAACGGAGTTGTCGTTTGACCGTAGCAGCTCGAAACGCATCGATATCGTTTTAATATTTATTTAGCGAGTTAAAATAGCCATTTTTCAAACGGTCTCGGATTTCGACGAAACTAGTTTCATCGGATCCGTAATGTGATATTATTGCAAGATTTCAAATTTCAAGTCGTTTGGATTTGTCGTTTGTCCGGTACAAGCCAAAACGCCTAGAAATCGCTTAAATCGGTTTTAATTTAAATTGAGCGTTTGTTGCCGTATCTCTCACATACTTCCGAATTAGCTTACGAAACCTGTTCCATTGTGTCCGGAACGCGGAAAAACCTTAGGATCGCCTGGCGGAACGCGTCGTTTGGAGTTCGTTTGCAAAAGTGTCGAATTGGAGATTTTAATATTAAAATAATATTGATATATATACATTGTTTCTTTTCCCAAACCCTAATCTATTATTCACAGCCGCCACTTTAGCTTTAATGGCCGAAAAGCAACGATCTTCTTCCTCATTTATCTTCTAATCCGTGCAACGATTCGCGAAACCTTCAATTAGTAAATTGTAGAGCACTCTGAGATCTCGGAATCCAACGGTTATGATCGTTTAACTCGAAGCGGATTGGCGGCAAATCGAGCTGGAAGCACGAAAGTTGCGCACGAAATTCCATGCGCTGGGGACCACCGAGTTGGCCACGGCTCTGGCCGTGGGTAGGGCGTGGTGTGGCGCTTCGATGTATGGGGTGGTGATCGAGTTTCGGGGTCGTTTGGGAGGTGCGTGCATTAGGGTTGCTCACGAATTTGGGTTCATTTGCGTTCGAATTTTTGCCTGGGAACGTATGCACGGGTAGAAGGAAAGAGCGTGGGGGCCCGCGTGCGTGAGGAGGGTGAGATGTTGTTTCTTTTATTTTATTTTTTTTTTGTTTAAATTCAAAATTCAAATCATGCAACTTTAAAACGTGATATCTTTTGCATACGAGGTCGGATTCGAACGAGATTTTTTGCGTTGGAATCGTATCGTCGTGCTCTTCGCAATGCAACCAGTTTGGAGTCGATTGGAGGTCGTTTGAATTTCGGGTAAAATTAAACGTTCGTTTAATTTTATTCGAAACGAACGCCGAAACCGGAAATAAAATCAAGGTGAGAACTCCTCACTCAATCGAAAGGTTTTGTTTAAAATTTTAAATAGTTAATGTTGATTGTTGATTGCTGATTGATTTTACTAGTAGATATAGTAGGATATATACTATATATAGCGATATATATATATTGGCATATGTATATATCGGATTTGATTTCCCGCCTCGTATAGCGGATGAGACCCTATTGCGCCGTTATTAAGCGGAATATTTATAAAATCCCATATACCGCGATATTCCACCTTGAAGTGGAATTGGTATTGTGCTAACGTCTGTGGATGCAGGGTAACAGGTTGGAGGGATCCAACTGGATTCCTCGCATATTTATTTGTTTATAAATATTATGTTGATTGTTGATAATCATATTGATATATGACACTTATTCCCGTGATTGACCATCTGATGTTGTTGCATCATCGGATTCAAATTTTTTAAAAATTAAAATAACGGTTTTGAATTTAAAAGGGTTTTAAATCGATTTTTCAAAGAATATGGTTTATTAAAAATTTTGAATTGATTAAATTTTAAAATAAATAGATGGATAAAATTTTATGTTTTAAAAATTTATATTTTTATAAAATATAACTTAAAAGAAATTTTTAACAATAATAGGTTTTTATAAAATAGTTAAATTTGGTTTTTGGGAAGTTATTATTATTAATGGTTTATATAAAGGATTTTATAAATGGATGTTTTTAAATTAAATTTATCGAAGTTATAGAATAAATTTATAAAGTGTTAAGTTGATGTATAGCATGAATTTCACTAGGATTTATAGATTAATAAATGTGAAATTTATAAAATGAATGGTTATTGGAAAATTTTAAGTTTATAAGTTATTAACTTATAGAAATGGATTTGGGCATTAAAAAGGGGAATTTTATAGAAATTGTTAATAAATGAAGATTTCATTAGTTGAAATTATTATAAACCATAAAGAAATCTTGTAAGTGATAAGATTTTAAATTGGTGAAGTTCAAAGGAACGATTTGGTAAATAAATAATATTATAAGTATTTAACTTACAATATGGCTTTTGGGTATGAAATTGGGTTATGTAAATTGCATCGGATTAATAAAGGAATTTATAAAATTGGGGTTTATAATAGAAATGGAATTTATAAACTATGTTTATAAATTTGAAATCCATCGAATTTGATAAATTGAAATATGGGAATTTGTTAAGTGGGCTATATTCACTATTTTGAATATTGAATAGATTATTAAATAAAATGGGTTTGTTTTTGGGAAAGGAATGTTTTAAATGGAATTTAAAACGAATTAAAGGTGTTTTAAAATGTATTGAGTATTGAAAACATAGATTTCAACATTGATTGTTGAAATAGACGTTTTCGAGAAACAGAAGGGGATAATTTGTATAGTATTGGATTTATATATCTATTTTTAATTTCAAATCCATATACTAGTGTTTTTGGGTTGTCGTAACGATGTTTTACGCAACATTCGTTTTTAACCCAAATAAATGTGAATAAAAGAATGTTTTCTTAAAGAGGATGGGATAAAATACTTAACGGTAACTTAAGTATATTGAATATTTCCAAATTGTTGAAAATAAATAAATTTGTGAATTACTTATTTTTAAAATAAGCATGGGAATGGTTTTCTAATATGAAATGGAACGGTTTTTGTGAATTCACCTTTAAGGTAATTGAAAGCAAATAACTTGAAATCGATTTGGGAATCGTATGCTAGTAGATGCTTGGAATTTAAATCCACTTTGGAATTTATATATATGAAGGGAAATTTGTTTAAAATATAAATGTTGATTTATTTTTAAATATGAAAATATAATTTACGAATTTGGAACGTAAGTTAAAATAAATCAGTAAAGATTTATTTGGTGGTTTGAAATTTGTTTCAAAAGGTATATATGGTTAAGGTGATTTGAAATTAGTTTTCAAATGGTTAAGGTGATTTGAAATTAGTTTTCAAATGGTTAAGGTGATTTGAAATTGGTTTGCAAATGGTTAATGTAATTTGAAAATTTGTTTTCAAATGGTAAAGGTAAATTGAAAATTGGTTTTTCAATTGGTTAAGTGTGGAAAATTTTATCGTGAAGTGGTTTTGGTAAAGCAAATAAATTGGGCAATTATTTGGAAATTGTATATATATATCTTGTAAAGATATTTTGGGACTTAATAATTTTGGAAAAATTATTTGGAATCTGATGATGTGGCGCATCTTTATTGATAGTTAAATAACCGACTATCAATATTTACCCTTGGATGGTATTGATTGTGTTTGTTTGGAATTGAATGCACACTTATTTTTAAAAATAAGCGCTCGCTATTCGGTTTAGCCGGGAGAGGACCTTTGTGTCATATATCCCATTCCGAATATGCGATACGTCGTTTGGATTGCATTTGAAGACCGGTGTTGAAGACCGGGTATTTGTGAAAACGATAGGATGACCTATCGATTGTCTCCGCATCGTTAGCTACGATATGGAGATTTCCTTTGTGATGGGAAATTTTATCGGGATTGTGGATACCCGGATTGCAAGGGCTTCTTTGGAAGTGCCTTCGGTTCTGTTCGAACCCGGAACAGACTTGTATGGTTACGTGTCTGACATTACATTTTGAGAGATAGAGCAGATTTCTTTCAAATACATTTCTGTTGGTGGCGGAGAATTTATTCTCTTAGCTTAACACCCTTCTCTGAGACGTACGAGCTCAGAGGTTATGTAGTTGAAGGTTATCAGCGATATTTCCCAATCTGGTAATGTGGCATGCTGAGTGCTGCTGTGTGATGATCATTGGTTGATCGTTTGGATATGATCATTTGTTTGATCATTTATCTTTGTGATTATTGCTTTGGTCATCTGTGGACCCAAAGCATGGCTTTGTTGCACAAAGCGTAGCTTTGTGGACGAGACTTCGTCAGGACCTCACTCCCCGGAAATGGTCGAAACAGGAATATGCGGCAAGGTTATGAGGGTCGCTCCCTTTAGGGTATGTCATTTCCTTCTGGAAAAGGGTGGTATCATGGTATGGAGCCCAGATATTTACTCATGTTGATACACTATATCTATTACTGTGTGGTGTTGTTGGTATCGAGCGCTCGGATAAAGGTCCCAAAGGACCGGGGGATGACATATTCGTGTAGTAGTTACCTAGTTACAGAGGTAACCCGGCCTTGTGTTGGCAGAGATCTAACCGTAACGTTAGTTTCTCGGGACGTCCCGCCAGAGGCGATCCCATGTGGCAGTAGGAAGTTCCTTAGCCTGACCATTTGTTGGAAATCCAATCAAAACAATACGCGCCCTGTACGGTTTTAGTTGTATAACCTGCCATGGAATGTGGCGGTAACCTGCTATTGAACATGGTAGCTATAGTAGGCATACGACGAAATGTCGTATGCTGGCTAGGATTTATATTCTACTTTCGAAATTGTTTTATACACTATGCACTAGTAATAATATCAAAATGATTTGATTTTCGCGTAGTAAGCATCTTTGACTATCATAAGGAGAAATCTCCTCCAATTCTGCGTTTGCATTGTGTGTGTGGCGGGAGGCCTTATGGTAGTTTCATTTTCCAAAAAGCATTGCGGATTTCAAAATTTAATCTTTCTTGTTGCGTGTTTAAAGATAAACTGTTTTTGAGTTCTCACACCAGTCACATGACTGACCTGGAGTTTATTGTTCCTTTCCTAAACTCTGGGTGCCCACTATTTTTCACACGGGCAGTCTAGAGTTAGGTTGTCAGGTTATTCTGGATTCGGGAGTTGCTGTGTAGATCTGGAGGCGAGCCAGATAGCGTAGTCTATTATCTATTGTATATAGTATTCTTTCCGCTGTTTTATTGTTGTTCACTCTGATGATATGATGTATTGTGATGTATGTATAAAATGTATAGTTCTTTTGTTTTAATGATATTCATTTATCTATTATATGTTGTTCCGCTGCGATTGTGAGATTCTGATATTGTTTCTCGTTCTGTTACTTGTTTTCTGTTTTCTCCTCTCTTTCTTTTCTTTCTTCTTCTACCTCTTTCTTCTTCTAAAACCCTAACGGTTCGATTTTTCGGCAACGAAAAAATCGCGATCGTTACATTTGGTATCAGAGCATATGGTTAAGCGACAACCTGCTCTGTTGGGTATTACTCATTAGAGATAGAGTCAGTAGTACTCTAGAATGAGTGTGAGTGTAATAATAGATATGAGTGCGTATTTGTTAGTGAATATAAAATTGTTTTATATTGTGATGATTGGTTTGTTGAGTGGTATATGAACCTTCGTCGGCGCAGCCTCGAAAACTGAATCGAAGGGGTTCCTAAACACTTGAATAGAACAATTCGACACAATATTGTTTTAAATTGGGTAAATGAAATAATTTTACCTCGATTATATTTTATATATAAAAAGAAAATAATTTTTCAAGAATTATTGAAGTGTGTATATAATTGATTGCTTGGTTGTTGTAAATGATATATATATATATAAAATAATTAAAAGTTGTTTGAATAAGCTGATAAAAGCAACTATTGTAAAAGAATAATGGTATAAACCAATGAATCATAAGATGAAATAATAATTAATGATGATTTACAATTGTAAGATAATCATGTATGTATATAAGAAGTAAAATTATATAAGTAAAAGGGTTATAAAAGTGATTTATGAATAGAAAGGAAATTTTTGAAAGAATAATTAGCATTGATTTCACTATTGTCACTGGGAAATAATAAGGGTGATGACTGCAGCATCATCAGTATCATTTTCGAGTTTCTATGTGATGGATTTGCTACAATAATGAATTTAAAATTGAAGTTTTGTTGTAATAAATCAATTTGAAATTAAAATTCAACTTGAAGTTGATAAGTATAAGCGAAATAAGTTTTGAACTTATAATATAAGTTAGAAGTTGAATAATAAGTTTTATAACTTATAGAATGGGAAAATGTAAGTGAAACCAGTTATTGAAGTGGTTAAACAATTAAGTTAAGTAAAATGGAATATGAATTTGAATATTGATATGAATTTGGCTTAAGTAAAAGTTAAATAGGATTTACTTTGGAATTTAAAATCCGAATTGAATTGATAAGTAAAACTTAAGTTTAATT
Organism: Allium cepa; assembly: GCA_030765085.1. NCBI lineage: Eukaryota > Viridiplantae > Streptophyta > Magnoliopsida > Asparagales > Amaryllidaceae > Allium > Allium cepa. The sequence goes on from CM060934.1 coordinate 290,451,235, forward strand.
AACAAATGATGTTTAGATGGAATAACTTAAGCAAAGTTGAATAAAAATTGATATTTGTATCAAAGTTAAATAATCAAGTGAATTAAATGAGGTAAATAAAGTTGAAATGGAATGCAAGTTAAGTAATGTTGAAAGAATTGATGTTAATATCAAAATAAATGAATAAAGTGAGTAAATGAAATTGTTAAAGATGTGAACTTAAGTTATATAAATGAAATTCAATTTTATTTGTAAAAAGAACTAGCAATTGAATTAAAGAATGGATTGAATGTTAATCAATAGAATATGAATAAGTTGATATGAAACGATGTATGTAAGTGTAAATTCATTGAAGTTAGTTGAATAATTGGATAAAAATCAATTGAATGTTAAACCAATTGAAATTAAAACAGTTGAACCAAATTGAATGTAAGTAAAATGGATAAAATTTGGTTGTATTGGATGTGCATTGGTTGTTATTTGCTTGTTGGTTGATTGTATGAAAATTCCTTAAGTGTTAACGAAATGGAATCTGCTGAATTGAAAGCTATGTAATTGAATTCAAACGAAAATTGGAATGCAAAGTTGAATGAAAATGAATATGCAACTTTAATAGTAAGCTAAAAGTGGTATAAGAAGCATGTATTGGAAATTTTATAATTGAATTGGCAAATTGGTTTGAATATTATAATTAGATATTATGCTAGCAGGATATACAGGTTATAAAGGAATTGGGATTTTGATTTCAAAGTTAAAAAAATTTGTAACGCTCGACAAAAAGGTACGTATTTCAGTTTTTATATGAGATTTGATGATTTCCTTCTCTAGCCACTTGGCTTTCTCTTTTCTTTTTGATTCTGAGGGGCCGTAGAGCCGTTTTGTAGTCGTACCGATCTAGCCGCGCAAAGGAGACTCTGGCGAAATTTTTCGAAAATTTAGGGAGTTAGAGAAATTTTGAGAAATTTTGAAAGTTTGAAATTTGAATTTAAATTTAAATTTGAATTGTTGAGTAAACAATGTTGTTTGAAACCTATAATTGAAGTTGGAAAGCTAATTGAAATGATAGAAAATCTTTAATAAAAAGATTGGTGTTAGAAGGTTGATAAAACTATTAGTTTTGGAAAAATAATAAACGGATTATGAATTATTCTCCTTAACTTGCAATTTCGAGGACGAAATTCTTTTAAGGGGGGAAGATTGTAACGACCCAGAATTTTTGATAACTTAAATTTGAATATTTAATTTATTTTTAATATTAATAAGTGAAAATTTTAAGTCGAATAATTTATTTATTGAATATTTGGATTTAATTGGATATAATTAAATTGATAAATTTAATAGTGAAATTCCAGAAATAATTAAATATTGGGTTAAATATGATTGAAAATGGTTTGGAAAATTTTGTTATATCATATTAAAGTTATAGAAATATTTTAGAACTTGTAAAACTGAATTTGGAGTTAATTTGTAAAAATTGAATATTTTAATATTTAATTATCGACTGAAAAATAGCCAATTTTTGAACAGTCTCGGAATTGAACGAAACGAGTTCCATTGGATCCGTAATAGTTAGTTATTATCGGATTTCAATTTTCGTAGCAAACGGAGTTGTCGTTTGACCGTAGCAGCTCGAAACGCATCGATATCGTTTTAATATTTATTTAGCGAGTTAAAATAGCCATTTTTCAAACGGTCTCGGATTTCGACGAAACCAGTTTCATCGGATCCGTAATGTGATATTATTGCAAGATTTCAAATTTCAAGTCGTTTGGATTTGTCGTTTGTCCGGTACAAGCCAAAACGCCTAGAAATCGCTTAAATCGGTTTTAATTTAAATTGAGCGTTTGTTGCCGTATCTCTCACATACTTCCGAATTAGCTTACGAAACCTGTTCCATTGTGTCCGGAACGCGGAAAAACCTTAGGATCGCCTGGCGGAACGCGTCGTTTGGAGTTCGTTTGCAAAAGTGTCGAATTGGAGATTTTAATATTAAAATAATATTGATATATATACATTGTTTCTTTTCCCAAACCCTAATCTATTATTCACAGCCGCCACTTTAGCTTTAATGGCCGAAAAGCAACGATCTTCTTCCTCATTTATCTTCTAATCCGTGCAACGATTCGCGAAACCTTCAATTAGTAAATTGTAGAGCACTCTGAGATCTCGGAATCCAACGGTTATGATCGTTTAACTCGAAGCGGATTGGCGGCAAATCGAGCTGGAAGCACGAAAGTTGCGCACGAAATTCCATGCGCTGGGGACCACCGAGTTGGCCACGGCTCTGGCCGTGGGTAGGGCGTGGTGTGGCGCTTCGATGTATGGGGTGGTGATCGAGTTTCGGGGTCGTTTGGGAGGTGCGTGCATTAGGGTTGCTCACGAATTTGGGTTCATTTGCGTTCGAATTTTTGCCTGGGAACGTATGCACGGGTAGAAGGAAAGAGCGTGGGGGCCCGCGTGCGTGAGGAGGGTGAGATGTTGTTTCTTTTATTTTATTTTTTTTTGTTTAAATTCAAAATTCAAATCATGCAACTTTAAAACGTGATATCTTTTGCATACGAGGTCGGATTCGAACGAGATTTTTTGCGTTGGAATCGTATCGTCGTGCTCTTCGCAATGCAACCAGTTTGGAGTCGATTGGAGGTCGTTTGAATTTCGGGTAAAATTAAACGTTCGTTTAATTTTATTCGAAACGAACGCCGAAACCGGAAATAAAATCAAGGTGAGAACTCCTCACTCAATCGAAAGGTTTTGTTTAAAATTTTAAATAGTTAATGTTGATTGTTGATTGCTGATTGATTTTACTAGTAGATATAGTAGGATATATACTATATATAGCGATATATATATATTGGCATATGTATATATCGGATTTGATTTCCCGCCTCGTATAGCGGATGAGACCCTATTGCGCCGTTATTAAGCGGAATATTTATAAAATCCCATATACCGCGATATTCCACCTTGAAGTGGAATTGGTATTGTGCTAACGTCTGTGGATGCAGGGTAACAGGTTGGAGGGATCCAACTGGATTCCTCGCATATTTATTTGTTTATAAATATTATGTTGATTGTTGATAATCATATTGATATATGACACTTATTCCCGTGATTGACCATCTGATGTTGTTGCATCATCGGATTCAAATTTTTTAAAAATTAAAATAACGGTTTTGAATTTAAAAGGGTTTTAAATCGATTTTTCAAAGAATATGGTTTATTAAAAATTTTGAATTGATTAAATTTTAAAATAAATAGATGGATAAAATTTTATGTTTTAAAAATTTATATTTTTATAAAATATAACTTAAAAGAAATTTTTAACAATAATAGGTTTTTATAAAATAGTTAAATTTGGTTTTTGGGAAGTTATTATTATTAATGGTTTATATAAAGGATTTTATAAATGGATGTTTTTAAATTAAATTTATCGAAGTTATAGAATAAATTTATAAAGTGTTAAGTTGATGTATAGCATGAATTTCACTAGGATTTATAGATTAATAAATGTGAAATTTATAAAATGAATGGTTATTGGAAAATTTTAAGTTTATAAGTTATTAACTTATAGAAATGGATTTGGGCATTAAAAAGGGGAATTTTATAGAAATTGTTAATAAATGAAGATTTCATTAGTTGAAATTATTATAAACCATAAAGAAATCTTGTAAGTGATAAGATTTTAAATTGGTGAAGTTCAAAGGAACGATTTGGTAAATAAATAATATTATAAGTATTTAACTTACAATATGGCTTTTGGGTATGAAATTGGGTTATGTAAATTGCATCGGATTAATAAAGGAATTTATAAAATTGGGGTTTATAATAGAAATGGAATTTATAAACTATGTTTATAAATTTGAAATCCATCGAATTTGATAAATTGAAATATGGGAATTTGTTAAGTGGGCTATATTCACTATTTTGAATATTGAATAGATTATTAAATAAAATGGGTTTGTTTTTGGGAAAGGAATGTTTTAAATGGAATTTAAAACGAATTAAAGGTGTTTTAAAATGTATTGAGTATTGAAAACATAGATTTCAACATTGATTGTTGAAATAGACGTTTTCGAGAAACAGAAGGGGATAATTTGTATAGTATTGGATTTATATATCTATTTTTAATTTCAAATCCATATACTAGTGTTTTTGGGTTGTCGTAACGATGTTTTACGCAACATTCGTTTTTAACCCAAATAAATGTGAATAAAAGAATGTTTTCTTAAAGAGGATGGAATAAAATACTTAACGGTAACTTAAGTATATTGAATATTTCCAAATTGTTGAAAATAAATAAATTTGTGAATTACTTATTTTTAAAATAAGCATGGGAATGGTTTTCTAATATGAAATGGAACGGTTTTTGTGAATTCACCTTTAAGGTAATTGAAAGCAAATAACTTGAAATCGATTTGGGAATCGTATGCTAGTAGATGCTTGGAATTTAAATCCACTTTGGAATTTATATATATGAAGGGAAATTTGTTTAAAATATAAATGTTGATTTATTTTTAAATATGAAAATATAATTTACGAATTTGGAACGTAAGTTAAAATAAATCAGTAAAGATTTATTTGGTGGTTTGAAATTTGTTTCAAAAGGTATATATGGTTAAGGTGATTTGAAATTAGTTTTCAAATGGTTAAGGTGATTTGAAATTAGTTTTCAAATGGTTAAGGTGATTTGAAATTGGTTTGCAAATGGTTAATGTAATTTGAAAATTTGTTTTCAAATGGTAAAGGTAAATTGAAAATTGGTTTTTCAATTGGTTAAGTGTGGAAAATTTTATCGTGAAGTGGTTTTGGTAAAGCAAATAAATTGGGCAATTATTTGGAAATTGTATATATATATCTTGTAAAGATATTTTGGGACTTAATAATTTTGGAAAAATTATTTGGAATCTGATGATGTGGCGCATCTTTATTGATAGTTAAATAACCGACTATCAATATTTACCCTTGGATGGTATTGATTGTGTTTGTTTGGAATTGAATGCACACTTATTTTTAAAAATAAGCGCTCGCTATTCGGTTTAGCCGGGAGAGGACCTTTGTGTCATATATCCCATTCCGAATATGCGATACGTCGTTTGGATTGCATTTGAAGACCGGTGTTGAAGACCGGGTATTTGTGAAAACGATAGGATGACCTATCGATTGTCTCCGCATCGTTAGCTACGATATGGAGATTTCCTTTGTGATGGGAAATTTTATCGGGATTGTGGATACCCGGATTGCAAGGGCTTCTTTGGAAGTGCCTTCGGTTCTGTTCGAACCCGGAACAGACTTGTATGGTTACGTGTCTGACATTACATTTTGAGAGATAGAGCAGATTTCTTTCAAATACATTTCTGTTGGTGGCGGAGAATTTATTCTCTTAGCTTAACACCCTTCTCTGAGACGTACGAGCTCAGAGGTTATGTAGTTGAAGGTTATCAGCGATATTTCCCAATCTGGTAATGTGGCATGCTGAGTGCTGCTGTGTGATGATCATTGGTTGATCGTTTGGATATGATCATTTGTTTGATCATTTATCTTTGTGATTATTGCTTTGGTCATCTGTGGACCCAAAGCATGGCTTTGTTGCACAAAGCGTAGCTTTGTGGACGAGACTTCGTCAGGACCTCACTCCCCGGAAATGGTCGAAACAGGAATATGCGGCAAGGTTATGAGGGTCGCTCCCTTTAGGGTATGTCATTTCCTTCTGGAAAAGGGTGGTATCATGGTATGGAGCCCAGATATTTACTCATGTTGATACACTATATCTATTACTGTGTGGTGTTGTTGGTATCGAGCGCTCGGATAAAGGTCCCAAAGGACCGGGGGATGACATATTCGTGTAGTAGTTACCTAGTTACAGAGGTAACCCGGCCTTGTGTTGGCAGAGATCTAACCGTAACGTTAGTTTCTCGGGACGTCCCGCCAGAGGCGATCCCATGTGGCAGTAGGAAGTTCCTTAGCCTGACCATTTGTTGGAAATCCAATCAAAACAATACGCGCCCTGTACGGTTTTAGTTGTATAACCTGCCATGGAATGTGGCGGTAACCTGCTATTGAACATGGTAGCTATAGTAGGCATACGACGAAATGTCGTATGCTGGCTAGGATTTATATTCTACTTTCGAAATTGTTTTATACACTATGCACTAGTAATAATATCAAAATGATTTGATTTTCGCGTAGTAAGCATCTTTGACTATCATAAGGAGAAATCTCCTCCAATTCTGCGTTTGCATTGTGTGTGTGGCGGGAGGCCTTATGGTAGTTTCATTTTCCAAAAAGCATTGCGGATTTCAAAATTTAATCTTTCTTGTTGCGTGTTTAAAGATAAACTGTTTTTGAGTTCTCACACCAGTCACATGACTGACCTGGAGTTTATTGTTCCTTTCCTAAACTCTGGGTGCCCACTATTTTTCACACGGGCAGTCTAGAGTTAGGTTGTCAGGTTATTCTGGATTCGGGAGTTGCTGTGTAGATCTGGAGGCGAGCCAGATAGCGTAGTCTATTATCTATTGTATATAGTATTCTTTCCGCTGTTTTATTGTTGTTCACTCTGATGATATGATGTATTGTGATGTATGTATAAAATGTATAGTTCTTTTGTTTTAATGATATTCATTTATCTATTATATGTTGTTCCGCTGCGATTGTGAGATTCTGATATTGTTTCTCGTTCTGTTACTTGTTTTCTGTTTTCTCCTCTCTTTCTTTTCTTTCTTCTTCTACCTCTTTCTTCTTCTAAAACCCTAACGGTTCGATTTTTCGGCAACGAAAAAATCGCGATCGTTACAGTTTTGCACCCTCCCTTCTCAAGAATTGGGCTACCATGGAGTAGACATGGTTTAGTGATGCGGGAGGCTTCCCAGCCAACCAATTTCCGAACTTGGAATCCGGATCAATCCATTTAGCTAATGCCATCAGAATAAAGTTGTCATTGGGATTGTTTATTTCTGCACAGGCAGCATGAAATCTCTCTAAGTAATGTCTGAGTGTTTCCCCAGGAGCTTGAGTGACACCACATAGGGTGTTAACATCCTTTGGCCTTGCAACATGAATTCGAAACTCCTCAACAAACTTGGTTGCTTATTACAAGCAAGAAATAAATCGAGTGGAAACTTGGCAGGAATATTCTTTATGTTGTACGCAAGCTCCTGTGAAAATTTTGTAGCATTTAGACTCGTCGATTATGAGTTATGATCGATGCAAACTTGGGTTTCATGTAGGCTGTCATGTTCGAATCGATGTCTTCGTATTGATCAGTTCGAATCGCTCTTGGAAACGCACCCGTGACTCAACGTGGCACCTGATCTTCGGATCGATCCGCTTTTGATGTCGAGTCGACCAAGTCGTTCCAAAGCTTTTTCCTCGTTCGTATCGATAACAGCTGCCTTGTTCATATCGAAGGAAGTGGTTCAATTCGTATCGATGGATGTGGCTCTGTTTATATCAATTGTTGTTGCTCTGCTCGTATCGGTCGTATGGTCTTGTTCGTATCGATCGAAATCGACTCTAGTTGATCGATACGACGTTGAAGTGGCAGGAGGGACACGAACAAGTGATAGCTTGATGGATTCGAATAGTGGCAACATGATGGGTACGAACAATGGTTTCATGATGGATACGAAGTAGCATAGCTTGATGGATTCGGTAAAGGCTTTTCTAGGATGGATACGAACTAGACAACCGATGGAGAATATTGTCGGCTCAAAGGGGTTCGGATTTGTGGGTCGTTACATATACAAAGTTCATAATTTTGTATATATTATTGTACTTTATAATATGCTTAGATGTATAATATGACATATATGTTAGATTGTGTTAGGGCTTGTTGATAGGTAAGTCTAAAAATATTAATTTATATTAGTCTATTTGAGTATATAGTATGCATAGGTTATTAAATGACCTGTTTGTTTATATATATAAGGTTATATATATAATCGGTTGTGTAATATATGTGTTCATGTTGTTATTTTAAAAGCTTTGAATTTACAAGTATATATATCAGTCTGTTATATTGTAAGTATATATAAATAATAATAGTTTAATTTATATAGCTTTATGAATGTTTTGAGTACAATGATTGTATATATATTTAATGACATAAAGTTTGGTCTGCATATTTTTTTATATATATTAAATTGTTCACATGTACATTTTTTACTGGCTAGAAGGTATATGTTCTGTTTGATCATTTATAAACTAAAGCGAGTACATGTTTTCACTTAAATTTTTAACATATACTTGATCCTGCTATATATATATATACATAAACGTATATATGAGCTTGGAGTTATGAGATATATTGTTATATATATATAATATGTTGTTCTTATTTATAAATCTACATGTTATCTAAGTTGTATATTGCTGTGTAAATAATCCTTATCATGTATATAGGTTACAGTATTTATTATATATATAGGTTACAGTATTTATTATATATATATATTTCAAGTATATAAGTAATATTTTAGTTTATATAGGTTATATATGATTTTATAAAGGTTTCTATGTTGTAATAGGATTTAAAAGAGTGTATATATATATAATATGCTTTGTTATATATTGGTCTGCATATGCCTATTTGTTTACATTTTTTGTGTCTGCACATAAAGCAGCCTGCAAATGTATATATTGATTTGTAAAAGTAAGTTACATATCAACTTATATATATTATATTATATTATATTTATACTATTGATCTCAAAGTATACATGTATATTGGTTTATAGAGATATTTAATTTTTCATTGTGTCTGTATATATATAAAGCCGTTTAATGGAAATTCGTATTAACATATGTACATATATGTATGTATATGTATGTATATATATATATATAGGTATGCATGAGTTTGGTTTTCAAATTTTATTTATATTATTATTTTAATGTAGGTTTTAAATTGATTTTAAAATTTATATATATAAAACATATCTTGTTCATCGATCTCTTGTTCATTCTGACTGACATTCTCAATATCAAATTTATCGCAGCAAAATCCTAACTTGTCACTGTCCCTCTCGTTGATCTATATGCCTGTCTTTGTCGATTCTTTTTCAGCTTCGTTCATCTCTCTAGTCTCGAAAGGTGAGCAATCACTCACGATTAACGTTCTTATATTTATTAAATTTTATTTCAATTGAAACGACAATTGAAATATGCTGTTGATAGTTATTTACATTGCTATATATATGATATTATCTGTAATTGTTCACTTGTGATATCTGACACCATTTTTTTGTCATTTATATTGATGATATATGTCTGTTGTTATATTATTATCATATCTGTTATCACTCTGCAAGTTCCCTGTTAGTATGGAATACCCTATAGGTTGAAATGATACATACACAAACGATCTGTAGAATAGGAGAAAATCGTTATTAGTTGAAATGATAAACCCAAGCGATTTTCATTGAATTGAATTTGAGATTGCAGGTTGAAATGATATATACCCGTATATATTAGAATTGCGGATTGAAATAATAAATATCCATGTCACTTGACCATAGGGTAGAAAGTAATATACAGACACCGTTGGTCAATGAATATATATATATATATATATATATATATATATTGGAATGATTTTCAAGGTTTTGAAACTGAATCTATTTAAGAATTATACTCAAACAAGTTTGATTTGAAATTTATTAAATTTTGCATTTTAAAGATATGATTTTATAACTTGATTTTGATTAAAAGTGATTTAAATGAATATTTCAAATTTACATAAATTGAAATGGTATATTTTGCTTTATTTAAATTTGAAATTTGAAGTTTTATTTAAATGTTATTTGAATGATTAAGTAAATATTTCAAAATAGATAATAGTAAAGTGAATTTGATATATATATATATATATATATGAAATTGTCAAATTTATTTTGAAATGTTGAATATTTAAAGCTTTGAAAATATTGAAATTGAAATGGTTTATTTTGTGGTTAAAAATCTGTATTTGAAATCGATATCATTTGAAATGGTTTATTGAGAAACTGAAATAAATTGAAATTGATGATTTGAGATTTGATTAAATTTGAATTTTTGGAATTCAAGTTGATATGGAATCGATTTTTGAAATTTGAGGAAACTATTTTATTATATAAAGTATTTTTAAATTATATTTAAAACTATTTTATATTTTACTTTATAAATTATTTTAATATAAACTATTTTAATATAAATCATTTTTGTTATAAACTATTTTTGTTATAAACTATGTTAATATACTAACTATTTTAATATAAACTATTTTAATTTAATACTATTTTATATAAACTATTTTACTTTATAAACTGTTTAATTATATATACTATTTTAATATCTAAATCGGTTAAGTGGGAAGTATTATGATTTCTAAATTACGATTTCCAAAGTATTATGGTTTCCAAAGTATTTTGATTTCTAAATTTTGATTTCCAAAGTGTTATGATTTCTAAAGTATTATGATTTCTATGTTATGATTTCTAAAGTGTTATGGTTTTAGAAGCTTTATAATTTCGAAAGTGTTATAACTTTGAAGTACTATGATTTTGGAAATGGATATATTTGAAATGGAAATGATATCATATTTGGTTTTAAAATGGAAATGATATCGTATTGATATGGTTTTGAAATGGCAATGATATTTTGATTTTATAAGCTGTTTTGAAAAGACCGCGGTGTTATAATAACGATTGGTGTTTAAAGAGACCGGGATGAGATAGTGTCATACTCTCTGCCAATATCGAAAACCACTTTAACAACCGTGTACGTGGTGGAGATTCCAGAATAAAGTAGGATGGTGGAGACGATCCTATATGAGGTATATACATGGACCCAACTCCCGTGAGTTGGCATAAGGTGGCTAAAACAGGAGCAATCAATGGGCGAAGTGAGGTAGCTCCTCCGATCGGACACACTCCTTCGTATGCCATTCTATTACTTTGTGATTGATTTGGTGCGCACCTTTGATTTTTTTTGGGAGTGTGGCTCGAGGTGGGCGGTAGTGGCGGCCATGCGTTACCACCAACCCAAAGTGTAATTGGTATATCTACCCTGGCATTGCCTATTTGTGTTGTGTTACCTACCCTAGCGCGCCTTACATGAGTTTGATTTATGTCGTATCTATGGAGTATCCTCGAGTAGCCTCCCGATCTAGAAGTATTACGGTACTGTATAGATTATTGGCACTATAATATGTGTTAAGGTGGAAAATGTGAAGCCTTAATGCTATTTTTAAGTAGTTTACTTTACTTTAGACATTATTATAATAGCGTATATTACTACATAGTAGATAGTTTAATGGATCCTTAGAGGATGGTTATCCCAAACATCCTTTGAGTTACTTGTATTTCAGTGGTTATTTCAATTGAGTTAGATTTATTGATATAAGAATGTTAATCCTGACTCGAGTGTTTTCTGTTTTGCTTTACGCTCGGGTCAGACTGAGTGGCACAGCTTTTGAGACTCACCTTCAGAGTTGGAGCTTCGCTTGGAGATCCAGCTATCTATTCAGCTTGCAGTTATTCAATTGACTCCTATGATATTCTTATCTTGTATTTGACAATTTTTTTTGAGACTTCTGTTGTATTTTATTTAACTCTATTATATATATATAGTAGCTTCATGAACTACTATTCTTTTGTTTCCGTTGCATATTATTATATTACTCTGTGTCTGTGATTCTGTGATTGATTTACTATAAATGTTGAGTTTTGCCAAATATAAATTAACAATCTGGTATTTTGAGCAGTTCAAATCCGGCATGTGTGGATGCGAATGGTTGAAAATATCAGGCTATTACAGTTGGTATCAGAGCTTTGGTTTTAGGAAAAACTCAGAATATAGATTGAATTTAATTACAGAATTGCATTCGTTCGAGCCTGAATTTCTTCCTCTTTGATTCGAATTTCCTTTGAATTTTTGAATGTTCCTCTCAGTTCCAAAATCTTCCCTTGTCTCTCCCATTACTTCTGAATTCCATCCTTATTTTTCTATTCTTGTTTTCTTGATTCCGGAGCATCCCATAGCTCCACTGAATGAGTTGTAAAGGGGTGAAACTCCTTTACAATAGCATCGATTTACCGTATATATCCTCGGTTTAGATGCTGCTATCTTTTGCTACGCCCGAATTCTATCTCTTGTGATCAGATGTCGATTTGCCTCAGAATTCTGCATCAATCTTATTCTTGAAGTCACGGTAGACCCGGTTAAGGTCGCCCACGATTCATATAAGTGTATCCATCTTTCTCTTTTGTAATTCAATCATCTTATCTTCGATTCGAGCCTATCTCCGAATTAGAATTCTTTTTTATTAAAGTCCCTCTAATTTGTATCTCTATCATTGTTCTATAATCTATTCTGTATAACCGAGTGAGGGAGTGTATTTGTATTAATATTAAATTGTTTTATATATTGTGTTGTTAATGTTGATTTGGGGTTTCGATCGATTCGTCTGATCAACGCTATCGATAGAAATTCTAAAACACTTGAACAGAGCAAGCTGACATAATTGTTTTCAAAACTTAATAATTTTGTACGATTATATTATATATATAAGTATAGATTTTTCTGACATTAAATTGTTAAATGAATTGGTTGTTTTAAATGATAATATTTGATTTTCATTTATTGCTTTGTAAATCATTGACTATTGCCACATTATAAACAATGAAAAATAAATAAATATGGTTTATAAATTTATTTAGAATTTAAAATGAATTTAAATTAAGAATTTGAGAATTTAATTTTCGGTGATTTCAAACTCTGGTTTTAAAGTTTAAAATGCATATTATTTAAAGTATTTTCGAATAGAAATCATTTTCAAAGAATTTTTAAAATTTTTAAATTAGTGCTCTCCTCTTTTATCGCTGGAAAATAATTTCGATAATGGCGGCCGCATCATCGACATTCATTTTCAAGTTTCAAAATGGAGAGACCACTCAGTAGCTTTGCTACACTCTGTTTTGAAAAATGAATTTTGATTTGAATTTTTAAAGTATGACTTGATTTATAATAGGTATATATTTATAAATTTGATTTGATATTTATATTTATCTTTAAATTGCTTGAAGTCAATCGAAAATTTAATTCCTAAATTTTATATTAAAGGTGATTTCAATTGTAAAATAAAGCCAAATTTTGAACAAATATTTAAACTTGAAATATCCAGTTAGAAGATTTATTTGTATAATACTCAATTTTATTCTAATACAACTTACCTAAATTATTTAGAAGTTGAATATGTAATTGAATAGTATACAGTATAAACGGTGTTAATGAAATTTTAAATAAATGAGTTGTTATAATAAGTGTAGGTATAACTTTTTTTTGCAACTAGGGAAACCTGTTCAATCGCTATCGACGTGTGATTCCTGAATAGTAAACATAGGGAATAGACGGCTGGTCCGCCACAACCACTATTCCAAGTAAGCTAGACCTTTCGGTTGGCATGGTGCAGGGGGCGGAAAATGAACCTCAAACCTACCATGTGAAAGGCGTATCTCCTCCCATAGTGTAGGCATACTTAATATATGTGATAAGATATATTAAGTGGAATAAATTTAATAATTATTTGGAATAAAGAAAGATTAAATTTGTTAAATAAATTATGATTATAACAAATGACTATTCAAATCTATGATTATTGAAAAGGTTAATTGAGACAATGAATATTAGATAATGAATAAATAGATAGAAATTAGGAATAGTTAAGATTGAGTTATAAAAAAATTTACTTGATTAAGATCAAATGGATCTAATAAATGAGATAAATAAAAATAAATTTTTTTGAAAGAAATTTTTGTAACAAATATTAATATAAACTGAAAAAAAAATCAACTTAACGAAATACCTTGAATTTAAAATCAATTGTTGAATATAAATTAATTTAAATCGAAATTTATATGAGTTTGAACTAATTGTTTTATTTTGTTTTCAATCTGGTTTTTTCTGGTTATTCTATTCTCCTACCTCCTTCCTTTTCGGGGATGAAAAGTTTTGAGTGGAGGAGAGTGTAACGACCTGTAAATTTTAATGTTTTTATTTACGTAATTAATTGAATTTTGTGAAATTTTATATATTATTATTTTGAAATAAAAATTTAATATTTGGAATACGTCTAATTAAACATAGCAAATGATAAATTTTCATCAGATAATATGGAAGTTTATTTTCTTGTGTAACTTTATTTCAATTAAAATCAGTTCATAATTAATGATAATAAAATATTTTCCAAACCAATATATTTTTATATAGAAAATTTGTAAATCATCTTCTGAGTGAGACGTCATAATTCGTTTCTCCAAATTTGGACTTCTCTAGCCCCATATATCTTATTTTCGACAGATTTGTAGCGTTTTTGGTACCGATTATCGACTTTTGATAGGATGATCATACCATTGATATTTGTATACCATTTTGATCGTCTCGTCGTGCTGATCTCTACGGTATATTCACTTATATGTTTCGATGTTCGGTACGCGGCGGAACCCGCAAAACGAGTAACCGTATCGATACCCATTATTTTGAACCTTTGGTCTTTCTTTTGTCTTTTAGTATATCGAACCTGGGAAATTGAATTGCCATCTGTTTTATATTCTAAGAATTTTTTTACTTTTTCCTGTTCGTTCACTTTCATTTATTTTGTTCAGATCGAAATATATGTATATTATAAGCTTTTAAAGGAAAACGTGCATCCGTTCACTTTTCTCAATTACTTATTTCTTTTGAAAGGCCTGTACATCTTCTCCCTGATCCATCTCATCATGGCCTCTTCCTCTCTCTCACGCTCTCTCTCTCCCAAAACCATGATCCACCTCCTTCCTCTGAAACCAAACCCCACATTTTCCACTCTTCCTCCTTTACTCGGCCACGCTCCATCAACTCTGGCTTCAGCCTACCTACACTAGTGCAACCGAAGGCAACCGTGTGCCAGCTCAAGCACGGAACGCCAGAACCACACCCGTGGCTTCCTGAGCCATCACGCTCGACCAACAACTCGACTTGCCCATCTCCTCCTCACCGCTAGCCATGCACCTCTCTTCTATTTTATATAAAGGTATACAGTGATGACCCGAAATTTTTGGATATTTGAAATTGGAATATTTAATTGGTTTTAAATATTTGAAAGTTAGTTTAACTTGAATTTCAAATATCACTATTTATTTGGATAATTAAATAATTGGATTTAATAATTGGAGATTGGTTAAAATAGTGAATCTTGGTTTTATGCTGGTTAAAAATATTTCAAAGGCTTGTAAAAATTTATATTGATTATACTGAAGATAAGAAAAGCTTTAAATTTGAATTTGGAAGTGGTTTGTTCAGTTTTGAAAATATATCATTTAAATTGATATTTAAAATAGCCTTTCGAGGCATAGTCTCGGAATTCGACGAAACCAGTTCCATTAGATCCGTAATAGTGTATTATTACTGGATTTCAATGTTCGTAGTGTTTGGAGTTGTCGTGTCACCGTACGGTATATAAACGCACTGAAATCTATATCGAAATTCAATATAACAACTAGGTCCAAAAAGCTATCTTCTCCATACGATTGAATTAGAACTTGAAACCTTTTCCATTGCGTTCGTAATAGGAGTATAACATTATAAATGCCTGGTGGCATGCCTCGATAGGAGTTCGAAATTTGAGATGCGAATTCGAGACGATTTAAATTTAAAATTTTAAATAATTTGACTGGTCAAAATAAATTCACACCATAACTTTATCTTTTCTACCATGCCGATTTGTCTTTTGGTTCACGCCATCTGTCACCTACATGTATCAGAAGCCGCACTCGTTTTTTTTTTAAAACCCAAATCTGATAACGAACGAAAATAAATAAATGGAAAGATGGCTGCGAATTCATTTTAAAGTGCCTCTCCAAATCGAAATCCTCCTCAGTAAAATAAATGGCGCACGAAATCAAAAATCAAAACGAGAAAAAAAATGGCCGCATCCACATTAGAATAGCTACTCTTGCTCGCCATTTTAACTCAGCTTCCTCTTCTAACTCTAACAAATCAATGGCTTTTAAGATTCCTAATTTCCAACATTTCTCCATCGCCAATGTAACAACTCGCATATTTAACGATTTTATATTTAAATGTTTTATTTAAATATAGCGTCGTTAGTCGGATTTAGGTCCGAAATGTTACTTTTTGCAAACGGCCGAATTAGGACTCAAAACCACTTCCATTGAGTTCGAAATGGCATTTGCGATCTTTTTGAGTATAAGCTTTGATATGTTTGGAGTAAGTCGAGTTTTGCTACCTTTTCTAATTGGGTCTTAGGTTTGGGTTCAACCCACTAGCTAACTAAATAACCTAACTCAGTCCCCTCTCCTTCCATTCACTCATTACTTCTAAACTCAAGCTAAAACTGAAAATGGGGGAAAGGAAGAGGAATTAGAAATTCCAAGCCCTAGTTTCTTCTTGCAAACTTGATTCTTGCTCCAAAGTCAAAGAGAAGCTACAGGTAAGCCTCCTCTTCATCTTCTCCAACTCTTTCTCCTTCAATTTCATAAAGTTTCCTAAACCTAACTTAGAAAATACTTGCTTCGATCTTAGATTGAAGCTAGTAGAGTTGAAGTGGAGAGTGGTTGGTCTCCTCCTTGCAATTGAGCTTCTTCTTCTTCTTCTTCTTCTTCTTCTTCTTCTTCTTCTTCGTTTTTGCGTTAAAGGTGAGATTTTTATCTCACATCTATGTTTACAACTATGTTGGATTGTTAGGTATGAATTCCTAACACTTATTCTTGTGCACTTGCTTTTGGCTTGGATTGAATTGGTGAATATTCCAATTTTTGGTGTTTTGGAGTCAAATCTTTGAAAATCATAACTTTGATGTTGAACATGTTTTTGGCGGTGAATCAGAGAGTCAATGGTGCTGGGTTATCGATTGGCAAAAGCCCCTTAAGTCCATTGCTCGACCGGTTGCAAATGGGGTGAGTTTGCTCCTCCATTTGATAGGCTGGAAAACCATTCCAGCTACAGCCAGTCGACTGGCCCCCTGCAGTCAGTCGACTGACTGCAGAGTTTGAAAAATCTCGGGTTATGGTTCAGTCGACCGACTGCAGAGGACCAGTCGACTGACCTGCTTATTTTGGCCTATTTTGCCTATTTGTTTGTGGTTCCAACTTTTATCGATTCATGTTGATTCCCATTAGTTGTTTATTGCATATTTGACTTTGATGATTCCTTTTTGATTTCTCTTTAGTTTCATTCACGAATTTTATAAATGATCTCTTCAAATTGTATTAAAAGCTCACTTCTCTAATTTATAAATTCTATTCAAAACGCACACACACAATTTCACACTTCGAGCGGAGTGGAAAGGAGATTAAATGGTTAAGTAAAACACAGACCATGAATCCGTGCGTTTATCTTTCCGATTAATCCCCGACCTATTCGATTGATTGTTTTAACCTTTTGGTCTGGTTTACCGATGAGATGAGGTAAACTTTGTACTGCTTTGAGTGTGAAATTAACTAACGGATAGTAAACCGTTTAGTGCGAACGAGTGGTTGTGGGACTCACGTTACCACTTTTCGGATTCCTTTTCGAGAGTTGTGACACATTCTTCCAGTTAGTGGTGTCCAGTACTGGGCCTCCGAACCTACACCACTACGGTTTGTTGCCTTTGGGATAGTGTCTTCGGACTGTCTCCTTCAGGTTTGTTGCCTTCGGGTATGTTGCCTTCGGGTTTGTACCTTTGGGTTTGTGCCTTCGGGTTTGTTGCCCTATTGTATCGCTTTTGGAGTTGGTCATTCGTCACCGCTCGAGTGATATTGGGTTTGGAGTCTTCGGGCTCATGGATCCTTGTTTATACAGTACCGAGCACGTGCAAATTTTTTGATGTTTCATTGATATGTATATTCCCTAGGTATCGCCCTTCGGTGTTGGTCTTTTTGAGCCACACGTAGTGTCCTTGGCAAGCGTAGGTATAGAGGTGGGGCGTCACAGCTTGGTATCAGAGACGAGTTCAGAACAAAATATGATAAACACAAAATAGAAGCACATATTCCGGTGCATCAAAGTGTATAAGTGTTACAAATCTTTGAACCATCGTGCCTCTGTATTCCTTCCGTGCCTTGGTGGTAGATATAATGTGGGAATACGTCTAGAAATGCATTTTGTTCCGTAGTATTCCACATTTGAATTAATGACATCTACCTTGTGAATAATCTGGTTCTCATCTTACTTTCAGCGTATGGCTGAAAGAGGCAGGGGACGACGTTTGGATGCTGGGCAATCCAGTGGCTCACATCCGGATGGCGTTTATATGTCTGCTGATCAGTTTTTGGAATTGTTTAGGAGCACTCAGCCTCCAGTTCCTCCCCGAGTATCTCCACCTCGCAAGTCTACCTTTGCACGTATGTGCAGCGATTTTTCTCATCTTGGGGGAAAGCCGTTTAAAGGCTCCGAGTCTGTTCTTGAGGTCCAAGCTTGGCTTCGCACGTGCGAGCGTATCTTCTCTCGCATGGATCTTTCTGATCATGATAAGGTTCTTGTAACTTCTAGCTTATTGCAAGAGCGTGCCCTTGATTGGTACAAGCTTCTTGTAACCGAAATTGATGAGTCTACTCTTTCTTGGACTTAGTTTCAGGGACGATTCGAACTCAAGTTCGTTCCTGAATCTGAAAAAGTTTTATTGACCCGTCGCTTCCTTGAGTTGAAGCAAGGGAAGTCTTATGTTTCTGAGTATGTTGCATCATTCGAGGCTTTATTTAAGCATGGTCTTAAATTCATTAGCACTTCTTA
The DNA here is from genome assembly GCA_030765085.1 of Allium cepa. Taxonomy (NCBI): domain Eukaryota; kingdom Viridiplantae; phylum Streptophyta; class Magnoliopsida; order Asparagales; family Amaryllidaceae; genus Allium; species Allium cepa. The sequence continues at coordinate 290,469,961 of CM060934.1, forward strand.
TAAGAAGAATTTGAAGTTTGTCTCTGGTCTTAAGAAATATCTTATGAAGTCTTTGTTGCTCCAGCTTAAGCTTTCTTTTGAGGAGTTGGTTGATTCGGCACTTCATCTCGAAACCGTCGAGAAGGAGTGTGATAGTGGTGATGATGTTGAGGTTTCTAAGAATCCTAACAAGAAGCAATTTCCATTTCAGAAGTCCAGGTCTTTTCCTTCTAAGAAGAAGAAACTGGTGGTTCTAGCTCTCAGACTCAGTCTGTTGGAACACCTTTCATTCGGAAGTGTTTCAATTGTGGTTCTCCTGATCATATGATTCGAGCTTGTTCTAAGCCTCTCTACCGCTATTGCAAGAAGGAAGGTCATCATGTTTCCACCTTTCCTATTGTTCCTGCTGGTGCCAAGTCTAGCAAGCTTTATGCCATTAAGGCTTCTGAAGGTCCTTCTCAACCCAAAGGTTTGTCCCCGTCTATTTCGGAAGGTTCTATTTTATTTCATGACCATAGTATTCGAGTTCTTTTCGATAGGGTGCTTTACATTCTTTCGTATCGAAAAAGCTCATCGATGGTTTATCTTTGGATGTTTCTTGTTTGGTTACTTCTTTAAGGATTGCAAATCCTATTGGGGGATCCACGACCCTTAGTATGTTTTGTGATGATGTTGAGATTGTTTTATGTGGCTTTTCTTTTCGTGCGAATCTGCACGTTATTTCTTATCTGGGATTTGATATGATTTTGGGTATGAACATGCTTGTGAGATATGATGCAAGGATTATTTGTTCGGAGAGAATTTTGTATCTTCGACATCCGGATTCGCCTGCTCAGATATCACTTGTTCTTCGGAATGTGGATAATTCCGAAATGGCTTTACATTCTCTTGATTCTCGAGATGATGATGATATATCTCGTATTCCTATTGCTTGTGACTTTTCTGATGCTTTCGAGCCTGTTTCGGGTATGCCACCCAAGCGGGCAATTGAGTTCAGCATTGATCTCGTTTCAGGTGCGCATCTAGTTAGTCGTCCTCCCACGAGGATGTCTACAAAGGAAAATGAGGAACTCAAGAAGCAGCTTTTAGAGCTTGAGTCCAAGCAGTTGATTCAGTCTAGTTTTTCTCCTTGGGGATCCGCGGTCGTCTTCGTGAAGAAGTCTGATGGAACTCTTAGGCTTTGCATTGATTATCGCAAGCTTAATGAGTTAACCATCAAGAATAGGTATCCATTGCCTAGGATCGATGATATGTTCGATTTATTGAGTGGTGCTAAGGTCTTTTCTCAGCTTGATTTGCCATGGGTTTTCATCAGTTACGAGTCGTGGAGGATAGCATACCTCTTATCGCTTTCCGCACTCGTTATGGTTCTTTTGAGTGGCTCATTATGCCGTTCGGTTTGAAGAACGCTCTTGCTTTCTTTGTCGATCTCATGAATCGAGTATTCTGGGAATATCTCGATAAGTTCGTCCTTGTGTTTATTCTCGATATCCTTATTTATTCTAAGTCTGAAGCTGAGCATGCTAATCACTTGAGAATTGTCTTGAGTACTCTTCATCATCATCAGCTTAGAGCCAAATTCTCCAAGTGCCATTTTTGGGAGAACAAGGTTAAGTTCTTAGGCCACGTTGTATCTTCCGAGGGCATTTCAATCGATCCCTCAAAGATCGAAGCTATCTAGAATTGGAAGAGGCCTGAGAATGTTCATGAGATTCGTAGTTTCCTTGGATTGGCGAATTATTACCGTCGGTTCATTAAGGATTTTTTCCGTGTTGTGCTTCCTCTCACTAGCCTTACTCGGAAAGGCGTTTGTTTTATTTGGTCCGACAAGTGTGAAGCTTCCTTTCAGACATTAAAGGAACTTCTCACTAATGCTCCTATTTTGATGGTTCCCGAAGGGAATCATGATCTTGTTGTCTACACCGATGCTTGTGGTAGCGGTCTCGGTGCTGTTCTTATGCAGAAGGATCGGGTAGTTGTTTATGCTTCTAGGCAACTGCGTCCGAATGAAGTTAGCTATGCCACACATGATCTTGAGTTAGCCGCCATTGTCTTTGGATTTGACGACACTATTTATTGGGCGAGTGCTTCATTCTCTATACCGATCATAAATCCTCGCTTTATAGGACCATTATCTATTACTAAACGTATTGGCCCTGTGGCTTATAGAGTTTCACTTCCTGCTCATTTATCTGGCATTCACGACGTGTTTCACGTCTCTCAACTTCGGAAGTATCTTCGGGAGTCGAATTCTGTTATCGATTCTCCTGATTTGCTAGAGCTTGAGATCTCACCGGATTTATCTATTGTACAGCAACCTATTCGCGTGCTTGCCACGGAGGTGCGACGCCTTCGAAACAAGGACGTGCCGCTCATTAAAGTTCAATGGTCCGCTAATCCCAATGACTGTACTTGGGAAACCAGAGAGTTTATCGAGCGATCCTATCCGGGTTTTCTATCTTTGCTTGGGAATGGTGAGAATATCTTTTCGTCTCAAACTTATTTCCTTATCTTTTTGATGATGTATGTATGTAGTTGTTACAAGTATCGTCTCTAGGAATTGCGTGGACGCAATTTTGTTAGGAGGAGAGATCTGTAACAACACGCATATTTAACGATTTTATTTAAATATAGCGTCGTTGGTCGGATTTAGGTCCGAAATGTTACTTTTTGCAAACGGCCGAATTACGACTCGAAATCACTTCCATTGAGTTCGAAATGGCGTTTGCGATCTTTTTGAGTATAAGCTTTGATATGTTTGGAGTAAGTCGAGTTTTGCTACCTTTTCTAATTGGGTTTGGGTTCAGCCCACTAGCTAACTAAATAACCTAACTCAGTCCCCTCTCCTTCCATTCACTCATTTTAACTCCTAAACTCAAGCTAAAACTGAAAATGGGGGAAAGGAAGAGGAATTAGAAATTCCAAGCCCTAGTTTCTTCTTGCAAACTTGAATTCTTGCTCCAAAGTCAAAGAGAAGCTATAGGTAAACCTCCTCTTCATCTTCTCCAACTCTTTCTCCTTCAATTTCAGAAAGTTTCCTTAACCTAACTTAGAAAATACTTGTTTTGATCTTAGATTGAAGCTAGTAGAGTTGAAGTGGAGAGTGGTTGGTCTCCTCCTTGCAATTGAGCTTCTTCTTCTTCTTCTTCTTCTTCTTCTTCTTCTTCTTCTTTGTTTTTGGATTAAAGGTGAGATTTTTATCTCACATCTATGTTTACAACTATGTTGGATTGTTAGGTATGAATTCCTAACACTTATTCTTGTGCAATTGCTTTTGACTTGGACTGAATTGGTGAATATTCCAATTTTTGGTGTTTTGGAGTCAAATCTTTGAAAATCATAACTTTGATGTTGAATATGTTTTTGCTGGTGAATCAGAGAGTCAATGGTGCTGGGTTATCGATTGGCAAAAGCCCCTTAAGTCCATTGCTCGACCGGTTGCAAATGGGGTGAGTTTGCTCCTCCATTTGATAGGCTGGAAAACCATTCCAGCTACAGCCAGTCGAATGGCCCCCTGTAGTCAGTCGACTGACTGCAGAGTTTGAAAACTCTCGTGTTATGGTTCAGTTGACTAACTGCAGAGGACCAGTCGACTGACCTGCTTATTTTGGTCTATTTTGCCTATTTGTTTGTGATTCCAACTTTTATCGATTCATGTTGATTCCAATTAGTTGTTTATTGCATATTTGACTTTGATGATTCCTTTTTGATTTCTCTTTAGTTTCATTCACGGATTTTATAAATAATCTCTTCAAATTGTATTAAAAGCTCACTTCTTTAATTTATAAATTCTATTTAAAACGCACACACACAATTTCGCACTTCGAGTGGAGTGGAAAGGAGATTAAATGGTTAGGTAAAACATGGACCATGAATCCGTGCGTTTATCTTTCCGATTAATCCCCAACCTATTCGATTGACTGTTTTGACCTTTTGGTATGGTTTACCGATGAGATGAGGTAAACTTTGTACTGCTTTGAGTGTGAAATTAACTAACGGATAGTAAACCGTTTAGTGCGAACGAGTGGTTATGGGACTCACGTTACCACTTTTCGGATTCCTTTTCGAGAGTTGTGACACATTCTGCCAGTTAGTGGTGTCCAGTATTGGGCCTCCAGACCTTCACCACTACGGTTTGTTGCCTTTGGGATAATGTCTTCGGACCGTCTCCTTCAGTTTTGTTGCCTTCGGGTATGTTGCCTTCAGGTTTGTACCTTCGGGTTTGTGCCTTCGGGTTTGTTGCCCTATTGTATCGCTTTTGGAGTTGGTCATTCGTCACCGCTCGAGTGATAATGTGTTTGGAGTCTTCGGGCTCATGAATCTTTGTTTATACAGTACTGAGCACGTGCAAATTTTCTGATGTTTCATTGATATGTATATTCCCTAGGTATCGCCCTTCGGTGTCGGTCTTTTTGAGCCACACGTCGTATAGCGGTTACCTTGTGGAAGTTGTGTTACCTTCATTGGTATTCGTTATTTGCCTTTTTGGCTTGTTTTGGGATATTCATATCCTTTCTTTATTGCGTTGCCGATGATATGAGGCTTGTCTTGTTATGATTCATCTTTTATTAGATGATTGTGCTATCTCTTTTAGAGATATTTGTTATACTTTATGACCTTGCAGGTTTATTGTTGCTCAGTTTATCTAACTGATTTGTTTAGCTAGACTGACCCGTGTATTTATACTCGGGTCAGATCGAGATGTTTCAGGTTAGGTGCTTTTGGACTTAGCCTATTTTGCTTCTGCATGGACTACTTCGCTAGCTTCTTTTTGTTATAGCTTTTGTATAGTCCCCTTTTTATTGTAACTCTGATATGTGTTCTTCTGGATTCGCCTGTATATTGTGGTTTGCTATACCACTTGACATGTATCAGTCTGTATACTCTGTTATGTATCAGTATATGTGTATATGATGATCTACTATTCTGTGATGTATATTACATTTGAGTTGTTATATTCTGTTCTGATATATCCTCCAACCACCTATGGTTTTGTTTTAAGTATTCATTGGATATGTCTATCTGCTTGGTATGACTACTGTCGATGTGTTCAATAGATAGTTAGAGCAAGGCTATATATGGTCGCTCCTAACCAGCCTTATTCTCTGCGTTAGTTGATGGCATTACCCCGTAGTGTACTTGGCTAGCGTAGGTATAGAGGTGGAGCGTCACAGCCGACATCCGAGATTTCCTTCGGCGATTCCATTTTCGCAGGGATCGCGCATGCGCTTGAGGATTCGATCCCTGGGATTCGCGATTTAGGGAGGGAAATGGAGCTCGTGCTCACAGCGGGGGACGACCAGGGTTAGCGCGTGGTCGATGTGGGTCGACAGCGTTCACGTGGAGGGGAAGGTGGCTATGAACGAGCTGGGGGGCACGATTCTGCCTTTGTTCCCTTGATTCTCGTACACGCGTGATGAGGGATAGGGTCGGGGACGTATGAGGGTGGCTCTTACTCGAGCATGGAGGTGCAGTGACTTTAGTGGTGCGTTCGATTTGGGAAGCATCTACATTTTGAGAGTGAGTATTCTTTGATTTTGAATTAAGTCGTAAATTCAGTAAAATAATTTTATGAAGTTTAAACAGAAATAGTCTATATTGGGAGGAATTTCTAAATGAAATTCTATACCGTTTATGTAAACATGTTTGAACGGGAATGAAATATAGATAAGGTTTATGGAAACAGGGACTTTAAATATTTTTACTAGGAAGTTATAAAAATATATATATATTCTTTATATATATATTTATTAAATTGAATTAAAGATAAAAGGAAAATTTAATTAGCAATAAAGGAAATATATATATATATATATATATATATATATATATAGTAAGTTATTGTGGTCATATACAAAGGAAAAGAAAATGTATTTCAGTGAAGTATAAAAACCATTTCCTTTTTTATTTTATATATACCTATATGCTAGAAAGAGATTTTATTTCATTAGAATTTAATAAATATGCATATATACATTTTTAATTTACTAGTTTGGTTTAAATTAACCTATTTGATTATTTTAAGTTACTAAAAGATTTAAAAAAAGGAATTTGTTTAATTAAATTATTATCTAATTAAATTAATAAATGGTAATTTATTCTTTGACTACTTCAAATATTAATAAATCATATGGTGCTTATACAAGGTATGAGATTCGTAGTGAAAACAAGCCGGAATGGAAATGGGTTGCAAACGAAAATAAAGGCGAGTTAATCTCACTCATTTGGATTTCCTTTTTAAATTTAAATAGTTAAATTTAAATTATTGGATTGATTTCTTGAATTGATAATTTATTATCAGCTTGGATGTGATATGTTATATATATTGGAGTGATTGATTCCCGCATTATATAGGGGTTGAGACCCTATGCGCCCCGCATAATAGCGGATGAACCCATATACCGCGATATTCCACCTCGAAGTGGGATTGGTATTTTATATTATGCTAACATCTGTGGGTGCAGGGAAACATGTTAGAGGGATCCAGCTGGATTCCTTAAAATATTGAATTTATTTTATATTCAGTAATGTGATTATGTGATAATCTATGATGGATTATATTGATTATATTAAGAATTGAATATATTTTGGGTATATTGAGATATCAAAAATATAAATAATGGATTCTTGAAGGAATTAAAAAGAGAATTTTTAAGCAAAATAATTCAGCTAATTTGGATAAATTTAAGAATTTATTTTTAAATTCAGGATTTAAAAGTTTTGGGAAGAAATAAAAGGAGAATTTTGAAATATAGTTTGAAATTGATATTTTTAGTTTTAAATAAGATTTTAAATCATAATTAAGAAGTAAATCTAGAATTAATGGGTTTTGAATAAACTTGAATAAATCGAGAAATGATTCTATGGGGAATTAAATTTAGAAAATCGATTTTTAAATCGATTAAGTGATTTGAAACAGTAATTAAAAGAGAATGAGGTATGGAAATTATAGGCTGGGTTTATAAATAAAGTGAATATTTATCAGTGGATAATTTGGAAGTATAATTTCACAATGGGAATTTATAAAGAGATGGTAATTTGGTTTAAAAATAAAAGATGGTTTTATTTGGAAAGTGTGGAAAGGAAATTTACGGGATGAGGATGTAAATTTAATTTTGATAAATCGAGCAGGATGTATAAATGATTAGTTGGCTATATTTAAATGGAAAGTGTATTTCTCTGAAAAGCCAAGTATATTTTCAAAGGAAGATTTCCAAGTATAAGTTAGAGGTTTAAAAGTGGTTTTAAGAAGAATGTTTTAGAAAGTAATTATTATTTAGTGGTTCTAAATTTTTAAACGTAAACATTTATTAAGTTCATTATATAAGTAAATTATTTTAAAGGTTTAACTAGTATTATGGTGTAAAGATAATTATTTAATATTTATACCTTATAGAATAACTTTTATTTTAAATTTAGTTTTGGTTTAAGTTTTACATGAGAAATTATTATAAAATTTCATAACTTGTATTCTAAATAAAGTGTCTTAAGTAGTTTTTATTTTAAGTGTTTTGAAGTATATATTTTTGGATAAAGTGATTTAAACTATTTAAAAACCTAAAGTATTAAGACTTGGTGATTTTCAGTGGAAATAAAATAGTTGGGTGGAAATTTATTCCGCGAGAGAAAAAGTGTTTTGAACTATTTTCAAAGGGTTGAAGTGTACTAAAATATCTTGCGAAGATATTTTGAAATAAATAATTTGGGAAATTATTAAGGCCCGATGATTTTTTGTGGATGTTATATGATAGTTAAATAACCGACTATCAATATTGGCCAATGCGTTGATCGTTTCAAAGAGACCGGGATCGGGATTAATTTCGCAAAAACTACTTCGATCCGGTTTGAACGTTTAAATGGGGAAGACAAGAGCTTGGAGTCGAAGATGGAGCAGTGAAGTGCAAGGGCTAATCGCTACTAATCCTGAGGGTGATTCCAAAATGGAGGTAGTAGGAGTAGTGCCTTCGGTTCTGTTCGGACCGAGAACAGACTTGTATGGATGAATGCTATCAGAACATCTTTAGGAGGACGGTGAGTATTCTAAGTGAATGTGTGCTAAAAAGGTAACGCATAGCCTCGAGCCTCATCAACTGGGAATAGCTGAAACTGGGGAGGTGCAGCAAGGCTAATGGCTAACAACCTATTAGGGTAAGGTCATCCCTGTCTAGATGTTCCTTTATTCGGCTGTGTGGGCGGTTGCTGATCCCAACCGTGGGGTGATCTTATTTGGACTATCCAGTAAGGGGTAGCTCCGGTCTTGTGTTGTAGGGGATCAGGGTGGATCCTCGGTAGTCTGATCTAGACCAGGTACTGTGACGGACAGTACCCCAGTAGCCCTTCCATTGTATGAAATCCAATCTCCAATAAGCACCTGTACGGTGTTGATTGTGCCCGACTATTGCTGGAATGTGAGATGCAAGCATTTCAGGTAGATTCTATTTTACTTTGTATAGACACTATTATAATATCAGATGAATTTGATAAAAATAAATTAGTTATCGTAAGGTAAAAACCCGGCATGTTTATTTGTGGCGTGGTCTTACGAGATACCTTTAATCAAGGATTTTGAAAACTTTAATAATCCAATTGAGTGTGTTTTCTCACGCTGGTTTTCCAGACTGACTCGGATGTTATTTCACTATAATTCTCGGGTCAGACTGAGTATTGTGGGATACAGGATAGAACGCTCTGGAGCTCAGGAGACAAGCTGGATGGCGAGACGTATCATACATATTTGATGTATATTCCGCTGTGTATGGTTAACTGCACAGTCAGATTTTGTGAGGACAGATTATGATAACTCTCCAGTTGTGTGCTATGAATTTTGTTATACTTTGATGATGTAATGTATATAATAGATACAGTTCTTTTGTATAGAGATTCAGTCATTTATCTATTATATATTGTTCCGCTGCGATTGCGAGATTCTGATATTGTTTTCTATTTCTTCTTCTACCTCTTTCTTCTTTAACCCTAATGGTTCGTATTTCCGTCTACTTTGAGTTGGGCTGTTGGAGAATATTGTTGGCTCAAAGGGGTTCGGATTTGCAGGTCGTTACACTTGGTATCAGAGCTGAAGGTTAAGTGAGAACCTTGGCTATGGTGGGATTACTCATTAGAAGTAGAGTCCGTAGTACTCTTGAATGAGTTTGAGTGTATTAATAGATATGAGCGCGTATTTGTTAGTGAATATAAAATTGTTTTATACTGTGTTGATTGGTTTGTTGAGTGGCTTATGGATTCTGGTCAATAAAAGTAATTAACGTTATTGATATGGATATCTAAACACTTGTACAGAATAATTCGACATGATATTGTTTTAAAATAGGAAAATGAAATAATTTTGCCCAAAATTGTTTTTGTATATAAAAGGAATAATTTCCAAAAAATTATTATAGTATATATGGTTGCTTGGTTGCTAGGAAATGATAATATTAAATTATTATCATCATGGTGTAAAAATTGAATAAGAAATTAAGATAATAATCAAAGGTTAAGGAAATAAATTTATATAACAGAATGAGATTTGTAAATGTGAATTACAAAAATGATTATAATTGAAATAGAATAAAATTCCAGACTAATGTTTGAACATAGAATGAAGGGATTTGAAATTTGAAATTTTGGAAATTAAATTCCTTTGCGTTTGAAAATGACTTTTCATAGACTTTGGAGGAATAATGGTGATATTTCGAAAATATTTTTGAACTGGATTTGAAATATGGTGAGATTTGGAATTTAAAAATATTTGAAGGGTTTTTAATGAGATAAAGCATTAAATTCTTTTCGGCCGTTGGAAAATGACTTCGGTGATAACTGCAGCATCATCGATGTTCATTTTCGAGTTTCCAAGGGAGGAATTGCTGCCAAAATGTTTTGAATTGGTGTTTGTTTGCAAAAAAGGATTTTATTTTGGAATGCAAGTAATAATTTGGTTTGGGTATATATGATTTCAAAATGTTTTGAATGTTTAAGAAATTGTTTAAACTCTGGAAGTTTAATTAAAAATGTTTATGGAATGTAAACGGGTTTGATAACCTATAAAATTTGAAATCTGTTGGAATAAAATTTAACTTAAAGAAGAGTTGAATTAAACTAGTGTGAAAACGAGATAGTTAGAAATGTGAGACAATTAAATGTAGTAAATTAAATGGGATCAGTGAAAGGAATGTAAATAAGTTGGAAACTTATAGAAGTTTAAAATTTTAATGGAAATAGAAGGTAATTGAATCTAGTTAAATAAAAGTGAATTTGAGGAAAATTCTTTGTAGACTTAATGGAATGGTTATTGAAATAAAGGTTATTAGTTGAAAATAAATTTGTGAATGAACAAATTTATTTAGCGTAACTAAATGGGAATTGGAACTGAACATTTGAATAATGTTTAAATTTGAATTATGTCAAAATAAATGAGTAAAATAAACCAATTAAGTGAAATGGGTAAGTAAACAGAATTGAAACTGAAGTATTGGAATTCATTTTGAATTGGGTTAAGTAAAGTTGCAGAATTAATTAGAAATGGACTAAAATAATAAAAGTTCAGAAAAAAATGGTTTGAGATAAGATGAATAAAATTCAATATTTAAAATGAAAGGTATATAGAATTCAGAATGGAATTGAAAATTTGAGTCAAATAAAAATAGATATAAAAGCTTAAGTAGTGAAGTAAAAATAAATATTAAAGTATATAGAATATTTATAATAAACTTAAGGAAGGTAAATGGTGAAATTCTTGAGTAAAATTAGTATTGGGAAAAATATTCTAAGTTAAAATTTGAATGAAGATTTAACAAGGGTGTGTGAAATGCTAAGGGTGGATAAGTGCATAGAAATCAAAATAAATGTGAATAAAAAGAGAGTTGATATAGTTAATAATTAATTGACATAAATACATAGGATGTACATATATTATTCTATTCGCATAGCGATTTGATCCAGATTTGAGCACAAAATTTCGAGATAGTTATATCGATCCGAGTTGGGATTTTTCACTCGATTTTCGACGGCGAACCGTGGATGTGGATTTTTGATTGATTCTGGAAATTATCTATCATACTAAATGGGTATGCAAGGAGAATGACGATTTCTGATGAAGAAACCAGATTTGAGTATGCATTAGGGAGTCGGGTGGACGATACTAGTTCGGAAGTGAAATTGTGTGATCGAGTGAGCGATCGAATTTGGTATTGCGTACGGATGATATATGTGCATCATATGGGCTTGAATGAAATAGATATTGAAACTGTTGCAAAGAAATGTATAAAATGATTTTGAATGCGGTGATTGGATATTATTGCTAAGTAGTATACAGGTATTTAAAAGCAAAGGATAAATTGATGTTTCTGATTTCAGAAGATAAATCGGTATTCCCCGACAAAAAGGTATGTATTTAAATTGGCATATGAAATTTGATGATTTTCTGATCTAGCCACTTGGCCTTTTGTTTTCTTTTGAAATCTGGGGGCCCGTAGAGGCATTTTGTAGTCATACCGATCTAGTCGTGCAAAGGAGACGCTGGCCAAATTTTTCAAAAATTTAGCGAGTTAGAAATTTTTTGAGATAGTTTTGATAATTTAAATTTGGTTCAAAAATTAAAATTGGAAATGGTTGTGTAAGCAAGGTTGTTTGGAAACTATGGAAGAGTTTGGAAAGTTAGAAAGAGTGATAGTGTCTTTAATAAAAAGATTGTTTTGGGTATTGTTAAAAACCGTTTGGTTTTGGGAAATTTTGAACGGATAACGGATCATTCTTCTTAACTAGTAATTTCGGGGACGAAATTATTTTAAGGGGGAGGAATGTGACGATCCGAAATTTTTGGATATTTGAAATTGGAATATTTTGATTGATTTTAAATATTTGAAAGTTAGTTTAACTTGATTTTCAAATATCACTATTTATTTGGACAATTAAATAATTGGATTTAATAATTGGAGATTGGTTAAAATAGTGAATCTTGGATTTAAGCTCGTTAAAAATATTTCAAAGGCTTGTAAAAATTTATATTGATTATACTGAAGATAAGAAAAGCTTTAAATTTGAATTTGGAAGTGGTTTGTTCAGTTTTGAAAATATATCATTTAAATTGATATTTAAAATAGCCTTCCGAGGCACAGTCTTGGAATTTGACGAAACCAGTTCCATTGGATCCGTGATAGTGTATTATTATCGGATTTCAATGTTCATAGTGTTTGGAGTTGTCGTGGGGCCGTATGGTATATAAACGCACTGAAAATCTATATCGAAATTCAATATAATAACTGGGTCTAAAAAGCTATCTTCTCCATACGATTGAATTAGGATTTAAAACCTTTTCCATTGCATTCATAATAGGGGTATAACATTATAAACACCTAGCGGCACGCTTCGATAGGAGTTTGAAATTTGAGTTGCAAATTCGAGACGATTTAAATTTAAAATTTTAAATAATTTTACTGGTCAAAATAAATTCACACCAGAACTTTATCTTTTCTACCATGGCCACTTGTCTTCTGGCTCACGCCATCTGTCACCTACACGTACCAGATGTCGCACTTGTTTTTTCTTAAAACCCAAATCTGATAATGAACGAAAAAAAGAAAAGGAAAGATGGCTGCAAATTCATTTCAAAGCGCCCCTCCAAATCGAAATCCTCCTCAGTAAAGTAAATGGCGACGAATCAAAAATCAAAATGAGAAAAAAAATGGTCGCAACCACATTAGACTAGCTACTCTTGCTCGCTATTTTAACTCAGCTTCCTCTTCTAGCTCTAACAAATCAATGGCTTCTAAGATTCCTAATTTCCAACATTTCTCCATCGCCGGCATCCAGGATTTCCTTCGGCGATTCCGTTTTCATGGGGATCGTGCAGGCGCCTGAGGATCCGATCCTTGGGATTCGCGATTTAAGGAGGGAGATGGAGTTCGTGCTCATTGCAGGGGACGACCTGGGTTAGGACGTGGTTGACGTGAGTCGGCAGTGCTCATGTGGAGGGGAAGGTGGCTATGAATGAGCAGGGCGCCGCGATTTTGCCTTTGTTCCCTTGGTTCTCGTGCACGCGTGATGAGGGATGGGGTCGGGGACGTACGAGGGTGGCTCATACTCGAGCGTGGAGGTGCAGTGACTTTTGTGGTGCGTTCGATTTGGGAAGCATCTACATTTTGAGAGTGAGTATTCTCTGATTTTGAATTAAGCCGTATATTCAGTAGAATAATTTTATGAAGTTTAAAACAAAAATAATCTGTAGTGGGAGGAATTTCTAAATGAAATTCTATACCGTTTATGTAAACATGTTTGAACTGGAATGAAATAAGGTTTATAGAAACAAGGACTTTAAATATTTTGACTAGGAAGTTATAAAAATATATATAATCTTTTTGTATATATATTTATTAAATTGAATTAAAGATAAAAGGAAAATTTAATTAGCAGTAAAGGAATATATATATATATATATATATATATATATATATATATATATACAGTAAGAAAGTTACTGTGGTCATATACAAAGGAAAAGAAAATGTATTTCAGTGAAGTATAAAAACCATTTCCGTTTTTATTTTATATATACCTATATGCTAGAAAGAGATTTTATTTCATTAGAATTTAATAAACATACATATATTCATTTTTAATTTACTAGTTTGGTTTAAATTAACCTATTTAATTATTTTAAGTTACTAAAAGATTTAAAAAAAGGAATTTGTTTAATTAAATTATTAGCTAATTAAATTAAAAAATGGTATTTTATTCTTCAATTACTTCAAATATTAATAAACCGTATAGTGTTTATACATGGTCTGAGAATCGTAGTGAAAACAAGCAGGATGGAAATGGGTTGCAAACGAAAATAAAGGTGAGTTAATCTCACTCATTTGGATTTTCTTTTTAAATATAAATAGTTAAATTTAAATTATTGGATTGATTGCTTGAATTGATAATTTATTATCATCTTGGATGTGATATGTTATATATAGTATATATATATTGGAGTGATTGATTCCTGCATTATATAGCGGATGAGACCTTATGCGCCCCGCATAATAGCGGATGACCCCATACACCAAGATATTCCACCTCGAAGTGGGATTGGTATTTTATATCATGCTAACATTTGTGGATGCAAGAAAACAGGTTGGACGGATCCAGCTGAATTTCTCAAAATGTTGAATTTATTTTATCTTCAGTAATGTGATTATGTGATAATCTGTGATGGATCATATTGACTATATTAAGAATTGAAAATATTGAATGCTATGGTTTGACTGAATATATTTTGGGTATATTGAGATATCAAAAATATAAAGAATGAATTCTAGAAGAACTAAAAAGAGAATTTTTAAGTAAAATAATTCCGCCAATTTGGATAAATTTAAGAATTTATTTTTAAATTCAGGATTTAAAAGGTTTGGAAAGAAATAAAAGGAGAATTTTGAAATATACTATGAAATTGATATTTTCAATTTTAAATAAGATTTTAAATCATAATTAAGAAGTAAATCTAGAATTAATGGGTTTTGAATAAACTTGAATAAATCAAGAAATATTTCTATGGGGAATTAAATTTGGAAAATCGATTTTTAAACCGATTAAGTGATTTGAAACAGCAATTAAAAGAGAATGAGGTATGGAAATTATAGACTGGGTTTATAAATAAAGTGAATATTTATTAGTGGATAATTTGGAAGTTTAAATTCACTATGGGAATTTATAAAGAGATGGTAATTTGGTTTAAAAATAAAAGGTTGTTTTATTTTTAAAAGTGTGGAAAGGAAATTTACGGGATGGGTACGTAAATTAAATTTTGTTAAATCGAGCAGGATTTATAAATGACTAGATGGCTATATTTAAATGGAAAGTGTATTTCCCTGAAAAGCCAGGTATATTTTCATAGGAAGATTTCCAAGTATAAGTTAGAGGTTTTAAAGTGGTTTTAGAAAGAATGTTTTAGAAAGTAATTATTTTTAGTGGTTTTAAATTTTTAAAAGTAAAAATTTATTAAGATAATTATATAAGTAAATTATTTTAAAGGTTTAACTAGTATTATGATTTAAAGATAATTATTTAATATTTATACTTTATAGAATAACTTTTATTTTAAATTTAGTTTTGGCTTAAGTTTTACATGAGAAATTATTATAAATTTCATAACTAGTATTTTAAATAAAGTGTTTTATGTAGTTTTTATTTTAAGTGTTTTAAAGTATATATTTTTGGATAAAGTGATTTAAATTATTTAAAAACCTAAGGTATTAAGACTTGGTGATTTTCAGTGGAAATAAAACAGTTTGGTGGAAATTTATTCCACGAGAGAAAATGTGATTTGAACTATTTTCAAAGGGTTGAAGTTAGAAAAATATCTAGCGAAGATATTTTGAAATAAATAATTTAGGAAACTATTAAGACCTGATGATTGTTTGTGGATGTTATACGATAGTTAAATAACTGACTATCAATATTGGCCAATGCGCTGATTGTTTCGAAGAGATCGGGATCGGGATTAATTTCCTGAAAACCACTTCGATCCAGTTTGAAACGTTTTTGTGAGGAAGACAAGGGTTTGGAGTCGAAGATGGAGAAGTGAAGTGCACATGCTAATCGCTACTAATCCTGAGGTTGATTCCAAAATGGATATAGCAGGAGTAGTGCCTTCGGTTCCGTTTGGACCGGGAACGGACTTGTATGGATGAATACTATCAGAACATCATCAGGAGGACGGTGAGTATTCTAAGTGAATGTGTGCTAAAAAGGTAATGCATAGCCTAGAGCCTCATCAACCGGGAATGGCTAAAACAGAGGAGGTGCAGCAAGGCTACGTGGCTAGCAACCAATTAGGGTGAGGCCATCCCTATTTAGATGTCCTTTTATTCGGCTGTGTGGGCGATTGTTGATCCCAACCGCGGGGTGATCTTATTCGGACTATCCAGTAAGTGATAGCTCAGGTCTTGCGTTGCAGGGGATAAGGGTGGATCCTCGATAGTCTGATCTAGACCAGGTACTATGATGGACGGTACCCCAGTAGCCCTGCCATTGTATGGAATCCAATCTCCAATAAGCGCCTGTACGTTATTGATTGTGTCCAACTATTACTGGAATGTGAGATGCAAGAATTTCAGCTAGATTCTATTTTACTTTGTATAGACAAATTTGATAAAAATGTTTTGGTTATCGTAAGGTAAAAACTCGGCATGTTTATTTGTGGTGTGGTCTTACACTCTTACGAGATACCTTTTATTTCAAAGGATTTTGAAAACTTTAATAATCCAATTGAATGTGTTTTCTCACGCTGGTTTTCCAGACTGACTCGGATGTTATTTCACTATAATGCTCGGGTTAGACCGAGTATTATGGGATACAGGATAAAATGCTGTGGAGCTTAAGAGACAAGATGGATGGCAAGACGTATTATACGTATTTGATGTATATTCCGCTGTGTATGGTTAACTGCATAGTCAGCTTTTGTGAGGACAGATTATGATAACCGTCCAGTTGTGTGCTATGAATTTTGTTTTACTCTGATGATGTAATGTATATAATAGATATAGTTCTTTTGTACTGAGATTCAGTCATTTGTTTATTATATATTGTTCCGCTGCGACTGTGAGATTCTAATATTGTTTTCTATTTATTCTTCTACCTCTTTCTTCTTTAACCCTAATGGTTTGTATTTCCGTCTACTTTGAGTTGGACTATTGGAGAACATTGTTGGCTCAAAGGGGTTTGGATTTGCGGGTCCTTACATATACAAAGTTTGTAAGTATGTATATATTATAATACTTTATAATATGCTTTGATGTATAATGTGGTATATATGTTAGGTTGTGTTAGGGTCAGTTGATAGGTAAGTCTAAATATATGATTTTATATTAGTCTATTTGAGTATATAGTATACATAGGTTTTTAAATGACCTGTTTGTTTATATATATAAGTTTATATATATAATCGGTTGTGTAATATACGTGTTCATGTTATTTTTTTAAAAGCTTTGAATTTACAAGTTTATATATATATCAGTTTGTTATATTGTAAGTATATATAAATAATAACAGTTTAATTTGTATAGCTTTATGAATGTTTTGAGTACAATGTTTATATATATATTTGATGACATAAAGTTTGGTTTGCATATTTGTTTATATATTAAATTGTTCACATGTACATTTTTTTACTGGCTAGAAGGTATATGTTCTGTTTGATCATTTATAAACTAAAGTGAGTATGTGTTTTGACTTAAAATTCTAACATATACCTGATTCTGCTATATATATAAACATATATATGAGCTTGGAGTTATGAGATATATTGTTATATATATAATATGTTGCTCTCATTTATAAGTCTGCCTGTTATCTAAGTTGTATATTTCTGTGTAAATAAGCCTTATTATGTATATAGGTTACAATATTTATTATATATATATATATATATATATATTTCAAGTATATAAGTAACAGTTTTGTTTATATAGGTTATATATGTTTTTATAATGGTTTCTATGTTGTAATAGGATTTAAAAGTATATATATAATATACTTTGTTATATATTGGTCTGTATATGCATATTTGTGACGCCCCACCTCTATACCCACGCTAGCCAAGAACATTACTGAGAATGCTGTCAACTAGCACGGAGAATAAGGCCGTTGAGGAGCGACCATCCGTGTAATTTCTTTGCGCGAGCATCGATATGTCAGATAGTATAACATGTATTTTCTTTATCAAGAGGAAATTCGACACACCGACACAAACTCAAAGCTACTACACAGTGGCTATAAAGGTCTTCGGAAACAAATACAGAAATAAACATAACATAAATCAGTCACAGACAATTCATATCACAAAGGCGGAATAAGATATGAATATAACACTAGGAAGTGTACATCAGAGTAGTGGTCTAAAAAGATCCACAATATCACAAAAGAATAGTTTCACGAACTACACAAAAGAATAAGTATACATTATGGAGTCTATATCTCAAATGTATACAACAAAATAAACTACTAGTCTAAGTAGTTAGCCAAAAGTCAGAGTAATGATCCTGGGTGAGAAGTCAAGCAGAAGCACCTGTAACATCTCGGTCTGACCCGAGTATTATTTAATAAGAAAATAATAAACGGATCAGTCTAACTATAGATATCAGATGAAACGATATAGAATAAGAGATATGACTAAACACATAATAATCACAATTCCAAGCTGTGATATATATAAGTAATTGAAAATCAATGAGAGATTAATCAATATCACCAAATCTACACAAGAATCAAAGAAATGCCATACTCCTTATTTCGTTCATCAAACCACAAATATTGACGATTATATCAAAGTCAATCACAAAAGTCAATGACACACAAACTCACCAATGCACAAATATTGATAAAACTTATCAATGGAAATCACGAAAATTGGTGAAGGAAAAATTCTAGAAATCATCTCAAGAAATCCAGTAAATTACACACAAATTCACCTATGCACAAAAAGTGATAAATCATATCAATAGAAATCACAAAAATAGGTGAAGAAGGAAATTCCAGAATTCGACACACGAAAACCAGAAATCACACAAAATAGGGGGGGAGGCCTATCACAAGAACGGGAGCATGAAAACTCACCAACAGCTGTAACACATGAACGAGAAGCTATCTCATGGTAGCTAGCCATTAATTTGACACACGAATGGTCCGAAGACCTGACACACGAATGGTCCAAAGACCGTGGGTTGCTACCCCACCAATTTGAGTCGAAACTCCACAAAACGGGGTTTAGTCTCCCGCACATTCAAAGAGACATCGCACATTGCTAGTCTAAATCACAAAAATGATCGTCATGATCATCGAGAAGTGTCAATTACACTAAGCTAGTAAATATATGAGCTTAGCTTCATGTCCCATAACCACTAGCTTAACTTAAATATTTACGAACAAATTGTATATCTCCACTAGAAAATTGTCACAAGAGATTCAATCGAACAAGTCCAAGAATAACCGGCGAAGTAAACGCAAGCGTTTCATACCACTTGTTTTACTAAGTCGTTTAATTAGATTTCTCATACGAGTGAGGTAAAGGTTTATATATACTAATAGATTGGAAAATGGTTTTGTAAACGAATTTGGTATTAAAATAGTATTGAAATCGTTTGAGGAAAGAGTTTTGATATTTACTACTAGTATAGAAAACCTTTATATTTTTAAAGTGACAAATCACAAAGAAGATTGTAGGAACAATCAACACAAAGATTCACATTTGAGAATGTAAATAAAATCTAAAGAAATCGATATAAAACCCATCAAAGTGGATATATCTAACATTCCCAAAGAAAAGGTCATCAAAGTCAACAACAACTGATAACAACAAATAGGGAAACAACACAAATCGATTAGAGTTGGATATTCAAACGGATTAGCAAAATAGGCTAATCTGGCAAAAATCATCAGGTCGGTCGACCGGATTCCCTGAGTCGGTCGACCGAACCAAAGGTTGGGAACCTCTCGAGACAGCAGGTCGGTCGACCGAACCCTGTACTCGGTCGGTCAAACCTTAAAACAGAAAGTGCTTATGCACTTGGAAGCAGGTCGGTCGACCGGACCAGAGGGGTCGGTCGGCCGAGCCTGTTTCCAGCCTCATCCATGCCTATTACAAATGAGGTTCAATCTTGACCAAAATTTGCATTCGCACGAGCAACGGCGCTAAGGGTTTATGTCAATCGACTACCCGGCCCTATATGCTCCTCGATGCATCACCAAAAACATGTTCAAACATAGAAGTTAGGATTTTTAACGAATTGGACTCAAAACACTAAAAATTGGAATATTCACCAATTCAATCCAAACAAAAAGCAAATGCACACGAATAAGTGTTAGGAATTCATACCTAACAATCGAAGATAAATATAAGCATAGATGTGAGATAAAAATCTCACCTTTGCACTAAAATTTATGAAGATGAAGCTTGAAAGCAAAGGGGAATCAACCACTCTTCAAATCCAACTCTAGAAGCTTGAATCTAAGCTTAAAAGAGAAACATTTCCTAAATTAGGTTTAGGAATTTTCTGAAATTGAATGGAGAAAGAGTTGGAGAAGATGAAGAGAAGCTTACCAATGGGTTCTTCTATTAGTTTGGAGCAAAAACTTGAGCTAGCAAGAGGAACTAGGGTTTTGGAGTTTCTAATTCCCTTTCCTCTCCACCATTTTCAGTTGGAGCTTGAGTTTGAGGAGTTAGAATGAAGTAATGAAGAGGAGAGGGGGATTGGGACTGAGTTAGTAAGTGGTTAATTGGCTCAGCCCAAACCAAAGCCCAAAGCAAAAAGTAGCAAAAATCAACTTTCTCCAAACATATCGAAGCTTACACTCAAAAAGGTCGCAAACGACATTTTGAACTCAATGGGGGTGGTCTCGAGTCCTAATTTGACCGTATGCAAAAAGTAGCTTTTCGGACTAAAATCCGACTAACGATAAAATATTTAAATATAAAATCGATAAATATGCGGGTTGTTACAGACTCCCCTCCTTAAAGAAATTGCGTCCTCGCAATACTTAAGAGGAAAATAAGAAGTAACAACCATGGAAGCATATCAACACAAAAGAAAATTTGAAATAGGAAGTTCACCATAAAGTGCACGAAAGAGTTAGCAAGAAGTCTGGTGAAACTTCAATTTCCACAATATTACCGGGCTCAAGAATGAAAAACCGGAATCCCTAAGGCATTCCCGTAGATAAAAGACGCGGGGAACGTCAAGAATAGCAGAAAATCGAGCCGGTGCAATGGCGTAGTACAAAAACGGTACGCCCGAGGAACTAGAAAATCAAATAATTTGGGACATCAGCGTAGTACAAAAACGGTACGCCCAATGAACCAAAGCAAAGACATTGATGTAGTACAAACGGTACATCCAATGAATCAAATAAGACGGGACATCGATGTAGTATAATAACAGTACATCCGATGAACCGAACACCATAAAAGGACATCGAACGCTAGTCCATAAAAGGAATGAGATAAAACTCAATAAAATGAAGTACATCAAAACGTTCGATGAACTTGATAAAGAGATAATTCCCTTCAGACATCATCAAAGAATCAACCACTTGTTGCCTACGACAAAGTGCATTGGCAACACGATTTCCCTTCCGGAAATAAAAAGAATATCAAGATCATAGGATACCAGGAACTCGAGTTGACATAAAGTTCCTTATGAGAAAATAAATATTCCAAGGATTTTTGATCGAGATGGAGAACAAATTCCTTTCCTAAAAATGATGATGCAAAACTCTAAAAGTAGAAACAATAACCGTGAGCACTAGATCATGAGTGGTATATCTAGTCTCGATAGGCTATAATGATTTAGAAGCACAAGTGATAGCACGTTCTCCTTTGCAAGAGAATGACATGCAAACCAATACGACTAGTATCGGTACAAATAGCAAAGTCTTGGTTCCCCTCCAGGAATCACAAGAATAAGAGTATCGAAAGAAAGAACTTCTTTTAAATAATTCTCCTTTCCCGAAAAGTTAAAACTTTCAAAATTACATTTTTATTTTTATGTAATAATCTTTCTACAAAAATTCACTATTTTCAAGTTAATATACTGTGTCTGATTGTCTCATCAAAGCGTTTAGGAGATTCTTATCGATAACGGTGATCAAGCGTATCGACCAAAATTCTTAAAGCACTCAACGGGCAATACAATCACAAAATCATATTTTATATTATAAAAATATCTCTTAAAAAGTTTTAAGAATATTCTTTGTTCGTTTTAAGAACAAAAATCCGGTTATACCTCTAAATAAATCTTATGAAAAAGATTTTGCAAAATTTTAAATTGCTATTTTCATCCAAAATCAATAAATAAAAGAATAGTCTCATCGAAATATTGATAGAATATTCGATTTATAAAGTGGATGAAATAAGCTGGACAAATTGAATGACACAATAAGTCATTCATAAGAATCATAACGAGTGCGGAATGCGGTAAGTGGAATGCTAATTTCCGCAACTCGTAGCAAACGAAAACCGGTGGTAAAGTCAAACTGAAAAGACCTTAACACCACACAAAAGATTTCTTAGGTGATAATCCTAAGACAAACTCAAAAATACCGGAAAATTTCTCAACTATTTAGATAAGAGAAACAACACTTTCCTTATAAGTGGGCTTAAGGAATAAAATGATGCCATCAAGTTGGAATCAAAATCATAAAGGAAAAATAGAAATCTGCTTAACAGATTGGAAATGTCGAAGAGGAAAAGTCCACACTAGAAAATAGGATATGGGCTTCACAACGATTAAGCCAATCCATACAAAAGTAAATTCCGAAGCCTAAGTGAAAATATCGGCTCGGAAAGATAAATCACATAAAATAATTTCGACATCAAATAAAAGCGAATTGAGGGTTGCAGATCTACCATCCGGATTCACAATCCTCAAAGAAGTCATCAAGCCCAAAATATTCAAAGAAAAAGAATCGACAAGTTCTTTTGATATAAAATAGTGAGACGAAACCCATATCAAAAAGAACTCAAATAAGAAGATCACAAAATAAAACAATGCCATCAAGGATTGAGTGAAAAATACCTTGACCACGAGAAGTGTTACCAGGAGCTTGCACTACATTGAGCTCTCCCTCCTTCTTACTTTGAAGTACGGGACATGCAGTAATATGGTGACCCGAATTTTTGCAATAGCGACAAAAGAGGGGTCTCGGACACTCCCTTGCATAGTGGTTCGTGGAACCACAATTGTAGCATTGGCCACGACTAGCGGTAGGAGCTTTTGCTACCTGAGTTTGTTGCTTTCCTTTCTTATTAGAATCGGGGCCTTTGAATTTGATAGGCCTCTTCAAGTTATTGTCGAAGTTCCGTTGGGCACGCACAACTTCAACATCACCATCATTATCGGCCTCTTCAAGACGAAGAGCGATATCAATAAGCTGATCAAATGAAACCTCAAGTTTCAGGAGTAATGGCTTCTTAAGATTTTTATTCAAGCCATAGACAAATCTCTGATTTTTCTTCAATGGGGTATTAATGTACTCAACCCCGTATTTGGACAGAGATTCGAAGGATGCGACATATTCTGTCACAGAAGATTCACCTTGAACAAGGTCTATGAAACGCCGGGCTAAAGTTACTTTTTCAGCCTCCGGCACAAATTTCGAATCGAATCTTTCCCGGAATTGCTCCCAAGTGAGATCCGCTTCAACGATTTCGGAAATTAGAAGCTCATACCAATCTAACGCTCTTTCCTGGAGCATGCTAGAAGCCACTTGGACTCGATGAAGGTCAATAAGGTTCATGCGAGAAAAGATGCGATCGCATGATTTGAGCCAAGCTTGAATTTCTATAACACTCTCGGATCCCCTGAATGGCCCTCCACCCAAATCGGTGTAGTCTCTGCACAAGCGTGCAAAACCGGATCTAGGATGAGTAGGTTCTGGATTGGGTCCGGCTGCTTGAGTGTTCTTAACAAGATCTAGAAGCTGCTGAGCAGACATAAAAACTCCATCTTGGGGAGTAGCACTAGATTGACCGGCGCTGGGACAACCAGGTCTAACCATTTCTCTTCTTTAAGAAAGAAAGAAAGAAGAGGAAAGAGTTATTCTCAAAATAAATTTCAATCAAACTTGATTGATAAAACACGGAATCATAAAAGAAAGTAGGATAGAACGGTACGAAGACCCGAATAAAATCCTAAAGCACAACTCCTAAGAAAGACTTAGGACATGATCCTTGCTAAATTATTCTATATTGTTCCGAAGTTTGGCTCCGATACCAAGCTGTGACGCCCCACCTCTATACCCACGCTAGCCAAGAACATTACTGAGAATGTTGTCAACTAGCACGGAGAATAAGGCTGTTGAGGAGCGACCATCCGTGTAATTGCTTTGCGCGAGCATCGATATGTCAGATAGTATAACATGCATTTTCATTATCAAGAGGAAATCCGACACACCGACACAAAATCAAAGCTACTACACAGTGGCTATAAAGGTCTTCGGAAACAAATACAGAAATAAACATAACATAAATCAGTCACAGACAATTCATATCATAAAGGCGGAATAAGATATGAATATAACACTAGGAAGTGTACATCAGAGTAGTGGTCTAAAAAGATCCACAATATCACAAAAGAATAGTTTCACGAACTACACAAAAGAATAAGTATACATTATGGAGTCTATATCTCAAATGTATACAACAAAATAAACTACTAATCTAAGTAGTTAGCCAAAAGTCAGAGTAATGATCCTGGGTGAGAAGTCAAGCAGAAGCACCTGTAACATCTCGGTCTGACCCGAGTATTATTTAATAAGAAAATAATAAATGGATCAGTCTAACCATAGATATCAGATGAAACGATATAGAATAAGAGATATGACTAAACACATAATAATCACAATTCCAAGCTGTGATATATATAAGTAATTGAAAATCAACGAGAGATTAATCAATATCACCAAATCTACACAAGAATCAAAGAAATGCCATACTCCTTATTTCGTTCATCAAACCACAAATATTGATGATTATATCAAAGTCAATCACAAAAGTCAATGACACACAAACTCACCAATGCACAAATATTGATAAAACTTATCAATGGAAATCACGAAAATTGGTGAAACACAAATTCTAGAAATCATCTCAAGAAATCCAGTAAATGACACACAAATTCACCTATGCACAAAAATTGATAAATCATATCGATAGAAATCACAAAAATAGGTGAAGAAGGAAATTCCAGAATTCGACACACGAAAACCAGAAATCACACAAAATAGGGGGGAGGCCTATCACAAGAACGGGAGCATGAAAACTCACCAACAGCTGTAACACATGAACGAGAAGCTATCTCATGGTAGCTAGCCATTAATTTGACACACGAATGGTCCGAAGACCTGACACACGAATGGTCCAAAGATCGTGGGTTGCTACCCCACCAATTTGAGTCGAAACTCCACAAAACGGGGTTTAGTCTCCCGCGCAGTCAAAGAGACATCGCACATTGCTAGTCTAAATCACAAAAATGATCGTCATGATCATCGAGAAGTGTCAATTACACTAAGATAGTAAATATATGAGCTTAGCTTCATGTCCCATAACCACTAGCTTAACTTAAATATTTACGAACAAATTGTATATCTCCACTAGAAAATTGTCACAAGAGATTCAATCGAACAAGTCCAAGAATAACCGGCGAAGTAAACGCAAGCGTTTCATACCACTTGTTTTACTAAGTCGTTTAATTAGATTTCTCATACGAGTGAGGTAAAGGTTTATATATACTAATAGATTGGAAAACGGTTTTGTAAACGAATTTGGTATTAAAATAGTATTGAAATCGTTTGAGGAAAGAGTTTTGATATTTACTACTAGTATAGAAAACCTTTATATTTTTAAAGTGACAAATCACAAAGAAGATTGTAGGAACAATCAATCACAAAGATTCACATTCGAGAATGTGAATAAAATCCAAAGAAATCGATATAAAACCCATCAAAGTGGATATATCTAACATTCCCAAAGAAAAGGTCATCAAAGTCAACAACAACTGATAACAACAAATAGGGAAACAACACAAATCGATTAGAGTTGGATATTCAAACGGATTAGCAAAATAGGCTAATCTGGCAAAAATCATCAGGTCGGTCGACCGGATTCCCTGAGTTGGTCGACCGAACCAAAGGTTGGGAACCTCTCGAGACAGCAGGTCAGTCGACCGAACCCTGTACTCGGTCGGCCGAACCTTAAAACAGAAAGTGCTTATGCACTTGGAAGCAGGTCGGTCGACCGGACCAGTGGGGTCGGTCGGCCGAGCCTGTTTCCAGCCTCATCCATGCCTATTACAAATGAGGTTCAATCTTGACCAAAATTTACATTCGCACGAGCAACGGCACTAAGGGTTTATGTCAATCGACTACCCGGCCCTATATGCTCCTCGATGCATCACCAAAAACATGTTCAAACATAGAAATTAGGATTTTTAACGAATTGGACTCAAAACACTAAAAATTGGAATATTCACCAATTCAATCCAAACCAAAAGCAAATGCACACGAATAAGTGTTAGGAATACATACATAACAATCGAAGATAAATATAAGCATAGATGTGAGATAAAAATCTCACCTTTGCACTAAAATTTATGAAGATGAAGCTTGAAAGCAAAGGGGAATCAACCATTCTTCAAATCCAACTCTAGAAGCTTGAATCTAAGCTTAAAAGAGAAACATTTCCTAAATTAGGTTTAGGAATTTTCTGAAATTGAATGGAGAAAGAGTTGGAGAAGATGAAGAGAAGCTTACCAATGGGTTCTTCTATTAGTTTGGAGCAAGAACTTGAGCTAGCAAGAGGAACTAGGGTTTTGGAGTTTCTAATTCCCTTTCCTCTCCACCATTTTCAGTTGGAGCTTGAGTTTGAGGAGTTAGAATGAAGTAATGAAGAGGAGAGGGGGATTGGGACTGAGTTAGTAAGTGGTTAATTGGCTCAGCCCAAACCAAAGCCCAAAGCAAAAAGTAGCAAAAATCAACTTTCTCCAAACATATCGAAGCTTATAATCAAAAAGGTCGCAAACGGCATGTTGAACTCAATGGGGGTGGTCTCGAGTCCTAATTTGACCGTATGCAAAAAGTAGCTTTTCGGACTAAAATCCGACTAACGATAAAATATTTAAATAAAATATTTAAATATAAAATCGATAAATATGCGGGTTGTTACACTATTTGTGTACATTTTTTGTGTCTGCACATAAAGTAGCCTGCAAATGTATATATTGATTTTGTACAACTAAGTTACATATCAACTTATATATATATATATGTATATATTATATTTATACTATTGATCTCGAAGTATACATGTATACTGGTTTATAGAAATATTTATTTTTACATTGTATCTGTATATATATAAAGTTGTAATGGAAATTCATATTAACATATGTATATATATAGGCATGCATGAGTTTGGTTTTCAAATTTTGTTTATATTATTATTTTAATGTATATTTTAAAATGATTTTAAAACTTATATATATAAAAAACATGTCTTGTTCATCGATCTCTTGTTCATTTTGACTGACATTCTCAATATCAAATTTATCGCAGCAAAATCCCAACTTGTCACTATCCCTCTCGCTTGATCTATATGCTTGTCTTTGTCTATTCGCTTTCAGTTTCGTTCATCTCTCTAGGCTTGAAAGGTGAGAAATCACTCACGACTAAAGTTCTTATATTTATTAAATTTGATTTCAATTGGAACGACAATTGAAATATACTGCTGATAGTTATTTACATTGCTATATATATATGATATTATCTGTATTTATTCACTTGTGACATTTGATACCATTGTCTGTTATTTATATTGATGATATATGCCTGTTGTTATAATATTATCATATCTGTTATCACTCTGCAAGTTCCCTGTTAGTGTAGAATTCCCTATGGGTTGAAATGATACATACCCGAACGATCAGTCGAATAGGAGAAAATTGTTATGGGTTGAAATGATAAACCCAAGCGATTTTCATTGAATTGAATTTAGGATTGCGGGTTGAAATGATATATACCCGTATATATTTAAATTGCGGATTGAAATGATAAATATCCGTGTCACTTGACCATAGGATAGAAAATTATATACAGACACCATTGGTCAATGTGTGTATATATATATACGTGTATATATGTGTGTGTGTCTATATATATATATATATATTGGAATGATTTTCAAGGTTTTGAAATTGAATCTATTTAAGAATTATACTCAAACAATTTTGATTTGAAATTTATTAAATTTTGGATTTTAAAGATATGACTTTATAACTTGATTTTGATTAAAAGTGATTTAAATGAATATTTCAAATTTACATAAATATAAATGGTATATTTAGTTTTATTTAAATTTGAAATTTGAAGTTTTATTTAATGTTATTTGAATGATTAAGTAAATATTTCAAAATAAATAATAGTAAAGTGAATTTGATATATATATATAAACACACACACGAAAATTTCAAATTTATTTTGAAATGTTGAATATTTAAAGCTTTGAAAATATTCAAATTGAAATAGTTTATTTTGTGGTTAAAAATCTGTATTTGGAATCGATATCATTTGAAATGGTTTATTAAGAAATTGAAATAAATTGAAATTGATGATTTGAGATTTGATTAAATTTGAATTTTTGGAATTCGAGTTGATTTGGAATCGATTTGTGAAATTTAAGGAAACTATTTTATTATATAAAGTATTTTTAAATTATATTTAAAACTATTTTATATTTAATTTATAAATTATTTTAATATAAACTATTTTAATATAAATCATTTTTAATATAAACTATTTTTATTATAAACTATCTTAATATACTAACTATTTTAATATAAACTATTTTAACTTACAACTATTTTATATAAACTATTTTACTTTATAAACTATTTTATTATATATACTATTTTAATATCTAAATCGGTGAAGTGGAAAGTATTATGATTTCTAAATTATGATTTCCAAAGTGTTATGATTGCTAAAGTATTATGATTTCTATGTTATGATTTCTAATGTGTTGTGGTTTTAGAAGCTTTATAACTTCGAAAGTACTATAACTTTGAAGTACTATGATTTTTGGAAATGGATATATTTGAAATGAAAATGATATCGTATTTGGTTTTGAAATGGAAATGATATCGTATTGATATGGTTTTGAAATGGCAATGATATCTTGATTTTATAAGCTATTTTGAAATGACCGCAGTGTTATATAACGGTTGGTCGTTAAAAAGACCGGAATCGGATATTGTCATACTCTCTGCCAATACTGAAAACTATTTCAACAATCGTGTGCGTGGTGGAGATTCTAGAATGAAGTAGGATGGTGGCGACGATCCTATATGAGGTATATACGTGGACCCAACTCCCATGAGTTGGCATAAGGTGGCTAAAACAAGAGCAATCGACGGGCTAAGTGAGCTAGCTCCTCCGATCGGACACACGCCTTTGTATGTCATTCTATTACTTTGTGATTGATTTGGTGCGCACCTTTGATTTTTTTTTTGGGAGTGTGGCCCGAGGTCGGCGATAGTGGCGGCTATGCGTTACCACCAGCCCGAAAGTGTAATGTATATCTACCCTAGCATTGCCTAGTTGTGCTGTGTCACCTAACCTGGCACACCGTATACGAGTTTGATTTGTGTCGTACCTATGGAGTATCCTCGGATAGCCTCTCGATCTGGAGGTATTACGGTACTGTATAGACTATTGGCACTATAAAATGTGTTAAGGTGGAAAATGTAAAGCCTCATTGCTTTTTTTAAATAGTTTACTTTACTGTAGACATTATTATAATAGCGTATATTACTGCGTAGTAGATTGTTTAACGGATCCTTAGAGGATGGTTATCCAAAACATCCTTTGAGTTACTTGTATTCCAATGGTTATTTCACTTGAGTTAGATTTATTGATATAAGAATGTTAATCCTGACTCGAGTGTTTTGTGTTTTACTTTACGCTCGGGTCAGACTGAGTGGCACAACTTTTGAGACTCACCTTTGGAGTTGGAGCTTCGCTTGGAGATCCAGCTATCTATTCAACTTGCAGTTATTCAGTCGACTCCTGTGATATTCTTATCTTGTATTTGACTATTATTTTTGAGACTTCTGTTGTATCTTATTTAACTCTATTATATATGTAGTAGCTTCATGAGCTACTATTCTTTTGTTTTCGCTGCATATTATTATATTACTCCGTGTTTGTGATTCTGTGATTGATTTACTGTAAATGTTGAGTTTTGCCAAATATAAATTAACAATCTGGTATTTTAAGCAATTCAAATCCGGCATGTGTGGATGCGAATAGTTGAAAATATCAGGTTGTTCAGGTGACCACCAAGTCAATCACAAAGTAATAAATATGGTATCGAAGAAATGTGCCCAATAGAAGGAGCGACCTCACTTTATCCGGTGTAGCTTCTGTTTTAGTCATATCAAGCTGACTCGAGGGGATTAGGGCTGCGTTAATACCTCATACATAATTATTCGCCAAACCATCCTACTTCGTTATGGATTCTCCACCGCATGCACAATTGTTAAAGTGTTTTTCGATATTGGCAAGGAGTGTGACAATATCCGATCCCTGTCTCTTTAACAACCAAACGCATATTTCACACCATGGTTATTTTATAAAATCACTTTTATAAAATTTAAGTAAAATCTCAAATCACAAAATTTAATCAAAATCAATAATTAAATATCTAACTGCAATTATATTCAATTCTGATAATATTCACTTAATCACTTTTAAAAACATTTAAATAAAATCCTAGATTACAAATATAAATCAAAATCAGAATTAAATATATAACTTCAATTATATTAAATTCTAAAAATATACACTTAATCGCTCCTTTTTATAAACATTTAAAATAAAATCTCAAATTACAAATTTAAAACAAAAATAAATATTCAATTTCAGTTTTGTTTAATTTTGAAAATATTCACTTTTATAAATATTTAAATAAAGTTTCAAATTACAATTTTAAATGAAATTAAATATTCAACTTCAATTGTATTTAATTTTGAAAATATTCACTTTAATTTATTAAAGTATCAAATTACAATTTTAAATCAAAATTAAATATTCAACTTCAATTAGATTAAATTTTGAAATATTCACTTAATCACCTTTGATCAAATCAAATTATAAAATCATGTCTTTAAAATCTCAAAATAAATAAGTTTAAATCAATTCTTATTTAAATTCAATTTCTAAACAAATTAAATTACAAGTCCACTTTAACTTATCTTCCCGACCTTTATTTGCTTAAGTTATTACAAAAATCTATTTTAAAATGATAACATAAATTCAAATAAATATTTAACATAATATATTTATATAAAAGTTATTTTAAAAAAATCTATTTTAAAAACATTAATATAAATTGTAAATAAATATTTAAAACATATTATATATTTATATCAGTTAAATTAAATTCTTATTAAACTTTCTTCTATTAATTATTATTAAGTTAAATCTTATTATTATTAAATCTATTTTAAATCTTATTTTATATATTTTAGAAATAATAAAGTTATAAGTAAAATTTTATAATTTACATTTAAAAACTTAAGTCATATTTTAAAATTTCCAAAACATATAATTTTAAAAATTTGAATTTTACACATATTAAAATTTAAAATAAAAACTTTATATTATATTTAAAATCAAAACATATATATTTTTCTTTTCTCAAAAATTTGAAAATCATTTTAAAATAGACCAGCGATGTCCGTATATAATTTTCTATCCTATGGTCAAGTGATACGGATATTTATCATTTCAATCTGCAATAAATTAAATTTACGGGTATATATCATTTCAACCCACTATCTCAAATTTTCAGAATCAATAAAATCGCTTGGGTTTATCATTTCAACCCATAACGATTTTCCCTAATCCATAATATCGTTCTGATATGCATCATTTCAACCCATAGGGAATTCCTAACTAACATGGAACTTGCAGAGTGAGAACAAATAAAATAATAGCATAATATGCCATAGCATATCAATGGCATATTTGATCATAATTAACAAATCTAAATATTATATATATATACTAACAAGTTATTGCAATCAATATTGTCAATTAACATAGGTGATCAATTTTAACTATTAACACATCAAGCTCAACGATTAAACTACTAACAAATTCTAGTTTGACAACATATTTAAATCGTCATTTCATGATAAATTAATTTACTAAATATAAGATTGTTAATCGTGAGTGATTGCTCACCTATCCAGGATAGAGAAAACAACAACAACGAAGAATGATGCAAACAGACATTGACCAGTGCATACGGACATGCGCACACACAATGGGATAGAGACAAGCCAAGAGTTGCTGTAGCGACAAATTCAACAGCACATACACAAGCAAAACTAGCTTAGATAACATGAGTTTATAGAAATAATATACATACATACATACATACATATATATATGATATAATATATATACTTTTTTTTTAAAAGAAGAGAATGCTGCAAGTTGATCGGTCAGGGGCAAGCGCTGTCGTTCGGGTTTAGGTAGTGCTTCAGGCTTATGCTCGGAGGTGCTGCATGTTGCGGCAAGGCAGTGGGAAATGGAAAAGCGGCACATGAAGTGGGTGAGCAGTCACGGCTATGGAGTGCTTTCTAGTGATTGCGGCTGGGTGCTCGGGTGATGGACGAGGGAGTTGTGGAGTGGCAGTTCGGTAGAGCATGTTGGGAGGGCGAGTGGTTGCAGTGGGCAGACTGCTGGTGGTTTGGTGGGAAGATGGGCTGCTGCTCATGTGCATGGCATGGGGGTGGCTGGAGGGTTGCGTGTTTGTTGATGGGAGCGGCGGAGGGTTTAGGCAAGGTGGGCATGAGTTCGAAGATAAGGCGGAAGGCCGGCTGTCAGGTCAGGGGAGGTGCATGGTTTGTTTGTGGAGCACGCCGTGGGTGGAAAGTGGCAGAAGTGTGGTTGTGCTGTGGGATGGGATGGATGCTACGTGTAGCTGACATGGAGTGTTCGACTGGGGTTGCTGTTGTAGAGGAGGTTGCGGATGCTTGCGATAGGAGAGTGGAGGCGCAGTTTGGTTCTGCTTGAAGAGTCCTCGCTGGGATTTTTTTGCATTGGTGGTGGAAGATTTTGTGTGCTGTTTTCTTGCATGGCACAGAGAAAGTGAGTTATTGGGTTGGGTTTGGCCAGTGAGAGGGAAGACAAGGCGGATTAGTGATTTGGATGGTGGCTAGGGAAAAGGATGGCTGTAGGATGGTGGATCGGCAAGACGTGGATGGTGGACTGTCGGTTATAGGCGGAGTAAAGGCGAAAAGGAGAGGGAGTAGTGGTGGGCGAGGGTTTTAGATTCTAAGGGGATGAGCAGTATTAGGATGTAAAGGAATGCAAACTTAATATAATTACTTGTTAGAACAAATATGAAAGAGAAAGGAAGAAAGCGAATGGACGAACTAGTTTATATATATTGAAACTAGGGAATGGTAAACGTAGAGCATGAATTTGGGGGATTAACAAAAGCAAAAGGCTATTTCTTTTCATCCAATGGGTAAATGAATGGCCACAGGAAACCAAAAGACTCAAAATGGTTACCGATACCACCAACCATTTCATAGATTTCGCCGTGTACCGAATGTCGAAATACAGGAATGAATATACTACGAAGACCAGCACGACAAGACGAACTGATTGGTACGAAGATATAAGTGATATGATCCACCTATCCAAACTCGATTTTTTCTACAAAAATGCTGCTAAATCGTCGAAAATAAGATAAATGGAGCTAGACCAGTACAAATTTGGCGAAACGAATTATGACATCTCATTCAGAAAGTGATTTACATTTTATTTATGTAAAAATATTCAAACTTCAAAAATATTTTATTTCCATCAAATATTAACTGATTTTAAATTTTAAATTGAAATTTCTCAACTGAACAAACTTTTACATTTCTGATGAAAATCTGACACTTGCTGCATTTAAATAGACGTATTTCAAATATCAAATTTTCATCGAGATTTTTTATTGTTTATTTTCATGAAAAATTTAGTTAATTACGTTATTTAAATCGTTAAAAAATTTTAGGTCGTTACATTCTCCCATACTCAAAACTTTTCATCCCCGAAATGAGCTAGATAGGAGAATAGAAGCAACAGAAAGGAAAGATATATTTGTAATACATAGCACCAGATACAACAATTAATTCAAAACCATATAAATTACATTTTCGAGTGTTAAAATTATACTTCTCAATGCTTATTAACATCCATTTATTATTATCATTCTAATTAACCCACTTCAATTAATTTACATTCATATCCAATTTATTTGCATTCACCTTATCTACTTAAATATCATTCTCTTTTTATTGTTCACTTTATTTCACTTAACATATTTTGCAACATAGATTAAGTGTACAAACATTTATTAACCACTCAATTTTTATTCAAAAATTCCCTTAAGGAAATTTCATTTTGGACATCTTATTACTAACGTTTATATTGTATATTATTCAATTGCATGATCTTATTACATTTAAACCTTTTTCCCAGGTAAGTTTTATTAACGTTTCCGAATGTAATTGAACACTATACAATTTAACTTTTATTTACAACATTTCTATTATGCAAAATTTAGTTTGAACGTTTTATTACTTAAGTTTTCTCTTATATAACATTCAATTACATATTCACATTACATTTTAACTTTTTGAATATTTTGGGTAAGTTATATATGCTTAGAATGCATTTGAGTATTATACAAATAAATTTTATCCTTGTTCAAATATTTCAAGTTGTTTCAATTCCATTTCTCATTTTAGACACTCCAATTATTCAAAAAATCTGCTTCATTTCAATAACTGAAACCATCACTTAACATAAAACTTAAGAGTTTAACATTTGGTTTTAGTTCAAACCATTTTGAAATAAATATATACATATATACATTTTGTACATAAAATCATACTCAAAAAATTCAAATAAAATCCTTTTTCCAAGACAAAAGTGTATCAAAGTTACTAAGTGGTCTCCCCACTTTGAGACTCAAAAATGAACGTCGATGATGCTGCAGTCATCATCGAAAATATTTTCCAGTGACAAAAATAGAGGGCACCGACTTACTTCTTTTAAAGTTCTTTTGGAAACAATTTCTACTCGAAAATACATTCAAATAATATTAATAATATATATGTTTTAAAAACTTTGAAAATCAAAATTTTGAAAATCACCAGAAATATATTCTCAAATCCTTAACTTAAATTCATTTCATTTGCAAATCAGATTTATAAATCATGTTTTAAAAATTTAACTCCTTATAACATGCAATAATAGTTAATGGTTTAGGAGTGTTGACAAAACAATAAATGAAAATCTAGTACTATCATTTCTCATAACCAATTCATTTAACTATCTAATTTTAGAAAATTATACCTTTATATATAAAATATAATTATACATAAAATTATTTCATTTACTAATTTCGAAAACAATATTATGTCAGTTTGCTCTGTTCAAGTGTTTTTGAATTCTTATCGATAACGTTGGCTAGATGAATCGATCGAAACCCAAAATTCAAACTTAACAACTCAAACAACACAATATAAAACATTTTGATGTCAATTACAAATACGCTCCCTCAAAGGATGATTCAAGAATGGATTTTAGAACAAGGATAGAGATTCAAATTTAGAGAGACCCTAATCAAGGAGAATTCTAACCAAAATGGTAGGCTCGAAAGGAAGATAATAAAATTACAATAGAGAAAGATTGATAGACTTATATTAACCGCGGCGACCTTAACCGGGTCAACTGAGACTCCATTTTAAGAAACAATGTGCCCAATGAATCAGACTACATCCTTCTAGAAATGGCATTTAGAAAATTTGGCTTTCGACTGATGACTCCTAAGAGTTTGGAGAACATAGCTCAAATGAGATTCATGCTCTTTTTTTGACTTAGAAAAGACGAGAATATCATCAATGAAAACCAGGATAAACTTGTTGAGAACATCGCGGAAAATGCGATTTATGAGGTCGATAAAGAAGGCAGAAGCATTGGTTAATCAAAAGGGCATGACCAACCATACATAGAAACCGTTCTCTGTTCGGAAAGGTGTCTTGGGAATGCTCTCCTCAGCTACACGAAGCTCGTGAAAACTGGTAGCAAGATTGAGCTTTAGGAATAAGATCGACATGGAATTCAATTCCTCTCTTAGGAGGAGGAGAAACGACTTCACCAAAGACATCCGAAAAGAGTTGGACAATCGGGGTGGATTCAAGATCACTAGGATGAGAATCAAGTGAAAAGATAAAACTGCCTGCAAAATCCTAAGGCAGTCGACATTCGATCACAAGAGAATTATCCTAGTTGTCTACTAGAGAAATGATTCGGGCGTTGCAGGAAATAACAGCATTATAACACTTCAACCAATCGCCTTCATGAAGGATATCAAATGTATCAAAACCGAGGACAAAGAAATCTTCGATCAATCGACGCCTGTTGTAGTTTCACCCCTTTACAAATCATACTAAGATTGGCGGGACCGTCGATGGGATTAGTCACACATAAGAACGAAGTTGCCAATTGTGGCTGTAATAGGTGCTCAAATTTATTACAGAGATCAACAAAAATAAAGCTATAGGATACTCCCGTATCAAGAAGGACACGAACAGAAAAGGACAAGAATGGATTTTAGAACAAAGGTAAAGCTCCAAAATTCAAAAGAAATCCAAATCAAAGAGGATCCTAACAAAGAATTTCAAGTTCGAATGAAGATAATTCTATAATTAATTTTACTCATTTTAGGGTATTACTACCCTATCTCTAATGAGTTTTTTACTCCATATGCTAAGTTTGCCTAAACCAAAGCTCTGATACCACATGTAACGGCTCATCATTTCGAACCTTTCAATTCAACAATCATCCACACATGTCAGACTTGAATTACTCAAAACAACATATTTTTAATTTATATTTCGCAAAACTTGACATGTACGGTAAATAAATCATCACCGAATCACAGATACAAAGTAATATAACAATAAGAAGCGGAATAGATAAATAGTAGTTCATGAAGCTACTACATAAATATCAGGGTCTAATGCAAAATACAATAGAAATCTATTACATAGAAGTCTAAATACAAAGAAAATGACAAGTATGAACATAAACAACTGGAAATAACTAGAATATCTAAATAGATAAAAGATAGATCTCCAATCAAAGCTCCAAGCTCCAAAGGTGAGTTTAAAATGCTGTGACACTCAGTCTGACCCGAGCATAAAGCAAAACGCAAAACACTCAAGTCGGAATTAACATTTTAATGCAAGGAAATCAACTCAAGTAAAATGACAAAGTGAAATGCAATATAACTTAAAGGATGTTTGAGATTTTGATCCTTTAAAGATCAGTGAAACTATCGACGTACATAGTACAATACGCTACATAGATCATGTCTATACTAAATTAAAATATTAAAATAGCGTTAAGGCGTTACACATATCCCCCTTAAAACATTTTAATAAATGTCGTAGTCTATACAGTACAGTGAACTCCACCAAACCGGTGGGCTATCAGGGAGCACTCCATAGGTAGGACACAAACCAAACTCGTAGTGGGCACGATAAGGCATATGATAAGGCATACGAGGCAATGCCAGGGTGGGATTCTACCGTTTGCACTCCTGACTAGTGGTAACGCATAGCAGCTACTACCGCCCAACTAGGAACACACTCCCATAATCAAATTGAGGGGTGGCAACCAAATCAATCACAAAGTAATAAATATGGTATCAAGAAATGTGCACAATTGGAGGAGCTATCTCACTTGGCCTGGTATAGCTCCTGTTTCGACTCGAGGGGGTCAGGGATGCGTTAATACCTCGTAAAGAATCGTTTGCAAAACCATCCTACTTCGTTCTAGATTCTCCACCACGTGCATAGTTGTTAAAATGGTTTTCGATATCGACAGAGAGTATGACAATATCTGATCCTGGTCTCTCTAACAACCAAATGTTTATTTCACATCGCAATCATTTTATAAAATAACTTTTAAAAAATTTAAATAAAATCTACAATCACAAAATTTAATCAAAACCAATAATTAAATATCTAACTTCAATTATATTAAATTCTGATAATATTTAATTAATCACTTTTATAAACATTTAAATAAAATCTCAGATTAAAAATTTAAATCAAAACTAGAATTAAATATTTAACTTCAATTATATTAAATCATGAAAATATTCACATACCCCCTTTTTTTATAAACATTTGAATAAAATCTCAAATTTCAAATTTATACCAAAATTAAATACTCAATTTCGATTTTATTTAATTTTGAAAATATTTACTTTTATAAATATTTAAATAAAGTTTCAAATTATAATTTTAAATCAAAATTAAATATTCAACTTCAATTGTATTTAATTTTGAAAATATTCACTTTTATAAGTGTAATGACCTGTAAATTTTAACGATTTTTAAATAATGTAATTAACTAAATTTTCAAGGAAATATAAACAATAAAATTTATCAATGAAAATTTGATATTTGTATTACGTCTTTTAAAACGTTGCAAATGTCAGATTTTCATCAGAAAATATGTAAGTTGTTCTGTCGTGGGAATTTCAATTTAAAATCAGTTAAAAAATTGATGGAACTAAAATATTTTGAAATCAGAATATTTTTATGTAATAATTTTTTTAATCGTTTTCCAAGTGAGGCATCAAATTTCATTTTGCCAAATTTACACCGTTATAGCACCGTTTATCTTATTTTCGGCAAATTAACAGCATTTCGGCAACGAATATCGACTTTTAATAGGATAGTCGTATCCCTGATATCTATGCACCATTATGACCGTCTTGTCATGCTGATCACCACAGTATATTCGTTTGTCAATTTCGGCGTCCAGTAAACGGCAAAATTTGCAAAACGGTTAGCCATATCGGTAACCGTTTTTGATCCTTTTTGAGTATCGTGTCCTTTCAACCGTACCGCCGTGAGATAATGAATGGTCACTAGCATTTATTATCTCCTTGAATTCAATGTGCTGGCCTTTCCATTTCCATTGGTTAATATTTTTTAATTAGTTTATTAGAAGATAGCTCATTTCCTTCTAGCTCTATCTCTAACTGTTCATTCTCTTTCTTCTGAAACAAATTTATTTAATGTAAATTTTATACAAATTTATATATATCATAAATTTGGGAACCGAGCCTTCTCACCACATCACTGACAACCACCTATTCTATCACCACTACAACCCGACCCCACCAGTTCGCCATTGCCAAAACCCAACGCTACCCCTTCTACCGAAGCATTTCCCCACTTCAACTAACACTTTGGTCGCTAATCTCTTTGTTGCACCACTTACGCCACCTTCGCATGCAAACCCCCGCCTCCACCAATCCTGAAACCCTCTCTCCTTCCCATTTCCATTTAATTTACTCCCTCCCTTCTATCACCACTGATCCACACTTCCAAGTGATCCACTACTTTCCTCCAGTTTGAACTCAATCATAATCCTCCGTCCCCTCCACCTTGCAGCAGTGCCTCGCAAATTACCATGCTAACGCCGCCAAGTACTTCCAGAAAGCAGCAAACCCGCCGCTTCCCACTCTCTGATGAACCACCTCCACCTTGTCCACTTCGAGCGCTATCTCCACTATACGCCTCACCGCAGCCACCTCTATAAAAAAGAACAAGATATAGGCACATATATTTGTTTTGAAGCCCACAGCCTCGGCATGGTTATGTGTTCCACTCCATCCCTCCACTTCACTGACACGCACCCGGCTTTCATCCACTTGCTACACCACTCGGCAACACTTTGTTTGCCCACCATCACTTCGACCATGCAACAGTTTCCCAAAACAATACAACATAGCAGCAGCCTTCGCCACCCTTCTCTCCTCTTATTTACGAAATGATATATATATACAAGCTTCCTTATATAGGTTTTCTTATGTAAATGTTTGTTTTGCAACTTTCTTTTATCTTATATTATATTAGTAATATAATATATATGGATATTTTGATTTCAGGAATGCATATAGATTTTAAAGTATGAGTTTATATAGGTTATATATGATCTGTCTATTATATATATAAGTTTATATAAGTTATATAATCTGTTTGTTTATATATATAACTCTCTATATATAATTTTATGCTTATATATAAGTCTGGATGTCACATATATATATATTGATTTTATTTGTTGATTTTTTATATATAATTTAAAGATATATTGATTTCAATTTATATGTTTTAATGAATATTGATTTTTAACAAGAATATAATATGAATATTTTATTTTAAATATGGTTTTAAATTGAATATTGATTTTTTGAAAAAAAGAGAAAAATAATATATATCTTGTTTCAGTTTGTATCAAGCTAGTTCTGATTCGTTTTCATCATTTCCAAGCTATCAACTTTGCTCATTGAATTCATGTCCATCGGGTCATGCTTTGGAATTTATGCTTGGATTGTCGCATCTTTTTCTTGTCTATTTCTCTAGCCTCGAAAGATAAGCAATCACTCTTGGTTAATATTCTTATATTTAGTAAATTTAATTCACCTAAAACGACGATTGAAATATGTTGTTAAATTTGAATTTATTCGGTATTAAAACGTTAAATATGATGTGTTGTTATTTTCATTTGTTCACCTATTATAATTGACGTTATTAACACCGATAACCTGTTAGTATGTGTATATCATATTTAATTTGACAATGTTGTTCATATTTGCCATGGACATACTATGTTATGTTATGCTGTTATTATATTTATTCTCACTCTGCTAGTTCCCTATTAGTTAGGAATTCCCTATGGGTTGAAATGATACATACCCAAACGATATTTTAGAATAGGAAAAATCATTATGGGTTGAAATGATAAACCCAAGCAATTTTATGTGAATTTTTTTGATTGTGGGTTAAAATGATATATACCCGTAAATATTAAATTTAAATTACGGATTGAAATGATAAATACCAGTATCACTTGACCATAGGATAGAAAATTATATACTTACACCATTGGTCTGTATTTTTAAAATGATTTCCAAAGTTGAAAGGAAATATATGGGTTTTATTAAATATTGATTTTTAAATAAAATAAAAAGATTTTATTTTTAATATATGTGTAAAATTTATATTTTAAAATTTTATGTTTTGAAAATTTTAAAATTATAAGTTAAGTTTTAAAATGTAAATTATAAAATTTTAGTTATTACTCTATTATTTTAAAATATATAAAATAAGAATTAATTTAATAATAATTAATATAATAAATTTTGTTAAGAATTTAATTTAACAAATAATATATACATAATATGTTAAGTATTTATTTAAATTAGTTTTTTGTAATAACTTTAAGTAAATGAAGGTTGGAAAAACAAATTAAATGAGGATTGATTTATAATTAAATTTGTTTAGAATTGAATTTAAATAAGGTTTGAATTGAACTTATTGATTTTGAGATATTATGTTTTATAACTTGATAACTTGATTACGATTAAAAGGACTTAATGAATATTTTAAATTTAAATAAAATTGAAATCGAATATTTAATTTTGATCTAGATTTGTAATCGGGGATTTTATTTAAATGGTTATTAAATTTATTAAGTGAATATTTCAAAATTAAAATAAAGTAAAGTTGAATTTGAAATATAAATGAAATTTATCAAATTGAGTTATTATAGATGTTTGAATATTTAAAACATTGAAACCTAATTTGAAGTGGTTTAATTTAAATTTCAAATTTATATTTGAAATCGATATAAATTAAAAATGGGTTTTTGAGAATTTAAATTTAATTGTAATTAATGAACTGAGATTAATTTAAATTGAATTTTAGAACTAAAGTTGATTTGAATTAATTTGTGGAACTAGGCTAAACAATTCTAATTTGAAACTATTTTTAATATAAACCCTTTTAATATAAACTATTTTAATATAAAAATATTTTATCTATAACATATTTTAAATATAAACTATTTTAATATGTGTATATATAAAATACTTTCAAATATTCAAACTGATTAAGTGGGAACTGTTACGATTCAGATTTAATGGATTTAAATGCAAATATTCGATAAGATGGTTTGAACTATTTTATGGTTATGATTTTGAAAAGCATATGATTTAAAATGATATGATTTTGAAATTGTATATGATTTCATGATTTCTGAAATGAATAATTACAATTCGTTTAAATCATATGAAGCATGAACTTTTTTGAAACAAAACGACCACGGTGTGAAATAAACGTTTGGTTGTTAAGGAGAACGGGATCAGTTATTATCATACACTCTGCCAATACCAAAAACCACTTTAACGAATGTGTACCTGGTGGAGATTCCAAGACGATGTAGGATAGTTTGGTGACGATTCTATATGAGGTATTAATGTCGCACTAACTCCCGTGAGTCAGCTTGATGTGGCTAAAACAGGAGCTATACCGGACCAAGTGGGGTCGCTCCCCCTATCGGGCATATTTCTTTGATACCATTCTATTGCTATTGTGATTTGATTGGGTGCACCTTCAATATGGAGGTGTGTCTCGAGGTAGGCTGTAGTAGCTGCTATGCATTACCACCAGTCCGGGAGTGCAAAACGGTAGTATCCTACCCTGGGCATTGCCTTGCATGCCATGTCACATGCCTTATCGCGCCCTCTACGAGTTTGTTTTATACCGTACCTATGGAGTTCTCCCTGAGTAAACCGTCGGTTTGGTGGAGCATACTATGTCCGTATAGACTACGAGAATATATAAAATGTGTTAAGAGGGATATGGGTAACGCCTTAACGCTATTTTAATATTTTACTTTACTGCAGACATTATATATGTAGCGAATTGTACTATATATGTAGATAGTTTAACGGGTTTTTAAAGGATGGGAATCCCAAACATCCTATAAGTTATATTGCATTTCATTTGGACATTTCACTTAAGTTGATTTAATTATATAAAAATGTTAATCCTGACTCGAGTGTTTTGTGTTTTTCTTTATGCTTGGGTCAGGCTGAATGTCATAGCAGTTGACCCACCTTTGGATTTGGAGCTTTGCTTGAAGATCAATCTCTTATCTATTAAGCTTGCAGTTATCTCAGTTATTTCCAGTTGTTTATGTTCAGACTTGTCTGTTGCTTTTGTATTTGAGACTACTTTGGATTTGAGATTTTTTGTTGTATTTGTTCAGATTCTGATGTTTATACAGCAGCTTCATGAACTATTTTTTTCTATTTCCACTGCTTATTGTTATATAACTCCATGCCAGTGATTCTATGATTGATTTTATTTGCCGTATATGCTAAGTTTTACCAAATATAAATTAACAATCTGCTGTTTTGAGCAATTCAAGTCCGACATGTGTGGATGATTGTCTATTTGAACAGTTCAAAATGCCAGGTCATTACAGTTGGTATCAGAGCTTTAGTTTAGGAATAACTTAGCATATGGAGTAAAAATTAATCATAGAATCATCTTCATTCGAGCTTGAAATTTCTTTGTTAGGATCCTTTTTGTTTACGATTTCTTTGAATCTTGGAACTTCCCTTTTCTTTGGAATCCATTCTTTTCTTATCTTGTTTATGTACTTTCAATACTGGAGCATCCCATAGCTCCAACCTCAATTTTCAACTTAATCCTTTTCTGTGACTAATCCAATCGGCGGTCCCGCCAATCTTGGTATGATTTGTAAAGGGGTGTAACTCCTTTACAACAAGCGTCGATTCACCGAGATTTCTATATCCTCTGTTTTGATGCTGTTATATCGAATGCCTTAGGATTCTGCAAGCAGTTTATCTTTTTTCTAAATGCCCAGGCTAGTGATCTCAACTCTACCCAATAGCTAGGGATTATCCTGATGTCTTTGGTGAATTCATTTCTCTTCCTTCCAAGCAGGAAATTGAATCTCGCATCGATCTTAATTCTGGAGCTCGACTTGTTGTCCTTCCTCCCAGACGGATGTTTTCTATGAATGGTTAGTCACGTCCTTTAAATTAACCAATTCTCCTGCCTTCTTTGTTGATCTCATAAATTGCGTTTCCTGCTATGTTCTCATAAATTTTGTCCTGTTTTTGTTGATGATATGCTCGTTTTTCTAAGCCTCGGTTGACCCGGTTAAGGTCGCCATGACTAATATAAGTCTATCCATCTTTTCGCTTTTGTAATTTAATTACCTTATCTTCCTTTCGAGACTATTTTTTCAATTAGAATTCTCTTCGATGGATGGTCCCTCTAAATATGAATCTCTATTCTTATTTTAAAATCCATTCTTGAATCATCCTATGAGACAATGTATTTGTAATTGATATAAAAATGTTTTATATTTTGTTGTTTGAGTTGTTAAGTTTGAATCGGG
Source organism: Allium cepa (assembly GCA_030765085.1). Lineage (NCBI taxonomy): Eukaryota > Viridiplantae > Streptophyta > Magnoliopsida > Asparagales > Amaryllidaceae > Allium > Allium cepa. The sequence continues at coordinate 290,513,836 of CM060934.1, forward strand.
GTTCGATTGATTCGTTTGGCCAATGCTATCGATAGGAATTCCAAAACACTTGAACAGAGCAAACTGACACAATATTGTTTTCAAAATTTATAAATGAAATAATTTTATGTATAATTATATTTTATGTATAAAAGTATAATTTTTCAAAATTAGATAGTTAAATGAATTGTGAAATGATAATACTAGGTTATCATTTATTGTTTTGTCAACATTTCTAAACCATTAACATTATTATATGTTACAAGGAGATGAAATTTTAAAAACATGGTTTATAAATTAGATTTGAAAATGAAATGAGTTTAAATTAAGGATTTAAGAATTTAATTTCCGGTGCTTTTCAAAATTAAGTTTTCAAAAGTATATTATTTGAAAGTATTTTCGAATGGAAATGGTTTCCAAAGAATTTTGAAGGAAGTAAGTTAGTACTCTCCCCTTTTATCGTTGGAAAATAATTCGGTGATGAATATAGCATCATCGACATTCATTTTCGAGTCTCAGAGTGGGGAAACCAATTAGTAGCTTTGCTACACTTTTGTTTTGAAAAATGGATTTGATTTGAATTTCTTGAGTATGATTTGATATGTAATATATATATATATATATATATATATATATGTATGTATGTATGTATGTATGTATGTATGTATGTATGTATGTATGTATGTATTTGTTTCAAATGGTTGAAATGAAACCGAAAATTTAACTCTTAAGTTTTATATTAAGTGATGATTTTCAATTATTGAAATGAAGTAATTTTTTTGAATAATTGGAGTGTTTAAAATGAGAAATGGAGTTCAAACAACTTGAAAACGTTGAACTAGGATGAAATTTGTTTGTATAATACCCAATTGCATATATATATATATAACTTACCTGGAATATTCAAAAAGTTAAATGTTAGTGTGAATATGTAGTCAAATAATATACAACAAAAATGTAAGAAATAAGATATCCACAAATGAAATTTTGTTAATGGAATTATAAATAAAATTTAAGTGATTATAATAAATGTTTATATACTTATCCATGCTGCAAGATGTGTTGATTAAAGTAGATTGAATAATAAAAGAGAAATACTATTTAAGTAAATAAATACAAATTTAAGAATAGTTGAATTTGGATCATAAGTAAAATTAATTTAAGTGAAGTCGAATAGATTAAATAAACAAGTTAAATAAAATATATTTTGTTTTAAAAGAAATTTTTGTAACAAATGTCAATAAATTGAAAATAAATCAATTGAATGAAAATAACTTGAATTTAAATCAACCAAATGGGAATACAATGAATATTGATTTATTGATCGAATAAAATGAATTAAAACCAAATTTGTGGAATATAAATCAATTTAAAAATTGATGAAATCTATATGGTTTTGAAATTTATTATTGTATCTGGTAATATGTATTTCTAAGCTATATTTCCTCCCTGTTGCTTCCATTCTCCTATCTTGTTACTTTTCGGGGACAAAAAGTTTTGAGTGGGGGATAGTGTAACGACCAGTAAATTTTAACGATTTTTAAATAACGTAATTAACTAAATTTTCATGGAAATATAAGTAATAAAATTAATCAATGAAAATTTGATATTTGTAATACGCATTTTAGAATGTAACAAGTGTCAGATTTTCATTAGAAAATATGTAAGCTGTTATATTGTGTGAATTTCAATTTAAAATCAGTTAAAAAATTGATGGAAGTAAATATTTTGAAATCTGAATATTTTTATATAATAAAATCTTAAATCATTTTCCGCGTGAGGTGTCATATTTTTTTGGCCAAATTTTCAATGCTATTGACCCATTTATCTTATTTTTGGCAAAGTAGCAACATTTCAACAACGAATATCGACTTTTGATAGGATGGTCGTATCGCTGATATTTGTGCACCATTCTGATCATCTCATCGTGTTGATCTCCGCAGTATATTCATTTGTCAATTTCGACGTCCGGTGCATGGCGAAGTCTGCAAAACGGTTAGCTGTACGGGTACCCGTTTTTTAGCCTTTTTGAGTTTTGTGTCCTTTCAACTGTACAGCCGTGAGATAATCTGATAATGAATGATCACTATCATTTATTATGTCCTTGAATTCAACATGCGGGCTTTTCCATTGCCATTGGTTAATACTATTTTAATTCGTATATGAGAAGCCAGCTCATTTCCTTCTAGCTCTATCTCTAACTGTTCATTCTCTTTCTTTTGAAATAAGTTTATATAATGTAAATTTTATACAAAGTTATATATATCATATAGATTTGGGAACCGAGCCTGCTCATCACATCACCGACATAGCAACCACCCATTCTATCACCGCCTGTCACCACCACAACCTGACGCCACCAGTTCGCCATTGCTAAAACCCAATGCTCCCCCTTCTGCCGAAGCATTTCCCCGTGTCAATTATCCCTCTGGCCGCTCATCTCCCTGTTACTCCACTTACGCCATTTCCGCATGCAAACCACCACCTCCACCAATCCTGAAACCCTCTCTCCTTCCCATTTCCTTGCAATTTTCTCCCTTCCATTTATCACCGCTGATCCACACTTCCAAGTGATCTGCCACCTTCCTCCAGTTCGAACGCAACCATAAGCCTCCGCCCCCTCCATCTTGTAGCAGTGCCTCGCAAACCACCATCCTAATGCCGCCAAGTACTTCCAGATAGAAGCAAATCCACCACTTCCCCTTCTCCGATGAACCACCTTCGCCTTGTCCATTTCGAGCGCCATCTCCACCATACGCCTGACCGCAGCCACCTCTATTAAAAAAAAGAAAAAATAGGCACGTATATTTGTTTTGTAGCCAACAGCCTCGGCATGGCCACATGTTCCACTCCAGCCCTCCACTTCACCGACCCTCGCCCAACTTTCATCCACTTGCTTCACCACTCAACAACACTTTGTTTGCCCGCCATCACTTTGACCATGCAGCAGCTTCCCGAAACAACACAACGTAGCAGCAGCCTTCGCCACCTTTCTCTCCTCTTATTTATGAAATGATATATATACAGGCTTCCTTATATAGGTTTTCTTATATAAATGTTTGTTTTGCAACTTTATTTTATCTTATATTATTTTAAAAATATAATTTATATGGATATTTTGATTTTAGGAATGTATATAGATTTTAAAATATAAGTTTATATAGGTTATATATGATCTGTCTATTATAGATATAAGGTTATATAAGTTATATAATCTGTTTGTTTATATATATGTCTATATATATAATTATATGTATATATATAAATCTGCATGTATATACATATATTGATTTTATTTGTTGATTTTTTATATATAATTTATAGATAATATATATGTTTTAAGGAATATTGATTTTTAACAAGAATATAATATGAAGATTTTATTTTAAATATGGTTTTAAATTGAATATTGATTTTTTGAAAAAAAAGATAAAAATATAATATATATCTTATTTCAGTTTATATCAAGCTAGTTTTGATTCGTTTTCATCATTCCAAGCTATCAACTTTGCTCCTCAAATTCGTGTTCATCGTGCCGTGCTTTGGAATTTGTGCTTGGATTGTCGCATCTTGTTCTTGTCTATTTCTCTCGCCTTGAGAGGTGAGTAATCACTCACCATTAACATTCTTATATTTAGTAAATTTAATTCACCTGAAATGGCGATTGAAATATGTTGTTAAATTTGAATTTTGTTCGGAATTAAATAGTTAAATATGATATGTTGTTATTTGCATTTGTTCACCTATTATAATTGACAATATTGACACCGATAACCTGTTAGTATGTGCATATCATATTTAATTTGACAATGTTGATCATATTTGCCATGGATATACTATGTTATTTTATGATGTTATTATATTTATTCTCACTCCGCCAGTCCCGTATTAGTTAGAAATTCCCTATGGGTTGAAATGATACATACTTGAACGATATTTTAGAATAGGAAAAAATCATTATGGGTTGAAATGATGAACCCAAGCGATTTATTTGAAATTTTGGGATTGCAGGTTGAAATGATATATACCTGTAATATTAAATTTAAATTGCGGATTTTAAAAATCTAAATTTTTTGCATATTAAAATTTAAAAGAACCATTTATATTATATTTAAAATCAGAACACATGTCAAGTTCTAGTGGTCCAGTGGTTTCGACATAGTGGATGTTGCTACATTGTGTTGTAGTAGCACCAGACCGATTCCCAGCGGCCACAATAATGAGACATAAGTGGTCTGAGCACTATAAAACCAGTCTAACCAAAGGCCAGGAGAAACATAGTTTCCTTGGCCCCAAAGTTTTGTCAAGTTCTAGTGGTCCAGTGGTTTCGACATAGTGGATGTTGCTACATTGTGTTGTAGTGGCACCGGATCGATTCCCAACGGCCACAATAATGAGACATAAGTGGTCTGGGTACTATAAAACCAGTCTAAGGCCAGGAGAAACATAGTTTCCTTGGCCCCAAAGTTTTCGATAATATGGATTATCTGTTATGATGACTTTCCCTGCGTGAGACCCCTCCATGTCCTCCTCTCCTACACGTCCCTCTTCCCCGCGTCTCCCTTCTCCCTCTTCAACTAGATCTGGCCGTTGTTATAGATCCACAACTTCTGATGACAACGCACTTCCTAACCTACTCTCGTCCGAGGATTTCCCTCCCCTAGGTGCTAGCAACCAGTCCCCTAGTAACCCTAATGCTCAGCCTTACACGATTATGGTTACTGCAAATGCCACTTCTGGAGCGACTTCGCCTATGTCTTCAGGTATGCTACGAAATCTACCCTCGATTGGAACCAATTTGTGCATCCCTGAAATACCCAATTGTGAGATGGGCAAGCTAGCGTCGGTTTCTTTGGACAATGAACGTGTTTTAAGTGGTCAGTCAGGAAGTAATGTTGGCTTGGTGGAGACTGTTGTTCCTAAGCCGTGCACAACAAGTGATTGTATTAATGCTGCAGTGGGTTTTTGCCCTGTATTGAGTGCTGACTGTAATGAAGAGCCTTTGTCTGAAGCTACTCATGTACTGCAAACTGTTGTGGAACGTAGGCCTCCTACGGCTGTGCATGCTTGCCATAAGCCTTGGGATTCATTATTTAAATCATTGCCGCGAAGCGCAAGTGTTTACACCCCAATTGAATTTGAAATTGTGGAAAAGAACGGAGCGAAGTTTCCTCCGCCAAACGTTATCCAAGCGGGTGTTGATTTTTGGTCGGAACACTTGGTCGGTTTCTTTCTTGAACCAAATCACCGTCTACGTGATCTGTCCTCGATTTTGCGGAAAGCTTGGAAACTTTGTGGTGATTTGAAAGTCAAACTGGTTGATTCTTTTTATTTTCTCAAGTTTTCCTCCCCTCAGGACTGTAGACTTGTTCTTAGTGCCGAGCCTTCTTTTTTTGAAGGAAGACCCTTTATCATCACTCCTTGGTCTCCAACGGTGGCGCGTGCTCGCGAGCAGGTACTTTCCCTTCCCGTTTGGGTGTACTTTTCTCAGGTACCATCTGCTCTTCAGTCTTTGCTTGGGTTGAATTGGTTAGCATGCAATGTTGGAAAATTGAAGTGTTTTGACGCTAATACGGTTGCCCGTGAAAAACTGATGTATGCGAAGGCATTGATTGAGATAACCCCCTTCCAGCCTCTCCCCGCTTCCATTCCTGTTCAGCTGGATGTTGGGTATGTTGAGGAGGTTCATGTTCGCTATGGTTGGGTTCCTGAAATTTGTTCCTCCTGCCACTCCTTCGGTCACCTGGTGGACTCCTGCCTTAGATCCAAAACTTCTCCGGATGCTCCTAAGATTCCTCTGCCTCGGCCAGCGCTTCGAAAATGGATGCCTAAGGTTCCTTCTCCTGCTCCTCAGATTTCTTCCATGCCTCCACCTGTTCTGGGTCCGTCTCTTTCTGGTGATTGCCCAGCTATTCCTTCAACTGCTGTGAATTCTAGTGGTGTCCTAGCCTCACCTATTCAGGCCTATGTTTCTGCCAGGATTGTTTGGGCTGAGACTGAGAAATGTTGGGTTGACCTCATCTCCGACGTGAGATTTAGGCCCGTGGATGACACATATTTCAGATTTGTTTCCGATGATCAGGACGATCTATGTTGCCTTTATTACAAACCGTCTGATCAATCTTTAGTGCTTGATTTGGATGGTAAGAATGCGAGTAGGAATTCTGCATTGCTAGCTGATCAGTCTTGGGATCGTTCTTTCATATACTCTTCTGGTGTTATGGGCTTTGACCCGAGTCTTGCTATTCGTTTCAGTCCCTTTGCTGGACTATGTGGGAATGTCCCTAAGGTTACTCCAGATGATGGTGATTCTTCCTCTTCGGAGGAGTCCTAGTTCCCGGTTTACTTCTTAGCTACTGTGGCATGTTTGTCACATACCTGTGCTGTATTTTTACCGCTTTACTTATAGTAGTGTAGGTGCATGTACCTATCTCCTGTGCTTCAACTTTATTACTATGCTCTTGTGTAGCAATAAATGGTCGGGGTCCATCTAACCCCGTCGGCCTTGCCAAAAAAATCAGAACACATATATTTTTATTTTCTTAAAAATTTGGTAATTATTTAAAAATAAACCAACGATGTTTGTATATAATTTTCTATCCTATGGTCAAGTGATACGGATATTATCATTTCAATTCGTAATAAATTAAATTTACGGGTATATATCATTTTAACCCATGATCAAAAATTTGCAAAATAAATAAAATCGCTTATGTCTATCATTTCAACCCATAACGATTTCCCTGATCTATAATATTGTTCGGGTATGCATCATTTCAATCCATAGGGAATTCCTAACTAACAGGGAATTTGTAGAGTGAGAACAAATAAAATAATAGCATAAATTGACATAGCATATCAATGGAAAATATGATCATAATTAACAAATTTAAAAATAATATATATTTACTAACAGGTTATTGGCATCAATATTATCAATTAACATAGGTGATCAATTTTAAATATTAACATATCAAGCTAAATGATTAGACTACTAATAAATTCAAGTTTAACAACATATTTAATCGTCATTTCATGGGAAATCAATTTACTAAACATAAGAATGTTAATCATAAGTGATTGCTCACCTTTCGTGACTAAAAAAAACAACAACAATAGAGAACGATGCAAACGGACACTGACTAGTGCATACTGACACACGCACACAATAGGACAGAGACAAGCCAGGAGTAGTTGCTGCGATAAATTTGACAGTACATACAAGCAAAACTAGCTTGGATAACATGATTTTATAGAAATAATATATATGTATATATATATATATGATATGACATATACATACTTTTTTTCTTCTTTTTAGAAGGAAGAGAATGCTGCAAGTTGATCGGCTAGGGGCAAGTGCTGCTATTCGGGTTTAAGCGGTGCTTCAGGCGGATGCTCGAAAATGCTACATGCTGTGGCAAAGTAGAGGGAAATGGAAAGGCGGCACATGAAGTGGGTGAGTGGTCGTGGCCATGGAGTGCTTTCTAGTGTTTGCGAATGGCTGCTCGAGTTATGGACGAGGAAGCTGTGGAGTGGCAGTTCGGCAAAGCACGATGGGAGGGCGAGTGGCTATAGTCGGTGAACCCTGTTGGTGGTTTGGTGGGAAGATGGGCTGCTGCTCATGTGCACGGCATGGGGTGGCTAGAGGGTTGTGTGTTTGTTGATGGGAGAGGCGGAGGGTTTGGACAAAGTGGGCATGAGTTCGGAGATAAGGCGGAAGGCCGGCTATTTAGTCAGGGGAGATGCAGGGTTTATTTATGGAGCACGCGGCGGGTGGAAAGTGGATGAAGTGTGATGGCACTATGGGATAGGGATGGATGCTGCTTGTAGCTGACGTGGAGTGTTCGGCTGGGGTTGCTGTTGTGGAGGAGGTTGCGGATGCCGGTGAAAGGAGAGTGGAGGCGCAGTTTGGTTCGACGTGAGGAGGCTTGGTCAGGTTTTTTCGCAGTGGCGGTGGAAGGTTTTGTGTGCTGGTTGCTTGCGTGGCAGAGGGAAAGTGAGTTATTGGGTTGGGTTTGGCCAATGAGAGGGAAGACAAGGTGGAGCAGTGATCTGGAAGGTGGCTGGAGAAAAGGACGACAGTAGGGTGGCGAATCGGCAGGACGTGGATGGTGGACTGGTGGTTATAGGTGCAGTAAAGGCGAAAAGGAGAAGGAGTAGTGGTGGACGAGGGTTTGATATTTGAACGGGACAAGCGGCAACAGGAAGATAAAGAAATGAAAACTTAATATTTTTTATAGAACAGATATGAAAGAGAAAGGAAGAAAGTGAAAGCATGAACTAGTTTATATATATTGAAACCAGGGAGTGGTAAAAGTCATGCATGAATTCAGGAGATTAATAAAAGTGAAGGTTATTTGTTTTCATCTAGTGGGTAAATGAATGGCTATAGGGAACCCAAAAAACTCAAAACAGGTACTGATACGACCAACCATTTTGCAGATTTTGCCACGTATCGGACGTCGAAATATAGGAATGAATATACTGTGGAAACCAGCACGACGTGACAAACAGAATGGTACATAGATGCAAGTGATATAACCAACTATCATAACTCGATTTTCACTGCCAAACTGCCGCAAAATCATCGAAAATAAAATAAACAGAGCTAGAGCAGTCTAAATTTGGCGAAATGAATTATGACGTCTCATTCAAAATGTGATTTACATTTTTCTTATGTAAAAGTATTCATATTTCAATTTTTTTTTATTTCCATCAAATGTTAATTGATTTTAAATTGAAATTTCTCAACTGAACAAACTTTCATATTTTTTGATGAAAATCTAACACTTGCTACGTTTAAATAGACGTATTCCAAATATCAAATTTTCATTGAAATTTTTTTATTGTTTATTTTCATGAAAAATTTAGTTAATTACGTTATTTAAATCATTAAAAATTTTTGGGTCGTTACATCGAAAATGTATTGAGCCAATTTATTTTTATGTGACTAAAAATAGCGTATAAAGCTTTATGACCATCATAGTAGACTTGTTCATGACTTCCTAATCTAGGGATGACAGTTTTAATTATCATTCGGTTGAGAAGATGTGCTTTTGGATGGAAATTTGATGGTTTTAATTTCCGAAAGTTATCTTCCCAAATTAGGTGAGTGATTGCAACTCGAGGGCGTGACATTTATCAGGGATTTCTTATAAATGAGTTCCCTCATATGAATAATTTAGAATTTTCCCAATCATTTCAACATTAACTTTAATCAATTGACCATAAACACTAGTCCATATCCAATTGTCGTCATCCGAAGGATTCCAAATAGAAACTGAACAAATATTAATCAAGAACAAAAATACTGCTAGTTGGTCAATTTTACCTGCGTTATCTTCGTAATCGACCAAGTGGTAGAGACAAGCATTTTGAAGAAGTTCGCCGACATTGTAGATGAATCTGCAGATAGAGTAGAAAGGACCAGCGTGGAATGGTTTCTTCTCGAATTCTTGAAGATGTTGTCTTCCATTTTGTTTCTCCTAGATCCATTCCACTATACGATGATCGGTAATAAAGTGTTGAGATGGATTTTGAGAACTTTGTCCCGTGGAAGGTTGGCAGCTCTTTGGCATAGGATTTCTTGGTGTTGGAGCCATTTATTTTGTTAATTTTGAGAGAAAATCAATTTGGATTTTAGGGTTTTCTTTGAGGGCTTGAAGAAGTGAATGGTGAGAAGGTAGGAGGAAAAAGATAATTTATTCTCGGGTGAACTAGTGGGGTAGAAAACATGGTCATATGTCTGGTCCTATTGTAACAGATGTCTAAGCATAGGATTGTTCGTAGACAAAGAGTCCATTCATGCGTGTGGACAGTATATCAGACGTCTATCTTTGAGATTATTTGATTTCCAGTAAATATCGACAGACGTATCATCAAGTACATGTCATGGTGGGTTAAAACAGGCGTCTATCCTGCATTTCAGACGTCGGTGCTGAAAGAGCATGATTTCCAAAGAGTTTGAATAGACGACTGATCATTCTAACAGAAGTTTATGCTAAAAGTAAAAAAATTGACTTTTTATTTCCTTTTTCAGCCGTCTAACGTAAGTATATTGTAGATACATTTATGGAAGCCCAGACGTCTGTCTATTCTATTCAGACGTATGGTAGATTAAGAATTTTGCTTTTTGCCTATGTGAATATATTTATTTATATAAAAATATTATTGAAAGATGAAAGAATACAAATGATTAAAGCATATTTGTAAAATGTATATATATAAACCACTAAGAAAATTCTTCCTTAGTTGTCAGTGGAGGAGTCAGAAGAATTGTTTAGTTTCTCCTAAGGATTTGGTTCATACTTGGTGTGCTCATTCAATGGCTGAAGTGGTGACCAGTAAGGAGGCACTGGACTGTGTTGTTCTTGCCATGTTCCTTCACCCCATAATTATCGTGAAGTGATCCTGTGTGCTCTTGGAGGAGTTTCCTTTAAATGCGGAGGTCATGGATGTACGCAACCTTGTCTCGATGAATGGCCACATATGGCGAGGATGCATTTCTTAAGGAAATTTAGGTGAGCTCCTTGGCGTCGTTGTTCGAAATAAATCTCTCTTTGAATGCCAATCATTTCCCGTTGGTAATGATGGATCTCGTCAACTTTTTCAGAGAGGGAGGCTGATTGAAGATCAATCTCATGTTTTGCTTTCTTTCCTTTTGGAGAGTAGCCAGTATGGTATGTTAGTGATGGAACGATGTTAAGAGAAGGAGACGACTTAGATGTCACTTTAATTGGAGAAGTATAGGCAATTCCTGAGGAGGGTGAGGCATAATCAATAGCAGAGTATGTAGAGTCATGATCCGAAGACATTGTAGATATAATAGTTTTGGAAGCAACGTTGATTAAAAAAATTGGATATGATTCTGATGAAGTTTTCTCATATATGTATGAAATTAGTATATTATTTTTTAAGAGAAATTCTGTTTATTTGTTGGAAAATTAATGGCAGGCCAAAAGAAATTCTATTTTGGTTTTAAAAAAAGTGGTCTTGAAACAGTTGAATCTATAGCTAGAAAAATTTGTTTTTAAAGAGAAACAACTTCAAACTTTCACTATATAACTTTTAGTGGAAACGATAAATTTTATTATAGATCGTGTAATTATAAAATACCAAGGTCATGTTGTAATTTAGTAAAATTTTGTTCGCTTAGAGGTTTTGTAAAAATATTAGCAATTTAATTTTCGGTGTTTATAAATTCTGGAGTTATTGTTTCCTTTTCGACATTATCTCTTAAAAAATTATGGCGAATATCTATATGTTTTGTTCGTGAATGATTTATTGAGTTTTTTCATAGATTTATTGCATTAGTGTTATCTAAAGATTGGAGATTTGTCTATAATTTTTCCAAAACTTTTAAGGGTTTGTTGCATATATATAACTTGCGCGCAAGCTAAAGCAGCATCAATATATTTTGCTTCACGAGTTGAAAGTGATACATAATTTTGTTTTTTAGTAAACCATAAAACTAAAGGCCGACCAATAAAGTGACAGGCGCCACTCGTAATTTTTCTATCAGTTTTACAACCGCAAAATCCGCATCGCTATAGGATATAAGTTCAAAAGAGCTATCTTTAGGATAGAAAAGACCATAATTCGTTGTTCCAGTTAAATAATGCAAAATACGTTTATCGATAGTGTGAATCCTTAGGTTGTGCTTAAATTCTTACACAACGGCATACACTCGTCATGATATCGGGTCTACTAACGGTTAAGTATAATAATGATCCTATTATACTTCGATATAACTTTTGGTTAAAATCCTTTCCTTTTTCATCTTTATCTAAATGTGTAGTTTTGCACATGGGAGTTGGCTTACTAGTTGTTTTTTCCATTCCAAATCGCTTTAACAAATTATGATAGTATTTTCTTGATTTATAAAAATACCATTTTCTAACTGTTTGATTTGTAATCCTAAGAAAAAATTTAATTCTCCCATATATGAAACTTCAAATTCATTTTTCATAATATTTGCAAACTCATTACATAGATTTTCATTTGTTGACCCAAATATTATGTCGTCAACATGTATTTGAACAACTAAAATATCATTTTAATTTATTTTGATAAATTAGGTTGTATCTATTTTTCCAACTTGAAAACCAGAATTTATTAAGTGAGTTTTTAGTCTATCATACAAAGCACGAGGTATTTGCTTTAAACCATACAAAGCCTTTTTTTAGTTTATATACATGATCATTGAATTTTTCATGTACGAATAATGGAAGTTGCTCAACATATACTTGTTCTTTTATAAAATCATTTGAAAAGGCACTTTTTAAGTCCATTTGAAAAAGTTTAAAATTATAATGTCATGCAAAAGCAAGTAGTGTTCGGATAGCTTCTATACGTACAACTGGAGCAAATGTTTCTTCATAGTCAATGCCTTTCTCTTGATTATATTCTTGTGCTACTAATCTTGCTTTATTTCGGGCAATGTTTCCATTTTTGTCAGTTTTATTTTTATATACCTATTTAGTTTAGCTCTTGATACAAGTTTACAAGTTCTCACACTTCATTTCTTTCGAATTGATTTAGTTCTTCTTGCATCGTGATAATCCATGATTCATCGGTTAAAGCTTCTTTATAATTCTTTGGTTCAAAATTTGAAATAAATGCAACGTGCCTCATTTGATTTAATTGATATCTTGTAGAAACTCTTGTATATAAATCACCAATTATATTGTTAATTGGATGATTTTTCAAAATACAAGGCGGTGATCTTAATGAATTATTATTATCAACCATATTTTCATCATTATTATTAGTATTTGAGTTATTTTGCGAAGGTTTTAGTAAAATCTCATTGTCATCTTTGTTTTTGGTAATGAAAAAATTTCGTCAAAAAAACGTGTGGACTTTCTTTAATGGTACTGGTACATTTATTGAATACTCTATAAGCTTTGCTACGATCAGAGTACCCAATAAAGATACCTTCGTCATCTTTTGAGTCAAATTTTCGAAGAATATTCTTAGTATTTGTTAAAAAACATTTTGAGCCTAATATACAAAAATACGATACTTTGGGTTTTTTACTAAATAACATTTCATAACAAGTATTTTAGTTAAAGGACATAATGTAACAAGATTCAATACATAACAAGTAGTAGCTACAGCTTCTCCCCAAATTTTTTGGGAAGATTACTACAGTTAATCATAGTTTATGCACATTCTTGTAATGTACGATTTTTTCTTTCCATAACACCATTTTATTGCGGTGTTCGTGGAAATGAGAAATTATGTGTAATTTCTTTTTTGTTACAAACTTTTTAAAAAAAATTTCATTTTCAAATTCACCTCCGCGATCACTTCTTATACTTTTTATTTCAAGATTCATCAGATTTTTAATTATTTTAGCAAAAATTTAAACATTTCAAAAGTAACATTTTAATTTTTTAGAAATAATGTCCATGTATAACACGAAAAATCATCTACAATAACAAATACATATTTATTATGATATAATGATCGTATTTGAGTAGGTCCTAATAAATCAAGATGTAATAATTCTATAGGTTGTTTGGTAGAAATTTTCTTCTTTGATTTAAAAGAACTCCTTTTCAATTTCCCATATTGACATGCATCCCATAAATGTTTAACTTTGTAATTTATTTTAGGAAGACCTCTAATCAAATTGTGTTTAGCTAATTTGTTAAAAGACTTAAAGTTTATGTGGCATAATCTTTTTCGCCATATCCAAGGGTCATTAAAATCCATGGCTAGACATAAATCACTTGAATTATTAAATTTCATATTTAAAACATAGATATTTATTTCCCTTAATCCTTCGAAAATCAGATTTTTATTTTGATAAAAAATATTGCATTTATTCTTTTCAAAATCTATTTTAAATCCCTTATCAAAAAGTTGACTAATTCTTAAAAGATTATTTTTTAATTTTTAATTAAAAGAATATTAGCAGTAACAGGTGAAGCGGACATACCAACATTGATGACACCTTCAATTCCTATGACAAATCCTTTTGAACTATCTCCAAAAGTTACGGTACTACCATCTTTGTATGTTATATTTGATAACATTTGTGCATTTCTAGTCATATGTTTGGAGCATCTGCTATCGAGTATCCATTTCTCCTGGTTATTTGATTTTCTTTTGGGTACATGCAAGATAAAAATAGTTTAATTGGTATCTACTTTTTTCTTGTTAGGGTCCTAAGTGTTAGACAGAGACGGTTCCATACACAAAAGGGTTTGGTTCCTTTAAAAAGATTATTTTTTATTATGAACAAGAATTTTCAGATAGTTATCGATTTATTTTTGTCTAATTAGTTTGTTATTGGATTTCAGAATCCATATTTTAATTATCATGATGTTAGAAATTTTTTCTACAGTATCTGACTTCATGAATCTATTATATGGTGAAATATAATTTTTATTTTTGAAGATTTCATAAAACCTAATCCATTGCGATTTCCAGATGGTTTTGAAATTTTGATTAAGTTATCCAAGTTCTGCTTTCCTTTATTAAATTTTGAAACATTGTTAGTAATCTTGTCTAACTTATCATTAAGATGAGAATGCTTCTACATTGTTCTTTAATATGTTGTTTTCTTTTCTAATTTCATCATTTTCTAGTTTAACTTTTCCTATTTCATATAATAATGAGTCATTTTGAATAGATAAATTCTTATATTTCTCTTGCCAAGTTTCTAATTCTTTTTCTAAAATTGTTTTCTCATCTTTTAATACTCCTATTTCAAGTTCCATATGATCAATTTTGGCAGCATATTCTTTATTTAGATTTTTAATTTCTCTGTATTTGTCATCTAATTCGATGCTAAGTTATAAAATTTCATCATAGGTAAGATTAGGGTATACCTCTTCAGTGTTTTCCATAAAAAAGATATTAGCCTGCTTAGGATCATTATTGCTGTCACTGTCTGATGATGAAGATGAATCTGAGTCATTCAGGTCACTTGAAAAGCCTGTTTCCTTTTCTTGAATTTCTCGAACTTGCCTTTCCTTTTGTCATTGTTAAGCTCCAGGCATTGTTTCTTCATGTGTCCAAACTTGTCACACCTAAATCATTTGATTGAAGTTTGGTTGTATGAATTTGAATTTACTCCATTTTAGGATCTCGTCATCTTCTTGAACTTCTTGAATTTATTATAATTTTTGGCAATAAATACAATCTCTTTTTCATCTAAGTCCGAGTTATTATCGTTGGTTTGGAAGGCTATAATTTTCTTTTCATTGATTAGTTCTTTTCTTCCCTGCAGATTCGCTTCGTACAACATCAAATTCTCTATCAATTCTTTAATTTTTAGTTGAGATAAGTCATTTTATTCTTCAATAGCCAGTACTTTTCTTCCTATTCATTTGTTAAGGAATTCAAAATACGTGTAACTAAATCAAGATGTAACGACCCGTAAATTTCGATAATTAATTGGTTAATCTAATAAGATTTTTATAATTAAATTTAGAGAGAAATAAAAACTTTATAATTGTAACAACCCTGTATTTTCTGATTATTGTAATTGTATATTTTAATTATTTTAATTTAAATTCCTAATTTAATACTTTATTTTATTTATTAAATGAACATATTTTGTTATTTGAAATATAAATGTTGATTTTGATGTTGATTAGAATTTCAAACATGCATATATTGAATATTTTCCAAAAATGTGAATTTTGGTCAATAGAGTCAATCTTTGACTTTTAAATTTAAATTTTAAATATTTGAAAATTTGAATTTTCTATTTTATTATGAAAATAAATAAAATTTCAAGAATACTGCTTTTCGTTTCGTTGAAATTGGATTTATATTGTGAAAGATATGCTTTTACGAATTTGGGTGTAAATTGTTTTATTTAACAATATTGTTTATTTAAATTATATAAATAATCTTTTTAATTGTCATATCTTGTTCTAATTTGTATTATACGTTATGTTACATATATTTTTACCTTTTAAATATTTTTAAAGTGATGTTTGAATTTTTCCAAAGTCTATTGAATTTATTTTCTATTTTTAAAGCCTAGTTTCCATTTTTCTGTTATTTTCTTTATTTAAATTATATTTAATTAAAATTTATTTATTCATTTTTATGTATGCATTTTTATTTTATGTTTTTATCTTTATTTATAAATATTTTTCATGTACATATAATTTTTTTCAAAGTTCATTTCATTTATTTTCAAATTTTCAAGCCTAGTTTACATTTTGTTTGCTATTTTCCTAATTTAATTATATTTTACTATATTTTCATGTTTTATCTGTATTTATACATATTTTACATGTATTTAAAATTTAAAAAGAAATGGTGGAAATTTGAAAGGTTTGTGACTCTTTATTTGCTTAAGCCTCTTTGTATCCTCACATTTTCATTATCAACCATTACCTTTTCATTTTTGCTGCCTTAACTCCATTGCTTCAGCCGTATCTTTTTCCTCATCATTTTCATGAAAATTTAAGCTTCTCAACTCCAAAAAGATCGATCATCAACCTGAGAAAAATTTTTGGTAAAATTTCTATTTCTTTTTTCATGTTTTCCTTCTTGTTTCTTATGTTATTTGCATTGCTTTCTTCACCTTCTAGGCTTGGCACCTCTCCACTCCATCAGCTCCACCATCACCTCCTCCATCTACAGCAGCCATTAGCCCCTCCTTTGACCAAAAATTCAGGCCATGACCCTTCACATGAAGCATCACCACAAAAACATTGCAAAGCTTTGCCAAACTTCACCAAAACAATGCTAGCCAAGCCTATACTCCACTATTACCTTCATAGTTGCCTTTGGCCACTCCTTAGCCACCACCACCATCATCTACATCACTTTTGGCTGCCACATGACCACTGACCAGATCTGAAACCCCCTATGGCGGAGCTCCAATTGACCTAAGCCGAGCCAAAAAGTTGAACAACTTGCCTCTTTTGCATTGTCTTTGGTATGCTTCATGTTAGCACCACTACACCTTCATCTCCACTTGTTTTGATGCCATACCTGACCCAAACCTGACCTATATGATGCCAATCCTGAGCTTAACACATCATTGGCTAAGCTCATGATCCACCTTGGTCGAGCATTCGAATGGTAAAGACAAGGTCTTGTCTTTATTGCCTTGTATTTCAACTTTTTCTAAATAATTTTGTGTTGAATATTCATATGTTATATTGTCTTGTTTTGGGTTGTTTACAAGATGATATATTGGCTCTCTCCACTCATTTGAATCGCTAGTCGTGCTGTATCGTGCTTGTCGTGCCTTTGGAATCGTTTGTGTGTCGTAGTGGTCTTCAGCTTGAAAAGGTGAGTCTTTCTCACTCTGCCATTTATACTTATGAAATAGTGAATTGATGACAAGTGTTTAGTAATATAAAATGTTTATGCAAGTTAATGATGATCATATGATATGCTATGCCATGTTGTTACCATGTTAAAACTGTTAATTATAACCTGACATCTGATATATGACATTATATTGTGACATTGACATTGTTTATATTGTTTATGCATATATTCACACTGCAAGTTCCCTGTTAGAATAGAATCATTATGGGTTGAAACGATACATACCCGAACGGACTTTAGAATAGAAAAAAATCGTTATGGGCTGAAATGATAGGCCTGAGTGATTTTTATTGTATTTTATTTGGCTTGGGATTGCGGGTTTGAAATGATAAAACCCGGTTTTCTTTGTAAATTACGGATTGAAATGATATATATCCGTATCACTTGACCTAGGTTAGAAAATTATATACAGACCCCGTGGTATATTTTTAAATGATTTTTTTTAATTATGTATTTTCAGAAGTATGAAATTTTGATTTAAAATATATATATATTATGGTTTTAAGAAAGTTAAATATTAAATCTTGAAATTGTGAATTTAAGTGAATTCAAGTATGTAAATTTGGGGTAAATGTGACGTTTGACTTTAAATTTTATTTTACGATGTAAATAAATAATGGGAATTAAATTTAAAGTTTTGAAATGATATTTGAAGTAAAATTTTAAGTTTATTAAATTTATAAACTAATAAACAGTGAATTTTGACTTAATAAATGAATGGAGTTTGCAAAATTGAATATTTGATCTTAAAATTTTATTGTGTTAAATCATATGTTAAAATGATTTTAAATGTGAAATTTTGAAGTCTAGAAATATGATTTTTAAGTTGTAATAATAAAAATTTGGAGTTTTATTATTATTTTTGAAAAGCTAAAATGAAACCTGGAATTTTATAGCATTTTCAAAATGATTTAGTCTTTTGACAGCATTTTAATGCTATTGTTTTGAATCTAACAATGTTTGAAATAACTAAATATCTATTATGACATCTTATAAATGTCGCTATTCTTGAAATAAACCATTTTGGAAAATATAAGCTACGATAGCACTTTATAAATGCTGTCGTTGCTATAATTTGATAATGTTTTGAAATGTTATAGATTTTAACACTGTTTGGGCTATATTTTTAAAGTGTTAAATAATTTAACTTTTGAAATGGATTATCTGTGAAATTTTAAAAGTTTTGAATATTTAAATTTGAATTTTTAAGGAATTTAAATTGAATTTGAATTTAAATAAAGTTTACTTGGTTATGTGTTAAACGGGATGAAATGTAATATAATAAATGACTTTTTGAATGGAATTTTGGAATGTATTTTTGGT
Source organism: Allium cepa (assembly GCA_030765085.1). Taxonomy (NCBI): domain Eukaryota; kingdom Viridiplantae; phylum Streptophyta; class Magnoliopsida; order Asparagales; family Amaryllidaceae; genus Allium; species Allium cepa. The sequence goes on from CM060934.1 coordinate 290,532,454, forward strand.
AATGATGTTTGAAATAATAAATGAATGACATATTTGATTTTTAAATGATATTTAACTTTGAATATTTGGATTTGAATTCAAACAATGATTTGATTATGAAGTTTTGAAAGGATGTAATATTTTAATGATTTTGAAATGGTTTGGAAATGATTTGATCTTTATTTTAATAAAGAATGTGAATGTTGAATGATATTTGATTTTTCTTTATTTGATAAAGGAATATTTGAAGTTTATATTTGTATGAAAAGATATTTGGTTTAATTGTAATTTAAGTTTATTTTAATAATATTGGATTTATGAAATGAATATTTCAAAACTACATAATAATGAAATTAGATTTGAGATATGAATATATGGAATTATAAAGTTAGTTTTGAAATGTGGGATATTAAAGTTTGGAAACATATTAAAATTGGATAGCTTATTTTGTAGATCAAATCTATATTTGAAATTTATAAGATTTGAAATGTTTTGTTAGAAAACTGAATTGAATTAAAATTGATGGTTTGATTTGAATTAAATTGGAAATTTGAAATTTTGAATTAAATTGGAAATAAATTTGTAAAATGTAAAGAATTAAATGAATGTTTCATGATTTCAAATGTATGATTTCAGAATGTTATAATTTTCAAAGTGTAATGATTTCAAGTATATTGGTTTCGAAAGAGTTATAACTTTAAAAGTATTATGATTTTTGGAGGTGAATATAGGTTTGAGATGGAAATGATAAAGTATAAACTATTTTGATTTGAATATAGTTTTGAAATAAAAATGATTTTGGTTTCGAAGTATAAACTATTTTGATTGAATAAATAGTTTTGAAATAAAAATGGTTTTGGTTTCGAGGCGTAAACTATTTTGAAAGGAATATAGTTTTGAAATGAAATGATTTGATCCTTTTGAAATATAAACTATTTTGAAATGACCACGGCGTTATAATAACGTTTGGTTGTTAAAGAGACCGGGATCGGAAGTTGTCATACTCTCTGCCAACTCCGAAAACCACTTTAACAACCGTGTACGCGGTGGAGATTCCGGAATGAAGTAGGATGGTGGCGACGTTCTTGAGGTATATTACGTGGACCCAACTCCCGTGAGTTGGCATAAGGTGGCTAAAACAGGAGCGATCTCGGGCCAAAAGAGGTAGCACCTCTGGTCGGACACATTCCTTCGATACTATACTCTTACTGGTGATTGATTAGATGGCCATCCTCCGATTTTGATTGGGAGTGTGTTCCGAGGTGGGCGTATGTGGCTGCTGCATTACCACCAGCCCGTGTGCGTAATTGGTATATCTACCCTGGCATTGCCTTGTGTGCCGTGTCACCTACCGTACCGAGCCTTTACTACGAGTTTGTTTTTCTCCCGTAGCCCGTGTGGTATCCTCTGACAGTCACCCAGAGTGGAGATGGCATGATATTGGATGGACTACTGGGACTATTATGTGTGAAGGGTGATATGGGTAGCCCGGAACGCTATTTAAAAGTACGTTTATTTTACTGTAGACATTACTATAGTAGCGCAATATTACTACATAGTAAATAGTTTAACGGATCCTTAAAGGATGGGCGATCCCAAGCATCCTTTAAGTTACTGATGCATTTTTGATTACTGTTCACTTGAGTTTATTTACAGTTCATAAGTATTTATGTCCTGACTCGAGTGTTTTGTATTTTGCTTTACGCTCGAGTCAGATTGAGTGAGTTAGCATTCAAGATTCACCTTCGGAGTTGGAGCTTTCCTTGAAGATCCAGCCATCTATTTTGCTTTCTGTATCCAGTGATTTCAGTGATGTATTCTGATTTGTACCTGATGTATCTTGTTACTTTTTGTTGTATCATGTTTAACTCTGATGTATCTTATTTTTATATAGTAGCTTCATGAACTATTATTTCTTTTAAATTCCGCTGCATTATTAAATACTCTGTGTCTGTGATCTGTGATTATGTATTTACTGTATATTCTGAGATTTGCCAAATTTTATTTACAACGCGGTATTTTGAGCAATTCAAGTCCTACATGTGCGGATGCGAATGGTTGAAAATATCGGGTCCTTACAGCTGGTATCGGAGCTTTGGTAGCTCTAGGCAAAACTCAGCATATAGAGTAGATGTATTTACAGAATCACTTTCATTCGAGTTGAATCTCTTTCTTTTGACTCGATTCCTTGGAATTTTGAAACGTTCCCTGCGGTTCCAAAATCCATTCTTATTCCCCACTATTCATCTTCATTTGATTTCGGAGTATCCCATAACTCCACTTCGAATGATCTTTATAATGAATTGGCGGTCTCACCAGTATTCTAATTTTCTTGTAAAAGGGGTGAAACTCCTTTACAATTAGCATCGATTCACCAGAGATTTATATTTATCATCGGTTTAGATGCTAGTATCTCCTATTATCCCAAACTTTATCTCTTGAGGTCGAATGTAGATTTACCCAGAAAATCCACATCGATCTTATTCTTTAAGTCACGGTTGACCCGGTTCAGGTTGCCCACGATTTATTTCAGCTTATCCACCTCCCTACTCTGTATTTTATCATCCTGTCCTTTGTTTTCAATCTATTCTTCCAAACATTTTGAATTGTACTTGTAAATTTATATTTTGTTTTATATATTGTGTTGTTTGAGTTGTTGATGTTGGATTGGGTTTCTGATCGATTCGTCTGATCAGCGCTATCGATAAGATTTCCAAAACACTTTGAGAGAACAAACTGACACAATATTATTTTAAAAATTTGGGAAATGAAATAAATTTTGATATATAAGTAAATTTATGGAGCTTAATAAATTGATTTAAAATGATAATTTGAAATGATAATACTTGATTTATCATTTATTGTTCTACAAATGAATTTATAAATAGTTGTTTATAAATTGATTTGGGAACTGGCATTAATTTAAATCAAGAATTTGAGAATTTAATTTCCGATGGACTTCAAACCTTATATTTAAAATTTTAAAATGATATATTATTTAAAGTATTTTAAAGTAGAAATTTGTTTACAAAGAATTTTAAAGTTTAAAATTAGTGCTCTTCTCTTGGTCGCTGAAAAATAACTTCGGTGATGGCTGCAGCATCATCGACATTCATTTTCGAGTTTCGAAGTGAAGAGACAGTTCTGTAGTCTTACTACAGCTTTGTTTTGGGAATTTAATTGATTTGAATTTCTAAAATATGACTTGATTTTAATATATATAGATATATGATTGAAATTTGATTTGACATATTATGTATATATTATTAGTTATCTCTTAATGGTTTGAATGCAATCGGAAATTTAATTCTTAAATTCTATCTTAAAGAATAATTTCAATTATGAAAGAAAAAAATTATTTAAAAATTTGGATAAATGATTCAAACTTGAGATAATTGAATTTGAAAGTTTTATTTGTATAACACACAATTGCATTCCAATATAACTTACCTAAATTTTCAGAAGTTGAATATGTAATTGGATTATATACAATATAAAAAGGATTTTATAAATAAAATTTGAGTGGTTATAATAAATGTTATACGCTTAAATTGTAGTTATAGAAAGATTAACAGAGGTAAATAGAAAAAGGGGTAATGGAATAATTTACAATATAAAATGATGATAAAGGAACTAAGAATAAGATAAAGCAGTTATAATAAGTATAAATATATGTAACATAGGTGATAAAATATATTGAGAGGAATAAATTAAAATTTTCAATTAGGAATAAGGAAGAATTAAATTTTGTTAAGTACATTTTGAATATAATAAATGATTTTTTTTCAAATCCATGATTTTTGAAATTGTTAATTTAAGATAATTGGATGATAAGATAATGAAATTATAGATAGTTTAGATTTATTTAACTTATGTAAGATTTATAATCAATTTAAGTTGAAATTTTCATGGTTTCAAATTTATTATCTTATTTTGTTTTTCAAACTATCTTTTGGTTGTCCTAATTTCCCTTATCTTGCTATGTAATGGGAAAGCTATGCTTATACCAATCTGTTTAGAAACCTTTCTATAATCTTTGATAATCTTTGGTACTCATCTTTGAATCTGAGCACTGTTTGCCATTCACAGACCATCGGTCAAGCGGGAAGGGTGAATCAGATTCTAAAAGATTTTTTGTGAGTGTGTTCTTGATTCTAGAAGATCTTGGAAAGTTCATCTCCACATTGTTAAACTTACCTATAGCAACAATTATTAGGTATGATTTTAATCTTCTTATCATCTTGTCTTAATACTATTTCATTCTATCTTTTTCTATGCTTTCCCGTACCACATTCCTTTTCGGAGACAAAAAGTTTTGAGTGGGGGAGAGTGTAACAACCCTGTATTTTCTGATTATTGTAATTGTATATTTTAATTATTTTAATTTAAATTCCTTATTTAAATACTTTATTTTATTTATTAAATGAACATATTTTGTTATTTGAAATATAAATGTTGATTTTGATGTTGATTAGAATTTCAAACATGCATATATTGAATATTTTCCAAAAATGTGAATTTTGGTCAATAGAGTCAATCTTTGACTTTTAAATTTAAATTTTAAATATTTGAAAATTTGAATTTTCTATTTTATTATGAAAATAAATAAAATTTCAAGAATACTGCTTTTCGTTTCGTTGAAATTGGATTTATATTGTGAAAGATATGCTTTTACGAATTTGGGTGTAAATTGTTTTATTTAACAATATTGTTTATTTTAAATTATATAAATAATCTTTTTAATTGTCATATCTTGTTCTAATTTGTATTATATGTTATGTTACATATATTTTTACCTTTTAAATATTTTTAAAGTGATGTTTGAATTTTTCCAAAGTCTATATAATTTATTTTCTATTTTTAAAGCCTAGTTTCCATTTTTCTGTTATTTTCTTTATTTAAATTATATTTAATTAAAATTTATTTATTCATTTTTATGTATGCATTTTTATTTTATGTTTTTATCTTTATTTATAAATATTTTTCATGTACATACAATTTTTTTCAAAGTTCATTTCATTTATTTTCAAATTTTCAAGCCTAGTTTACATTTTGTTTGCTATTTTCCTAATTTAATTATATTTTACTATATTTTCATGTTTTATCTATATTTATACATATTTTACATGTATTTAAAATTTAAAAAGAAATGGTGGAAATTTGAAAGGTTTGTGACTCTTTATTTGCTTAAGCCTCTTTGTATTCTCACATTTTCATTATCAACCATTACCTTTTCATTTTTGCTGCCTTAACTCCATTGCTTCAGCCGTATCTTTTTCCTATCATTTTCACGAAAATTTAAGCTTCTCAACTCCAAGAAGATCGGCCATCAACCTGAGAAAAATTTTTGGTAAAATTTCTATTTCTTTTTTCATGTTTTCTTTCTTGTTTCTTATGTTATTTGCATTGCTTTCTTCACCTTCTACGCTTGGCACCTCTCCACTCCATCAGCTCCACCATCACCTCCTCCATCTACAGCAGCCATTAGCCCCTCCTTTGACCAAAAATTCAGGCCATGACCCTTCACATGAAGCATCACCACAAAAACATTGCAAAGCTTTGCCAAACTTCACCAAAACAATGCTAGCCAAGCCTATACTCCACTATTACCTTCATAGTTGCCTTTGGCCACTCCTTAGCCACCACCACCATCATCTACATCACTTTTGGCTGCCACATGACCACTGACTAGATCTGAAACCCCCTATGGCGGAGCTCCAATTGACCTAAGCCGAGCCAAAAAGTTGAACAACTTGCCTCTTTTGCATTGTCTTTGGTATGCTTCATGTTAGCACCACTACACCTTCATCTCCACTTGTTTTGATGCCATACCTAACCCAAACCTGACCTATATGATGCCAATCCTGAGCTTAACACATCATTGGCTAAGCTCATGATCCACCTTGGTCGAGCATTCGAATGGTAAAGACAAGGTCTTGTCTTTATTGCCTTGTATTTCAACTTTTTCTAAATAATTTTGTGTTGAATATTCATATGTTATATTGTCTTGTTTTGGGTTGTTTACAAGATGATATATTGGCTCTCTCCACTCATTTGAATCGCTAGTCGTGCTGTATCGTGCTTGTCGTGCCTTTGGAATCGTTTGTGTGTCGTAGTGGTCTTCAGCTTGAAAAGGTGAGTCTTTCTCACTCTGCCATTTATACTTATGAAATAGTGAATTGATGACAAGTGTTTAGTAATATAAAATGTTTATGCAAGTTAATGATGATCATATGATATGCTATGCCATGTTGTTACCATGTTAAAACTGTTAATTATAACCTGACATCTGATATATGACATTATATTGTGACATTGACATTGTTTATATTGTTTATGCATATATTCACACTGCAAGTTCCCTGTTAGAATAGAATCATTATGGGTTGAAACGATACATATCGAACGGACTTTAGAATAGGAAAAAATCGTTATGGGCTGAAATGATAGGCCGGAGCGATTTTTATTGTATTTTATTTGGCTTGGGATTGCGGGTTTGAAATGATAAAACCCGGTTTTCTTTGTAAATTACGGATTGAAATGATATATATCCGTATCACTTGACCTAGGTTAGAAAATTATATACAGACCCCGTGGTATATTTTTAAATGATTTTTTTTAAATATGTATTTTCAAAAGTATGAAATTTTGATTTAAAATATATATATTATGGTTTTAAGAAAGTTAAATATTAAATCTTGAAATTGTGAATTTAAGTGAATTCAAGTATGTAAATTTGGGGTAAATGTGACGTTTGACTTTAAATTTTATTTTACGATGTAAATAAATAATGGGAGTAAAATTTAAAGTTTTGAAATGATATTTGAAGTAAAATTTTAAGTTTATTAAATTTATAAACTAATAAACAGTGAATTTTGACTTAATAAATGAATGGAGTTTGCAAAATTGAATATTTGATCTTAAAATTTTATTGTGTTAAATCATATGTTAAAATGATTTTAAATGTGAAATTTTGAAGTCTAGAAATATGATTTTTAAGTTGTAATAATAAAAATTTGGAGTTTTATTATTATTTTTGAAAAGCTAAAATGAAACCTGGAATTTTATAGCATTTTCAAAATGATTTAGTCTTTTGACAGCATTTTAATGCTATTGTTTTGAATCTAACAATGTTTGAAATAACTAAATATCTATTACGACATTTTATAAATGTCGCTATTCTTGAAATAAACCATTTTGGAAAATATAAGCTACGATAGCACTTTATAAATGTTGTCGTTGCTATAATTTGACAATGTTTTGAAATGTTATAGATTTTAACACTGTTTGGGCTATATTTTTAAAGTGTTAAATAATTTAACTTTTGAAATGGATTATCTGTGAAATTTTAAAAGTTTTGAATATTTAAATTTGAATTTTTAAGGAATTTAAATTGAATTTGAATTTAAATAAAGTTTACTTGGTTATGTGTTAAACGGGATGAAATGTAATATAATAAATGACTTTTTGAATGGAATTTTGGAATGTATTTTTGGTAATGATGTTTGAAATAATAAATGAATGACATATTTGATTTTTAAATGATATTTAACTTTGAATATTTGGATTTGAATTCAAACAATGATTTGATTATGAAGTTTTGAAAGGATGTAATATTTTAATGATTTTGAAATAGTTTGGAAATGATTTGATCTTTATTTTAATAAAGAATGTGAATGTTGAATGATATTTGATTTTTCTTTATTTGATAAAGGAATATTTGAAGTTTATATTTGTATGAAAAGATATTTGGTTTAATTGTAATTTAAGTTTATTTTAATAATATTGGATTTATGAAATGAATATTTCAAAACTACATAATAATGAAATTAGATTTGAGATATGAATATATGGAATTATAAAGTTAGTTTTGAAATGTGGGATATTAAAGTTTGGAAACATATTAAAATTGGATAGCTTATTTTGTAGATCAAATCTATATTTGAAATTTATAAGATTTGAAATGTTTTGTTAGAAAACTGAATTGAATTAAAATTGATGGTTTGATTTGAATTAAATTGGAAATTTGAAATTTTGAATTAAATTGGAAATAAATTTGTAAAATGTAAAGAATTAAATGAATGTTTCATGATTTCAAATGTATGATTTCAGAATGTTATAATTTTCAAAGTGTAATGATTTCAAGTATATTGGTTTCGAAAGAGTTATAACTTTAAAGGTATTATGATTTTTGGAGGTGAATATAGGTTTGAGATGGAAATGATAAAGTATAAACTATTTTGATTTGAATATAGTTTTGAAATAAAAATGATTTTGGTTTCGAAGTATAAACTATTTTGATTGAATAAATAGTTTTGAAATAAAAATGGTTTTGGTTTCGAGGCGTAAACTATTTTGAAAGGAATATAGTTTTGAAATGAAATGATTTGATCCTTTTGAAATATAAACTATTTTGAAATGACCACGGCGTTATAATAACGTTTGGTTGTTAAAGAGACCGGGATCGGAAGTTGTCATACTCTCTGCCAACTCCGAAAACCACTTTAACAACCGTGTACGCGGTGGAGATTCCGGAATGAAGTAGGATGGTGGCGACGTTCTTGAGGTATATTACGTGGACCCAACTCCCGTGAGTTGGCATAAGGTGGCTAAAACAGGAGCGATCTCGGGCCAAAAGAGGTAGCACCTCTGGTCGGACACATTCCTTCGATACTATACTCTTACTGGTGATTGATTAGATGGCCATCCTCCGATTTTGATTGGGAGTGTGTTCCGAGGTGGGCGTATGTGGCTGCTGCATTACCACCAGCCCGTGTGCGTAATTGGTATATCTACCCTGGCATTGCCTTGTGTGCCGTGTCACCTACCGTACCGAGCCTTTACTACGAGTTTGTTTTTCTCCCGTAGCCCGTGTGGTATCCTCTGACAGTCACCCAGAGTGGAGATGGCATGATATTGGATGGACTACTGGGACTATTATGTGTGAAGGGTGATATGGGTAGCCCGGAACGCTATTTAAAAGTACGTTTATTTTACTGTAGACATTACTATAGTAGCGCAATATTACTACATAGTAAATAGTTTAACGGATCCTTAAAGGATGGGCGATCCCAAGCATCCTTTAAGTTACTGATGCATTTTTGATAACTGTTCACTTGAGTTTATTTACAGTTCATAAGTATTTATGTCCTGACTCGAGTGTTTTGTATTTTGCTTTACGCTCGAGTCAGATTGAGTGAGTTAGCATTCAAGATTCACCTTCGGAGTTGGAGCTTTCCTTGAAGATCCAGCCATCTATTTTGCTTTCTGTATCCAGTGATTTCAGTGATGTATTCTGATTTGTACCTGATGTATCTTGTTACTTTTTGTTGTATCATGTTTAACTCTGATGTATCTTATTTTTATATAGTAGCTTCATGAACTACTATTTCTTTTAAATTCCGCTGCATTATTAAATACTCTGTGTCTGTGATCTGTGATTATGTATTTACTGTATATTCTGAGATTTGCCAAATTTTATTTACAACGCGGTATTTTGAGCAATTCAAGTCCTACATGTGCGGATGCGAATGGTTGAAAATATCGGGTCCTTACAGTTGGTATCGGAGCTTTGGTAGCTCTAGGCAAAACTCAGCATATAGAGTAGATGTATTTACAGAATCACTTTCATTCGAGTTGAATCTCTTTCTTTTGACTCGATTCCTTGGAATTTTGAAACGTTCCCTGCGGTTCCAAAATCCATTCTTATTCCCCACTATTCATCTTCATTTGATTTCGGAGTATCCCATAACTCCACTTCGAATGATCTTTATAATGAATTGGCGGTCTCACCAGTATTCTAATTTTCTTGTAAAAGGGGTGAAACTCCTTTACAATTAGCATCGATTCACCAGAGATTTATATTTATCATCGGTTTAGATGCTAGTATCTCCTATTATCCCAAACTTTATCTCTTGAGGTCGAATGTAGATTTACCTAGAAAATCCACATCGATCTTATTCTTTAAGTCACGGTTGACCCGGTTCAGGTTGCCCACGATTTATTTCAGCTTATCCACCTCCCTACTCTGTATTTTATCATCCTGTCCTTTGTTTTCAATCTATTCTTCCAAACATTTTGAATTGTACTTGTAAATTTATATTTTGTTTTATATATTGTGTTGTTTGAGTTGTTGATGTTGGATTGGGTTTCTGATCGATTCGTCTGATCAGCGCTATCGATAAGATTTCCAAAACACTTTGAGAGAACAAACTGACACAATATTATTTTAAAAATTTGGGAAATGAAATAAATTTTGATATATAAGTAAATTTATGGAGCTTAATAAATTGATTTAAATTGATAATTTGAAATGATAATACTTGATTTATCATTTATTGTTCTACAAATGAATTTATAAATAGTTGTTTATAAATTGATTTGGGAACTGGCATTAATTTAAATTAAGAATTTGAGAATTTAATTTCCGATGGACTTCAAACCTTATGTTTAAAATTTTAAAATGATATATTATTTAAAGTATTTTCAAGTAGAAATTTGTTTACAAAGAATTTTAAAGTTTAAAATTAGTGCTCTTCTCTTGGTCGCTGAAAAATAACTTCGGTGATGGCTGCAGCATCATCGACATTCATTTTCGAGTTTCGAAGTGAAGAGACAGTTCTGTAGTCTTACTACAGCTTTGTTTTGGGAATTTAATTGATTTGAATTTCTAAAATATGACTTGATTTTAATATATATAGATATATGATTGAAATTTGATTTGACATATTATGTATATATTATTAGTTATCTCTTAATGGTTTGAATGGAATCGGAAATTTAATTCTTAAATTCTATCTTAAAGAATAATTTCAATTATGAAAGAAAAAAATTATTTAAAAATTTGGATAAATGATTCAAACTTGAGATAATTGAATTTGAAAGTTTTATTTGTATAACACACAATTGCATTCCAATATAACTTACCTAAATTTTCAGAAGTTGAATATGTAATTGGATTATATACAATATAAAAAGGATTTTATAAATAAAATTTGAGTGGTTATAATAAATGTTATACACTTAAATTGTAGTTATAGAAAGATTAACAGAGGTAAATAGAAAAAGGGGTAATGGAATAATTTACAATATAAAATGATGATAAAGGAACTAAGAATAAGATAAAGCAGTTATAATAAGTATAAATATTTGTAACATAGGTGATAAAATATATTGAGAGGAATAAATTAAAATTTTCAATTAGGAATAAGGAAGAATTAAATTTTGTTAAGTACATTTTGAATATAATAAATGATTTTTTTTCAAATCCATGATTTTTGAAATTGTTAATTTAAGATAATTGGATGATAAGATAATGAAATTAGAGATAGTTTAGATTTATTTAACTTATGTAAGATTTATAATCAATTTAAGTTGAAATTTTCACGGTTTCAAATTTATTATCTTATTTTGTTTTTCAAACTATCTTTTGGTTGTCCTAATTTCCCTTATCTTGCTATGTAATGGGAAAGCTATGCTTATACCAATCTGTTTAGAAACCTTTCTATAATCTTTGATAATCTTTGGTACTCATCTTTGAATCTGAGCACTGTTTGCCATCCACAGACCATCGGTCAAGCGGGAAGGGTGAATCAGATTCTAAAAGATTTTTTGTGCGTGTGCTCTTGATTCTAGAAGATCTTGGAAAGATCATCTCCACGTTGTTAAACTTACCTATAGCAACAATTATTAGGTATGATTTTAATCTTCTTATCATCTTGTCTTAATACTATTTCATTCTATCTTTTTCTATGCTTTCCCGTACCACATTCCTTTTTGGGGACAAAAAGTTTTGAGTGGGGGAGAGTGTAACAACCCTGTATTTTCTGATTATTGTAATTGTATATTTTAATTATTTTAATTTAAATTCCTAATTTAAATACTTTATTTTATTTATTAAATGAACATATTTTGTTATTTGAAATATAAATGTTGATTTTGATGTTGATTAGAATTTCAAACATGCATATATTGAATATTTTCCAAAAATGTGAATTTTGGTCAATAGAGTCAATCTTTGACTTTTAAATTTAAATTTTAAATATTTGAAAATTTGAATTTTCTATTTTATTATGAAAATAAATAAAATTTCAAGAATACTGCTTTTCGTTTCGTTGAAATTGGATTTATATTGTGAAAGATATGCTTTTACGAATTTGGGTGTAAATTGTTTTATTTAACAATATTGTTTATTTTAAATTATATAAATAATCTTTTTAATTGTCATATCTTGTTCTAATTTGTATTATATGTTATGTTACATATATTTTTACCTTTTAAATATTTTTAAAGTGATGTTTGAATTTTTCCAAAGTCTATTGAATTTATTTTCTATTTTTAAAGCCTAGTTTCCATTTTTCTGTTATTTTCTTTATTTAAATTATATTTAATTAAAATTTATTTATTCATTTTTATGTATGCATTTTTATTTTATGTTTTTATCTTTATTTATAAATATTTTTCATGCACATACAATTTTTTTCAAAGTTCATTTCATTTATTTTCAAATTTTCAAGCCTAGTTTACATTTTGTTTGCTATTTTCCTAATTTAATTATATTTTACTATATTTTCATGTTTTATCTGTATTTATACATATTTTACATGTATTTAAAATTTAAAAAGAAATGGTGGAAATTTGAAAGGTTTGTGACTCTTTATTTGCTTAAGCCTCTTTGTATTCTTACATTTTCATTATCAACCATTACCTTTTCATTTTTGCTGCCTTAACTCCATTGCTTCAGCCGTATCTTTTTCCTCATCATTTTCACGAAAATTTAAGCTTCTCAACTCCAAGAAGATCGGCCATCAACCTGAGAAAAAATTTTGGTAAAATTTCTATTTCTTTTTTCATGTTTTCTTTCTTGTTTCTTATGTTATTTGCATTGCTTTCTTCACCTTCTACGCTTGGCACCTCTCCACTCCATCAGCTCCACCATCACCTCCTCCATCTACAGCAGCCATTAGCCCCTCCTTTGACCAAAAATTCAGGCCATGACCCTTCACATGAAGCATCACCACAAAAACATTGCAAAGCTTTGCCAAACTTCACCAAAACAATGCTAGCCAAGCCTATACTCCACTATTACCTTCATAGTTGCCTTTGGCCACTCCTTAGCCACCACCACCATCATCTACATCACTTTTGGCTGCCACATGACCACTGACTAGATCTGAAACCCCCTATGGCGGAGCTCCAATTGACCTAAGCCGAGCCAAAAAGTTGAACAACTTGCCTCTTTTGCATTGTCTTTGGTATGCTTCATGTTAGCACCACTACACCTTCATCTCCACTTGTTTTGATGCCATACCTGACCCAAACCTGACCTATATGATGCCAATCCTGAGCTTAACACATCATTGGCTAAGCTCATGATCCACCTTGGTCGAGCATTCGAATGGTAAAGACAAGGTCTTGTCTTTATTGCCTTGTATTTCAACTTTTTCTAAATAATTTTGTGTTGAATATTCATATGTTATATTGTCTTGTTTTGGGTTGTTTACAAGATGATATATTGGCACTCTCCACTCATTTGAATCACTAGTCATGCTGTATCGTGCTTGTCGTGCCTTTGGAATCGTTTGTGTGTCGTAGTGGTCTTCAGCTTGAAAAGGTGAGTCTTTCTCACTCTGCCATTTATACTTATGAAATAGTGAATTGATGACAAGTGTTTAGTAATATAAAATGTTTATGCAAGTTAATGATGATCATATGATATGCTATGCCATGTTGTTACCATGTTAAAACTGTTAATTATAACCTGACATCTGATATATGACATTATATTGTGACATTGACATTGTTTATATTGTTTATGCATATATTGACACTGCAAGTTCCCTGTTAGAATAGAATCATTATGGGTTGAAACGATACATACCCGAACGGACTTTAGAATAGGAAAAAATCGTTATGGGCTGAAATGATAGGCCTGAGCGATTTTTATTGTATTTTATTTGGCTTGGGATTGCGGGTTTGAAATGATAAAACCCGGTTTTCTTTGTAAATTACGGATTGAAATGATATATATCCGTATCACTTGACCTAGGTTAGAAAATTATATACAGACCCCGTGGTATATTTTTAAATGATTTTTTTTAAATATGTATTTTCAAAAGTATGAAATTTTGATTTAAAATATATATATTATGGTTTTAAGAAAGTTAAATATTAAATCTTGAAATTGTGAATTTAAGTGAATTCAAGTATGTAAATTTGGGGTAAATGTGACGTTTGACTTTAAATTTTATTTTACGATGTAAATAAATAATGGGAGTAAAATTTAAAGTTTTGAAATGATATTTGAAGTAAAATTTTAAGTTTATTAAATTTATAAACTAATAAACAGTGAATTTTGACTTAATAAATGAATGGAGTTTGCAAAATTGAATATTTGATCTTAAAATTTTATTGTGTTAAATCATATGTTAAAATGATTTTAAATGTGAAATTTTGAAGTCTAGAAATATGATTTTTAAGTTGTAATAATAAAAATTTGGAGTTTTATTATTATTTTTGAAAAGCTAAAATGAAACCTGGAATTTTATAGCATTTTCAAAATGATTTAGTCTTTTGACAGCATTTTAATGCTATTGTTTTGAATCTAACAATGTTTGAAATAACTAGATATCTATTACGACATTTTATAAATGTCGCTATTCTTGAAATAAACCATTTTGGAAAATATAAGCTACGATAGCACTTTATAAATGCTGTCGTTGCTATAATTTGACAATGTTTTGAAATGTTATAGATTTTAACACTGTTTGGGCTATATTTTTAAAGTGTTAAATAATTTAACTTTTGAAATGGATTATCTGTGAAATTTTAAAAGTTTTGAATATTTAAATTTGAATTTTTAAGGAATTTAAATTGAATTTGAATTTAAATAAAGTTTACTTGGTTATGTGTTAAACGGGATGAAATGTAATATAATAAATGACTTTTTGAATGGAATTTTGGAATGTATTTTTGGTAATGATGTTTGAAATAATAAATGAATGACATATTTGATTTTTAAATGATATTTAACTTTGAATATTTGGATTTGAATTCAAACAATGATTTGATTATGAAGTTTTGAAAGGATGTAATATTTTAATGATTTTGAAATAGTTTGGAAATGATTTGATCTTTATTTTAATAAAGAATGTGAATGTTGAATGATATTTGATTTTTCTTTATTTGATAAAGGAATATTTGAAGTTTATATTTGTATGAAAAGATATTTGGTTTAATTGTAATTTAAGTTTATTTTAATAATATTGGATTTATGAAATGAATATTTCAAAACTACATAATAATGAAATTAGATTTGAGATATGAATATATGGAATTATAAAGTTAGTTTTGAAATGTGGGATATTAAAGTTTGGAAACATATTAAAATTGGATAGCTTATTTTGTAGATCAAATCTATATTTGAAATTTATAATATTTGAAATGTTTTGTTAGAAAACTGAATTGAATTAAAATTGATGGTTTGATTTGAATTAAATTGGAAATTTGAAATTTTGAATTAAATTGGAAATAAATTTGTAAAATGTAAAGAATTAAATGAATGTTTCATGATTTCAAATGTATGATTTCAGAATGTTATAATTTTCAAAGTGTAATGATTTCAAGTATATTGGTTTCGAAAGAGTTATAACTTTAAAAGTATTATGATTTTTGGAGGTGAATATAGGTTTGAGATGGAAATGATAAAGTATAAACTATTTTGATTTGAATATAGTTTTGAAATAAAAATGATTTTGGTTTCGAAGTATAAACTATTTTGATTGAATAAATAGTTTTGAAATAAAAATGGTTTTGGTTTCGAGGCGTAAACTATTTTGAAAGGAATATAGTTTTGAAATGAAATGATTTGATCCTTTTGAAATATAAACTATTTTGAAATGACCACGGCGTTATAATAACGTTTGGTTGTTAAAGAGACCGGGATCGGAAGTTGTCATACTCTCTGCCAACTCCGAAAACCACTTTAACAACCGTGTACGCGGTGGAGATTCCGGAATGAAGTAGGATGGTGGCGACGTTCTTGAGGTATATTACGTGGACCCAACTCCCGTGAGTTGGCATAAGGTGGCTAAAACAGGAGCGATCTCGGGCCAAAAGAGGTAGCACCTCTGGTCGGACACATTCCTTCGATACTATACTCTTACTGGTGATTGATTAGATGGCCATCCTCCGATTTTGATTGGGAGTGTGTTCCGAGGTGGGCGTATGTGGCTGCTGCATTACCACCAGCCCGTGTGCGTAATTGGTATATCTACCCTGGCATTGCCTTGTGTGCCGTGTCACCTACCGTACCGAGCCTTTACTACGAGTTTTTTTTCTCCCGTAGCCCGTGTGGTATCCTCTGACAGTCACCCAGAGTGGAGATGGCATGATATTGGATGGACTACTGGGACTATTATGTGTGAAGGGTGATATGGGTAGCCCGGAACGCTATTTAAAAGTACGTTTATTTTACTGTAGACATTACTATAGTAGCGCAATATTACTACATAGTAAATAGTTTAACGGATCCTTAAAGGATGGGCGATCCCAAGCATCCTTTAAGTTACTGATGCATTTTTGATTACTGTTCACTTGAGTTTATTTACAGTTCATAAGTATTTATGTCCTGACTCGAGTGTTTTGTATTTTGCTTTACGCTCGAGTCAGATTGAGTGAGTTAGCATTCAAGATTCACCTTCAGAGTTGGAGCTTTCCTTGAAGATCCAGCCATCTATTTTGCTTTCTGTATCCAGTGATTTCAGTGATGTATTCTGATTTGTACCTGATGTATCTTGTTACTTTTTGTTGTATCATGTTTAACTCTGATGTATCTTATTTTTATATAGTAGCTTCATGAACTACTATTTCTTTTAAATTCCGCTGCATTATTAAATACTCTGTGTCTGTGATATGTGATTATGTATTTACTGTATATTCTGAGATTTGCCAAATTTTATTTACAACGCGGTATTTTGAGCAATTCAAGTCCTATATGTGCGGATGCGAATGGTTGAAAATATCGGGTCGTTACAATAATTTATAATGAAGTTAATGTAAAAAAATGAAATGTAGCAATGGTAATTATAGACAATTGGAGTGAAATCACAATAATGAAATAGTGCAAATTGTTGGACTTGGTTATAAAACTGAATAAAAGTAAATAAGGGTAAGTGCTGTATAAACAAATGAATTAGTATAATTAATGGTAATTGGATGAATTCAGTATTATGTAAGTAATTATAATAATTAGTTGAATATAAAATAAACTTAAGTGTAGATTAAAGGTTATGATAACCATTATTATAAATTACCTATTTAATTTGTTAATGTAATTAATTGGAAATCAATTACATTTAAATGTAAGTAAATGTTTATTAATGTATGTGGATAGAAATTGTAAAGAGTGAATGTAATAAAATAAAGGAAGATGTATATTTTGTTCATAATATAAAGTAAAGGAATGAAACCTTGTTGAATAGATTAATTGAGATTTTTATTATAATAAATATATATTTGATAAATTTAATATAATTGAAATTAATGGTTAATACATAGGAAAGATGTAAATTTGAATATATGAATGTAATGAAAGACAAGCAAATATTAACTAGGTTATAGAATAATAATAATAGACTTAATAAAAGATTTGAATTGGATCAAATCAGTTTGTTTGGAATTTATCAATTGGAATTCAATATATAACAAATGGATTAATGGTAAGTAAATGAAATTAAGTACTATGTTAATTGAAATTTGGTTAAAACGGGAAATATTAATGTAATAAATATAAACCAAAGATAATTATACCCATAAGATAATAATTGACTGAATAGCAAGGTTTAAAATCAAATAAATGGATTTGTTGGAATTTCAATTAATAATTAATGAATTTACTGAAATTGAAACTTGATACTGTAATTGGTTAATAAATTTACTTTAAATTGATATAGAAATAAATTATTAAAGTAATCTAAGATGATAAAAATTATAAATTTTAAAATTTGAATGAAAAGTGGTTTAATTTAACTTAATATTAATTTATTTAATTAATGTGAAAATAGCCATTTTGGCAACTGACTCGAATTTCGACGAAACCAATTTCATCGAATCCATAATGGTAAATTATTGTACGATTTCAAATTTCATATCGATCGGACTTGTAGTTTGATCGTACGGACTCGAAACGCCTAGAAATCAATTTAATTGAAATTAATTGAAATCAATTTGAAATAAGCTGATTTTAACGTAACTTCTTCATACGATGGAATTTGGACTTGAAACCGGTTCCATTGATTTAAAATATTTGAAAATATCCATTTTGATATACGGGTTAACCCATTTTCGTCCCGGAGACAAAACGGGCTTTTCGGGTCGTTCATCATTCAACTATCCAAACCGATCGAGCCCATTAATTTCTATTTTTGTTCTGCCTATATATATATAGTTATAAACCCTAGTCGTTTCTTCTTCCTCAACTCTGCATATGAAATTCTATTGCTCCTCCTCATTCCAATGGCAGACAAAACCTAAATTCCCATTTGCAATTTCAAATCAAATTCAAAGCTAAAAATTCAAACTCCTCAGCTGTAACGACCCAATTTTTTGACTTTTGAAAGTCGACATCATTACTTCCACTGTATCAAATGCCACATAGTCGAATACTGGAAAACCAAACCGTTAGGGTTAAAGAGGAAGAAGATAGAAGAAGAAACAATAACAGAATCTCACATTTCGCAGCGGAACAATTATAATAGATAAATGAATATCTTTTAAAACAAAACATTATATTAGTTTATACATCACATTATCAGAGTTTACAACAACACAATACAACACCGGCAGTTATTTTAACTTGTTTACATAGAAATTTTGACTTACACCAACCCAAACGCAATGGACACTACATAGTATAAGTGATACGTCTCGCCATCCAGCTTAAACTCCAGATTTCCACAGCAACATTTCCGACTTCGCTCTACAATAGTGATAGCCTGACTCTAGGCTGCCTGTGTGGAAAATTATGGGCATCCAGAGTTTAGAAAAGGAACAATATACTCTAGGTCAGTCATGAGATTGGTGTGAGATCTTAAAAACAGTTATTTTCACAAAGAAAGGAAAAGAAATCCGCAATGCTTTTGAAAAATTAAACTACCATAAGGCCTCCCCGCACACACACAATGCAAATGCAAAATTGGAGGAGATTTCTCTTTATGATAGTCAAACATGCTTGATACGCAAAATTCTCTTTAATATTATCATTAGTGCATAGTGTGGAAAACATTTCGAAAGTATAATATTAATCTTAGCCAGCATAGGCATTTCGCACTTATGCCTACTATAGATACCATGTTCAATAGCAGGTTACCGCCACATTCCATGGCAGATTATACGACTAAAACCGTACAGGGCGCATATTGTTTCTTTGGATTTTCAACAAATGGTCAAGCAAAGGAATTTCCCACACAAAATGGAACGCCTCTGGAGGGACATACCCGAGAACCTAACCGGATCTCTGCTACACAAGGCCGGGTTACCTCTGTAATTAGGTAACTACAAACACGAATATGCCACCCCCTCGGTTGTTACCAACCTTTATCCGAGGTGCCTCTCAACCAACAACCACAAAGCAATATGTTTGCAGCAACCACAGAGTTAAGTATCTGGGCTCCATACCATGATACTACTTATAATCTAGAAGGAAGTTGACATAGCCTTAGGGGGCGCTACCTCCAAATAACCTTGCTGCCACGATTCCAGAATGAAGTTT
Organism: Allium cepa; assembly: GCA_030765085.1. Classification (NCBI taxonomy): domain Eukaryota; kingdom Viridiplantae; phylum Streptophyta; class Magnoliopsida; order Asparagales; family Amaryllidaceae; genus Allium; species Allium cepa. Next base: position 290,552,201 of record CM060934.1, read on the forward strand.
CGACCATTTTAGGTTCAATAGATGATATAAAAGCTACATTACTCGTGTTATTTAGTTGATTTCTAGTTCTAACAACAGATTCAATATCTCCTAATATATTTTCTATAGGATGATCTTTTAAAAGCTTAACCTTTTTACGTGGATGAATAAGTTCATTATTTGTTTCAGTTGATTCATTATTTATGGTAGCAAAATCTTCTTCATCATTAATTTGTTCAACATCTTTGAAATTTTCATCAAACGAAACATGCATTGTTTCTTCAATGGTATTAGTTCTTAAATTGAAAACTCTGTATGCTTTATTTCTATTAGAATATCCGACAAAGATTCCTTTGTTTAGGATCAAATTTATCTAAATTGTTTTTTGTATTTAGAATAAAACATTTACTTCCAAAGATTCTAAAATAAGATACCTTTGGTTTCTTCTTGTAAAGAATTTCATAAGGTGTTTTATCAGTTAACGATCTAATTAATATTCTATTCAAATTTGGCAAGCTGTGGCAACCGCTTCAGCCCAAAAATGTTTTGGTAAATTATATCTGAAAGCATTGTTCTGGCACACTCTTGAATGTTCCTATTTTTACGTTCTACCACTTCGTTTTGTTGTGGAGTTCTTGGAAAAGAGAAATTATGAGTTATCCCCTTTTTATTGCAGAATCTCTCAAAACTTTCATTTTCAAATTCCCCACCGTGATCATTACGAACTGTTATAATTTTTAAACAAAGTTGGCTTTGAAGTCTTTTTGTAAAAAATTTAAATGAATCAAAAGTATCACTTTTATGTTTCATAAAGTTTGTCCATGTAAACCTAGATAATCATCTACAATTACAAAGACATCTTTATTGTGATTTACTGATTGAATTTGAGATAGACCACACAAATCTAGATGAAGTAATTCAAAAGGTTTTGAATTTGAAATCATATCTTTTAATTTGAAAGAACTCTTTCTAAGTTTTCCTAATTGACAAATATCACATACACTTCTATTTTAAAATTCATTCTAGGTAGACCTCTTACTAGATCAAGTTTAAAAAGTCTAGATAAGAGTTTAAAATTCAAATGCCCAAATCTTTTATGCCAAATCCAAAGGTCACTTGTATTAGCCAAAAGCATAGATTATCATTTGAGATTTTCATACTAAGAATATAAATATTTTTCTTCCTAATTCCTTCAAATATAATATTTGAATTATTATCTTCGATGTGATACTTACCATTTTCAAATTTAATTTGTATCCTTTATCGTAAAGTTGACTAATGCTAAGCATATTGTGTTTCAGATTCTTAACTAATAAAATATTAGAAATAGTAGGAGTTTTAGAGTTACCGACATTGCCGATGCCAACACATATCCTTTTGAGTTGTCTCCAAAATTAACCAATCCTTCATCTTTATAGATAATATCATTTAACATATCTGGATTACCAGTCATGTGTCTTGAACATCCACTATCAAGTATCCACTTATTATTCTTGATTTGCACAATTTGTCCATTGAGCGTTGATTCTTCAAAGGCCATACAAAATTTTTCTTTCTACACAGAATACAAACTCGATAGATAACTTGATTTTTTATAATAACTATATGCAGACTTATGAGACAATGATGATTTGAACATTTTTAAACCAGTGTTAACAAAATCCTCAAAAATAGCCATTTTAAAAACTTTTCAAAATTCAGATTATGAAAACTTTGAAAACTAATGCTTTGATACCAAATGTGATAAATGCGGATTATAGATCTTAAGGCTGGAATAACAATAGAGGGGGAGGGGGTTGAATAATACTTTATGGATTTTCTAAATCCTTTTGAAACTTATGTAATTTAATCACCAACAAATGCAATTCACAGACACAGATATAATCACAGAATCAGACACAGATGCAAATATTAAATAAAAGCAGTAAAGGAAAGAACACACCAGTATTTTATACTGGTTCAGAGTTACCCTACATCCAATCCTGCACAATCGTATGGATTTCTTATCAAAATAATCTCCTAGATTACACCCTCGTTTCAAGGCTACGAGGTACACCCTCTTGTATTCTAGTCCAGGGCAAACTCTCTTAATTTAACCAGGCTAGAAGATCATCTAATTGATTTTTGAGGCTATAATCACACCCAATTGATTTCAAGGCTTAACCGCACCTTTTAGTCAACAGTTTGATTTATAGATTCTATAACTCTAAATAGCACTGAGATCTTATGGAGAGAGTGGCAAAGAATCAAACAAGAAATAATCAAGTTTGATTCACTTGGTATTTCGGCAGAGTATAGTTTACAATTCTTTATAATAATTGTGGAAGATGAAGAGGAGAGAAAATAAATGAAATATGGTAAAAATTCGTTTAGAACTTACTGGTATTTATAGTAGATCAACAGCATATCTATTCGTGAAAGGATACGACGAATAGACACTTCTTTTGAAAATTGAAATTTGAAAATAATGGACACCATGTCGACATGGGGGGTTGGGGTATGTCGACATGCTCAAGGAAAAATCGTTGTTTTGGTTTTCTTATTATAATTGGTTTCTATAATTTGTCAAAACAATTTCTAAACTTTTTAAATATGTATGAATATAGTTCAAACATATAAAAGATTTAAGAAAGTAATTTTTAATATATATAATCTTAATCTATAAAGTGATTAAAATCTGAGTATATAAATATTTTAGCTTTAAAATATTTAAAACAAGAGATGGTTTAAAAACAAGGAGAATTTTGAAATCAAAATATTAAAAATGATAAAAATAGCGTGGAGGCTAAAATATTCAAAACAAGAGGGATGTCTTTTTGAAAAGAAAGTTTTGAAAACATTTTTAAAAAATAAGATACATATTTTTGAAAATCATTTTTATAAAATTAGTGGATATCAAAATAGGACCACTATATGTTTCACTAGATATTGTCGTGGGTTCCATCCCACTAGGGTTCCAACCCATCAATAGGCTCGAAGTGGATTCCATTCCACGAATTAATTTCGAATAAAGATGTAAGTGCTTTCAAGTAGTTTTAACATAATTCTAGACTCAATACTTATCTTGTATTATTGAAATCTTGAACTCTTGATATCTTGATACTCATGAGTCTTTAATCTTGATATCTTCAGTCTTGAATCTCTATATTGTAAAGTCTGCATTCTTGATACCTACATGTTTATATCCTGCATATACATATATATCTACACTATAATGTTAGTACTTATATTTTATAACAAGTCCTAAGGTTGTTTTCATCAAAACCATCATCTCAAGGACTAACACTGATGGTTCTCTTTGTTTATGCCTTCATCATAACCACAATATCAGTTTGTATCTGCATCAATCATTGAATCTTAGTCGTCTTCTTGGAATTGAAAATCTAAGCATTTCTCTCATGCCAATGATGATGAACTGTAGTAACCAAACTTGTAGCTGCAAGTTGAGCAATCAATTCATCATAGGTAAATTTACTTTCGATTTCTTTAGTTTCATCAGTCAAAAATTTCAAACTTGTTGGATCTAAATTTAATTTAAGTTGCATTAAAGTCCAAATGTAGGAGCTGTATGAACAGGCAAAGAATTAATGCTCCCTATTTTCTTGATCTGCTTCGCAAAGTACACATGCAGTCGAGTAGTTAATCCCCCATTGTTGTAACTTGTCTACGGTATTTATAACGTTCTATATCACTTTTTATGTAGTGAAGGACATTTTACGAGTAATAATGTTGTTCCATATAAGATTATTCCAACTAAATTTTTCTACTTTGCTTCTAATAGCATCCCATATATGATTGAAATTGAACTTTTCTCTATCATGCTACCTCTATATGTCTGTAGAATTTTTTTTGTGAATATTTAATTGGTCTTCAATTTCTTTCATAAAAGTTAGGAGTTTAGGTTAATACTACTATGCTAAATGGTTAAATCGACTTTGTTATTTTTTGTTTGTAACTTGTATTCTATCCCCTTTAAGCAGATCCACCATTAGCTTTACGTTTATTCAAGGATCGAACCAGAAGTGTGTGTCTTCTCCATTTGCTATAAGTTTTTGAATCAAGTTCCTTCCTATGTCCCTATGTCGTAGAATTGTTTTCATAGTGCAAGACATATTGCTGCCTCTTACCGTCACCCAGAAAGGTCTTTTTGAGCTATATTTGTTCCATATTTAGATTGACCACATAGTTTGCTTTGATAGTAGTTTCCGCATTAATTTCAATGCACATGTGTCTCTCAGATCTTCTAGTTTCTTCAAGCCTATACCATCTTCCTTTTTGGCATGCATAATTTATCCTAAGATATCTTATACTACTTCCCACCCCATAGAAAGTCGGCATTCATCTTATCAATCTTTCTAAGTATGGTTATAGGAAGTTGGTATATGAGTAACCAGAACAGTAGCATAGAGTAAATTACTGAATTTATCATTTCAGCTCTGGCTGCTAGTGATAGATATTTATAGTCATACTTATCCACTTTGTTAGTTATCTTTTGAAATAAGGTGTTCAATCTACATAGAGTAGGTAATTATTTCAGAGAGGAATGATGGATCTCAGGTTTTGATTCATGCCAAGATGATCTAGACAACATAAAAATGATTGGATATTCAACAAAATCTATGACTACAAACTACGAAGACGACTAGACTCGAAGAGGTGACAAGACTGTCATATATCAAGTATAATTTTCGTATTTTATTTTAAAGTCTAAGTCTAGTGTTCATATATGTTAAAATCTATCCTCAAATAGTTCACACTCCTTTGCATTTATACTCAAATAGTTCACGATCTTTTGAAATTAAATTTACAATATTTTTTCAAACTTATTTTAAGAAATTACCGAGTTCAGTCGACTGTCTTATATAAATAGTCGAATGAACCTGTGCAAATATTTTTTTATAAAATGCACAACTTAGTCGACAAAATGCACTCGGTCGGTCGACTAAATCTATGCACATATGAATACACGTGTATAAATTCAAATTCAGTCGACTGGATTTCATAACCAGTCGATTGACCTGGTTCCAACTGCTATTTTTATGAACTGACACTTCTTTTCACGAATGGTTATCTTCTCTACAGAGGGTTGCATCCATTGCTGTTTCGATAAAAAATTTCACCAGATGTTGTAACTCTCTGGCTACTATAAATAAGCATTGAATTTCAAGATCAGTTTACTTAACTTTCTTGCTTTCACTTAAATCATCTTTTCTAAATTTACTTCTCTCTTGAATTCAAATATCTATTGCTTACAAACATAATTCTGTATCTCTTAAGCAATCTAAAACTTCCTAATCGTCATATACACACAACTGCACACATTATCCTTGAGGAAAAGATTATAGAAGGGTGTACTGCATGTTATGATCCGTAATTTTACGACTTTAAAAATGAGATATTTAATTATTTTAAATTTTCAAATGTAGAATTTTCAAATTTAAACAATCATGTTTTATATGATAAATAAGAATGGTAAACTTATTTTTGATATTGAATAAATATTTTGGCTTTCCATTGTAAAACTGAAAAAAGTCAGATTCCGATACAGTAGGATAAATATTCGAGAAATTCGTTTAAAGGATAAATAATTCCGTTTAAAAATATATAATCCATATCAAACTCATTTGACAATAATAGTAATTTAATATATAATGGTTCAATAAATATATAAAACTTACTTTATAAAAGTTGACAAATTTCGTCGTATACCAATAATCGGTGTCGTATTTTTACAAATAGATTTGGATATTATTTTATATTATTTTATAAGCCAAATATACTTATTTTAATTATTTAAAGATAACAAGAAATTTATTTTTAAGTTTGATTTGCATGAATAAATAGTTTAGCTAAAACGTCAAAATGTGACCGTAAAACATTTTGTCGAAAATCAACGTTTTGTCGATTAAAAGTTGTCGCAACGTTGCCGTACCTTTATTTTCTTATATAGAAACATATATTCAAATATTATAAGTATTAATTAATTTTAATCAATTTTTTACTAAATATAATTAGAAAACTTCTAGAAGTCATTAGTAAAAGTAAGTAAGAATTAACAAAAGTAAGAAAAAGTAAATATAAATCACATCAAATCAAAGCCAACATAATTACGATATTCTTTAATTAGTCTTTAAGTGACTAAGACGTAAAGTAAGGATGTGAAAGATTATTTTAAGTGTTGAAAAAGTGGTGGTTGCTTTAGGTTAAAGTAAGGATAGTTTGGTAATTTGGTAAGAGGTTATTTTGGTAAATTTACCATTTCTTTCTTTTTCTATAAATACCCACCTCCTTCTTCACTTTCATTCACACTTTTTTTCTCTCAAGCTTCTTCATCTTCTTCCTCTCCTCTTTAATGGCTTCCAAGCCATATAAAGAACTAGAACGAAATAATTTCAAAATATTTATAAAATATTCAAAAGAAATCAATGTTCATTCTCTTCAAATCAAACTCATATTTTCTCCATATTTTACCTCTTCTTCTCTTGGCCATAACTTCTTAAAAAGAGAATCAAAATGCAAAATTCTTTTTTTTCTAAATCATGTATTTTTGCAGTGGCTACAACTTTCATGTTGACCACTTTGTCTCACTTTAAACTTAACCATGTCAAAAATCCACTTCTTTCCAGTGCATTCTCTGGCCCCGTTTTTAAGACAGAGAATAGCCCATTTTGTTTTGATCATAACTTGATCATAATTGATCCAAATTAAGAATTTTTTTTAAATAAAATGAAATTCCAATGACAACTTTTATGTTGATCACTTTTTCCAGTTTTGAGGTTTGCTATACTTGAAATAAAATTCTTTGAAGTGCATTTTCGGGCTTCATTTTATCAATCCGACAATATCTCTTATTCATTCTATCATATCTTTCTCAAAACAACTTGGATTCAAATGATTTTTTTTTCAAATTCAAGAGAAAATAATTTTCAACAACTTTTTTGTTAACAAATTTTATAAATTTTGATATTTGGATGGTCTAAAATCAGATACAAGATAACCTATGTTTCAAATCAAAATCTTGGAAAATCAATTTCAAAGCTCTACCGCTTCTTCTCTATACTTTCGGTCAACCTCCATCTCAAGCCTCAGCCAAGATATTAGAAGGGAGAGGGTATTGTTTGCTAGTGTTTAGAAGAGTAGGAAGTAATTAGTGAAGTGTTGGTTGATTAGAATGTTGGTAGGAATTTAATTGTTATGGTTTATGGTGAGAAACTCTATTTAACATCTAATTTACACACACACACACACACACACATGTTTGATATTGTGTTATGATTGCTATGGATACTCATATATGCTTTGATCATCAAGTACTAATTGTTTGATATGATTGTTAAATTGTTTTACCAAGTCACGTTAATACATGTTGATAAGCACAAAGGAATCACTTTCCTTTTGAAAATGAAATGGTGTATATGGAATGTTAAAACCTTTAGGAATTAGTTTATAATTAGTTAGAAATGTTTTATAAAGGTTTAAATATGTTTAAAGAAATAAAGAAAGAAAATCAAGATTTCATCTTATATATTTTGAATTACGTCTAAAACAATTTTCCAGAAAAATCACGCTTTTGCAGCAAAGTGACCAAAGTTTAAAATTGGTATTTTAAATGTTAAAAAATATATGAAATAAATTCTAAAAATCTTTTAAAATATTTTAAAAGAGATTTAGGTTGAAAATATGGATTTCTAAATGATATAAAAGTCGTTTTGAAGAATATAGGTTTTAAAACACTATTTGCAACACTTTTCGCAACGCTTTTCTCATCAGTTTTTAATTACTTTTGAAACGTAGTTTTGAACTTAACAATTCTTTTATAATTCTTTTGTGAATGATTTTAAAATAATAATTAAGTCATTTAAAGATGATTTGGAAGTTTTAATAAGAGTTTGAATAAATGGTTAAGAGGAATTGTTTACAACACTTAAATAATAATTGAAGAATATTGAATATAATAATAAATTGAGTATACGGAAATGGCTATACATTTGTCCCACCTATGAGAGCTAAATGGTAAAATAAGGTGTGTAACTAAGGTTAGGAATAAAGAAAATAGCACCATGAACTTACCTGACCTTTGCTTTATCTTTTAGATGAGGGTAGAACAGATCGAAAGGAAAGTCTGGATACTCTAAAAGATCGTATTTAAAGTTTTTTCCAAGATAAAAGAAAAGATCTTCATGATGTAGGATTACTTTCTACTAGTCCTCGGAGGTGAAAGTTACAATAATTAAGGTGGCAATAGTGCTCTGTTATGAAAATCTTCGATTTGCAAGAATATGACTTGAAGTTAAGAAAGAAATCTTTGATTTAGATTTAATGAATGATTTGGGAATATTTTCTTAAGTAAAAGATGAACTGATTCTAAATTGTTCCAAGATAAAAAGAAAGGTTAACCGAATAATTTGATAAATAAAGCTTACTGATTCCATATACTCATGAAAAGAAAATGAAATAAATTGAAGAGAACATATCTAAGAAAGATATTAGATTAAATGGAAAAATAAAGTAATTAATTGATGATTGATAATCATATGTGAACTTAACATTTTTTAAATCGATGATTAGATTCGAAGGAACCGGGGTCGGATTTGGATCATTCCTATCTGTAAACCACTTCGAACCAATCTATGTATGAAGTAAAACATGTTTGAAGAAAAATGATTTTGAAGATGGGGATCTTCATGATGAAAGGATGTTTGCCACTAGTCCCTCGAGGTGAAAATTACCATACATATGGTGGCAGCAGTGCTCTGTTATGAAAATCTCTGATGCAAGGACTTCTCCCTACTAATGAAGTAGAAAAGTACCTTCAGTTTTTCCTGCTCCTGGACAACTTGTATGGACAAATGTCTGAAATTGCATTTCTAAGATCATAATGTTGACTTTTACAAACGTACATCTGCTTGGTGGCGGAGAAGGTCATTTCTCTTAGCTTAACACCCTTCTTTGAGACGTACGAGCTCAAGGGTTGTAAGTTCGTGAAAGTCAATAGTGTTATCAAAGGAATGGCAATGTGACATTCAAAGTGAAGAAGATGTGCTATGTGAAAAGGTAATCGTTTATCCCAGGCCTCAACATCCGAAAATGATAGATACAAGGTAGAAGCAATAAGGCTAAGTGAGTCGCTCCCAATTAGGAGATGTCATCATCCTTCTAGATTTACTCTACACGTGTCTAAGTATGTGGTGAGTGTATGACTCGGGTACCCGTTAAAGGTTGGTTACGACCGGAGTGATGACATATTTGGTACCATCCAGCATGAGGGGTAGGTCGGTTTTGTGTTGGTTTAGGCGCGTAGTATTTGCTCCCTAGGTGCATCCCTTAAGAGGTGTACTATCGGAAGGTAGTCCCTTACCTCATCATTTGTATGGAATCCATTCTTCAATAAGTGCCTTCGGACTTGATTGTAGAACCTAGTATGCTGGAAATTAGCAATGTAACAATTTCGGCTAAGATTAATAAGTTTATTTGCAAATATTTTCAAAGATATTTCATTAGAAATAATATCAAATGTTTTGATATATAAAAGTGTTTTAGTTATCATAAGGTAAAAACCCGTCCGTGTTTATGTATAGGCGTAGTCTTATGAGATACTCTTTCTTTTCAAAGGATTTATTCCAAGGCTGATATATGACACTGTCATTTTTATTTGAGTTTCGCACGCCAGTTTATCAAGCCTGATCCAGGTATTTTCAGTACTCGGGTCAGATCTGAGTAGTTTTAGGTATAGTCAAGATGGTTGGAGTTTCCAGAGGAGAGCTGGAGATATTCATCTATGTATGGACGTATCTATTATCCGCTGCAGTTGTTTGAAGTTTGACAACATTTATAAGGACATATGTTATAACTGTCCAAGCTGAAATTAGGTTAGACTATGATAATTGTATTTAAATGTTTTCTGCTATAAAGATATTTGTTCAATATTATATATTATTCATTCGTGTGAGATTCTGTTTTGTCTTTATTTTCTTTCTACCCTTAAAGATCCGCTTATTAGTGCAATTTGAGTTGGATATGTATGGTTTATTGTTAGCTCAAAGGGTATGCCTTTACACTGCAATTAACAAATCTGTGTTGTTAAAAGAACACAAATGGTCAAGACAATCAGTCTACTTTGTATTCAAGTCCTGTTCAGTTTCTTAGGCGGGAGAAGTCATGTTCGGTTGCTTAGGCGGTGTAAACCAATTCCTCTGGGTTAAGTGAGGGTTGCTAGTTTTAATTTCAGAAGAAGTCTAGGACTGGACGTAAAACGAGAAGTTCGAACCAGTATAAAAATCTCTGGTGCCATTTTATACTTTAATACTATTTTTTTACTTTATAGTTATTTTCTTCTCTAAGTAAGTTTAATATAAATTCCATATTATACGATCCTATAGCATAGTCACTTTTATTTGGTATCAAAGCAGGTCATATTATAACTATAACATAGTAATCTGATATTTTAGTAATATGGAAAACAATACTAGCACAAGTTTTACTGAAGGTCAATCTGCCGCACGACCAACACTATTTAACGGATTGAACTATAACTATTGGTCTACTAGAATGAGAATTTATATGCAAGCTAATGGTTATGAAACATGGAATATTACTCAAGTAGAATATACCATACCAACTACAAGATATTCACAATGATCTAACACAGAAAAACGAGATGCTACTTCAAATGCTAAAGCCATGAACATGTTATTTTATACATTAGACAAAAACGAGTTTAATAGAGTTAGCATGTGTAATACTGCTTACGAAATTTGGCGTACACTTAAAAATACACATGAAGGTACTAATAAAGTGAAGCAGAGTAAGATCTCTATGCTCAAAAATTAGTTCCAAAACCTCAAAATGAAGCAAGATGAAACAATAAATGGAATGTACTCTAGATTCCAAGACATATATCATTCTCTCTTAGCTTTAGGAGAAAAATATACAAACTTTGATATTGTTTCAAAATCCTCAACTCTTTAACGAATGAGTGGAAATGAAAGGTCTTAGCAATCGAAGAAGCTAACGGCATTTCAACTAATAAATTAGAGGAGTTGATAGGAAATCCAATGTCTTATGAAGTCAATCTCCAAGCAGAACGAGTACATGCACAAGATAAGAAAAATATAGCATTCCAAGCAGAAAAGGATGAATCAAATTCATATGAAGAAGATATGGCGTTCATTGCTAAAAATTTCAATTTTTTTTGAAATTCAAAAAAGCAGCAAATTCAGAAACAACAAGACCGACTTCAGCAGTAGTAACAACAACAACAAGCCATCGTCTTCTGCTCTAAAATGTTATGAATGTTACAAGAATGGTCACATCAAGAAAGACTGTCCTGATCGAAAGAGAGACAAATTTAAGAAAAAGAAAGACAAATTTAAATAGAAGGTTTTTTTTTCTGTTATATGGGATGATTAAGAAACATTTTCGTCATCGGACAGTGACATAGACAACGATTCTGAGCAAACCAACGTTTTTTTATGGCCACAAATGACAAGATAAGTGATCTAACTTTTGATGATTTAATGGAAATAAACTCTGAATTAATTGAGAAACTAAGAAATATCAAAAGAAAATATAAAGAAACTCTTGAAAAATTAAATAGGACTGAAATTGAGGTAGATATGTTAAGATGAGAAAGAATTTTAGAAGAACTTGAAACTTATCAAGAATATTGTTCTAATATGACATCTAAACTCTCTATGTTAAGTCAAGACATAGAAACTCAGAAGGAAAAGAATGATTCTCTTTTAGGAGAAAATCATGATCTTAAAGGTAATATTAAAAGATTGGAATAAGATATTTCTAGTCTTAAAACAAAATTAGATGATATTACTTAAAATGTCTCTAATTTTAACAAAGGTAGAGAAAATCAATCTAAAATTATAGAAAATTCTAAGACAGTTTAAAATAAAAGAGGACTAGGATATAAGCAAGCTTCAAAAAGCATTCCAAAGAAAAATAATTCTTTATATAATAGTTTCAAAAAGAATAATAATACCATTGTAAAATCAATTTCAAAAGTTCCAAATTATTCTAAATCAATTAAGATTTGGGTTCCTAAAACAAATAATTCTTTGATTAGAAACAAATATATAAAATCTTTTATAGAAACCGTACACAAGAATAAAAAATTTATTTTTAAAAGGAATTCTAAACCCTCTTGGGTTTGGTTTGCAAAGACCTAACTTTTTAGGACCCAATAAAACGGAGGGTGCCAATGTTAATTCTATATTTTGCAGGTACCACTTAAAAAGAGAGGAAAATGGATATTGGACAGTTGTTTCTCAAAACACATGATATGAAACAAAGAGATGCTAACAAATATTACCTAATTAGATGAAGGTTCTGTCACTTTTGGAGACAATTCCAAAGGTTATATCATCGACAAAGGCAATGTGAGCAATAACGGTATATCTAATTTACCACTTTTTACAAATCTTTTACTAGTTAAAAATATAAAACACAATTTACTTAGCATCAGCCAACTATATGACAAAGGATTCAATATATCTTTTTCTGAAGTTAAGTGTAGCATTTTTGACCAAAATAAAAATCTTATTTTTGAAGGTTTTAGAGATAAAATTACACAAGTTTTAAATATGAATATAAATCTCAAAACTAATATATGTCTAATAGCCAAAGAAAATGATCCTTGGTTATGGCAGAAAAGATTTTGTTATATTAATTTTAAAGCTATAAACAAATTATCTAAAAATGAATTAGTAAAAGATTTACCAAAACTGAATTTTAAAGTAAATAATATTTGTGATGCTTGTTAATTCGGTAAATTATCAAAATCATCCTTTAAATTAAAGAATAATGTTTCTGCTTTACAACCACTTGAACTATTGCATTTGGATCTATTTGGCCCAACTCAAGTTCAGTCCATAAACCATAGCAAATATGTGTTTTTTATAGTAGATGATTTTTCAAGATATACTTGGACTATTTTTATGAAAAATAAAAGTGATACTTTTGAAAATTTAAAAATCTTTGCTAAAAGAATTCAAAATCTCAAAAATTAAAAAATTAAAAACATTAGAAGTGAATAGGAGGTGAATTCAAAAATGAAGCTTTTGAACATTTTTGTAATAAAAAGAGAATTTACCATAAATTTTCTTTTCCTATAACACCTCAACAAAATGGAGTTATAGAAAGAAAAATTAGAACTTTGCAAGAATATGGAAGAACTTGATTAAATGGAAGCACTCTACCATAACATTTTTGGGCAGAAGCTGTAGCAACTATTTGTTATGTTCTGAATCCTGTTTCCATCCGACCACTAACGAAACACACTTCATATAGACTGTTTTATGAAAGAAAACCAAATATCTCAAATTTTAAAGTTTTTGGTTCAAAATTTTTCATTTTAAACACAAAAGATCAACTTGGAAAATTCGATCTAAAGTCTGATGAAGGAATTTTCATGGGATATTCAGAACGAAGTAAGGCTTATCGAATTTTCAATAGAAGAGCTAAAACAATCAAAGAAACACTTCATGTTTCCTTCGATGAAAATTTCAAAGTTAATAAGAATCTTGAGGATCTTGAAATAATAACTAAGACGGTAACAAATACTGTTACTCAAAATAATTTTGAAGAAGTTGAAAATTTTGTTCATAATTTTGAAGAAGATGAAAACGTTATTCACAATTTTGAAAAAGATGAAAACATTGTTCATAGTGAAAATGGATTAAGATCTCCTCCTAGGATTTTACAAGATCACCCAATAGAAAATGTCATAGGAGAAATTAATTCACATGTCAGAACTATACATCAACCTAATCAAATGGGTCATGTAGCATTCCTTTCTAATATTGAACCTAAAAATGCCAAAGAAGCCTCTACTGATGACTTTTCGATTATAGCTATGCAAGAAGAGCAAAACCAATTCGAACGAAATGAAGTTTGGGAATTAATTCCTAGATCCAGTGATCAAACAATCATCGGTACTAAGTGGGTCTTCAAAAATAAAGCAGATGAACAAGGAAATATAACTAGGAATAAAGCTAGATTGGTTGCATAAGGATATAATCAAGAGGAATGAATTGACTATGAAAAAACATTTGCTCCAGTCGCTCGACTAGAAGTAATTCATATCTTACTGGCCTTTCCATGTTTCATAATTTTAAATTCTATGAAATGGATGTTAAAACTGCTTTTTTAAATGGCTATATAAAAGATAATGTTCATATTGAACAACCTTCTTTATTTTCACATGGAAAATTTCCAAACCATGTCTATAAACTCAAGAAAGCTTTATACGGTCTAAAACAAGCACCTAGTGCTTGGTACGACCGTCTTAAAATATATCTTATGGACTCCGATTTTGAAATTTGGAAATTTGATCAAACTCTTTTCATTAAACGAACTAAAAAGGATATTTTAATTATTCAAATTTATGCTGATGATATTATTTTTGGTTCTACAAATTATAAGTTATGTCAGGAATTTTCTAACATAATGACCAAAAAATTTGAAATGTCACATATGGGAGAATTACCATATTTTCTTGGATACAGATTAAACAATTAGATAATGGAATTTTTATCAATCAAGAAAAATACTGTAATAATCTAATTAAATGATTTGGTATGGAAAATACTTCTTCCAAATAAACTCCAATGAGTACAACAATACATCTCGATCGAGATGAAGATGGCAAGAGTGTTGACCAAAAATTAAATCAAAGTTTAATTAGTCATTACTTTATCTAACTAATAGTAGACCCGACATAATGATGAGTGTTTGTTTATGTGCTTGATTTCAAGCAAATCCTAAAGAATCACATATGCGGGCTGTGAAACGAATATTACGTTATCTAAGCAAAACCAAAGATTTCGGACTTTTCTGCCTGAAAGAATGTCTTTTCGAGTTAGTACCATATAATGATGTTGATTTTGGAGGATGTCAGACAGATCAAAAAATATGAGTAGGACTTGTCACTTTATGGGACAATCTCTAGTATCTTGGTTTAGCAAGAAACAAAATTGTGTTTCTATTTGTACCAAAACTGGACACAACACTCGTCAGACGTATATGAAGAGATTAGAATAGAGAATTTAAATGTAAAAAGTGGCTAATCTAACAAACATGCCAAGATAAGCAAACAAAAATAAAAAAAGACAAATAATTATAGTGGTTCGACATTATGGCCTACGTCCACTTTGAATGATTTGCTATTTATTGCTGACTGACAACTGATTACAATAGTGAAATACTCTAACACTCAAGTTATAATGGAGTTGCGGTAGAGTAACGGCGTAGCAGAGTGAAAAGTCCTTTTTATGTTGGCATTAGGGTGCTATTTATAGGTGTAGGTTTGAAATATCTTCCTTTGAACTTGGATTGCTTCTTCTCACACAGGAGTGGGCCCACCAGATCGTTTAGGGGTCATTTGGGACCGATCACTATTCCATTCGTATTGATCAAAATGGTTTCCATTTGGGCTGAGATCGATCAGAGACATTCTTGAGGAGGTAAGAAAGCTCCTGTGAAAATTTGGTAGCATTTTGACTTGTAGATTTCAAGTTATGATTGATACAAGGTTGGTTTTGTAGGCAGGCTGGAATGTTCGTATCGATACTTGCATATCGGTCCGTCTTCACATTGATCGGTTGGTGACAACGTGGAGCGATTGTTCAGGGGGGATCCATACTTCACGCTTGTTGACTACTTCCTTTGGTTGACCATCCTTCTTCGTATCGGTGCCGATGATTGCTCTTCGTATCGATGCTCGCATGCTATTTCGTATCGATGATTGAAGGCCGCTTCGTATCGATGCTTGCTGTTGGCTTCGTATCGATGGAAAGTGTTGGTTTCGTATCGATCTATTGGCTGATCAATACGAAATGCATGAACCTGGTCGATCGATACGAATCTGATACACGGGTACCTGCCAATGAATACAAAGGAGGTTGACTTCAATGGATATAAAGCGGTATGGATACGAAGGAGGGTGGCTTGTGATGGATACGAAATGGGGTCTTCTTTCTTGATTTTGATCAATTTATAGCTTGAGCATACGAACTTCGATTGGCCTAAAATTTAAAACGTTGGCTTTCATAGCTTTGCTTGTCATACCATGTTAATTGTAGCTCGATCTGAAATCAGACCAAATTTTCCAGTATCCATAGTGAACCTGTGTATAACTGATCTTCGGGATGGATTATCCTTGGTTTCTATTCAAGTCCTTGGTGTCACGGCTTTGCCAAAAGGCGGGATAACATTTGCCCCCCCAAAGTACATCTTGAGTGAACATGACGTGCTTTGAAAGCTGCAATCATTATTTCGAAAAAGTTCTATCTGACTCATTGAATAGTTGTTGTCTTTTTGTAAAGAGATGTAACCCTTGAGTGATCTTCAGTAGTATAAATGTTGAGTTGTTGACTGCCAATGATTATGCAGTGTTTGGTTGTAATTAAGTGTCGAGTGCTAGCAATTTGTTGTTCAATGTATGTATGTTAACCTGACTCTCGTTCACGTTTGCACATATATGGGTTGTTGTCGAGTTTTTTAGTTCTTGTTCGGATCGATTTTCTTATCGATCCTCTCCTGGATCGATGCGAAATTAGAGTTGTAACAACGTTCGATGGCTGTATTAAGTTACTCCTTCGTATCGATCCTCTCCTGGATCGATCTGAGAAGCTAGAATGCATGTATCGTGTCGATGCTATCGATATGAAATAGACAGTCTTTGGAGATGATTTTTATCGATGGATACGAGCTCTTATGGCCTTCAAACAGACAGATACGAAACTAACTCTTTGTATTGATGGAGTTGGGTAGTGCACCAAGTCTTTGTTGTGTCTTTCGTATCGATGGAATTTGAATCGACGGATACGAAGGTGATAGTCGGTCATCGATGGATACGAATACTAACTTCCGGACCATTCTGGGTTGATGGATACGAATGAACTTCATCATATCAATACACTGATGGATACGAACTAGTTGGTTATGCTTGCGTTAATGGATATGAAGCTCTGCATTCGTATCGATGTAGGCAATCAGTTATCTCGGTGTAACGGCCCGCAAATCCGTACCCCTTTGAACCAACAAAATTCACCACATTTCTGTCCAAAGTGGCACAAATGTACGAGTCCTCGGGTAAAAGAAGAAAGTGGTAGAAGAAGAAGAAATAAAAACAACATCAAGATCTCACATCGCAGCGGAACAAAATATAATATATAGAATACAGTTTTAAATACAAGAAATCTATACTGTTATACATATATATACACATCAGAGTACATCAAACATCCATACAGAGACAACTAGTAATTTTCCATACACAGCGGAAATAATAGTCAAATACGGAAGTATGCTCTGTCATCAGGTCGTCTCCTGAACTCCTTAGCTTTTAACCTGATCCTGTTTAACTCGGTCTGACCCGAGCATCATATAAAACAACACCCGAGTCAGTCTGGAAAACCAGCGTGAGAAATCACACTCAATTGGTTATTATATTTTCAAAAATTCTTTGAAAACAAAAGCATCTCGTAAGACCACGCCACAAATAAACATGTCGCGTTTTTACCATACGATAGCTGAAACATTTTTATTAAATTCGTCTGATTTTATAATAGTGTCTACAGAAAGTAAAATAGAATCTAGCTGAAATGCTTGCATCTCATGTTTCAGCAATAGTTGGGCACAATCAAAACCGTACAGGCGCTTATTGGAGATTGGATTCCATACAATGGCAGGGCTACTGGAGTGCCTCCCGTCACAGTACCTGGTCTAGATCAGAGTACCGAGGAGCCACCCTAACTTCCCTGCAACACAAGACCGGAACCATCCCTTACTGGACAGTCCCAAGCAAGATCACCCCGTGGTTGGCGCGACCAACCACCCACTAAGCCGAAATAAAAGCGACATCTAGACAGGGGAAACCTTACTCTCCAGTGGGGGCTACCCACGAAGTCTTGCTGCACCTCCCCTGTTTTAGCCATTCCCGGTTGATGAGGCTTGAGGCTTAGCGTTACCTTTTAAGAACGAGTCCCACTTAGAATGCTCATCGTCCTCCTGACGATGTTTTGAAAGCATTCAATCCATACAAGTTGCCCTGGGTCTGGCCAAACCGAGTCACCGTCTTCACCTCTTCACGGTCTTCATTCGTAATCGTTCAAACCGGATCGAAGTGGTTTTCGGATAATTAGATCCGATCTCGGACTCTTCGAAATGATCAGCGCATTGTCCAATATTGATAGTCGGTGATTTAACTATCAATTAATCATTCACAAGCAACCATTAAATAATTTCCTTAAATTATTTATCTCAAATATCATTCAGATATTATTTCCTTTTTAACCTATTTGAAATAAATTTCCAAAGTCTTTTATTTCCATGAAATCATTTAACTGATTTCTTATACTCACCCACATTTTGATTTACGCTTTGAAAATATCCTTTATTTTCTCATTCATTCCTCAAAAATCAATTTACACTTTCCTTATAATTCTCAAACTCACTTTCTCCACTTAATAAGATTTCTCCTAAATCTTATCTCAGTTAAATTAATTTTCTTACCATCACAAGAGGATTTTAATTGGATTTTAAAAGCAATTTGAAACATCTCTATTTATAAAATATGAAGTATGGTTTTATACAAATTATGGTCCGAAAGTAATAGTTTATATAAATATTAAAGTTCATATCCAGTTAATGATCAAATTCAAAACTGGTTTTAGAAAAATAAAGTTTATTAATAAATATTTGCTAAGCCTTCAAAAATAACAAAATTTGAAATATACAAAATCTAAATAATAGTTCATAAAAATTTATATAGTATAGTAATTTAAAAATTCCCTTTTTAAAATAAGTTTATAATTTTAGAAAACACCCAATATTCATCTATAAATGCCTCTTGTCTACATTCACCTTCTGAAATATCTTACTATTCCCGTCCAACAATTTCATATCTCAAAATAAATTTATTTTGACTAATCTCTTCAGATATCCACTGATATACTCTTGTCTCATTTATAATCCCGTTTTTAGTTTATACAGTTTTCCTGAGTTTCCATTCATTTATACAAACGAATTTTATTTAAAAATCTTACCTTTAAAATCCATTCTTTAAATAACATTCATATGATTTCTTACCAAAATTCTATTTCTTTCTTAATAAAATTTCCTTTATTTCTTAATAAATTTTCCTTTTATTTCTTATTAGTAATTCTCTCTATCCCAAATAGAATCTCATTTTCATTCTTTAACAAAGTTCGGTTTACTTCAATTCCATTTAACGATTACAATTTTTCTTCGAGTTTTAATATATAAATTATATTGCCCAAAACTCATTTTACCTAATTAAAGTATAAATATGCTTTAATCTTCCTTTAAAATTTCAAATAGAAGTAAATTCGAACTCTAAATTAAATATTTCTCTTCAAGTTCCATTTAACTTCCTTTAATTAAATTATTTATAGAATTTATTCAAATTTTAACTTCGCATGTAATTTAACAGTTAATAATTCAATTCAGCAACAAATCCCTATCAATCCATCCAACCTGTCATATAATAACATATATATAATCAATAAATACTTTGAGGAATCCTGTTGGATCCCTCCAACCTGTTTCCCTGCATCCACAGATGTTAGCATAACATAAAATACCAATTCCACTATAATGGTGGAATATCGCGGTATATGGGTTTTCTAAATTATCATCCGCAATTATGCGGCTTATAGGGTCTATTTAATTTATTCACTAATTTCAACCATCATTTAAGCAATTCAACCAACGAATATTAATTCAACAATTTAAATTTAAATTCAACGATTTTAAATTCAAAATCAACTGAGTGAGATTAACTCACCTTTGATTTAATTGTTGCAATCCTTCCCAATCCCGACTCGTTTTCCATATTTTTGACCTTGAATAACAATTGCATGGATTTTATTAATATTTGAACAGATCAAAAATTAATTTCTGTTTAAATAAATTTATTCTCTAACTTTAATAATTTAATTTAACTCACGATTTATTTCCACAAATAATTAAATTTTAAACTAATTCTCCTTTATAAAAATCTCTTAGTGCCTAAAATAATTAAATAAGCTAATTAAACAAATTTCCTCAAACTGAAGTTTCAACCCTTCCCGTTTTTTTCTCAAATTAAAGTTTTCTTTCAAAAATGGGGACCCTCCCTCTTTTTTCAACCCTTCCCGCTGACCCTTCCCATCCATCCTCATCTCTGCAACCCTGTCCTTCTTCACCTATTCTTGTACCACCCGCTGCTACGACATATGCTACCCTGTCAGTACCTCCCCCGACAACCATCCCTTTTGTCAGAATCCATCCTGTCTCACCCTTTCCAGCTAAACCATCAACTTCCAAGCCTACTGCCTTGATTCCTTCTTCTCTCCCCTTGCTACCCCTTCCCCAAACTCAATTAGCAGGGAACTCTCTTTTCAAAGCAAAACCCACTAACGCAGGGAAGTATGTTCCCCGTGACATGCTACTTGACTTCAATGGTGACGCCATTGTTCCTCCAGCAGAAGTTGTAAAGGCAGGTAACTCTATGTGGAAGGAATATCTGGTTGGGTTTTTTCTTGATAACCCACTGCCATACATGGCAGTACTGTACTATCTAAAAAAGGCATGGAAATTACGTGGATCCATAACTGTAAAATCAGATGGGTTCCTTTTCTTGTTTAAGTTCTCAAATGAAGAAGATAAGATTAGAATTTCTGAGTCAGATCCTGTAATAATGAGGAACAAACTATTCATTGTGAAACCATGGGATGAAAACGTTGGGAATACTTATAGTAGTATCAAAGCTGTACCAGTTTGGATTAAGTTATCCAACATTCCTTTGTTTGCGTGGTCACCACTGGGAATTAATTGGTTAGCAACAAGGATTGGAAAACTACTGTGTATGGATGCTTCAACTGAAAAGTTTGAGCGAATCTCCTTTGCCAAATGTTTAGTTGAGGTCACACCAAATAATGACTTACCAGAATCCTTCACTGTTCAACTGCTTGATGGAACTGAACAAGTAGTCAGAGTTGATTATTTGTGGAGGCCGGAAATATGTAATACATGTAAGGAGTTTGGGCATATGGTAACAACATGCAAGAAGGCAGTAAATGAAGATAATGGAAAACAATGTGAAGCTACTAAGTAACAAGAAAATGGTGAAGAGAAACAAAACATGGGGAGGAAGGGGAAAGCTGCAGACAAACATGATAAGGTGAAGCAAGTGTGGCAAAAAGTAAACAGGAACAAAGTGAACAAAGGAGACAACAGAAAAGAAGTAGAGGGAGCAACAAAGAAAATAAAAGGAACAAATGAAGAAGATAAACTTGGTGAGGATGAGGACAGAACAAATGTTAATAAGGTTGGGGATAAAACTGATACAGTTGAACAAGTGTGCACTGTTGTTACACATAATAATTTTATTCTGTTGCAAAATGAGGAGGAAGTGCAAGAAACAGTGGTGATTGTAGAAAAGGAGGAAGAGCAACTGTCTCTTGAAAATATATGTGTAGAGTTCTGTGAGAAAGCTATTAACAATAACACAAACTATGCAGTTGGTAATATAGACGATGATATCCAAACTACTTGCAATATAGTAAAGCAACATGGAAGTAACTATGAAACAACAAAGTGTGGCAAAAGCACTGAAACTGGTAAAAGAAATATTGAAGTGCATGCACAGGCTGACACAAATGATACTGAACTGGACTGTGCATGGTGTATATCATTTGAAAACAACATCGTCCAATTAATTACTTCTATGCACAAGCCAAATGATGATGTGCCAAATTCAGAATTATCTCACTACAACTTCTCAATAAACTTGCCCGGATGGCCATCAAACTCCTCTTCACCACATTCTCAACCAATCCCACTTCCAAAGCCTACCATCTCCACTGCTAAGACTCAGTCAACCTCCTCACCTCCCCCCAATCATAGGAAAATTGAAACACGATCTCTTTCTGCTAAGAGAAGAAATAACTCCACCTCTCACCAATAACATTTTATGTATAATAAAATCGTTGCCTGGAATCTCAGAGGGGCACATAGTAATGCAAAACTTGATCAGGTGAAAAGCATCATTTCAAACTATGACATTTGCCTTTTCGGAATGCTTGAAACCAAACTCAATTTACCATTATCCATCAGAGCTGCTGATTATATTAATCCAAAATGGTAATTTCATCATAATCTTGATATAGCTACATACGGGCGTATTCTTATAATCTATGATCCTGCAGTTATAACTCTTTCCCCAATCTTAACCACAAGACAGTTTATTCACTTTCATGTCCAAGAAATTCAAACATCAATCTCCTCCTACATCACTTTTGTCTATGCTGATAACTCGGTGCTTTCTAGAAATTCTTTCTTCACCTCCTTGCCCCCACTACGACAATCTTCTCACCCCTGGCTTGTTCTTGGTGATTTCAATTCTTGCCTTGAGCTCTCTGATAAAATTGGAGGTAACCCACTATCCCCTAGAGACATTGCTCCACTCAATTTAGCTGTAGCTGAGGCTGATTTAATCTCAGTTAACAAGTCTGGTGCTAAGTACTCGTGGAATAATAGAAGTCGTAGTGGAGTTCGTACTTTCACCACAATTGATCATGCCTTCATCAACTTCCAAGCCCTATCTAGATGGCCTACCATATCAGTCTTCCTACCTCAACCAATTATGTCTGATCATTCTCCTTTGATTTTATCGCTGGGTCACCATTCTCGAAAGGAAAAGAGAAGTTTCAAATTTTTTAATGCTTGGCTCAAGCATGAACACTTACTGACTTTAGTTTCACAAGTAAATGCTGAATTCAATTGCTTTGGTAACCCAATGTATAAGTTTTGCAGGAAATTGAAAAGGATTAAACAGGAGATCAAGATATGGGCCTCTTCCACCTTTGGAACTGGTAGCATGCTATCAACAACTCTTAAGGAACAGCTACAGAAACAGCAAGATTATATGATGGACCACCCCCACGATGAACAAGCTGCTGCAGATGAAGCCATTTTATTCAATAAAGTTAATAATGCTCTTAGCATGGAAGCTAACATGAAGAGGCAACAACTGCACAATAAGTGGATTGTTGAAGGTGACAGGAATACTAAGTTCTTCCATGATGCATTAAAGGTAAAACATGCTAGAGAAAATATTTACAGAATTTTTGATGAACAAGGTACCTTATGTACTACTGCCGATTCAGTTGATAAAGCCTTTGTTGAATACTTCACTAATCTTCTTGGCAATACTACTGGTTTCTCACCTGACCTTGATCAAATTTCATCTCTTGCCTTGCCATGTATTACTTCTCATGAAGCTAACACTCTTATTAAGCCTGTTACAGATGAAGAAATCAAAGACACCCTTTTCTCAATGAACAAACACTCTTCAGGTGGTCCAGACGGCCTTAACGTGATTTTCTTCACATGAACATGGGATGTGCTTGGTCATGAATTCTGCCAAGCAATACACAATTTCTTTTCTAAAAGCAAACTTCTTCATGAAGTGAATTGCACTAATATTGCATTAATCCCTAAAGTCACACCGCCAACTAGTGTGACCTCTTTCAGGCCTATCTCCTGCTGCAATGTGATATATAAATGTATCACCAAAATTCTAGCCACTCGTCTGGTTAATGTTATGCCTTCTGTTGTCTCAATGAACCAGGCATCTTTCATACCATCAAGGAATATTCTCGACAATGTGCTTCTAGCTCAAGAGCTGCTTAAAGGATATGGTAGAAATAATGTTGCCTCTGCGGCAGCTCTTAAAATTGATATTTCAAAGGCCTATGATTCTATTCACTGGACTTCAATAGTTCGAATTATGGCACACATGGGATTCCCCAGAATTTTTGTTTCCTGGATATATGTTTGTATCTCCTCCCCTACATTTTCTGTAGTTATTAATGGAAGACCTGTGGGCCTTTTCAGTAGTAGCAAGGGCATACGGCAGGGAGATCCAATATCATCGTATCTATTTCTGTTGGTTATGGAAGTTTTCACTGTTATACTTAACACTAAATTCTCACAGAAATTAATAAAGTACCACCCAAAGTGCAATACTCTTCAAATTAACTCTATAATGTTTGCTGATGATGTGATGTTGTTTACTAAACCTGATTTTCCATCTCTGTCTGCCATTATGGACGCATTACAGTCCTTTTACCGTATGACAGGACTTACTATCAATCATGCTAAGTCTTCCATGCTTGTTGTGGGAGTTAGTGATGCTCTGAAAACTGCTCTTTATCAACATATTGGCTTCACATGCATGGATAACGATATGAAGTATCTTGGTCTCCCTCTAATCTCTAAGAGAATTACTAATGCTGACTTTTTTGCATTATACCATAAGATTACTTCAGTTATGAGTGCTTGGGAGAATAGAAAATTAACACAAAGTGGTAGACTCGTTCTAATCAAAACTGTTGTTTTTTCTTCTCTGGTCTACTGGGCATGTTCAATGATCCTCCCTATGAAGCTGATGCAACTTGTAAGGTCGGCCATGATTAGATTCTTTTGGACTGGCAGTGTTCATAACAGGAAGTTGATGCCTTGCTCCTACACAAAAATTGAAAATCCCATGAAGCTTGGTGGTCTTGGTGTTATTAACCCTAGGAGGTGGAACCAAGCTGCAATAAGTACTCATTTTGATGCCACTATCAACAAGAAGGATACAATATGGGTTAAATGGATATGGCAACATTACATTAAGACCAAATATTTTTGGAGTATGGACATATCACAAAACAACAGCTGGATTTGGAGAAACATTCTGAAGCTAAGACAAGTTTATCTCCCTATTATTCAATATCATGTTACTGTTAACTCTATGGTTAGCTTTTGGCATGAACCATGGGCATGTAAGGGCCTTATTCTATCTCAGGTTTGTGACTATCAACAGATTCAGCAATCTGGTATACGATATGATGCAAAAGCAAATGAATTCATGCATGAAGGGAAGGTGCAGATGCCAAATACTAGTAATCAAATGCTCAAAGTCATGTGGAAGGATATCCAAGACAAATACTGCACTACTCATCATCATGATGCTATCACTTGGGACTTGAAGCCACACAGTGTACACTATGTGTACAATTTTTGGTCTGACTTCTCTCCCCTACCTGCATCTAAATGGTACTCAGTTATCTGGTCGAACGACTCTGTTCCTTCACAAAATTTGATGATGTGGAAAGTGTTAAATCAGGCACTGCTGACCAGAGGTAAATTAAACAGTATTGGGTTGCCTTGCTCACCTATGTGTCTGTTTTGTGAAATGTATGAGGAGAGTGCAGATCACCTTTTTTTTGAATGCCCTGCACTCAAGATCTTGATCAACTGCATCAGTAGCACAACTGGTTATAATCTATCTTCTGGAAGCTCGAGTATTGTGTGGAGCATCATATATAAGGCTACGAGATGGAGAAGTGCTCGATCTAGAGTGTTGGTTGTAAGTTTGAAAATATACATGAGACTCATATGGAAGGAAAGGAATGCGATTGTTTTTGATACGCAAAGGAAGAAATTGGAGGACCTATGGCATGAAGTTAAGACTGCCATCCACTTGCAACAGAGATTACCCTGACAGTTTGATTATTCGATGGGCATGAATTTTTGTTGTTTTTTCAATTGTTTTTTTTTCTGTTTTTTCCTTTCTCTCTACCTTTATCTTTTTCTAACATTTTGTTTGTAACTTTTATTGTGTTGCAATAAACTGGTAGGGGACCGGTCAACCCCGCTGGCTTTGCCAAAAAAAAGTTTCAAATTCCAATAGTATTTCCTATTTGAGTTCTATTTAACTTCTTTGAATTAATTTATCAATGGTAGTTAAATTTTAAATCTCAGCTTCTCTGTTATTCAACAGTTAATCAATACCTATAATTTAAATTGAATAAAATTAGGTCATACCTAACTGCCTCGTTCGGACTGCGATGCCCAAACACACATCGCGAGTGCGTGCCGCCTTCCCTTCCCCAAAACCCTAGTCGAGCTTTCAACCTGGAATTGCTTCCAGCCTATACTCTCGCGTGCGCACTTGGATCGAAGCCCACCCACCACCGATCGAGATTCTAACTCGAGACCACCTTGCCACGAAATCGCGATCGCAACTACTCGTCCTAGCTTGCCAGCATCGACCGAAAGCTTGAACGCGAATTCATTTCGCCCTAATCGAATCGATTTAGGGTTTTTTTTTCATTTTTTTATACATGTGCCGATGAATTCGGCTTGAAGGAAAAAGGGAATTGAATAGGGTTTCGGCATTTAAAATATGAGGGGTTGGGTTTCGCGATAAAAAGAAAGGGATGGCAGCCATGAATTTAAATTTTAGTTTTTTCTGATCGAAGCCAGAAACAGAAAGTAACACGATTATAAAGAAGATGGGAAGCCTATGGGAGAAGACGAATTACAGTATTCTGATGGGATGAAAGTGTGCTGAGGAAGCTAGGTTAATTATTTTATTTTAAATTTTAAATTTAAAAATCTTCTCGAATTTCACTTAAATTATAGCGCGTTTGTTTATCGTACAATCACACGGTAGCTCCGAAAATTACGAAATTTGAAATCCGGTAATAATTCAATATTACGGATCCAACGGAACTGGTTTCGTCGAATTCCGAGACTGTGCCTCGGATGGCTATTTTAAATGTCAATTTAAACTATGAAATTTTAAAATCGGACAAGCCACTGTTAAATTCAAATTTTAGCTCATCTATTATTTTCAGTATTATTAATATAAATTCTATAAGCCTTTAAAATATTTTAATCAAGCTTACTACCCCCGATTTAACATTTTACCCGATATTCAATAACTATTTTAACAATTAATTAATTAATTCAACACGTCGTTATATTTAAATTCAGAATCCTTTCTATCATATAAAACCAAACTGTTCATATTATAATCAAATTAGAGTTCAAATTAAATATTTAAATATTGCAAATTAATCGTTCAAAAATCCGAGTCGTTACATTCCTCCCCCCTTAAAAGAATTTCGTCCTCGAAATTAATAGTTAGGAAGAATGGTCCAATACCCGTTACTATTTCTCCAAAATCAACAATTCAACATCTTTTTAATAAAAGACGCATTACCCTTCTTATTAACCTTCCAAACCTTTCCCTAGTTTCAAACTATACTATTTGTGTAACCATTCAATTTTCAATTTAAAACTAAATTTTGAATTATCAAAATTTTCTCAAAATTTTTCTAACTCCCTAAATTCATGAATTTTTTTGCCAGCATCTCCTTTGCGCGGCTAGCTCGGTACAACTACAAAATGGCTCTACAGCCTCCCAAATCCCAAAAGAAAACAAAAAGCCAAGTGGCTCGATCAAAATCCCAATCAATGTCATATAGAAATTTAAACACATACCTTTTTGTCGAGCATTTCTAATTTATCTTCTGAAACAAAAATCAATTCTCTTTACCTTTATATTACCTGCATATCTTACACAACAATATGTCCCAACACAATATTCAAAAACATTTTATCAACTTTCTTACAAATGTCAGTATATATTCATTCAAATATTATTTTAGATTATATTTGAAATATCAATTCCCAATTGAGAATGCATCATTCCTTACTTAAGTTAGTATAAGCATTTTATGTGTTTCTTATATTTATTTCCATCTTACTACTTTAATTTGTATCTATTCTTATTCAAATTGATTCTTTCAATTTATTTTTAATTCTGAATATTTAATTTTATTTTTCATTTATAACAAATTTATGTCATTATTTAAATTAGTTTCCTTCACTAATTTATTTCAATTTTCAATTTGAAAACGTTTATCGTTAACAAAATTTTTCTAAAATTTCAAAAATTTTCTAACTCCCAAAATTTTCGAAATTTTTTGACAGAGCCCCCTTTGTACGGAGGAGCTTTTGCAATTTGACAATATATATAAATATATATACATCGACCCACACGGTCGGAAAAACCAAAAACAGTTCATATTTCCTAGTTTGTATTGCGTAGGCGTACCTTATTTAGCATTTTAAGCAAGCAGTGTATTTTATTTTAGCATTTACATGCCCAAAATCCCACTATACAATCTTCTGGTACCTGTACTTACTCAATTTAAACATATAAGTATCATATTTATGAAATTTACAACATTTCATTCATTTAAGCAGCTACAACACAATTATAACATAGGTAATGCACTATAAATACTTCCACAAGCAATTTGTATAGCTTCCAAACTAATTAAATTGGCTTCTTAACCAATTCATACACCATTTGCATTCAACTTTAAGTGAGTTACGACTCACTTACTTATCTTCAATTCCTCTTCAAGTCTAGACAAACCCATTTTCAATTTACTTGATTTCAAAATCAGTTCTGTTACTTATCAATTCAAAGTTATATTCTATAAACAATATATACAAGTAGTTTGTATAAACAATTGATAAGGTTCCAATTAAATCCAATTGCTTTTACTCAATTTATAACATCATATCCGATTCAGAATGATTTTCAATATCATTCTTTTTATATTCAATTTATTTTTAATTCAATCTATTTTATATTCATGGCAATTGATGAAATACAAGTTTATTTACTCCTATCATTCCATAGAACAACAATAATTTCCATTCAAATTCGACAATATCCATTCAAACAACAGTTTCTTTAGCTTTATAACTATTTTAAAATTGATTCCCACTCATTTTATATCTAAATCCGTTCCATTCCAATTTCTTTAAAATCCATATATTTGCATTTACTTTATTTTTACATTGAGTCTTATTCAAACCCATTTTATAAAGCTTGACAACTTCCATGCTTATGATTAATAACCATTTTCCCAAATTTATACAAGTCATGCTTCATTCAATTTTATATTTAAGTCAATTCACTTTAAATCATTTAAATTTCATAACTTAAGTTCATTTCATTTGCCCATAAATTCTTTTTCAGATTAATTTGATTCTATTTAAATCTAATCTCTTTCATTTACTACTTAGCTCAGTTAATTTATTTACTCAATTCATTTAAAAATTTCAATTTCCATGTTCGATTCATTCTCGAACTTATTTAATTAATTTCAAGACCATCTCCACTTTATTTATATCATTTGGATATTATTTGCACTTTAAGCCAATTCATTTATAATCCAATTTTATTAATTCTCAATTCAACTTCTATTTGACCAATTCAAATTTCATTTACATATTCAATTTTGGATTTCTATTACATTTCTAAAGTTCAAAACAATTCTATTTTGGCTTATTTATTTCACTTCAAACTCCAGATCTTACCTGTATTAAGCAAGCATACATTTTATTTCAAGCATTTAAATTCTTTTGATAAGCCACCGAAGTTTATTTATACAAATTAAATTTTTATCCAACTATTTGTATTCGAATAAAGATTTTATTTCATTCAACTTAAATTATTCAAGCTTTTATTAAATAAACTTTCACTTTCCTCGAAGCTACGCTTCTATAAAGTTTAATCTTAAGTTAATTTACTTATTTCAATTTCATACTTAAATTCATTTCCAATTTATTTGATACTCACCTAGATCAAATTCCATTTATTTTGTTAAGATTAAATCCAAGGCCATATTTATTCCATTCATACTTGAATTGGATTTTATTAGCAAATTCAAATTATCTCTAAGTTAATTCCATTATTACCTCACAATCCAACTTCTATTTAATCCAATTTAAATCTCATTAATCTATTCAATTAATTAGTTTATTCCAAATTAGTTCACTTCCACTTCCAATTCTACATTGGAATTTTATCTTCAAAAATCATCTTATTATTTTATCTGTGTTCAATTTTATTTTACAATT
Source organism: Allium cepa (assembly GCA_030765085.1). Lineage (NCBI taxonomy): Eukaryota > Viridiplantae > Streptophyta > Magnoliopsida > Asparagales > Amaryllidaceae > Allium > Allium cepa. The sequence goes on from CM060934.1 coordinate 290,581,973, forward strand.
CAAGTTTGGATCTTTATTTCATTCTCCAAATGCAAAACAGTTTTATTTTGGCTTACTATTTTACTTCTCCATACTTTTCTCTTATAAGTCACACATTTATATTTTTCACATTACTACCCATTTGAAGCTTGAATATATTCATATTTCATTTTATCTCGAGATTGAACACTCATTTGCAGCTAAAAATATTTTTAATCAACGTGTTTCCAATTTACTTTATAAGCTATCGGAATATATTCATTCCAATTCAATTTCATTTCAATTTACTTTTATTTATTTGAGTAAGAATTTAATTTAGTTAACATCATTTATAACTCAACTGAATTTTATTTCGATTCAATTTATTTAACTTAACTTCCGTTAAATCAAGCATCATACCATACTCTTTAATCCACCATTTCACTTGGATTTAATTAAGTAAGAACATAATTTTATTTAATATCATTCATATCTCAATTCATTTCATTTCAATCTTAAATTTAAATCCAATTATTGAGCTTAAGTTAATCTCAACCAAAATTTATTACTATTAAATTTTCTTAATCCAATTCATCTACATTCTAAATTGATTTACTTCATCAATTTATTTATATTATCATTATTTTTTCCACCATTAGTTAAATTTCAAAAGTTAAAATTTTAACTTAATGCAAGTTAAATCCTCATTTTTTTAACTTTACTTTTAATTTTAATTTCAAACTTCAATCTCATACTTTCCTTGGCTATATAAGCCATTTTAAATCTTTATAATTTTACTTGTCTATAATACTATCATCCAACATTCAAGTTATATAATAATTTCAGAAAATATTTCTTTTTATATCAAAATATATTTTGGATGAACTTATATAATTCACCCGCCTTGAAAACAATATTGTGTCGAATTGTTCTATTCAAGTGTTTAAAAACCCCTTCGATCCAGTTGTCTAGACTGTGCCGACGAAGGTTCATATGCCACTCAATAAATCAATCAACACAATATAAAACCATTTTATATACACTAACAAATACGCGCTCATATCTATTAATACGCTCAAACTCATTACAGAGTACTACGGACTCTAACATAAATGAGTAATCCCCACCAGAGCCAAGGTTCTCGCTTAACCTTTCAGCTCTGATACCAAGTGTAAAGGCCCGCAAATCCGTACCCCTTTGAACCAACAAAATTCACCACAGTTCTGTCCAAATGGCACAAATGTACGAGTCTTCGGGTAAAAGAAGAAAGTGGTAGAAGAAGAAGAAATAAAAACAACATCAGAATCTCACATCGCAGTGGAACAAAATATAATATGTAGAATACAGTTTTAAATGCAAGAAATCTGTAGTGTTATACATATATATACACATCAGAGTACATCAAACATCAATACAGAGACAACTAGTAATTGTCCATACACAGCAGAAATAATAGTCAAATACGGAAGTACGCTCTGTCATCAGCTCGTCTCCTGAACTCCTTAGCTTTTAACCTGATCCTGTTTAACTCGGTCTGACCTGAGCATCATATAAAACAACACCCGAGTCAGTCTGGAAAACCAACGTGAGAAATCACACTCAATTGGATTATTATATTTTCCAAAATTCTTTGAAAACAAAAGCATCTCGTAAGACCACGCCACAAATAAACATGTCGGGTTTTTACCTTACGATAGCTAAAACATTTTTATTAAATTCGTCTGATATTATAATAGTGTCTATAGAAAGTAAAATAGAATCTAGCTGAAATGCTTGCATCTCACGTTTCAGCAATAGTTGGGCACAATCAAAACCGTACAGGCGCTTATTGGAGATTAGATTCCATACAATGGCAGGGCTACTAGGGTACCGCCCGTCACAGTACCTGGTCTAAATCAGAGTACCGAGGAGCCACCCTAACTCCCCTACAACACAAGACCGGAACCATCCCTTACTGGACAGTCCAAAGCAAGATCACCCCATGGTTGGCGCGACCAACCACCCACTAAGCCGAAATAAAAAGGGACATCTAGACAGGGGAAAACTTACTCTCCAATGGGAGCTACCCACGAAGTCTTGCTGCACCTCCTCTGTTTTAGCCATTCCCGGTTGATTAGGCTTGAGGCTAAGCATTACCTTTTAAGAACGAGTCCCACTTAGAATGCTTATCATCCTCCTGACGATGTTCTGAAAGCATTCAATCCATACAAGTTGCCCTGGTTCTGGACAAACCGAGTCACCGTCTTCAACTCTTCACGGTCTTCATTCGTAATCGTTCAAATCAGATCGAAGTGGTTTTTAGATAATTAAATCCGATCCCGGACTCTTCGAAACGATCAGTGCACTGTCCAATATTGATAGTCGGTGATTTAACCATCAATTAATCATTCACAAGCAACCATTAAATAATTTCCTTAAATTATTTATCTCAAATATCATTCAAATATTATTTCCTTTTTAACCTATTTGAAATAAATTTCCAAAGTCCTTTATTTCCATGAAATCATTTAACTGATTTCTTATACTCACCTACATTTTGATTTACCCTTTGAAAATATCCTTTATTTTCTCATTCATTCCTCAAAAATCAATTTACACTTTCCTTAAAATTCTCAAACTCACTTTCTCCATTTAATAAGATTTCTCGTAAATCTTATCTCAGTTAAATTAATTTTCTTACCATCACAAGAGGATTTTAGTTGGATTTTAAAAGCAATTTGAAACATTTATATTTATAAAATATGAATTATGGTTTTATACAAATTATGGTTCGAAAGTAATATTTTATATAAATATTAAAGTTCATATCCAGTTAATGATCAAATTCAAAATTGGTTTTAGAAAAATAAAGTTTATTAATAAATATTTGCTAAGCCTTCAAAAATAACAAAATTTGAAATATACAAAATCTAAATAATAGTTCATAAAATTTATATAGTATAGTAATTTAAAAATTCCCTTTTTAAAATAAGTTTATAATTTTAGAAAAAACCCAATATTCGTCTATAAATGCCTCTTGTCTACATTCACCTTCTGAAATATCTTACTATTCCCATCCAACAATTTCATATCTCAAAATAAATTTATTTTGACTAATCTCTTTAGATATTCACTGATATCCTCTTGTCTCATTTATAATCCCGTTTTTAGTTTATACAGTTTTCCTGAGTTTCCATTCATTTATACAAACAAATTTTACTTAAAAATCTTATCTTTAAAATCCATTCTTTAAATAACATTCATATGATTTCTTACCAAAATTCTGTTTCCTTCTTAATAAAATTTCCTTTATTTCTTAATAAATTTTCCTTTTATTTCTTATTAGTAATTCTCTCTATCCCTAGTAGAATCTCATTTTCATTCTTTAACAAAATTCGGTTTACTTCAATTCCATTTAACGATTACAATTTTTCTTCGAGTTTTAATATATAAATTATATTGCCCAAAACTCATTTTACCTAATTAAAGTATAAATATGCTTTTATCTTCCTTTAAAATTTCAAATAGAAGTAAATTCGAACTCTAAATTAAATATTTCTCTTCAAGTTCCATTTAACTTCCTTTAATTAAATTATTTATAGAATTTATTCAAATTTTAACTTCGCATGTAATTTAACAGTTAATAATTCAATTCAGCAACAAATCCCTATCAATCCATCCAACCTGTCATATAACAACATATATATAATCAATAAATACTTTGAGGAATCCTGTTGGATCCCTCCAACCTGTTTCCCTGCATCCACAGATGTTAGTACAACATAAAATACCAATTCCACTATAATGGTGGAATATCGCGGTATACGGGTTTTCTAAATTATCATCCGCAATTATGCGGCTTATAAGGTCTATTTAATTTATTCACTAATTTCAACCATCATTCAAGCAATTCAACCAACAAATATTAATTCAACAATTTAAATTTAAATTCAACGATTTTAAATTCAAAATCAACCGAGTGAGATTAACTCACCTTTGATTTAATTGTTGCAATCCTTCCCAATCCCGACTCGTTTTCCATATTTTTGACCTTGAATAACAATTGCATGGATTTTATTAATATTTGAACAGATCAACAATTAATTTCTATTTAAATAAATTTATTCTCTAACTTTAATAATTTAATTTAACTCACGATTTATTTCCACAAATAATTAAATTTTAAACTAATTCTCCTTTATAAAAATCTCTTAGTGCCTAAAATAATTAAATAAGCTAACTAAACAAATTTCCTCAAATTGAAGTTTCAAATTCCAATAATATTTCCTATTTGAGTTTTATTTAACTTCTTTGAATTAATTTATCAATGGTAGTTAAATTTTAAATCTCAGCTTCTCTGTTATTCAACAGTTAATCAATACCTATAATTTAAATTGAATAAAATTAGGTCATACCTAACTGCCTCATTCGAACTGCGATGCCCAAACACACATCGCGAGTGCGTGCCGCCTTCCCTTGCCCAAAACCCTAGTCGAGCTTTCAACCTCGAATTGCTTCCAGCCTATACTCTCGCGTGCGCACTTGGATCGAAGCCCACCCACCACCGATCGAGATTCTAACTCGAGACCACCTTGCCACGAAATCGCGATCGCAGCTACTCGTCCTAGCTTGCCAGCACCGACCGAAAGCTCGAACGCGAATTCATTTCGCCCTAATCGAATCGATTTAGGGTTTTTTTTTTCATTTTTTTATACATGTGCCGATGAATTCGGCTTGAAGGAAAAAGGGTATTGAATAGGGTTTCGGCATTAAAAATATGAGGGGTTGGGTTTCGCGATAAAAAGTAAGGGATGACAGCCATGAATTTAAATTTTAGTTTTTTCTGATCGAAGCCAGAAACAGAAAGTAACGCGATTATAAAGAAGATGGGAAGCCTACGGGAGAAGACGAATTACAGTATTCTGATGGGACGAAAGTGTGTTGAGGAAGCTAGGTTAATTATTTTATTTTAAATTTTAAATTTAAAAATCTTCTCGAATTTCACTTAAATTATAACGCGTTTGTTTATCGTACAATCACACGGTAGCTCCGAAAATTACGAAATTTGAAATCCGGTAATAATTCAATATTACGGATCCAACGGAATTGGTTTCGTCGAATTCCGAGATTGTGCCTTGGATGGCTATTTTAAATGTCAATTTAAACTATGAAATTTTAAAATCGGACAAACCACTGTTAAATTCAAATTTTAACTCATCTATTATTTTCAATATTATTAATATAAATTCTATAAGCCTTTAAAATATTTTAATCAAGCTTACTACCCCCGATTTAACATTTTACCCGATATTCAATAACTATTTTAACAATTAATTAATTAATTCAACATGTCGTTATATTTAAATTCAGAATCCTTTCTATCATATAAAACCAAACTGTTCATATTATAATCAAATTAGAGTTCAAATTAAATATTTAAATATTGCAAATTAATCGTTCAAAAATCTGGGTCGTTACACTCGGTATAACAACTGGGATACGAAACGCCTTTTTTCCTTGGGTATAAACTCATATAAATTCCATTTGTACTTAGCCAAAATTTCTCACTTTCCATTCATTTTTCTATTTGCCTTCGTACCGGTTAGAAGAGGAGAAAAAAGAAAAATGCATTTGTCTTCTAATCGAACAACCCATTAACCGTTCAACCCGAATCTTTGTACTAGGTAATTGATCAATCAAAACCGCTCTAAAATGATGAGACTCAAGCTTTAATGCCAAATCATCCAAAGTCGTGGTCGATTTTGGCGTTGTTGATGCTGGAGTTGGGTCGGAGTGAAGTCGAGGAAGGAGCAATGGCGTTTTAGCAGCTTGGGGAAGAAGAAACGTTGATGGATATGAAGGAATCATTCGTATTGATGGTGGATGGAGGGAGCAGTTTTGCATCGATCTGGAAATGATGGAGGGAGAAATTTTGTGTCGATTGTTAATGGTGGGAGTTCTTATCGATTTGGAGGGATCGGTACGAAGTCTTGGCCATGCGATTGATGTGAAGTCTTGTACCTGGCGATTGATACGAAGCTTTTAGATGTTGATCGATATGAAAGCTTAAATGTTGATTGATACACAAGTAGGCTTTTGGAGGAGAAATCCATATTGAATGTTGATGGATATGAAATTCTTGTATACTTGAACATTTGACTCGAGCTTTAGCCTCACATACCTGGACCTAACTGTTAAACTGCATATTTTACCGTCCCTCGAAGCTCATCATTGGAACTATAACTGACAAACTTAACGAACTCTAACACGAATTGTTCTTTCAAAATCAGGTTGGCATGGTTGTGATGGTCAGCGATGACGGTCATTCCGGTTGAATCTCGGAGTCTTGTCGCTTTAACATCTTTCGAACTTCGTAGAAGTTTAAGTATTATGTAGCACTGTACTGTTCAACACGATCACTCACTTCACACTGGGGGAACACATGCTTATTGCCATCTAATGATGATTTTTACCAAGTTCAATAGCTAAAGATCCTGGAAGCTCTGAGCCGCAGCATATCCAAAGTCCTCCACTTCTAGTTATAGAAATGCCAGAGATCGCAGTTGAAGTAATAAGTCCCACTCCGAACGAGAGCCCGGTGCAGCTTTTATTATGAATCTAAAAGATTTTGTTCGTTCCAAATTTTCTGAAGATATGCTCGGCAGAATCTATCTCAGGAACAAGCTATCTCTAGAAGGTGTTTTGGTACCGAGCATGGAAGACATAGCCCATAATCCCCTAAAAGGGTATATTACTTGCAAAAGATTCTTATGCATTGCTGGAACGCTGCCTCCTTTTAATCAATTTATTCAGGAAGTGCAACTTTTCTTGAGGATAGCTTTGTCTCAATTACATCCGAATGGATATGTTCTACTTAACATCTTGTTAATTATGTTCATGGAGCATCTTTTTCGACCTCTGATCGTTAAAGAAATCATATATCTATTCAACATAAGAGCCACGGGGACAACCCTTTTATTCACTTTTCTAGAGGCAGTTAGAAACTACCAAGTAGCGGCAGGAGCCTGGAGTAAACTAAGCTACTTCAAAACCGAATGGTTCTTCGTTCGGTGTCCATTAGGATTTGCCAGGCGGTGGGTAGTTGGACATTAGTGTGCTAGCTGTTTTTCCGATTAACTGGATTAATTGATGCCGAGTCTAACATGTGTTAATTTTACAGCTTTGATTCGATGGCTCGAAGGAGAGCACTTCAAAGAGATAGTACAGGCTCTCCAATTGGTGTCGAATGAGCTTAAAGAGATCGATGAAGCTCTCACCAACGAAAACTTAATCCTTGTTAGGCTTATAGGAAGAAGCCAAAGCGTTGGATCAATAGGTGTTCTCAAAATGGCTTCGGCGAGGCATAAAGGATGAAGAGCCCTTGGAATCGTAATCATTGAACATGACGGCGACAAGGGTGTGCCCGCTGGAGATGAGCCTACAGCTGTGCCTCCGTAGAGTCTTCGATCTTCAGAGTTGAAAAGAAAAGGCAAGACTATTGCCTACAAATCCACGAGACATAAAATTGTTGTGATGTCTCCGACGATAACAACTGCGATAAGTCTGGAGACTTCCCCTCCGTGAATGGAGAGTTCATTGAAAGGATTGGCGGATATCCTTATTCCAAATGACTTGTCTTCATATCAAGACCTTGGATTAGAGGGGCTTCAAAGTGCTTTAGATATAGGGGAGCCAACACCTACGAGCACGGCTACCACAACCGGTTGGTTGGGCGGTTTGCACATGCGTGCACATGCTTCACGACACCACATAACTTGTAATCACATGTTTCTCAATCTTTGGAGATAACTAATTCTGCTTCTCTTTTCATTTTACAGATACAATGGTGAGGCAGGGATCGTTGCTCGGTAGTCTTCATTCCAAGCGCCATTCTTCTAGTTCCTATTCCGAGTCTTACAGACACGAGACTGAAAGAGAATAAGATCGCGGCTGCTCCAGCTAAGAGCATGACCGTTATGAAAGGGAGAGGGAAAGGCAACACCAAAGTAGGCACTGCCTCCGGTTGCGATTGCCACCACCCAAAGGTTACTCCAAATGCTCCGGCTCTGAAAGGCAGTCCTCACACACTTCATGTCAAATAATGCCTCTTCAAACTTCTAGATATGAAGAGCAACGTCGAAGGACTGAGGCTGAAACTCCCATTATCATAGAACAGGCTGCTTCAGAACCCATCGAGGAGGGAGTGATCAGAATCACTAAGTTGAAAAAATATTTTCCAAATGTTTGCTTTGACGGCTTTGTATTCCCTCCGAACTTGAAGCGAATCCCCAATGACGCAGAAAGAATGGTACACGATGTCTATAATCAGTATTGATAATGGGTGAAAACTGCAGAGAAAGCTTCCGCGGTAGCCTTCGAGCGGACAAAAACAATCGAGAAACTGGAGACTGATCTAGCTCAGAAGAACCGTATAATCGAAGTACTTAACAACGAGGCCGAGTCTTGAAGGAAGTCGGAAATAGAGGCCTAAAAGAAAGCCGATAAGGCAAGTCAAACTATAGAAAAAATGTGACAGATGCTCATAGCCTTGATGGAAGAGATGGGCCACGAAATACTACTGTTATCATTGAAACAGATACTGTACTAAAGGGGCTTAATGAGTTAAAGGTGAAGTTCGCTGAGGTCGTCAAGGAAAAGGATGATGCTAATAAAGCTACTCAAGAGTCATGTGAGCAGACGGTGTCGCTTAAGAAAAGGATGCGGTGAATTAGAAGGCCCAAAAGGCCGAGGCTAGAATAGAAAGTAATGTTAAAGCAATGGAGGTGAGGATGGAGGATGAATTTAAAGATCTTGTGTCACATATAACACTAATGTTCTTAGGAATCGCAATCTTAAAAGATTATCCCTTCCATCTATATAAGGCTTAGAGTTGCTTGGTCGAAGAAAAGAATGTGGCCCGCAACACTTCAACTATTGATGTTCGAACTAGAAAATCAGATACTAGTTAGAAATGAGGCTAAGGTTCTTCATGATACCATTGTCTCCTTTGAAAAGGAAAAACTAGTAGCTAAGTACCCAAACGTTGGAGAAGGATCTGGAGTTGAGCACCACGAGGCAGGTTCTGAAGTACTCCCAGACTCTCTATGTGAACCTGCTCCTTCTATTGATCCTCCAGCTATTTTGGGCTATGATCCTGACCAACCGCACCTATCTCCAGTACACGAGCACGGCACCGAAGGCGTATTGGCTCAACATGCTAGCCAAACTAAGGAAGGTTTATGAACACTTCTTCCATTCATCCAAATGTAGGAACACTGTTAGAATACATTACTAATATTTTCTCCTATCTTTATTCAGCCTAAGATTCTGCACCACTTGATCCTCCTACAACTCAAGGAATTCATCACGAGCAGGAGGCACCGATGATGGAAGCTACAATGGTCGCTGCATCGGCTGGGGTGATGCACGAAAGTAGTTGTATTTTTGATGAACAAATGATGGAAGCACTCCTTGGCCATCAAAGCAACCCGATCACTGAAATTCCATTCGTTATTGATGAAGATGTGGTTATTACGAGCTCCTCAAGCCCAATTAGTAGCATGCCAATGAGGATTCGAGGAGATCGGGCTGAGGAGATAATGGCGGAAATTAAAGCCGAGATAGAGCAAGCCAAGAAAGCTAGTAGTGTTGGCGGTGGCATGGCAGGTCCCGGCCCGATCCCTATGCTTATTATTTCTCCGGGTGGCACTGTCATCGATACCAACATGCCTCATTCTTCCAGCATTGAGGGTGCCACCGTTTCTCCAATTCCACAAACAGAGGGTATTCCGATCCCTTTAAGTTCCGAGGTGGAGACAGCTGTAATTCCTCTGGTCGAAGACAAACCAGCTAGCGCGGGCCGGGGAGGTAAAGGTTCGAAGAGACATTTGAGCGGCAGTGCAAGCGGGTCTACGCTAAAGAAGAGCAAGAAGGATAAAAAATAAAAGGCGTAGACTTGCACTTTTGCCTTTTCTTTTTGGTAGATGGATAGAATAGGGATTCCTTTTGCATTTTGTAGGTCGTGTATAGGTGCGGATTTGGCCCCTGTTTATAGGAATTCTTTGAATAAGTTTTTGTTCTTATCTTTTTTCAAAGAAGATCGGAAATAAAACTTCATTTTTTTTCCAGCATAACTTTGCGTTTGTTTACTTAAGTATTTCAACATTTGTACTTCCATTCTATGTACTTATGATACTTCAGTCTCTGAGTCGAACTTGAGTCCGACCGTTAAGTCCTGAAGTCATGGCTTCGGGCCATAACCAAATGTCAAGTCGAATCTCAATGTTGCACTGCCTCGATCAATAATTGGTACTTTAGTTATGCCTCCAGTCTTGGGGATAAATTGAATTAGTTGGTCGGAAATTGTTTTTTGCCTTTGCTCATTTTTATTTAACTAAGTCGAAACGAAGTTAAAGTGAAATAAATTGGAGTGGTCAATCATACTCGTTGATCGGCTGGCACTTGCATCCGTACTCTAAGGATTGAACTTGCATGCTGGCGGTCGATCACGTCTGCTAATTGTTTAGAACCATATCCACGCTCTGAGGATATGAGTTGATGTACGTGCGGTCGGTCATACCCGTTTGATGCTTATACTCTGGTCCGCGCTCTCGGCGCCAGAGTCAGTTGATGTGCAGTTAGTCACGCCCAGTTAGTATTTAGGATTGCGTCCGCACTCTAGGTACATAAGTGGTTTTGCGGGTGATCGCTCACACCCGTCTAATGTTTATACTCCGGTCCGTGCTCTCCGGATCGGAGTTAGTTGGTGTTTATACTCTAGTTCGCACTCCAAGAATCTGGAGTTGGTTAATGGGTGGTTAGTCACACCCATTTAGTGTTTATACTACAGTCTGCACTCCCGGGACCAGAGTTAGTTGGTGGGTGGTCAGTCACACCCGATTATGTTTATACTCCAGTTCGCACTTCGAGAATTAGAGTTAGTCGATAGATGGTCCATCGCATCTGTCTAGGTTTTAGCATCTCGTTCTCACTCTAGGAACGGGGACTTGGCCAAAGTTACGGATGGTTGTGTAACGATTCGAATTTTTCGCGTTCGAAAATCGACATCCATACCTCACATTGTACTCGAATGCCGCAGATTCGATCGTTCAAATTCGAGTCGCCGGAGCTTATAACACATTAAGTAAATAACACAGCGGAAGAAAAGAATAATATATATCAATGTACAACATTTGATACAATATCTGATACAACAGAATGATACAATGAACATCAATATACATCAGAGATACAAGAAATAGCAGCGGAAAGAAAAGATAACACAGCAGCGGAACAAATCTCCAAAATGGCCTTCAAGAAAGAACTCCAGTATTAGTAATCTCCATCTTCAAAGCACCAATCCAGAAATAGCTCGAACTCCCAAATCAAGATGAAGAGAAGCAACTCGATCCAATTGTCATTGCCAAATCCTAAGGCTGAAAGCTATCGAATCTACACCTACTACTGATTATCTGAAAACCCCAACTCTAGACTGCCCGTGTAGGGAAATAGTGGGCACCCAGAGTTTAGGAAAGGAACAATAAACTCCAGGTCAGTCGTGGGACTGGTATGAGCAAACAAAAGCAATTGGTCTTTTAAAACAAACAACAGAATTTAAATTTGAAATCCGCAATGTTTTTTGAAAAATGAAACTACCATAAGGCCTCCCGGCACACACACAATGCAAACGCACACATGGGGGAGATTTCTCCTTATGATAGTCAAATATGCTTACTACGAGAAAAATCCTTTGATATTATTACTAGTGCATAGTGGAAAATCTTTCGAAAGTATAATATAAATCCTAGCCAGCATAGGTACCATGATACTATGCCTACTATAGCTGCCATGTTAAATAGCAGGTTCTACAACTAAAACCGTACAAGGCACGTATTGGATGAATGGATTTCCAACAAATGGTCAGGCTAAGGAACTTCCTACTGCCACATGGGATCGCCTCTGGTGGGACGTCCCGAGAACTAACGTTACGGTTAGATCTCTGCCAACACAAGGCCGGGTTACCTCTGTAACTAGGTAACTACTACACGAATATGCCATCCCCCGGTCCTTTGGGACCTTTATCCGAGGCGCCTCAAAGCAACAACCACACAGTAAATGAGATTGGAGCAACCACATAGGTTAAATACCAGGGCTCCATACCTGATACCACCCTTTACCAGAAGGGAATGACACACCCTAAAGGGAGCGACCCTCATAACCTTGCCGCATCTTTCCTGTTTCGACCATTTCCGGGGAGTGAGGTCCTGATGCAGTCTCGTCCACAAAGCTACGCTTTGTGCAACAAAGCCATGCTTTGGGTCAACAGATGACCAAAGCAATGATCACAAAGATAAATGATCAAACAAATGATCATATCACAAATGATCAACCAATGATCATCACACAGCAGCACTCAGCATGCCACATTACCAAATTGGGAATATCACTGATAAATATCAACTACATAACCTCTGAGCTCGTACGTCTCAGAGAAGGGTGTTAAGCTGAGAGAATAAATTCTCCGCCACCAGGCAGAAATGTATTTGATAGAAATCAGTTAACATCTCAAAGTGTAATGTCGGACATACAACCATACAAGTCTGTCCCGGGTTCGAACAGAACCGAAGGCACTTCCGAAGAAGCCCTTGCAAATCCGGATAATCCCTAATCACGTCCGGACTTCCCATCACATATGAAGATCTCTATACCGGGGATCAGCCAGTGCAGAGACAATCGATGAGTTATCCTTTTGTTTTTGGAAATATCCGGTCTTCACCACCGGTCTTCAATTGCTATCCATAACGTCGTATCACTATTCGGAATGGGCTATATGACACTAGGTCCTCTCCCGGCTAAACCGAATAATGAGCGCCATATTTTAAAACATATGGATATGGGATTTTAGTTAAGTCACAACTTATAAAATCCAGAACTTTTCTTTCAAATGGTTAAGCAAATTACCATTTTAAATCTTTAAACAAAAAGATTTATTTCATAAAGTTTCACCTAGTTTCACAAAGATCTATTCATAGATTCAAAACAACTTCCATTTCAATTGGATTAACTCAATAAATCTTTAAATTTAAGATTTAATTTATAGCTTTCAAAACACGTTCCAAAGATTTATTTATAACTTGGAATACCATTTTCATTTCAAAACTTGAATTCCTTTTAACATACATTGGAAATCCATTTCTTATATGAAAGCTTCTATTATTTGAAAACAACAGTTTTCGTTTCAGAAAAGTCCGATTTATACAAGTTGGAATCTTGGGTTAAATTTTAAATTTCAAAACATCACTTTTTAAAATGGTTTAAAACCCCATATAAACCCATTTGTAAGTTGGATAACTTTTTAAAACCCTAGTTTCCAAATCATAGAATTCAATTCAATTATTGAATTCAAATTTAACTCAAATTATTTAAATTTCAAAACTCCATTAAGTTATTCACATAACTTTTATTTTTGAAATTCATTTTTTTTCAAAAACCTCAATTCTAATTCCAAAACTATTTTGGATTCAAAAATTCAAATTTTAAAACAATTTCAAAATCTGTGACTTAACCCATTTCCACGTGCAATCCATATTTGTGTGTGTATAAGTGTGGTCTAGGGGTTCAACACAATAGTGCACAACATCATCCTCACAGATTCAATCATAAAGATAAGCGGTATAACCCATAACGCTTATCTATATTCATAGATTCATAGATAAGGTAAATTATCAATCACAAAAATTCACTAATATGATTCGATGTGGGTTTCGGATAACCAACTGGAATCCGACTCCCTGTCGCATCGAAACTCAAATGTCATTTTACGGGTCAAAGGGTTTCATATTCATACAACAGCATATTCATCACAAATATAGCAGATCAGCACAAAGTATCACATAGCATCACATCACATATCAAATATATCAATCCATCACACAACATTCAATAACAATCAGCATCTACAATTAAGATGAATAAACTGGGTGGTTTTAAATTTATTACCTACATGATTACTTTCATTTATTATTCCTAATTAATTAACTATCCATATTTATTCAATTAATAAATCTTCAATTATTAATTTAAAATCTAATATCATTCAATTAATGATTTCTTAATTACCAATTAATTATTCTAAGAAAAATTAATCTTAAACTTTAATTAATCAATTTAAAACCCTTAATTACTTTAATTAATTATCCATTTCTTAATTAATTAATTATATTAATTATCCATTTGTACTACCTTAATAATTAAATGAATTACAAATCATTATACTTTTCTTTATCTTTAGATAAACATTCCTTATTTAAATTATGCATTTAAAAAACAAAATGTTTTTAAATTTACATTAAATTCCATTTAACAATTTCTTTAAACTCAAGACTCAAATTTGTCTTAAATCAGAGTTTAAAACAATACACAACTTAATCTTATATGTTTAAAAGAAACATATACTTTATAAATGAGTTTTAAAAAGAATTTAAATTTCAATTCAAATCAATTTAAAAATTTCTTAAAAATTTCCAAATTGAAATACAACTTTTATTTTCAATACATCTATATTTATAAACTTAAGATGTTCAACTTATTAACAAACACTTATTTTTTTAAAATTTTCATAATTAAATTCACAATAAAATCTCAAATCTTTTAAATTCCAAATTCAATCTAAAAATGCATATTATTATTTATTCTGTAAATCTTCCAATTGATTCAACTTTTAATTCTAAAAAATTAAAAATTAACTACAAAAATTCCATAATTTAATTCCAAAAATTAAATAAATTGTCAAATTATCTTGTTCAAAATTCAGGAATGTTACAGGTTGGATCATATCCACCTTTATTTGGCAAGTGAAGTCGTGGATGGACGAGTTCGTCCTCCTTGAGTTTGGATATGGAATTCGTACTCCAGCTCGCACTCCAGGAGCTAATGTTCATTAGAGGATTATCGTGTTTTAATCCCTCTTTTCTTTAGCGCTGTATACCCCCGAGCTCAAGATTTCACTTAGCAAGTGATCAGTTAGATCACGATCACTCCCTATTTTAACGAGTTCCACCGTACGATGGGACTTAGCACTTTGTACATTGTGATGGTCGTACGATGCATTTCACGGATCACCCCTCTGACTTGATGAGTATGCATTTTATTTATGGAATAAAAAAGTATGTCAAAGTTGGTTGCATTATTACAAGTTCAAATTCAAAACATGCATAACCAAATTTCATAGGAAAAGTAGACAAAAGTGAATAAAAGACAGTTATGTGTCATAGCGATGGAGACTCTCGTTGTTCCATGCTCTAGGTAAAGTAAGGCCATTAATAGTTGATAGTTTGAACATTCCATCTCCAAGTCTCCGCTCAATGACATACAATCCTTCCCATGTCGGTTTCATATGTGAAGGGAGTGGATAAATTCATTTGAGTATGATATCGCCAACTTCAAAGGTTTTGGGTCGGACCTTAGCATTGTATAATTGGACGACTCGAATGTGGGGTGCGACTGCCCTTAAATTAGCCTCTTCAGGCTTCTCATCTAGTAAATCCAGAGATTCTGCAAGTAGAATGGCATTTCTCTTTGGAGCATAATAGGTCATAGGGTGAGAAGGTACTTCTAGTTCAACTGGAATAACGGCTTCGGAGCCATAGGAAAGTGCAAACGGAGTGTGGCAGGTCGCAGACTCGTGGGTAGTTCAATATGTCCATAGGGCCATGGGAAGTTCTTCAACCATTTTCCTTCGGCCTTCTCTAGTCGTTTCTTTAGAATGGACTTGATAACTTTGTTGACAGCTTTGACTTCTCCATTTGCTTAAGGGTGAGCTACTACTGAGAATTTCTTCTAGATATGGTAGCGTTGATAGAAATCTTTAAACTCGACACTACCGAACTGGGTCCCATTATCAGTTACAATCGTGTGTGAGAGGCCAAATCAATAGATGATGCTGTAGACAAAAAAGTTGATTACTTTCTTTGTCGTGATGGTAGCATGGGACTCAGCTTCCACCCATTTAGTAAAGTAGTCAAATACAACGATGGCGCATTTCACACTGCCCTTGGCCAAACGTAAGACCCTATTATATCAATGCCCTATGTGGAAAAGGACCATGGACCGACCATTTGAGTGATTTCGGTAGCGGTGCTCTTAGAATCATGGCATGCTTTTGGCACCTATCACATCTCTTGGCATAAGACAATGCATCTCAATTCATGGTTGGCTAGTAATATCCATATCTGAGTATCTTTTTAGAAAAAGCTTGCCCCCCAATGTGGTCGCCACATTCTTCCTCATGTATATCGTGTAACACTCGTTTGATTTCGTCATGGGCGATACATCGGAGTAAAGGAAAGGAATATTCCCTCCTGTATCAGACTTCATTCTGGATAATAAATCACAAAGCTCTTTAGAGAACCTATCTTTTCTCACTTCTACACTCGGGTAAAGTTCCATATTCAAGATAATTTCTAAATGGAGTCATCCATGAATCCTTCTTGGTTGTTGCCTCGTGCACCCAACCTATCTCCATTTGATCGATGCTCGAAGCAGTAAGTGTCTCAACTGGGATGAGTCCCATATGTTGTGCTCCGCTAGTGCTGGTCAGTTTTGCTAAAGAATCGGCTTTCTGATTTTTCTCTCGGTGTATACAATAGATAGCATAATAGTCGAAGTAATTCAACACTTTTTGGACCTAAGTATGGTAAGTGACCAATCTCTGATATGTGGCTTGATATTCTCCTCGAACTTGGCATACGACCAATTTTGAATCACAGTAAATCTCCACAGCATTAATCCCCAAGTCTTTGGTAAGTCTATGTTCCACCAAGTAGGGCTTCATACTCACCTTTGTTGTTAGTTGCGCGGAAGTCAATATTTAGAGCATAACATATGGATCGACCTTCTAGAGTTTCGAGTACTATTCCAGTGCCTGAGCAACGGTCGTTTGATGAACCGTTAGTGTATAGCTTCCATATGTGTTAGGGAGATTCATTACTTTCGAGCAAGTCCTCCATAGTGGTGAACTCAGCTATGAAGTCCGCCAGAACTTGTCCTTGAATGGTTCGCCTCGGTGTATAAGCGATATCAAACTAACTCAACTCGATATTCCAGTTAAGCAATCTACTAGACGTCTCAGGTCATGTAAGAACCTGCCGTAACGACTTGTTGGTGTAGACTATGATGGGATGAGCCAGGAAATATGGACGGAGCTTTCTTGAGGCTATGACGAGGCAGTAAGCCAGCTTTTTCAACTTTGGGTAGTTTCTCTCTACCCTAGTTAATCACATGCTGATAAAAGACCGATCGTTCGATCCGATCCACTTCCCGAATCAATGCAGCACTGATCGCATTTGCTAAAACAGCCAGATAGATGTATAATCTCTCATTATCAACAGGCTTCGACAAAATGGGATGTGTCGCCGAATGTTGAACTAGTGCTTGAAATGCACCTTCACACTCCCTTGTCCATTCAAAGTTCCGCTTTCCTTCTCTGATTAGATTAAAGAAAGAGATGCACTTGTCTATGGATCTAGAAATAAATCTGCTTAAGGTCGCCATCATCCCATTGAGGCTTTGTACTTGTTTTATGGTTCTAGGAGTTTTGCGATTCCGAATTACCTGATTTTCTCAAGAATGGCTTCAATTCCTCGAGCATTGACGACGAACCCAAGGAACTTTCCCGATGCAACTCCAAAGTGACACTTCAACGAGCTTCATTATATAATGTTGGAGCATATTGAACATTGTTTCCAAATCTTTGACATGATTGATGGACAGTCGCGACTTCATGAGCATATCATCCACGTGCACCTCCATGGTTTTTCCGTTCTAGTTAGCGAACATTCGGTTCACGAGCCTTTGATAAGTTGCCCCAGCGTTCTTAAGTACGAAGGACATTACTTTATAACAATAAAGTCCTAGATCAGTAATGAAGCTAGTATGTTCCTGATCAGGTAGGTGCATTAGTATTTGATTATAGCCGGAATATGCGTCCATGAAAGATAAGAGCTCGTATCCGGCTGTTGAATCCATAAGTTGATCAATTCTGGGAAGTAGGAAACTGTCTTTGGGGCAGGCTTTGTTAAAATCTAAGTACCTACACAAGTTTTCCATTTTCCATTCGATTTTCTGACGAGCACTAGATTTGCAACCCACTTTGAGTACAAAGAATCACGAATAAACCCATTTGACTTGAGCTTATTTACTTCTTCCTTGAAGGCGGCAGATCTCTCGGGATCCATACCACGCCTTCTTTGTTTTACCAGGACGTGCCGTGGGTCAATATTTAATGCATGGCTCACGATGTCCGACAAGATCCCACACATGTCTGAGTGAGTCCAAGCAAACACATCGAGGTTTTCCTAGAGAAAATCAACCAATTCCTGTCTCATTTGAGGGCTGAGTTGAGATCCGACCTTTATTATTCTAGAATCGTCATTATTGTGCGGAACATCGATCGTCAACTCTGCCGGGGAAGCTTGATTGTCTTTGGCTTCCTCTTCATCATTATTATCTCGGGGGTTAATATCTTTTAGGAATTGGTTGTGGTGATCGGGCCTGGGCCCAAGCATTAGCTATCAATTCTCAGAAAAACGGACGTGGAGAGTTTCCTCTATGCTCTTTCCCTTCTCCTTACGCTGCGCATCCTACTTCAGCAACATAATCGACGCGTTCATCTGCTTGATCTCCATGAACTACTCCAACCCCATTATCAGTCAGGAACTTTAGAGTCAAACAACACAGGGAAATCACTGCCCTGAATTCAGCGAGGTCCGGTCAGCCCAAGAAAGCATTATATGGGGAATGAATGCCTAACATAATAAACTGTAGCATTCAGACTCTTCAGTGATCTTCGATACCTAACTCAACTGGAAACTCCACCATCCCACCAGGCACACTTGTAATTCCATTAAAACCTTGTAAGCGTGACTGACACGACATTAGATCTTTCGCTTCCTTTTTCATTTGGTCGCAAGCTCGCTTAAAAAGAATGTTCACAGAGCTTCTATTGTCAACCAAGATCCTTTTGATCAAAGCATGTCCTACTTGGGCTGAAATAACCAATGGGTCTATGGTGGCTGCCTCGACTCTGCCGGCATCTCAGTTCCTAAAAACAATGTTATCTGTCATCGTTCTTTGTTGTTGTGCTTAGGGCCCGTCATTAGAATTGCTACAACTCTCGAAGTCCACATGCCTAATCGAGTTGGCATATGACTTCATTTCCTTCCAGCTCCGATCAGTTGGATGACGATGACCACTGACTGTATTTATCACCAACCTCCTGCCAGTATGCGCGGGTTCTTTGGGCCTAGCTTGGCCTTGAACTTGATTCGGGTTAGATGGCCTGCACCTCCATCCTACGGGGTTCGAAAAAACTGTTCCAACTTCCTTTATCTAATTAACTTCTCAATGATGTCTTGTAAATGACGGCACTCATTCGTGTTATGGCCGTAGCAATCGTGGAATCTGTAGAAATTTCCATTCTCAATTTGCTTGTCCGGTGACATTTTCGAAGCCGAATTTTTATACTATCCGGTATTACAAGTTTGAAGGTAAACGTTTTCCAATGATGTGTTTAATAGGGTATATCGGTCGAACATGGGATCTTTGGGTCTCGGTCCACGATTTGGGTTCCTCTTCTTCCATTGACCTCCATTACCTTTCGGTCGACCTTGCTTATCTGTATATTCAATTGTACCTTGCCGGAACTCTCACCGGTCTGTTTCACATCAACATTACTCTGAATACCTTCGACACTAGGCCCCACATCGTCCTGCTTCCTAGATCATCTAACGTCTTCACTTCTCAAAAATTGGGCCGCCTTAGCATAGAAATGATCCAATGACGTAGGGGTTTCCCAGCTAACCAATTGCCACAATCTGAATTGGGGTCGATGCAATTAGTCAATGCCATTAAGACAGAATTGTCATTAGGATTGCAGTCCTCAGCATAGGCCGCATGAAACCTTTCCAGATAGCGTCTAAGTGTCTCTCCTGGAGCTTGGATAACATTGGACATGGTGTTGACATCCTTTGGTCTCATGGAATGCATACGGAATTGTTCAACGAACTTTGTAGCCAACTAATCAAAGCACGAAATGGATCTAGGTGGTAGACGAGTGAACCACATGGTTGCGATGCCCCTTAAAGAAATAGGAAAGCTTCTATAGTGAACCACATCGTTAGCTCGAACGGCGTTCATGAGTTATTCGTACTACAGGATGTGCTGATTAGGATCTAAGCTCCCTTCATACAGGACATGGTAGGCATCTTGAATAGAGGAGGTGGCTCTGCATAGAGAATGCCGTCAGTAAATGGAGTATGACTTCGGAAGATTCCCCAATCGTCATTAGTAAGACCTTGACTTTCTCAGATCATTTGGCGGATCATGGTTGGAATGTCAGTCATCTGAGCATTCGGTGCCAAGGCATGGTCGGGTTCCTTGTTCCGCGAACGGTCCACGTGCTATCGATGGTCCGTTCCTCGCCTTCTTGGCTCCCAGTCTTCAGGAATGTAGGGTTCATAAGCAGGGATGTATTGACGAAGGGCTGGATCTAGCTGGTTCTGGATTTCAGCTTCCAAATCTATAGCGGCAGCAGGAACATTGTCATGAATGGTGTGATAAAGAAGTGCCCCTCCTCGAGAGAAGGGTCCAGCTCAGTGCCCTTTAGAAGGAACAACCCCGACTTATTCGAGATTCATAGAACGCTGATGCCCGGAGGCTTTTACATAATTTCCATGCAGGCGATGGCAGGTAGATCTGTGGTTGAAGTCAAATGATGCCGAGCTTTCAATCGAGGAATAAGAAGCGTGATCCCTCCTAGATCTCCTTTTCATTTCTTAGTTCAGCTAGTTTGCGAGCTCTGTGTTAACTTGGATCTGCTGAGTGAGTAGCTGACGACTCTGAGTTAGCTCTTACATTATGATCTGGAACTCTTCTATGGTCACAGGACCTTATGGATCTGAAGCTCCAGTCGATATCTAGCCTGTTGTGGCTAGTTGCATGGGATTCTGTCTATCCCTTCCTTTTGGATCTACAACATTTGAAGTAGTTATGGTAGTTACCATGATGAATATAACTCTTTCCTAGTTTTGGAGTAACCTGAATAGAATGGAAGGAACTATTCGATGACAAATCTGGGCCTCCTCCTTAGATTTTAGCAATCCAACAATGGCAGAAGATCCGATGAATTAGAGAAAAACGGGGTTCTCTCAGTGAAAACACCAAATCTTTGTACCAAAATTAAAAATCCACTCTTCGAACATATTTGAAGAGATTGAAATGAAGAATTTAAATGTAAAAAGAGGCTAATCTAACAAAAACGCCAAGATAAGCAAACAAAAATAGAAAAAGGCAGAGATTTATATTGGTTAGACATTGTAGCCTACGTCCAATTTGAATGATTTGGTATTTATTGCTGATGGACAACTAATTACAACAGTGAAATACTCTAACACTTGAGTTACAATGGAGTTGCGACAGAGTAACGGCGTAGCAGAGTGAAAAGTCCTTTTTCTGTTAGCACTGGGATTTATAGGTGTTGGTCTGAAATATCTGCCTTTGAACTCGAAATGCTCCTTCTTACATGTGGGTGGGCCCACCATATTGATCAGGGGTCATTTGGGATCGATCCCCATTCCAATTCGTATCGATCAAGATGGTATCCATTTGGGATGAGATCGATCAGAGACATTCTTGAGGAGGTAAGCAAGCTCCTATGAAAATTTGGTAACATTTTGACTTGTAGATTTCCAGTTATGATCGATACAAGGTTGGTTTTTTAGGTAGGCTGGAACATTCATATCGATACCTGCATATCGATCAGTCTTCACATCGATCAGTTGGTGATGATGTGGAGCGATTGTTCAAGGGAGATCCATACTTCACACTTGTTGACTGCTTCCTTTGGTTGACCATCCTTCTTCATATCGGTCCTGATGATTGCTTTTCATATCAATGCTCCCATGCTATTTCGTATCAACGGTTGAAGGCCACTTTGTACAATGCTTGCTATTGGCTTCGTATCGATGGAAATATTGGCTTCATATTCATCTACTGGCCGATCGATACAAAATGCATAAACGCGGTCGATCAATACAAATTGGATACTCGGGTAGCTGCCGATGGATATGAAGGAGGTTGACTTCAATGGATATGAAGCGATATGGATATGAAGGAGGGTGGCTTGTGATGGATACGAAATGAGGCTTCTTTCTTAGTTTTGATCCATGCATAACTTGAGCATACGAACTCCGATTGACCTGAAATTTGGAACGTTGGCTTTCATAACTTTGCTTGTCATACCATATTTATTATAGCTCGATCCAGACTCTGACCAAATTTACCAGTATCCATAGTGAACCTGTGTATAACCGATCTTCGGGACGGATTATCCTTGGTTTCTAGTCAAATCCTTGGTTTCATGGCTTTGCCGAAAGACGGGATAACAATTTCCCACTCGACTTGTGAAGAAGAATATATTTCAGCTGCTTTAGCATGTGCTCAAGTCATTTACATGCAACAATCACTTCAAGATTTTGGAATAAATTTATCTAAATCAACTATTTTTTGTGATAATACAAGTGCTATAAACTAATTTAAAATTCGATAAATCATTCACGAACAAAAATATTGGCATCCGTCGCCATTTCCTTCGTGATAATATTGGAAATGATATAGTCAGATTAGAATTTGTGTCTTCTGAAAACCAACTGGCTGATATATTTACAAAACCATTAAATGAAAATATTTTTATAAAATTAAGAAGAGAACTAGGAATATTATCGTTAAAAGATTTATAACTAATTTCTCTACTTTCTTTAAGATCCTTCTAAAAAAATACTTTTCAAAAATGAAGCTAGAATGACTCGATCTTTGGTCTCACAAGTAGAAGTCTCATGCATTCCCATTCTACTACATAATGCTTCACATCTGAACCTACATTTCAATTCTCTTTATATTTTGTATTTATTTTCTATTTTCATAATTCAAACTTCAACCTTACATTAGTTTTTACTTTTGTCCAACCATTTCTTTCTGGTTGTAATTAATCTTACCACTAAATTAATTTTATTTATGGAAAACATAAGCCTTATATAAACCATTATTTGCTAAGTTTTTCATATCATTCTTTAAGCAATTTATTCAAGTTCTCAACATCATGTCTTCCCAAGAAACATTAGAATGCTCCTCCATTGACTAGTTTTCCACTAGTTCCAGCTCCGTTAACCTACCCACTCCAACTCCTATTTACGAACCTGTTCCAATAGTTCCTCCTGGTCATCATACTGGGTATACACCTGAATCGAAGCGAATATGTAGGAATCTTGGTTTTGGTTCTCCATCTATTGCTAGAAAAATAGATGAAATACATCACTATCAACGAGAATCACTAAGTATTCAAAGAGAGATGTACTATGAACAGAAGAATCATGGTAGGAGACTGAGTTTACATGAGAATTTTTCTCTCAAATGTTGCGGCTCCCCTCCGTCAAATAATTATATGCATCAACCATCTCCTCAACGACCACCTTCAAATAATTATGTGCATCAACCATCTCCTCAACGACCACCTTATTATTCGAATTCATGGGATCACTATACCTTTCAACCGGCACAAGAAATTACTAAAATCGAGTCGGAGGAATGTATGACTCCTAAGTCTTCCAGATCCTCTAAATGATTCTCTTTCTTTTACTTGTTTTTATTGCTTATTTTTCATTAATTATATGATTGTATATTTATTTTTCCTTGCATAATAAAAATATTTTTGCTTTTTGTCAGGAAGACCAATCGACTGGTTCATTGCATACAACCAACTGTTTGTTGGTCAAAATATAATTTTTTTCCTGTAGTCCAGTCGATTGACTACAGAATTCGGTCAACTAAAAT
Source organism: Allium cepa (assembly GCA_030765085.1). NCBI lineage: Eukaryota > Viridiplantae > Streptophyta > Magnoliopsida > Asparagales > Amaryllidaceae > Allium > Allium cepa. Next base: position 290,605,793 of record CM060934.1, read on the forward strand.
TCCTAGATATGAACTATATATTCTCGGGAATGATTTAGTCGACTGAATCTTAAAGTTAGTTGACTGAACCCGTTTTCAACATATTTTTTCAAGTCATCCAATCGATTGCTGTTAAATGTCCCGTCGAATAAATCTGCTCACCTGGTATTTTTTATACAAATGGACATTTCATTTCTTCTATATACATCATAACATCAACCAATTTTTCATTACTTACTCTATCCTTTCACTCTCTTGAACTCTACCTCTCCAAAACCCTCAAATTTCTACATCAATTTCGATAATCTTTATCCAAACCCTAAACCTAAAATGCCTCCAAAAAGAGCAAGACCTTCATCCTCCACTGTTGAACCATCCGAATCTTAGATTAAAGGTTGGTTACACAATGACAAAGTAGCTCAACGATTTGACAAAATGAAAAAACTCAAGGATTTTCGAAGGCTCTTTCATAAATATCCTAATTTTTATTCATATGCAATTCAAGACCTAGCTCAAAGAAGTGGTTTGGAATCCTTGCTTGATTTCAATGCTAATGGTTAAAGATAAATCATCTTCTTATTAAGCTCTTCTACGCAAACCTCAACCTAGATACCATAATATCCAAAATCCCGACGATTATGTAAAGACCCTCATTTGCGGCGTGAATATGTTCTTACCACTTGCTCGACTTGGAAGGGTTCTCCAATGCCCGTTCGAAGGAGAAGAATTAAGTGACACTGAAGAAAACATGGATTCTCAAGATAGAGTTAGCCATCTTTTTTTCTCTGGCGACTTAATGGAACTAAAAGCAATAGCCCTTTGACCCAAGGCTAGAATTATGCATCGCGCTCTAACCCACACCATCAATCTCCGAACCGATAGCTATGCAAAGGTATATAAGCGCGATTTTCAATCGCTATATGCTATTTGGGGACAATGTTTCGTAACTGGGCTAAGGTAATTCTTGATGAATTTCTAACTTTTAATCAAGGCCGTATGAAAACCATTCAGTATGGCGCTTATATCATGAGAATTATTAGTCATTTTAAGATTGCTCTTCTCGACTCGGACTATTCTATAATTGGTTCCCTAAACACCAAAACTCTAAGCCTCGTGGGACTCCCAAAGCAATATCAAAGTCACACTATTATAACTTTCGAACATTGGCTAGAGAACCACGTTGCCGTTCAACCTCAACCTTCTTCAAGACAACAACCTCCCCAAGTCGAGCCACAACCTCTTCACAGCCACAACCTCCATGGGAGTTCAATGAAATTAAAGAATTGGACCACAAGCTCAACCACGAGAGGCTTTAACAATTGTCTCTAAAAATCAAAAGCTTTTAGATAAACACCTATCTCGTGTCAAGACAAACGTTTCCCGTGTCGAGTAAACCATCACTAGGGTAAATAAAAAGCTAAATCACATTAAGGGGTTCTTGAATAATATTTGGGAAGCACTATCTTATGGACAATCTTCCTCCACATCCGTACATGTACATATGGCTCCAGGAAAGCGTCCTCAACCATACTTCACTTGATCAACTTCAGAGGAAGGACGAGATGGAGAGGAAGAGGGAGAAGAAGTAAGTAGTCAAGGAAGCGATTCTAGTGGAGATGATGAAGAAACTGAAGGGGATGATGAAGAGGGAGAGGAAAGCTAAGATGATGATGGTAATGGGAATGAGTAAGTAGCTTACTTAGTCTTTATTTTCAATATTTTGAAAATGGTATGTTTTGTCTTGGAACAGTCTTTTATGTAGCTTGTTCTATGTCATGTAAGTGAATTTCTGTTGTTGTGTATATTCGTATAATTATCCATGTTATATATGTTCTTATGTTTTTACGTTCGCTAATCCTTTTTAACAAATATATATGCATCTCTCCTTTTTGTCGATGATAAAGATGAAGAAGTGTTGTACAAACAAATTTCTGTAGGTTTAAGAAAAAAAATTCTTGGATTCAGAGGGAGTTATATAAGGATTTTTGTCGAGATTTCGTTCATATTTCAATATATCACAATGAGTTGTCATCAACTAAAAAGGGGTAGAATGTTGGACCTTGGGTTTTGATTCATGCCAAGATGATCTAGATGACATAAAAATGATTGAATATTCGATAAAATCTATGACTACAAACTACAAAGACGACTAGGCTCGAAGAGGAAATAAGACTATCATATATAAAGTATAATTTTCGTATTTTATTTTAAAGTCTAAGTCTAGTGTTCATATATGTTAAAATCTATCCTTATGTAATTCACACTCCTTCGCATATATACTCAAGTAGTTCACGATCTTTTGAAATTAACTTTACAATATTTTTTTTCAAATTGATTTTAAGAAAATACCGATTTCAGTCGACTGACTTCATATAAAAAGTCGATTGAACCTATGCAAATATTTTTTATAAAATGCATAGCTCAGTCGACTGAATGCACTCGGTCAGTCGACTGAATCTGTTCACATATGAATACACATATATAAATTCAAATTCAATCGACAGAATTTCATAACCAGTCGACTGACCTGGTTCCAACTGCTATTTTTATGAATAGACACTTCTTTTGATGAATGGTTATCTTCTCTACAAAGGGTTGCATCATTGCTGTTTAGATACAACTTTTCACCATATGTTTTAACTCTTTGACTATGATAAATAAGCATGAATTTCAAGATCAATTTACTTAACTTTCTTTCTCTTACTCGAATCATCTTTTCTGAATTTCCTGCTCTCTTGAATTCAAATATCTGTTGCTTACAAACATAATTCTGTATTACTTAAGCAATCTAAAACTTTCTAATCTTCATATACACATAACTACACATATTATACTTGAGGAAAATATTATAGGAAGGGTGTACTGCAATTGATAAATCTGTGTTGTTAAAAGAACACAAAAGGTCAAGACTATCAATCTACTTTGTATTCAAGTCCTATTCCGTTGCTCAGGCGGTCAAGTCCTGTTCGATTGCTTAGGCGGTGCAAACCTATTCCTCCGGGTTAGGTGAAGGTTGCCAGTTATAATTCCAGAAGAAGTCTGCGATTGGATGTAGAACGGGAAGTTCGAACTAGTATAAAATATCCGGTGTCATTTTTTACTTTACTGCTATTTTTTACTTTATAGTTATTTTCTGCTAAGTAAATTTAATATATATTCCATATTATACAATCCTATTGCATAGTCACTTTCAAGGAACACCTAAATACTTCATCGGTAGACTGCCTTCACTTATTTCCAGAAGCTATAATATTTCTTCTTTGTGTAGTGCATGTTTGTTGAAATGGGTAATGGACTTCAAAGTATTAAGCTGTAAGCCTACATTCTCTTTGTGTTGGTTAATTGTTTTCTTTATAGTAGCCGCACTTCTAATATCAGATTGCAAACAATATGAGATCATCTACATACAGTAAATGAGATATGACAAGTTGCACCTTAGAAATACCTGTAATTTCTTTAGTTCTAAATACCTTCTCAAGTAGTGAAGATAAGTATTACATTGCAACATAAAACATATAAGGGGACAATGGGTCTCCTTATCGAAGTCCTCTATTGGATCAAATATATTCCTTGGGCATGCCATTCAACAATAAAGAAAAAGAGGGAGTTGTTATACACTTATGTATCAGTTTTGTCAAGTGTGTAGGGAAATCCATCTTATTAAGCATAATGCATAAAAATTTCAATTTACTTTATTATATGCCTTTTGTATGCTAATTTTATCATAAATTTTTCCACCTCTTTCTTATCAAAGTTCTAATTAACTCATGGGCCAATAATATTTTTCCAGAGATTGATTTGTCAAGTATGAAGGTAGACTAAGCTACCGATACCAAATGCTTAAGGAACCATTTGATTCTATGGCATATATTTTTAGACACTATTTTATACAGTACATTGCAACAAGCAATAAATGTGAAATCAGTAATACGAGTAGGATTATCTTTTTTTGGTACTAAGCTTATGAAAGTGTGATTTAGGACTTTAGGAATTTCCTCTATTAAGAACATTTCTTGCGCTACTTCAATGATGATATCTTTATACTCCCGCCGACCTGTTCTAATTTTTTTGATGTGAATCCACAAGTCATGGAGATTTATCATCTTTTACGGAGAATGTTGTGGCCTTTATTTGAAATATTCTTATGTGAATCCATCAGGTTATTGAGATTTATCATCTTTAATGGAGAATGTTGCAGCCTTTATCTCTTATGCTTAAACAGGTTGGGACATAAATTCTTTTCCCTGCTTATTAATTCTCATTCTGCAATCGATATCTATATGTGAAATCATATTTCTATGCCATTATATAAGCCTGTATTTTAATTAATTGCTCCAACTTTGATTTGCAAGTTGTCATAAATAACTTCACTATGTTGATTTATAGAGCTTGTATATTATTCCTGTATCTCCTTATTGACATTCAGGAAAAGAAGAAACTTGAATTCTTATCTCCATGTATAAGCCAACCTACCTTAGATTGCTAAGTACAGTTAGCATAATGTATATTCATCATATTTTGAAGTTGTGTGCTTTTGCAAATCATCTCCTTATACATATGGTCATCATAAAGATTTTGATCAACTTGCAGCAATAGATCATTGAATTTTTCTTAATAGTTTTTTCTATTCTTTCTCTAGTATAATTCTAAGATTTTAGCTCCATCTTGGTTGACTTCAATTTATAGATAAATTTGTATATTTTACCACCCTAAGTAGATTGTTTCATTCCCATATCCACTACTTCCTTATATCCCTCTTGAGTATGCCATCTGTTGGTAAACCTAAATGGTCTACCTTTGGTGTCATTAGCCATGTAAAAGGTAGTCAGCAATGGGGTGTGATCACTTTGATTAGCATGCATGCAATAGTTTTAAGCTGGTTAAAAGTGGACCACATCTTGTTAGTTAATAGTACTTTATCTACATGAGTTGCCACATTTTTTTTCTAAATGTATTTAAATCCATAAATGTTTCCTCAACTAATCTACACTGAATTGTATAGTTCAAAAATCCTCTGATTTAGGAGCAAGCAATTTCTCTGCCACCCTCCTTATCCTTGAAATTAAGCACATTGTTAAAATCTTATGATAGTAAACATGCTTTGTTTATGTTTTTAGAGTCTACAGTCATGGAATGCCATAATAATTCTCTTTCTGCATACAAATCATTGGCATACACAGCTGTAACATACATTTGAAAACCTCTCGTTAGTAGCAAAATAAGTTGTATGTTGGTAACTACTAATGATAACTGTTAGACTCCAAATATCATTAGAATAGAGTATGAGAATTATATATTTTTCATTATTTCCATTATTATGTACATAGTTCAAGGAATTTTGGAGTTTATCAGTGAAATAAGAAATTTGATGTTGTCCGGCCTTTGATCCGTTTATATCCAAGAAGACTAGACAAATTGGTGTAACAACCCAGATTTTTAATCGTTTGGTTTTGAACATTTAGTTTACTTTAAATGTTGAATATGAAATATTAATTGATTTTTGAATATGAAGATTTTGGTTGAAATTATAGAATGAATTTAAATTTCAAATATAGCTATACATCGTAATACGAAAATGGTGAATAACTGAAATCTGAGTTGAATTTGAATCAAAATGATTTCTAATGTGGATATAAATTCTATTTGAATTAGAATTGAGTTAGTAAGTTTTTAAAATTGGAATTTCAAGCGATTTTGCCAATTTTTGAAATCGTCGATTTAATCGACGCGTTAAAATAGCGATCCAAGGCATAGTCTTGAATTTTGCCAAAATCAGTTCCATTGGATCCGTAATAGTGTATTATTATTGAATTTCAATTTTCATAGCATTTGGATTTACCGTTTGGTCATGCAATTTGAAAAAGCCTAGATATAATTTAACTAAATTTAATATGAATAGTCGATATAAAAAGCTATCTTCCACATACGATCGAATTAGGTCTCAAAACTTGTTCCATTTCATTCGAAATAAGGTTATAACATTGGAAACGCCAAGCGACATGTCTCGATAGGAGTTTGAAATTTAAGGTTATTATAATATGAGATATTTTGAATACAGGTAAATAGGCATAAGGAAGAAGTTGCCAAAAAAATTAGTCTCAGGGACAACATCTTTGTTTTTTAGTTTGAAGGACACTTTTTAGTGTAAACTGAAAATAATAGTTACAACTATCATTCTGTGATTTACACTGGAAAGTATCCTTCAGCCTAAAAACCAAAATTCTTGTCTCTGAAACTAAATTTTTCTCTAACTTTTTCTTTGAGCCCAAAAACCCTATTGAATATAAAACTAAAATAACAAGTCAACATTGTCCATCAACCGACCTATCCTTCTCGAGCTAACCTATATTCTAAAACGCGCCGCCTTATTCGATTCAAAAATCGTGTACGTCTTCTTCCATTTCTAGTTTGAACAAAATTGAAATAAAAAATCATATGAAGGTCATGAGGCGACCTGGGAATGGAATCACGATCGTAAGGTGATGGGGCGACAGTGGAGAGGGCGATGAAGCTGACCAGGGAATTGTGCGCGTTCGATTTCAAATTTGGGGAAATGACGTGGGCGAGCAGTTCGATGAGTGAAGGTGGTGATAACGGCTATCTCTGGTGGATGTGGAGGACGTGGCACACAGAGGAGCACACGTGCGGTGGGGGAAAATGACGGGGGTGAGGCTCGTGGGGACGATGGGTGTCGCATGTTGATTATCGCGAAGGGCATGGGGGAAAGCCTGGCTTCGACGCTTGTGGCAGTTGATGTGATGGTGAGGCTAGTGGATGCTGCTATGGAAGTAGCGATGGCATAGTAGTAAATGCTGGAGGAAGTTTCGTCCATGGGTGGTTGGTTTCAGGCAGAGAAGGCTGTGGAGGAGCAAGGAACGTGAGTTAGTGGAGGGATCGAGTTTGCATTTTCATGAGCTAAAAGTTGATGATTTAGCTAGCTTTGACGTTGATTAGGTAATAAAGGTGATTAATTTATTTATTTAAGTTAATAAAATTTAATTAGAATTGAACTGTTAAAAAATTCGTAAACCTTTTATACAAGGTCTAAAATTAATGTAACGAGTCACGTTGGATTCGCAGCGAAAAATTACTATGCAATGGAATAAATTTGGAATTGGAACGATTTAAAATTTCGAAACATTAAGGTGAGTAAAACTCACTCATTTGGATTGCTAATTTTTAATTTGAAATATTAAAAATCATTTATTGATTGATTGGATGAATTGATAATAATTATTATCATTTGGATGTTATATTATATATATAGTAGTATATATTAGTAGTTGGATATATTTCCTGCCTATTGGAGCGGATGAGAACCTATGCATCCCGCATAATAGCGGATGACCCTATATTACCGCAATATCCCATCTCAAAGCAGGATTGGTATTTTTATATTGTATAACATTTGTGGATGCAGGGAAATAGGTTAAAGGGATCCAACTGGATTCCTCAAATATATTGATTGTTTTTCATATATAGTGATATATGATGTGTATGGATAATCTGTTATAGATTATATTGTGGTTTGAAATTTTTATTGGATACTATAGTAGCACTGGCCTTAATTTTGGTACTTTAAATACCATAAGATATTATTTTTGAATTTGAAGGAATTAAAAGGAGATTTTGGATATAAAAATATTTATATCGAAATTTGAATTATTTAAAGGAAATTGATTTGGATAAAAAATAAAATTTGATTTGGAGTTGTACTCATTTGTGTTTACTATTAAAAAAGTGTTGTATCAATGGCGTCCTCCTCCGTCAAAGCTTCTCACCTCCATAAGTTCTCCCGTCACCATCCCGTCTTTAAACCGGTCCCTCCTCCTCCGTCCATCGCTTTTGTTCCTAATATCTACAAGTCTGCGCCGTACTCTCTGAACCCCTCCCTTTCCCAGTCACCACACCCTCTCAACCACCCAATACCCAACTGCATTGGTGTCCCCAAAAAATCTTACGCGCAAGTGCTCAACTCCTTTACCCCTGTCCTCCCTATCCCCCACAGCTCTCATCGTCGGCAACGTACTCTGCTTACTTTTGCAAACGCTCGATCAACCATAGAATTTCTGAAATCGAAGAGACGTTGTCTCAGGTGCGCTGGCCTGGGACACGTGGCAAAAATCTATAGAGAACCGAAGATTTGCTATCAGTGTGGATTTTTTGGGCATGCACACACGCATTGTTTCGAGAAAGACAATTATTATTTTTCTTCCCAAAAGAATGTCTCTACACCTCCCGCCTCAAATAAATCCAAAAATAATCTTTCCCACATGGACAAATCCCCTGCTCCATCTTTCCTTCCCACGATTCGAGACACTACTCGGAAGCCTACACGTCAAAAGTCGCCTCGTTCTCCCACCCCTCCTACTTCTCATTCCAAAATATTTCCTCCACACTCTGTACTCTCTTCTTCTCAAATTTTCTCCATGGCCAACTCCACTCACTACCTCATCGCAACTATCATCTAAGGCTTCTGGTCCATTGAGTCCCTCCACCTGGCCCTTTCACTAAATTTTAACCACCGCGAATGGCCAATCTAGATCTTCTCTGAAAACGGCTTCATAGTTTGTTGCCCCTCCATCGCCATCCTGGAGCAGGCCCTTTAGAAGAAAACGCTATCAAAGCCTGGTAGCTCGATCCTCCTACAACAATGGTCTGAATTGGAGCCTCAAACTGTTACTCTGGCGCCAGCTGTTTGGGCTCGAGTGCATGGCTTCCCAGAATTCCTCAGAAACAATTCACAGGCAGTAGGGAGTGCTCTTAGCCCTTTAGGTCGGTTTATTGCTTTTGACGACTGCGTTTGGGCCAATTTTGATCATCGATACTTATTTGTCAAAATGCAATTTTACTCGGGAGTAAGTGCTCCTAGTACCTTTGTAGCACGCTTAAACAATGAAGACCACCTCCTCACTGTAGAAAAATGGGAGCATGCCCATCCCACTCGCAGGCCAGAAACCATGTTCCTAGGGGTCGACTACGACAATGACCTAAGGTGTTTGGATGAGCCACCCCTCTTGGATGACTCGGATTTTGCGAGATTCGATGCCATACTTTTTGATCCAGATACTTCCCCCCCGCGTCCTTTTGAAGCACATGCTCATAGCCCTCCTAGGGGGGAGGCTGACCCGCACCGCTGGGAAGACTGGCCTATAGACCAACATGTTGACCCCCCTGCTGACATCGGCCTCCTTGCTCCTCCAAATGTTCAAACATCCCATGCCTTGGTCCAGGCATCCTCTCCACCTCGCCAGCAACAGCGCCCTCGGTCCTCCCTGTTCTCTTCAGCTTCAGTTCGATGGAGTTCCAGGATTAATAGAGCAGCCTCCCTCCCCGGTAGTTTCTATAAAACTGTTATTTTTTCTTCAGCCAATAAAAGACTAAATAAAAAAATGGCACGTTGCATGGGTGTTAATTTAAGTGATAGTCACTACACCGCCATGCAGGCCCTGGAATCGGAGAGACCGTCTCTTTCCCAATGAAAATCATCTCCTGGAATGTACGGGGTTTGGGGGACACATCAAAGAGACAGATGTCAGTCTCACCTTATCCCCTCATAAAGCGGATGTTCTTTTTCTGCAAGAAACTAAATTGTCTGACCCAACACAATCCATAATTAGACACTTGGGGGGGAGGGGGGTCTACCCTCACGGGTTGGGCCCACATCAATGTAGATGGGTCCAAAGGAGGAATTATCACCGCGTGGAATGAAGCTGTCTGGTCCCATTGTCATACTTCAGCTCACCCCTCTGCACTACACGTTACCCTCCTCCACATCCAATCGGGCACAATCTACTTCTTTACAAATATTTACAGGCCTCATAGTACTCTGGAAAGGAATGGGCTTTGGGCTGAATGCCTCTCCTTTGCAGCTTATCTATATGGCCCCTGGATTGTTGGTGGTGACTTCAACACTACCCGCTTCCCTGACGAACGCAACACTGGTCTAAATTCCCTTGACTCAGACTCGTTTAACTCCTTCATAGACAACTGTTCCCTCATTGACCCGCCCATCAATAACCGTCAGTTCACCTGGTCGAATCGTAGAGCCTGTCCCACTCTAGCTAAGCTGGATAGATTCCTCTTCAACCCAGCCTGGGATGACCTCCACCCCCTATCCTCGGTTTCCGGGCTTGCCTCTGCCATTTCAGACCATTGTCCCATTATCTTAGACACTGGCTCCCTCCCCAACTTCAAACGCCCCTTTAGATTCGAGCATCTTTGGCTCCTGGAACCCTCTTTTGATAATTTCATCAAACAGGTCTGGGCCCAGCCCACGCAGATTCAATCGCCCTCGGCCAGAATTGTTTTAAAACTCAGGTCTCTCAGGAAAATCATTAGACCTTGGGCCATATCGGTGTGGGGAACTCCCCGTGCTCGTATCTCAGCAACTCAAGACGAAATCTTAGCCCTTAATATCCTGGAAGAGTCTCGACCGCTGACAGACGCCGAACGGTCCCGCCTGACTACTCTGGAATCCGATCTTGATAGACTTGTTAAACAGGAGGAGATTGGCTGGAAACAGCGCTCTAAAGCCTCGTGGTTGAAAGAGGGAGACAGGAATACCTCTTTCTTTCATCGCCTTGCTAGCGGCTGCCGCAGATCCACCTTAATTCCTGAAATTGTCCATAATAATGTCACCTACACCGAACTCTCAGACCACCTCCGCCTATTCACTAATCACTTCAAAGACATTCTTGGCAAACCATCCCCTGCTCTCCCAGCCATAGACTGGTCCCTCCTTTTCCCAGCCCCCTCCCCCATCTCCATCGATCATCCATTCTCCGAGGAAGAGATTTGGGCCGCTTAAAAGGAATGTCTGACGATAAAGCACCTGGCCCAGATGGCTTTGGGCCACTATTTTTCAAGCACTTCTGGGAAACAATCAAAACTGACATACTTGAATTATGTGCTGAATTTCATTCCGACCCCGCTTCCATCTCCACATTAAACCACGCCAATATTATTCTCCTCCCCAAATCTCCTGGTGCCAACACCCTTTCTTCCTTCCGTCCCATCAGCCTTCTTAACAATGCCTTTAAAATTATCACAAAAGTTCTAACCAATCGCCTTCAATCTGTAATAGCTCCACTGGTCGGAATCGAGCAGTCAGCATTTATTCTTGGCAGAAATATCATGGACTGTGTTGCATCCGCTCAGGAAATCATTTCTTATTGTCATCAGTCATCGACCCTCGGAGTTTTGTTAAAGCTCGACTTTTCTAAAGCTTTCGATTCGGTCAATTAGAATTTCATTATCGACCTCATGAAACATAGAGGCTTTTCCTCTAAATGGTGCACATGGATTTCGCACATTCTTCACACCAGCCTATCTTCCATATCGATCAATGGCGCTTTTGGGGGTCACATCAAGTCATCCCGGGGTCTCAGACAGGGTGATCCCCTCTCCCCTCTTATTTTCGTCTTGGTAGTAGATGTGTTCAACAGAATGATCAAATTAGCCTCAGCCAACTCCTTTTTCTCTGGCATCAAACTCCCGAATTCCTCTTCCTCGGTCTCCAACCTACAGTTTGCAGACGATACATTGCTATTCACATCCCCTCAGATTGAACATTTACACTGCCTAAAAGTGGCCCTTTACTCCTTCGAGCTTATTTCCGGCCTCTCCATCAACTTTAGAAAAAGCTCGGTCATAATGCTGGGCAATTCCAACTACCTAGGACCTTTTGTTTCATCTGTGCTTAACTGTAGCCTCTCCAATTTCCCTCTTACCTACCTTGGAATTCCTCTCCGTCCATCCAAGCTTCTTAGATCGGATTGGACCCCCTTAATATCCAAGATTGAATCTAGGCTCCTTAGTTGGAAAGCTCAATCCCTCTCAGCGGCTGGTCGGCTCGTCTTAGTCAAATCCGTTTTATCAGCAATCCTATCATATTGGATGTCTTTTTATAAACTTCCGTCTTGGGTCATCAACCGTATTGATAAAATCAGAAGCTCTTTTCTCTGGAACGGCAGTGGTTCCAAAAGATTAGTCAGCTGGTATACTGCCTGTCTACCGCTGAATCAGGGGGGTCTTCGTATTACCAATCTCAGTTCGTTTAATACCGCGCTCCTCTCCAAGTGGATCTGGAAAATTCTCTCCCCAGACAACTTCATTTGGAAAGAATGGATCCTTTCGCTTCTTTACGGTTCCAACAGCCACTTAGTCCTCCACCTCCCTCCGAGGTCTAGACCTTCCCCATTTTGGGCTGGTGTGCTTAAATCCCTTCCCCGTGTCAAATCCCTTTTTCATTTTGCTCTTGGAGATGGTAAAAATTGTATTTTTTGGTTAGGTATTTGGCACAACCAGTTTCCCCTTTCTGAATCCCTGCCACACCTCTTCTCTCTTTCTCACTCCCCCTTGACTTCGGTCAGCGACTGTATCCGTCTCGGTCCAGAACTCCTCTGTCCCCCAGCCCTCTTCGAATCTGATGTTTTCTCCAACCTTATCGAAGCTTCAAACCTGCTCCTCTCTCTTCACCTCTCCTCCAGACCAGATCGTGTTATCTGGGCCCTGGCGCCAGATAAAGGTTTCACCGTTGCTTTATGCTGCTCCTATCTCCTTAACCCTGGCCGTCTCTTTACCTTCCCCAGACTCTGGAAATGCCATATTCCCCCCGCATAGCCTTCTTTCAGTGGTGTCTTGCTCATAATAGAATCAACACCAAATCAAGCTCCTCCGGCTTAGATACCAGATCGATCCTTCTTGCGTTTACTGCGGCGTCCACCCAGAAGATATCACTCACCTATTACGAGATTGCGACTTCGCCTTCTCAATCTGGGCAGCGATCTGTGCTCACCTTCTTGGTCGCATCCCTGACCCGCCCACCATTTTTGACCACTGGCAATATAATCCCCCGAATCGTCCTCTAGACATCCTTGTTGCAATTTATTGTTGGTACCTTTGGAAGGAACGCAATGCCCTGGTGTTCAACAAACCGTGCTCCAGATTTGAAGGTGTTTGTCGTCGCATTATTAATCTATTCTCCTCTATTTCAGGTTACAGCCTCTCAGCACCTTTCAGACTCTGCCTTCCACATGGAGACTCCTCCCCTTCTGAATCCATGGGCAGCAGCTCGGCATTTCCGCCCCAGTCCTAGCTAAGTTAGCCATTCACAGGTGCTGGCTCTTATTGAAGTTTCATCTTTTGGCTAGCTGCTTTATCTTTTATGTACAGTTGCTTATGCTACTTGTTGTTGGATATGTACCTTACTTCTCTGTTGCACGGTTTTAATGTTCTTCAACTTGATGGTATCGCCACCGGTCAGGCGTGTTGACCGGCCTACATATACGTATATATATTAAGTAACCAGCTGTGTGGTGCCACGCTACACACCCGTCTTTTCAAAAAACTATTAGTTAAATGTATTAACTAGAGATTTAAAAATAAATTATGTAAAGGATTTTTAATAGTGGACTTTTAAATGATATTTCTGGATTTATAGGAAAGAAGTTGAAATTAATATTTAAAATAGATTTGAAAAATAAATGAGATTTATAAAGGAATGGATTTATAAAACATGATTTTATAAGTGAGATTATTTTATAAACAAGTAATACTCAAAAGGGGTTATAAATTTATAAATGATGTTTTAAATAAAGGAAGATGATATCAGTTGATAAATTGGGGATATAAATGCACAGTGTGAATTTATATCGAATATGTAAATCGGGTTTGGAAAAAATAGAGGATTCTATTTTTGAAATGTGAGAACGGTTAGGAAATTGAAAATGAAATTGATGTGTTACGAATCGAGAGATTTATAAATTGAAATTGGTTATTGGAAATTTTAAAATATATTTTTAACGAGAAGTTAAGTTTTGTTTTAAAACGAAAATTTAATTTATTAAACTATGTAACTTAAAAACTATTTTAGTATTAAAATACTATAGAAAGTGGATTATTCAAATATTTAATATTTACTGAAATGAATTCACATTTTATAATAAATTTTGTAAGCCGACTAGTTTGTTTAAAAGTGAATTGGAAAATTTGTATCATTGTTTATTTAAAAGGGATTTTGATATTTTAAGATAATTACTTAAATTTGTTTGAAAACTTGTTTTATTCTTTAAAATGCTTATTTTATAAATATAGAGTTTTGGAAATAGATTGAAGTTATTTAAATACTCTCGAGATTTGCAAACAGTGTTGATTTAATGGATATGATTTTGGTAAGAGAAATCTTATAATGGAAGTTTGGAACTTAAGGAAATTTCCAAAGTGTTTAAATACAAAAACTTTAAAAATGAATTAGAATTCATAAAAGAAGTTAGAAATGAGTAGTTGGAATTGTAGACAAGTGTAATCGATTTCGGAAATGCTAAAGGAAAATAATTAAAGAATTCCGGACCTTATAGAATCATTTATAAATGAATTAAGGGATGTACAAGTAAATTTTAAAGGATTTTGAGAAATAGGAAATAAATGGAATGTTTTCCTAAGTATTGGGAATAAAAGGGCTTTAGAAAAAAAATAGACTTATAAACATTTCCTAAGTTTTGGACCAGAAGGATTTGAAATATTCTAACCACAAGATTATTATTATGGAAATATTTTCAAAATGTTGAATTATAAATGGAACTCGAAGAAAATATTTCTAAGTATTAAGATGGTTCAAAAATATCTTGTTATGGATATAAGTATTTGAATTTGTTTTCAAATATTGAAATGTTGGAATAAATTTGGATTATATCTTTGTAAAGATACTTGAAATAAATACTTTGGATAATTTATAATATGGGCCTGGTACTGCTTATGTGCGTTATTTGATTGTTAAATAATCGACTATCGAATCTGGCCAAATTTGTTAATCGTTTCGAAGAGACCGGGATCAAATTTAATTATCTGAAAACCACTTCGATCCGATTTATGTGTTATGAATTGGGATATATCGAAGATAATGGAGATGGTGATCTTGAAGGAATTCAGTTTGTTCAGACCCAGAACAACCTTTATGGATGAATGCTATCATTTGCACCGTGATCTGGAAGGCAGTGTTAGCATTCCAAGTACGAATGCTATTAAAAAGGTAAAACGTAGCCTCAAGCCTCATCGACCAGGAGTGACTAAAACATGGGAGATGAGAAGGGCTAAGTGGGTCGCACCCAAGTGGGTATGTTATCACTTTTCTAGATACCCTCGGATATATTATA
Source organism: Allium cepa (assembly GCA_030765085.1). NCBI lineage: Eukaryota > Viridiplantae > Streptophyta > Magnoliopsida > Asparagales > Amaryllidaceae > Allium > Allium cepa. The sequence goes on from CM060934.1 coordinate 290,620,927, forward strand.
TTATAATTATGGATATAGTTGTGCATGTAAAAAAGAGCGCTCTATTCAGGTGGGAACACCCGAGGTGATAACATTTTTGGTACTATCCAATAAGGGGTAGTCCGGTCCTGTGTTGACAGGATCGTTAGGTACGATCTCGGTACATTTTTATAGAGGTGGACTATGGAGGGTGGTACCCCAGTAGCCTAGTCATTGTATGTAATCCAATATTCACTAGGAGCCTTTACGGTTTTGATTATAGAGCCTAGTATGCTTGAATTTAATTAATGTAACAATTTCGGCTACTTTAATAAGTATTTGTACTTAGACTCTATTATAATATCATAGGATTTTCTATAAAAGTGTTTTGGTTATCATAAGGTAAAAACCCATTGTTTTTATGTGTGGCGTGGTCTTACGAGATACCTTTGATTTCAAGGGATTTTGATTAGAGTAATAATTCAAATTGATTGTGTTCACTCAAGTTGGTTGTCCAGACTGATTCGGGTGTTATTTTATTATAATGCTCGGGTCGGACCGAGTATTATAGATTCAGGTTTGTATTATGAAGCTTAGGAGACGAGCTAGAGGATTTCAGGTGTATATCACGTATTTGATTATATTTCGCTGTGTGTAGACTGTATAGTCAGCACTGGTGAGGACAAGTTATAATAACTATCTATATCGACTGCTTGATTGTTGTACTTTGATGATTGTATGAATATTAATTGCTACAGTTTCTTTTTGTATAAAGATCAGTTAGTATATATTAAATTTTGTTCCACTGCGATTTTGAGATTCTGTATTGTTGTTTCTGTTTTTCTACTATCCTTTTCTTCTTCACTCCTAATGATCCGGTATTTCCAGCACTTGAATGTTTGACATGTTATGCAGTGAACATATTGATGTCGATTTTCAAAGGTTGAAAATTCCAGTTCACTACATTTGGTATCAGAGCTGAAAGTTAAGCGAGAACCATGGCTTCGGTGGGGATTGCTTATTAGAGATAGGGTCAGTAGTACCTTACAATGATTCTGAATGTATTATAGATATGAGCGCATATTTTTTAGTGAATATAAAGTATTTTATATTATGTTGATTTATATGTTGAGTGGCTTGTAAATTCTGGTCGAATAGTGGATACCACTAAATCGATAGGGGCGTCTAAACACTTGAGCACGGTAAACCGACACAGTATTGTTTTGAAGCGGGTAAATGAAATAATTTTACCCAACTATATTTTGATATTGAATAAATAATTTTCAAAAATTATTATAGTATAATTGTTTTGTTTGGTTGTTATTGTTATAATCCGAACCAGATTATAAAATTTGAAATGGTTATATAAAACCAAATAGAGGTTGTATAGGAATGATTTATGCAAATGAATTATAAATAGAAATGGATTCAAACCAGAATTTGGAAATTTAAAATCCCGAAAGCTTTGAGAAATGTTTTAAATGGATTTGAACTAAGTATTTTGAGAATTTTGAAATCTCGAAAGTTTTGGAAATGTTTTCCGAAGTGGTTGAAAAGAATAATAGAGTATTATTTTGGAGATATATTTGAATAGAAAAGGTTTTAAATAGATTTTGGAAGTGATAAAGCACTGAACCCACTTCAATAGCTGGTAAACAATGCTCATGATGACTGTGCATCATCATAAATATTCGTTTTCGAGTTTCTAAGTGATGGATTGCTGCCGTAGTAATTTGATCTGGAGATTTTTGTTGAAAAAAATGTTGTTTTTGAAATTCCAAAGGAGTTTATTTTGGATACAACCAAGTTAAGTTTAAAATTCCAAGGAAATGGTTTGTTAACATAAGGAGTTATATATATATTATTCAAAATGATTTGAAATAAAAGCGAGTGCTTAAATTCTAGAATTTCCATTTAAAAGATTAGTGAAACCGAAAGAAGATAAGTTTTTGAACTTATAACCTGGAAATGTGAATTCCGATATGAAATTAAAAATTTAACTTAAGCTAATTAAATGGATTGAGCTAGTAAATGGATGGAATGAATTAATATTTAACTTAAGCTAAGTTAAATAAAATTGGATTGGATTTGAAACCATATCGAATTGAATTGAATATAAAATTTATGTTGTAAAATGATTATGGAACTATAAGTTATAAATTTTGAATGGAATAAACTCGAATATCGAATTTATGAAATTATGAGTAATAAGTGGTACAACTTATTAAATTGAGAAATGGAATGAATAAACAAAATGAAATTGAATTGATATTTTGGTAAAGAAATGGAAATCCAACTTGGATTAGAAAATAAAGTTGGACTCAAGTCAATCTAATTGAAGTGATTCTTGAAATAAAAATAAGATGTTGAATTATAAAATGGAACTTAACTAACTAGATAAATTAATTAGTTAATTAAATATAGAAATGGAACTTAACTTTGTTAAGTAAAATGGATTGTGGATTGAAATTGAAATTTAATATGGAACTTGAGTTATAAATGAAATTCGACTTAAATATAAGCAAACTAAATATATTTTAAAATATTGTCAAATAAAATAGAAATGGATCGGAATCATAGTGACTTAATTATAAATAAATTCAATTGAAGTATAAGTAACTTGAATATGGTTGGGAATATTGTTGATAAGAATGAAATTCAGCTTACGTGAATAGTTTATGAAATGTTTCAAAAATAAACTGACATGGATTGGATTGTCGTTGAATATAAAATTGAGTGAGTAAGATTTTGGTAAATAAATCGAACGTGAATCCATCAAAAATGGATAAATTGATTTGGAAGCAAATTAAATATGGCTAATAAATTGAAATGGGTATTTTATTAGATGAATATCATGAACTTGCATGAAAATTTTTGTCGTTTGACCAGACGGAAGTAAATGAAATTATGCAAAATATACGATAAGTGAATATGTTGTTTGAAATCCATTTATAATGGATATGGATATGAATTGGATGCAAACTAATTGTGTGAATTATTCGAATTGAATGAAATAGTAGATAAATTGATCGAAGGTCATTGAATCAATGTTGGAACCTGGTAATTGTTTATAAATACATGTATAACATGTTTTGTTTATGCAAATGGCGTGTTTAGCTAGTTAAATAAATGAAATGTTATTAAATTTCATGTTTTTGGTACTTATGAGTTTTATTTGAGTAACTACAGGTACAAGAAGGCTATTGGACTAGATTTGTGCTGCGAAATTTCATATAAATTAAGCGAACTTGCTTAATAACGCTAAAATAAGGTACACTTATGCATTAAAAGCAAAAATGAAATAAATATTGATATATATTATGTTTTCGACTGTGTGGGTCGATGATATCATTTTTATTATATTTGTCATATTGCAAAAGGTTCTTCGTACAAGGGAGACTCTGCGAAAACTTTTTGGAAATTTAGGGTGATAGAAAAATTTTGAATTTTTTTATCAACAATAAATCAATTTCGAATTATAATTGGGATAAAGGGTTTTAGTTTAGAAATGGAAAATTAATTATTTTGGTTGAAATTAAAAGATTTGGAAAAGTGAAATATCGAGTTTTAACTAAGTGGATCTTGGAAAGCAATAGGTTTGGAGCATTTTTCCTATCTTGGCAATTTAGGGGATGAAATTCTTTTAAGAGGAGAGGTATGCACCGACCCATATCTTTAATCTTTTGGTTTTGAACATTTAATTTATTTTAAATGTTGAATTTGAAATATTAATTGATTTTTAAATATAAATATTTTGGTTGAAATTATAGAATGAATTTAAATTTCAAATATAGCGATATATCGTAACACAGAAATGGTTGAAATTATAGAATGAATTTGAAAAGTGACTGCTTATGTGTGTTATTTGATAGTTAATTAACCGACAATCAAATCTGGCGAAATTCGTTAATCGTTTCGAGGAGATCAGGATCGGAATTAATTATTCGAAAATCACTTCGATCTGATTTGTGCATTACGAATTAGTATATATTGAAGATAATGAAGATGGTGATCTTGAAGGAGATTCGGTTTGTTCAAACCCAAAACAACTTATATGGATGAATGCTGTCATTTACATCATGGTATGGAAGGCATTGTTAGCATTCTAAGTATAAATGCTATTAAAAAGGTAAAACACAGCCTCAAGTCTCATCAACTAGGAATGACTAAAACAGGGGAGATGTAGCAGTGCTAAGTGGGTCGCACCCAAGTAGGGTATGTTATCACTTTTCTAGATACCCTCGGATATATTATACTGTAATTATGGATATGGTAGTGCATGTAAAATAGAGTGCTCTGTTAGAGTGGGAACACCTGGGGTGATAACGTATTCGGTACTATCCAGCAAGGGGTAGGCTGGTCCTGTGTTGGTAGGATCGCTAGGTACGATCTCGGTATATTTTTCTAGAAGTGTACTATGGCGGGCGGTACCCCGGTAGCCCAGTCATTGTATAGAATCCAATATTCACTAGGAGCCTGTACGGTTTTGACTGTAGAGCCTAGTATACAGGAATTTAATTAACGTAACAATTTCGGTTATTTTAATAAGTATTTGTACTTAGACTCTATTATAATATCATAGGACTTTCTATAAAAGCTTTTTTGTTATCGTAAGGTAAAAACCAGTCGTTTTTATGTGTGGCGTGGTCTTATGAGTTACCTTTGATTTCAAAGGATTTAGATAACAGTAATAATTCAAATTGAGTGTGTTCTCTCACGCTGTTTTTCCAGACTGACTCGGGTGTTATTTTATTAAAATGCTCGGGTCAGATCGAGTATTACAGATTCAGGTTAGGATGCTATGGAGCTCAGGGGATGAGCTGGAGGATTTTAGGCGTATATCACGTATTTGATTATATTCTGGTGTGTGTGTAGACTGTATAGTCAGCACTGGCGAGGATAAGTTATAATAGCTGTCCATATTGACTGATTGATTGTTGTGCTCTGATGATTATATGAATATTAATTGTTACAGTTTCTTTTTGTATAAAGATCAGTTGTATATATTATATATTTTTTCTTCCATGATTGTGAGATTCTATATTGTTGTTTAAGTGTTTCTTCTATCTTTTTCTTCTTCACCCCTAATTATCTGGTATTTCCAGCACTTGAATATTCGGCATGTTATGCAGTGAACGTATTGATGTCGATTTTCGAAGGTCGAAGGTTCGCTTCAGTTAGAGTCGATGATAGACAAGGAATGTAGTTCAAAGAGGTGATCACAGAGTCCAGAGATCAAGCACAGAGGATATATGAGGTAATAAGAAAGCGAAGATAAGAGATAGAATCTACAGAACATTCTAAGTGTGGAATAGCGCTTCTCGTTGGCAGGGACCGGATCAAATCACTATGGCTTTGAACAACTTGGAACAACAGTTCAACTCAAAAGGAATTGATTAATATTTCTTAAAACCTTGAAGCAACAATGCAAACAACTTTGGAAACATGAAGCTAGCATAGAGAGGGACCCACATGACCAATCGTAGCTCGCCACATGTCCCTAAAGACCGACCGGCCTCAGCCGCTAGATATTGGGAATTAGGCCATGATATTTTTTGAGCGATCCCGTCTACATTTAAAGATTCTGTCAGCAAATCAGAATGAAATCGGTAATCTACGCCTATAAATACAAGGTTCATAGCTTATTCATGGGATCTTTATGTTGTTATTTTTTGTACTCCATTGTAATTGCGGATTCCGATCTGATCCCTCTTGTACTAAGAAGTTCAAGTGATTAATACAACTATCTCTTTAAAGTGGACGTAGGCACTCAATGTTAAATAACTATAAATCTGCTTATTATTCCTTTTTACTTGTTTTTCACTAGTTTCCTCTGTTTCAATTCTAATTTTTTTTATTTACTTCTAGACATATAATTTATTGGGTGTTTGTGCCAACTTTTAGTGCAAACATTTTGGTGCTTTAACTTATAAACGAATTCTCAACCTAACTGGATCTCGCCATCTACTGGTGGATTCCTGTATCCGTAAGTTAGATTCAGATTTCTACCTAAAAGTTTTTGTTCTACTTAGATTTGAAGAAGATCTAGAAGGAAGCTATCCGCAATGGCCAGAGGAAAGTTGTAGACCGGCGGCTGTCGATGCCTAGAATCCGACTAAATACATTACCAAAGCTGATTTTCAAGTCCTAATAAAGGAACTGATGGATAGTCGTTAGCAGCTCAATCATAAAATCCAAGCTAACATCGACCTGATTACCCAGTTGAAAGACTAATGTGGAAAGACTAGGAGGGAGCCTACTCCATATTCAAGATCAAAAAATTCTTCCTCATTTGACGACTATCACCGAAGCAAATGCTGCAAAACGGATGCATATGCAATTGGAGCATTAGGACAAGATCAAGTGATCGACCAAGGTCGATTGGCACCGATCGATGCCGAACCCCCAAAGGGATCGATAATAAACCCTCTAATCAAGGGGGTGATCAACTGTAAGTGAAGGATCTTACTCTAGTGGTGCCGCGATCAATTAAAGTGCTAGAGCTCAGGTGAACATGGTTGAACCGCAATTGAGAGATGGCGATAAAATTGCTACTCAGAAAATGAATCAAGAGCAAGAGGAGCTGTAACAACCCAAAATTTAAGTTATAATAATTAATTAACGAATTAATTAAATAATAAACTAATTTTGTGAAATTATCAGAATCGAGCTACGGGAGTTGCACCATTGTATCCATGGCGATTTTCTGATCAATTTCCATATATAGTTTGTTAAAATCCGAGTTAATATAAAGAAGATACGAATTAAACAAGAATTGAATTAAAAAGAAGAAGGAAAAAAATAAGGGTTGGGTCGACCCAAACTAAGGCCAGGTACACACTGGGGTTGACCTCCATAGGCCTTAGGTCGACCTGCATGTCGACCCTCACAGAAGCAAGGTCGACCCGCTTAATTCTTTGGACGTAGTTTGTTCGTACACGTCATTTTGCAATTTCTTCCAATCTTGTGCGTCCGTGCTTCCATCCGATGGTTCCCAACGAGCCTATGTCATGGTTGCACCAGATTTAATCTTCAAATCCACTGGCCTGGGATCCCTAAGTGACACTATAAATAAGACCCTAGACCTAGTTGTTTACCTTATTCGGATTTTCTCCCAATTTGATACATTGCCTAAGGCTGGACCCTAAAAAGAAATTTTTTTCTTGGGTGGGGATCTTTCTAAATAAAATATTTTACACCCCAGATGTGGATCCAGGAAGGCCAAAGAAAAGAGCTAAGGACCATAGGTAAGTGTTTAGTAATTATTTTATATTTTTAAGTAATTTAAAATAATTGGGTTCTCGATAGTTGTAGTTTTTCTGCAATTTTGAGACTATAAGTTATTTACAGCTAGTTTATAGTTCTTTTCAATCTATCTTATTTAGTTATTTTTATTCAGCTATTTGTTCAGTTATTTATAGTTATTTGTTGTTATTTGCATCTGTTTACATCTGTTTTACATTAGAATTTAGCCTGTAAATTTCAATTTCTTTTTTATTCCTTTTTTCCGAATAAAATATAAAAATATTAAAAAGGAGAATAATTCACAAATATGGATTAAAATAGAAAACATTAAGTTTATAGAAATTAGATGTAAAATAAGAAAACTTTCATAAAAAGAAGATAGACTAAAATAGGCAAAGTTGAGACATTTGCAAGCATGTTTAAAACCAGTGGTTATAATTAAAAAGATAGAATAAAAGAGTAATGGTTATAACATAGGTTATAATTAAGCAGAAAGAACAGAAAAAGCTTATTTTTAAACTTTGACTAAGTTAATAAGCAAATTATAACATAGGTTATAATTTGAAATAACAGAAAAGACTTATTTTAAGACTTATAATTAAGTTAATAAGCAAATATAGCAAAGATAACAGAAAAGGCTTATTTTGAAGACTTAGATTAAGTTCATAAGTAATAGAGTAGAAATAACAGAAGAGGCTTATTTTAAGAACTTACACTAAGTTAATAAGCAAATATAAAAGCCAGGCCTGTACCAACAGCATTCCCTTTTAGTCTAGGACCGATGGTCTCACAATAGATTAGGTGAGGCTGGACGGGACCCTTTCAGACTAGGACTCATGGTCTCATAATAGTTAGGTGAGGCTGGGACATAGGGTAAAAAAGTGGCCAATAGATAGAAGCTCAAATTGGGGGATTTGGGTAAAGAACGCAACTAGATTTTGTTTGTTTGGACCCGTACTAACAGCATTCCCTTTCAGACTAGTACTGATGGCCTCACAAAACACTTAGGTGAGGCTGGAAAGGACCATTTCAGGCTAAGACTGATGGTCTCACAACAGATTAGGCGAGGCTAGGCATGCCTATGATGATAGGGTGAGTAAGAGGCCACAAAAGGGGGGGCGATAGTGAGTGTGTACCAATGGTAACTGAGCATGCGACATCGATTAGGGTTGTAACTCGCTACTGCGTTCCAAGCACTAAACAAGTGTCTTTTGTTGTGGAACCCACAGGATGGGACTAGCTCACAGTGGAACAACAAAGATAGAAGGCCGATCAATGGGTAGTATTAGGATTCAGCCTAATTAAATAGGATTAGGATTTCAGCCTAATCACAACAATCTATGACAAGCTCAAACAATCAAAATCAAAGCAAACGGTTAAACAATATTTATCCCAGTTTTGTTATTTCCTTTTTATACTAGAACTGTTGCTATGTCTATTTTCTTTATCTTGCTTAAAATTACCAGTACTTACTTTCACTCACCAGACTTATAGTCTGACCCACTCCTCTGTTTCTCCTTTTCCCCTATAGGCCAGTAGAGGCAAAGTTAGTTGACTCAAATTTCTTAGAGATACATTCTAGAAGTTCTTCATGTATTCTTCTTCTTTTCAGTTTTATTTTCATTTGGTTTTTGATGTAATGGTACTTATGAGAGGGATGATTATTTTATTCTACTCTGATTTTATGAGACTGAGATGTATTTTCATAAGACGTGTATTTGGTATTTGAGACATGTGATGTTTTTCAGACTTATTTATGAAATTTTATTTTGAATAATGAGTTACCATTAAATGTTTACGTTGTTTATATTTATTTGTCTTATGAATCTTATTATCTGTGATGCTTTAGCTATACCTATAACACACCATATCTTTTAGTGTGCCATTTTTGGGTATACTAAGGGGTGTGGGGTGTGTTAGGAGCCAAGAAAATGTGGCACTGCCCGAAGACATGGATCGGGTCATTCATATGCGGTGGAACATGACTACCGTTTGGCACCGACTTTCCAAACACCAAACTAAACAACTATAGTGAGATAGCTAGTGAAAGAAAGCCAAGGGTTCACTAACGATGATTGGGGACTCTCTAGAGTCATGCTCCATTCACCGACAACATTCTACATACAAAATATTCAAGGAGGTTCCATATGCATACGATGCCTGCTTATGTGGGAAAAACAGACCCCAGGAAGCATCTCTTGAAGATGAATGGCACATGGACTCCGCCTAAGCTACTGATGTTGTCAAGTGTAGGTGTTTTCCTTTTTTTCTGGAAGATTTTGCGACCATGTAGTTCTCCAAGCTATCACCGCGGTTAATCTCTTTATTTGATGGGTTAGCAAAGAAGTTCCTGGAGCAGTTCTACATGCATACAACTTGCCCCAAGGATGTAATAACACTATCCATCTTTGTCCAGGCTTAGAAGGAGTCATTGAAAGATTTTATGGAAGGTTTAATAATGCTATTAAAAATTCAATAATTTGAATAATGATGCAATACTCATGGCACTGATTAAGTTGGTCAACCCCGATTCCGAGTTTGGCGATTGGTTAGCAGGAAAGCCTCCTTCTACATTGGATCGTTTCTTTGCAATAGCGGGTCAGTTTTAGAGAAAGGACGAAGCAAAGCGAATCGGGAAGAGAGATGTTGCAGGCCCAAGTGCCAAGGGAGTACAAAGTAATGTAGCATTAAAGCAGTCCAATGATAGCTGCAAGAAAGTTCAAACAATGTTTAGAACAAATTGAATAAGAAAAAGAAAGGCAGTGATAGAAAGCACCACCGAAGATGGGATTCCCGAAGGGGGAAGTCAAGGATCCTATCGTTTGATGCATATACTCCATTGAATAAAAGCTAGAGAATGCTTATTTATCGACTTTTAACACTATATAGTATAGGAAACACCTTCAAAGGAACCAACGGAGAAGCAGAGACAATCTAGAAAGTAATATAGATTTTATGAAAGTTACAGACATACCACAGAAAAGTGTCGCCACCTTCATGATGTCACCAAGAAGTTAATTCGAGAAAGAAAGTTGCAACAGTTTGTTAAAGCATTATAGGATGTTATGCAGCGGACATCCGACCCTAATCGATGAGAAGCTCCACCCAATGCATAGGAACCTCAGTGGAGAGTAGGGAGATTTGTTATTAGTACCATTGTCGGAGGACCATATTCGCCCGATAAAAGCTAGAATGAGATGGAGCGTTACGTGAACGCTATCAGACTTATTGACATTGAATGTTACTTGAACACAGAGGATAATGCTCCAAAAAAGTAGCGGCGAACTATGACAGATGATTTCATGTTTCGGAGTAGCAATAACAAGGTAGAGGCCCCTATGATCGATCCAATGTTGACCTCGGCCATGATTGATCCCACCTTGGTGAGAAAGATTTTGATTTATTATGGAAGTTCTATGAACATCATTTCAAAAGGACATACGGCTAGATGTTACTACAAGCCAAAGATCTGAAATCATGCAAAGCCCTTATTCATGGCTTTAACGATATTGCAACTGAAGTAGTAGGCTATGTCGAGCTACCTATGTAGTTTGGAGACGGTAGCCGAAGGAGAGTGTGGGTGCTGCCATTTGTTGTGATGGATGTGAACTCTCTATACAATGCTTTTCTGGGCCGACCGACCCTTGATGAATTCAGGGCAGCAATCACACCTTGGTGTTTGACCCTCAAATTCTCGATAGAGAATGGCATGAGAATTATCCATGGAGATCAGGCGACTAGATGTGCCAGTTATGTGGCCGAGTTGAGAGACGCTTAGCGCATGGAGAAAGAAAAGGATGCAGAGAAGCCTATCTGCATCAAAACCCATGAAGTGTAGAAATCAACATCCCGACCTTCGCTCGAGCACCGCATCATTTCTATAAAGATATAGATCTAGAGATGAAGAGGAGGAGCCTAGAGAAACCAAGGCTTCACCTATTAAGCTGACGATTGACATCACGATCAGCCATGACAACCCATCACTGGTCCTGAAGATTGAATCACAACTCAGAGTAATGGTGATAAAGGAATTAGTTGGCTTTCTCCGAGTGAATCTTGATATGTTCGCTTCGACTCATTCTGACATATGTGGGATCTCACTGACCATCATGAGCCATGCATTGAATATCGACTAGAGGCATGTCCCAGTGAAGTAAAAGCGACATGGCATGGATCCAGAGACATCTATTACCCTTAAAGAGGAGGTGGACAAACTCAAGAACAATGGGTTTATCTACGATGCCTCTAACCAAAATGGGTATCTAATCCAGTTCTTGTGAGAAAATCTTATAGAAAGCGGTTGACATGCATCAATTACTCGGACCCGAATAAGGCATGTCTGAAAGATAGCTTTCCACTTTCAAGGATCAACTGGCTGGTAGACTTAACTGCTATACATGTACTGCTTTCTTCCATGGATGCATCTCCGGATATAATTCTAAGGCACGTCCCAGACTAGGAACACACCAGCTTCATTATCGACCTGGGATTATACTGCTATGTTGTGATGCCTTTTGGACTAAAGAATGCTGGAGCTGCTTACCAGAGATTGGTCAACCTGATGTTCAAAAAATACATGAGGTGATTGATGGAAGTATATGTGGATGATATGCACATAAAGTGACAAAGATCAAACAATCACATCGACGATTTGGTAGAGATATTCAGTATTCTCCAAAAATATAAAATGAAACTTAATCCTTTAAAATGGTCTTTCGGCATTGTGTTAGGAAAATTCTTGGGTTTCATTGTCAACTCTTGAAGCCAATCCCGAGAAGATTGAGGTGATAAGGACATCTAAGTGCCGAAGACAATCAAGCAGGTGCAAAGTCTAAATTGGATGGTCGCCACCTTAAGCCGGTTCATCTTCAGAGCCACCGACAAGTTTATTCCTTTCTTTGGCTTAATCAGGAGAGGAAAGAGAAACTTTGAATGGATGAAGGATTGTATTGATGCATTTTAAGCTTTGGTACATCACTTAGAGAGACCCCCATCTTGTCCACGCCTCTGGATCATGAAGACTTGTACATCTATTTAGTGGTGTCGGAACAATCCATAAGGGCTGCACTACTGCATAAAGATAATCGAGTCTATAGGCTAGTATACTATGTTAGCAAGCGATTGTCATGTGCTAAAAGAAACTATCCAAACCTAGAAAATCTTGTGTACTTCCTGTTGATTGCGTCAAGAAAATTCCGCCCTTACTTTCAGGCTTATCCTATCAATGTCTTCATCAACCAACCGTTACAACAGGTCCTACAGCAACCTAAGATGTCTGCAAGGTTTGTTAAATGGAACATCAAATTGAGCCAATTCAATATCACTTATCTCCCTCGATGAGACATCTAGGGAAAAACACTGGCAGATTTCATAGCCAAATTCACTGCACAAGATGACCCTCCAAAGAGTAGTGTAGAGCCTACCATCCAATGGAAGATGTATGTGGATGAAACATCCAACAATGGATGTTCCAGTGCTAGAGTCATACCGGTAACTCCGAAGGAATGCTTGATCTACTATGCCTTGAAACTTGACTTCCATGCAATGAATAACGAAGCTGAATATGAAGCTGTGATCGCTGGGCTTAAACTAGATAGAGAGCCGGGGGTAAAAGCTTTGCAAATTTTTCATGATTCCCAATTAGTAGTAAACCAAGTCAAGAAGGAATAGCAAACCAAAGGATCATGACTTGCTCCTTACCTCAACCGGGTCCAAGAGTTGCTAACTGATTTCGAGCATTATACCATTACATACATCCCCGAGAATGGAATGAGAAAATCGACTGACTGGCCAAGCCAGCCAGTTCCGAAAATGCGCAACAAATAGGCTTAGTCCCAATTGAAATACTCAATGCTCCGAGCATTGACTAGATGGAGATCAATTGGTTCTTGAAAAAGGAGTCTGCGAGAGTCCAATTAAAGATTATTTGCAAAGGGGAATCCTTCCCGAACAAAGGAATGAAAAATGACAGATCCATTGTAACAACCCGCATATTTATCGATTGTATATTTAAATATTTCATCGTTCGTCGGGTTTTAGTCCGAAAATCTACTTCTAGCAAACAGTCGAATTTCGGACTCGAGACCCCTTCCATTGAGTTCAAAATGCCGTTTGCAACCTTTTTTAGTATAAGCTTCGATATGTTTGGAGTAAGTTGATTTTTGCTACTTTTTCACTTAGGGCTTTGGTTTGGGCTGAACCCTCTTACTAACTCAGTTCCAACCCCTTCTCCTCTTCATTACTTCATTCCTCATTTCCTAACACTTCAAGTAAAGCAAAAATAGGGGAAGGAAGAGGAAATTAAAACTCCAAGCCCTAGTCTTCATTAGCAAATCCAACTTCTTGCTCCAAATTCAAGAGAACCCATTGGTAAGCATCCTCTTCATCTTCTCCAACTCTTTCTCCATTCCATTTCAGAAATTCCTAAACCTAACATAGGAAATATTTTACTTGTAAGCTTAGATTGAAGCTTCTTGAGTTGTTATTGAAGAGGAATTGATCTTCGCTTGGTTTAAAAGCTTCTCCTTCATTGATTTGGGTTCAAAGGTGAGATTTTTATCTCACATCTTTGTCTATAATTATCTTCGATTGTTAGGTATGAATTCCTAACACTTATTCTTGTGCAATTGATTTTGGTTTGGATTGATTTGGTGTATATTCCAATTTTTGATGTTTTGAAATCCAAATCTATGAAAATCCTTTTATGGATATTTGGACATTGATATTTGAGGCATATCGAAGAGCCGTTAAGGCTGGGTTGTCGCTCGACGTAAATCCTTAGTCGTCGTTGCTCGTTCGATCGCTTCCGGTATTCGTTTGGCCATTTTTGGCCTAGGTTCAGGGAATGCCCTGAACCCAGGTTTCAGACGTCTGAAACGTAAGATTCAGACGTCTGAATATTATACTGGGAATTTTTGTTCCCCAGTATTCAGACGTCTGAATCCTTGATTTCAGACGTCTGAATCTGCACTCTTTTGCCTATTAACCTATTTGCTTGAAAATTCCAACTTTGATCGATTTATGTTGATTTCGATTTGTTGATTATCATTTCTTATGGACTTGATGACTTTTCTTTTTGATTTTTGGGAATATCCATTTTGATGGATTCAGTATCGATTTCTTTGGATTTTATTCACGTCTTTGAATGTGAATTTTTGATGATTGATCGTTTCTACAATCATTTCTAGATTTGTCACTTTAAAAATATAAAGGTTTTCTATACTAGTAGTAAATATCAAAACTCTTTCTTCAAATGATTTCAACACTATTTTATAACAAAGCTCGTTTTCTCAAACCGATTTCCAATCTATTAGTATATACAAACCTTTACCTCATTCGTATGAGAAATCTAATTAAACGACTTAGTATAACAAGTGGTACGAAACGCTTGCGTTTGCTTCGTCGGTTGATTCTTGGACTTGTTCGATTGAAACTTTTGTGACAATTTTCTAGTGGAAATCTACAATTTGTTCGTAAATATTTAAGTTAAGCTAGTGGTTATGGGACATGAAGCTATGCTCATATATTTACTAGCTTAGTGTAATTTACACTTATCGATCAATGATGATCATTTTATGATTTAGACTAGCAATGTGCGATGTCTCTTTGTCCACGTGGAGGACTGTACCTCATTTTTATTGAGCTTCGGCTCACCAGGAGGAGCTTCGGCTCAAAGTCCGCAATGGGGGACTATACCCTGTCAGGAGGAGTTTCGGCTCACCAGGAGGAGCTACGGCTCAAAGTCCGCAATGGGGGACTATACCCTGTCAGGAGGAGTTTCGGCTCACCAGGAGGAGCTTCGGCTCAAAGTCCACAATGGGGGACTATACCCTTTCAGGAGGAGTTTCGGCTCACCAGGAGGAGCTTCGGCTCAAAGTCCGCAATGGGGGACTATACCCTGTCAGGAGGAGCTTCGGCTCACCAGGAGGAGCTTCGGCTCAATGTCCGCAATGGGGGACTATACCCTGTCAGGAGGAGTTTTGACTCACCAGGAGGAGCTTCGGCTCAATGTCCGCAATGGAGGACTATACCCTGTCTGGAGGAGCTCCGGCTCATTTTTATGGGATTGGCCATCCTTTTCTTGTGATTTCTGGATTTCTAATTATTGATTTCTGGAATTTAAGTTTCACCAACTTTTACGATTGGCATTGATATGTATGTCATTTATTGTGGTCTGGTGAATTAAATAAAGAATATGACATTCTTTTTATGCTATGAGATTCGTGAGATATTTGTATGATTTTCCTTTGTTGATTTTCTAATGTATACTTGTCGAGGTATGACATTTTTGGTTATCATACGTTTTTATTGCATCTCTTCTTATATCTCATTTTATCTGATAAAAATAGCTAGACTGATCCGTTTATTATTTTCTTCTTAAATAATACTCGGGTCAGACTGAGATATTTCAGGTGCTTCCTTATGACTTCCTATCTGGAACCATCTTCTGACTTTTGCTTATCTACTTTGGTTTAGTAGTTTTTGGTTGTATACATTTGAGATTTAGACTCCTTAATGTATACATATTCTTTTGTCTTGCACTTGTATCTATTCTTTTGTGATATTTTGGATCTTGTTAGACCACTACTCTGATATACACTTATATGTGTAATATTCATATCTATTTCCGCCTTTGTGATATGAATTGCCTGTGAATGATTTATGTTATGTTTACTTCTATTTGTTTTCGAAGATTATATATAGCCACTGTGTAGTAGCTTTGAGTTTGTGTCGGTATGTCGGATTTCCACTTGAGATGAAATGCATGTTATATTTTATCTGGCATATCGGTGCTCGCACAAAGCAATTACACGGATGGTCGCTCCTCAACAGCCTTATTCTCCGTGCTAGTTGACGGCATTACCCCGTAGTGCCCTTGGCTAGTGTAGGTATAGAGGTGGGGCGTCACATCCTTCGTAAAGCGTCACGATACATCCTTCAAGAAGGAGTCATGTACATGAAGAGTTTCTATGTCCACCTGCTTCGGTGTATCGCTAATGATGAAATCAAGTGAGTATTAATAGAACTCCATGAAGGAGAATGTGGCGATCACATCGAAGGGCAAGCGATGGCGAAGAAGATACTCCACTATGGTTATTTCTGAAAAAATGTCTATCGAGACGCAACTACTTATGCTATATAATGCGATGGGTGCAAGATGTTTACACAAACTCCGAGGGCCCCACTGACAAAAATCGCTTAGATGGTCGGTCCATAGCCATTTTCTACTTGGGGTATTGACATTATCCGCTCCTTGCCTATTTCCAAAGGTGGTGCAAAATACGCCATTGTGCCAATTGATTACTTCACTAAATGGGCTGAAGCCGAGCCTTTGGCTGCCAAAATCTCTACGAAGAAAGTAATCAATTTTTTTGTTTGAAACATCATCTATTGTTTTGGTCTCCCTCGAACAATCATAATTGACAACGGGAGCCAATTCGATAGTGCTGAGTTCAAGGACTTCTGTCGCTGACATCATATCAAGAAAAGATTTGCGGTGGTTGCTCACCCTCAAGCTAATGGATCAATTGAAGATGTCAAAAAAATCGTAAAGTCCATTCTAAAGAAGCGTTTGGAAAATTCTAGAGGCAAGTGGGTTGATGAACTTCTGTCAGCACTATGGGTATACAAAACCACCTATAAGTCCATAACTAGTCATACTTTATTCGCCCTTGCATACGGCTTTGAAGCTGTGATCCCTATGGAAATTGAAGTCCTTTCTCATCGAATGACTTATTATGACCCCAGAACTAATAGAGATCCCCTTTTAGAATCTCTAGATGTGGTCGACGAGAAGCGTGAAGAAGCTGACTCAAGGGTGACTGCACATCAAAACCGAATCGATCGTTACTACAATGTTATAGTTCAGCCTAGGACATTTGAAATTGGCGATTTTGTCTTGAAATGGATCTTTCCTAGCTGCATAAACATAGGTCCGAGATGGGAATGAGCGTAGGTCATCAATCATAAGCTTGGAGATGGAACTTTCAAGCTAGCGACTGTCGATGTCATCATACTTCCTAGAGCATGAAATAGCGTGCATTTACATTGCCATTTCACTTAGTTTTGTTTCATTCTATTGCATTTCATTTAGAATCTTCTTTTGTAGTTGAATTCAAACCCATGTAATAAGACAAATTCTTTCCCTTCTTTTTCAGTTTGCAATAAAATCTGAAGTCCCTTCCAAATCAGTAATTGTTCATGTATAATGTAATATTTGTGGTATACAACCAATTTACATCCACATATGCATAAAATAAACCAACAAGTTCTAGATTTTGGTGCCAACCAAGTGCTCATGTCTATATTCGAATTAAATAAAATGAATGTGACTGAACCGTTCATCCATTAACTCTCGTCTGTAATCCGATGGACTAAATATAAAGTAGGGAACGGGTGTGACTTGACCCATCAATTAACTAACTCCATTTCCCGATTTGACTGGATGAATGTAAGGTAAAAGTATTCATGATATGGCCAACCACTCTTTGACTTTTTCCCCAGACTTGGAGGCAAGGGAATTAGATAAAGGAGATGTGATTCGATCGTTTGCTGGAATAACTTCAGTCCTTAGAGTGTGGGCTGGGTTATGAACATCAAATGGGTGCAATTGACTTCCCATCAACTAACTCTGATCCCTAGAGTGTGGATGAGAGTATAAACAAAATGAATAAGTACGATTCGATCATTCATTCACCAATTTTGGCCTGAACCCAACAGGAGGAGTATAAACTTATCATGGATGGGACCCGACCATCCACGAACTCGCTCCGCCAACCCAATACCAGGGGCAGGACTATAATCACTTAGCCATTGAACATGACAACATAACACTAAGGATCACACCTAATGTTTGATTTGACTTTAGATCGTGACCAAAAAGAGGCCTTGAGATGGATTTGTCGGATCGATGCCCAAAACAACAGGCGACCAAAAGACATTGCAGCTTGAACGACGAGCGATGAATTACAAATACATTGAATGGGAAACATAACAGCTCAAACACTTAGATAAATTTTGTACAAAAGATAAATATAACTGAAAAAATCTTTATTCATATACTAGAACTTAGAAACTAAGTAAAAGTTTATTTCGGAATCTAAAAACCAAAAAGGGGGGTCGCACTCGCACAATTATGGCTAACAGAAAGGAACTAGATACCTAGCTGTGAACTTCCTAAGCCATTTTGACAACTATTTCTCCCTTTTTTGGCCTTCTTTGGGGTGGTTCTCCAGAGCTACCGCCTCATACTCTCCTCTTCACCCCTTTTGTCCCTTGCTACCTTTAAGAGAGAAGCTTTAAGAAACGAAGGCCGTCTCACTTTAGGATATAGAAAGATCGACCTCCTCAGTTGTGATGCCACCCAGCAATATAACATGAATTAGAGTAATGTCCACTTCATCACTCTCCTTCTTGGCTTGCAATTCCATCTCCTCCTTTTGAATGCGCCTTCATGCTAATTTTATGAGTGTGTTCAAAGGCATGGGTCTTTGGGACATCCTCTGCTTAATCCTGGCCCTATTGGTCATCGACCTTTTCTTCATGTAGAGCACTTATGACTTCAGCATCTGGGCGTGGAGTCTTAGCAGGTTGATCAGTATAAGCTACCTGTACAGTGACGACCGCAGCAGTCCCCGCGGTTTATGCTTGCTGTCCTAGGGAAACATCATAATGGGGAGCATGGACAGATTTAGAGGACTTATAATTTTATGGAGACCAATAGGTAAGCCCATGACTATAAAATGTAAGATGAAAACCTTCTCAAGCGTCAAAGAAGTGAGAGATGTACCTTCATTAGATTGGCCTTCGGTCGTAGCAAGAGTGCCACTTTCCAAAATCGAAGATAGTCCAAAAGATTTATGCATCCCTAGATAATTTGGATTATAGCCCTCATCCTTTTCTAGGGCATGAGGAATTGAAACACCAGCTGCTTGAGTAGTAAGGGGTTTTGGGAACCAGATCCCACGACTTCGCAACCATTTTTTCCCCTTTCTGGTGATCACTGGATAATTGAGTTAACTGAGCCGAGCAGGCTTGAGCTCATCGACATCTTTATTGCGCAAAATTTCATGTATGATCGAGCTGCTCTTTATCCACTTCAGCACCACCAAGGGACTTTGTTTTCAAATCTGTAATATGATCCTAGGCTTTGACGAGCAACTCAGGATACCCCTTTCTAAGGAGTGAAGGTTGCAATTCATCAAAACGCATGCATTGTAATATATCAGCAGTGGATCGAACTCGTACTTTATTTCTGTCCACCCCCTCTTTGACCTCTTCCTTGAGGACCTCTATCTGTGCAAGTTGATTGTCGACCTCTATTTTAGCTTCGCGAGCCTCAACAATCTCCTCATAGTATCATTGAAACACCAACTGAGCCTCAAGCTTCTCCTGCTTTTCCTTCTCAAGCTCTTCCCCATGCTGTCTAATACGAAGGGTTAAAGCATCATTGTTTTTTTTCAACACCTCCTTCTGTAAAACGTCTTTTTCGAGAGCTAAAGTACAGTTATGATGAACGACAATGTCCAGTTCAGCTTGGTGCACTTTCATTAAACGCTTGATGGATTCATTAGACTTGTTGGTTTTTTCTTAGCATCAGCCAGCTTCGTACCCAACTGATTGACCGCCTCATTCAAGCACTTAATGATGTCTTTTTTGCACCTCCTCTTTCCTTTTGGACACTCATTTAATTAGATCTAGGTCTAGTATTTTCTTATTTACTTTTCTCTTTAACACTAACCCTCGTATGTGTTTGTATATATTTTCCTTTAACTATATAGATTTGTTTCAAACGCACATACATACAGGCACACACATATGCGTGCACACTCACAGATATATACATATACACATACATACATAAGTGGCATTACATATATTACACACTATAATGAACAGGCCTTTCGACCCTTGAAAATCGATACCAATACGTCCACTGTATTGCGTGTCGAGCATTCAAGTGCCGGAAAGACCGATCATTATGGGAAAGAAAGAAGAAAAAGGATAGAAGATAAGAAGAAGCTAACAATCATAGAATCTCACAAAGCAATGGAATAATATATATTAATCAACATAATTCTTTACAATGTCAATTCCAAGTAATACATTAGAGTTATACTAATACAAATTTTATCCTAAGATAGTTATAACAACTTATCCCTTACTAACTGATATAATATACATGTAAACGAATGAAAAGAGATAATAACTAACTATCGATGATGCCTCTTGCTCCTAGGTCCTCCAAGATGCAAACCTAAACTACTTGGCTACCTGTAAAATATTTGAGCACCTAAGAGTTTAAGGGAAAGAAAATAATGCTTCAGGTCAGACATGGGACCGGTGTGAGTAAACTCAAGCAACTAAAATATTTCTTTTAAAACACTTTTAAAATCAAGGGAATCTCGTAAGAGCACGCCGCACATAAACACAGACGGGTTTTTACCTTACGATAACCATTACATTTTTTATAGAAAATCCAGTGATATTATAATAATGTCTAACGGTTCAAGTAAAATATGAATATAGTTGAAATGCCTGCATCTCAAATTTCAGCATAGTTGGTACATCTAAAATAGTAAAGGCACATATTGGAGAATGGATTCCATACTATGACTAGGTAAGGAACTACCTTTCGATGGTACATCTCTAGGTAAAATGCACCATGGTTTGATAAGAACATCTTGTACTCCTGCCACACAGGACTATTCTACCACTTGACTAGCTGTACCGAATATGATCACCCCACTTTAGGCCCCCAAGCATACATGAGTAGATAGTAATCGATCTGGATTTTGGATGGCCATACCCTTATGGGGGCAACCCACATGGCCCTACTGCATGCCTAATTTTTGTCATTTCTCGGTTGATGAGGCATGCGTTTTACCTTTATATAGCTCTTCCTAATTGGAATGCTAACACTTCCCTCTAGGAAACAATTCAATGCCAGCATTCATACATACAAATACATTCTGGGACTGAACTAAACTAAAGATGCTACCTCCACTACATCCATTTTGGAGTCACTTATGTTATATAGCTAATTTAAGAGTGAGTAAACTCACCAAAATTCTAGTTATCGTAGAAGCGTTCTGGTCCTGTCTAAAATCGAACAACATTCAAATTATAGCTTGAGATTCTACAATCTCCAATTCTTGTCAACCCAATTCCAAAGCGTAGCTAACATTCTTACGAGTGCAACGCGACTAACCGCGACCAAATCCGACCTCATATGCAAAAGTTATTAAATTTATAAGTACATTGATTAAATAATACATTAAATAAACTTAATCCCTTAATTAAATAAGTACCCCACCTAATCATTTCTCTAATCCATCTTCTTCCCCCCTTGAATCACTCGCCTTCTCATCCACATAGTGCACATGATGTGCACGCAGGACCCCGTCTTCTCACCTCGAACCACAAAAACAACATCCGGTCACTTTGACCGACTCTTCGTTGCAATCTCCACCTTCCCAAACCCAAACCTTGAAGCTCGATCCCTCGAAGCCAAAATGGCCTACTGCCCTAAATTCATGACCATATAGTCACATTCCACTTCCCACCCTAGGCCACCATTAATCACTGCCAACCACTTCTACTCCGCAAGAGAAACACGACTATACCTATCCCATCACCTACTTGCTATAAATCAATGTCTTAACCTAGCCCTAGCGGACGGATCACCGCATCGGACATAACTAGTTCCCATTGCACCCAAAAAACGGCAATAGGTTTGTAATCAAACGCTAACGAACTCAAAATTTTGGTTCTGAGATTTTTAGATGGGTATGGGATTTTCTTTTAAATTTTGAAATTAGCCCATTATTTTCTTGGTTTTATGAATGATGGAATGAAGGACGAAAATATAGAAGTGAAGGCAGACAAGAAAGAAAGAGAAGTGCTGGATGGTCGGTGGCTTTGGTTTAAACCAATATTACCGACACTTTGGTACACATGATTTCGTTCGCATATGGACTACGAATGATAAAACAAAAATATCGTCGCGCTTAGAAATGCGGCACGATCTTGAATCGATGATAAAATACATTGGATATTACTCTCTGTGAAATCTTAAAAATATGGTCGTTTGCCAAAATATCGTCAAATGACAATTTAAATGTTTTGAAATTAAAAATTATGGAAAATTTCAATAAATTAAACTAAAAATGCGTTATTAAAAATAAAGTTTTTTTATGGTCATAATAAATTTCTCATTATTTATTTGTACTATTTATTACTGCAATTCAGTTTGCAAAATATATTTACCATTATTATTTATTAATTAAAAGGAGTTAATGAGATTACTAAATCCATTTAATTAATATTTAATTCATAAATTCAAATATTTAAATGATCACTTTATTTGAATCCAAGTTATTAAATTCCAAAATCCAATAATTTAAATATTTAAAATTAATTAGATATTTCAAATTCAATGACTAAAATTATGGATTGTTACATTCTCCCCCTTTAAAAGACATCCTTGAAATTCCCAAGGAAGAAAATTTCGCCAAACCCTTAAGGTTTAAAAACTTATTAATTAAAATGAGTTCTCAAGTTATTACTTAATTAATTTCCAAATACTATGGAAAATTTTGGCAGCACCTCCTTTGTACGGCTCGATTGAGAAAATTACAAATCGCAACTATGGGCCCCAAACCAATCAAAAGAAAACGAAAGACAAACGGCCTCCCATATCTGGGGCATAAAATCATCAACCAATATAAATTTCTAAATCTACTACATACCTATTTAATTTTTAAATTTTTGCAAGCAACTTATTATCTTGATGCAAATGCAGGTGCGTAAGAATCAAATAGCAATCTCTTGCTTACAAGTACTTACATAATCCAAAAGAGAGTCATACTGACAAAAGAGAAATATAAGAGCTATTTCAATTATAAACTCAAATACCATAAATTATATAACATTCGTAGATAGAAAGGCGATATGGTGCAACCAATAATAACGAGGCAACTCTGCATGCAGAAGTTATCATGATATAAATCTAAATACAACTCTAGTATGAAACAAAGCTACATGCAACCAAAAAACAACAGGATCAGCCACATGCAACAAAAAATAGAGAATATTCTTTTTAAAATTCTGAAATAATAACACTTCATCAATATTTTTTTCAAAACAATATTTTTATTATTTCTTTCGAAACTATTTTTTTCAAAAGCAACGGTATTTAAGTTCTAATAAACAATAATTCAAATTTTTTTTATGTAAATTCAAAATTTAAAAACTATGGTATATAAATCACACAACTAATCAAATCAGATCAAATCAACATAAGAATAAACTAACATTATCCATCAATCAAGTTTGAAAAGGAAAAATCTAAAACTTAATGTAACGACCGAGATTTTGGATATTTGAAATTGCAATATTTAGTTGATTTTGACTATTAAGGTGTAGATTTTTAAATTTGATTTCAAATTTAACTATTTATTGGGTATTACACTATGGAATTAAACAATTAGGAATTGGGTAAAATATGAAATGTGGAGTTTCAGGCTTGTTAAAAATATTTCAAAGGCTTATAAAATTTATATTGATAATACTGAAGATAATGGAAGCTTTAAAACTGAATTTAAAATGTTTTGTTCAGTTTTGAAAATATAACGTTTAAATCGACATTTAAAAAAATAACCTTTTGAGGAACATTCTCGGAATTCGACGAAACCAGTTACATTGGATCCGTAATAGTACATTATTATCGAATTTCAATATTCGTAGTATTTGGAGTTGTCGTGTGATCATATAGTAGGCAAACACGTTGAAATTTATATCAAAAATTCAATATAATAATTGTCCAAAAAAGCTATCTTCTCCATACGATCGAATTATATAAACGTGGCACGTCTCGATAGGAGGTCGTGATTTTGAGTTGCAAATTTCGAGACAATTCAAATTTAATTAAATATATATATATATATTTATACTCTGGTCAACCAGCTGAAATACATTTCACATCAAAGCTTTTTTGTCTCCTCTTCAGAACATTGTAGCTAGTATTGCATACGGTTGTGGGCAAAGTAACATCGCATCGTTTTCTCTCCATTTTCATTTTTATAAACTCACACATATCCTTCTCCCTCTATCAAAAGAAATCAAATTCGCTTTAGTTCTTAAAATAATGGAGTCGAAATCGATCTCTAGAGAAAAAATAGAATAAAATGCGAGCCTCTTTCCCCATCTTCTCCTTCTTTTCGAAACTAAAAACAAAATCAAATAATGGTCGAGTAGTTCGAAAAACTAGAGCTTTAAAAATAAAATAAGGGAAGTCGCCGCTTGTTCCTCCCCAAATCTTTTTTCCTCCTCCTTTGTGCGTTTTGAAAATCAAATCACGCGACCAGAGAATGAATCTGATTCGCTAAGATCGAAAGGATTTAGCAAGCCGATAACGAGCTTCGTTTCACAAGGTGTTTGCGATGTCGAGTGGCGAATCTGGGTAGCA
Organism: Allium cepa; assembly: GCA_030765085.1. Lineage (NCBI taxonomy): Eukaryota > Viridiplantae > Streptophyta > Magnoliopsida > Asparagales > Amaryllidaceae > Allium > Allium cepa. Next base: position 290,645,597 of record CM060934.1, read on the forward strand.
CGAAATCGCGACATCTCTAGGGGTCGCTTGGAACTGGAAGTGAGGGCAGTGTGGAGGAAGGATCTAGAGGGCAAAATGGCAGAATCAATGTCGCCACAGCGTTGGGACTATCGCGTTTGAGGGCGCGAGGCAGGAGGCATCGTTGTTAATGAGGGTTCGAGCTACTCAGGCGAGCGAAGTGCCGTGAAGGGTCGTCGATAGAGCTAGGGCTTGGGTAATGGTCGAAGTGGAGCTTTGTGAAGTAGGGGAGATTGCCGTTGTTGGATGGAGACAATTCAGATTTTTGGCAGTAAGGTGATTTCATTTTCAAATTATAAACTTATGAATATATGTATATGAACAGAGAAGAAATATAAATACAAATATACATATATTAGAGAAGAAAAGTTTTACAGTTAGGAAAATTATTGTTTTGTTATGTACAGAATGGAAAATATGTGTAATATTTAAAACAGAAAACATATATAAAGTTTAAAGTAGAAAACTTTTTACTAATCAGAGAAGGTAAACAAGATTTTAAAGCATTTTTATGATAATCTTGTTTAAAACTGGGAATAAATATAAAAAAGGGTTTAAATCTATATAGATTATTTTTAAGTGTGATTATTTTTAAGTGTGTGTGTGTGTGTGTGTGTATATGTAATCTCAAAAGAAAAAATAAATATACATATATGCATTTTAAATTTACTAGTTTATTTTAAATATATATTATGGTGATTAACCTGTTTAATTAACTTATTTAATTATTTTAGATACTAAGAAATTATCAAGGGAAAATTAGTATAAAATTAAATTATTAGTTTAAATTAAATTAATAAATGGTAATTTATTTTTCGATTAGTTCATATATTAATATAACGTATAATGTTTGTACAAGGTCTAAAATCGTGAAGGAAATAGCCATTTTGGATCGGATTGCAAATTTAAAGTCAAAGGTGAGTTAATATCACTTAAATAGGATAGCTGGTTAATTTAAATAGTAAAATTTTAAATTATTTATGATTGATTACTTGTATTGATAATTTATTATCTATTTGGAGGTGATATTATATACAGTAGTGTATATATGTATGTATGTATGTATGTATGTATATATATATATATATATTAGAGTAATTGATATACCCGCATTATATAGCAGATGAGGCCCTATGCGCCCCGCATTATAGCGGATGACCCTTTATACCGCAATATCCTGCCTTGAAGTGGAACTGGTATTTTATTTGTTGACTAACATCTGTGGATGCAGGGAAACATGCTGGAGGGATCCAAATGGATTCCTCAAAATGTTGAATTTATTTTCATATTCATTTAATGAAATGTTGAATAATTTGTGATATATTATGTTGGGGAGTTATTTTATTTCATGTTAATATATTGCTGGATATATTGTGGCATTTTAAAAATATAAATATTGAATTTTTAATAGGGAAATAAAAAAAACGAAAATTTAAAGAAGGAAATTTATAGTAAAGCTGGATAAATTTAAAAGGGTGAATTGGAAAAAAAATGGTTGATTTTAAAAATCCTAATTAATAAATTCCAAAATATAGGAAAAGAATAGAGTCTTTGATTAAATGTAAATTAAAAGGTTTTCAAAATTAAGGACTTAAGAAATATTTATTTTTTGGTACAAAGAAATTATTTTCAAATTTTAGTTTAAAAGAGTTGGAAAAAAAATAAAAGGAGAATTTTGAAATAAGTATGAAATTGACATTTCTGATTTAAATAAGTTTTTAAATCAAAATAAAAGGGTAAACCTGGAATTCGCAGATTATGGAATAAATTTGGATAAATCAAGAAAATAAATTTTAAAGGGAATCTAATTCAGTGAATCGATTTGAAATCGATTAAGTGTTTTGGAAATAGTGAATAAAAGGAGAATAAGACTATGGAGTTATAATCGGGGTTTATAAATAAAGTGAAATAAATATCAGTGGATATTTGGGATTTCTAAATTCACGGTGGGAATTTATTAATGAATGAGTAAATCATTTAAAAAATAAAAGAGTAGTTCTATGTTTAAAAGTATGGAAAAGAAATTTACGAAATTGAGACGTAAATTAAATTTGGATAAATCGAGAAGGATTTATAAATGATTAGATGGGCTATATTGGAATGAAAAGTATATTTTTCTGAAAAGCCAAGTATAATTTCAAAGGAGATCTTTAAGTATAAATTAGATGTTTTAAAAGTGGTTTTTGGAAAAATTATTATTTTATTTAAGTTAATTATAGTAGTAATTATTTTTAGAAGTTAAATTAGTATTTCGATGTAAAGGATAACTATTAGATATTTATACCTTATATAGCAGTTTTATTTTAAAGTAGTTTTGGCTAAAGTTTTACTTAGGAAATTATTATAGAATTTCATAAATATTATTTTGAATAAAATGATTAAGTAGTTTTATTTTAAATGTTTAAGTGTACATTTTTGGATAAAGTAATTTTGTTATGTGAAAACTAAATTTGACAAAACTTGGTGCTTTTCAGTGGAAATAAAATATTTGGCTTATGAATGTTATTTGATAGTTAAATAACTGACTATCAATACTAGCCAATGCACTGATCGTTTTGAAGAGGCCGGGATCATATTTAATTATCCAAAAACCACTTCGATCCGGTTTGGACGTTTGCAAATAAAGACTGTTAAGATGATGAAGATGGTGCTTCTATTTGTCCAGACCCAGGGCAACTTGTATTGACGAATGTTATCAGACCATCGTCAGGAGGACGATGAGCATTCTAAGTGAAATGTGTTCTAAAAAGGTAACGCATAGCCTCAAGCCTCATCAACCAGGAATGGAAAAAACATGGGAGGTGCAGCAAGGCTAAGTGGGTAGCCTCCAAGTCGGGTAAGGTCATCCCTGTTTAGATGTTCCTTTTTGATCTCAGCTTAGTGGGCGGTTGCTGATCCCAACCGCGGGGTGATCTTATTCGGACTATCCAGTAAGGGCAGCTTCGGTCTTGTGTTGCAGGGGATCGGGAGTAGTCCTCGGTACTCTGATCTAGGCCAAGTACCGTGACAGGCGGTATCCCAGTAGCCCTGCCATTGTATGGAATACAATCTCCAATAAGCGCCTGTACAGTTCTGATTGTGCCCAACTATGCTGGAACGTGAGATGCAAGCATTTTAGCTTGATTCTATTTTATTTTCTATAGACACTATTATAATATCAGACGGTTTTGATAAAAATGTTTTAGGTTATCGTAAGGTAAAAACCCGACATGTTTATTTATGTCGTGGTCTTATGAGATACCTTTGATTTCAAAGGATTTCGAAAGCTTTAATAATCCGATTGAGTGTGTTTTCTCAAGCTGGTTTTCCAGACTGACTCGGGTGTTATTTTATTATAATGCTTGGGTCAGACCGAGTATTACAGATACATGATATGATGCTGTGGAGCTCAGGAGGCGAGCTGGATGAAGAGGCGTATTTTTCATAGATTGGTATTTCCGCTGTATGGGGACAATTTACTAAACTGTCTAGATTTATGTAGTGTTTGTGTACTCTGATGATTGTAAGTATTATACAGTTATAGATTCTTGGTATAAAAATCTGTTGTTATATGTTATATTTTGTTCCGCTGCGATTGTGAGATTCTGATGTTGTTTTCTATTTCTTCTTCTAGCTCTTTCTTCTTTAACCCCAATGGTTCGTACTTCCATCTAATTTGAGTTGAACTAATGAAGAATATTATCAACTCAAAAGGGTACGGAACTGCGGGTTGTTTCACTTGGTACCAAAGCTGAAGGTTAAGCGAGAACCTTGGCTCTGGTAGGGATTACTCATTAGAGATAGGGTCAGTAGTGCCCTAGAATGAGTTTGAGTGTATTAGTAGACATGAGCACGTATTTGTTAATGAATATAAAATTGTTTTATATTGTGTTGATTGGTTTGTTGAGTGGTTTATGGATTCTGGTCAACATGAGTAATCAACGTTATTAATAGGGATCTTTAAACACTTGAATAGAATAATTTCGATATGGTATTGTTTTAAATGGGGTAAATGAAATAATTTTATCCAAATTATTTTCCTATATGAAAGAAATGATTTTTCATAAATTATTATGAGTATATGGTTGCTTGGTTGTTAGGAAATGATAATATTAAATTATTATCATTGTTGTGTGGAAACTGAAATAAGATAATAATGTTATAACCAAAAATTAAGAAATTAATTCATATAACAGAATGGAATTTATAAATATGAACTATAAAGGGGATTTATAATTGAAATAGGATAAAACTCTAGAGTAATATTTGAATATAGATTGGAAGGGTTTGAAATTTGAAAATTTGAGAAAAATTAATTTCCTTTGAGTTTGAAAATGATTTCAAAAGTTTTGGAGGAGTAATAATGGTAATATTTGGAAAATATTTTTCAATTGGATATGACATATGGTGGGATTTTGAATTAAAAATATTTGAAATGTTTTTGAAGAGATAAAAGCACTGAACTCTTTTCGGTCGTTGGAAAATAATTCCGATGATGATCGCGACATCATCGGTGTTCACTTTCGAGTTTCCAAGAGAGGGATTGCTACCTGAATGTTTTGAGTTGGTGCTTTAAAAAGTTGGATTTGGTTTTGAAATGCGAGAAATAATTTGTTATACCAAGGGATTTTGGATATAGTTGATTTCAAAGGAGGTTTTGAAATGTTGAGAAATTGTTTGAACTCTGGAATCCTGTAAAATGTTTATGGAATATAAAAAGTTTGAAAACTTATAAAAATTTGAAATTTGTTTAGCATATAATTTAACTTAAGAAGAGTTAAATTAAAATAAGTGTGAAAACGAAATAAGTTAGAAAGGTAAGCCAATTAAATGGAGTGAATTGGGAGTGATAAGTGAGTGGAATGAAAATAGTTGAAAAACTTACCGAAGTTTAAAATCCGAATTGAAGTGGAATTTAACTGAATTAAGATAAATAAAAGTGAGCCTTGAGGAAATGATTATTGAAATAAGTTTATTAAAATTGTAAACAAATGTATATAGGAACAAAGATATTTACATATGTAAGTAAATGAAACTGAAGCTGAATATTGGAATTTAATTTGAATTGTGTTAAGTAAAGTAAAGTTGAAGAATTAATTCGAAGTGGACTAAAAATTATAAAGGTTTGGAAATAAAAAGTGTTTGAGATATGAATAAATTAGTAAGTGGAACTAATTAAAGAAATGGTTAAGTAAACATGGTTTGGGATAAGGTGAATAGAGTTCAGCATTCTAAAATGGGAAAGTAAATTGAAGTCAAATGGAATTAAAAATTTAGGTAAATGAAAATAGATATAAAGTCTTCAGCGGTGAAGTTAAAATAAATATAAGAAGTGTATAAAATATTTATATTGGACTTAAGAAGAAATGGTAAAATCTTTAAGTAAAAATTGGTATTGGGAAGACATTCTAAGTTAATATTTAAATGAAGATTAAGTAAAGCGTGTAAGGGGAAATTGTGAATAAGTGAATAGAAATCAAAATAAATATGAATGAAAAGAGAATTGATATATTTAATAATCAATTGAGATAAATACGTAGGATGTATATATTATTTTATTCGCACAACGATTTGATCCAGATTCGTGCATAGAATTTCGAGATAGTTATATCGATCCGAGTTGGGATTTTTCACTCGATTTTCGACGACGAACCCTGGATATGATTTTTGATTGATTCTTGAAATTCTCTATCATAATTTATGACAATGCAAGGAGAATGACGTTTTCTGATCAAGGAACCAAATCTGAGTCCGCACTAGGAAGTCGGAGGAGTGATACTAGTTCGAAAGTGAAATTGTGCGATCGAGCGAGCGATCAGATTTTGTATTGCGTACAGATGATATATGTGTATCGTACGGGCTTAAGTAAAGAAAATATTGAAAAGTTTGTAAAGAAATGAATAAAATGATTTTGAACTCTGTGATTGGATATTATTGCTAAGTAGGTTATACAGGTGTTTTAAAAGCAAAAGGAAAGTGGTGTTTTTTATTTTAGAAGAAAAAATTGAATTGCCCGACAAAAGGTATGTGTTTAAATTATATATGAAATTTGATTATTTTCTGATCTAGCCACTTGGTTTTTCTTCTTTTGAAAATTTAGGGCTCATAGAGGCATTTTGTAGTTGTTCCGAGTTAGCCACATAAAGGAGACGCTAGCGAAATTTTTTGAAAAGTTAAGGAGTTTGAGAAATTTTGAGAAAATTTTGATAATTTAAAATTTGGTTTCAAAGTATAATTTGAATGGGTGAGTAAGTAATATTATTTGGAACCTATGGACGAGTTTGAGAAGTTAATAAGAATGATAGTGTACCTTTAATAAAAAGATTGTTTTGGGGAGTTGTTAAAAACTGTTTAGCTTTGGGAAAATAGTAAACGGGCATTGGATCATTCTTCTTAACTAGCAATTTCGGGGATGGAATGGAATTCTTTTAAGGGGGAGGAATGTGATGATCGGGATTTTAGACATTTGAAATTGGAAATTTAATTGATTTTAAATACTCAGGTGTAGATTTTTAGATTGGATTTCAAATATAACTATTTATTGAGTGTTACACTATTGAATTAAACAATTGGAAATTAGGTAAAATATGAAACCTGGAGTTTCAGGCTTGTTAAAAATATTTCAAAGGCTTATAAAATTCATATTGATAATACTGAAGACAATGGAAGCTTTAAAATTGAATTTAAAAATATTTTGTTCAGTTTTGAAAATATACTGTTTAAATTGACATTTAAAAAAAAAGCCTTCCAAGGTTCAGTCTCGGAATTCGATGAAATTAGTTCTACTGGATCCGTAATAGTATATTATTATCGGATTTCAATTTTCGTAGTGTTTGGAGTTATCGTGTGATCGTACGGTAAGCAAACACGCCGAAATTTGTATCGAAAATTCAATATAATAATTGAGTCCAAAAAAGCTATCTTCTCCATACGATCGAATCAGGATTCGAAAACTTTTCCATTGCGTTCGGAATAAGGGTATAACATTAAAAAGCCAAGCGGCACGTCTCGATAGGTGGTCTAGATTTTGAGTTTCAAATTTCGAGACAATTCAAATTTAATTAAATACACACACACACTCTGGTCAACCACCTGAAATACATTTCACATCAAAGCTTTTTGTCTCCCCTTCAGAACACTATAGCTAGTATTGCATAGGGTTGCAGGCAAGGTAACATTGCATCGTGTTCCCCTCATTTTCGTTTTTATAAACTCATGTGTATCCTTCTCCCTCTCTCAAAAGAAATCAAATTCGCTTCAGATCTTAAAAATATGTAGTCGAAATCGATCTATAGAGAAAAAATAGAATAAAACGCGAGCCTCTTTCCCCCTCTTCTCCTTCTGTTCGAAACTAAAAACAAAACCAAATAATGGCCGAACAGTTTGAAAAACGGGAGCTTCAAAAATAAAATAAGGGAGGTCGCCATTTGTTTCTTCCCAAATCTAGTTTCCTCCTCCTCTGTACGATTTGAAAATAAAATGGCACAACCATAGAATGAATCTGATTCGCTCAGATCAAAGGGATTTAGCAAGCCGATAACGAGCTTCGTTTCGCAAGGCGTAAGCGATGTCGAGCGATAAATTTGGGTATCACGAAGTCGCGACATCTCTTGGGGTCACGTGGAACTGGAAATGAGGGCAGTGTGGCGAAGGATCTGGAGGGTGAATGGTAGAATCGAAGTCGCGACGGCGATGGGACTGTCGCGTTCGAGGGCACGAGGCAGGAGGCGTCGTTGTTAATGAGGGTTAGAGCTCCTCAAGCGAGCGAAGTGCTGCAAAGGGTCGTCAATAGAGCTAGGACTTCGGGAATGGTCGAAGTGGAGCTATGCGAGGTGGGAGAGATTGCCGTTGTTGGATGGACATAATTCAAATTTTCGACAATAAGGTGATTTTATTTTCAAATTATAAACTTATGAATATATGTGTATGAACAGAGAAGAAATATAAATACAAATATACATATATTAGAAAAGAAATGTTTTACAGTCAGGAAAATTATTGTTTTGTTGTGTACAGATTGGAAAATATATGTAAGATTTAAAACAGAAAACATATATAAAGTTTAAGGTAGAAAACTTTTTATTAGTCAAAGTAGGTAAACAAGTTTTTAAAGCATTTTTATGATAATCTTGCTTAAAATAGGGAATAGATACAAAAAAGGGCTTTAAATCTATATAGATTATTTTTAAGTGCATATATATCTAGTCTCAAAAGAAAAAAATAAATATACATAGATGCATTTTGAATTTACTAGTTTATTTGAAAGATGTATTGTGGGGATTAACCTATTTAATTAACTTATTTAACTATTTTAGATACTGAAATTATTAAGGGAAAATTAGTTTAAAATTAAATTAATAGTTTAAATTAAATTATTAGTTTAAATTAAATTAATTAATTGTAATTTAGTTTTTGATTAGTTCAAATATTAATAAAACGTATAATGTTTGTACAAGGTCTAAGATCGTGAAGGAAACAGTCAGTTTGGATCAGATTGCAAATTTAAAGTCAAAGGTGAGTTAGTCTCTCTCAAATTGGATTGTTGATTAATTTAAATAGTTAAAATTTATATTATTGGATTGTATGCTTGAATTGATAATTTATTATCAGTCTGGAGGTGATATTATATGTATGTATGTATGTATGTATGTATGTATTGGACCGATTGATATACCTACATTATATAGCGGATGAGACCCTATGTGCCCTGCATAATAGTGGATGACCCTTTATACCGCGATATCCCGCCGTGAAGCTGGATTGGGATTTTACTTGTGTAACAACGTGAATTTTGTAATTTATTTTAATTGTTTATTTTGATTATTTAAATTGAATTGCTGATTTAAAAACTTTATTATATTTATTAAAATGGATAAATTTTGTTATTTTAAATATAAATGTAGATTTTTGTGTGAATTATAAATCCGAACCTGAATAAATAGAATCTTTTCCATAAATGTGAATTTTGGTCAATATGGTCAAACTTTGACTTTTAAATTTAAAATTTAAATATTTGAATTTTTTAATTTTATCTTTTATTATGAAGGTAAATAAAATTTCAAGAATACTGCTTTTCGTTTCGTTGGAATCCGATTTATATTGTGAAAGTTGTGCTATTTACAATATTGTGTGTAAATTGATTTATTTAACTATATTTTTTATTTTAGTTTATATAAATAATATATTTTTTGTCATATCTTATTCTAATTTCTGTATGTATGTGTAATATTTCATGTTATATATATATCTTTTATTTTTAGAACATTTTTAAAGTATAGTAGTTATTTTTCCAAAACTAGTTATATTTTGTTTGCAATTTCCAAAAAACTAGTTTGCATATAATTAACTATATTATTATATTTTTCTATATTTTTCTAAAATTTATTTAGTCAATTCATTTTCACTTTATCTGGTATATATTTTTATTTTTAGAATATTTTTATAATGATACTATAATTTTTCCAAAGCTTATTGTACTTATTTACAATTTTAAAACCTAGTTTCTATTTTAAGCAATTTTCTTAATTAATTTATATTTATTTAAATTTTCTTTTTAATTCATTATTTTTTTTATCCTATTTATTTGCATTTTTCATGTATTTTAAAATTGCAAAAAGAAATATGGAAATTTGAAGAGTTTTAAACCTTTCACTTGCCTTTGTCTTTTCACCTCCTTTACCTTTTCAATTCCAGATAACTCATGCATTAATTTTTGCTGCCCATATCTCCTTTGTTTAGCCGACTTCCTCATTATTTTTCACGATAATTTTTTTTCTCAATTCAGAAAAATTCGGCCTCCATCTCCTGAGCAAAAACTTTGGTAAACAATTCTTTGTTTTTCACTTTTCTTCTTTGTTTTCTTATTCTACTTGCACTTGCTTCAACCTTATATTGTTCGGCCTTGCTACACCATCACCACCACCTTATTCAGCTGCAAACCACCTCCATCTCCTCTGACCTACCAGGCCATGGCCATCGTTGATGCAAGATCCATAAATAAATGCAAGCAACACTTCCTATATATGCATAGCCGAGCTCCTATGGCCTTCACCACTTCACCACACCCCTTGGCCACCTCTTGCATCACTTCAACCAGCACCTACCTGATCCAAAGCCACTGCCACACCATCGTCTAGCCTCCTGCAGATCTGGCCATGCCACATATGGCCATAGCTGTAACTTCTTGTTACATAAAAATGCACCTTTGCCTTGTGTTTGTACATTTATGCCATTAATCACTCAAACAACTTCCATACCTTCACTACCCTTGTTAGGCCGAGCATATATGACCTATACTGATTAAATAAACCCCATGGCAGTGCCTTATCACCCTATTGGCTAAGCATAGTGACGGTGGAAGCAACTGCAAGTGTTTGATTAATTGTTGTTCCTTAATTCTAGCTTTTAATGTCATATTTTGGTTTGAAATTCATGTTATATGCATTGTTTTGTTTCATATGTACAAGACAAATAGCTTTGGCTTTTCCTCACTTGAATCGTAGTCATGCTTTCGTTCCTTTTGGATCTCTGTTGCGTGTTTGTATTTGCTATCTCCAGCTTGTAGAGGTGAGTATTTCTCACCAGACATTCCATACTTATATAATTAGTAAATTGACATCCTGTGAATCTGTAGTTCATATTATTATGTTATAACTGCCTGTGATATTATTTATATGATGTTCACCCCGGTTTATACATCTATTATATCATCTATTACTGTTATATAATGTTATTCTTTTTATTTATATCAGTTTATCACAGTGCAAGTTCCCTGTAGAATAGAATCACTATGGTTGAAATGATATATACCCGAACGGACTTTAGAATACGGAAAAATCATTATAGGCTGAAATGATAAGCCTGAACGATTTTTATTTTATTTATTTCATTTAACTTGGGATTACGGGTTTGAAATGATAGAACCCGGATTTTTCCTTTGTAAATTACGGATTGAAATGATATATTACCAGTAACATTTGACTTAGGTTAGAAAAATTATATACAGACCGTCGTTAAAATATTTTTTCTAAAATTTTTAAAATATTATAAAAATGTAAATATTATGATATTTTGATTTAAATTTAATTAAAAAAATGATTTTTATAAAATATTAGTGATTTTATACAAGTTAAATAAGTGAAATAATAAATGGTAAAGTAGAATTTGAGATATAAGTAAATTTTGGAATTTATGATTTTGTTTTTAAATAAAGTTTAAGCTAAGTAAGAAAATATGATAATTTAATTTTAATTTTAATTTTAATTTAAAATGATTTTTAGAAAGTGTTTTTGATTTTCTATAATTTAAAAATAGTTAAATAAATAAATGTTTAAAAGTTGAAATTTGAAGCATAACTTAACTTGGAAAATGTGAAAGTGTTTTAAAAATAAAAGTTAAGTTAAGCAAATAAAATGGAATTTAAATAAAATTATGAAATGGTAATTATTAAAATGTTAAGTAAACGAAATGTTATAAAATTTTACATTTATTTTATAAGTGAATTATTAAAGATTTGATAATTATTTGTGAAAATTTTACTTTGTAAAATCATAAACTAAGGGATATTTAAATGATTGTTTTTAAAGTGAGAAAATATGATTTTTTTATAAGTAAAAATGGATTTAAATAAATTTTAATTGTTTATGAAATTGTAGTGAAAGTTTGGAATTTAATTTGACAGCATTCCTGAAATGCTATCATTTCTAAAGTTAAAGATATTACAACATTATGTAAATGCTGTAATTGATATATAAATGACTAAAATGACTAAGGGCTATTACAACACTTTGTAAGTGTTGTAGTTGCTGAATTTAACTAAAATATTATTTGAAATCTAAAACCCATTACAGCATTTTAAATGCTGTCTTTTGCTAATTGAATTGTTTTAAACATAACTTTTCATAGCATTTTTCTAAATGCTACGAAAGTTGAATTTTCATTGTTTTAATAAATTTAAGTAAATAAATGAACTTTGAAAGATTTAAATTTTGTAAATTTAATAATTTAATTATTAAGTAAAATAACTTCATTTTAATGATTTAAAATGAAGTAATATGTTTTGAAATATAAACTATTGTGAAATGTGTGTTGAAATGGCATTTTAAATAAAATGGATGTGGTCTGGGAAATATGATATTTTGATATTTTGAAATGGATTTTGAATGATTTTGAATTTTGAAATGATATTTGATTTCAAAATATAAAATACGTTTTTTGAATTTTAACCACGGGATGTATTTAATTTATGTTTTAAAGGATCCTTAGAGGATGAGCGATCCCAAGCATCCTTTAAGTTATTGTGTATTACTATTACAGTTCACTTGAGTTGGTTTACATTATATAAGTATGTATGTCCTGACTCGAGTGTTTTGTGTTTGACTTTACGCTTGGGTCAGCCTGAGTATTTACAGCTTAGCTTTGGATTTCTTTTCTGAAGCTAGGAATCGCTGGAGATTCTGCTTGTCTAGTTATCTGTTCACTTTCAGTTTCTGTTGTTCTATTTCAGCTCTGGTATTTATAAACTGCTATGTATTTGTGATTTCTATTTTAAATGTTTTTCAGACTGATATTATGCATTATGTTTTGAGAGTTTGTTATAGTAGCTTCATGAGCTATTATTGTATTTTTCCGCTGTGAGTTATTTTGATATTTCTGTGTTTGTGATTCTGTGATTTGTATTTCATTTGCTCCAAATTTATTTACAATGCGGTATTTTGAGAAATTCAAGTCCGGCATGTGTGTTTTCCATTGCAGTTGGAGGGTGCAGCATGATAGGGGGTTCTCGCTTCCTGGTTTGGTAAAGAACGGTTGACACTTACCCCTACATGTCCCCGCGGGGGTTGGTGGTGCAGTCGAGAGGCTGGCCGTAAAGGCAGAACACAGGTACCAATGTATGCTACGGTGGGCGTTACCCCATTGGCGCGGCTCGTTACAGTTGGCATCAGAGCTTTGGTTTTAGGCAAACCATAGCATGCAGAGCAAAAACTCATTAGAGATAGGGTAGAAATACTCTAGAATGAGTGAAATCAATCTCAGAATCCTTTCTTTGTCAGAGAACGTGTTTCCAAAGTATAAAATGATTTCCAAATGATTTTAAAGCATTTTTAAAGTTTATTTTGGTATAAAAAAATTCCTTATTTTGAAATCAAGATTTTCTAAACTTCTTTCCTTCGGTATCCACCTTGTTAGAAATCTCTTGGTTAGAATTCTTATTGATTAGGATTGCTTGAACTTTGGAACGCTCCCACTGGTTCTGAAATCCAGTCTTGTCTTCCCTATTTTATCCTTTTGATTTTGAGGCATTCCGTAACTCCATTTTGGAATGACTTCTCTAAAGATCGGTGATTCCGCTAATCTTTGAATGATTTGTGAAGGGGTGAAACACCTTTACAATTGGCGTTGATTAACCGGAGATTTCTGTATCCTCGGTTTACAATGCTATCTACCTTCTGCTATATCTGGATTTTATCTCTGGCGATCGAATATTAGTTTGCCTTAGATTTTGGAATTGATTATATTCATGAAATCACGGTTGACCGGTTATGGTCGCCCACAATTTATATATGCTTATCATCTCCTATTGGGTAATCAAATTATCTTATTTTCGTTCGAGCTTATCTTCGAGCCAGAATTTTTGATTAGAGTTCCTCTAAATTCGAATCTCTGTTTGTTTTGAAATCCATCCTTGAAACTCCCTTGAGAAATTGTGTTTGGGTGTGTATTGAATTTGTACATACAGCGAAACTATTATTTTAATAAAGATGACTCTATTTTGTATATAAAAGTGAAATGTTTTCGATAAGGATTATATACCTTTTTAAAATGAAAATTTAAAGCTTTGAAAGTATTATATATTTTTATTTCTTGAAAATTTGAAAATTCGAAAGGATTTGAAAATTTTAAAAATGATTTATAACTGAAGGGTTTTAAATTTGAATTTCGAGGAACCGAACTCCGGTGTTTTGAAATCAGTTTTAAGATTTTGGAAAATATATAATAATAATATGATTTAAAGATATTTTCTGAATAAGAAATGTTTCAAATTCGAATTAATTCCAATGATTTCAAAGAGATTTCAAACAAGTTTTGAGAAAATAAAAGTCCAAATCCCACTTATGTCGCTGGAAAATAATCTCGGTGATGAATGCATGCATCATCGACATTGATTTTCGAGTTTCTGAGTGGGGGAGAGGCCACTCTAGTAGCTTTGCAATGCGAGTGATTTTGTGAAACCAATTTTGATTTCAGATTTTGAAGTATGGTTTGATATTCGAAAGATATATGTATGTGTGTGTATATATATATATATATATTTGAAATGATATAAAGTAAGCCGGTGTTCAGTCCCCAGGATTCAGATTTGTTTTGGTATAACCTTATCTATTGGAATTGATTTACTGATTTGTTGGTGATTTCCAACTCTTGGATTGAAAATATGATTTCTTCCACTATTTTGAAGGTTCGTGCACTTCCAAATCAAGGTTAACTTTTCAAGGCTAAGAAATTTTGAAAGGTATAAGGTATTTGATAAAGGATATAAGTTTAGTTTGGTATGATTAAAGTATAAGGTAATATGATTTATATAAGTTTGAAACTGTTTGTTGAGTGAAATAAATAAGACTATTTTGAATTATATTGGTATGAAATAGAGATTTGAAATGTTTGAATAAAGTATATATATAGAATAATAATCTTTCCAATGGTAAATTGGATTTTTCATATAGAAATAAATAGTTTGAAGGTTTTAAAAAGAGATGGTTTTAAACTTTATAACCATTTCATATATTTTGATGATTGGAATGGTTTGAAAATGATTTAATCTTTATTTTGATAAAGAATGTGAATTTGAAATGATAATTGATTTTGATAAATGAATATTTGAAATTTATATTGGTATGAAAGGATATTTGGTTTACTTGTAATTTGAGTTTATTTAAAGTTAATGGATTTATGAAATGAATATTTCAAAACTAAGTAATAATGAAGTAAAATTTGAGATATATGAAATTATAAAATTTAGTTTTGGAATATGGTATATTTAAGCTTTGAAATATATTAAAGTTTGAATAGTTTATTTTGTGGATCAAATCTTTATTTGAAATTTGATAATATTTGAAATGGTTTTGTTGGAGAACTAAATTGAATTGAAACTAATGGTTTGAATTGAATTAAAATTTTGAAATTTTAGATTTGGGTTTAATTGAATAAACCTGTGAATGTAAAGAATTAAAAGAATATTTTATGATTTCAAATGTATGATTTCGAAAGGTTATGATTTTCAAAGTGTAATGAATTTAAGTATTTTCGTTTCGAATGATTTATAACTTTGAAAGTATCATGATTTTTTTTGAAAGTGAATATATGTTTGAAACGAAAATGAATTTGTTTGACATAAATTTTGTTGATTTGGAAATTTGGATTATTTTTTATATCTATTGTTTTAATAAACTTTGAAACTGAATATATGTAATTAGGAAGAAATGATTTGGAAAAATAATATATGATTTTGAAACTGAAATGATATTGAAATGGATTGAAATTGAGAACCTTTTTTATTTAAATATTTTGATTTGGGAGTTATCAAACTTATATAAAATTGATTTGTATAAGTATAAAGTGATTTGAAAACTATTGATTTGTAAAGGTACTCAACTTGTAAATTGAAATCTTATATATAATGGACTTTATATAAGTATGATATTTGAAATTGATTTTGAAAGGTACTATATGATACATATTTTCGAAGTAAAGATATGGAAAGTGCCTTCTGCTTGATATCCGCTTTGTGGCCACACTGTGGATTCATTCTATCGATATTATTCTCTCTGATTTGGATTTTTCGGATATGCTACTCGAGTGCCCATCGAATTCCATGGCGATCTCCATGGTCTTACGAGCACGACTACATAGCACAACTGCTTGGCTGAGATGGCCTAGGGGTACGGATTGTTTCCTGGGGGATCCAGGCGTAACCATTGTGTATCCTGCAATCTATGTAGGTCACATTAGTAGAGAAATTGCCTGGCTGAGATGGCCTACGGGTACGGATTGTTTCCTGGGGGATCCAGGCGTAACCATTGTGTATCCTGCATTCTACTAGTCATCATGGCGTAACTTGCAGGGCCGAGAAAGCTTACAGATACAGATTGTTTCCTAGAGTATCCAGGCGTAACCATTGTGTATCCGCGATCCATGATTAGACAAATGTTTTGGTTTGGTTGATTTGTTTGGATTGTACTTTCCATATCTATTTTTTAAAGGTTTTCCAGTATTTTTCACTGGGTGTTGAAACATGTCTATTAAGTACCTGGGGAAGTCTAGCTTTGCGCCTGATCAACGCATGGCCAAAGTCTACAGGAACGAAAGTAAACTTGTTAAGACATCGAGTTATAAAAGTATTTTGATAAAGTATTGTATAAAGGATATTTGTGATCATTTATTTTATTTGTCTAAATAATTTAAAAATGTTTTAAATATTGTTTACTTCGAACTAACAAATTTGAATCAAATGATTATTCATCATATTATAAAATGTTATAAATATAAAATTTTAATTGAAATTTATATGGTTATAAAATAATGGTTCACCTTGACTTTCAACCTACTTTCCCTTCTAACTATTTCTACCTTCTTCCTCTTCGAGGGTCCTTTCCGCATTGTGCAAAGAGTTGGTTCTTTGGCTTATCGTCTGTATTTGTCGAGAAGCTGTTTGGAGTGCATGATGTATTCCATGTCTCACATCTTCTCTAATATCTTCATAACTCATCTCTTATTATTCAGCCTTCTGCTTCCGATAGTTTGGATATTTAGCCTAATCTGACTGTCGAGAGTAAGCCACTTCATATTGTCAGTAGAGGTACGAAGCAGCTAAGAAGGAAATCTATTAGTCTGATCAAAGTACTGTGAAATACTGATGATTGGTATTGTACCTGGGAAACGGAGGAGAGCATTCGTGCTTCGAATTTGGTATTGTTTTTCTAGGTACTATTTGCTTTGTCTACCTTGCTTTTCCTTATTTTCCTTACTCATTCCTTTTCGATGACGAAAATATTTGAGTGGGGAGAGTGTAACAACCCTGAATTTTGTAATTTATTTTAATTGCTTATTTTGATTATTTAAATTGAATTGCTGATTTAAAAACTTTATTACATTTATTAAAATGGATAATTTTTTTTATTTTAAATACAAATGTTGATTTTTGTGTGAATTATAATTCCGAACCTGAATAAATAGAATCTTTTCCATAAATGTGAATTTTGGTCAATATGGTCAAATTTTGACTTTTAAATTTAAAATTTTGATTTTTTAATTTTTTAATTTTTTAATTTTATATTATATTAGTAAGGTAAATAAAATTTCAAGAATACTGCTTTTCGTTTCGTTGAAATCCGATTTATATTGTGAAAGTTATGCTATTTACAATATTGTGTGTAAATTGATTTATTTAACAATATTGTTTATTTTAATTTATATAAATAATATTTTTTTGGTCATATCCTATTCTATTTTGTGTATGTATATGTAATATTTCATGTTATCTATATCTTTTATTTTTAGAACATTTTGAAAGTATAATAGTTATTTTTCCAAAACTAGTTATATTTTGTTTGCAATTTTCAAAAAACTAGTTTGCATATAATTAACTATATTCTTATATTTTTCTATATTTTTCTAAAATTTATTTACTCAATTCATTTTCACTTTATCTGGTATATAATTTTATTTTTAAAATATTTTTATAATGATGCTATAATTTTTCCAAAGCTTATTGTACTTATTTACAATTTTAAAACCTAGTTTCTATTTTAAGCAATTTTCTTAATTAATTTATATTTATTTAAATTTTCTTTTTAATTCATTATTTTTTGTTTTTATCCTATTTATTTGCATTTTTCATGTATTTTAAAATTGCAAAAAGAAATATGGAAATTTGAAGAGTTTTAAACCTTTCACTTGCCTTTGTCTTTTCACCTCCTTTACCTTTTCAATTCCAAATAACACATGCATTAATTTTTGCTGCCCATATCTCCTTTGTTCAGCCGACTTCCTCATTATTTTTCAATAAATTTTTTGTTTCTCAACTAAGAAAAATTCGGCCTCCATCTCCTGAGCAAAAACTTTGGTAAAGAATTCTTTGTTTTTCACTTTTCTTCTTTGTTTTCTTATTCTACTTGCACTTGTTTCAACCTTATATTGTTCGGCCTTGCTCCACCATCACCACCACCTTCATCATCACCTTGTCCAGCTGCAAGCCACCTCCATCTCCTCTGACCTACCAGGCCATGGCCATCGTTGATGCATGATCCACACAAAAATGCAAGCAACACTTCCTATATATGCATAGCCGAGCTCCTATGGCCTTCACCACTTCACCACACCCCTTGGCCACCTCTTGCATCACTTCCACCAGTACCTACCTGACCTAAAGCCACTACCACACCATCCCCTAGCCTCCAGCAAGTCTGGCCATGCCACATAAGGGCATAGCCGTGACTTGTTTTTACATAAAAATGCACCTTTGCCTTGTGTTTGTACATTAATGCCATTAATCACTCAAACAACTTCCATACCTTCACTACCCTTGTTAGGCCGAGCATATATGACCAAACCTGACCAAATACACCTAATGGCAGTGCCTTATCACCCTATAGGCTGAGCACAGTGATGGTGGAAGCGAGTGCAAGTGTTTGATTAATTGTTGTTCCTTAATTCTAGCTTGTTAAATATCATATTTTGGTTTGAAATTCATGTTATATGCATTGTTTTGTTTCATATGTACAAGACAAATAGCTTTGGCTTTTCCTCACTTTAATTGTAGTCGTGCTTTCATGCCTTTTGGATCTCTGTTGTGTGTCTGTATTTGCTATCTTCAGCTTGTAGTGGCGAGTATTTCTCACCAAACATTCCGTACTTATATAAGTAGTAAATTGTCATCCTATGAATCTGTAGTTCATATTATTATGTTATAACTGCCTATTATATTATTTATATGATGTTCACCCCTGTTTATACATCTAGTATATCATCTGTTACTGTTATATAATGTTATTCTTTTTATTTATATCAGTTTATCATACTGCATGTTCCTTGTAGAATAGAATCACTATGGGTTGAAATGATGTATACCCGAAAGGACTTTAGAATAGGGAAAAATCGTTATGGGCTGAAATGATAAGCCTGAACGATTTTTATTTTATTTATTTCATTTAACTTGGGGTTATGGGTTTGAAATGATAGAACCCGAATTTTTCCTTTGTAAATTACGGATTGAAATGATATATTATCCGTAACATTTTACTTAGGTTAAAAAAATTATATATAGACCGTGGTTAAAATAATTTTTCTAAAATTTTTAAAATATTATAAAAATGTAAATATTACGATATTTTGATTTAAATTTAATTAAAAAAATGATTTTATAAAATATTAGTGATTTTATACAAGTTAAATAAATGAAATAAATAAATGGTAATATAGAATTCGAGATATAAGTAAATTTTGGAATTTATGATTTTGTTTTAAAATAAAGTTTAAGTTAAGTAAGAAAATATGATAATTTGATTTTAATTTAAATTTAAAATGATTTTTATAAAGTGTTATTGATTTTCTATAAATTAAAAATAGTTAAATAAATAAATGTTTAAAAGTTGAAATTTGAAGCATAACTTAACTTAGAAAATGTGAAAGTGTTTTAAAAATAAAAGTTAAGTTAGGAAAATAAAATGGAATTTAAATAAAATTATGAAATGTTAAACTTAATTAAAATGTTAAGTAAATGAAATGTTATAAAATTTTACATTTATTTTATAATTGAATTATTAAAGATTTGATAATTATTTGTGAAAATTTCACTTTGTAAAATCATAAACTAAGGGATATTTAAATGATTGTTTTTAAAGTGAGAAAATATGCTTTTATAAGTAAAAATGGTTTTAAATAAATTTTAATTGTTTATGAAATTGTAGTGAAAGTTTGGAATTTAAATTGATAGCATTCCTGAAATGCTATCATTTCTAAAGTAAAAGATATTACATCATTATGTAAATGCTGTAATTGATATAAATGAACTAAATGGCTAAATGAACTAAGGGCTATTACAACACTTTGTAAGTGCTGTAGTTTGAATTTAACTAAAATATTATTTTAAATCTAAAACCTATTACAGCATTTTAAATGTTGTCTTTTGCTAATTGAATTGTTTTAAACGTAACTTTCCGTAGCATTTTTCTAAATGCTACGAAAGTTTAATTTTCATTGTTTTAATAAATTTAAGTGAATAGATGAACTTTGAAAGATTTAAATTTTGGAAATTTAATAATTTAATTATTAAGTAAAATAACTTCATTTTAATGATTTAAAATGAAGTAATTTGTTTTGAAATATAAACTATTTTGAAATGTATTTTGAAATGGTATTTTAAATAAAATGAATGTGGTATGGGAAATATGATATTTTGAAACTTTGAATTGGATTTTGAATGATATTGAATTTTGAAATGATATTTGATTTCAAAATATAAAAAACATTTTTTGAATTTTAACCACGGGATGTATTTAATTTATGATTTAAAGGAACCTTGGAGGATGGGCGATCCCAAGCATCCTTTAAGTTATTGTGTATTACTACTACAGTTCACTTGAGTTGGTTTATATTATATAAGTATGTATGTCCTGACTCAAATGTTTTGTGTTTTACTTTGCGCTTGGGTCAGCCTGAGTATTTACAGCTTAGCTTTGGATTTCTTTTCTGGAGCTAGGAATCGCTGGAGATTCTGCTTGTGAAGTAATCTGTTCTCTTTCAGTTTCTGTTGTTCTATTTCAGCTCTGTTATTTATAAACTGCTATGTATTTGAGATTTCTATTGTATATGTTTTATAGACTGATATTATGTATTATGTTTTGAGAGTTTTTATAGTAGCTTCATGAACTGCTATGGTATTTTTCCACTGCGAGTTATTCTGATATTTCTGTGTCTGTGATTCTGTGATTTGTATTTCATTTGCTCCAAATTTATTTACAATGTGTTATTTTGAGCAATTCAAGTCCGGCAATTGTGGATGCGGATGGCTGAAAATATCGGATTGTTACAATTTGTTGACTAACATCTATGGTTGTAGGGAAACAAGTTGGAGTGATCCAACTGAATTCCTCAAAATGTTGAATTTATTTTCATATTTAGTTATATAAAATATTGAACAATCTGTGATATATTATGTTGATGTTAATATATTGCTGGATATATTGTGGCATTTTAAAAATATAAATATTGAATTTTTAAAAGGGAAATAAAAAAGGAAAATTTAAAGAAGGAAATTTATAGTAAAGTTGGATAAATTTAAAAGGGTGAATTGGAAAAAAAAAGTTGATTTTAAGAATCCTACTTAATAAATTCCGGAATGTGGGAAAAGGTTAGATTCTTTGAATAAATGTAAATTGAAAGGTTTTTAAAATTAAGGACTTAAGAAATATTAAATTTTAGGTACAAAGAAATTGTTTTTAAATTTTAGTTTAAAAGAGTTGGAAAAAAATAAAAGGAGAATTTTGAAATAAGTATGAAATTGTCATTTCAGATTTAAATAAGATTTTAAATCAAAATAAAAGGGTAAACATGGAATTAATGGATTTTGTAATAAATTCGGATAAATGAAAAAATAAATTTTAAAGGGAATCTAATTCAGAGAATCGATTTGGCATCGATTAAGTGTTTTGGAAATAGTGATTAAAAGGAGAATGAGACCATGGAGTTATAAACGGGGTTTATAAATAAAGTGAAATAAATATCAGTGGATATTTGGGATTTTTAAATTCACAGAGGGAATTTATAAATGAATTCATAAATCGTTTTAAAAATAAAAGAGTAGTTTTATTTTTAAAAGTATGGAAAAGAAATTTACGGAATTGAGATGTAAATTAAATTTGGATAAAGCGAGAAGGATATATAAATGATTAGATGGACTATATTGCAATGAAAAGTGTATTTTTCTGAAAAGCCAAGTATAATTTCAAAGGAGATCTTTAAGTATAAATTAGAATTTTTAAAAGTTGTTTCTGGAAGAATGTTTTAGAAAAATTATTATTTAGTTGTTTTAAAATCATTAATTTATTTAAGTTAATTATAGTAGTAATTATTTTTAAAGTCAAATTAGTATTTTGATGTAAAGGATAACTATTAAATATTATACATTACATAATTTTTTTATTTTAAAGTAGTTTTGGCTAAAGATTTACTTGGGATATTATTATAGAATTTCATAACTATTATTTTGAATAAAATGATTAAGTAGTTTTATTTTAAATGTTTAAGTGTACACTTTTGGATAAAGTGATTTAGTTATATGAAAACTAAATTTGATAAGACTTGGTGCTTTTTAGTGGAAATAATATATTTGTCTTGTGAATGTTAGTTGATAGTTAAATAACCGACTGTCAATATAGGCCAATGCGCCGATCGTTTCGAAGAGACCGGGATCAGATTTAACTATCCAAAAACCACTTCGATCCGGTTTGAACGTTTGCGAATGAAGACCGTGAAGAGGATGAAGACGGTGCTTCGGTTTGTCCATACCTAGGGCAACTTGTTTGGACGAATACTATCAGACCATTGTCAGGAGGACGATGAGCATTCTAAGTGAAATGTGTTCTAAAAAGGTAATGCATAGCCTCAAGCCTCATCAACCGGTAATGGCTAAAACATGGGAGATGCAACATGGCTAAGTGGGTAGCACCCAAGTAGGGTAAGGTCATCCCTGACTAGATGTCCCGTTTTGATCTCGGCTTATTGGGCGGTTGCTGATCCCAACCGCGAGGTGATATTATTCGGACTATACAATAAGGGGTAGCTCCGGTCTTGTGTTGCAGGGGATCGGGAGTGGTCCTCGGTACTTTGATCTAGCCTAGGTACTGTGTAACGACTGGATAGTTTCAACCATTCGCATTCGCACATGTCGAACTTGAATTTCTCAAAATATCATGTTGTAAATAAAATTTGGCAAATCTCAGAATATACAGTAAATAAATAATCACATATCACAGACACAGAGTACATAATAATGCAGCAGAATTAAAAAGAGATAGTAATTCATGAAGCTACCATATAAATATAAGGTACATTAGAGTTAAATAAGATACAACAGAAGAGTAACAAGATACATTAGGTACAAATTAGAATACATCATTGAAATCAACGAAAGCTGAAAGCAGAATAGATAGCCGGATCTTCAAGCAAAGCTCCAACTCCGAAGGTGAGTCTTGAATGCTGAATCACTCAGTCTAACCCGAGCGTAAAGCAAAACACAAAACACTCGAGTCAGGATTAACATTCTTATATCAATAAATCCAACTCAAGAGAAATAACAACTGAAATACAAGTAACTCAAAGGATGTTTGGGATAACCATCCTTTAAGGATCCGTTAAACTATTTACTATGTAGTAATATTGCGCTATTATAATAATGTCTACAGTAAAATAAACTTACTTTTAAATAGCGTTCCGGGTTACCCATATCACCCTTCATACATAATAGTCCCAGTAGTCCATCCAGTATCAGCATATCTCCAGATCAGGAGACTACCCTAAATACTCCATGGGTTACGGGAGAAAAACAAACTCATAGTAAAGGCTCTGTATGGTAGGTGACACGGCACACAAGGCAATGCCAGGGTAGATATACCAATTACACATACGGGATGGTGGTAATGCAGCAGCCACATACGCCCACCTCGGAACACACTCCCATATCAAAATCGGAGGATGGCCATCTAATCAATCACAAGCAAGAGTATAGTATCGAAGGAATGTGTCCGACCATAGGAGCTACCCCTTTTGGCCCGAGATCGCTCCTGTTTTAGCCACCTTATGCCGACTCACGGGAGTTGGGTCCACGTAATGTACCTCAAGAGCATCGCCACCATCCTACTTCATTCTAGAATCTCCACCGCATACACAGTTGTTAAAGTGGTTTTTGGAGTTGGCAGAGAGTATGACAACTTCCGATCCCGGTCTCTTTAACAACCAATCGTTATTATAACACCGTGGCCATTTCAAAAATAGTTTATATTTCAAAAATCAAATCATTTCATTCAAAACTATATTCCTTCAAAAATAGTTTATACTTTGAAATCAAAACCATTCCTATATCAAAGCCATAGTCAAATCAATATGATATCATTTCCATTTCAAACATATATTCACCTTTCAAAAAAAATCATAATACTTCAAAGTTATAACTCTTTCGAAACCAAAATACTTGAAATCATTACACTTTGAAATAATAACATGTCAAAATCATACATTTGAAATCCTGGCACTTTCCTTTAATTCTATATATTTTACAAATTTCAAATAAACCCAAATTTTCAACTTTCCAATTTAATTCAATTAAATTTGTCAGTTTCAATTCAAAAACCATTTCAAATCTTATAAATTTCAAATACAGATTTGATTCACAAAATAACCTATTCAATCTTTAGTATATTTCAAAGCTTTAATATCCCACATTTCAAAACTAAATTTTATAATTTCATATATCTCAAAACTAGTTTCATTATACTTAGTTTGAAATATTCATTTCATAAATCCAATATCATTTAAATAAGCTTAAATTACAAGTAAACCAAATATCCTTCAAATATTCATTTATCAAATATCAATTCAAATTCATATTCTTTATCAGAATAAAGATCAAATCATTTCTAAACCATTTCTAAATATCAAAATATCATATTCTTTCAATACCTCATTATCAATTCATTATTTGAATTAAAATTCAAATATGCAAATTTAAATACCTTTTAAAATTCAAATATATCATTCATTTATTGTTTTAAATACCATTCAAAATCACATTTCAAAAATGCCATTCAAAATTTCATAAATCAATTCCAAATCACTCAAATTCCAAATTCACATTTAATCAAGTCTCAATTCCTCAAATTCAATTCAAATCAGTGTCTCAATAAACCATTTTATTTTATATAGATTTCAAACACAGACTTGAACCTCAAATAAACCATTTCAATTTCCATACATTACAAAGCTTTAAATGTTCAACATTTCATAACGAATTTCAAAACCTCGTATATATATCAAATTCACTTTAATATAAATTTTGCTTTAAAATAAAATACGATATCATTTAAATGAAGCCCAAATTTTAAATCACTAAATATCTTATTCAATTTATCTACCATGAAATATTTCCATATCATCTTAAACCAAAACCAAATTATAGAGTCATATCTTTAAATCTCTAAGTAAATCCATTTCAAATCAATTTAATTAAAGATAATTCTCAAATAAATACAATTGCAAATAAATTTTAAATCCACACCCCAAATCAAAAATAAAAAGTGGCTACCGAATCAATCCAAAGTCAGAGTATAATATCGAAGGGATGTGTCCGATAAAAGGGGATACCTTCTTAATCCGTCAATCGCACCTGTTTTAGCCACCTTATGCCAACACACGGGAGTCGGGTCCACGTATTTACCTTAAAGGAAACGCCGCCGCCATCCTACTTCATTCTGGAATCTCCACCGCGTACATGGTTGTTAAAGGGGTTTTCGAAGTTGGCAGAGAGTATGACAACTTCTGATCCAGGCCTCTTCAACAACCAAACGTTATTATAACACCGCGGTCATTTCAAAATAATTTATACCTCAAAACTAGAATATAATATCCATTTCAAAACCATATAAATACGATATCATTTCCGTTTTAAAACCCAAATCAATATGATATCATTTTTATTTCAAAATATATCCTTTTCCCCAAAATCTTAGCACTTCAAATCTATATACCTTGAAACCCATAGCTATGAAACATAACTTCTAATACTTTAATGGTTCAAATAGTAAATTACTTTATATAATAAAATAACTTCTTAAATTTCACAACATTTATTACAAATACCGATTTGAACCTCCAATTAAACCATTTCAATTTCCATATATTTCAAAGCTTTAAATATTCCACCATTTCAAAATTAATTCTTTGATAATTCCATATATATCAAATTCAATTACTATTATTTAGATTTGAAATGTTTACTTAATAAATCCAGTATGGTTTAAGTAAAAATTTTAACTTTAAACAGCTGGATATTCTTTCAATTTATTTCACTTGATATATTCATTTAAATCAACTTGACATTCATTTAAATCACTCTAAACTAAAAATCAAGTTATAAAAATCATACCCTTTAAAATTCTAGATTTTATTAAATTCCAAATAAATTCCATATTCATCTTCCAACCTTATTCTCATTTAAGTCATTATAAACTCTAGAAATTTAATTTAAATAAATGCTTAATCATATTTTATCTTAATAAAATCAAATTTAATTATTAACTTCTTTTATACTTCAAATCAATTTTATACATAGCTTAAAACCCATAATTTAACTATATATAAAATAACATTTACAAAATATCCAAATCAATATCTCATAAAATCATATATTTCTTTACAAAACCATAGAAATCATTTCAAAATATTTTTATAAATAGACCAACGGTGTTCGTATAAAATTTTCTATCCTATGGTCAAGTGATATGGATATTTATCATTTCAATCCGCAATTTAAAAAATAAAAATGCGGTCGTATATCATTTCAAACCGCAATCCCGAATCAATAATAACAAATCAATAATGAACTTGTAGATTTTAATGATATAAAATAAACATCCATTCATCCATCAGCAAATCACACATCCATCACAATCATCATCCAAAACTATCAATCAGTATCAATAGATAATTGATAATAGATAACAAGTATTTAACTGGCAATTATATTCAATAATAAATTAAATAATGATTTAATTTAAATAAACGAAATTAACTGAGATGATGATTAAAAATATACGAAATAGTCATAAAAAATGCAGAATCACAACATAAATTAAATTTAACAAACCTAAGTAATTTAGAAGTTGTGAGTGGGTTAAAACACTCACCTTTTGAATTTAAATTGAATTTAAATCCAATTTAAAACAAAAAATTGAACAGTCTCCAAATTCGTCCAAACCAGCGTCTAAATGTTCGAAATTTCAATACGATCCTAACAAAAAAACCGCACGTGAATTGGTGTTCGTATGTGAAAGATATACCAATAAAAGGTGAGTGTTTCACGTTGAATGATAAAATGGTCGAAAAAGCCCGTTTCGACTCCGGGACGAAATTGGTTCAACCCATATATCAAAATAGATATTTTAAAATATTTTAAATGCAATGGAACAGGTTTGAAGTCCAAATTCCATCTCATGAAGAAGTTATGCTAAAATCAAATTATTTCAAAATGATTTCAATTTCATTTATTTCAAGGCTTTTCGAGTCCGTACGATCAAACGACAAGTCTGATCGCTACAAAACTTGAAACCCTACAATAATTCACCGTTGCGGATCCGATGAAACTGGTTTCATAGAAATTCGAGTCAGTGACCAAAATGACTATTTTTACATTAACTAAATAAATTTATAATAAATAAATTAATCAAATCTTCAATCTAAATCTGATAATTGACAAATTTTACCAATTTTAAATTCCTCAATCATTTACAATGATTTAAACAAATTCAAATGTAAATTTAGAATTGATTAATTTATCAATCTCAGTATTAACCTCAATTTCATTTAATTCAAAATTATATTTAGTTTCCCATAATTCTATTAAATTTAATTTTCATTTTATTATTCAATTTATTATTATCAAATGGATGAGATTAACAATGGATTCAAAATTCATTACATTAATATTCTCACATTTCATCTAAATTCCCATTTATGTAATATTTAAATATTTAATTCATTTAATTGCAATTAATCCTTTCATCATAAATTAAATTCCAATGTATTGATAAAACTTAATTTCTATTCCTTTTGTTCAACCAATTGTCATATTATAAATAAAATTGACATTATCTCCAATTAGTAATTACAATCAGTTAAGATCTTACCATTGGTTCCATTAATTTATTTGCACTAAATTAGTTATTGCATTAATTCTCATTAATATAACATTAAGGTTCATTTAACTCTAATTGATTTCCAATTTTATTATTAAACCAAATTAACAGGTAACTTATAACAAGTGTTACCATGCCTTTAATTACACTCATGTATTCCCTATTTTCAAGCAAGCGTTATAGTTCTTAAATACTTCTGCTTTTATTTAATTACACTAACTATATTAATATTATTTCATTAGCTAATTAAGTATTTACATTTGTTTCTTACAATTCAATCTCATAACCAATTATAACAAATTTCAATATATCACCTGACCCTTCATTTCAATGTATCCATTTATTAAGTTTTACATTAACAAATATTTATTTCTAAATATACTCTAATTTAACAACTTCTAAACATTGTATTACTTCACACATTAATGTAACTTTTGTTTATATTTATTAAATTTTGATTTCTCATTTCAGTTAATAGACTAAATAAACAGGCAACGCATAATTATTGCCATCGTTTACTTTTAACTGCATTTATTAGTTTATTGTTTACAGACCCAAGTTACACATTTACATAATTTCAATTTATCGTAATCACATTCAATCTATCTAAAATTTAGTTGGATTACATCCTTACCATTCATTTATTATTAATTTTAATTAGCATTGCTTACCATGCATTAACATTACTACTTTAAATCTACATCCAATTACAATTAACATTCTCAATAAATTTATTTACTTGGTCTCATGTTTTTTATTACACCAATTACTACCTTATAAGTAAATGTATATTACTATTCTAATCTACATTCACCCTTTCCGTTATTATATTAATTATCATTAAAGTACATTTAATTATCTTGTATGTTTATTCTTCCCAACTAATTACCACCTATTATATTATTCCACATATTAATTCACTAATTACATTTTCTTTCTCATACTCCACTTATAATCAAGTCATACATTTAAATTATTTTATGTAATTAGAATTTCATTCAAGTTCATTAATTATTATTTTAAATTAACCTTGTTACGTTTCCTCTTAGTTATTTTCATTATTACAACACAACTTTTATCAATAATTCACAAATTTTTAATTTCTTCAATATTAAATTTCAAAAATCTTATTAAATTAACAATTTTAGTTATCGAATTCTTACGGGTCGTTACAAATATTTTCAAGTAGTACTACTATTTTTTTTCACAAACCTTTTGAAATTATTTCAAAAAACTCCATGGTTTAAATTCAAAAATCCTTTTTAAAACACATTTTATAAATAATTTTTTTATAAAAATACATTTATATAAAATCATTTTATATTATAATAATTCTCCTTTATTATAATATAATTTTCTCAAATATTTATTCAATAAATATATTTATTCTACCATTTAGATTATTTTAAACAGCCTTTATTAAAAGATTGCTTTAACTTAACATTTATAATCGAACACCTTATAGTAAATTATGAAACTTAATTCACAAGGGGTTTTCTTTAATGCACCTACAATTATAAAACAATGTATGCTCATAAACTAGTTAAGCATGGATTAACAACCAACAAACAATAGTCAATGCTCCTATACTATTTAAGCACGACAAATCAAATAATAATGATAATATATATGTATTATCATTAACAAATAAACACTATAAATAATTATATAAATTTTAAAATTATTCCTTTATATATAAAAAATATATAATCCTAGGTAAAATTTTCATTTACCAAATTTCAAAAGTCAATATCATGTCTGTTTGCCTTGTTTAAGTGTTTGGAAATCTTCATTGATAACGTGGCGTCCCACGTTTCGACCGGAATTCATAAACAACTCAATAGACCAATGAACAAAATACGTTTTTATAGCAATAACAAATACGCTCTCGTATATATATAATACTCTCAAACTCATTCTAGGATACCCTATCTCTAATGTGTTACTCACTTAAGGGTATTACAAACCCTATCTCTAGTGAGACATACCCTACCAAAGTCAAGGTTCTCATTTAACCTTCAGCTCTGATGTAACAGCCCGCTATTTTGGACCATTCAAATCGACAATAAAACAGTACATGTCCGACTTGAATAATTCAAAATATCGAATTGTTAATAAAATTTGGCAAAACTTAAAATATACAGTAAACAAATCAATCATAGATCACTTACACAGAGTAATACAATGCAGCGGAATAGATAAAGAATAGTAGTTCATGAAGCTACTATATACCTCAGAGTTAGAAATAAAATACAACCGAATTGTTCAAATGCCATGAAGTCTCCAATGCAATAGATGGCTTCTCTGAACCAATCAACTGGATGACTGAAGGGATAGATAGCTGGATCTTCAAGCAAAGCTCCAACTTCGAAGGTGAGTCTCAAATGCTGTATCTCTCAGTCTGACCCGAGCGTAAAGCAAAAACACAAAACACTCGAGTCAGGATTAACATTCTTATATCTATAAATCTAACTCAAGTGAAATATCAACTGAAATATAATTAACTTAAAGGACGTTTGGGATAACCATCCTCTAAGGGTCCATGGAACTATCTATAAGGTAGAAATATACACTATAATACCGAGGTCATTTCAAATTAATTTATACTTCAGAACAAAAATATCTTTTCATTATATATATATATATATATACATAAATATTTAGAGTAGAATATTTGTAGTTTCCTCAACTTAACAAATCATTTCCAAAATCAACCCGACCATCCCATTCAAATTTAATTCAATCTCAATTTATAAATTTTTATACAATTCAGTTTTTTTGATCAAACAAATTCAAATTATATTCATTTCAAATACAGAACTAAATCAATATTTTACCGTTTAAATTCTACTATATTTCAACGCTTTAATATTCAACAACTCAAAGTTTGATTTAACAGTTTCATATAGATCTCGATTTAACCTTGTTATTTAGTCTTGAAATGTTCACTAAATAAATTCAATATTTATTTAATAACCCAATTTACCTTTAAACTAAATATTCCTTTCGATTTGTTTAAACTTGAAACCTCCATTTAATCATTTAAATCAAAATCAAGTTATAAATCGAATCTTAAATTTCAAATTCTTTGGTTCAAATAATCCAATTAAGTAAAATACTTAACTAAATACAATTTCAATTAATTCAACTTTATCTTCTCAACCTTAACTTATCCAGATTATTACAACAACCAATTTTGAAATATAAATTTAAATAAATACGTAAACATATTATATGGATTAAATCGATCTCCAAAATATTACTATAAAATCTATATATAAAATTTCTATTTTCATATAATATTTTAAGAATTAATATTTATTAAAACCGTATATTTATTTTCAACCCATAGAAATTATTTTCAAAATATTTATACATATGGACCAACGGTGTCTGTATATAATTTCATACCCTATGGTCAAGGGATACGGATTTCAATCCGAAATTTAAATATACGGGTAGATATCACTTCGACCCGTAATCCCAAATTCAAATTTTTATTGAAAATCGCTGGGGTTTATCATTTCAACCCATAATGAAGTTCTCCTATTCTAAAGTCCGTTCGGGTATGTATCATTTCAACCCATATTGAATTCTAAACTACGGGGAACTTGCAGAGTGATAACAAATAATAAAATAACAGACATATATCATCAATAACAGTATAATATAACAATGGGATATGGTGTCATATCCCACAGGTGAACACATTTGCAAACAACAAAATATATAGCAATGTAAATAACTAACAGTAGCATATTTCAATTGTCGTTTCAATTGGAATCAAATTTAATAAATAAAAGAACGTTAGTCGTGAGTGATTGCTCACCTTTCGTGGCTGGAGGGTACCGAAGGTGATACAGAAACACACACTGATACGGACATGGAAATTTGATTTACAAATCCAAGCAAAGCAAAATTGGCACGAATTTGATGAACAGAATCTGGTAACAGAAACGACGGGAACGGATCAAAATAGCTTGATATAAAGTTTTGGACGAGACGCATATTATATTAATATTTCACTTAAACCCATTATTTTAAAATACGTATTCATTTGAAATAAATCTCAAATAATTTTTTTTTATATATATATATAACCAAAATCAATAAAATCTTTATGGCTTGTATATGCACTTTGACCTAATCATTTATACCCATATAAACTTGACAGTTTAGATATATAAATTAACACAGGCTATATAAATTTTGTTTTTATTACTGTTAACTAAAACAACTACTAATGTGTATACAACAGCTTATAAATAAAATATACTTTTTATATTAACTCACTATGCAGACTAAAAAATCTTGTAAACTTAAATATAAACAATTGCCTATACATATTAATATAATCTGGAAAAAATTTAGAATAGAAAAGGTGGGAATTCAAAATTCATGTAGTTGCAGCCTAAATCAAAAAGGTAAATTCATATACAGGTGAACATGCAGCTATATGTATAAGTAAATTATTGTAACCTTACCCAAATGAAAAGACTCAATACCAAATTTCCATAACCTATGTATTTAAAACTGACAACGTTTATATAAGTAATATAAACAAAATACTTTCCTTCTAGCGAATAAAATAATACTTCTAACAACACTTAAAACTTTATATATTTTTCTTAAACAGTTAAAACTTTATACATATATTATATTAAATTTAGACATGTAAAAAAAAAAAATTAAAGTCCAACTTTATCTCCAACAGAAACAAAATCTTACAACTTATTCATATTTTTGCTTTTACATCAATTCAAAACATAAAAATTTAAAACTACATTTAATTTGAACCCAATATACTTAGTACACTTTAATATAATAATATCTGAAACCATACACTGCAAATACTACCCATAACATACGCACACCATACAAAAGTTATAACCCAAAACATACGCACACCACACAAAAGTTATACCAATATATATGTAAACTATATAACTAAAATATCTTATATAAACTATTTATAAACTTATACAACTATGCAGACAACCCATACAATCTGCCTATATACTAGACTCATATTATAACAGAAGCTAGACATATATATACAACAGTTATGAATCTATTACTTAATGTATATAAATAATTTACACAGAATACTATACTTATATTTAAGATACATATACTAACCCAAAAAGGAAGGAGAAAGGCCGAAGTCAGGGGTGGTGGGGAGCTCGGAGGGGAGCACGGCACTGCTTCATGCTTCGGCGTGGAAGAGGAGGGGAGACAAACGGAGAGGTGGATGGTGATGGCCTCGGTGGCGTGAGAGTGGATAGTGCAAGAAGAAGGAGTGATGTAACATCCCGGAATTTTTGACAATATCAATTTAATAATCTGTAGTTAAAATTAAATTGGTATTGATAATCTGATAATAATTATTCAAATGAATTTAATAATCTTTTCAATAATTATTTAAATTGGTGATTTATATTTTTAAAATAATAAATTGATTTCTATTTTTAATATAAATATATGGTTCATATTTTAAATAGATTGGTATTGTTTTAAATTGAGAATAAGTTCAACAAATTGGTTTTATGGCTTAATAAAATGAATATTTTGTAAAATGATTTTTAATTTAATAAGAAGATATATATAAAAGCAATATTAATAATATAATGACTTTTTAAATAAGTTTTAAATAACATTTGTAATTTTAAGTTCAAATTGAATTTATAATTATAACTTGATTTAAAGATATTTGATTTTGAATTTTTGTTTGAATTTAAATTCAAAGTATAAATCTTCATTTGTTTTAATTTTTATTTGTATAAGTTTATAAACATGATTTGTTTTCATTTATAAATTTATACATATAAAATAACAACTTGATTTAAGCTAATATACATTAGTTTGTAATTTAAATACTAATTTCCCTTAAAGAAAATACATGTGTTAAATTAATATGCATTCATTTGACAAGTGTCTAATTTAAGACAAGTGTTAGTTTTAGTTTTTAATTTTTCTTTTATTTCATTAAAATCTGAGAATACATTAGTTAGTTTACATCTTCACTTCATTTCCATTTTCCTTAATCAAAGATCAGATTTGCATTCATAGCAAATCATAAGATTATTAACAATCCAAACTTGCATGCTCCTCTTCATAAAAAAAAAATTCATCTGCATATCTTATTTCTGCATATCCTCAAATCTACACATCTGCATAATCCAAACATCAATCTGCATACACAATTCACCCAAACCACATTCAAATCCATCAATTTACATTCCCTCAAATTCAATTCAGACCTCTGCATAATCAAAACAAATCTGCATTCCACAATCAAATAGATAAATCTGCATACCCCAAATTCATATTCAAATCTGCAAAATTCCTCAAGCATAACTCTGTATGATTCAAAATCTGCATGTTCAAATCCTTCATTTACACACCACAAATTCAAATCTGCATCTATTAACCCAAAAATCTGCACTCCAAAAATCTGCATGCTCCCCTCATCAAAGAAGCAATTTTGCATGTTCCTCCTCATAAAAAATCCAACCTCTGCATATCCAGAACTAAGATCAGAATACTGCATTCTTCCTACATGCAAGTAATTAGGCTGTGAGCATGAGCATATCATCAAATGATCAACAGAGTAAGCCAGCATTTCTATAAGCCTGCATATTTCTGCAAATTTATAAAAGGAAGCAAACCTGCATTTTTGGTTTTCTGCAAGTTCAAACAGTGGTCTGCATTGTCTGGTGAGTAACATTTAAAACCTTAAACTATTTCAGGTTGCTTGATAAGTTGTTGTGATAAAATATGTTGGGTGCTTATGAAATGTCTGTTGTACATGCATGTTGATTTTGTTATGTAAAGCATACCCAAATTTTTATCCTACTTAAAAATATTTCCACAATTGATCTGATTAAGATAGTAACTGGATTTAAGAATAATAAAAAGAGTTTGTTTGTTTTATATTAGTTTCCAAACTTATAAGTAATGTGTTTCATTCTCTTAAGTTTAGATTTTAATTTTTAGGTAAATTAAAATACTGGAGTTTCTCTCTGTAAACATAAGCAACTCACCTGTATATTGATTTTGATTAAATGCAAATCATATTAATATTTATATCCAGTTACAGAAACTAAAAGTATTTACTGGAAAATGTTTTTTTTTTGAATCAAGTATTGGAATTGTAGGTATATGTTTTCATTTATAAGCTGTTCTTGAACAAAATTTAGAATTTGAGCAAATTCTATTGATTCTTGGATTAAGGAATTCTGGAACTCTTTTGAGTGGTGGAGTAAATATTTTAGATACTCAGAAAAATCAAACAAGTGTATAATAATTTCTAGAATGATTGTAGTTTAGAAGTTTTGGAATTTAACCCTAGTTTTTATGTGGGTAAAGGATCGATCATTTCGGGGCATAGGAGTGATCGAGTGTATTGATATTCAGGGATTTTGTAGTTGAGATGTGAGAGAGTGCGAGGCCGTTGGGGTTGGGTGTCAGGTGGTCGCGTTGGTGAACTAACGCCGTTGACAGGTTTGAATTGAAACCTGAAATATAATTTTCCAGGTTTGGGTTTTTGAGCTTGGTGATGAATTCTTGTTTAAATGTTGATCTGGTGATTGAGGTAGGGTGTAGTTGAGTTATTGGTTGTAGTTGATCGTCTTTGTTGATGAGAAGGAGGCAGGAGTCGCCGTGCATATGCACGGCGATGAGACTCTGACGAACTGCTTGGGTATGGGGTGTTGCAGAGATGGCTCGAGCAAATATGAGGATGACTCGAAGCAAGTCAGGTAGAAACTCGAAGTAGGCATGAGTTTGACTCGAAGTAGAATATGGGATTCTCGGGTTTCTCTGTATATTGCAGTCTTCAGGTTGCAAACCTGTTTCTTTAAAATCTGGTTTTTAAAATATTCAAATCTGAAGTTTTGTGTAAGGTAATGTTTAAGTTTAAAATTTAATTCAGGTTTGAATTTCTAATTTGAATTTAAACTCCAGTTTTTAAAATAGGAATTTAAGTTTAAATTTAACTTTATTAACTATATCATGTTGATAAATAGTTTAAACATTTTAGTAATGAGGTTTTAAAATATGAGAAGATTTGAAGTTGGTTTAAATCTGGAAATTTAGAAGTTTAATTTGAAATTCAGTTTTAAATTTCAAACTAGGTTTAAATTTGAAGTTTTAAATTAAAGTGGAAATTTGAGTTATTATAGGTTTGAAATGGAATAACTTTAAAATTTCATATAGTATTTGTTTGATTGGCAATTTAAAAGTTTTAAATTTATTTAAAACTTTGATAAGTTAAAATTTATTTATTTTAAATTTGAATTTTAATTGAAATTTAAAGGTAATTTTCAAAAGAACTTTGTTTTAAATCAAATTGTTTTAAACATAACTAAGTTATGTTTTATTTTGAAATTTAAATTTAGATTTATGTTTTAGAATTAATTAACAAGGTAATTAAGATTTGTTATTTAATTTAATTATTTAATTAAATTTGGAGTTAATAATTGATTAATGATTAATCAATTTGAAATTAAGATCATTAATTAAGTTATTAATTAATGATAAATGAATAATAATTATGTAATTAAGTTTTTAATTAAGGTTAATTAATTTAATAATTAACTTTAATTAATAAATGATTAAAAATAATTTAATTGGTAATTAATTTAAGTTAATTACTTTTTAAAATAATTAGAGGATGGTTAATGAAGGTCATTAACCATGATTATTTAACAATTAATTAATGTAGTTAATTTTTATAATTAATTAGATTAATTAATTTAATAATAATCAATTATAAATGGCTTAAGTATAATTACTTGATGAAGTAATTAAGAAATTAATTACTTGATGTAATTAATTTAATTGAATGAGATTGTTTAAAGTAATTAATTAAGTTTAATTAGTTTTAAACACCTGGGTTAAGAATAATTACTTTATGTAATTAATGATTTAGAAATTACTTAGTTAAGTAATTATTTAATAATTACAGGTTGTAATTAAGGAGATGTTTAAGTATGAAGGAATTTGGATTAATTATTTAAATAATTAATCAAGGTATTAATTAAGAAATTAATTTAAGGATAATTAATTTGGTTTAATATAGTAATTAAGTTTGTTAATTACTTTGAGTAATTAATTTAAGGAATAATTAAGGATCATTAATTATTCTAATTAATGATGTAATTAAAGGTGATTAATTATGATTAATTAATCAATAATAGGTAATTAATTAATATAATTAATTAAGGATTAAGATAATTAATTATGATTAATTAATTTAATTAAAGTAATTAAGGGTTAATTACTGTTTAGTTGAGGATAATTACATGGATGTAATTAAGTATAATTAATCAAGAGTGATTAATTAAAGTAATTTATGATTGATTAATTGATTGTAATCAATTGAGTAAGCAAGATAATTTGGTGAGGTAATTAATTTAATTTATTTTAAATTAATTAAAGATAAAGAAATTAATTTAATTCATTTTAAATTAATTTGAGATAGGGATAATTAATTTAATTCATTTTAAATTAATTATAGTATGGTATGAGTAAATCTTTGCTTATGTATGGATGGATGTCATGGATTGACTTGGATGCTTTGTGATCTCAATAATGAGATAAGTATTGTGGTATGGATGTTTGATGATATTGTGATGATAACATAGGTTATCTATTGTGATGTTGATATATGGAATATCTATTTGATATTGATGATGTGAATTACCTGTTATATGATAATGTTGATTATCAGTTATGATTTAAGTTATCTATCTGTGTGTAAATAGATACTGTAATTGAATTGTTTTAAACCTTTAAAACAACTTGGACCTTAAAAGACACGCTTTGGTTTTCGATGAGACCGGGATCGGGTTTCCATATTTGGATATCCGAAAACCACATCGATTCCAAATAACGATAGGTCGTGTATCAAAGTGGAGCTTTGTGAAGACTCGAAGTGTAAGAACTATGAGTCAGTATAACTCTGTGGGTGATTCCGTAATGAGTTTGACGGAATAGTACTTATAGGTTCGAGATGGTGGTTTAGAGTGCAAGGGTTATTGTCGTTAACTCTGAGGGTGATTCCAATACGAGTGTAACGAGATAATGCCTTCGGTTTCGTTCGAACCCGGAACGAACTTGTATGGATTGAATGCTTTCAGCACATCGTTAGGCGGACGATGAGCATTCTAAGATGATTGGTCCTATAAAGGTAATCGTAGCCTCAAGCCTCATCAACCGGGAATGGCTAAAACAGGGGAGGTGCAGCAAAGCTTCGTGGGTCGCGCCCACTGGAGAGCAAGATTGATCCCTGTCTAGAAGTTCCTTTATATTCGGCTGTGTGGGTGGTTGCTAGCTACAACCACGGGGTTGTCTTGTTTGGAACTGTTCAGTAAGGAACGGGTCCGGCTTTGTGTTGCAGGGGATGAAGGGAGTAATCCTCGGTACGGTGATCTAGGCCACGTACTGTGACGGGCGGTACCCCAGTAGCCCTGCCATTGTATGGAAACCAAAATTCAATAAGTGCCAACGGTTTTGATTGTATTACCCACTTTTGTGGCTAGTAGCTGGAATTTAATCATGTAACAATTTCGGCTATTTCTTATTTATTTGAAAACCCTAGACACTATTATAATATCATCGGATTTCCTATCAAATGTTTTGGTTAGCGTAAGGTAAAAACTTTTCCATGTTTATGTGTGGGAAGTCTTACGTGATACCTTTCTTTTCAAAAGGTTTTTAAAAGTTAAGCAACTTTAACCTGTTACTCACACCAGACCCATGTCTGACCCGGAGTTTATTTTTGTTTTTCATAAACTCTTGGGTACTCAAATTTTTATGAGTAGTCAAGGGATTCAGGTTAGGATCTGGATTAGCTTTGACGACTTGTGGAGGAGCAATGGAGCAGGAGGCTTCTACGAGTAGATATATATAGAGTATTCCGCTGTGTGTTCTCTGAGATGTTATTTGTATTGAGTTGTAAACTAGACAGGTGTTTATAACTGTCTAGTATGAGTTGTTTATGCTGTGTATCTCTGATGTATATGATACTATGTAACCTATTATGTGATTAATATAATTTATTCGTTCCGCTGTGTTAGATTCTGATGTTGTTTCTTCTTCTCTTCTTTCTTTTCTTCTTCTATCCCTTTCTTTCTTAATTCATGACGCGATTTTCTGGAATTGAAATTCGGGTTGTGACATTGTGGTATCAGAGCATTAGGTTGAGTGAATACCTAGGCTCTGAAGTGTATCTTTCTTAGGGAGCATTAGGTTGAGTGAATACCTAGGCTCTGAAGTGTATCTTTCTTTAGGGAGTATTAGGTTGAGTGAATACCTAGGCTCTGTAGTAGTGTTTTTTTTTGAGAGAGCGTATTTGTAATTTTTATATATCATATATATATTTATTTCTACCTATCTGTTGGGTTACCGTTCAGGTTTTCCAATGTAAGTTATAAAGGTAGATGAGGTAGTAGTGTGTGTAACACGACTACCATTTGTGGGAGTTTGAATGTTTGAGGTTAGAAGTGTTTTGTTGAGACTGTAGACCTAATACCGTCTCGATTGAGTTCTGAAGTGATGAAGAACTTCATTGATCTCTGAAGGGAACCTGTTAAGGTTCGGAGTTCATTTCTGAAGTTGGATGAGTAGTGTTTGGATCTATTGGTTGGCAGAAGCAAGTGATGGTATTTTGAATACCTCAGGAATAGTAGCTGCGTGATGAGATGCAGTGACTATGAATGTTCCCGAAGATTTTTTCTTTGCAACAAGTTAAAGAAGTGAGTCTGCTTCAGTAGTATGGCTGTGGTCAGCTGGAATTTCTGTTTTCTTTGAGGTCCTAGTTTCTCGGAGAGCTTTGTTTTGGAATACTTTAGCATCTATGGCAGCAGTGCAGTTTGGAGTGTTCTCGGTGTTGGCAAGAGATCTTTTGGTTTAGCAGTTTTTCTGAAGTGGAGTTCAGAAGCAGTTGAGTGAACCCGTTTCTTCGATGGGTTGGCTTGTTGAGTTTGAGCTGTTCTGTTTGGTTAAGGGAGGACAGTTTTCCTTGGATTTGGTTTGGATGGTTCGCAAAAGTGACTTGCGATTGTTTGAGTGTTCTCTTCGGTTGTTTGAATTTTTCTGGATGTCTTCAGGAAGTCAGAGTTCTGTTTGCATCTGGAGATTGAGTTTCCTTATCGATTGGAATTCCAGGGGTGGTATTGGAGGTTCAGCTTTATAGTAGAATGATTCCAAGAGTTGAGTTGGTGTAGCAGCTCGGAGTTTTGGAGGAACTCCTGAATGATTCTTATGGACTTGTTGAACCATATCTCTGGGGTGTGTTGTCCAGTTTGTGCTTGTGTTCTTCTTCAGCATTCTCTTCTTCGGATCAGAGTTGAGCAGCGGAAGCAGTTTGGAAGTGTATCTGCTTTTCTTTTTCTGAACAGAAGAAGTTGTTGTCTTCTGATATTGAGGAGTTGAGTTTGAATGGTTGGTTTTGGTTGATCTTGAGGAGATCATTTTGTTGAAGTTGATTGGTCTGGTTTCTTTCTAGAAGCATCAGCGAAGGTTGAGCTGATTGGTAGGTTGTGGACAGCCTAGGATCGTTTGGAGAGTTATGTGGATAAGAGTTGGAGGAATTTGGACTCTGAAGTCGGAGATTTAATTTTGGATAAGTTGTCTCCGATCACAAGTGAGCTATAAGTTTGGGTAAGTTTGAGAAGCTAGCTCTGTAGTGTTTTGGATCTTTCCTGTGATCTTGAAGAATAAGGGATTGATCTACAGGATTGAGTTGCCAGTTTGGACAACTGGGAATTGATGAGTTTCACGTATCTCTAAGGGAGTACGTGTATGATCTATCTCTGGTTGTAGAACCAGCAGTTTGGGAGTTTTGGTTAGTGAGTCAGACTCGTTTGTAGTCTGATATCTTGTCTAGTGTTATAGATATAGTTGTATAGGAGCTTTGTAGCTTCGTAGTATTGTTTGTTTGGATTTTCTAGAGCGAGTGTCCCGGTGGATATATATATACACCTGGGGAAACTCGATGAAATTTTATCCAGATTTTGTCTGGATAATTAGGTTTGTTTGATTGGTTGAATTGGTTGTTGGTTGTTAGCATATGTTTGGTGTATGCTTGTGTTTAAAATTAAAATTTAATAAGATTATTAAATTACCTTTGTTTTAAATTTCGAGGACGAAATTCTTTTAAGGGGGAAGGATTGTAACATCCCGGAATTTTTGACAATATCAATTTAATAATCTGTAGTTAAAATTAAATTGGTATTGATAATCTGATAATAATTATTCAAATGAATTTAATAATCTTTTCAATAATTATTTAAATTGGTGATTTATATTTTTAAAATAATAAATTGATTTCTATTTTTAATATAAATATATGGTTCATATTTTAAATAGATTGGTATTGTTTTAAATTGAGAATAAGTTCAACAAATTGGTTTTATGGCTTAATAAAATGAATATTTTGTAAAATGATTTTTAATTTAATAAGAAGATATATATAAAAGCAATATTAATAATATAATGACTTTTTAAATAAGTTTTAAATAACATTTGTAATTTTAAGTTCAAATTGAATTTATAATTATAACTTGATTTAAAGATATTTGATTTTGAATTTTTGTTTGAATTTAAATTCAAAGTATAAATCTTCATTTGTTTTAATTTTTATTTGTATAAGTTTATAAACATGATTTGTTTTCATTTATAAATTTATACATATAAAATAACAACTTGATTTAAGCTAATATACATTAGTTTGTAATTTAAATACTAATTTCCCTTAAAGAAAATACATGTGTTAAATTAATATGCATTCATTTGACAAGTGTCTAATTTAAGACAAGTGTTAGTTTTAGTTTTTAATTTTTCTTTTATTTCATTAAAATCTGAGAATACATTAGTTAGTTTACATCTTCACTTCATTTCCATTTTCCTTAATCAAAGATCAGATTTGCATTCATAGCAAATCATAAGATTATTAACAATCCAAACTTGCATGCTCCTCTTCATAAAAAAAAAATTCATCTGCATATCTTATTTCTGCATATCCTCAAATCTACACATCTGCATAATCCAAACATCAATCTGCATACACAATTCACCCAAACCACATTCAAATCCATCAATTTACATTCCCTCAAATTCAATTCAGACCTCTGCATAATCAAAACAAATCTGCATTCCACAATCAAATAGATAAATCTGCATACCCCAAATTCATATTCAAATCTGCAAAATTCCTCAAGCATAACTCTGTATGATTCAAAATCTGCATGTTCAAATCCTTCATTTACACACCACAAATTCAAATCTGCATCTATTAACCCAAAAATCTGCACTCCAAAAATCTGCATGCTCCCCTCATCAAAGAAGCAATTTTGCATGTTCCTCCTCATAAAAAATCCAACCTCTGCATATCCAGAACTAAGATCAGAATACTGCATTCTTCCTACATGCAAGTAATTAGGCTGTGAGCATGAGCATATCATCAAATGATCAACAGAGTAAGCCAGCATTTCTATAAGCCTGCATATTTCTGCAAATTTATAAAAGGAAGCAAACCTGCATTTTTGGTTTTCTGCAAGTTCAAACAGTGGTCTGCATTGTCTGGTGAGTAACATTTAAAACCTTAAACTATTTCAGGTTGCTTGATAAGTTGTTGTGATAAAATATGTTGGGTGCTTATGAAATGTCTGTTGTACATGCATGTTGATTTTGTTATGTAAAGCATACCCAAATTTTTATCCTACTTAAAAATATTTCCACAATTGATCTGATTAAGATAGTAACTGGATTTAAGAATAATAAAAAGAGTTTGTTTGTTTTATATTAGTTTCCAAACTTATAAGTAATGTGTTTCATTCTCTTAAGTTTAGATTTTAATTTTTAGGTAAATTAAAATACTGGAGTTTCTCTCTGTAAACATAAGCAACTCACCTGTATATTGATTTTGATTAAATGCAAATCATATTAATATTTATATCCAGTTACAGAAACTAAAAGTATTTACTGGAAAATGTTTTTTTTTTGAATCAAGTATTGGAATTGTAGGTATATGTTTTCATTTATAAGCTGTTCTTGAACAAAATTTAGAATTTGAGCAAATTCTATTGATTCTTGGATTAAGGAATTCTGGAACTCTTTTGAGTGGTGGAGTAAATATTTTAGATACTCAGAAAAATCAAACAAGTGTATAATAATTTCTAGAATGATTGTAGTTTAGAAGTTTTGGAATTTAACCCTAGTTTTTATGTGGGTAAAGGATCGATCATTTCGGGGCATAGGAGTGATCGAGTGTATTGATATTCAGGGATTTTGTAGTTGAGATGTGAGAGAGTGCGAGGCCGTTGGGGTTGGGTGTCAGGTGGTCGCGTTGGTGAACTAACGCCGTTGACAGGTTTGAATTGAAACCTGAAATATAATTTTCCAGGTTTGGGTTTTTGAGCTTGGTGATGAATTCTTGTTTAAATGTTGATCTGGTGATTGAGGTAGGGTGTAGTTGAGTTATTGGTTGTAGTTGATCGTCTTTGTTGATGAGAAGGAGGCAGGAGTCGCCGTGCATATGCACGGCGATGAGACTCTGACGAACTGCTTGGGTATGGGGTGTTGCAGAGATGGCTCGAGCAAATATGAGGATGACTCGAAGCAAGTCAGGTAGAAACTCGAAGTAGGCATGAGTTTGACTCGAAGTAGAATATGGGATTCTCGGGTTTCTCTGTATATTGCAGTCTTCAGGTTGCAAACCTGTTTCTTTAAAATCTGGTTTTTAAAATATTCAAATCTGAAGTTTTGTGTAAGGTAATGTTTAAGTTTAAAATTTAATTCAGGTTTGAATTTCTAATTTGAATTTAAACTCCAGTTTTTAAAATAGGAATTTAAGTTTAAATTTAACTTTATTAACTATATCATGTTGATAAATAGTTTAAACATTTTAGTAATGAGGTTTTAAAATATGAGAAGATTTGAAGTTGGTTTAAATCTGGAAATTTAGAAGTTTAATTTGAAATTCAGTTTTAAATTTCAAACTAGGTTTAAATTTGAAGTTTTAAATTAAAGTGGAAATTTGAGTTATTATAGGTTTGAAATGGAATAACTTTAAAATTTCATATAGTATTTGTTTGATTGGCAATTTAAAAGTTTTAAATTTATTTAAAACTTTGATAAGTTAAAATTTATTTATTTTAAATTTGAATTTTAATTGAAATTTAAAGGTAATTTTCAAAAGAACTTTGTTTTAAATCAAATTGTTTTAAACATAACTAAGTTATGTTTTATTTTGAAATTTAAATTTAGATTTATGTTTTAGAATTAATTAACAAGGTAATTAAGATTTGTTATTTAATTTAATTATTTAATTAAATTTGGAGTTAATAATTGATTAATGATTAATCAATTTGAAATTAAGATCATTAATTAAGTTATTAATTAATGATAAATGAATAATAATTATGTAATTAAGTTTTTAATTAAGGTTAATTAATTTAATAATTAACTTTAATTAATAAATGATTAAAAATAATTTAATTGGTAATTAA
Organism: Allium cepa; assembly: GCA_030765085.1. Classification (NCBI taxonomy): domain Eukaryota; kingdom Viridiplantae; phylum Streptophyta; class Magnoliopsida; order Asparagales; family Amaryllidaceae; genus Allium; species Allium cepa. Next base: position 290,690,070 of record CM060934.1, read on the forward strand.
TTTAAGTTAATTACTTTTTAAAATAATTAGAGGATGGTTAATGAAGGTCATTAACCATGATTATTTAACAATTAATTAATGTAGTTAATTTTTATAATTAATTAGATTAATTAATTTAATAATAATCAATTATAAATGGCTTAAGTATAATTACTTGATGAAGTAATTAAGAAATTAATTACTTGATGTAATTAATTTAATTGAATGAGATTGTTTAAAGTAATTAATTAAGTTTAATTAGTTTTAAACACCTGGGTTAAGAATAATTACTTTATGTAATTAATGATTTAGAAATTACTTAGTTAAGTAATTATTTAATAATTACAGGTTGTAATTAAGGAGATGTTTAAGTATGAAGGAATTTGGATTAATTATTTAAATAATTAATCAAGGTATTAATTAAGAAATTAATTTAAGGATAATTAATTTGGTTTAATATAGTAATTAAGTTTGTTAATTACTTTGAGTAATTAATTTAAGGAATAATTAAGGATCATTAATTATTCTAATTAATGATGTAATTAAAGGTGATTAATTATGATTAATTAATCAATAATAGGTAATTAATTAATATAATTAATTAAGGATTAAGATAATTAATTATGATTAATTAATTTAATTAAAGTAATTAAGGGTTAATTACTGTTTAGTTGAGGATAATTACATGGATGTAATTAAGTATAATTAATCAAGAGTGATTAATTAAAGTAATTTATGATTGATTAATTGATTGTAATCAATTGAGTAAGCAAGATAATTTGGTGAGGTAATTAATTTAATTTATTTTAAATTAATTAAAGATAAAGAAATTAATTTAATTCATTTTAAATTAATTTGAGATAGGGATAATTAATTTAATTCATTTTAAATTAATTATAGTATGGTATGAGTAAATCTTTGCTTATGTATGGATGGATGTCATGGATTGACTTGGATGCTTTGTGATCTCAATAATGAGATAAGTATTGTGGTATGGATGTTTGATGATATTGTGATGATAACATAGGTTATCTATTGTGATGTTGATATATGGAATATCTATTTGATATTGATGATGTGAATTACCTGTTATATGATAATGTTGATTATCAGTTATGATTTAAGTTATCTATCTGTGTGTAAATAGATACTGTAATTGAATTGTTTTAAACCTTTAAAACAACTTGGACCTTAAAAGACACGCTTTGGTTTTCGATGAGACCGGGATCGGGTTTCCATATTTGGATATCCGAAAACCACATCGATTCCAAATAACGATAGGTCGTGTATCAAAGTGGAGCTTTGTGAAGACTCGAAGTGTAAGAACTATGAGTCAGTATAACTCTGTGGGTGATTCCGTAATGAGTTTGACGGAATAGTACTTATAGGTTCGAGATGGTGGTTTAGAGTGCAAGGGTTATTGTCGTTAACTCTGAGGGTGATTCCAATACGAGTGTAACGAGATAATGCCTTCGGTTTCGTTCGAACCCGGAACGAACTTGTATGGATTGAATGCTTTCAGCACATCGTTAGGCGGACGATGAGCATTCTAAGATGATTGGTCCTATAAAGGTAATCGTAGCCTCAAGCCTCATCAACCGGGAATGGCTAAAACAGGGGAGGTGCAGCAAAGCTTCGTGGGTCGCGCCCACTGGAGAGCAAGATTGATCCCTGTCTAGAAGTTCCTTTATATTCGGCTGTGTGGGTGGTTGCTAGCTACAACCACGGGGTTGTCTTGTTTGGAACTGTTCAGTAAGGAACGGGTCCGGCTTTGTGTTGCAGGGGATGAAGGGAGTAATCCTCGGTACGGTGATCTAGGCCACGTACTGTGACGGGCGGTACCCCAGTAGCCCTGCCATTGTATGGAAACCAAAATTCAATAAGTGCCAACGGTTTTGATTGTATTACCCACTTTTGTGGCTAGTAGCTGGAATTTAATCATGTAACAATTTCGGCTATTTCTTATTTATTTGAAAACCCTAGACACTATTATAATATCATCGGATTTCCTATCAAATGTTTTGGTTAGCGTAAGGTAAAAACTTTTCCATGTTTATGTGTGGGAAGTCTTACGTGATACCTTTCTTTTCAAAAGGTTTTTAAAAGTTAAGCAACTTTAACCTGTTACTCACACCAGACCCATGTCTGACCCGGAGTTTATTTTTGTTTTTCATAAACTCTTGGGTACTCAAATTTTTATGAGTAGTCAAGGGATTCAGGTTAGGATCTGGATTAGCTTTGACGACTTGTGGAGGAGCAATGGAGCAGGAGGCTTCTACGAGTAGATATATATAGAGTATTCCGCTGTGTGTTCTCTGAGATGTTATTTGTATTGAGTTGTAAACTAGACAGGTGTTTATAACTGTCTAGTATGAGTTGTTTATGCTGTGTATCTCTGATGTATATGATACTATGTAACCTATTATGTGATTAATATAATTTATTCGTTCCGCTGTGTTAGATTCTGATGTTGTTTCTTCTTCTCTTCTTTCTTTTCTTCTTCTATCCCTTTCTTTCTTAATTCATGACGCGATTTTCTGGAATTGAAATTCGGGTTGTGACAAGTGATGTAACGTTTGGTGAGTGGTTACGTGAAGGAGGAGGAAGTGGTTTATGAATGAGGAAGAAAGTGAAAAGGTAAAGGGAAATGGTTCAGATCTAAATATATAGGAATAAGGCAATGGATGCAACGTATCCAACATTTACATTTCAAAACTGGCGAAATTAAAGGTAGTCATCGATGCGTTGAGTGATGGGGTTTTAAGGCACGAAATAAATATGTGAGAAATGAGCTGGCTGCAATTTATTATGTACGTTATTATATGTACTATTTATTTTTGAAACGTAAGTATAGAAAAGGAAAAGGAAAAGTCAGAGCAATACAAGCCAGAAATAAATGGGAAATCAATATAACCAAAATGGTAATGGTCTAATTTCTTGATTTCAGCTGAAAATTATTTAAGCAATAAATTTATTGCTTGGCAAGCAAGGCTCAGGTTGAAAAGCAAAGGAAACAAAAGTCCCAATATAAAGTAAAGAGAGAGAAACGAAGTTAAAAAGGGAAAGAAAAATAAAGTGAATCGTTTTAAAATAATAATTACGACGTATACAAATGTATACGTTTGATTTTCGAAACTGCTAAACATAAATTCAGGAAAAATGGAAAGCAAATATATAATGATGTATGGGAAGAAAGAAAGTCACCGAAATCAATTGTAACGGTCACCTGCAATATTTTCTCCTAAACACATATATCCAATCAAAAGAAATTGTAACGCACAAAAGCTTTGATTTAGGAAAAGGTTATTAAAACAAGTTACTGCTGGCTACAATCAAATATTTATGTTTTGAGGGAACAGTTTCTTACCTTTAAAAAGCAATGAAGACAGAGAGAAAATGACAGAGACGGCAACAAATCAATCAATCAAGTGAATGAAAAAGGCAACCGGGAAACGTATCAAATTAAATATTGGCAGTAACGGTCACCCATTTATTTAGCTGACAAATATTAAAGCTATAAAGGCAATTAACATATCAACCGTTCAAAAAGATAAATACAACGTATACAAAATTATACGCTTAATTTTTGAAATGATGGCAACGGCTAAAATTTAGCAACTGATGAAATAATTACTAAAGTAAAGGATAGTGGCTATTGCTTGATAATAAATTTATTATCAGCAATTTTTAGCTTGAATTTAATAGAATTTCCCAATGAAATAAACTTTGTTAAAATAAACTGAAAATTAAAAATCTGTTATATTTAAATATACGTATTCTAAATATATAAACATTTTATTTAAAAATTCAATTATTATAAGATTTCACAAATATTAAATTAAATACGTTATAGAATCAATTAAAATTGTTAAAATTTTCCGGGTCGTTACATCTGATACCAAACTATAATGACCCGCTTTTTCGACCATCAAAAGTCAACACCGAATACATCCACGTTACTTAAATGCCGAAATCCAATTACCGGAAAGGTGGATTGTTAGATTAAAATAGAAAGAAAAGAACAGAGAAAATGGAAATTAGAATCTTACAGTGGAATCAACAACATACAATATAATAAAGATAATAAAAACTTTCGGTCCATAATACATAGTATATCAAAGTTAAAAAACGAAACTTATCAGCTGGATAGTTATAAAATTCCGACCTTATAAATTGCTAATAAGTATACGACATAATTTAACGGAAAATAAAACATTACGATAGCTGGACATCCAACACTTCTCCAATAACTCCATATCACCAAAGTCAACCTAGGAAAAACTCGGTCTGACCTGAGCATTATAATAAAACAACACTCGTGTTAGTTTGGAAAATTGGCATGAGAAAACTCAAATAATATAATGGACACATAAAAATTCTGTGAGACCATGCCACTAACATAGAATGGGTATTTAACTCACAAGGACAACATCCATAAATGAAGAAATGAGAAACCAATTAGAACAATAATCCAACTAAGAAAAAATGGAAATAAACAACTTGAAACAATCCAAATAAAAGGGTAGGTACTAGTAAGAACTAATTCCATACTTAGTTAATAGGAATAAATAATATTGAACTCCAGACTTAAAAGAATGGATACAACCAATCAAATATAGGGTAGAGCACAAGACAGTTCTCAATGCAATTAAGGAAACAATTCAAAGATTTGAATTAACAATAAGGGAAAAGAGAAATTTTTCCAACAATAACTAGGAAGTCATGCCCCTTACTGAAAATATACCTCTAGAAATATACTTGAGAACTCTAATGTCTCTCGAAAACCTCCAAGCCGGACCACGCCAACTGCTACCGAGAATTCGAGTATTTCACATCTCAATGTGCAACACAGAATCCAATGTAGAGTGGATGTAAAACTAAATGGGAGCAACCTCATATAGCTTAGCCCTTACTTTCTCATTCAGTTTAGTCATTTCCAACAAAGGATAACAAGGCTCAAATGAGAAACACATTGTCATACAGTGACGAACTATACAGAAGAAAGCCGAATCAAAGTCGATAATCGATAAATCAACTATTGGCATGATAAAATGGTTCTTTTCACTTGCAGTTAATTTTTACAGCATAACACTTTTAAAGGCACTTTAAAATTACTCATTAGAACATTCTTTTAAAGCGGTAAATTATTTTTCACAAGTGTATTAAAACCAAGTTCAAAACAAATGTTAAAACATTGTTTATTATAAACCCGAACAATTTACACGTAGCTTTATTTTGAACACTTCTTTTAAAAGATCTTCTTGTTTATAAACTATTATATATAAATTTAAAAAAATATTTATTATCCCAAAAGATAATAAATCAATTAAATTACTTTTATAAATTTTAAATCAAAGGTTAATCATCCCGAAGGATAACTTATATAACCTTTTTATAACTTTTAAAACCATATTAATTTTTCCCAAACGCAATAAATCAAATTAAAAATCTTTTTTATAAATTTAAACCAACATTAATTATCCCAAAAGATAATCATCACATTTATAATCTTTTGTAATTTAAAAAAACAATTCTAATTATCTCAAAAGATTTAATCAAATTTATAATCTCTTTCAATGAATTTAAACCAACATTAATTATCCCAAAAGATAATTATCACATTTATAATCTTGTACAATTTTAAAAAACTAATACAAATTATCTCTAAAGATAAAATAACTTTATTAAATGGTTAGTTATCTCAAAAACACCTTTATTTAACCAGTAAACTAACTTTTAAACCTTATTAATTTAGTTCATTAACATTAATGCACTAAATCAGTTAATTAACTTTAAAACAATTTTATTAAATTAATTAACTTGCTTTAAACTCTTCTATTAAATCAATTAATTAAGTTTTAAAACACCATTAATTAAAAAATTAATAAATTCAAATATCATTAATTCAAATGATAAAATAGATTCAAACATCGTTAAATTAAACGCTTAACTAAATTTTAAACATCATTTATTAAAATAATTAATTAAACTTAAATATCAATTTTTTAAATGGTTAATTACTTTTAAGCATCATTAATTGAAATTATTTATTAAACTCAAATATCATTAGTTAAAATGATTAATTACTTTTAAAACATCATTAAATAAAATAATTAATTAAATTCAAATAATCATTAATTAAAAGGATAAATTAAATTAAAAAATCATTAATTAGAATGATTAATAAATTTTAAACGTCTAATTTTGTGAAAATACAAGCTTAAGTTCAATATACATAAAGGGTTAGGAGATGATCTTCAATAATTAACGATACAGTGAAAATTGCTATAACGACACTCAAACAATTTAAATAGAATATCACGATTAACTACAATTAAACATTAATATAAACAGTGTACGGGAATAAATAACAATTATCGACGAGAAATCCCATTGGGCCTATCTACAAATATTTCTTGCAAATCAATGTTACGGGCAATATATATAATTATATGGGTTCATGGCAATTAAGTTAATATGTCATCGGTTTTCCAAACTAGGACTTTCGACCAAACATTCAACTAAATAGCAACAAAAATATCTAAACTATCAACCAAGCATTCAATAATAAATTTATAGCATTATAGGTATTCTATTGCTAACTTAAGTGTGAGCAAACTCAACGAAATTCCAGTTCTCGCAAAAGCATTCTTGTTCCATTTAGCTTGAAATTCTACAAGCTCCAATTCCTATCAACCCAATTCCAAAGCGTAGCTAACATTCTTGCGAGTGCCAACATGACTGACCGCGTCCAAATTCGATCTCATATGCAAAAGTTATTAAATTTATAGTATATGGATTAAATTAAACTTAATCCCTTAATTAAATAATTATCCCACCTAATTATTTCTTTAATCCATCTTCTTCCCCCTGAATCACTCACCAGAACATCCATACAGTTCACATAATGTATACGCACGACCCTGTTCTCCCACCTCGAACCACAAAAATAACATCTGATCGCTCCGATTGACTCTCCATCACAATCTCCACCTTCCGAACCCAAACCTTGAAGCTCAATCCCCTCGAAACCAAAATGGCGTACTGCCCTAAATTCACGGCCACATAGTAATTGCATTCCATCTCCGACCCCCAGCCACCACTAATCACTGCCAACCACCTTTACTCGCCTAGAGAAACACAACTATACCTAACCCATCGCCTAACATGCCTTAAATCAATGTCATGGCCTAGCTCTAGCTAACGAATCATCATGTCGAAAATAGCCTGTTCCCATCGCACCCGAAAACAAGGCAATTAGTTTGTAGGTCAAATGCTTACGAACTAAAAATTTTGGTTTTGAGAATTTTAGATGGGTATGAGATTTTCTTTTAAATTTTGAAATTCGACCATTATTTTCTTGTGTTATAAATGCTGGAATGAAGGATGAAAATATAAAAGTAGAGGTAGACAAGAAAGAAAGTTAAGTGTTGGATGGTCGTTGACTTAGGTTTAAACCAATATTTCCGGCACTTCGTTACATAGGATTTCGTTCGCGTATAGCTAGTGAACGAAAAAAAATATATAATCGCTCTCAAAAATGCTAACGATCTCAAATCGATAATAAAATACACTGGTTATCACTTTCTGTGAAATCCCAAAAGTATCACCATTTGTCGAAATTTCGTCAAATGACAATTTAAATATTTTTCAAACTAAATTATGGAAAAACTGAATGAATTAAATTAATAAAAAGTTATTAAAAACTAAGTCGTTTTATAGTCATAATAAATTTCTAATTATTTATTTGTACCATTTATTACTGTAATTCAATTTACAAAATATATTTACCATTATTATTTATTAATTAAAAGAAGGTAAATAAGATTATCAAATCCAATTAATTAATATTTAATTCCCAAATTCAAATATTTAAACGATCACTATAATTGAATCCAAGTTATTAAATTCTGAAATCCAATTATTTAAATATTTAAAATTAATTAAATATTTAAAATTCAATGACTAAAATTCTAGGTTGTTGCACAAAATATCTTTTCATTTTGTTTTCAAAATACTGATGGAGACCCAAACATTATATAGGTCTTAAAAACGAGTCGACTACTTCTACTGTAACGACCCGCCTTTTATTCCATAGAAAGACGCATCATTAAGAAGAAAGAAAGGGATAGAAAAGAGAAAGAAAGAAAAGAAAGAGACATACAACATCAGAATCTCACAGCGGAATGAATAAATTATATTATATCACATAAAACTTTACATAGTATCATATACATCAGAGTTAAACAGCTAATACAACACAAACTAGACAGTTATAAACATCTGTCTGGAAATTACAATTCAGGTACATCAGAGAAAAACAGATACAATTCAAAACACAGCAGAATCACTATATATCTACAAGCTGAAGCCTCCTGCTCCATTACCTCCTTCAGAACTCGTCAAAGCAATCCTGAAACACTTGACTACTCATACATAATATGAGTACCCAAGAGTTTAATAAAACAGAAAATAAACACTCGGGTCAGACATGGGTCTGGTGTGAGTAAACGGGGATAAAAGTTGCTTAACTTTAGAAAAATCCTTTGAAAAGAGAAGGTTTCACGTAAGACTTCCCATACATAAACATGGAAAAGTTTACCTTACTCTAACCAAAGCATTTGATAGGAAATCCAGTGATATTATAATAGCGTCTAGGGTTTTCAAAATAAAATACAGAAATAGCTGGAATGCTTACATCTCACGTTCCAACATAGTTGGGCACAATCAAAACCGTACAGGCACTTATTGGATTATGGACTCCATCAATGGCAGGGCTACCGGTGTACCGCCCATCACAGTACGTGGCCTAGATCACCGTACCAAGGAGTACGCTCGCTCCCCTGCAACACAAAGCCGGAACCATTCCTTACCGAACAGTTCCGAACAAGACCACCCCGCAGATTGGCCGTCGCCAACTGCCACACAGCCGAAATATAAAGGGACCTCTAGACAGGGGTAAATATTGCTCTCAAGTGAGGGCTACCCACGAAGCCTTGCTTCACCTCCTTTGTTTTAGCCATTCCCTGTTTTTGAGGCTTGAGGCTACGATTACCTTTATAGAACATATCAATCTTAGAATGCTCATCGTCCACCTGACGATGTTCTGAAAGCATTCAATCCACACAAGTTCGTTCCGGGTTCGAACGAAACCGAAGGCATTATCTCGTTACACTCATTTTGGAATCACCCTCAGAGTTAACGACGATAACCCTTGCACTCTAGATCACCATCTCGAACCTATAAGTACTATTCCATCAAACTCATTACGGAATCACCCATAGTGTTATACCGACGTATAGTTCTTGCACCTCGAGTCTTCACTTGCTCCACTTGGATTAACGACCTAACGTTTAAATTGGAATCGATGTGGTTTTCGGATATCCAAATATGGAAATCCAATCCCGGCCTCATCGAAATCCAAACGCCATCTTAATGTCCAAGTTGAACTTGAGGGTTTTAGAAAATTAACTCATTTCATTTTTATCTATTTCACACAGATAGATAAACTTCATATCACAATAGATAATCACATTCTCATCATAAATAGATAATCTGTATCATCATCACAAACAGATAATCATCACAACCAGATAATCCATATAATCATACTTTAACTAAGCATCCATATCATACAGATACTATTTATCTCATTACTGAGATCACAACCATTCAAAGGAATATTGATATCATCCAGAAGCAATGATTTATTAATCATCAATTATAATTAATTTAAAATGAATTAGATTAATTACTTCTATCTCTAATTAATTTAAAATAAATTAAATTAATTACCACATCTATTAATCCTGCTTAATATCCATAAATTAATTAACTTAGTTAATTAATCATTCACTAAGTATTCAACTTGACTAAACACCTTGATTAATTATTTACTAATTACAATAAGTAATTAGTCTTTAATTAATTTCATAAATTAATTAACCTTAATCATAAGTAATTAATATTTAATTACTTCATTAATTAATTAACTATAATTAATTACATTTATCCTTTATTAATTACAATTAATTAATTACTTAATTAATTAATTAATTATTACTTAATTAAACAATTCTTAATTACATCATTAATTATATTAATTAATGATCTCTAATTTATTTTTAAATAAATTAGTTACATTTAGTGATTAATCTAACATTTACAGTACAATTATTAATCACCTTGATTAATATTAAATCTAGTAATTAACTACCCTTAATTACTTATTAATAAATTAATTATCCAATAATTAATTATCTTCATTAATTAATCCTTGATTAATTACAAAAGTAATTATCCAAATTACTCATCTTCACTAATTACATTTTAGTAATTATCATTATCACTTCTCTAAGTAATCCTGCTCCATTAATTACATTTAGTAATTACTCTCATAAAATCATCAGATGATTTACTTAGATTAATTAAACTAAATTAATTAACTTAAACAAATCACATTATCAAAATTAATTACAATATGTAATTAATTTCTTAATTACTTTTATCAATTAATTATACTTAACAAATTACAATTGTTTATCTTTAATTAATTAATCTAATAAATTATCAAAATTTATCACATTAATAGATTCTATAATTATTCTTAGATAACTATCATTATTTAATTAACAACATTTTCTTTAATTACTTTCTTAAGAAAATTATCTTAAATTAATTTTCATTAACCATCTCTAATTATAAATTAATTCATGTCATTATTTAAAATCAAATAAATGAGTAAATTCTTAATTATTTCCAAAATAATTCATTTACTTATTAATGACTTTATCTACATTCAAAATGTATTTAAAACAATACATTTCTAAATTACATTCAAATTCCATTTAAAAATTTAATATTTAAAATGTTTAACTATTTAAGCATTAATCCAAATTTAAATAATTATAAACCTTAAAATAAAATAAATGTTAGAGAACATTCATTATTAAAATATATAAAAAAAGTTTAAAAAAACAAATTACTTAATTTTATTAAAGAAACAAGTTTAAAATGATTATTTAACTTTTCAAATTAAAGTTAAACACTTCACATCTTTAATTCAAATATTAAAGGAAAGAATTCTTTCAAGTTTAAAACCTTTATTTTAAAACAAACTTTTTTTAAATTTACTTTAAAACACTTTAAACTTGATAAATATTTGAATTTTACAAATCTGTTTGAATTCAAATCTGTATTCATAATAAACTTGAACCTATATTTAGACTTGATCTTTAAAACATATTTAAATCTTTCTTAAATTTGAATATTTTCATTTTTAAGACTTTGAATTCAAAATTTCATTTGAATTCAGATTCAACTTATACTTGAATCAAATTCCTGCACTACAATTTGAATTTCATTCAAATTTCAAAAAAAAAGGCAAATCTTCAGGTTTTTAACCTGCAACACACTAACCCGAGAACCTCCCCTACCTACTTCGAGTTAAAGTCCTATCTCCTTCGAGTCGCTACACAATATACTCGAGACCATCTTCAAGTCAATTACCCTGCACAACCCCCAAAGGTTCATCAGACTTCAGATATGTACGGTGCATATGCACCGTCACCTTGGCGATCTCCAGCCACTCTAACCCACTTCTACAAGTCGCCGACCATCTCCTCACACGATCACGACCATCCAAACCCCCATATCAGCTTGAAATCAATATTGAGAAATCAACTGCAACCTGGAAACCCAAATGCACAATATACCCCAAACCTGTCAACACCAAGGAAACCCACCTCCGACCACCATCGTTGATGCGACTTTGGCCATCTCTTCTTCCACAACTCCTCTACAACTTCCTAAAAACCGGTAACACTCGGTGCATCACAGAGATCAAAATGTTACAAAACTTCGACATCATCAAAAATTAGGGCTAAAACCTGGAAAACCTAACTGCCATCTCCTCCCACCTCTGATCATCTATTACCAAATTTTTCCCCACTCTCACATCAATACTCCACCTCTAGGATGCGTCTTAACTTCCAAAGTTCACTAGCTAATTAGATAATTCAAAAATTCCTAATTCTGTTCAAAACAGAAATGCTAACTCCACAGATGATTTAAAAATGTGATGCTTGTTTTAAAAATTCATGTTTTCAAACATGCATTCAGGTTACAAAACTGTTTTATTGATTTAAGATGTTTGGTATTTGTTTTATTTCAGTGATGATTGGTTTTTGGGGTCTTCAGAGGGAACAGATCTTATTAAACTAACTTAAAATTTATAAATCTAATTTATACCAAACAAACATATTTTGCTCACACAAAAATTTCTAACTGAAATTAATTGTAGTGATAAAGAATTTCTATTATAGAAATCTTAGTTTACAAACTAATTAGATATGCAGATTCAGGCAATCAGCAATATACAAACATATTCATATATGTTCACACAGAACAATCATCAGTATGCAAACATCACAACATACTTATTTCTACTAATTCACATGCACAGATATCATAGGCTTTTTACATGGTGAGGTTACCCATTTCATTTTTTTTTAACAGAAAACAGAACAGTTTTGTCTAAACAGGTTTTGATTTCTGTGAACTATAGCCTGAGTTCTGTAAATTATGTTTAGCTTTGATTTTAAAAGGAAAATCTGTTTTTAAAAATAAAGAAGCTTACTCACCTAATTATTGAAGATGCAGTGAACAATCTAGATGCAAATTTCATTTTTCCAGGTACCAAATTACTAGTACTAGTCAAGATGTAAAGCACGTGCTGTTTTCCATGAAGTTTAGATGTTTCGTTTTCACTGTTTTGTTGATGATGCTTTATTATAGCCTTATGTAAGAAAAGGGCTTATTTATATACATGGTTTTATGGTGATTTCGAATATGATGTTTTGAACTCTTTCCGGGTTCTATCAAGATGGATTTGAGACATTATATATATTTATACCAATGAGATGAGGTATAAATTATGGTAATGCTTTTATGATGAGTGTTGATAATAGATTTAAGATAGATTTATATTTGTACCAATGATATGAGGTACAAATGATTATGGAGATTTCTTTATAATGAGGGTAATGATGGATTTGAGATGTATTTATATTTATACCGATGAGATGAGGTATAATAATTAAGAAGTTTCTATTAGATGGTTTTATTTATGATGGATTCTTGAAGTTTAATTATCTTATGAAGATTTACTTTATGGTCCATATCCTCACCCATTTCATTCGGTTATATATATAATTAGATAAACCATGTCTATCTAATATACATATTGTATTCCGCTATGCAATTATGATGAACCATTGATGTATCACTCTAGAGATAACTTGATGACCTATATCATTCCATTAGTAATGATGGAATGGTTTTCCCCTTATCTCTTATCATCACCTTTACTAATGATAAGTTCTAGCTAGCCTGACCCGTGTGTTTCCACTCGGGTCAGACCGAGTTGTTTCAGGTATCATCTATTGGGCTTAGCTTGAAGTTGATGTTGGATATCAGCTCTTCTTTCTCTTGAGTAGTTTATTTCTTCCGCATACTCTGATGTTTTTACATTTGATTCGATGTATATGGTGTGGTCGTGTACCACCTTTATTGTATTCATATTGTATTGTACTAAACATGTATCAGTGTATATGTATATATATGATGTTGGTTACTGTTCTATGATGTGATTTACATTCAATTATTGTATTTTGTTCTGATAGATCCGTTAGCCACCTATAGTTTTGGATTAAGCATTTACTGGGTATGTCGATCCACTTGAGTTGAAAAAAAGTATATTGCATTTATCGACGTATTCAATAGATGTTTAAGACAAAATTATAGATGGTCGCCCTTAACCAGCCCTATTCTCTGCTTTAGTAGACAGAATTACTTGTTAATTCTCTTTGCTAAGGTGGGTCTCGGGGTGGGGCGTCACATTTTGGTATCAGAGCTTCTACAACCTGACAAAACTCAAGAAAGAAACATGCAAACCAAATAGAGAAGAAAAATTAAAAAATATCACTGTAAATTAGATGTTGATATGGAGAGGGGTTTTAGAAATCGATTACCTGAGTTTGGAGTTTAGAATCTCATTTTAAATCATCAAATTTTCTTTTAATTTGGACCTTAGCCCATTAACTAAACCTAACTTAGCCTGCTAACCTAAGAGGTGAGAATGAGAAAATAGAATAGGTACAGATGATTGCAAGTTGATTACTGAAGTTGATTGAGGTTTTGCTTTTCTGTTGTTGTTGATTGTTAAAAACTGCATGCTGTTGATGTTGAATCTGGTAAACTTGTTTGCAACTGAACTCCAACTTGTTTTTCTTAGAGTTGAATTGAGGTTGATCTTCAATTTGATGTTGAGAATTGCAGATTTGAAGTTTGTTTGCAGGATTTTTGATTTCAGATTTAAACAGAATTTGGTTTTCTGGATTTTGATTGAATTTTGTTTGAATTTGGGTTTTGATTTTACTTAAATCTGATTTCCAGATTCAAATGAAAATAATGGTTGAACAAAAAATGCATTTGTTACATTTTCTTATTAATATATTTTTAAATAAAAAGTTTTTAAAATAATGCCACTTGTTACCTTATCAATGATAAATATTTACAATTGTCTTCTCTTGTGTATTAAGAGTCTAACACATGTGCATTTTTAATATAAAAAGAAGATTCTTAATTTATAAAGGTTTTAAATCTCTTCTAAAACCATTACTAATTTTAATTTAAGATGTTTTAGATGTTTATTAACATTTAGTCTTTAAATAATTACATATGCACTACCTTTATAATATTACACAATTTAAATGTTTACTTGAATTTTTTTTTAAATAATATTTTAAAGCTAATTTTCAAAAGAGAAAATTTTAAAAAGAAAAAGAATGTTGAATTCAATTTTATTCAAAAGTTTCAAATCAAATATTATACTTTAATATCAATGAACTAAATCTTATTTCAAAAGAAAAAAAACAATTTTTAAAATAAAACAAAATAAACCTTTATTATAAAATACTATCTAGACTATTATATTTATAACAAAATAAATATTTACTTATATTTCTTTGAAGATATAAGAAAGAATTTTAAATTTACCTTTGAAAAGTTTTCAATACCAATTTTAAATCAAATTAATCAATTCATAATTTATACAAAAAAAATAAATTGGAAAATATTCTTTATTAAATTTAAATTTAAATTAAAATCAAAACTCCTATTTACAATGTATACACATATATACATTATAAATAAAATATCTTTAAATCGGCTTAGAAAGATAATTTTATTACTTAAATATTTTTAACATTTGAAAACAATATGATTCTCAAATTAAATTATCATTATTATAAATTTTGAAAAGAATATCATTTGACAAATTAAATGATTATTAATCTTCAAAAGAAAATTCCTGTTTGAATTAAATTATTAAATCAACATTTCACATTTTAAAATAATTATTGATGAAATTATTAAATAAATATTGCCTAAATTTCCGGGACATCACATTTCTCCTCCCTTAAAAGAATTTCGTCCCTGAAATTTAAAAGCAAAGGTAATTTAATAATCCCATACAGATTTTAAATTTTTAAAATAGCAACCATATGTTATCAACCAAATACTAGCAACCATAACAACCAATTCAAACAAACAATTCTAATTATCCAGACAAAATTTTGGATAAGATTCCCTAGAGTTCCCCAGGTACAAACACCGGGACACTCGCCCTACAAAATCTAAACTAGCTACACCACTCAGATCTAAAGCTCCTATATATCTAGATCTACAAATCTTAACAGAGAACTGGACCACAGACAAGTCCTGATCAACTTCCAAATCTCCCAGAACTACTGATTCTAAAATCAGTGGTAAACCATACACGTACTCCCTCAGAGATACGTGAAAAACATAACAAATTCCAACCATCCGAACTGGCAATTAAACCCTGTAGATCCAACACTTAACCCTTGAGAGAAAACAGAAAGATCCAAAACTCTTATCCACAAATCTCTCTTATCGATCCTGGGCTGCCTTCAACCTTCTAGGTCAATCAAATCTACCACACAAACTCTATTACACAAACATAAGAAGACTTCAAACGCACAACTCTTATTCTAAGAACAGATGTACAAGACAACCAAACCTCCAGATACAAAATGAATATCCTGTAGAATTCCTCTGATCCAAGTTAAAACTCAAATTCCCAATGAATCGGGTGTTGCTCCTATCTGGAATAGTTGCCACCATGCTTCCACTGCGTAACTCTGATTCAAGAATGCCGTTGATGAACACAAGCACCAACTTGATCATCTTATCCCTAAACATTGTTCATCAAATTCCATAAAATCTCGGTGACCTATCCGATTCAGTCACAAACTTTACAGCAAAAATTCAACCAGAAAACTAGATCCGATCAATCCTGTCAGCTTAAACAGATCTCCTTCTCAAAGAGCCCTTCTACTATGCTGAATCACCGGTAAAGCTCCAAGAACCAAGTCGAAATAGAACTCAAACTCTCAATGCGGATGCAAATCTTAATTCCTTCGAAGATATCCAGAAAATACCAAACCACTTTGATAACTCTAACATCCTCTGGAGATGCTTCAATCCAAACAAAGATTACTCAGAAAACTTTCGAACCCTCGCAAGTCACTTTTGCGATTCCACTCAGTTCAGATTCCAAGAAATCGTTCTTTCTTCAACAATCAGAACAGCTAAAGCCTTCTAATCAAAAGAAGAAATAGTGGTCAACCTCCAACCATAAATTTCACACCCAACTGAGCTTCCAGAAGAAATGAACAAGCTTCACCATCAGCCCGGCCTACTGACAGAAGAATCAAGAGATTTCTAAACCATCGAAGAAACAGACCACTCACTACTGCTGCTGCCAATAATTTCCTTATCCAAAAGCTCATCGAATCACAAAGCTACATCAGCCACTTCCACAATAGAGCCTTCAGTAGACAGATATCCCTCAGGAAACTCGCTCTTAAACCAAGCACAAAATACTCTGCCAAACTGAGTCTCAAACTCAATTTCAGACAGAACTCCTTCTGAGGTTGCCAAGAGACCACCACTGGCTTCGGTACTTTCAACTGATCCAGACTCAAGAAAATCCACTCAGACGAGTGCAATCGAGCTTACAATCCAAAGATAAACTCTGAACCTTGAAAAGATTTACTTCAGAGATCAGTGAAATCCTTCACACCAAACTGCAAAACTACTCAAGATGCCCAATACTGCCTTAGCAGATTCACTTCCAACCTCAAACACTCGGACTCCAACCATTGGTAGTTGTGTTACACACACTACTACCCTATCTACCTTTATTTCTTATATTAGAAAACCTAAACGGGTAACCCAATCAAATAGGTAGAAATAAATAAATAAATAAATATTTAAAATTACAAATACGCTCTCTCAGGACAGACACCACTCCAGAGTCTAGGTATTTGCTCAACCTAGAGCTCTGATACCACAATGTATCGACCCGCCTTTCATTCCATAGAAAGATGCATCATTAAGAAGAAAGAAAGGGATAGAAAAGAGAAAGAAAGGAAAGAAAGAAACAGACAACATCAGAATCTCACAGCGGAACGAATAGATCATATTATATCACATAAAACTTTACATAGTATCATATACATTAGAGCTAAACATCTAATACAACACAAACTAGACAGTTATAAACATCTGTCTAGCAATTACAATTCAGGTACATCAGAGAAAAACAGATACAACTCAAAACACAGCGGAATCACTATATATCTACATGCTGAAGCCTCCTACTCCATTACCTCCTTCAGAACTTGTCAAAGCAATCCTGAACTTGACTACTCATACATAATATGAGTACCCAAGAGTTTAATAAAACAGAAAATAAACACTACGGTCAGACATGGGTCTGGTGTGAGTAAACGGGGATAAAAGTTGCTTAACTTTAGAAAAATCCTTTGAAAAGAAAAGGTATCACGTAAGACTTCCCACACATAAACATGGAAAAGTTTTTACCTTACGCTAACCAAAGCATTTGATAGGAAATCCAGTGATATTATAATTGTGTCTAGGGTTTTCAAAATAAAATACAGAATAGCTGGAATGCTTACATCTCACGTTCCAACATAGTTGGGCACAATCAAAACCGTAAAGGCACTTATTGGATTATGGATTCCATCAATGGCAGGGCTACTGGGGTACGCCCGTCACATTACGTGGCCTAGATCACCGTACCGAGGAGTACTCCCGCTTCCCTGCAACACAAAGCCGGAACCATTCCTTACTGAACAGTTCCGAACAAGACCACCCCGCAGATTGGCCGTCGCCAACTGCCACACAGCCGAAATATAAAGGGACCTCTAGACAGGGGTAAAACTTGCTCTCAATTGGGGGCTACCCACGAAGCCTTGCTGCACCTTCCCTGTTTTAGCCATACCCGGTTGATGAGGCTTGAGGCTACGATTATCTTTATAGAACATATCAATCTTAGAATGCTCATCGTCCACCAGACGATGTTCTGAAAGCATTCAATCCATACAAGTTCGTTCCGGGTTCGAACGAAACCGAAGGCATTATCTCGTTACACTCATTTTGGAATCACCCTCAGAGTTAACGACGATAACCCTTGCACTCTAGATCACCATCTCGAACCTATAAGTACTATTCCGTCAAACTCATTATGGAATCACCCACAGAGTTATACTGACGTATAGTTCTTGCACCTCGAGTCTTCACTTGCTCCACTTGGATTAACGACCTAACGTTTAAATTGGAATCGATGTGGTTTTCGGATATCCAAATATGGAAATCTGATCCCGGTCTCATCGAAATCCAAACGCCATCTTAATGTCCAAGTTGTACTTGAGGGTTTTAAACAATTAACTCATCTCATTATTATCTATTTCACACAGATAGATAAACTTCATATCACAATAGATAATCACATTCTCATCATAAACAGATAATCTGTATCATCATCACAAATAGATAATCATCACAACCAGATAATCCATATAATCATACTTTAACTAAGCATCCATAACATACAGATACTATTTATCTCATTACTGAGATCACAACCATTCAAAGGAAAATTAATATCATCCAGAAGCAATGATTTATTAATCATCAATTATAATTAATTTAAAATGAAATAAATTAATTACTTCTATCTCTAATTAATTTAAATTAAATTAAATTAATTACCACATCTATAAATCCTGCTTAATATCCATAAATTAATTAACTTAATTAATTAATCATTCACTAAGTATTCAACTTGACTAAACACCTTGATTAATCATTTACTAATTACAATAAGTAATTAGTCTTTAATTAATTTCATAAATTAATTAACCTTAATCATAAGTAATTAACATTTAATTACTTCATTAATTAATTAACTATAATTAATTACATTTATCCTTTATTAATTACAATTAATTAATTAATTAATTAATTAATTATTACTTAATTAAACAATTCTTAATTACATCATTAATTATATTAATTAATGATCTCTAATTTATTTTTAAATAAATTAATTACATTTAGTAATTAATCTAACATTTACAATACAATTATTAATCACCTTGATTAATATTAAATCCAGTAATTAACTACCCTTAATTACTTATTAATAAATTAATTATCCAATAATTAATTATCTTCATTAATTAATCCTTGATTAATTACAAAATTAATTATCCAAATTACTCATCTTCACTAATTACATTTCAGTAATTATCATTATTGCTTCCCTAAGTAATCCTGCTCCGTTAATTACATTTAGTAATTACTCTCATAAAATCATCAAATGATTTATTTAGATTAATTAAAATAAATTAATTAACTTAAACAAATCACATTATCAAAATTAATTACAATATGTAATTAATTTCTTAATTACTTTTATCAATTAATTATACTTAACAAATTACAATTGTTTATCTTTAATTAATTAATCTAATTAATTATCACATTAACTAATTCTATAATTATTCTTAGATAATTATCATTATTTAATTAACAACATTTTCTTTAATTACTTTCTTGAGAAAATTATCTTAGATTAATTTTTATTAACCATCTCTAATTATAAATTAATTCATGTCATTATTTAAAATCAAATAAATGAGTAAATTCTTAATTATTTCCAAAATAATTCATTTACTTATTAATGACTTTATCTACATTCAAAATGTATTCAAAATAATACATTTCTAAATTAAATTCAAATTTCATTTAAAAATTTAATATTTACAATGTTTAACTATTTAAACATTAATCCAAATTTAAATGGTTACAAACCTCAAAATAAAATAAATGTTAGAGAACATACATTACTAAAATATATAAGAAAAGTTTAAAAAAACAAATTACTTAAATTTATTAAAGAAACAAGTTTAAAATGATTATTTAACTTTTCAAATTAAAGTTAAACACTTCATATCTTTAATTCAAATATTAAAGGAAAGAATTCTTTCAAGTTTAAAACCTTTATTTTAAAACAAACTTATTTTTAAATTTACTTTCAAACGCTTTAAACGTGATAAATATTTGAATTTTACAAATCTATTTGAATTCAAATCTGTATTCATAATAACTTGAACCTATATTTAGACTTGATCTTTAAAACATATTTAAATCTTGCTTAAATTTGAATATTTTCATTTTTAAAACTTTGAATTCAAAATTTCATTTGAATTCAGATTCAACTTACACTTGAATCAAATTCCTGCACTACAATTTGAATTTCATTCAAATTTCATAAAAAAACTGCATATCTTCAGGTTTTAAACCTGCAACACACTAACCCGAGAACCTCCCATACCTACTTCGAGTTAAAGTCCTATCTCCTTTGAGTCACTACACAATATACTCGAGACCATCTTTGAGTCAATTACCCTGCACAACCCCCAAAGGTTCATCAGACTTTAGATATGTACAGTGCATATGCACCATCACCTTGGCGATCTCCAGCCACTCTAACCCACTTCTACAAGTCGCCGACCAACTCCTCACACGATCACGACCATCCAAACCCCCATATCAGCTTGAAATCAATACTGAGAAATCAACTGCAACCTGGAAACCCAAATGCACAATATACCCCAAATCTGTTAACACCGAGGAAACCCACCTCCGACCACCATTGTAACAACCCGCATATTTGTCGATTTTATATTTAAATATTTTATCGTTAGTCGGATTTTAGTCCGAAAAGCTACTTTTTGCATACGGTCGAATTAGGGCTCGGGACCACTCCCATTGAGTTTAAAATGCCGTTTGCGACCTTTTTGAGTATAAGCTTCGATATGTTTGGAGAAAGTTGATTTCTGCTACTTTTTACTTTGGGTTTGGTTTTTGGGCTCAACCCTATGTTAACTTATGCTCAAATCTGAGCCACTTTTACCCACTCACCCTCATTCTCTTCTCATTTCAGTTTTTAGAGTGTTAATGGTGGGAGAGATTGGAAATTAAAATTCCAAAACCCTAGTTTCTCTTGCAAATCCATCTCCTTGCTCCAAACTCAAGAAGAACCCCTTGGTAAGCATCTCCTTCTTCTTCTCCAACTCTTTCTCCATTCAATTTCAGAAATTTTCTAAACCTAATTTCGGGAATGTTCTTGTTTTTGAGCTTAGATTCAAGCTCATTTGGGTTGTGATTGAAGAAAGGTTGATTCTCCATTTGCTTTCAAGCTTCTTCTTGTTCGATTTTATGAAAAGGTGAGATTTTTATCTCACATCTATGACTATAATTATCTTTGGTTGTTGGGTATGAATTTCTAACACTTCTTCATGTGCATTTGCTCTTGATTTGGATTGGTTTTGTGAATATTCCAATTTTTGGGGTTTTAAGTCAAATTTGTGTAAAATCCTTTTATGGATGTTAGATCATGCTTTTGGTGATGCATCGAGGAGCATATAGGGCCGGGTTGCCGATTGGCATAAACCCTTAGACCCAATGTTCGTCCGATTGCATTTTGGAAGAGTTTGCTCTTCATTTGAATAAGGCTGAAAAACAGCCCAGGCATGATTCAGTCGACTGAAATCTCTGTTCAGTCGGCTGAACCTGAAACCCGAGAGTTTCCAGGCATGATTCAGTCGACTGAAAAACTTTGCACAGTCGACTGAAACTGGAAACAGAAAGTTTCCTGAACCTGGAAAATTTCCATGTACAGGGTCAGTCGACTGAAAAACTCTGTTCAGTCGACTGAACCTGCTGTTTGAGTCTAATTTGCCTTTTTGGATTGAAATTCTAATTTAAATCGATTCGTGATAATCCTATTTGTTGTTATCATCTATTATGACTTTGATGACTCTTTTTAGGGATTTTTGAATATCCATTTCGATGGATCCTTTATCGATTTCGTTGGATTTTATTCACGTCTTCGTATGTGAATTTTTGTGATTGATTGTTCTTACAATCTTCTTCGTGGTTTGTCACTTTAAAAATATAAAGGTTTTCTATACTAGTAGTAAATATCAAAACTCTTTCCTCAAACGATTTCAATACTATTTTAATACCAAATTCGTTTATAAAACCGTTTTCCAATCTATTAGTATATACAAACCTTTACCTC
The DNA here is from genome assembly GCA_030765085.1 of Allium cepa. Taxonomy (NCBI): domain Eukaryota; kingdom Viridiplantae; phylum Streptophyta; class Magnoliopsida; order Asparagales; family Amaryllidaceae; genus Allium; species Allium cepa. The sequence continues at coordinate 290,712,589 of CM060934.1, forward strand.
ACTCGTATGAGAAATCTAATTAAACGGCTTAGTAAAACAAGTGGTATGAAACGCTTGCGTTTACTTTATCGGTTAATTCTTGGACTTGTTCGATTGAACCTCTTGTGACAATTTTCTAGTGGAGACTTACAGTTTGTTCGTAAATATTTAAGTTAAGCAAGTGGTTATGGGACATGAAGCTAAACTCATATATTTACTAGCTTAGTGTAATCGACACTTCTCGTTGATCATGACGATCATCTTTGTGATTTAGACTAGCAATGTGCGATGTCTCTTTGTCTGTGAGGGAGACTAAACCCCGTTTTGTGGAGTTTCGACTCAAATTGTGATGGGGTAGCAACCCATGGTCTTCGGGCCGTTTGTGGAGCTTCGGCTCAATTTGTGATAGTTAGCGACCATGGAATTAGCGTTCCATTTGTAATACACGTGTTGGTGAGCTTTATGCTCACGTTTGTGATAGGCCTCCCCCCTTTGTGATATCTGGATTTCTTGTGTAGATTTCTAGAATTTGTGTTTCACCAATTTTTCGTGATTTCCATTGATAAGTTTTATCAATATTTGTGCATTGGTGAATTTGTGAGTCATTGACTTTGGTGATTTCTGGATTTCTTGTGTAGTCTTCTGGAATTTGTGTGTCATTGACTTTGGTGATTTCTGGATTTCTTGTGTAGTCTTCTGGAATTTGTGTGTCATTGACTTTTGTGATTGACGTGGATATTATCGTCAATATTTATGGTTTGGTGAACGAAATAGGAGTATGACGTTTCTTTGATTCTTGTGTAGATTTGGTGACATTGATTAATCTCTTGATGATTATCAACTAAGTATATATATATATATATATATATATATATATATATATCACAGCTTGGCATTGTGATTATTATGTGTTTAGTCATATCTCTTATTCTATATCGTTTCATCTGATATTTATAGTTAGACTGATCCGTTTATTATTTTCTTATTAAATAATACTCGGGTCAGACCGAGATGTTACAGGTGCTTCTGCTTGACTTCTCATCCGGGATTAACTCCTTGAATTTTGGTTAACTACTTAGATTAGTAGTTATTTTGTTGTATACATTTGAGATATAGACTCCTTAATGTATACTTATTCTTTTGTGTAGTTCGTGTAACTATTCTTTTGTGATGTTGTGGATCTTTTCAGACCACTACTCTGATGTACACTTTTATGTGTAGTATTCATATCTTATTCCGCCTTTGTGATATGAATTGTCTGTGACTGATTTGTGTTATGTTTATTTCTATATTTGTTTCCGAAGGATTTATATAGCCACCGTGTAGTAGCTTTGAGTTTGTGTTGGTATGTCGGATTTCCTCTTGAAATAGAATGCATGTTATATTATCTGACATATCGGTGCTCGCGCAAAGAAATTACACGGATGGTTGCTCCTCAACAGCCTTATTCTCCATGCTAGTCGACAGCATTCACCGTAATGTTCTTGGTTAGCGTGGGTATAGAGGTGGGGCGTCACAGCCTGGTATCAGAGCCAAACTTCGGAACAATATGGAATGTTATAACAAGGATCATCGTCCTAAGTCCATCTTAGGAGTCGTGCTTTAGGATTTTATTCGGGTCTTCGTACCGTTCCATCCTATTTTCCTTATGATTCCTTGTTTATCTATCAAGATTTCTTGATATTCAATTTGGTGAATAACCTTTTTCTTCTTCTTCTTTCTTTCTTAAGGAAGAGAAATGTCTAGACCTGGCCGCCCCAGAGCCGTGCCATCTAGCACTCCGCCCCAGGATGGAGTTTTTATGACTGCTCAACAGCTTCTTGATTTAGTGACAAATGCTCAAGAAGCTGGAGCTAACCCGGAACCTACTCACCCAAAGTCGGGATTTGCACGCTTGTGTAGCGATTACACTAATTTGGGTGGGGAGCCATTCAGAGGTTCCGAAACTGTTATTGAAGTACAGGCTTGGCTAAGGTCATGCGATCGAATCTTTTCTCGCATGAATCTTATTGACCTTCACCGAGTTCTGGTGGCCTCTAGTATGCTCCGAGAAAGAGCATTGGATTGGTACGAGCTTCTTATTTCTGGGATTAATGAAGCGGATCTCACTTGGGAGAGATTCCGAGAACGCTTCGAGTTGAAATTTGTACCGGAAGCGGAGAAAGTGACATTGGCTCGACGATTTATAGACCTTGTTCAAGGTGAGTCCTCCGTGACTGATTACGTCGCCTCCTTCGAGTCGCTTTCCAAATATGGGGTTGAATACATCAACACCCCTCTTAAGAAGAATCAGAGAGTCGTTTATGGCTTAAACAAAAGCCTCAAGAAGCCATTACTTTTAAAGTTAGAAGTTTCTTTCGACCAACTCGTTGATATTGCTCTTCGTCTTGAAGAGGCGGATAGAGAGAATGATGTTGAAGTGGTGGGTTCCAAACCAAACTTCAACAACAGAAAGAGGTCAAACAAATTTAAAGGCCCTTATCCCAATAAGAAAGGGAAGCAAGCAACCTCCGTGGCAAAGACTTCTTCCTTTGGTCGTGGGGAATGCTATAATTGTGGTTCGAAGGACCATTATGCGAACAAGTGCCCAAAGTCTCTTTCTTGTCGCTACTGCAAAGTTCCCGGTCATGTTATATCTTCATGCCCCAAGCTTCAGGGCAAGAAGGAGGGAAAGTTAAATGTTGCTCAAGCCCCTGGCAACACATCTCGTGGCCAAGGTATTTCTCATTCTATTCTAGATGGAATTATTTTGTTTCGTGATCATCCTATTCGAGTTCTTTTTGATACGGGTGCGTCCCATTCTTTTATATCAAAAGAACTTGTTGATGCTTTTTCTTTGGATGTTTTGTGTTTAATGACTTCTTTGAGAATTGCGAATCCGGTTGGTGGATCCGCAACAATCAGTTTATTGTGTAATGATGTCGAGATTATTTTGTGTGATTTATCTTTCCGAGCCGATTTGCATGTCATGCGTTATTTAGGCTTTGGAATGATTTTGGGAATGGATTGGCTTAACCGTTATGAAGCTCATATCCTATGTCTTGAGCGGACTATTGATCTTCGACATCCTCAATCTGTTAATCAGGTTTCTGTTATTCTTAAAGATTCAGATTCTGCTTTGGTTGCATCTTTATATTCTTTAAATCCTCGTGATGATGATGATGATGATGAGGGTGATATTATTTCTCTTATTCACGTCGTTTGTGAATTTTCCGACATATTCGAGCCCGTTTTAGGATTACCACCTAAACGAGCAATTGAGTTCAGAATTAATCTTACTCCGGGAGCTCAACCTATCACTCGTCCTCCTTATCGGATGTCCAATAAAGAAAACGAGGAGATGCGTAAACAATTATCTGAATTGGAAACGAAGCAATTTATTCGCTCTAGTTCCTCGCCTTGGGGAGCTTCAGCTATTTTTGTGAAGAAATCCGATGGTACACTTAGGCTTTGCGTTGACTATCGCAAGCTTAATGATCTTACTATCAAAAATAAATATCCTTTACCTCGGATTGATGATCTATTCGATCAACTTAGTGGTGCTAGAGTCTTTTCACAATTGGACTTGGCTACCGGTTTTCATCAGCTTCGTATTGCAGAGGATAGCATTCCTTTGACATCGTTCCGCACTCGGTATGGATCTTATGAATGGCTTGTTATGCCATTTGGGTTAACAAATGCCCCGGCTTATTTCGTTGACTTAATGAATCGAGTTTTTAAAGACTTTCTCGACCGGTTTGTTCTCATCTTTATAGATGATATTCTTGTTTATTCTAAAACCGAGGAGGAGCATGAAAAACATCTTCGGATTGTGTTGGAAACTCTTAGGAGTAATCAATTAAAGGAAAAATTTTCTAAATGCCATTTTTGGCAATCTCGTGTGGAAGTTTCTCGGTCACATCATTTCCGAATCCGGAATTTCCATGGATCCTTCAAAGATTGAAGCGATTCAAGATTGGAAGAGACCGGAGAATGTGACAGAGATTCGTAGTTTTCTTGGATTGGCGGGCTATTACCGTCGTTTTATTAAAGACTTTTCTAAAATTGTCGTGCCTCTCACTAGCTTGACGAAGAAAGGTGTTAAATACATTTGGTCGGACAAATGTGAAGCTTCTTTTCAGAAATTAAAAGAACTTCTTTCTGATGCTCCTATTATTGTTATTCCCGAAGGGAATCAAGATTTCGTTGTTTATACCGATGCTAGTCGCATTGGTTTGGGTGCCGTTCTTATGCAAAAGGAACGCGTTATTGCTTATGCTTCTAGGCAATTAAAGCCTGCTGAGACTAGATATGCCACTCATGATTTAGAGCTCGCGGCTATTGTTTTTGCTCTTCGGATTTGGCGTCATTATCTCTTAGGAGAGAAATTTGTTCTTTACACAGATCATAAGTCTTTGAAATATTTATTCTCTCAAAAGGAACTTAATTTGCGTCAACAGCGTTGGCTCGAATTTCTTGCACCATATGATCTTGATATTCTTTATACTCCCGGTAAGGGTAATCTTGTCGCCGATGCTCTTAGCCGTAAACAACAAGCTGTTGTTTCTATGATGATATCCGAATGGAACGATCTCGAGATTTTATCCACTTGCGAAATTCGAGACCGTGTTTCCGATTTATGCTCATCGTTTGTTTTATGTAGCCTTGTGGCTCATCCATCTCTTTTAGGCCGCATTCTTGAAGCTCAAGGGCTAGATCCCAACTTGGCTCTTCTTGGCTAAAATATTAGGGATAAAATGGATATTGAAGGTTTGAAAGACTTTGATATCGATTCTCGTGGCGGCATTCGGAAGTTTGGTAGACTTGTCGTGCCAAATATTGGTGATCTTTGTAAAGATATTTTAGAAGATTCACATCGTTCTAAATTTACCATTCATCCCGGTAGTAGTAAAATGTACGCGGATATGAAGCGACTTTATTATTGGGAGGGAATGAAACTTGACATCGCTAACTTCGTTAAACGTTGCATGACTTGCCAACTCGTTAAGGCCGAACATCAAAGGCCCGGAGGGTTATTGCAACCTTTAGAAATTCCAGTTTGGAAGTGGGATCAAATTTCCATGGATTTTATAGATGGCCTTCCCCGTTCTCGATCGGGTTATGATAGCTTATGGGTAATTGTCGATAGACTTACTAAATCCGCTCATTTTATTCCTGTTCGGTCTAACCGAACTGTTCCTCTTTTGGCCAAAATATTTATCAAAGAAATTGTTAAATTGCATGGTGTTCCTACTTCTATTGTTAGTGATCGTGATCCATTGTTTACTAGTGGATTTTGGAAGAGTCTTCAAAAAGCTTTGGGAACGAAGCTTAATTTTAGCACCGCTTATCATCCCCAGTCCGATGGACAAACCGAGCGTGTGAAGCAAACTCTTGAAGATCTTCTTCGTGCTTGTGTTTTTGATTTTGGTGGAGGTTGGGAAGATCATATTTCACTTGTTGAATTTTCCTATAATAATAGCTTCCAATCTAGTATTGGTATGGCACCTTTCGAGGCACTCTATGGTAGGCCATGCCGATCTCCTTCTTGTTGGCTTGAGGCCGGTGAGAAGCTGGCTTTAGGTCCAGATTTTATTCGTGATTCCACAGAAAAGATTGATCTTATTCGTCATAGGATGAAAGAAGCCCAAAGTAGACAAAAATCCTATGCCGATAACCGGAGAAGGAAGTTAGAATTTTCTGTGGGAGATCTTGTGTTCATTCGTGTTTCACCTATGAAAGGTGTTGTACGTTTCAGTCGATCGGGAAAGTTAGCGCCTCGATATATTGGGCCATTTCCTATCACCGAACGTATTGGTTCCATGGCTTATCGCCTTTTATTACCGGCTCAATTTTCTGCTATGCATGACGTGTTTCACGTTTCTCAACTTCGGAAATGTCTTCGAGATTCCGATTCTATTCTTGAGCCCGGTGTTGTGGAAGAGATTGAAGTTTCGCCTAATTTAACTTATGAGCAACATCCTATTCGTATCATTGCTTCGGAAGTCAAACGACTTCGAAATAAAGATGTTTCGCTTGTTAAAGTTCAATGGTCTTCAAATCCTAAGGATTGTTCTTGGGAATCTAGAGAGTACATCGAGCGTACACATCCGGACTTACTTTCTCGTGCTCTTTGAGGTGAACTTCTTATTTCAAACTTCTTTTGTGTTGAATATGCTTTTATGGTTGTTACTATATATCTTCTTCTTGTAATATTGCGAGGACGCAATTTCTTTAAGGAGGGGAGTCTGTAACAACCCGCATATTTGTCGATTTTATATTTAAATATTTTATTTAAATATTTTATCGTTAGTCGGATTTTAGTCCGAAAAGCTGCTTTTTGCATACGGTCGAATTAGGGCTCGGGACCACTCCCATTGAGTTTAAAATGCCGTTTGCGACCTTTTTGAGTATAAGCTTCGATATGTTTGGAGAAAGTTGATTTTTGCTACTTTTTACTTTGGGTTTGGTTTTTGGGCTCAACACTATGTTAACTTATGCTCAAATCTGAGCCACTCTTCCCCACTCACCCTCATTCTCTTCTCATTTCAGTTTTTAGAGTGTTAATGGTGGGAGAGATTGGAAATTAAAATTCCAAAACCCTAGTTTCTCTTGCAAATCCATCTCCTTGCTCCAAACTCAAGAAGAACCCCTTGGTAAGCATCTCCTTCTTCTTCTCCAACTCTTTCTCCATTCAATTTCAGAAATTTCCTAAACCTAATTTCGGGAATGTTCTTGTTTTTGAGCTTAGATTCAAGCTCATTTGGGTTGTGATTGAAGAAAGGTTGATTCTCCATTTGCTTTCAAGCTTCTTCTTGTTCGATTTTGTGAAAAGGTGAGATTTTTATCTCACATCTATGACTATAATTATCTTTGGTTGTTGGGTATGAATTCGTAACACTTCTTCATGTGCATTTGCTCTTGATTTGGATTGGTTTTGTGAATATTCCAATTTTTGGGTTTTTAAGTCAAATTTGTGTAAAATCCTTTTATGGATGTTAGATCATGCTTTTGGTGATGCATCGAGGAGCATATAGGGCCGGGTTGCCGATTGGCATAAACCCTTAGAGCCAATGTTCATCCGATTGCATTTTGGAAGAGTTTGCTCTTCATTTGAATAAGGCTGAAAAACAGCCCAGGCATGTTTCAGTCGACTGAAATCTCTGTTCAGTCGACTGAACCTGAAACCCGAGAGTTTCCAGGCATGATTCAGTCGACTGAAAAACTCTGCACAGTCGACTGAAACTGGAAACAGAAAGTTTCCTGAACCTGGAAAATTTCCATGTACAGGGTCAGTCGACTGAAAAACTCTGTTCAGTCGACTGAACCTGCTGTTTGAGTCTAATTTGCCTTTTTGGATTGAAATTCTAATTTAAATCGATTCGTGATAATCCTATTTGTTGTTATCATCTATTATGACTTTGATGACTCTTTTTAGGGATTTTTGAATATCCATTTCGATGGATCCTTTATCGATTTCGTTGGATTTCATTCACGTCTTCGTATGTGAATTTTTGTGATTGATTGTTCTTACAATCTTCTTCGTGGTTTGTCACTTTAAAAATATAAAGGTTTTCTATACTAGTAGTAAATATCAAAACTCTTTCCTCAAACGATTTCAATACTATTTTAGTACCAAATTCGTTTATAAAACCGTTTTCCAATCTATTAGTATATACAAACCTTTACCTTACTGGTATGAGAAATCTAATTAAACGGCTTAGTAAAACAAGTGGTATGAAACGCTTGCGTTTACTTTATCGGTTAATTCTTGGACTTGTTCGATTGAACCTCTTGTGACAATTTTCTAGTGGAGACTTACAGTTTGTTCGTAAATATTTAAGTTAAGCAAGTGGCTATGGGACATGAAGCTAAACTCATATATTTACTAGCTTAGTGTAATCGACACTTCTCGTTGATCATGACGATCATCTTTGTGATTTAGACTAGCAATGTGCGATGTCTCTTTGTCTGCGAGGGAGACTAAACCCCGTTTTGTGGAGTTTCGACTCAAATTGTGATGGGGTAGCAACCCATGGTCTTCGGGCCGTTTGTGGAGCTTCGGCTCAATTTGTGATGGTTAGCGACCATGGAATTAGCGTTCCGTTTGTGATACACGTGTTGGTGAGCTTTATGCTCCCGTTTGTGATAGGCCTCCCCCCTTTGTGATTTCTGGATTTCGTGTGTAGATTTCTAGAATTTGTGTTTCACCGATTTTTCGTGATTTCCATTGATAAGTTTTATCAATATTTGTGCATTAGTGAATTTGTGAGTCATTGAGTTTGGTGATTTATGGATTTCTTGTGTAGTCTTTTGGAATTTGTGTGTCATTGACTTTGGTGATTTCTGGATTTCTTGTGTAGTCTTCTGGAATTTGTGTGTCATTGACTTTTGTGATTGACGTGGATATTATCGTCAATATTTATGGTTTGGTGAACGAAATAGGAGTATGACGTTTCTTTGATTCTTGTGTAGATTTGGTGACATTGATTAATCTCTTGATGATTATCAACTAAGTGTATATATATATATATATATATATATATATATATATATATATATATCACAGCTTGGAATTGTGATTATTATGTGTTTAGTCATATCTCTTATTCTATATCGTTTCATCTGATATTTATAGTTAGACTGATCCGTTTATTATTTTCTTATTAAATAATACTCGGGTCAGACCGAGATGTTACAGGTGCTTCTGCTTGACTTCTCATCCGGGATTAACTCCTTGACTTTTGGTTAACTACTTAGATTAGTAGTTATTTTGTTGTATACATTTGAGATATAGACTCCTTAATGTATACTTATTCTTTTGTGTAGTTCGTGTAACTATTCTTTTGTGATGTTGTGGATCTTTTCAGACCACTACTCTGATGTACACTTTTATGTGTAGTATTCATATCTTATTCCGCCTTTGTGATATGAATTGTCTGTGACTGATTTGTTTTATGTTTATTTCTATATTTGTTTCCGAAGGATTTATATAGCCACCGTGTAGTAGCTTTGAGTTTGTGTTGGTATGTCGGATTTCCTCTTGAAATAGAATGCATGTTATATTATCTGACATATTGGTGCTCGCGCAAAGAAATTACACGGATGGTTGCTCCTCAACAGCCTTATTCTCCATGCTAGTCGACAGCATTCACCGTAATGTTCTTGGCTAGCGTGGGTATAGAGGTGGGGCGTCACAACCATCGTTGATGCGACTTTGGCCATCTCTTCTTCCACAACTCCTCTACAACTTCCCAAAAACTGGTAAAACTCGGTGCATCACAGAGATCAAAATGTTACAAAACTTCGACATCATCAAAAATTAGGGCTAAAACCTGGAAAACCTAACTGCCATCTCCTCCCACCTCTGATCATCTATTACCAAATTTTTCCCCACTCTCACATCAATACTCCACTTCCAGGAAGCATCTTTACTTCCAAAGTTCACTAACTAATCAGATAATTCCAAAATTCCTAATTCTGTTCAAAACAGAAATGCTAACTCCACAGATGATTTAAAAATGTGATGCTTGTTTTACAAATTCATGTTTTCAAACATGCATTCAGGTTACAAAAATGTTTTATTGATTTAAGATGTTTGGTATTTGTTTTATTTCAATGATGATTGGTTTTTGGGGTCTTCAGAGGGAACAGATCTTATTAAACTAACTTAAAATTTATAAATCTAAATTTGTACCAAACAAACATATTTTGCTTACACAAAAATTTCTAACTGAAATTAATTGTAGTGATAAAGAATTTCTATTATAGAAATCTTAGTTTACAAACTAATTAGATATGCAGATTCAGGCAATCAGCAGCATACAAACATATTCATATATGTTCACACGGAACAGTCATCAGTATGCAAACATCACAACATACTTATTTCTACTAATTAACATGCACAGATGTCATAGGCTTTTTACATGGTGAGGTTACTCATTTCATTTTTTTTAACAGAAAACAGAACAGTTTTGTCTAAATAGATTTTGATTTCTGTGAATTATAGCCTGAGTTCTATAAATTATGTTTAGCTTTGATTTTAGAAGGAAAATCTGTTTTTAAAATAAAGAAGCTTACTCTAATTATTGAAGAAGCAGAGAACAATCTAGATGCAAATTTCATTTTTCCAAGAACATATGATTGCAAGTTGATTACTGAAGTTGATTGAAGTTTTGCTTTTCTGTTGTTCTTGATTGTTAAAAACTGCATGCTGTTGATGTTGAATCTGGTAAACTTGTTTGCAACTGAACTCCAACTTGTTTTCTTAGAGTTGAATTGAGGTTGATCTTCAATTTGATGATGAGAATTGCAGATTTGAAGTTTGTTTGCAGGATTTTTGATTGCAGATTTAAATAGAGTTCGGTTTTCTGGATTTTGATTGAATTTTGTTTGAATTTAGGTTTTGATTTTACTTAAATCTGATTTCCAGATTCAAATGAAAATAATGGTTGAACAAAAAATGCATTTCTTACATTTTCTTATTAATATGTTTTTAAATAAAAAGTTTTTAAAACAATGCCACTTGTTACCTTATCAATGATAAATATTTACAGGTGTCTTCTCTTGTGTATTAAGAGTCTAACACATGTGCATTTTTAATATAAAAAGAAGATTCTTAATTTATAAAGGTTTTTAAACATCTTCTAAAACCATTACTAATTTTAATTTAAGATGTTTTAGATGTTTATTAACAATTTATTCTTTAAATAATTACATATACACTACGTTTATAAAATTACACAATTTAAATGTTTACTTGAAATTTTTTTAAAATAATATTTTAAAGCTAATTTTCAAAAGAGAAAATTTTAAAAAGAATAAGAATGTTGAATTCAATTTTATTCAAAAGTTTCAAATCAAATATTATACTTTAATATCAATGAACTAAATCTTATTTCAAAAGAAAAAAAAACAATTTTTAAAATAAAACAAAATAAACCTTTATTATAAAATACTATCTAAACTATTATATTTATAACAAAATAAATATTTACTTATATTTCTTTGAAGATATAAGAAAGACTTTTAAATTTACCTTTGAAAATTTTTCAATACCAATTTTAAATCAAATTAATCAATTCATAATTTATACATAAAAATAAATTGGAAAATATTCTTTATTAAATTAAAATTTAAATTAAAATCAAAACTCCTATTTACAATGTATACACATATATGCATTATAAATAAAATATCTTTAAATCAGCTTAGAAAGATAATTTTATTACTTAAATATTTTTAAAATTTGAAAAAAATAAGATTCTCAAATTAAATTATCATTATTATAAATTTTGAAAAGAATATCATTTGACAAATTAAATGATTATTAATCTTCAAAAAAAATTCCTGTTTGAATTAAATTATTAAATCAACATTTCACATTTTAAAATAATTATTGATGAAATTATTAAATAAATATTGCCTAAATTTCGGGGACATCACATCTACCTCTTTACCTATCTGATCCAGTAAGTAGCTAAGAAAAGTAGTATCTTGGTACTCGGACCTAGAGTCCACTTTTCCTTAAACATCCATAAAGTAAAGATGTTCATTAGTCAGCCCAATAATATCAAATAGTTTATGCGACTTAGATGTTCAAACAAAGATGCAGTTTGAATAAAACAAAGTTTATTAAAACCCTCATATCTAATTTAGCCCATTTAAACACTTGTGTTAAATTATGTTTTTTCTATCCAAGAGTTAAAAATTTCATTTGTCAAAATACCTTTTATTTTAAATCAATTTCCTTTAAGGAAACCTAAGAACTAAATGCCCGAATTTTATTTCAAAACCCTTTTTGAAATATTAATACTACATATATTGCTATATATAAAATAATTTTAACAATTTATTCACTAACACTAACTTTTGGTTCGTTCGAATTCTAACTGATTTCGATCACACAATGATAAAGAGAATAATTTACTAAGTGGACTACAACGTTCACCTAAGCAAACATTTGATCGTCACTTAGAAGATTATTCAGATTACTTGAAAACTAATTGAGATGTTTTCCCCAAACTATACAACGAAAATGTATTTTTCTTAAACAATTCTTTTTGAAATATTTATACTTATAAATACTTCAAGGTAATACTACCATTATTTTTCTCAAAATCTTTTTGAAATAATTTCAAGCAATACCGGGATTTAAATTCTCAAAGACCCTTTTTACTTATAAAACACCCTTTATAAATCATATAAATCATTTTATATACCATATACATATAAAATATACCTTTAAAATCATCTTATATTGTAATAATTTTCCTTTATTATAATAAACTTTACACAAATTTTTATTCTTTAAATGTCTTATCTTCTGATTTAGACGTTTTAGACGTTATTAAAATATGACTTTTAACTTAACATTTTCACCGAACACCTTACTGTAACAACCCGCATATTTATCGATTTTTTATTTAAATATTTTATCGTTAGTCGGATTTTAGTCCGAAAAGCTACTTTTTGCATACGGTCGAATTAGGACTCGGGACCACTCCCATTGAGTTTAAAATGCCGTTTGCGACCTTTTTGAGTATAAGCTTCGATATGTTTGGAGAAAGTTGATTTTTGCTACTTTTAACTTTGGGTTTGGTTTTGGGCTCAGCCCTATATTAACTTATGCTCAAATCTGAGCCACTCTTCCCCACTCACCCTCATTCTCTTCTCTTTTCAGTTTTTATAACATTAATGGTGGGAGAGATTGGAAATTAAAAACTCCAAAACCCTAGTTTCTCTTGCAAATCAAATTCCTAGCTCCAAACTCAAGAAGAACCCATTGGTAAGCATTCTCTTCATCTTCTCCAACTTATTCTCTTACCAATTTCAGAAATTCCTAAACCTAATTTTGGGAATGTTCTTGTTTTTGAGCTTAGATTCAAGCTCAATTGGGTTGTGTTGAAGAGAGGTTGATTCTCCATTTGCTTTCAAGCTTCTTCTTGCTCGATTTTGTGAAAAGGTGAGATTTTTATCTCACATCTATGTCTATATCTATCTTTGTTGTTAGGTATGAATCCCTAACATTTATTCATGTGAAATTGCATTTGATTTGGATTGGTTTTGTGAATGTTTCCATTTTTGGTGTTTGAAGCCAATTCTCTAAAAATCATAACTTTGATGTTTGATCATGCTTTAAGAGGTGTTTAGGAGAGCCTATAAGGCTGGGTTGTCATTTGGCATAAATCCCTAGTCTTCGTCGCTCGTCCAATCGCTTCCGTTTGGATTTTCACCCATTTTTGGGCAAGGCTGATCTTTACCTACCAGGCGATTTCAGACGTCTGGTGACCAAGTCCAGACGTCTGGTTTGGACCTGGAATGTAAAAATGTATGCACGCATATTATAAAAAAAAACCAGAGACTATTTTCAGACGTCTGAACCATCAAACCAGACGTCTGGATAGGTCTCAGACGTCTGACTTGAGGTTTCAGACGTTTGAGTGTTCTCTGGGTTATTTCCAGAGAACAAATCCAGACGTCTGGATTCCAAATCAGACGTCTGGAAATGTTTATTTTAGCCTATTCAGGCTGCTTTGTGTGAATTTCCATTGTTTATCGATTTTAGCGATCCTATTAATCGTTATCACTTATTGTCGACTTTGATGACTTCTTTTTATGGATCTTTTTGGAAATATCCATTTCTATGGATTTGGTATCGATTTCTTTGGATTTTATTCACGTCTTCGAATGTGAATTTTAGTGATTGTTTGTTCTACAATCATTTTTGTGATTTGTCACTTTAAAAATATAAAGGTTTCAATACTAGTATTAAATATCAAAACTCTTTCTTCAAACGATTTCAACTATATTTTCAACATCAAACTCGTTTATAAAACCGTTTTCCGATCTACTAGTATACACAAACCTTTACCTCACTCATATGAGAAATCTAATTAAACGACTTAGTAAAACAAGTGGTATGAAACGCTTGCGTTCACTTTGTTGGTTAATTCTTGGACTTGTTCGATTGAAACTCTTGTGACAATTTTATAGTGGAGATCTACAATTTGTTCGTAAATATTTAAGTTAAGCTAGTGGTTATGGGACATGATGCTAAGCTCATATATTTACTAGCTTACTGTAATCGACACTACTCGATGATCATGATGATCATTTTTGTGATTTAGACTAGCAATGTGCGATGTCTCTTTGACTGCGCGGGAGATTAGACCCCGTTTTGTGGAGTTTCGACTCAAATTGGTAGGGTAGAAACCCACGGTCTTCGGACCATTCGTGTGTCAGGTCTTCGGACCATTCGTGTGTCAAATTAATGGCTAGCTACCATGAGATAGCTTCTTGTTCATGTGTTACAGCTGTTGGTGAGTTTTCATGCTCCCGTTCGTGTGATAGGCCTCCCCCCCTATTTTGTGTGATTTCTGGTTTTCGTGTGTCGAATTCTGGAATTTCCTTCTTCACCTATTTTTGTGATGTCTATTGATATGATTTATCAATTTTTGTGCATAGGTGAATTTGTGTGTCATTTACTGGATTTCTTGAGATGATTTCTAGAATTTATGCTTCACCAATTTTCGTGATTTCCATTGATAAGTTTTATCAATATTTGTGTATTGGTGAATTTGTGTGTCATTGACTTTTGTGATTGACGTTGATATTATTGTCAATATTTGTGCATTGGTGAATTTGTGTGTCATTGACTTTTGTGATTGACATTGATATTATTGTCAATATTTGTGCATTGGTGAATTTGTGTGTCATTGACTTTTGTGATTGACGTTGATATTATCGTCAATATTTGTGGTTTGGTGAACGAAATAAGGAGTATGACATTTCTTTGATTCTTGTGTAGATTTGGTGATATTGATTAATCTCTTGTTGATTTTCAATTACTTATATATATATCACAGCTTGGCATAGTGATTATTATGTGTTTAGTCATACCTCTTATTCTATATTGTTTCACCTGATATTTATAGCTAGACCGATCCGTTTATTATTTTCTTATTAAATAATACTCGGCCCAGACCGAGATGTTACAGGTGCTTCTGCTTGACTTCTCCCTTGGGATTGATTCCTCTGACTTTTGGTTAACTACTTAGATTAGTAGTTTTTGTTGTATACATTTGAGATATAGACTCCATAATGTATACTTATTCTTTTGTGTAGTTCATGTAACTATTCTTTTGTGATATTGTGGATCTTTTTAGACCACTACTCTGATATACACTTTCATGTGTAATATTCACATCTATTTCCGCCTTTGTGATATGAATTGTCTGTGACTGTGTGTTATGTTTATTTCTATATTTGTTTCCGAAGACCTTTATAGCCACTGTGTAGTAGCTTTGAGTTTGTGTCGGTATGTCGGATTTCCTCTTGAGATGAAAAGTTATATTTTTATCCAGTATATCGGTACTCGCACAAAGCAATTACATAGATGGTCGCTCCTCAACAGCCTTATTCTCCGTGCTAGTTGACAGCATTCACAGTAATGTTCTTGGCTAGCGTGGGTATAGAGGTGGGGCGTCACAGCTTGGTATCAGAGCCAAACTTCGGAAAAATATGGAATATTATAACAAGGATCATTGTCCTAAGTCCGTCTTAGGAGTCGTGCTTTTGGATTTAATTCGAGTCGTCGTACCGATTCATCCTATTTTCCTTATGATTCCTTGTTTATCTATCAAGATTGCTTGATATTCAATTTGGTGAATAACCTTTTTCTTCTTCTTCTTTCTTTCAAAAGGAAGAGAAATGTCTAGACCAGGCCGCCCCAGAGCCGTGCCATCTAGCACTCCACCCCAAGATGGAGTTTTTATGACTGCTCAACAGCTTCTTGATTTAGTGACAAATGCTCAAGCAGCTGGAGCTAACCCGGAACCTACTCATCCAAAGTCGGGATTTGCACGCTTGTGCAGCGATTACACTAATTTGGGTGGGGAGCCGTTCAAAGGTTCCAAAACTATTATTGAAGTACAGGCTTGGCTAAGGTCATGCGATCGAATCTTTTCTCGCATGAATCTTATTGACCTTCACCGAGTTCAGGTGGCCTCAAGTATGCTCCGAGAAAGAGCATTGGACTGGTACGAGCTTCTTATTTCTGAAAATAATGAAGTGGATCTCACTTGGGAGAAATTCCAAGAACGCTTCGAGTTGAAATTCGTACCGGAAGCTGAGAAAGTGACATTGGCTCGACGATTTATAGACCTTGTTCAAGGTGAGTCCTCCGTGACTGATTACGTCGCCTCCTTCGAGTCGCTTTCTAAATACGGGGTTGAATACATCAACACCCCTTTCAAGAAGAACCAGAGATTCGTCTATGGCTTAAACAAAAATCGCAAGAAGCCATTACTTCTAAAGTTAGAAGTTTCTTTCGACCAACTCGTTGATATTGCTCTTCGTCTTGAAGAGGCGGATAAGGAGAATGATGTTGAAGTGGTGGGTTCCAAACTAAACTTCAACAACAAGAAGAGGCCAAATAAATTCAAAGGACCTTATCCCAATAAGAAAGGGAGGCAAGCAAATCCTGCAAAAAAGACCTTTTCCTCTACTCAAGGGAAATGCTATAATTGTGGTTCCAGAGACCATTGCGAACAAGTGTTCAAAGCCTCGTACTTGTCGCTATTGCAAGAGCCCGGACCATTTTATGCATGTGTGTCCCAAACTTCAAACTAGAAAAGAGGGAAAGATTAATGTTGCTCAAGCCCTTGGCAACACATCTCGTGGCCAAGGTATTTCTCATTCTATTCTGGATGGAATTATTTTATTTCGTGATCATCCTATTCGAGTTCTTTTTGATACGGGTGCGTCCCATTCTTTTATGTCAAAAGAACTTGTAGATACTTTTTCTTTGGATGTTTTGTGTTTAATGACTTCTTTGAGAATTGCGAATCCGGTTGGTGGATCCGCAACAATCAGTTTATTGTGTAAAGATGTCGAGATTATTGTGTGATTTTCCTTTCCTAGCCGATTTGCATGTCACGCGTTATTTAGGCTTTGGAATGATTTTGGGAATGGATTGGCTTAACCGTTATGAAGCCCATATCCTATGTCCTGAGCGGACTATTCATCTTCGACATCCTCAATCTGTTAAGCAGATTTCTATTAATCTTAAAGATTCAGATTCCAGCTTGGTTGCATCTTTGTATTCTTTAAATCCTTGTGATGACGATGATGACGACGAGGGTGATATGATTTCTCTTATTCACGTTGTTTGTGAATTTTCCGACATATTCGAGCCCGTTTTAGGATTACCACCTAAGCGAGCAATTGAGTTTAGAATTAATCTTATTCCTGGAGCTCAACCTATCACTCGTCCTCCTTATCGTATGTCCAATAAAGAAAACGAGGAGATGCGTAAACAATTATCTGAATTGGAGACGAAGCAATTTATTCGCTCTAGTTCCTCGCCTTGGGAAGCTTCGGCTATTTTCGTGAAGAAATCCGATGGAACACTTAGGCTTTGCGTTGACTACCGCAAGCTTAATGATCTTACTATCAAAAATAAATATCCTTTACCTCTGATTGATGATCTATTCGATCAACTTAGTGGTGCCAAAGTCTTTTCACAATTAGACTTAGCTACTGGATTTCATCAGCTTCGTATTGCAGAGGATAGTATTCCTTTGACCTCGTTCCGTACTCGATATGGGTCTTATGAATGGCTTGTCATGCCATTTGGTTTGACGAATGCCCCGACCTATTTCGTTGACCTTATGAATAGAGTTTTCAAAGACTTTCTCGACCGGTTTGTTCTCATCTTTATCGATGATATTCTTGTGTATTCAAAAACCAAGGAGGAGCATGAAAAACATCTTCGGATTGTGTTGGAAACTCTTAGGAGTAATCCATTAAAGGCAAAATTTTCTAAATGCCACTATTGGCAATCTCGTGTGAAATTTCTCGGTCATATTATTTCCGAATCCGGAATTTCCGTGGATTCTTCAAAGATTGAAGCGATTCAAGATTGGAAGAGACCGGAGAGTGTGACAGAGATTCGTAGTTTTCTTGGATTGGCGGGCTATTCCGTCGCTTTATCAAAGACTTTTCCAAGATTGCCGTGCCTCTCACTGGCTTGATGAAGAAAGGTGTTAAATACATTTGGTCGGACAAATGTGAAGCTTCTTTTCAGAAATTAAAAGAACTTCTTTCTGAGGCTCCTATTCTCGTTATTCCCGAGGGGAATCAAGATTTCGTTGTCTATACCGATGCTAGTCGCGTTGGTTTGGGTGCCGTTCTCATGCAAAGAGAACGTGTTATTGCTTATGCTTATAGGCAATTGAAGCCTGCTGAGACTAGATATGCCACTCATGATTTAGAGTTCGCGGCTATTGTTTTCGCCCTTCGTATTTGGCGTCATTATCTTTTAGGAGAGAAATTTGTTCTTTATACCGATCATAAGTCCTTGAAATATTTATTTTCTCAAAAGGAACTTAATTTGCGTCAACAACGTTGGCTCGAGTTCCTTGCTCCTTATGATCTTGATATTCTTTATGCTCCCGGTAAGGGTAATCGTGTCGCCGATGCTCTTAGCCGTAAACAACAAACTGTTGTTTCTATGATGATATCTGAATGGAACGATCTCGAGATCTTATCCACTTGTGAGATTCGAGACCGCATATCCGATTTATGCTTATCATTTGTTTTATGTAGCCTTGAGGCTCATCCTTCTCTTTTAGACCGCATTCTTGAAGCTCAAAGACTAGATCCCGAATTGGCTCTTCTTAGCCAAAATATTAAGGATAAGATTGATATTGAAGGATTGAAAGACTTTGATATCGATTCTCGTGGCGGCGTTCGGAGATTTGGTAGACTCATCGTGCCAAATATTAGTGATCTTCGTAAAGATATTTTAGAAGATTCACATCGTTCTAAATTCACCATTCATCCCGGTAGTAGTAAAATGTACGCGGATATGAAGCGACTTTATTATTGGGAGGGAATGAAACTTGACATCGCTAACTTCGTTAAGCGTTGCATGACTTGCCAACTCGTTAAAGCCGAACATCAAAGGCCCGGTGGGTTATTGCAACCTTTAGAAATTCCTATTTGGAAGTGGGATCAAATTTCCATGGATTTTATTGACGGCCTTCCCCGTTCTCGTTCGGGTCATGATAGCTTATGGGTGATCGTTGATAGACTTACTAAATCCGCCCATTTTATTCCCGTTCGATCTAATCGAACCGTTCCTCTTTTGGCCAAAATCTTTATCAAAGAAATTGTTAAATTGCATGTAGTTCCTACTTCTATTGTTAGCGATCGTGATCCATTGTTTACTAGTGGATTTTGGAAGAGTCTTCAAAAAGCTTTAGGAACGAAGCTTAATTTTAGCACCGCTTATCACCCCCAGTCCGATGGACAAACCGAGCGTGTGAATCAAACTCTTGAAGATCTTCTTCGTGTTTGTGTTCTTGATTTTGGTGGAAGTTGGGAAGATCATATTTCACTTGTTGAATTTTCCTATAATAATAGCTTCCAATCTAGTATTGGTATGGCACCTTTTGAGGCACTCTATGGAAGGCCATGCCGATCTCCTTCTTGTTGGCTTGAGGCCGGTGAGAAGCTGGTTTTAGGTCCAGATTTTATTCGTGATTCCACAGAAAAGATTGATCTTATTCGTCATAGGATGAAAGAAGCCTAGAGTAGACAAAAATCCTATGCCGATAACCGGAGAAGGAAGTTAGAATTTTCTGTGGGAGATCTTGTGTTCATTCGTGTTTCACCTATGAAAGGTGTTGTACGTTTCAGTCGATCGGGAAAATTAGCGCCTCGATATATTGGGCCATTTCCTATCATTGAACGTATTGGTTCCATGGCTTATCGCTTTTTATTACCGGCTCAATTTTCTGCTGTCCATGACGTGTTTTACGTTTCTCAACTTCGGAAATGTCTTCGAGATTCCGATTCTGTTCTTGAGCCCGGTGTTGTGGAAGAGATTGAAGTTTCGCCTAATTTAACCTATGAGCAACATCCTATTCGTATCATTGCTTCGGAAGTCAAACGACTTCGAAATAAAGATGTTCCGCTTGTTAAAGTTCAATGGTCTTCAAATACTAAGGATTGTTCTTGGGAATCTATAGAGTACATCGAGCGAACACATCCAGACTTACTTTCTCGTGCTCTTTAAGGTGAACTTCTTATTTCAAGTTTCTTTTGTGATTGAATACGCTTTTATGGTTGTTACTTTTTGTTCTCTTCTTAAATATTGCGAGGACGCAATTTCTTTAAGGAGGGGAGTCTGTAACAACCCGTATATTTATCGATTTTATATTTAAATATTTTATTTAAATATTTTATCGTTAGTCGGATTTTAGTCCGAAAAGCTACTTTTTGCATACGGTCGAATTAGGACTCGGGACCACTTCCATTGAGTTTAAAATGCCGTTTGCGACCTTTTTGAGTATAAGCTTCGATATGTTTGGAGAAAGTTGATTTTTGCTACTTTTAACTTTGGGTTTGGTTTTGGGCTCAGCCCTATGTTAACTTATGCTCAAATCTGAGCCACTCTTCCCCACTCACCCTTATTCTCTTCTCTTTTCAGTTTTTATAACATTAATGGTGGGAGAGATTGGAAATTAAAAACTCCAAAACCCTAGTTTCTCTTGCAAATCAAATTCCTAGGTCCAAACTCAAGAAGAACCCATTGGTAAGCATTCTCTTCATCTTCTCCAACTTATTCTCTTACCAATTTCAGAAATTCCTAAACCTAATTTTGGGAATGTTCTTGTTTTTGAGCTTAGATTCAAGCTCAATTGGGTTGTGTTGAAGAGAGGTTGATTCTCCATTTGCTTTCAAGCTTCTTCTTGCTCGATTTTGTGAAAAGGTGAGATTTTTATCTCACATCTATGTCTATATCTATCTTTGTTGTTAGGTATGAATCCCTAACATTTATTCATGTGAAATTGCATTTGATTTGGATTGGTTTTGTGAATGTTTCCATTTTTGGTGTTTGAAGCCAATTCTCTAAAAATCATAACTTTGAGGTTTGATCATGCTTTAAGAGGTGTTTAGGAGAGCCTATAAGGCTGGGTTGTCATTTGGCATAAATCCCTAGTCTTCGTCGCTCGTCCGATCGCTTCCGTTTGGATTTTCGCCCATTTTTGGGCAAGGCTGATCCTTGCCTACCAGGCGATTTCAGACGTCTGGTTTGGACCTGGAATGTAAAAATGTATGCACGCATATTGTAAAAAAAAGCCAGAGACTATTTTCAGACGTCTGAACCATCAAACCAGACGTCTGGATAGGTCTCAGACGTCTGACTTGAGGTTTCAGACGTCTGAGTGTTCTCTGGGTTATTTCCAGAGAACAAATCCAGACGTCCGGATTCCAAATCAGACGTCTGGAAATGTTTATTTTAGCCTATTCAGGCTGTTTTGTATGAATTTCGATTGTTTATCGATTTTAGCGATCTTATTAATCGTTATCACTTATTGTCGACTTTGATGACTTCTTTTTATGGATCTTTTTGGAAATATCCATTTCTATGGATTTGGTATCGATTTCTTTGGATTTTATTCACGTCTTCGAATGTGAATTTTAGTGATTGATTGTTTTACAATCATTTTTGTGATTTGTCACTTTAAAAATATAAAGGTTTCAATACTAGTATTAAATATCAAAACTCTTTCTTCAAACGATTTCAACTATATTTTCAACATCAAACTCGTTTATGAAACCGTTTTCCGATCTACTAGTATACACAAACCTTTACCTCACTCGTATGAGAAATCTAATTAAACGACTTAGTAAAACAAGTGGTATGAAACGCTTGCGTTCACTTTGTTGGTTAATTCTTGGACTTGTTCGATTGAAACTCTTGTGACAATTTTATAGTGGAGATCTACAATTTGTTCGTAAATATTTAAGTTAAGCTAGTGGTTGTGGGACATGATGCTAAGCTCATATATTTACTAGCTTACTGTAATCGACACTACTCGATGATCATGATGATCATTTTTGTGATTTAGACTAGCAATGTGCGATGTCTCTTTGACTGCGCGGGAGATTAGACCCCGTTTTGTGGAGTTTCGACTCAAATTGGTGGGGTAGCAACCCACGGTCTTCGGACCATTCGTGTGTCAGGTCTTCGGACCATTCGTGTGTCAAATTAATGGCTAGCTACCATGAGATAGCTTCTCGTTCATGTGTTACAGCTGTTGGTGAGTTTTCATGCTCCCGTTCGTGTGATAGGCCTCCCCCGTATTTTGTGTGATTTCTGGTTTTCGTGTGTCGAATTCTGGAATTTCCTTCTTCACCTATTTTTGTGATTTCTATTGATATGATTTATCAATTTTTGTGCATAGGTGAATTTGTATGTCATTTACTGGATTTCTTGAGATGATTTCTAGAATTTATGCTTCACCAATTTTCGTGATTTCCATTGATAAGTTTTATCAATATTTGTGTATTGGTGAATTTGTGTGTCATTGACTTTTGTGATTGACATTGATATTATTGTCAATATTTGTGCATTGGTGAATTTGTGTGTCATTAACTTTTGTGATTGACATTGATATTATTGTCAATATTTGTGCATTGGTGAATTTGTGTGTCATTGACTTTTGTGATTGACGTTGATATTATCGTCAATATTTGTGGTTTGGTGAACGAAATAAGGAGTATGACATTTCTTTGATTCTTGTGTAGATTTGGTGATATTGATTAATCTCTTGTTGATTTTCAATTACTTATATATATCACAGCTTGGCATAGTGATTATTATGTGTTTAGTCATACCTCTTATTCTATATTGTTTCACCTGATATTTATAGCTAGACTGATCCGCTTATTATTTTCTTATTAAATAATACTCGGCTCAGACCGAGATGTTACAGGTGCTTCTGCTTGACTTCTCCCTTGGGATTGATTCCTCTGACTTTTGGTTAACTACTTAAATTAGTAGTTTTTGTTGTATACATTTGAGATATAGACTCCATAATGTATGCTTATTCTTTTGTGTAGTTCATGTAACTATTCTTTTGTGATATTGTGGATCTTTTTAGACCACTACTCTGATATGCACTTTCATGTGTAATATTCACATCTATTTCCGCCTTTGTGATATGAATTGTCTGTGACTGATTTGTGTTATGTTTATTTCTATATTTGTTTCCGAAGACCTTTATAGCCACTGTGTAGTAGCTTTGAGTTTGTGTCGGTATGTCGGATTTCCTCTTGAGATGAAAAGTTATATTTTTATCCGGTATATCGGTACTCGCACAAAGCAATTACATAAATGGTCGCTCCTCAACAGCCTTATTCTCCGTGCTAGTTGACAGCATTCACAGTAATGTTCTTGGCTAGCGTGGGTATAGAGGTGGGGCGTCACACTTACAGTCAAGTATGAAACTTAATTCGAAAGGGGTTCATTTTAATGCACTCACAATTACCAAAACTATAAATTCTCATCAACTGGTTGAGCATAAATCGACAATCAACAAACAATAGTCAATGCTCCTAAACTACTCGAGTATGACAAACCAAACAACAATGATAAAAAAGAAATATTATCATTTTCTAACAAAAATACACACCATTTATAACAATATAAACTTGAAAATTATTTCTTATATATATAAAATATATAATCCTAGGCAGAATATTTAATTTATCAATTTTCAAAAATCAATATCGTGTCTGTTTGCCTTGTTCAATTGTTTAGAAATCCTATATCGACGTCGTGGCTCCTACGTCTCGACCAAAATTCAAAAACCGATATTACAATATATTTTTATAGAAATAACAAATACACACTCGTACATATAATACTCTCATCTCATTATAGGGTGTTACTTAACCTATCTCTAACAAGTTATACCCCACCAAAACCAAGGTTCTTGGATAACCTTCGGCTCTGATACTAAATGTAATGACCCACCTTTTCAAACCTCAAAAATTGATACTTAATACATCCATGGTATCTAAATGTCTAGATCCAACTACTAGAAAGGCGGATTGTTAGGGTAAAATAAAAGAAAACGAACATGGAGAACTGAATCTCAAAACGGAATGATAACATGTAATATAACAATGACAACAAAAGCTGTCAGTGTAAGGTATATAGTATATTAGAGTTAAAAACAAACCTCATATTAGCTGGACAGTTACAACTCCCTGACCTTACAATTACTGATTGATATACATAATAATATAGTGAAAACAAAAATACTACAGGGAGTGAACATCCAGCTCAACTTCATGAGCTCCATGTCCCACCAACAAAAACCTAGAAAAACTTTGTCCGACCCCAGATTTATAATAGAATAACTTACGGACTAGCATAAGAAACCAACATGGGAAAACTCAAGAAACATGATGAACATATAATGTAATGACTCATGTTTTACATATCAAAGGATCGTAAAATATTTTTATTTTATTCATACGAGGTCATATGACTCTAAGATTTTGAAAAGCGACTCCTAGGGACATTTTCCACATCTATGATTTTTTTTGGAATTTCTATATGACCATTTTGACTCTGCAAAATCTTATTTGGAATATAACTTTTGATACGAGTAAATTAGACTCTCAAACCACTATCGTTACTTCAGGATAATAGTTTCCCATTCCATAAGTGGTCATAATAGGAAAACAGACTTGTCTTTTGAAAGTTATTACATCTTTAAGTTTTGGTTGCTGCTAGGCAGTTTTAGTAGGTAATTAACTATGCCCGTGCTTAGGTCCACTAACCCACTTTGAATTTTGTGCTAACAGGAGGCTGTAGGAACTGACCTAAGTCATTTCCTTCTTCCTCAAAATAGATCTAAACCTTCATTAGCCCTAATTCATCAAAAATCACATCTTTCCCTTACTATAGAATTTTGCCGATTTGGGTTCATTTTCTTTGCTGTCTACTTCAGAATTGAGGAGAAAACTTAGTCTTTTAGGTATTTGGTGACTAGTTCTTGACCTCTCACTCATTGATATTTTATTATATAGTTAAAATGGTTATTTTTACATGATTCTAATCTAAAAAGGGTTTTCTAACTTTAACCACTTATTCATACATGTTTATAACCAGAAATTGGAGATTTTGAAATGGCTTTAAAATTGGTTTTGTCATCTACTTACGCATATTCACATGCTAGTGTAACTCCCATCATCTATACATGCATATGCTAATGTAAAACATAGATTTAGAGTGAAACTAGTTGGACTGTTTCATTCATTCTCATGTATTGGTTATATGAATGGATGTATATGCATGCCATCCCATGATTGTTTTTGTGCTTAGATGTTGTTTCCTAGTGTTTTGGATGTTAGGCAGATAGGTTAAGAGACCGGGAAAATCAGAGGCAAAATCGGTCGAAATTGAATGAAAATTGAAATCAGATTCTGGAGTATGTAAAAAGCTCATGGTCCAAATCGCAACTCCAAATTCATCAAGTATAGAGGTTGGTGCCGACATGAGAGGTCGATACCGAGTTCTCTGTGTTGGCCTATGTCGGCAGCAACTTAGGGGAGGGGGTGATGTTACCTAGTAGAGGTTGCCTAATGTGATGGATTGGAGATTGGTTAAGTGCTTAAGGCTAATGATGACTTATTTCAAGGATTCAAAGTGGGGTACTTTGAAGACATAACAACTTGATTTGGAACAAAGAGATCGGCATTAAAGCATATGTGCAAGAAGCACTAAAAGCAAGGAATGGGATGGAATGAGACTTGTCCACTAGATGGCCAAGTACAGAAGCTGGTACCGAGCTCTCATACTTGGTTCTATGGGAATGGAACATCTGGGGTTGGTATAGGGGTTTGAGAGGTTGTGTTGGAGATGTTGGCCCGTTCGCACAATGAACGATGGCAATGTAACAACATAATGAAAGTTAGAGTCTTTAGATGGTAACCTGACATTAAATGGAGTTAGGTTCCAAATAAGATGGATCGATGCGATAAGGAGTTGTAGAATGAGGAATGTAAAATAGTTCCTTGAAGGTGACGGCTCAATGTTGAAAGGAGTCGTTGAGTGGGGGAATGTAGAATGGTTTTTCCAGGATAATGGAAGCTACTTGAAGAAAAGGAAAGGGCTCGGATACGCGTACTAAGGGATCATTGATAGTCAGAGTGTTTTATGTTGTACTCAAAAGAGGGGTATCAAGAGGACGCTCATAGGAATGTTGGAGTTACCTTGGATCAGTTGAATGGATCTATGTACCTTGTACCGGTTGAATATGTCTAGTATCAACTTCAGGCTAAAAAGAGTACACTGAAAATCGGGATTTCCATTAGTCCTTAATGGTAGAACGGTCATACGAGTTATCATATGTTCAGAGGACATAAATTGATAGTGAGGATGTTTGATGGATGTTATGGTTGTTTGAGTTCTCTCCCTATAGTCTATCACTCTAAGGTAGTCATTCAAGATAGGTATTGGAGATAGGGATACCTGGACACCATTATCATACTTCGTTTATTGCATCTTTATGACACTTAGAGTAGCATATTATGTTATTATATCCTAACTCTTTGGTTGTGGGGATATGTCAGGCATGATTCTTATACCTTTGTTCCTTACTATATCGACTTGTATAGTATTTTAAGATTCATTTAAAGCTCACAACAGATTGTTGTTTGAATCGAGGTTTTATGCTTTGCTTTATATTATCTCAGATACTCTTAAATGAGTAGATTAGAAAGCAATTCTAGGTACGATGCAGTAGCTGTGCAGAGAACGAGCTGGAGGGAGCTATCTTGTATTATATATGGATTTCTATGCTTTTTCCGTTATGCAAAACTGTGAAGCCTTGTCAGTGCTTGCTTATTATTAGTATGAGACCGTTATATGAGTTTTCTTCTATTGTATAGATTCAAGATCACTTAGTTAGTACTTCCTCTTTTGTTTTATATCTATGGTATTATATTTTATTCCATGCATTGTGAGATGTACTATAGGTTCTGTGATGTTTAGTTTCATTTAAACCATGATGATTGCTCTAAATCGATTGGCACAATAGCAGCGTGCTATCTTATGTATATTGGGTGCCTATGGTGTAGGGCAATCATCACATTTGGTATCATAGCTTAGGCTGCTTTTTTTAACCTAAGGGATACCATGATTTGGTGGAGATAGGGAAGGAGCTCTCACCATAGACTGAATTGATAGAGTATATGCATACGAGAGCGTGTACTTGTTATATATTTTGATTTTGAAAACTATACAGTAGTATATATAGAATAAAAGTTTCATGCACACATGAGTACCATTACCACATTTTTTTTTTTGAGAGACTGATCATTCTTGTTATAGATTGAAAAAGAGCCAGTGTAACATCCGTCTTTTCGCACACTTTAAACCGACACACGTGCCAATTCAAACCATACGGAAGGGCGGATTGTTATGGGGTAAATAAGAAAAACAGAGAAGAAATAAAACAAAATAGAATCTCACAGCGGAAGGATAAAATATAATAACAAATATACAGTTCATAAATGGTTTACAAAACACTTGATTCTTCTTTATACAATAAATATCAGAGTTACACATACCAATACAATCAATGCAGCGGAACAGTATGAGTGGTGCAGTACTATAAATAATAATAATACGAATTCTTCGTCTTCGTCCACCAAAGCTAAAGTCTTCGATCCTGAAACGCTCGGACTGACCCGAGCGAATTTGAAAAGACAAAAACACTAGAGTCAGAACTAAAAGATCTTATGTGAGTTAAATAAACAGAAATAAATATGAGTACAGTAACTCAAGAGATGCTCGGGATTTACATCTCCTAAGGATCCGTTAAACTATTTACTATGTAGTATATTTCGCTATTATAATAGTGTCTATTTATAAAATAAACATACTTTTTAATAGCATTAAGGAGTGAACCAATATTCCCCTTAACACGTAATACTTCCAGTAGTCCATCCAATATCATAGTCCCTCCTGATCGGGAAGCCACCAGAGGATACCACACGGGCTACGGTAGAAATCCAAACTCGTACAAGGCTCGGTATGGTAGGTGACACGGCACAACTAGGTAATGCCAGGGTAGACATACCAATTACGCTTCCGGGCCGATGGAAACGCGTAGCCGCAGCTACCGCCCACCTCGAACAAACTCCCCAAAATCAAAAATAGAAGTGGCCACTGAATTAATCCAAAGTCAATGTATAATATCGAAGAGGAGTGTCCGATCAGAGGAATGACCTCATTAACCCGTCGATCGCTCCTGTTTTAGCCACCTTATGCCAACTCACGGGAGTCGGGTCCACGTATTTACCTTACAGGAAACGTCGCCACCAACCTACTTCATTCTGGAATCTCCACCATGTACACGGTTAGTCAAAGTGGTTTTCGGTATCGACAGAGAGTATGTCAGATATCCAATCCCGGTCTCTTTGCCAACCCATCGTTATTATAACACCGCGGTCATTTAAAATAGTTTATACTTAAAAACCAGAATAAAAATTTCCATTTCAAAAACTATGAGTACGATACCATTTTAAAACCCAAACAATATGATATCATTTTATCCAAATATAATTCTTTCCAAAATCATACTGCTTTAAAATCTATAATATCTGGAAACCGAACATTTGAATTATACTTTCAAAGCATAATATTTCGAAATTCATATATTTTAAACCCATAACTTCTAACTTGAATGGTTTGGATATTCAACGGCATATAAAATAGATGGTTTACCTTTTAAGGTTACTCTGTAAAGAAAAATAATTTCCATGGCTTTACAAATATATTTCTTCATTTTAAGGTCTAAACCATAATTTAAATATCACTTTCAAGTTCCAAAAACCATTTCAATTTCTATATATATATCCATTTGGAGTATTAATATTTCAAAACTAAAGTTGGAATTTATTCTTTCAGCAAATTAAACGTACTATTATTTAGTCTTGAATATTCACATCAAATCCATAAATAAAACTCCATTTCTAGTAATTAAATATTTTCTCAATTTTACTTTATACTAGAATATTCCTTTTTAAATGTATTTTGGAAAAGTTCAGTTTATAAAGATCACATTTTTAAAACTTCCAAACTTAACATATATTATAAATTATCAAATCCATTCCTAAATTTTTTTATTCCATTTTTATTTAACGGATTTATACAAAGCTCAAATTCAAAATTTAACTTTCATATGTATATACATATGGAAGAATAATATTTATAAAATATCAAAACTAAATTTTAATGACCGTATCTCATCCAAACCATAAAAATCACTTTAAAAAAATTTATATATAGACCACGGTGCCTGTATATAATTTTCTATCCTATGGTCAAGTGATACGGATATTTATCATTTCGATCCGCAATTTAAAATAAAATTTTGCGGTTGTATATCATTTCAAACCACAATCCCGAATGAAATATGCATGATGACTTGTAATTTAAAAATAAAACATCTATTTATAAACATCATCCATCATCCAAATCACAATCATCATCCAAAATAAACAATATCAATATATCTCAGATAATATAAACAGGTAATAACTGTCAGTTATATTAAAAATGAATTTAATAACTATTAAACTAATAGTTTATATTCAGTAATAAATTTTATAACTGTTAACTAGCAGTTTATATGCAAATAAATAAATTCTAACGGTCAATTAATATGAAATAAATAAACTACATTAATAGTTAAACTAAATAAATGCAAATTAACATATATGATGAATAAACATGCCAAATAGTTGTAAATAAATTTCTACTCATATCTAAAAATGAATTTAACAAACATAAAAACTTTTAGAAGTTGTGAGTGGGTTAAAACACTCACCTTTTGAATTTAAATCGAATTTAAATTCGATTTAAACCCAAAATTTGACGGTCTCCAAATCTGTCCAAACCAGCGTCAACAGATCCGGAATTTAATTACGATCCTAACAAAAGAACCTTCACGTGAATCCGAGGTCGTATGAGAAAGTTAAGCGAATAAATCGATTTGAAAACAAAATTTAAAATAAACAAACTCACCTAAAATCTATGCCACGTCAGTAGATGATTCCTCACGTGTGCATCTTCCCAGCATTCACGCCTGCTAACGAAGACAAAGCTTCACGCAAACGAACCCAGGTGAAACGCACGCCCACCGAGCTCTGACCAACTCGCATCGCCCCTACGCGCCACCAACCAACTGCCGACCATCACCATTCGCCTGCCCTTGCCGAGCCGCCTCCATCCCCCCTTGTGCGCGCCCTCCTGGTGGCCTATGGTGACCGCCGCCGCCATGGGTTTTAAAACCCTAATCGAGAAAATACGAAGATCTAACCGTTGATTCACCGCAAAACTTACATGGATGCATTCCCCTCGGCTATCTCCCCAATACCCAGAAATATTTTCTCGATCCGACAAAGTTTGTGACGACGTGATGAACGGTCCGAACTGTTTCAATTTATTCTGGGTAAAAAGAGCATCGATTCGAAAGACGAATCGCACCATCAGATTACGTATCTTGAGAACATCGACATATATTTTTTTGGAATTTTTCTGGAGAGTTTGAATTTTCATTGAAATTTTGAATTGATTGGATTTAGGGTTTGCACCCATTGAAGAAGAAGAGAAGCTTGAAGAAAATATGCGCAGATAAATGAAATTAGGCGGAGGCTAGGGCTGAATAGCTGGGTTTATATAGAGGGTTAGAGGTAGCGTAGATAGACCGTAGAATGAACGTGCGGAACAAACTATGGCCCAAAAAGCCCGCTATGTCTCCGGAACGAAATTTCGTAAATCTATATATCCAAATAGGTAATTTAAAATATTCTGAACGCGATGGAAAAAGTTTCACGTCCAAATTTGATCGTATGAAGAAGTTATGCTGAAAACAAAATTTCCAAATTGATTTCAAATTGGTTTTAATTAAATCGATTTCAAGGCGTTTCGCGTCCGTACGATCAAACGACAGGTCCGATCGATCCGAAACTTGAAACCCTATAATAATTCACCGATACGGATCCGATGAAACTGGTTTCGTAGAAATCCGAGTCCGTGGCCAAAATGGCTATTTTTATATAAATTAAATAAATTAATAATTAGTAAATAAATCCAAATTTCCATATTCCAATTTTAGAATTTAAAAGTTTATCACTTAATAATTCTTAGTCATATATCCAAATTTAAACGAATCTATGTGTTTCTTAAATGCTGATTCAATTTTCAATTTCAGCGTAAAATTTCAATTTCATTAATTTCAACACTATAAATTTGATTAAATCTATTAAATTCACTTCCTTTCTATTATTCAAATTTTATAGATGTCAATTAAATTAAATTATCATTGGCTCTATATCTATACATTAAAATCTCCAATTTAAACTTAGATGTTAATTCACAAAAAAAAATTAAATAATTAATTCCATCTAAATTTATATCTTCCTAATATCTAAATATTTAATAATTAACTTACCACCTTTAAATCAAATATTAAACTAGTAGATTTGTGTCATTTCTAAACCCTTAGATATTTAAAAATAACTGAAAGCAAATTCACATATAAATTCATTGTCAATTTTTCAGTAAATAAATTTTCAAAGGTTACTGCAATTAATCCAATTAATTGCAATAAATTCTAATAAATTTGATTTTATTGGATTACAACTCAATAATAAATTAATTATTACTCAACTACATAATTAACATTTCTTTTATATTCCAATACATAAATATTTCCCAAAATTTCATCTTTTATTTGCATAACTTACCGTATCTAAATTTTATTGGAAATTTTGTTAACTTTACACATAAATAAAGTTAGAACCTCAATTAATTCATTCCATTTTGGTTTCATTCTTTATATCACATTAATCATCATATTATGAATGGAAATTTATCTAGGTTACATCTTATTTATTCACTTACCAACATTCCACACTAACTGCAATAATTTAGTGCATTAATTGAAATTGATCAAAATAAAACTTAACAAACTAATAGAATAAATAACGTACAAAAATTTATTGTCATTAATCTATTTCATAAGTCTACACTCAAATACTCACTTAAAATAAGTTTTACGTTTCCATTAATTCGCGTTCGCACACCCGTTACTATATTAATAATTTCTAAAGTAACGTTTTTCTTAATAACAACATTAAAATTTCTCAATATTTAAATGAACTTTATTTCCAATACATGCTACCTAATTGCATTTACTTATGATCTTATCCAAACATTCATTTATATTTTATTTCCCTCAATTAGTTAATATTTACATCCATTTATTAACAATTTACTTCCATTATACAATTGCAATTTATTATAGTTATTATTACATTAAATACTATTTCAATTTTATTCTTTTAGTATTAATTAAACAATCATAAATTAAGATATTATAATGTTTTTCACTATTTATTTACACTCCATTAAAACCCAACAGTCGTCTCAATCACATTTGAATTTGCATTAAATTGGTTGTCCAGCAACTGCCATTTGTATTACTATCTTAATTCTTATACAGTTACCGTTTTACCAATTTACTAATACATAGGTAATTTAAATTTTTGTCTTTAATTCTTTATTTTATATTTTATTCAAGTGCAACAAATTACACTATTCCTTTATTGATATTTCACCTAACCTTTCAACAATTAAGTTAAATAACCGTTTCTACAATTCATTATTAATTATAAATTTAATTCTCCTTTATTTATGCAACTTACACAAGGGTATAAATCTTCCATTATCTCAATCATTAGATTTCTATTAAGTTTAACAATAATTAAGATTTTTAATTACCGTTGCTATAAATTTTCATTTAGCGTTCATCTAGTATTAATTTACCTCCTTTATATATATATTTCCCTTATCTACAAAATTTAAATTTCAAAATCCTTTTTAATTAAAAATTTAATTGTCGAAATTTACGGATCGTTACACTCTCCCCCACTCAAAACTTTTCGTCCCCGAAAAGAAAAAGAAGGGAAAAGAAGAATTTCGAAATCAATATTTTAAATTTACAAAATTAGTTAATTTATCTAAAATATACAAATTTATATAAAGTGAAATATTTAAGTGGTTTCAACCATTAAACAACCAAACTAAACAACAACCATCAACCTTACAAACAGCATACCTACACAAGACAAAGCAACCATTTAATTCATCAAACAAATAGTTATTCGGGTTCAGAACTTGAAATTTGTATGGAATGAAAATAACTATCAAGTGCATCCTTTACTCAACAGTCTTAGATGGAACAAAGATTGATTATTTATTCATCTAAAACTTCAAATTCCTTACCCAACAACCATAAATCAAACAATACAATTCAAACCAACAACCAAATTAACTTATTATACATTTAATTCGTGCTTTAGTTGTTTGATTTTCTTTTTTTTCATTTATGGAGGGATTTCTTCATTTCCTACAAATTTCATTTTCCATTTATTACAAAATTCATTATATTGGTATCCTATTTTATTTACTTAAGTTTATATCATCTATTTATAATCTTACCTTTACTTATATAGTAGAATTTCCAATTTAACTTAAGTTTATACAATTTAATTCTCATTTTATCACAGCAAATTCATTGATTACTTTCATTACCTTACTCTTCACTTGTAAGAATTTCCCTTACATTTTCTTACTAACTTTGCACTTTTCTTATATGGTAAGTTATATATGTTTTAAGAATGTAAGTGGAAATTTATACGAGTTTCTTCTCAATTCCTTTAATTAATTAATGGTTCATCAAATATATATTCATTTTATAAATTAAAATTTCAACTTACCTTTAATTTCATTCATTTATTAAATGTTGACGTTTCTATTATATTTAATAGTAGTATCAA
The DNA here is from genome assembly GCA_030765085.1 of Allium cepa. Taxonomy (NCBI): domain Eukaryota; kingdom Viridiplantae; phylum Streptophyta; class Magnoliopsida; order Asparagales; family Amaryllidaceae; genus Allium; species Allium cepa. The sequence goes on from CM060934.1 coordinate 290,746,270, forward strand.
TTTAATTTCCCACTTCCACTTATATTAAACTAGTAGCATTTAAATCACACTTAAGTTTATAACCCTACACATCAATCTTTATTTGTTAAAGAATTTCATTTTATTTACTTAAGTTTAAAATCACTTATTAATAATACTTATCTTAAATTCTGGAAAAATTCAAATTATAACTTAAGTTTATACCATTATATTCTTATTTATAATAGCAATTCATTGAATCCTTCATTATTTCCCAAAATTCCTACTTGTAAAATATTCAATTCCAATCTCTCATTTAACATTTCAACTTTTTATATTTGGTAAGTTATATATGTTAAAGAAAAATGCAATTGAACTTATACAAGTTTATCTAAATTCTTTTAATTCATTCATTGTTCAATAAATCTTTACCTCTCTTATAAGTTAAAATTTTAACTTCCTTTATAACTTAGCATTAATTCTCTTACCTAAATTAGAGGTTTCACTTCATTAATTACTTACCTTTTATTTCACTAAAATAATTTAAACCATTAATTAATGGCAATTTAAGAATTAAATATCGGGTCAAATTTCAAATTATCTTAAAAAAAATAATAATTTCTTACTACTTTTATATCTCAATTATATTTGTAAAAATTAAAATTATAGATATTTTCAAAATAAATCTGCAGTAGAATTTACTACAGTGGTCTTTCCCCTTCGAAACTTGAAAATGAAAGTCGATGATGCGGCCGCCATCACCGAAATTATTTTCCAGCGACAGAGAGGAAAGTACAAAATTTATTTTCTCCAAAATCTTCTTTAAAACAATTCTTCTGAATTAAAATGAAATATTTATAGAAGAAAATACTTATAAACCAAAGCATTATATTTCATAAATCCTTTGAAAGCAAATTTTTAAAATCCGGGACTTAAGTTCTAAAATCTCCAATTTGATTTATTATAATTTCAACTTAGCTTCAATTATTATAAATATTTTTATTTCCTAACACCCAATCTATAGAAACCAAATATATACATAATATCATTTAAAACTTTATTTTATATATAGAAAATATAATAGGCAAAATTATTTCATTCACCTATATTAAAACGGATATTATGTCGGTCTGTCCTATTAAGTGTTTAGAAATCCCTATTGATGACATAGCGTCCCATGCATCAACCAAAATTTATAAATACAAAGCGGAACAGGTCAACACAATATCAAATCCTTTTATAACACTAAAAAATACGCTCTCTCATATATATACACTCAGCGACTCCCATAGGATATTTCTATCCTATTAACAAAGAGTCAAACCCCACAAAGCCAAGGTTTATCGCTAAACCAAAGCTCTGATACCAACTGTAACATCCGTCTTTTCGCACACTTTAAATCGACACACGTGCCAATTCAAACCATACGGAAGGGCGGATTGTTATGGGGTAAATAAGAAAAACAGAGAAGAAATAAAACAAAATAGAATCTCACAGCGGAAGGATAAAATATAATAATAAATATACAGTTCATAAATGGTTTACAAAACACTTGATTCTTCTTTATACAATAAATATCAGAGTTACACATACCAATACAATCAATGCAGCGGAACAGTATGAGTGGTGCAATACTATAAATAATAATAATACAAATTCTTCGTCTTCGTCCTCCAAAGCTAAAGTCTTCGATCCTGAAACGCTCGGACTGACCCGAGAGAATTTGAAAAGACAAAAACACTCGAGTCAGAACTAAAAGATCTTATGTGAGTTATATAAACAGAAATAAATATGAGTACAGTAACTCAAGAGATGCTCGGGTTTACATCTCCTAAGGATCCGTTAAACTATTTACTATGTAGTATATTTTGCTATTATAATAGTGTCTATTTATAAAATAAACATACTTTTTAATAGCATTAAGGAGTGACCCAATATTCCCCTTAACACGTAATAGTCCCAGTAGTCCATCCAATATCATAGTCCCTTCTGATCGGGAAGCCACCAGAGGATACCACACGGGCTACGGGAGAAATCCAAACTCGTACAAGGCTCGGTATGGTAGGTGACACGGCACAACTAGGCAATGCCAGGGTAGATATACCAATTACGCTTCCGGGCCGATGGAAACGCGTAGCCGCAGCTACCGCCCACCTCGAACAAACTCCCCAAAATCAAAAATAGAAGTGGCCACTGAATCAATCCAAAGTCAAAGTATAATATCGAAGAGGAGTGTCCGATCAGAGGAATGACCTCATTAACCCGTCGATCGCTCCTGTTTTAGCCACCTTATGCCAACTCACGGGAGTCGGGTCCACGTATTTACCTTACAGGAAACGTCGCCACGAACCTACTTCATTCTGGAATCTCCACCACGTACACGGTTAGTCAAAGTGGTTTTCGGTATCGACAGAGAGTTTGTCAGATATCCGATCCCGGTCTCTTTGCCAACCCATCGTTATTATAACACCGCGGTCATTTAAAATAGTTTATACTTAAAAACCAGAATAAAAATTTCCATTTCAAAAACTATGAGTACGATACCATTTTAAAACCCAAACAATATGATATCATTTTATCCAAATATAATTCTTTCCAAAATCATACTGCTTTAAAATCTATAATATCTGGAAACCGAACATTTGAATTATACTTTCAAAGCATAATATTTCGAAATTCATATATTTTAAACCCATAACTTCTAACTTGAATGGTTTGGATATTCAACAGCATATAAAATAGATGGTTTACCTTTTAAGGTTACTCTGTAAAGAAAAATAATTTCCATGGCTTTACAAATATATTTCTTTATTTTAAGGTCTAAACCATAATTTAAATATCACTTTCAAGTTCCAAAAACCATTTCAATTTCTATATATATATCCATTTGGAGTATTAATATTTCAAAACTAAAGTTGGAATTTATTCTTTCAGCAAATTAAACGTACTATTATTTAGTCTTGAATATTCACATCAAATCCATAAATAAAACTCCATTTCTAGTAATTAAATATTTTCTCAATTTTACTTTATACTAGAATATTCCATTTTAAATGTATTTAGGAAAAATTTAGTTTATAAAGATCACATTTTTAAAACATCCAAACTTAACATATATTATAAATTATCAAATCCATTCCTAAATTTTTTTATTCCATTTTTATTTAACGGATTTATACAATGCTCAAATTCAAAATTTAACTTTCATATGTATATATATATGGAAGAATAATATTTATAAAATATCAAAACTAAATTTTAATGACCGTATCTCATCCAAACCATAAAAATCACTTTAAAAAAATTTATATATAGACCACGGTGCCTGTATATAATTTTCTATCCTATGGTCAAGTGATACGGATATTTATCATTTCGATCCGCAATTTAAAATAAAATTTTGCGGTTGTATATCATTTCAAACCACAATCCCAAATGAAATATGCATGATGACTTGTAATTTAAAAATAAAACATCTATTTATAAACATCATCCATCATCCAAATCACAATCATCATCCAAAATAAACAATATCAATATATCTCAGATAATATAAACAGGTAATAACTGTCAGTTATATTAAAAATGAATTTAATAACTATTAAACTAACAGTTTATATTCAGTAATAAATTTTATAACTGTTAACTAGCAGTTTATATGCAAATAAATAAATTCTAACGGTCAATTAATATGAAATAAATAAACTACATTAACAGTTAAACTAAATAAATGCAAATTAACAGATATGATGAATAAACATGCCAAATAGTTGTAAATAAATTTCTACTCATATCTAAACATGAATTTAACAAACATAAAAACTTTTAGAAGTTGTGAGTGGGTTAAAACACTCACCTTTTGAATTTAAATCGAATTTAAATTCGATTTAAACCCAAAATTTGACGGTCTCCAAATCTGTCCAAACCAGCGTCAACAGATCCGGAATTTAATTACGATCCTAACAAAAGAACCTTCGCGTGAATCCGAGGTCGTATGAGAAAGTTAAGCGAATAAATCGATTTGAAAACAAAATTTAAAATAAACAAACTCACCTAAAATCTATGCCACGTCAGTAGATGATTCCTCACGTGTGCATCTTCCCAGCATTCACGCCTGCTAACGAAGACAAAGCTTCACGCAAACGAACCCAGGTGAAACGCACGCCCACCGAGCTCTAACTAATTCGCACCGCCCCTACGCGCCACCAACCAACTGCCGACCATCACCATTCGCCTGCCCTTGCCGAGCCGCCTCCATCCCCCCTTGTGCGCGCCCTCCTGGTGGCCTATGGTGACCGCCGCCGCCATGGGTTTTAAAACCCTAATCGAGAAAATACGATGATCTAACCGTTGATTCACCGCAAAACTTACATGGATGCATTCCCCTCGGCTATCTCCCCAATACCCAGAAATATTTTCTCGATCCGACAAAGTTTGTGACGACGTGATGAACGGTCGAAACTGTTTCAATTTATTCTGGGTAAACAGAGCATCGATTCAAAAGACGAATCGCACCATCAGATTACGTATCTCGAGAACATCGACATATATTTTTTTGGAATTTTTCTGGAGAGTTTGAATTTTCATTGAAATTTTGAATTGATTGGATCTAGGGTTTGCACCCATTGAAGAAGAAGAGAAGCTTGAAGAAAATACGCGCGGATAAATGAAATTAGGCGGAGGCTAGGGCTGAATAGCTGGGTTTATATAGAGGGTTAGAGGTAGCGTAGATAGACCGTAGAATGAACGTGCGGAACAAACTATGGCCCAAAAAGCCCGCTATGTCTCCGGAACGAAATTTCGTAAATCTATATATCCAAATAGGTAATTTAAAATATTCTGAACGCGATGGAAAAAGTTTCACATCCAAATTTGATCGTATGAAGAAGTTATGCTGAAAACAAAATTTCCAAATTGATTTCAAATTGGTTTTAATTAAATCAATTTCAAGGCGTTTCGCGTCCGTACGATCAAACGACAGGTCCGATCGACCCGAAACTTGAAACCCAATAATAATTCACCGATACGGATCCGATGAAACTAGTTTCGTCGAAATCCGAGTCCGTGGCCAAAATGGCTATTTTTATATAAATTAAATAAATTAAGAATTAGTAAATAAATCCAAATTTCCATATTCCAATTTTAGAATTTAAAATTTTATCACTTAATAATTCTTAGTCATATATCCAAATTTAAACGAATCTATGTGTTTCTTAAATGCTGATTCAATTTTCAATTTCAGCGTAAAATTTCAATTTCATTAATTTCAACACTATAAATTTGATCAAATCTATTAAATTCACTTCCTTTCTATTATTCAAATTTTATAGATGTCAATTAAATGAAATTATCATTGGCTCTATATCTATACATTAAAATATCCAATTTAAACTTAGATGTTAATTCACAAAAAAAAATTAAATAATTAATTCCATCTAAATTTATTTCTTCCTAATATCTAAATATTTAATAATTAACTTACCACCTTTAAATCAAATATTAAACTAGTAGATTTGTGTCATTTCTAAACCCTTAGATATTTAAAAATAACTAAAAGCAAATTCACATATAAATTCATTGTCAACTTTTCAGTAAATAAATTTTCAAAGGTTACTGCAATTAATCCAATTAATTGCAATAAATTCTAATAAATTTGATTTTATTGGATTACAACTCAATAATAAATCAATTATTACTCAACTACATAATTAACATTTCTTTTATATTCCAATACATAAATATTTCCCAAAATTTCATCTTTTATTTGCATAACTTACCGTATCTAAATTTTATTGGAAATTTTGTTAACTTTACACATAAATAAAGTTAGAACCTCAATTAATTCATTCCATTTTGGTTTCATTCTTTATATCACATTAATCATCATATTATGAATGGAAATTTATCTAGGTTACATCTTATTTATTCACTTACCAACATTCCACACTAACTGCAATAATTTAGTGCATTAATTGAAATTGATCAAAATAAAACTTAACAAACTAATAGAATAAATAACGTATAAAAATTTATTGTCATTAATCTATTTCATAAGTCTACACTCAAATACTCACTTAAAATAAGTTTTACGTTTCCATTAATTCGCGTTCGCACACCCGTTACTATATTAATAATTTCTAAAGTAACGTTTTTCTTAATAACAACATTAAAATTTCTCAATATTTAAATGAACTTTATTTCCAATACATGCTACCTAATTGCATTTACTTATGATCTTATCCAAACATTCATTTATATTTTATTTCCATCAATTAGTTAATATTTACATCCATTTATTAATAATTTACTTCCATTATACAATTGCAATTTATTATAGTTATTATTACATTAAATACTATTTCAATTTTATTCTTTTAGTATTAATTAAACAATCATAAATTAAGATATTATAATGTTTTTCACTATTTATTTACACTCCATTAAAACCCAACTGTCGTCTCAATCACATTTGAATTTGCATTAAATTGGTTGTCCAGCAACTGCCATTTGGATTACTATCTTAATTCTTATACAGTTACCGTTTTACCAATTTACTAATACATAGGTAATTTAAATTTTTGTCTTTAATTCTTTATTTTATATTTTATTCAAGTGCAACAAATTACACTATTCCTTTATTGATATTTCACCTAACCTTTCAACAATTAAGTTAAATAACCGTTTCTACAATTCATTATTAATTATAAATTTAATTCTCCTTTATTTATGCAACTTACACAAGGGTATAAATCTTCCATTATCTCAATCATTAGATTTCTATTAAATTTAACAATAATTAAGATTTTTAATTACCGTTGCTATAAATTTTCATTTAGCGTTCATCTAGTATTAATTTACCTCCTTTATATATATATATATATATATATATATTTCCCTTTTCTACAAAATTTAAATTTCAAAATCCTTTTTAATTAAAAATTTAATTGTCGAAATTTACGGGTCGTTACAGCCAGCAAACAAGAAATACTATTAGGAACTCCATCTCCAGATTTGAGCAAGGAGTGACTTCGAGGGCTTCAAATCCCGACTTGCAAGCTATGTTCAATGCGATGATGGCGAACATGCTTCAAAATTCCCAAGCGGCCGCTCCGAATGTTGTTGTTGTTGGTGTTGCTCAAATGATAGCGCGAGGGTTGACTTCACCAAACCTACTTTTAGAGGTAAGCGATTTCTTGGAACAACGTCTACCATCGAAGTATGGGATTGGTTGGACACCAACAAACATATCTTTAGTGTTATGGAGATTGATGATGCCATGAAGAGGAAACTAGCCTCTAGACAGCTTCAAGGGCGGGCCATGAATTGGTGGAATGCCATCATTTCTGCTACACCTGAGGATTAGTTCACTTGGGACCAGTTCAAGGCTAGATTTGAGGAGAAGTTCGTTCCAACTACTTGGAATTCGATGTTATTCAGAAGATTCACTGATTTAAAGTAAGGAGATATGTCTGTTTCTGAACACATTGCTGAGTTGTCGAAATATGGGATGCCTTTTATCAATACTCCATGAAGGAAGAATGAGAATTTTATCATAGGTTTTGACGATTATTTGGAAGAGAAGCTAGTAAGTCACATCGATGAGCCTTTTGAGAGACTCATCGAGAAAGCCCTTTGCAAGGAGAGTTTGTCCCCAAGTCCAAATCAGTTGTTGTTGTTAAGGAAGAGTCATAACCGTAACAAAACAATGGAGGCAAAAGAAGTGGTTAGGAAACAGAAAGCAGTTTCGAGGAAAGAATGAAGGGAAGGATGTTCATAAGAAGGTTGAATGGGATCTTGTTTGCTATGGTTGTGGAGATAAGGGTCATCTGATCAAAGACTGCAAAATGATGGGAAGAAGAAGTGTTACAACCATGGAAAGCCCATGCATATACTGAAGAATTATCCAGAACCAGTGCAGCAGAAACAAGTGGTGAAGGCATATGCTCTAGATGCTATTCCAACCTCATTGAGTGCTCCCTCGGCAAAAGAGAAGGGGAAGGGCATTGTCATTCAAGGTATGATTTCCCTTTATAAAGTTTCCATATGTGTTTTATTCGATATTGGGGATTCGCATTCCTTTATAACTAGTGATCTAGGAGATAAACTAGGATTGAAACCCAAAATGGTTGACCGTCCGTTGATTGTGATGAACCCTGTTGGAGGCTCCACTAGCATGTGTATGCTTAGTCGTGGTTTGGTCTTCTCGAGTCATGGATTCTCTTTTGTTTGTGATTGTTTTTTCCTAAATTTCGTTGTGTTCTGGATTACCTTGGGAATGGACTGGCTAAGGAAATATGTGGCAGTAATGGATTATGAGAAGCTGTTCGTGAAGAGCGGGGATATGGAAAGGCGAATGGTAGTTATTAGCTGCGTAGCAGAGGATGGGATTATGGTCAGCTTTCTATGTTCGCTTGAGATTCCACGGAACGAGTTGTCATCTATGCCTATCATTAGGGAGTATCCAGACGTATTTGAGGAGGAGACAGTGTTATTTCTAAGATGCTGGTTTTGATGACAACAACCTTCGGAGTTGTTATAAAATATAAATACTAATATTATTGTCTAGATGTATATGTATATGTAGGATATATATATATATATATATATATATATATATATATATATATAGGTACTGAGAATGAAGACTGTATAATATAAAGATTCAAGATTGATGAATTCAGGATTGAAGAAATCAAGACTGAAGACTCATGAGTATCAAGATTTCAAGAGTTCAAGATATCAAGATAAGTAATGGATTTTAGACTTATGTTACAATTTCATAATAGCACTAAAATCTTTATTTGGATTTTGATTGTGGAATAGAATCCACCTTCTCACTTTAATAAAGGGATGGATACCAAGCTGTAACGCCCCACTCTGAGACCCATATTAGCAAAGAGTATTACAAGGTAATACCATCTACTAATATGGAGAATAGAGCTGGATAGGAGCGACCATTTATAGCCCCGTCTTAACTATCTACTGAATACGTCGATAACTGTAGCATTTTTTTAATTTCATTAAACACTTATTAAAAGAGCTTACTTCTTTTAAAAAAATTATTAAAAGAAGCCACAAAGCAATAATTAACAAAATTATTGCATTTTCACTCAAATAGAATTATTCTCGCATTTATTATTACCCAAACCGTTAAAATAAAGCTTTATGCTTTATTTTCAACAATTATTTCCCAAATAAATTGTTTACATCTTATTCAGCTTTGGGAGTCTGAATCCCGTGTTGTGGGATTTCAGCATTGATTTTCATAGGAGTCTTCAGCAAGCTTTGGGAACATTTTTACAAGCAAGAAAAATTATTTTTGTTGAATTGTAGAAGATCGAAGCTATCTAGAATTGGAAGAGGCCTGAGAATGTTCATGAGATTCGTAGTTTCCTTAGATTGGCAGGTTATTACCGTCGGCTCATTAAGGATTTTTCCCGTGTTGTCTCTTACTAGCCTTACTCGAAAAGGCATTCGCTATATTTGGTCCGACAAGTGTGAAGCTTCTTTCAACAATTGAAGGAGCTTCTCACTAATGCTCCTATTCTTGTGGTTCCCGAGGGGAATCAAGATCTCGTCGTCTACACCGATGCTTGTGGAAGTGGTCTCGGAGTGGAATCCATGAAATTTTCAAAATGATTTATTTTTCAAAACTATCTTTTTAAAGTTATCTCTATCAATTTAAATATTTTAGCTTTAATTCAAAAACTATTTTTAATCATATTAATTTCAAAATCTTCTCTTATTTTTTAAACCATCCATTGATTTTAATATTTTAGCTTTAATATATTTTAAAGAAATCTATACTTAGTTTTTAATATTACTTTTATATCATAGATTATATATTTTAAGATTACTTTCCAAAACTCTTTTATAAGTTTAAACTATATCAAAAATGGTTTACGAAGTTTAGAATTTGTTTTGACAAGTTTAGAATAGAAATCATTTTAAAGAAAAATCTATTTTCAAAAATAACATAGGCATATCGACGTCCCTCATCCCTCCATGTCGACATGGTAGCCATATAATTCAAATTTCAAATTTTCAAAAGAAGTGTCTATTCTTCGTAACCTTTGACGAATGGATATGACCGTTGTTCTTCTATAAATATCAATTGTTTTCAAGGAATTTTAAGTTCGTTTTTCTTCATTTCTTCACTCCTTCTCCACTCAAATATTCTCGTAGATTTCATATTCTTTAACAAAATCCTTCCGAATTCTAAGTGAATCAAACTCGATCATCTCCAGTTTGATTCTCTGTCATTCTCTCTCAAAGATCTCAGTGCTATTTAGAGTTATAGGATTATTTGTAATTAAAAAGTGTATCGAGTCTCTCTCTATCAAAGTGTGATTAGAAATGCTGTAATTGTGGCTCGTAAATCAATTGGATGTAATTATAGCCCGTAAATCAATTAGGTGATCTTGTATCCTGGTTAAATCAAGAGAGTTTTCCCTGGACTCGGAGACGGGAAGGTGTATCTCGTGGCCTTGAAATCGAGGTTGTAATATCGGCAATATATTAGAAAAGAAATCTACATAAGAAATTTTGTGGGATTGGATGTAGAGTAACTCCGAACAAGTATAAAATTTTGATGTATTCTTTCCTTTACTGCTTTTATTTAATATTTACATCTGTGTTTGGTTCTATGATTGTATTTGTGTCTGTGAATTGCATCCGTTCATGTTTAATTTGAAAAGAGTTCAAAAGGATTCATAAAATTAATTAAGCACTAATCACCCCATCCCCCTCTACTGTTAACCTAGACTTATGATCCATAATTTGCTTTTCCAACATTTGGTATCGGAGCATTGGTTTTCAAAGTATTCATAATCTGATTTTTATAAAGTTTTCAAATGGCTACCGACACTAGTAATGTCAACACTATCGCTAGTTCGTTTGTAGAGGGTCGGTCTACTACCTAACGACTACTTTTCAATGGCAGTAACTATGCATATCGGGCATGTTGGACGAAAATCTATTTACAATCAATAGTATTAGACACTTAGAATATCACACAAACTGAGTACATTGAACCCACAACTGATTTTGCACAATGGACTACTGAGCAAAAGACTGTTGCACAAAACAATTCCAAAGCTATGAATATTCTATTCTATTCACTTGATAGGAATGAGTTTAATAGTGTGTCTGACTATAAGTCTACATATGAGATCTAGAAAACTTCGCAAGTTACTCATGAAGGAACAAGCAAAGTTAAACATGCCAAAATATCTATCTTGACCAATCAGTTTCAATTATTCAAGATAAAGCCAAATGAGTCCATTTCGGACATGTACAGTAGGTTTTCAGATATTATGCACTCACTAATTGCATTAGTAAAGAACTTTTTCGAAAAAGATCAAGTTAGAAAAATTCTGAATTCACTCACTCCGGAATGGGATCAGAAGACTCTAGCAATTGAAGAGGCTAATGATATTAGTACTCTGAAAATTGAAGAATTGATTTGGAATTTGATGTCATTTGAAGTACATATGCAAGGATCACGAGAAACCAAGGCCTCAGAAAATAAACCTATAACGTTCAATGCAGTAACAGACGGTTCAGACTCAATCAGTGACGACGATGAAGAAATAGCCTTGATGATAAGGAATTTTAGAAAGTTTTTGAAATACAGAAAGATGAACAATTACAAGAGAAATGATCACAAGAATTCTGGAAATAATAATGAAACTCAAAAGAACGGCAGATGTTACAATTGTGATGAGCTAGGCCACTTAAAAAGAGATTGTTTGCATTCGTACAAATAGAAATTTTCTCCAAGTAATGATTCGTCAAAGAAAAGAAAGAGAGCATATACTGCTAAAGTGGACGATTCAGACCCATACTCTAGTGATGAAGATCAAGCGATGGAAAATTCAAACATGTGCTTTGTAGCTATTCACAAATCTCATGATCTTGGAAATATGGATCTAAAAATAATTACGCATTTAAATTATATTGATTAAAATTGCTTGTTTGAATATTTGATTGTTTGCATGTTTTGAAATTTCTTGTTGTTTGAATTTAAAATTTTGATTTTCAAAATAATATTATTTTAATAATATTTTAATATTAAAATATTAATATTAAAATGTTATTATATTTAATATTCTTTTAGATAAAATATAAATTAAATTATAAGATATATATATATATATGTATGTATGTATGTATGTATGTATGTATATGTATATATTAAATTAAATAAAATAAGAAAACTAAGTCACACGATTTAAGGAACCCATGTCGACATGACCCTATCCCCCATGTTGACATCCCTCTAGAAATTGAAAATTCAAATTTGAATTCAAAACTTTGAATTTCCCTCCACCTTTTCACCAACTCCAAAGCTTTGAAAAGGTGTCTCTTGACCAGAGAACATGGCTCTTAGATATCTGTTTATCTTCTTAACTTTATCCTATCTTTTCACTTTCATTTTAAAATTCAAACACTCTTTCAAACTCTCAAGCTCTCTACTTTCTTCAAAAATGGCTTTCTCAAGCACTCCATCCACCATTAGACTGTCCAAGGCCACCAAAGAGTTCCTCTATAATGATCCGTGTGATGACCTGGAATTTTGAGCAATATCAATTTAATAATCTGTATTAACAATTAAATTGATTTGATAATTTTCTTTTATAATTTTAATTTAAATTGGAAGGTCTATTCTTTTAAAAGAAAATAAAATTTTAATTGGTAAATTTTATCTTTTAAAGCTAATAAAATGTTTTCTATTTATAATGTGTGTATATTTATATATTTGTATATATTGTAAATAGAAAAGCTTTGGTTTGAATTTAACAAATAAAATAATGATTTCAAATTCTAATATATATTTTGGTAATTTGGAAATTATGATTAAATTTAATATAATTTTTTTTAAAAGGTTATTTAAATAGTTAACTATATAGTTTCGAATTACTTAAGGTAAATGTGTAATTGTTTAAAATATATTTTAGCTTAAGTTTAAATTTAAATAAGATTAACAAAAAGTTTGTTTTATTTTCCTTTTAAATATTACTTGATAAATATGATATGTAAATATATAAAGTTTAAAATACAATTCACAAACATATAAAACATATGATACATTAATTCATTTAGTAAAATAAGTAATTTATAAATAATGAGATAATTTCCTTTATAAATTATTTAAATATGACAAGATTGCTATTTTTAAACAATAATAATAATGTGTTGTTTTTATATATGGATATAAATAGATTTTAAAGAAAGTAGATTTGTTATTTTCAAATTTAATGTGTTGTTATATACGTATATATATAAGTTGACTTTAAATTGGATTTTTAAATTTAATTTGAATTTGAATTTGGATTTAAAATTGAAATTCAAAAGATAGATATTTTAAAATATTTTGGATTTAAAAAATATATGTATAAGATTTTATTTGTATATAATTTGTTTTATAATATTTTCTTTAAAGAAATATATATATAAATTTAGATAAGTATTTATTAATTAGTAAATTAAGTATAAAAAGCTTTATATTAACATTTAAAATAAATAAAAATTACTTAATGACAAGTGTAAATATATGAAGGCTTGATTATATCAAGTGTTAGATGATAAGCCAATGCTAATGAAAATTGGTGAGTTTTAAACAAGTGTCACTTTTAATCTTAATTTTAATTTTATTTCAATAAATCACAATTTAGCCTTTACAAAAACATGCTTCTTCTCTTCATTTCTTTTTCTATCCTCTTCAAATCAAAAGTTAAGAAACTCAAGCCTGGAACAAATTCTCAAAACAATCTGTAATCAAACATTTTTCAAACCAGAGGCTAATCAAATTCAATAGCCTATAAACCATTTTCAAAAATCAAAGCCAAAAGCCTGTACAGTTCTTTTAACCTGAGATTAATCAAAAGCAAGATCAAAAGAAAAATCAAAGCAGTTTCATCTCTGTTTCAAAATTAAGACATCTCTACAACTTCCAGATCTCACCAATTCAAGTTTTTAAATCAAAGAAGCATCTTTCCAACATTCAAGTTTTTTAAAGTTTCAAAGCTATTTCCAAAAGGCTTTGTTCATCTTTTTAACTGGTGAGTAACATTCTTTCTAAAAGCTTCAGGTAAATCTAGTTGCATGTGAATTGCTGGAAATAAGTATGTTTTGTGTATATATGAATTTTCTGTGTATATATGGATGTATAGGTGTGTGCATGCCTATTATATCTATGTTTTCCTGTTTTTAGTTTCAAAGCTCAAAGTTTTGATCAAAATCCATTATCTCTTTAACTAATCTCTGTTAGGACTTAGGATTCAAACAAAATCTGTTTGTCTAATCATAGATTAAGATTTAAAATTCTATTTAAATGAATTAAATTTGAAATTCACTGGAAAACCAAAGAAGAACAGTGCAAATTTAAGTTATGTTAAAAATTCAAACATCTTATTTCATCAATTCAGGCATATAATCTGAATCCTTAACCAAAATCAAGATTTTTAAAACTTAAATCACAATTTTTAGTTTTGGGTTGAGCAAGCTGTTCGAGTTTGATCAGAATTTGTGTTTTGGGTAGTTTCTGATGATATAAGTGCGCGGGGAGGTCGGGGACTTCATTGGAGGTAGAAGGATGATCGGTGAGCTTGGCAAAAATGGCAGTAGGGTGTATAAGCTACTGTGGCGGCGGCGGGTGATCGAAATAGTTTGTAACCCTAGTTTTTGGCATGGTCAGGAATTTGTTCATTTCGGAGTCTCTGTGGATCGAGTTCCACCAGACTTCGGGAATTGGTAGCGGGGAGGCTGGAAGCTCAGGTGCTCTGGTGGTTGGCATCGTGGATTCAAGGGGTTTTTAGGTGAGGGGTTTTTGGTTCCAAGTTGATTGAGTACCTCGAATTCGATTTTGAGTTACAATCGGAGTTTTGATGGTCGGGATCTGGTACAGGGATGATCGTTGACAAGCTAGAGGTGTAATGTCCCGCCTTTTTATATGCTTTAAATCGACGATAAACCACAGACGTTAGACTTAACCCATACAGAAGGGCGGATTGTTTTGGGGTCAATGAGAAAAGGCAGAGATAGAAAAAGAACAAAACAGAATCTTGCAGCGGAACGATAAAATATAATAATCAAATAAACAGTTCATGAAGTTGTTTTACAAAACATTTGATTATACTTATACAATACATATCAGAGTTACACATACCAGAGAATAATTAATAACAATGCAGCGGAACGATGGGAATTAGTGGAATAACGTAATAAATAATAGTAATACAATCTTCGTCTTCGTCCTTCAGAAAAAAAGTCTTCAAATCCTGAAATGCTTGGACTGACCCGAGCGAATTGAAAACACAAAACACTCGAGTCAGAACTAAAAGATCTTATGTAAGTTAAATCGACGGTAAACAATATGAGTGAAATGGCGTCAGAGATGTTTACGGGATTTGACATCTCCTATATACAGTCAGCGTGAGTGTAGTAACTTAAGAGATGCTCGGGATTCACATCTCGTAAGGATCCGTTAAACTATTTACTATGTAGTGATATTTAGCTATTATAATAATGTCTGTAGTAAAATAAACATACTTTTAAATAGCATTAAGGAGTTACCCAATCTCCCCCTTCAACACAATAATAGTCCCAGTAGTCCATCTAGTATCAGTGCATCTCCAGATTGGGAGACTACCCTAAATACTCCATGGGCCACGGGAGAAAACCAAACTCATACAAGGCGCGCTAGGGTAGGTGACACGGCACAAATAGGCAATGCCATTGTAGATATACCAATTACGCTTCTAGGTCGGTGGTAAGGCGTAGCGCGCAGCTACCACCCACCTCGAGCCACACCCCCCAAATCAAAAATCAAAAGTGGCCACCAAATTAATCCAAAAATCAAAGCATAATATCGAAGGGAAGTGTCCGATAAAAGGTGCTACCATCATAAGCCGTCAATCGCTCCTGTTTTAGCCACCTTATGCCAACTCACGGGAGTCGGGTCCACGTATATACCTCAAGGAATGTCGCCACCATCTTACTTCATTCTGGAATCTCCACCGCGTATACGGTTGTTAAAGTGGTTTTCGGAGTTGGCAGAGAGTATGACAACTTCCGATTCCGATCTCTTTAACAACCAAACGTTATTATAACACAGCGGTCTTTTCAAAATAATTATACTTCAAAACCCGGATATAATGTTCATTTCAAAACCATATAAGTACAATATAATTTCGTTTTAGAAGCCAAATCAGTATGGTATCATTTTAAAATCATAGTATTTCGAAGTTATAAAATTTCGAAACCAAAGACTTAAAACTATAATGCTTCCAAAACGTAATACTTTGAAATTTACAACTTTGAAACATAACTTCGACCCCTTACATGGTTTAAATATTAAAATATTTTATAAAATAAACTAGCTTCTTAAATTTCATAAATCAATTCCAAAACAACCCGAATTTCTAAATTTTAAATTTAACCAAATCCCCAAATCATAAATTTCAATTCAATTCGGTTTTCAAATAGACCATTCCAAATTATATCAATTTTAGAACAGATTTGATCCACAAAATAAACCATTTCAAATTCAATATATGTCAAAGCTTAAATATTCAATATTTCAAACTAAATTTTATAATTTATATATATATATATACACACACCAAATTTACTTTACTATTATTTAATTTTTGAAACATTTTCTTAATTAATCCAATATCCTTTAAATAAAACTTCAAATTTCAATAACTGAATATTCCTCGATTTATTTAGACTTGATATATTCACTTAAATCACTTGAAACCCGAATTATGTTATAAAACCATATTCTTTTAAAATCTCAATTTCGATAAGTTCCAAATGGATTCTTATTAAATATAACTCTTAATTAAATAAAATCTAAAATAAATTTCAAAACTATCTGTTCAACCTTGATTTATAAAAATCAATACATACTCTATATTAAAATATAATTTAAGTAAATACTTATCCATATTATATTTTAATAAAATCAACCTTAAGATTAAACTTATTTTATACTTTAAATTTTTTTATACATTGCTTAAAACGAAGAATTTAACTATATATAAAATAACATTTATAAATATCCAAATCAATATCTCATAAAATCATATACTTCTTTACAAAACCATAGAAAATCATTCTAAATATTTTATATATAGCCCATAGTGTCTGTATATAATTTTCTACCCCATGGTCAAGTGATACTGATATTTATCATTTCAGTCCATAATTTAAAATAAAATACGATTATATATCATTTCAAACCGCAATCCCGAAAAATAAAAATGCATAATAAGTTGCAGTTTATAACAATATAAAATACAGTAACCATTCACCCAATATCAATCATCAACCATTTATCACAATCATCATCCAATTCAAACAATAACATCAATATAGAATAGAAATAAATAACAAGTAATTACTGGTAGTTTATATTCAATAATAAATTAATTTGACTGGCAGTTTATGTGCA
The DNA here is from genome assembly GCA_030765085.1 of Allium cepa. Classification (NCBI taxonomy): domain Eukaryota; kingdom Viridiplantae; phylum Streptophyta; class Magnoliopsida; order Asparagales; family Amaryllidaceae; genus Allium; species Allium cepa. The sequence goes on from CM060934.1 coordinate 290,763,689, forward strand.
ATAATAAATTGAATACCAATTTAATTCAATAAATTCTATTTTAACTGGGATGACGATAAAAATATACCAAATAGCAATACATAAATTTCTAATCACATCAGAAATTAATTTAACACACATAAGAAATTTTAGAAATTGTGAGTGGGTTGAAACACTCAACTTTTGAATTTAAATTGAATTTAAATCCAGTTTAAACCCAAAATTTTAATGTCTCAGAATTCGTCCAAACTAGCACCAAAGTGTCTGGAATGCCAATACGAACCTATCAGAGAAAACCGAGCGTAATTCCGACCTCGTATGTAAAAGATATTCGAATTAGAAGATATGACATCAAAAATAGGATTAAAAATGGAATAAACAACAATACACTCAATATTTCGCCACGTCACACGTCTTCTTCATGCGGCTACAGCAGTTCCCAAACCCGATCGAACGCCTTTGACCAACCACGAGCCTTCTTTGACCGTTGATAATCCATGCCTCCGACCTCCATACGCCATGCCGATGCTACCACCCACCTCGTCGATGCCACCTCTGCCTGCCGCCTAGGTCCGACCCCCCAACGACGCAGGCCGCCACCATCTTCCACGAACCCTAATCGACCAAACGATGGTGATCCAACCATCATCAAGCCATGCAAACTACTTGGATGGAATCCCCTCGCGACTCTCTGCAATACCCAGAAATGATTCGGCGATCCGACAACGTTCATCGACGCGCGATGAACGACCGTGAATGTTTCATTGATTTCCGACACATCCAAACTCAAATTGAAAAACTAATTGTAGATTTAGGTTGCGCTCGTCGAGAGCTTCAAATCCATATAAAATTTGATAGGGTTCGTGGAGTTTGAATTTTTGGCTTTGAATTTGATTTGCAATTGGATCTAGAATTGTCTGCCAATGAAATGAGGAGGTGAGGAGGAATTTTATGCACAGACAATTGGCAATGAGGAACAAGAAATGAATTAGGTTTATAACTGGGTATTTATAGACAAAGCTGAAAAAAAATAGATGGCGACGATTGGTTTACACGTTGAACGATAAAACGGCCCAAAAAGCCCGTTTCGACTCCGGAACGAAATTGGACCAAACCATATATCAAAATAGATGTTTTAAAATATTTTAAACACGATGGAACATGTTTCAAGTCCAAATTCCATCGTATGAAGAAGTTATGCAAAAATCAAATTATCTCATATTGATTTCAATTGATTGATTTCTAGGCGTTTCGAGTACGTACGATCAAACGACAAGTCCGATCGTTACGAAACTTGAAATCCAATAAAATTTCACCATTACAGATTAGATGAAACTGGTTTCGTCGAAATCCGAGTCAGTGGCCAAAATGGCTATTTTACATTAATAAAATAAATTAATAATAAATTAATTAAATCAAATTTCAATTTGAACTCCATAATTTACAAATTTCATTATTATTAAATTTCTTAATTATTTACACTAATTTAACCAAATTTAAATGTCAATTTAGAGTTGATTAATTTATCGATTTTCAGTGTTAGCCCTAAATTCCATTATATTTAGAAATTGTAAATTTAATTTCCAAAAATTCTATTTAATTTACTTTTCATTCTGTTATTCAATTCATTATTATCAAACGGATGAAATTAACATTGGATTCAAAGTCTATTACATTAATATTCTCACATTCCATCTTAATTCCAATTAACGTACTGTTTAGATATTTAATATTATTTATTTGCAATTGAATCCAATTATTATGGTTCAAATCCCATTAAATTGATAAGTCTTTATTTCCATTCTTTTAAATTCAATAAATTGTCCAATTATGAATAACATTAACATTGTTTCTAAATATTACCTTAATTAACATTAACATAATATTAAATTATAGTTATTATAACTGATTTCCAATTTAAATTAACAAACTGCAAAAATAGGTAACATACAACAATCGTTACGGTAACCTTTAGTCACAGTAATAAACTTTTATTGCTTACAAATCAATGTTACCATTTATAGTCAAGTATAACATATTTTCATTAATTGGCATTTCATTCAATCCATTAATTATTAACTTTAATTAGCATTGTTTATCTTGCATGCTCGTTATTATTTCATAAATATGATTCCCAATTATTTCTTTAATTTATACTAACATTGAGTCTATCAAATTGCACTTTATTACGTATTATTTCATCAATTAATGATAACTTTGAATCTATTTCCCAATTTACAAATTACAATCAATTAAAACCATACAATTGTTTCAATTAATTGATATTGCACTAAATTTGTTATTTATCAACTTGCTTTAACATTATTACCTAAATTTACATTCAGTTACTATTAATCAATATATTATTGCATTGGTTAATTAAATGCTTACCTTTATTTACTTATTTTAAATTCTATACCCAAGTACAACAATTAACACTATTTCTTTATTGGGATTTCACTTCAATTGGCAATAAATAAAATTTTAATTACCATTGCTACATTTCATTTTTAACATTTGCTTCATTATAAATTATAAAACTTTTATTTCTTTCTAAATTAAATTACCAAGATCTAATTAAATTAACCAATTTATTTATCAAAATTTTCGGGTCGTTACACTCTCCCTTACTCAAAACTTTTCGTCCCCGAAAAGGAAAAGGAAGGGAAAAGAAAGAATTAAGAAATCAATATATCTTACTTAAAATATTAAATTTATAAACAAATAAATTAAAAATTAATTAATTTAGATAAAATATACCAATTTATAACCATTAAATCTTTTTATACTCAAATTAATAAAGTTTGGAAAACATATTTTCTAAAAAAATTCTAAGTCCAAAATTTACAGAAAATTTCGGCAAAGTCTCCTTTATACGGAGAGGCTCGGGAGAAAATATAATATCAAATATAACAATATATAACATATATTTTTCAAAATACTATATATCTCCCAACACGGGAAAAATAATATAATAACGCTATAAAACCGTAATCCGAGAACGTACCTATTTTTCGGTAAAACAAACGCTATATTATGAAACCAAAAGCAGTCGCAATTGCTTCCATAACCTGTATTTCACTTATATAATCCAATAGGTTAACAATTATATAAAATGAAACGTTTAAGTTGTTCCACCCACTAACAAACAAACCAATATAAACAACAATCACTCGCAACCAATATAAAATCATCATATAAATCACACAACCAATTATCCATAGCAAATAAAACAAATAGTTGTTCGGGTTTACAACTTTAAATTGTACGGAATGGAAAAATAAACTACTAAGTGCACCATGTACTCAACAGTCTTAGATGAAACTAAATAGATTATTCATACATCCAAACAATTTTAAAGTATCCTTGCCCAAACAACCTAAGCCAAACAAACAACAATTCCAAACAATAGATCAAGTTAATTTTTATCAATTTCATTTCATAACCTTTTTTGTTTATTTTCCTTTTCATTCATATAATGGTTTATCTTTTATATTTACATTTATTCCTTGCAATTTTTTTTTTTGCATTACATTCATTTATTTCTGTACTTCATTTATTTTAGTATTCATGATAAGCTTTATTTCTTGGCATATCAATTCATCTATTTAAGTTTATAATCATTTATTTATACTACTTATCTTTCCATTATATTTACTTATAGTAACATTTCAATTATACTTAGGTTTATAACAACCACAACATCCAATTCTTATTTATTAAAGAATTTCATTAAATACTTTTGTTTTTCAAATCTTTACTTGTATAATATTCTATTACATTTTCTTATTAAACATTGTAACTTTTATTATTATGGGGTAAGTTATATATATATATATATATATATGCTTTTAAGAATGCAATTGAAATTTATACAAGTTTATCTCTTTTCTTTTATATTAATTTACTGTTCAATAATCATGTCATTTGTTCTATAGGTTACAACTTCAGCTTCCTTGTTATTTCATTTATAACCTAGTATTTAAATCTCTTATTCCAATTAGAGGTCCCAATTATTAATTAGTTACCTTCCATTATAACCTAAGTTTATAACAATTTCATTGAAATCGTAAATGATCAACTTTAATTGGCATTGTTACGTTTTATTTTTTTGTTATAACATTTAAATTTATTTTCATTAATTGGAATTTCCTTTAGAGGTTTCAATTTTTTATTTGAATTTCATTTCACTACACTAATTAAAACATTAATTAACGTAAACTTAAGAACTAAATACCGGGTTAAATTTCAAATCATTTTAAAATAATAAATGAATGCATATACTTACCCTTTATATATCCAATTATACTTAAAAAAATTAAAAATCTATATTTGTTTATCAAAATAAATCTGTAGTAAAACTATTATAGTGGCCTTCCCACTTTGAAACCCGAAAATGAATGTCGATTATGCGTGCACTCATTATCGAAATTATTTATCAACGACATAGAGGGGAGTACAGAACTTATTTCTTTCCAAAATTTCTTTAAAGCAATTCTTTCAAATTATTCTGAAATATTTATATCAGAAAATACTTTTAATAATATTATTACTATATTCCAAAATCATTGGAAAATATTTTGCAAAATCCCGGAACTTAAGTTCTAAATTTCCAGTTTATTCTCAATCTCATTTCAACTATTATTTATAAATTTCATTACCTAACAACCAATATATTGCAACCAAATATATATATATCGTTTTGAAAAAAATTATTTTATATATATAGGAAATATAATAGGCAAGATTATTTCATTCACTTATATTCAAAAACAAATACTGTGTCGGCCTGTCCTGTTAAGTGTTTAGAAATCCCTATTGATGTCATAGCGTCTCGTGCACCAACCAGAATTTATAAATAAAAAACGAAAAAAATCAACACAATATTAAAACCTTTCATAACACTAAAAAATACGCTCTCTCATATATATACACTCAGCGACTCATCATAGGGTATTACTACCCTATTAATAAAGAGTCAGACCCCACAAAGCTAAGGTTTATCGCTAAACCAAAGCTTTATACCAGATGTAACGTCCCGCCTTTTTTGTACGCTTTAAATCGACGATAAACCACATACGTCAGACTTAACCCATACAGAAGGGCGGATAGTTTTGGGGTAAATAAGGAAAAGCAGAGAAAGAAAAAGAACAAAACAGAATCTTGCAGCGGAACGATAAAATATAATAATCAAACAAATAGTTCATGAAGCTGTTTTATAAAACACTTGATTATATTTATACAATACATATCAAAGTTACACATACCATAGAATAATCAATAACAATGCAGCGGAACAATGGGATGTAGTGGAATAATATAATAAATAATAGTGATACAATCTTCGTCTTCGTCCTCCAGAAATAAAGTCTTCAAATCATGAAATGCTCGGACTGACCTGAGCTAATTGAACAGACAAAACACTCAAGTCAGAACTAAAAGATCTTATGTAAGTTAAATCGACGGTAAATAATATGAGTGAAACGACGTCAGAGATGTTTACGGGATTTGACATCTCCTATCCAGTGTCAGCGTGAGTGCAGTAACTTAAGAGATGCTCGGGATTCATATCTCCTAAGGATCCGTTAAACTATTTACTATGTAGTAATATTACGCTATTATAATAATGTCTATAGTAAAATAAACTTACTTTTAAATAGCGTTAAGGAGTTACCCAATCTCCCCCTTCAACACAATAATAGTCCCAGTAGTCCATCCAGTATCAGCGCATCTCTAGATCTAGAGACTACCCTAAATACTCCATGGGATACGGGAGAAAACCAAACTCGTACAAGGCGCGCTAGGGAGGTGGCACGACACAACTAGACAATGCCAGGGTAGATATACCAATTACACTTCCGGGTCGGTGGTAACGCATAGCGCGCAGCTACCATCCACCTCGAGCCACACCCACCAAATCAAAAATCAAAAGTGGCTACCGAATGAATCCAAAAATCAGAGTATAATATCGAAGGGAAGTGTCCGATAAAAGGTGCTACCTTCTTAACTTGTCAATCGCTCCTGTTTAAGCCACCTTATGCCAACTCATGGGAGTCGGGTCCACGTATATACCTCAAGGAACGTCGCCACCATCCTACTTCATTCTGGAATCTCCACCACGTATACGGTTGCTAAAGTGGTTTTCGGAGTTGGCAGAGAGTATGACAACTTTCGGTCCCGATCTTTTTAACAACCAAACGTTATTATAACACCGCGGTATTTTCAAAACAAATATACTTCAAAACCCGGATATAGTGTTCATTTCAAAACCATATAAGTACAATATCATTTTCGTTTTAAAAACCAAATCAATATGGTATCATTTTAAAATCATAATATTTCAAAGTTATAAAATTTCAAAACCAAAGACTTAAAACTATAATAATTCCAAAACATAATACTTTGAAATTTACAACTTTGAAACATAATTTCCACCCCTTACATTTTTAAATACTAAAATATTTTATAAAATAGACTAGCTTCTTAAATTTCACAAATCAATTCCAGAACAACCCGAATTTCTAAATTTTAAATTTAACCAAATCCCCAAATCATAAATTTCAATTCAATTCGGTTTTCAGATAGACCATTCCAAATTATATCGATTTCAGAACAGATTTGATCCACAAAATAAACCATTTCAAATTCAATATATTTCAAAGCTTAAATATTCAATATTTCAAACTAAATTTTATAATTCATATATATATATATATATATATATATATATATATATCTACCAAATTTACTTTACTATTATTTAGTTTTTGAAATATTTTCTTAATTAATCCAATATCCTTTAAATAAAACTTCAAATTTCAATGACTGAATATTCCTCAATTTATTTAAACTTGATATATTTACTCAAATCACCTAAAACCCGAATTAAGTTATAAAACCATATTCTTTTAAAATCTCAATTTCAATAAGTTCAAAATGAATTCTTATTAATTATAACTCTTAATTAAATAAAATCTCAAATAAATTTCAAAACTATCTTCTCAACTTTGATTTGTAGAAATCAATATAAACTCTATGTTAAAATATAATTTAAGCAAATACTTATCTATATTATATTTTAATAAAATCAAACTTATGATTAAACTTATTTTATACTTTAAACAATTTTATACATAGCTTAAAATGAAGAATTTAACTATATAAAAAATAACATTTATAAATATCCAAATCAATATCTCATAAAATGGTATATTTCTTTACAAAACCATAGAAAATCATTCCAAATATTTTATATATAGACCACAGTGTCTGTATATAATTTCCTACCCTATGGTCAAGTGATACGGATATTTATCACTTCAATTCATAATTTAAAATAAAATACAGTTATATATTATTTCAAATTGCAATCCCAAAAAATAAAAATGCATAATAACTTGTAGTTTATAACAATATAAAGTACATCATCCATTCACCCAATATCAATCATCAACCATTTATCACAATCATCATCCAATTCAAACAATAACATCAATATAGAATAAAAATAAATAACAAGTAATTACTGGCGGTTTATATTCAATAATAAATTAATTTAACTGGCATTTTATATGCAATAGTAAATTGAATACCAATTTAATTCAATAAATTAAATTTTAACTGGAATGATGATAAAAATATATCAAATAGCAATAAATAAATTTCTAACCACATCAGAAATTAATTTAACACACATAAGAAATTTTAGAAATTATGACTGGGTTAAAACACTCACCTTTTGAATTTAAATTGAATCTAAATCCAATTTAAATCCAAAATTTTAGCAGTCTCAGAATTTGTCCAAACCAGCGCTAAAGTGTTCGGAATTCCAATACAAACCTAGCGGAGAAAGCCATGCGTAATTTCGACCTCATATGTAAAAGATATTCGAATTAGAAGATATAAAATCAAAAATAGAATTAAAAATAGAATAAACAACAATACACTCAATATTTCGCCACATCACACGTCTTCTTCACGCGGTTACAGCAGCTCCCCAACCTGATCGAACGCCTTTGACCAACCACGAGCGTTCTTTGGCCGTTGATAATCCACGCCTCCGACCTTCATACGCCACGCCGACGCTACCGCCCACCTCGTCGATGCCCCCTCTGCCTACCGCCTTGGTCCGACCTCCCAACGACGCAGGCTACCACCATCTTCCACAAACCCTAATAGACCAAACGACGGTGATCCATCCATCATCAGGCCATGCGAACTACTTGGATGGAATCCCCTCGCGACTCTCTACAATACCCAGAAATGATTCGGCCATCTGACAACGTTCATCGACGTGCGATGAACGGCCATGAATGTTTTATTGATTTTCGGCTAAATCGAAACTCAAATTGAAAAACGAATTGTAGATTTAGGTTACGCTCGTCGAGAGCTTCAAATCCATATAAAATTTGATAGGGTTCGTGGAGTTTGAATTTTTGGCTTTGAATTTGATTTGCAATTGGATCTTGAATTGTCTGCCATTGAAATTAGGAGGTAAGAAGGAATTGTACGTACAGACAATTGACAATAAGGAACAAGAAATGAATTAGGGTTTATAACATGGTATTTATAGACAGAGTTAAAAAAGAATAGATGGACACGATTGGTTTACGCGTTGAACGATAAAATGCCCGAAAAGCCCGTTTCGACTCCGGAACGAAATTGGGTCAAACCATATATCAAATAGATGTTTTAAAATATTTTAAACACGATGGAATAGGTTTCAAGTCCAAATTCCATCGTATGAAGAAGTTATGCAAAAATCAAATTATCTCAAATTGATTTCAATTAATTGATTTCTAGGCGTTTCGAGTCTGTACGATCAAACGACAAGTCCGATCATTACGAAACTTGAGATCCTACAAAATTTCACCGTTACAGATCCGATGAAACTGGTTTCGTCGGAATCCGAGTAAGTGGCCAAAATGGCTATTTTTACATTAATAAAATAAATTAATAATAAATTAATTAAATCCAATTTCAATTTCAACTCTATAATTTACAAATTTCATTATTATTAAATTTCTTAATCATTTACACTAATTTAACCAAATTTAAATGTCAATTTAGAGTTGATTAATTTATCAATTTTCAGTGTTAGCTCTAAATTCCATTATATTGAGAAATTATAAATTTAATTTCCGAAAATTCTATTTAATTTACTTTTCATTCTATTATTCAATTCATTATTATCAAACGGATGAAATTAACATTGGATTCAAAATCTATTGCATTAATATTCTCGCATTCCATCTTAATTCCAATTAACATTCTATTTAGATATTTAATTTTATTTATTTGCAAATAATCCAATTACTATAGTTCAAATCCCATTAAATTGATAAGTCTTCATTTCCATTCTTTTAAATTCAACAAATTGTCCAATTATGAATAACATTAACATTGTTTCTAAATATTACCTTAATTAACATAAACGTAATATTAAATTATAATTATTGTAACTGATTTCCAATTTAAATTAACAAACTGCAAAAATAGGTAACATCCAATAATCGTTACGTTAACCTTTAGTCACATTAATAAGCTTTTATTGCTTACAAATCAATGTTACCATTTATAGTCAAGTATAACATGTTTTCATTAATTGGCATTTCATTCAATCCATTAATTATTAACTTTAATTAGCATTGTTTACCTTGCATGCTCGTTATTATTTCATAAACATGATTCCCAATTATTCTTTAATTTATACTAACATTGATTCTATCAAATTGCACTTTATTACGTATTATTTCATCAATTAATTATAACTTTGAATCTATTTCTCCATTTACAAATTACAATCAATTAAAACCTTACAATTGTTTCAATTAACTGGATTGCACTAAATTAGTTATTTATCAACTTGCTTTAACATTGTTACCTAAATTTACATTCAGTTACCATTAATCAATATATTATTGCACTGGTTAATTAAATGCTTACCTTTATTTACTTATTTTAAATTTTATACCCAAGTGCAACAATTAACACTATTTCTTTATTGGGATTTCACTTCAATTGTCAATAAATAAAATTTTAATTACCATTGCTGCATTTTATTTTTAACATTTGCTTCATTATAAATTATAAAACTTTTATTTCTTTCTAAATTAAATTACCAAGATCTAATTAAATTAACCAATTTATTTATCAAAATTTTCGGGTCGTTACAAGAGGAGTCGTTGATGGTCAGAGGAGTTTGGATCGTCGATGCATGTGCATGGTAGTGATGTTGTGCCAGCAGTTTTGGATGGGGTTTTGACTCGAAGGAGGACTCAGGTTAGTGGAGTGATGGCTCGAGTGAGGTCTCGGGTTGATTCGTGAGCGAAGTGTTTCCAAATTTTAACTATAAAACTAAACTAAACAAAATTTTGAAAGGAAAAGAAAAGAAGAGGATTTCTCGAGACAAGGCTCGAGTAGCCATCGGGTTGAACCGCACATTTTAAAACAGTTTTTTTAATAAGTTTTTAAAAAGAAAGGTTTTGAATTTAAATAAACTTGGTTTAAAACTCTTCCTACATAAATTTCTTTTATATAAGAAAAGTGTTTCTTTAACATTTGTTTAAGAGGTTTGTAAATTGTTTTAAAATTTGTTAAGTTAAATCATTTTAAATCTTAAATTTGAAATGGAATTTAAAAGTAAATTTCAAAGTATAATGTTTCAAATGCATATTTTAATGACAATTAAGTCATTAATAAGGAAAATATTTTATCTTAAAGTTAATTAAGATTTAATGATTTGAGATTTATTAAATTAATAAGGAACTTCAAGTATAAATAATTAATTAATTTAATGATTAAGGATAAATAAATTAATAATAAAGGGTTATGAGTTAATTAATTAGAGGAAAATTAATTTGTAATTAAGGATCATTAATTAGATAAGTGAAGGTTATTAATTAATGATTATAAATTAATTAATTAAGTAATTAAAGATTAATTAAGTTAAAATTAAGCATTAATTAATCAAGTAATTAGAGATGAATTAATTGGTAATTAAGAATTAATTAATTTGTAACTAATAATGATTAATTAAAGCATAATTACTTAGGGAAGTAATTGAAGGATGGTTAATGAGTATAATTAAATGAAAGATCATTAGCTAGGGATTATGAAATGATTAATTAATGTGATTAATTTAAGATAATTAATTAGATTAACTAATTAAGGATAATCATATATGGAGTTGGTTAAGTATAATTACTTAATGTGATTTATAAAGTGTAATTACTTAGTGAAGTAATTAATGGGTAATTACTAGATGTAATTAATTGAAGAATAATTAGTTAATGGAAGTAATTTGGGTTTCATTACTTTGCGTAATTAATAAGAAGGATAATTACTTAGTGGAAGTAATTAAGGATTGGTTACTTAGTGTAATTAATTAAAAAGTTAATGAATTTTAAGAGTTAATTAATTAATGTAATTAACTAAAGCAGTTAATTACTGAATGCGATTAATCAAGGTTGATTAATGAATGTGATTAATTATTAAATATGATTAATAATTAAAGAAGTAATTAGAGGATCATTAATTAATATAATTAATGCAAGTAATTAAAGGTTGATTTATGTGATTAATTAAAGGATAATTAATCAATATAAGTGATTACAGAATAATTGATTAATGAAATCAATTAAGGATTAATGTAATTAATTATAGTTAATTAATTAATGAGAGTAATTAAAGGTTAATTACTGTAAATAATTAAGAATAATTAATTTTGTGTAATTAAGTAAGGCTAATTACTTAATGTAATTGAAGAATAATTAATCAAGGATGATTAATTAAGATGGATAATTAAAGGATGATTAATTAATTGGTTTGTAATTAATTAATGGTTAAGTAAGCAGGATTTATAGTGATGGAAGTAATCAATTTATTTTATTTTAAATTAATTAGATATGGTATGATTAATAAATCTTTGCATATGGATGGCTTAATGATATTGAATGCCTTGAATTGTTCGATATCTCTGATATGGGATACATGTTGATCTGTGATATAATATGCTTTGGTTGAACTGTGATGATATGGATTATCTATTTGTGATAATGTGAATTATCTATCTGTGTGAATATAGATAATAGAATTAAATTGTTTTAACTTTAAAACAACTTGACCTTAAAAGACGACGTTTTGGATTTCGGTGAGACCAGGATTGGATTTTCAAATTTGGATATCTGAAAACCACATCGATCCAAATTGAACGATAGGTCGTGAATCTCAAGTGAAGATCGAGATGAAGATTCAGAGTGCAAGGGATATTTTCTTTAACTCCGAGAGTGATTCCAAAATGAGTGTAACGAGATAGTGCCTTCGGTTTCGTTCGAACCTGGAACGAACTTGTATGGATTGAATGCTTTCAGAACATCGTCATTAGAGGACGATGAGCATTCTAAGTTATGTGTTCTGAAAAGGTAATCGTAGCCTCAAGCCTCATCAATCGGGAATGGCTAAAATAAGGGAGGTGCAGCAAGGCTAAGTGAGTCGCGCTCAAGTAGGATAAGATTTCCCCTGTCTAGAGGTTCCTTTTTATTGGGCTGTGTGGGTAGTTGGTTGCAAACAAATGCAGGGTTGTCTCGTTCGGGACTATCCAGTATGGGATGGTTCCGGCCTTGTGTTGCAAGGGATTTAGGATGGATCCTCGGTACGGTAATCTAGGCCACGTACTATGACGGACGGTAACCCAGTAGCCCTGCTATTGATGGAAACCCATTTTCCCTACGTGCCTTTACGGTTTTGATTGTATAACCCACTTTGTGGCTAGTATGCTAGAATTTAATCATTTAACAATTTTAGCTATTTTCTATTTACTTGAAAACCCTAGACACTATTATAATATAACTGGATTTCCTATCAAATGTTTTGGTTATCGTAAGGTAAATTTTTTTCCATGTTTATGCGTAGGAAGTCTTACAAGGTACCTTTTGTTTTCAAAAGTTTTCAAAGTTAAGCAACATTAACATGTTACTCATACCAGACCCATACCTGACCCAGAGTTTATTTTATGTTTTATTAGACTCTTGGGTACTCAAACTTTTATGAGTAGCCAAGGGATTCAGGTTAGCTTTGACGAATTCTGGAGAAGGTATGGAGCAGGAGGCTTCAGCGTTTCTAGATATATAGTTTTCCGCTGTGTTGGTATCTCTGTGTTGAATTTGAGTTGTAATGACTAGATATGTGTTATAATTGTCTAGTATGTGATGTATAAGATGAGTAACTCTGATAGATGTTGTATATTATGTAATAACTATGTGATTAATATAATTTATTCATTCCGCTATGAGATTCTGATGTTGTTTAGTTCTTTCTTTCTATCTTTTCTCTTTTCTATCCTTTCTTTCTTATTAATGATGCGTCATTCTGTGGAATGAAAGGTAGGTCGTCACATTTGGTATCAAAGCGCTAGGTTGAGTGAATACCTAGGCTTTGGAGTGATTTCTTTCTTGAGAGAGCGTATTTTTAATTTTGTTATATATATATATATATATATATATATATATTTCTACCATTTTGTTGGGTTACCTGTTTGGGTTTTCCAATATGAGTTCTAGAGGTAGGAAGGTAGTGGTGTGTGTAGCACGACTACCAATGGAAGAAGACTGGGTGTTGAGGTTGGAAGTGTATCTACCGAGGTTGTAGACCCAATACCGCCTCATGAGAGCTTTTGTAACGACCCAGAATTTTGGTCGTTATACTTTGAACGTTGAATTCATTTTAAATGTTAAATGTGGATTTTGAATTGATTTTGAAATAAGGATTTTGTTAAATCAATAGAATTTAGTTGTAATTTTCAATATGGAAATTCAATTAAAATTTGAACAGTAATTAAATATTTGGAATCGGGATAATTTGTGAATCTGGATGTAAATAGTTATGAAAATGGTTTCTAAGGTTTATTTTAAGTTTAGCTTGATTTGAATTTTTCTATTGGATTTTTAGATGGAGTTAAAAGTCGACAAGTTGAATTTGGGATTTTATGTTAATTTAATAATGGAATTTAATATAATATAATAATGTAAATAATCAGATTTTGGTTCGGAGTGGAACATAATGATTTCTTGTGAGAATATAAATTCTATATGATTTATTATTAACTCGGTAAAATTTTAAACATGAAATTTTAAGTGACTTCGACGATTTTGAAAATCGCTCGAATTTATCGACGAGTTAAAATAGCCTTACGGGGCACAGTCTTGGAATTCGACAAAAACAGTTCCATTAGATCCAAAATAGTTAGTTATTATCGGATTTCAATTTTCGTAGCAATCGGAGTTGTCGTTTGACCCTGACAGCTCAAAACGCATAGAAACTATTTTAATCGATTTAATTTAAAATTGATCGTTTATTCCCATAACTCACGCATATGATCGAATTAGCCTTTGAAACACGTTCCATTGTGTTCGGAATGCGGGTAAAACATAATAATTGCCTGGTGGCATGTTTGATTTGGAGTTCGTTCGGAAATCTTTAAAAATTATGAATAATATTAAAATAATAGGATACGTATATATCTATTCACGCGCAAGAGAACCCTAGTTTTCTTCCTAGCCGCCGTTCTTTTTCCAATGGCCGAAACTTCACCCATTTCTTCTCCAATTTCCATTCAATCCAAACATTTTTACGCAAAACATTCTACTGGAAAAGCGGAGAGAACAATTGGATCTACCTATCCAACGGTCAAGATCGTGTTTGGAAAGATGGATTGACGAATCTTCGACCTCGAAGTGCAGCCATTCGTGTGCGTTTTTCCATGAGACGGGGATACCGAGTTGAGGCGGGCTTTGGCCGAAGGTAGAGCTTCCGATGAGCTTCGTCGTGGGCCAAGTTGATCTCGTTCTCGGCTATTGTAGGAGGGGCGATTTGGAGCCCTAGATGAACGACATGGGTTCGGCTTACTATAACGACCCTGACTCGACCTTCGAAAATCGGCACCGAATATGACACTCGTATTCCAATGCAGCAGATCCAAATGTCGAATCTGGTTCACCGGAGCTTATAACACATTAAGTATAACAACACAGCAGAAGAAAGAAATGAATATCATATACAACTCCAATGATACAACATCCAAATGTACAACAATGATCAATATCAGAGATACAAAGAAATGCTACAGCAGAAAACCCAATGAACTAGCAGCAGAAATAATTAGAACTTGAAACTCCAAAAGAAACACTAATATCAACAATCTCCATAGATAGCTCGAACCACCATCAAGTTGCACCGAGCTAAGCAAGATCAGTCGTCCTAACCAAAGACTGAAGGAGATCCTGAAGACTGAAAGCTACCAAATCGATATCTATATCTAGTATCTGAAAAACCCAACACTAGACCGCCCGTGTGGAAAATTATGGGCACCCAGAGTTTAGGAAAGGAACAATAAACTCCGGGTCAGTCATGGGACTGGTATGAGCAAACAAAAACATTTTATCTTTTAAGAATAACAAAAGAATTTAAATTTGAAATCCACAATGCTTTTTGGAAAATGAAACTACCATAAGGCCTCCCAGCACACACATAATGCAATCGCACACTTGGGGAAGATTTCTCCTTATGATAGTCAAACATGCTTGATACGCGAAAACCGTTTGATATTATTATTAGTGTATAGTGGAAAACATTTCGAAAGTATAATATTAATCTTAGCCAGCATACGTACCATTATAGTATGCCAACTATAGCTACCATATTAGATGGCAGGTTATACAACTAAAACCGTACAAGGCGCGTATTGGTGATTGGATTTCCAACAAATGGTCACGCTAAGGAACTTCCTGGGCCACATGGGTACGCCTCTAGAAGGACGCCCCGAGAACCTAACCGGATCTCTGCCAACATAAGGCCGGGTTACCTCTGCAAAAATAGGTAACTACTACACGAGTATGTCATCCCCCGGTTGTAAACAACCTTTATCCGAGGATCCTCAACAACAACAATCACAAAGCAATATATATTTGCGATATCCATATAAGTTAAGTATCTGGGCTCCATATCATGATACCACTTCTATCCAGAAGGAAATGCACATACCTTAAGCGGCGCTAACCCCTATAACCTTGCTGCATTCTTCTTGTTTCGACCATTCCAGGGTGTGAGGCTCGACGAGGTCTCATTCACAAAGCAACGCTTTTTCACAAAGCCATGCTTTGATCAACAAATGATCAACAGCACTTCGTATGCCATATTACCAAATTGGGAATGTACCACTAGTAACCATCAACTACATAACCTCTGAGCTCGTACGTCTTAGAGAAGGGTGTTAAGCTAAGAGAATAAATCTCCGCCACCAAACAGAAATGTATTTGATAGAAACCAGCTTTACATCTTAAAGTGTAACGTCAGGCACACACCCATACAAGTCTGTTCCGGGTTCGAACAGAACCGAAGGCACTTCCAAAGAAGCCCTTGCACATCCGGATAATTCCTAATCACGTTCGGACTCCTCATCACAATGGGTGCTCAAATCTCTATACCGAGGATTAGCCGATGCAGAGACATTCGACAAGAAATCCTTTCGTTTTTGAAAATATCTGTTCTTCACCACCGGTCTTCAATTGTTATCCATAACGTCGTATCACTATTCGTAATGGGTTATATGACACAAGGTCCTCTTCCGGCTAAACCAAATAATGAGCGTAATATTTAAAAACATATGGATATGGGATCTCAGTTAAGTCACAACTTATTATCCAAAACTTTTCTTTCAAATGTTTAAAAAAATTACCATTTACAAATCTTTTTGAACAAAAGATTCACTTCACAGAGTTCACAAAGTTCATCAAGTTTACCAATCTTTCACAAAGATTCATTAATATCTTTCCAATTCAAATCCTTTATACAAAAGATACGCTTTTCAGATCCCTTTAAATTTGAAAACAAACTTCACCAATCTTTAACAAAGATTCATTCATAGTCTTTCAAAACGATTTCCCTTTCAAATTGGATTAACTCATCCAATCAAAGATTCAATTCATAGCTTTCAAAATTCATTTTCAAAGATTCATTCATAACTTTCAAAGACATTATATTTCAAACTTGAAATCTTTTCATCATAATTTGAAAATTCTTTCCTTATATAAAAGCTATTATTATTTGAAATCACTTGTTTCCGTTTCGGAAAACCCGATTATATTTGCACGAGTTACGGCCTTTCAAATATAAACTTGGATTAAATTCAAATTCTCAAAACCATACTTTTAAAATGTTTTAAAAACCCATATAAACACATTTATAGTTTGTATAACCTTTTTACATCATAAATTCTCAAATAGAATTCAATTTCAAATTTTTAATTCAGATTCTAAATCAAATTTCAAAACTAAATCAAATTATTCAAAAATAACCTTTATCTTTGAAATTCCTTTCCAAAAGCTTTTCACTTTAAACCGAATCCATATCCAAAACCATTTGGATTTAAAAATTCAATTTTTAAAATTATTTCAAAAATCTGTTACTTATCCAATTTCCTCGTGAAATCCATCTTTGTGTGTGTATAGTGTGGTCCAGGGGTTTTGCACACAATAGTGCAACAACATTAATCATGACAGATTCAAGTATAGCAATATCGATAAGCGGTATAATCTACAACGCTTATCCTTATTTACAGATTCACAGATAAGGTAAATTTATCAATCACAAAGATTCACTATTACGATTCGATGTGGTTTTCGGATAACCAACTGGAATCCGGCTCCCTGTCGCATCGAAATTCAAATGTCGTTTTACGGGCCAAGGGGTTTCATATTCATACAACAGTATATTCATCACAGATATAACAGATCAACACAAAGCATTTCATATTACATAGCATCACATAACATATCAAATATATCAATCCATCACACAGCATTACGTAGTAGAGATATCAAACAATTCACAATAGCTCAATAGAGTACAGTCATCCATAAGGAAGATAAATTAGTTATCTGATAATTTCAAATCAGATTGATTACTAACCCTGGTTAATTAACATAAATTAGTTACAATCATCTTAATTAATTATCCTTAGATCATTTATTAATTAAACATTAATAATAATTTGATTAACCCCTTAATTACATAATTATCCTTAATTATAAATTAATTAAATCTTAATTCACCTTTATTAATTAATCTTTTCTTAATTAATTAACTTAATTAATCCTTAATTGTAATTAATTAAATCTTAATTACTTTTATTAATTATTTATTTCTTAAAACAAATTAAGGATTTATTTATAATTAAAGATCATATGATAAATCATTTAAATTTTATTACTTTAAAAATACTTACTTGAAAACCCTTATTAATCAAAACATAAGTGAAAATCATTTATTTAAAACTTAGGTTAAAATGTTTTATAAAAATCCATATTTGGTTTTAAAGTTGAAAGCCATCTTATATCCAACACGAGACCAACTGGAGTACACCCCGAGTCGAACTGCCATCCACTTCGATTTTTCTTCAAAACCAATCCGAGCCGCCCTACAATTTTAAAAATTTGTTTAAGTTTAGAAAAGGACCCGGTGCAACATAACAACACTTTGAGTCTGTCCCTCATTTTTTTCCCAAGACCATCCCGAGTCCCCTACTTCTTCTTATCCTTGTTTTTCTTCCAGACTCCAAAATGCACATGCACGTGCACAGATGATCAGAGCTTCTCCGATCATCGTCGAGAGCATCTACACATCACCGAACATCTCTGCGATTATCATAACCCCCCAGAACTCCTCAGTTCGCCGTGGTTTAAATTTGAGCATGATGACATCATACCGACATTAAATGATCACCAGAAAGACATTTTGCCACGCCGCCCACCTCCACCAGAGGACTCGAAATCAAGACCGAAGCTTTGCCATGATCTCCTCCTCTTATCTCCCTGAGTGTGATAGCTTCCTGTTCACCCACAACCACGAAAAGACCTCGTCTTCAATAATGTCCAAAATTGTTCACTAAACCCTATTTCACCATCGCTTTGTCTCTACGGTGCTCTGAAACACTAACGAACATTTTTCCCAAGATCTACAATCACTCAGCTATCATCGATATCAAACACAACTCAGATTGCTTCACCGACGATCGGCAATTGACGAAACTATGTTTTCCATTCAACTACGAACTACAACCAAAATACTAAACTAAAAATCATAATTTTTGTTTTAAAAATCATATTTTTTTAGAGGATTCAGAATATATACATGAATTTACAGATCGTTAAGTTTGAATTTTCACCTGTTCTTCCAATTTCACTGTTATTTATAATTTCCAAAACATTTACTCAATATTTTATGTTGATTTTATTTTTAGAAATGATGTTATACACAAACAAACACCTTTCTTTCAGAGATTAATGTTTAAAATCGTTTGTAGGTGAAATGATTTGAAATTTTAATCAGGTTTCAAAATCTGTAACTTGAGACAGAGCAAACATTCCTGAGCGCAGACATACACATATATAAATACATGTGTACGAGCTGATATATATATATATATACACGCATTCATTCATTATTTTCCCAGGCAACATCATCACAGGTATCAAAATCAAGGAAATGTATCTAAAAAAAATGAAGTTTTCTCACCTAGGTCAATGAAAAACAGATTTGTAAAGCCTGGTTGTTGAAGTTGAGTTGCCTCAAGTTAAAACTATTTGATTTCATTCCAATTTCCAGTTTCCTGATTTTCTCTGCTTTGAGGTGATTTTGAATGCATTGCTTTGCTTTCAAATCCGTTTTGATGTTGCTTGAATTTGCTTTTCCCCTTGATCTTATTGATTCAACTTTGAATTTGATTGGTCAGGCATGTTACATGCTTTTCTAGTTTTCAGTTTGAATCAAAACTTTGATCCAGGCTTGATTTATTTTTTATTTTCATTTCCTTTTGCCTCCAGGTTTGGAAGCTTGAACACTTGCTTTTTGTTTTCAGATTTTGAGAATGCTAAAGTTTTGATTTCCTGGTTTACTTCCATCATTTCTCAGGTTTTTTTTGTTAGGGAAAAAAATGAAGGGATTGAAGAACCTGGTTATTTCTTTTCTTTGTTTAGTTTCAGGTTTTGAAAAGTTAGACTGAGCCTAGTTATTTTCTTTTAATATATGTAAATAAAATTTTAATTTTAAGAGCGGACCAAATGCCACTTGCCTTTATGTTTACATTTGTTAGTTTCTTTTATTCATATTCTTACACTTGTTAAACTCAAACAAATTTATGTAAAGACCTCTTCTCAAATTTATTTACAATTTTTTTTAAACCTTATTTTATTTTTAATTTACAAATCATGTTTTAAATTTTTCTTACAAATGTCCAATGTGATTTAAATTTATAAAACATATTTATCTATTTTATACTTACAAATATATGTTATGTAGTTTTAAATCTTATACTTTAAAAAGATATCTTCATATCAAAGCTTGAATATTTATGTACATATAAAACTAACTATTTTATTAAATCTTGTTTATATTTTATAACCCAATTCTAATTCATGTACTTATTAATTTTCAAAAGATATATATACCTATATATGTAAGTTTTATAGCCTTCATTTTAAATTATATAATTTATAAAGGAACATGAAGTGGAAACAATTTATAAATAATCATACATATATAATTCTTAATTAATAAAGCTTTTTAAATCTAATTTATTTATTAAATCATATTCCTAATACAATTTTTATTTTATTCCCAAATATTCAAATTCATTCTCTATTATTTCGTATCTTAACCAAATTAAACCAAAATTCTTATATAAATTTCCAAATTAAATAAGTTAAAAAAATCAGGAGTGTTACATATTCCCCCCTTAAGAAAATTTCGTCCTCGAAATTTGAAAGTAGGGAGGCAACAGAGAAATATAGAAATATCGAGAGATGAATCACCAAATCAAACTGAATATCTATTCTGCACTTGGCTTCCCAAATCAGAATATCAATAATGGATACAAGGACGAATCAAGATACTCGCTTCACCAGAACTACGGAATATACAGGGGTATTGGTTAGTTCAAAGGATAACTAACCCCTCATAGAATATATCGAGACCCAAAAGAATAAACATATATATGGATGCAATCCAAAACTTTTAGCTTAAACAACCAAAATATACCTATCAACCATAGTAACCAAAGCCAACAATTCATCCAAACAAACAATTCTAACCCATCTCGAGTTTGTGTCCCATGC
This sequence comes from Allium cepa, assembly GCA_030765085.1. Lineage (NCBI taxonomy): Eukaryota > Viridiplantae > Streptophyta > Magnoliopsida > Asparagales > Amaryllidaceae > Allium > Allium cepa. Next base: position 290,784,835 of record CM060934.1, read on the forward strand.
AAATATACCAAAGCTTCTTCCTGGGGCTGCCAGGAACCATCAAAGAATTGAAAAGAGACGATGATCAAATCAAGGAAATTGATAGAAAATTGTTTCCGCTATTGCAGGGTATCGACCAATTGTAGTCGTACCCCCCTGTCCCCTATCTCGTCCTCTTCTTGCACTCATACTCACTATCAGCGGATGGTAAGAGAATTTACTGAGGCATACGAACGGATATCTTAGGGATATACTCATTATAGGGTATACTTCACCCTATCTCTAATGAGTAACTTAATGTGTTATACTCCTGAGCCAAAGTTCTACCTTCAGCTCTGATACCAAATATAACGACCATGACTCGACCTTCGAAAATCGACACCGAATACGACACTTGTATTCCAATGTCGCAGATCCAAACGTTGTATCTGGTTCGCCGGAGCTTATAACACATTAAGTATAACAACACAACGGAAGAAAGAAATGAATATCATATACAACTCTAATGATACAATATCCAAATATACAACAATGATCAATATCAGAGATACAAAGAAATGCTACAACAGAACCCCCAATGAACTAGCAGCAGAAACAACTAGAACTTGAAACTCCAAAAGAAACACTAATATCAGCAATCGCCATAGATAGCTCGAACCCCCATCAAGTTGCACCAAGCTAAGCAAGGTAAGTCATCCTAACCAAAGACTGAAGGAGATCCCCAAGACTGAAAGCTACCAAATCGATATCTATATCTATTATCTGAAAACCCAACTCTAGACTGCCCGCGTGGAAAATTGTGGGCACCCAACGTTTAGAAAAGGAACAATAAACTCCAGGTCATTCATGGGACTGGTATGAGCAAACAAAAACATTTTATCTTTTAAGGACAATAAAAAAATTTAAATTTGAAATCCGCAATGCTTTTTGGAAAATGAAACTACCATAAGGCCTCCCGGCACACACACAATGCAATCGCACACTTGGGGGAGATTTCTCCTTATGATAGTCAAACATGCTTGATGCGCGAAAACCATTTGATATTACTATTAGTGCATAGTGGAAAACATTTCGAAAGTATAATATTAATCTTAGCCAGCATACGTACCATTATAGTATGCCTACTATAGCTACCATATTAGATGGCAGGTTATACAACTAAAACCGTACAAGGCGCGTATTGGTGATTGGATTTCCAACAAATGGTCAGGCTTAGGAACTTCCTAGGCCACATGGGTACGCCTCTGGAAGGACTCCCCGAGAACCTAACCGGATCTCTGCCAACACAAGGCCGGGTTACCTCTGCAAAAGTAGGTAACTACTACACGAGTATGCCATCCCCCAGTGGTAAACAACCTTGATCCGAGGATCCTCAACAACAACAAATCACAAAGTAATATATATTTGCAATATCCACATAAGTTAAGTATCTGGGCTCCATACCATGATACCACTTCTATCCAGAAGGAAATGCACATACCCTAAGGGGCGCTACCCCCAATAACCTTGTTGCATTCTTCCTGTTTCGACCATTCCGGGGTGTGAGGCTCGACAAGGTCTCGTCCACAAAGCTACTCTTTTTCACAAATCCATGCTTTGATCAACAAATGATCAGCAGCACTTCGTATGCCACATTACCAAATTTGGAATGCATCACTAGTAACCATCAACTACATAACCTCTGAGCTCGTACGTCTCAGAGACTAAGAGAATAAATCCCCGCCACCAAACAGAAATGTATTTGATAAAAACCAGCTTTGCATCTCAAAGTGTAACGTTAGACACACATCCATACAAGTCTATTCCGGGTTCGAACAGAACCAAAGGCACTTCCAAAGAAGCCCTTGCACATTCGGATAATTCCTAATCACGTCTGGACTCCCCATCATAATGGGTGCTCAAATCTCTATACCGGGGATCAACCGATGCAGAGACATTCGATAAGAAATCCTTTCGTTTTCGAAAATATCCGGTCTTCACCACCGGTCTTCAATTGCTATCCATAACGTCGTATCACTATTCGGAATGGGTTATATGACACAAGGTCCTCTCCCGGCTAAACCAAATAATGAGCGTAATATTAAAAAACATAAGGATATGGGATCTCATTTAAGTCACAACTTATTATCCAAAACTTTTCTTTCAAGTGGTTAAACAAATTACCATTTACAAATCCTATTGAACAAAAGATTCACTTCACAGAGTTCACAAAGTTCACAAAGTTTACCAATCTTTCACAAAGATTCATTAATATCTTTCCAATTCAAATCCTTTATACAAAAGATACGCTTTTCAGATCCCTTTAAATTTGAAAACAAACTTCACCAATCTTTAACAAAGATTCATTCATAGCCTTTCAAAACGATTTCCCTTTCAAATTGGATTAACTCATCCAATCAACGATTCAATTCATAGCTTTCAAAAATCATTTTCAAAGATTCATTCATAACTTTCAAAAATCATTTTCAAAGATTCATTCATAACTTTCAAAGCCATTCTATATCAAACTTGAAATCTTTTCATCATAATTTGAAAATTCTTTCCTTATATAAAAGCTATTATTATTTGCAATCACTTTTTTCCGTTTCGGAAAACCCGATTATATTTGCGCGATTTAAGGCCTTTCAAATTTAAACTTGGGTTAAATTCTAATTCTCAAAACCATACTTTGAAAATGTGTTAAAAACCTATATAAACACATTTATAGTTTGTATAACCTTTTTACATCATAAATTCTCAACATAGAATTCAATTTCAAATTTCGAATTCAAATTCTAAATCAAATTTCAAAACTAAATCAAGTTATTCAAAAATAAATTTTATCTTTGAAATTCCTTTCCAAAAGCTTTTCACTTTAAACCCAGTCCATATCCAAAACCATTTGGATTTAAAAATTCAATTTTTGAAATTATTTCAAAAATCTGTGACTTAACCAATTTCCTCGGGAAATCCATCTTTGTGTGTGTATAGTGTGGTCCTGGGGTATTACACACAATAGTGCAACAACATCAGTCATAACGGATTCAAGCATAGCAATATCGATAAGCGGTATAATCTACAACGCTTACCCTTATTTACAGATTCACAGATAAAGTAAATTTATCAATCACAAAGATTCACTATTACGATTCGATGTGGGTTTCGGATAACCAACTGGAGTCCGACTCCCTGTCGCATTGAAATTCAAATGTCGTTTTACGGGTCAAGGTGTTTTCATATTCATACAACAGTATATTCATCACAGATATAACAGCTCAACACAAAGCATTTCATAATACATAGCATCACATCACATATCAAATATATCAATCCATCACACAGCATTACATAGTAGAGATATCAAACAATTCACAACAGCTCAATAGAGTACAGTCATCCATAAGAAAGATAAATTAGTTATCTGATAATTTCAAATCAGATTGATTACTAACCCTGGTTAATTAACATAAATTAATTACAATCATCTTAATTAATTATCCTTAAATCATTTATTAATTAACCATTAATAATAAATTGATTAACCCCTTAATTATGTAATTATCCTTAATTATAAATTAATTAAATCTTAATTCACCATCATAAATTAATCTTTTCTTAATTAATTAACTTAATTAATTAATCCTTAATTGTAATTAATTAAGTCTTAATTACCACTATTAATTATTAATTTCTTAAAACAAATTAAGGATTTATTTATAATTAAAGATCATACCATAAATCATTTAAATTTTATTACTTTAAAAATATTTACTTGAAAACCCTTATTAATCAACACTTAAGTCAAAATAATTTATTTAAAACTTGGGTTAAATTTTCTAAAATTCCATATTTGGTTTTAAAGTTGAAAACCATCTTATATCCAACCCGAGACCTACTCGAGTACACCCCCGAGTCGAACTGCCATCCACTTCGATTTTTCTTCAAAACTAATCCGAGCTGCCCTACAATTTTAAAATTTTGTTTAAGTTTAGAAAAGGACCCGGTGCAACACAACAACACTTCGAGTCAATCTCATTTTTTTCCCGAGTCCATCCCGAGTCCCCTACTTCTTCTTCTCCTTGTTTTTCTTCCAGACTCCAAAATGCACGTACACGTGCACAGATGGTCAGAGCTTCTCCGATCATCGCCGAGAATATCTACACATCAACGAACATCTCTGCGATCATCATAACCCCCCGGAACTCCTCAGTTCATCGTGGTTTAAATTTGAGCATGATGGCATCATACTGGCATTAAATGATCACCAGAAAGACATTTTGCCACACCGCCCACCTCCACCAGAGGACTCGAAATCAAGACCGAAGCTTCGCTATGATTTCCTCCTCCTATCTCCCTAAGTGCGATAGCTTCCTGTTCACCCATGACCACGAAAAGACCTCGTCATCAACAATGTCCAAAACTGTTCACTAAACCCTGTTTCACCATCGCTTCGCCTCAACGGTGCTCTGTAACAATAACGAACATTTTTCCCAAGATCTACAATCACTAAGCTATCATCGATATCAAACACGACTCAGATTGCTTCACCGACGATCGACAATTGACGAAACTATGTTTTCCGTTCAACTACGAACTGCAACCAAAATACTAAACAAAAAATCATAATTTTTGTTTCAAAAATCATATTTTGCTTAGAGGATTCAGAATATATACATGAATTTACAGATCGTTAAGTTTGAATTTTCACTTGTTCTTCCAATTTCACTGTTATTTATAATTTCCAAAACATTTACTCAATATTTTCTATTGATTTTATTTTTAGAAATGATGTTATACACAAACAAAAACCTTTCTTTCAGAGATCAATGTTTAAAATTATTTGTAGGTGAAATGATTTGAAATTTTAATCAGGTTTTAAAATTTGTAACTTGGGACAAAGCAAACATTCCTGAGCATAGACATACACATATATAAATACAAGTGTACGAGCTGATATACACACACACACACACACACACACACACGCATTCATTCATTATTTTCCCATGCATCATCATCACAGGTATCAAAATCAAGGAAATGGATCTAAAAAAAATGAAGTTTGCTCACCTAGGTCAATGAAAAACAGATTTGTGAAGCCTAGTTGTTGAAGTTGAGTTGCCTCAAGTTAAAACAGTTTGATTTCATTCCAATTTCCAGTTTCATGATTTTATCTGCTTTGAGGTGATTTTGATTTTGAGTGCATTGCTTTGCTTCCAAATCTGTTTTGATGTTGCTTGAATTTGCTATGCCCCTTGATCTTATTGATTCAACTTTGAATTTGATTTGGTCAGGCATGTTACATGCTTTTCTGGTTTTCATTTTGAATCAAAACTTTGATTTCCATGCTTGATTTATTTTTTATTTTCATTTCCTTTTGCCTCCAGGTTTGAAAGCTTGAACACTTGCTTTTTGTTTTTAGGTTTTGAGAATGCTAAAGTTTTGATTTCCTGGTTTGCTTCCTTCATTTCTCAGGTTTTTTTGTTAGGGAAAAAATGAAGGGATTAAAGAACCTGGTTGTATCTTTTCTTTGTTTAGTTTCAGGTTTTGAAAAGTTAGACTCAGCCTAGTTATTTTCTTCTAATACATGTAAATAAAATTTTAATTTTAAGAGAGGACTAAATGCCACTTGCCTGTATGTTTACATTTGTTAGTTTCTTATATTCATATTCTTACACTTGTTAAATTCAAACAAATTTATGTAAAGACCTTTTCTCAAATTTGTTTACAAATTTTGTATTTAAACCTTATTTTGTTTTTAATTTACTAATCATGTTTTAATTTTTCTTACAAATGTCGAATGTGATTTAAATTTATAAAACATATTTATCTATTTTATACTTACAAATATATGTTATGTAGTTTTAAATTTTATACTTAAAAAGATATCTTCATATCAAAGCTTGAATATTTATGTACATATAAAACTAACTATTTTATTAAATCTTGTTAATATTTTACAACCCAATTCTAATTCATGTACTTATTAATTTTCAAAAGATATATATGTGTGTGTGTGTGTGTGTGTGTGTGTGTGTGTAAGTTTTAAAGCCTTCATTTAAAATTATATAATTTATAAAGGAAAATGTATTGAAAACAATTTATAAATAATCATACATATATAATTCTTAATTAATAAAGCTTGTTAAATCTAATTTATTTATTAAATCATATTCCAAATACAATTTTTATTTTATTCCCAAATATTCAAATTCATCCTCTATTAATTCTTAACTCAACCAAATTAAACCAAAATTCTTATATAAATTTCCAAACTAAATAAGTTAAAAAAATCTGGAATGTTACATATTCCCCCCTTAAGAAAATTTTGTCCTCGAAATTTGAAAGTAGGGAGACAACAAAGAAATATACAAAGATCGAGAGATGAATCACCAAATCAAACTGAATATCTATTCTGCACTTGGCTTCCCAAATCAGAATATCAATAATGGATACAAGAACGAATCAAGATACTCGGTTCACCAGAACTACGGAATATAGAGGGGTATTGGTTTGTTCAAATGATAACTAACCCCTCATAGAATATATCAACACCCAAAAGAATAAACAGATATATGGATGCAATCCAAAACTTTTAGCTTAAACAACCAAAATATACCTATCAACCATAGCAACCAAAGCCAACAATTCATCCAAACAAACAATTCTGACCCATCTGGAGTTTGTGTCCCATGCAAATATATCAAAGCTTCTTCCGGGGGATGCTAGGAACCATCAAAGAATTGAAAAGAGACGATGATCAAATCAAGGAAGTTGATAGAAAATTGTTTCCGCTATTGCAGCGTATCGACCATTTGTAGTAGTACTCCCCTGTCCCCTATCTTGTCCTCTTCTTTCACTCATACTCACTGTTAGTGGATAGTAAGAGAATTTACTGAGGCATACGAACGGATATCTTAGGGATATACTCATTATAGTGTATACTTCATCCTATCTCTAATGAGTAACTTAATGTGCTATACTCCTGAGCTAAAGTTCAACCTTCAACTCTGATACCAAATATAACGACCCTGACGCGACCTTCGAATATCGGCACCGAATACGACACTCGTATTCCAATGCTGTAGATCTAAACGTCGAATCTGGTTCGCCGGAGCTTATAACACGTTAAGTATAACAACAAAGCGGAAGAAAGAAATGAATATCATATACAACTCCAATGATAAAATATCCAAATATACAACAATGATAAATATCAAAGATACAAAGAAATGCTACAGCAGGAAACCCAATGAACTAGCAGCAGAAACAATTAGAACTTGAAACTCCAAAAGAAACACTAATATCAGCAATCTTTGTAGATAGCTCGAACCACAAGTTGCAACAAGCTAAGCAAGGTCAGTCGTCCTAACCAAAGATTGAAGGAGATCCCGAAGACTGAAAGCTACCAAATCGACATCTATATCTACTATCTGAAAAACCCAATCTAGACTGCCCGTGTGGAAAATTGTGGGCACCCAGAGTTTAGGAAAGGAACAATAAACTCCGGGTCAGTCATGGGACTGGTATGAGCAAACAAAAACATTTATCTTTTAAGAACAACAAAAGAATTTAAATTTGAAATCCGTAGTGCTTTTTGGAAAATGAAACTACCATAAGGCCTCCCGGCACACACACAATGCAATCTCACACTTGGGGGAGATTTCTCCTTATGATAGTCAAACATGCTTGATACGCGAAAACCATTTGATATTATTAGTGCATAGTGGAAAACAATTTGAAAGTATAATATTAATCTTAGCCAGATACGTACCATTATAGTATGCCTACTATAGCTACCATATTAGATGGCCGGTTATACAACTAAAACCGTACAAGGCGCGTATTCATGATTGGATTTCCAACAAATGGTTAGGTTAAGGAACTTCCTAGGCCACATGGGTACGCCTCTGGAAGGACGCCCCGAGAACCTAACCGGAGCTCTGCCAACATAAGGCCGGGTTACCTCTGCAAAAGTAGGTAACTACTACACGAGTATGCCATCCCCCGGTTGTAAACAACCTTTATTTGAGGATCCTCAACAACAACAATCACAAAGTAATATATATTTGTGATATCCTCATAAGTTAAGTATCTGGCCTCCACACTATGATACCACATCTATCCAGAAGGAAATGCGCATACCCTAAGGGGCGCTACCCCCTACAACCTTACTGCATTCTTCCCGTTTCGACCATTCTGGGGTGTAAGGCACGACGAGGTCTCGTCCACAAAGCTACGCTTTTTCACAAAGCCATTCTTTGATCAAAAAATGATCAGTTGCACTTCGTATGCCACATTACCAAATTAGGAATGTATTACTAGTAAACATCAACTACATAACCTCTGAGCTCGTACGTCTCAGAGAAGGGTGTTAAGCTAAGAGAATAAATCTCCGCCACCAAACAGAAATGTATTTGATAGAAACCAGCTTTACATCTCAAAGTGTAACGTCAGACACACATCCATACAAGTCTATTTCGGGTTCAAACAGAACCGAAGGCACTTCCAAAGAAGCCCTTGCACATCCGGATAATTCCTAATCACGTCTGGACTCCCCATCACAATGGGTGCTCAAATCTCTATACCGGGGATCAGCCGATGCAGAGACATTCGACAAGAAATCCTTTCGTTTTCGAAAATATCCGGTCTTCACCACCGGTCTTGTAACGACCTGTGTGAATTCGATATTGAAAATGAATTAAATTAATAAGATTTTTAATTTAAATTTAGAAAGGAATGAAAATCTTATTTATATATATAAAAGAGAATGTTAAAATTTTATGTATCAAGGGTAATTAAAATGTACAAATTAAATTATTTATTGCAATTAATTGTAATAGTGGAAATTTTTGCAATGGGATATAAGGTTAGAAATAAGTAAATAAAGGCAAGGATTGAATTCATTAATGAAAATAAAATTTTATTTAGTACAATCCTTTTTATTTATTATTGGAAGGTGAAAATTTGAAAATAGATTCAAATTGTATGTAGATAATAAATTGCAATAATTAAAGTTAGTAATAAATGGAATATCAAACTATTCATAAAGTGAATATAAGTAGATGTAACAAATGAATAGGAAATGCTAGTTATTCATAAAGTGAAGAAATGGAACCTAGATGGAATAAGAAATTGGATTTAGAATCTTAATTTGTAGATGTGCATATATTTATAAATGGATTATAAAAGGGTAAAATAACCATATACAAGTATATTAAAGGTTGTAATAGTAGGTTACTAGTAAATTCACTTATTTACCTATAAAGATAATAAGGTGTGCCTTAATTGTAATTAATAAAATAACGAAAGGAGTAAATGTATTTATTTAGAGAATTAATTTCAATTGGATAAGGATTTTAAGTAATAAGGTTAATGCGAGGTAAGTAATGCGAAATTTAGGTTAATAATAATGAATAGTAATAAATTAAAAATTTGTAGCATATATCATAATTTACCTGCTTCCTTGTTAATGGAATTAGAATGTGTAATAAGTAATAATCAGATAAAGGAATGTTACCGTAATGGAAAAGGAAATAATTAAGTGTTGAGTAAATTATAGGATTGTATTTATTATAAGCGTTATTCTAATAATAATGGTTAATTGTGGAATTAATATAGGGAGTATATAAAGAAATAACTAGGGAAGTATACGTTATAAGTTAATTATAACCTAAATTTATGTGCAAGGTTGAAATTGGATCTAATTGGAAACTTATTTAATAAATTGGATTCAAGCGTAATAGAAAGATTATTTTAAGAAAATATTAAGTACTATAATTAGTAGAATGATTTACATTTAAGATTTGAGATAGAGATTTGTCAAAGGAATTATAAAGTTAAGTAAATCAAGGTGATAGAAAAATTTTGAATTATAGAATGTGAATTTGAATAGTGAGTCAATTGGTTATTTTATAATAGTAGGACTTATTGAGATAAATGAAATCAAATTTTTATTTATTACGTTAAATTAAGAATTACGTTGAAATAGGATATTTATGTGATAATTTTTAATCCAAAGGGTAAACCCTTATATTTAAGATTAATGAAAGGAATAAATATAGATTGATTCAATAAAAAAAAAGGAAGTTTTGGAAATTTATCAACAATTTTGGATTTTATGGAATTGAATATTTATATTGATTTAATCTTTAATAAATTGACGTATAAAATTTGTTAAATCATTTTAAATATTGAGAAAATAGTACTAAATCGATTGCAATAGATATAAATAAATTTTTACGTTAATGTTAATATAAAGTACTTTTTGAAGATAACGTTAAATTCATTTATGGAGATTTAGTTAAATGGGAACTTTGATTTTGAGAAATAAAAGCGTATTAATGTGACTAAAGGTTAGAGTACGATTATTGTATGTTGCCTATTTTGGTAGCTTGTTAATTTACAATTTTGAAATCAGCTACAATAATTTTTAATTGAGTATTGCGTTAATGTTAATTAAAGTAGTATTTGTAACAATGTTAAGATTTTCGTATTGGATAGTTTGTTGTAATATAAGACTTGGAAATAAAGTTATTAACGTATTGGAAAACAATTACATTTGATGAAATTAAATGTTGAAATATTACATAGATAAGAATTTAGATGAAATGGATTAATTTATGAAATAAAATGGTAAGTAATTATAATATTGTTATTAATAATAGACGTTACTTTAAGAATAATTAATGTAGTAACGTTAGGTGAAAATGTAAATTAAAAGGGAAACGTAAAATTTAGTTAAGGTAGTAATTTATGAATTTGGAATAAAATTCAAATGTTATATTAGTAAATCAATTTGGGAATAAAATTTTATTTAATTGTGGTAAATTGATATATACTAATGTTAAATATAAACATAAGATGATGATTGATTTAATAAAGAGAACTGAATACGAATGGTATAAAATTTCATTTGAAATAAGATTTTATAATTTATTGAATTTACTTTAATTAAAGGTAAACACTAAATTTTTTGCAATAAATCTTTATTTGATATGGAGGTTTGGTTAATAAATTTGAACCTAATTGCAATCAGAAATGATAGGAATGGTAAGTTGACCATTTATTCATAATAAGATCTAAAAATCAAATAAATGGATTATTGGAATTTAAATTTGACAAATTGTGAATTCATTTAAATTCGGATCCATTTGTCTATTCCAACTTCATCTATAAATACCCCGCTAAACCCTAGCCTCCGCCTATTCTCATTTGTCTGGGCGTAAAATTTCATCAGCTCCTTCTCCTCCTCAATGGCAGACAAACAAATCTTAGATCCAAATAAAAATTCCAAACCAAATCAAAAGCTAAAATTCAAACTTCTCAAAAAAAATTGGAAGCAAAACGCATGAGGGAGAGAGGGAAAGAAAGGGGGATGACGTGGCGCTTGAAGGTGTTCTTGTATTTCTATTCTTTTTTCTTTTTTTTTGAAATTTCAATCACCATTAATGCGTATAACTTTCTCCGACGAACTTCGTTTCACGCGAGATTTTTTTGTTAGGATCGTAATAAAATTCCAGATCTTTTGACACTGGTTTGGACAGATTTGGAGACCGTCGAATTTTGGGTTTAAATCGGATTTAAATTCGATTTAAATTCAAAAGTGAGTGTTTTAACCCACTCACAACTTCTAAAATTTCTTATGTTTGTTAATTTGACTTTAGATATGAGTAGAGATTTATTTATGACTGTTTGGCATGTTTTATTCATTATCTCTGTTAAATCGCATTTATTTAATATAACTGTTAATTAATTTATTGCATATAAATTTGACAGTTAGAATTTATTTATTTGCATATTAACTGCCAGTCATAGTTATGTTAAATTTTTATTTCATATTAACTGCCAGTTAAATTTACGTTTATTTTTGCATATAAACTGCCAATTTACAGTTATTAAATTTATTTTGAGTATAAACTAGTAATTGATACCATTATTTATCACCTGTTATATATTGATGATTGTTTGAAATTGGATGATGACTGTGATAAATGGATGAATGGATGATTAATTTTATTAATTGCAAGTTGCTATGCATTCCATTTCATTCGGGATTGCGGTTTGAAATGATATACAACCGCATTTTTATTTTAAATTGCGGATTGAAATGATAAACATCCGTATCACTTGACCATAGGGTAGAAAATTTTATACAGGCACCGCGGTATATATATAAAATATATTTTGAAATGTTTTTGGTTTTGTAAAGCTATATATATATGGTTTATGGATATTGATTTAGTTATTTATATATATATGTATATATATATATATAGTAATTTTCAGGTTTTAAGCTTTGTATAAATTTGATTTGAAGTATTAAATAAAGTTTGATTTTCGAGATCAAATACGATTAAGAATTTATTTAAAATTTAATTTCTGGAGTTTTAATGACTTAAAAGAGAATAAGATTGGAAGATGAATATTAAGTTAAATTTAAATTTAATGAGAAGTTAGAATTTTAAAAGAATATGATTTTTATAACTTGATTTTTGTGTTGAGTGATTTAAATGAATATCAGGTTGATTTAAATGAATATATAATAAATTAAAAGATTTTCCAGTCATGTGAAGTTAAAGGTTTCTTAAATTATATTGAATTCATTAAGTAAAGATTTCAAGTTTAAAAAAAAATAAGTAATTGAATTTAATATATATGGATTTGTCAAATGAGTTGTTTTTGAAATGGTGAAAATATTTAAAGCTCTGAAACATAAAAATTGAAATGGTATTTGGTAGTTTAAATCGATATTTGAAATTTATTTGTGAAATCTAAAGTAGCTATTTTGTTTTATAAAAGTAATTTAATATTTAACCATTTAAGAAATGGAAACTTGTTTCAAAGTTATGATTTTCAAGGTAGTATAATTTGAAAATATTATATTCAAGAGTTTTGATTTCTAAATATTTTTCTTTGAAAACCCTATGATTTTGGAAAAGAATATATTGGAAAATAAAGATGATATCATATTGTTTTGGGTTTTAAAAGGAAATGATATCATATTTATATGGTTTTGAAATGGATATTTTATTCGGGTTTTAAAAGCATAAATTATTTTAAATGACCGCGGTGTTATAATAACGTTTGGTTGTTGAAGAGACCGGGATCGGAAGTTGTCATACTCTCTGCCAACTCCGAAAACCACTTTAACAACCGTGTACGCGGTGGAGATTCCAGAATGAAGTAGGTTGGTGGCGGCGTTTCCTTTGAGGTAAATACGTGGACCCAAATCCCGTGAGTTGGCATAAGGTGGCTAAAACAGGAGCGATTCTCGGGCCAATGAGGTCATTCCTCTGATCGGACACTCCTCTTCGATACTGTACTTTGACTTTGGATTGATTCGGTGGCCATCTTTATTTTTGATTTTGGAGGAGTTTGTTCGAGGTGGGTGGCAGCTGCGCGCTGCGCGTTTCCACCAGCCCGGATAGCAATTGGTATATCTACCCTGGCATTGCCTAGTTGTGCCGTGTCACCTACCCAATCGAGCCTTATACGAGTTTGGATTTCTCCCGCAGCCCGTGTGGTATCCTCTGGTGGCTTCCCGATCAGGAGGGACTATGTTATTGGATGGACTACTGGGACTATTACGTGTTAAGGTGGAAAATGTAAAGCCTTAATGCTATTTAAAAGTAAGTTTATTTTGCAATTAGACACTATTATAATAGCGCAATATACTACATAGTAAATAGTTTAACGGATCCTTAGGAGATGTAAATCCCGAGCATCTCTTGAGTTACTGCACTCATATTTATTTCTGCTAATTTAACTTACATAAGATCTTTAGTTCCGACTCGAGTGTTTTTGTCTTTTCAAATTCGCTCGGGTCAGTCCAAACGTTTCAGGATTTGAAGACTTTATTTTTCGAGGACGAAGACAAAGATTTCATTATTATTATTATTATATTATATGGTTCCACTACACACTGTGTTCCGCTGCATTGATATTTATTGGTATGTGAACTCTGATATTTATTGTGTAAAGAAGAATCAAATGTCTTGTAAACAGTTTTGTGAACTGTAAATTTATTATTATGTTTTATCCTTCCGCTGTGAGATTCTGTTTAGTTTTTTTCCTTCTCTCTTTTTCTTATTTACCCCATAACAATCTGCCATACCGTATAGTTTGAATTGGCAAGTGTGTCGATTTAAATCGTGTGAAAAGGCGGGATGTTACAGGTCTTCAATTTCTATCCATAACGTCGTAGCACTATTCGGAATGGGTTATATGACACAAGGTCCTCTCCCGGCTAAACCGAATAATGAGCGTAATATTTAAAAACATATGGATATGGGATCTCAGTTAAGTCATAACTTATTATCCAAAAAATTTCTTTCAAATGGTTAAACAAATTACCATTTACAAATCTTTTTGAACAAAAGATTCACTTCACAGAGTTCACAAAGTTTACCAATCTTTCACAAAGATTCATTAATATCTTTCCAATTCAAATCCTTTATACAAAAGATACGCTTTTCAGATCCCTTTAAATTTGAAAACAAACTTCACCAATCTTTAACAAAGATTCATTCATAGCCTTTCAAAACGATTTCCCTTTCAAATTGGATTAACTCATCCAATCAAAGATTCAATTCATAGCTTTCAAAAAACATTTTCAAAGATTCATTCATAACTTTCAAAGACATCATATTTCAAACTTGAAATCTTTTCATCATAATTTGAAAATTCTTTCCTTATATAAAGCTATTATTATTTGAAATCACTTGTTTCCATTTCGGAAAAACCGATTATATTTGCACGAGTTAAGGCCTTTCAAATATAAACTTGGGTTAAATTCAAATTCTCATAACCATACTTTTAAAATGTTTTAAAAATCCATATAAACACATTTATAGTTGTATAACCTTTTTACATCATAAATTCTCGACATAGAATTCAATTTTAAATTTTTAATTCAAATTCTAAATCAAATTTCAAAACTAAATCAAGTTATTCAAAAATAACTTTTATCTTTGAAATTCCTTTCCAAAAGCTTTTCACTTTAAACCCAGTCCATATCCAAAACCATTTGGATTTAAAAATTCAATTTTTGAAATTATTTCAAAAACCTGTGACTTAACCAATTTCCTCGGGAAATCCATCTTTGTGTGTGTATAGTGTGGTCCAGGGGTATTACACACAATAGTGCAACAACATCAGTCATAACGGATTCAAGCATAGCAATATCGATAAGCGGTATAATCTACAACGCTTATCCTTATTTACAGATTCACAGATAAAGTAAATTTATCAATCACAAAGATTCACTATTACGATTCGATGTGGGTTTCGGATAACCAACTGGAGTCCGACTCCCTGTCGCATCGAAATTCAAATGTCGTTTTACGGGTCAAGGTGTTTTCATATTCATACAACAGTATATTCATCACAGATATAACAGCTCAACACAAAGCAATTCATATTACATAGCATCACATCACATATCAAATATATCAATCCATCACACAGCATAACATAGTAGAGATATCAAACAATTCACAACAGCTCAATAGAGTACAGTTATCCATAAGGAAGATAAATTAGTTATCTGATAATTTCAAATCAGATTGATTACTAACCCTGTTTAATTAACATAAATTAATTACAATCATCTTAATTAATTATCCTTAAATCATTTATTAATTAACCATTAATAATAAATTGATTAACCCCTTAATTATGTAATTGTCCTTAATTATAAATTAATTAAATCTTAACTCACCTTCATTAATTAATCTTTTCTTAAATAATTAACTTAATTAATTAACCCTTAATTATAATTAATTAAATCTTAATTACTTTTATTAATTATTTATTTCTTATAACAAATTAAGGATTTATTTAAAATTAAAGATCATATGATAAATCAATTAAATTTTATTACTTAAAAAATACTTACTTGAAAACCCTTATTAATCAAAACATAAGTGAAAATCATTTATTTAAAACTTGGGTTAAAATGTTTTCTAAAAATCCATATTTGGTTTTAAAGTTGAAAACCATCTTATATCCAACCCGAGACCTACTCAAGTACACCCCCGAGTCGAACTGCCATCCACTTCGATTTTTCTTCAAAACTAATCCGAGCCGCCCTACAATTTTAAAAATTTGTTTAAGTTTAAAAAAGGACCCGGTGCAACACAACAACACTTCGAGTCACTCCCACAATTTTTTCCCGAGACCATCCTGAGTCCCCTACTTCTACTTCTCTTTGTTTTTCTTCCAGACTCCAAAATGAACGTACACGTGCACAGATGATCGGAGCTTCTTCGATCATCGCCGAGAGCAGCTACACATCACCGAACATCTCTACGATCATCATAGCCCCCCAGAACTCCTAAGTTCGCCGTGGTTTAAATTTGAGCATGATGGAATCATACTGGCATTAAATGATCACCAGAAAGACATTTTGCCACGCCGCCCACCTCCACCGGAGGACTCGAAATCAAGACCGAAGCTTCGCCATGATCTCCTCCTCCTATCTCCCTAAGTGCGATAGCTTCCTTTTCACCCTCGACCACGAAAAGACCTCGTCTTCAACAATGTCCAAAACTGTTCACTAAACCCTATTTCACCATCGCTTCGCCTCCATGGTGCTCTGAAACACTAACGAACATTTTTCCCGAGATCTACAATCACTCAGCTATCATTGATATCAAACATGACTCAGATTGCTTCACCGATGATCGGCAATTGACTAAACTATGTCCGTTCAACTATGAACTGCAACCAAAATACTAAACTAAAAATCACAATTTTTGTTTTAAAAATCATATTTTTCTTAGAGGATTCAGAATATATACATGAATTTACAGACCGTTAGTTTGAATTTTCACCTGTTCTTCCAATTTCACTGTTATTTATAATTTCCAAAATATTTGCTCAATATTTTCTATTAATTTTATTTTTAGAAATGATGTTATACACAAACAAACACCTTTCTTTCAGAGATCAATGTTTAAAATTAGTTGTAGGTGAAATGATTTGAAATTTTAATCAGGTTTTAAAATCTGTAACTTGAGACAGAGCAAACATTCCTGAGCACAGACATACACATATAAAAATACATGTATACGAGCTGATATATATGCACATTCATTTATTATTTTCCCAGGCATCTGTTAGTCCGTGAAATGATGGTTTTGATGACAACAACCTTAGAATAGTTTATAAAATATAAATACTAACATTATAAGTTTAGATATATATGTATATGCAGAATTTAACCATGCAGGTACTAAGAAAGAAGACTGTACAACATAGAGATTCAAGATATCAAGAGTTCAAGATTTCAAAGTTAAGTTTTTTTTATTATTAGGAATTTTGTTAAAACTCATAGAAAAGCACTGGCATCTTTAAATCCAATTTATTCGTGGAATGGAATCCACTTCGAGCCTGTTAAAGGGATGAAACCCTAAGTAGGATGGAACCTACGAAAAATCTAGTGAAACATTATTTTGTATTCGCTATGATTTTTCAAAATTATATCTTGTTTTCAAAATGTTTTCAAAACTTTCCTTTTAAAAGATTCAAAACACTCTATCCTGTAATTTTAGCCTCAAAATTATCTTTAATTTCAAAGTAAAATTACTCCTGATTTTAAACTATCTTTTAATATAATATATTTAACTTTTAAATATTTATACTTCGATTTAAAATATAAAATTAGAGTTAAATTCTATATATATTATTCTCTATACTTACTTATAAATTTTAACTATATTCAAGTATATTTATAAAGTTTAAATTAGTTTTAAATATAAGATAAAGGTTATTTTCAAAGAAAAT
Organism: Allium cepa; assembly: GCA_030765085.1. NCBI lineage: Eukaryota > Viridiplantae > Streptophyta > Magnoliopsida > Asparagales > Amaryllidaceae > Allium > Allium cepa. The sequence goes on from CM060934.1 coordinate 290,802,580, forward strand.
CAAAACATCAAAAAATGCTTTGGGATGTCGACATGCCTATATACCCCATGTCGACATGGTGTCAGTTGAAGTTCAAAATTTAAATTTCAAAAGAAGTGTCTATACGTCATAACTCTTCATGAATGGACATGGTTGTTGTTCTTCTATGAATAAGGGTTAGTTTCGACGAATTTAACATCAGATTTTTTGGTTTTTCTCTCCTCTTCTTCTTCCACTTTTCTTAATACATATTCTTATCATTACTTTGCCGAAATCAACATTGAATCGAACTTGACTACTTCTAGTTTGATTCTCTATCACTATCTCTACAAGGTTCTTAGTGCTATTCAGAGTTATAGGCTTTTTTTAATCAATCAAAAGAGAAAAGGTGTGATTGTAGCCTTGAAAATCAATCAAATGAGAAAAGGTGTGATTGTAGCCTTGGTAAATCAATTGGGTGAACTTATGGCCCGAAAATCAAGTATCTCTACCCAGAGGATAGAAATTCTGAAGGGTGTACCTCGTAGCCTTGAAACCGAGGGTGTAATTGTAAATTGCTTTTGAAAGGAAATCTGTACTTGCGTTGCGAGACTGGATGTAGGGTAACTCTGAACCAGTATAAAATCCGATGTGTTCTTTACTTTACTGTCTTTATTTTATTTCTGTATCTGTGTTTGTTTCTGTGATCATATATGTGTCTGTATATTGCATACAATGGTGTCTAAATTAACATAAATCGAAAAAGATTTAGTAATTCTTTATTAAGACTATTCACCCCCCTCTAGTGTTAATCCTAGCCTTAAGATCCGTAATCCACATTTCTCACAATTGATATCAGAGCTAGCCTTTCAAAGTTTCATAATCTGATTTTTGGAAAAGTTTTAAAATGGCTATATTTGTTAATACTAGTTTAGAAGCATTCAAACCATCATCGTTTCTTCAGTCTGCATATAATCAATATTCAAATTCAAGTTGTCTACCAAGATTTTTGATGTGAAGGAATCATGCTTTATGGGTGTTGGGGAATCAATCCACAACGGACAAATTGTGCAGATCAGAAAGAACAAGTGGATACTTGATAGTGGGTGTTCTAGACACATGACTGGCAATCCAGATATACTAATGATATAATATACAAAGACGGAGGATTGGTTAACTTTAGAGACAATTCAAAAGGATATGTGATTGGCATCGGAAAAGTGGGTAATTCTGAAACTCCTACTATTACTAATGTTTTGCTAGTTAAGAATCTGAAACAAAATCTGCTAAGTATAAGTCAATTATGTGATAAAGGATATAAAATTAAATTTGAAAAAGATAAATGTCACATTAAAGATAATAATTCAACCATTATATTTGATGGAGTCAGGAAAAAGAATATTTATATTCTTAGTATGAAAGTTTCAAATGATAACCTATGTCTGTTGGCAAATACAAGTGAACCTTGGATTTGGCACAAGAGATTTGGGCATTTGAATTTCAAACTCTTATCTAGACTGTCAAAACATGATCTAGTAAGAGGTCTCCCTAAAATGAATTTTAAAGTAGATAGTTTATGTGATGCTTGTCAATTAGGAAAACTTAGAAAAAGTTCTTTTAAGTTAAAAGATATGATTTCACTTCAAAACCTCTTGAATTACTTCATCTTGATTTATTTGGTCCATCTCAAATTCTATCAATAAATCATAGTAAATATGTCTTTATAATTGTAGATGATTATTCTAGATTTACATGGACAATATTCTTGAAACATAAAAGTGATACTTTTGAATGTTTTAAGATATTCTCAAAAAGAATTCAAAATCAATTTTCTCTAAAAAATTATAACTATTCGAAGTGAGCACGGTAGTGAATTTGAAAATGAAAAGTTTGAGGAATTCTGCAATAACAAGGGAATAACTCACAATTTTTCATTTACAAAAACTCCACAACAAAACGGAGTAGTAGAACGTAAAAGTAGGACGATTCAAAAGTGTGCGAGAACTATGCTTACAGATAGTAATTTACAAAAGAATTTTTGGGCAGAAGCAGTTGCTACCACCTGTTATATTTTGAATAGAATTTTAATTAGACCTCTAACTGATAAGACATCTAATGAACTTCTTTATTTAAAGAACCCAAGGTATCTTATTTCAGAATTTTTAGAAGTAAATGCTTTATTTTAAATACAAAAGATAATTTAGATAAATTTGATCCTAAATCCGACAAAGGTATCTTTATCGGATATTCTAATAGAAGTAAAGCGTACAGAGTGTTTAATTTAAAAACTAATTCCATTGAAGAAACAATGCATGTTTCATTTGATGAAAATTTCAAAATTTTTGAAGATACAAATGATGAAAAGGATTTAATCACTCAAAATCAAGAATCAGTTGAAACTAATAATGAAATTAATCATCCTAATAAAAGGACTAAACTTTTAAAAGATTATCCCATAGAAAATATACTGGGAGATATGTAATCTGTTGTTAAAACTAGAAATCAACTAAGTCAAATGAGTAATGTAGCTTTTATATCAACTATTGAACCCAAAAATTCAAAAGAAGCATCAACTGATGATTCATGGATTTTGGCTATGCAAGAAGAATTAAATCAATTTAATAGAAATGATGTTTAGGAACTTGTTCCTAGACCAGAAAATAAAACTATAATTGGAACTAAATTGGTTTATAAAAATAAAATGAATGAACAAGGAGAGGTAGTTAGAAATAAAGCTCGATTAATCGCTCAAGGTTATTGTCAAGAAGAAGGAATAGATTTTGATGAAACCTTTGCTTCCATAGCAAGACTAGAAGCCATTAGGATTCTACTTGCTTTCGCAAATCATAATAATTTCAAATTATTTTAAATGGATGTTAAAAGTGCCTTTTTAAATGGATTTGTAAAAGAAGAAGTATATGTTGAACAGCCACCACTTTTTGAAAATGATAAATTACCAAATCATTTTTACAAACTTAAGAAAGCGTTATATGGTCTAAAACAAGCTCCTAGAGCCTGATATGATAGACTAAGATCTTATTTATTGCAATCTAATTTTGTAATTGGTAAAGTAGATAATACTCTTTTTATTAAAAGAAATAAAAACGATACTCAACTAGTTCAAGTTTGCGTAGATGATATCATTTTTGGTTCAACTAATTTTGAAATGAATAAAGAATTTTCTGAAATAATGAAAAAGAATTTGAGATGAGTCATATGGGTGAATTAAATTTCTTTTTAGGATTACAAATAAAACAATTAGATAATGGTATTTTTATTAGTCAAGAAAAATATGCTAAAGACCTAATTAGTAAATTTGGTTTGACTACTGCGAGTGGAAAACCCACTCTCATGGCAACCAATGAGTACCTTAGTAAAGAAGATCACTCGAAAGATGTAGATCAAAAACTATATAGAGGAATGATTGGATCACTACTCTATATTACTGCCAGTAGACCTGATATCATGCATAGTGTTTGTCTCTGTGTCAGATATCAATCCCAACCTAAAGAGACCCACTTAAAAGCCGTAAAACGAATCATAAGGTTTGTTAAACACACATCTGATTATGGTTTATTCTACCCTAAAAATGATTCTTTTGACTTAATATCTTACTGTGAGCTGACTACGCTGGTTGTAAATCAGATCGAAAAAGTACAAGTGGGACTTGTCCCTTTTTGGTGGCATTGTAACGACCCATAAATTCTCAATAATATAATTTGTTGATTTAATACGATCTTGGTAATTAAAATTGGAAGAATAAAGAGTTTGTAATTTAATAGTGAAACAAACATTAAAATGAAATGTACAATGAAATTAAAACTAATTATGAAGTCTCAAATTAATTGAAATAATGTAAATTGTTGCACTTAGTTATACATTCGAATATAAGAAAACAAGTGTGAATGTTGAATCATTAATGATATAATATATGATCAATATAAATTGAAGTAAATCAGTGTTAATTAAGTAATTATAACATTTGATTTGTAAATAATAATGAATTCACTAATGTGATTTAAAGTAATAGTAACGGTTGTAAGTTACTATTTAATTGGTTTATTAATTTAGTTGTAAATGTTAGCTTTAGGTATAAAATTTGAACGTAAGAACATAAGGGTAAGTGTGGTGCAAACAAATGAATTAGTGTATAATCTATGATAATTGAGTGAATTTAACATTTTGTAAACAATTATGATAATTAGAGAAAATGATAAACTTGAATGTAATAAAGATAATGGTAACAACTATTATAAGTTGTCGATTTAGGCTATAAAATGAATTGGAAATCAATTGTATCAAATGTAAATAAATGTTCATTTATGATAATTAATGCAGTAACAGGAGGTGTGAATGTATAAATTAACTAGAAACGTAAGATTTATTTATAAAGTAATAAATTGGTAAAAAGAATGGAACTAAGGTAAATTTATTTAATTGGTTTCAAACCTTAATTAATGTGTACAATTGACAAAAGTACACATTTAAAAAAATAATAATAACATTTAAAAAGGTAACATTTATACAAATTTAAGATGTAAATAGGGGTGTATTAATGTAATGGAATATGTAACCAGGTTTATAAAGAAATAGTGGGCATAGTATAAAGATGGAAATTAAATCAAATCAAATCATGGGAATCAATTTTAATTGATTGGAATGTAATCTATAATAAATAAATTTAATGATAAGCAAATGAATTTAATTACTATATTAGTTGAAAACTAGGATGAAATGAGAATGCATATTTTATTCATAAGGTAATATAAAAGAATGAAACCTATCTGAATGAATTAATTGAGGTTTCAATCATAATAAATGTATACATTTGACAAATTTAATATAATAAGCAATTTCTGGAAACTTTGTATTTTTGGTAAACTGAAAGTCAAAGTTTGACCATAGTTGAAAATTTTAAATCTGAATTTTTAAATGCTAATCTTTTTCTTTGTAAATGTATTTTATTTTAATATTTATCTTGCTTTTCGTTTCATGAAATTCCGATTTATACTTTTAGATTTGGATAAATTACAGCGTTTTACACGCAATAAATTTATGTGTTTTCTTTATATATATATATAATATATATATATTTCTATATTTCATATTTTATTTCCCTATGTTTGTTTATTTAATTTTTATTTTTATTCTAATTGTATAAACTTATATTATATTTATTTGATTTATCTATTTTAATGGCAAGGAAACAAATTAATTAGGCGTATGTTTCTTTGCTTTAATTGGCATACATTACGTTTGTTTTATTTCCTACCTCTTTATTTGCCTATCTTTTATTTCCTACCTCCTTAATTAGTTTCTAGCCATGCCTACCTAAAACTTTAGCCATTCATACCCTATCAATTCACATGAAAAAGCAAGTAACTTAACCCATTTTGTTCCATTGTTTCTTTTTATTTAATAGAAAATAAATCCCTTCAAATCTCTAGCCATTTAAGCACTTAATTACTTGCCAATTCATTGCACTTGATTAGGCGTGAATAACTCCCCCAGTAAATTCTAATTCACATACAAAAACTCTTTACCACTTCTCATTTTCATTTGCATCTTCACGTGAGAAATTTTCTTGTAAGTAATGGCTTCGTTTTCTTTTGTTTTCCTATTTTTTCTCTCTTCTATTTTCTTTTATTTTCTTTGTCTTCCTTCAATCTAGGCTCAGCCTCCATCTTCTTATTTACTTCTATGGTGTGTATAAACTTTATTTATTTAGTGAAGGTTTCTTTTGTATACATCTATATTTATTGGATAAGTAACAAATCAATTAAGATACGTTTTAAATATAGGCATACGTTTCTTAATTTAATTATTTCCTTTATATATTTCCCACCTTTTTATCTTCTACCATATCTATCCATAAATGCATAGCCGTGATTTTCCCCTTTTCGATCACATACAAAGTTCTCAAACTAATCTTTTCATTTGTTTAAGAAAAATATATACAAGATTTTTTCCTACTTAAATTGTGCCTTTTTTAAATTTCCTTGCCTTTTTATTTTCCAACTATTCCTAAACTTTAGCCATTCAAATCTTTTTGTAAACGTAGACGCCTCTTATCATTCACAAGAAAAAAAAGGTTTCTCATTGTATCATTTGCGTGAGGAAGGAAAACGTATAGATCCATGGCTTCCTTCTCTCTTCTTTTTCCACTTTCTTTTTCTTTTTCTCTTTTTCATTTTGTTTTCTCCTTACATAGCTCGGCCTCCACCACCACAACATTACCTCCTCTTCACTATTAGACCATGGCCAAGCCCACTTGGTGGTTGAAAGCAAGGTTATGTTCTTTGATTCGTAAGTGCATAGTTTAATCCATCTTCTATTGTGTTGAGTCTTATTCTTATGATTTGTGTATTTGTTATATACAAGATATGGATCTTGACACTCCATCTACTCAAAAGTTTGGTCGTGCCTTGTCGTGCTTTGCGGAGTTTCAATTGTGTATTGTGAATTTGATTCTAGCTTTTAAAAGGTGAGTTTTTATCACTTTAGACATATGTACTTATATTATTGTGGAATAATTACAAGTGGATCTGTATAAATTGATATGTTGTTCATACATTCCTATGATATGTTATATGATGTTAAATGCTGTTTATATATTTGTTACATAATCTAATATGTATTTATATGATATATTGTTCATTTTATACTATATCTCACACTACAAGTTCCCTATCACCATGGGTTGAAATGATACATACCCGAACGGACATTAGAATAAGGAAAAATCATTATGGGCTAAAATGATAGGCTCAAATAATCTTTATTGCATTTATTTTACTTGGGATTGCGAGTTCGAAATGATAGAACCCCGATTTTTCTTTTTAAATTACGGATTGAAATGATACATATCCGTATCACTTGACCTAGGTTAGAAAATTTTATACAGCCCCATGGATAAAATTTTATAATAGTTTTCTAAAATTATTAAGTATTTTGAATTTATAAATATATGGAAATTTAAATAAAAAGTTGATTTAAAGATTTAGAATATAAAGAGATATTGATTTTCTATAAGTTAAAATTTTATAAGTTGATTTTGGTTTCTAATTGTAATGGAAAAAAATCTTTATTTGGTTTTAAATTTGTAATTTAAAGATTTGGAATTTAATAAACAACTTAATAATGAAAATTGATTTAATGTGGAATTCTAAATCTAACCTAGTAGTTGGAATGAATTTTATTCCATGAAGCGGGTATGTTTGTATAAATAGGTTTACAGTGATTTTCTATAAGTTAAGTTGTATAAGTTAATGTATAAAATATAATTTATATATATATATATATGACTTAACTTGATGATTGGAAACTGGTTTCCAAATGGAGATTTTAAGTTAAGAAAATAAGGTATTTTAAATTGAAGAAACACGTAAATTCTTAATTAATGAAAGAAACATGTAAAGTTTTAATTAATGAAAGAAACGTGTAAGTTTTAATTAATGCAAGAAACATGTAAAGTTTTAATTAATGAAAGAAAAATGTAAGTTTTTAATTAATGAAAGAAACATGTAAAGTTTTAATTAATGAAAGAAACGTGTAAGTTATTAATTAATGCAAGAAACATGTAAACTTTTAATTATTGAAAGAAACGTGTAAGTTTTTAATTAATGCAAGAAACATGTAAAGTTTTAATTAATGAAAGAAAAATGTAAGTTTTTAATTAATGAAAGAAACGTGTAAAGTCCTAATTAATGAGAGAAGATGTAAAGTTTTAATTAATGCAAGAAACATGTAAAGTTTTAAGTAGTATGGTATTGATTAAATTAATAAATGCTCTTTACTGTAATAGGAATGCAAATTAAAACATACATTTGATAACGTAAGTTTTAATTAGTGTAATATTGATTAAAATAATAAATGATCTTTATTATAATAAATGTAAGTTAAAACGTACATTTGACATGTAAGTTTTAATCAATGTAATGGTGTATTTTAAATTGACTAAAATGACAAATGTTACTTACCGTAATAATAAAATGTAAAGTTGATAATGTACATTTGATATGCAAGTTTTAATTTATGTAAATGGCATACTTTAAATGATTAAAATAATAAAGTTTTCTTTATTGTAATAAAAATGTAAGTTAATAAGGTACTTTTAACTTAACATAAGAAATTCGGCTTTAAATTGGATATTACAGTAACATAGTTTATTTAACTATAAGGCTATGATAAAATGACCATGTTAAATTTGTAAGCATATCAATACTTTGGTTTTATAAAATGTTAAAGTGGAAAGTATTACATTCCAAAAATGCTATGATTCCTTAAGGTAACATTTCCGAAATGCTATGATAATTTAAAGGAATATTTCAAGTTTAATAAATTAAAGGAAATATTCAATGATTTGGAAATTTGGGTTTTATTTAAACGATATATTATTGAATTAATTTTGAAATGGAAATGATACTATTGTGATATGGTTTTGAAATGAGTATGATATTTTGGTTTTGAAAGTATATACTAGTTTGAAAGAAATGATATGATTTGAAATGGATATGCTAGTTTGGTTTTGAAAGTACAAATTATTTTGCAATAAAAATCCATGGGTTATAATAACGTTTGGTTGTTAAAGAGACCGGGATTGGAAGTTTTCATACTCTCTGCTAACTCCGAAAACCACTTTAACAACCGTGTACGCGATGGAGATTCCAGAATGAAGTAGGATGGTGTCGGCGCTCCTTTGAGGTAAATACGTGGACCCAACTCCCGTGAGTTGGCATAAGTTGGCTAAAACAGGAGCGATCGACGGGTTAATTGAGGTAGCACCTTTGATCGGACACATCCCTTCGATATTCTACTCTGACTTTGGAATTATTCGGTGGCCGCTTTTGATTTCTTTCATTTGGGGGTGTGGCTCAAGGTGGGTGATAGCTGCGGCTACGCGTTACCACCGACCCGGAAGCGTAATTGGTATATCTACCCTGGCATTGCCTAGTTGTGTCGTGTCACCTACCCTAGCATGCCTTATACGATTTTGTTTTGTACCATACCTATGGAGTGCCCTCTGACGATGCCCGGTACGTGGGAGATTACGGTACTGTATAGACTATGGGAATATATTATGTGTTAAGGGCTATATGGGTAACCCCTTAACGCTATTTAAAAGTTAGTTTATTTTACTAATAGACACTATTATATTAGAGAAATATTACTACATAGTAAATAGTTTAACGGATCCTTAGAGGATGAGCAGTCCCAAACATCCTTTAAGTTACTTGTACCTTGTATTATAGCTCACTTGAGTTGGTTTACATTGTATAAGTATGTATGTCCTGAATCGATTGTTTTGTGTTTTCTTTACGCTCGGATCAGACTGAGTAATACAGCATTTGAGACTCACCTTCGAAGTTGGAAGCTTTGTTTGAAGATCCAGCTATCTATTTCATTTTCAATTATCCGATTGGTTCCAATGATGTATTATGATTCATACCTGGTTATCATGTTGAGACCTCCATTGTATCTTGTTTGACTCTGATGTATTTATATAGTAGCTTCATGAACTACTATTTCTTTACTTCCGCTACATTTATTACCCTGTTTCTGTGATCTGTGATTTATTCATTTACTATTTATGCTGTGTTTTGCCAAATTTATTTTAAAATTCGGTATTTTGAGCAATTCAAATCCGACATGTGCGGATGCGAATGGTTGAAAATATTGGATCGTCACATTTGGTATCAGAGCTTTGGCTCTAGGCAAAACTTAGCATATATGGTAAATTTATTTACAGAATCACTTTCATTCGAGTGTGAATCTCCTCCTTTTGACTCGATCCCTTTTGAATTTTGGAACGTTCCCTGCGGTTTTGAAATCCATTCTTGTCCCTCACTATTCATTTTCTGTTGATTTTGGAGTATCCCATACTCCACTTCGGATGATCTTTAATGAATTGGAGGTCTCGTCAACATTCCGATGATTTGTAAAGAGGTGAAACTCCTTTGCAATTAGCATTGATTAACCAGAGACTTATATATATCCTCGGTTTAGATGCTAGTACCTCTTGTTATTCCGAATTCTATTTCTTAAGATCGAATGTAGAATTACCTCAGAATTCCACATTGATCTAATTCTTGAAGTCGCGGTTGGACGCGATTTATATAAGCTTATCCATTTCCTTATTCGGTTAGTTAATCATCCTATTTTTTTGTTTCAACTTATCCTCAAATCAAAATTTTATTTGATTTGAATTAATCAAATTTGAATCTCTATCATTGCTTTGAAAATCTATTCCTGTATAGTGTATTTGTAAATCTATATTTAAATGTTTTATATATTGTGTTGTTTGAATTGTTGATGTTGATTTGGGTTTTAGATCGATTCGTCTGATCAACGCTATCGATAGGATCTCCAAAACACTTGAAAAGAGCAAACAAACACAATATTGTTTTCAAATTTAGTAAATAAATAAATTTTGTATGACTATATTGTACACGTATATAAGTGTAATTTATGAATTTTAGTAGTTAATTGAATTGGATGTTGAGAAATAATATTTGACCCTGTAGTTTGTAACCATTAGCTTTTGGTTCATATATATAGATAATTGAACTATAAAACATGGTTATAGATTAATTTGGAAATTTAAATGAATGTAAATCAAGAATTTGAGAATTTAATTTCCGATGATTTCAAAATTTGCGTTTAAAGTTTTAAAGTAGATATTATTTAAAGTATTTCGAATAGAAATTATTTCAAAGAATTTCTAAGTTATAAATCATCGCTCTTTTCTTTGCCGCTGGAAAATAATTTCAGTGATGACTGCAGCATCATTGACATTCATTTTTGAGTTTCAAAGCGAAGAGACCAATCTGTAGTTTTGGTACAGTCTTGCTTTGGAGAATTAAATTGGTTTGGATTTCTAAAATATGACTAGATTTATATTATATATATGGATATATGATTTAAATTTGATTTGATATATATTGTATATGTGCTTATTTACCTCTAAATGGTTTGAAGTTAATCGGAAATGTAATTCTTAAATTAACCTTAAAGAATGTTTTCAATTATAAAATGTACAAAAAAAATTTGAATACATATTTAAGTTGAAATAATTGAATTAGAAAATTTATTTGTATAATACTCAATTGCATTCCAATATAACTTACCTAAATCATTCAGAAGTTAACTATGTAATTGGATAATATCCAATATAAAAAGGATTTTTGTAAATAAAAATTTGAGTGGTAATAATAAATGTTATACACTTAAATTTTAGTTATAAAAAGATTAATAGAGGTAAATAAAATGAAAGGTTAATTGAATAACTTACAATATAAAATGGTGTTAAAGGAATTTTTGAATAAAATGGTACATTTTATTCAAATTAATTAATTTTGTAAATTTATGTGTTTACAAAGTTAGTATTTTATTTCCTGCCACTTTATTTGCCTATCTTTTATTTCCTACCTCCTTAATTAGTTTCTAGCCGTGCCTACCTAAAACTTTAGCCATTCATACCCTATCAATTCACATGAAAAAGCAAGTAACTTACCCCATTTTGTTCCATTGTTTCTTTTTATTTAATATGAAATAAATCCCTTCAAATCTCTAGCCATTTAAGAACTTGATTAATTGCCAATTCGTTCCACTTGATTAGGCGTGAATAACTCCCCTAGTAAATTCTAATTCACGTACAAAAACTCATTACCACATCTCATTTTCATTTGCATCTTCAAGTGAGAAATTTTCTTATAAGTAATGGCTTCGTTTTCTTTTGTTTTTCTATTTTTTTTCTCTTATATTTTCTTTTATTTTCTTTGTGTTCCTTCAAGCTAGGCTCAGCCTCCATCTTCTTATTTACTTCTATGGTGTGTATAAACTTTATTTATTTAGTGAAGGTTTCTTTTGTGTATATACATCTATATTTATTGGATAAGTAACAAATCAATTAAGATACGTTTTAAATATAGGCATACGTTTCTTAATTTATTTATTGCCTTTATATATTTCCCACCTTTTTATCTTCTACCATATATATTCATAAATGCATAGCCATGATTTTTCCCTTTTCAATCACGTACAAAGTTCTCAAACTAATCTTTTCATTTGTTTAAGAAAAATATATACAAGATTTTTTCCTACTTAAATTGTGCCTTTTTAAATTTCCTTGCCTTTTTATTTTCTAACTATTCCTAAACTTTATCCATTCAAATCTTTTTGTAAACCTAGCCGCCTCTTATCATTCACATGAAAAAAAGGGTTTCTCATTGTATCATTTGCGTAAGGAAGGAAAAAGTCTAGATCCATGGCTTCCTTCTCTCTTCTTTTTCCACTTTCTTTTTCTCTTTTTCCTTTTGTTTTCTCCTTACATAGCTCAGCCTCCACCACCACAACATTACCTCCTCCTCACTATTAGACCATGGCCAAGCCCACTTGGTGGTTGAAAGCAAGGTTATGTTCTTTGATTCGTAAGTGCATAGTTTAATCCATCTTCTGTTGTGTTGAGTCTTATTCTTATGATTTGTGTATTTGTTATATACAAGATATGGATCTTGACTATAACAACCCACATATTTTACGATTGAATATTTAAATATTTTATTTTAATATTTTATCGTTAGTCGGATTTTAGTCTGAAAAGTTACTTTTTGCATATGGTCGAATTAGGACTCGGGACCACTTCCATTGGGTCTAAAACACCGTTTGCGATCATTTTGAGTATAAACTTTGATATGTTGGGAGTTAGTGGAATTTTGCCACCTTTTCACTTTGGGCTTTGGATTTGGTTTAGCCCATTAGCCTAAACTATTAACTCTAGCTCAACCCTCCTCTTCCCTTCATAACTTCACTTTCATTTCCTAACACTCAAGCTTCATCAAAAATGGAGGGAGGAATGGGAAATTAAAACTCCAAGCCCTAGTTCATTTGCAAATCCAACATCTAACTCCAAATTCAAAGTGAAGCCATTGATTCAAGCTTCTTGTGTAGAGATTCAAGTGTGGTTGATTCTTCCTTTGCTCTCAAGCTTCTTCTTCATTGATCTTGTGTAAAGGTGAGATTTTTATCTCACATCTTTGTCTATAACTATCTGTGATTGTTGGGTCCTAACACTTACTCATATGCATTTGCTTTTAGTTTGGATTGAATTGGTGAAAATCCCAATTTTTAATGTTTTGGTTTCAAATCTTTAAAAATCCAATCTTTGATGTTTGAACACGTTTTTGGTGATGCATCGAGGAGCCAATACGACCGGTAGTCGATAGGTGTAATCTCTAGCATTCGTGCTCGATCGGTTGCAAATTGAGAGAGTTTTTGGCATTTTTGTTGCTTAGGTCGTTCGTCCTGCACATATGATTCTCGGCCTGCAATTTAGGTCGTTCTGTGCCTTAGGTCGCAACCCATAGGTCGTTCGTCTCGTGTTAGGCCGTTCCATGACTTAGGTAGCGCCATGCTAGGTCGTCCCCACTTAAGTCACTCAGCCTTCTTTACCCCTTAGGTCGTTAGGTCGCACGCCCATTAATTCGCAAGGCCTTCTGTCCCTAGGTCGCTCTGCCATATGTTAAATCATATTTGTTAGGTCGCTCGGCTAGGTCGCGTCACTTAGGTCGCTCCATTGGTCTCCTTAAGTCGCTCGGCTTGTCCCTGTGTGTTAGGTCGCGCTTTACCTTAAGTCGCTCGACCTATTCTCTACCCTTTGGGTCGCGCCATGCCATAAGTCGCAACCTCTTAGGTCGCAACCCCATAGGCCGCTTGCCTTACAGGTCGCTCGGCCTGCCTGCACTGTTAGGTCGCACATGCTTTGGGTCACGTCATTCCTTAGGTCGGTTGCAGTTAGGTCGCCCCACCCTTTAAGTCGCACCTGCTTTAAGCCACATGTTATTTCTTAAGTCATTGATCTCTTAGGTCGTATGTCGTGTAGTCGCATGCATTGAGCCGCTTTTTTCTTGTGTTGACTTATGTTAAGTCGTAAGTCGTGGCTGTTAAGTCGCAAGGGTATTTCCACTTTGATGAATTTGGAATCGAATTCTTTGGATTTTATTCACGTCTTCGAATGTGAATAATTGTGATTTATTGTTTCTACAATCATTTTTGCGATTTGACACTTTATCTCACTCGTACGAGGAATCTAATTAAATGGCTTAGTAAAACAAGTGGTATGAAACGCTTGTGTTTACTTCGCCGGTTAATTCTTGGACTTGTTCGATTGAATCTCTTATGACAATTTTCGAGTGGAGATCTACAATTTGTTCGTAAATATTTAAGTTAAGCTAGTGGTTATGGGACTTGAAGCTAAGCTTATATATTTACTAGCTTGCTGTAATTGACACTTCTTGATGATCGTTGATGATCATTTTTGTGATTTAGACTAGCAAATGTGCGATGTCTCTTTATCTACGAGGGAGACTAAACCCCATTTCTGTGGAGCTTCGGCTCAATTTGGTGGGGTAGCGACCCATGGTCTTCGGGCCGTTTTGTGGAGCTTCGGCTCAAAATTAATGGTTAGCAGCCATGGAATAGCGTTCCATTTTGTGATAAACGTGTTGGTGAGTTATCATGCTTCCGTTTTTTGATAGGCCTCCCCCTGATTTTTGGCTAACTACTGCTTGACCGAGATGTTACATGTGCTTCTGCTTGACTTCACATCTGGGATTATCACCCTGATTTTTGGCTAACTACTTAGATTAGTAGTTTTTGTTGTATACAGTTGAGATATAAACTCATTGATGTATCCATATTCTTTTGTCTAGCACTTGTAGCTATTCTTTTGTGGCATTGTGGATCTTGTTTGACCACTACTCTGATGAACACTTTTATGTTTATATATTCATATCTATTTCCGCCTTTGTGATATGGATGTCTGTGACTGATTTGTGTTATGTTTATTTCTATACTTGTTTTCGAAGAATATATATATAGCCACTGGGTAGTAGCTTTGAGTTTGTATCGATATGTCGGATTTCCTCCTGAAACTAGATGCATGTTGTACTATCTGACATATCGGTGCTCGCACAAAGCAATTACACAGACGGTCGCTCCTTAACAGCCTTATTCTCCGCGCTAGTTGATGACATTACATCGTAGTGTCCTTGGCTAGAGTGGGTATAGAGGTGGGGAGTCATATTGACTCTCCATCTACTCAAAAGTTTGGTCGTGCCTTGTCGTGCTTTGCGGAGTTTCAATTGTGTATTGTGAATTTGATTCTAGCTTTTAAAAGGTGAGTTTTTATCACTCAAGACATATGTACTTATATTATTGTGGAATAATGACAAGTGGATCTGTATAAATTGATATGTCATTCGTACATGCCTATGATATGTTATATGATGTTAAATGTTGTTTATATATTTGTTACATCATCTAATATGTATTTATATGATATACTGTTCATTTTATATACTGTATCTCACACTGCAAGTTCCCTATCACTGTAGGTTGAAATGATACATACCCGAACGGACATTAGAATAAGGAAAAATCATTATGGCTGAAATGATAGGCTCAAATGATCTTTATTGCATTTATTTTACTTGGGATTGCGGGTTTGAAATGATAGAACCCGGATTTTTCTTTTTAAATTACGGATTGAAATGATACATATCCGTATCACTTGACCTAGGTTAGAAAATTTTAAATTGGCCCATGGATAAAATTTTATAATAGTTTTCTAAAATTATTAAGTATATTTAATTTATAAATATATGGAAATTTAAATAAAAAGTTGATTTAAAGATTTAGAATATAAAGAGATATTGGTTTCTATAAGTTAAAATTTTATAAGTTGATTTTGGTTTTTAATTGTAATGGAAAAAAAAATCTTTATTTGGTTTTAAATTTGTTATTTAAAGATTTGTAATATAATAAACAACTTAATAATGAAAATTGATTTAATGTGGAATTCTAAATCTGGCCTAGTAGTTGGAATGAATTTTATTCCATGAAGCGGATATGTTTGTATAAATAGGTGTGCAGTGATTTTCTATAAGTTAAGTTGTATAAGTTAATGTATAAAATACAATTTATACATATGACTTAACTTGATGATTGGAAACTGGTTTCCAAATGGAGATTTTAAGTTAAGAAAATAAGGTATTTTAAATTGAAGCAACACGTAAGTTTTTAATTAATGAAAGAAACATGTAAAGTTTTAATTAATGAAAGAAACGTGTAAGTTTTAATTAATGCAAGAAACATGTAAAGTTTTAATTAATGAAAGAAAAGTGTAAGTTTTTAATTAATGAAAAAAACATGTAAAGTTTTAATCAACGAAAGAAAAGTGCAAGTTTTTAATTAATGCAAGAAACATGTAAAGTTTTAATTAATGAAAGAAACGTGTAAGTTTTTAATTAATGCAAGAAACATGTAAAGTTTTAATTAATGAAAGAAAAGTGTAAGTTTTTAATTAATGAAAGAAATGTGTAAAGTCCTAATTAATGAGAGAACATGTAAAGTTTTAATTAATGCAAGAAACATGTAAAGTTTTAATTAGTATGGTATTGATTAAATTAATAAATGCTCTTTACTGTAATAGGAATGTAAATTAAAACGTACATTTGATAATATAAGTTTTAATTAGTGTAATATTGATTAAAATGATAAATGCTATTTATTATAATAAATGTAAGTTAAAACGTACATTTGACATGTAAGTTTTAATCAATGTAATGGTGTATTTTAAATTGATTAAAATGACAAATGTTACTTACCGTAATAATAAAATGTAAAGTTGGTAATGTACATTTGATATGCAAGTTTTAATTTATGTAAGTGGCATACTTTAATGATTAAAATAATAAAGTTTTCTTTGTTGTAATAAAAGTGTAAGTTAAAAAGGTACTTTTAACTTAACATAAGAATTTCAACTTTAAATTGGATATTACAGTAACATATTATTTAACTATAAGGCTATGATATGTTAAATTTGTAAGCATATCAATATTTTGGTTTTATAAAATGTTAAAGTGGAAAGTATTACATTCCAAAATTGCTATGATTCCTTAAGGTAACATTTCCAAAATGCTATGATAATTTAAAGGAATATTTCAAGTTTAATAAATTAAAGGAAATATTCAATGATTTGGAAATTTGGGTATTATTTAAACGATATATTGTTGAATTAGTTTTGAAATGGAAATGATACTATTGTGATATGGTTTTGAAATGAGTATGATATTTTGGTTTTGAAAGTATATACTAGTTTGAAAGAAATGATATGATTTGAAATGGATATGCTAGTTTGGTTTTGAAAGTACAAATTATTTTGAAATAAATCCATGGGTTATAATAACGTTTGGTTGTTAAAGAGACCGGGATTGGAAGTTGTCATACTCTCTGCCAACTCCGAAAACCACTTTAACAACCATGTACGCGGTGGAGATTCCAGATTGAAGTAGGATGGCGGCGGCGTTCCTTTGAGGTAAATACGTGGACCCAACTCCCGTTAGTTGGCATAAGGTGGCTAAAACAGGAGCAATCGACGGGTTAATTGAGGCAGCACCTTTGATCGGACACATCCCTTCGATATTCTACTCTAACTTTGGATTTATTCGGTGGCCACTTTTGATTTCTTTGATTTGGGGGTGTGGCTCGAGGTGGGCGGTAGCTGCGGCTACGCGTTACCACCGACCCGGAAGCGTAATTGGTATATCTAACCTGGCATTGCCTAGTTGTGTCGTGTCACCTACCCTAGCGTGCCTTATACGATTTTGTTTTGTACCATACCTATGGAGTGCCCTCTGACGACGCTCAGTATGGGGGAGATTACGGTACTGTATAGACTATGAGAATATATTATGTGTTAAGGGCTATATGGGTAACCCCTTAACGCTATTTAAAAGTAAGTTTATTTTACTAATAGACACTATTATAATAGCGAAATATTACTACATAGTAAATAGTTTAACTGATCCTTAGAGGATGGGCGGTCCCAAGCATCCTTTAAGTTACTTGTACCTTATATTACAGTTCACTTGAGTTGGTTTATATTGTATAAGTATGTATGTCCTGGCTCGAGTGTTTTGTGTTTTCTTTAAGCTTGGGTCAGACTGAGTGATACAGCATTTGAGACTCACCTTCGAAGTTGGAAGCTTTGCTTGAAGATCCAGCTGTCTATTTCATTTTCAGTTATCCGGTTGGTTCCAGTGATGTATTATGATTCATACCCGGTTATCATGTTGAGACCTCCGTTGTATCTTGTTTGACTTTGATGTATTTATATAGTAGCTTCATGAACTACTATTTCTTTACTTCCGTTGCATTTATTACTCTGTGTCGGTGATATGTGATTTATTTATTTACTGTTTGTGCTGTGTTTTGCAAAATTTATTTTACAATTTGGGGTTTTGAGCAATTCAAGTCCGACATGTGCGGATGCGAATGGTTGAAAATATTGGGTCGTCACAGGCATTCTCTGATTTCTTGGCTTAGTAAAAAGCAAAACACAGTTTCTTTATCAACAACTGAAGCAGAGTATATTTATGCTGCTTTGGCTTGTTCTCAAGTAATATATATGCAACAAACCTTAAAAGATTTTGGTTTATATTTTTCAAAATCACCAATTTATTATGACAATACACGTGCTATAAATTTATCCTAAAATACTACTCAACATGCTCGAACTAAACATATTGATATCAGACATCATTTTCTCAGAGATAACATAAGCAAGAAAGTAGTTACTCTCGAGTATATCAATTCTGATAATCAAATTGCTGATATCTTAACAAAACCCATAAATGAATCAATATTTACTAAATTGAGAAGAGAATTAGGTATTCGTTCTATAACTAAAATATAAAATATGAATAAGAATTATAATTAATAATTAATATTAAAATAATTCAAAGAGTTAAAATAAAAAGGACCATGTCGACATCCCCCATATACCCATGTCGACATGCAACGTTTTTAAGTTTTGAAATTTTCCCACCAAAATTCAAAAATTTAGTTATATTTTCTTCTCTATTTCAAATTTTTGTTCATTCTCTCTGTTTTCTCTTTAATCTATCTTCTGAAATAAATAAAATAATGGCCTCCTCTTCCAAATCAAACATAAAATCAACCTTTTCATTCCCCTCTCCTACGTCGGGTCCATTTCAACGTATTACTCTCGCTCGTGTGATTAAAATGAAGGAATCTATGAAGGATGTATTTCAGATGATAACTGAAATTCAAGTGACTCAACTTCGTATAGCAAAGGAACAGGAAAGGCAACACAAGATTCTTAGGAATATGCAAAAATTCCTAAAGGATAACCAGGCCAACCCTATCTTGATTGATGAAGACTCTTCACTCAATCAAGAACAAGAGGCCAGCGAGGAAGAAGAAGAAGAAGAAGAACCCATGGAAGAAGCGCACGAGGAGGATGATGACCAAGTCGTGTGTGTTGGAGAAGTGTGTTTTGACAAGAATGGGAATCTTGTCGAACAACGTGGAAACTTCTGTTTTCACTATCCAAACTATTCGATTCATAGATCTCCTATGTTTTATAATGCATTCTTTTCTTTCTTCTCCATTGTTGTTTGTGTTTCTTTGTGTTTTCTAAACGCTCATGTATATACAACTTCATACGTAATAAATAACTCGTGTTCTTATATGTGTTTTAATTATAAATACTATTGTGAATTCTTACTTAGGATAGTAGATAGTTTAGGACTATGTTTTAGTATTAGATTTAAGTGATGATTACTTATGATAACACTATCATTATAATCACATGTCATAGAGTATTAGTTATATAGTTTGGAGTTATATAGTTTAAAGTTATATAGTTTACATTTAGTTTTTTTTTGTTGATGACAAAGGGGGAGAAATATAAAATAGGGTAGTTAGGCATAGATTAAGGGGGATTAATTAGTTTTAGGGGGAGTTATTAGGATAGAAGTAAAATTTTATAAACAAAGGTTGTCATCATCAAAACGGGGGAGATTGTTAGTCCGTGAAATGATGGTTTTGATGACAACAACCTTAAAATAGTTTATAAAATATAAATACTAACATTATAAGTTTAGATAAATATGTATATGCAGGATTTAACCATGCAGGTACTAAGAAAGAAGACTGTACAGTATAGAGATTCAAGATATCAAGATAGAAGACTCATGAGTATTAAGATAAGAAGAGTTCAAGATTTCAAAGTTAAGTATTTTTTATTATTAGAAATTTTGTTAAAACTCATAGAAATGCACTGGCATCTTAAAATCCAATTTATTCGTGGAATGAAATCCATTACGAGCCTGTTAAAGGGATGGTACCCTAAGTAGGATGGAACCTACGAAAAATCTGGTGGAACATTGTTTTGTATCCGCTAACTTTTTATTAAAAATGATTTTTCAAAATTATATCCTGTTTTCAAAATGTTTTCAAAACTTTCCTTTTAAAAGATTCAAAACCCTCTATCCTAATTTTAAATAATTTTAGCCTCAGAATTATCTTTAATTTCAGAGTCAAATTACTCCTGATTTTAAACTATCTTTTAATATAATATATTTAACTTTTAAATATTCATACTTAGATTTAAAATATAAAATTAGAGTTAAATTATATATATATTATTCTCTATATTTACTTATGAATTTTAACTATATTCAAGTATATTTATAAAGTTTAAATTAGTTTTAAATATAAGATAAAGGTTATTTTCAAAGAAAATCTAAACATTAAAAAATGCTTTGGGATGTCGACATGCCTATATACCCCATGTAGACATGGTGTCCGTTGAAGTTCAAAATTTAAATTTCAAAAGAAGTGTCTATTCACCATAAATCTTCACGAATGGACATGGCTGTTGTTCTTCTATAAATAGGGGTTAGTTTCAACGAATTTAACATCAGATTTTCTGGTTTTTCACTCCTCTTCTTCTTTCACTTTTCTTAATACATATTCTTATCATTACTCTGCCGAAATCAACATTGAATCGAACTCGATTACTTCTAGTTTGATTCTCTATCACTATCTCTACAAGGTTCTCAGTGCTATTGTAACAACCCGCATATTTAACGATTGTATATTTAAATGTTTTATTTAAATAAAGCGCCGTTAGTCGGATTTAGGTCCGAAATGTTACTTTTTGCAAACTGTCGATTTGGAACTCAAAACCACTTCCATTGAGTTCGAAATAACATTTGCGATCTTTTCGAGTATAAGCTTTGGTATACTTGGAGTAAGTAGAATTTTGCTACTTTTTCTATTTGGGTTTTGGGCTTGGGTTCAGCCTATTAGCTTAACTTAATACCCAACTCAGTCCCCTCTCTTCTCCGTTCACTCATTTTCATTTCTTAAACTATAGCTCAACCGAAAATGGGGGAAAAGAAGAAGAATTAGAAACTCCAAGCCCTAGTTTCTTCTTGCAAACTCAAATTCTTGCTCCGTAATCCAAGAGAAGCTATTGGTAAGCCCTCTCTTCATCTTTTCCAACTCTTTCTTCCTTCAATTTGAGAGAGTTTCCTAAATCTAACTTAGGAAATACTTGTTTTGGTCTTGATTGAAGCTTGTAGCGTTGAAGTGGAGAGTGATTGGTCTTTTCTTTGCATTTGAGCTTCTCATCCCTTGTTTTGAGTTAAAAGGTGAGATTTTTATCTTACAT
Source organism: Allium cepa (assembly GCA_030765085.1). NCBI lineage: Eukaryota > Viridiplantae > Streptophyta > Magnoliopsida > Asparagales > Amaryllidaceae > Allium > Allium cepa. The sequence continues at coordinate 290,824,079 of CM060934.1, forward strand.
CTATGTTTATAACTATGTTGGATTGTTAGGAATGAGTTTCTAATATATTTGCATGTTCGTTTGCTTTCGATTTGGATTGATTTGGTGAAATTGCCAATTTATGATTTTTGAAGCCAAATCTATGAAATCCTTATATGGTTGATGGTTATGTTGTTCGGAGTGTATCGGTGAGTCGTTAAGATTGGGTAGTCGTTTGACGTAAGCCCCCGTAATCATCGCTCATCCGATCGCATTCGATATGTTTTGGCCATCTATGGCCTAGGCTGAGGAAATGCCTGAACATCAGGTTTCAGACGTCTGAAATCTTATTTCCAGACGTCTGTATATTATACTGGGAATTTTCTTTCCCCATTATTCAGACGTCTCAATTAAAGACCACAGACGTCTGAATTGGTTCGATTGCAACCAGAAAGGAAATAGGCTTAAAATGCCAATTTCAAACGTCTGAATTATATGGGCCAGACGTCTGAATGGGATTCTAGAAAACTTTTAATTTTTCAGATTCATACATCTGAACCATATACTTCAGACGTCTGAATCTGTAGTCTTTTGCCCAATTTGCTTTTTGGATTGACATTCCAATTTTTATCGGCTTTGGTTGTTCCGATTGTTGTTATCATTCATTTTTGACATTGATGACTTCTTTTAGATTTCGTGCACGGAATTTTATAAATCATTTAAAGTGATTTTTCTTCAAATTATATTTTGCAGCTATTATTTAGCATTAATTTAAATATTAAATTAATTACTCCATAATAGGAGAATTTCAAAGGCTATTTCTGAAGGGTTTTCAAACAAAATCCGCCTTCTCCAACTATTTTCTAAGTAAAATATACACCCTTCAGCACTTCGAGCAGAGTGGAAAGGAGACTAAGTGGTTAAGTAAAACATGGACCATGAATCCGTGCGTTTATCTTTCCGATTAATCCCTGACCTATTCGATTGAACATTTTGACCTTTGGTCTGGTTTACTGATGAGATGAGGTAAACTTTATACTGCTTTGAGTGTGAAATTAACTAATGGACAGTAAACCGTTTAGTGCAAACGGGTGGTTATGGGACTCACGTTGACACTTTTTGGATTCCTTTTCGAGAGTTTGACACATTCTGCCAATTAGTGGTGTCCAGTACTAGGCCTCCGGACCTTCACCATTACGCTTTTTTGCCTTTGGGATAGTGTTTTCGAACTGTCTCCTTTAGGTTTGTTTCCTTCGGGTATGTTGCCTTCGGGTTTGTACCTTTGGGTTTGTGCCTTCGGGTTTGTTGCCCTATTGTATTGCTTTTGGAGTCGGTCATTCGTCACCGCTCGAGTGATATTGGGTTTGGAGCCTTCGGGCTCATGGATCCTTGTTTATACAGTACTAAGAACGTGCAATTTTCTATTGTTTCATTGATATGTATATTCCCTAGGCATCGCCCTTCGGTGTTGGTCTTTTTAAGCCACACGTTGTATAAATGTTACCTTGTGGAACTTGTGTTACCTTCATTGGTAATTGTTATTTGCCTTTTTGGCTTGTTTTGGGATATTCATATCCATTGTTTATTGTGTTGCCGATGATATGAGGATTGTCTTGCTATGATTCATCTTTTGTTAGATGATTGTGTTATCTCTTTTAGAGATATTTGTTATACTTTATGACCTTGCAGGTTTATTGTTGTTCAGTTTACCTAACTGATTTGTTTAGCTAGACTGGCCCGGGTATTCTATACTCGGGTCAGACCGAGATGTTTCAGGTTAGGTACTTTTGGACTTAGCCTCTTTTGCTTCAGCATGGACTATTCAACTAGCTCCTTTTTGTTATAGCATTTGTGTAGTCCTTTTCAGTTGTAACTCTGATATGTATTCTTTTGGATTCGCCTGTATATTGTGGTTTGCTATACCACTTGACATGTATCAGTTTGTATACTATGTTGTGTATCCGTATATGTGTATATGATGATCTACTGTTCTGTTGTGTATATTACATTGGAGTTGTTATATTATGTTCTGATAGATCCTCTAGCCACCTATGGTTTTGTTTTAAGTATTCATTGGATATGTCATTCTGCTTGGTATGACAATTGTCGATGTATTCAATAGATAGTTAAAGCAAGGCTATAGATGGTCGCTCCTAACCAGCTCTATTCTCCGCATTAGCAGACGGTATTACCTAGTAATACTCTTTGTTAATGTGGGTCTCGGAGTAGGGCGTCATAGCTTGGTATCAGAGCTGAGTTCAGAATAAAATATGATAAACACAGAATAGAAGCACATATTACGGTACATTGAAGTGTATGAGTGTTACAAATCTTTGAATCATCTTGCCTCTATTCCTTCTGTGCCTTTGGTGGTAGATAGAATGTGGGAATACGTCTAGGAATGCATTTAAATTCCGTAGTACCCTATATTGAATTATCCACCTGGTGAATAATCTTGTTCTTATCTTAACTTTCAGCTTATGGCTGGAAGAGGCAGGGGACGACGTTCGGGTGCTGGACAATCCAGTGGCTCACATCCGGATGGCGTTTATATGTCTGCCGATCAGTTTTTGGAGTTGTTTAGGAGCACTCAGCCTCCAGCTCCTACTCGAGTATCTCCATCTCGCAAGTCTGCCTTTGCACGCTTGTGCAGTGATTTTTCTCATCTTGGAGGAAAGCCGTTTAAAGGGTCCGAGTCTGTTCTTGACGTCCAAGCTTGGATTCGCACGTGCGAGCGTATCTTCTCTCGCATGGATCTTTCTGATCATGGTAGAGTTCTTGTAAATTCTATCTTATTGCAAGAGAGTGCCCTTGATTGGTACGAGCTTCTTATTGCCGAGATTAATGAGTCTACTCTTTCTTGGACTCGGTTTCAGGAGCGATTTGAACTCAAGTTCGTTCCTGAATCTGAAAAAGTTTTATTGACCTGTCGCTTCCTTGAGTTGAAGCAAGAGAAATCTTCTGTCTCTGAGTACGTTGCATCATTCGAGGCTTTATCTAAGTATGGTCTTGAATTCATTAGCACCTCTTATAAGAAGAATCTGAAGTTTGACTCTGGTCTTAAGAAATATCTTAAGTAGTCTTTATTGCTCCAGCTTAGGCTTTCTTTTGAGGAGTTGGTAGATTCTACACTTCATCTCGAAGCTATCGAGAAAGAGTGTGATAGTGGTGATGATGTTGAGGTTCCCAGGAACCCCAACAAGAAGCAGTTTCCATTTCAGAAATCCAGGTCTTTTCCTTCCAAGAAGAAGAAGACTGGTGGTTCTAGCTCTCAGTCTCAGTCGGTTGGAACACCTTCCATTCGGAAGTGTTTCAATTATGGTTCTCCTGATCATATGATTCGAGCTTGTCCTAAGCCTCTCTTTTGCTGCTATTGCAAGAAGGAAGGTCATCATGTTTCCACTTTCCCTACTGTTCCTGCTGGTGCCAAGTCTAGCAAGCTTTATGCTGCTAAGGCTTTTGAAGGTTCTTCTCGACCCAAAGATATATCTCCATCTATTTTGGAAAGTTCTATATTATTTCATGACCATAGCATTCGAGTTCTTTTCGATACGGGAGCTTCACATTCTTTCGTATCGAAGAAGCTCGTCGATGATTTATCTTTGGATGTTTCTTGTATGGTTACTTCATTGAGGATTGCAAATCCTATTGGAGGATCCGCGACCCTTAGCTTGCTTTGTGATGATGTTGAGATTGTTTTATGTGGCTTTTCTTTTCGTGCAAATCTGCACGTTATTTCTTATCTGGGATTTGATATGATTTTGGGTATGGACTGGCTAGTGAGATACGATGCCAGGATTATTTGTTCTGAGAGGATTATATATCTTCGACATCCAGATTTGTTTACTCGGCTATCACTTGTTCTTCGAGATGTGGATAATTCCGAAATGGCTTTATATTCTCTTGACTCGCGAGATGATGATGATATATCTCGTATTCCTATTGCTTGTGACTTTCCTGATGTTTTTGAGCCTGTTTTGGGTTTTCCACCCAAGCGGGCAATTGATTTCCACATTGATCTCATTCCAGGCACGTAGCCCGTTAGTCGTCTTCCCACGAGGATGTCTACAAAGGAAAATGAGGAACTCAAGAAGCAGCTTTTAGAGCTTGAGTCCAAGAAGTTGATTTAGTCCAGTTTTTCTCCGTGGGGATCCACGGTCATCTTCGTGAAGAAGTCCAATGGAACTCTTAGGCTTTGCATTGACTATCGCAAGCTTAACGATTTAACCATCAGGAATAGGTACCCATTGCCTTGGATCGATGATATGTTCGATCTATTGTGTGGTGCTAAGGTCTTTTCTTAGCTCGACCTTGCCACAGGTTTTCATCAGTTACGAGTCGCGGAGGATGGCATACCTCTTACAGCTTTCTGTACTCGTTATGGTTCTTTTGAGTGGCTCATCATGCCATTCGTTTTGACGAATTCTCCTGCTTTCTTTGTTGATCTAATGAATCGAGTATTCCAGGAATATCTCGATAAGTTCGTCCTTGTGTTCATCGATGACATCCTTGTTTATTCTAAATCCGAAGTCGAACATGCTAATCACTTGAGAATTGTCTTGAGTACTCTCCGTCACCATCAGCTTAGAGCCAAATTCTCCAACTTCAATTTTTGGGAGAATAAGGTTAAGTTCTTAGGTCATGTTGTATCTTCCGAGGGCATTTCAGTCGATCCCTCAAAGATCGAAGCCATCCAGAATTGGAAGAGGCCTGAGAATGTGCATGAGATTTGTAGTTTCCTTGGATTGGCGGGGTATTACCGTCGGTTCATTAAGGATTTTTCTCGTATTGTGCTTCCTCTCACCAGCCTTACTTGGAAAGGCATTCGTTATATTTGGTCCGACAAGTGTGAAGCTTCCTTTCTGACATTAAAGGAAATTATCACTAATGCTCCTATTCTTGTGATTCCTGAGTGGAATCATGATCATGTTGTTTACACCGATGCTTGTGGTAGCGGCCTCGGTGCTGTTCTTATGCGAAAGGATCGGGTAGTTGCTTATGCTTCTAGGAAACTGCGTCCGAATGAAGTTTGCTATGCCACTCATAATCTTGAGTTAGCCGCCATTGTCTTCGCCTTAAAAATTTGGCGACACTATTTATTAGGCGAGCGCTTCATTCTCTATACCGATTATAAATCCTTGAAGTATTTGTTCACTCAGAAGGAACTCAATATGAGACAATAGCGTTGGCTCGAGTTTCTTGCTTTCTATGACTTTGATATTCTGTATACCCCTGATAAGGGTAATCGTGTTGCTGATGCGCTTAGTCGCAAACATTCGGCTGTTGTTTCTGTGATGCTTGCCGAATGGAATATTCTTGAGACTCTATCTTTTTGTGAAATTCGTGATCTAGGTTCATCTTCTGATTCACCTATTCTATTATTTAGTTTGGGAGCTCGACCCATTTTACTGGATCGTATTGCCGATGCTCAGCGGCGTGATCCAGAGTTGTTGCATCTTATTCAGCTTTGTGAGTCTAGATTCTGTGATGAGGTGTTGCGGAATTTCAGCATTGATTCTCATGGGTGTCTTCGCAAGAAGAACCGTCTTTTTGTACCCTCTGATTTTGCACTTAGGCATGACATTCTTGATGACTACCACCGGTCTAAGTATACTATTCGTTCTGGTAGTAATAAGATGTATGCCGATATGCGTCACCTTTATTATTGGGAAGGCATGAAGCATGATGTGGCGAGTTATGTGAGTAATTGCATAACTCGTCAGCGTATTAAGGCTGAACATCGGAGCCCTTCGGGTCTTCTTTAACCTCTTGAGATTTCATTGTGGAAATGGGATCAAATTTCTATGGATTTCATTGACGGCCTACCTCGTTCGAGATTGGGACATTCTAGCATCTGGGTTATTGTTGATCGCCTCACCAAGTCTTCTCATTTTATTCCTATTAAGTCTAATCGGACTGCTTCACATTTAGCTATGTTGTATGTCAAGGAAATCGTGAGACTTCACGGTGTTCCTAGTTCTATTGTGAGTGACTGTGATCCTTCATTCATGAGTCATTTTTGGTAGAGTTTTCAACAAGCTTTGGGAACAAAGCTTAATTTTAGAACAACTTATCATCTGCAGTCTAATGGACAGACTGAACGGGTGAATCATATCTTGGAAGATCTCCTCCGTATTTGTATACTTGATTTTGGTGGTAGTTGGGAGGATCACCTACCTCTTGTAGAGTTCTCCTACAATAATAGTTTTCAGTCTAGTATCGGTATGGCTCCTTTCGAAGCTTTATACGGAAGGCCATGTCGATCACCTTCTTGTTAGTTGGAATCTGGGGAGAAGCTTATTCTTGGTGCAGATGTTGGTCGTGGTTCGTCTGAGAAGATTGATCTTATTCGTCAGATAATGAAAGAGGCACAGAGCCGCCAGAAATCCTACACGGACAACCGTAGGAAGTCTCTTGAATTCTCGATTGGTGATTTTGTTATTGTTCGCGTTTCTCCTTTGAAAGGGTGATGTGTTTCAGTACGACTGGGAAATTGGCTCCTCGCTTCATAGGACCATTTTCTATTACTGAACGTATTGGCCTTGTGGCTTATATAGTTTCACTTCCTGCTCATTTATCTGGCATTCACGACGTGTTTCACGTCTCTCAACTTCGGAAGTGTCATCGAGAGTCGGATTCTGTTATCGATTCTCCTGATTTGCAAGAGCTTGAGATCTCATCAGACTTGTCTATTGTACAACAACCTACACGCGTGCTTGTCACGGAGGTGCGACACCTTCGAAACAAGGACGTGCCGCTCATTAAAGTTCAATGGTCCGCTAATCCCAATGACTGTACTTGGGAAACCAAAGAGTTTATCGAGCGATCCTATCTGGGTTTTCTATCTTTGCTATGCAACGGTGAGAATATCCCTTCATCTCAAGCTTATTTCCTTTTCCTTTGGGGAATTGTTGTATGTAGTTGTTACAAATATCATCTCTAAGAATTGCGTGGACGCAATTTTGTAAGGAGGGGAGATCTGTAACAACCCGCATATTTAACGATTATATATTTAAATGTTTTATTTAAATATAGCGTCGTTAGTCGGATTTAGGTCCGAAATGTTACTTTTTGCGAACTGTCGATTTGGAACTCGAAACCACTTCCATTGAGTTCGAAATAGCATTTGCGATCTTTTTGAGTATAAGCTTTGGTATGTTTGGAGTAAGTAGAATTTTGCTACTTTTTCTATTTGGGTTTTGGGTTTGGGTTCAGCCCATTAGCTTAACTTAATACCCAACTCAGTCCCCACTCTTCTCCATTCACTCATTTTCATTTCCCAAACTCTAGCTCAACTGAAAAAGGGGGAAAGGAAGAAGAATTAGTAACTCTAAGCCCCCTAGTTTCTTCTTGCAAACTCAAATTCTTGCTATATAATCCAAGAGAAGCTATTAGTAAGCTCTCTCTTTATCTTTTCCAACTCTTTCTTCCTTTAATTTCAAAGAGTTTCCAAAATATAACTTAGGAAATAATTATTTTGGTCTTGATTGAAGCTTGTAGAGTTGAAATGGAGAGTGGTTGGTTATTTCTTTGCATTTGAGCTTCTCATCCTTGTTTTGAGTTAAAAGGTGAGATTTTTATCTCACATCTATGTTTATAACTATGTTGGATTGTTAGGAATGAGTTCCTAATATATTTGCATATTCGTTTGCTTTCGATTTGGATTGATTTGGTGAAATTGCCAATTTATGATTTTTGAAGCCAAATCTATGAAATCCTTATATGGTTGATGGTTATGTTGTTCGGAGTGTATCGGTGAGTCGTTAAGATTGGGTAGTTGTTTGACGCAAGCCCCCGTAATCATCGCTCATCCGATAGCTTTCGATTTGTTTTGGCCATCTATGGCCTATGTTCAGGAAATGCCTGAACATCAGGTTTCAGACGTCTGAAATCTTATTTCCAGACGTCTGAATATTATATTGGAAATTTTCTTTCCTCAGTATTCAGATGTCTGAATTAAATCCCCAGACGTCTGAATTGGTTCGATTACAACCAGAAAGGAAATAGGCTTAAAATGCCAATTTCAGACGTCTGAATTATATGGGCCAGACGTCTAAATGGGATTCTGGAAAACTTTTAATTTTCCAGATTCAGACGTCTGAGCCATATACTTCAGACATTTGAATCTGTAGTCTTTTGCCCAATTTGCTTTTGGGATTGAAATTCCAATTTTTATCGGCTTTGGTTATTCCGATTATTGTTATCATTCATTTTTGACATTGATGACTTCTTTTAGATTTCGTGCACGGATTTTTATAAATCATTTAAAGTGATTTTTAATCAAATTAGCTTTTGCAACTATTATTTAGTATTAATTTAAATATTAAATTAATTACTCCATAATAGGAGAATTTCAAAGGCTATTTCTAAAGGGTTTTCAAACGATTAAAAATCTTCCTTCTCCAACTATTTTGTTAGTAAAATATACACCCTTCAGCACTTCGAGCAGAGTGGAAAGGAGATTAAATGGTTAAGTAAAACACGGACCATGAATCCGTGCGTTTATCTTTCCGATTTAATCCCTGACCTATTTGATTGAAAGTTTTGACCTTTGGTCTGGTTTACCGATGATATGAGGTAAACTTTATACTGCTTTGAGTGTGAAATTAACTAACGGATAGTAAACCGTTTAGTGCGAATGGGTGATTATGGGACTCACGTTAACACTTTTCAGATTCCTTTTCGAGAGTTGTGACACATTCTGCCAGTTAGTGGTGTCCAATACTGGGCCTCCGGACCTTCACCACTACGGTTTGTTGCCTTTGGGATAGTGTCTTCGGACTGTCTCCTTCAGGTTTGTTGCCTTCGGGTATACTTCCATCGGGTTTGTACCTTCGGGTTTGTTGCCCTATTGTATCGCTTTTGGAGTTGGTCATTCGTCACCGCTCGAGTGATATTGGGTTTGGAGCCTTCGGGCTCATAGATCCTTGTTTATAGAGTACTGAGCACGTGCAATTCCCTAGGTATCGCCTTTCGGTGTTGGTCTTTTTGTGCCACACGTGGTTTAACTGTTACCTTGTGGAACTTGTGTTACCTTCATTGGTAATTGTTATTTGCCTTTTTGGCTTGTTTTGGGATATTCATATCCATTGTTTATTGTGTTGCCGATGATATGAGGATTGTCTTGCTATGATTCATCTTTTGTTAGATGATTGTGTTATCTCTTTTAGAGATATTTGTTATACTTTATGACCTTGCAGGTTTATTGTTGTTCAGTTTACCTAACTGATTTGTTTAGCTAGACTGGCCCGGGTATTCTATACTCGGGTCAGACCGAGATGTTTCAGGTTAGGTACTTTTGGACTTAGCCTCTTTTGCTTCAGCATGGACTATTCAACTAGCTCCTTTTTGTTATAGCATTTGTGTAGTCCTTTTCAGTTGTAACTCTGATATGTATTCTTTTGGATTCGCCTGTATATTGTGGTTTGCTATACCACTTGACATGTATCAGTTTGTATACTATGTTGTGTATCCGTATATGTGTATATGATGATCTACTGTTCTGTTGTGTATATTACATTGGAGTTGTTATATTATGTTCTGATAGATCCTCTAGCCACCTATGGTTTTGTTTTAAGTATTCATTGGATATGTCATTCTGCTTGGTATGACAATTGTCGATGTATTCAATAGATAGTTAAAGCAAGGCTATAGATGGTCGCTCCTAACCAGCTCTATTCTCCGCATTAGCAGACGGTATTACCTAGTAATACTCTTTGTTAATGTGGGTCTCGGAGTAGGGCGTCACAGCTATTCAGAGTTATAGGCTTTTTGTAATCAACCAAAAGAGAAAAGGTGTGATTGTAGCCTTGAAAATCAATCAAAAGAGAAAAGGTGTGATTGTAGCCTTGGTAAATCAATTGGGTGAACTTGTGGCCCGGAAATCAAGTATCTCTACCCAGAGGATAGAAATTCTGGAGGGTATACCTTGTAGCCTTGAAACCGGGGGTGTAATTGTACAATTGCTTGTGAAAGGAAATCCGTACTTGTGTCGCTGGACTGGATGTAGGGTAACTCCAAGCCAGTATAAAATCTGATGTGTTCTTTCCTTTACTGCCTTTATTTTATTTCTGTATCTGTGTTCGTTTTGTGATCATATCTGTGTCTTTATATTACATACATCGGTGTCTAAATTAACATAAATCGGAAAAGATTTAGTAATTCTTTATTAACACTATTCACCCCCTCCCCTCCCCTCTAGTGTTAATCCTAGCCTTAAGATCCGTAATCCGCATTTCTCACAGTATCATCATTACAGGTATCAAAATCAAGGAAATGGATCTAAAAAAATGAAGTTTGCTCACCTAGGTCAATGAAAAACAGATTTGTGAAGCCTGGTTGTTGAAGTTGAGTTGCCTCAAGTAAAACAGTTTAATTTCATTCCAATTTCCAGTTTCTTGATTTTCTCTGGTTTGAGCTGATTTTGATTTTGAATGCATTGCTTTACTTTCAAATCTGTTTTGATGTTGCTTGAATTTGCTCTGCCCCTTGATCTTATTGAATCAAGTTTGAATTTGATTTGGTCAGGCATGTTACATGCTTCTCTGGTTTTCAGTTTGAGTCAAAACTTTGATTTCCAGGCTTGATTTATTTTTGATTTTCATTTCCTTTTTCCTCCAGGTTTGAAAGCTTGAACTCTTGCTTTTTGTTTTCAGGCTTTGAGAATTCTAAAGTTTTGATTTCCTGGTTTGCTTCCTTCATTTCTTAGGTTTTTTTGTTAGGGAAAAAATGAAGGGATTGAAGAACCTGGTTATTTCTTTACTTTGTTTAGTTTCAGGTTTTGAAAAGTTAGACTGAGCCTAGTTATTTTCTTTTAATATATGTAAATAAAATTTTAATTTTAAGAGAGGACTAAATGCCACTTGCCTTTATGTTTACATTTGTTAGTTTCTTATATTCATATTCTTACACTTGTTAAATTCAAACTAATTTATGTAATGACCTCTTCTCAAATTTATTTACAAATTTTGTTTTTAAACCTTATTTTATTTTTAATTTACAAATCATGTTTTAAAATTTTCTTACAAATGTCTAATGTGATTTAAATTTATAAAACATACTTATCTGTTTTATACTTACAAATATATGTTATGTAGTTTTAAATGTTATACTTTAAAAAGATATCTTCATATCGAAGCTTGAATATTTATGTACATATAAAACTAACTATTTTATTAAATCTTGTTTATATTTTACAACCCAATTCTAATTCATGTACTTATTAATTTTCAAAAGATATATAGACCTACATATGTAAGTTTTAAAGCTTTATTTAAAATTATATAATTTATAAAGGAAAATGAATTGAAAACAATTTATAAATAATCATACATATATAATTCTTAATTAATAAAGCTTTTTAAATCTAATTTATTTATTAAATCATATTCCAAATAAATTTTTTATTTTATTCCCAAATATTCAAATTCATTCTCTATTAATTCATAACTTAACGAAATTAAACAAAAATTCTTATATAAATTTCCAAATTAAATAAGTTAAAAAAAATCAGGAATGTTACACTTACCTATAGATGAACGCGATGTAGGAGAAGCAAGCTTCGGCGTGGATTTACAACCTAATACACAGTCACGATTTGTTGGTAGAATTATTATTTAAAATTAAAGGAAATTTGTTTATAAATTATATTCAAACTTTAAAATTCTATAACTTGTGCGCACGTTATCAGATTTCGATGAAACTGGTGACTCCGAAATCGCAGCGACGATTACTAGGCAGTGGAGCAATTCTGGGATCATTCTGAGCAAGTAAAAAATTTAGGTTAAATCGAACGTCGTTCGATTTAATTTAAATTTGAACGCTCGTCGAAAATTCAAGGTGAGTTAATCTCACTCACATCTGGATACCAGTTAATTTAAGTAGTTAATATTTAAATGTTTGATTGGTTGTTTAGCTGAATATGATAATTATTATCAGATTGAATCGATATTTATTGATTGTGCTAATATCTGTGGATGCAGGGAAACAGGTTGGAGGAATCCAACTGGATTCCTCATAAATAGAAATTTTATTTATACTCTGTGATATATCTCATTGATATCCTGTGATAAATTGATTTGGATCTTGTTATGTTGTGTTATGATTGGATAAATATAATTTGGTATTTTAAAAATATAAATAAATAAATAAATTGGGATTATAGGGAAATGAAAGGAATTTTTAAGTTATGAATTTAAGGGAATTAAATTAGAGAAATTGGGTTGAAATTTGTAAATGGTTTTGAAACTGAGATTGGAATGGAAATGAGAAATGGAAATTTATAAATTGGGTCTATAAATAAATTATTATATTTATCAGTGGATAAATTTGGAAATATTAATTTCCGGTGGGAAACTTTATAAGAAAGGTATAATTGTTTTAAAAGTAAAGATGAGATTATCTTTAAAGGATGGAAAGCATATTTTTCCTGGAAATTTGGTATGTTTCAAAGAAAAGCTTTCAAATTATAAGTTGGCAGTTTAAATTGTGTTTTAGAATATTTTAGAAAAAGAAATATTGTTTTAATTGTTTAAAGTGTAAGTAAACATTTATTTAAGTAATTATGGTTTTTAATTATTTTAAAAGTAAAGTAGTACTAAGTTTTCAAAAGGAAATTATAATATAAATATTTGATTTAATAACTTTATTTTAAAGGTTAAATTTGGCTTAAATTACTTAGAAAACCTCTATATATTTCCTTAAGTATTATTTTCAATTAAGTAATTTCTAGAAGCTTTATTTTAAATATTTTAAACATATATTTTGAAAGTGGTTTCCAGGAAATAGCAATGTGTTTAAAAATAAAGGTGTTTATTTTTAAAGTATGGAAAGGAATTTACGGGATGAACGTAAAATTGAATTGGGGTAAATCGAGTAGGATTTATAAAAAGAATTTTTTGGGTTATCCTAAAATGGAAGTGTATTTTACAGAAAAGCAAAGTACGTTTTTAAAGCAGATTTTTGAAAAAGTTAGAAGTTTTGAAGTTGTATTAAAGAATGGTTTCAAGAAATTATTTAAATTGTAAGAATTTTAAAAGTGAACACTTATCAAATTAGTTATAGAAGTAATTATTTTAAAGGGGTAATTAGTACTATGTTTTAAAGAATGTTATTAATATTTATACTTTATAAATGTTTTATTTTAAAGATAATTAATTAAAGTTTTAATTGAAAACTTGTATAGGATTTCATAGCTTTATTTTAAAATTTAGTATGACTTAACTTTATATTGAAGAAAATAGTTTATATTTTATAAAGCAGTTTTATTCGAAATATTTTTAAAAGTGTATTTATATATATATATATTTTAAATTAAGTATGTAAGAAGTTTTAATATAATTTATTTAATGTATTTTCAAGAATAAAGAATTTAAATTATTTTAAATCTTTAGTATAGGTATTTGGATGTTTCAAAGGAAGTAAAGATTTGGGAATTTACTCCATGAGAAGAGTTGGGTTTGAAAACTGTTTCGAAAAGGACTAGAAAATGGAAATATATCTTGCAAAGGTATTTTTAAGGAAAATAAATAATGTGGGAAATTATTTTTCGTGTGATGGATACTTATGGATATTAATTGATAGTTAAATCACCGACTATCAATATTGGACAATGCGTTGATCGTTTTGAAGAGACCGGGATCGGTATTAATTTCTCAAAAACAACTTCGATCCGGTTTGTACGTTGTCGTGGGAAAAATGAGTTCGGAGTCGAAGATGGAGCAGTGAAGTGCAAGGGCTAGTCGCTACTAATCCTGAGGATATTTCCAAATGGATGTAGTAGGAGTAGTCCCTTCGGTTTCGTTCGAACCCGGGAAGGACTTATATGGATGAATGCTTTCGGAACATCGTCAGGTGGACGATGGGAATTTTGAGTGAAACGTTCTAAAAGGTAACGCTTACCCTCAAGCCTCATCAACCGGGAATGACTTAAAATCAGGGGTTATGCGGCAAGTCTAGGTGGGTAGCACCCATTTCAGGGTGAGCTCATCCCCGTCTAGACGTCCTTTTTATTTCGGCTTAGTGGTGCAGTTGTTGATCCCAACCGTGGGGTGATCTTACTCGGGATTATCCGGTAAGGGGTAGTCCTGGCCTTGTGTCGCAGGGGATTGGGATTAATCCTCGGTACGGTGATCTAGACCACGCACTATGATAGGTGGTACTCCAGTGCCTAGTCATTAGTTGGAAATCCATTTTTTCTACACGCCTTTTACGATTTTTGTTTGTATTACCCACAATTGTGGCTAGTAGCTGGAATTTAATAGATGCAACAATTTCGGCTATTTTAATAAGTTTTTTATATATACCCTATTATAATTGTAACGATTGCGATTTTTGACTCACGAAAATCGACATCCATAGGTCCACTGTATTAAATGCCGAATAATCGAATGCCGGAAAATCGTACCGTTAGGGTTTAAAGAAGAGGTAGAAGAAGAAGGATAGAAGAAGTAAGAAAACAGAACAGAAACAATATCAGAATCTCACATATCGCAGCGGAACAACATATAATAGATAAATGAATAATCTTTAAAACAAAGAACTATATCAGTCATTACGTCATCAGAGTGTACAACGACAATATACAATACAACCAAACAATGGACAGTTATACAAATGTGTCCTTACAAGTGAATTTACAGCGAAAAGAGAATATCATATACAAGTAATAAGTCTCGCCATCCTGCTTGCCACTTGAGCTCCAAAGCACTTATGAATCCAAAATGACTTGATAACCTGACTCTAGGCTGCCCGTGTGGAAAATTTTGGGCACCCAGAGTTTAGGAAGAGAGCAATAAACTCCAGGTCAGTCAGGGGACTGGTGTGAGAACTCAAAACAGTTATTTATCTTTTAAAACAACAACAACAACAGTAAGGGAAGTGGAAAAATATCCGCAATGCTTTTGGAAAATGAAACTACCACAAGGCCACCCCGCGCACACACAATGCAAACGCAGAATTGGAGGAGATTTCTCCTTATGGTAGTCAAAGATACTTACTACGCAAAACAAATCATTTTTTGATATTATTATTAGTGCATAGTGTAGAAAGCATTTTGAAAATAGAATATTAATCTTAGCCAACATACGACCATTATCGTATGCCTACTATAGCTACCATGTTCAATAGCAGGTTACCGCCACATTCCATGGCAGGTTATACAACTAAAACCATACAAGGTTAGTATTGTTTCTTTGGATTTTCAAAAAATGGTCAGGCTAAGGAACTTCCTACTGCCACACGGGATCGCCTCTGGTGGGACGTCCCGAGAAACTAACCAGATCTCTGCCAACACAAGGTCGGGTTACCTCTGTAACTAGGTAGCTACTACTCGAGTATGCCAATCCCCGGTCCTTTGGGACCATTATCTGAGGGGCCTCTATCACCAAGCAACAACCACACAGAAAATGAGATTGGAGCAACCACATAGGTTAAGCATCAGGGCTCCATACCTGACACCACCCTTTTCCAAAAGGAAATGACATACCCTAAAGGGAGCGACCCACATAACCTTGCCGCATATTCCTGTTTCGACCATTTCCAAGGTGTGAGGTCTGACGAAGTATCATCCACAAAGCTACTCTTTTTCACAAAGCCACGCTTTGATCAACAAATGATCAATAAATAATCATCACACAGCAACACTCAGCATGCCACATTACCAAATTGGGAATATATCGCTGATAACCTTCAACTACATACCTCTGAGCTCGTACATCCTAGAGAAGGGTATTAAGCTAAGAGAATAAATTCTCCACCACCAACAGAAATGTATTTGAAAGAAATCTTCTTTATATCTCAAAATGTAATGTCAGACACGTAACCATACAAGTCTGTTCCGAGTTCAAACAGAATCGAAGGCACTTCAAAAGAAGCCCTTCCAACCCGGGTATTCACACTCCCAATCGAATTTCCCTTCACAAAGGAAATCTCCATACCGTAGTAAACGGTGCAGAGACAATCGATAGGTCATCCTATCATTTTCACAAATACCCGGTCTTCACCATCGATCTTCAATGCTATCCATTACGTTGTATCACTATTCGGATTGGGTAATCCGAATAACGAGCGCAATAATTTTAAAAATAAGTGTAGCATTCAATTTCAACCAATTCACAACAAATAGCCATTTAAGGGTCAGTATTGATAGTCGGTTATTTAACTATCAATCAATATTCACAACATAACCCGATTTCAA
This sequence comes from Allium cepa, assembly GCA_030765085.1. Lineage (NCBI taxonomy): Eukaryota > Viridiplantae > Streptophyta > Magnoliopsida > Asparagales > Amaryllidaceae > Allium > Allium cepa. The sequence goes on from CM060934.1 coordinate 290,840,232, forward strand.
ATAATTTCCTAAATTATTTATTTTCAAAAATATCTTTACAAGATATAATTTCCACACTTCAACCATTTGAAAACAAATTTCAAATCAATTTTCACCCTTACAATTTTCATTTCAAAATGGATCATTTAAACCAATCAAATAATTCCTTACCGATTTATTAAATTTACGTTCCAAATCCGTAAATTTATTTCCACACTTTTAAAAATAAATCAATGTTTATCTTTTAAAACAAATTTCCCTTACAAATTTCCATTGTGAATTTACATTTCCAAATATTCACTTTTTATACGATTTTTCAAATCGATTTCAGTTATTCACTTTCAATTTATCTTTAAAAGATATAATCTCAAAACATTCACTTCATATTGGAAAACATTTCCATACTTATTTAATAATAAGTAATTCACCAATCTATTTATTTTCAATATCTGGAAAATATTCAATATACTTATATCACAATTTAAGTATATATTTTATTCTTTAAGGGAAACTTCTCTTAAACACATTTATTTGAGTCAAAACGAATGTTACGTAAAACATCGTTACGACAACCCAAAATCACCAGTATAGGGATACGAAATTAAGATAGATACATAAATCCCAATACTATACAAAACTTTTCCTTTTGGAAATCATTTACTATAACAACAGTGTTGTAGTCCACCATTTCCTTCTATTTCTCGAAAACGTCTATTTCAACAACGAATGTTGAAATCTATGGTTTCGATACTTAATACATTTTAAAACATTTTTAAATCGTTTTAATTCTATTTAAAATATCACTTTCCTAAAATATTTCTTTAATATATTATTCACTGTCCAAAATCGTGAATATACTTCGTTAACCAAATTCAACTTCTACATATTTTATTTAAAGGATTATCCACTGTCCCAAAATCGTGGATATATCTCCTTTAATAAGCTATAAAAATGAACTTATCAAAATATGTCGATTTCGGATTTAAAAAAAACAATGTTTATAAATTCCATTTATACTTTATAACAACTTCACTTATAAAATCACTTTATTAACAAATTCTATTTATATCCCATTTACGCGCCAAAATCCAATTTACAAGTTAATTACTTATAAATCTTTTATTTTTCATAAATCTATTCATTATATAACTTCACAATTTATCTATAGATTTCATCCACTTATGAAATCCATTTATACTTCATTTTAACACTTATAAAAACTCGTTTTATTATTCCAATATTTTAAATTTATAAATAACAATTTTATAAATCTTTTATATAAATCATTTATAATAATTCAAAAATCCCAATTTAAACCATTTTATAAATTAATCAACTACTTATTTCAAAAATCGCATTTCGGTTATATTTCACAAAAATCATAATTTTTATAACATAAAAATTTCAACGTTTATTCACTTAAAATGAATCAATTCCAAAATTAAATTTTATTATGAATTCTCTACTTAAATTTTCAGAAATCCAATTTTATTTATTTTCGGCATCTAACGATACCAAAAATATATTCGGCTAAGTTTTAGCCTTTAACGATTTCAATCACAAAGATAATCACGCAGATTATAAATAGATCAACACACAACATTGAAACCAATTCAATCATTTTAGGAATCCAGTTGGATCCCTCCAACCTGTTTCCCTACATCCAAAGATGTTAGCACAATACCAATTCCGCTTCGAGACGGAATATCGCGGTACATGGGATTTATAAAATATTATCCGCTATTATGCGGCGCAATAGAGTCTCATCCGCTATATAATGCGGGAAATCAACTCCAAATACATATATAATACCAATTCCATATCAAGTTGGAATTATCGCGGTATATGTTTTTAATAAATAACATCCGCTTAATATACAACGTATAGGGTCTATTTCAATACAACAGATAGCAATTATCATCCAATCACACAATCAAGCAATTTTAAATCTAACTATTTAAAATTTAAATCGAAACAATTCGATTGAGTGAGAAGTTCTCACCTTGAGTTTCCGATAACATTTGTAGCGTTTTGTTTCGAATAAAATTAAACGTGCATTTAATTTTACCCGAAATTATCTCTAGCTCCAAACGACTCCAAGCCATCTCCATTGCGTAGTGCTCGACAAAACGAAGCCAACGCAATTCGTTTCACTCGATTCCGACCTCGTATGAAAGAGATATTGATTTTTAAAGTTACATGAATTATAATATAATTAAATTACAATTTTCTTTTTATATTTTAATACCTAATTCATCAGGGCCGCACGATTTAGGAAATTGAATCCAGGCTGCACGAGACACCATCCTCCTCGTTCGCTACCTCCTGATACTCGAACCCAATAGCCGCCCAAAACCCTAGATTATGCGACCCACTACGACGACCTATGCATCGATCAAAGACCATGGCTTCGAAGACCATCACCACGTGCACCTTCGGCCGCAATAACTCCAAGCTCGGCCCTTCCCCTATCTTGAAAAACGTGCCCGTTCGTGACGCCTATCGGCCACGATAACTCCCTCCACGTCGCTCCATACTCGATCATCACCGTTCAGATTGAAGTTCGTGCCGAGCTATACAACATTGTAGTTGATAGTTTCTCATATTGATTCATGGATTTGAAGAGAAAGGAGGAAGAAAATTGAAAAACATCGGCCATTGAATATGAAGCCGGCGGCCTGAAACCCTAGGGCTTGATGTTTGCAAATGAAATAAGCCAAGTCCTTTTATAGAAATTTTACAAAAAACACTATTCACTCGATATTTTTCCGAACTCCAAATCTCGCACGGTGACTGGCATTTCTAGGGTTTACCTCGCGTTCCGGACACAATGGAGTATGTTTCGAAACCTAATTCGATCATCTGTGCGAGTTACGGAAATAAACGATCAATTTTAAATTTAATTAACTAAACTAATTTCTATGCGTTTTGGCTTGCCCCGGACAAACCGTAAATCCAATTGACACGAAATTTGAAACCATACAATAATATAACATTACGGATCCGATGAAGCAAGTTTCGTCGAAATCCGAGACTGTTTGAAAAATGGCTATTTTTACTTGTTAATTAAATATTAAAATATTCAATTTTCACAAATTAACTTTTAATTCAATTTTAAAAGTTCACAAACATTGTTCTAACTCCAATATGATTTAATATAACTTTATAAATCATTTTTAATCACATTAAACCCAATTTTCAATTATTTCAGTAATTTCAAATATTAAATTATCGATTTAATTATCCAATTAAATCCAGATATTCGAAAAATAAATTATTTGACTTACAAATTTTACTTGTTGATATTTAAAATCAATTAAATATATGAATTTTAAATGATAGAAATTCTGGGTCGTTACAAACTTTCCCCCTTAAAAGAATTTCGTCCTCGAAATTAACAAGCAAGAAAAGGTTTGAAACCCATGAACTTTTCAAAACAAACCGTTAAAATTTGATTTACAAATCTCTTAAGTGTTCAGCTTTTCCAAAATCCATAGTTAAACTTCTTACAAAACTTCACTAATATTTTCAAATCCATATATAGTTATCTTTTCAAAATCAACTATATCGTTTAACCTTTAACTTCAAATCAAAACTTAATTTTCACAAAAAATTTCCCGAAAATTTTGTGATGCCTTAAAATTTCAGAAAATTTCGCCATAACCTCCTTTGTACGGAGGAGCTTTTACAATATCATAATAGATATAAATATATATATACATCGACCCACACGGTCGGAAAATAGAAAAACAGTTCATATTTCCTATTTGTATTGCGTAGTCGTACCTTTTTAGCATTTTTAAGCGAAGCAGTTATTTATTAAGCATTTTGCGCAACCAAATCCTGCTAACGGTAGCCCCGGTACCTGTACTTACTCAATATAAATACGTAAGTGACATATATAAGGAGTTATTAACATTTTACTCTTTTAAACAACTACAACACTTGCATATTAAAAGAAATGCATACTAAGCAAGGTTTATAAGCAACTTATATGATTTCAACATTACTTGTAATTGTTTATTACCAATTCATATACAACGACATTCAATTATTCATTTTCAATTAGTTTACATTCACTAATTTACATTCACATTTGTTCACTTTCAATTCAATCAATTTCCATTCAACTTATATTTACTTAACTTCCAATTTGAATTCAATTGCTTTAGCTTTCAATTTTATTCATTCAATTGCATATGAATTTCTATTCAATCAATTAACAACAATCTAACAACCAATTTATATCCAATACAACCGAATTTATTCACTTTACATTCAACATTCATATTCACTTTGTTTACCTTCAATTTGGTTTACCATTCAATTAGCCGTAAATGAATTTACACTTATATCCATTATTTCATATCAATTTATTACATTTGATTGATTAACATTCAATCCATTAGTTCAATTACTAATTTATTTTACAAATAAAGTTGAATCTCCTTTATATAACTCAAGTTCATATTCATTTAAATCACTTCATTATTTTACATCGATACCAAAATCAACTTTATTCAACATTACTTAAGTTATATTCCTTTTCAACATCATTTGTTTAACTTAATTTAAATTTCCATTTCAACAACATATTTAATCCAGTTAAAATCCAATTCAAATTCCAACTCCAAAGTAAATTCTATTTAACTTTTACCAAAGTTAATTTTATCACTTATTCAGATTCATACCTCGTTTTGCTTAACAAAGTTGTTTAACCATTTTAATAATTGGTTTTACTTACATCTCCACATTTAATAAGTTATACAACTTATTATTTAACTTCCGAATCTGATTTAATTTATTTAACTTCCTTTAGTTAAATTTCACATCATATATTTTATCATACTAATTCAAATTTATTTCAACTTTACTAAAGTTAAATCTTTATTATCTCATATTATAAGTTCAAAACTTGATAACTTATATTCATCAATTTCAACTTGGATTTTAATTTCCAATTTGTTTATTACAACAAAATTCAATTTCAATTTACAATGGTAGCACATCCATCACACAGAAACTCGAAAATGATACTGATGATGCTGCAGTCATCACCCTTATTATTCCCCAGCAACAGTAGTGAATCCAATGCTTTAAATTCTTTCAAAATTTTCTTTTATTTATAAATCACATTTATAAATCTTGCTTATATAATTTCACTATTTCCCTTTACTTATACAAAATTATTCCACAATTATAAATCATTTCAATTAAAATTCTATACTTATACAATTGTTGCTTTTATATAATTTATTCTTTCACAATTGTTGTTTTTATTCAAATTATTCGAACAACTTTGATTCACTTATATATATTTTCTTACATTTTCAACAATCAAACAATACAATTTGTCATATACACTTTAATAATTCTGAAAAATTATTCCTTTATATGTATAATATAATTGAGATAAAATTATTTCATTTACCCAATTTTAAAACAATATTGTGGCGAATTGTTCTGAACAAGTGTTTAGAGATCCCTATCGATAGAGTTGTACAGACTATACCGACCAGAATCCATATACCACTCAACAAACCAATCATCACAACATAAAACAATTTTGTTTTCACTAATAAATACGCTCTCATATCTATTATTACACTCAAACTCATTCTAGAGTACTGCTGTCTCTATCTCTAATGAGTAATTCCCAACAGAGCCAAGGTTGTCACTTAACCATATACTCTGATACCAAATGTAATGATTGTGATTTTCGACTCACGAAAATCAACATCAATACGTCCGTTGTATTAAATGCCGAATAATCGAATGCCGGAAAACCGTACCGTTAGGGTTTCAAGAAGAGGTAGAAGAAGAAGGATAGAAGAAGTAAGCAAACAGAACAGAAACAATATCAGAATCTCACATATCGCAGCGGAACGACATATAATAGATAAATGAATAATGTTTAAAACAAAGAACTATATCAGTCATTACATTACATCATCAAAGTGTACAAAGACAATATATAATACAACCAAACAATGGACAGTTATACAAACGTGTCCTTACAAGTTAATTTACAACGGAAAGAGAATATCATATACAAGTAATACGTCTCGCCATCCAGCTCGCCACTTGAGCTCCAAAGCACTTCTGAATCCAGAATGACCTGATAACCCGACTCTAAGCTGCCCGTATGGAAAATTTTGGCCACCCAGATTTAGGAAGAGAATAATAAACACCAGGTCAGTCATGCGATTGGTGTGAGAACTCAAAACATTTATTTATCTTTTAAAACAACAACAACAACAAGGGAAGTGGAAAAATATCCGCAATGCTTTTGGAAAATGAAACTACCATAAGGCCTCCCCGCGCACACACAATGCAAACGTAGAATTGGAGGAGATTTCTCCTTATGATAGTCAAAGATGCTTACTACGCAAAACAAATCATTTTTTGATATTATTATTAGTGCATAGTGTAGAAAGCATTTCGAAAATAGAATATTAATCTTAGCCAACATACGACCATTATCATATGCCTACTATAGCTACCATGTTCAATAGCAGGTTACCGCCACATTCCATGGCAGGTTATACAACTAAAACCGTACAAGGTTCGTATTATTTCTTTGGATTTCCAACAAACGGTCAGGCTAAGGAACTTCCTACTGCCAGATGGGATCGCCTTTGGCGGGACGTCCCGAGAACCTAACCGGATCTCTGCCAACACAAGGCTGAGTTACCTCTGTAACTAGGTAACTACTACTCGAGTATGTCAGTCCCCGGTCCTTTGGGACCTTTATCCGAGGGCCCTCTATCACCAAGCAACAACCACACAGAAAATGAGATTGGAGCAACCACATAGGTTAAGAATCAGGGCTCCATACCTGACACCACCCTTTTCCAGAAGGAAATGACATACCCTAAAGGGAGCGACCCTCATAACCTTGCCGCATATTCCTGTTTCGACCATTTCCGGGGTGTGAGGTCTGACGAAGTCTCGTAAACAAAGCTATGCTTTTTCACAAAGCCACGCTTTGATCAACAAATGATCAATAAATAATCATCACACAGCAACACTCAGCATGCCACATTACCAAATTGGGAATATATCCCTGATAACCTTCAACTACATAACCTCTGATCTCGTACATCTTAGAGAAGGGTGTTAAGCTAAGAGAATAAATTCTACGCCACCAACAGAAATGTATTTGAAAGAAATCTTCTTTATATCTCAAAATGTAATGTCAGACACGTAACCATACAAGTCTGTTCCGGGTTCGAACAGAACCGAAGGCACTTCAAAAGAAGCCCTTGCAATCCGGGTATTCACAATCCCGATCAAATTTCCCATCATAAAGGAAATCTCCATACCAAGCTAACGATGCAGAGACAATCGATAGGTCATCCTACCGTTTTCACAAATACCCGATCTTCACCACCAGTCTTCAATGTTATCCATTACGTCGTATCACTATTCGAAAAGGTTAATCCGAATAATGAGCGCAATAATTTTAAAAATAAGTGTAGCATTCAATTTCAACCAATTCACAACAAATATCCATTTAAGGGTCAGTATTGATAGTCGGTTATTTAACTATCAATCAATATTCACAACATAACCCGATTTCAAATAATTTCCGAAATTATTTATTTTCAAAAATATCTTTACAAGATATAATTTCCACACTTTAACCATTTGAAAACAAATTTCAAATCAATTTTCACCCTTACAATTTTCATTTCAAAATGGTTCATTTAAACCAATCAAATAAATCCTTACCGATTTATTAAATTTACGTTCCAAATCCGTAAATTTATTTCCACACTTTTAAAAATAAATCAATGTTTATTTTTTAAAACAAATTTCCCTTATAAATTTCCATTGTGAATTTACATTTCCGAATATTCACTTTTTATACGATTTTTCAAATCGATTTCAATTATTCACTTTCAATTTATCTTTAAAAGATATAATCTCAAAACATTCACTTCATATTGGAAAACATTTCCATACTTACTTAATAATAAGTAATTCACCAATCTATTTATTTTCAATATCTGGAAAATATTCAATATACTTAAACAAAAATTTAAGTATATATTTTATTCTTTAAAGGAAACTTCTCTTAAACACATTTATTTGAGTCAAAATGAATGTTGCGTAAAACATCGTTACGACAACCCAAAATCACTAGTATAGGGATACGAAATTAAGATAGATATATAAATCCCAATACTATACAAAACTTTTCCTTTTGGAAATCATTTACTATAACAACAGTGTTATAGTCCACCATTTCTTTCTATTTCTTGAAAATGTCTATTTCAACAACGAATGTTGAAATCTATGGTTTCGATACTTAATACATTTTAAAATATTTTTAAATCGTTTTAATTCTATTTAAAATATCATTTTCCTAAAATATTTCTTTAATATATTATTCACTGTCCAAAATCGTGAATATACTTCGTTAACCAAATTCAATTTCTACATATTTTATTTAAAGGATTATCCATTATCCCAAAATCGTGGATATATCTCCTTTAATAAGCTATAAAAATGAACTTATCAAAATAAGTTGATTTCGGATTTAAAAAAAAAACAATGTTTATAAATTCCATTTATACTTTATAATAACTTCACTTATAAAATCACTTTATTAACAAATTCTATCTATATTCCATTTACGCGCCAAAATCCAATTTATAAGTTAATTACTTGTAAATCTTTTATTTTTCAAAAATCTATTCATTTTATAACTTCACAATTTATAAATCTATTGATTTCATCCACTTATGAAATCCATTTATACTTCATTTTAACACTTATAAAAACTCGTTTTACAATTCCAATATTTTAAATTTATAAATATCAATTTTATAATTCTTTTATATAAATCACTTATAATAATTCAAAAATCCCAATTTAAACCATTTTATAAATTAATCAACTACTTATTTCAATAATCGCATTTCGGTTATATTTCAAAAAAATCATAATTTTTATAACATAAAAATTTCAACGTTTATTTATTTAAAATGAATCAATTCCAAAATTAAATTTTATTATGAATTCTCAACTTAAATTTTCAGAAATCCAATTTTATTTATTTTCGGCATCTAACGATACCAAAAATATATTCGGCTAAGTTTTAGCCTTTAACGATTTCAATCACAAAGATAATCACGCAGATTATAAGTAGATCAACACACAACATTGAAACCAATTCAATCATTTGAGGAATCCAGTTGGATCCCTCTAACCTGTTTCCCTGCATCCAAAGATGTTAGCACAATACCATTGCTTCAAGACGGAATATCGCGGTATGTGGGATTTATAAAACATTATCCACTATTATGCGGCGCAATACGGTCTCATCTGCTATATAATGCGGGAAATCAACTCCAAATACATACATAATACCAATTCCATATCAAGTTGGAATTATCACGGTATATGTTTTTAATAAATAACATTCGCTTAATATACGGCGTATAGGGTCTATTTCAATACAACAGATAGCAACTATCATCCAATCACACAATCAAGCAATTTTAAATCTAACTATTTAAAATTTAAATCGAAACAATTCGATTGAGTGAGAAGTTCTCACCTTGAGTTTCCGATAACATTTGTAGCGTTTTGTTTCGAATAAAATTAAACGTGCGTTTAATTTTACCTGAAATTATCGCTAGCTCCAAACGACTCCAAACCTGCTCCATTGCGTAGTGCTCGACAAAACGAAGCCAACGCAATTCGTTTCGCGCGATTCCGACTTCGTATGAAAGAGATATTGATTTTTAAAGTTACACGAGTTATAATATTATTAAATTACAATTTTCTTTTTATATATTAAAACCTAATTCATCAGGGCCGCACGTTTTGGGAAATTGAATCCAGGCCGCACGAGACTCCATCCTCCCCGTTCGCTACCCTTTGATACTCGAACCCAATGGCCGCCCAAAGCCCTAGATCACGCGACCCACTACGACGACCTATGCATCGATCAAAGACCATGGCTTCGAAGCCCATCACCACGTGCACCTTCGGTCACAATAACTCCAAGCTCGGCCCTTCCGCTATCTTGAAAAACGTGCCCGTTCGTGACGCCTATCAGCCATGATAACTCTCTCCACGTCGCTCCATACTCGATCATCACCGTTCAGATTGAAGTTCGTGCCAAGCTCTACAACATTGTAGTTGATAGTTTCTCATATTGATTCACGGATTTGAAGAGAAAGGAGGAAGAAAATCGAAAAACATCGGCCATTGAATATGAAGCCGGTGGCTTGAAATCCTAGGGCTTGATGTTTGCAAATGAAATAAGCCAAGTCCTTTTGTAGAAATTTCACAAAAACACTATTCACTCGATATTTTTCCGAACTCCAAATCTCACGCGGTGACTGGCGTTTCTAGGGTTTAGCCCACATTCCAAACACAATGGAATATGTTTCGAAAGCTAATTCGATCATCTGTGCGAGTTACGGAAATAAACGATCAATTTTAAATTAAATCAATTAAACCAATTTCTATGCGTTTTGGCTTGCCCCAGACAAACCGTAAATCCGATTGACACGAAATTTGAAACCATATAATAATATAACATTGCAGATCCGATGAAGCAGGTTTCGTCGAAATACGAGAGAATTTGAAAAATGGCTATTTTTACTCGTCAATTAAATATTAAAATATTCAATTTTCACAAATTAACTTTTAATTCAATTTTAAAAGTTCACAAACATTGTTCTAACTCCAATATGATTTAATATAACTTTATAAATCATTTTTAATCACATTAAACCCAATTTCCAATTATTTCAGTAATTTCAAATATCAAATTATCGATTTAATTATCCAATTAAATCCAGATATTCGAAAAATAAATTATTCGACTTATAAATTTTACTTGTTGATATTTAAAATCAATTAAATATCTGAATTTCAAATGACAGAAATTCTGGGTCGTTACAATAATATTAGAGGATTTTATGAGAAATGTTTTAGCTATCGTAAGGTAAAACCCGACTTGTTTATTTGCGGCTTGGTCTTACAAGATGCTTTTTATTTCAAAGGATTTTGAAACTTTAATAATCAATTTGAGTGTGGTTTTCTCACACTGGTATTCTGGACTGACTCGGGTGTTATTTAACTATAAAGCTCGGGTCAGACCGAGTATTATAGGATACAGGATATGATGCTGTGGAGCTAAGGAGATGAGCTGGATGGCGATACGTACTTCGGTACTTGGTTATTATTCCGCTGTGTACTCAGTTTTGAGGACATGTTTTATATGACTGTCTAGTTGTATGTTATTGATGTTGTTGAACTCTGATGATGTATTCTGGTGATGTATGTATAAAATAGATATAGTTTTCTTTTGTGTAAAGATCTGTTATTATCTATTATATTTTATCCCGCTGCGATGGTAAGATTCTGATGTTGTTTTCTATTTTCTTCTTCTACCTCTTCTTCTTTTACCATAATGGTTCGGTTTTTCGAGCGTTGAAATACCGAGTCGTTACATTTGGTATCAGAGTTGAAAAGTTAAGCGAGAACCTTAGCCCTATTAGGAACTGCTCATTTGAGATTATTAATAGATATGAGCGCGTATTTGTTAGTGGATATAAAAATGGTTTTATATTGTGTTGATTGATTCATTGAGTGGCATACGAACCTTCGTCGGCACAGTTTGGACAACTATATCGAAGGGGTTTCTAAACACTTGAATAGGACAATTCGACATAATGTTGTTTTCAAAAGTGGGTGAATGAAATAATTTTACCCAAAAATATATTTTGATGTAAAAGAAATATTTTCCTTAAATTGTTAGATAACTTGGATGTTTGGATAATAATATTTTAAACAAATAAGATTATAAAAATTGGAATGACATGTATAATTAAATGGAAAATTTATATGAGCATAAATTATACAAATGAATTATAGTTAAAATTTGATTCAAATCAAATCTGTAAATTTAAAATCCCGGAGATTTTGGAAGTGATTTTGGAAGTGTTTTGAAGATAAATAGTAGCATTATTATTTTGGAGGTATTTCTGAAAGGAAATTTGTTTTAAATGGATTTTGAAAGTGACATAGCATTGAAATCACTTGGATTATTGGGAAATAATTTTGATGATGACGGTCGCATCATCAGTATTCATTTTCAAGTTTCTAAGTGACGGATTGCTGCCAAATTGATCTGTTCTGAAGAACTAGCTATTTTTGAGATTTCAAAGGAAATTGTTGGGAATAAAAACCGGATTGGTTTAAAAATTTAAGAAGTGTGATTTTGAGATGGGATTTCAAATGATTTGAAAACTGAAAGCCGGGTGTTTAAAAAAATTCCTGAAATCCTTATTTAAATAATTTAGTGATCATCAGGATGTAAGTTATAAACTTATAAATGGTAAATGATTTTGATGAGGGATATGGGGATTGGATTTTGGAATTAAAATTAAAGGTAAAAGTTAAAAATGAGAATTTAACTTGGATTAAGATTAAACTTTGAAATTTAACTGATGATTGGAAGAAATAAATTAGTAAATCTTGAATGTGATTGGAATGGGAAAATAGAAATTAAATTTGGATTGGGAGATAAATTGGATTAAAATTAATTGAAATAAACTGAAAATAAAATTTAGTTGTATTTGAATGAAGTTGAATGAAATTGAATTTAATAGAAGGGAATTTAAATTGGAAATAGAGATGAACTTAAGTTGTTAACTTAAGTAAATTGTCAAATGGTTGTTGTCGAGATTTATGAAATGGTTTTGAATGAAACTAGTTTGGTTAATAAAGTGAAAATGCTTAAATAAAATAAGTTGGGGTTACGAATAAATGTATAATCCCGGCCTAAATAAAATATGAATATTTTCGAGCCTAGAATGAATGAAAATGTGGAAGATCAATAAGGGTGTGACTTATAAAATTCTAAGGTGTTGTAATAAGCCAAAATAAATTGTTGGTGTTTTGAAAATTTAAAAGGAAGTCCAAATTTAATTGTAAATTGGAAGTGAGCTAATTGGATAATTAATTTTTAATATGAAAATGGGAATGTGCTTAATTATAACTGAATGGAAGTATGAAAATATTGGCGCGTGACCTATGAGCATTAGAATAGTGAGAGAAGGACCAAAATAAATTTGTTTGGTATTCCGGAATGAAATAAAAATCCAAACATGAATTATAAAATAAATTGAGCTCGAGAAAATTAATCAAAGTGATTTTTGAGGGTAAAAATCAAATTTTGAATTGGTTAAATGAAGGTTGAATTGTGCGTTAGTAATGGAGTTGGAAATGGACTTGAGTTAAATAAAATAGAGTTGGATCAACATAGTAATGGTTTAAATTACAAATAAAATTCAAGTGAGTTATAAATAATATTTAACGTATTTTACAAGTAAATTAGATATAATGGAAGTGTTATTGAAATGAAAGTGAATTATAATAGAAATGGTTTGAATTTCAAACAAAACCCAAGCGAATAGAAATAAATTGAGAATGGCTTGTATTAATAAAATAAATTCGAAAATGAATTAAGTAGGTGAATTAAAATTTTAAAATGGGGTGAATAAATGGGTTAATTGAATTAAATAATGAATGGATGAGGTCTGATTTAATAAAAATTAAATCAAAGTTTTAATTGGAATTGGGTTATCAGAATGAACTTAAGTTATGAAGCGTATTAATTTGAAGTAAAATTACTTAAGTCAATAAAAGCTTGGTTTCGAGTAAGAATGGAAGGCCATTAAATAAAAGTTTGCGTTAAATTTATTTGGAAAATGGATATTAATATAAGCATCGAATGTTGTCAATCTCAATGAAATAGTTTTAAAATGAAACCAATGCGGAGATGAAATGAAATGCAAATGTATAGTTGGTGAATAAATTAGAAATGAAATGGAATTAGATACAGAATGAGTTGAAATTAGTTTGAAGTGGTTATAAACTAAAATGGATACTCTATTAAGCGAATATCGCCGAATTTTCCTAAAAATAGTTGTCGTTTGACGTAATCGAAGGTAACGAAATTCTATGAATTAATAGAAGCAAATAAAATCTATTTTTGAATCATTTGAAGTGAATGTGAGCTGTTGGGTTAAAATAAATTGAATGTAAGCAATTAAGTTGCAAACCAATAAAATTGAACGAAATGGTATATGAATTGGTTGAAAGCAATTGAATTAGTTTTGAAATCGTATAAATTGCTCGCGGAAGTTATTTAGAATGCATTTCTTTTAGAGTTGATGTGTTGTAGTTGTTTAAGTAAGAGAAATGTTATAAACTTCATATATATAGTGCTTACATGTTTAAATTGAGTAAGTACACGTACCGGAAAGCCGTTTGGCTAGATTTGATCGCGCAAAATGCTAAAACAATAAGCCGCTTGCTTAAAAATGCTAAATAAAGGTACGCCTATGCAATACCAATAGGAAATATGAACTTTTTTTGTTTTTCCGACCGTGTGGGTCGATGTATATATATTTATATCTCTTGTCAAATTGCAAAAGCTCCTCCGTACAAGGGAGACTCTGCCAAAATTTTCCAAAAATTTTGGGAGTTAGAAAAAAATTTGAATTTTTTTGAAACGTTTTGTTAACGAGAAATTAAAACAAAACGATTTTGGAACAGGAATCGAAACTAGCAGTTTTGATTTGAAACTAAAGAATTTAGGCAAAGTGAAATTGAGATTTTCACTAAGTAGGTTTTGCTATTGAGTTTGGAGCATTCTTTCTACCTTAGCAAATTTCGAGGACGAAATTTTTATAAGGAGGGAGGAATGTAACGACCTAGAATTTTGTCGTTGGATTTTGAACATTTAATTCATTTTAATTGTTAAATGTGGATTTTGAATTGATTTTGAAACAAGGATTTTGTTAAATTAATAGAATTTAGTTGTAATTTTCAATATGGAAATTCAATTAAAATTTGAATAATAATTAAATATTTGGAATCGGGATAATTTGTGAATCTGGATGTAAATAGTTATGAAAATGGTTTCTAAGGTTTATTTTAAGTTTAGCTTGATTTGAATTTTTCTATTGGATTTTTAGATGGATTTAAAAGTCGATAAGTTGAATTTGGGATTTTATATTAATTTAATAATGGAATTTAATATAATATAATAATGTAAATAATCAGATTTTGGTTCGGAGTGGAACAGAATGATTTTGACGAGTTAAAATAGCCTTCCGGGGCACAGTCTTGGAATTCGACGAAATCAGTTCCATTGGATGCGTAATAGTTAATTATTATCGGATTTCAATTTTCATAGCAATCAGAGATGTCATTTGACCTTGGCAGCTCAAAACGCATAGATACTATTTTAATCGATTTTATTTAAAATTGATCGTTTATTCCTGTTACTCATGCATATGATCGAATTAGCCTCTGAAACATGTTCCATTGTGTTCGGAATGCGCGTAAAGCATTATAATCGCCTGGCGGCATGCCTGATTTGGAGTTCGTTCAGAAATCTTGTAAAAATTGTGAATAATATTAAAATAATAAGATACATATATATCTATTCACGCGCAAGAGAACCCTAGTTTTCTTCATAGTCACCGTTCTTTTTCCAATGGCCGAAACTTCACCCATTTCTTCTCCAATTTCCATTCAATCCAAACGTTTTTACTCAAAACTTTCTACTGGAAAAGCGGAGAGAACAGTTGGATCTACCTATCCAACGGTCAAGATCGTATTTGGAATGATGGATTGACGAATCTTCAACCTCGAAGTGCAGCCGTTCGCGTGCGTTTTTCCATGAGATGGGGGCGCCGAGTTGAGGCGTGCTTTGGCCGAAGGTAGAGCTTCCGATGAGCTTCGCCGTGGGCCAAGTTGATCTCGTTCTCGGCTATTGTAGGAGGGGCGATTTGGAGCCCTAGATGAATGACGTGGGTTCGACTTACCTGTAGATGAATGCAATGTAGGAGAAGCAAGCTTCGGCCTGGATTTGCAACCTAATACACGGTCACGATTTGTTGGCATAAATATTATTTAAAATTAAAGTAAATTTTGTTTATAAATTATATTCAAACTTTAAAATTCTATAACTTGTGCGTACATTATCAGATTTCGACGAAACTGGCGACGCCGAAATCGCAGCGACGAGTACTACGCAATGGAGTAATTCTAGGATCATTCTAAGCAAGTAAAAAATTAGGTTAAATCGAATGCCGTACGATTTAATTTAAATTTGAACGCTCGTCGAAAATTCAAGGTGAGTTAATCTCACTCACATCTGGATACCAGTTAATTTAAATAGCTAATATTTAAATGTTTGATTGGTTGTTTAGCTGAATATGATAATCATTATCAGATTGAATCGATATTTATTGGTTGTGCTAATATCTGTGGATGCAGGGAAACAGGTTGGAGGAATCCAATTGGATTCCTCACAAATAGAAATTTTATTTATACTCTGTGATATATCTCACTGATATCCTGTGATAAATTGATTGGATCTTGTTATGTTGTGTTATGATTGGATAAATATAATTTGGTATTTTAAAAATATAAATAAATAAATTGGGATTAAAGGGAAATGAAAGGAATTTTTAAGTTATGAATTTAAGGGAATTAAATTCGAGAAATTGGGTTGAAATTTGTAAATGGTTTTGAAACTGAGATTGGAATGGAAATGAGAAATGAAAATTTATAAATTAGGTCTATAAATAAACTGTTATATTTATCAGTGGATAAATTTGGAAATGTTGATTTCCGGTGGGAAACTTTATAAGAAAGGTATAATTGTTTTAAAAGTAAAGATGAGATTATCTTTAAAGGATGGAAAGCGCATTTCTCCTGGAAATTTGGTATGTTTCAAAGAAAAGCTTTCAAATTATAAGTTGGCAGTTTAAATTGTGTTTTAGAATATTTTAGAAAAAGAAGTATTATTTTAATTGTTTAAAGTGTAAGTAAACATTTATTTAAGTAATTATGGTATTTAATTATTTTAAAAAGTAAAGTAGTATTAAGTTTTCAAAAGGAAATTATAATATAAATATTTGATTTAATAACTTTATTTTAAAGGTTAAATTTGGCTTAAATTACTTAGAAAACCTCTATATATTTCCTTAAGTATTATTTTCAATTAAGTAATTTCTAGAAGCTTTATTTTAAATATTTTAAACATATATTTTGAAAGTGGCTTCCAGGAAATAGCAATGTGTTTAAAAATAAAGGTGTTTATTTTTAAAGTATGGAAAGGAATTTACGGGATGAACGTAAAATTGAATTAGGGTAAATCGGGTAGGATTTATAAAAAGAATTCTTTGGGTTATCCTAAAATGGAAGTGTATTTCCCTGAAAAGCCAAGTATGTTTTTAAAGCTGATTTTTGAAAAAGTTAGAAGTTTTGAAGTTGTATTAAATAATGGTTTCAAGAAATTATTTAAGTTGTAAGAATTTTAAAAGTGAACATTTATCAAATTAGTTACAGATGTAATTATTTTAAAGGGGTAATTAGTATTATGTTTTAATGAATATTATTAATATTTATGCTTTGTAAAATGGTTTTATTTTAATGATAATTAATTAAAGTTTTATTTGAAAACTTGTATAGGATTCATAACTTTATTTTAAAATTTAGTATGACTTAACTTTATTTTGAAGAAAATAGTTTATATTTTATAAAGCAGTTTTATTCGAAATATTTTTAAAACTATACATATATATTTTAAATTAAGTATGCAAGAAGTTTTAATATAAATTTTTTAATGTATTTTCAAGAATAAAGAATTTAAATTATTTTAAATCTTAACTATGGGTACTTGGATGTTTCAGAGGAAGTAAAGATTTGGGAATTTACTCCATGAGAAGAGTTGGGTTTGAAAACTGTTTCCAAAAGGACTGGAAAAGGAAATATATTTTGCAAAGGTATTTTTGAGGAAAATAAATAATGTGGAAAATTATTTATTGTGTGATGGATGCTTATGGATGTTAATTGATAGTTAAATCACCGACTATCAATATTGGACAATGCGTTGATCGTTTCGATGAGACCGGGATCAGGATTAATTTCTCGAAAACCACTTCGATCCAGTTTGTACGTTTTTGTGGGAAAAACGAGTTCGGAGTCGAAGATGGTGCAGTGAAGTGCAAGGGCTAGTCGCTACTAATCCTGAGGATATTTCCAAAATGGATGTAGTAGGAGTAGTGCCTTCGGTTCCGTTCGAAACCGGGACGGACTTGTATGGATGAATGCTTTAATAAATTCTATTGATTAGAAAAGCACAAATTTTAATAAATTCTGCAAGCGCACAGGCGTGTAGTATGCAGGTCGAACACAGGGAATTGTATTTTAAAACAATTAAAATCCATAGTTAAGTCTTAGGCGTGTTAAACGAATTCGACGGTGAATTTTGAACAGAAAATAAAAACAATAATATACTCCGAATCGATTTCGAAACTAATCGAAATTGCAACCAAAATATAGAATTGTAAAAAAAATCAAAACAGAAATTGAAATTGCGGAAAAGAAGATAACGGAGCAAACAACTGAAATAATTATTAACTAACTGAAAAGAGTGCGGAAAATAACTAAGAACAAGAATAAATAAATTGCTAAATCTAATCAACAATCCTACGTATTTTGTTCGAAAATAAAAACAGTGCTGAATTTAAATCTAAACTTGAAGAAAAGTGATGAGGTAAGAGATGATTTCAAGGTGTTGTATAATGCTGTATATATAGGCTTTCAACCCCTAAAATTAGTCCATAATTTTAGCAATAGAACTGGTCCTCTTCATAGCAGCTGATGAGATATATGTATTGACTGGGTCCATTTGTTGAATTAGTGAAGAGTCCGTTGCCATATCAATGCTTGAAACATATATGCTGAGTGTTTGGCATCCCTGTTAGCTGCTCCTTTGACCAAGTCCTCTGTTGCTTAAAAAGGTGACCATGCTTTTATATGTGAATTGGTCCAAATTCCCACATGAGCTACTTTTGAATGTTTCCTATTTTGTTTGATTTATTTCAATGCTCAAAATGTTGCACTCTTTGCTGCGTGATTTTTGAACCAATGGACGGCATAACCGATTAATTTCAACGTTGCACTTTGGAATCAATATCTGCAAAACCACAGTAAAATACCCGTATAATACCGCTTTATTAAAATAAAAATATATGAAATAAACGGTTTAAATTGCAGAGAAATACGTTCATCAAATACCCCCACACTAGAACTTTATTCGTCCTCAAATAAGCAAGAAAATAAAACTAACTAAATCCTTTTTCGTAGGAAACACGATTGCATTGAGCGTATGCAACAACCCGTTAAACCTCTAGGTGTCCCTAGTAGGACGAGTGGTGTCTCGTGAGGGTTTTCAGTGGATACTACCCACAAAATCCAAATGCAGTATGTGATGATTCTAATGTACTACATGAATGCAAAATTTTAAACAAACGGAGACTCGATTTATCTTAGAATAATTGCAACAAAATAATGTATATCAGTTTTAGTCAACTTATATAAGTTTTTCGTTCCTCACTAAACACAAATTTCAATATAACTCAAGTTTTCATACATTAGATTCTAGTTTGGCCAGTTGTTTCGGTTGATAACATAATGCAGCCATGAAATAAATTCTTCACTATTAATCACAGTTTTTTTTTTCAAAATGGGATTTTCCATTTCCATTTGTACGACAAGCCAAATCAACAAAGTCAAGAAGTGTTTCGGTTTCAAAGCTTAGTCTCTTTTTTTTTACGCCTAACTTTTGGACCAAGGTATACCACCCATGCACTGCTTTGCGGGCTTACGTGAGAGTTGGGACAGAGCTTGGCGGATTGTGCAAACCGACGCTGACTATGTCAGAAAATGTCGGTAATCCTTAGGTGATTATTTATTTAATTATTTATACACCTAACTCAGAATGCTGAGGCCAGATATACCATCCATGCACTGCCTTTCGGGCTTACGTGAGAAGAGTACAGAGCGTGGCGAGTGCACACACTTTCACAAGTGTGCACACCTATCGACTCTAGGTGTATCTTATTATTATTCTTATTTTATTTTTTTTGAAATTAACTAAAGAGAGTTATGCAAATCAACTTAGCACCACTTAACTTCAATGATTTGAAATGTCAACGCATGTACTTTAAATCTGCCATTTTAAAAAAAAACAAAGACTACAGTTTAGAAAGGATTTCATAACCATCACCTACGAATTCCCCTATATACTAACCTCACTATTATCACTTGTAATTCAACTTTTCATTATATTTTACATTTGAAATTAGTGATTCACAAAAAATTTCATCAATTGACTACAATTGCTTACCTTTGTCTTGACTAATTAAAAATAAATCGAAGTCCTAAAAATATTGGGAAATGAAAAAAAAATTGAAAGGAAATTTGAAAACAAATAATGAGATGACTTTTTTTAAAAAAAAATGATGCTACACTATGAAATATGAACAAACAGAATGAGATATGCGTCCCCCCCACACTGGAATGAGACAGTGTCCCAACTGTCAAATAGAATGCAAATGCAAAATAGAAGAAAAAAAACTAAAAAAAATACAACCTGATATGTGCAGGATAGTGAGCGGCTCATGCCGAATAGCTAGGTTCGTGAAGATCCACGAACTCATCGTCCTCGTGCTGTTCAGACTCTAGAAATGGCTTCAAGCATTGTCCATTGACCTTTGAAATGGAACCGTCCCTAGGATTTCAATTTCAACTGCGCCATAAGGGTCTACTGTTTTCACAATATATGGACCTGTCCAACGGGATCTCAATTTTCCCTGAAATAAATGAAGTCTGGAATTATATAAGAGAACTTTCTGACCTACTTCGAATGTCTTACGAAGTATGGATTTATCATGATAGAATTTGGTTTTCTCTTTATAAATCTTTGCATTTTCGTACGCTTCATTTCTTAGTTCTTCTACTTCTGACAATTGTAATTTACGATGCGATCCGGCTTTTTCTATGTCAAAATTAAGGTATTTGATTGCCCAAAGTGCACGGTGCTCGAGCTCAACAGGTAAATGGCATGCTTTTCCAAAGACCAATCGGTATGGTGACATTCCTAGATTGGTTTTATAAGCTGTGCGAAATGCCAAAAGGGCGTCTATCAATTTAGATGACCAATCTTTTCTGTTGGCGTTAACCGTCTTTTCAAGAATTTGTTTAATTTGTCTATTGGAAATCTCGACTTGACCGTTGGTCTGTGGATGATATGGTGTAACAACCCGGTATTTCGCATCGATTTATAATCGACTTAAATGATTAATATTATTGCAAATTTCCTTTTGAAGTTTTAAATTTTTAATTTTTAAATTGATTTATAAATTGTTAAAATAAATTCTTAAAAAATAAAATAAAATAAAATTTGTTATGTGTTGTGAGCTTTGAAATTTATGATTACCGGCCATTTATTTTTGAATGTCGTTCGACCCTCCCCCATTTTCTCTTTTCATTTTCGAACCCGTCCTCTTTTCTTTATTTTTTTCGTTCGAAAACCTAATACCATCAAAAAGAAAATAATGGCGGCCTCCTCTTCGTCACTCATAAATTAGGGCTTCGTGCAAATTCGAAGACGCGACTAAAAATGCTCGTCTTCTTCTTCTTCGCTCGATCGCGTGTGAAAATCCGAGGGCTGATGTCGGTCATGTCCATCTTCGCTCAACCAGGTGAGTAATTCATATTACTCGCATCTAATTCGATTCTATGCTCGGCAGTTTGATTTTTATGACGTTTACAATCCACATGGTTTTGATTCCTGATTTTGTTCGATTACTTGATACTTACGGCTTGAACTTGGCTGCATTATCCACATGAGATTATTCGATTTGCTGTGCACACTCTTGTGTTGCGGTGTTCATTCATATTTTGTTATAATCAGTGAACTATCATGTGTAGCTTGCTATGTATATAAAACTGGAAAACACTGTACTGCCTTGTAAGTTGTTGCAAGTTTGTAACTGTAACATTTGAATTGTTTAGATTTATACATTTTCTGGGATTCCGTGTTTGGAAAATTATCTTGTGTCGAGGCAGTATACACAAGTGTTTACACTTGTGTATATGTGCAGACACATGGATCTGCAGAATTTGATGAGTTGAAGGGTTTTTATACTGATTTGTTCGAGTATTCTTTTCAGAAGTTTTTGGGAAAGTTTTTATAAACTTATTTTGATGAATTATCTATATATATGCACAAGCATATATAGAACTGGAGTTCTGATTTTTGTATGAAATTCTCATATCTGAGTACATACATGTGTTTACCTGTTTTCTGGCAAGTTGAATGTCTTGAGTATGAAAAGCAAAAATGGGTTTTTCGTATATTTCTATGTTATGGTTTTTCTGAAATCAAGTTAATTTGAATATCTGAGTTTTTATCTTGAATCTGGGTATCTGTGTTTTGATAGAAATGTTCTTCTTTGATATAAAAGGTATATTTTGGAAGAAAATGGAGTTTATGGGGAATTTGGATTTTTGGTTGATTTTGTGTTTTGAGGTTGATGATTTCGTGTTATCTATAGGTATCACTGCACCTAATGCCGAGCACATATTTGTGCTGTTGTCAGGCTATATTAAATCTCTGTTTGCCTGGTTCACCTCTGTTGATTTCATTGGTGACTGACACAGCTCAGTTGCTTGTATCAACCCCATTTCCAGGTTACATGTAATCTTGTTGAAGTTGTTGAACTAGTGTTCTTGTGGTTTGCTGTAGCAATTCATCACACTTGAATTGCATTTGAGTTTCTTTTCAGATCCATCTTCTTGCTTCTTACTACTATGTGCACTTGATTTAGTTGTACACTTACTGTGCACATTCCATGTTGCCATTTCTATATCCATTTTGTTAAGGCGCTGTTCGTTATGTACATTCAAATGTGAACATATTTTTCTTTCATTTGGTGGAAGTTTTAACTGTTGCCATCATGTACAGTCTGTTGAACATTGCTCTTCATATTAGTGCATTGGGTCCTTATTCCTTTTAGTGCATACTGTATATCTTTGTGTGCTAGTTTCCATGCACATTCTCCATGTCTGCCTTCTTGACCACTGAGGCCGTGGTATTTGATATTTGAATCTTCATTGATTTCGGTTCGTTGATCATTGGGTACATCGTCACTGTAGTGGCACGGCAGTGCACGCAAGCGTGAACTGCAGCCACACGGTGTGGTTTTATGATATCTAACTTGTTTTGATTAATTGATCTTTTGCATATTCCATATGCTGTAGTGGCGAGGCAGTGCACGCGTGCGTGTACTGCAGCCCTACTCGATTTAATATTTTAATTGATATTTAAATGTTTTGAACTGTTTTGTTTATTTCAATTCAATATTCAGAATTGCATTCTGATTTGGTTTAATTACTGTCGTCTATTCATTATTTAATTATTATTGCTTCTGTGCACTAATAACTGAGTTTGAATTAGACTGACCCGAGTATTATTTTCTTTTGAATCTAATACTCGGGTCAGACCGAGTATTTCAGGTTGTAGATATTCTGCTTTGGGTTGCTGCTAAAGCTATGAAGTTCTTTCATATCTTTTGGAGTAGTCGTCGTCATTTATGGTAGTATGTAAAATTGTATAGGAAGATATGTATTCATGTATATTATATACGTTAATGTACTTGTATATGTAACTTCCTTAGTCGACTGTTGTAGTTGTATCATATGTACCGTGTCAAATGTATTGTAACTGACATCAGTTATTATATATATATGAGACTTTCTGTTTCATCTGTGTTCCGCATTTATATTATCTGTATTGTTATTTTATATTTACTGTTCTAAACTATTACGAACCATCGTAGTTCGTTTTATACTGGAATTGGGGTATGTCGATGGGAGAAAATATATCAGAGATGAAAGAATATATATATTTATATCACTTCCATCGAGATAACCAATACTAGTGTAAGGCCAACTATTGATGGCCGCTCCTCAACAGCCTTATTCTCCGTGCTAGTTGACAGCACTACACCGTAGTGTTCTTGGCTAGCGTGGGTATAAAGGTGGGGCGTCACATATGGAGTAGATAGTTTATGAGTGATAGAATATTTCTTAAGAAGAGATTCAAAAGCACGATTACAAAAATGAGAACCGTTATCACTTATAATGGCTCGAGGTGTCCCAAAACGGGAAAATATGTTTTCTTTCAAAAATTTGACAACAACTTTATTGTCATTCGTTTTGGTGGGAATGGCCTCAACCCATTTAGACACGTAATCTACTGCGAGTAAAATGTAGAGATTTCCAAAAGAATTAGGAAAAAGACCCATGAAATCGATGCCCGAAACATCAAAAATTTCGATGACAAGGATCGGATTTAGGGGCATCATGTCACGTTTGGAAATACGACCTGTTTGTTGACATCTAGCGCATTTGGAGCAAAATTCGTGGGCATCACGAAAAAGAGAAGGCCAATAAAAACCGCACTGTAACACCTTGGCAGTAGTTTTCTTTGCTCCAAAATGTCCTCCACATGCTTGATTATGTGAAAAAGAGAGGATGCTATGGAATTCATGTTCTGGGACACATCTGCGAATGATTTGATCGGTGCAATATTTGAAAAGATAAGGATCGTCCCAGTAAAAGTTTCGAACATTAGAGAGAAATTTTTGTTTATCTTGTTTTGACCAATGGGAAGGTGTTTCATTTGTGACAAGATAATTTACGATGTCCGCGTACCATGGTGCACTAGAGAGTGAAAGAATTTGTTCATCGGGAAAATGATCGTTGATTTGAGAGTTATCATAGTTTTCATGCACTATACGAGAAAGATGGTCAGCTACGACATTTACAGAACCCTTTTTATCTCGTATTTCTAGGTCAAACTCTTGAAGAAGGAGAATCCAACGGATTAAGCGGGGTTTGGTATCCTTTTTCGTGAGTAAATACCGCAAGGCGGCATGATCGGTGTAAACTATGACCTTAGAACCTATGAGATATGATCTAAACTTATCGAGGGCAAAGATAACTGCTAAAAACTCTTTTTCTGTGGTTGAGTAATTCAATTGAGCTTCATTAAGAGTTTTGCTAGCATAATAGATGACTCAAGGAAGTTTATTGATTCGTTGACCTAAGATGGCTCCAATGGCATAATCAGAAGCGTCGCACATTAATTCAAAAGGCAAAGTCCAATTTGGAGGTTGGATGATAGGTGCAGTGGTCAAGATTGATTTGAGGATTTCAAAAGACGTTTCACATTCATTGGAAAATTCAAATTTAACGTCTTTAGCCAGAAGATTCGAAAGAGGTTTTGAAATTTTTGAAAAATCTTTAATGAACCTCCTATAGAATCCTACATGGCCGAGAAATGAGCGTATGTCCTTTACGGACCGTGGAGGAGGAAGGCCCACAATAAGATCAACTTTAGATTTGTCAACTTCTAGGCCATTTTTAGAGGCAACATGACCTAAGACTATTCCTCGCTTAACCATAAAATGACATTTTTCCCAATTAAGAACAAGAGATTTCTCCTTACATAGCTTTAAGACACGTTCTAAACGAAGGAGGCATTGATCAAAAGATGACCCATAGATTGAAAAATCGTCCATGAATATTTCTAAGAAATCTTCCACCATATCAGAAAATATACCCATCATACATCGTTGAAAGGTAGCGGGAGCATTACAAAGACCGAAGGGCATGCGACGATAAGCAAAAGTTCCGAAGGGACATGTGAACATTGTTTTGTGTTGGTCCTCTAACGCAATGGGAATTTGATTATAGCCGGAGTAACCATCAAGAAAACAATAGTATTCATGACCGGCTAAGCGTTCGAGCATTTGATCAATGAAGGGAAGGGGAAAATGATCTTTTCTTGTTGCTGCATTGAGTTTTCGATAGTCGATGCAAACGCGCCATTTTGTTTTGACCTTTGTCGGAACAAGTTCGTTATTCTCATTTGTTGTCACAGTGATTCCAGACTTCTTTGGTACAACTTGTACCGGACTTACCCAAGTACTGTCAGAGATAGGGAAGATAATGTTATTGTCTAAACATTTGATAATTTCTTCCTTTACCACTTCTCTCATATTAGGGTTTAATCGCCTTTGAGCTTCGCGAGTGGGTTTAGCCTCGTCGACTAAATGTATTCGATGTTCAATAATTGATGGACTAATTCCCTTAATGTCAGCGATTACCCATCCTATTGCCTCTTTATTTTCCCTTAAAATTTTCAAAAGTTGTTATTCTTGGTCCTTAATGAGATCGGATGCCAAGATTACAGGGAAATTTTCCGAAGAATCTAAGTATGCGTACTTAAGATCGTTTGGAAGAGGTTTGAGGTCTAATTTAGGGCGTACTTCTTTTGAGGCTTCAATAGACATCAACTGATTGAATTCTAGTGAATTATGAAAAGAGCATAGCATATCATTTAATTCATAAATGTATTCATCTTCGTGGAAGTTGGAATTAAAATGATCTAGGAACATGCTAAGAGACTCTGTAGTATCACTAAAATCATTTTCAACAATTGTTTGGATCATGTCAACTTCTTCTGTATCAAAATCCCTTGGTTGTCTGTTAAGATTGAAGATATTTAGTTCAATGGTTAGGTGCCCAAAGGAAAGTCAGAGTTGACCATTCCTACAGTTTATGATAGCATTTGATGTTGCTAAAAACGGACGACCTAATATCAAAGGAATCTGACTATTGGGATTTGAGACAGGTGCAGTCTCTAGGACTATGAAATCGACTGGGAAATAGAATTGCTCGATTTGTATCAAAACATCTTCAACCTTGCCCAATGGTTTTTTGACAGATCGATCAGCTAGTTGAATTGTGATGTTTGTAGGTTTTAATTCCCCTAGTCCAAGTTGACAGTACACAGTATAAGGCCAAAGATTCACACTCGCTCCAAGATCGAGTAAGGCATGACTAATGTGAGTGTTACCGATTTTACAACCGATCGTAGGACAACCGGGGTCCTCATACTTGATTGGGGAGGGATTTGAAAGAACAGAGCTAGTGTTTGCAGTTAGAAATGCAGTCTTAGGAACGTTAGTGGCACGTTTTTGAGTACATAGCTCTTTCAGACATTTGGCATATTGAGGAATTTGCTCGATGGTATCAAGAA
This sequence comes from Allium cepa, assembly GCA_030765085.1. Taxonomy (NCBI): domain Eukaryota; kingdom Viridiplantae; phylum Streptophyta; class Magnoliopsida; order Asparagales; family Amaryllidaceae; genus Allium; species Allium cepa. The sequence goes on from CM060934.1 coordinate 290,867,218, forward strand.
GTGGAATATTGACTCGAACTTGTTTGAAGATTTCAAGAATTTGGTCAAAATTAGCGGGCTTCTTCTTTTTGTTGAGTCTATGGGGAAATGGAGCAATGGGTTTATAGACTCGTTCGAAAGTTTTTTCATTCAAAGAAGAAGGTGTTATATTAGAGGGTGAAGATAAAGGAGCTGGAATGTTGGGGTTGCCAACATCAGAAGGTGAAGAGTGGTCGGGATTGCCAACCTTAGATGAAGAATTAGAATCGTTTTGATTGACAACCGTGGTTGTCGACTGAGTTTCAGAATTTGGAACATGGGAAGATTTAAGAAGGATGTCGGGGGTGCCGACATGGTTGTCCACCTTCTTTCCAGACCTTAATGTGGTGACAGCATTAACCGGATTTACATCTTCGCTCTCACAAAGATTTACTCCTCGAGAGTTATACTTTGGATTCACTTCAGTTTGACTTGGCAATTTACCTTTCTCGTTGATTTTCATGAGATCCTTCATCATTATCAACACTTGTTCATTTTGTTTGGTGATTTGCTCAATTCTTGCATCTTGGTTGGTGATTTGTTCATTTTGTTTAGAGAGTTGTTTTTCCAATCAAGCAATTTCTTGTGAAGGCTGAGAAGGTTGGGTTGATGGATTGAAATTAGGATGCTTGTATGGTTGATTCGAAGGTTTTGTTTGAGGAGCGGGTTGAGAATTTTGAGAATTAGAGGTTGGGGCTCGATAATTCGGATTTGGTATCATTGGATACATATGTGATGGATTAGCCACGTTGTTAGGATTTGACCATGAAAAATTGGGATGATGCTTCCAGTTAGGATTGTATGTGGATGAATAAGGACTATTTTGAGCTATAGCATTGATTTGGTCTTGTGTGTAGTAATGGGGTAGTCCTTCTCCTTCTTGAGGAATTTGGGCATCTATAGGAAGATGTGATGGGTCAATGACATGTACTCCTCTATTTGGAGCACGAATACTCTTCTAAAAATTCCCAAGCTTCCTCGTCTGTTTTTGCCATGAATTCTCCTCCGCACATTGATTCGAGTTGGGATCTTGTTTGATAGTTAAGCCCCTCATAAACGATTTGGCACAAAACGTGTTTAGGGATTGCATGATGTGGGCAACTATATAATAATTGATTGAACCTTTCAAAATATTTTGAAAAAGTTTCTCCTTCATTCTGAGAGAATTGGTTGATTTCAGTTCGAATTTTAAGAGTTTTGTGGAAAGGAAAAAACTTTTTCAAAAATATAGTAACGAAATTGTCCCAACTCTTAATTGAATTTTTAGGAAGAGAATTAAGCCATCTCTTCGCACTTTCTAGAAGTGCGAATGGAATAAGTCTTAGCTTGATGGATCATTAGAAAGTTGTTGCATTTTAGTTGTAGAAGCATATAACTCAAATTCACTAAGAAATTCATATGCATTTTCAGACCCAGTGAATTTTGGTACCCCTTGGATAAAAGAATGTTTTAGCTCAAAATTATTTCCTTCGGCAGGTGGAAATGAAATAACCGAAGGTTGAACAGTCCATGTTGGATAACATCGGTCTCTAATGGATAATGGTCGGTTCTCATGAAATTCATTATTTCCAACATGTGATTTAGGTGATAATTTTGGTGAATTGTGGTGTGAACTGTGATGTGAACCGTGTTGTGAACCGTGATTGCTCATATTTGTTTGATTTGAAATTTCCGTTGATTTGTTTAATGAAATATTTTGGCTTTCTAAACGGTTAAAATTATTTCTTTCCCAAACGCGCATAAACAAATCAAGGCGTAGTAGCCAAAAGTAAATTTAAACAGTTTTCAGTTGGGTACCTGTAGAGTAGAAAATTACTTACAGAGGGGTATAGCAGTCCGTCCAATGTTTTGCAATCGCTCGACTTGAAATGCTCGTTTTCTCATTCGTGAAGTTAGTTTCTGTGAAATTAGCTAAAGCGGTGCCTCTTTTTTTTTTCTTCAGATCCGGAGATGCAGGAAGTCATGGAGTCGGATCTGAGTGAGGTAGATCTCGATGGGTGGAGGACCTCGGTTAATCGCGGGTGTAGGTTGCTATTGGATCTCGGGTTTGGGATTTGCAGCGGTAGAGGTCAGTTTAGACGATGGGTTAGTTAAGGCAGGGCAAGGCTGGGAAGTGATGCTTGTGTGGCAGGGGTTTTTCGAGGCGATAGCAGAGGTTTTGGGTTGCGGGTTGTGGTATAAAGGCTGTTGATATAGTTGCAGACTTGCAGTAGAAGGATTAAGTGAGGTGGTTAGTAGTGCAACAGGGGAATATGTGTGGAGTTTGCAGTGGATATGGGAGATGTTTGAATGTTTGTGGAGAGGACTGAAGTGGTTTGGCACTGGTTACTGTGAGGCAACTGGGTTGTTAGTCAGAGGGTGGTGGAACTGCAGTTCGGCAGAGGAGGCAGCAGTGAAGATGAAGTTCAGGTTGAAAGCGCAGTTGCGAATGAGTTCCAGGTGCGAATTTCGACGGTTTATGGATTTGTTGAAGGCTTCGCTGGTGATGAAGGTGTGGATTCAGGCGGAGAAGCTCAGTGCTCGAAGCGGGTTTTGTTGCTTTCGACTGACTGTAGGATTGTTGAAGAATGGAAGATGAACTTATGAGTATGTCAAGAAACAGAGAGCAAATGAACGTATGAATGAAGGAACTGAAAAAGTGATTTTTTTTTATATGAAGTTGAAATTATGCAGATTGTGATTTATGAAGATGCAAGGAAATATGTGAAATTGATGCATGCAACTGCAAAGAAACATAAAAACGAATGCAAAACTAAATATGAATGCAACGCGAAAACTAAACTTGCTGTGGTGCGTGAAAATGATTAAAAAAAACAGAACTATGTAAACGAAAACATGAAAATGAATGCAGCGAGAAGAAGAAAAAAAATGTTTTTTTTTAAGTAAAACGCTACTTTGGCGAAAGGAACTGAAAAACGAAAAAAAAACGATTTTTTTTTTTGAAAACTAATGCAAAAAAAAGTAAAATAAATTAACACGAATAGACATAAAAGCGAAAAATCGAAAATCTCAAAATAGCAACTCCCCGGCAACGGCGCCAAAAACTTGTTGCGACTTTTCTATTGATTAGAAAAGCACAAATTTTAATAAATTCTGCAAGCGCACAGGCGTGTAGTATGCAGGTCGAACACAGGGAATTGTATTTTAAAACAATTAAAATCCATAGTTAAATCTTAGGCGTGTTAAACGAATTCGACAGTGAATTTTGAACAGAAAATAAAAACAATAATATACTCTGAATCGATTTCGAAACTAATCGAAATTGCAACCAAAATATAGAATTGTAAAAAAAATCAAAACAGAAATTGAAATTGCGGAAAAGAAGATAACGGAGCAAACAACTGAGATAATTATTAACTAACTGAAAAGAGTGCAGAAAATAACTAAGAACAAGAATAAATAAATTGCTAAATCTAATCAACAATCCTACGTATTCTGTTCGAAAATAAAAACAGTGCTGAATTTAAATCTAAAATTGAAGAAAAGTGATGAGGTAAGAGATGATTTCAAGGTGTTGTATAATGCTGTATATATAGGCTTTCAACCCCTAAAATTAGTCCATAATTTTAGCAATAGAACTGGTCCTCTTCATAGCAGCTGATGAGATATATGTATTGACTGGGTCCATTTGTTGAATTAGTGAAGAGTCCGTTGCCATATCAATGCTTGAAACATATATGCTGAGTGTTTGGCATCCCTGTTAGCTGCTCCTTTGACCAAGTCCTCTGTTGCTTAAAAAGGTGATCATGCTTTTATATGTGAATTGGTCCAAATTCCCACATGAGCTACTTTTGAATGTGTCCTATTTTGTTTGATTTATTTCAATGCTCAAAATGTTGCACTCTTTGCTGCGTGATTTTTGAACCAATGGACGGCATAACCGATTAATTTCAACGTTGCACTTTGGAATCAATAATCTGCAAAACCACAGTAAAATACCCGTATAATACCGCTTTATTAAAATAAAAATATATGAAATAAACGGTTTAAATTGCAGAGAAATACGTTCATCAGTTCCGTTCGAAACCGGGACGGACTTGTATGGATGAATGCTTTCGGAACATCGTCAGTTGGACAATGGGCATTCTAAGTGAAACGTTCTAAAAGGTAACGCTTAGCCTCAAGCCACATCAACCGGGAATGACTGAAAATCAGGGGTTATGCAGCAAGGCTAGGTGGGTAGCGCCTATTTCAGGGTGAGTTCATCCCTGTCTAGATGTCCCTTTTATTTCGGCTTAGTGGTGCGATTGCTGATCCCAACCGTGGGGTGATCTTACTCGGGATTATCCAGTAAGGGGTAGTCCCGGCCTTGTGTTGCAGGGGATTGGGAGTAATCCTCGGTACTGTGATATAGACCACGTACTGTGAAAGATGGTACCCCAGTGCCTAGTCATTAGTTGGAAATCCATTTTCCCTACGCGCCTTTTACGATTTTTGTTTGTATTACCCACGATTGTGGTTAGTAGCTGGAATTTAATAGATGTAACAATATCGTCTATTTTAATAAGTATTTGTATATAGTCCCTATTATAATATTAGAGGATTTTATAAGAAATGTCTTAGCCATCGTAAGGTAAAAACCCGACATGTTTATTTGTGGCGTGGTCTTACGAGATGCTTTTGATTTCAAAGGATTTTGAAACTTTAATAATCAATTTGAGTGTGGTTTTCTCACACTGGTATACCAGACTGACTCGGGTGTTATTTAACTATAATGCTCGGGTCAGACCGAGTATTATAGGATACAGGATATGATGCTATGGAGCTAAGGAGACGAGCTAGATGGCGATACGTACTTCGGTACTTGATTATTATTCCGCTATGTACTCAGTTTTAAGGACAAGTTTTATATGACTGTCCAGTTGTATGTTATTGATGTTGTTGAACTCTGATGATGTATTCTGGTGATGTATGTATAAAATAGATATAGTTTTCTTTTGTGTAAAGATCTGTTATTATCTATTATATTTTATTCCGCTGCGATGGTAAGATTCTGATGTTGTTTTCTATTTTCTTCTTCTACCTCTTCTTCTTTTACCATAATGATTCGGTTTTCCAAGCGTCGAAAAACCGTGTCGTTGCAGCTTTGCATCATTGTGTTAGGATTTCGACCAATCTTTGAAGGAAACCTTTTTAAGGTTCAGAATCCATCTTTGCAGTGCAAGTTTGGATGAGTGAGAGTTTGGATCTGTCGGTTAAGAAGAAGCGAGTGATGGTATCTTGGCAACTTTAGGAAAAAAAGCAGTTATGTGGTGAGACGCAATGACTATGGATGTGTCCAAAGATGTTTCTTTTAAAGCAAGTTTAAGGAAATGTGTCTGCATCGTTGATGAGACTCAGTTCAGTAGGGTGTTTGTGTGTGGTTTGAGGCCCCAGTTTCTTGGGGAAATGTCTGCACATCTCTAGGCTCTGTGTGGGATTGAATGAAATGATTTAAGGTTCGAAAAGCTTTGGATAAGAAGTCTTTGGCATCTGTGTCAGCAGTGCAGCTCGGAGTGTTCTATGTGCCGTCAGGAAGATCATCTGGCTAAGTAGTGTTATAGAGGTGGAGTTCAGAAGCAGCAGAGTGGACCCATTTCTTCAATGGATTGGCTAGATAAGCATAATTTGTTCTGATTGGTAAAGAGAGAACAGTATCTTTGGAAAATAGGCTGGGTTGATCGCAAAAGTGACTTGCGATAGTTGAGTGTTCTCCTGGGTAATCTTTTGCTTGGGATCGAGGCATCTCTAGGGAATGTAGGAGTTATCGAAGTTGTCAGAGATTTTTTAGGATGTCTTCTAGAAGTCAAGGTTTGCCATAGCATCTGGAGATTGAGTTTTCGTATCGACTAGGATTCCAAGAGTTATACCAGTGGTTCAACTAAGTAGAGGGATGGCTCCTTAAGAGAGGATTGGGTGAAGCAGCTCAGGATATCATGGAATTTCTGAGTTTTCTCTTTATGGATCTGATGAACTGTGTCTTCTGGGATGTATTAGACAAGTTTGAGCTCGTGTTCATCGATGGCATTCTCATCTACTCCAGATTAGAGTTGTGCAGCGGAAGCAAGGTAGCAGCTGTTCTAGAGTGGAAGCGATGACATACTTCTACAGGAAGTTTTTCAGGACTAGAAGGCGAGATTGGCGAGTGCACCTATTTTGTCTTTTACGGATAGTAGAAGTAAGTTCAATCTACTAATGATTATGGGGTAGAGTTTGTGTTCTTGATTTTAGAAGATTTTAAGAGGATCATTTTGTTCGGTTGTTTTCGGTCCAGTTTGTTTCGAGTAGCATCAACGAAGGTTGAGCTGATCATGAAGGATGAAGTCAAACCAGGATCGTCAGAAGAGTTTTGTGGATAAGAGACGTAGGAATTTGGAATTTAAAGTTGGAGACTTTGTTTTTGGTTGAGGTTTTCTCTGGTCAAAGGAGCAATCAGATTTGGTAAGACTGGAAGGATAGCTCCGAGATATATTGGATCTTTTTGTGTTCTTGTAAGAATAAGTGTTTTGGCCTACAAGATTGAATTGCCAGTTTGGAGGGTTGGGATTCGTATTGTGTTTCACGTATCTCTGATGGAGTACGTGTATGATCCATCACTAGATTTAGAATCTACAGATCAGGAGGATTTGGTAGTTGAGTCGGACTTGACATTGGTCTGATATCTTATTCAGATTGTAGATTAGGGTGAGAAGGAGCTTTGAAGCTAGCAGAGTAGATTGTTTGGATTCAGTAGAGCGAGTATTCCAGTGTTTGTACCTGGGAAACTCTAGATAGTGTTAGGAAGGTCTATCCTGATTTGTGTCAGGATCATTAGATTTGTTTGATTGAGTGAATTGGTTGCTATGGTTGTTAGCATATGGTTGATAAAATATGCTTTTGGTTTAAAATTAAAAATCTTTGATGGGTTATTAAATTATCTTTGCTTTTGAAAATTCGAGGACGAAATTCTTTTAAGGGGAAGGAATGTGATGACCCGGAATTTTGGGCAATATCAATTTAATAATCTGTATTAATAATTAAATTGATTTGATAATTTTCTTTAATAATTTTAATTTAAATTGGCAAGTTTATTCTTTTAAAAGCAAATAAATATTTAATTGGTAAATTTTATCTTTTAAAGCTAATAAAATGTTTTCTATTTATAATGTATATATATTGTATATATTGTAAATAAAAAAGCTTTGGTTTGAATTTAACAAATTAAATAATGATTTCAAATTTTAATATATATTTTGGTAATTTGGAATTTATGGTTAAATTTAATGTAATTTTTTTTAAAAGGTTATTTAAATAGTTAACTATATAGTTTCAAATTACTTAAGGTAAATGTTTAATTGTTTAAAATATATTTTAGCTTAAGTTTAAATTTAAATAAGATTAACAAAAAGGTGTTTTATTTTCTTTTTAAATATTGCTTGATAAATATGATTTGTAAATATACAAAGTTTAAAATACAATTCACAAACATATAAAACATATGATACATTAATTCATTTAGTAGAATAAGTAATTTATAAATAATGACATAATTTCCTTTATAAATTATTTAAAACTGACAAGTTTGTTATTTTTAAACAATAATAATAATGTGTTGTTTTTAAATATAGATATAAATAGATTTTAAAGAAAATAGAATTGTTATTTTCAAATTTAATGTGTTGTTATATATGTGTATATAAAAGTTGACTTTAAATTGGATTTTCAAATTTAATTTGAATTTGAATTTGTATTAAAATTGGAATTCAAAAGATAGATATTTTAAAATATTTTGGATTTAAAAAATATATGTATAAGATTTTATTTGTATATAATTTGTTTTATAATATTTTCTTTATATATATATATATATATATATATATATATATGAATTTAGATAAGTATTTATTAATTAGTAAATTAAGTATAACAAGCTTTATATTAACATTTAAAATAAATAAAAATAACTTAATGACAAGTGTAAATATATAAAGGCTTGATTATAACAAGTGTTAGTGATGCTAATGACAAATGGTGAGTTTTAAACAAGTGTCACTTTTAATTTTAATTTTTCTTTTATTTTAATAAATCATAATTTAGCCTTTATAAAAACATTCTTCTTCTCTTTATTTCTTTTTCTATCCTCTTAAAATTAAAAGCTAAGAAATTCAAGCCCGTAACAAATTCTCAAAACAATATATAATCAAATAATTTTCAAACCAGAGGCTAATCAAATTCAATAGCATAGCCTGTAAACCATTTTCAAAAATCAAAACCCAAATCCTGTACGTTTCTTCAAACCTGAGAATAATCAAAAGCAAGCTCAAAAGAAAAATCAAAGCAATTTCATCTCTATTTCAAAATTAAGACATCTCTACAACAAGTTTCCAAATCACAGCAATTTAAATTTTTAAATCAAAGAAGCATCTTTCCAGCATTCAAGTTTTTTAAAGTTTCAAAGCTATTTCGAAAAGGCTCTGTTCATCTTTTTAACTGGTGAGTAACATTCTTTGATAAAGCTTAAGCATAGGTAAATCTGGTTGCATGTGAATTATTGAATATAAGTATATTTTGTGTTTATATGAATTTTCTGTGTGTATATGGATGTATAGGTTTGTGCATGCCTGTTATATCTGTGTTTTCCTGTTTTTAGTTTCAAAGCTCAAAGTTTTGATCAAAATCCATTATCTCTTTTAATAATCCCTGTTAGGACTTAGGATTCAATCAAAATCTGTTTGTCTAATCGTAGATTAAGATTTAAAATTTTATTTAAATGAATTAAATTTGAAATTCACTGGAAAACCAAAGAAGAACAGTGCAAATTTTATTTATGTTAAAAATTCAAACATCTTAATTAATCAGTTCAAGCATATAATCTGAATCCTTAACCAAAATCATGATTTTTAAAAATGAAATCACAATTTTTAGTTTTGGGTTGAGCGAGCAGTTCGAGTTTGATCAGAATTTGTGATTTGGGTAGTTTCTGTTGATCTAAGTGCTCAGGGAGGTCGGGGACTTCATTGGAGGTAGAAGGATGATCTGTGAGCTTGGCAAAAATGGCAGTAGGGTGTATAAGCTACTGTGGCGGCGGCGGGTGATCGGAATAGTTTGTAACCCTATTTTTTGGTATGGTCAGGAATTTGTTCATCTCGGCGTCTCTGGCGGATCGAGTTCCACCAGACTTTGGGAATTGGTAGCGGGGAGGCTGGCGAATGCGTGGCTGGAAGCTCAGGTGCCCTAGTGGTCGGCATCGTGGATTCGAGGGGTTTTCAGGTGAGGGGTTTTTGCTTCCAGGCTAATTGAGTACCTCGAATTTGATTTTGAGTTAGAATCGGAGTTCTGATGGTCGGGATCTGGTACAGGGATGATCGTCGACAGGCTAGAGGAGCCGTAGATGGTCGAAGGAGGTTGGATCGTCGGTGCATGTGCACGGCAGTGGTGTTGTGTCAGCAATTTTGGGTGGGGTTTTGACTCGAAGGAGGACTTGGGTTGATTCATGGCTGAAGTGTTTCCAGATTTGAACTTTAAAAATAATCAAAATTTTGAAAAGAAAAGATGAGAATTTCTTGGGTCAAGGCTCGAGAAGCCATCGGGTTAAACCCCAAGCACATTTTAAAATAGTAATTTTAAAAAAAAGTTTTTAAAAAGCAAGGTTTTGAATTTATTTAAATTTTGTTTAAAACTCTACCTATATAAATTTCTTTTATATAAGAAAAGTGTTTCGTTAACGTTTGTAAAAGAGGTTTGTAAATCGTTTTAAATTTCGTTAAATTAAATCATTTTAAATCTTAAATTTAAAAGGAATTTAAAAGTAAATTTAAAAGTATAATGTTTCAAATGCATATGTTAATGACAATTAAGTCATTAATAAGGAAAATATTTTATCTTAAAGTTAATTAAGATTTAATGATTTGAGATTTATTAAATTAATAAGGAAATTCAAGTATAATTAATTAATTTAATTAATTTAATGATTAAGGATTAATAAATTAATAATAAAGGGTTATAAGTTAATTAATTAGAGGATAATTAATTTGTAATTAAGGATCATTAATTAAATAAGTAAAGATTATTAATTAATGATTAGAAATTAATTAATTAAGTAATTAAAGATTAATTAAGTTACAATTAAGATTTAATTAATTAAGTAATTAGAGATGAATTAATTGGTAATTAAGAATTAATTAATTTGCAATTAATAATGGTTAATTAAATCATAATTACTTAGGGAAGTAATTAAAGGATGGTTAATGAGTATAATTAAATGAAAGATCATTAACTAAGGATTATGAAATGATTAATTAATGTGATTAATTTAAGATAATTAATTAGATTAACTAATTAAGGATAATCATATGTGGAGTAGGTTAAGTATAATTACTCAATGTGATTTATAAATTGTAATTACTTGGTGAACTAATTAATAGGTAATAATTGGATGTAATTAATTGAAGGATAATTAATTAATGGAAGTAAATTGGGTTTAATTACTTTGTGTAATTAATAAGAAGGATAATTACTTAGTGGAAGTAATTAAGGATTAATTACTTAGTGTAATTAATTAAAGAATTAATTAATTTTAAGAGTTAATTAATTAATGAAGGGTAGTTAATTACTGAATGTGATTAATCAAGATTGATTAATGAATGTGATTAATTAAAGATTAATTATTAAATATGATTAATAATTATAGGAGTAATTAGAGGATCATTAATTAATATAATTAATGCAAGTAATTAAAGGTTGATTTATGTGATTAATTAAAGGATAATTAATCAATATAAGTGATTATAGAATAATTAATTAATGTAATTAATTAAGGATTAATGTAATTAATTATAGTTAATTAATTAATGAGAGTAATTAAAAGGTTAATTACTGTAAATCGTTAAGAATAAATAATTTGTGTAATTAAGTAAGGCTAATTACTTAATGTAATTGAAGAATAATTAATCAAGGATGATTAATTAAGATGGATAATTAAAGGATGACTAATTAATTGGTTTGTAATTAATTAATGGTTAAGTAAGAAGGATTTATAGTGATGGAAGTAATTAATTTAATTTATTTTAAATTAAGTAGAGATGTTGTGATTAATAAATCTTTGCTTATGGATGGCTAAATGATATTGAATGCCTTGAATTGTTTGATATCTCTGATGTGGGATATGTGCTGATCTGTGATATGAGATACTTTGGTTGAATTGTGATAATATGGATTATCTATTTGTGATAATGCGAATTATCTATCTGTGTGAATATAGATAATAGAAGTAAATTGTTTCAACTTTAAAACAACTTGACCTTAAAAGACGGCGTTTTGGATTTCGGTGAGACCAGGATCGGATTTCCAAATTTGGAGATTCGAAAACCACATTGATCCTAATTAAGCGATAGGTCGTGAATATCAGGTGAAGATCGAGATGAAAATTCAAAGTGCAAGGGCTATTGTCGTTAACTCTAAGGGTGATTCCAAAATGAGTGTAACGAGATAGTGCCTTCGGTTTCGTTTGAACTCGGAACGAACTTGTATGGATTGAATGCTTTCAGAACATCCTCATTGGAGGATGATGAGCATTCTAAGTTATGTGTTCTGAAAAGGTAATCGTAGCCTCATCAACCGGGAATGGCTAAAAAAGGGGAGGTGCAGCAAGGCTAAGTGAGTCACGCTCAAGAAGGACAAGATTTCCCCTGTGTAGAGGATCCTTTTTATTCGTCTGTATAGGCAGTTGGTTGCAAACAACTGCGGGGTTATCTTGTTCAGGACCATCCAGTAAGGGATGGTTATGGCCTTGTGTTGCAGAGGATTTAGGGTGGATCCTCGATATGGTGATCTAGGCCACGTACTGTGAAGGGCGGTACCCCAGTAGCCCTGCCATTGATGGAAACCCATTTTCCCTACGTGCCTTTACGGTTTTGATTGTATAACCCACTTTGTGACTAGTATGCTTGAATTTAAGCATGTAACAATTTCAGCTATTTTCTATTTACTTGAAAACCCTAGACACTATTATAATATAACTGGATTTCTTATCAAATGTTTTGGTTATCTTAAGGTAAAAAAAATTCCGTGTTTATGTGTGGGAAGTCTTACGAGATACCTTTTGTTTTCAAAAGTTTTCGAAGTTAAGCAACTTTAACCTGTTACTCACACCAGACTCATGTATGACCCTAAGTTTATTTTCTGTTTTATTAAACTCTTGGTTACTTAAATTTTTACGAGTAGCCAAGGGATTCAGGTTAGCTTTGATGAATTCTGGAGGAGGTATGGAGTAGGAGGCTTCAACGTTTGTAGATATATAGTTTTCCGCTGTGTTCATATCTCTGTGTTGAATTTGTGTTGTAAGGACTAGACAGGTGTTATAACTGTCTAGTATGTGATGTATAAGCTGAGTAACTCTGATAGATGTTGTATATTATGTAATAACTATGTGATTAATATAATTTATTCGTTCCGCAGTGGGATTCTGATGTTGTTTAGTTCTTTCTTTCTATCTTTTCTCTTTTCTATCCCTTTCTTTCTTATTAATGATGCATCTTTCTGTGCAATGAAAGGCGAGTTGTCACAATCCGAAAGCTATCAAGGCTTACATAAGCTATGTAAACTTTGAAAAGGTCCATACGGAAAAATTTGCTATCTTTAATAATTTATCTTCTTATGAAATCAAAGTTATTTTTGAAGAGAATCAAATTATTAGCTTAATTGATGATTCTCAAAATGATTTCGTTTGTTATCTGAATCTTGTCAAAATGCTTTATGCAAATTTGAATCGTGGTTTTTATAAAGAAAATGAAGGGGAAGTGTGCAGTAGTGTCAAAGGAATGCGTATTGTTCTAAATAGTGAGATTTTAGGTAACATTCTTGGTTGTACGTATACGAAATGGATCTTTTGAATTTTCAAATTGATGAACATGTTCATGAGATATTTCGTCACATTTTTGAAGGAGATGATAATTTTGATTTTATAAACCGAAATTTCCATCATAAAGCTAGAATTCTAAACCTTCTTTTGCAACATACCATAACTCCAAGATCGGGAAATTTCAATCATCCTACTTTAAAAGTTTGTAAGGCACATTTTGCTATTTTTAGGCACTATGACATCAATTGGATGCAAGCGATTTTGGATGAACTTCGTCCCAAAAAATTTACTTTAGGTGAAAACACTTTATATCATGGGATTTATCTCACCTGGATTTTTAACTACTTTGGTGTTGATTATAAGAGGGAGAAGTTTATTTCTAGAAAAGTGTTTAACCATGCTAACATCTCTCTCGTGAAAATTCCGTTTCTGTTTCAACCATATGAAACACTTGCCAAAAAGGATGAGAGATTGACTCATGAAGAGATGGAAGAGAAGAGGAGGAGGAGGAGGAAGAAGGGGAGGAGATGGAAATTGAAAAGGAAGGAGAGGAGGAGGAAGAGACTTCATTGGAAAGCATCAAATACCCTATCACTCCTTACAATCCATCCAATAAAACGCTTCTAAAGAACCAAAAGATTGTCGTCGAAGATCAACGGATTCTCAAAAGATCCATTGGTAAAAAGTTGGACAAGATTTTCACCAAAATAAACAAGTTCTTTGGGAAAGTGAGTCGCAAGGTTGGATTATCAACATCTTCATCATCCTCTAACTAGTACTAGTTTCATTTCATGTTGTATTAGTTTGTATCTCTCTTTAGTTAATGTTATGTATTGTTGGTGTAATGTTAACTAAAATTATCACTGAAAACCCTTTATTTCTGTTTATTAGCTATAAAATATCCCTGGAATGCTTGTTACTATATTATAAAAGTTTATATGTATAGACTTGTACATAATATGAAGAAACAAAGCAATTTTCCTAAATTAACATGGGCATTTCGACATCCCCCTACCCTCAATGTCATCATGTAACGGCCAGAAACTATATTTTTGTTTTGAATTGAAATTGACATACCTACCCTGTGTCTTTTCATTTCAAATGACTTTCTAACTCTTTAAATACCTGTTTCTTCTAGAAAAATGCATACTTTCAATTCTCTTTATTTTTTTATTGAATTTCTTCATATTTTATCAAAAAATGGCCTCTTTTATTCATAATCTAAATGAGAATCTTGAAGAAACTCTGAAATCCTTCAAGAACATACTTACTTTAATGCTTCATAATCAACGTCACTTAGAATTAAGCAAAATGCAGATGATAAAGGAACAAGAAAGGCACTTCGATGTCATTCGATGGATGGTCTCTGTCCTCAACAAAAGAACTTGAATCGAATCCAGAAGGAACTCTGAAAAAAGATAATGGAGAATGAGATGCTATAAAGGCAGATCCATCTTCGGTGAAGAAGGATGGGTTCAAGTTCTAAGAAATGTTTGATTTGACATATGTGGTTTGATTTAATTTGGTTTGATTTCAACTGTTTAGTTTGATTTGATTTGTTATGGTCTGGATTGATTTGAATATGGTGTGTAACATATGATTGAACATGGTGTGGTTTGATAAGAACATGATGTATATATTGATTGATTATGTTTGAAATTTTCATATCTCTCACATTTACCTTACTATATTTTATTCATATTATTATCTATCTCATTTATATTCTACTATACTTTGTTATTATTCTATACAGTGTTATAGTACAAGATTTAGGGGGAGTTATGTAGTTAGAATTAGTTTTTGTCGATGACAAAGGGGGAGAATTATAAAATAGGTTAGATAGGCTTAGATTAAGGGGATGTTAGTAGATAGATACACCTTCCCGTCTTTGAGTCCAGGGCAAACTCTCTTGATTTAACCAGGCTACAAGATCACCTAATTGATTTACGGGCTACAATCACACGCAATTGATTTACGAGCCACAATCACACCGTTTCCAATCACACTTTGATAAAGAGAGCCTCGATACACTTCTTTGATTACAAATGATCATATAACTCTGAATAGCACTGAGATCTTTAAGAGAGAATGACAGACAATCAAACTGGAGATGATCGAGTTTGATTCACTTATAATTTCAGAAGAATTTTGTTAAAGCGTTTGAAATATAAGAGAATATTTGAGTGGAGAAGGAGTGAAGTAATAAAGAAAAACGAACTTAAAATTCGTTCAAAACAACTGATATTTATAGGAGAACAACGATCATGTCCATTCGCGGAAGGTTATGATGAATAGACACTTCTTTTGAAAATTTGAAATTTGAATTCTACGGCTACCATGTTGACATAGGGTAATGAGGGATGTCAACATACCCATGCTATTTTTGAAAATAGATTTTTCTTTAAAATGATTTCTATTCTAAAATTGTCAAAGCAAATTCTGAACTTTGTAAAACATTTTGAGTATAGTTTAAACTTATAAAAGAGTTTTGGAAAGTAATCTTAAAATATAAAATCTATGATACAAAAGTAATAATAAAAACTAAGTATAGATTTTAAATATATTAAAGCTAAAATAAGAGATGCTTTTGAAATTAATATGATCAAAAATTGTTTTTGAATTAAAGATAAAATATTTAAATTGATAGAGATAACTTTAAAAAGATAGTTTTGAAAAAATAAATCATTTTGAAAATTTCATGGATTCCATTCCACTAGACAAGGTCATAGGTTCCTTCCCATTATTAAAGCGAGAAGGTGGATTCCATTCCATAATCAAAGTCCGAATAAAGATTTTAGTGCTATTATGAAGTTTTAACATAAGTCTAAACTCCATTACTTATCTTGATATATTCAACTCTTTAACTCTTGATACTCATGAGTCTTTAGTCTTGATTTCTTCAATCTTGAATCTTTATATTATACAGTCTTCATTCTCATGACCTATATATATATATATATATATATATATCCTACATATACAAATCTGTTGCTCAATTCTTAAAGAAGAAAACTGTAAACAATCCAGAAGAAAATCTTCGAAGAATTAGATTAGCTATGTATTTAGAAATCTATAACTACGATGTCAAATACATTCCAGGCTACACTAACTTTGCTGCTGATCTTCTTACCAGGTATGAAAAATGGACGAAGACGGCATAAAAAGAATCAAAGAACTATTAGAAACAATGAAAAGATAAGAGGATTTCCAACAAGTGAAATCATGCAAAAAAGCCAAACAAACCTCCAAAGAGGCTTCATCCTCACAAGGATTAGAAGAAACCAATATTCCCATAGGAGTAAACGAAGAAAAGGTCCAACAGACCAAAGCTACTCAAACAAACAAAAGCAAGGCAACATACTTACTTTTATGCTTCGGTAATCAATGTCACTTAGAATTAAGCCAAATGCAGATGATAAAGGAACAGGAAAGGCACTTCGATGTCATTCGATGGATGGTCTCTGCCCTTAACAAAGAAGAACTTGAATCAAATCTAGAAGGAATCTGAACAAAGATAATGAAGAATGAGATGCTATAAAGGCAGATCCTGTCTTTGGTGAAGAAGGATGGGTTCAAGTTCTAAGAAATGTTTGCTTTGACGTATATGGTTTGATTTAATTTGATTTTCTTTCAACTATTTAGTTTGATTTTATTTGGTATGGTCTGGATTGATTTGAATATGGTGTGTAATATATGATTGAACATGGTGTGGTTTGATAAGAACATAATGCATATATTGATTGATTATGTTTGAAATTTTCATATCTCTCACATTTACCTTACTATATTCTATTCATATTATTATCTATCTCATTTATATTCTACTATACTATGTTATTATCCTATACAGTGCTATATTTCAAGATTTAGGAGGAGTTATGTAGTTTAGGATTAGTTTTTGTCGGGGAGAATTATAAAATAGGTTAGATAGGCTTAGATTAAGGGGGGGTTTTGGAATAAGGAGGAGTCGGAGTAGAATCAAAGTTTGTTGGAGTAGATTTTATAAACATAGGCTTTCATCATCAAAAAAGGGGAGATTGTTAGTTCCTGAGATGATGGTTTGATGACAACAACCTTAGGGCTTATTGTAAAATATAAATACTAATATTCTTGTCTAGATATAAATGTATATGTAGGATATATATATATATATATATATATATATATGTAGGTATTGAGAATGAAGACAATACAATATAAATATTCAAGACTGACGAATTCAAGATTGAAGAAATCAAAAATGAAGACTCATGAGTATCAAGAGTTCAAGATATCAAGAAAAGTAATAAAGTCTAGGTTTATGTTAAAACTTCATAATAGCACTAAAATCTTTATTCGGATTTTAATTATGGAATGGAATCCACCTTCTCGCTTTAATAGTAGGATGGAACCCACGACCTCTTTAGTAGGATGGAACCCACGACCTTCTCTAGTGGAATAGAATCCACGAAATTTTCAAAATGATTTTTTTTTCCAGAACTATCTTTTTAAAGTCATCTCTATTAATTTAAACATTTTGGCCTTAATTCAAAAACTATTTTTAATCATATTAATTTCAAAATTATCTTTTGTCTTTTAAACTATCTCTTTATTTTAATATTTTTGCTTTAATATATTTTAAAGAAATCTATACTTAGTTTTTTATATTACTATTATATTATAGATTATATATTTTAAGATTATTTTCTAAAACTCTTTTATAAATTTAAACTATATTTAAAATGGTTTACAAAGTTTAGAAATTATTTTGACAAGTTTTAGAATAGAAATCATTTTGAAGCAAAATCTATCTTCAAAAATAATATAGGCATGTCGACATACTTCATCCTCCCATATCGACATGCTAGCCGTAGAACTCAAATTTCAAATTTTCAAAAGAAGTGTCTATTCGTCATAACCTTTCACGAAAGGACATGACCGTTGTTATCCTATAAATACCAGTTGTTTTCAATGAATTTTAAGTTAGTTTTTCTTCATTTCTTCAGTCCTTTCCACTCAAATATTCTCTTATATTTCAAATGCTTTAACAAAATTCTGTCGAAATTCTAATTGAATCAAACTCGATCATCTCTAGTTTGATGCTCTACCATTCTCTCTCAAAGATCTCGGTGCTATTCAGAGTTGTAGGATCAATTCTAATCAAAGAAGTGTATCGAGTCTCTCTCTATCAAAGTGTGATTGGATACGGTGTGATTGTGGCCCATAAATCAATTGGATGTGATTGTAGCCCATAAATCAATTAGGTGATCTTGTAGCCTGGTTAAATAAAGAGAGTTTGCCCTGTACTCGGAGATAGGAGGGTGTATCTCGTGTCCTTAAAATCGAGGTTGTAATATTGAAATTATATTTGAAAATAAATCTGCGTAAGAAATTATGTGGTACTGGATGTAGGGTAACTCTGAACCAGTATAAAATTCTGGTGTGTTCTTTCCTTTACTGCTTTTATTTACTATTTGCATATGTGCCTAGTTCTGTGATTATTTCTATGTTTGTGAATTGCATCTGTTTGTGTTTATTTTGAAAAGATTTCAAAAAGATTCATAAATTAATTAAACACTATTCACCCCCATCTAGTGTTAATCCAGCCTTAAGATCCATAATCTGCTTTTCCAACAGACCGAATTACCATCGCATAGGGAGGCCGAGTTCCATATAGACTTAATGAAGAATGCCAGACCTATAGTTGTGCCTTTAAGGCGCGTGGCACCTAGAGAGTAGAAGGTGTTAGAGGAGTAAGTGAATGACCTATTGAAGAGAGGGTTCATTCATAGGAGCATATCTGAGTAGGTGCACCTGTAGTATTCGCCGCCAAGGTAGATGGCTCTCTGAGGTTGTGTGTGGATTATCGTGAGCTAAATAAAGTGACGAAGTAGTACAAGTATCCAATTCCGTGTGTTGATGTCTTGTTTGATCAGCTCCATGGTGCAGAGGTGTTCTCGCAATTAGATTTGGTGATAGGATTTCACCGGTTGAGAATAGCGAAGGAGAGTTTTCCGATCACTGCGTCTCGTATGCCGTTTGGTTTCTTTGAGTGGTTGGTTATGCCTTTCGGGCTAACTAATGCTTCAACAAACTTTATTGATCTCATAAACCGCATCTTCAGCGATCGGCTCAACAAGTTCATACTTATGATCGTGGATAACATTATGATCTATTCTAGGATAGAGGAGGAACACAAGGCACATTTGAGGATTGTGCTTGAAGTACTACAGAAGCACAATTTGAAAGTAGAGTTTTCGAAATGTCACTTCTGGAGAAGGGAAGTGAGATTCTTGGGACATGCCATCTCTGACCAGGGCATTGCTATAAATCCTGCCAAGGTGGTAGTGGTTTAGGATTGGAGCCAGCCTAAGAATGCTATTGATGTAAGGTGTTTCTTAGCACTGGCGGGATATTATAGAATTTTTATAAATGACTTCTCAAAGGTAGCCCTGCCATTAACCAATTTGATAAAGAAAAATCAGACTTTTACTCGGGATGCAAGATGTGAGTAGGCATTTGTGCGTCTGAAGGCGAGGTTGACGAGCGCACCTGTATTGACCATTTCGAGCAAAAATAAGGAGATAACAGTATACACGGACGCCTATGGTACTTGATTGGTGCGGTATTGATGTAGAAAGGAAAGGTTATTTTGCCTACGCTAGTCGACAACTAAAACCGCACGAGAAGAAGTATCTAACTCGTGATTTGAAGTTGGTAGTGATAATGTTTGGTTTGAAAATTTTGAGGCACTATTTACTAGGGGAAACGTTCGAGTTGTTCACTGATCACATATCCTTGAATAATCTTTTCTCCTAGAAGGATCTTAACCTTCGACAGCAGCGATGGTTGGAATTCTTAGCCTCCTACGACTTTGGCATTTCCTATATGCCCGGTAAGGGGAATGTGGTCGCTGACGCATTAAGAAGAAGGCATGCCAGTTTGGAGGCAATGTTCTTAGAATGGAAATAGTTTGAGTATATAGCTGGTTATGACTTCAGACCTCATTGCGAGTTAGAGCTAAAGATGTTAGCAAGCTTGACAACCAGACCTACTTTGATTGAGTGGATTAGTACTAGTCAAAGCGAGAAGCTAGATTGCCAAAGATTATGGAAAAATAGAGGGACAAGTAGAGTCCGAGGATACGAAGCAATACGGACTCGACCGAGAAGGTTGGATCCATAAGGATGGGAGATTAGTTATTCCTGATGTTGACGGACTGTGTGATGAGGTGTTATGAGAGTGCCACCAATCTAGGTTGACCATAAATCCTGTAGGTAACAAGATGTACCGTAATATAAGGCAGACCAACTATTAGGAGCGGATGAAGAAGGACGTTGGGACATTCATCTTAAAATGTATGAAATTCTTGTTGGTGAAGGCCGAGCAAAAGAAACCGAGTGTCCTATTGCAACTACTTGAAGTTCCCGAATGGAAATAGACCTAAATATCAATGGAATACATTGATGGACTACAACAGACTCGACCAAGGTACGATGGCATCTAGGTTATAGTCGATCAATCGACCAAGAGCACCATATGTATACCCATTAAGTCAAGTAGAACGACAGTCAAACTGGCCAAGTGGTATGTGAAATGGATTGTACGATTTCATAGAGTTTCAAAGAGCATTATGAGCGATCGGATCCATTGTTCACTAGTGGGTTTTGGAATAGCTTATAGGAGGCGTTGGGTACCGAGCTGTATCTTAGTATGGTTTATCATCCACAAACGGATGGCAGACCGAGAGAGTGAATCGTATACTTGACTCTTGCTAGCTTATATCCATGATTTTGGGGGCTTGTGGGATGCTCACTTGCATTTGGTAGAATTCGCATACAATAACAGCTATCAATCTAGTATCAGTATGGAAACATATGAAGCATTGTACGGCCAACCATGTAATGCTCCTTTATGTTGGTGGGAAGTAGGCAAGAAACTTATGCTTAAGCCAGATATGATTAGGGAAACCTCAAAAAAGATAAAGATCATTCGACAATGGATGAAAGCTGCACAAGATAGGTAGAAGAGTTACGTTGATAGAAGGCGTAGAGGCTTAGAATTTTCTATCGGAGATATGGTATTCATGAAAATTTCTCCTTTGAAAAATATTATTCGATTCGTTAGTAAAGAGAAGTTGGTACTAAGATTCGTAAGCCCTTTTCCAATAGCAGAGAGGATTGGGAACCTAGCATATAGAGTCCAAATTACCTTCGAAAATGGCAGGTGTGCACAAAGTCTTCCATATTTCCCATTTGCGAAAGTTTGTGCATGACTCAGGCATGATGATTACACTAGATCAACTTGAAGATATCGAGATTGAACCAAAATAGAAGCTTCGAGGCCTTGTAGGCCGGTTCGTATTATTAGATGCGATACGAAATAACTTAGGAGTAAGGCGGTGGAATTGGTGAAGGTTCAATGAAGAGAAAGTGAAGGCGATTACACATAAGAAACCCGAGGAGAGTATGAGGGCCACACATCCTGATCTCTTGACATGGTAAGGCCCATTGTTTATCGTATTTACTTTCATATTCGATATCATATAAGGAAGTTTGGTATCCCTCATGCTAGGATAGGTTTACCTATATTATTGATTGCACAGTTGCGTGCTTGACATGTTTGATGATATACATGATTATTAGGCGTGCGAGGCAACTATGATTGATTTTCTGCGTCTTTTTGGGGATTTTGAGAGCGAAATTCCTAAAGAAGGGGAGAGTGTAATGACCGATATTTTGTGTATCAAAAGATCGTAAAATATTTTAATTTTATTCATACGAGGTCGTATGACTCTAAGATTTTGGTGAGTGACTCTTAGAGACATTTTCCACATCTATGATTTTTTCAAACTTCTATCTGACCATTTTGACCCAGAAAATATTGTTTGGACTATAACATTTGATAGGAACCAACTTAGGGTCCCAAACCACTTCCATTGCCTCAGAATGATGGTTTCACATTCCCTAGAGTGGTCATAATAGAGAAACGAACTTGTCAGTTGAAAGTCATAGCAGTTTAAAGTTTTGGTTGCCGTTGGCCAGTTTTAGTGGGTAATTGACTAAGCCCGTGCTTAGGTCCACTAACCCACTTCAAAATTTGTGGTAACAGGAGACTGTAGCAATTGACCTAAATCATTTCCTTCTTCCCTAAAATAGTTCTAAACATCCATTAGCCCTAATTTCATCAAAAATCATGTCTTTCCATTACTAATCTTAGCCAAATCATTGTTTAGAGATGCGATTAGCATATAGAAGCTAGAGATTGTCATTTTTACTGATTTAGGTTCATTTCATTTGCTATCTACTTCAGATTTGAGGAGAAAAATTAGTATTTCAGGTATTTGATGAGTGGTTCTTGACCTCTCACTCATCGATATTTGATTATGTAGTTAAAATGGTTGTTTTTAACATGATTTTGATCTAAAAATGGTTTTCCAACTTTAACGACTTATTCATACATGCTTATGACCAGAAATTGGAGATTTTGAAATGGCTTTAAAAATTATTTTGTAATCTATTTACACATATTCACATGCTAGTGTAACTCCCATCATTTATACATGCATATGCTAATGTAAAACTTAGATTCAAAGTGAAACTAGTTTGGTTATCACATTCTCATGTATTGGTTGTATGAATGGATGTACATTCATGCCATTCTATGATTATATATTGTGCTTTGATGTTGTTTGCTAGTGTTTTTGATGTTAAGTAGATAGGTTGAGAGACTGCACAATCGAAGGCAAAACTGGTCGAAGTTGGATGAAACTTAAAAGGTGGATTCTTGAGTATGAGAAAAGCTCGTGGTCCAAATCACAACTCCAAGTTCGTCAAGTACAGATGTCGGGACCGACTTCATAGGTCGACACGGAGCTCTCTACGTTGATCAATGTCAGCAACGACTTGGGGGAGGGAGAGGTGCTAGCTAGTAGAGGTTGCCTAATTTGATGGATTGGAGATTGGCTAAGTGCTTGAGGCTATGATGACTTGTATCTATGATTTAAAGTAGGGTGCTTTGTAGACATGATGACTTGATTTGGAGCATAGAGATCGGGGTCAAAGCAAATGGGCAAGAAGCACTAGAAGTAAGGAATAGGATAGGAAGAGACTTGGCCACTAGATGGCCAAGTACAAAGGTCGGTACCGAGATCAGAGGTCGGTACTGAGCTTTCTTGCTTAGTCATTTGGGATGGAATTTATAGGGGTTGGTACATGGGTTTGAGAGGTCGTAATGGAGATGTTGGTTCGTTTGCATAGTGAATAATGGTGATGTAATAGCATGATGAAATTTAGAGTCTTCGGATGGTAACTCATCGTTGAATGGAATTAGGTTTTGAAGAAGAGCGTTTGACATAGGAAGGAGTCGTAGAATGGGGAATGTATAATGGATCCTCAAAGGTGACGACTCGATTTTAAAAGGAGCTATTGAGTAGGAGAATGTTGAATGGTTCCTCCAAGACAATGGAAGCTAATTGGAGCAAAGGAAAGGGCTTAAATGCACGTACTAAGGGATCGTTGATACTCGCAGTGTTTTCTGTTATACACAAAGGAGGGGTGTCCTGAGGACGCTTATGGGTATGTTGAAGTTACCCTGTATTAGTTGGTTGGATCCGTGTACCATGTACCAGTTGAATGGGTCTAGTATCAGCTTCAGGCTAAAGAGAGTACATTGAAAACCAAGATTTCCATCTATCTCGAACAGTAGAATAGTCATACGAGTTATCATATATTCAGAGTACATAGAGTGATAGTGAGGATTGTTTGACGGATGCTAAGGTTGTTTTGATTTCTCTCCCCACGTTCTATTGCTCTAGGGTTATCATTCAAGATAGTTTTGGAGATAGGGATACCTGGACACCGTCATCATACTTAGTTGTACTGCACCTTTATGACACTTAGAGTTGCATATTATGTTATTATGTGCTAACTGATTGGTTGCAGGGACAGATCAGGTATGATTAGTATACCTTTTTTCCTTACTATATTGACTTGTATAATACTTTGAGATTCATTTACTGTTCATACCAGACTGTTGTCTGACTCGAGGTTTTATTGTTGCTTCTTATTATCTCGGGTGCTCTTAAATGAGTAGACTAGATAGCAGGTCTAGATGCGACACAGTAGCTGTGTAGAGAATGATATGGAGGGAGCTATCTCGTATGATATATGGATTTTTATGCTTATTTCATTGTGCAACACTATGGAGCCTTGTCAACGCTTGCTTAATATTGTTAGAATGAGACAGTTATATGAGTTTACTTCTATTGTATAAACTATTTATCATGATGTATATCTTCTTGTATATGTACTTTGATATTTGGATCGCTTAGTTATTAATGTCTCTTCTATTTCATATCTGTGATATTATACTTTATTCCATGCGCTGTGATATATACTATAGGTTCTATGATGTTTTTTGTTATTTTAAACCTTGATGATTGCTCAACATCGATCGGCATGATAGAAGTGCAATATTTTATGTATATTGGGTGTCGATGGCATATGATGGTCGTTACAGATAATAATCTATGAGACCACGCTGCTAAACACGGAATGAGTTTTACCTCACAATAGTGACATCCATATTTGAAAGAATGGAAACAAAATCTAACCTTGAAAGAATGGGAACAAACAAGATCAAAACCCAAATTTAAAGAATGGGAACAAGCATGAGGCACTTCTTGATGCAATTAAGAAAATAATTCAAAGATTCGAATCATAATAAGAAAAATGAATTTTTCTAACAATGACTAGGAGGGTGTGCCTCCTTAGTAAAGGTATACATCTAGAAAATATAACTAAGGACTACGATGGCTCTTGGAAATCGTCAGCCAGAACCCACCAACCTTACCTAGTATCCAAGTCTTTCGCATCTCCGTGTGCATACAACTGAAACCAATCTAAAGTAGATGTGATAATACCCTAATGGAAGCAACACCACATAGCTTTGCCCTTACTCGCTCTTTATTTGTTCATTTCTGGTAAAGGATATCAACGCTCCAAACGAGCAATAAATCATCGTAGATTGATGAAATACAAAAGAGGATGTCGATAGTCAATAAATCAACTATCAAAAATAAAAGAAATGATTGTATGTAGAAATTAGATCTCTTACACTTATCACCACTCATCGATTTCAAACTTGTACTATCCCTAGGTTAACAATGAAGTCGGAAAAGTCGGGTCATTATTGTCTCTTATACCTTACCTCGATGTACATTTTTAACTTTCGAGATAGAGACGAGTTTCCATACCTTGATGTTGAGTATATGCATAAATCCTTTCCATATAAGTGACATTGCTTACGGAAATTAAATTTCTTACCCTTATCATCAAAATTTGACACAGCGGATAATCACGAAATGGATACAACGATGAAAAGTGGAATCAATGGATTGAAAATACCGAACGCCCAAATTCGTTGATCTCGAGAGATACCGAATTCTAGCTATCTCCAACACGTTGATCACGCACGATACCGTATTAAAAGATCTACGATTCTTCTACGTTGATCTCGCGCACGAGATTCCGTGAATCGGCTTCAAATCCGTTGATTCGAGCGCACTCGAATAACCGAAAATGGAGAAAGGAGACAACGCTCAACTTCCAATTTTCAAGAGAAACAAAGCACTCAAACAAAGTTTTATTCAAAATCAACTCACTACAAATGACCATCACCCCTCTATTTATAGAGATTTACAACTCACATAGCATAGTTCTCACCGACCTAACATAGGTCGCTAACAACCTAACAGTACGCGACTCAACACAACAGCATACAACACGAGTTAAGAAAATTACAACACAACATGAGTTAACCAATATGCGACCTTACACAATACGACACCAAGCGATTTAACATACTACATACAAACATGCGACTCAACAAACAGCGGCTTGCTTTATGCGACATAAGGTCGAGCGACCTAAAATGACAGCGGCATATCCTGAGCGACTTAATCTTTGGAGCTTCATGCGATCTAAACTTGAGCGTCATAAGGAACATGGTAACGACCTAAGCTTGTGCGACCTAGCCTTTCACGCGAGTCAACTTTGATAGGTTGTTGAGCTTCGGCCTGTTGCGTTGTTGTTTGGTAAAGTTAGCTCGTTAGGTCGGTTTTCCTGACTCGTTAGGTCGCTTGGACGACCTACCTACATACTAGGTCGCTTGAATGCCTTGGGGCTTAACGTGTTACCTCGCGAGCGACCTTCACTAGGTCGTGAGCGACCTAAGGCCCTTGAACGACTCAAATCCATTGAGTTGGTAGATTGCGCTGCATCATCCTCTCCCGGTTGACAAGAATTCGACCCTGAATTTGCACCTTCCTCTTCCACAACAAGCTGATCCCCATGATACAGAATCAAGTATTTAACGTTAAAAACGTCTGCAGTGTGAATATGATCCGGCAACCGCAACTGATATGCATTATCATTGATCTTCTTCAAGATTTCCCTTGGAACAAATTTTCGAGCTTTCAACTTGTTGTAAGTTCCCACTGGAAAACGATTTTTTGTCAACACTGCATAAACTAAATCTTCTTCTTTGAAGTCTACACTCATTCGCTTCTTATCTGCCAGTTGTTTACACTTCTCATTTGATGCAAGCAATCGTTCATGAACAGTTCTGTGACACTCCTGCAGTTCATTCACAAAATCACAAACTCGTTTAACAACTCCTTTCTGAGATGGAACTATCGACAGATCCAACGGTCCCTTTGGAATTGCTGAATATACTACTTGAAATGGACTGAATCCAGTACTTCGATTAACAGTGTGATTATGTGCAAATTCCACTTGACATAACTTCATATCCCAGCTCTTCAAATTATCTTTCACAAGACATCTCAGTGAGTTTCCTAATGATCTATTCACCACTTCCGTTTGCCCATCTATTTGTGGATGATAGGTGCTACTAAAATTCAGCTTCGTCCCAACCATCTTCCACAGACTCAACCAAAAATGACTTAGAAAACGAGTATCCCGGTCAGAAACAATGGTTTCAGGTAGCCCATGTAGTCGATAAACCTCTTTAAAGAATAATTGAGCAACACGGACTGCATCAGTAGTATTTTTACAAGCTATGAAGTGTGCCATTTTCGAAAATCTATCCACCGCAACATATATAGAATCATTCCCTCGCTGAGTTCTTGGCAAACCCAAAATGAAATCCATGCTGATACAACCCATCGTCTAGTAGGCAGAGGCAACGGAATATACAATCCTGCATTCGTAGCTGTCCCTTTGGAAACTTGACAAATGTGATATCTCTCCACAAATCTTTCAACTTCTTTCCTCATGGAAGGCCAAAAATAAGATTGAGAAATCAAATGCTATGTGCGATCTCTACCCACATGACCTTCTTCATGTAACTCCTTTACAATCTTCATTCGCAAACTACAATCTGGAATACATAATCGATTTCCTTTGAAAAGAAAACCATCCACTAACACAAACTCATCCGTCTTCCCTTTATTGACTTCGTCTACAAACTTCGCAAAGTAAGGATCTTCAACAAACAATTCTGGAAGTATATCAAACCCCGTCACTTCAACCTTCATCGTAGTCAATAAATGATTTCTCCTACTCAATGCATCTGCCATTCGATTTGTAACTCCCGATTTGTGTTTCACAACAAATGTAAACTGTTGTAAATATGCAATCCACGAGGCATGCCTAGCTGCAATCTTGTCCTGCCCTTGCAAATGTTTCAACACTTCATGATCAGTATATAAAACAAACTCTTTATGAAACAAATAATGTCTCCAATACTTCACAGCTTGCACAATAGCATAAAATTCCACGTCATAAGTATTATATCTCATCTTTGCTCCAGAAAGTTTCTCACTGAAATAAGCAACTGGACGACCCTTATGACTTAACACTCCTCCAATTCCAACCTTTGATGCATCAGTATGTAATTCAAATAGCAACTGAAAATCCGGCAAAACTAGAATTGGTGCTGTCATCAAAAGTTCCTTGATTCGCTCAAAAGCAAATCCTGCTTCCTCTGACCATGAAAATTGCTTCCCCTTTATACAATCAGTAACTGGTGCCATCACGCTACCGAAATGTGGAATAAATCTTCGGTAGAATGATGCTAAACCATGAAAACTTCTCACTTCAGTTATAGTCCTGGGTTGTGGCCAATTTCTGATTGCTTCAACTTTACTTTGATCCACCTGAATACCTTCCTTGGACAATACATACCCCAAAAACAAAACACTATGCGTCATGAACACGCACTTCTTTGTTGCTGCATAAAGTTGCTCCTGTCGAAGTATCATCAACACTTCCCGCAAATGCTGTAGATGTTCCTCCGTGCTTCCACTATATATCAATATATCATCAAAGTATACCACCACGAACTTTCCAATAAATGGTCTAAAGATCCGATTCATCACCCACATAAACGTACTAGGTGCATTCGAAAGACCAAACGGCATGACCAGCCACTCATACAATCCTTCCCGTGCCTTGAATGTGGTCTTCCACTCATCTCCTGGTCGAATTCGAATCTGATGATACCCACTCTTCAGATCAATCTTTGAAAAGATAGCAGCTCCGCTCAACTGATCTAACAAATCATCCAATCTAGGCATCGGAAATCTGTACCTCACTATAATCTTGTTTAGTGCTCGACTATCTGTACACATTCTCCAAGTTCCATCCTTCTTCGGCACTAACAATGCTAGTACTGCACAAGGACTTAAGCTTTCTTGAATACGCTCTTGTTCAAGCAACTCTTCCACTTGCCTTCTCAACTCTTCGTGTTCCTTTGGACTCATTCTGTAATGTGGTCTATGTGGTAACACTGCTCCTGGTACAAGATCGATCTGATGTTGTATGTCTCTCAACGGTGGTAATTCTTTTGGCAGCTCTTCTGAGAATACATCTTCAAATTCCTTCAGCACTGGTTTCACTTTCTCTGGAATTTCAACCTCCTCACTATTTTCACGTTCGATCAACAAAAACACTTCAGGTTCCTCTTCTACTTCTTTGACAAACTCCTTCAGGGATAGCATAGTCTTTAGTTCTTTGATCTCCTCCAACTTGCTTTCTTCTTGTTGTCGCTTTTTAGGAACTAAAGTGAATTTAGTACCTTCGAACATGAAACTGTAACTGTTGGTATGACCATCATATTGCACAGCTCTATCGTATTGCCATGGTCTCCCCAACAGTAAATGTCATACGTCCATATCCACAACATCACACAAGATATCATTTTTGTACTTCTTTCCAATGGAGAAAGTTACACGAACTCTTCGACCATCCTTCACTTCTCCACCTTTCCTCAACCAAGCTAATTTGTAGGGTTTTGGATGCTTCTCTGTCTTTAACGCCAACGTCTTGACAGCTTCTGAAGAGATGATATTATCACAACTTTCTGCATCAATGACAAACTTGCAAACCTTTCCCAAGATAGTACATGTTGACTGGAAAATATTACTCCTCAACCAACTTAACTCATCCTCTTGCTTTGGTGTCAAACAAGATCTCCTCATCATCAAATTACATCCTTCGTCTCCCAACAATTCTTCTTCCTCCTCAGCTTGTGGTGAATTAGAACATTCTACTTCCGCATCCTCATCCTCAACCTCAGCAACCATCACTCGCTTCTTCTGCTTCGGACATTCAATGCTCTTGTAACCAAACTCCTGATAGTTATAGCACTTGAAATTGTTGTTGACCTTGGTCTTATCAACTTCATTGACAATCGGTTTAGTAACAGCTTTGGAAACATTCGTATTGCTACTAGCCCCTTTCACTTGATTGTTCGAATTTGTAAACACACCACCTCCTCTTCTACCTTGCCTCTCCCAGGATAGAGCCTTATGGTGTGCTTCAGCGATGGATCTTGGATCAAACATATTCACCATATCCTGAATTTACATTCTCAATCCTCCAACAAATCTAGCTGTCAATTGTTCCTCTGTCTCCATGATATCATTTCTAGCAATCAGTTGATAAAATTCATCAGCATAATCATTCACCGCCCTCGTTCCTTGTCTCAAATTCTGTAAGCGTTGATACATAAGAGACTGATAATTATAAGGTAAGAAAGTAGCTTTCATCAACTTCTTCATCTTCTTCCATGAAACAATCTTTGACTTTCCCATTCTTTTCCATGTAAGTTTAGTTTGCTGCCACCATGTCAAAGCTCTTCCTCTCAATCGTGTAGCAACCAACTTAACTTTACGATGCTCGGGTACTTTCTTGAAGTCAAAAATTTCTTCAACATTCGATAACCAATCCAAAAATTCTTCCGCAATCATTCCTCCTTTGAATTCTAGAATTTCTGTTTTCATCCCTGGCTCCCATTTACGATCATCATCTACATCCCGATAGTGATTTCGTACTTGGTCTCGCTCTCGATAATGAACACTACATCTATCACCATCTTCATCATAGTCAAATGTACTTCAGTATCGATCTCGACCATCAACATCTCTATGATCACGCATATCTCTTCTACTATGTCTTTCAGCACACGATGTGGCTCATCTCCAAACTCACGTGGAGTTCTTCTCTCTTCATTCCTGTACTCATGGTATTCTCTTCTCATAGAAACTGATGATTCTCTTCGATCTCGGTAAGATTGTGGTGACACCCTCCTCGCTTCCGTAACCGATGGCGAAACTCTGTTTCCTCCATGGTTCGAGATTGGTGACCTTCTCCTTTGAATTTGATTCATATCATTCATCAGTTTCTCTAACTTCCCAATACCTTCATCAAACATTTCATTGATTCGTTGTTCCATTTGCTCAGCCTCTTGTCTTCGATATACATCTTCAACATTTTCAAAATGATTAGCTCTTCTCGGAGGCATTGTCGAATCTTCAACAAATTCAAACACACTTCAACTAGCACAACTTCAACTCAAATCTGAACTTGGCTTTGCTCGGCCTGCACTTAGCTCGGCCCGGCTTGGAACTCCCGGCCTTGACCCAAAACTTCAACTCGACTCAAACTTCAACACTTCTCCCAATAGGCTCGGCTTAGCTATGATTGGCTAAGTCTAGCTTTGATACCAAACTGACGCAACGGATAATCACGAAATGGATACAACGATGAAAAGTGGAACCGATGGATTCAAAATACCAAACGTCCAAATTCGTTGATCTCGAGAGAAACCGAATTCTAGATATCTCCAACACGTTGATCGCGCACGATACCGTGTTAAAAGATCTTCGATTCTTCTACGTTGATCTCGCGCACGAGATTCCGTGAATCAGCTTCAAATCCGTTGATTCGAGTGCACTCGAATAACCAAAAATGGACAAAGGAGACAACGCTCAACTTCCAATTTTCAAGAGGCACAAAGCACTCAAACAAAGTTTTATTCAAAATCAACTCACTACAAATGACCATCACCCCTCTATTTATAGAGATTTACAACTCACACAGCACAGTTCTCACCGTCCTAACATAGGTCGCTAACGACCTAACAGTACGCGACTCACGACAACAGCATACAACACGAGTTAAGAAAATTACAACACAACATGAGTTAACCAATATGCAACCTTACACAATACGACACCAAGCGATTTAACATACTACATACAAACATGCGACTCAACAAACAGCGACTTGTTTTATGCGACATAAGGTCGAGCGACCTAAAATGACAGCGGCATATCCTGAGCGACTTAATCTTTAGAGCTTCATGCGATCTAAACTTGAGCGTCATAAGGAACATGGTAACGACCTAAGCTTGTGCGACCTAGCCTTTCACGCAAGTCAACTTTGATAGGTTGTTGAGCTTTGGCCTGTTGCGTTGTTGTTTGGTAAAGTTAGCTCGTTAGATCGGTTTTCCAGACTCGTTAGGTCGCTTGGACGACCTACCAACATACTAGGTCGCTTGAATGCCTTGGGGCTTAACGTGTTACCTCGCGAGCGACCTTCACTAGGTCGTGAGCGACCTAAGGCCCTTGAACGACTCAAATCCATTGAGTTGGTAGATTGCGCTGCATCAAAATTCGACTTCTAACTCATATTATCCCTCGCTTAAAAACACAGCTAGATAAGCCAGGGCACATTTCACAACTCGTACTATCTGAAAAATGAATTTCAGTCACATTTTTTATTTTTAACCGAACTATTTATTTGTGTAAGCAAATTTACAAAATGAGTTTACCATTATTATTTATTAATTAAAAAGATTTTAATGTGCTACTAAATCCATTTAATTTATATCAAATTCATAATTCAATTATTTAAATAATTCTTATATTTAAATATAAAGTGTTCGCATTTTTTCAAGATGTTACAAAATACGTTCATGAATCTTGATTCGACCCGTGGAAAGAGCGCTTTATTCATGTATGGACCGATAATTTTAAGCATCTTGGCAGCTTCAAGTCTAATAGGTATACCGGGTAAATCACCTCGCCGGAGATACACCTCGCCGAGTGACTTACAGAGCACATGGTGGAACGGTTTACCGGGTAAATCATTGCGCTCTGTCGTCTTTTGCTTGATTCCTTGTCTGATCTGTTGGCACCTTTGGTGTGCGCGAAATCAGGCTATTTTTGAGAATTCTTCCATGGATCCCACGTCCATTATTCGTCGGGTTAGGAATGATGTTTTTTTGGCTTTTCGTGGTGGACCTTTCAAGGGAGCGGTTAGTTCTCGATCTGGCCCCCTAGTGGCCTTGCTATCTATTTCTTGTACTCGGTCTTCCGCTAGAGAGGGAATTGGATGAGACTCGGTTGCGAGCCAGGTGGCTCTGGCTTTCCCTTCCCCGTCGCCCCCCCCCCCCTTTTTTCCCTATTATTTTTTTGCTATTATTTTCAGGTCCTGGATTTTCATGATTGGCCGGAGGAGGTTCTCCGCAATTTCTAGTTTTGAGGGATGGTTGCTCGGATCGCTTTCCTTCAGATATATATTCCTCTGTCGTTCCTGGGGATCTGGGTGTCCGGACGTTTTTGTCCCTCTTTTATGCTGGTTCGTCTGTTGGACTATTTCTTCTTTTGCACGGTTGTCACTCGACATCGTCAACGGGCGGTGGCCATGCCGGAGCTCGATGACGATGTTTGATGGGCGGTGGATTTTCCGGAGCTCATCTTGATTGTTTTGTGCCTGGTCCCAGAGGTTCTTTGCCTCTCTTGCTCGCCGGAGTCTGTTACTTTACCTGTATTTTTCCCGATGTATTTTTATATTTCTCTTTTGGTAATCTCGTTACCTGTCAGGTTTGTTGACAGCTTTTGGTTGGGTTAATTTATTCATATATTTTCATAAAAAAAGAAAAAAAAAAGCTAATAGGTATAAATTAGTTTTTTCACTTATTTCTACTTTTACGTACTCAGTTTTATGTAAGTTATAATTTATAGTATCTATTTTTTCTAGTACCGAAGCGGCCCGTTCAAAATTGAAAAAACATTTACAAACTTTTCAAGGGAACTTTAAGAAAACTTGAGTGAACATGAATTTCCTATTGGAGCTATCTTTTGTTGAATTAAAAGCTTCTGTGCAAACAAGTTCATTGAAAGTCAGCCATGTGTATACTAGAAATGAATTTTTCTTATTAATGGGTGTAGTTTTTGTAGTAGCGTTATAGCTCATTCATTCCAAATTACACAAGGTAGTGCATCTACATATGTCGAATTTACATGCTTATGAATGCATCATAAGGATAAGCTGGTCTATTGCAATTTCGTGAGCTAATTATGTTAGAAATTTGCGTAGAAATCTCCCTACATTTAATTCATGTGCATTAGACTGGATTGAATGTTATTAGCACTAGTGATGAAACAGATGGTAGTGTTGATTTTTTTTGGAAGAATTGATGCATGGAACAAGGAAGATGACGTGGCTCATCAAATGGAGATTTACAAAAAATTTAGCAAAATTATTTTACCTTAAATTTCATCTCTAGTTTCCCCTATATGAAAACCAAAAACTAAAGGTCATTCTCATACACAAATCGATACTTTACCAAAAGATGACTATCAGCTTTTGATTTGTCTAACAGCAAATCCTTCCCTAACTTCTACCCATGTAGTGAAAACAACACAGTAAAGAAGGTCAAACTTCAGATTTTTAAACAGTCATCGTTCATTTGATTTTTCTAATGTATCAACTTTGTATGACGATTAGATGCCAACTAAATTAATGCCTTACATAACCGAAGTTGTTGATGTTGAATGTGATGGTAATTGTGGTTTTAGATGTGCTGTCAGTTTGTTGGGCATAGGAGAATCAAGTTAGCCCCAAGTTCGAAGAAAATTGAACGATGAGTTATGTGAACATAAGGAGCTATATGACTTGATTGTTGTTAAACAAGATAGAACAAACATACTACTAAAGTGGCTATCGCATTATAATGCACCTGCACTACATGAAAAATGGGTGGACATTCCCGATGTTGGTTACATTGTGGCAACACGGTATGATGTAATAATTTTTAGTCCTAGCAAGAATTAAAATCTTACCATTCCACCATTAAGGGGTAAAACTCCAACTCTAAAGCAATGCATGGAATTCGCAATTGCATTTGTAGATGGCAATCAATTTATGTAAGTTATCATTGTTTAGCTAATACTACATATCCAAATATTTTGTCCGATCAAAATAATTTTTAAATGATTATAGGAAATTCTAGATGCAAAAAATCTAGTTTTGCCTATATATGACAGATGATTCTTAACCCGGGACTACATGCTAGTAGAAGGGAGTTTATTCTACTAGATTGGAAACAAGCTTGAGAATCTGCATGATTGTCTTGGTGTTCTATACAACTTCAATCATAGTCGACTTTGACTAATGTATCTTTGAACATATTTTGATGAAATGTAGTATGTATATAACAATGTAACATTACTGATGAAAGTTTGATGATATTGTAATGAACTTGAGGTTCTTAATCTTAATGTTGGTTTGCTTCAATTGTTGCTAATCTTGGTATCGATTGTTTGTTGTTTATGATATGAATTTAATGATAGTTCGCAAAACAATTCTAAGGGTTTAACATAATCCATGTAAATCTTAAATGTTGGGTATTCATGAAACCATGCCCATGCCATATGTGGCCATTTGTTCCATCCTCGTATCAAACTAGGGTGGTCGTATTGAGTAACCACATCAAATTCGCACGTGGGTTTCTATAGATCACATGTTGTTTCTTTGCATGGGAAGTTTAGGTTCGGAAAAAATTATATCGAACCTCCCATGCAAAATCAAAGCGTGGGTGCTAAAATTCCACTTAAAGCAACTGCGTGGGTATTTCATTGATCCACAACCAAAGCAGAATTGATCATTTGTTATTTCCTCGTGGTTGCCTAGGATGGTTTTATAGATAAATAACTTCAGCAGTTAACACGGATTTTTTTAAATCCCACAGATATCATTTGTATAAGAAGTTTAGGTTGAAAGTTTTTCTACCTGAACCTCCCATGCAATGACAGAACACGGGTTCTTTGAACATCCATGCAAAATTTAAGCGTGGGATTAATTACTATCACGTCCGTCTTTTGCGTAGAAGGTTCAGGTGTAGAAGAAGAAACTACCCAGAGCTTCCATGCAAAAGCAAAGCGTCTAATGCTAGTCCATGCATACTCTTCATGGGGATATTCAAAACTTCCACTTTCAGTCTTTGCATCTGGTATGAAAAATAAAATTGCCCAAACATCCCACACAACAAAAGTGCATGGATTTTATTCTATACCATACCGATATTTGATGTGGCTGTTTAAAAGAAATGAACGTTTTCTCCTGATGTGTACTACAACATAACATGGTGTTTTTGTTTCACCTAGCTTATTTGGACCTTGGGTTTGTTAACATTACTAAAAATAACATCATTTGGTGGCAAAGTATAAAATTTAATTTGACTCGCTAAAACTAAACTTGTATTTCTGTTTCATATAAGCACTCGCTTTCGACTTTCCAATAAGTGCATATTCTATATCTTCACGTTCCTGCTTCAGCTTGGTACTTTCTTTCAACGTCTCTATTGAAAATTCGACAGCTTAAAGCATCTTCAACAAATACGAGTGTACATTTTATAAAATATACACTTCAATTTTGTAATCAACTATTTTCTTCAACAGAATTTAACAAGACGCTTGTTCAACAGGCGTCTGATGTTCAGGGGTCTGTTGAGCAGGCGTCTGACATTAAATAATTATAAAACATATATGTCAGGCGCCTGTTGAAAAGACGCCTGAGCACTGGACGCTTGTTGAACAAGCGCCTGACGATATGGCGTTTGTTCAACAAACGCCTGAAATGCAGGCGCTTGTTAAACAAGCGTCAATCACAATTCTACATTCCCGAACTATGCTCCCCCAAATCCACACTATCACATTTTACACACTCCGTTGAAGCTCTGTTTCAGTTTACATTTCAGAAAATGTGAAATATTATCTACTGTTGGAGTTGCTCTTACACTGAGAACGGTTCGTCAATGCAATGAATGAAGCCACAATTTCCCAATGTACCAAATCTCAAAAAACCTAAGCAGCATTGTCCGACATTTGCATGATATACACATGTTCTTACGACTACATCTATGTTGCAATGACTTCGCATGATCTTTGATTCTACCTCTTTATCTTGAAACCTTCTAAGTGTTGGCACAACGTGATCAACATTCATCATGGAAAGATCATGATGAATTTTCATAAGAAAATGAAGGCTTCAGACAAAAAGAAGAATTTCTTTTTGAGGAATTCTGCGCTGAGCACGGCATTATACACCAAACTACAACACTATACTCACCTCAATCCAACGATATAGCCGAACGGAAAAATAAAACTCTTAAAGAAACGATGAATGCTTTATTAATCAGTTCTGGCTTGCCAGATAACTTTTGAGGAGAAGCTATTCTTTCGGCAAATCATATTTTAAATAAAATACCATGAAAAAAAGCATCCAAGTCTCCTCACGAACTTTGGAAAAATAGACCAGCATCCTACAAATACTTAAAAGTGTGGGGGTGTCTTGCCAAAGTAGAGATACCTAAACCAAAGAAGGTCAAAATTGGACCAAATACAATCGATTGTGTATTCATTGGATATGCACAAAACAGCGCCGCTTATCGATTTCTAGCAAACAAATCTGAAATTGACGATATTCATGAAAATACCATCATCGAATAGAGAAATGCAAGATTTTTCAAACATATATTTCCTTCAAAACAGGGTACAGACAATGATACTCAAAAGAGACCAAGAGAAGATGAATTTACTGATTCTCTTGAGAATACAGAACCAAATAAACTTCGGCAAGCTAGTGCTGATCAACAAGTGGAGGAATGAAGAAGGAGCAAAAGGTCAAGGACTTCTAGGACCTTTGGACCAGATTTCCACACTTTTATGTTGGAAGATGATCCATTGACATATAAACAAGCTATTTCCTCCAGCGATGCCCCTTATTGGAAAGAGGCTATTAACAATGAGATTGAATCCATTATGGCTAACCATACTTGGGTGCTAGTTGATTTACCTCAAGGATGCAAGACATTAGGCGATAAATGTATATTTAAAAAGAAATTGAAACCCGTGGTTCAATAGACAAGTATAAAGCTCGTCTTGTAGTCCAAGGATTCAGACAAAAGGAAGACCTAGACTATTTTAATAAATATTCACCAGTGACGAGGATAACATCAATTAGGATGCTTACTGTAATCGCATCCACACTTGATTTACAAATACATCAAATGGATGTAAAAACTGCATTTTTGAATGGTGAACTAGAGGAAGAAATATATATGAAGCAACCTGAAGGGTTCCTTAGCTCCGAATAGGCACCTCCTCCTGCCTATAAATAGGCGGCCAAAATCCGAGAATTATTTATTCAATTCATTCTCAATTTTTGTTCCTTCTTCCTACAAGATCTCTGTTCTACTTACTGTAATCTCTTCAGTTCGTCGACGCTCCGTCCGCAACCACCACGCTACGGGACTGGTCCTTTCATCCTGGGAAACAAATTGCTAACGCTCGTGAACTACGTACGGCGGCAATATTATTTCAACGAAACAGTTTCTATTGGACGTGGACGCTTTAATCGGTAATACCTTTCATACTGATCTAGTTACGCATTTTGGTGTTACAATTTCTCAAAATTAATTGACAAATTAGTGACAATTTTCGCCGTTGCTATTTTTGTATTATTTTGTAACTGTTACTGAAGTTACAGTTAGTTTCGTAACACTTTTGGTAGTTGCGGATAGCAATAGTAAACTAGTCGAATCACAAGTAAAAAGGTGAAGATATAGATAGTTTATTACTATAAATAGGGAAATAAAGTGATCTGGAGGATAATAAAGCTATGTAGAGGGTAAAATGGAGGGAGTTGGAAAGTAAAAAAAGCATAGGAAAAAACACGATGAAAAAAACATGGAGTATATCATGCAGATGTAAAATGTAGGAGTAAATAAAACCCACGGGCGATGGCTACGTGGATGAAACAATAAACCACGCTCTATAATTGCGTGTTAAATTTGGTATAATCATATTAGTTTCTCGAACATAGTACGACAAAACAGGGCATGATTTGTGCTCCACTCCATGCCAAACATGTTGTGCTTTCATGAAATATCTCAAGTAAAGGCTAGCATGGATTTATGAATATCCCTCATAGGCACATTGCATGGGCTTATGAAAATCCCTCATTTGACTCTATCATGGGTATTGTCGGTGGCATTTTTTTGAATCTTCCACCAATAAAAATAACAAACACTGATTTACATAAAATGATACAAAACAAAGCATCATCAAATTGACAAAAAGAAAAGAAAAATAGGAGATAACAAGCAATATAAAAGCCAAACCGGATTAGATTTACAACGTAGTCAAACAAACATCAAATAGATTGATGTATCAACATCATATTATTAGAGCATCTCCAACAGTTCGGAGTGTGGAAATTCGATTTTTCGCATTCCGAAATGTTGGATCCCTCATTTCTACAGCAGAAATGCGGGTAGGCGCTCGTTGAACAGGCGTCCGATATATCAGGCGCTTTCCCCCTCTCTCTCTCGTTTCTACCTCTTTCATCCTCTTTTTAGTTAATTTTTTTATTTTACTTTGCGTCCAAATGTCGCCCCGTCCGGTCAAAAATGGAAAGTGCACGGTTCGATATACGACCGATGCCAATATCGGACCTGCTCAAGTCCCTCTTGATGCTACCGTGGCTCCAAACGATCTTCGATCCTTGCATGACTTTCCCCTACTGTTTCGCATCGACTTACTACAGCTATAGCGACGCCACAGGTATACGTTTATTTCTTTATTGCTTGATGAACAACCATGCAACTATATATGTATGATAATTCTGTTTATTTTAACATTAAATAATCATATATTTAGCTTCGTCACGTAGCGATGCGAGGTATTTGGTATAGGTGTATGTCTGATTATTTTGATCAGTTACCGCAGCCGATTTTGGATAGGCTACATGCGTCACCTTTAGGTGAATTTCTAGATTTACCTAGATTTGCACATGTAGATCGTCGCCTGGTAGAGGCCCTCACCGAGAGATGGTGGCCTACCACTCACACATTTTATTTTCCTAATTTTGAGGTAGGACTGACTCCTCTAGATTTTTATATGTTCATTGGCATAGAGATTGGTCGACCGGACCATCTCTCTATTCCATTTGATAGTTCATTTGAGGAGTTCGAGTCATATTCAGCTTATTTATCGACTTTGACCGATGAGAAGGTTAGAGGAGGAGCTGTTACTCTCTCTTGTTTACAGTGGTATATAGTGGAGTACATGGCCGTTGAGGATATGCACACTCTGATTATCCATGCCTTCATATTATACTTTTTTGGGTCTACATTTTTTAGTAACAATAAGGGTACTATTAGGCTTGGTTTTTTGGCTGGATTAGTAGATGTGGATGGACTACATATATATGATTACGGTAGTGCTATTATTGGTTATTTGTACTTAGCATTAGATACTTATGCGCTTCAACAGTCTAGATAGATGTATGGATTTTGGTACATTCTTCCATTTTGGTACTACGAGTATACTGCCAATATGCACCCCCGACTTATTGTAGAGGCGAATGCCGCACCTTATATTTACTTTCCTAGATTGCGTCGTCGGGATCCTCCTTTTCATTTGCCCTGTGTTGCACAAGGGGTGCACAATGAGCTGTTGGAGGCTTGACAGCAGATGGATATGAGGCGGCGTGGTAACATTATCGTTCGTCCATGGGATTAGTACTTACAGTTCCTAGAGCCCGGTCCTGATCATCCACTCACTTTTCAATTTTCCATGTCACGGCGCAGGATTATCTTTCAGGTTCCTACATGTCCATTCATATGGTATTTAGAGGAGCGGTGTTGGCTACAGTTATATGGCATAGTTTGCATTCCATCAGATCCGCTACCATGGGATGATATGTATGGTGATATTTGGGTTGGACCAGCTTATATTCTTGCGATGAGGGGTGTGGGATGGGTAGATGGTGAGCCTTTTACAGTTCTTGGAGACTTTGATTCATATTGGGCTCGAGTAGCCCCATGTGCTTACGCGTTGCCTGATTATATTCAGGGTTTGAACTCCGATCATATTGGTCTGCGTACCTCTTCCGGTAGAGTTCCACTACCGCCTGCCACCTTTGAGCCTATTTCATCTCACTACACGCAGCCTCCTACTTTCGACCCCCATCCTCATTCTTTTAGAGCGTATGATGTAAATGGTCAGGTGGCGGAGTATCCCTTCCAGTATCCTACAAATGACGGTATTACAGGTGTACCATCCGCCGGATTGCATCAGCCTCATCAGGTTTGTAGAGTTTTAACTGTTCTTTAAATTACTTGTCATTATATTCTCCACCTATGTATAATTTTTCTTGTGCGCATATCAGTATTCTTGGTACATGGATTATGATAGACGGATGATTGCTGCATTTGAGCGTATGACGCTCGATTATACACAGATGATGTATCAGAGTTACCGGACTACGGTCCAGCAGCAGCAGACTCAGTATGATACACAGATACAGGGATTACACACCCAGATTCAACAGCTTCAGGAGCAGCTCCTTGCCGGATCTGAGCCTCACGACTTTGATGACGTTAACAATGAGAGTGACGACGATAGTGGAGACGGTGAAGAGATTGATAGCGGTTCCGATCACATGGACTGATGTGCTGCATTTAGATGTTTTAGACTGTGTTATTATTTTTCACACCTTACATTAGTTAGTTGCATATTATGTTGCTGATGATGCTCTTATTATATGTGATTGTCTATATGTTATAGCATTGTGTCGATTATATTTTATGTTGAATATTGCATTGTATTGATTATAATTTACGCTTGTTTATTATTAAGCGTATATGAAGTCAAAATGTTGAAGTAACAAATACAGTTGTGTTTGTTTGTCAAAAATTTTATGGAAATTTGACACGTGGACGTTATTCTCATGCTTCATTTTTTTTATGCGGATCACGGCCTCTTTATTTAGGATAAAATGTTATATTCTAATGTCACAACATTTAAAAGTTCGATAAATTCAATTAATGTGTAACATAATATTTTCGGCTACAGAATTGAAACTGTTAGTAATTTTTTATACAAACTGACCAAATGTGCGATGGTGAAGAGATAATGGCAACTCATTTTTGGGACACTATTGCTGAACTTTACAATAGGAATGTTGATTGTAGAAGTAGACGTACGAAGGTAGAGTTGAGGACTGGTTATGGGAACTTCTGCAATGCCTGTATGCGGTACAGTATGGTTATCAATGAGGTTATATTTGAAAATTTGTTTGAACCAACCCGTTCAACATTTGAAGATCATTACTTTCTCAAATATCACAGCACATTCACTGGACATGAGGCGTATGTCATACGTCAAAATTGGCAAGAACGATTTGGATATCCATAATTTGAGTGTATTATTGTTGGGTGTATAACTATTTCTGTGTATGCATATTTATTATTGTCTTGTTTATGAGTAATTTAACTTTCTACTGTATTGTCAAATCAAAATACAGTGCTCATATTTAAACATAATTAATTTTAACATTCACACGCTTCAATATATACGTAAGAGCTTTTCTTCTAAAACACACAATTCAGTTCTCCGCTCCTTCATTCTTTTAATCCTCATATCAATGCCTTATTAGTCATCTTCTATTGACTCTGATGCGGTACATTCCAATGGAAAGCGAACACACCAATGAAGATTGGAATATCAATTACCAAGACCAGCATTAAGAGGACGTTGCTCGTGAATTCCCAAATCTTGACCAACTCACAGTTCAAGAAGATGTTCAACCAGTACACGAACAGTTGGTTCATCAACAACCACAGGAGGTTGAA
This sequence comes from Allium cepa, assembly GCA_030765085.1. Lineage (NCBI taxonomy): Eukaryota > Viridiplantae > Streptophyta > Magnoliopsida > Asparagales > Amaryllidaceae > Allium > Allium cepa. The sequence goes on from CM060934.1 coordinate 290,909,324, forward strand.
CAAGTACCAAATTTGCAACCTTTAGTTGAACAAGAGGTTGTCTCTTACATAGTATTTTACACTGTGGTTATAAGGTTGAAGTTGTGGTTAGAGCTGATCGCGAAGATATTGGTCGTCAAATCCAGTTGTGTCCTTTCTGGCCTAAAGGGTGCAATTATGCAGAATGGATTGATGAACGGCTGTGTCCAAGGGCCATAACATATGCCAACGAGCTGGAACGAGAAATAAAATGTCTCCGTAATGTCATGCACAACTTACAATTTGACCGTAACCGGTAGTTTCTTAGCGTCAGTTCTAAGTCCTGGTCGGGGTATTTTTGTTGGTTGTATTATTGTGGAGTGTATTATTATGAAGTGTATTATTGTTTGTGTATGTATTGTCGTTGACTGTATTAATGTTTGGATGTTTCAGTAACATTGTCTTGTTTCTTACTGTATTATTGCGTTAAAAACATGGCTATAGTTGTATAATGGGATGAGACATTGCATCAACAGTCAATAGTGTTTGGAGGGGACAAGACAGTGCAGACGTGACACTGCAGACAAGACACTGCATCAACAGTTAATAGTGTGTTAAGAACATGGCTACAGTTGTATGATGGGACGAGACATTGCATCAACATTCAAAAGTATTTAGATGGGATGACACATTGCAGCCGTGACATAAATGGAATCTACTTTATAGATGGTGATTGAATTTAATTAATGCTACCCGCATGTGATTGTTTGTTTTGTTATGAAAGCCAACATGTGATTTAAACTATAAAAAGCTTGTTAGATGCTAAAAAGTATTATTACTCATTCTTATTTCATACAATTTCAAATATAACAAATGGCGGCCAAAGATTTTTTTTTTTTGATGATAGCAAGGACGAATTTGATGAAATGAAGGAAGATCATTTTCGGTGCGAAAAGGAGCTAATAAGTATGGCTGCACTGCAGGTTGGTCAATCGAGCAGGCAACATGGTGGATCAGTTGTTGGTCGTCGGTATAAAAATCGTAGACATTCATGGCACAACGACAGACTGATGGAAGACTACTTTGTTTCAAATCCTACTTACACAGATGCTGATTTTAGAAGAAGATTCTGCATGTGGCGTCCTCTATTTCTTAGAATCCTACAATGTATCAAGTAGCATGACAAAAATTTTATCTTCAAACCCAATGCATCTCGTACAATGGGATTGACTAGAATTCAAAAAATGACAACTGCACTAAGAATGTTTGCATATGCAGGACCGGCAGACGCGCTTGATGAAAATTTGAAAGTGGCGGAAAGCACGGTATTAGAGTGTTTGGAGCATTTCTGTCATGTTATCGTGGACATTTACGGTGATCAGTACTTACGCAGATTGAATGAGGCGGATATAGTAATGTTATTAAATATGCATGGTAGTAGAGGTTGGCCTGGAATGTTAGGCAGTATAGACTGCATGCAGTGGGAGTGGAAGAATTGTCCGAAGGCGCATGTTGGGGCTTATTAGGATAAGTCTCGTAGGTCCTCTATTATTCTTGAAGCCGTAGCGTCGTATGACTTATGGATATGGCATGCGTTTTTTGGAATGAAGGGTTCGAACAATGATCTTAACGTAATCGAACGATCTACGTTGTTCAATGATTTAGCAAATGGTAGATCAACTCCTTGTACCTTTACTTTAGGAGGTAACATGTACGATCATGGATATTATCTTAGCGATGGTATATATGCTAAATGGAGTACCATTTTCAAGACAATTCCTAACCCACAAAACAATAAACAATCAAAGTTTGCAGCGATGCAAGATGGCCAAAGGAAGGATGTTGAAAGAGTATTTGGGTTTCTTTAATCTAGATTTGCCTTAGTCAGTAATCCATGCAGACTTTGGTCACCTGTTAAAATGACCAAAATAATATACACTTGTATTATTTTACATAATATGATTATAGAGGATGAAAGAGACATGGAAGAAGATTACTTTTACGAGGGTGCTCCAAAACCATCGCATGTTTGGTGCAATGATATGATCGGAAGCGCACTAGAACTCGAGTTTCATGTAGAAAGTCAAATGTCCTACCGTAGTGTTCAACTACATCGAAGACTGCAAAATGATCTCATAGATCATCTTTGGAGGTTTTCTGGAAATCAGCGAAACTATATTTCTATTTTTACTTTTCCTACTGTTGTTTACGTTGCTGTTACTTATTATTGTTATTGTAATCTGTTTATTTTTAATTAACGTAATGTTGTTATAATCTTTTTTCAATGTAATGCAATTTCAATGAAAATACTTATATTAATAATTGCTTGCATTCAAAACACAATAAAAATAATGGCAATTAAAAGATACAAAGGTTGTAGAAACGGTAATTCATTTAATGACCCTCTTCAAGTTTACACCTCATAATTTCTCTCCTTCTTTGCTCCGTATACTCCAGTTGTTCTGTAGACATGTGTGACGTATCCATGAACATTATTGCGTGTTCTTCTCTTTGCCGGTTTCCAACAAGAAGTTGATCCATTCTTGATAACTGTTCTTGGTGTTCAATTGCTCGAGTTTCCATTGCCCGGTTAAATCTATCTTTAGATACAAGTAGGAGTTTTTTTAATTTCTACTTGATCCGCTCCAGCAGTTTGCTTCATTTTGGCCGCTTTTGCTCCCTATGGCCTAACAAAATGGTCTTCGGTTGGGGTGGGTCTTCTTCTAATCCTAAACTGTAGCTTCCTAGCGATTCCCTAGGACTAGAGCTTTCTCCAACCATAGGCGTTTTACCTCGACCACTGTTTGATTGAACTTGTTGAACGGTTTTCTAAAGTGATGATTTCCATTTAACGTGCTCGACCAAAATGTTATAAACATGCATGAACTGGTAAAAATGTGGTGCTTGTTTACTATCAGGTTTATAGATTTGTTTAAACAACTTGTTTGCGACCATTCTCTGTTAAAAAAATTAGTATAATTAGAGAACTACGATAAAAAGTAGAACAATGAAATTATATTAAAGCTTACCAAATGCTTTTCATTTCCAAATCCACTAGGATTCGTTTGCTTTAGCTTGAAAATTTGAGAATCGAACTTTTGCGTTTAAGGATTTATTTTTCCATAATGACCTTTGACTGAAGATAGCGTTTTTTTCTGATTGATGTTCTTTCGATTGTAGCAATTAGTAATTTTGCCCCAAAAAGTCTCACCACTTTGATCGGTCCCTTGAATATGATCGACCAAGAGTGCACAGTAAATGTAGCAAAGATCGTAGTCTTCCGCAATGCTACAACTTGCATTAGTCACTTCTCCCCCAATCGGAACAGTAACGTCTTGTAAGTCGTAGTCTTCAAAACTGGACCTTGCAGCATCGACGTCCAAATCGGAATATATTTTCAGTTGAGATTAGTGGTAGTAAAAAATTATAATGGAGGAAGGAAATTTGTTGTGAAGGGAAGAAGGGGGGAGTTGTATTTGAAGGGGAAATATGGCCGTTGGGGGGTCGACCATTGGAGGGGGAATAAGTGGGCGCCTGTTAAACAGGCGCCTGGAACCAGGCGCCTATTGAATAGGCGCCTCACTGTGAGGTGCCTGGTATCCAAGCGCCTGTTTAACAAACGCCTCGTCGAATCTGCCTTTCCCGCACTACAGCCCCCCTTTCTGCACTATCACATATTCCGGAGCCCTGTTGGAGAGATTGGAGAATGCAGATTCGAGAATATTCAACCCGTTGGAGACGATCTTATGAAATATTGGCCACAACTGCCATACACAAATTAAACAAAATATCGAAACTAATCAAGTTAAACATTAAATGATTCAAGTTACAAACACAAATGACTACAGATCCAAACACATATGAAACTAACTAAGTTAATGCCATATGAAGTGCCCAACTTCATACCGCGCTTCTTCCAAGCTTCTCCTAGCATCTTCAGGCATTTTAATGTTGATTGAGTTGAATTGATTTCCCAGCAAAAATATATCAAGTGCGTCATCAGCCCACATGGATGGCTCAAGCTCTGCAAATTGAATTTGACATTTCATTAGTTTAAGATATGCAGTAGTATATGTGTAATATATTAATAGAGCAACTATAACTTATATATGTAATAATATATTTCGTATTTCGAATTACCATGTACAACTGGTCACATGTTGGATCAATAATCCATGGTCCGAAATCTTAATCGGCTCCATCCGTGTAGGATTCTCAATCCAAAGCGTAGTCCTGGTTGGTACTGTTCAAAATAATTAAATGATGTCACACAAGTAAATGTATTTGGTGGTATTAAGCAATAAATTTCTACAACTACATGAATTTGCCATTCTTCAAACACACTCTCCACAAAAACATAATCAATTTTGTAGCTTTTAGATTCAGGACAATGATTACTCATATTCCCACCAGGCTATATATAGGTCATGGAATGCATTGAACCCTTCCAAATTGACTCAAAACTTTGGTGGCATGATATGATTCGATGGTGTTGATGCATAAAGGTATGCCAGAATACCATGAAATATCAGAAAAATGTTGAGATGCTCGAGCCGGTAATTAGGGTCAAAACCAACATAGTTTTCTATTATTATATCCAAATAGCGACGTAACTAAGGAAATTGGATATCATAAACAGCATTAGGGTCCAATCAAGCTACTCTAGATTGTGATTTGTTATACAGATTTGTCCCAGGATGAAAACTAGGAAAATGCTCATAGAGACAACTTTCTAGCAAAGTAAGAAACCTGGCAATCTGTTTCTTCCCGAACCTACAAGCTATACCTAATCGCCTACATGGATAAGCTAGGATAGTCGAACACCATGAATATGTTTGCACTTCATCAAGATTTTATAAAAAGGTTAAATATTGAATTGTTACGTGAGTTTTAGTTTTGTCAACTACTGATGTATTACTTACAAAAATAGTAAGTAAGCTCTAGCTGCCTAATATATATGATCACGAGGCCATCTATCATTTACTCCATTAAATACATCTTTAGGTGATGTAAAAATCAATTTGAATCCTACTTTTTCATTTTTTTATTTGAAATGCATCTCCATGCATTATTCTAAATTGTTCTTTGATAAGGTCAAGGGCTTGTCAACTATTTAATGTATATGCACTAAGTGGCTTCCTTCAACCAGAATGTGCAATAGAGAATGAACATCATCCAATGTGATGTAATATTACCAAAAGGCAAGTGGAAAGTGTTTGATTTCAAGTGCCACCTCTCAACAAAAGCCGAAATTATATTCCTATTTACACCTCTAAAGGAATTATAACTAGAGATTATAGACCTAAGGGTACAATATGACCCCCACATATGGAAGCATTTCTAGGTATTTCCAGATCCAAAATACGTGTGCAATGGTTTACATATATAAGAGGGCCATGTTTCTAAAAAATATTTTTTGTTGTTATTCACATATGTAAACAAAATCTAACATATCCAAAAAATAACTAAATATATACTTGTCCTGTCGAAATTGCATAAGCTATATAGGACTCGTATGATGAAATAACATCGTAGATGGAAGGACCTTCATAATCTGGGTTAACTGCTTGTGCACTAGTACTGGCTTAAGTGTTGTATTCTATTATTGCACTAGGATGTTCTTCCTCTTCCCTAGGCTCATATTCTATAATTGGCGAGCATGCACGCCTTTGGCTTTCTCGTTACCTACATGTAGGCTGATAGAGTTAGGGGTATGCCATAGGGGTAATTCTATAATTTGTTGTAAATTATTAACTCAATAAAATATCATTCAAAATAATGGTGTTTTTCTTTCTATTATATACTTGTTATAATGTGTTATGTTAATTACTTGGTTAATTTAAGTATATTTAATAGAAAATCCATCAATGTTATGTTTGTGATAGTAACTATAATGTGTGTTCTAATCACAAGTAATATATCACAATATCATAAAAATATCATTTTCAATATTCATTGTCAAGATGTATTGAGAATGGATATTGATACAATGTGTATTACTCATGGTTGTTAGGGGCACCAAGAGGTTACATACCGATAGTTATTGAATAACAATGGAATGACTCAATTGATATTTTCGGTTGGTTTATATAACTAAGGTCAAAAAGAAAATATCGAAGTGACAATATTACACAGTTCTTCCGACTTGAGGATACTGTTAAGCTTTAATGTGGACACTTCACTTTGATTATGGTTAAATCGTAGCATGGAATCCATCAAATGACTATAGTTTGGTCAGAGTTAAAGCATTGGAAGTGAAACACTATTTAATTGAGAATTTGTCTCCTCGATTATATGAGGTTAGTATCACAATCAAATATAGTCAACTCAAAGTCAAAGTCTCCAAAGAGAGCCATTCGATTAATAATAATTGTTATCGTAATGACCGGGACCTTCGACTCTCGAAAATCGACATTAACATGTTTATTGTATTACATGCCGAGAAGTCGAATGCCATAAAAACTCGATTGTAAGGGAAAAGGAAGAGGAAAGAAGATAAGAAGAAAACTAAACAACACATAGTCTCGCAGCGGAACAAATAATCTATAATATACCATAAATCTTTACACAAAAACAAAACTGTAATATATGTATATATAAACATCAATTAGAGTATACCAACCTATCTCAGCCTGGACAGTTATAATAGTCTATCCTTATAATTTGTAGATAAACACAACAAAAAATATAGCGGAAAATAACCATCTACATGAATACAACTTTGGGCCTCCAACTCATCGCCTGAAACTCCAAGCATCCAAAGCAATATATAATATTCTCCGTTTGACCCAAGCATTATAATAAAATAACATATGAGTCGGTTTGGAAAACCAGCGTGAGAAAAACAAAGCCAACTGGATTTAAAGTTATAAGAAAATCTTTGAAAATCAAAGGTATCTCATAAGACCACGCCACACACAAATACGATGAGTTTTTACCTTACGGTAACCAAAACATTTTATATCAAAGTCACCTGATATTATAATAGTGTCAATGGAAAATAAAATATAAAATAGCTGAAATGCTTGCATCTCATATTTCAACAAAGTTGGACACAATCAAGACCGTACAACGCTTATTGGAGAATGGATTCCATATAATAACTAGGCACTAGGGTACCACCTACTATGGTACACGTCTAGAAAGTGTACCGAGATAAAACCTATCGATCCCTACCAACACAAGACTGGCCTACCCCTGATGGATAGTACCAAATATATCATCACCCCGGTTGCTTTGTAGCCCTTTAGAGATCTCATGCACAACCAATCCATAAATAATTAGATGTAGGGTATCTAGAAAGGTGACAACATACCCTGATGGGTGCGACCCACTTAGCCTTGCTGCATATCCCTAATTTTCAGTTATTCCCGGTTGATGAGGCTTGTGGCTGCGTTTTACCTTAGGAATAGCATTCATATTTGGAATGCTAACACTATCTTCCAGTCAAGCAATGCAATGTTAGCATTCATCGATATAAGTTATTCTGGGGCTGAACAAAACGAATCTCTAAGAACTTCGTCTTTACTTGTAACGACCCGTAAATTTTAGCGGTTTTAAAAACGTAATTAACTGAAATTTTTCTTGAAATTTTATTAAAAATTTAGCGATGAAAATTTGATATTTGGAATGCGTCTATTTAAACATAGCAAATGTTAGATTTTCATTGGTAAATATGAATGTTGGTTCTGATGTATAATTTCCAATTTCAATTTAAATCAATTAAATTTGATGAAAATAAAATATTTTCAAAATCTGAATATTTAATGCAATGAAAATGTAATCACTTTCTAAGCGAAACGTCATATTCCATTTCGCCAAATTCGGGTTTCTCTAGTTCCGTTTATCTTATTTTCAATGAATTTGCAGTAGTTTAATAGTGAAATATCGACTTTTAATAGGTTGGTTGTATCGTTGATATCTATGCACCATTCTGACCGTTAAATCGTGCTGATCTCCGTAGTATATTTAGTTGTGTGTTCGGTTTCGATAAGTGGTGAAACACGCGAAACGGTTAACCATATATATACGTCTTTTTGTTTCTTTATGACCATTCATTATCCACCATTTAAACAATGGTTATTTGCTTTTATTATATATAGAAATCAACGTGACTTTTGCTATTCCCATAGTAACATATTGGACCGTTGATTTTCATTCAGTTTCTTTATTATAAAAATAAATTTAAAATATAGCGTCGCCTGCATATTAAAATACTCGCCCCTTCCTATTTTTGCTTGTTTCCAGATCTGCTACCTCCTCCTTTATAAAATTATAATATATGTTATGGATGAAAACCTGCTCTCTTCCCATCCACGTCCAACAGCCTTATCACCACACAACACCTGACCTTTCCCCCAAACACCATTCTTCGACTGCGCCACCATCTCTAAGACTGACCACCCATGCTACAACTGACTCGAATAGCCACTGCTCCTCCTTGCTCCCATGGCTGCAAGCCTCAACCTCCATTCTCTATCATTTCTGACCACTATCCGCCACTATTTCCTCGTCACTACAGCGACCCGATCTGACTGAACTCCGCCCTTACACCCTCTCCCACACGCATAACCTGACCCTCTTGCATGCCCGACTAGATCCGCTACTCTACCTCCGCCTTCCCACCACATCACCGCAATAGCCTTGCTCCACCAACAATTGATAGCTCCGCCTCCCGTAGACGCACTGAGCCTTCCATTACAGCTCCTCTCTGCCTCCACACCCTAGCATCTCATCCGCCACCTCCTTTTTACTCCACGCGTTGCTAGAAAAAGGAAAAAAAAAACAACCAAACCCCCCACATCATTGACATCATATCCAACAACCCACCTGCTCAGGTTCGTCATTCCATCACCTCTACCTGCCGCCTTATTTTCATTTGTACTTTTGTCTTTATAATTGTTTAAAAAAAAATTATAACATACGAAGTATGCTGTTTTCATATATATTAATTTTCTCATATTTTGATAGCTTGCTCTCCTCAAACTAGCTCGTGCCTTCGAATTCTCTATTCTATATATGTACGGTTTACATATTTGCTTGTATACTAGCTTATAATTTTTTTTTTTAAGCTTAAAACTTACTATATAAACTCAACCAAAAGCTGTCAACATGCCTGACAGGTAACCAATACTAAAAACCAAAAGGAAATACCACCAATAAACCCGGAACATAGGATAAAACGAAGCAACCAAAAAGGAACCAATATATACTAAAGAGAAGCAGAGGCAAAAACTCTGGCCTAGCCACTCTGCTCACCCAATGAGCTACTGTAAACCACCGCCCATCCAACATCGTACTCGAGCTCCGGCAAGGCCACCGCCCTACTACGATGTTGAGGGTCCAACCATCAAAGCAAAGCAAGCTCATCCGCCGCCCCTCCAAGATAACCAGAAGAATGGCCAATACCACCAAAGCTGAAAGACCGACAGAATGAAGAGGATAAAGACTTCCTAGAATCAAACTCCAAACAGCATATGAAAATCAAGAAAAGAATCACCCCAGATAATCAAGAGCCCGAAAGCAATAATCACACTGTTAGAAAAACGGGGGGGGGGGGGGGGAGGGGGGGAATGATGAGGGAAGACGGACCGGGAGGGGTCTACTAAGCAAGAATTAGCAGTCCCCATATCGGCAATCATCCTATACCTGCTCTAATAGAAGATTGAGAGCAGTTTATAGAAAATAGGTTCACTAAGGGACCAGAGCGAGCACTGGCCGAACCTCTGAAAGGTCGGCCCCGAAAAGCTAAGAAAACATCATTTCTTACCCGCCGAACAACGGAAAGAGGATCCATTGGAACTTCTTCAAAGATAGCCTTATTCCGCGCACACCAGACATGCCAACAGATCAGACAAGGAATCAAACGAAAGATGATAGAGCGAAGAGATTTCCCAGTGCAATCAACCCACCAAGAAGTCAGCAAATCATTTGGCGAGGAGATGAAGCCACGAACTACCAAAAAATTACCGAAAAAATTCCAGGTGGATCTAGCACACCATCCACCGAAAATCAAATGATTATTCGATCAGTTTCCCCGTTGCCACAGCATCTGCAACGGGAAACAAACGGAATGCCAATTTGCTGGAGGTTCTCATCGACCGGTAACCCAGAGTGGAAAATTCGCCACAACAGGAGAGAGACTTTCGGAGGAATACGAGCGTCCCAAATGAAGGAGAAAAGAGGAAGGACCGGAGATGGTGAACGAGAAGATCTCCAGGCCTTCAGAATAGAGAACGGACCACCATCCCAACCGGAGAGGCCGCTATGAGAATCAACGAGCAATTTGACCGATTGCATATGCTTCCAAGTCTCACTGGCGTAACAAGGAGAGCCTGCATAATCAGAGGACGCCAGTCTCCGATACTTAGCATGGAGGAATTTGGCCCACAAGGAATCGTTAGACCCAAATCTGGACCATAACTTACAAGCGTAAGCCGAGCAAATGTCCTTCGGATTACGCAAACCTAATCCACCCTCACTCTTAGGACGGCAGATAACAGTCCAAGACACCCAGTGGTGTCGGCGATTGTCACCCTTCGAACCCCAGAAGAAGGAGGATGCCAAAGATTGGAACGAACGAAAGAAAGAGACAGTAGGGGTCATAGCGGCGAAGATATGAGAACCCATAGAGCTCAGAACCGATTGAATAAGCACTAATCTACCAGCTTGAGACAGAAGGGACGCATTCCAACGGATAATCTTACCCCTAACCTTATCCGTAAGAGGATCGAAAATGGCGTTAAGTTTCCTTCCACGGTAAAGAACTATACCTAAATAAGGAAGGGGAAGGGAAGCAGCCTTGAAACCAGTAAAAGATTCGACCCAAGAAACTCGCACATGGTCCATGTCCTTCGCGTGAACGAAGCAACTCATCGCAGAGTTGACCAATTGTCCCGAACACCTCTCGTACAGATTAATGAACCGAATAAGGCGTCGAATAGAGGACCGAGTTCCATTGGAGAAAATAACAATGTCATCCGAAAACGACAGAGAGGAGACAAGCGGACACCCGCTTGGAATACCGAATCGCTGAATTTGGCCAAAAACCGTCAAAGTGTGGATGCCACGTATGAAGGCCTCGGCCGCGATCACGAAAAGAGAAGGAGATAGAGGATCGCCTTGACGGATTCCTCTACCAGCCTTGAAAAATCCATTGGCCGATCCGTTTATGAGTACAGAATACCAACAGTTGGAAATGAGTCTCCAAACCAAATCAATAAGGGTTTCAGGAAATCCGAAAGCACGAAGAACCTTGATGATGAAAAACCAGGACATACGGTCGTATGCCTTTTCCATATCAAGTTTGAAAATGATGTTAGAACCCCTGACCTTACGGTCAATCTGAGAAACAAGTTCTTGGGCTAAAAGGACGTTATCAGTGATCAAACGACCTTTTACAAAACCCGCTTGAGAAGAAGAAATAATGCGATCAAGGTAAGGAGCCAAACGAGTGGCCAAAACCTTGGAAATAACCTTGTTGGCAAAGTTACAAAGGCTGATAGGGCGAAACTCCGAACACGCCCTTGGATTATCACACTTAGGAATCAGGACCAAATTAGTGGAAGACCAACTAATTGGAAGAACGGCCCCGGAAAAGAAATACTGAATTGCCAGGCAGAAATCAGCTTGGATGATATTCCAAGTAGAACGAAAGAATGATCCATTAAAACCATCCGGCCCACTGGCACTATCCTTACTAAGAGCAAAGACACAGGCACGAACCTCATCTGACGATGGCGACTAGCTTATAAATTTGATTTATTGGTTTATAATGTGTTGGTTCTGTTTGTTATATATTAAAGTTTATATAAACTATGAGAACTGTTTATATATAAAGGTTTATATTGATTTTTTTATACTAAATATCGATTTTAAAATATAATACGTATGTAAGTTTATATGTATATACATTAGTTTATATATATATGTATACTTGATTTTGATCTTAAATATATTTTATATATATATGTTTCATATGTATATGTTATATATGTATGCGCACACCTATATTAGTATATAATGCAGTGTGTATATATGTATCAACCGTACATGTTACATAAGAAGCTTTTTATATAAAAAAGAATTATAAATATTTTACTACTTTCGGCGCAGCCACCTCCTCATAAAAAAATGAAACATTTGAATTCCAGATCTAGTTTGATCGCAGCCACCGCCCTAAGACCACAGAACCCACGTCAGCCCACCCAAGTATTGTAGGCAAGACTTTCACTCCTCTATTATATTTGTATAAAGTAAATAATGTAGTATCTTTCTATAACTCGTTTCCATATATGAATGTTTATTTCATATTTCTTTTCTTTCTGAAGCTTGTATGTATATATATACAATAATAAGGTAGTTTTATAATAAAGCATGTATGCGTAGTGGCATTTGTGATTGTTTATATATATAATAATAAAGTTCGTTATATATATAAATTAAATTATCTTGTTTTCAAAGAAGGGAAAGTTATGTATATAATATGTTTAAAGCATTTTAAAAATTTACGTTAATATTTTTATATCTTTAATGTATGTATCTACGTATGGTTAATTGAAGAATTTTGAAAAAAATTGAGTTTAAAAATAAATATTAAGAAAAGAGAAGGAATATATATATATATATATATAATATGGTGATTTTATTTTAAATATGTACTTTAAATTGAATATTGGTTTTAAGAAATAAATAATATAATATCTATTTCGTTTCAATTTATGTCAAGCTAGTTTTGATATGGTTTTGAAATGAATAAGATACTTTGATATGAAGTATGAACTATTTGAAATGAAATGACCACGGTGTGAAATATGCGTTTGGTTATTAAAGAGACCAGGATCGGATATTTTCATACTCTCTGCCAATATCGAAAACCACTTTAACAACTGTGCATGTGGTGGAGATTTCAGAACGAAGCAGGATGGTTTGACGATGATTCTATATGAGGTATTAACGTAGCCCTGACTCCCGTAAGTCGGCTTGATGTGGCTAAAACAGGAGCTATATCGGGCCAAGTGAGGTCGCACCTCTGACCGGGCATATTTCTTCGCTACCATTCTATTGCTTTTATGATCTGATTTGAGTGCACCTTTGATTTGGGAGTGTGTCACAAGATGGGCGGTAGTAGCTGCTATGCGTTACCACCAGTCCAAGAGTGCAATTGGTATATCTACCCTGTCATTGCCTTAAAAGCCTTATGGCATGCCTTATCGTGCCTTCTACGAGTTTGTTTTGTGCCATACCTATGGAGTGCTATCTGATCGCCTCCAGTTTACGGAGGAGTTACGATACTGCATAGACTATGAGAATATATAAAATATGTTAGGGGGATATGGGTAAAGCCATAATGCTACTTTAATAGTTTACTTTACTATAATAGCGTGCATTACTATATAGTAGATAGTTTCACGAATCCTTAGAGGATGGAAATCCAAGCATCCTTTAAGTTACTTATATTTCAGTTAACATTTCACTTGAGTTAACTTTATTAATATAAAAACGTTATTCCTGACTCGAGTGTTTTGTGTTTTGCTTTATGGTGGGGTCAAACTGAGTGTCACAGTATTTGAGACTCGCCTTTGGAGGTTGGAGCTTCACTTGGAGATCCCAGCTTTTAGTCATTCAGTTGTCTTAAGTTGTTTATATATAGATTTTGTCATTTGAATAAGTATTGAGACTTCTGTGTGCTCGAGATTTCTATTGTATTTCGTTTCTGACTCTAATGTTTTTTTATAGCAGCTTCATGAAATACTATTTATCGATTCCGCTGCTTATTGTTATTGTAACAACCCTGGTATTGGAGATTACCTATAAAATTGAATTATAACGATAGTTATAATTCAATATTGAGAATCAAATAAATTTGAGAAGAAGAATTTTTATTAAAGTTGTTTATTTGGAATAAACAATGTGACTTGAGAATAATATTGGGTTTTTGTTAGCTTTAAGTTTATAAATCAATTGAGTGGTTTATTTTAACACTTAATGGTTGGAATAAATATGTAAAATCCCAATTTTTTAGTAAAATTTAAACCGTTAATTTATATAAATTTTTAGATTTAATTTGGTGAATTTATTTAAATTTCCAAATAAAATAAGATATTTGTTTGTGATTTAAATATATGTATATAAACTGATTTTTAAATAGAATTTTGATTTGAAATTAAAATTAAATATATTTGAAAAATAAATTGAATTTTAAAATTTAAATTTGAATATTAAAGATAAATATTTTAAAATATATTTTGGGTATAAAAATATATGAATAAATTTTTTATTTAAAATAAGATTTGTTTTCCTTAAAAGAATTTATTTATATAAATTAAGATAGTGTTTATTAAATACAAAATAAATACAAAAAGTTTTATATTTACATTTAAAAATGAATTTAATTTATTATATATGATTTTATTTAGAATATCATTGGTTTTTATTTTATTTTATTTTAAAGGTTTTATTTATATAAGATTAAGAAAGCATTTATTAATTTACAAATGTATTTATTAATTAGGAAAATTAATATAAAAACCTTTAAAATCTTTTAAAAATGAAATAATTACATATGTTGCCTTTAAAACCATGTTAAATACATGTGTAAGATAATTAGCATTTAAATTGACAAATGTTGGTTGAATTTAACAAGTGTCATTCTTTTATTTTCTTTTTCTTTAATTTTAATAAATCATAATAAACACTACATAAACATCCATCTTCTTCTTCATTTCTTTTTCCATTTTCTCTTTTCAAAAACAAGGAGCAAACCTGTAAAACCATTTTCAAGAAAATCTCAGATCAAACTAAAACCTGTAACCATTCTCAAACCCAAAAAAAAAACAAAGCATACAACTTCAACAAAATTTAAGCCTGTGATGATCAACTCAGGAAATTCAAGCAATTCCAAGATCAGCATCAAAGCAGACCAAATAACAATCAAGCAACCTCATGCGGTTTCAATCTGAAGCTAAATCAACGATTTTAAAAACCTGGAAAATTAACAGCTCAGACAAATTCATATTCCAGTTATCAACATTCCAAGCTCTGCTTCATACTTCCAAGTGACTAAACATCTATTTAAAACTTAAGTAAATTATAGTCTGTTGCTTGTGAAAATTCCAGTGATAATTGATGCTTGCTTGTGAATATATAAGTGGTATTTCTGTATGAAAATTTAAGTATATGGTTAAGATATAGGTATGCATGTCTGAGTATGTTTTGTTCTTCCCTGTTCTTGATACAGGGTTTAAAATCTAGAATAAATTCCAATTCTTTTGATCCGTTCATTGTTAAACTTTGGACTTCAAACAAATTAGTTAAGTCTAAACTTAATCTAAGTAAAAATATGTACAAATACTTTATGTTTGAAAATATGCTAGCATCTAGAAATAACAGTGGTAATCTTATTAACTTGATCAAATCAAATGTTGAAATCCGTTGATTCAAGTATATATCTTGAGTTGTCTCTGGAAGATATGATTTTTAGAAAGAAAATTATAATTTTTAATATTGAATCGGATGAGCAACTTAAAGTTGACTGGGAAATGGTTTTTGAGAGTTTTCTGGTGATCGGCGAAAATTGGATGGTCGGGGTTCTTGTCGAAGCTTGAGTGGCGATAGGGAATATCGAGAAAAATGTTCGGAGGGAATATAGATCGTCATGGCATCGGCGGCAAGTTGATTTATGTTTTAAAACCTAATTTTGGTAGAGTCTGGTAATGGAAGCAATGCGAGTTCTCTGGTTGATCGAGTAGCATCAGGCTCTGGCGATGGCTGCGTGGAAGATTCATGGAGGTATGGCCGGAGTTATAGAGATGTCGGTGGTCGGTATTGGGAGTTCGAGGAGATTTTCTTGGCGATGGCTGTTGTACCTATTTGATCAAGGTAACTCGATTTCGTCTTCGAGGGTGATTTGCATTTTTGGGTGGTCAGGTGGAAAGTGTGGGTAGAGGGCGACGTGTCTGAGGTGATCTTGGAGGTTGGATCGTCGTCGATGACTGGTGCATGTGCACGGTGATGATATTGGTGTCTGTTGTTGGGTAGTGATTTGGCCTCGAAGGGAAGATCGTGTTTTCAGGGTTGTGACTCGAGTTTGAACTCGAGTAGTTGGTGGTATTAGATGTAGAGTTTTAACTTAAAAAAAATCTAAGTTTAAAAAAAATGGGAAGAAGATGGTTTACTCGAGGCCAGACCTGAGGGGTCTTCGGCGAAGTAAAGTGATAAGCAGTTTTTAAAAGTTTTAAAATCAATGTTTTTTTGAAATTTAAAAATAAATTTAGTCTAAAACTTTCTTATGTAAACTACTTTTTATATATAATAATTGTTTCGTTTAACAAATGATTAAGAAGTTTTGAAATTTGCTTAATTTAAATATTGTAAAATTTAAAGTGATTTTAAAACTTAAGTTATAAATAAAAATTTTAGCAAGCAAGTTTTAAATTTCAAATTGAAATTAGTTTTTAAAACTACTACTTGATAACGTTTTAAGTTATTTTAAGGAAGTTTTAATAACTTTAAATTATCAAGTTAAACGGTTATTTTATTTCATATCTTAATTAAATGATTTAATTAAGTAAAGTTAATTAACATAATAAAATGTTTTAAAAATGATAATGGCAATAAAGGCATTAATAAGATAATTAGCGTTTTAATGTCTTTAGATTAGTTAAGTTAATTAAGGAAATTAAAGTATAATTAATTAATTATAAAGGATTAATTAAGTAATTAATTAAGAGTAATTAATTAATTAATTTAATTAATGATTAAGTATTAAATAATTAATACTTCAGGGTTAGAAGTTAATTAATTAAAGATTAATTAATTTGTAATTAAGAATCATTAATTAGATAATTTGATATATTAATTAATGATTAGAGACTAATAAACTAGTAATTAAGGATTAATTAATTTGTAATTAAGTTCTGTTAATTAAAAATTAAGGTTTATTAATTAATAAGTAATAATTTATTAATTAATTTAATGGTAATTAATTAAGGGTTAATTAATTTATTAATTAATCAATTAAGGGTAATTAATTTAAAGGATAATTAAATAATTAAAGTTAAATATTTAATGATTGAAGGTCGACTTATTTATTAATCAAGGTTGATTAATTTAAGGATTAAAGGTTAATTAATTAAAATGGATTATAATTAATTAATGTTAATGAACCAGGATTAGTAATTTATTAATCTGGTTTAAGCTAAGGATTGAGTAATAAATTCATAAGTAATTAAGTTAATTGAAAATTTAATTGAATTAACTAAGGATTAAATAATTAACTAATCCTGCCTATAAATGGTTATTGAATGCTTGGATTGCTAATGAATGTTTGTATTGTATGCCTTGAATTGATTGTCCTAGCTGATCTGTGATATTTTATTCTATGAATTGAGCCATGTATAATTTATTTATATATCGGTGATATATTTGTATATTATCTATGAATCTGTGAATGAATGATAAGCGTTATAGATCATACCGCTTATCGATATTGCTGTGTTTGGATTGTGATGGTTGATGTGTTGCACTATTGTGTAAAACCCCTGGACTACACCATACACACACACTTATGGATTGCACGAGGAAATCGATTAAGTCATAGATATTTTGAAATCGAAATATTATTTTTGAAAGTTGAATTTTAAATTCAAATGGTTTTGGAAATGGAATTGGGTTATATATGAAAAGCTTTTGAAAAGGAGTTTTAAAGATAAAAATTATTTTAAATAACTTAATAAAGTTTTTAAATTTAAATAATTTGATTTGAATTTGAATTCATGATTTGAAATTGAATTCTATGTGTGGAAGTTATGGTTTAAAAAGATTATACTAGTTATAAATGCGTTTTTATAGATTTTAAAACCATTTTAAAAGTATTGTTTTGGGAATTTAAATTTAACCCAAGTTTTATACTTGAAGGGACTTAACTTGTGCAAATGTAATCGAATTTTTTCGAAACGAAAACTATTTGTTTTCAAATAATATAGCTTTCATATATACTTGAAGGGCTTTAACTAGTGCAAATGTAATTGGATTTTTCCGAAATGAAAACTATTTGTTTTCAAATAATAATAGCTTTCATATACAGAAAGGATTTCCAATTAGTGTTGAAAGGATTTCAAGTTTTGAAATGAAAATAGTTTGAAACCTATTAATGAATCTTTGTGAAAGATTATTGAACTTTTTTTGAAAATCGAAGAGGATCTTAAAGATATATCTTCTGTATAAAAGATTTGGGAATTGAAATAGTTTTGAAAACCATGAATGAATCTTTGTGAAAGATTGATAAACTTTGCGAAGTGAATCTTTTAGTTTAAAATGATTTAAAATGGCAATTTGTTTAAACCATTTGTTTTGGGTAATAAGTTGTGACTTAATTGAGATCCCATTATCCATCTAGTTTTAAATATTGCGCTCATTATTCGGTTTAGCCGAGAGAGGACATTTGTGTCATATAACCCATATAGAATAATGATACGACGTTATGGATAGCATTTGAAGATCGGTGGTGAAGACCAGATATTTTCGAAAGCGAAAGGATAACCCATCGAATGTCTCTTCACCGAATGGCCCCTGTATAGAGATTTAATCACCTTTTGTGATAGGGAGTCTGGGCATGATTAGGGATTATCCGGATTGCAAGGGCTTATTTGTGAAGTGCCTTCGGTTCTGTTCGGACCCGGAACAGACTTGTATGGGTGTCTGTCTGACATAACACTTTGAGATGTAATGTGACGTCCCACCTCTATACCCATGCTAGCCAGGACACTACGGTGTAATGCCGTCAACTAGCACGGAGAATAAGGCTGTTGAGGAGCGACCATCCGTGTAATAGCTTTGTGCGAGCATCGATATGTCAGATAGTATAACATGCAATTCTTTTCAAGTGGAAATCCGACATGCCGACACAAACTCAAAGCTACTACACAGTGGCTATAATATCTTCGGAAACAAATATAGAAGTAAGCATAACATAAATCAGTCACAGACAATTCATATCACAAAGGCGGAAATAGATATGAATATAACACATGAAAGTGTACATCAGAGTAGTAGTCGAACAAGATCCACAATATCAAAAAGAATAGATACAAGTGCTAGACAAAAGAATAAATATACATCATAGAGTCTGTATCTCAAATGTATACAACAAAAACTACTAAACTAAAGTAGTTAGCCAAAAGTCAGAAGATGGTTCCAGATAGGAAGCCATGAGGAAGCACCTGTAATATCTCAGTCTGACCCGAGTATTATTTAAGAAGAAAATAATAAACGGATCAGTCTAGCTATAAATATCAAATGAAATGATATAGAATAAGAGATATGACTAAACGTATAATAATCACAATGCCAAGCTGTGATAAATAAATATTTGAAAAGTCAATAAGAGATTAATCAATATCGCAAAGATCTTCTCAAAGATAAAACGGAATGCCATACTCCTAATTTCATTCACCAAGCCACGATAAATGACATATATATAAAAATGCCAATCGTAAAAGTTGGTGAAACATAAATTCCAGAATTCAATAATTAGAAATCCAGAAATCACAAGAAAAGGATGGCCAATCCCAAAAACTGGACATCGACGCACCTAGAAAGCCACGCCCCATGCACAGTCGAACATCGACGCACCTAAATAGGTACGACCCATGCTCTAGCATCGACGCACCTAGAAAGATACGCCCCATGCATAAATAAACATCGATGCACCTAGAACGATACATTCCATGCATAAATAAACATCGGTGCACCTAGAAAGATACACCCCATGCAAAGTCGAACATCGACGCACCTAGAAAGATACGCCCCATGCATAGACGAACATCGACGCAACTAGAAAGATACGCCCCATGTCCCAACTTATTGAGCCGATTGCTCCACGAAGTAAACAAACATCGATGCACCTAAAAAGGTACACCCCATGTGTAAACAAACATCGACGCACCTAAAAAGGTACGACCCATGTGTAAACAAACATCGACGCACCTAAATAGGTACGACCCATGTGTAAACAAACATCGATGCACCTAAATAGGTACGACCCATGCAAGAAATGAGACGAAGCTCAATAAAATTAGGAACAGTCCTCCACGTAGGCAAAGAGACATCGCACATTGCTAGTCAAAAACATAAAATGATCATCATTGACCATCAAGAAGTGTCAATTACAATAAGCTAGTAAATATATGAGTTTAGCATCATGTCCCATAACCACTAGCTTAACTTAAATATTTGCAAACAAATTGTAGATCTCCACTAGAAAATTGTCACAAGAGATTCAATCAAACAAGTCCAAGAATTAACCAACAAAGTAAACGCAAGCGTTTCATACCACTTGTTTTACTAAGTCGTTTAATTAGATTTCTCATACGAGTGAGGTAAAGGTTTGTATATGCTAGTAGATTGGAAAATGGTTGAAGAAAAGAGCTTTGTAATAAAATAGTTTTGAAATCGCTTTGATGAAAAAGTTTTGATATTTACTACTAGTATAGAAAACCTTTATATTTTAAAGTGAAAAATCATAGAAGTGATTGTAGAAACAATCAATCATAAAAATTCACATCCGAAGACGTGAATAAAATCCAAAGAAATCGATCCGAATCCGTCAAAATGGGTATTCCCAAAAATTCCAAAAATAGGAGTCATTAAAGTCGTAGCAACAACAAGTGGGAAATAACACGAATCGATGAAATTTGGAAACCGTGCAAAAATAGGCTCAAGTAGGCATAGAAGACAACTAGGTGCAGGTCAGTCGACTGACTAAAAGGTCCAGTCGACTGGACCAGAAGCATGAAAAATAATTTCCTGCAGTCAGTCGACTGACCTAAAAATCCAGTCGACTGATTGCAGGGAAACAGAGGACCCGAGCCTCTGTAATTTGCCTTCGGAATGCCTATGTGCTACAGCCAGTCGACTGACTCAAAGGTCCAGTCGACTGACTTACATCAAGGCTGTTTTCCAGCCTATGAAATGAAGATGCTATCTTCTTCAAAATGCAATCGGGCGAGCACGGTCACTAGGGGTTTATGCCAATCGACTACCCGGTCCTATAAGCTCTTCGATGCATCACCAAAAACAAGTTCAAACAACAAAGCTATGATTTTTGAAGATTTGAACTCAAAACACTAAAATTTGGAATATTCACAAAACCTATCAAAATCAAAATCAAATACACATGAATAAGTATTAGGAATTCATACCTAACAATCAAAGATAATCATAGACCTAGATGTGAGATTAAAAATCTCACCTTTGAATCCAAATTAATGAAGGAGAAGTTTTTAAAACAAGCTAAGATCAATTCCTCTTCAATAACAACTCAAGAAGCTTCAATCTAAGCTTACAAGTAAAATATTTCCTAAATTGGGTTTAGGAAATTTCTGAAATTGAATGGAGAAAGAGCTGGAGAAGATGAAGGAGGTGCTTACCAATGGGTTCACTTGAGTTTGGAGCTAAAAGTTGGATTTGCTAAGAAAGCTAGGGCTTAGGAATTTCCTTTTCCCATCTCTTCCACCATTTTTACTTCAGCTTGAAGTGTTTTAATTAAAGAGGAGAAGTTATGAAGAGAAGGGGTTGGGCTGAGCTAATAAGGGTGCAGTCCAGACCAAAGTCATAAGCGGGAAAAAGTAGCAAAAATCAACTTTCTCCAAACATATCGAAGCTCATACTCAAAAAGGTCGCAAACGGCATTTTGAACTCAATGGGGGTGGTCTCAAGTTCCAATTCGACTGTTTGCAAAAAGTAGCTTTTCGGACCAAAATCCGACGAACGATAAAATATTTAAATATAAAATCGATAAATATGCGGGTTGTTACATGTAAAGCTGGTTTCTATCAAATACACTTCTGTTTGGTGGCGGAGAATTTATTCTCTTAGCTTAACACGCTTCTCTGAGACGTATGAGCTCAGAGATTATGTAGTTGATGGTTACTAGTGATACATTCCCAATTTGGTAATGTGGCATACAAAGTGCTGCTGATCATTTGTTGATCAAAGCAAGGCTTTGTGTAAAGTGTAGCTTTGTAGACAAGACTGCATCAGGACCTCACACCCCGGAAATGGTCGAAACAGGAAGGATGCAGCAAGGTTATCAGGGGTCGCTCCCCAAGGGTATGTCCATTTCTTCAGGAAAATGGTGGTAACATGGTATGGAGCCCAGATGCTTAACTCATGTGCACACTGCAAATTTATTACTTTGTGGTTGCTTTGTGGTTGAGAGCTCTTGGTTAAAAGTCGCAAACAACCGAGGATGGCATATATGTAGGTGTTACTTCCAGGCAGGGGTAACCCGACCTTGTGTTGGTAGAGATCCGGGTAGGTTCTCGGGGCATCCCTCCAAAGGCATACCCATGTGGCAATAGGAAGTTCCTTAGCCTAATCATTTGTTGGAAATCCAATCACCAACACGTGCCCTTTACGGTTGTAGTTGTATAACCCGCCATCTCAGGTGGTAGCTATAGCAGGCATAATATAATGGTACCTATGCTGGCTAAGATTAATATTATACTTTCGAAATGTTTTCCACTATGTACTAATAATATTATAAAATGGATTTTGCGTAGTAAGCATGTTTGACTATCATAAGGAGAAATCTTTCCCAAGTGTGCAATTGCATGGTGTGTGTGCCGGGAGGCCTTATGGTAGTTTTATTTTCCAAAAAAGCATTGCGGATTTCAATTTTAAATTCCTTTGTTTGTTTAAAGATAAAACTATTTTGTTTGCTCATACCAGTCCCATGACTTACCTGGAGTTTACTGTTCCCTTCCTAAACTCTGGGTGCCCACAATTTTCCCACATGGGCAGTCTAGAGTTTGGATTTTCAGATAATCAAATAATGATTGTAGATTCGTTAGCATTCAATCTCTGGATATTGGCAATTGCATTTGGATCAAGTTGCTTCATTTTAGCATAGGATGGAGTTTCTGATTTGGAATTTGGAGTCTTTCTAAGCTTTGGAGCTTTGGCAATGGAGATGTGGGCTATCTTTCTCTCTATCTCTTTTAACTCTGTATGGATATCGTTCTGCTGTTATAGCTCTGATGTATATCGGCATCATTTGTGTAAATTTGTTGCATCAAATTCTATTGTGTATCAATGATATTATCTTTTTCTACCGCTGTGCCGCAGTACTTAATGTGTTATAAGCTCCGGCGAATCGGATTAAACGTTGAATCTACGACATTCGAATATGAGTGAAGTATGGATGTCGATTTTCGAACGCAAAAATTCGGGCCATCACATTTGGTAACAGAGCTGAGGTTGAACTTTAGCTCAAGAGTATAACACATTAGGTAACTCATTAGAGATAGGGTGAAGTATACCCTAGAATGACTATTCCCTAAGTTATCCGTTCATGTGCTTCAGTAAATTCTCTTACTATCCACTGATAGTAAGTATGAGTGTAAGAAGAGGACGAGATAGGGGACAGGGAAGCACGATTACAAATGGTCGATACCTTGCAACAACAAGGAAACAATCTTTTCTCTATCAATCTTTTTTGATCATCATTCGATTTCAAATTCTTTGATTGCTTCATGGCAGCTCCAGAGAGAAGCTTTGGTATGGTAGCCCTGCGAATCGTTGAAAATAAGTTTCTATTTCATATTCTCTTCATCGATTAACTTTAATAAATTGGAAATTTTAAATTGAAATAAATTGGTTAACTAAAATATGAAGTTAAATTGGATTGTATCGATAAAACGATTTCGATTTAAACCAAATTTGAGAGTTATATTGTGATTTTTTATGAGAATTCAAGTCCGAGGAGGGACAAGATAGTGTATACTTTGGGATATTCCGACTTGAATTGAGTATCCGTTTGTTTATTCTATTTGGTCCAGATATATTCTACGAGTGGTTAGTTATCCTTCAAACTAACCAATAGCCTTGTATATTTCGTAGATCTGATAACCCGAGTACTTCGTTAGATATTGAATGAGTTTGTTCTCATAATTATTGGTGATATTCTGATTTGGTAAGCCAAATACAAAATAGGTATTCGGTTTGGTCCGGTAAAACATCTTTTTATCTGTCGTCTCCCTGCCTAGCAAATTTCGAGGATGAAATTTTCTTAAGGGGAGAAACGGTAACGATCCCGATTTTTGAGTAAAATTTAAATTGATAATTTATATAAAATTTTGGATTTAATTGGTGAATTTATTTAAATTTCCAAATAAAATAAGATATTTGTTTGTTATTTAAATACATGTACATAAATTTATTTTTAAATAGAATTTTGATTTGAAATTCAAATTAAATATATTTGAAAAATAAATTGAATTTTAAAATTTTAATTTTAAAGATAAATATTTTATAATATATTTTGGGTATAAAAATATACGAGTAAAGTTTTTATTTAAAATATGATTTGTTTTCCTTAAAAGATTTATTTATATAAATTAAGATAGTCTTTATTAAATAGTAAAATAAATACAAAAAGTTTTATATTTACATTCAAAAATGAATTTAATATATTATATATTATTTTATTTAGAATATATTTGGTTTTTATTTTATTTTCTTTTAAAGATTTTATTTATATAACATTAAGAAAGCATTTATTAATTTACAAATGTATTTATTAATTAGGAAAATTAATATAAAGCTTTTAAAATCTTTAAAAAAAAATAAAAATGAAATAATTACAAGTGTAGCCTTTAAAACCATGTTAAATACATGTGTAAGATAATTAGCATTTAAATTGACAAATGTTGGTTGAATTTAATAAGTGTCATTCTTTTATTTATTTTTTATTTAATTTTAATAAATCATAATAAACACTACATAAACATCCATCTTCTTCTTCATTTCATTTTCCATTTTCTCTATTCAAAAACAAGGAGCAAACCTGTAAAACCATTTTCAAGCAAATCTCAGATCAAACTAAAACCTATATCCATTCTCAAGCCAAAATCAAAAAAAATAAAGCAAACAACTTCAACAAAATTTAAGCCTGTGATGATCAACTCAGGAAATTCAAGCAATTCAAGGATCAGTATCAAAGCAGAACAAATAACATTCAAGCAACCTCATGCAGTTTCAATCTGAAGCTAACTTGAAGATTTTCAAAACCTGGAAAATTAATAACTCAAACAAATTCATATTCCAGTTTTCAACATTCCAGGCTCTGCTTCATACTTCCAAGTGAGTAAACATCTATTTAAAACTTAAGTAAATTATGGTCTGTTGCTTGTGAAAATTTCTATGATAATTAATGCTTGCTTGTGAATATATAAGTGGTATTTCTGTATGAAAATTGAAGTATATGGTTAAGATACATGTATGCATGTCTGAGTATGTTCTGTTCTTCCCTGTTCTTGATACAGGGTTTAAAATCTAGAAAAAAATTCCAATTCTTTTGATCTGTTCATTGTTAAACTTTGGACTTCAAACAAATTAGTTAAGTTTAAACTTAATCTAAGATTTAAAAATATGTACAAATATTTTAAGTTTGAAAATATGCTAGCGTCTGGAAATAACAGTGGCAATCTTATTAACTTGATAAAATCAAATGTTGAAATGTGTTGATTCAATTATATATCTTGAATTTTCTCTGGAAGATATGATTTTTAGTAAGAAAATTATAATTTTTAATATTGAATTGGACGAGCAATTTGAAGTTGACTGGGAAATGGTTTTTGAGAGTTTTCTGGTGATCAACAGCAACTGGATGGTCGGGGTTCTTGTCGAAGCTTGAGTGGCGATAGGGGATATCAGGAAAAATGTTCGGAGGGAATATAGATCGTCGTGGCGTCGGTGGCAAGTTGATTTAGGTTTTAAAACCTAATTTTGGTAGAGTCTGGTAACGGAAGCAATGCGAGTTCTCTAGTTGATCGAGTAGCATGGGCTCTGGCGATGGCTGCTTGGAAGATTCGTGGAGGTATGGCTGGAGTTATAGGGATGCGGGTGGTTGGTATTGGGAGTTTGAGGCGATTTTCTTGGCGATGGCTGCTGTACCTATTTGTTCGAGGTAGCTCGATTTCGTCTTTGAGGATGATTTGCATTTCTGGGTGGTCAGGTGGCAAGTGTGGGTAGAAGGCGATAGTGTCGGAGGTGATCTTGGAGGCTGGATCGTCGCCGATGACTGGTGCATGTGCACGGTGATGATATTGGTGTCTGTTGTTGGGTAGTGATTTGGCCTTGAAGGGAAGATCGTATTTTCGAGATTGTGACTCGAGTTTGAACTCGAGTAGTTGGTGGTATTAGGCTGTAGGGTTTTAACTTAAAAAAATTCCAAGTTTAAAAAAAAGGGAAGAAGATGGTTTACTTAGGGCCAGACCCGAGGGGACTTCGGGTTGAACCCGAAGTAAAGTGACAAGCAGTTTTTAAAAGTTTTAAAATCAATGTTTATTGAAATTTAAAAATAAATTTAGTCCAAAAATTTCTTATGTAAATTACTTTATATATATAATAATTGTTTCGTTTAACAACTGATTAAGAAGTTTTGAAATTTTATTTAATTTAATTTTTGTAAAATTTAAAGTGATTTTAAAACTTAAGTTAGAAATGAAATTTTAGGAAAGCAAGTTTTAAATTTCAAATTGAAATTAGTTTTCAAAACTACTACTTGATATTGTTTTACGTTATTTTAAGGAAGTTTTGTTAACTTTAAATTAATTAAATGATTTAATTAAGTAAAGTTAATTAACATGATAAAATGTTTCAAAAATGATAATGGTAATAAAGGCATTAATAAGAGAATTAGGGTTTTAATGTCTTGAGGTTAATTAAGTTAATTAAGGAAATTAAAGTATAATTAATTAATTTTATTAATTAATAATAAAGGATTAATTAACTGATTAATTAAGAGTAATTAATTAATTTTATTAATTAATGATTAAGTATTAAATAATTAATACTTCAGGGTTAGAAGTTAATTAATTAATTTGTAATTAAGAATCATTAATTAGATAATTTGAGGTTATTAATTAAAGATTAGAGATTAAACAATTGGTAATTAAGGATTAATTAGTTCGTAATTAAGTTTTGTTAATTAATAATTAAGGTTTATTAACTAATAAGGAATAATTTATTAATTAATTTAATGGTAATTAATTAAGGGTTAATTAATTTACTAATTAATCGATTAAGGGTAATTAATTTAAAGGATAATTAAATAATTAAAGGTTAATGATTTAATGATTGAAGGTTGATTTATTTATTAATCAAGGTTGATAAATTAATAATTAAAGGTTGATTAATTTAGGGATTAAAGGCTAATTAATTAAAATGTTTTGTTATTAATTAATGTTAATAAACCGGGATTTGTAATTTATTAATCTGGTTTAAGTTAAGGATTGAGTAATAAATTCATAAGTAATTAATTTAATTGAAAATTTAATTGAATTAACTAAGGATTAAACAATAAAATTAATCCTGCCTATAAATGGTTATTGAATGCTTGGATTGCTTATGAATGTTTGTATTATATGCCTTGAATTGATTGTCCTAGCTGCTCTGTGATATTTTGTTCTGTGAATTGAGCTATGTATAATTTATTTATTTATCTGTGATACATTTGTATATTATCTGTGAATTTGTGAATGAATGATAAGCGTTATAGATCATACCGCTTATCGATATTACTGTGTTTGGATTGTGATGGTTGATGATGTTGCACTATTGTGTAAAACCCCTCGACTACACCATACACACACAAATATGGATTACACGTGGAAATCGGTTAAGTCATAGATATTTTGAAATCTAAATATTATTTTTGAAAGTTGAATTTTAAATTCAAATGGTTTTGGAAATGGAATTGGGTTAAATATGAAAAGCTTTTGAAAAGGAGTTTTAAAGATAAAAGTTATTTTGAATAACTTGATAAAGTTTTTAAATCAAAATAATTTGATTTGAATTCGAATTCATGATTTGAAATTGAATTCTATGTTTGGAAATTTTGGTTTAAAAAGGTTTTATAAGTTATAAATGTGTTTATATGGGTTTTAAAACCATTTTAAAAGTATTGTTTTGGGAATTTAAATTTAACGCAGGTTTTATACTTGAAGGGCTTTAACTTGTGCAAATGTAATCGGATTTTTTCGAAATAAAAACTATTTGTTTTCAAATAATAATAGCTTTCATATATACTTGAAGGGTTTTAACTTGTGCAAATTTAATCGGATTTTTCCGAAACGAAAACTATTTTTTTCTTCAAATAATAATAGCTTTCATATACAGAAAGGATTTCCAGTTTGTGTTGAAAGAATTTCAAGTTTTGAAATGAAAATAGTTTGAAAGCTATAAATGAATATTTGTGAAAGATTGTCGAACTTTGTTTTGAAAATCGAAGAGGATCTTAAAGGTATATCATTTGTGTAAAAGATTTGGGAATTGAAATAGTTTTGAAAACTATGAATGAATCTTTGTGAAAGATTAGTAGACTTTGTGTAGTGAATCTTTTTGTTTAAAAATATTTAAAATGGTAATTTGTTTAAACCATTTGTTTTGGGTAATAAGTTGTGACTTAATTGAGATCCCGTTATCCATATGGTTTTAAATATTGCACTCATTATTCAATTCAGCCGGGAAAGGACCTTTATGTCATATAACTAATTCCGAATAATGATATGACGTTATGGATAATATTTGAAGACCGGTGGTGAAGACCAGATGTTTTTGAAAGCGAAAGTATAACCCGTCGAATGTCTCTGCGCCGAATGGCCCCAGTATAGAGATTTGATCATCCTTTGTGATGGGGAGTCTGAATGTGATTAGGGATTATCCGAATTACAAGTGCTTCTTTGTGAAGTGCCTTCGGTTCTATTCGAACCCGTAACAGACTTATATGGATGTGTGTTTGACATAACACTTTGAGATGTAAAGCTAGTTTCTATCAAATACATTTCTGTCCGGTGGCGGAGAATTTATTCTCTTAGCTTAACACCCTTCTCTGAGACGTACAAGCTCAGAGGTTATGTAGTTGATGGTTACTAGTGATACATTCCCAATTTGATAATGTGGCATACAAAGTGCTGCTGATCATTTTTTGATCAAAGCAAGGCGTTGCGTAAAGCGTAGCTTTGTGGACAAGACTGCATCAGGACCTCACACCCCGAAAATGGTCGAAAATGGAAGGATGCAGCAAGGTTATCAGGGGTCGTGCCCCTAGGGTATGTCCATATCTTCTGAAAAAGGGTGGTATCATAGTATGGAGCCAACATACTTAACTCATGTGGACACTACAAATTTATTACTTTGTGGTTGCTTTGTGGTTGAGAGCTCTCGGTTAAAGGTTGCATATGACCGGGATGGCATGCTTGAAGGTGTTACTTTCCGGTAGGGGTAACCGGCCTTGTGTTGGCAGAGATCCGGGTAGGTTCTTAGGCTTCCCTCCAGAGGCGTACCCATGTGGCAATAGGAAGTTCCTTAGCCTGACCATTTGTTGGAAATCCAATCACCAATACGTGCCCTTTACGATTGCAGTTGTATAACCGCCACCTCAGGTGGTAGCTATAGCAGGCATAATATAATGGTACCTATGCTGGTTAAGATTAATATTATACTTTCGAAATGTTTTCCACTATGCACTAATAATAATATAAAAAGGATTTTGCGTAGTAAGCATGTTTGACTATCATAAGGAGAAATCTTCCCCAAGTGTGTGATTGCATGGTGTGTGTGCCAGGAGGTCTTATGGTAGTTTCATTTTCCAAAAAAGCATTGCGAATTTCAATTTTAAATTCTTTTGTTTGTTTAAAGATAAAACTGTTTTGTTTGCTCATACCATTCCCATGACTGACCCGGAGTTTATTATTCTCTTCCTAAACTCTAGGTGCCCACAATTTTCCCATATAGGCAGTCTAGAGTTGGGATTTTCAAATAATCAAATAATAGTTGTAGATTCGTTAGCATTCAATGTTTAGATATTGACAATCGCATTTGGATCGAGTTGCTTCATTTTAGCATGGGATGGAGTTTCTGATTTGGAATTTGGAGTCTTTCTAAGCTTTGGAGCTTTAGCAATGGAGATGCGGGCTATCTTTCTCTCTATCTCTTTTAACTCTGTGTGGATATCGTTCTGCTATTATAGCTCTATGTATATCGGCACCATTTGTGTAAATTTGTTGCATCAAATTCTGTTGTGTATCAATGATATTATCCTTTCCTTCCGCTGTGTTGCTGTACTTAATGTGTTATAAGCTCCGACGAATCGGATTGAACGTTAAATCTGCGGCATTCGAATACGAGTAAAGTATGGATGTTGATTTTCAAACGCGAAAATTTGGGCCGTCACAAAATATTTATAGTTGAAAATAAAGTTTTAAAGCTTTATTTTGTTAAGTTTGAGAAGAAAATGATCAATTCTTGATTTTATTTGAATTACGCAATAGTATTGTATGTTATTGCTTATATTAAAGCTTTTATTGATTTTAAAAGAGGAATTTAGCGTGTTTATGTGTTTTATATGTATAAAAGTGTAAAATATTGTTTAAAGATAATATTTTGTTGTTTAAATAAAGTTAAAATGGTTTATTGTAATTTATTTGACAGGAACGTAATTTTTGTGGAGCTTGTCATGATAAAAATAGTGTTTTTGTATTAAAATAGTGTAAATTGTGTAGTATTGTCAAAAATAGAGTTTTATTGATAAAACTAATTTTTTATTGTTAAAATAAATTTTATTTTGTTGAGAAAACAATTTTTTCTTACATACACTTTTATGAAAAAATTTAACTTTGCTTCAAAATAAGAAAATATGAGTTTATATTGTTAAAAATGTGAAATGTTTGCTTTTACTTGCTAAATTTTACTAAGTACTGTTGTTAGGCTTAATAGGTGTATGGTTTAGATCCTAAACCCATTCTTGAAGCCTCGGGAAAGAAGGAAAAATAACGTTTACGTTGTTTTTCCTCTTTACTCCTTCCTTTCTTCTTTTAAAAAAATGACACAGAAAAGAAAACCCATGGCCATCTTCAACTAAAATCAATTCCCACTCAATTTTGACCGCTAAATCAAGAAGTAAATCAACCAAATAGAGATTAGAGATGGTAATCTCCACCAATAATACAAAAATTTCATCCAAATCTTAGAACTTGGCATGAATAGGCTGTAATTTGCTTTTGGTGTCTTGCATGTTTGTTTTCATGTTTCTATAGGTTCTTAGGGCTTCTATCTTCACCAAAGTTAGTTGCTTGCAATCTAAATCTTTAGTAAATCATCAGTTGAGTATCAACCTCACAATAGATAGCCCATGAAATGCCCAAAAGTCGCAAATTGAATCAAAAATTTGCTTTAAAAAAATTCGTTTTTGAACTATTTTAAATTGTGCTGTCTTGAGTTGCAATTTTATGCAGTCGTATCTCTCTGTTTCAACAACGAAATGTTGTCAAAATTGTTTTGTTTGGTAGAACATATTTTGTAGATCATACATATCAAATTTCAGGTCATTTTGACTTACGTTGCTTATAGAAATATGCTGCCGAACTTCGATTTGGAGCATGTTTTTGCTCAGATTTTTACAGTGAAAACACTGTCTGGGTCTAACTTTGAGACGTCATAACTTTTTCATACTTTATCTAAATTGCATGATTCTTGATGCAATTTAAAGTATTATTATTGATCTTTATGCATATTTCAAGTTATTTCGACCTAGATATCTTATAGAAATATGCTGTCGAACTTGTATCCAGAGCATGTTTTTATCCAATTTTTACAGTGAAAACACTGTATGGGTCCAACTTTGAGACATCATAACTTTTCCAAACTTTATCTAAATTGCATGATTCTTAGTGCAGTCTAAGGTATTATTGTTGATCTATATGCATGTTAAATTTCAGGTCATTTCGACCTATAGATCTTATAGAAATATGCTGCCGAACCTGTATCCATAGCATGTTTTTGCCCAGATTTTTAAAGTGAAAACACTATCTGGATTCAACTTCGAGACATAATAACTTTTTCACACTTTGTCTAAGTTGCATGATTCTTGGTGCAGTTTAAATTCTTATTGTTGAACTTTATGCATGTTAAATTTCAGGACATTTTGACCTATATAACATATAGAAATATGCTGCTGAACTTTGATTCGAAGCATGTTTTTGCCCAGATTTTTACAGTGAAAACACTACTTGGGTTCAACTTTGAAACATCATAACTTTCTCATAACTTGTATAAATGGTGTAATTCTTTTTTCAGTTTAAATTATAATTGTTGAATTTATGAATGATAAATTTTAGGTCATTTCGACCTCTGTAGCCTATAGAAACATGTTGTCAAACTTTGAATTGAAGCATGATTTGCTCCAACTATTGACAGTGAAATCTGGCTACTAGTCCAACTTTGAGAGCACTCTCGTTTCTTGTCCGATTGTATCCATTCTTTTTTTATTTAAAATAGAGATGTTAAAATCCATGCCTGCAATTTTAATGGCATCTTCTCAAGAAATTCGATCTCGAAATCTTTCGTATTCTAGATCCTCTTCATCCCTAAATCACTCTAATCTGATCAATCGCTTTTCACTACCTTACTCATATGCTCAAGCCATCAAGAATCAATCACCTTCTCATTCTCAAGAACAGATCATTCGTAAATCAAAAGTTAATTGGATCGACTCTAGGAAGGGAAAGAACTTCTGTTTCAGATGTGGTGATCATAATCATGTTGCAAAACTTTGCCGAGACCCAATCAGATGTTTTGATTGTGGTGTTTTTGGTCACAAAAGATAGGATTGTTCTTTGAAATCGGCCTCCTCTGAATTTTCTTCGTCATCGATTAATCATGGCTTTCAGTTTGCGTTGAAAATTTTGAGACTGAAGGGGCTGTTACTTGATTATCAATGGTACACGAGAGATGTTGGAATCAGATATCTGGAAGAGTTATTGAATCATTTCGACATTATTAATGATCCAAACATAGGAAAGGCTATAAGGAAAAATTTGGTAACCAAGAAGATTTTTTCGACAAAACAGAATTGTGTGTTGATAGTAGGCGAATCTGTTTCCCAAGTTTAATTAACCATGGTTTCCAATTTTCTTTGAAATTTTTGTTACTTAAGGGAATTCTGATTGATCATCTCTCGTATAATAAAGAGGCAGGAATTAAGCTTCTTGACGATCTATATTACCATTTCGACATAATAAATTCGCCAAACTTTGGTAAAGGATATATTGAAACATTTGGTAATATCAAAGAGATAGAGGGCGTTTTTATTTTCTCGAAAAAATCCGATTTCACAGAAGATACCATATTTGATTCAAACATTCTTATGAAACCTGCTACCTGGGAAGTCAATTCGGGTTTTGATCCTATGTTACTAGATCCAGTTGTTTCTGCTTATTCTGATTTGTTTTCTTCATCATTGAATACCTTGGAAATTGTTGAAGAGCAGCTAGAAGTTGTTGAACAGAGCGATGATTTCACTTTTACTAATTGTAAATGTCGTAAAACTAAAGTCTGCATTCAGTATAATTTTGAGATAACTTTATCCAATAAATTTGACTGTCTCTTGTCAGATTTTGACAGGTCGGTTGTTGATGGGGAATTGGTGGTTATCTCTGAACAATCTGTTACTGAACTATTGATTGATTCGAATAAGAAGGATTCCAAGTTGCTAGGCAGTAATATTTCTGGTGATCTAGTGGTTTTTGATATTGAAAGTTTTAACGATTATTCGAAGAATGATGTGAGTCTTGATAAAAAGACTAGATCCAGCAAGCTTATATGTGGAAGACACAACTAAGGAAGAAAATTTAATCTTTCTCTACAGCAATGTTTCCTGGTGCTATATTGTTCTTGAACCAGTTGTTTCAGATGAAGAAATTTTTTCAGGAGATGTTCATCTGTTCAAAATAGAAGTTTTTCATGATGGATATTGTTCTTTGAATAGCAGAAGGAAGATGACTTATCTGTTGAATTTGAATCTCAAATTTCTGGTGTTTTTTCAGATTTATCCTTGGTTCCATTAGACGTTGTGCACGCTGTTGATGGTGTGCATGGTGCATAGCTTTCACATTCAGCTGTGTGAGTTTTTAGTGATCAGGCAGTAGCAGATTTATATGATGTTTCCTTTCTAGCAGTCGAAAGCAAGAATGTTATTGATGAATTGGTTCGTGAATGGTTATTGTCCTTCGATCATCAAAATGATGATATAGCTGCTGAGTTAGCGCCTTGTTTACCTGATATGATTTCAAATACTTTCGCTGCTTCTCTAGGTGATTGCATGATGACACTGTGGTACACGGAGAGAACTCTTATGTTGCTTCTATACCAGAAATAAAAGATGAGTTAGTAGTAGTTGCTTCAGATACTTTGAAGTCTGATAGGTTGGAGTGTAATATTTTTTCAGTCCCTAACTCTGCATCTTCGAACAGAGGAAAGCGTAAGCGGTCAGTAGCTTCTAGTGGTTCAGTTCGTCGAAGTACTAGTCTGCAACTGCCAGTTTTCTTCTATAGTGAGTTAACTGGATCGAGTGCCACGAGTGGTGCTATGTATCCAGGCTCAGGTATGAGCTCTTTTTTTGGTAGTATGTTTTCTACTTATGCTTTAGGTAGTCTCTCTTCTGTTGAGTTTAATCAGCTAGCTTGTGACACATCTTTTATTTTTACTGATATTGAGCTAGATAGGGAGTTTATTAGATGTAAGGAATTAGAGAAGGCTAGTTCAGTTCATCTATGAGGATCATTAGTTGGAACATTAGAGGTTTGAATGATTTGAACAAATGTGATATGGTTAGAGTATTTTTTAAATATTTCTCTTTAGATATTGCGTTACTTCAGGAAACCAAAATTAACTGTCCTGATGTTCGTTTCTTTAGAAGATTTGGTGGTTTTCACTTTAGAAAATGGGTTTTTTTTAACCTTCTGTTGGCTCTTCAGGGGGATTAATGATAGGTTGGCGAGATAATTATTTTAAATTACTTCAATGTATTGTTAAGAAACATTCTCTTCAGTTATTTTTATTAATCTTTCTGATAACTCTTTATTAAATATTTCCAATGTTACGGGCCTAATTCTAAAATTAATCGGAGAATTTTATGGAATGAATGCCTAGAATTTAGATCCCTAGCCCCAGGTTCTTGGATTATGGGGAGTGAGCTTAATGTTACGTGTTCCATAGGTGAGCGTTATCCTAGGGAAGGGGATTACTCTGCTATGGAGGAATTCAATCAATTTATTTTTAATTCTAATTTGATTTAATTCCCCTTTCTAATAGAGAGTTTACTTGGAGTAACGCTAGAGAGTCTCCATCCATGGATCTTCTCGATAGTTTTTTTATTAGTGATAAAATTGAGGATAAATTTCCAATCTGTAGAGTCAATGGCTTACCATATACCTTCTCTGACCATTATCTTATTATCCTTTCTTGCGAGTATCATAGAGTTATTATAAAAAAATTTAAATTTGACAAGATGCGGCTTTTGGAATCTTACTTTGTGAACTTAGTTATATGTAAATGGAATTCTTTGAGTTTCCATAATATCGAAAATAAGGAAAATACTGCAAAAGCTTTTATTTCTAAACTTAGAGATCTTAGGATTCTTCTTAAAAATTGGAACAAAAATGTTTTTGGCAATTTAAAATTCAAAAAAGATAATATTCTTAATGATATGCTTAAAATTAACAAGGTAGAAGAATCTAGACCTCTAAATTTAAGTGAACTTAACGTTCTTGCTAATTTAAAAGTTAATCAAATTCTATTTTAGAAAAAGAGGAGGTTATGTGGAAGCAGTGATCCAGAGTTCAATGGATCAACGAAGGTGATAATAATACCAAATTTTTTCATAATATTGCTAATGGTAGAAAATGTAGTAACACAATTAACTCTGTATTTGTTAATAATATAGAGATAGTTGATTAAAGAGATCTTAACAAGGCTTTTACAGACTATTACAGGGATATTTTTGGTTCTAAAATCAAACATAGAATCAATGTTAGATGGACAGATCTGTATCAATCAGATTCTATGATTTATTAGAGTTAGATAATCCTTTTACAGAAGAGGAAATTAGGGAAGCAATTAATGACATGCCAAGTGATAAATCCCTGGGCCATGATGGGTTTCCTATTTTATTCTATAAAACTTTTTGGGATGTTTTAAAATTTGACTTAGTTAATTTGTTAAATGATTTTTATAATGGTAATTTGCAATTAGGGAGATTTAATTTCGCAAATGTTATTTTGTTACATCAAAAAGTAGGAGCTAATAACTTAAAATATTTTAGACCTATTTCTTTGATTAACTGTTCAGTAAAAATCATTTCTAAAGTCTAGCTAATAGACTTAGTACTAGAATGAACGATTTAATTGATTGTTCACAATCGGCTTTTATCAAAGGGTGAAATACCACTGATGGAGTGGCTATTGTTAAAGAATATATTAATGGGAGATTTCTAATTGGAATGGGAGATTTCTATCTAGAGCAGGTAGGTTAGTTTTAATAAACTCGGTTTTATCAGCCTTACCGATTTATTGGATGTCTATGCATCTGTTTTCAGATTTGGTTATTGATAAAATTGATAAAATTAGAAGAGATTTCTTATAGAGTGAGGATAATATTAATAACAGTATAAAATGTCTATTAAACTGGGAAACTGTCTGTAAAGCTAAAAAGGA
The DNA here is from genome assembly GCA_030765085.1 of Allium cepa. Lineage (NCBI taxonomy): Eukaryota > Viridiplantae > Streptophyta > Magnoliopsida > Asparagales > Amaryllidaceae > Allium > Allium cepa. The sequence goes on from CM060934.1 coordinate 290,945,836, forward strand.
AGGTGGTTTAGGAGTTATTAACTTGTGTAACATGAATTTGTCTCTTTTAGGTAAATGGCTTTGGAAGTTTAAAGATATAAATGATAACGCTATTTGGAAAGAGATCATTTCTAAATATTACTATAACGGTAATATCAATTTATACCAAATTGATTATTCATATTCCCATAAATTTTCTAATTTTGGGAAAAACATTTTAAAATGCTATGAAAATTTTAATTTAGGAACTAGGACGATAGTACATTCAGGAAATTATACTTCTTTTTGGCACGACTGTTGGATTTCGATCTTGCCTCTAAAGTTAGAATTTAAGGAATTGTATGATATTTGTAACTTTAAGTATGCTTTAATCAATGAAGTTTATTCTTCGAAAAATGATCCGCCTTGCAATTTCCGTTTTAACAGAATTTTAATGGGATCAACCCTTAGGCAACTTTCTTTGCTTTATGCCAGTTTAAATCTTTATAATATTGATAATGATAATGATTTTATTAGTTGGGAATGGCATAAGAGTAAGAAATATACTCCAAATTCTTTTTATAGATTTATTAATTTTTCGGTTACTATAAATAACTCTTTTAAATATATGTGGAAAGCTAATGCTCCTCCTTAATCCAAAATTCACATGTGGTTAATACTTTATGGAAAACTTAATACAATAGAATTTTTAAAGTGAAAAAACATTCAAAATGGTAGTAAATGTTATTTTTGTAATCTGCATCTTGAGGACATTAATCATATATATTATGATTGTTTGGATTATAATTACATCCTAACTAATACTCATCAAATTTTTAACTTCAATATTATAACTAAAATTTCGGATTGTGAATTCCACTGGAATAATTATAGATTCAAATTCAAAAAGAACATTAGATTTTTATTAGACACTTTATTTATTATTATTAGTTGGTTTATTTGGTTTGAAAGAAATCAAAGAATTTTTAATAATAATAATAGTCATTTTAACAAATTGATTTTTTCAATATCTTCATTTTGTTTTAATTGGATTTCTAATCCCAAATATAAATTAGCTAAAAATATCCTTTTCAAGTGGTATCATAACAAGGTTAGTCATAATATTAACTTTTTTATACACAATAATAATTTTTTTAACATTAAAAATAGTATTATTAATATTTTCCCAAATTTATATGATGATCTCACTTTAAATCATTGGTTACTTATGATTAAAGATACATAAGTCAGATTTGTCTCTATTTTTGTTATAGTTTCTGTTTGGTATTAGTTTTCAGATAATTCATTTCTTTAGTTATTGTCCAGATAGTCTTATTTCGGTTTTTATTTCCTTTCTTATAAATACATATATATGTGTATTTACTATATAAATATACATATATATGTATCATTCTAAATTTTTTCCTTAGTCATGTTTTAGATACAGATATGGAAGATAGGATATCAAGTTCATTTTGTAGGTTCTCTTGTCTTCAGATTGTTGGATAACAGACTGTAGAGAGGTCATCAGAGAAGAGTTTCTTCATCCAGGGCTACTAGCAGTTATCTCCTCAGATATAGGATACTGCTATCTTCTTTATGGAGTACTTATTTCAGGAGGATCTATTTCTTCAGTTTGGCACTCCTTCTTGTTCAGAGCCTTTAGAGTGGTCTCTCTATTTAGCAGATCCACTTCAAAGCAGATGCTTATTCACTTCTTTTGATTCGGATTTTTGGAGCTTTCTTATTAGTTTGAGACGCCATTCCAGTTGTTTTGTTTCTTTCTTTAGTCTTTTTGGTACTTCTAAGACCTTAATATCGGGTGGTGGCCACACCGGAGCTTGATATTGAGGTGCGATGGGTGGTAGCCTTGTCGAAACTCATCTTAGAAATACCTGAGATTGGATATATGTATTTTTGTTTTTGCTACCTGCCAAGCATGTTGGCTGCACCTTATGTCTGTAATATATATATATATATATATATGTATGTATGTATGTATTCACATGTGTGCTCTCCTCTATTCGTAGAGGATCACACATTTTTTTCAAAATCTATGCCTGCAAAATTTTACGGCTTTTAAACCTTTGTAACTAGTTGAAAATTTTCTTGGAACTTTGAATCAGAACTTGTTTTGCTTCAGCTTAACATTTAAATTGTTTTACACAGATTTTTTTTGATGATCTTTTTATCGACTTGATCCTAAGATGAAAGAGCCAATATTACCACTTATCCGTATTTTGGATTGGTGATTTTTTAAGAGATTTTCGTATGATGATTTTATGAATAATTTCATTGAATTTTTGTTGATTTTTGTTGTTTCATTGCATGTACTTTCTAAACCGTTTTTGAAAGACGTTTTTTAGATTTTGAAATAAATATTCTACAATATTTGTAACTAATATAAAGCTACTAAAATTATACATTATCTATAATAAGAAAAATTTCAAAAGTTATGTTCCAAACAATTTTAAAAATAGTTTTAAAAGCTTATTTTCTATAATAATTATTTCTTATAATAATATGTGTTTTTGCACTTTTCGGACGTGTGAGAAAGAGAAATAAATGAATTGGCAAAACATGTGGTATGGGACACGCGAGTTTACCTTTTCGGTCAATTTCGGACTTGTACGATCGAAACCTCTTGAGTATATTGTTTTGAGTTGATAATTGAGATTTATAATTCCTATTATAGGAATTATCCGAGTTAGCCAATATTTGGCGAATTGAGAGGTTCGAGATCTCCTATTATAGGGGTAATAATCAACGACAACCACTTATATATGTTGCTTTACTAGCCGATGAGACGAGGCGAGTCTTGAGATGATCTTTCCATTTTCAAGGATTATGAGTTATGAGAAACCACTATGAGATTTATTTGCACTTGCTGATGATACGAGGCAAGATATATGAATATTCTAGGATTTTTGAGGTTTGTGGTTTTATTTTTATGATGTGGAGTTAACTAGCGGTTAGTAAACTGTTTAGTGCGAACGTGTGGTATGGGACAGACGTTGACACTTCTCGGGCTTCTTTCCGAGGGTTTGTAACACATCCATGAGTATGCCGGTGCTATAGACCTTCATGTCATCTTATTTATGTGCATTCGATCACCAAGAGTTATGGGACTTCGGTCACCACGAGTTATGTGACATCGGTCACCACGAATATGACCTTCGGGTCCATGAGTTAGGTACCTAAATTATAAATAGCACTGGATAAGAGTTTAGCATGTGCAGCATTGCTTCAGCTTTGCAATCAGGGATCTGGCCAACCTGTGGTTTTCTGAGTTTTATACGATTTCACCATTTTGAGATATTTTTGTTACATCGATAGCCTAGTGTTACATGAGATGTTATATAGGGTGATTTCATTTTTTTTTGACATATTAACTCTATCTTGAGTTCCATGAGATTCATATTGGAATTTTGATGAGTTTCTCTTATAACTTTTGCGTGATTCCTTGCATTTGAATTGAATGCCATTAAGTATGGATTTCTTCTATTGAATTAAACCTATTCATGCGTGTAACGATTCGATTTTACGACGCCCGAAAGTCGACATTTATACGTCCACTGTATCAAATGCCGCACAATCGAATGCCGGAAAACCGAACCGTTAGGGTTTAAGAAGAAGATAGAAGAAGAACAAAAACAATAACAGAATCTCACATTTCGCAGCGGAACAATATATAATAGATAAAAGAATAATCTTTAAAACAAAGAATCATCTCAGTTGATACAATACAACATCAGAGTTTACAACAACATCACATATCACTGACAGTTATTATAACTTGACTATATGAAAACTGATTTTCACTAACCATATGCAACAAACACTATATAGTAAAAAGATAAGTCTCGCCATCCAGCTTCAACTCCAGATCTCCACAGCAACTCTTTTCTGACTTTACTCCCGAATAACTGAAACCTGACTCTAGGCTGCCCGTATGGAAATTATGGGCACCCAGAGTTTAGAAAGGGAACAATAAACTCCAGGCCAGTCATGGGATTGGTGTGAGATCTTTAAAACAGTTATTTTTTTAACAAAAGGAAAAAAAGGAATTTAAAAGAAATCCGTAATGCTTTTAGGAAAATGGAATTACCATAAGGCCTCCCGCCACACACACAATGCAAACGCAGAATTGGAGGAGATTCTCCTTATGATAGTCAAACATGCTTGATACGCAAAATCTTTTGATATTATTATTATTAGTGCATAGTGGAAAACATTTCGAAAGTATAATATTAATCTTAGCCAGCATAGGCATTCCGCACTTATGCCTACTATAGCTACCATGTTCAATAGCAGGTTACCGCCACATTCCATGGCAGGTTATACAACTAAAACCATACATGGCGCATATTGTTTCTTTGGATTTCCAACAATTGGTCAGGCTAAGGAACTTCCTACTGCCACATGGGTACGCCTCTGGATGGACGCCCCGAGAAGCTAATCGGATCTCTGCCAACACAAGGCCGGGTTACCTCTGCAAAAATAGGTAACTACTGACACGAATATGCCATCCCCCGGTTGTAAACAACCTTTATCCGAGGATCCTCAACAGCAACAATCTCAAAGTAATATATATTTGCGATATTCACATAAGTTAAGTATCTAGGCTCCATACCATGATACCACTTCTATCCAGAAGGAAATGAACATACCCTAAGGGGTGCTACCCCCTATAACCATGCTGCATTCTTTCTGTTTCGACCATTCCTGGGTGTGAGACTCGACGAAGTCTCGTCCATAAAGCTTCGCTTTTCACAAAAGTCCTGCTTCGATCAACAAATGATCAGCAGCACTTCGTATGCCACATTACCAATTTGGGAATGTATCACTAATAACCATCAACTACATAACCTCTGAGCTCGTACGTCTCAGAAAAGGGTGTTAAGCTAAGAGAATAAATTCTCCGCCACCAACAGAAATGTATTTGATAGAAACCATCTTTACATCTCAAAGTGTAACGTCAGACACACATCCATACAGGTCCGTTCCGAGATCGAACGGAACCGAAGGCACTTCCAAAGAAGCCCTTGCAATCCGGATATTCATTAATCACATCTGGAATCCCCATCACAAAGGGTGATAAAATCTCTACACTGGAGCAACCCGGTGCAGAGACATTCGACAAGTAATCCTTTCACTTTCGAAAATACCCGGTCTTTAACACCATCTTCAAATGCAATCCCATTTCGTCGTATCATTATTCGGAATGATTTTTATGACACAAGGTCCTCTCCCAGCTAATCCGAATAACGAGCGCTTATTTTAAAAATAAGTGTTACGTTCAGATTCAAACAAATCACAACAATTTCACTCTGATCTTTTAAACAAAAGATCCATCACAATCACAAAGGTTCGATGTGGGTTTCGAATATTCATTTGGAATTCGACTCTCGGTCGCATCGAAATTTAAATGCCGATTAAGGCAAATATTGAGAGTTGGTTATTTAACTATCAATCATCATTCACAACAATCGTTGGATTTCAAATAATTTTTCCCCAATTATTAATATTTTCAAAATATCTTCGCAAGATAAAATTTCACTTTTCAACACTTTGAAAACAAATTCAAATCAATTTTTCCACATTTCAATCCTTTGAAAATAAATTTCAAATCAATTTTCCCTTACGCGGAAAACATTTCCAACATTTATTCATTTCCACTGAAAATCTGCCGATTTTAAATATTTTAAAATAAATAAAAATACTTATTCAAAATATATTTGAAAACATTTAAAATAAACTATTTTAGAATATTTGCTTAAATATTAGTTATGAAAAATATTGTACTAATATCTCATATAAAATTCAAGTCCAAAAACAAATTTTAACAAAAAATTTAGTAGACAGAGTATAAATATTTAAATAACTATTTCCTAAATCAAATATCAATTTAAATCTTTAAAATAATCTCTTATATAATTTATTAAATAAATTTTACTTTAAACAATTTCCAAACTAATTTCTCCAACAATATTATTTTTAGAACCAAGTCTAAAACTTTTAAATTTTATTCAAAAGCTATTTTAAAAATATACTCGGCTTTCCAGGGAAGAATTCTTTTCCCAATATAAAATGGTCCATTCAAATAAATTAATAAATCTTCTTGATTTATTTTAATTTAAGTTCCAATTTGTAAATTTCTTTCCATACTTTAAAAATAAACCAATATTTATTTTTAAACAATTTCCCTTTTCTTTACAAATTCCCGTTGTGAATTTACATTTCCAAATATTAACTGATATATACGAATTTTAAATCGATTTCCAAATATCATCTTCAACCCAATCAAATCCCAAATTGATTCCCAGTTTATTTCAAACACAAAATCAAATTCCAATTTGATTTCCCAAATTAATTTTCCAGTATCAAATCAATTTCAAATTGATTTCCCAGTTATTTTCAAAACACCTAACCAAATTTCCAAATCGGTTCCTAAGATTTATTCTAACTTCAAATTAATTCCCGAATCGATTTCTAAAATAAATTTCAACTCTAAATTAAATTCCAAATTTAATTTCTAAATTTATTTCCTTTTGAAATAAATTTCTTTATCTCTTTCAATTATTTAAAATACATATCTTGAATAATTTCTTCAACCATTAACAATATTACCTGAAATTCCTTTATTAAAATATTTTTCCATACTTTTGGAATTTATTCAATAAATTTTCAAAGATAAAACTTTATCTACTTAAATTTCCTTCTTTTAAAATTCACCTGATTCCCTTGAGTGAATTTATTATAAATTTTCTACCCAAATTTCAAAATCAAATTTTTATTTATTTCCGGTATCCTACGATACCAAAAATATATAGGGCTAAATTACAGCCTTCAACGGTTTCAGTCATAAATAATCATACACAGATTATAATTAATCATAACACAACATACGAAACAAATTAAATATTTAAGGAATCCAGTTGGATCCCTCCAACCTGTTTCCCTGCATCCACAGACGTTAGCACAACAATTAAATACCCATTCCACTTCAAGGTGGAATGTCGCGGTATATGGGATTTATAAAATATTATCCGCTATTATGCGGCACAATAGGGTCTCATCCGCTATGTAATGCGGGAAATCAACTCCAAATACATATATAATACCAATTCCACTTCGAGGTGGAATATTATGGTATATGGGTTTAATATAATTACCTCCGCTATTATGCGGCGCATAGGGTCTAAACTAATATAACTAATAATAAATTAATTATCCAAACACACAATCAATCAATTTTAAATTTAACTATTGAAATTATACTAGAAATTTCGATTGAGTGAGAAGATCTCCTCTTTGCTTTTGCATGCAATCCATTTCCATTCCGGCTTGATTACTTCACGATTTTAAACCTTGTATAAACAATTATATGATTTTTATTAATATTCGAACTAATCGAACAATTAAATTTCCATTTGACAATTTTAATTATTCCATGATTTTAAACTAAAACTTTTAATTTTAAAACAAATTCCTTTTAACTAACTTATTTAACTGAAAACCAAATTTAAAACTAAATTTCCTTTAATAAAATAATTTTTTTTATAATGACATAAATTAAATGAACCATTTAAACAAATTAATCCCTCTAATCGAATAATTAATTTCCATTTCATAGTTTTAATTAACTAACTTTTTAATTTTAAAAAATAAATTTCCATTTAATAAATTAAATTGACCAATAATTAAATTTAAACTAATCATTTGGGTTTAAACTAATCTTCCTAAAAAAAATTATTTTCAAAATCTTGTATATATATATATATATATCATTTCTGCTTATAAATTTTCTTTTTAAAACTAAATTATTTCTGCATATATAAAACTTAAAATTACATTATATTTTTTTCTGTATAAACATCTATTAAGTGGAATTGAAAATAAAATTATACCTGCTGCAATTTCCAACACCCAACGTTGCGGCCAATACCGATTCGAACATCGGCTACTTCGCAACCATCCATATGCCCAGCGCCGAGCATTACGAATTGCCTCACCACCAAGCCCTAACCCTTTTGACAACCACGCGCTCAAGCCCTAACTTCATCGTCGCTTGCTTTGGACCACGCGACTTAGTTGCTGAAATTGATGCGAACCCCCAAACTCGCGTCGCCGCCCAGATCGCACACCCCAGATCGTATCGCGACACCCATTACGAAACCTCACATGTGCGCTTTCCTTAGCGCGATGCCGATGACCTCTGGTCGACTCAAAATCCCATTATTTTCGTGCTCGCCTCAATTTCCCTGATGCAGCCTACCATATGACGAAGCCAAACCCTCCTTTGCCATCTTCCAACGCGCGCGACAAGGCCATGATTCATTCATGTATGCGAAAACCCCTTTTCACGCGGTCGAATTCTGATGTCGCACTACCTAGAAACCCTCGTATGCCTCCACTTTTTCCCATGGGTGCTTCGTTCCCCGACGAATTTGGATTTGCCGTGCCTGAATCGTGATTTTGCTCGACTGCCCTTTCGTTTCTTTTTTTGGTTGTTGATTTGAGTTCGAACGAGAATAGTTCGGTCCCTCTATTTTTTTTATAAAATGAATGCGTGTACAAAAAAAATTCGAACGCGTGGTATAAACAGATGAACACGTGGTTTAAAGATTGTGACGTTATATTTTTTTATTTGAGATAATACTATATGAAATACACATATATACAATATTTTTAAATTCAAATTTAAATCTAAACTGTTACAATTACGCAACTCGTAATCTCAATCTCAAATCGAAGCGTGCCGCCAGGCGTTTATAATGTTATATGCCTATTCCGAACGCAATGGAAAAGGTTCCGAATCCTAATTCGATCGTATGTAAAAGATAGCCTTTTGAAACAGTTAAAACATCGAATTTTCGATTTAAATTTCAACGCGTTTGCTTATTGTACGGCCAAATGAACACTCCAAACATTGTGAAAATTGAAATCCGATAATAATACAATATTACAGATCCAATGGAACAGGTTTCGTCGAAATCCGAGACTGTGCCTCGGAAGGCTATTTTTAAATATCAATTTAAACGATATATTTTCAAAACTGATTAAATCGCTTTCAAATTCAATTTTGAAGCTTCCATTATCTTCAATATTATCAATATAGATTTTCTAAGCCTTCAAATTATTTTTAATCAGCTTGTAATTGAAGATTTACAATTTTACCCAAATTCCTATAATCAAATTCAATAATTAAATTGCCAAATTCATCCTGATATTTGAAATTCAAGTTAAACTATCATTCAACTATCAAAAATCAATTATAATTTCAAATTTCAATTGTCCAAAATTCAGGGCCGTCACATCCTTCCCTCCTTAAAAGAATTCCTTCCCGAAATTACTAGTTAAGAAGAATGAACCTTAACCCGTTTATTATTTTCCCAATTCAAATAGTCTTTTTCAACAACTTGCCAAAACAATCTTTTTATTAGAGACCCACTATCATTTCATCTAACTTTCCAATCTCAACCATAAACTCCAAACAATATTGTTTTCTTAACAATTCAAATTTAAATTTAAATTCAAATTTCAAATTTTCACAATTTTTTATAACTCTCGAAATTTTCGAAAAATTTCGCCAGCGTCTCCTTTGCGCGGCTAGCTCGGTACGACTACAAAAATGGCACCACGGCCCCTAGATTTCAAAACGAAAAAGAAAATGCCAAGCGGCTAGACAAGAAGATCATCATATTTCATATTGAAATTCAAATACGTACCTTTTTGTCGAGCAATTCAATTTTATCTTCGAAAATCAAATCTCAATTCCATTTCCTTTAATACACATGTATATCCTGCTAGCCATAATATCCAATTACAACATTCAAATATCATTTTGCACATTTCATTAAAAAAAAAATTCAATACTCACTTCTTATACCATTTTTTACTTCACTATTGAATTTATATATCCATTTTCATTCAATCTTACATTTTCACTTTTATCTGAATTCAAATTACAATTTCAATTTACTTGGATTCAACTAACCTTCTGAATACTGAATTTTATCAATTATCTTTCATTCACAACTGATTCTTCTTGCTATTTTAAATTAGTTTCTTTACTAATTAATTACAAGTTCTAATTCATTTTATTTCAAACCATTTTTATTTCACCTTTATTATCTTTAGTTTACTTCGAACTAATTTTACAACTCCATTTTATTTCACACCATTCAAATTGGTTTTCAATTCCAGTTTTATTCTTCTATTTGTTCCCAAAAATTATTTTTAATTCACTATTCTGGTTTACAACCACTTATATTTAACTGGATTTTCAATTCTATATGAATTCAATTTACCCTTTTATTTATAATTATTGAATTCAATTTATTTCAAACCATACCTGAATTTGTCATTCCTTCTATTAGTTCCAGTTACTAATTTTATTTTAATATTTCACTTTATTTATCATAAATTAATTTCAATTCCAATTCAATTCTATTTGCTTACAAATTCGAAATGAATTTCAACATTCAACTCACTTTCCAAATGCAAATTTATTATTCATTCACAATTTATTTTCTACCTTAATAAATTTTATTCCAACCTTTTAATCTATAAGATTTCTCAAATTCACATTCATACAAATTAATTCAAATCATCAATTTCAATTTCATTTTGAATCCATATCATCATTTTGCTTGACTTAAATTTTCAATCTCAATTCTTTTATTCAATTTTTCATTTTCAATTCCACTTTATTTAAATTTTTCCTTCCAACTTATTTTATTTCCACATCTACCTTTATCTAACTTCTCTTTAAGTTGGATTTTATTTTTAACAACTTCAAATTTTACAAGTTATCAACTTAATGATATTCCATTAATATTTTATATAGTGTTCCAGAATTTTTTATTTTCAATCTTTCAAAAATCATTTTTTGAAATCAATTCAAATTATCTTTTGAATTCCCAAAACCAAACCTAGTTTTCCAAATCTTTCATTTAAAACAACTTGGCAGCAATCCCTCTTTTGGAAACCCGAAAATGAACATCGATGATGCTGCAGTCATCATCGAAGTTATTTTCCAGTGACCGAAAAGACTTTAGTGCTTTCAACCCTTCAAAACACTTTTCCAAAATGTTTGAAAATCATCTTCAAACTCAATAAATTTAATTTCCAAGATTCCAAATCCTTTCAGAAACATTTTCAAAAACTTCTCTGGAATTTTACTTCAAATTATAAATCACATTTATAATTTACATTCTCAAATTTCATTTGTATATGGATTTTTCTACACTTTTTTTATTATGATTCTAATTTCTTATTCAATTTCAATGATAATAATTTAATATTATCACTTCCTAACAAACAAGCAACCATATACTATAATAATTTACAAAAATTATTTCCTTTTATATACAAAATAGTTTGAGGTAAAATTATTTCATTTACCCTAATTTTAAAACAATATCGTGTCAAATTTTTCTGTACGAGTGTTTTGGGATCCCTATCGATAGAGTTGTACAGACTATACCGACCAGAATCCATATACCACTCAACAAACCAATCATCAGAATATAAAACAATTTTATATTCACTAAAAAATACGCACTCATATCTATTATCACTCTCAAACACATTCTAGAGTACTACCGACTCTATCTCTAATGAGTAACACCCAACAGAGTCAAGGTTGTCGCTTAACCAAATGCTCTGATACCAAATTTCATGGTCTAAGCCTTTGGCCGTCCGACCGTGGGTAACCCCCCACCGTGGCTGACATTAGTACCCGAAACTTGCTTTTACGGCCAGCCTTTCGACTGTCACGCCTAACCGGCTAACCAACCCCGTAAAGAGGACATGTGGGGGTAAGAGTCTCCCGTTCGCCACCAAACGCGAAGCGAGAACCCCCCATCACATTTCACCTAGACAAGCAAGTCTCGTCCACAAAGCTTCGCTTTTCGCAAAAGCCATGTTTCGATCAACAAATGACCAGCAGAACTTCGTATGCCACATTACCAATTTGGGAATGTATCACTAATAATCATCAACTACATAACCTCTGAGCTCGTACGTCTCAGAGAAGGGTGTTAAGCTAAGAGAATAAATTCTCCGCCACCAACAGAAATGTATTTGACAGAAACCAGCTTTACATCTCAAAGTGTAACGTTAGACACACATCCATACAAGTCCGTTTCGGGATCGAACGGAACCGAAGGCACTTCCAAAGAAGCCCTTGCAATATGGATATTCACTAATCACTCCGGAATCCCCCTCACAAAGGGTGATAAAATCTCTATACCGGAGCTACCCGGTGCAGAGACATTCGACAGGTAATCCTTTCACTTTCGAAAATACCCGGTCATTAACACCATCTTCAAATGCAATCTCATTTCGTCGTATCGTTATTCGGAATGGGTTTTATGACACAAGGTCCTCTCCCGGCTAATCCGAATAACGAGCGCTTATTTTAAAAATAAGTGTTACGTTCAGATTCAAACAAATCACAACAATTTCACTTTGATCTTTTAAACAAAATATCCATCACAATCACAAAGGTTCGATGTGGGTTTCGAATATTCAATTAGAATTCGACTCCCGGTCGCATCGAAATTTAAATGCAGATTAAGGCCAATATTGATAGTCGGTTATTTAACTATCAATCATCATTCACAACAATCGCTGGATTTCAAATAATTTTCCCCCAATTATTATTATTTTCAAAATATCTTCGCAAGATAAAATTTCACTTTTCAACACTTTGAAAACAAATTCAAATCAATTTTTTCACATTTCAATCCTTTGAAAATAAATTTCAAATCATTTTTCCCTTACGCGGAAAACATTTCCAACATTTATTCATTTCCACTAAAAATCTGCCGATTTTAAATATTTTAAAATAAATAAAAATACTTATTCAAAATATATTTGGAAACATTTAAAATAAACTATTTTAGAATATTTGCTTAAATATTAGTTATGAAAAATATTATACTAATATCTCATATAAAATTCAAGTCTAAAAACAAATTTTAACATAAAATTTAGTAGAGAGTATAAATATTTAAATAACTATTTCCTAAATCAAATATCAATTTAAATCTTTAAAATAGTGTCTTATATAATTTATTAAATAAATTTTACTTTAAACAATTTCCAAACTAATTTCTCCAACAATATTATTTTTAGAACCAAATCTAAAACTTTTAAATTTTATTCAAAAGCTATTTTAAAAATATACTCGGCTTTCTAGGGAAGAATTCTTTTCCCAATATAAAATGGTCCATTCAAATAAATTAATAAATCTTCTTGATTTATTTTAATTCACATTCCAATTTGTAAATTTCTTTCCATACTTTAAAAATAAACCAATATTTATTTTTAAACAATTTCCCTTTTCTTTACAAATACCCGTTGTGAATTTACATTTCCAAATATTAACTAATATACGAATTTTAAATCGATTTCCAAATATCATCTTCAACCCAATCAAATCCTAAATTATTTCCCAGTTTATTTCAAACACAAAATAAAATTCCAGTTTGATTTCCCAAATTAATTTTCCAGTATCAAATCAATTTCAAATTGATTTCCCGGTTATTTTCAAAACACCTAACCAAATTTACAAATCGATTCCTAAGATTTATTCTAACTTCAAATTAATTCCCGAATCGATTTCTAAAATAAATTTCAACTCTAAATTAAATTCTAAATTTAATTTCTAAATTTATTTCCTTTTGAAATAAATTTCTTTATCTCTTTCAATTATTTAAAATACGTATCTTGAATAATTTCTTCAACCATTAACAATATTACCTGAAATTCCTTTATTAAAATATTTTTCCATACTTTTGGAATTTATTCAATAAGTTTTCAAAGATAAAACTTTATCTATTTAAATTTTCTTCTTTTAAAATTCACCCGATTCCCTTGAGTGAATTTATTATAAAATTTCTACCCAAATTTCAAAATCAAATTTTTATTTATTTCCGGTATCCTACGATACCAAAAATATGTAGTGCTAAATTACAGCCTTCAACGGTTTCAGTCACAAATAATCATACACAGATTATAATTAATCATAACACAACATACGAAACAAATTAAATATTTGAGGAATACAGTTGGATCCCCCCAACCTGTTTCCCTGCATCCACAGACGTTAGCACAACATTTAAATACCCATTCCACTTCAAGGTGGAATATCGCGGTATATGGGATTTATAAAATAATATCCGCTATTATGCGGCGCAATAGGGTCTCATCCGCTATATAATGCGGGAAATCAACTCCAAATACATATATAATACCAATTCCACTTCGAGGTGGAATATTGCGGTATATGGGTTTAATATAATAACCTCCGCTATTATGCGGCGCATAGGGTCTAAACTAATATAATTAATAATAAATTAATTATCCAAACACACAATCAATCGATTTTAAATTTAACTATTGAAATTAAACTAGAAATTTCGATTGAGTGAGATGATCTCACCTTTGCTTTTGCATGCAATCCATTTCCATTCCGGCTTGATTTCTTCACGATTTTTAAACCTTGTATAAACAATTATATGATTTTTATTAATATTAGAACTAATCGAACAATTAAATTTCCATTTGACAATTTTAATTAACCTATGATTTTAAACTAAAACTTTTAATTTTAAAACAAATTCCTTTTAACTAACTTATTTAACTGAAAATCAAATTTAAAACTAAATTTCCTTTAATAAGATAATTTTTTTATAATGACATTAATTAAATGAGCCATTTAAACAAATTAATCCCTCTAATCGAATAATTAATTTCCATTTCATATTTTTAATTAACTAACTTTTTAATTTTAAAAAATAAAGTTCCATTTAATAAATTAAATTGACCAATAATTAAATTTAAACTAATCATTTGGGTTTAAACTAATCTTCCTAAAAAAATCTATTTTCAAAATCTTGTCTATATATATCGTTTCTGCTTATAAATTTTGTTTTTAAAACTAAATTATTTCTGCATGTATAAAACTGAAAATTACAAATTTTTTTCTGTATAAACATCTATTAATTGGAATTGAAAATAAAATTATACCTGCTGCATTTTCCAACACCCAACGTCGCGGCCAATACTGATTCGAACATCGACTGCTTCGCGACCATCCATATGCCCAGCGCCAAGCATTACGAATTGCCTCACCACCAAGCCCTAACCCCTTTGACAACCACGCGCTCGAGCCCTAACTTCATCGTCGCTTGCTTTGGACCACGCGACTTAGTTGCTGAAATTGATGCGAACCCCCAAACTCGCGTCGCCGCCCAGATCGCACACCCCAGATCGTATCGCGACACCCATTACGAAACCTCACATGTGCGCTTTCCTTAGCGCGACGCCGATGACCTCTGGTCGACTCAAAATCCCATTATTTTCGTGCTTGCCTCAATTTCCCTGATGCAGCCCACCATATGACGAAGCCAAACCCTCCTTTGCCATCTTCCTATGCGTGCGATAAGGCCATGATTCATTCATGTACGCGAAAACCCCTTTTCACGCGGTCGACTTCTGATGTCGCACCACCTAGAAACCCTCGCATGCCTCCACTTTTGCCCATGGGTGCTTCGTTCCTCGACGAATTTGGATTTGTCGTGCCTGAATCGTGATTTTGCCCGACTGCCATTTTTTTTGTTATTTTCTGATTTGAGTTCGAACGAGAATAGTTCGGCCCCCTTATTTTTTTTATAAATGAATGCGTGTACAAAAAAATTCGAACGCGTGGTTTAAAGATGGTGACGTAATTTTTTTTTTTTTTGAGATAATATTATATGAAATACACATATATATATACAATATTTTTAAATTCAAATTTAAATCTAAACTGTTACAATTACGCAACTCGTAGTCTCGATGTCAAATCGAAGCAAGCCGCTAGGCGTTTGTAATGTTATACGCCTATTCCGAACGCAATGGAAAAGGTTCCGAGTCCAAATTCGATCGTATGGAAAAGATAGCCTTTTGAAACAGTTAAAACATCGAATTTTCAATTTAAATTTCAACGTGTTTGCTTATCGTACGGCCAAACGAACACTCCAAACATTATGAAAATTGAAATCCGATAATAATACAATATTATGGATCCAATGGAACAGGTTTCGTCAAATTTTGAGACTGTGCCTCGGAAGGCTATTTTTAAATATCAATTTAAACGATATATTTTCAAAACTGATTAAATCGCTTTCAAATTCAATTCTGAAGCTTCCATTATCTTCAGTATTATCAATATAAATTTTCTAAGCGTTCAAATTATTTTTAATCAGCTTGTAATTGAAGATTTATAATTTACCCAAATTCCTATAATCAAATTCAATAATTAAATTGCCAAATTCATCCTGATATTTGAAATTCAAGTTAAACTATCATTCAACTATCAAAAATCAATTAAATTTTCAAATTTCAATTGTCCAAAATTCAGGGCCGTCACAATGCGACAATCCTTGATGAACATATACCACGCATTGAGATTATACTATACTTGTACCCTTCCTCTATAGTTAAAGGAAGAATTCGCTTATGAACTTATATTCGTCTCATCTTGTACCAATATAAAGTTCTAGCTAGCCTGACCCATGTATTTATTACTCGGGCCAAACCGAGTTGCAGGTTAGGTAGTTGGACTCTTAGCTTGCTCTACCTTTTGGACTTCACCATCGATTTGGGATATGGCATAGTTTTTGTGCAGTAGACTTTCTGTTGGGAATTGGTGATGTATATACTCTTTTGTGGGGAATGTATGTACATATTGTGGTTGTATACCCCTAGTGGCATGTTGTGTTACATTTGATATATGTATACATATGTATTGTTTATGTTGTTATTTTGTGACTTGCAATTGATATAATTATTATGTTTTATTTCTGAATCGATCCTGTAGCCACCATAGTAGTGTATTAGATAGGAATTAAGTATGTCAAATACTCGAGATGAAATGAAAAAAAACTATAAATATCGACGTACTTAGCGCTTATCCAATGCAAGACTATGATGGTCACCCTTAACCAGCCCTATTCTACGCATTAGCAGACATAATTACTAAGTAATTCTCTTTGTCAATGTGGGTCTCGGGGTGGGGCATCAGAGCTTGGTATCAAAGCTAGATTCAGAATAAAAATGTAATAAACACAGAACAATATGCACGATCACCATACATCAAGTGTAATACAAGTGTAAACATCATCCCTAATCGTAAACAAACCCGACTTTGTCCTTACCTTTTAAATTCCTTTGGGGGTAGATAGAAAGGAATATGTACAGGAATGTTAATTTTAAATTCCGCAGTATTCCTTATTTAATGCATTTAAATTGCTAATATCTACCCCTGTGAATAATCCTATATTATCTTAATTTTCAACTATGTCTGGAAGAGGAAGAGGCCACACTTCGAAGGCAGGACCGTCCAATGGTTCTCGTCCCGAAAGAGTTTATATGTCGGCTAACTAGATTCTCGAGCTTATTAGGAGCACTCAGCCTTCCGCCCTAGCTAACTCCTCTCCTCTGTGAAAATAAGCATTTGTGCGTATGTGCAGCGACTTCACCCACCTTGGAGGTAAGTCTTTTAAATGCTCTGAGACAGTTCTTGAGGTTCAGGCTTTGCTCCGTACTTGCGAGCGCATCTTCACCCGCATGGAGATATCTGATCATCATCGAGTTCATGTGGCATCGAGTATGCTACAAGAACAGGCTTTAAACTATTACCTCGTTCTAGCAAAGATGGATGAGTCCACCCTCACGTGGCAGCATTTTAGAGACCGTTTTGAGCTCAAGTTCATGCCAGAATCAGAGAAGGCTTTTCTGGCCTGTCGCTTCCTTGAGTTGAAGCAAGGCAAATCCTCCATATCGGATTATGTATCCTCCTTTGAGTCTCTATCTAAGTATGGGCTTGACTTTATTAGAACACCATACAAAAAGAATCTTAAGTTCGTATTTGGACTTAAGAAGTATTTGAAGAAATCTCTCATGCTTCGGCTCTCATTTGAGAAGCTTATGGATTCGGTGCTTCACCTCGAAGCCGTCAAAAAGGAAAAGGATAGTAGCGATGAGGACAAGGTTTGAAAGAACCCACACAAGAAGAAATTATCTTTCTAGAGATCCAAGTCCTTTCCTCCTAAGAAGAAGAAGCAAGGCAATTTTAATTCTCATCCTTGTGTCACACTTCTTTCAGCAAAGGTCTTAGACTGCTTCAACTGTGATTCTCGAGACCATCTAGCTCGCGAGTGTCCTCATCCTCGCAAGCGTATCTATTGCAAGCAAGAGGGACACATGATTTCTACTTGCCTTAAGAAGAAAAAGGATGCTCGTTTTGGTAATCTGAATGTGGCAAAGGCTTCTGGGAGTGGTTCTCAGTCTCAGGTATATCTCCCACTATTTTGGAGGGTACTATATTGTTCCAAGGTCCTTTTGTATTAGAGTGCTCTTTGATACGGGTGCATCGCATTCATTCGTATCGAAGGAACTTGTTGATGCTTTATAGTTGGATGTTTCTTGCTTGATTACTTCTTTGAGGATTGCGAATCCTATTGGGGGTCTGCAACCCTTAGTATGCTTTGTGACGATGTTGACATTTATTTTTGTGGCTTTTCTTTCCATGCGAATCTACACGTGGTTCCATCTCTTGGTTTTGATATGATATTGGGTATGGACTGGCTAGTTCGATACGATGTCAGGATTCTATGTTTAGAGAGAGTCCTACACCTTCGACATCCCGACTCTCCTGCTTAGTTGTCTCTTATAGTTCGGGATGTCGATGGTGATTCTGAAGCTTCTCTATTCTCTCTTGAATCTCTAAATGATGATGATGTGTCTAGAATTCCTATTGTTCGTGACTTTCCAGACTAATTTGAGCATGTTTCGAGATTACCACCCAAGCAGGCTATCGAGTTCCACATCGACCTTATTCCAGTGCACATCACGTTAGTCGTCCTCCCATGAGGACGTCTACTAAAGAGAATGAGGAAGCCAAGCATTTCACTTGATCTAGTTCTGCACCGTGGGAAGCCGCGATGGTATTCGTGAGGAAGTCCGATGGGACTCTTAGGCTATGCGTCGATTATCGCAAACTTAATGAGTTAACCATCAAGCGCTATCCATTACCTAGGATCGACGATATGTTCGATCAGTTAAGTCGCGCTAAGGTCTTCTCACAGCTTGACCTTGCCATAGGATTTCATTAGCTCCGAGTTGTGGAAGATAGCATTCCACTTATAACTTTTCACACTCGCTATGGTTCATATGAGTGGCTCGTCATGCCATTCGGTTTAACGAACGCCCCTGCTTATTTTATCGACCTTACGAATCGAGTATTCCGAGAATATCTCGATAACTTTGTTCTTATATTCATCAACGACATTCTTGTATATTCTAAATCCGAAGCGGACCATGCTCGACATCTTAGAATTGTCTTGAGTACTCTTCGACAACATTAACTCAAAGCAAAACTTTCTAAGTGTCATTTTTGGGAAAAGCAAGTCAAGTTCTTGGGCCACGTTGTTTCTTTCGACGGCATTTCGGTCGATCCTTCTAAGATCGAAGCCATCCAAAATTGTAAGAGGCCTGAGAATGTTCATGAGATTCGTAGCTTTTAGGTTTGGTGGGTTATTATCGTCGCTTCATTAAATACTTTTCTCGTATTGTGCCCTTGACTAGCCTTACGAAGAAAGGCGTTCGGTATATATGGTCAGATAAGTGTGAGGCTTCCTTTCATAGATTGAAGGAGCTTCTCACTAACGCTCTTATTCTTGTGGTTCCTGAAGGAAATCAGGATCTTATTGTCTATACCAATGCCAGTCATAGTGGCCTCGGTGTTGTTCTTATGCAGAAGGATAGGGTAGTTGTCTATGTTTCAAGGCAATTATGTCTGAATGAGGTTCAGTACGCTACCCATGATTTAGAGCTTGTCGCCTTTGTCTTTGCTTTAAAGATGTGGCGTCATTATTCTTTGGGAGATCAATTTACTCTCTTCACTGATCACAAGTCTCTCAAATACCTATTCACCCAGAAGGAGCTCAACATGCGACAACAACGTTGGCTCGAGTTTCTAGCTTTGTATGATTTCGACATTCAGTATACCCCTAGAAAGGGGAATTGAGTAGTTGATGCTTTGAGTCGCAAGCATTCAGCTATTGTTTCCATGATGATTGTAGAATGGAATGTTCTTGAGACTCTTTCCATGTGTGATATTCGTGATCGTGCTTCCACATCCAACTCTCTTATTCTATTATATAGCATGAAAGCTCGTCCTACTCTTCTAGATCGGATTGCCGAGGCTCGGCGTCAAGACTTTGATATATCTGATTTTATTCAGAAGTGCAAGTCTAAATCCCATGATGATATTGAAATGAGGGATTCAACATCGATATTCATGGGTGTCTTCGAATGAAGAACCGTCTAGTCGTGCCTCATATTTCAGGACTTAGGTGGGACATTCTAGTTGAATGTCACTGTTCTAAAAATACTATCCATCTAGGCAATAGTAAGATGTATGCTGATATGCGCCGCTTATATTACTGGGAAGGCATGAAGCGAGATATAGCAAGTTATGTAAGAAATTACATGACTTGTTAGCTTATTAAGGCCGAGCATGAACGTTCCAGTGGTCTTCTTCAGCCTTTAGAGGTTCCATTGTGGAAGTGGGACCAAGTTTCTATGGATTTCATCGATGGCTTACCTCGTTCGAGGTCAGGACATAGCAATATCTGGGTTGTTGTCGACCGTCTCACCAAGTCGCATATTTTATTCCTATTAAATCTAATAGGACAACATCTCTCTTATCGAAGCTATATATTATAAAGATCGTGCGATTGCACCATGTTCCTTCATCTATTGTATGTGATCGTAATCCTCTTTTCACGAGTCACTTCTGGCAGAGTCTCCAGCAAGCTTTACGCACAAAGCTTAATCTTAGCATAGTTTATCATCCACGGTCTGATGGACAGACTGAACGGGTGAACCGTATTTTGGAAGATTTGTTTTGTGCTTGTATCTACGCATTAGCCAGACCGAGAAATTGGCACCACGCTATATTAGGCCATTTCCTATTACAAAGCATATCGGTCCAGTTTCTTATCGTGTATCACTTCCAATCATTTTTCTGGAGTTCACGACATATTCCACGTCTCTCGGTTGAGGAAGTGTCTACGTGATTTGGATTCCGTACTTGATACTCATGCTTTAGAGAGGTTGGAAGTCTCTCCTAATCTATCTTATGTGCAGCATCCTATGAGAGTTCTTGCTTCGGAAACTAGATGTCTTCGAAATAAGAGTGTTCCGCTCATGAAGATTTAATGGTCCGACAATCCCAATGACTGCACTTGGGAAACCAGAGAATTCATCGAGCGATCATATCCTGATTTCTTATCTTCTCACTCCGATGGTAAGAATTTTCCATTTTTATCTATCTAAATTTCTTTTGATTAATGAAATAAAGTGTGTTGAATACAGATTTCCTCTAGAAATTGTGAGGACGTAACTTTTATAAGGGAGAATCTGTAACAACCCTGGTATTGGTGATTACCTATAAAATTGAATTATAATGATAGTTATAATTCAATAATGAGAATCAAATAAATTTGAGGAGAGGAATTTTTATTAAAGTTGTTTATTTGGAATAAACAATGAGACATGAGAATAAATATTGGGTTTTTAGCTTTAAGTTAATAAATTAATTGATGGTTTATTTCAACATTTAATGGTTGGAATAAATATTTATATTTGAAAATAAAGTTTTAAAGCTTTATTTTGTTAATTTTGAGAAGAAAATGATCAATTGTTAATTTTATTTGAGTTACGCAATAGTATTGTAAGTTATTGCTTATATTATAGCTCTTATTGATTTTAAAAGAGGAATTTAGCGTGATTATGTGTTTTACAAGTATAAAAGTGTAAAATATTGTTTAAAGATAATATTTTGTTGTTTAAATAAAGTTAAAATGATATTTTACTATATTTGACAGGAAGTAATTTTTGTGGAGCTTGTTATGATAAAAATAGTGTTTTTGTATTAAAATAGTGTAAATTGTGTATTATTGGCCAAAATAGAGTTTTATTGATAAAAATAATTTTTTTTTGTTCAGATAAATTTTATTTTGTTGAGAAAACAATTTTTGTTTACATACACTTTTATGTATAAATTTAACTTTGCTTCAAAACAATAAAATATGAGTTTATATTGTTAAAAAGGTGAAATGTTTGCTTTTACTTGCTAAATTTCACTAAGTATTGTTGTTGGGCTTAATCGGCATATGGTTAAGATCCTAAACCTATTCTAGAAGCCTCGGGAAAGAAAGAAAAATAACATGTACGTTGTTTTTCCTCTATATTCATTTCTTTCTTCTCTTAAAAAAATGACAGTGAAAAGAAAACTCATGGCCATCATTAACTAAAATTAATTCTCACTCAATTTTGCTGCTAATTCAAGAAATAAATCAACCAAATAGACATTAGAAAAGGTAATATCCACCAAAACTACAAATATTTCATCCAAATCTTAGAACTTGCATAAATTGGCTGTAATTTGCTTTGGTTGCATTGCATGTTTGTTTTCAAGTTTCTACAGGTTCTTAGGGCTTTTATCTTCACCAAAGTTCGCTGCTTGTAATCTAAATCGTTGCTAAATCATTAGATGAGTATCAATCTCACAACAGCTAGCCTATGAAACGCCAAAAATCGCAAATTGAATAAAAAAATTTGCTAAAAAAATTCATTTTTGAACTATTTTAAATTGTGTAAACTGTCTTGAGTTGCAACTTTGTGCAATCGTATCTCTCTTTTCCGGCAATGAAATGGTACTGGAATTTTTTTTGTATAATATGTTTTGCATAATATACATACCAAATTTCATGTCGTATGTTGCTTATAGAAATATGCTGTCGAACTTTGATACGCAGCATGTTTTTGCCCAGATTTTTGCAGTGAAAACGCTATCTGAGTCCAACTTTGAGATGTCATAACTTTTTCATACTTTATCTACATTGCATGATTCTTGGTGCAGTTTAAAGTATTATAATTGATCTTTATGCATGTTAAATTTCAGGTCATTTTGACCTATAAGTCTTATAGAAATATGTTGCCGAACTTGCTAGAGCATGTTTTTGGCCAGCTTTTTACAGTGAAAACACTGTCTGGGTCCAACTTTGAGACGTCGTAACTTTTTCATATTTTATCTAAATTGTGTGATTCTTGGTGCAGTTTAAAATATTATTGTTGATCTTTATGCATGTTAAATTTCAGGTCATTTTGACCTATATATCTTATAGAAATATGCTGCCGAACTTATATCCAGAACATGTTTTTGCCTAGATTTTTACAGTGAAAAAACTGTCTGGGTTCAACTTCGAGACATCATAAATTTTCCATACTTTGTCTAAATTGCATGATTCTTGGCGCAGTTTAAAATCTTATTGTTGATCTTTGTGCATGTTAAATTTCATGTCATTTCGACCTATATAGCATATAGAAATATGATGCCGAACTTTGATTCGAAGCATGTTTTTTGCCCAGATTTTTATAGTGAAACACTGCCTGGATTCAACTTTGAAAAATCATAACTTTCTCATACCTTGTAAAATGGTGTAATTCTTTTTGCAGTTTAAATTATAGTTGTTGAACTTTATGAATGTTAAATTTCATGTCATTTCGACCTCTGTAGCCTATAGAAACATGCTGTCAAACTTTGAATTGGAGCATGATTACCTCCAGCTGTTGACAGTGAAATCCGGCTGCAAGTCCAACTTTGAGAGATCATATCTCTCTTTTCTTGTCCAGTTATATCCATTCTTTTTTTGTTTAAAGTAGCGATGTTAAAATCTATGCCTGCAAAATTTTACAGCTTTTAAACCTTTGTAACTAGTTGAAAATTTTCTTGGAACTTTGAATTGGAGCTTGTTTTGCTCCAGCTAAACATTTGAATTATTTTACACGGATTTTTTTCGATGAATTTTTTTAACGGCTTGATCCTAAGATGAAAGAGCCAATATTACCACTTATCCGTATTTAGGACTGGTGAGTTTTTAATGGATATTCGTATGATTTTATGAATAATTTCATTGAATTTATGCTGATTTTTGTTGCTTCTTTACACGTACTTTCTAAACCGTTTTTGGAAGATTTTTTTAGCTTTCAAAAAAAATATTTTACAATATTTATAATTAATATAAAGCTACTAAAATTATACATTATTTATAATAAGAAAATTTTCAAAAGTTATTTTCCAAACGATTTTGAAAACAGTTTTAAAAGCTTATTGTCTATAATAATTATTTTCTATATAATAATATGTGCTTTTGCACTTTTCGGACGTATGAGAAAGAAAATTAAACGATTTAGTAAAACACGTGGTATGGGACATGTGGGATTAGTTTTTCGGTTAATTCCAGACTTGTATGATCAAAACCAATTGAGTATATTGTTTTGAGTTGGTAATTGAGATTTATAATTCCTATTATAGGAATTATCCGAGTTAGCCAATATTTGGCGAATTGAGAGGTTCGAGGTCTCCTATTATAGGAGTAATAATCAATGAGAACCACTTATATATGTTTCTTTACTCGCCGATGAGACGAGGCGAGTCTTGAGATGAGATTTCCCTTTTCATGAATTATGGGTTATGAGAAACCACTATGAGATTTGTTTGCACTTGCAGATGATACGATGCAAGATACATGAATATTTTGAGATTTCTGAGGTTTATGATTTTATTTTTATTATATGTTAACTAGCAGTTAGTAAACCGTTTAGTGCGAACGTGTGGTATGGGATGCACGTTAACACTTTTTGGGTTCCTTTCCGATAGTTTGTGACACATCCACGAGTATGCATGTGCTATAGACCTTAGGGTCATCTGATTTATGTGACTTCAGTCACCATGAGTTATGTGACTCCAGTCGCCACGAGTTATGTGACTTCAATCGCCACGAGTATGACCTTCAGGTCCATGAGTGAGGTACCTAAATTATAAATAGCACTAGATAAGAGTTTAGCACGTGCAACATTGCTTCAGCTTTGCAATCAGGGATCTGGCCAATTTGGGGTTTTTTGAGTTTTCTGAGTTTTATATGATTTCATCATTTTGAGATATTTTTGTTATATAGATAGCCTAGTGTACATGAGATATTATATATCGTGATTTCGTTTTTTTAAGTTTGAACACTATCTTGAGTTCCATGAGATTCATATTGGAATTTTGATGAGTTTCTCTTATGACTTTTACATGATTCCTTGCATTTGAGTTGAATGCCATTAAGTATGGATTTCCTCTGTTGAATTACATATTCATGCGACAACCCTTGGTGAACATATACCATGCATTGAGATTATACTATAATTTTACCCTTCCTTTATAGTTAACAGAAGAATTCCCTAATGCACTTATATTCTTCTCATCTTATACTAATAACAAGTTCTAGCTAGCTTGACCCGTGTATTTATTACTCAGGTCAGACCGAG
This sequence comes from Allium cepa, assembly GCA_030765085.1. Classification (NCBI taxonomy): domain Eukaryota; kingdom Viridiplantae; phylum Streptophyta; class Magnoliopsida; order Asparagales; family Amaryllidaceae; genus Allium; species Allium cepa. Next base: position 290,971,234 of record CM060934.1, read on the forward strand.
TTGCAGGTTAGGTAGTTGGACTCTTAGCTTGCTTTACCTATTGGACTTCACCATCGACTTGGGATATGGCATAGTTTTTGTGTGGTAGACTTTCTATTGGGGAACTAGTGATGTATATATTCTTTTGTGGGGAATGTATGTACATATTGTGGTTGTATACCACTATTGGCATGTTGTATTACATTTGATGTATGTATTCATATGTATCATTTATGTGTTGCTGTTCTGTGACTTGCAATTGATATAATTATTATTTTTAGTTTCTGAATCGATCCTCTAGCCACCATAGTAGTGTATTAGGTAGGAATTAAGTATGTCAAATACTCGAGATGAAATGAAAAAACTATAAACATCGACATACTTAGTTCTTATCCAATGCAAGACTATGATGATGGCCTTCAACCAGCCCTATTCTCCGCATTGGCAGACAGAACTACAAAGTAATTCTCTTTGTTAATGTGGGTCTCGGGGTGGGCCGTCATAGTTATATTACTTTGTGTCTATGATTCTGCAATTTATATATTTACTGTATATGCTGAGTTTTACCAAATATAAATTAACAATATGTTGTTTTGAGGAATTCAAGTCCAACATGTGTTTATGCGAATGGTTTGAAATAGCAGGTCGTTACAGGTGGTATCAGATCTCTGGTTTAGGAAAAGATAGCATATAGAGTAAATTTAATTGCAGAACCACCTTCGTTCGAGCTTGAATTTCTCCTCTTTGATTCGGATTTCCTTTGAATTTTGGAACTTTCCCCTTCATTCTGAAATCCATTCTTGTCTCTTCATGTTCGTGTTCTTCTTGATTATGGAGCATCCCATAGCTCTAATTCGATTGATCTCTGAAATGAACTTAAGAACATCTTGCCACCTCAATTGGAAACTTCGACTTTGTGTGTGTGTATTTTACCTATCGGCGGTCCCGCCAACCTTGTAATACTTGTAAAGGGGTGAAACTCCTTTCCAACAGGCGATGATTCACCGGAGATATCTATGTCCTCGGTTATGATGCTGTTATTTGTTGCAATGCCCGAATCGTTTCTCTATAGATGGCTGGGTAAATTCTCTCGTGATCGAATGTCAAATTGCCTTAGAATTATGCAGGCAGTTTTATCTATTCATTTGATTCTCTGCCTAGTAATTTTGACTCCACTCGGGGATTGTCCAGATGTTTTGGTGAAGTCACACCTCCTCCTCCCAAGAAGGAAATTGAATTCTGCATTGATCTTATTCCAGAAGCTCGACATGTAGTTCTTTCCCCGAACAAATGGTTTCTAAAAGGTTAGTCATCCTTTTCGGATTAATCAATACTCCAGTTTTCTTCATCGATTTCTTGAATTGTGTTTTTCGGGATATCCTCAACCAGTTTGACCTGGGTTTCGTTAATGATATTCTTGTCCCTCTAAGTCTCGGTTAACTCGATTAAGGTCACCCGCGATTAATATAAGTCTATCCATTTTTCCTCTTTTGTAATTTAATTATCTTATCTTCCTTCGAATCTATCATCTTAATTAGAATTTTCTCTAATTTGGTACCTCTAACTCGAACCTCTATCCTTGTTCTATAATCTATTCTTGGATTATCATGTGAGGAAGTATATTCGTAATTGATATGAAAATATTTTATTTTTCGTTATTTGAGTTGTTAAGTTTGATTTGGGGTTCCAATCGATTCGTCTGCCTAACGCTATCGATAGGAATTCCAAAATACTTGAATAGAGCAGACTGACACAATATTGTTTTCAAAAATTTTAAATGAAATAATTTTATGTATGATTATATCTTATATATAAGATTATAATTTTCTCAAATTAGTTAGTTAAAAGAACCGGTTATTTGAAATGATAATACTGATTATCGTTTATGGTTTGGCCAACATTTCTAAACCTTAACTACTGTTGAACTTTGAAATATGGTTTGAAACTTGATTTGAAAATGTAATGAATTCAAATTTAAGATTTAAGAATTTAATTTCCAATGCCTTTCAAAATTTGGTTTTCAAAGTTTTGAACTATTATCTGAAGGTATTTTTGAAAATAAATTGTTTCCAAATAATTTTTAAAGAAATAGGTCAATACTCTCCTCTTTTGTCTTTGAAAATAATCTCAGTGACGACTACAACATCATCGATATTCATTTCGAGTCTCAAAGTGGAGAGACCACGTAGAAGCTTTGCTACACTTTTTTTTGGAAAAGGAATTTGATTTGAATATATTAAATATGATTTGATTCACAAAATATGCATGTATGTTTATTTCAAAATGGTTGGAAATAAAGCCAAAAAAATTAATTTTTAAATTCTGTGTTAAGTTAGGGTTTTCAATGATTGAAATAAATAAAAAATTGAAATATTTGAAGTGTTTAAAATTTAAATTGGAATTTAAAATAACTTGAAACAGTTGAACTAGGATAAAATTTATATGTATGATATTTAATTACATACTAATAAACATGTATAACTTACCTGAATTATTTAAAAAGTTGAAATGTTAAGATGAATTTGCAATTGAAGGTTATATAAGAGAAAACTTAGGAAACAAATTGTTCAAATTAAATTTTACTCAATAAAAATACTGTAAATAACAAGTAAATTGGTATAGCGCCCAATTTCATATGAAACATTAATAAAGCTTACCTAAAATATTCAAGGGTTTAAAATGTAATAAGCATATGTAGTTGAACGGTATACAATATAAAATGTAAGAAATAAATAGTAAGGGAATTTATAAATAAGAATTGTGTTGTTATACTAAATACTATACATTTAATTTATGTTATAAGAAATGTAAATTGAAACAAATTGGATAATAAATAGAGAATGAGTAAATAAATTTAGACTTAAGAAACTAAATAGGTAATAAAAGAATTCATATCTTTGTAAATAAATGGTAAATTATAAAAAAAAAGTTGAAATTGAATTATACGAGGAACTAACTTTAGTGAAATCAAATTGAATAAATAAATGAGTTATATTGTCTTGAAAGAAATTTTGTAACAAATGGTAATAAATTAAATCAAATCAACTCTATGAAAATACCCTGAATTGAAATCAACCAAATATGTTGAATAATAATCAATTTGAAAACTAATGAAATTTATATGATTTGGAATTAATTGTTTGGTTATATCTAGTACTATGTATTTTGAATCTATTTTTCTTTCTAGTTGTTTCTATTCATCTATTCCCGAAGGACGAAAAGTTTTGAGTGGAGAAGAGTATAAGGATCCGTAAATTTTAACAGTTTTAATAACGTAATTAACTGAATTTTTTGTTGAAATTTTGTTATAAAATTTAGCAATGAAAATTTGATATTTGGAATGCATCTATTGAAACATAGCAAATGCTAGATTTTCATAGGTAAATATGAATGTTGGTTCTGATGTATAATTTCCAGTTTCAATTTAAATCAGTTAAATTCGACGAAAATAAAATATTTTCAAAATCTGAATATTTTTATGCAATAAAAATATAAATCACTTTATGAGTGAGACATCATATTACATTTCATCAAATTTGGATTTCTTTATCTCGGTTTATCTTATTTTCGATGAATTTGCAGCAGTTTAATAGCGAAATATCGACTTTTGATAGGATGGTTATATCGCTGATATACGTATACCATTATGATCGTCTCGATGCTGATCTCTGCAGTATATTCAATTGTGTGTTTCGGTTTCAATACACGGTGAAACACGCGAAACGGTTAACCGTATCTGTACGTCGTTTTGTTTCTTTGTGACTATTCATTACGCTTTTATTATATACAGAAATCAACGGGACTTTTGAAATTCCCACCGTAACATATTGGACAATTGATTTTCATTCAGTTTATAAAAATAAAATATAAAATATAACGTTGCCTGCATATTAAAATACTCACCCCTTCCTATTTTTGCTTGTTTCCAGATCTGCTACCTCCTCCTTTATAAAATTATAATATATGTTGTGTATGAAAAAATGCCCTCTTCCCATCCACGTCCAGCAGCCTGATCACCACACAACACCTGACCTTCTACCCAAACACCGTTCTTCGACTGCGCCATCATTTCTAAGTCCGACCACCCATGCTCCAACAGACTAGAACAGCCGCTGCTTCTCCTTGCTCCCATAGCTGCAAGCCTCAGCCCCCATTCTCCATCATTTCTGACCACCATCCGCTATTATTCCCTCATCATTGCAGCGACCCAATCTGATCGAACTCCGCCCCTACACGCTCTCCCACACGCATAACCTGACCCTCTATCGTGCCCGACCATACCCGCTACTCCACCTCCACCTTTCCACCACATCACTCCATCATCGCACTAGCCTTGCCCTACCAATAGTTGACAGCTCCACCTCCTTGCTCGAACCCTTCCCATAGACGCATCAAGCCTTCCATCACAGCTCCTCTCAGTCACCATACTCTAATAGCTCATCCGCCACCTCCTTTTTCCTCCATGCCTAGCCAGAAAAAGAAAAAAAAAACAACCAAACCTCCAACATCATTGATGTCAGATCCATCAACCCGCCTGCTCAGGTTCGTCATTCCATCACCTCCACCTGCCGCCTTGTTTTCATTTGTACTTTTGTCTTGCCAATTGTTTAAAAAAATTATAACATACGAAGTATGATGTTTTCATATACATTTATTTGCTCATATTTTGATAGCGTGCTCTCCTCAAACTATCTCGTGCCTTCCAATTCTCTATTCTATAAATGTACGGGTTACATATTTGCTTGTATACTAGCTTATATATTTGATCTATTGATTTATAATGTGTAGGTTCCGTTTGTTATATATAAAAGTTTATATAAACTATAAGAACTGTTTATATATAAAGGTTTATATTAGTTTCTTATTTTTTACTAAATATCGATTTTAAAATATAATACGTATGTAAGTTTATATGTATATACATTAGTTTATATATATAAGTATACTTGAGTTTGATTTTAAATATTATACATACATACATACATATATATATATATATGTATATATATATTGTTATCCCGCCTTTTGGCAAGGCCGTGACACCAAGAACTTGACTAGAAACCAAGGATGGTTCGTCTTGGAGATCAGTTATACATAGGTCTACTATGGATGTCGGTGAAAATTTTTTCAAATTCGGATCGAGATACAATTTATATGACATGACAAGCAAAGCTGAGAAAGCCAATATTCCAAATTTCAAGTCAATCGGAGTTCGTATGCTCAAGATATTGATGGATCACGGTTGAGAAATCCAAAATTGCATCGATCATAACTTGAGATCTACAAGTCCAAATGCCACCAAATTTGGACAGGAGCCGACTGGCAACCTATGGAATGTTCACGCCAAATTTCAGCTCGATCGAATCAAATCTTGATCGATTCGAAAATGCTTCGTATCGATCACGGACCAACTTGCATCGATCATAACTCATGATCTACAGGTCCAAATGCTATGAAATTTTCACAGTAGCTTACTGACAACATGAGGGATGTTCATGCCAAATTTCAGCTCCATCGGATGAATTCTTGATCGATTCGAAGTTGCGTCGTATCGATCACGGACCAACTTGCATCGATCATATCTCGAGATCTACAAGTCCAAATGATACGAAATTTTCACAGTAGCTTACTGCCAACATGAGGAATGTTCATGCCAAATTTCAGCACAATCTGATCAAATCCTGATCGATTCGAAATTGAGTTCGAATCGATCCCGGAACGGGCCCCAATCTCCTAAGGCCGGGCTTGTGGGCCCCCTCACGTGCTAGAAGCGGTCTCCCTAGATTTTAGGCAAAATATCAGCCTCCTACACCTATAAATAGAGCCCCTGGTCATTCGTAAAGGGGGTCGGAGAATTTTGAGAGCAAAAGAGCGCCCGGACTCTGCCACGTTCACTCCAGAACGCCATTACTGCCATTGATCTCGAATTTAAGCTTATTATCTGCTGTACTTCGTTATCAAAAACTTGTAATCTTCAAGTATCAAGCAATAAAGTGATAAAACTTCATAGTGGACGTAGGCAACACGCCGAACCACTCTAAAACTCTGTGTTTCTGTGAATTTTCTTATATGTTTATTGGTGTGTTTGTTAGATCTGCTTCATTTTACACTTATTCTCTTCATTTTATCTCTTCAAACACATCCGAAGAGTGTTGTGCCCAATTTTGGTACAAACACTTTGGTGCTTTCACTGAGAAAAACCCAGTTTTTCTCCCGTTCCTTGGATCTACTTTCGATATCAGATTGCATAAATCTAAGGAGAAGATCCAGATCTATCGTTCATTGGTTCCTTCTATTCTATTCAGATTGCTGCAGATCTAAGAGGAACCACATTCATCATGAATTTCATACCCATGTTTTCGAACCCAGAAAATATAGTCATTTTCGAACCCATGTTTTCGAACCCAGAAAATATGGTCATTTTCGAAACCATGTTTTCGAACCCTGAAAATATGGTCATTTTCGAACCCATGTTTTCGAACCCAGAAAATATGGTCATTTTCGAACCCATGTTTTCGAACCCAGAAAATATGGTCATTTTCGTATCCATGTTTTCGAACCCAGAAAATATGGTCATTTTCGAACCCATGTTTTCGAACCCAGAAAATATGGTCATTTTCGTATCCATGTGTTCGAACCCAGAAAATATGGTCATTTTCGAACTCATGTTTTCGAACCCAGAAAATATGGCCATTTTCGTATCCATGTTTTCGAACCTAGAAAATACAGTCATTTTCGTATCCATCCAAAGGTGGCTTCCTTCGCACCGACCTTGTTCGTAGCCCTCAGCAAGCATTCGTTCGAATCGATCAGGATGCGCCACTTCGTATCCATCAGAGAGCGCTACTTCGTATCCATCATGGAGCGCTACTTCGAATCCATCAGGGAGCGCTACTTCGAATCCATCAGGGAGCGCTACTTCGTATCCATCACGGAGCGCTACTTCGAATCCATCATGGAGCACTACTTCGAATCCATCAGGGAGCGCTACTTCGTATCCATCAGGGAGCGCTACTTCGTATCCATCATGGAGCGCTACTTCGTATCCATCAGGGAGCGCTACTTCGTATCCATCATGGAGCGCTACTTCGTATCCATCACGGAGCGCTACTTCGTATCCATCAGGGAGCGCTAATTCGAATCCATCATGGAGCGCTACTTCGAATCCATCAGGGAGCGCTACTTCGTATCCATCAGGGAGCGCTACTTCGTATCCATCCATCTGCCTCCATTTCGCATCGATACGCACATGCAGTTCGTATCCATCTAATCTGCCTTTAATTCGATCCATCATTTAAGCGCTCGAAGCATCGATGCGAACGAACCCTAGCCGCAGCGCAGAGCACTTGCATAGTTAATTCAAAACTCAATTTAATAAAGGAACATTCTGATCGTTCCATGACTGGACGGGAAGTACGAGATTACAATAGCAATTTTTGAGTTGCAATCAAGGAATGGGTATTGAAATACTATTCAGCTGGTGCTCCCAGAGGCTGGAGAACCTAGCTAATATGCCAAGAACTAGAGTTGATTAATGTATCATGCTTCTAAGGTGGACTGCAACTTCCTCCAATTGACCAGCTTTTAAAACTCCTAAACTGACAATTATGGTGCGATGGCTAGTATAACGACTACCCTGCCTTGTCTACTCTGCCAACTCAAAACATAGCTGTTCACCGCATCTTAATCATTCCACGTCCATATGACTAAAAGCATGATATACAACTCTAAGAGAACTTCCTAACTATCTTATGCGAGCCTCCTTCCTGGTGAAAATTAGAAATAATCACCAATCTATGAGCCCATATTAATCTACTCACCATCCAATCGATATTACCAACCACTCGAACATTAGGCAGTCGGGCATACATCATTCAACAGTATCACAAGACCCCGTAACCATAAAATGGACTTTGTAATGTTGATTCGAGTATCGTTCCCAGTCAGGACCTATTCATTGAGACCATCCCACACGTAGAATTTCCAACTAAAATTCAACATGCCGACTATGTCCGTGTACTATGGAAATTCAACCTCCGCCACTACCTCATGAAGTGAGAATGGGGAATGAAGTCCACGAAAAGTGATGAATGCCATCAAATGCGTTGTATCCCCTATTCCTCAAAGAAGACTGTCAGTCGTAGTTAGGCATATCATTTCTACTTCTCATATTGCTAAAGGGAATAAAGAAGCTGGCAGCCAATGAACTGATCAAAATCCACAGCCCATTGCTGCCAACACTGATAAATGAAATCATCACAAAAGCTTATTTCCAGAGTTTGATAACAGAATTGGTGGATAGTCGCCGACGACTACACCAACATGTCCAGGCCAACATTACGTTGATGAATCAGACGAAGGATCAACTTGGCGACATAAAAGGAACCTGCTCCATACTCTAAATCGAGAAGCTCCTCTTCTTTATATGACTATCATGGATGCCAACGCCATAAGGCTGCTCCAGAAAGGATAGCTCTGGCAATATGTTCAAGCCCCATAAAATGAAGAGCCGGGAACCCCCGACCTCAATCGAAACTTTGATCAAACTGAACCATTTGCGTTAGACTCCCAACTGTGAAAGGCTGGACCAAAGTGCAATAGCGAGCATACGACGCCGCTTCACTTATCAATGAGATTTTATCCGATCTCTTTTGAATTATTTCTATTTCGTTTATGTTGCAAAATATAATCGACTTGAATTAAACTACTTGCAAATGATGCAGGTAACCGAGTACTTAAGGATGGGTGCAAAACAACCTCCGTGGACTATGATAAAGTCATTTAGGTATCATCATGATAAGCATGATTCAACCACTCGTCGGCTGGTATATGCACCTGACTTGGGGGCAGGGTATTAAAGCAGAAAAGACTGAAAAGGTTGGGACTCCAGTACAAAGTGGATGCAACCGACCATCCACCCATTTGCCTATGCAGTTTAATTAGGAGATTTGAAAAAGACTTGTAGTTATATGTCCCAACAATGCACTCTCCATCTCGTACTTGAAGCTCACCAAAATACTTATGCTTCTTCTGATGCCCAGTAGAATCAGAATCATACCAAGGGTGGACGTGACCGTCCATGCATCCAATCCTGCGTTGGACACTTGGGGTTTTTTTAAGAGCACATATTTATAGTGGATATTCTTTGACCATTCACTCCCCAGTTTGCATCAATGATTCGACAAAACAATCATGCCTCAAACCGACTTTATCAAGGGCCAACCCTCAATTTATAGTCATCAACAACCGACTACTTACTCGCTAATCATCATGAGCCATCATTCCAACTCTCTTCCTCAACTCGACTGGAAGAGCGCAAAGCGTAAAGTGGACGTAGCTCGACCGTCTACTCTCCAACTCTTGCCCCCAACTTAAGGGAAAATACACAACTCAAAGTAGATGTAGTTCAGCCATCCTCTCCTCTGCTCGAGCTCAAAGCTTGCCAGAACACTAATCTTACTCCTTAGGCTTGGCAGAAGCGGGATCCATATGAACACGGATGTGATTCATCCGTCCATAAACTAAGTCTCATCCTTCATTGATGGCAGATAAGTGGAAAGTAATCGAGATCCCACCGATCATTTGCTAAGAGAAACCCTCAGCTCGGGGGCAAGCCATCGCATCAAAGGCTGAACCGAACCGACACACGACAGTCCTACAATCAACTCTAGGTTCCCAGAGTGCGAACCGGAGTATAAACACTAACTCCACTTTCCCAGAGTGCGAATTGGAGTATAAACATCAAATCCAACGTTCCCAGAGTGCGAACGGACTCCAACTTCCCAGAGTGTGAATTGGAGTATAAACATCCAATAAATCGTTTCCAGAGTGCGAACGGACTTCCTAGAGTACGAATTGGAGTATAAACATCAAATCTATCTTTCCCAGAGTGCGAACGGACTCCAACTTCCCAAAGTGTGAATTGGAGTATAAACATCCAATAAATCGTTCCCAGAGTGCGAACGGACTCCAAATTCCCAGAGTGCGAAATGGAGTATAAACATCCAATAAATCGTTCCCAGAGTGCGAACAGACTCCAACTTCCCAGAGTGGGAATTGGAGTATAAACATCCAATAAATCGTTCCCAGAGTGCGAACGGACTCCAAATTCCCAGAGTGCGAATTGGAGTATAAACATCCAATAAATCGTTCCCAGAGTGTGAAAGGACTCCAACTTCCCAAAGCGTGAATTGGAGTATAAACATCCAATAAATCGTTCCCAGAGTGCGAACGGACTCCAACTTCCCAGAGTGTGAATTGGAGTATAAACATCCAATAAATCGTTCCCAGAGTGCGAACGGACTCCAACTTCACAGAGTGTGAATTGGAGTATAAACATCTAATAAAACATTCCCAGAGTGTGAACGGACTCCAAATTCCCAGAGTGCGAATTGGAGTATAAACATCAAATCCATCGTTCCCAGAGTGCGAACGAATTCCTAAAAAGCCCAAATAGGTGTGACTGACCATCTGTTGGCTGATTCCAACTTCCCAGAGTGTGAATTGGAGTATAAACATCTATTCCAGGTTCCCGGAGTGCGAACCAACCCATCAATGCGAACTCCAAGTTCCCAAAGCATGAATTGGAGTATAAACATAAATTTCAGGTTCCCGGAGCGCGAACCGAAGCATCGTGCTAACTCCAAGTTCCCAAAGCATGAATTGGAGTATAAACATCAATTCCAGGTTCATGGAGTACGAACCAAAATGCGAATGCTAACTCCAGATTCCCAAAGCGCAAATTGGAGTATAAACATCTATTCCAGGTTCCCAGAGTGCGAACCAAAAACACAAATGCTAACTCCAGGTTCCCAGAGCGTGAATCGAAGCATTAACATCGATTCCAGGTTCCCGGAGGGCGAACCGAAAAATACAAATGTCAACTCCAACTCCCTAAAGCATGAATTGGAGTATAAACATCTACTCCAGGTTCCCGGAGCATGGACCAAAATACAAATGTCAACTCCAAATTCCCAGAGTGTGAATTAGAGTGCGAATGCCAAGTCAAAGTTCCTAGAGTGCGAACTAGAGTATGAACATTTAATAACTCTAAGTCCCCAGAGTGCGGACTGGAGTATAAACACTAAAATGGGTATGATCGACCATACATCAACTAACTCCAGGTTCCCAGAGTGCGAACTGGAGTATAAACATCAACAAACTCCAGATTCTTAGAGCATGAATTAGAATATAAAACACCGACTCACTCTAGTCCCGAGAGCGCGGACTGGAGCACGAATGCCAAATGGGTGTGACTAACCACCTATCAAGTAATTCCAGATTCCCAGAGTGTGACCTGGATTGTAAACATCAACTAACTCTGGTCCCGAAAGCACAGACTGGAGTATAAAGGCCTAATGGGTGTGAAATACCACCCATCAACCAACTCCAATCCTCGAAGCATGGATTGGGATATAAATACCAGAAGGGATGCGATTTGATTGTCCATCTATCAACTCTAATTCCGCAGCAAGTTCTATAGTACAAAAAGCGGATGTGGTTTGACTTTCTTCTTTACAACTCTTCCCCTGACATGGGGGCACACATATCATAAAAAATCGGATGTGATCCGACTATCTAGCACTAAGCGGGCACGACATGACCATTCATGCATCAACACTTATCCCCGGCACGGGACCTATAACATAATTTTATAGGGATGCACTCCTTCCCAGCAAGACAAAATTTCTTCCCTGGTTCGACAGGGAGATGTAGATTCTAAATGGATGTGATTACCCATCCTAATGCAAATGAACGTGACACGACCGTTCATCCGCTAACTCTAGCCAATGATCTGGCGAGTTGTGCATGCAACGTGGACGGATGTGACCCAACCATCCTCCAATCAACTTCTTTCTGCAATTCAGTAGGACAAACATCAAATTAAAGTTGTCGCGATGTGATCGACTACACTCCGACTTTCGCCATTGACAAGTGCCAGAGGAATTAATCGAGGAAAATGCGGTTGACCGGTTTCTGCTAAAATTCTTAGTCCCCAGAGTGGGGACAAGGGTATAAACATCAAACAGGTGTGACTAATGGCACTACAACTGCCTCTGGTCCCCAGAGTGCGACTACGACCATGGACAGATAAAGAATGTGATTCGACCATCCATTTACCAACTCCGACCTAAAGTCAATGAGAGGAGTATAAACTCACTACAGATGCAATTAGACCGTCCACAAACTAACTCTGCTAACCCAAGAGTGGGGGCAGAAGAACAAATCAGTGAAAGAAGAGAAATGAGACTCGCTACATTGCTAGCTATTCAGATTCCTTTACAACTTAAGGCAGCGACTGGAAGGAGGCCTTAATGCTAATCAATCAGAATGATGCTCAAAGTTACGAGAAGCCAATTATATCGTACCGCCAGATCGACGGGCAATATTGATCTGCACCTTTCATACCAAACAATGGATCAATAGGAAATGTGGTCCGTACATTTTGCATTGTGTCGCTAAATCGACGGCCAATATCGATCCTCTTCGACTACCATTCGATGTGACACGAGCGCCCATCGAATACCTTCGACCACCAGAGCATGGATAAAACCATGAATGAGTGTGACTTGACCATTCATCCTCCATCGCCTTCCTTCGATCCACCAGGAAGAGCATGAGACTGGATGACCATGACCTGACAGCATTTGTGCTGACTTTATCCCTAGATCTGACGGGAGAACGTAAACCGAAACGGACGTGGTTGATCGCCCAGCTCCAAAAGAATGCAATACGACCATTCATTCTTTGACTCCTACCACGATCCGACTAAACGAGCTATTCACAACGAGTGCAACCTAACTGTCCACGTACCGATTCTTTCCTTCGATTCGACAAGGGAAGCATCAATCCTATATTGGATCTTACTGGACGATTCACTCTTCAGTTTATGCCCGGAGTATGACGACATAAGAAGCAAAATGAATGTCGACGAGGCAACGAAGTATTCTGCCTAGAGGAAAGAACTAGGATAGAATGCAGAATACGGCACAACTCAGCCTTCCATCGGTTAACTCGATCCTATGGTTCAACGGTATAGAATGCAAAATTGAAGCGAACATTATCTACCTTGCCGCTTATCGAGATTTTCCCCTGACTTGGGGGTACGCACGAAAAATAAGTTGAAAATAATTTGATCATTCATCAAACAGCTTTGACTCTTACGGCTTGGACTACAGTATAAATACAGCAGAAGCTAGGCTCGATCATTCGCATAATACATCCATCAACCCAAGACTGGGGGCATGAATGTGATCATCCAAGAACTGGATACGACTACTCAATCCTATACCTCGTGCCTAGTATTCATAACAACTTTAAGTTACAACCGAAAGGATGCTTAGACATACAATCATCAGATCGACGCCTGGACTTATAGGAAACTAATCTTCATTCTGACCCTTCCGATGAGCAATGGATTGCAAGTACATTGAATGGAAAGCGCATTGCTCGGAAACACAAGTAGATTCCAACCAGCTATGCTGCAGCATGCGACACAAGGCTAAACTCTACTATGCCTTTAATTCCACATCCCTACGAGCCTGATCATTTACCATTGCAAATAAGCACATGAAGTGCCTACAACCCATCACAGGTATTGTAGATCAAATCACAACTCTTCGCAAGGATGATGCAAGAGTCAACTGCATTGCTCTAGGTGAATTTGATATGTCCGCTTGGACTCGATCTCATATATACATATGGACCCTCACCAACTATTGAGAACCTTGCATTAAATGTCAACCCGAAGCATGTCTCGGTGAATAAAAACGAAGCGACACGGATCTAGAAAGATCTGCTGCACTAAAGGAGGAGGCGAATCTACTCAAAACCAATAGGTTTATCCATGATGCGCTCTGCCCAAAATGAGTATCCGATCCTTTACTTACGAAAGAAACAAAAGGAGAGTGGCGGACGTATGCTGACTACTCAGAGATTTGCATGAGGCAGGTCAAAGAATAGCTTTCCACTTCCAATAATCAACCAACTAAATAGACTCGACCATCGGACATGAATTACTCTCATCCATGGACGTAAACTCCAGCTACAATCAGATACTGAAACATGTCCTAGACCAGGAATACAACTATTCCATTACTGATCCGAGCCAATAGTGCTATGCTGCATTCTTTGGATTCAAACTTGAGAACGCTAGATCCAATGGCAACCTTAGATGTCTAGAAGGTTACTCAAATGGAATATCGAGCTAAGCTAATTTGATATCTCTTATCTCCTTCAGAGAGCTATCCATGGTCAAACGTTAGCATACATCATATCTGAACTCACTTCATCAGACGGTTATCAGAAGAATAGTAGAGAACCATCCAACCAATGGAGAACATACATAGATGGAACTTCCGATAATCGGTTTTCTAACTTCGAAATTGCGTTAACGACTCCTATCAAAGACTATCCACCATGGGGAATTCTTCTTGAATATAGGAATGAGAGATGGCATATCCTCCGCGAAGCATCTCTGCATGATTACATCTGGATCGTTCGACTCCATCGACACAAAGCATTACTTTTGAATCCACCAATGTGAGACCCAATACTACGTATCCATCGATGTGAAGCACACCTTATGTGAGTCCATTTCGTATCAATAACCATCGATACGAAGTCTACCTTAGTGCATGCCAGATCGATCCAAGACAGGATCAATGCGAAGGAATGAATCCAAAACAACCATCAAGCGTTGTTGCAACTCGAATCTCACATCGATTCAGGAGAGGATCGATACAAAATTCGATACGAGAAGACCGACAATGACTTGTTAACGTGCGAACGTTAACAAGAGTCAGGTTAACGTATATGCAGGTACGTTGAACTAATTTTCAATTTTAAAAATCCGCAGGTCGAATGCCCACCTGATGACAATTACAACAACAAATAGCTAATCGTTATCATACAATAATCGGTTACAACGGTACAACAGTTGGTAGTCAATAGTTCATATTACTAAAAAATCAGTCAAGAATTACAACTTCCAACAAGAAGACGATAATTGTTTGACAAGTTAAATGGAACTATTCAGAGTGAAGATGGTAGTTTTCAAAGCACGTCATGTTCGCACAAGACGTACTTTGGGGGGCAAATGTTATCCCGCCTTTTGGCAAGGCCGTGACACCAAGAACTTGACTAGAAACCAAGGATGGTTCGTCTTGGAGATCAGTTATACATAGGTCTACTATGGATGTTGGTGAAAAATTTTTCAAATTCGGATCGAGCTACAATTTATATGACATGACAAGCAAAGCTGAGAAAGCCAATATTCCAAATTTCAAGTCAATCGGAGTTCGTATGCTCAAGATATTGATGGATCACGGTTGAGAAATCCAAAATTGCATCGATCATAACTTGAGATCTACAAGTCCAAATGCCACCAAATTTGGACAGGAGCCGACTGGCAACCTATGGAATGTTCACGCCAAATTTCAGCTCGATCGGATCAAATCTTGATCGATTCAAAATTGCTTCGTATCGATCACGGACCAACTTGCATCGATCATATCTCATGATCTACAGGTCCAAATGCTATGAAATTTTCACAGTAGCTTACTGCCAACATGAGGGATGTTCATGCCAAATTTCAGCTCCATCGGATGAATTCTTGATCGATTCGAAGTTGCGTCGTATCGATCACGGACCAACTTGCATCGATCATATCTCGAGATCTACAAGTCCAAATGATACGAAATTTTCACAGTAGCTTACTGCCAACATGAGGAATGTTCATGCCAAATTTCAGCACAATCTGATCAAATCCTGATCGATTCGAAATTGAGTTCGAATCGATCCCGGAACGGGCCCCAATCTCCTAAGGCCGGGCTTGTGGGCCCCTTCACGTGCTAGAAGCGGTCTCCCTAGATTTTAGGTGAAATATCAGCCTCCTACACCTATAAATAGAGCCCCTGGTCATTCAGAAAGGGGGTCGGAGAATTTTGAGAGCAAAAGAGCGCCCGGGCTCTGCCACGTTCACTCCAGAACGCCATTACTGCCATTGATCTCGAATTTAAGCTTATTATCTGCTGTACTTCGTTATCAAAAACCTGTAATCTTCAAGTATCAAGCAATAAAGTGATAAAACTTCATAGTGGACGTAGGCAACACGCCGAACCACTCTAAAACTCTGTGTTTCTGTGAATTTTCTTATATGTTTATTGGTGTGTTTGTTAGATCTGCTTCATTTTACACTTATTCTCTTCATTTTATCTCTTCAAACACATCCGAAGAGTGTTGTGCCCAATTTTGGTACAAACATATATATTTCATATGTATATGTTATATATGTATGCGTACACCTATATTAGCATATAATGCAGTGTGTATATATGTGTCAACCGTACATGTTACATAAGAAGCTTTTTATATAAACAAGAATTGTAAATATTTTACTACTTTGGGCCACAACTACCTCCTCATAAGAAAAGGAAAACAAAGGTACATATCTATCGTAAACATATATTTATATATAATTGTTTTCATTTGAATTCCAGATCTAGTTTAACCGCAACCATCGCCCTAAGACCACAGAACCCACGTCAGCCCACCTAAGTATTGCAGGCAAGACTTTCCCTCATCTATTATATTTGTATAAAGTAAATAATGTAGCATCTTTCTATAACTCGTTTCCACATATGAGTGTTGCTTTCATATTTCTTTTCTTTCTGAAGCTTGTATGTATATATATAATAATACGGTGGGTTTATAATAAAGCTAGTTTGCATAGTGGCATTTGTGGTTGTTTATATATATAATAATAAATTTCGTTATATATATAAAGCAAATTATCTTGTTTTCAAAGAAGGGAAAGTTATGTATATAATATTTAAAGTATTTTAAAATTTTACGTTAATATTTTTATAACTTTAATATATGTATGTATGTATTTATGGTTAATTAAAGAATTTTGGAAAAAATTGAGTTTAAAAATAAATATTAAGAAAAGAGAAGGAATATATATAATATGGAGATTTTATTTTAAATATGTACTTTAGATTGAATATTGGTTTTAAGAAATAAATAATATAATATATATTTCATTTTAGTTTATGTCAAGCTGGTTTTGATTTGTTTTCTTCGGTTCCAAGCTATCATCTTCGCTCGTCAAATCCATGCTTATCCATGTCTGTTTCATCTTGTTTTCAGGTTTCTCTTGCCTCGTAAGGTGAGCAATCACTCATGATTGACATTCTTATATTTAGTAAATTTGTTCACCTGAAATGATGATTGAAATATGCTGTTAAATTTAAATTTTTAATTTGTTTAATTATTAAATATGATATGCCATTATCTGCAATTGTTCACCTGTGATATATGACACCATATCATGTGGTATATATTTTATTTAACTTGCTACTTATGATGTATGCCTATGTTGATATGTTATATTATAATCATATTTGTTCTCATTCTACAAGTTTTCTATTAGTTTAGAAATTTCCTATGGGTTGAAATGATACATACCCGGACGAGCTTGTACAATAATAGAAAATCATTATGGGTTGAATGATAAACCCAAGCGATTTTCCTTGATTTTGAAGTTTCGGGATTGCGGGTTGAAATGATATATACTCGTTAGATATTTAAATTGCAGATTTAAATGATAAATATCTGTATCACTTGAACATAGAATATAAAATTATATACGGACACCGATAGTCTATATTTTAAAAATGATTTCCAAAATTTTGGAAGAAAATATATGGTTTTTAATAAATATTGTTTTTTAAAACATAATATATATAAATGATATTTCTATATATGTCCAAATTTTAGATTTTTAAAATTATATGTTTTGAAAATTTTAAACTTATAAGTTAGTTTTGAAAATATAATTTTAAGATTTTACTTATAATTTTATTATTTTCAAATAGATAAAAATAAATTTAATATAAAATAAATTTAGTAATAAAATTTATTTTATTTAGTGTATAATATGTTTAGTATTTATTTAAATTTATATTAACATTTTAAAAATAGTTTATAACTTTAATAATGAGGATTGGGAAGATAAATTAATGTTGATTTGAAATTATTGATTTTGAGATTTTGAAAGATATAATTGATCACTTGATTTGATAAAAAACGATTAAATGAATATTCTCAATTTTAAATAAAATTGAGACTGAATATTTAATATCGATTTAAATTTATTGAGATTTTATTTAATGGTTATTAAAATGATTAAGTGAATATTTACCAATTTGAATAAAATTAAAGTTAAATACTGAAATCTAAATGAAATCTATATTGAAAATGTTTGAATATTTAAACTTTGAATCTTATTAGAATTGAAGTGATAGTTCAAACCTGGATTTGAAATTGATATAAATTGAAATGTATTATTGAGAATTTGAATTGAATCTTTAACCTTCTAAATTGAAAGTGTTGAACAGGGATTGATTTAAATTGAATTTTGGAATTTAAATCGATTTGACTCGATTTGTGCAATTGGATGAAACAATTCTAATTCGGAGACTATTTCAGTATAACCTCTTTAAATAAATATAAACTATTTTAATTTACAACTATTTTAACATATAAATTATTTTAATATATAAACTATTTCGATTTATACCTATTTTAATATATATACTAATTTCAATATCTAAACTATTTAAATTGGAAGTGTTATGATTTTAAAAGTGCTATGATTTCCAAAATGTTATGATTTCAGAAAGTGTTATGATCTCGAAAGTGTTATGATTTCGAAAGTGTTATAATTTTGAAAGTGTTGCGATTCGGGAAATGAATATTATTTAAAGTGAATAATGATATCGAATTGATATGGTTTTGAAATGAATACAATAATTTGATATGAAGTATGAACTATTTGAAATGAAATAACCATTGTGTGAAATAAGCGTTTGGTTGTTAAAGAGACCGGGATCGGATATTGTCATACTCTTTACCAATATCGAAAACCACTTTAACAACTGTGCACGTGGTGGAAATTCCAAAACGAAGTAGGATGGTTTGGCAATGATTCTATATAAGATATTAACGTAGCCCTGACTCCCGTGAGTCGGCTTGATGTAGCTAAAACAGGAGCTATACCGGGCCAAGTGAGGTCGCGGCTCTGATCAGGCACATTTTTTCAATATCATTCTATTGCTTTTGTGATTTGATTTGGGTGCACCTTTGATTTGGGAGTGTGTCACGAGGTGGGCGGTAGTAGCTGCTATGTGTTACCACTAGTCCGAGATTGCAATTCGTATATCTACACTAGCATTGCCTCGAATGCCTTGTCACATGCCCTATCGCGCCTTCTACGAGTTTGTTTTGTACCATACCTATAGAGTGCCCTTTGATAGACTCCAATTTAAGGAGGAGTTATGGTATTGTATAGACTATGGGAGTATATAAAATGTATTAAGGGGGATATGGGTAACGTCTTAATGCTACTTTAATAGTTTACTTTACTATAGACATATTATAATAGCGTATATTACTACATAGTAGATAGTTTCACGGATCCTTAGAGGATGGAAATCCCAAACATCCTTTAAGTTACTTGTATTTCAGTTGGAATTTCACTTGAGTTGAATTTATTAATATAAGAACCTTAATGCTCGAGTGTTTTGTGTTTTTCTTTATGTTTGGGTCAGACTGAGCGTTACAACATTTGAGACTCACCTTTGGAGATTGGAGCTTCATTTGGAGATCCATCCATATCTATTCTGTTTTCAGTCATTCAGCTTTCTTCAGTTGTTTATATTCATATTTTGTCATTTGACTATGTTTCGAGACTTCTGTGTATTCGACATTTCTATTGTATTTCATTTCTGACTCTGATGTTTTTTTTATAGTAGCTTCATGAACTGCTATTTATCTATTCTGCTGCTTATTGTTATATTACTTTATGTCTGTGATGTGTGGATGCGAATGGTTCAAAATAGCAGGTCATTACATCACTATATTTACGATATCACAATTCATAATGCTCAAATCAGATCGAAGTGCTTTTTGGATAATTAAATCTCATCCTCGTCTCTTTAAAACTATCAACGATATTGGCCATATTTGAAAGTTGGTTATTTAACTATCAAAAAACATTTATTTCAAAATATACATAAAAAGTTATATATTCAAATCTCTTTTAATATTTCAATACTTAAGCACGATTTCAAATACTTAAATCCATAATAGGATATTTCAACCCATATCAACACTTAGAAATATTTCCAAATGCAACTTATAATTCATTACTTAGAAAAATATTTCTATATAAATCATTTCGTCGCTAAAATATCTCCAAAACCTTTAATTCTAATACTTAGGAAAATATTATAAGTCTATTTCCCAAAATCGTTTCTAATATCCATACATAGAAAATATTCCATACTTATCTCATAAATCCCTAGAATTTTTTAATTCCCTTACAGTTTCCAAAAAAATTATCGATTATACTTATATATAATCCAACTAACAATTTATAACTCCTTTAATGAATTCAGATCCATTTTCGAAGTTTTGTATCTAAACAATTTGGAAATTTTCATTTCTCAAATTTCTTAAGTTCTCGAATTCCATTAGAAGGTTTTCACTCATAAACTCACATCCATCAAATAAAACCCGATTCACAAATCTCAAGAGCATTTATAAATAAATTTCGGTCACTTATCTTTAAACTATATATATAATAATAAATTTCAAAAACATGGTTAAATAATTATTTAAACATCAAAGCACTTTTACAATAAACGTCAATAACTAATTCCAACTCATTTATAAAAAATTTAATCTATTCTCAAAACTTGTTTATAAAACATAGAATTCATTTCAATAAATTAAATATTTTAATAACCAACTTTCTAAAATATTTTACTCCAGTTAATAGTTTTCAAACTACATAGTTCAATAAATAAAAATCCTTTTCTAAAAACAAACCTTAACTTCCTGTGAAAAACCATTTTTTTTTAAATTCAACATAACCATTTTTATACTTATAAATCTCTCTCGATTTATCACAAATCAATTTACATTTCCAGTTTCATAACTTTTCCCAAATTCAGAATAAAGTTTACTATTTCTTCCTAAACTGATTTCCACATCTCGTTTTTAAATTCACACTATGAATTCATATTTTCAAATTTACCAAATGATAATCATTCCACTTATGTATAAACATCGTTTTTAAGTTTATAAACTCAATCTCTCATTTCTCTGTTAATAACAGAGTTATATTAAACAACTCCATTTATAAATTGATTCCTATTTAAAATCTCATTTATAAATATATTTCTTAATAAATTCGCACCATATTCCAAAACCATTCAAATCTCGATTTCGACTTCCATTTCTATTTCCAAAAATCCCAATTAATAATCCACTGTTTAAAAATACTCAAATAGATTCTCTATTTGAAACCATTTTACGAAATAGCTAAATAAATATCAAAAATCAAATTTATTTATTTTATTCAAATCAATTCTTTTATTAAATCCCAATTCCAATACAAATAATTTCAATTCCAAAATCGCCTTTGAATTCCCTTTTTAAATTCAAATATATTATTTATGGTATTTATAATATCAAAATTAAGGCTAGAGTTACTATACCATCCAATAAATTCAAATCACATCATAATCTATCACATACTATTCAAAACACATCATATATCACTATATATAAAATTAAAATCAACATTTTTGAGGAATCCAGTTGGATCACTCCAACCTGTTTCCCTGTAACCATAGATGTTATATAATCACAAAAATAAAAATCACCGCTTCATGGCGGGATATTGCAATAAAAATGGTCATTTGCTATTATACGGGACGTATAGTGTCTCGTCTGCTGCAATCGGCAGGAAATATACCCAACTGCTAATATATAAACTAATATATATAACATAACATCCAATTGATTACAACTTTTTTATCAGTCCATCAAATCAACCAATTAATAATTTTAACTATTTAAAACAAAACCAATTATCCAAAATGAGTGAGATTTACTCACAATTATTTTCAGTTGTCGTCGAGCCGTTCCAATTTGGATCTAAAACCGGACGACATTCGATTTTAGCCCAAATTTTCAAAGTCTCCAAATTCATCCAAACCCATTCCATTGTGAAGCTTTCATTGTGACGAGCGTAATGTAAAAAAATCCCCTTGATCGGACCTCGTATGAGAGAGTTATGAATTTTAGAAGTTATGAATACATTTTTAAATTAAAACTAAATTAACTAATATAACTTTTAACTAATTATATTTATACTCTCTCGTTCTTCTTCCCTAATCCCTCAGATCTCTCCCCTATGCACGATGATATGCATGCGATCATACACAACTATCCCCCTTTCTCTCATCTCTCCACGAAACAACACGAGACCACTACCAACCTTCCTCAAATCGCGAGAGCTTCCCATCCTACCCATTATCATCGAGCTCGGCTGACAAACAGTCATCGCGACCTACTGCTTCGTTCGACCAAGCATTATGCACGCGCGACAGTTTTTGTTGCCAAATCCAATAAATTCTCGGCGCAAGCAGCTAATCGACATCAAGAACTAGAGTACGTCGTCCAATTCGACGATCGAAGCTTTAATCAACGAGAAATTCAAAACTAGCTCACAAACATCACGACAGTTCACAGTCGAGCTCTTCCAACCATCACCGCACCTTTAACCAAGTACACCAGAGGAAAGCTCTTCATGTAATAGGAATTTTAAAATGAATTTGATGATTTTTAAATAAATATAGATTGAAAAATAAATTTTTGAAGGTTCATTTTTCTCTTTTCTCATCACTATTAGCCGCAGTAAAAAAAGGGAATGATAGGGTAGCATGTAGGGTGGGCTGCAAAGAAGAATAGAGTGGATGAAATGAAAGAATGAAGGTTGCTAGTCAAATCAGTGCAAATAAATTATTTAAATATCCAAAATATCTAGCTATAAATTTTGGATCCTAATCGAGGCGTGTCGCTTGGCGTTCCTAATGTTATGCTCCTATTCCAAACATAATGGAACAAGTTTCAGGACCTAACTCGATCGTATGAAAAAGATAGCTTTACGAACCCAAATATAATATTAAATTTTCGATATTAATTTCAATGCGTTTCTATCCAGTATGACCAAACGGTGCATCTGATCGCTACGAAATTTAACGATGTATAATAATTCACTATTATGGACCCAATGACACTGGTTTCGTCAAAATCCAAGATTGTGCCCCGGAAGGCTATTTTCACTCGTTAATTTAAACAAGTTATTTTTAAAATCAAGTAAGTCACTTATAAATCCAAATTAAAAAATTTATCGTCTTCCTTCTTATTAATAGAAATTAAATAAGCCTTTAAATCACTTTTATCCAAATAAAATTCAAGATTTAAATTATTCAAACGATTTTCAATTATTAAATTCAACAATTAAATTATCCAATAAATCGTTATATTTGAAATTCAAGTTATTGTCTATAAAGTTAACTTTCAAATATTTAAAATCAATTAAATATTCAATTTAAATTAACAAAATTCTAGGTTGTTACATTCTTCCTCCTCTAAAAGAATTTCGTCCTCGAAATTGCCAAGATAGGAAAAATCCCTAAACCCATTTCTTTTCTAAAATAAATTAGTTGAAATAAATTCCTAAATACATTTAAGCATTTAACTTTCTAAAAATCAATTTATTGAAACCTTGTTATTACTTTTACAAAGTTCCCAAATTCATCTATATGCTCCAAAATATTACCCATTCAATCATTTCAAATTATAATTCAAAAATCAATTTTTGGTTATCAAAAATTTTCTTCAAAATTTCTAACTATTTAAATTTTTGAAAAATTCTGCCAGCGTCTCCTTTGAGCGGTTGGATCAGAACAACCACAAGTCGCCACTACAGACCCAAATCAGCAAAAGAAATGAAAAAGCCAAGTGGCTCAAGCATAAAACCATCAAATTCAAACAACAATTTAAACATGCACCTTTCTGTTAAGCAACCCATTTTTTAATTGTAAAATCAAGGGTATCAAATTAACTCTTGCTTTTATATATCTGCACCTTATTTCCTAATGATATCCAATCATATAATTCAAAATTATTTTATTTGTATCCTTCCAATTCTCAACATTTGTTTTACTTATGTGACGGTCTAGGCTTTTCAACCATCGACAACGGCCAATCTCGACTGGAAGGCTTTTCAACCATCCCAGCCCCGCCGTGGCACACATTGGTATCCCGAATTTGCTTTTACGGCCATCCTTTTGACTCTCAACCAACCTGGTTAGGCAACCCCTCCCCAGGGGCATGTAGGGGTAAGAGTCTCCTGCTTGCCACCAAACCCAAAGCGAGAACCCCTATCACGTTAAGTTAAACAAACTCGGTGCACGATCATGTTGAAGTGAAACAATGCGATCCCAAACCAAAGAATGAAGGCTATCGAATCTACATCTACTATCTGACTATCTGAAAACCTAACTCTAGGCTGCCCATGTGGAAAATTATGGGCATCAAGAGTTTAGAAAGGGAACGGTTAACTCCAAGTCAGTCATGGGACTGGTGTGAGCAAACAAAAACAGTTGTTTGAAAAAAACAAACAAAAAGAAGTAAAAAGAAATCTTCTATGCTTTTTAGAAAATGAAACTACCATAAGGCCTCCCACCACACACACAATGTAATCGCATAAGTGGAGGAGATTTCTCCTTATGATAGTCAAACATGCTTGATACGTGAAAAATCCTTTTTGATATTATTATTAGTGCATGGTGTAGAAAACATTTAGAAAGTATAATATTAATCTTAGCCAGCATAGGTACCATTATACTATGCCTACTATAGCTACCATTTAAGAATAGAAGGTTATATAACTGAAATCGTAAAGGCTCGTATTGGGTGATTGGATTTCCAACAAATGGACAAGGCTAAAGAACTTCCTTTCCGAATGGGTACGCCTTTGGAGGGACGCCTCGAGAACTTAACCAGCTCTCTGCCAGCACAAGATCGGGTAACCTCTGTAACTAGGTAACTAACTGTCACGAGTATGCAATCCCCCGGTTATCACCGACCTTTATCCTGGGATTCACCAACAAAATCCAACAACCACATAAGTTAAATATTTGGGCTCCATACCATGATACCACTTTTTATCTAGAAGGAAATGCACATACCCTAAGGGGAGCGACCTCCATAACCTTGCAGCATCCTTCCTGTTTCGACCATTTCCGGGGTGTGAAGTTTGATAAAGTCTCGTCCTACAAAGCTACGCTTTTCACAAAAGTCATGCTTCGATCAACCAATGATCAACACTTAGCATGCCATATTACCAAATTAGGAATATATCACTAGTAAATATCAACTACATAACCTCTGAGCTCATACTCTCAGAGAAGGGTGCTAAGCTAAGAGAATAGATTCTCCGCCACCAAACAGAAATGTATTTGATAGAAACCAGTTTTACATCTCAAAGTGTAGTGTCAAACATACGTCCATACAAGTCCATCCTGGGTCTGAAAGGAACCGAAGGCACTCTAAAAGAAGCCCTTGCAAATCCAGGTATTCACAATCCCGACCGAACTCCCCATCACATATGGAGGTCTCTATACCGGAGCAACTCAGTGTAGAGTCATTCGACAGGCAATCCTTTCATTCTTGAAAATACCCGGTCTTCAACCACCGTCTTCAAATGTTATCCATTTCGTCGTGTCATTTATTCAGAATGGATTTTATGACATAAAGTCCTCTCCCGGCTAATCTGAATAATGAGCACTTATTTTAAAAAGCATATGGATATATTGGGATCTTAGTTAAGTCACAACTTTTTAGCCCTGCCAAAACCATTCCTTTTGAATGGTTTTAAACAAATTTCCATTATAATCTTTTAAACAAAAGATTCACCCTTTTATGATCCTTTTCAATTTGAAACAAGGTACACCAATCTTTAACAAAGATTCATTCATAGCTTTCAAAACTATTTCCAATTTGATTCACCCATAACTTGAAATCCTTTCAACAAAAATTGGAAATTCTTTCTTTATATGAAAGCTGTTATCATTAGAGAACAAAGGTTTTTCATTTCTAGAAAATCCGATTAAATTTGCTCAAGTTATAACCTTTAAAAGTATAAATTGGAAAAATCAGCGAACTGCCGTACCCTCAGCAAGTACTATTTGGGTTAAATTTAAATTCCCAAAATAATTTTAGTTTCAAAACTCCCCTTTCAAAAGTTTCTCACATTTAACCCAATTACACTACCAAACCATTTTGGATTCAAAATTCAAATAATATTAAATTTAAAATACCTGTGACTTAACCAATTTCCCCTGAAATCCATATTTGTTTGTGTGTGGTGTAGTCTAGAGGTTTCACAGACAATAATAAAATATCACAACCACCATCAATTCAAGCACAACAATATTGATAAGCGATATATTCCTATAACGCTTATCTTCCATTCATAGATAAATATGTAAATTCATTGCAGATAAATAAATCACAGTTCACAACTTAATCCGCACAATTTATATCACAGAACATCACACATCAGAGACATTAAACAATTCAAAGCATTCAATAAAATCCAATCATGTATAAGTAAGGTCAATCAATCACTTGATTATAATTAATTTAATAATCTCAAAATAAATTAATCACCTAAACCTGATTAATTAACATTAATTAATTGCCAACCATTTGTTATTAATTTAATTAATTAATGCAATTAACTAATCATCCTTAATTATCCAACTTAATCAATTATCCTTAATTAATTATCCTTAATTAATCACATAAATTAATTAACCTTAAGTTAATTACATTAATTAATTAACCCTTAATTAATTACATTAATTAATCATCCTCTAATTAATTAGTTAACCTTTAATTATTAAGTAATTAATCCTTAATTATCCCTTAATTACTTAACCTTTAATTGCAAATTATCTTTTAATTACTTACGTTGAGTAATTAATCTTTAAGTAATTAATTATCCTTAATTAATTACATTAATTAATCAACCTTTAATTACATTAAAGTAATTAACCTTAAAGTAATCACATTAAGTAATTAACCTTTAATTCCTTACATTAATAAATTATACCATTATTAATTATGTTAATTAATGATCCTTAATTAATCACATCAATTAATTATCTGATAACCTATTAATTAATTACATTGAGTAGTTATCCTTTTAATTACTTTAAGATAAACCATTATCTTAATTAGTCACTTAATTAAATCATTTTATTTTGAAAACAATTAAAGATAAAGTTAATTTATTTACCTAATATAAGTTTTCAAATCAAAAACAAATTAAATTTCAAACCAAAAGACTTTATAATTTATTGAAAAACTTGATTTATATTTCTTTGAAAACTTATTGAAAATTTGTTAACAAATTTACTTTGCTTGAAAACTTTGGACTTATACATTTCTTTGCTTTTAAAACATGTTAACACTTTTTTTTACATTTTAAAACCTGTTAACTAACATACAAGCAACCCGAGCCAATCACCAAAATCTTCGAGCCAAACTCGAAACTTCCCGAGCTACTTACCTTTTTCGAAAAAGTCGAGCCAATTCACAAAATACTTCGAGTCCATCCCGAGTAAACACCTTCTTCTCCAATACAACAATATGCCCAGACATACAAACACACGCGTGTACGTGTATAAGCGACCAGACCACTTCCGACCTCTGCTCTGACCATCCACAAATCGACGACATCGTTGTCGACAACCCAGACCACCCAGCACCGTCGACCTTGCCGTAATTCGAAATCGAACACACGGGCTACCTACAAACCCAAAACCCGATAAAAAATTCTCCTCCACGCCATCGCCTCCGACCTCCTGAACACGAACCACCAAGTCCAAAGCTACGCCACGCCACGATGCATCGATCCAGCCCCTTACGATTGATTCTGATTCAGCCTCGACGACGAAAACACACCAAGAAACACTATGAACAAATGCAGACCTTAAACCCTAAATCATCGTCGGATAAACCACCTCGACCATCTATAAATGCTCCGAGCATTTTTCCTGAGCTCCCCCGACCTCCACCTTCCTTCGGCAATGATCCCGACGAACATCTATAACCCGATCGCTAGAAATCAATCGAAAACCAAAATCCATTCAACTTCAAATATTATTACTGTCCCAGACTTAAAAATCATAATTTTATCATCAAAAATCATTATTTTCTAGCACGAATCAGAACATATATATGAAATTTGGAATTATAATACTTGATTTTTCTGATTTAAAATGTTCATTACTGTAATTTACAATTATAAAATATTTATTCAATAAATATACTTGAAACCATTTTTAAAATTGGTATTACATAGTTATAATCACTTTTCATTTGGAGATCGAAACCTAAAATCATTTAGATGGGATGATTTGAATTTTTGAACAGGTTCTAAACCCTGTAATGTATGAACAAAAATATGCGGTTGTATGCACACAGTCATATGTATATGTATATAGACATATTTATACCCATACAATCATATTTCACAATATTATTTCAAATATTTATCACATGCAAACTAGGGTTTAACAGTCTTAAGCCTTGATAAAAGTAGTTTACTCACATGCTTTTGAAACAGAGAAAACTAGATGGTGATCTGAGCTAGAAAACTGAAACTTTGATGTTAAACTATACATGATTTTAATCTATGATTGGTTTGAATTGATCTTTGAATTTGCTTTTGATCAGGTTTAAGGTGCTCTGATCTTCTTTGCAACTTGAAATTGTTTTAATTGAAATTTACTTTTAATACTTTTCTGGTTTTTGTTGTTCCTAGGTTTTGGTTTTGTTTGAAGATGAAAGAAGATTTTGATAAAATATACACTAGCCTGATTTCTCTTTTTGATATTTATTTACATTATAATTTTAAAAGAGAATTGTTTGCCATTTGTAAATTCAAGTTATATTACGCTTACACTTGTTATTAGCATAAACACTTGTTAATGCATGTTTTATATATTTTACATTTGTCGAAACTAATTTATTTTTATGTTTAAACCCCTTTATTAAATTTTATTTTATTCCATATTTACATAGGTTTATGTTTTTATTAATTATGTTTATATGTAAATATTTTCATTCATACATTTTTTGTTATTTCTATTTATATAACTTTTAAAGACAAATGATTCAAAATCTAACAATACACTAATAAATAATCATATATACATATACATATTAGTTTCTTAAAATATAAAGTTTTAAATCCAATTTGTTTATAAGATATTTATTTTTGAATTCCAAATTCAAATTCCAAATTACAATTTATTTATATATATAAATAAACAAATACATATTTTATTTATTTTGGAAAATTTCAAATTAATTCACAATTTAGTCCAAAAATTTAAATTAATTACCAATTTAAATTTGCCTTAAAACCGGGATCGTTACAGATTCCCCCCTTTCAGAAAATTTCGTCACCAAAATTTGCTAGACAAGGAGATAATCAAGAAAAGATGAACACATAGAAAGATAAATAAATGGTTTTATTAGATTAAACTGAATATCTATTCTACATTTGGCTTACCAAATCAGAATATCGACAATAGATACGAGAAAAAATTTACTCAACATTTCACAAGATACTCGGGTCATCAGGTCTACGAAATATGTAGAGGCATTGGTTAGTCCGAAGGGATAACTAACCATTCGTAGAATGTATCTGGACCCGAAAAATAGACAAATGGAGTCCGAATTCAGGTTGGAATACCCCAAAGTATATACTAGCTTATCCCTCTTTGGACTTGGATCCTTACAAGAAATCACAACAAAATCTTAAATTTTGGTTTTAACCGAACTCGTTTTATTAATACAATCTAATTTAGCTTCATATTTTTTTTAACCAATTTATTCCAAATAAAATTTCAAATTCATTAAAGTTAAAAATGAAAAGCTGATAGAAAACTGATGAAGAGAATATGAATTAGGAACTTTTCTATAACGTAAACAAAGTTTCGCAAGGCCACCACCACACCAAAGCTTCTTCCTCGAGCTGCCATGAAACCATCAAAGAATTGGTATCAGATGATGATCAAAAGAGATTGATGGGAAAAGTTGTTTCCTTGTTGTTATAGGGTGTTGACCATTTATAGTGGTATTCCCCTGTCCCCTACCTCGACCTCTTCTTGCACTCATTCTCACTATTAGTGAATAGTAAGAGAATTTACTGAGGCATACGAATAAAATATCATAGGGATACTCATTCTAGGGTATTTCTACCTTATCTCTAATGAGTCACCTAATGTGTTACACTCCAAAGCTAAAGTTCTTACTCAACCTTTAGCTCTGATACCAAATTGTGACGGTCCAGGCTTTGAAACTATCGACAGCGGCCAATCTCGACTGGTGGGATTTTCGACCATCCCAGCCCCGCCGTGGCACACGTGTATATCCCGAATTTGCTTTTACGGCCAGCCTTTCGACTCTCAACCAACCTAGTTAGCCAACCCCTCCCCAGGGACATGTAGGGGCAAGAGTCTCCTGCTCGCCACCAAACTCGAAGCGAGAACCCTCTATCATGTTAAGTTAACCAAACTCGGTGCACGATCATGTTGAAGTGAAAAAATGTGATCCCAAGCCAAAGTCTGACGGCTATCGAATCTACATCTACTATCTGAAAACCTGACTCTAAGCTGCCAGTGTGGAAAATTATGGGCACCCAGAGTTTCGAAAGAGAACAATAAACTTCAGGTCAGTCATGGGACTGGTGTGAGGAAACAAAAACTGTTGTTTGAACAAAAACAAACAAAAAGAAGTAAAAAGAAATCTGCTATGCTTTTTCGAAAATGAAACTACCATAAGGCCTCCCGCCACACACACAATGCAATCGCATACTTGGAGGAGATTTCTCCTTATGATAGTCAAACATGCTTGATACGTGAAAATCCTTTTTGATATTATTATTAGCGCATAGTGCAGAAAACATTTCAAAAGTATAATATTAATCTTAGCCAGCAAAGGTACCATTATACTATGCCTACTATAACTACCATTTAAGAATGACAGGTAATACAACTGAAATCGTAAAGGCTCGTATTGGGTGATTGGATTTCCAACAAATGGGCAAGGCTAAGGAACTTCCTTACCGAATGGGTACGCCTCTAGAGGGACACCCCGAGAACTTAACCAGCTCTCTACAAACACATGTCCGGGTTACCTCTGTAACTAGGTAACTAACTGTCACGAGTATGCCATCCCCCGGTCGTCACCGACCTTTATCCTGGGATTCACCAACAAATTTCAACAACCGCATAAGTTAAATATCTAGGCTCCATACCATGATACCACTTTTTATACAGAAGGAAATGCACATACCCTAAGGGGCGCAACATCCGTAATCTTGCTGCATCCTTCCTGTTTTGACCATTTTCGGGGTGTGAGGTTCGACGAATTCTCATCCAAAAAAGCTATGTTTTTCACAAAAGCTATGCTTTTCACAAATGCTGAGCTTTTCACAAAATCTATGCTTCGGTCCACCAATGATCCAACACTTAGCATGCCATAATACCAAATTGGGAATATATCATTAGTAAATATCAACTACATAACCTCTGAGCTCGTACGTCTCAGAGAAGGATGTTAGGCTAAGAGAATAAATTCTCCGCCACCACACAGAAATGTATTTGATAGAAACCAGCTTTACATCTCAAAGTGTAACGTCAGACATACGTCCATACCATTCCATCCAGGGTCTGAATGAAACCGTAGGCACTTCAAAAGAAGCCCTTGCAAATCTGGGTATTCACAATCCCAACCGGACCCTCCATCACATATGGAGATCTCTATACTGGAGCAACTCAGTGCAGAGGCATTCGACAAGTAATCCGTTTGTTCTTGAAAATACCCGATCTTCAAATGCTATCCATTTCATCATATCATTTATTCGGAATGGGTTTTATGACATAAAGTCCTCTCCCGGTTAATCTGAATAATGAGCGCTTATTTTAAAAAGCATATGGATATATTGGGATCTTAGTTAAGTCACAACTTTTTAGCCCCCAAAAACCTTTCCTTTTGAATGGTTTTAAACAAATTTCCATTATAATCTTTTAAACAAAAGATTCACCCTTTTAAGATCCTTTTCAATTTAAAACAAGGTTCACTAATATTTAACAAAGATTCATTCATAGCTATCAACACTATTTCCAATTTGATTCACCCATAACTTGAAATCCTTTCAACAAAAATTGGAAATTCTTTCTTTATATGAAAGCTGTTAACATTTGAAAACAAAGGTTTTTCATTTTGAGAAAATCCTATTAAATTTGCTCAAGTTATAACCTTTAAAAGTATAAATAGGAAAAATGGACGAACTGCCGTACCCTCGGCAAGTACTATTTGGGTTATATTTAAATTCCCAAAATAATTTTAGTTTCAAAACTCCCTTTTCAAAAGTTTCTCACATTTAACCCAATTACACTACCAAACCATTTTGGATTCAAAATTCAAATAATATTAAATTTAAAATACCTGTGACTTAACCAATTTCTCGGTAAATCCATATTTGTATGTGTGTGGTGTAGTCCAGGGGTTTCATAGACAACAATAAAATATCACAATCATCATCAATTTAAGCACAACAATATTGATAAGCATTATAATCCTATAACGCTTATTTTCCATTCACAAATAAATATGTAAATTCATCACAGATAAATAAATCACAGTTCACAGCTTAATCCACACAATTTATATCACAGAACATCACGCATCAGAGATATCAATCAATCAAAGCATTCAATAGAATCCAATCATCCATAAGTAATGTCAATTAATCACCTGATTATAATTAATTTAATTATCTCAAAATAAATTAATCACCTAAACCTGATTAATTAGTATTACTTAATTACCAACCATTTGTTATTAATTTAATTATTTAATTCAATTAATTAATCATCCTTAATTATCCAACTTAATCAATTATCATTAATTAATTAATTATCCTTAATTAATCACATAGATTAATCAACCTTAAGTTAATTACATTAATTAATTAACCCTTAATTAATTACATTAATTAATTATCCTCTAATTAATTAGTTAACCTTTAATTATTAAGTAATTAATCCTTAATTATCCCTTAATTACTTAACCTTTAACTACAAATTATCTTTTAATTACTTACATTAAGTAATTTAATCTTTAAGTAATTAATTATCCTTAATTAATTACATTAATTAATCAACCTTTAATTACATTAAAGTAATTAACCTTTAAGTAATCATATTAAGTAATTAACCTTTAATTACTTACATTACTAAATTATACCATAATTAATTACGTTAATTAATGATCCTTAATTAATCACATCAATTAATTATCTTATAATCCTTTAATTAATTACATCGAATAATTATCCTTTTAATTACTTTAAGATAAACCATTATCTTAGTTAGTCGCTTAATTAAATCATTTTATTTTGAAAACAATTAGAGAAAAATTCAATTAATTTACCTAATATAAATTTTCAAATCAAAAACAAATTAAATTTCAAACCATATGACTTTATATTTTATTGAAAACTTGATTTATATTTATTTGAACACTTATTGAAAATTTGTTAACAAATTTACTTCGCTTGAAAACTTTGGACTTGTACATTTGTTCGCTTTTAAAACATGTTAACACTTTTTTTTTACATTTTAAAACCTGTTAACTAACATACAAACAACCCGAGCCAATCACCAAATCCCCGAGCCAAACTCGAAGCTTCCCGAGCTACTTACCTTTTTTGAAAAACTCGATCCAATTCACAAAATACTTCGAGTCAATCCCGAGTAAACACCTTCTTCTCCAATACAACAATATGCCCAGACATACAAACACATGCTTGCATGTGTACGAGTCACCGGACCACTTCCGACCTCTGCTCTGACCATCCATAATTCGGCGGCAACGACAACCCAGACCACCCAGCATCGTCGACCTTGCCGTAATTCGAAATCGAACACACGAGCTACCTACAAACCCAAAACTCGATCAAAAATTCTCCTCCGCGCCATCGCCTCCGACCACCTGGACACGAGCCAACAAGTCCAAAGCTACGCCATGCCACAATGCACCCCTTGCGATTGATTTCGATTCAGCCTCGACGACGAAAACACCCCGAGAAACACTACGACCAAACCAGACCTTAAACCCTAAATCATCGTCGATCAACCACCTCGACCATCTATAAATGCTCTGAGCATTTTTCCTGAGTTCCCCCGACCTCCACCTTCCTTCGGTGATGATCCCGATGAACATCTATAACCCGATCGTTAGAAATCGATCGAAAACCAAAATTTGTTCAACTCGAAATATCTTGACCGTCCCAGACTTAAAAATCATAATTTTATCATCAAAAATCTTTATTTTCTAGCATGAATTAGAACATATAAATGAAATTTGGAATTATAATACTTGATTTTTTTGATTTAAAATGTTCATTACTGTAATTTCCAATTATAAAATATTTATTCAATAAATATACTTGAAACCATTTTTAAAATTGGTATTACATCGTTATAATCACTTTTCATTTAGAGACCGAAACCTAAAATCATTTTTATGGGATGATTTGAAATTTTGAATAGGTTTTAAACCCTGTAATGTATGAACAGCGATATATGCCTGTATGCACACGGCCACATATATATGTATAGACATATTTATCCCATACAAACATATTTCATAATATTATTTCAAATATTTATCACATGCAAACTAGGATTTAACAGTCTTAATCCTTGATAAAAGTAGTTTACTCACATGCTTTTGAAACAGAGAAAACTGGAAGGTGATCTGAGCTTGAAAACTGAAACTTTGATGTTGATCTGTATATGATTTTAATCTATGCTTGGTTTGAATTGATCTTTGAATTTGCTTTTGATCAGGTTTGAGATGCTCTGATCTTCTTTGCAACTTGAACTTGATTTGAATTGAAATTTGCTTTTAATACTTTTCTGGTTTTTGTTGTTCCCAGGTTTTGGTTTTGTTTGAAGATGAAAGAAGATTTTGATAAAATATACACTAGCCTGATTTCTCTTTTTGATATTTATTTACATTATAATTTTAAAAGAGAATTGTTTGCCATTTGTAAATTCAAGTTATATTATGCTTACAATTATTATTAGCAGGAGCACTTGTTAATGCATGTTTTATATATTTTACATTTGTCAACACTAATTTATTTTTATGTTTAAACCCTTTATTAAATTTTATTTAATTTCATATTTACGTAGGTTTTTGTTTTTATTAATTATGTTTATATATATATATATATATATATATATATATATATATTCATTCATACACTTTCTATTATTTCTACTTATATAACTTTTAAAGAAAAATGATTCAAAATTTAACTATACACTGATAAATATTCATATACACACATACATATTAGTTTCTTAAAATATAAAGAATTTAATCCAATTTATTTATAAGATATTTATTTTTGAATTCCAAATTCAAATTCCCAATTACAGTCTATTTATAAATATATATAAAAAAACACATATCTTATTTGTTATGGAAATTTTCAAATTAATTCACAATTTAGTCCAAAAATTTATATTAATTACCAATTTAAATTTGGCTTAAAACCGTGATCGTTACAACTTAAGCCTGTATGATGTACATATATCATCCGTATGCACATCTCACTCTGATGCTCGCTCGATCACACAATTTCACTTTCGAACTAGTACCATTCACACAACCACTCTTGTGCGGAGTCAGATCCGGCTCCTTGATTAGAAACCGTCATTCTCCTTGCATAGCCATATACTATGATAGAGAATTCTAGAATCAATCAAAAATTCATATCCAGTATTCTCCTTCGAGAATCGAGTGACAAATCTTCACTCGGATCGATATAAATTATCTCGAAATTCTATGCTCGAATCTGTATCCAACCAATATGCGAATAAAATAATGTAACAACCCGTAAATTTAACCGGTTTTAATAACGTTATAAATTGAAATTTTATGGGAATTTAAACGGTAAAATTTCGAAATATAAATTTGTTATTTGGAATGCGTCTAGTTAAATATAGCAACTGGCAAATTTTCGTCCGAAAATATGAAAGTTTATTTCGTGCGTAAATTTACTTCAATTTAATTAGTTAAAAAGCAATGAAAATAAAACGTTTTCAAAACCTAAATATTTTTACATAGAAAAATTCTAAACCATCTTCTGAACCAGGCGTCATTTTTCATTTTTCCAAATTCGAACATCTTTAGCTTCGTCGATCTTATTTTTCTACGTTTTTCTTGCATTTTCCGCCAGTTGAAAATTTGAATTTTTATAATTCAACCGTGCCACTAATATCTATATACCGTTTTAATCGTCTTGTCATGCTGATCTCTACAGTATTTTCAGTTTTGTGTTTTGACGTCCGGTGCACAATCGGATATGTGAAACGGTTCACCATACTGGTATCGTTGTTTTGTTTTCCAACCCCTTTGAATTCTTTGTCCATTCATTTCCATCGTGATAATGAATAGCCACCAACAATTTATATTTCCAACAATTTAGCTTTGAACCTTTGCTATTCCCAATATTTCGATATATGGATTGGTTCATTTTCTTCGTTTACGTTCTCTGTTCGTTCTCTTTATTATTTTGAACCAGTTCATCCTCCTTTATTTACACAGTATTCTCCTTCATCCTACTGCTCAGGCATGTTGACCTATTTTCTTCGCCACCACCCTTCAAGTTTCACGTGGCCTGCATCATCTTCTACCACTGTTCCTTGCTTCTTATACTTATCTTTCCCCTTGCATCTTCCAACCGCCTTCTCCTCATTTTATAATAAATAAAAAATATTATTATACCGAGATATAATTCATTTGCATTTATTTGTATGAAAGAAGCCGGCTCCATTTTTTTCATCACCCAGTAACCCTCTTCTACCCTTCGCCATCATCCGCCTCCCATTGTCGCTGCCTATAGCCGAGCAGACCTCACTTGCGACACCACCCTTCCAAAAGCTCCACATCCAACCCCCTCAGCAGCCGCACGACCTGTCACCACCCTCTACTTGGTTGAACCCGAGCACCAACTACCAGCCTCACAATCCAGTAACCGCACTCAAGGCCGCCGTTACACCTCCTCTGACCGACCATGCTCGCCGCCTTTGCCCGTACTTCCTCCTTCACGTCGTCACGCAACCCCACGCCGAACTCGTCGGCAACTATCACGTCAGCCCCCTACTTCCTCCCATCGGCCACAACCATCACCTCAACCCACACCCAATCATTCACCTTCGCCCTCCACGCCGTTCACCTCTCGGACTCCCTGACTTAGCACCAAACCAAGCCTAGCCGAACACCTCCAACCAAGGCAGGCCGAACTCCCACCGCCGTGACCACCCCACCCATGCAACAACCGCCGACCGAGCATTTCCTGCCACATGCCGATCCCACGCAGCCACCGTCTTCTACACTCTTAGCCTCTGCCGTGTAGTTTTTCTTCTCAGGTGATGTATATAAGTATTGTTTTCGAAATATATAGATGTATGTACATATCAATTATATTATAATATAGTAATATATATGTAGGTTTGATTAAGAAAGTAGTGAATTTATTTTATTATGCTCTGGAAACAAAGTAATATATGAATTCATATTTTATATATATACTAAACTGTGTTAGAAATTCTCTGTTTAGCTTGATATATACTAAAGTGAATTTTTCATATGTGACGTGAACAATGAAATATACATATATTGTTGCTTTATCATATACAATGTTTATTTCATTCTTATTATATGTTATTGGTGGTTTTGTTTTAAGTTCTAATATAGGCCAGTAGGCGTATATGAGCTATAAAGGTTACAGGTTTATGAGTTTATTATAATATTGTTTTCTGTATGTGTATATATAAAAAGTTTTATTAAACCTTATTTGTATGAATAAGTTTATATTAATAATTTATGTATTATTTGTCGTGTAAAATTTTATAACAACATATATGTGTATAGTTCTATATAAAGATTTACAATGATCTATTTAGTCTATATTACAGTGAAGAGGTATATGTTATATATGGGATATATAATATATAGGTGTTATATTTAAATGAAGTTGAATATTTATGATAGTATATACATATTTCTATACATACATTTTGGGTTTTAAGAAAATGATTTTGTTTTGCTGAAGTAAAATGGTAGAATGTTGTTATATAGATACATATTATATACATATAGGTAAGAATATTTCACGTCGGTTGGTATATACGTCCATTCACATTAGTTATATATTAGTATATAATGTTGTGTATGTTAATCCTGACTTGTATTTTAGTTGTTATTTCACTTGAGTTGGATTTATTAATATAAGAATGTTGATCCTGACTCGAGTGTCTTGTGTTTTGCTTTACGCTCGGATCAGACTGAGTGGTTCATGTAACCACCCGTATTTTTACGGATCGAAGGATCGTAGAATTGTTGTTATTAGGTCGTTAGTGTTGTTAAGTCGTTCAGAATTTAAGTCGTTCGGAGCTTAAGTCGTCCAGAGATGAGTCGTCCAGGGTTAGGTCGTGTCGTAGCATAAGTCAGTGGAGCGACTTAGGAGTTGGAGCGACCTATAGGAGTGACCGACCTATAGGAGTGAGCGACTTAGGGGTTTGGCCGACCTAAGGAAACTAATGACTTAGGAGTTAACGGCTTAAGTTAGTAAACGACCTAAGGGATAGTAGTATAGGAGATAGGTCGGTGAAGCGACTTAAGGTAGTTAGCTGCTTAAGGAGGGTAGCGACCTAGTGGTTAGCGCTGTGTTGAAGATAGGTCGTAAGCGATCTATGATAAGTCGCTATGTTTAGTTAGGTCGCGAGGTGACTTAGTGTTAGGTCACGACCATAGTTAAGTCGCTAAAGGCGCATAGGTTAAGTCGCTGGGTTGCTTAGCCGCGTGTGTTGTTAAGTCGCTGGGTTGCTTAGCCGTGTGTGTTGTTAAGTCGTGAGTCGGTAGGTTGTTAAGTCTTCCAGACGACTTAGGAAGGAACGCGGCTTGCATGTTAGGTCGCGTGTGTGTTGAGCCGTGTTTGTGTTAGGCCACGTAAAGGCTTGAGTCGGTAGGCCATGGGGTTGATGAGTCGTAAGTCGTGGGGCCTTGTTAAGTCGTGACCGACTTAAGTGGGGGCGAACGACTTAAGGATTCGGCCTATAAATAGAAGTGCCTATCTTCATTTTTGGGATCCGAATTTTGAAGCGACGAAGTGCTGCTATTTTGAGGGCTCGACTACAACACTTCTTTACTTCTTTTCTCCACTTTAATCTTGTGCTTCCATCCATCTAAATCGAAGATCCAAGAGCCAAAGTTGAAGATCTACATCCATCGAAGAGAGATTTCATCGTTTGAAGGGAAATCTTGTCGGATCAAGCTAGATCCTTTGCTGTCCAGATCTGAAGTTAGTTGCTTTTGAAGCGTTTAGGTGATTCGGTGAGTGGTGGTTATCTCTCACACGGACCCAAAGGAGTATATTGGATCGGTGGCTTGTTTGTGTGTTAAAGATAGCGATTTCATGCATTTTCCTTAAGTTTGCATGTAGATCCATCGTTCATAAAGATTTGACATCCATTTTACTACAAGTTAACCTATGCTAGTTCATTCATCAAGATATTACTTAGAACTCATGCATGTTAGATTTGGACTCTTTATTTACGAAATTGCCATTATTGTTATAACTGTTTATTTAGATCTTGTTTGAATGATTGATTACTTGGATTAATGATTGATCTGATTGATTGTTATAAATTAGTTGATTGATGATTTGATTTGGACAAGTTGGTCGAAGATGATTCAAAAAGCTAAGTGGAAAGGCTCTTGAATAAGGAAAGCTGCTCGTGGCATATGAAGCGGATGATAAAGCTCATATGGATAGATTTGATGATGATGATGAGATGGGACTTTGCTATGATGCGATGAGGCAAAGCATGATGT
This sequence comes from Allium cepa, assembly GCA_030765085.1. Classification (NCBI taxonomy): domain Eukaryota; kingdom Viridiplantae; phylum Streptophyta; class Magnoliopsida; order Asparagales; family Amaryllidaceae; genus Allium; species Allium cepa. The sequence continues at coordinate 291,011,131 of CM060934.1, forward strand.
TGAGATGAGACTTTGCTATGATGCGATGAAGTAAAGCATGATGTGAGATAGCCTTGGTTTAATCCAGACGGGATCATACCAAGCATGTTGATAACTCAGTGATATGGTTTGAGTTCATTGATAATGGTTGGCTCAAGAGGCGCTTGAGCTAGTATGAGAATAGTCGTCAAGGAGGATGACTAGGAGGCTGAGATTTCATCGTTGTTGAAGGTTCTAGCAGGCTCAAAGCAAGAGTACGCTGGGCAGATTCGATAGTCCCAATCGACTAATAGTTGATGGTCGAGTACTCTGGGCAGATTCGATAGTCCTAGGCACGGGTCACGATGACGTGCAGAGTTATGTCTAGAACCGGGGTTACCATTAGCCCTTGACGAATGGATGAAAGAATGAGCCGGTCATTCAATTAACGATGATATCGAGGCAATGATAGTAGTGATAGCCAGAGTCATGGATGTTTGGATGCTTTGGTTGTATCTTCACTCGGTCTCAAGAGCGATGTTTTGTGGGTGCTTATTTGATCTTGGTTTAGGCCTTGGGGGTTTGTGCTTGGAAAACATCGACCTTGACTCGAGTGATTATTGTTTTACTTTAAATATCTGCTTTGCTATGTTTGTTACTGCTTAGGGTGTCTGGGGGCTATCACTGTAGAAAGAGGTGGAGTGGGATGGTTGGGTTCCTATTCCTTTTTACCCTTTATTCTCTTTTGGTATGTTTGATAGTTGATTTACCGCTCACTAGGACTTTTGTCTGACTCAAGGTTTTATGTTCAACTCTTATTACCTTGGGCTGTTCATCCATTTTGGGATGGGCAGACTAGGTAGCAGGTGACAGGTGCTGTTCTTAGTAACCAACGCTGTTGATGACAAAGACGAGCTGGAGGCTTTTGCATATTGTTTTTCTTACTATATGTACTGGATGTTCCGCTGCTTGTATGATTCTCTAAGTGTTATGTAGTGAGGCTTGATGTATTGACTATTCAGATGTTTGTATCAAATTGTTTTGTAGTGTATTGATGAGATTCTATTTAGTGAAGCTTCACTATATATATTTTTCTATTGTATTTTATCCCTGCGCTGTGAGTAATACGATAGACTATTCTGTGTTTACTTTAACGCTGATGATCGTCCATGGCGGCCTGGCACACTTTACAGCGCACTATTTCCTTGTTTAGTGCAGGAGTCATGGGCGGTCGTCACAGTTCAGCTTTTGAGATTCACCTTTGGAGTTGGTGCTTCGCTTGGAGATCCAGCTATCTGTCCAGCTTTCAGATATTCAGTTGATTCCAGTGATGTATTCTGATTCTTGTATTTGACTATTGTATTCGAGACGTCTGTTGTAACTTATTTAACTCTGTTATTTATATTTAGTAGCTTCATGAACTACTATCTTTTGCTTATGCTGCATATTATTACTCTGTGTCTGTGATGCTATGATTATTTATTTACTGTATATGGTCAGTTTTGCCAAATTTAAATTAACAATTCGGTATTTTGAGTTTTTCAAGTCCGACGTGTGTGGATGCGAATAGTCCGAAATAGCGGGTCGTTACAGCTGGTATCAGAGTTTTGGGTAGCTCTAGGCAAAACTTAGCATATATGGTAAATGTATTTACAAATCACTCTCATTCGAGTTTCAATCTCATCCTTTTGACTCGATCCCTTTGAATTTTGGAACATTCACTACGGTTCCAAAATTCATTTGTGTCCCTCACTATTCGTCTTCTTTTAATTCTAGAGTATTCCGTAATTTCACTTCGAATGATCTTTATAATGAATCGGCAGTCTCGCCAATCTCGAATTGATTTATAAAAGGGGTGAAACTCCTTCATAATAGACATCGATTTACCAGAGATTTCTGTATCCTCGATTTACGATGCTATCTATCTCCTGCTATACCTGAATTCTATCTTTTAAGATCGGATTTGGATTTGCCTCAGAATTCCACATCGATCTAATTCTTGAAGACACGGTTGACCCGGAGGTTACCCGTGAATTAAATAAGCTTATCCGTCTCCTGATTTTGTTATTGAATCATCTTATCTGTTCTTTCGAACTTGTCTCCGAATCAGAATTATTTTTGAGTTCATCAAATTTGAATCTCTGTCCTTGCTTTGAAAATCCATCCTTGTATCGTTGAGCGAGGAAGTGTATTTGTAAATTAATATTAATGTTTTATATATTGTGTTGTTTGAGTTGTTGATGTTGATTTGGATTTTCGATCGATTCGTTTGATCAACGCTATCGATAGAATTTATAAAACACTTGAGCAGAGCAAACTGACACAATATTGTTTTCAAATTTGTTAAATAAAATAAATTTTATGTGATTGTATATATATAAGTAAATTTTCTAAATTGTTGAATGAACAAGTTAAAAAAATGGTAATATTTGATTTTATTCATTGTTTTGTAAATCTTTGACTAGTTTGATATGATAAATAATTGAAATTATAGAATATGGTTTAAAATTCTAATTAGGAATAGAAAAAAAATGGATTTAAATTAGAATTGGAGAATTTAATTTCCGGTGATTTCAAACTTTGATTTGAAAATTTGAAAATATATAGTATGTAAAGTATTTTCGAATAGAATTCATTTCAAAGGATTTTAAAATGTTTAAAATCAGTGCTCTTCTCTTTGTCGTTGGAAATAATTTCGGTGATGACGGCCGCATCATCGACATTCATTTTCGAGTTTCGAAGTGGAGAGACCAATTCGTAGCTTTGCTAAAGTTTTGTTTTGGAAATTAAATCGATTTAAATTTCTTAAGTATGATTTGATTTATATATATGCAGGTATATTATTTTAAATTTAACTTGATTTGATATATATAGTATATATATATTTATTTCATCTCTAAAATGGTTTGAAATTAATCGAAAATTAATTCTTAAAATTTGTTAAAGGATGATTTTCAATTATAAATGAAGCCAAATTCTTTTTATATAAATACTTAACTTGAAATAAGCAAATTGTAAAATTTTATTTGTATAATACTCAATTGCATTATATATAACTTACCTAAACTTTCAAAATAAATATGTAATTGAATATTATACAATATAAATGATATCAAAAGAAATTTTAAATAAATTTGGGTAGTTATATTAAATGTAAATATACTTAATATAAATGTGATAAGATATATTAAGCAGAATAAATTTAATAATAATCTGAAATAAAAAGAATTAAATTTGTCGAATAAAGTATGATTATAATAAATGACTATTCAAATTTATGATCTTTGAAATTGTTAATTTAAGAAAATTGGATAATATACAATCTAAATTGTCTTATAAATAAAATTTGAATGCATATAAAAAGGTTATACACTTAAAGTTTAATAATAGATAGGTTAATAGAGATAAATAGAATACTAGGTTAGTCGAATAACAAATGGATTAATAAAATAATTGTTGTTTGAAATAAATTCTGCAAAAAACAACAACAAACTAAAAATAAATCAACTTAATTAAATTCCTTGAGTTTAAAATCAATTACTGAATATTAATTAATTAAAATTAAAAGTTATATGGTTTAAACTAATTATTTTATTTTATTTTCAATCAATTTTCTTTCTGGTTGTTTCTATTCTCCTACCTCCTTTCTTTTCGGGGACGAAAAGTTTTGAGTGGGGGAGAGTGTAACAACCCGTAAATTTAACCGGTTTTAATAATGTTAGAAATTGAAATTTTGCGGGAATTTAAACGATAAAATTTCGAAATATAAATTTGTTATTTGGAATGCGTCTAGCTAAATATAGCAACTGGTAAATTTTCGTCCGAAAATATGAAAGTTTATTTCGTGCGTAAATTTACTTCAATTTAATCAATTAAAAAGCGATGAAAATAAAACGTTTTCGAAACCTAAATATTTTTACATAGAAAAATTCTAAACCATCTTCTGAACAAGACGTCATTTTTCGTTTTTCCAAATTCGGACATTTTTAGCTCCGTCGATCTTATTTTTCTATGTTTTTCTTGCATTTTTCGCCAGTTGAAAATTTGAATTTTTATAATTCAATTGTGCCACTAATATCTATATACCGTTTTAATCGCCTTATCATGCTGATCTCTACGGTATTTTCAGTTCTGTGTTTTGACGTCCGGTACACAATCGGATATGATAAACAGTTCACCATACCGGTATCGTAGTTTTGTTTTCCAACCCCTTTGAATTCTTTGTCCATTCATTTCCACCATGATAATGAATAGCCACCAACAATTTATATTTCCAACAATTCAGCTTTGAACCATTGCTATTCCCAATATTTCGATATACGGATTGGTTCATTTTCTTCCTTTACGTTCTCTGTTCGTTCTCTTTATTATTTTGAACCAGTTCATCCTCCTTTATTTACACAGTATTCTCCTTCATCCCACTGCTCAGGCATGCTGCCCTATTTTCTTCTCCACCACCCTTCAAGTTTCACGTGGCCTGCATCATCTTCTACCACCGTTCCTTGCTTCTTATACTTATCTTTCCCCTTGCATCTTTCCACCGTCTTCTCCTCATTTTATAATAAATAAAAAATATTATTATACCGAGATATAATTCGTTTGCATTTATTTGTATGAAAGAAGCCGGCTCCATTTTTTTCATCACCCAGTAACCCTCTTCTACCCTTCGCCATCATCCGCCTCCCATTGTCGCTGCCTATAGCCGAGCAGACCTCACTTGCAACACCATCCTTCCAAAAGCTCCACATCCAACCCCCTCAGCAGCCGCACGGCCTGTCACCGCCCTCCGCTTGGTAGAACCCGAGCACCAACTGCCGGCCTCACCATCCAGTAACCGCACTCAAGGCCGCCGTTACACCTCCTCTGACCGACCATGCTCGCCACCTTTGCCCTTACTTCCTCCTTCACGTTGTCACGAAACCCCACGCCGAACTCGTCAGCAACTATCACGTCAGCCCCTCCTTCCTCCCATCGGCCATAAGCCATCACCTCAACCCACACCCAATCATTCACCTTCGCCCTCCACGTCGTTCACCTCTCGGACTCCTTGACTTAGCACCAAACCAAGCCTAGCCGAGCACCTCCAACCAAGGCAGGCCGAACTCCAACCGTCGTGACCACCCCGCCCATGCAACAACCGTCGACCGAGCATTTCCTGCCACATGGCGATCCCACGCAGCCACCGTCTTCTACACTCTTAGCCTCTGTCGTGTAGTTTTTCTTCTCAGGTGATGTATATAAGTATTGTTTTTGAAATATATAGATGTATGTACATATCAGTTATATTATAATATAGTAATATATATGTAGGCTTGATTAAGCAAGTTGTGAATTTATTTTATTATGATCTGGAAACAAAGTAATTTATGAATTCATATTTTATATATATACTAAACTGTGTTAGAAATTCTCTGTTTAGCTTGATATATACTAAAGTGAATTTTTCATATGTGACGTGAACAATGAAATATACATATATTGTTGCTTTATCATATACAATGTTTATCTCATTCTTATTATATGTTATTGGTGGTTTTGTTTTAAGTTCTAATATAGGCCAGTAGGCGTATATGAGCTATAAAGGTTACAGGTTTATGAGTTTATTATAATATTGTTTTCTATATGTGCATATATAAAAAGTTTTATTAAACCTTATTTGTATGAAGAAGTTTATATTAATAATTTATGTATTATTTGTCGTGTAAAATTTTATAACAGCATATATGTGTATAGTTCTATATAAAGATTTACAATGATCTATTTAGTCTATATTACAGTGAAGAGGTATATGTTATATATGGGATATATAATATATAGGTGTTATATTTAAATGAAGTTGAATATTTATGACAGTATATACATATTTCTATACATACATTTTGGGGTTTAAGAAAATGATTTTGTTTTGCTGAAGTAAAATGGTAGAATGTTGTTATATAGATATATATTTATATACATATAGGTAAGAATATTTCATAGGTAAGAATATTTCACGTCAGTTGGTATATACGTCCATTCACATTAGTTATATATTAGTATATAATGTTGTGTATGTATTAGTATGTATATAAGGTGGGTTTTAAAATATATATTTATACCATTTGGTTTAAACCCATTTAATACATATGTTTATATTTTAGTGTGTGTGTATATATATATATATATTTGTTTATATATAATGTTTTAATATATTTTACGTATGTATGTCGAGATTAATATGTGTTTTTTTTAAAAACAAGAAAGAAATGATTTTAGAAACATATATATTTAATTTAATATATGCTTAAATTTTTAATATGGCTTTAGAGATATATAGTTATATGTATGTTCACTAATACCATTTACCTCCATCGATCTAGTTCTGATTTGATTTCGTCAATTCTTTATTATCAGCTTTGTTTGTCGATTTGAGTTCAATCTTGCCTTGTTTTGAGATTCGTGCTTGGATTTCGTAACTCGTTTCATCGTCAAATATTTCTAGCCTCGAAAGGTGAGCAATCACTCACAATTAATGTTCTTTTATTTATTAAATTTGATTTCAATTGAAACGATAATTGAAATATGTGACTGTTAGTTATTTACACTGTTATATATATGTGATTACAGTATCAGTTCACCTGTGACATCTGACACCATTATCTATTAATCATGCGATAATAATCCAGTTTGATTGATAATTGATTGATTGTTTGTTGTTTATATTGAATGTTAAATTGTAATGTGTAAAGTGATAAATATTATGAAATTGAATTTGATGTAGGATAGTTAAAATTTGAATCGACAAATGTGTTGAATTTGATTAGTTAAATTTGTGTAATATGACCTCTTAAATGTTTAATTATTTCACACGTAGAAAATGGTTAACTACCCTTGAACCGTTTGAATTTATGTTGTATTAATTGTTGAAGTATGAAATCGAATAATTGATGACAAGTGAAGAACCGTATAGATAATTAGTGTAATAATCTTTAATCTACATGAAATGATAGTGTAGGTTCTAGAAATAATTATATTGATTTGCACTAACAACAATGTAAATTAATACGATTATTTCGGGATTATTTGAATTAATTGCTGGATTATTATTGATTGTGTTATTGCTTGTTTATTTACTTTGACACCATCCCAGTTATCACACTGCAAGTTCCCTTTGCTATGCTTTGATTTTGAATTGAAATGGAATCGGGTTGAAATGATAAATACCTAAATAACTTGACTTAGGATAGATAATTAAATTAACCCGATTGGTCAATAAATTAATTTAAATAAAATAAAGATTTTATTTGTATAATAATAAGGTTTTGAAATAAGATTGGAATTTACATTTAAATGAAAGGAAAATGTGAATATTTGCAATTTGAAACAAATATTAACGTAGTAATGGACGAAAGAACATTGTTTAAAATTTAAATCGGTTAATAATAAAGTTGAAATTATTAATAATTAAGTTTTGAAATGATTAATAATTAAGTTTTGAATTTAGCAATAATTAAGAAATTGAAATTATTGATAATTTAATGAGATTGAATTGTTAAATAATTTAATTTGAATCGAATTCATTAAATGAAATTTAATGTCTTGAATAAGTGAAATTTAGTTTCTTTAATAATTGAGTTTAGAAATTTGTAACTAAGTTAATAAATGAAATTGAATTTCTTCAATGAGAAATAAATACATTTTTTGAAACAAATGTAATGCTTGTAATTTAAAGAATTTGATTTAACGAATTTAACTTAATTAAATTTGTAAGCTTTGATATAATGAAGTTAAACGGAAGTAATTGATTTAATGAATTGGAAATTAAATGGAAATTGTTTTAAATAATAAATTAGCTTAACGAATATTGAATGAAATCGATAAATGAATTTTAAATTGATTGGAATCTTAAATTAAATAAATTTAAAAAAATTCGGAATGAAACTTATATACGAACTTGAATTAATATTTGAATCGTTTAAATAAAGGTGAAATTGAATTATAAGATTTGAAATGGTGTTTTGGAAGTTTTGAAACGTAAATATGGAAATTGATTTACAAAGACAAATGCAATGTTGTCTTACAAATTCTAATTGAAATTGAATTTGATTTTGTTTGAAATTTATAAAATGACCAATCGGTGTAAAAATTACGAAAGTTATTAAAGAAACCGAAATCGGTTATGGACATACTCTCTGTCTAAACCGAAAACCACTTTAATAACTTTACGCGGTGTGATGATCAAGAATGAAGTGGTTGGAATGATGTACGTGATGACTGAAGAAACAGAACGATAATGGATAGCCTTGACACTTGTGTCAAATTGGAAATGACTAAAACAGGAGCCGTGCCGGGCCAAATGGGGTTAGCCACCTCGAGCGAACACACTTCTTCGAATGCTACTCATTACTTGTTATTGATTGGTGCACCCTCGTACTTTTGGGAGTGTTATTTCACGGTGTTGCGATCGTTGCGGCGATGCATACTCACCAGTCCGGATTAGGCAAACGGTAGTTTCGCTACCTTGGGTATTGCCTCATGTGCCTTGTCATACTTGTATCCCTATATACACGACCACTACGAATTTGTTTTGTGTTATACCTATGGAGTACTCCTTGATATCCCACTAGTTTACGGTAGAGTTTACAGTGTTGTATAGACTATAACGCTTATATAAAATGTGTTAAGGGGGATAATGGTAACGCCTTAACACTATTTTGATATTTATATTACTGTTAGACATTATCTATTTAGGGTATATTACTATGTAGTAGATAGTTTAACGGATCCTTAAAGGATGGTTATTCCAACGTCCTTTGAGTTACTTGTATTTCAGTTGTTATTTCACTTGATTTGGATTTATTAATATAAGAATGTTAATCTTGACTCGAGTGTCTTGTGTTTCGCTTTACGCTCGGGTCAGACTAAGTGGTTCAGCTTTTGAGATTCACCTTTGGAGTTGGAGCTTCGCCTGGAGATCCAGCTATTTGTCCAGCTTTCAGATATTCAGTTGATTCCAGTGATGTATTCCGATTCTTGTATTTGACTATTGTATTCGAGACTTCTATTGTAACTAATTTAACTCTGTTATTTATATTTAGTAGCTTCATGAACTACTATCTTTTGCTTCCGCTGCATATTATTACTCCGTGTCTGTGATGATGTGATTATTTATTTACTGTATATGGTCAGTTTTGCCAAATTTAAATTAACAATTCGGTATTTTGAATTATTCAAGTCCGACGTGTGCGGATGCGAATAGTCTGAAATAGCGGGTCGTTACAGATAATATATGTACAACTTACATGTTTATTTCGTAGCTGCATCAGATTCCTTTATTTACCTAGTATATTCCTTCCAAAACTGATTCTCTCTTAAGAATTATTCCATCAAATTTTCTTAAGTCTATTATAAACATTTTATACAAAAATTCCTACGTTTATTACCACTACATAACTTAAGTCTATATCCATTTTAAATCAAATCAAATTTCAATTCTATTTGACTCAATCCATTTGATCAATCCCAATATTTCAACCATATCCAAACATCTAATTTATTTCATATCTCAATCAATTCCATTTCCTAAAAGTTATTTTATTTAGCCTAACTTAGGATAAATTTTCAAAATACACTTTATTAACTTAATTTAAGTTAAATTTCATTCCATAATTCAATTTCAAATTTTTACTTTTCTTATATTCTTATTCAATAATTTAAAATATTGCCATAACTTGCCAATCTTAAAATTTTATCAGTTATCAAACTGATTTTCTCACATTCTCATTAAAACATTTAAATGAAAAATCCCATAGTTTACACACTGTGTTCTTAAATATCTAAATTATTTTTGAAATCGCATATACACAATATCCCTTGATATATCGAATCATGCTTTAGGATTTCAAAATCAAACCAGTTTTGCCAAACAAATTCCAATGTTAGCAATTCCTCTCTTGGAAACTCGAAAATGAACGTCGACGATGCTGTAGTCATCACCGAAATTATTTTCTAATGAACGAAGTGAGTTTAGTGCTTTCATCTCCTTTAAAATCCTTCTAAAAATATTTCCATTATTTCCATTTAAAAACATTTTCTAAATAATGCTATTATGGTTTTCCAAAGCTTTGAATAACATTTTCGAAACCAACGTGATTTTAATTCCCAAATTTCCAGCTTTTAAATCCTTTACAAATCGTTTATAAACCATATTTATATAATATACTTTAGGAATTTCGTTTCATTTTCAATTATAAATCACATTTACAAATCATGTTTTCATAATTCCATTTTGTTATACGAAATTATTTCTTAACTTTTAATCTTGCTTACATTATAATATCAACCTCTATTCGATCACCAACAACAACCAACAAATGATAATAGCATAACATTATCATTTGCTAATAACCAAGCACACCATATATCCACTAATAACCATTTATATAAAATAATCAAGGTAAAATTATTCCATTTACCCAATTTCAAAACAACACCATGTCGAGTTGCTATGTTCAAGAGTTTAGAGATCGCTATCAATAACGTTAATTACTTGTATTGACTAGAATTCATAAGCCACTTGATAGACTAATCAACACAATATAAAACAATTTTTATATCACTTACAAATACGCGCTCATATATATATACACTCAAACTCATTCTAGGGTGCTACTGACCCTATCGCTAATGAGTTACCACATCAAAACCAAGGTTCTTGCTTAACCTTCAGCTCTGATACCAAGTGTAACGACCGGGATTTTCGACCCTCGAAAATCGACATTAATATGTCTATTGTGTTACATGCTGAGATCGAACGCTAAAAAAACCTGATTATTAGGGAAAAGGAAGAGGAAAGAAGATAAGAAGAAAAAAACAGTACAGAATCTCACAACAGGACAAACAATCTATAATATACCATAAATATTTACACAAAAACAAAACTATAATATATGTATGTACAAACATCAATCAGAGTATACCATCCTATCTCAGTGTGGACAGTTATAACAGTCTGTCCTCACAATTTGCTGATAAACACAATAATGAATACAGAGTAAAATAACCGTCTACGTGAATACGTCTCTGGGCCTCCAATTCATCTCCTGAAGCTCCAAGCATCCAAACCAATCTACGATATACTCGGTCTGACCCAAGCATTATAATAAAATAACACCCTAGTCAGTCTGAAAAACCAATGTGAGAAAAATATGCCCTACTGGATTTAAAGGTATAAGAAAATCTTTGAAAATCTAAAGTATCTCGTAAGATCATGCCACAATAAATATGACGGGTTTTTACCTTACGATAACCAAAACCTTTTATATCAAAGTCATCTGATATTATAATAGTGTCTATGGAAAATAAACTATAAAATAGCTGAAATGCTTGCATCTCACGTTTCAACATAGTTGGGGACAATCAACCGTATGGCGCTTATTGGAGAATAGATTCCATACAATGAATAGGCACTGGGGTACCACATATCACGGTACACGTCTAGAAAATGTACCGGGATGGAACCTATCGACCCTGCCAACACACGATCGGCCTACTCCTTACTGGATAGTACCAAATATGCCAACATCTTGGTTGCTTTGCGACCCTATTGAGATCTCATGCGCAACAAATCCATAAGTATAAAGATGTAAGGTATCTAGAATGGTGACAACATACCCTAATGGATGCGACCCACTTAGCCTTGCTCCATCTCCCCTAATTTTTAGTCATTCACGATTGATGAGGCTTAAGGCTACGTCTTGCCTTAAGAATATCATTCATACTTGGAATGCTAACACTGCCTTCCATGCAAGTAATGCAATGATAGCATTCATCCATACAAGTTGTTCAGGGACTGAAAATATCGAATCTCTAAGAACTTCATCTTTACTATCTTTACGATATCACAATCGTAATGCTCAAATTGGATCGAAGTGATTTTCGAATAATTAAATCTAATCCCGGTCCCTTCGAAACTATGAGAAAAGAGGATTAAGGATCTTAAGGCTAAGGATAAACACTAGAGGGGGTGAATAGTGTTTTAGAGAATTGTTAAATCTTTTTGAGTTTTTGTTAATTTAAACACAAATGTATGCAATATTCAGACACAGATATGATCACAGAATCAAACACAAATGCAAATATAAAGTAAAAGCAGTAAAGGAAAGAACACACCAGATTTTATACTGGTTCGGAGTTACCCTACATCCAGTCCCGCACACAAGTACGGATTTCCTTTCAAAAACAATCTTTACAATTACACCCTCGATTTCACGGCTACGAGGTACACCCTCTAGAATCACAATCCTCTGGGTAGAGATACTTGATTTCCCGGGCAACAAGTTCACCCAATTGATTCCATGGCTACAATCACACCTTTTACACATGATTGATTTCCAAGGCTACAATCACACCTTTTTTCGCTAAGTTGATTACAAAAAGCCTATAACTCTGAATAGCACTGAGGATGCTGTTGAGATAATGATAGAGAATCAGACCAGAGATAATCTAGTTAGATTCAATGTTGATTTCGGCAGAGTAATGATAAGAATTTGTATATAGAAATGTGGAAGAAGAAGAAGAGGTGCGAAAAACCCGAAAAACTGTCTTAAAATTCGTTGAAACTAACCCCTATTTATAAAGAAACAACAGTCATGTCCATTCGTGAAGAGTTATAACGAATAGACACTTCTTCTGAAATTCAAATTTTGAACTCAACTGACACCATGTCGACATGGGGTACTTGAGTATGTCGACATCCCAAAGGGATTTTTGGTATTTTGATTTTCTTTGAAAATAACCTTTATTTTATATTAAAACTATTTTAAACTTTATAAACATACTTGACTATATTTAAAATACATAAGTCAGTAAAAGAATAATTGAAATAACCCTCCAATTTTACCTACATTTTTCTAGGATTTTTTTTTTACATTTGCTCAATTAAACTTAGTTTAATTTCTCAGGGTCATTTTCTTTCCAACAATTAGTCCGGGATTTAAATTCCTACTAATATAAATATATTAGTATATCAGTTTAATCATAGAAATATATGCACATACATATGATGATGTATGTGTTCCTCTTGTTTAAATCAGAGTATATATATTTTTCAAATTTGTAAACAAGAGCCAGTTCTGTTTGATTTGAATTTAAAATTAATCTACTCATAATTTAAATTCCTATATTCTTTGATATTTGCGTCATATAAGTAGATCCTGTTCATATTTGTTTGCACTGGATTTGATCATACAAACCATGATTTTTTATTTTGATTCAACTCAGATAATACTTCAATTCTTTAAACCTTAATGCATAGCAAAATTCAACAGAAAAATATCCAGTTTAATCTAACTTAGCCAAAACATTACGTAACATCGAATTCAAACACAACTTTCTCATGAATACATGCGAATAAAATCATTTTAAGCTCTTATTAAAAACTAGCAAGCATGCTCATCCATTTCTTTTCCTCACTAGCCATTAACCTTTTCTTCCTATTTAAGCTTTGCATTTCCTGAAAGAGCATTAATGGCTGCCCCATTTTAAAATGAGACACCCCCATATGCCATGAGCAAACAAGGGTCAGATCTGAGATCTGGTATGAGCAACATTAGAATATTCAAAGCATTAAGCAAACTGGGTGATGAGCATAAGCACTGATTTTGTATATATGTAATTTCTTTATTCAACTTCTTACTATGTTTCACAGACTTTAGTTCAAGAATGATATCTTCATTTATCATCAATCTACACATATTTAATTATGTAATCATGAATATCAATCTACAGCATACATATATTCATTGGAACTACCATAGTTCCATTCCAACCAACCTAAGAAATACTCATATTCCTATTTCTTCATTTATAGGTGGTATGCATTAATTTAAATTCCTAGCCTCATCTGCTATTAAGGAATCACACGGACACATTGCAATGAACTAATTCACATCATTGCACAAAGATCTCAGGGCTTAAACAAACCATGTGTGTAACGACGCGGATTTTGCCCGCTCGAAAATCGACATCCATACTTCAAATCGTATTCGAATGCCATAGATCCGATCGTTCAAATCCGATTCGCCGGAGCTTATAACAACATTAAGTAAACAACACAGCGGAATAAAAGAATAATACATTGATATACAGCTTTGATACAATATCTGATACAACAGATGATCCAATAGATATCAATATACATCAGAGATATGATACAATTAATAGCAGCAGAAAAGAAAACGATAGATAACATCTAGCAGCAAAACAATATAACTCTAAGATAGTCTTCAAAAGAGAACTCCAAGAACTGCAACTCTATCTCCAAAAAATCAATCCAGCAATAGCTCGAACCCCCAATAACGATGCACCAAGCTCAGCAAGACTGGTGCGATCCAAAGACTGAACCAACTCCAGATAATCTACTAATCTGACTATCTGAAAAACCCAACTCTAGACTGCTCGTGTAGAAAAAAATGAGCATCCAGAGTTTAGGAAAGAAACAATAAACTCCGGATCAGTCGTGGGACTGGTGTGAGCAACAAAAACAATTTATCTTTTAAAACATTCAAAGAAAGAATTTTAAAGTCAATTCGCAATGCTTTTGAAAAATGAGACTACCATAAGGCCTCCCGCACACACACACAATGCAAACGCAGAATCGGAGGAGATTTCTCCTTATGATAGTCAAAGATGCTTGATACGCATTAAAAACATTTGATATTATTACTAGTGCATAGTGTAGAAGAATCATTTCAAAAGTAAAGATATAAATCTTAGCCAGCATAGGCATTTCGCATTCATGCCTACTATAGCTACCATCCAAACAGTGGGGCGCCACCATAAGTGAATGATAGGTTCTACAACTAAAACCGTGCAAGATCGTATTGTTTCTTTGGATTTCCAACAAATGGTCAGGCCAAGGAACTTCCCATTGCCACATGAGAATGCCTCTGGAAGGACATTTCCGAGAACCAAACCGGATCTCTGCCAACACAAGGCCGGGTTACCCCTAACTGGGTAACTACTGACACGAGCATGCCATCCCCCGATCGTAAACGACCTTTCTCACGGGATCCCGATAACCAACAACCACAAAGTAATAAATTCGCAGTAACCACATAGGTTAAATATCTGGGCTCCATACCATGATACCACCTCTATCCAGAAGGAAATGCACATACCCTAAAGGGAGCTACCCCTCATAACCTTGCCACATCTTTCCTGTTTTGACCATTTCCGGGATGTGAGGCTCGACGAAGTCTCGTCCACAAAAACACGCTTTATACAAAAGTTGTGCTTTGGGTCTACAAATGATCATAGAAATGATCACAAAGATAGACGATCAAACAAATGATCCTATCATAAATAATCAACACAATGATCATTTCACAGCAACACTCAGCATGTCACATTACCAAATTGGGAATATATCGCTGATAACATTCAACTACATAACCTTTGAGCTCGTACGTCTCAGAGAAGGGTGTTAAGCTAAGAGAATAAATTCTCCGCCACCAATAGAAATGTATTTGAAAGAAATCTGCTTTATATCTCAAATTGTAATGTCAGACATACAATCCATACAAGTCTGTTCTGGGTTCGAACAGAACCGAAGGCACTTACAAAGAAGTCCTTGCAATCCGGATATTCACAATCCTGATCGGATTCACCATCACATATGGAGAACTCTATACCGGAGCAACTCGGTGCAGAGTCAATCGACAGGTCATCCTATCGCTCTCGCAAATACCGGGTCTTCAACGCCGGTCTTCAAATGCTATCCATAACGTCGAATCACATATTCGGAATGGGTTATACGACACAAAGGTCCTTTCCCGGTTAAACCGAATAGTGAGCACGATATTTCAAAACAAATGGATAATGGGATTTCAATTAAGTCACAACTTAATAATTCAAAACTTTCTTTCAAATGGTTTAATCCAATTACCATTTCAATCTTTAAACAAAAAGATTCATTTTCACAACCTTTAACGGTTCAAACAATTTTCACATTTTAATCTTTTAAACAAAAGATTCATTCACAGATTTTCCAAATCAATTTTCATTTCAATTTGATTAACTCGTTAAATCTTTAAATCAAAGATTTAACTTATAGCTTTCAAAACAATTTCATTTCGAATGGTTTAAATAAATCATCATTTTAAATCTGTTAAAAATAAACACATTCAATTTATAGCTTTCAAGACAATTTTGTTCATAACTTGGAAAACTATTTTTTTCAATTCAATCCTGAAATTCCTTTAACTTAAACTAGAATTTCATTTCTAATATGAAAGCTTTTATCATTTGAAAACAAACAGTTTCATTTTAGAAAATCTGATTCCTCCGTACGAATTGAAATCCTTGGGTTAAATTCAAATTCCAAAATTTTACTTTTAAAATGGTTTAAATTCATATAACTTGTACAGCATCTTAAATCCCTAGTTTCGAATCATAGAATTCAATTTCAAACTTGAATTCAAATCAAAATTATTCAACTTCATATTTTATCGAGTTATTCAAAATAAATTTCATCTATGAAATTCCATTTCAAAAAGCTTTTCACTTTAAACCCAATCCATTTCCAAAACATTTGAATTCAAATATTCAAATTTAAAACTATTCCAAAAATCTGTGACTCAATCGATTTCCTTGTGAAATCCATATTTGTGTGTGTATAAGTGTGGTCCAGGGGTTTAACACAATAGTGCAACATCATTCAATCATCACAAATCAAATATAACAATATATCCGATAAGCGATATAAACTATAACGCTTATCTTCATTCACAGATCACAGATATATATACAGATGTATCATCAATAAATGAATAAAATTATACATAGCACAATCAACAGATCAAAATATCACAGATCAGATAGGACAATCAATCAGGGCATTTCATACAAAATAATCATTCATAAGTAAGGTCAAGCATTTGATAAACATTTATAAGCAGGATTAATTAATTGTTTAATCCTAATCAATTCAATTTATTTTAAATCAAATAAATTACTTATGAATTAATTATCTAATAATGATTTATTAATTAATTACAAATAATTTGATATGAATTAATTTATCAAACACTTTAATTAATTCTTAATTAATAACTTAATTAGATTAACCTTAAAGTTGATTTCATAATCTTTTAACCTTAATTTCAATTTCATTTAAGAAATTAAACTTTTAATCATTTCCATTAGTTAATTAACCTTTGACTTATATTGGTTAATCTCAAATTAATTACTTAATAAATTTATTACCCTATCCTTAAATTTATTATTGCTTAATCACATGATAAATCAACTTTAATCATTGATTAAAATTTTATCAAAATCCTTAATTCCCAAAATTATTATTCCTTAATAAATTAATCGTTAATCCTTAATTAATTAATTTAAACCTTTAATTACTTATTTAATTAGTCCAATTCATCAATTAATTAAATAATAAATTATCCATCCTGATTAACATAATTTAATGAATTTCAAATCATTAAATCTTCCTTGACTTTTAAGATAAACCTTATTCTTAGAAATGATTACATTATTATTATAAAAAGGGTTTTAAAACAATTTCCATTTCAAGTTTACTTTTAAATTTTCAACTTTGAAAATCATTTTAAAATCTTTAAGTTAATTAGAAATCAAAAATTATTTGAGATAACCATGTTATCTCAACTGATTACTTAATTTTAAATTTATTGAACCTATTAATTTAAACACTTGAAAACATTTCTACACAAGAACATTGATTTGTTAAAGTTTTATACCTCATCATTATTTTTCAAAACATACTTCTTAACAGTTTTAATTTAAATTAAAATTCAATTAGTACTTTTAAAATCATTAGACAATTTGAATTTTTATTTCTAGACTAAACTTAAAACTGGAAATTATATCAAACTTAGGTTTCAAAATTTCTACTTTGAAAACAAAAACAGTTTGAAAATGTAAACTGGCAACAGGTTTGTACCTGTCCCCAAACATCTACTCGAGCCTTCCCCCTAGTTTACTTCGAGTAAACGCAAGTCTCCCCCCCGGGAAAAACATGATCTGCTTCGAGTCTCCCCCCTACGCAAATTCGAACCCCCAAAAAAGAAAAACACAGCCTCACCATTTTTTCCCCACCGTGCACCTGCACACACACGTTCGCCGACGCCAACCATCAACGGCCATCTCTGCAAGTCACAAACCCAACTCACAACCCATTCCAATCATCTGGACCACCCAGTTATCTCGAAATCAAATTCGAGGAGCTCAACTCAAAACCTGGCAACAACGAAATTCTGCTGCCCCCAACCTGTCAACATCGCCTCGTGTGCGGCGCCTCGACCATCTGAAGTCACGCGACTTCGAGCACGCGTTCCCTGGCCATTGATGCTTCCTTTCCCCGAGTTTCATACCACTCGACCTCCTAGAGAGATCGCGACAGCTCCACAAAACTCAGTGACCCAAAAGCAAGTTCGAACCCTAAAGTTGCTTCGAGACAACGATATACACAATTGAAAAATTATTTAATAATTTTCCTAAGATCAGCGATGATCACACTAGCTTCACTTCAAATTCCATCATTTTAAATTGGATCAATAACCCGAATTTTACAAAAATGCAATCTTACTTTATATACAAACTGCTCTTTAAATATAAATCAAAAAATCTTGACTTCACTTTCAAAATTCCTAGTTTTTGATGAAAAATTAAATTATATTCCTGTAACATCAATTTGT
The DNA here is from genome assembly GCA_030765085.1 of Allium cepa. Lineage (NCBI taxonomy): Eukaryota > Viridiplantae > Streptophyta > Magnoliopsida > Asparagales > Amaryllidaceae > Allium > Allium cepa. The sequence goes on from CM060934.1 coordinate 291,029,799, forward strand.
CAAGGTCGAGATTTTGATATGTATGAGGTTTCTACTGTAACTTGAACATACAGTGTTTAAGCTACACTGTCACCTGCAAATTTACTTCCAAGTCATGATTTTTTTTTAGTTTTAAACAAGTTTATTTAACTTGAATTTTCTAAGTTAAAGTGTTTACAAGAAGAAACATTGAAGTTTCCATTTTTTTTTCTTTGCTCTGTACACAACATATTAGAAGAACAGGGCTTAGAAGATTTTCCAGAGCAACAAAAATTCCCAGAGTTGTTTTATTTAAAACTATTCAACAAGCTTATATCATTTCAAAGCTATACACAAGTTTAAATTTTGAAAAACAGATGTGTACTCACAGTGTTTTAGCAAAGTGGCAGAGCTTTTTATAGAAATAGGCTATAAACATGCAGGCATCATTTCATACACACACAAACACTCAACAGTATATAAACACATTCTCATATTTAATTCAGGCATGAATAAATCAATCATATATAAATATACTAAAGCATTTTAAATTGAAGTTACTCACTCGAATTTGCAATGGACAGAGAACAGAGCCAGCTTAACTTTGAACTGATTGAAACTTGCAAGCTGAGGTGAAATCCCCCTCTTAAATCTTTGGTTTCAGTTAGCTTGTGTTGCTTTTGATCTTTAATGATTTGTTTATAGCTTGTTCGATCTGTGCTACTTGCTTTACTTCATAAATTTGAAGTTAAATCTGGAGCTTGCTTTCAGACTTGAAATTTTGTTTTTGTTTATTATCATTTTTTTTCAGTTTGGAAGATGGAGCAAATGACATGAAGAGTTTGTATAAAAAGAGAGCTACATGTGATGTAGGGTTTAAACAATGCAAAACAGGGCTAAAAATGCTTGCACAGGCGATAGTATTGTACAGGGTAATATTTTGTTTGTACAAAGTGAAATATTATTTTATAATGTTTGTTCATTTTGCAGATCTCGGCTGAGAGATCTTGTACATGCTGAGAAGATATTTTGTGCTTTGGTATTAAATGGAAGAGTCCTTGTTTTGTATAAGTATGCTCATATGTACCTTTGCCTATATAAAAATCCATTTGATTTTATTTTTATTTTATTTTTTGTTTGCAGTTTTATATTTAGCTGAGTAGTTGTGCTTTATGCTTTGTTTATTTGTAATACTCGGTGGCTATAGATACTTGCATGCATATTTGTTTTGATTGGGAAAATAAAATTTTGTGTACTAAAGGTAATGGCATTACATGCCTTAGTACTTATTGTTCCCTTCATCTTGTACATAATATGAAAATACCATTAGCAGACTATACAAGCTTTCACACTTTGTTTTGTTCATTATACTTGGTTTTGTTTAATTTATTTACTTTGTACTGTAGCTTCATAGATATGTTCACTTATTTTACTTTATTTATGTTTGATAGATTTCTATTTTATTTTACTTCATGTACATATTATAATGGTTGTTCTAATGATGTTTGTTTCTTAACTAATTCGTTTACATACTTATATTTCAGTTTTGAACATACTTATACTGCATTTGTTTTCATATTTTAAAGTTGTTAGCTTTGTACATTGCTTTACAATGTAAATAAATTTCTATAGTCCCTATGTTATTTGAAATTCGTCTAATTTTATTTACTTCATAATTTATAATTCATCATATATAAATATTCTCATTTCTTTTTCTATTTATTTTTAAAACCATTTATTTAAATATTTATTTCAAATCCAATATATGCACATATACATATATATTCACATATATATATATATAAAGTTCAAATTCATACGACTTAATATAATTTCTATTTGAATCGGGAAACTCACTGCCATTTATAATCAATTTTACAATATTTAATTCAAAAATTCATTTAAATTATCAATTTAAATTTATAAAAATCCTGGGTCGTTACAGACTTCCCCCCTTAAAAAGAATTTCGTCCTCGAAATTCGCAGGCACGAAAACAATAAGGATAGATGAAAGATAGAGAAATATCTTTTCAAATCAAACTGGATATCAATTCTGCATTTGGCTCACCAAATCAGAATATCAACAATAGATACAAGAAATTATAATAAAATTTCAAATTTTGGTTTTAAAAAAAATCATTTTATCGATACAATTCTAATCATTCTTCATATTCTATTAATCAATTTAATTCAATTAAAATTTCCAATTTCTAATTCATTTATTAGAGTTTAAATCGAAAAGCCGATAAGAAATCGATGAAGTACGAAGTAATAATTTTCTGCAACAATTCGTAAGGCCATCACACCGAAACTTCTTCTAGAGCTGTCACGAAGAAATCAAAAGAATTTAGAATCGAATCAAAGAAATTGATAAGAAAGTTATTTCCACTGTTGCAGGGTATTGACCATTTATAGTCGTATTTCCCTGTCCCCTATCTCGTTCTCTTCTTGCACTCATACTTACTATCGGTGGATAGTAAGAGAATTCACTGAGGCATTCAAACGGATATTTTAGGGATACTCATTCTAGGGATACTTCACCCTATCTCTAATGAGCTACTTAATGTGTTATACTCCTGAGCTAAAGTTTTAACCCTTAGCTCTGATACCAAATTGTAACGACGCGGATTTTGCCCGCTCGAAAATCGACATCCATACTTCAAATCGTATTCGAATGCCATAGATCCGATCGTTCAAATCCGATTTGCCGGAGCTTATAACAACATTAAGTAAACAACACAGCGGAATAAAAGAATAATATATTGATATACAGCTTTGATACAATATCTGATACAACAGATGATCCAATAGATATCAATATACATCAGAGATATGATACAATTAATAGCAGCGGAAAAGAAAACGATAGATAACATCTAGCAGCAGAACAATATAACTCTAAGATAGTCTTCAAAAGAGAACTCCGAGAACTGCAACTCTATCTCCAAAAAATCAATCCAGCAATAGCTCGAACCCCCAATAACGATGCACCAAGCTCAGCAAGACTGGTGCGATCCAAAGACTGAACCAACTCCAGATAATCTACTAATCTGACTATCTGAAAAACCCAACTTTAGACTGCTCGTGTAGAAAAAAATGAGCATCCAGAGTTTAGGAAAGAAACAATAAACTCTGGATCAGTCGTGGGACTGGTGTGAGCAACAAAAACAATTTATCTTTTAAAACATTCAAAGAAAGAATTTTAAAGTCAATTCGCAATGCTTTTGAAAAATGAGACTACCATAAGGCCTCCCGCACACACACACAATGCAAACGCAGAATCGGAGGAGATTTCTCCTTATGATAGTCAAAGATGCTTGATACGCATTAAAAAGAAACATTTGATATTATTACTAGTGCATAGTGTAGAAGAATCATTTCAAAAGTAAAGATATAAATCTTAGCCAGCATAGGCATTTCGCATTTATGCCTACTATAGCTACCATCCAAACAGTGGGGCGCCACCATAAGTGAATGATAGGTTCTACAACTAAAACCGTAAAAGATCGTATTGTTTCTTTGGATTTCCAACAAATGGTCAGGCCAAGGAACTTCCCATTGCCACATGAGAATGCCTCTGGAAGGACATTCCCGAGAACCAAACCGGATCTCTGCCAACACAAGGCCGGGTTACCCCTAATTGGGTAACTACTGACACGAGCATGCCATCCCCCGATCGTAAACGACCTTTCTCACGGGATCCCGATAACCAACAACCACAAAGTAATAAATTCGCAGTAACCACATAGGTTAAATATCTGGGAACCATACCATGATACCACCTCTATCCAGAAGGAAATGCACATACCCTAAAGGGAGCTACCCCTCATAACCTTGCCGCATCTTTCCTGTTTCGACCATTTCCGGGATGTGAGGCTCGACGAAGTCTCGTCCACAAAAACACGCTTTATACAAAAGCTGTGCTTTGGGTCTACAAATGATCATAGAAATGATCACAAAGATAGACGATCAAACAAATGATCCTATCATAAATAATCAACACAATGATCATTTCACAGCAACACTCAGCATGTCACATTACTAAATATGGAATATATCGCTGATAACATTCAACTACATAACCTTTGAGCTCGTACGTCTCAGAGAAGGGAGTTAAGCTAAGAGAATAAATTCTCCGCCACCAACAGAAATGTATTTGAAAGAAATCTGCTTTATATCTCAAATTGTAATGTCAGACATACAATCCATACAAGTCTGTTCTGGGTTCGAACAGAACCGAAGGCACTTACAAAGAAGTCCTTGCAATCCGGATATTCACAATCCTGATCGGATTCACCATCACATATGGAGAACTCTATACCGGAGCAACTCGGTGCAGAGTCAATCGACAGGTCATCTTATCGCTCTCGCAAATACCGGGTCTTCAACACCGGTCTTCAAATGCTATCCATAACGTCGAATCACATATTCGGAATGGGTTATACGACACAAAGGTCCTTTCCCGGTTAAACCGAATAGTGAGCACGATATTTCAAAAACAAATGGATAATGGGATTTCAATTAAGTCACAACTTAATAATTCAAAACTTTCTTTCAAATGGTTTAATCCAATTACCATTTCAATCTTTAAACAAAAAGATTCATTTTCACAACCTTTAACGGTTCAAACAATTTTCACATTTTAATCTTTTAAACAAAAGATTCATTCACAGATTTTCCAAATCAATTTTCATTTCAATTTGATTAACTCGTTAAATCTTTAAATCAAAGATTTAAATTATAGCTTTCAAAACAATTTCATTTCGAATGGTTTAAATAAATCATCATTTTAAATCTGTTAAAAATAAACAAATTCAATTTATAGCTTTCAAGACAATTTTGTTCATAACTAGGAAAACTATTTTTTTCAATTCAATCCTGAAATTCCTTTAACTTAAACTAGAATTTCATTTCTAATATGAAAGCTTTTATCATTTGAAAACAAACAGTTTCATTTTAGAAAATCTGATTCCTCCATACGAGTTGAAATCCTTGGGTTAAATTCAAATTCCAAAATTTTACTTTTAAAATGGTTTAAATTCATATAACTTGTACAGCATCTTAAATCCCTAGTTTCGAATCATAGAATTCAATTTCAAACTTGAATTCAAATCAAAATTATTCAACTTCATATTTTATCGAGTTATTCAAAATAAATTTCATCTATGAAATTCCATTTCAAAAAGCTTTTCACTTTAAACCCAATCCATTTCCAAAACATTTGAATTCAAATATTCAAAACTCAATCGATTTCCTCGTGAAATCCATATTTGTGTGTGTATAAGTGTGGTCCAGGGGTTTATCACAATAGTGCAACATCATTCAATCATCACAAATCAAATATAACAATATATCCGATAAGCGATATAAACTATAACGCTTATCTTCATTCACAGATCACAGATATATATACGGATGTATCATCAATAAATGAATAAAATTATACATAGCACAATCAACAGATCAGATAGGACAACCAATCAGGGCATTTCATACAAAATAATCATTCATAAGTAAGGTCAAGCATTTGATAAACATTTATAAGCAGGATTAATTAATTGTTTAATCCTAATCAATTCAATTTATTTTAAATCAAATAAATTACTTATGAATTAATTATCTAATAATGATTTATTAATTAATTACAAATAATTTGATATAAATTAATTTATCAAACACTTTAATTAATTCTTAATTAATAACTTAATTAGATTAACCTTAAAGTTGATTTCATAATCTTTTAACCTTAATTTCAATTTCATTTAAGAAATTAAACTTTTAATCATTTCCATTAGTTAATTAACCTTTGACTTATATTGGTTAATCTCAAATTAATTACTTAATAAATTTATTACCCTATCCTTAAATTTATTATTGCTTAATCACATGATAAATCAACTTTAATCATTGATTAAAATTTTATCAAAATCCTTAATTCCCAAAATTATTATTCCTTAATCCTTAATTAATTAATTTAAAACTTTAATTACTTATTTAATTAGTCCAATTCATCAATTAATTAAATAATAAATTATCCATCCTAATTAACATAATTTAATGAATTTCAAATCATTAAATCTTCCTTGACTTTTAAGATAAACCTTATTCTTAGAAATGATTACATTATTATTATAAAAAGGGTTTTAAAACAATTTCCATTTCAAGTTTACTTTTAAATTTTCAACTTTGAAAATCATTTTAAAATCTTTAAGTTAATTAGAAATCAAAAATTATTTGAGATAACCATGTTATCTCAACTGATTACTTAATTTTAAATTTATTGAACCTATTAATTTAAACACTTGAAAACATTTCTACACAAGAACATTGATTTGTTAAAGTTTTATACCTCATCATTATTTTTCAAAACATACTTCTTAACAGTTTTAATTTAAATTAAAATTCAATTAGTACTTTTAAAATCATTAGACAATTTGAATTTTTATTTCTAGACTAAACTTAAAACTGGAAATTATATCAAACTTAGGTTTCAAAATTTCTACTTTGAAAACAAAAACAGTTTGAAAATGTAAACTGGCAACAGGTTTGTACCTGTCCCCAAACATCTACTCGAGCCTTCCCCCTAGTTTACTTCGAGTAAACGCAAGTCACCCCCCCGGGAAAAACATGATCTGCTTCGAGTCTCCCCACTACGCAAATTCGAACCCCCAAAAAAGAAAAACACAGCCTCACCATTTTTTCCCCACCATGCACCTGCACACACACGTTCGCCGACGCCAACCATCAACGGCCATCTCTGCAAGTCACAAACCCAACTCACAACCCATTCCAATCATCTGGACCACCCAGTTATCTCGAAATCAAATTCGAGGAGCTCAACCCAAAACCTGGCAACACCGAAATTCTGCTGCCCCCAACCTGTCAACATCGCCTCATGTGCGGCGCCTCGACCATCTGAAGTCACGCGACTTCGAGCACGCGTTCCCTGGCCATTGATGCTTCCTTTCCCCGAGTTTCATACCACTCGATCTCCTAGAGAGATCGCGGCAGCTCCACAAAACTCAGTGACCCAAAAGAAAGTTCGAACCCTAAAGTTGCTTCGAGACAACGATATACACAATTGAAAATTTATTTAATAATTTTCCTAAGATCAGTGATGATCACACTAGCTTCACTTCAAATTCCATCGTTTTAAATTGGATCAATAACCCGAATTTTACAAAAATGCAATCTTACTTTATATACAAACTGCTCTTTAAATATAAATCAAAAAATCTTGATTTCACTTTTAAAATTCCTAGTTTTTGATGAAAAATTAAATTATATTCCTGTAACATCAATTTGTCAAGGTCGAGATTTTGATATGTATGAGGTTTCTACTGTAACTTGAACATACAGTGTTTAAGCTACACTGTCACCTGCAAATTTACTTCCAAGTCATGATTTTTTTTTAGATTTAAACAAGTTTATTTAACTTGAATTTTCTAAGTTAAAGTGTTTACAAGAAGAAACATTGAAGTTTCCATTTTTTTTTCCTTTGCTCTGTACACAACATATTAGAAGAACAGGGCTTAGAAGATTTTCCAGAGCAACAAAAATTCCCAGAGTTGTTTTATTTAAAACTAATCAACAAGCTTATATCATTTCAAAGCTATACACAAGTTTAAATTTTGAAAAACAGATGTGTACTCACAGTGTTTTAGCAAAGTGGCAGAGCTTTTTATAGAAACAGGCTATAAACATGCAGGCATCATTTCATACACACACAAACACTCAACAGTATATAAACACATTCTCATATTTAATTCAGGCATGAATAAATCAATCATATATAAATATACTAAAGCATTTTAAATTGAAGTTACTCACTCGAATTTGCAATGGACAGAGAACAGAGCCAGCTTAACTTTGAACTGATTGAAACTTGCAAGCTAAGGTGAAATCCCCCTCTTAAATCTTTGGTTTCAATTAGCTTGTGTTGCTTTTGATCTTTAATGATTTGTTTATAGCTTGTTCGATCTGTGCTACTTGCTTTACTTCATAAATTTGAAGTTAAATCTGGAGCTTTCTTTCAGACTTGAAATTTTGTTTTTGTTTATTATCATTTTTTTTTTCAGTTTGGAAGATGGAGCAAATGACATGAAGAGTTTGTATAAAAAGAGAGCTACATGTGATGTAGGGTTTAAACAATGCAAAACAGGGCTAAAAATGCTTGCACAGGCGATAGTATTGTACAGGGTAATATTTTGTTTGTACAAAGTGAAATATTATTTTATAATGTTTGTTCATTTTGCAGATCTCGGCTGAGAGATCTTGTACATGCTGAGAAGATATTTTGTGCTTTGGTATTAAATGGAAGAGTCCTTGTTTTGTATAAGTATGCTCATATGTACCTTTGCCTATATAAAAATCCATTTGATTTTATTTTTATTTTATTTTTTGTTTGCAGTTTTATATTTAGATGAGTAGTTGTGCTTTATGCTTTGTTTATTTGTAATACTTGGTGGCTATAGATACTTGCATGCATATTTGTTTTGACTGGGAAAATAAAATATTGTGTACTAAAGGTAATGGCATTACATGCCTTAGTACTTATTGTTCCCTTCAGCTTGTACTAATATGAAAATACCATTAGCAGACTATACAAGCTTTCACACTTTGTTTTGTTCATTATACTTGGTTTTGTTTAACTTATTTACTTTGTACTGTAGCTTCATAGATATGTTCACTTATTTTACTTTATTTATGCTTGATAGATTTCTATTTTATTTTACTTCATGTACATATTATAATAGTTGTTCTAATGATGTTTGTTTCTTAACTAATTCGTTTACATACTTATATTTCAGTTTTGAACATACTTATACTGCATTTGTTTTCATATTTTAAAGTTGTTATATTTATTTCCTTGCTTTGTACATTGCTTTACAATGTAAATAAATTTCTATAGTCCCTATTTATTTGAAATTCGTCTAATTTTATTTACTTCATAATTTATAATTCATCATATATAAATATTCTCATTTCTATTTCTATTTATTTTTAAAACCATTTATTTAAATATTTATTTCAAATCCAATATATGCACATATACATATATATTCACACACACATATATATATATATATAAAGTTCAAATTCATACGACTTAATATAATTTCTATTTGAATCGGGAAACTCACTGCCATTTATAATCAATTTTACAATATTTAATTCAAAAATTCATTTAAATTATCAATTTAAATTTATAAAAATCCTGGGTCGTTACAATGTGTCAACTTGCATACATCAAATATAACAAGCATTCCAGCAGCCTTCTTGGCTCACATCACTAGTTTATTTACTAGATGTCATGGTTAAAATCCTATCATCAGATAGCTAGTTGAACCTGACATTGTAAACATGGAATTATCCATACATCTTAATAGCATACAATTTTCTTTTAAAAACAAGCAGGAAATCATTTTCAAGGATGTTGTCATTATGTCTTGATCTCAATAAAATGCAAGAATATTTTCAACTGAAAAATAGAGACATGGCATATAGAATTTATTTTTGATCTGCAAGTAACTATGGTTGAAACAGATTCAAGATCTAGCTTAACCATAATTCTTAGCTTGTGGGTTCCTTTTTTTTCCTTTAATTAAGGGCTCAGCACATATAGAATTTCTATTGCACCCTTAATTTTTTTTCCTTTTTAAGCCTCAGCACTTATACATAGTATAATGCAGCTCATAATATTTTCTTTATTATAATTCCCATGCCATAGATCTGTAACAGTTGAGAGTATTCTTCCTATAATTTTGAAAATCTGGGCCTTAACATTTCTGTGCAAAATAAACAGAAAGTTGCACATCGAAAGGCAAACATTGCAACAGATCAAAGATCACCCAAAAACATCCATAGTAAAATCATAAAAGATCAAAAAACATCCAAAGAGCACTGATAAAATTATATTCAATAAAACCAGAAATAAACCAATAGCAATATAAGAATTTGCTGCCTTATCTTAGGTCTTAATGCCATGAATTTGCTGAGGTTACTCACCTAAGTTCTTCCTTCTTTGATCAAAAATCCATGTGTGTTTCTCCTACCTTTTTTTTAATTATATTTCTTTCTTTCTTTTTTAAGCAACTCGGGTAAAATGATTTTCGGGTTATAATTGCCCATTTATATACATGTTTTTCTCTAGGGTTTTATCAAGATAAAATTCCACTTTTGTCCTAGCTATTATCATGTATTTTACATTTTATATTTTTCACATTTCCATCCTTAATCACCCCGGCTGCATTAGCTGTTTATGGACAGTAGTTTCCTCCTTTTGCTTTTCTGAAATGGTTATTTTTGAATATCTCTCACTTATTTAAATCATGTTGAAAGTGTGACCACTATATTTTATACTTTTGCTTATTTCCGAAAATACTCTTTGTTATTTTTTGCCTACACATACACATGCTTACTTGTTTAGTGTTTTATGCCAATTTAATGTTACTTCTTTTGCTTGGCTTTAACATTTTCTGCCTACAGAAAATATACATGTGTATAAGTATATAAATATTCATTTTATTTAATTCCCCCCCGTTTCACAGAAAGTATATTTAAGCATATATTTCATTTTTAACTTAAGTTAGGCTTAAGTTACAATCCAATGCTTTTAAATAAAGAATTTACTCTCTCATTTTTAAATAAGATTTTTCTGTTTTTTTTCAGTATCTAAATATATTTCTAGTTTCAATGTGTATACATATTTATTTTCACAGAAAGTCTTTAATTTCAATGTATATAGAAAACATATTTAATTTGATTAATAACTCATATTTCAAAATCATATTTGAAATGCTTCCTTCCATTGTTTATTTGTTTTATTTATCATTACCATTTCATTTTTTTTCAGAAATTTTAAATCCTTTCCTTGTGCCATTTCCAATGTGCATGTGCACACATATCTCTGCACGTCATTCAATTCAAAAACTCCATCAATATTTGATCCAAATATTTTTAAACTGAATTGTTTTATTAAAATAATTTTCCTCAAAATTTTTGGGGTATTACATTCACCCCTCCTTTTAGGAATTGTGTCCTCACAATTCTCCAGTACTTCTAATAAGCGTTCACTGATTTTAGGAAAATCTATCAAACATATGCATAAACAAACAAATTCAATCATAACAGCCATGCATGTTAAATTTTCTAAAAATTAAAAATTACCTTAATTTGCAAAAAGTTTGGGATAATCCATCCTAATCTTGTCTTCTAACTCCCACGTACAATCATTAGGATCAAGGCTCCACTGGTCCTTCACTAGTTTCAAAGTTTTGCTTCTCAATTTCTTTTCTTCTTTGGCTAAAATTCCCACTGGTTCTTTCTCATAAAACAAATTAGGATTTATTTGAATTTGGGTAGGCTTTTCAAAAATTTCTTCTTTATCATGTACCCATCTTCTAAGTTGCGACACATGAAAAACATTATGCATTGCTTTCATTTCCTCTGGTAATTCCAATTTGTATGCTAAAGAGCCTATTCTTTCCAGAATTTTATAGGGTCCAACATATCTTGGTGTGAGTTTTCCTTGCTTGCCAAATCTCAAAACCTTCTTTATAGGTGAAATCTTAATGAAAACAAAGTCTCCTACTTTATATTCCACCTGCTTCCTTTTCATGTCTGCAAATTTCTTTTGCCTGTCTTGAGCTGCTGCAATTCTCCTCCTCACCAGCTCAATTTTCTTTGTAGTTTCTTGTATGTACTCAGGCCCTAAAATAGCTCTTTCTCCTGTCTCCACCCAACATACAGGTGATAAACATGGCTTGCCATATAAGGCTTCAAATGGAGCCATCCCTATGGTGCTTTGATAGCTGTTATTGTATGTAAACTCAGCTAAGTGGAGATAGTCTTCCCAGTTACCTCCAAAATCCAGTGCACATGCCCTTAACAAGTCCTCTAAAACTTTGTTCACCACCTCAGTCTGTCCATCTAATTGTGGATGATAGGTAGTGCTTAAGCATAATTCACTTCCCATGGCTTCTTGAAAACTTCTCCAAAACCTTGATGTGAAGATGGTATCCCTATCACTCACAATGGTTTTGGGAATGCCATGCAATCTTACCACCTCCTTCATGAATACTTGAGCTAATTTTGGTGCATTCCTTTCTGATTTTACTGGGATAAAATGTGCTACTTTGGTTAGCCTATCCACTATTACCCATATGCTTGTGTTTCCTCTTCTAGATTTAGGCAGGCCATCTATGAAATCCATAGATATATCCTTCCATTTCCATTGTGGTATGCTTAGAGGTTGTAACAGTCCTGATGGCTTTTGTGTTTCTACCTTGACTTGTTGGCAGGTCATACACTTTGCAATATGTTTGGCCACATCTAACTTCATTCCCTTCCACCAAAGATTTCTTTTCAAATTTTGATACATTTTTGTACTGCCTGGGTGTATGGAGTACTTACTCCTATGGTATTCATTCAATATTTCCTTGTTTAGTTCTATGTTTTCTGGAACACATATTCTGTCCTTATTCCTTAAGTAACCATTTTTATCAATATGGTAGCTCATCACTTCTTCCCCTTTTGATATGAGGATTTTCTTCTCCAATAGGTTTAGGTCTTGTTCTTGCATTCTACCTATTTTCAAAATTAATTCTGACTGTAAGGTCATTAAACTCAGCCTCCCTTTATTCTCATCTGTTATCTTGTGTGTCTCATCACTTGCCTCAATTTCCGAGTCAGTAAGTATAGATAAATCTTTAAATTCTTATATCATCAACATGGCTACTTTAGCATGTTGTCTGCTCAAGGAATCTGCAACTTTGTTTGCCTTACCTGGTGTATAAAGTATACCTAGATCATAGGCAGCTAGGAACTCCACCCATTTATGTTGCCTCATGTTCAAATCTTTTTGTGAGAAAAGATATTTTAATGCCTTATGATCAGTGTACAAAATAAATTTTGCACCTAATAAATAATGTCTCCAAAGCTTCAATGCATACACCACTGCTGCTTATTCAAGATCATGTGTTGCATATTTAGTTTCATGTGGTTTTAATTGTCTGGATGCATAGGCTATCACTTGGTCTTGCTGCATCAACACAGCCCCTAGCCCCGAGCCACTTGCATCAGTATACACAATTAATCCCTCATTTCCTTCAGGTACTCTTAACACTGGTGCATTAACTAAAGCTTCTTTTATTTTGATAAAAGCTTTCTCACATTTTTCAGTCCACACAAAAGCTTGATTCTTTCTAGTTAAATTGGTAAGTGGTGATGATATTTTTGAAAAATCTTTTATAAATCTCCTATAATATCCTGCCATCCCCATAAATGATCTTACTTCACTCACTGTGTTAGGCCTCTTCCATGCTTGAATAGCTACTATTTTATTGGGGTTCACTGAAATCCCTTTGGCAGAAATAACATGGCCAAGAAAATGTACTTCCTCTTTCCAAAATGCACATTTTGAAAATTTTGCTTTTAAATCTTTTTCTCTCAATCTAGACAAAACCAGATGCAAATGATTTTTATGCTCTTCCACTATTTTGGAAAAAATCAAAATGTCATCAATAAAAATTAGCACAAATTTGTCTAGATAATCTCTAAAGGTTCTATTCATTAAATCTACAAAATATGAGGGGGCATTTGTCAACCCAAATGGCATAACCATAAACTCATATAAACCATATCTAGTGTTAAATGCAGTGTACTTAACACTTGAGTCTTCAACCTTCATCTGATGAAACCCTGATGCCAAGTCTAGTCTAGAAAATATTTTGGCTTCACTGAGTTGATCAAAGAGATCATCTATTTTAGGCAATGGGTATTTAGTTTTTATGGTGACTTTATTTAACTCTCTGTAATCTATACACATCCTCAAAGTACCATCATGTTTCCTTACAAACACCACTGGAGCACCCCAACATGAATTGCTTGGCTTTATAAACCCTTTACTTTCCAATTCCTCTAACTGGTTTTTCAATTATTTCAACTCATTTGGCCCCATTCTGGTAGGCTTCTTAATTATTGGACTTGCTCCTGGAATGAGATTGATTTGAAACTCTACTAGTCTACGGTGTGGAACACCCTTAACCTCCCCAAACACATCCAAGTATTCATTGACTATGGGTATTTATTCTATAGTAAGCTCACTGGAATCTTTTTCCAAGTCAATTAAATGATACAATCTCCTTACCTTAGCTACTTCACACAAAATTGTGATTCTCTGGCCTCTAAAATTTTGCAATGATATGGTGGATGAATCTAAATTAATTATGGCTTTAAATTGCCTTAACCAGTCTACCCCCAATATAACACTTATATTGTAATAACCTGGAATTTTTAGCAATATCAATTTGATAATCCTTGATAATAATTAAATTGATCATTTTATATTATAAATTGACAAGTTAAAATTCTGTTAAAGGCTGATGATAATAATTTGTTAAATCTATTAACATTTTTCTTAACAATATAAACAGGCAAATTTAATTCTTTTCAAAACTAATGATTTAGAATATTTTCTATTTATAATGTAAAGGTATATATATATATTTGTATATAATTGGAAATGGGAAAATGGTATTATTTTGAATTTAGCAACTATTTGCAAAATTTAATAGATATATAATTTGTAATTTGAAATGTTAACTTGATTCAATGTTTTTTTAAAAAAAATGAATGATATTTGAAATTTAAATTTTTAATACAAAGTTAATTTCTTATTTATTATAAACATATACATTAAGCTTTTGGTTTTAAATAAGATTCAAATTAAAATTTTCATTTGTTTTAATATTCTTTCATTTTAAATTTTAACATAAGACAAATTAATTTAAATTTTTATGTAAGGAGTATGACAAAATGATTTTGTACAAATATTGTTTGTTTAATCTAATTCTAAAAAAATTATTATTTATATTAATTTAGAATATATATAGTTATTAGGAAATTAATTAATAAAAACTTTATTTATATTTATAAATTTAATTTGCATGTAAATTACATATGTAAGATAGTAATACCATTTAGGCACATGTGTTAACAAGATAATAAAGGAAGATGACAAGTGTCATCTTTAATTTAAACCTTCATTTGTTTTTAATAAATTTAATTCAGCTTATATAAACATATATTCTTTATCCTCATTTCTTTTTCCCCATCTTCATTCTAGAATCTAAAAAAAAACAAAGATGAAAACCTGTAACACAATTGTCTAACCAGCAAACAAATTCAAGGGTTTTCAGTTCAAAATCAAAGAGAATTCAGAACCTGAAATAAAGCAAAGGTAAAAGCAATAAAAAGAAAAAGAAAAATCTACAGACCAGATTCAAATGAAAAAAATCAAGCTTTGGATTCAAATTAACAAAAACAAAGCCTGGATCAAGCAACAATGCAAAGTTCAACACCAGATGTAAATTTAATAAGCAAAAGAAGATTTAACAAATATAGAACCATACCTGGAACAAATCTGCTCTCTGTTGCATATGCAGGTGAGTAAACTGCTTTCATTATTTATGCTTAACCTGACTACCATTGATGCTTGTGATTTATCATTGAAATGATTTATGGAAATTTGTCTGCATGATGAAGATTTGTCAGTTATAGATAGAAGTATAATTATGGAATAAGTATACCTAAAATATGATTGCTCATCTCTGTTTATAAATACCTGATGAGTAAACAATTTATTTCAAATGCTAAAGAAATTTTTAGTTGCTTTCAAATGATTTCTTAGATGAATTGTCCTTGCATGTGAGTAAATTTTAGATTTCAAAATTCTTACTTAGGTTGCATGCTAGTTGTTTGATATAAATAAGTGTTGTTTAAAGTCTGTTGTGGTATATCTTTGGGTGCATGCTGGAAATCATTTGTTCTGTTCTTTTTGCTTTTTTTCTTTCAAGAAGAACTTTGAATCCAATCCTTATTATTAATTAAGTATATGACAAAATGAAATTTTAAAGCAATGCTGTTTGTTTTTCTTAAGTCAATACTTAAAATTTAAATAAGTAAAAATATAAGTGTTGGTCTCTGGAAAACACAAAGAACATCAGTAAATGATAATTTTTAACCAAAATTAAAATATGTTAATCTTGTAATGCAGTTTCATAAATATAAAGCATTAACAAAAACTTGATTTTTAAATCAAGAATTGGGATTTTTAGCATAAAGTTAAAGATGCAGTCAGAGGTTGAACTAAAAATGGAACTTAAACATTTTCTGATGATCTTTGGATGGAGGAAGCTCGGGATTCTTCTGATTAGTGGATAAGTGTTAGGTGATGCTCAGAAAAATAGTGGATGGTGATGGAGTTCATCAGAGAGGTTGCGGCAGTGATAATTCATTTGGGAACCCTAGTTTTTAATAGGTTTGAAAAATCGATCATTTCAGTTTGTATAATGGTTCGAGTGTAATGATCTTTTGGGGATTGTTAGTTTGGCCGTAGTTGAAGACGAGGCCGTAGTGGTTGATCATATGGTGGTCGGAGCGGCGAGAGATAGGTGTTGACAGGTATGAAGGGGTGGAACCTGATTGCTGTTTCCAGGTTGGGTAGTTCGATTGTGATTTGAGCTACTGTGGTGGATTCTGGTGATCGTACTCGAGAATGGAGATGATCGATGATGGGTAGAAGTTCTGGTGGGTGGCCGGTGATGGCCTGACCACGATGCACGTGCACCGTGCAGTTGAAGTTCAGATATTTTTTTTTTAGTGGTGTACAGATTTTTTTTTTACTCGGGAATGACTCGAGTTATTCGAATATTTGACTCGAAGTAGAGGAGGGGATAACCCGAAGCAAACTTAGTGGTGTCTCAGGTTGTTCTGTTTATTCAGGTTTTACAGAACCTGTAAAATCAGTGTTTAATTATTATTTTTTTAAAAAACCTGAAGTTTTTAAATGTAGGAAAGGTTTTAAACCTAGTTATTAAATTCAAGTATGAATATTAGAATTCAGGTTCAAATTTATAATCTCAGTTTTAATAAAAAAATAAAGTTAGTTTAAACTTGAATTACTAACTATTAAATACAAGTGGATGGAATGTTTTCAACTGAAATTTTTTAAAAATATGAGCAAGTTTTGAAGTTGAATTTAAATCTGGAAATCAAATTTTAAATTTGAATTTCAGTTTTTGAAATTAATGAAGTTTTAAATTCAAAAGATTTAAAACCACTTTGTATGTTAAGTGAAAATTTAAAATTTATTTGGACTTATAAATGAATTTGGTGTAAACACTTATAAATTTACTTTTATAAGTCAAGTACTTCTTTGCCTTATAATTTTAAAGAAAGATTTTAAATTGTTTAAAACTTTGTTTAAATTTAAATTATATTCATTTAAATTTCATATTTGAAATGAAGTTTTAAAATAAGTTCAAAAGTAAATTTGTTTTCAAATATATTTGTTAAGGACAAATTAATCATAAATAAGAAATGTTTTATCTTAAAATTAAATTAAGATTGATATTTTTGAATTTAATTTAATTAGTAAGGTAATTAAGAAGTAACGAATTAATTTAATTAATTAATTGATTAAGGATTAATCTATTCGTAATTAAAATCATTAATTAGATTATTTAATTAATGGTTAAAGAATTATTAATTAAGTAATTAAGTTTTAATCAGGGTTAATTAAGTAAATATTTAGACTTTAATTAATGAATAATTAAAGATAATTTAATTTGTAATTAGTCTAAGTTAATTACTTAATGAAAATAAATTAAAGAATGGTAAATGAAGGTCGTTAACCAGGATTATTTAATTAATTAATTAATAGGGTTAATTTTTATAATTAACTCGATTAATTAATTTAATAATAATCATTTGTGGATGGTTTAAGAATAATTACTTAAGGAAGTAATTAAGAAATTTATTACTTAAGGTAATTAATTAAGTTAAATATGATTATTTAAAATCGATTAATTAAGTTTAATTAATTTTAAGCATTGGATGTTTTGATGATAATTACTTTTTTTTTTTTTTTTTTTTTTTTTTTTTTTTTGGCAAAGCCAGCGGGGTTAACTGGACCCCTACCAGTTTTATTGCAAAGAACAATAAAAAAGTACATTAGAAAGAGATAAATAAAAAAACAGGAAAATACAATGAAAATGCTAGGATGAGAAGCAAATCAAGTCCAGGCATCAATCAGGGTTTGATGAAAAACACTTGCACTGTTTTGCAGTTGCCAATTCGTTCTGTTTCTTACTTCAACCCAAACAAGATCATCAGTTCTTTTAACTTTATCAAAGATTATGGCATTTCTCTCCCTCCAAATAACAGACATACACACTTTCAAGCAAACTGCTAGTACTCTGCCCTGCACATTTCTCCACTTTGTTGCTTTATAGATTAAACTCCATTGAATTCTTGATGTTGAACAAGTTAAATTAAAACCAGTTATGATGCTTATCTTATCCATCAAGTATTGAAGGGCAGGACAAGCAAAAAACAGATGCTCAGTAGTTTCAACATCTTGATTACAGAAAATACACTCAGCATAGCATGTCATACCATAACTATTCAACAAACATCTGGTAACTAAAGCTTGATTGATGACTTTCCACATCATTAAATTGTCCTTAGGGCAAGAATCAGCTGACCAAAGAACAGCTATCCATTTGGAAGCAGGCAGAGACACACTGGAACTAACATAAGTGTAAACTGCCGCAACAGTATGAATCTTGTTAAGCCAAGTAACAGTATCATCCTGGTTTGTACTAAATGTTTTTTGCTGAATTTCTCTCCACAGTTGCCTAATCACCTGATTACTGTTGTATGGCAACTGTATTTGATTATAATGCAGAAAATCCTTCACTTTAGCATGATAGTGGATAGCAGATTGTATCATTTGATAATGATCACAAATGTTGGAAAGAATTTGACCATTACTTATCCATGGATCATGCCAAAAGCTAACAACATTGCTAGCATTGATGGGATACTGTATCATGGGTAGGAAAACAACTCTCAGATTTAATAAACTTCTCCATGTCCAACTGCATACTTGAGGAATATCCATGCTCCAGAAGTACTTGTTCTTTATATTGTATTGCCATGACCAGTCAACCCATAAGCTACACCTTCTGTTGATAAGTGCATTAAAATGTTTACTCATAGCAGCTATGTTCCATGTTCTAACATCAAAGACACCAAGCCCTCCCAATCTTAGGGGTGTCTCAATTTTAGTAAAGGAACAAGGCACTAATTTTCTGTTATGTATACTGCCAGTCCAAAAATATCTGATCATGGCAGACCTAAGCATATGCAATAGTTTCTTTGGAAGGATTAGGGTACGAGCCCAGTAAACAATGGAGGAAAAGACAACAGATTTTATTAAAACAAGCCTTCCACTTTGAGACAAATGCCTATTATTCCAAGCAGACATCACCGAAGAAATTTTGAAGTAAAGAGGTAAACAGTCAGCTTTTGATATCCTTTTGGAAATTAAAGGAAGGCCAAGGTACTTCATGTCATTTACCATACAAGATAATCCAGAATGTTGTTGCAGTGCAGTAGCTTGCAAATCACTAACTCCAGTAACAAGCAGAGACGATTTGAATTGGTTAATGGTGAGCCCAGTCATACAGTGGAAGGCCTGCAATGCTGTCTTAATTCCATCCAACGAGGATGTCTCTGGTTTGGTAAATACCATGACGTCATCTGCAAACATTATAGAAGTAATTTGTTGAAGAGAACACTTAGGGTGATACTTGATAGTCTTTTGATTATAGCTGGCCTGCAAAATAACAGTTAACACCTCCATGACCATCAGAAATAAATATGATGAAATTGGATCTCCTTGACGAATTCCTTTACTACCTCTGAAGTATCCAACTGGTCTGCCATTTAAAACAATGGAGAATGAGGGAGTAGAAATGCACACATAAATCCATGACACAAAAGTTTTAGGAAATCCCATCACTGCCATTATTCTAACTATAGAATCCCAATGAATGGTGTCATAGGCTTTAGAGATGTCTATTTTAATTGCAGCAGCAGGGGTGTTATTACTTCTACCATAGCCTTTAAGCAATTCCTGAGCAAGGAGAACATTGTCAATTATGTCTCTTGAAGGCAAAAATGCAGATTGATTCATAGATATAACAGTGGGCAAGACTTTGACTAAGCGTGAAGCTAGAATTTTAGAGATACACTTGTAGAGGACATTACAGCAAGAAATGGGCCTGAAGGAAGTGACACATGTCGGAGGGGACACTTTGGGAATGAGAGCAATGTTAGTGCAATTCACTTCCCCTAGCATTTTACATTTGTTGAAAAAGTTGTGGATAGCTTGACAAAAATCACCACCAATCAAACTCCAAGTGGTGATAAAAAAATTAACATTCAGGCCATCAGGTCCCGAACAAGATAACTTATTCATGGAGAAGAGGGTAGCTTTAATTTCTTCATTAGTTACAGGCATGATTAGAGAAGAAGCTTCTTGAGGTGAAATGCTAGGAAGATCAAGAGAAGAAATTTTATCCAAATCAGGGAAGAAACCATTTGTACTACCATACAAGTTGGTGAAGTGTTGGATAAAAGCATGATCAACAGTGTCTGGAGTAGAAAATAGGGTTCCCTGTTCATTAGTGATTCTAAAAATATTTTCTCGAGCTTGCTTAACCTTAAGAGATTCATGAAAGTACTTAGTATTCTTGTCCCCTTCATCAAGCCATCTTTTATGCAACTGCTGCATCTTCATACTTGCTTCCAGGGTTAGGGCAATTTTAAGTTCCTTGTGCAGATTCCTCTCCTCATCAGAAGCTTGTATATTAAGTGGATGTTCCATCATGAAGTCTTGTTTTATTTTCAGTTGTTCCTTTAATGCTGTAGAGAGAAGGGTTCCAGTACCAAAGGTAGTTGATGCCCATGTCCTGATAGCAATCTTGATGTGTTTTAATTTCCTGCAAAACTTATACATTGGGTTACCATAACATGTAAAATCAGAAATAGCTTGATTAATGATATTAAGAAATTGGTCATGCTTAGACCAAGCATTAAAAAATTTGAAACTTGACTTTTCTCTTCTAATATGGGTCCCCAGAGTTAAAATTTGTGGAGAGTGGTCTGACATAATAGGTTGAGGAAGGTAGATAGAAAGTGAAGGCCATTGGTTGAGAGCTTGGTAATTACAAAAGGCATGATCAATTGTAGTGAAAGTACGCACACCACTTCTACTACAGTTATTCCAAGAATACTTGGTTCCAGTTTTATTCACTAAAGTCAACTCAGAATCATAAACAGATTGATTAAGTGGTTCAATGTCTCTGAGATTGAGAGGTGTGCCACCAAATTTATCATCAATGCCAAAGCAGCAGTTGAAGTCACCTAGGACAATCCAGGGATGAGAAGATTGTCTTAAGGGGGGTAATGCATTGAGTAAGGCATTTCTTGAATTTACACTGTTATCAGCATAAACAAAAGTGAGATAGAAAGTGGATTGGTTTTGGGAGACATGAACATGAAAGTGAATAAATTGCCTAGTTGACAGAATAGGTGTCAGGGTCAAGAAAGAAGAATCATAGATGACTAGAATTCTACCATAAGAAGCAGATTCAAGATTGTGGTGGAAGGACCATTGGGGATTAATGTAAGAGGAGGCTTTTTGTGATAGGGAATGGTTAAGCTTGGTTTCAAGAAGTCCAAAAAGACAAATATTAAACTCAGAGATTATGCATTTGACTTGATCAAGTTTCAAATTACTATGGGCCCCTCTTATGTTCCATGATGCTATTTTCTTATTCATAAAAAAAATTTTGAGAGTGAGGAGTTATGCCTTCTCTGTGCAGACAGAGATCTAGTTTCAATTATCCTTCTTGATTTGCCAGGAGGGGAGGAAGGATGAGAGTTAGTTTGGGAGGAATTTGGATCATTAGTTGAGGATGGATGTGATTGTGTGAATGGAATGTTTGTTGGCCATCCTGGTAACTTGATTGAAAAGTTGTAATGAGTTGGTGCTTCTGAAGGAACATTTGCTTGCATGGATTTTATTAATTGTGAAATTTCTGTTTCATATGCTGTACACCAGTTTGAGTCAAAATCAGATGCAAAAGACAAAGAGTTTTCTCTCATAACTGCTGATTCCTTACCAACTTCTTTTGAACTTTTTGAAGTTAAGGAGACATTTTTGTCCTTAACCTGCACACCATTATGAAGTAACTTGTCAGGAGAAATTGAATCATTATGAACAAGAGGAGGAGGATAACTAGTGTTTGAATTTTGGTAAATAGGTGTACCATTATTCAAAACATTTATCACACCATCCTCAACATCAAGCAATTCCACTGCATTTTGGTCATTGACTTCAGGTTGGAGCAAGTTGTACTTGTTATTAATTGTAACATTACAGACATGTTCCTGTGTAGCAGTAGAACAAACTTTATCTGCTGCCTTTGTGTTTCCTTCATTACAACCATATGGAGGCTTATCATTATCACCTTTTTCCTTCATTGTAGTTTCAACATGTACTTCATAGTTCATAACTTTTTTCCCTTTATTATTATTGACTTTTTTCCACACTTGTTTCACCTTGTCTTGTTTTTCTAAGCTTGTTCCTTTTTTCAACATGTTTCTTTCCTCTGTATCAATTCTCTGCTGCTCATTCTTTTCACTTTGGTCTTCATTATCTACTGAAACATCTTTCTTGCATTTACTATCTGTGTGCCCAAACTCCCTACATTTAGTACAAATCTCTGGTTTCCACAAGTAGTTAACTTTAACATTTTGCTCAGAGCCATCAAGTAGCTTAACTGAAAAATTATCAGGCAGTTCTTGATTTGGATTAACCTCAACTAAACATTTAGCAAATGAAATGCGTTCAAATTTTTCAGTTGATGCATCCAAACAAAGTAGCTTCCCAACTCTAGAAGCTAACCAGTTAATTCCCAAAGGAGACCATGCATACAGGGGGATATTTGAGAGTTTAATCCATACTGGCACAGTTCGAATACTGCTGCAACTGTTGCCAATATTTTCATCCCATTGCTTTATAATAAATAATTTATTTCTCATCACGACTGGGTCAGATTCAGCAATTCTAGATCTATCATCCTCATTAGAGAACTTGAACAAAAACAAAAACCCATCAGATTTAACAGAAATAGAACCACTGAGTTTCCAAACTCTTTTAAGGTAGTACAGCACAGTTGAATAAGGTAGCGGATTGTCAAGAAAAAATCCAACAAGATAATCTTTCCACATTGTGTTTCCTGCTTGAACAATTTCAACAGGTGGAACAATTGCATTACCAACATAATCAAGCTGGATTTCACGAGGCACATATTTCCCTGCATTATTTGGTTTGGCCTTAAAGAGAGAGTTCCAAGGACGTGGGGGAAGAGTTGACAGTGGAGGAAGCAAAGGTGGAGTTGGTGACGGTAGGATGGGAACTGACACAATGGGTAAAGTAATGGGAAGAGATGGAGGATCAACAGGAACACTGACAGAGGAACCAGAAGAGAGGAATGGGTCTGACGCAGATGGAAGGGGAGTGACAGAGGGAGGTACAAGGATAGGGGAGGAAGGACTAGGTTGTTTAGAAGTTGATGGATGGGACTGAACTGCGGAAAAAAGGAGGGGGGTGGGCGGGGTCCCCATTTTTGAAGAGAAATAGAAAAAAAGTAAAATGAAAAACTTTGGGGACTTGTTTATAATTAATTGATGGTTTTATAAGCAAGATTTATATTAATGAAGAAATTAATTTAATTCATTTTAAATTATTTATAGTGTGGTTATTGAATCCTTGTTTATGTATGGATAAATGATACTGATTGATTTGAGCAGTTTTGAAATAGTATGGTCACCTATCGAAATGCATTGATGTGTATAATGGAATCCTGTATTTAGGAAGTTTGAATTGTTTTTCATTTGAATGACTTGGGTTAAGGAACATTGGATTCGAAGAGACCGGAGTCGGGTATTAGTAAATACCCGAAACCACTTCGATTCTTTATAAATGGTTATGTGAAATCAATAGGTTGATATGTAATGGTTTAAGTGAATTGGACCATTGAATCTAAGTTTTGGCACTTAGAAATTAATGTGTGAAATAGGTAATGTTTATAACAGCTTGTGAAGTGTTAAATTGATAAGTTACCCGGGTTTATATAAGCTGTATGCTTTTGTCATTCATGTTAGATGGGTTTGCTCACGCTGGTTTCCAGCCTGACCCAGGTGTTACTTTGATGTAATGCTCGAGTCAGACCGAGTATTACAGATTTTCAGGTAAGGACGATCTGGGGCTCAGGAGGCGAGCTGGATAGCAAGGACGTATGGAGTGTTTACTGTTGTGTTATATTATTGTATATACCTGAGACATGTTAAATTGTATCTGTCCAATGTTGTACAAAATTATTGTAACTCTGAAATATCGATGTAAATTGATAGATACAATTTTCTTTGATATAACTGTTATTATTGATATTATATTTTATCCGCTGCGAATGTGAGGTTTCTGTGTCTTGTTCTTGTTTCTTCTTCTTTCTCTTTCTTCTTTCTCTAACTACCCGGAATTTTCAGGATCGAAAATTCCGGGTCGTTACATTTGGTATCAGAGCAGAAGGTTAAGCGAGAACCTTGGCTCTGGTGGGGTTACTCATTAAGGATAGGGTAAGTGGTACCCTAGAATGAGTTGAATGTATATATAAATACGAGAGAGCGTACTTGTTATTTTCTTATATAAAGGTTTTAAAATGATTTCAAAAGTAAATGAATCTTATATAAGAAATAGGTTATCTATTATATTAAGGAAATTGGTTGTAGTATTAATTAAATTAAAAGTAATAGTAAGAGTTAAATTAGGAAGTAATAGAATGCAACCAAATTGAAATTTTGAATTAAATAAAGATAAATTTGAAATAGATTCAATTAAAAATTTAAATCTTTATTTGGAGAAGTATTTCAGAATAATATGAATTAGAATTGGTTTCAAACCAGAAATAGAATGGATATTGTGTTTAATAATGGGATAATTTTTTTTCAATAAACAATAAAATATTTTAAGGAAGTAACTTTTTAAAAATAAAATAATTTGTTAACGTGAAAGGATATAAATAAAAGTGGGTTTCAAATTGTGAAGTCCTGAATTCTAAGTTTAAAAATTTGAATTGGTTTCAAATGTTAAAGGAGATAATATTATTCAAACTATTTGAATATGGTCTTATTTTAAAATAAGAAATGTTTGAAAATTTTAAAGAGTATTTGTTTTGAATTGAAACCAAAGGTGGTTTAAATTTTAAAATTTGGCTTGGTGAGCCAAAAAGTAAATATGTATATGTATGGATATACTTAAATATCAAAGATGGTTCGAGATAAACTCTAAGTGTTGAGTTTTAAATATGGAATGAGATATGATACCCAAAGTGATAAGTTTTTGAACTTAATAAGTGGAAAGATTATTTATGAAAAGTTCAAATTGGGTAAGGTTGACTGGATTTGTTTAAATGAATGAGAAATGGAGTATGGTAATCCATTATCAGGATAAAAGGTAAATTGATTTAAAAGAATCAAATCAACATTTGAAGTATTAACTCGAATTTATATAATTCGAGATGGTTTAAATTTGAAATTTGAATTATTTCAAATTGAATTTGATTTGAATTAATTGAAATGGTGATTGAAGATGTATGAGTATAAGATTCAAATGGAAAATTTGAATTGGATTAATTTGAAATGATTTGAAATTGAAGTAGGTTCAATTTGAAGTTAGTCCAAATTGATTTGAATAATTTGGAATGGTAATTAAAGATTGAATAGTTTTAAATTCAAATGGAATTTGAATTTAATTTGGGAGGAAATCAAGAATAATTCAACTTGATTTGGAAATGGAATTTGAAATTGAGAATTAATTCAACTTGAATTGGGAATGAATCAATTTCAATGGAAATTGGGGATTATTTAAATTGGAGTTGGGTCAATTTAAATGGAAATGTAAATTTAAATTGAATTGATTTAGAATGAAGATTGGAAAGTGAACAGTTTTGACACTGAACTATTTTTATTATAAATTGTTTAATATAAACCTATTTTTCCAAGCTATTCATTACATATACAACCTTTCTTTTAAAAGCCAAATTGTCTTATACTTGTTTTACAATTATTTTAGAAAACTGTTTAACAATTTTCCAACTGTTATATAAACTAATTACTATATTTCAATTATTTTACAAAAATAATTACTATCTTACTATTATTTTGCAATTATCTAAATTTCTATAATTATTTTAACTATTTTCTAACTATTTTACAGCTATTTTACAAACTAGTAATTATTTTCCAACTACTTATTTATTTTTAACTTTTCAAGCTATTTTCTAAATTTAAACTGGACAGAGTTTAAACTGTTCTTAGTTAAATACCCAATCGAGATAAGAATAGAGGTGATAATCCAAATGGATTGAAACAATTAAGAGTAAGTGAATGAAAGTGAATGTGAATAGAAAGATAATTAATTTGGCTAATAACCAATAAAGGTAAATACGTAGGGTGTACGTATGTTATTCTATTCGCATTGTGATTTGATCCATATTCGAGCACAGAATTTCGAGATAGTATGTTGATCCGAGTTGGGATTTTTCACTCGATTTTCGACGGCGGACCTGGATATGGATTGTTGATTGGTTCTGGATATTCTCTATCATAGTTATGACTATGCAAGGAGAATGACGGTTTCTGATCAAGAAACCAGATCTGTGTCCGCACTAGGAAGTCGGGTGGACGGTACTAGTTCGGAAGTGAAATTGTGTGATCGAGTGAGCGATCAGATTGGTATGGCGTACGAATGGTATGTGTACATCGTACGGATTTGAATGAAATTAATATTGAAAAGAGTAATCAAATTTGAATATTTGATTTTGAATAAACAAAGTTATATATCTTTGTTATATAAGATAAAACTCCCCTTGATGAATCTTTTGCCGGAAGAAAATGGTTTTTGGAGATGTTTGAAGTATAAAAGGAGTTTATGCAAGTTTGAAATGATCCAAAGTTTAAAAAGATTTTATATATCTGAATATATATATATATATATATATAAAGAATCATATGAGAATTTTGGAAAAGGGTTTTGGGAACCTATGGATTTGGAAAGGCTTTTGATTTTTGGGTAAAATCAATATGAGAATTTGGAAAGCCTAGTTTGAGAATTATCGATTTTAGAATAATCGATTTTGTGTAAAGGAGCTTTGTATGAGATCATACTAGGTGTATGATTTAAAGATACTATATATGTATAATATAAAATGTTTTGATGATGCTCTAGGGAAAAAGGCGCTCCCTTGGAATGGACTTCTCAGGAGTACCACCGGGTGGTGCTGCCTTGAGCCCTAAGGGGGGGTTCTAAAGTTGATCCTGTGAGGAGTCCGGACAAACTAGTTCCTGAGGATTATTGGGTAGCGAAAGTCGAGGGCGCTGATGCCTACAGGGGCATTTGGGTTATGCTATGACGATAGTGTAACTCGATGTCACTGCGATCTACTGTGGGTACCATAGCGAAAATCATGTGGAGGATGAGTGTCAACGGTCTACACTTGATTTTGCCGGGAAGGCAACGCAACATCGATAGACTGCGATCTATGGTCAAGTGGAGTGGAGAAGTTTCATTCTTTTGGCAGCGAAATTCGAGGGCGCTGATGCCTACAGTTATATGGGTTTTTGATGTGATAGCTACGTAACCCCAGTTATAGCTGCGATCTGTAGCGGGTTCCATGGTGTAATCGAGGGGCGCGGAGGCCTACAGTTATCTGTGGATTTTGTCGGGACGGCAATGTAACCATCGGGTTAACTGCGACCATGGATGGGGGTGATGATTTCCAGAGCATCCTCACCAAAAATATATCCTCTATTTTCAAAAACTGTTTTCTATATTTTCAATAAAATTATTTTCTAAAGTATTTTCACTAGGTGTTGAAAATGGGTCTGCTAAGTACTTATAGATTTTCAGTCCTATGCCTGATCAACGTATGACCGAATTTCTGTGAGAACAAAGATGGACTTGTTGAGACATCGAGTTATAAAAGTATTTTTGTCATAAAAACTATTTTAGCTATACTATATAGATTTAAAAGGTGTTTTAAAATGATCAAAGAATCTATTAACTGTTTTAAAATATTAAATAAATTCTGGTTTCGTTCCTTTTCGAGGACGAAAAGATTATAAGGGGGGAGGAATGTAATAACCCTGAATTTTTAGCAATATCAATTTGATAATCCTTGATAATAATTAAATTGATCATTTTATATTATAAATTGACAAGTTAAAATTCTGTTAAAGGCTGATGATAATAATTTGTTAAATCTATTAACATTTTTCTTAACAATATAAACAGGCAAATTTAATTCTTTTCAAAACTAATGATTTAGAATGTTTTCTATTTATAATGTAAAGGTATATATATATTTGTATATAATTGGAAATGGGAAAATTGTATTAATTTGAATTTAACAACTATTTGCAAAATTTAATAGATATATAATTTGTAATTTGAAATGTTAACTTGATTCAATGTTTTTTTTTTAAAAAAATGAATGATATTTGAAATTTAAATTTTTAATACAAAGTTAATTTCTTATTTATTATTAACATATACATTAAGCTTTTGGTTTTAAATAAGATTCAAATTAAAAAGTTCATTGGTTTTAATATTCTTTCATTTTAAATTTTAACATAAGATAAATTGTTTTAAATTTTTATGTAAGGAGTATGACAAAATGATTTGGTACAAATATTGTTCGTTTAATCTAATTCTAAAAAAATTATTATTTATATTAATTTAGAATATATATATAGTTATTAGGAAATTAATTAATAAAAACTTTATTTATATTTATAAATTTAATTTGCATGTAAATTACATATGTAAGATAGTAATACCATTTAGGCACATGTGTTAACAAGATAATAAAGGAAGATGACAAGTGTCATCTTTAATTTAAACCTTCATTTGTTTTTAATAAATTTAATTTCATCTTATATAAACATATATTCTTTATCCTCATTTCTTTTTCCCCATCTTCATTCTAGAATCTAAAAAAAACAAAGATGAAAACCTGTAACACAATTGTCTAACCAGCAAACAAATTCAAGGGTTTTCAGTTCAAAATCAAAGAGAATTCAGAACCTGAAATAAAGCAAAGTTAAAAGCAATAAAAAGAAAAAGAAAAATCTGCAGACCAGATTTAAATGAAAAAAAATCAAGCTTTGGATTCAAATTAACAAAAACAAAGCCTGGATCAAGCAACAATGCAAAGTTCAACACCAGATGTAAATTTAATAAGCAAAAGAAGATTTAACAAATCTAGAACCATCCCTGGAACAAATCTGCTCTCTGTTGCATATGCAGGTGAGTAAGCTGCTTTCATTATTTATGTTTAACCTCACTACCATTGATGCTTGTGATTTATCATTGAAATGATTTATGGAAATTTGTTTGCATGATGAAGATTTGTCAGTTATAGATAGAAGTATAATTATGGAATAAGTATACCTGAAATATGATTGCTCATCTCTGTTTATAAATACCTAATGAGTAAACAATTTATTTCAAATGCTAAAGAAATTTTTAGTTGCTTTCAGATGATTTCTTAGATGAATTGTCCTTGCATGTGAGTAACTTTTAAATTTCAAAATTCTTACTTAGGTTGCATGCTAGTTGTTTGATATAAATAAGTGTTGTTTAAAGTCTGTTGTGGTATATTTTTGGGTGCATGTTGGAAATCATTTGTTCTGTTCTGTTTACTTTTTTTCTTTCAAGAAGAACTTTGAATCCAATCCTTATTATTAATTAAGTATATGACAAAATGAAATTTTAAAGCAATGTTGTTTGTTTTTCTTAAGTCAATACTTAAAATTTAAATAAGTAAAAATATAAGTATTGGTCTCTGGAAAACACAAAGAACATCAGTAACTGATAATTTTTAACCAAAATTAAAATATGTTAATCTTGTAATGCAGTTTCATAAATATAAAGCATTAACAAAAACTTGATTTTTAAATCAAGAATTGGGATTTTTAGCATAAAGTTAAAGATGCAGTCAGAGGTTGAACTAAAAATGGAACTTAAACATTTTCTGATGATCTTGGAATGGAGGAAGCTCGGGATTCTTCTGATTAGTGGATAAGTGTTAGGTGATGCTCAGAAAAATAGTGGATGGTGATGGAGTTCATCAGAGAGGTTACGGCAATGATAATTCATTTGGGAACCCTAATTTTTAATAGGTCTGAAAAATCGATTATTTCGGCTTGTATAATGGTTCGAGTGTAATGATCTTTTAGGGATTGTTAGTTTAGCCGTAGTTGAAGACGAGGCCGTAGTGGTTGATCATATGGTGGTCGGAGCGGCGAGAGATAGGTGTTGACGGGTATGAAGGGGTGGAACCTGATTGCTGTTTCCAGATTTGGGTAGTTCGATTGTGATTTGAGCAACTGTGGTGGATTCTGGTGATCGTACTCGAGAATGGAGATGATCGATGATGGGTAGAAGTTCTGGTGGGTGGCCGGTGATGGCCTGAGCCACGGTGCACGTGCACCGTGCAGTTGAAGTTCAGATGATTTTTTTTTAGTGGTGTGCAGATTTTTTTTTTACTCGGGAATAACTCGAGTTATTCGAGTATTTGACTCGAAGTAAAGGTGGAGATAACCCGAAGCAAACTTAGTGGTGTCTCGGGTTGTTCTGTTTATTCAGGTTTTGTAGAACCTGTAAAATCAGTGTTTAAATTTTTTTTTAAAAAAAACCTGAAGTTTTTAAATGTAGGAAAGGTTTTAAACCTAGTTATTAAATTCAAGTTTGAATATTAGAATTCAGGTTCAAATTTATATTCTCAGTTTCAATAAAAAAATAAAGTAAGTTTAAACTTGAATTACTAACTATTAAATAGAAGTGGATGGAATGTTTTCAACTGAATTTTTTTTTAAATATGAGCAAGTTTTGAAGTTGAATATAAATTTGGAAATCAAATTTTAAATTTGAATTTCAGTTTTTGAAATTAAATGAAGTTTTAAATTTAAAAGATTTAAAACCACTTTGTATGTTAAGTGAAAATTTAAAATTTATTTGAACTTAAAAATGAATTTGGTGTAAACACTTATAAATTTACTTTTATAAGTCAAGTACTTCTTTGCCTTATAATTTTAAAGAAAGATTTTAAATTGTTTAAAACTTTGTTTAAATTTAAATTATATTCATTTAAATTTCATATTTGAAATGAAGTTTTAAACTAAGTTCAAAAGTAAATTTGTTTTCAAATATATTTGTTAAGGACAAATTAATCATAATTAAGAAATGTTTTATCTTAAAATTAAATTAAGATTGATATTTTTGAATTTAATTCAATTAGTAAGGTAATTAAGAAGTAATGAATTAATTTAATTAATTGATTGATTTGGAATTAATTAATAATTGATTAAGGATTAACCTATTTGTAATTAAAATCATTAATTAGATTATTTAATTAATGGTTAAAGAATTACTAATTAGGTAATTAAATTTTAATCAGGGTTAATTAAGTAAATATTTAGACTTTAATTAATGAATAATTAAAGATAATTTAATTTGTAATTAATCTAAGTTAATTACTTAATGAAAATAAATTAAAGAATGGTTAATGAAGGTCGTTAACCAGGATTATTTAATTAATTAATTAATTAATAGGGTTAATTTTTATAGTTAACTCGATTAATTAATTTAATAATAATCATTTGTGGATGGTTTAAGAATAATTACTTAAGGAAGTAATTAAGAAATTTATTACTTAAGGTAATTAATTAAGTTAAATATGATTATTTAAAATCGATTAATTAAGTTTAATTAATTTTAAGCATTGGATGTTTTGATGATAATTACTTAAAGTAATTAAGGAATTGGAAATTACTTAGTGAAGTAATTAATTGGTAATTACAGGATATAATTAATTGAAAATGTTTTAAAGATGAAGTAATTTGAGTATAATTTCTTTGTAATTAATCAAGGGATTTATCAAGAAAGTAATTAAGGATTTCATTTTATTTAATGAAGTAATTAAGGCATCTGATTACTGGATAAAACTTACCAGGGATGGCTAATAATTATGGTTTAATTGAAAAAGGATAATTACTTAGTGTAATTAAAGAATAATTAATCAAGGGTGATTAATTAAGGTGATTAAATAGAGAATGATTAATAAATTGTTTATAATTAATTGATGGTTTTAAGATTTATATTAATGAAGAAATTAATTTAATTCGTTTTAAATTATTTATAGTGTGATTATTGAATCCTTGTTTATGTATGGATAAATGACACTGATTGATTTGAGCAGTTTTGAAATAGTATGGTCACCTATCGAAATGCATTGATGTGTATAATGGAATCCTGTATTTAGGAAGTTTGAATTGTTTTTCATTTGAATGACTTGGGTTAAGGGACATTGGATTCGAAGAGACCGGAGTCGGGTATTAGTAAATACCCGAAACCACTTCGATTCTTTATAAATGGTTATGTGAAATCAATAGGCTGATATGAAATGATTTAAGTGAATTGGACCATTTAATCTAAGTTTTGGCACTTAGAAATTAATGTGTGAAATAGGTAATGTTTATAACAGCTTGTGAAGTGGTAAATTGATAAGTTACCCAGGTTTATATAAGTTGTATGCTTTTGTCATTCATGTTAGATGGGTTTACTCACGCTGGTTTCCAGCCTGACCCGGGTGTTACTTTGATGTAATGCTCGGGTCAGACCAAGTATTACAGATTTTCAGGTAAGGACGATCTGGAGCTCAGGAGGCGAGCTGGACGGCAAGGACGTATGGAGTGTTTACTGTTGTGTTATATTATTGTATATACCTGAGACATGTTAAATTGTATTTGTCCAATGTTGTATAAATTATTGTAACTCTGAAATATCGATGTAAATTGATATATACAGTTTTCTTTGATATAACTGTTATTATTGATATTATATTTTATCCGCTGCGAATGTGAGGTTTCTGTGTCTTGTTCTTGTTTCTTCTTCTTTCTCTTTCTTCTTTCTCTAACTATCTGGAATTTTCGGGATCGAAAATTCCGGTTCGTTACATATATTAGGGTAGTTCAAAACATATAAATTGGAAATAAAAGTATCTCCTCCTATGTTTAATTCCACATCCACATGAATCATATTTAAAACACTAGAACTCCCTAGTGGACTTTGTACAAGCAATGGAGTTTCAACCAATATGCAATTTAATTTTAGCATTTTAACTATTTCATAAGAAATTAAAGAGTGAGTTGTCCCTGTGTCATATACTACTGCTAAGGGTATGGTGCAAATAAATAATGCACCTTCCACTTGACCATGGTTTTCAGCATTAATTTCCTCTGTGGGTTTGCCTTTTCCCTCCAAATTTGCTAATTTCCCTTGCTGTTTATTTTCAGGACAGTTTCTCTTCATATGCCCCTCTTTCCCACATAGATAACACTTGAAAGCTCCTCCTTTTAATTCTGGGCACCTTGGTTTGATATGTCCTTCCTTTCCATGGTGATGGCAGACCAACTTCTTCTTAGCATCACTGGCCTTGGTATCACTGGCCTTTTTGGTGTTTGCTTCCTCCTTTTTCTTGTCATAAGGGTGGTATCTTCCCTTATTCTTCTTGTTGTTGTTGCTCTTAAAATCCCTATACTTCTCCCTTTCCTTGTCATATTGCTCAAGTTTCAAAGCCAAGTCTATCACTTGATCAAAAGTCCTGTCAGCATATGTTAACATGGCTCTGCTAAGTCCTGGGTTCAAACCTTTAATATACCTATCATTTTTGGATGCTTCATCTACCACTACCATTGCTCCATATTTGGATAATCCCTCAAACTTTTGAGTGTACTTAGTGACATTCAAATTTCCCTGCCAGAGTCTAATAAATTCTTCAAGTAAAGTGGTCTTAGCTGATGCTGGTACAAGTCTTGCCTCTAACATTTCCTTGAATTGATTCCAAGTGATTTCATTTTCAATTCTCCCAGCTATGATCACCTCCCACCAGCTTAAAGCTACTCCTTTCAGCTGTCTTGAAGCCACTTGCCTCTTCCTTTGATCATCAAGCTGCATGTCATAGAAAATCCTATCCAATGTCCTCAACCATGCTTGAATTTCCATCACATTCTCAGTCCCTTCAAAACTTTTGCCTCCTAAATTTGTATAAGCCTTTAATAGTTTTGAAAGTTCCTCATGTGGATTCTCAGGCCTATGCCTAATTCCATCCCTTAAAACCCTTACAAACTCTTGCATATCAAGCATCTGTGGCACACTGGGTCCTGCATGATGTGATCCTCTTCCTACCATGGTTTGCTAACTAAGTTATGGGCAAATGGTATTAGTATACTGTGAGTGTTTTCTGTAGTTAATATTTTCCTATCTAAATTATTTCATCCAAACAAACAGACATAATATATTTCTATAGTACTTAGCAATCAATACAACCATTTGCTCTGATACCAAATGAAATGACCCTCCAATTTTACCTACATTTTTCTAGGATTTTTTTTTACATTTCCTCGATTAAACTTAGTTTAATTTCTTAGGGTCATTTTCTTTCCAACAATTAGTCCGGAATTTAAATTCCTACTAATATAAATATATCAGTTTAATCATAGAAATATATGCACATACATATGATGATGTATGTGTTCCTCTTGTTTATATCAGAGTATATATATTTTTCAAATTTGTAAACAAGAGCCAGTTCTGTTTGATTTGAATTTAAAATTAATCTACTCATAATTTAAATTCCTATATTCTTTGATATTTGCATCATATAAGTAGATCCTGTTCATATTTGTTTGTACTGGATTTGATCATACAAACCATGATTTTTTTTTTGATTCAACTCAGATAATACTTCAATTCTTTAAACCTTAATGCATAGCAAAATTCAACAGAAATATATCCAGTTTAATCTAACTTAGCCAATACATTACATAACATCAAATTCAAACACAACTTTCTCATGAATACATGCAGATAAAATCATTTTAAGCTCTTATTAAAAACTAGCAAGCATGCTCATCTATTTCTTTTCCTCACTAGCCATTAACCTTTTCTTCCTATTTAAGCTTTGCATTTCCTGAAAGAGCATTAGTGGCTGCCCCATTTTAAAATGAGACACCCCCATATGCCATGAGCAAACAAGGGTCAGATCTGAGATCTGGTATGAGCAACATTAGAATATTCAAAGAATTAAGCAAACCGGGTGATGAGCATAAGTACTGATTTTGTATATATGTAATTTCTTTAATCAACTGTTTTACTATGTTTCACATACTTTAGTTCAAGAATGATATCTTCATCTATCATCAATCTACACATATTTAATTATGTAATTATGAATATCAATCTACAACATACATATATTCACTGGAACTACCATAGTTCCATTCCAACCAACCTAAGAAATACTCATATTCATATTTCTTCATTTATAGGTGGTATACATTAATTTAAATTCCTAGACTCATCTGCTATTAAGGAATCATAGGGACACATTGTAATGAACTAATTCACATCATTGCACAAAGATCTCAGGCCTTAAACAAACCACGTGTCAACTTGCATACATCAAATATAACAAGCATTCCAGCAGCCTTCTTGGCTCACATCCCTAGTTTATTTACTAGATGTCTTGGTTAAAATCCTATCATCAAATAGCTAGTTGAACCTGACATTGTAAACATGGAATTATCCATACATCTTAATAGCATACAATTTTCTTTTAAAAACAAGCAGGCAATCATTTTCAAGGATGTTGTCATTATGTCTTGATCTCAATAAAATGCAAGAATATTTTCAACTGAAAAATAGAGACATGGCATATAGAATTTATTTTTGATCTGCAAGTAACTACGGTTGAACCAGATTCAAGATCTAGCTTAACCATAATTCTTATCTTGTGGGTTCCTTTTTTTTCCTTTAATTAAGGGCTCAGCACATATAGAATTTCTATCGCACCCTTAATTTTTTTTCCTTTTTAAGCCTCGGCACTTATACATAGTATAATGCAGCTCATAATATTTTTCTTTATTAAAATTCCCATGCCATAGATCTATAACAGTTGAGAGTATTCTTCCCATAATTTTGAAAATCTGGGCCTTAACATTTCTTAGCAAAATAAACAGAAAGTTACACGTCTAAAGGCAAACATTGCAACAGATCAAAGATCACCCCAAAACATCCATAATAAAATCATAAAAGATCTAAAAACATGCAAAGAGCATTGATAAAATTATATTCAATAAAACCAGAAATAAACCAATAGCAATATAAGAATTTGCTGCCTCATCTTAGGTCTTAATGCCATGAATTTGCTGAGGTTACTCACCTAAGTTCTTCATTCTTTGATCAAAAATCCTTGTGTGTTTCTCCTGCCTTTTTTTTTAATTATATATATATATTTTTAAGCAACTCGGGTAAAATGATTTTCGGGTTATAACTGCCCATTTATATACATGTTTTTCTCTAGGGTTTTATCAAGATAAAATTCCACTTTTGTCCTAGCTATTATCATGTATTTTACATTTTATATTTTTCACATTTCCATCCTTAATCACCCCGGCTGCATTAGCTGTTTATGGACAATACTTTCCTCCTTTTGCTTTTCAGAAATGGTTATTTTTGAATATCTCTCACTTATTTAAATCATGTTGAAAGTGTGACCACTATATTTTATACTTTTACTTATTTTTGAAAATCCTCTTTGTTATTTTTTGCCTACACATACACATGCTTACTTGTTTAGTGTTTTATGCCAATTTAATGTTACTTCTTTTGCTTGGCTGTAACATTTTCTGCCCACAGATAATATACATGTGTATAAGTATATAAATATTCATTTTATTTAATTTCCCCCTGTTTCACAGAAAGTATATTTAAGCATATATTTAATTTTTAACTTAAGTTAGGCTTAAGTTACAATCCAATGCTTTTAAATAAAGAATTTACTCTCTCATTTTTAAATAAGATTTTTCTGTTTTTTTTTCAGTATCTAAATATATTTCTAGTTTCAATGTGTATACATATTTATTTTCACAGAAAGTCTTTAATTTCAATGTATATAGAAAACATATTTAATTTGATTAATAACTCATATTTCAAAATCATATTTGAAATGCTTCCTTCCTTTGTTTATTTGTTTTATTTATCATTACCATTTCATTTTCTTTTAGAAATTTTAAATCCTTTCCTTGTGCCATTTTCAGTGTGCATGTGCACACATATTTCTGCACATCATTCAATTCAAAAACTCCATCAATATTTGATCCAAATATTTTTAAACTGAATTTTTTTATTAAAATAATTTTCCTCAAAATTTTCGGGGTATTACAATAATATATACAAAATTTTACTTTAATTTTATATTTAAAATCTAAGTATAAATATTTAAAAGTTAAATATATTATATTTAAAAGATAGTTTAAAAACAAGGATAATTTGATTTTGAAAGTAAAGATTATTTTGAGGCTAAAAGTATTTGAAATCAGGATAGACGTTTTTGATGCTTTTAAAAGGAAGGTTTTGAAAATATTTTGAAAACAAGATATAATTTTGAAAAAATCATTTTGAATAAAAGGTTAGCGGATACAAAACAATGTTCTACTAGATTTTTCGTAGGTTCCATCCTACTTAGGGTTCCATCCCTTTAACTGGCTCGAAGTGGATTCCATTCCACGAATAAACTGGATTTTAAGATGCCAGTTCTTTTCTACGAGTTTTAACAAAATTTCTAATTAAAGAATAAATTACTTGGATTCTTGATAATCTTGATAATCTTGATACTCATGAGTCTTCGATCTTGATGTCTTGAATGTCTATACTGTACAATCTTCATTTTTGGTACCTGCATGGTTAAATCCTGCATATACAAATATATCTAAACTTATACTGTTAGTATTTATAATTTATAATCTATTCTAAGGTTGTTGTCATCAAAACCATCATCTCACGGACTAACAATCTCCCCCTTTTTGACGATGACAACCTTTGTTTATAAAATAGTACTTCTATCCTAATAACTCCCCCTAAAACTAATAACTCCTCCTTAATCTATGCCTAACTACCCTATTTTATACTTCTTCCCTTTTTCATCAACAAAAACTAACTCTAAACTATATAACACTAAATTATGGAACTCCCCCTAAATCTAATACTCCATAATGTGTGATTATAATGATAGTGTTATCATAAATAATCAATACTTAGATCTAATAATAAACCTAATTCTAAACTACTAACTATTCTAAGTATATGATAACCATATAGTTATATTTATTAATAGGGAAGAACACCTATAAGAACACAATTTATTTATT
The DNA here is from genome assembly GCA_030765085.1 of Allium cepa. Taxonomy (NCBI): domain Eukaryota; kingdom Viridiplantae; phylum Streptophyta; class Magnoliopsida; order Asparagales; family Amaryllidaceae; genus Allium; species Allium cepa. The sequence goes on from CM060934.1 coordinate 291,068,004, forward strand.
AATCATAGAATTATATTTACATTTTCGTTGTAAACGTAAGAAGGAATAAACAACAATGGTAAAGAAAGAGAAGAAACTATTGTGTGTTTTTGAACATAGGAGATCTATGAATCGAACAGTTTGGATAGTGGAAACAGAAATTTCCACGTTGTTCGACAAGATTCTCATCTTTGTCAAAACACACTTCTCCAACGCACATGACTTTGTCGTCATCTTCCGCATGTGCTTCTTCCATGGGTTCTTCTTGTACTTCTTCTCCTTCTTCTTTGATGCCCTCTTGTTCTTGATCTCCTGAAGAATCTTTGTCAATCAAGATTGGGTTAGCATGATTGTCCATTAGAAATTTTTGCAAATTCCTAAGGATTTTGCCCTGCCTCTCTTGTTCCTTGGCCCTCTGAAGTTGCATTACTTGAATTTCAGTCATTAACTGAAGTGCATCTTTTAGAGAATCCTCCATTTTAGTCACACGAGTGAGAGTAGTACGTTCAAATGGACCAAACGTGTAACGGCCCAACATTTTATTTAATATTTTAATTCTTTTATTTAAAAACTTTGGGGTTTTATTATATAAAAGTTTGAATTTTTAAATTGGTTATAAATCATTTGGCCAATTTTTAATAAAATAAACAATTTCTGTAATTTTGATTTTTGGTTAAATTTTAACTCTAATTGAGATTTTTTTTAGTTCTAAGTTCAAGTCTTTTATATAAAATATATATATTTACAACATTTATTTCACTGTTGTTTACTTATATTGGTTATATACTTTTAAATTAAGAAATAAATATTGTGTAAAAAGAAATAAATTTTACGTTTCTTTATATGTATATACATCAGTTTCTTAGTTAAATGATAAATAAATCGAACAAATGTAAACAAACCAAATTTTGAATTAAGTAATAAATAGTGTATAAATAAGCTAATTAATTTCACGTTTTAATTGGTACGTTTATATCTGTATTGTTTAAATTAGTTGGCGTTAAATGGTACGTTTTTGATGAAATATTTTTAGCGTATATTTTACTAAATATATAGGAAGTAAATAAATAAGAAACGGATAAATAAAATATGTTACTTTTGTTATAAAACTGGGCATACGTTTTGATTAAATTATCGCATCTATAGTACGTACTCATTTATTTCTTACCTTAGCTATATATAAATAAATAAATCGGTACCATTCATTTCCAAGTGGGAAGAAAATGAATCCCCTAGCCATTCAATTTCGTTTAAAGCTTGCCTTGAATTCACGTGTAAACTTTATACACTTTCCTTTTGCTTCAATCGTTTTAAATTGGTATGAAATCTTTAAATTTGCATAGCCTTCCTAAATCAATTATTGCATGTTGTTTTCACCACCTAATCAACTCAAGTTCTCTTTTAAATACTAATCATGTACAAAATTTAATTACCTCATCAGTTGCCTTCATTTCTCTTCTAGCGTGAGCATCAGCTTCAGGTAATGGCGCATGCCTTCTTTTATTGTTTTTTTTTTTTGCTTCTTGCTTTGGTTTTTCTTTTGTTTCCACTGTTTGTTCCACACTTATGCTCGGCTACTCCAACCCCATCACGACCGCCTACAGCCCTTCCTCCCCCGCCAAGTACGGCCTCTTCCGCTAATGTGTAGTGCGCCATCATGGCCGAGAACTTATGCACAGATCACCACCTCATGTACAGTTCACCCATAACTTTACTTGCCGATCCAATACACCCCCTCCACCTCCAGGTGTAGCCGCACCACCATCGTCATCAACTCCAGGTAGTAAACTCTGACTCTGACCATGCTGCGCCTCCAGGAGATGATGGCCAAGCCGTAACCAATCCCCATGCAACAGCCGAGCACTGTGTGCTTGAGCCAAATCATCGAACCTTTCTTTTACCATTTTACCTGTTGAAGAATATCCTATATGCCTAAATAATCCCACTGCTTTGAATACTTGCGTGTTCAGAGAAGAAAAATTTGGTCAGTGCCGAGCATGGGAAGTGTTAGTTGAGTCGTGTGGTGGAGTGGTCGAGCCACTATGGTTCAAATTTTGATTTCCACTGGTTCCAGTTCGTTTTTTGTTGTCTTGATATATTATTATATGAATTAGCATACTTAAATTTGTTTCATTTCCTTTTCAAGAATTAAATCTGGTCGTCGCCTCCGCAAAAATTTGATCGTGCCTTCAGTATGTTTTTTTGGTGTGGATATCGTTGTTTTGAATAGAATCTTCAGCGGCTTAAAGGTGAGTATTCACCCCCGACAAACATAATTATAGATCTATAAATTAATAACAAGTGAAATTGTAGAATGAATAATTTTATTTTACTTACCTGTGATATAAAAATTTATGATGTTATAATCCTGTTATAAAATTGTCACATCACCCATTATATTTTATGATGTTTTACTATTTATTTATTACTGATTATCACACTGCAAGTTCCCTGTAGAGTAGAAATCGCTTTGGGCTGAAATGATAGGCCTGAGCAATTTTTATTTATTTTATCTATTTTATTGATTTTAATTATTTATTTAACTTGGATTGCAGGTTTGAAATGATAGAACCCGGGTTTCTTTGTAAATTACGGATTGAAATGATATATTATCCGTATCACTTGACTTAGGTTATAAAATATTGTACAAACCCGTGGTTATTATATATATTTTCTGGAAATATTAACTATTTTTAAATTTGTATATTATAATATTTTGTTTAAAATTTGAATAAAAATGATTTTATAAGGTATAGTTATTTTGTACAAGTAAAATATATAAATAAATAAATGGTTAAGTTAGAATTTGAAGTATAAATTTATTTTGGAATTTGGATTTTTGTAAAGGAATGGAATTTAAGTTAAGTAAATAAATTATAATAAATATGATATAAATTTGAATTTAAATAAATTAATAAGGTGTTATTTAAATTTTCTACGAATTAAATGGTCAAATAAGTGAATACTTAAAAATGGAAGTTGAAATATAACTTAATTTAGAAATTGAAGTTGGTTTTAGAATAAAGGTAAGTTAAGAAATAAATTGAAAATTAAGTTATTTTTGAAATGGTAATTAAACTAATTGTTAAGTAAAATTTTATAGAAATTGTACACTTGACTTTAATAAGTAAAGCATAGAGAAATTGGATGTTTATTTGTGAAATTTACTTTATAAAATCATAAATTATTGGAAATTTTTAAATGGCCATTTTGAAGTGGAAAAATATGATTTTTAGTTAGATTTTAATGATTGCTGACATTGTATAGGAATCTGAAAATTTAATTAACTTTAAATCTGTTGTAAGGGATATTACTGCACTGTGTAAGTGCTGTAGTTGATGCAATTAAACTAAAGGCTAAAACTTTTGGGATTAAATATTTGATTCGTAAGTATAATAACTTACCTTTTAGAATAGTAAAACGAAGTATTTTTGATTCGAAATGTAAACTATTTTTGGAATTTATAACCACGGGTAATAATAACGTTGGTTGTTAAAGAGACCGGGATCGGATATGGGCATACTCTTTGTCGATACCGAAACCACTTTGACAACCGTGTACGCGGTGGAGATTCCAGAATGAAGTAGGATGGTGGTGACGTTCTGTTGAGTTATGTATGTGGACCCGACTACCGTGAGTTGGCATAAGGTGGCTAAAACAGGAGCGATTCTTGGGCTAATGAGGTAGCACCTTTGATCGAACGCACTTCTTCATATGCCATTCTATTACTTTGTGATTGTGTGGTGCGCACCTTTGATTTTGGGGTGTTGTTCGAGGTGGGCGGTAGTAGCAGCTACGCGTTACCACCGATCTGGATGCGTAATTGGTATATCTACCCTGGCATTGCCTAGTTGTGCCGTGTCACATACCCTAGCGAGTCTTGTATGATTTTGGTTTTGTACCATACCTATGGAGTGCCCTCTGACGACGCCCAGTACGAGGGAGGTTACGGTACTGTATAGACTATGGGAATATATAAATGTGTTAAGGTGGAAAACGTAAAGCCTTAACGCTATTTAAAAGTAAGTTTATTTTACTAATAGACACTATTATAATAGCGTAATATTACTACATAGTAAATAGTTTAACGGATCCTTAGAGGATGGGCGGTCCCAAGCATCCTTTAAGTTATTTGCCTTTATATTACAGTTCACTTGAATTGGCTTACACTGTATAAGTATGTATGTCCTGACTCGAGTGTTTATATTTTATTTTATGCTCGAGTCAGCCTGAGTATCAGTTCGGACTTCATTTCCTGGAGCTAGGACTGCTAGAGATCATCTTTATCAAGCTGCTGTCTATTTTCTATTCGGTCTTTATCTTAGCCTATGTAATTGAGACAAATGAATTTTGGATTTGGGATTTTCTGTAGATTTTTCAAACTGTATTGGTTTTAAGACTATGTAATTTATACTTATTTTGAGACTACATTGTTAGTGGATTTATGAACCGCTAAGTTATTTATTTCCGCTGTGAGTATTCTGATTTCTGTGTCTGGGATTCTGTGATTTGATTTCATTTGATCTAATTTTTATTACAGTCTATTGTTTTGAACTATTCAAGTTTGACATGTTTTAAATTTATTGTCGAATTTGAATGGTGCAAAATAGTGGGTCGTTACAAAACGTAGGAGAGGGGAACGAAAAGGTTGATTTTATGTTTGATTTGGAAGAGGAGGCCATTAATTATTTGATTTCAGAGAAAAGAATAGAGATATAACAGAAAGGATGAATAAAATTTCAAAAATGTGAAGAATATATAACCAATTATTTTAATTTTGGTGGGAAAAATTTCAAAAATTTAAAAACGTTGTATGTCGACATAGGGTAGAGGGGTATGCCGACATGGTTCTTGAACTTTTTCCCTATTTAATTTATTTTGAATTAATTTTTAATTATACTTTGTTTATTTATATTTTATATTTCAGTTAATGAACAAATACTAATTCTCTTCTTAATTTAGTAAATATAGATTCATTTAATGGTTTTGTTAAGATATCAGCAATTTGATTCTCAGAATTGATATAATCTAGAGTGATTACTCCTTTACTTATATTATCTCTAAGAAAATGTGTCTGATATCAATATGTTTAGTTCAAGCATGTTGAGTAGTATTTTTGGATAATTTATCGCACTCGTATTATCACAATAAATTGGTGATTTTGAAGGATTTAAACCATAATCTTTTAAAGTTTGTTGCATATATATTACTTGAGAACAAGCCAAAGTAGTAGAAATATATTCTGCTTCAATTGTTGATAAAGAAACTGTGTTTTGCTTTTTACTAAACTAAGAAATCAGAGAATTCCCCAAAAAGTGACAAGTTCCACTTGTACTTTTTCGGTCTGATATACAACCAGCATAATCAGCATCACAGTAAGATATTAAGCCAAAAGAATCATTTTTATGGTAAAATAAGCCATAATCAGAGGTGTGTTTAACATATCTTATGATACGTATTACGGCTCTTAAGTGGGTCTCTTTAGGTTGGGATTGATATCTTGCACAGAGACAAACACTATGCATGATATCAGGTCTAGTAGCAGTAATATAGAGTAGTGATCCAATCATTCCTCTACATAACTTTTGATCTACATCTTTCGAGAGATCTTCTTTACTAAGGTACACATTGGTTGCCATGAGAGTGGGTTTTCCACTTGCAGTAATCCAACCAAATTTATTAATCAGGTCTTTAGCATATTTTTCTGGACTAATAAAGATACCATTGTCTAATTGTTTTATTTGTAATCCTAAAAAGAAATTTAATTCACCTATATAACTCATCTTGTAACGACCCGTAAATTTTCAATAATTGATTTGGTTATTAAATAAAGATTATGTGATTAAATTTAGAAGAAATAAAATTTTTAATTATATCGAAGTAAATGTTAAGAATGGAATGTAGCAATGATTATTAAAACTATTTATTGATTTTTGAAGTGAAATCACATTTTAAATGAAATAGGGAAAATTATTGCCCCTGGGTATAAAATTTGAAATAAGTAGATTAAGGTAAGTGTTGTATAAATAAAAGAAATTTGAAACTTGTTAACGAATTTATAACGGGAATAAAATATAAAAATGTTGATGTAAGATAATAAATATATTAATTTAATGTCATCCCAATTAATTGCAACGGATTTGTAAAGCTTTATTTGATTGTAATTTGTAAGTAGGGAAATAGATTCAAAGTTATATAAATTGTTGGAATGATAAGTAATAAAGTGCAAATCAGATATAATCAATGTTAGTATAAATTTAAGGAATAATTGGGGACCATGTTTATGAAACAATAATGAGAATGCAAGATAAACAATGCTGATTAAAATTTATAATTAATGGATCTAATGAAATGACAATATATAAAAATTATGTTATCCTTGACTATAAATGGAACCTAAGCGAATAGGTAGAATATTAAATGAAATTAGCAGTATGAAAATATATTTCAATAAATGTTACATTAATGTAAAATGTAATACAATATTGGAAGTTGTTAAATTAGAATATATTAAGAAATAAAAATTTGAATTTGGAATCTATTGCAATAAATCTAAATATTATTGTTTTCATAAATTGAACGTAAGTGAATGAAATTAATAAGATGAGAATAAATGACAACATTAATTGTAAGTAATGAAAGCTTGTTAATGTAAGAAAATGAAGACAAACATTAAGAGTTATAAATGTTATAATAAACCTTAGTGTATTGTAAATTGATATTATGTTATAAATGATATAATAAACATTAAGAGTTATAAATTGATATTATGTAGGCAACTGTGATAGTTGGTTGGAAATAATAAACCTTAGTGTATTGTAAAGTTAAGGGTAACGTCTGTTATAACAAATTGGTTTACTAAATCAAAATAGGAAATCAGTCAATTTATTTGGGACTAATTACTTGATATTCATTTATAATAAATGGGTTTACTGTTAGAAATTGAAATTACATACTACGGTAAACGGGAATTTAGATGAAATTGGAAATAATGTCAACTCTATTTATAATACGACTATTGGTTGATTTAAAGTATAGAAAGCAAGATTTATTAATTTAATTGAAGTATAAAATTCAATAATTGTATTTATTGCAAAATAAAATGGAACTAAACGTTTAAATATTATGTTATTGAAATTAAAATGAAATTTGAGAATAATAATGTAATAAATCATGAACCCATGTTAGTGGCATCCTTGTTTTGGTAAAAGATGTGAATAAAAAGGCTTAAAAATTTAATAAATGGGTTTTTGAGTATTTAATTTATAATTTCTAAATATAATGAAGTAGAGAAATCAACTCTGCAATTGATAGATTTATCAACTTTTAATTTACATCTAAACTCGTTTAAATTTTTGTAAATGATTAAGAAATATAAAAGTGATAAAATTGTCAATTATAAAATTGAAATTTAAAAATTGGATTTAATTAATTGATTTTTAATTTATTTTATTAATGTAAAAATAGCCATTTTGGCCACTAACTCGGATTTCGACGAAACCAGTTTCATCGGATCCGTAACAGTAAATTATTATAGGATTTCAAGTTTCGTATCGATCGGACTTGTCGTTTGATCGTATGGGCTAGAAACACCTTGAAATCGACTAATTGAAATCCATTTGAAAATATTGATTTTAGCATAACTTGTTCATACGATGGAATTTGGAATTGAAACCTTTTCCATTGCGTTTAAAATATTTTTAAACATCTATTTTGATATGAGGGTTGATCCTATTTCGTTCTGGAGTCGAACGGGCTTTTTGGGCCACTTTGTTGTTAGCACGTATATTCAATCCGATCTATCTATTCTAATTTCAAATTTTGCCTATATATATCCTGCTATAAACCCTAGCAGCCTCTATTCCTCATTTCTATATGTACAGAAACTTCTGTGCTCCTCTTCCTCAATGGCTGTAAACCCTAATTTATCCAATTCAAATTTCAATTCAAAAATCAACTTCAAAAATTCAAACTCCTCAGAAAAATTCAGAAAAGATATATGTTGAAGCTCTCGATGTGCGAAATCTTCTGGTGTGATCCGTTTTTCGATTCGAGTTTCTGTGTGGCCAGATCGGGGAGAATTTGTTTCGGCCGTTCTTACGAAGTTGTCGTTTTTAACGGTGGATCGACCACCATTCGTCGATCAGGTTGTATGAGAGCGTAGATGAGGTCGAGACTTGATGATCCAATAGTTTAGTTCACGTTGAAGTGCATCGAAATCGCCACGATTGGCCGTAGAAGCTCACGGCTTCGAGCTCGGCCTGATGGACAGGGGGAGGCGCGCAAGCGTCGCGGCGGTGCCAGGCAAGGCGGCTCGGCGAGGTTGAGGGGGTGGAATCGTCAGATCGAAGCTTAGTGGAGGCGTTGGATGCGATTTCGCGAATAGAGGGCCGGTGGCAAAATAGGGCGAAGCGATCTGGAAAAAAATTAAATTAGGGTTTCGGCCGTTTTTCTCGATGAAGTGGCCTATTGGATGTGAGTTGTGCTAATTATTTTATTTATTCATTTTTAATTTAAATTTCAAATCATTTAAATATGATAACTTCTACGTACGATATCCGATTTACGCGTGGGTTTTTTGTTAGGATCCTACCTAAATTTCTGACAGCTTGGCACTGGTTTGGACAGATTCCGAGACCGTTCAATCTTTTTGAAATTTAAATTGGATTTAAATTCAATTTAAATTCAAAAGGTGAGTGTTTTAACCCACTCACAACTTCTAAAATTTCCTACGTTTGTTAAATTGATATATGATGTGATTTAAATTTTATTTATGGTTGTTTGGCATATTTTTTAATCATCATCTCGGTTAATTTCATTTATTTAAATTAAATTGCTATTTAATTTATTCATTGCATTTAAACTGCCAGTTAAATTGTTAATTAATTATTCATTGCATATAAACTGCCAGTTAAACAGTTATTTAATTTATTATTGAATATAAAGTGTTAGTTAATACCTTTTGTTTATTATCCGTTCTAAATTGATGCTATTTTTGAATTGGATGGTGATTGTGATAAATGGTTGATGGTTGATATTGGATGAATGGATGCTGTATGTATATTACTATAAAATGCAAGTCATTATGCACTTATTTCATTCGGGATTGCGGTTTGAAATGACATATAACTGTAATTATTATTTTTAGATTGCGGATTGAAATGATAAATATCTGTATCACTTGGCCATAGGATAGAAAACTATATACAGACACCGCGGTCTCTCTCTCTATATATATATAAATATTGTGAAATGATTTCTATGGTTTTGTAAAGAATATACGGGTTATATAAATATTGATTTTTGATGTTATATAAATGTCAAATTTATTATTGATTCTATCTATATATAAATATGCTTTGAAATATAAACTAAGCCCAATAATAAGGTTTGATTATTTTATATAATATGGTTTAATGAATAGTGATTTTGAAGTTATATAAATATTATTTTCATATATAGTTGAATGTTTGAATTTAAGCTATGTATAAGAGTGTCAAATAAAATTAAGTTTAATAAATAGAGTTTGATTTTTATTAAAATAATTATGGGTAAGTATTTAAATTTTATTTTAATATAGAGTGTAAAATGACTTAAATAAATTGAGGTTGGGAGATAAATTGGAGGTTTATTTGAAAAATGAATTTATTTAAGAATTTAAACTAAAAAGGTTGATGTGAAATTTATTGAAATTTTTAAAAAGGGTATAATTATTATAACTTGATTTTTAGGTCTAGCTGAATTAAATGATTATTTCAAGTATAAATGAATTGAAGAAAATATTTAGTTATTTGGAATTCGAGTTACGTTTAAAAAATGGATTTATTTTGTAAATATTTAAACTAAATAATAGAAGATTTGATGTTTTTTAAATCTAAATTATCAAATTTAGTTTTGGAATTTTTGGAATATTAAAGCCTTGAAATATGTCGAAATTGAAATGTTTACCTAAATTGAAATGCTTCAAAGTTATGAATTTCAAAGTATTATGTTTTTGAAAGTGTTATAATTTCAAATGACTGGTTTCAAAGTATATAGATTCTGGAAGTGCTATGATTTTGAAAAGGATATATTTTGAAATAAAAATGATATCGAAATGATTTGGGTTTTTAAAACGAAAATGATATCGTATTTATATGGTTTTTAAATGGATATTTTATTCTGGTTTTGAATTATAAATTTATTTCGAAATGACCGCGGTGTTATAATAACGTTTGGTTGTTGAAGAGACCGGGATCGGAAGTTGTCATACTCTATGCCAACTCCGAAAACCACTTTAACAACCGTGTACGTGGTGGAGATTCCAGAATGAAGTAGGATGGTGGCGGCGATTCCTTTGAGGTAAATACATGGACCCGACTCCCGTGAGTTGGCATAAGGTGGCTAAAATAGGAGCGATCGATGGGTTAATGAGATAGCACCTCTGATCGGATACATCCCGTCGATATTATACTTTGACTTTTGGATTGTTTCGGTGGCCACTTTTGATTTTTTTTATTTGGGGGTGTGGCTCGAGGTGGGCGGTAGCTGCGCGCACGCGTTACCACTGACCCAGAAGCGTAATTGGTATATCTACTCTGGCATTGCCTAGTTGTTCCGTGTCACCTACCCTAGCGCGCCTTGTACGAGTTTCTATTTGTGTCGTACCTATGGAGTATCCTCTAGTAGCCTCCCGATTAGGAGGCATTACGGTACTATATAGACTATTGGCATTATTTATGTTAAGGGCTATATGGGTAACCCCTTAACGCTATTAAAAAGTAAGTTTACTTTACTATTAGACATTATTATAATAGCGAAATATACTACATAGTAAATAGTTTAACGGATCCTTAGGAGATGTGAATCCCGAGCATCTCTTGAGTTACCGCACTCATGTTAGACACTGGATAGGAGACGTCAAATCCCGTAAACATCTCCGACGCCGTTACACTCATATTTATTTCTGTTAATTTAACTCACATAAGATATTTTAGTTCTAACTCGAGTGATTTGTCTTTTCAATTCGCTCGGGTCAGCCTGAGCATTTCAGGATTCGAAGACTTTAGCTCTGGAGGACGAGCACAAAGATTTATATTACTATTATCTACTATATTATTCCACTACACCATTTTATTCCGCTACATTTTTATTATCCTTTGGTATGTGAACTTTGATATTTATTATTAGAAAAATCAAATGTTTTGTAAAACAGTTTTATGAACTGTATATTGATTATTATATTTTATCGTTCCGCTGCAAGATTCTGTTTTGTTTTTTTTCTCTGCTTTTCTTATTTACCCCATAACAATCCGCCCTTCCGTATGGTTTGAATTAACATGTGTGTCGATTTAAAGCATGCGAAAAGGCGGGATGTTACAACTGGTATCAGAGCTTTGGTTTAGCGATAAACCTTAGCTTTGTGGGGTCTGACCCTTTACTAATAGGGTAGTAATGCCCTATGGGAGTCGTTGAGGGTATATATATATACGTGAGAAAGCATATTTGCTAGTGTTATAAAAAGGTTTTAATATTGTGTTAATTTGTTCCGTTTTGTATTTATAAATTCTGGTAGATGCATGAGACGCTATGACATCAATAGGGATTTCTAAACACTTAATAGGACAGACCGACACGATATTTGTTTTAATATATGTGGTGCCCCACCTCTATACCCACGCTAGCCAAGGACACTACGGAGTAATGCCGTCAACTAGCGCGGAGAATAAGGCTGTTGAGGAGCGACCATCCGTGTAATTGCTTTGTGCAAGCACCAATATGTCAGATGGTATAACGTAGGAAATCTGACATACCGATACAAGCTCAAAGCTACTACCCGGTGGCTATATGTATTCTTCGAAAACAAACATAGAAATAAACATAACACAAATCAGTCACATACATCCATATCACAAAGGCGGAAATAGATATAAATATATAACACATGAAAGTGTACATCAGAGTAGTGGTCAAACAAGATCCACAATATCACAAAAGAATTGCTACAAGTGCTAGACAAAAGAATATGGATACATCTATGAGTCTATATCTCAAATGTTTACAACAAAAACCACTAATCTAAGTAGTTAGCCAAAAGTCAGGGTGATAATCCCAGATGTGAAGTCAAGCAGAAGCACCTGTAACATCTCGGTCTGACCCGAGTATTATTTAATAAGAAAACAATAAACGGATCAGTCTAGCTATAAATATCAGATAAAATGATATAGAATAATAGAAATGACATAGATATATGGTAACCATAAAGCCATACTATAATAAGTATGCAATTGAAAATCAACAAGAGATTAATCAATATCACGAGAATCTTCTCAAAGATCAAAAGGAATGTCATACTCTATATTTTCATTCACCAAAACCATCAATATTGACAATAACATCAATGCCAATCACAAAAGTTAATGACACACAAATTCACCAATGCACAAATATTGATAACACATATCAATGTAAATCACGAAAATCGATGACACACAAATTCTAGAAATCATCAATGAAAATCCACAAATCACAAAAAAGGGGAGGCCTATCACAAAACGGGAGCATGAAAACTCACCAACACGTGTATCACAAAATGAAATGCTATTCCATGGTAGCTAACCATTAATTTTGATCCGAAGCTCTACAAAACGGCCCGAAGACCATGGGTCGCTACACCACCAAATTTGAGCCGAAGCTCCACAGAAACAGGGTTTAGTCTCCCTCGTAGACAAAGAGACATCGCACAATTGCTAGTCTAAATCACAAAAATGATCATCAACGATCATCAGGAAGTGTCAATTACAATAAGCTAGTAAATATAAAAGCTTAGCTTCATGTCCCATAACCACTAGCTTAACTTGAATATTTATGAACAAATTGTAGATTTCCACTAGAAAATTGTCACAAGAGATTCAATCGAACAAGTCCAAGAATTAACCGACGAAGTAAACGCAAGCGTTTCATACCACTTGTTTTACGAAGCCGTTTAATTAGATTTCTCATACGAGTGAGTTAAACGTGACAAATCACAAAAATGATTGTAGAAACAATCAATAACAAAAATTCACATTCGAAGACGTGACTAAAATCCAAAGAATTCGATTCCAAATTCATCAAAGTGGAAATGGCCTAGCAACTCAAAAGTCACGACTTACGACTTAACATAAAACAACAGAAGAAATCAGCGGCTCAAGAAATAGCACACGTCTTAAGAGTGCAACAACATGACGCGACCTAAGGCATGGCGCGACCTAACATGGCGCGACTCAGTAGTGGAACGACCTAAGAGTGCGGCCAAGGTAGTGCAACCTAAGGGGTACGCGACCTAAGCGTTGCAAGCGGCATAATAGGCCAAGCGACCTAAAGGGGTACGACCTAGCATCCACGACCTAACAACCGAGCGACTTAAGGAGCTAACGGCCTAAGGAAATGGGTGAGCGACCTAACTGCAGAAGGCCGAGTGACCTAGTGGATGAACGACCTAGCCGAGCGACCTAGGGAGTTAATACCCAAGGTGGAAAAGCCGAGCGACCTAACAACTTAAAGGCAAAAACAAGGTCGAGCAACGACCTAAGGTGGAACGACCTAGCATGGTCGCGACCTAACGACCTAATGAATATGAGAAGGCCGAGCGACCTAACACGAGCGACCAAGCTACAGGCCGAGGGAATGCAAGCCGAACGACCTAAGGAAGTAAAGAGGGCCGAGCGCGACCTAACGACCGAAGGCGCGCGAGAAGGTCGAGCGAGCTAAAGAGGAACGGCCTAAGGAGCATGCGACCAAAGGAGTGAAGTAGGCCGAACGACCTAAGGTGGAACGACCTAACAAGGTCGCGACCTAACAACCTACGGGTTAAACGACCTAATGCCAACCGAGCTAATTGCAGGCCGAAAATCCTTCATATGCAGGCAGAGCGACCTAAGGGTTTTGGAGTGCAAAACTCACCAAATTTGCAACCGATCGAGCACGGACACTAGGGGATTATGCCCATAGGCTACCCGGTCGTATTGGCTCTTCGGTGCATCGCCAAAAACGTGTTCAAACATCAAAGTTAGGATTTTTAAAGATTTGAACCCAAAACACTAAAAATTGGGATTTTCACCAATTCAATCCAAATCGATGACAAATGCATATGTAAAAGTGTTAGGATTTCATACCCAACAATCAAAGATAGTTATAGACGAGGATGTGAGATAAAAATCTCACCCTTACACAAAATCAATGAAAGAGAAGCTTGAAAGCAAAGGAGAATCAACCCAAGAAGTTTGAATCAATGTCTTCTCTTTGAATTTGGAGTTGGATGTTGGATTTGCAAGTGAAATAGGGCTTGGAGTTTTAATTTCCCATTTCTTCCTCCATTTTTGATGAAGCTTGAGTGTTAGGAAGTGAAAGCAAAGTTATGAAGGGAAGGGGATTGAGTTAGAGTTATTAGTTTTGGCTAATGGACTAAACCAAACCTAAAGCCCAAAGTGAAAAACTAGCAAGATTCCGCTAATTCCAAACATATCAAAGTTTATACTTAAAAAAATCGCAAATGGCGTTTTGAACTCAATGGAAGTGGTCCCAAGTCCTAATTCTCCCGTATGCGAAAAGTAACTTTTCGGACTAAAATCCGACTAAAGACAAAATATTTAAATAAAATATTTAAATATTCAATCATAAAATATGCGGGTTGTTACAGACTCCCCTCCTCAAAGAAATTGCATCCTCGTAATATTTAGGAAGAAAATATATAGTAACAACCATGGAAGCATATTCAACACAAAGGAAATTTGAAATATGAAGTTCACCTCAAAGAGCACTGGAAAGTAAGTCCGGATGTGTTCGCTCAATGAACTCTCTAGATTCCCAAGAGCAATCCTTAGGATTTGAGGACCATTGAACTTTGACAAGCGGAACATCTTTATTAAGAAGGCGTTTGACCTCCGAAGCAATAATATGAATAGGATGTTGCTCATAAGTTAAATTAGGCGAAACTTCAATTTCTTCCACAACACCGGACTCAAGAATAGAATCAGAATCTCGAAGGCACTTTCGTAATTGAGAAACTTGAAACACATCATGAATAGCAGAAAATTGAGCCGGTAATAAAAGGCGATAAGCCATGGAACCAATACGTTCGGTGATAGGAAATGACCCAATATATCGAGGCGCTAACTTTCCCGATCGACTGAAACGTACAACACCCTTCATAGGTGAAACACGAATAAACACAAGATCTCCCACAGAAAATTCTAATTTCCTTCTTCGGTTATCGGCATAGGATCTTTGCCTACTTTGGGCTTCTTTCATCCTATGACGAATAAGGTCAATCTTCTCTATGGAATCACGAATAAAATCTGGACCTAAAACCAGCTTCTCGCCGGCCTCAAGCCAACAAGAAGGAGATCGGCATGGCCTTCCATAGAGTGACTCGAAAGGTGTCATACCAATACTAGATTGGAAGCTGTTATTATAGGAAAACTCAACAAGAGAAATATGATCTTCCCAACTTCCATCAAAATCAAGAACACATGCACTAAGAAGATCTTCAAGAGTTTGATTCACACGCTCAGTTTATCCATCGGACTGGGGATGATAAGTGGTGCAAAAATTAAGCTTCGTTCCCAAAGCTTTTTGAAGACTCTTCCAAAATCCACTAGCAAACAATGGATCACGATCACTAACAATAGAAGAAGGAACTCCATGCAATTTTACAATTTCTTTAATAAAGAGTTTGGCCAAAAGAGGAATGGTTTGATTGGACCGAACGAGAATAAAATGGGTAGATTTAGTAAGTCGACCGACTATCACCCATAAGCTATCATGACCCGAACGAGAACGGGGAAGGCCGTCAATAAAATCCATGGAAATTTGATCCCACTTCCAAATTGGAATTTCTAAAGGTTGCAATAACCCACCGGGCCTTTGATATTCAGCCTTGACAAGTTGGCAAGTCATACAACACTTAACAAAGTTAACAATATTAGATTTCATTCCCTCCCAATAATAAAGTCGCTTTATATCTACGTACATTTTACTACTACCGGGATGAATGGTAAATTTAGAACGACGAGAATCTTCTAAAATGTCTTTACGAAGATTACTAATATTTGGTACAATAAGTCTACCAAATTTTCGAATACCGCCACGAGAATCAATATCAAAGTCTTTCAAACCTTTAATATCAACTTTATCCCTAATATTTTGGCCAAAAAGAGCCAATTCGGGATCTAGCTTTTGAGCTTCAAGAATGCGGTCTAAAAGAGAAGGATGAGCCTCAAGACTACATAAGGCAAGAGATGAACATAAATCGGAAACACGATCTCGAATCTCACAAGTGGATAGAATTCCGAGATCATTCCATTCGGATATCATCATAGAAACAACCGCCTGTTGCTTGCGACTAAGTGCATCCGCAACACGATTTCCCTTTCCAGGGGTATAAAGAATATCAAGATCATAAGCTGCAAGAAATTCGAGCCAACGTTGTTGACGCAAATTAAGTTCCTTTTGAGAAAATAGATACTTCAAAGATTTATCACTGGTGTAAAGAATAAATTTTTCTCCCAAAAGATAATGACGCCAAATAGAAGGGCGAAAACAATAGCCGCGAGCTCTAAATCATGAGTGGCATATCTAGTCTTAGCAGGCTTTAATTGCCTAGAAGCATAAGCAATAACACGTTCTCTTTGCATCAGAACGGCACCTAAACCAACACGACTAGCATCAGTATAAACAATAAAATCTTGATTCCCCTCGGGAATCACAAGAATAGGAGCATCGGAAAGGAGTTCTTTTAATTTCTGAAAATAAGCTTCACATTTGTCCGACCAAAAGTATTTAACACCTTTCTTTGTTAAACTAGTAGGAGGCACGGAAATTTTTGAAAAGTCCTTTATGAAACGGTGGTAATAACCTGCCAATCCTAGGAAATTACGGATCTCCGTCACACTTTTCGGTCTCTTCCAATTTTGAATCGCTTCAATCTTTGAAGGATCCATGGAAATTCCGGATTCAGAAATAATATGGCCGAGAAACTTCACACGAGATTGCCAAAAGTGGCATTTAGAAAATTTTGCTTTTAATTGATTGCTCCTATGAGTTTCCAACACAATCCGAAGATGGTTTTCATGCTCCTCCTCGGTTTTAGAATACACAAGAATATCATCAATAAAGATGAGTACAAACCGATCGAGGAAGTCTTTGAAAACTCGATTCATAAGGTCAACGAAATAAGCCGGAGCATTCGTTAAACCAAATGGCATAACAAGCCATTCATATGATCCATAACGGGTACGGAACGATGTCAAAGGAATACTATCCTATGCAATACGAAGCTGATGATAACCGATAGCTAAGTCTAATTGTGAAAAGACTCTAACACCACTAAGTTGATCGAATAGATCATCAATCCGAGGTAAAGGATATTTATTCTTGATAGTAAGGTCATTAAGCTTGCGGTAGTCAACGCAAAGCCTAAGTGTACCATCGGATTTCTTCACAAAAATAGTCGAAGCTCCCCAGGGAGAGGAACTAGAGCGAATAAATTGCTTCGTCTCCAATTTGGATAATTGTTTGCGCATCTCCTCATTTTCTTTATTGGACATACGATAAGGAGGACGAGTGATAGGTTGAGCTCCAGGGATGAGATTAATTCTAAACCAATTGCCCGCTTAGGTGGTAATCCTAAAACGGGCACAAATATTTCGCAAAATTCACGAATAACGTGAATAAGAGAAATAATATCTTTCTCATCATCATTATCGTCATCATGAGGATTTAAAGAATATAAAGATGCAACTAAGCTGGAATCCGAATCTTTAAGGTCAATTGAAATCTGCTTAATAGATTGAGGATGTCGAAGATGAATAGTCCGCTCATGACATAGGATTTGGGCTTCATAACGATTAAGCCAATCCATTCCCAAAATCATTCCAAAGCCTAAGTAGCGCATAACATGCAAATAGGCTCGGAAAGAAAAATCACACAAAATAATCTCGACATCTTTACACAATAAACTGATTGTTGCGGATCCGCCAACCGGATTCGCAATTCTCAAAGAAGTCATTAAACACAAAACATTCAAAGAAAAAGTATCAACAAATTCTTTTGAAATAAAAGAATGGAACGCACTCGTATCAAAAAGAACTCGAATAGGATGATCACGAAATAAAATAATGCCATCAAGAATAGAATGAGAAATACCTTTACCACGAGATGTGTTGCCAGAGGCTTGAGCAACATTAAGCTTTCCCTCCTTCCTATTTTGAAGTTTGGGACAAGAAGATAAATAATGATCCGGGCTTTTGTAATAGCGACAAGTACGAGGCTTTGAACACTTGTTCGCATAATGGTCCTTAGAACCACAGTTGTAGCATTGCCTACTACTTGAGGTAGAAGTCTTAGTTGCCGGAGGGGCTTGCTTCCCTTTCTTATTATTGGGATAAGGACCCTTGAACTTATTAGGACTTTTCTTATTGTTGAATTTTGGTTTGGCACCCATAACCTCAACATCACTCTCCTTATCTGCCTCTTCAAGACAAAGAGCGATATCGACGAGTTGATCAAAAGAAACTTCTAGCTTTAGAAGTAATGGCTTCTTGAGATTTTTATTCAAGCCATAGACAAATCTTTGGTTTTTCTTCAACGGGGTGTTTATGTACTCGACCCCATACTTAGAAAGTGACTCGAATGATGCAACACAGTCTGTCACAGAGGATTCACCTTGAACAAGGTCAATGAAACGGCGAGCCAATGTCACCTTCTCAGCTTCTGGCACAAATTTTAATTCGAAGCATTCCTGGAATTTCTCCCAAGTGAGATCCGCTTCATTTATTTCAGAAATCAGAAGCTCATACCAATCTAATGCTCTTTCTTGGAGCATACTAGAAGCCACCTAAACACGGTGAAGATCGATAAGATTCATGCGAGAAAAGATTCGATCGCACGATCTCAGCCAAGCCTGGACTTCAATAATGGTTTCGGAACCCTTGAATGGCTTTCCACCCAAATTTGTATAATCGCTGCACAAACGTGCAAATCCAGACCTAGGGTGAGTAGACTCTGGATTAGATCCGGCTGCTTGAGCATTCCTTACTAGATCAAGAAGCTGCTGAGCAGTCATAAATACTCCATCTTGGGGAGTAGCACGAGATTGATCGGCGTTGGGACGGCCAGGTCTAACCATTTCTCTTCCTTTAGAAAGAAAGAAAGAAGAAGGATAAGGTTATTCACCAAATGAATATCAAGCAATCTTGATAAATAAACAAGGAATCATAAAGAAAATAGGATGAATCGGTACGAAGACTCGAATTAAATCCTAAAGCACGACTCCGAAGATGAACTTAGGACGATGATCCTTGCTAGATTATTCTACATTGTTCCGAAGTTTCGCTCTGATACCAAGCTGTGATGCCCCACCTCTATACCCACGCTAGCCAAGGACACTACGGGGTAATGCCGTCAACTAGCGCGGAGAATAAGGCTGTTGAGGAGCGACCATCCGTGTAATTGCTTTGTGCGAGCACCAATATGTCAGATGGTATAACGTAGGAAATCCGACACACCGATACAAGCTCAAAGCTACTACCCGGTGGCTATATGTATTCTTCGGAAACAAACATAGAACAAACATAACACAAATCAGTCACAGACATCCATATCACAAAGGCGGAAATAGATATGAATATATAACACATGAAAGTGTACATCAGAGTAGTGGTCAAACAAGATCTACAATATCACAAAATAATAGCTACAAGTGCTAGACAAAAGAATATGGATACATCTATGATTCTATATCTTAAATGTTTACAACAAAAACCACTAATCTAAGTAGTTAGCCAAAAGTCAGGGTGATAATCCCAAATGTGAAGTCAAGCAAAAGCACCGGTAACATCTCGGTCTGACCCGAGTATTATAATAAGAAAATAATAAATGGATCAGTCTAGCCATAAAGATCAGATAAAATGATATAGAATAATAGAAATGACATAGATATATGGTAACCATAAAGCCATACTATAATAAGTATGCAATTGAAAATCAACAAGGGATTAATCAAGATCACGAGAATCTTCTCAAAGATCAAAAGGAATGTCATACTCTATATTTTCATTCACCAAAACCATGAATATTGACAATAACATCAATGCCAATCACAAAAGTTAATGACACACAAATTCACCAATGCACAAATATTGATAACACATATCAATGTAAATCACGAAAATCCAGAAATCACAAAAAGGGGGAGGCCTATCACAAAACGGGAGCATGAAAACTCACCAACACGTGTATCACAAAATGAAATGCTATTCCATGGTAGCTATCAATTAATTTTGATCCGAAGCTCCAAAGAAACGGGGTTTAGTCTCCCTCGTAGACAAAGAGACATCGCACAACTGCTAGTCTAAATCACAAAAAAGATCATCAACGATTATCAGGAAGTGTCAATTACAATAGGCTAGTAAATATAAAAGCTTAGCTTCATGTCCCATAACCACTAGCTTAACTTGAATATTTACGAACAAATTGTAGATTTCCACTAAAAAATTATCACAAGAGATTCAATCGAACAAGTCCAAGAATTAACGGACGAAGTAAACGCAAGAGTTTCATACAACTTGTTTTACGAAGCCGTTTAATTAGATTTCTTATACGAGTGAGTTAAAAGTGACAAATCACAAAAATGATTGTAGAAACAATCATTAACAAAAATTCACATTCGAAGACGTGACTAAAATCCAAAGAATTCGATTCCAAATTCATCAAAGTGGAAATGGCCTAGCGACTCAAAAGTCACGACTTACGACTTAACATAAGTCAACACAAGAAATCGGTGACTCAAGAAATAGCACACGACTTAACAGAGCAACAACATGACGTGACCTAAGGCATGGCGTGACCTAACATGGCGCGACTCAGTAGTGGAACGGCCTAAGAGTGCGGCGAAGGTAGTGCGACCTAAGGGGTACGCGACCTAAGCGTTGCAAGAGGCATAATAGGCCAAGCGACCTAAAGGGGGACGACCTAGCATCCACGACCTAACAGTCGAGCGACTTAAGGAGCTAACGGCCTAAGGAAATGGGTGAGCGACCTAACTGTAGAAGGCCGAGCGACCTAGTGGATGAACGACCTTGCCGAGCGACCTAGGGAGATAAGACCCAAGGGGGAAAAGCTGAGCAACCTAACAACTTAAAGGGAAAAACAAGGTCCAGCAACGACCTAAGGTGGAATGACCTAGCATGGTCACGACCTAGCGACCTATTTAAAATGAGAAGGCCGAGCGACCTAACACGAGCGACCTAGCTACAGGCCGAGGGAATGCAAGCCGAACGACCTAAGGAAGTAAAGAGGGTCGAGCGCGACCTAACGACCGAAGGTGCGCGAGAAGGTCGAGCGAGCTAAAGGGGAACGGCCTAAGGAGCATGCGACCAAAGGAGTGAAGTAGGCCGAATGACCTAAGGTGGAACGACCTAACAAGGTCGTGACCTAACGACCTAAGGGTTAAACAACCTAATGCCGACCGAGCTAACTGCAGGCCGAAAGTCACCATTGTGCAGGCCGAAAATCCTTCATATGCACGCAGAGCGACCTAAGGGTTTTGGAGTGCAAAACTCACCCAATTTGCAACCGATCGAGCACGGACGCTAGGGGATTATGCCCATAGGCTACCCGGTCGTATTGGCTCCTCGGTGCATCACCAAAAACGTGTTCAAACATCAAAGTTAGGATTTTTAAAGATTTGAACCCAAAACACTAAAAATTGGGATTTTCACCAATTCAATCCAAATCAATGACAAATGCATATGTAAAAGTGTTAGGATTTCATACCCAACAATCAAAGATAGTTATAGACGAAGATGTGAGATAAAAATCTCACCCTTACACAAAATCAATGAAAGAGAAGCTTGAAAGCAAAGGAGAATCAACCCAAGAAGCTTGAATCAATGTCTTCTCTTTGAATTTGGAGTTGGATGTTGGATTTGCAAGTGAACTAGGGCTTGGAGTTTTAATTTCCCATTCCTTCCTCCATTTTTGATGATGCTTGAGTGTTAGGAAGTGAAAGCAAAGTTATGAAGGGAAGGGGGTTGAGTTAGAGTTATAAGTTTAGGCTAATGGACTAAACCAAACCTATAGCCCAAAGTGAAATAGTAGCAAGATTCCGCTAACTCCAAACATATAAAAATTTATACTTAAAAAGATTGCAAATGGCGTTTTGAACTCAATGGAAGTGGTCCCGAGTCCTAATTCGCCCGTATGCAAAAGTAACTTTTTGGACTATAATCCAACTAAAGACAAAATATTTAAATAAAAAAATTAAATATTCAATCATAAAATATGCGGGTTGTTACAATATAGGTGAATGAAATAATTTTGCCTATTATATTTTCTATATATAAAGTGATAAATTTTATAAAGATTATATTTGGTTGTAATATATTGGTTGTTAGGTAATGAAATTTATAAATAATAGTTGAAATAAGATTTAAAATAAATAAATAAAATTAGAAATTTAGAACTTAAGTTTCGGGGTTTTGAAATTTCTTTTGAATGATTATGATATATAATAATAATATTATTAAAAGAAGTATTTTCTGATATAAGTATTTCAATATAATTTGAAAGAAATGTTTTTAAAAAAGATTTGGAAAGATAAAGTTGTACTCCCCTCTCTGTCGCTGGAAACTAATTTCGGTGATGAGTGCACGCATCATCGACTTTCGTTTTCGAGTTTCGAAGTGGGAAGGCTACTATAGTAGTTTACTGCAGATTTGTTTTGAAAAAAAATATTTATTGTTTTAATTATAATTGGATATATAAGTTTAAGTATAAACCTTTATCTATTAAAATTAAACCCGGTATTTAAATTCTTAAGTTTCCGTTATTTTACAGTTTCAATTATTGTGGTAAAATGGAAGTTAATCAATAATTGGAGCCTTTAATTAAAATAAGTAATTTAATGCTAGGTTATGAATGAAATTAAAGGTAATTTGAAACTGTAACCTATGAAACAAAGAATAATATTGTTGAACATTTAGTTAATTAAAAGAAATAGAAATGAACTTGGGTAACTTTCTATTACATCCTTAAAGGCATATATATAACTTACCAAAAGATATAAAAGTTGAAATGTTAATAAGAAGATGTAATAGATATTATACAAGTAAGAAATTTGAGGTAATGAAAGCAATAAATGAAATGCTTTTACAAATAAGGATTTAAAGTTATAATTATTATATACTTAAGTTATGACTAAAAGGCCACTAATTAAATATAATAGAAAGGTTATAAAGAAATGATAATAAACTTAAGTAAGTGTTGAAGGCATTTACTTTGAAAATAAGCAGAAAATGGATACCGTAAATAAATGAAATTAAGCATTAAATAAATGAATTAATATGCAAAGAAATCGAATTGAAAATTAAAATTTGCCAGAAATAATGTAAAATTAAAAAGATAATCGATATATGGATAAAAGGGAAATCAAACAGCAATAGTTTGAAATGAAATTAACAAAAATTAACTTGATTTATTGTTTGGAATTTGTTGTTTGTTTGGTTTATGGTTGTTTGCGTAAGGATACTTTAAAATTGTTGGATGAATGAATAATCTATTTAGTTTCACCTAAGACTGTTGAGTGAAGGGTACACTTAGTAGTTTATTTTTCATTCCATACAATTTAAAGTTTGAACCCGAACAACTATTTATTTGTTTGATATGAATGAATGTTTGATTTGTGTGATTTTTATGTGACAAGTGGTTGTTGGTTGTATTGATTTGTTTGTTTATGGGTGAAACAACTTTAATATTTCGTTTATATAATTATTAACTTTCTTTAGATTATATAAGTGAAATACAGGTTATGGAAGCAATTGCTACTGCTTTTGGTTTCATAATTAAGTGTAATTGCCCGACCAATAGGTACGTTTCTCGGATTACGGTTTATATCGTTATTATATTTTTCCCGTGTTGGGATATTTATTATTTTGGAAAATATATGTTATATATTGTTATATTTGATATTATATTTTCTCCTGAGCCTCTCCGTACAATGGAGACTCTACCGAAATTTCCGTAAATTTTGGACTTAGAAAATTTTGAAAAAGTTTTTCCAAACTTTATTTACTTGAATATAAAATGATATAAGGGTGATATATTGATATATTTTATTTAAATTAATTGTAATTTTTATAGATTTAATAGTTTAAATAGGATATATTATTTTCTTAATTCTTCTTTTCCCTCCTTTTTCTTTTCGAGGACGAAAAGTTTTGAGTGGGGGAGAGTGTAACGACCCGTAAATTTTCAATAATTGATTTGGTTATTTAATAAAGATTGTGTCATTAAATTTAGAAGAAATAAAAAATTTAATTTATATCGAAGTAAATGTTAAGAATGGAATGTAGCAATGATTATTAAAACTATTTATTGATTTTTGAAGTGAAATCACATTTTAAATGAAATAGGGAAAATTGTTGCCCTTGGGTATAAAATTTGAAATAAGTAGATTAAGGTAACTGTTGTATAAATAAAAGAAATTTGAAACTTGTTAACGAATTTATAGTGGGAATAAAATATAAAAATGTTGATGTAAGATAATAAATATATTAATTCAATGTCATCCCAATTAATTGTAACAGATTTGTAAAGCTTTATTTGATTGTAATTTGTAAGCAGGGAAATAGATTCAAAAGTTATATAAATTGTTGGAATGATAAGTAATAAAGTGCAAATCAGATATAATCAATGTTAGTATAAATTTAAGGAATAATTAGGAACCATATTTATGAAATAATAATGAGAATGCAAGATAAACAATGCTAATTAAAATTTATAATTAATGGATCTAATGAAATGACAATGAATAAAAATTATGTTATACTTGTCTATAAATGGAACTTAAGCGAATAGGTGGAATATTAAATGAAATTAGTAGTATGAAAATATATTTCAATAAATGTTACATTAATGTAAAATGTAATACAATGTTGGAAGTTGTTAAATTAGAATATATTAAGAAATAAAAATTTGAATTTGGAATCTATTGCAATAAATCTAAATGTTATTGTTGTTATAAATTGAACGTAAGTGAATGAAATTAATAGGATGAGTGTGACGATCCGCCTTTCTAACCCCAAAAAGATGTATCATCAATAAGAAAGAATGGGATAGAAATAGAAAGGAATAGAAAGAAAGAATAACAACATCAGAATCTCAAGCGGAATGGAACAAAATATAATACATCACATAACTATTACATAGTTATACATATATCAGAGTTATACATATATCAGAGTTATACAATATCATACACATGACAGTCATATACACATTTGTCAATACATACATCCAAAATACAATGTAAATCAAATAACACAGCGGAACTATACAGATAGATACACATGTCTGGGCTTCTGCTCCAAGCTCCTCCAAAAACTCAATACTACATAACCTATCACTTGGCTACTCATAAAAATTTGAGTACCCAAGAGTTTATGAAAACAAAATATAAACTCTGGGTTAGACATGAGTCTGGTGTGAGTAAACGGGTTTAAATTGTTTAACTTTGAAAACCATTTGAAAATAAAGGTATCACGTAAGACTCCCTACACATAAACACGGGTAAATTTTTACCTTACGCTAACCAAAACATTTTATAGGAAATCCAGTGATATTATAATAGAGTCTAGGGTTTTCAAGTAAATAGAAAATAGTCGAAATTGTTACATCTATTAAATTCCAGCTACTAGCCACCAAAGTGGGTAATACAAATCAAAACCGTAGGGTCTCGTAGGGAAAAGGGGTTTCCATCAATGGCAGGGCTACTGGGGTACCGTCCGTCACAGTACGGGGCCTAGATCACCATACTGAGGATCACTCCCGACCCCCTACAACACAAGGCCGGAGCCATTCCTTACTGAATAGTCCCGAACAAGATAACCCTGCAGTTGTGGCCAACAACTGCCCACACAGCCGAAATAAAAAGGGACATCTAGATAGGGGTATACCTCGTCCTCCTTGGGCATGACCCACCTAACCTTGCTGCATCTCCCCAGTTTTAGCCATTCCCGGTTGATGAGGCTTGAGGCTGTGATTACCTTTAGAGAACATATCTTTTAGAATGATCATCGTCCGCCTGACGATGTGCTGAAAGCATTCAATCCATACAAGTTCGTTCCGGGTTCGAACGAAACCGAAGGCATTATCTCATTACACTCGTTTTGGAATCACCCTCAGAATTAACGACGATAACCCTTGCATTCAGAAACACCATCTTGATCTCCACTTAAGATGTCACGACCTATCATTTAATTTGGATCGATGTGGTTTTCGGAATATCGAATTGATACCCGATCCCGGTCTCATCGAAATCCAAACGCCATTTTAAGGGCCAAGTTGTTTAAATAGTTTTAAGAAGTTTAATTAAATACTTTGAATCCACATTACAGTTACCACAGATAGATCATACACAGTCATCACAGATATATCCAAAATATATCACAAAATATCACAGAATAGATATCAGAGTCAATCAAACAAGAATCATCAATTCATATCAGAATAGTTTGATTTACTAAACTTAATTAATTACTTAAGGATAAATCATTTTATTCTACTTAATTAATCATTAATTAATTAACTTATTAAATTTATTAATTATTACTTAATTACTCACTTAATTTATTAATTCTTAATTATTAATTAATAACCTTAATTATTAATTTATATAAGTTAATTACCCATTTAATTATCACTAATTATTTAATTAATCACTAGTTACCAATTAATTAGTCATTTAATCCTTAATTAATTATTAAGTTAACTAGTATTTATTTATTGAATAACTTTAAGTAATTAATTAAAATTCTTAAGTTTAAATTGATTAAACACAAGATTATAATTACCAATTTCTAATTACAAATTTATTTAACCTTAAGTTATTTATTTAATTACAAGTATAAATTAATTACATTCTTAATTAACTTATACTTAAATTAACTAACCATCTTACATTAGCAAATCCGTCTTAACAAAATTTAAGTCAAATCTTAGCTTAAGACTTGTCAACAATGTTTACTTAAATAAATATTAAACTTTACTTAACAAAATAACTTAAAAAGTTATTAGGCTAATCCCTAGAAATTGGGACCCGAAGTAAACGATACGTTTACTCAAGTAAAGCTCGAGTCTTCTCCCTTGTTTTCCCACGTTCCATTCTTCCCCATACCTGTCTTCTTCTTCTACCTGTTCTTTTCTTTTTATTTTTTTTATATTAGCTTAAGTTAAATTTTAAATTCAACAATAGCATTACAAACACACTCACATACTCAGGAAAACCCCGAAGCAATTTCCCTTCCTACTCGAGTAAGAACTCGAGTCGAATCAACACTCAAAAATCACCGACACTCGCACGCCAAAATCTAGCACCGACCGCCACCGTGCACATGCACGGTGGTTCGCCGTCCCTCCGGCGACCCTCGTCGCCTCCTACAAACCCCAAATCGACCTCACATTCGAAAACAAGCATCAATTCAATGCGAAAATGCTCGAAATCGAAATATGCCTGACGCTCGAACCAACTACACGAACGCAGCGAACAAAATCACCTCGTCCCACTGACGTCGACCACCTGTCGCGATGTAAGTCCGCCCATACCTCGACCATATCCTCCCCTACCACCTCCCAAAATCGTGAATAGCTCGATCGATCCACGGCGACGCAATCAACAATTTACAGACCCCAGAATATTTTGAACCCAAAACCCTATATTTGTTTCATCCCAAAAATCCTTGCATTAGAAATTTTTTTTTTAGCATTTTTCCTGTGTTAGTAAATCACCAAGCTTGCTTCATAATAAATTTCAACAATTAAAATTAGTTGAATCAACAGATATTGATAAAAATGCATCTTTGATTCATTTTCAAATTGCACCTTGAATACTTACTTAAAAATCATCGTTCTTGTTTTAAAAATCTTAACTTTGTATGTTAAATCAAGATATGGGATCAAATTAACAAATTAAAACATTTAAATTTTAACGTATTGATTTCTTTATATTGTAACTTGAATAAACAATATCTATATTATACTGTTATGCTTCAAACAAATTTCCAGGCTTATGATTTAAGTTAGACAAACTTAATTAGCTTAAATTCCTAAGTTTAAATTGGTTTAAATGAAGAAGTATTAGTTTTCTTTACACTTCTTTGCTCAGAACTTTAAAAATACTAAAGAACATTACATATTTAAACATCCAGAGAACATCTCAGAACGACATACTTACAATATATAGCAAACACATGATTTACATGAACTAACTACCAAAACTTAAACTTTAAAAATAGTATGTTTACTCACCAAAATAATTGTTGAAACAGAGAGCAAGTGTTGTGTTGAAAGGCTGTAGATTTGAATTCCTGAAAATCTCTCTGTTTTGGTGTTGAGTTTGTTTGAGTTTGCAAAGTAAAAATGTTTATTTTCTTTTCTCTTTTTTTCTCAGATTTGCTAAGTTTTTTAAATGAACAAGTATATTATGAGGTATATAAATAGAAATAGCTGTGAACAGAAAGGTTTAACTGGTACAAGCCTTATTTGTTTGACCATATTAGATTTTGTGTTATATTACTGTAAAATTGAAGTGATATTTGCTATTTCGGCTGAAAGATTTTCTTGCAGTTGAATTGAAAAAATGTTGTGCTAATTAAATGCATTTCTTCATATTAGTTTACACATAATTATAGTTTACTGGTATTTGTTATTTCGTGTACAAAGATATTTTTGAATATGTTATGAATAGTTTGTCTTCTTTTGCATACACGATTTACACGGCAACTTGTTATTATTTTCCTTTTTCTTCTTTGTTTCTTTGCATTGTTCATATGTAAATACAGCAACATATGTATTCTAAACTTATCTTATATGTTTGGGTAGAATTATTATAGTTATTGTTAACATAACTCTTAGTTTTATTTTCTATTTGTAATTAAAATTTCAAACATTGATTTGTAACATGTACTTGTATTTATATATTTTATATTTCTACTTATATCTTATATTTTATATTAAATATTGATAGGTTTGTTTATTTTAAACATTTTTATTAAAGACTACCTTTATATTCATATATTAGATCAAATATTAACAATATAGAACCTTTGATTTTATTGAATAAGACATATTTTGTTTTAAATTTTTAAATCAAAATTTCTTTACAAAACATATATATACATATATAGCTGATAAATGACCAAGATCTTATCAGTTTATAAAATGAAAAGCTTGTGTTTAATTTGAATTGGGCTAAATTCTTATTAAAATATATTGCCAAAATCCTAGGTCGTTACATTCCTTCCCCCTTAAAAGAGTTTCGTCCCCGAAATTTAAAACAACAGTTAATCCAAAAGCTTTTATATTAACAATCCAAACATACATATCATCCATACAATAACAAACAATCAAATAGTCTACCCTAGCAAACATCACTAGTTATCCAGACACAAATCCAGAATAATTTATCTCCTTTTAAATAATTTTAATAAACTAACAATTTGATTTAAAGCTAACTTCCCTTTCAATTAATATCTTTGTTTAACCAAACATTAAATTTAAAACTAAATTTCCTTTAAAAGTATTTTTAAATAAGTTTATCAAACAAATTAATTTCCATATTGATTTAAAACAGGAATATTTTTATTGACTTTAAAATAGAACATGCATGTAGATTTTATCAAGTTAAAAACAAAATTATTTTATACCTTAATAAAACCCCTTTACTGTTTACATAAGAACTATTACAGTAAGTCATATAGTTTTTCTATTTTATCTTCACAAAATCTTTTCTGTTTTATTTTAAAGAAGTGTGCTTATTTAAGTATATATTTATTTTTATATCATTTCTTTTACTGTATGTATATGATTATTAACTTTTAAACTGAAAAGATAAATCTTTAAATAAAAGAAAATTGCAGATACCTAAAATCGCAGATGCTTCAAGTTCGTGGACATCGAATCTGAAATAATGCTTCAGACGAGAACCAAACCCAAGATCGATATCCATCGCCGTCGACAATCGCAAGTGCGCGCGAGCTTCCCCAAACCCTAGCCGCAATGCGCCTTCCTGACAACGTGCATGAGCCCAATCACCACTCGTGAACCACCGCGACCCCGATACCGACCTGCTCGAGTCACGACCTCAAGCCCAGCCGCGCGCGCACTTGTCTCGACCAGAATCGCCTCAACGCGGCGCCGCCCCGATTCGAACTAGGCTTCGAATCCATCTTCGAACGAATTTGATTTTCGTTTAATTTGATATCTCGATTTTCAACTCAGGCTCGAACTCGATTTGTACCGCCATTTTTTTTTAGTTAGGAAGATTTTGATTTTGAAAGAAAGGGCTCGGCATTTATCTTGAAACCGAGATTTTGGAACTGAATAGGAAGAGGAAAGAATAGCGATTGTTGTTTTATTTTTATTTATTTGATTTTCTAAGGAAGACGCGTGTAATAATATTCAGAAGGAAGAAAACATGTGGTTAAACAACTCTCAACGTGTGATGCAGGAGCTTTTCAATTACATTATTTATATTCAACTTTAAATTCAAATTTGAATCGTCTCAAAATTGCAACTCAAAATTTTGAACTCCTATCGAGGCATGCCGCCAGGCATTTATAATGTTATATGCCTATTCTGAACGCAATGGAAAAAGTTTCGAGTCCAAATTCGATCGTATGGAGAAGATAGCTTTTTGAAACAGTTATAATATCGAATTTTCGATTTAATTTTCAATGCGTTTATCAATCGTATGGTCACACGATCACTCCAAACACTACGAAAATTGAAACCCGATAATAATACAATATTACAGATCCAATGGAACTAGTTTCGTCAAATTCCGAGACTGTGCCTCGGAAGTCTATTTTTAAATATCGATTTAAACGATATATTTTCAAAACAGATTAAATCGCTTTCAAATTCAATTCTGAAGCTTCCATTATCTTCAATATTGTCAATATGAATCTCCTAATCCACTAAATTATTTTTAACAATCTTAAAATTGAAGATAAAATATTTTACTCAAATTTCAATAATAAATTTCAAAAATTAGATTGCCAAACCCATAGTTATATTTGAAATTCAAGTTAAACTATCATTCAAACATTTAAAATCAATTAAATATTTTAATTTCAAATGTTGAAAATTTTGGGTCATCACATCCTTCCTCCCTTAAAAGAATTTCGTCCCGAAATTACTAGTTACGAAGAATGATCCTTAACCCATTTGCTATCTTTCCAAAACTAAACAGTTTTATCAACTTACCAAACAAATCCTTTTTATTAACAACCCATTATCGCTTCAACTAACTTTTCAAAATTAATATAGATTCCAAACAACATTGTTTTCTTAACAATTCAAATTTAAATTTAAATTCAAATTTTAAACTTTCAAGATTTTCTCAAAAATTTTCTAACTCCCAATATTTTCGAAATTTTTTTGCCAACGTCTCCTTTGCACGGCTAGTTCGGTACCACTACAAAAATGGCACCACGACCCCCATATTTCAAAAGAAAACGAAAAGCCAAGTGGATGGACAAGAAAATCATCAAATTTTATACTGAAATTCAAATACATACCTTTTTGTCGAGCAATTCAAATTTTATCTTCGAAATCAAAATCTCAATTCCATTTCCTTTAATACACCTGTATATCCTGCTAGCCATAATATCCAATTACAACATTCAAATTTATTTTGCACATTCCTTTACAAAATTTTCAACATATACTTTTTATACCATTTTTACTTTACTATTGAAGTTATATATCTATTTTCATTCAATCTTACATTTTCAATTTCATCTGAATTCAATTTACAATTTTAATTCTATTTGGATTCAATTTACCTTCTGAATATTGAATTTTTATCAACTATTTTTCATTCACAACTGATTCATATCACTATTTTAAATTAATTTCATTTACTAATTGATTGCAAGTTCTAATTCATTTCATCTCAAACCATTTTTTTATTTCCACCTTTATTATCTTTAGTTCACTTCGAACTAATTTCACAATTTCATTTTATTTCACACAATTCAAATTGGTTTTCAATATTCATTCAATTCTAGTTTTATTCCTTTGTTCATTCCCAAACACAATTCAATTCACTATTTTGGTTTATACCCACTTATATTAAACTGGATTTAAAATTCCATATGAATTTAATTTACCTTTCATTTATATTATTGAATTCAATTCATTTCACGTCATACTTTCTTTATCATTCCAATTCGTTTCACTTACTAATTTTTATTTCAATACTTCGCTTTGGTTATCACAAATAAAATTCAATTCCAATTCAATTATATTTGCCTACAAATTCGAAATGAATTTCAACATTCATATTTCCTTTCATTTAATTGTAATTGTAAATTTATTCATTCATAATTTATTTTACACTCTAATAGATTTTATTCCAAACATTTAGTCTATAAAACTTCTCAAATTCACATTTATTCAAATTAACTCAAATTTTCAATTTCAATTCTTTTATTCAATTTTCATCTTTTAATTCCACATGAATTAAATTTTCCTACCAACTTATTTTATTTCCACGTTTACCTGTATCTAACTTCTCTTTAAGTTAGATTTTATTTTAACAACTTCAAACTTTACAAGTTATCAACTTAATGATATTCCATAAATATTTTATATAACATTCCAGAGTCTTTTCAACCTTTCAAAAATCATTTTTGAAATCAATTAAAATTTTCTTTGAATTTCCAAAACCAAACCCAGTTTGCAAAAAACATTCATTTCAAATCATTTGGCAGCAATTCCTCTTTTGGAAACCCGAAAATGAACTTCGACGATGCTGCAGTCATCATCGAAGTTATTTTCCAGCGACCGGAAAGAGTTTAGTGCCTTTATCCCTTCAAAACATTTTTCCAAAACCTTTGAAAATCATTGCCAAACTTAAAAGGAATTTAATCTTTCCCAAATCTAAAAATTCAAATCCTTTCAAATTCTTTTAAACATTCCTCTGGAACTTTTTTATTATAAATCACATTTACAATTACAATTCCCATTTGTATATAAATTTTATTTCTCAGCTTTAAGTTATAATTTCAATTTCTTAATCACTTCCTAATAAAACAATCAAGCATATACTATAATAATTTATGGAAAATCATTCCTTTTATACGAAAATAGTTTTGGGGTAATATTATTTCATTTACCTTACTTTAAAACAATATCGTGTTGAATTGTTCTGTACGAGTATTTAGAGATTCCTATCGATAGAGTTGTACGGACTATACCAACCAGAATCCATATATCACTCAACAAACCAATCATCACAATATAAAACAATTTTGTATTCACTAACAAATACGCGCTCATATCTGTTATTACACTCAACTCATTCTAGAGTTCTCCTGACTCTATTTCTAATGAGTAACACCCAACAGAGCCAAGGTTGTCGCTTAACCCAATGCTCTGATACCAAATTGTCACGACCCGATTTTACGACGCCCGAAAGTCAGCATTTGTGCGTCCACTGTATCGAATGTCGCACAGTCGAATGCCGAAAAACCGAACCGTTAGGGTTAAAGAAAAAGAAGATAGAAGAAGAACAGAAAACAACAACAGAATCTCACATTTCACAGTGGAACAAATATAATAGATAAATGAGAATCTTTAAAACAAAAACACTATATTAGTTTATAAATCACATTATCAGAGTTTACAACAACAAACAGCGGAAAAGAAATATTACATATATAAGTGATACGCCTCGCCATCCAGCTTCAACTCCTGATCTACATAGCAACTTCTTGACTTCGCTCCAGAATAATTGACAACCTGACTCTAGGCTGGCCGTGTGGAAAATTATGGGCACCCAGAGTTTAGAAAGAGAACAATAAACTCCAGGTCAGTCGTGGGACTGGTGTGAGTGAGACAACCCCTTCCTACTTGTCATTTTTTTTTTTTTACACAATTTAGTTTGGGCTAATTAGGGTTGCCTTCTTTTCTGACCAACTATTTTCTTACTGTTTTTTTTTTCTTTCCTTTTTTTTATTTTTTATTTTTTATTTCCCAAGATCCACTCCAATCAATATAAAAATATTGATACACCTCATTGTAAAAACTATTTGATTAGTCACATAGTTTTTATACCAGAGTCAAATAGTTTTTTTTTTTATATTTATGTTCTGAGTAACTCAGCCCATTTTTTTTTTAGCAAAATCAAACTGAATCATTCACAACAAAACAACCAAGAAGATCCCCTCCATTTGAATCTTTGCGCCATTCATTCAACTAATTCCTACTTGTTTCCTTGTGTTTATCATTGGTGTATTAAGTGAAATATGGGAACTAACTCATAGCATTTCAACTTACCAAAATTTTCCTTTTCAATGACCAATTTGAGACTGTGCATGTTTCTGTGCAACTGTGTGCACATAATCATGCACAACTGCAGTTTACTTCCTCTTTGGTCCTTAAGTGGACTAATTTCATTTAGGTATGATTCTGAAATGAATTAGCTGAATCTACAAATTTCACTTATACCAATAATTACCAAATACAGTTTTACTTCTGAGTTACCCCTTCTATGTTATTCTTTTCTTTTTCTGTCCATGGTATTTCTTATCTCATGATGTTAGTAGTGACTAGATGAACAGGTTCTAGGTGTTCCTAAACAAATTAATACATAAGCATACTAGTTTACTTATGCTTCAGACCCACTACCAATTTCCTTATCTAATTTTCAAGAAATAAGTATGTCCACAGTTTCTAACATGAAGCAAAAGGCCTTATCATCTTTTACTGAAAATAATGTTCATTACAACATACTTTTCCCAATCATCCTTTACATGGTAATAAAGTTTTTCCTTGCATAATTTGAAACATCATTACATAAAGCCTTTACTGAAAACAAAACAGAAGAACTATTCTCCTACAAAATCCTAGCTTAGTTAGTTTGCAATTCCTTCAAGCATCATATGTCTGCATCTTACTATTTAGCATCCTTTCTTCCTGCAACCATCTCAGGGTCTGCTTCACAATGCAAGTGAAACACCCATTTAATGCAAGCAACAAACAGGTCAGATTGAAATCTGGTATGAGTAAGTTCAATTGACAAGTACATAAGATTTATGAAACTGATTCCATATCACCTTAAGTTCAGATACTAACTGTTTTACCCAAATTGTTAACCCCTTTCATCAGGTACTCATTTTTGTTGTGTCTTTACAGTGAAATGAATGAATTTTTAAATGCATGAATAAGTGTTTAAACCAATTCCTTAGCAAAAATTCTTATTTCAAGAATTCATAGCAGCCATCATACAAATCACCCAGGCAGTTCATAGCCATTGAACAAGCAAAACTCCTACCATTTAGCTAAAGCATCAAAACTGGTCTGCATACCAGTACTCACCATACTCTTAGCATATACATCTTTGCTTATCAATCCATAACACCTTTTTTTTTTAAGAGTCCAGTATCACATTTTGTAGTTGCACTGGTGCACACTGCTTGGAAGCTACTATTTGATTTTCCAGTGCACTACTAGCTTTTGGACATAAACATGTCATGTGCAAACTTACACCCCAACCTTGATGCAAGCCAACTACCATGTCATACCCCCTTCCCTCATATCCAACCTGATAGAGGTGACCCATGCCTTGAGTTTAATTACTAAATTCTTTCCCATGACCCCCTATTACCTATGCAGTGTCATGCCCCACCCTATTGTACCCCTAATCAATGCATACAAGCAGTTTTATACATCCATCAACCATTCAGTGACCCATGTATTCAACCATCACTCACATTTGAAAGTCATTTCAAGTTAATTTCCTGCAGAAACATATTTTTGGTTGGAGCATAACTCAGAGCATTTCCAAATGGAATGCTACTAGGGTTCTCTAGCAATAAGGTCCTTGTAGCCATACCATGCTTTATAATGTATTTTCTCAATAACCTTATTTCCAGAGGGTACCCTATGATGCATCAAGATTTAACATGTGGAACTTCCACTGTATCTCAATCATCTTTTCAAATGCAAGACATAAGCCAGAGGATTCCCTCCCCCTTACTGCCTTGCACCCTACTTTTCTTGCTAGTAAATACTTAAACCAAAAATATTTTTCTCAAACTTAGAATACCACCAGTAAGTCAGTTATTATCATACTATCATTAAATGAACATGTACAATCAAGTTATTATTTAAATAGTAACAAAGCACTGCAAAACACAAAGTCCAGAAACAACAGGAAATTGTCAACTAAAATGCATATAAACATCACAGGAAAATCAAGATAAGCTAAAGGTTTTATGGCTGCCTTTCATAGGTCTTAATGCCTTGCCAAGTGAGGATTTACTCACCATGTTTCTTCTTCCTAGGTCTTGATTCAAGTTTGCCATTGTTTCTCCTTAATCTGTTGCTTACTTCCCTTTTCTGTGTTTTGATTTCTGGCCTTCCAATGTGCACCCGTAGGAGATAGTATGGTATATAGTGGAGTTGTTAGGGTTTTAAGGTTAGTTAGGTAATTTATTTTCATCAGAAATTCCATCATTATTCCCTAATTTCACCCAACAGTTTACCCTCTCCCTGCAGTTCTCCTTTTTCCCTGTCTTAACCCTTTTTGGCAAAGTTCCTTCACACATTTCATGCATGAATTCTTTGGCTCAGGCATTCCTTGTCTTTTCTGGGTGATAGTTATGCATATAATTTTTATTTGAACGGCCAGCTAGGTGTGTGTTTCTGCTAACTACTGGGTATATGCATGTGTATCCCTATGTGTGTATATTTTCTCTACCCACACAAACTATTGTGTTTTCACTCATGCTATGAAAGTTAGAGCTAAAATTTTCTCAGGATATTCATGCATTTCATTCAGCTATGATGCATACATACTTGATGGTCATGCACTGATTTATTTATGTATTCATTTATATTATTTTATATTTTTTTTTTCCTTGCAAGATTCTTACTGAATTGCTTGCTCTAATTTGTACACTGCAACAATGTGCACATGCACCACTACATACATCTTCACAGTATAAATATAAATTTCAGAAAACTGTTTTTATATATTAGTTTATTTAATTATTTATTTATATTTTTTTTTTAAAATAAAAATTCAACTGACCTAAATTTCTACATACTTGATTAACCAGGGCTGTCACATACACCCCTTCTTTAAGAAATTGTGTCCCACAATTTAACACTTCTTGCCATGTAAATCAAGGGTCAAACATAAATACATATTCTTAATTCAACCAAAACAAACCGGCACACATAATATTGGATGTCATGTTCAACTAAGAAAATTTAAGCATGAATATTAAAAATACCTCTGCCTTAACTAGCTGCTGCAAATAATTGAGGGTATTGAGCCTTTATCTTGTCTTCAACCTCCCATGTGCAGTCATTAGGGTCCAAACTCCACTGCACCTTTACCAGTTTAATTATCTTGTTTCTCAATCTCTTATCTTCCTTAGCTGTAATGCCCACTGGCTTCTTCTCATACACCAGGTCAGGTCTAACTTCCACTTTACTTGGTGGCTGAACTACTGAAGCTTCATCATGCACATATTTTCTCAATTGTGATACATGAAATACATTGTGTATTCCACTCATCTCTTCTGGCAATTTCAACTTGTAGGCCTTCTTTCCTATTCTTGCAATAATCTCATATGGTCCTATATACCTTGGGGTTAGTTTCCCTGCCTTGCCAAATCTCAACACTTCCCTCATTGGTGAAACCTTTAAGTACACACATTCTCCTATCTCAAATTCAAGTGGCTTCCTTCTCCTATCTGCATATGATTTCATTCTGTCTTGTGCTGCCTTCATCCTCTGTCTGATCAGTGAAACTTTATCATTTGTCTCTTTTACATGATCTGGTCCCAACATTACTCTATCACTCACCTCTAACCAGCAAGCAGGTGACAAACAAGGCCTTCCATACAAAGCCTCATAGGGTGCCATTCCTATACTACTTTGGTAGCTGTTGTTGTAGGCAAATTCTGCCAAATGTAGGTAGTCTTCCCAATTCCCACCATGATCCAGCACACAAGCTCTAAGCAGATCTTCCAAGAATTTATTAACTACCTCTGTTTGACCATCAGTTTGGGGATGGTAGGCTGTGCTCAAGCACAACTCAACCCCCATTGCCTATTGAAAGCTACTCCAGAACTTAGATGTAAATATAGTATCTCTGTCACTAATAATGGTGGTAGGTACCCCATGTAACCTTACTATCTCTTTCATGAAGACTTGTGCTAGTTTTGGTGCATTTCTATCACTCTTTACTGGTATGAAGTGTGATGATTTGGTTAGTCTGTCCACCACCACCCAAATACTGTCATTTCCTTTCTTTGATTTTGGCAAGCCATCAATGAAAACCATTGATATGCTTTCCCATTTCCATCTTGGAACTTCCAAAGGTTGCAGCAGTCCACTGGGTCTTTGATACTCAGCCTTGACTTGTTGACAAGTCATACATTTTGCCACATATTCACCCACACTTCTCTTCATTCCTTTCCACCAATAGCTTCTTTTTAGGTCATGATACATTTTTGTGCCACCTGGATGTATGGTGTACTTTGATTTGTGATGAACATCCATGATTTTCCTTTTAAGTGCTTCTGTATCAGGTACACATAACCTTCCTTTATGTCTCACACATCCTTTTTCATCCAGTTCAAACTTGTCAAGCTTTGCACCCCCTTTTAACAACTCCTTCTTTTCTCTCAAGAACACATCAGTGTCTTGTGACTGGTTCACTTCTTCCACTAAATCTGACCTTATTGTGATAAGGCTGAGCTTACCATAATGCTCCACATCCTTACCCACCTCCATTGCTTGCTCTCCCATGTATTCTATTTCTACATCTGTCAGTGTTAACAACCCTTTAAACTCCTGTATCAACAGTGTAGCCAACTTGGCATGTTGTCTACTTAATGCATCTGCCACTTTATTTGCTTTTCCTGGAGTGTACATAATGTCCAAA
Organism: Allium cepa; assembly: GCA_030765085.1. Taxonomy (NCBI): domain Eukaryota; kingdom Viridiplantae; phylum Streptophyta; class Magnoliopsida; order Asparagales; family Amaryllidaceae; genus Allium; species Allium cepa. The sequence goes on from CM060934.1 coordinate 291,106,966, forward strand.
TCATAGGCAGCAAGAAATTCCACCCACCTATGTTGTCTCATATTTAAATCTTTTTGAGAAAATAAATACTTTAAAGCCTTGTGATCAGTATAAAGTCCAAACTTTGCTCCTAACAGGTAGTGTCTCCAAAACTTTAGTGCATATACCACTGCTGCCAATTCCAAGTCATGTGTTGCATACTTGGTTTCACTGGGTTTCAATTGTCTTGATGCATAAGCTATTACCCTACCATCTTGCATAAGGACAGCTCCTATACCTGATCCACATGCATCAGTATATACCACTAAATTATCATTGCCCTCTGGGATTTTCAGCACTGGTGCTTCCATCAATGCCTCCTTTAATTGGTTAAATGCCTCTTCACATTTCTCAGTCCACATAAAAGGCTGGTCCTTCCTTGTTAACTTGGTTAGTGGAATTGCCTTTTTAGCAAAATCCTTTATGAATCTCCTGTAGTATCCAGCCATACCCATGAATGATCTGATTTCAGTGACACTGCTGGGTCTTTTCCATGCTTGCACTGCCATGACTTTACTTGGATCTACTGATATTCCTTCTTGAGAAATTATGTGGCCCAAAAATTTTATTTCATTCTTCCAAAAAGAACATTTTGCAAACTTGGCTTTAAGGTTTTGTTGCCTCAGTCTACTCAGTACCATATGCAAATGCTCTTCATGTTCATTATCTGTCTTGGAATACACTAATATATCATCAATGAAAATCAGCACAAATTTATCCAAATAATCTCTGAAAATTCTATTCATCAAATCTACAAAATAAGATGGTGCATTTGTCAAACCAAATGGCATTACTAAGTATTCATACAAGCCATACCTAGTGTTGAAAGCTGTATATTTGATGCTTTCCTCTTCTACTTTCATTTGGTGGAAACCAGTTGCTAAATCAAGTCTAGAAAATACTTTAGCACCGTTTAGTTGATCAAAGAGATCATCAATCCTAGGTAGAGGGTATTTTTTTTTGATAGTGACTGAGTTCAGTCCCCTATAGTCTATACACATTCTTAAGGAACCATCATGTTTCTTAACAAACACTACTGGTGATCCCCAATTTGAACTGCTAGGCCTAATAAAACCTTTTTGTTCTAATTCCTCTAGTTGTTTCTTCAACTCACTCAGTTCTTTAGGACTCATCCTATTTGGTCTCTTGATGACAGGGCTTGTTCCTGGTTTAAGTCTTATTTGAAATTCTACTGGTCTGTTGTGAGGAATGCCATTCACTTCACCAAACACATCAGGGTATTCATTAACTATGGGTATCTTATTTAAACTTAATTCAACTTCACCACTGTTCAAGTTGAATACCTTTCCCATACCCCTATCCTTGGCTGCCTCATACATAACCACAATCCTCTTTCCATCAGGAAGTTGTAGTGAAAGGGTAGAATTTCCTAAATTAATAATAGCGCAAAAGCTTTTTAACCAATCCATTCCCAGTATGACACCCAGCTTGGGGTAATTCAACACATATAATTCTGAGATAAAGGTGTGACCACCCATGCTTATTTCTACTTGCATGCATTTCATGTGAGTAATGCAGGAGCTACCTAAGGGACTATCAATATGCAGTGGTTTATCAACAAGAATACATATTAACCCTAATTTCTGAACTATATCATATGAAATAAAAGAATGTGTGGCTCCTGTGTCAAAAACAACTGATATGGGTATGCCTTTTATAAATAACATACCTTCCACTTGGCTTGGTGCATCCATTGCCTTGCCTTTTCCCTCAAGTACAGCTACTTTTGCCATCTCTGGACACTGCTTCTTCACGTGCCCCTCTTTTCCACAGTTGTAGCATAAGAACAGTTGACTTGGGTGCTTGGCATTTGGTTTTAATATGGCCTTCCCTTCCACAATTGTAACAAATCACTTTAGATTTCTTGTTGTCAGAGGTTGCCACTTTACTTCCTTCCTTGTTCATTGCTTCTCCCTTCTTCCTCTCATATGGATGGGCTCTATTCTTTCCTTTCTTGTTATTCCTGAAGTTCTTGAACTTTTCTCTGGCATTGTCATGTTGCTCAAATGACAGTGTCAAATCCATGACTTGGTCAAATGTTCTATCTTTATATGGCAACATGGCTCTACTCAATCCAGCATTCAACCCTTGAATGTACCTAGCATTCCTTGATGTTTCATCTGGAATTAACACTGTCCCATATTTAGATAACCCTTCAAACTTCTGAGTGTATTCAGTAACACTCATAGATCCTTGTCTCAACTTGATAAATTCCTCAAGCAATGAAGCTTTTGTTGATGCTGGGACAAATCTGGCTTCTAACATCTCTTTGAACTGATTCCATGTGATTTCTTGTTCTTGTCTGCCTGCAATAATCACTTCCCACCAGTCCAAAGCTATGCCTTTCAGCTGTCTTGAAGCTATTTGCCTTCTTCTCTGATCATTGACTTGCATATCTCCAAAAATCCTTTCCACTATTCTTAACCATGCTTGGACCCCTATGGCATTTTCTGTGCCATCAAAGCTACTGCCTCCCAGATTTGTATATGTTTTAAGCAATTTGGACAGCTCCTCATATGGGTTATCTACCCTAGGTGCCATTCCATCCCTCAGTATTTGAACAAAATCTTGCATGTTAATCATTGGGGGACCAGCAGCCATTCTAGTTGCTTGCTCAGTGGTATTAGAAGATTGACCATTTTCTCTTTCTCCTGTGGCTTGGGGATTGATTCTAACTCCTCTGGGCCTCTATTGAACATTTCTAATGTAGTTAGTTCTGATTCTTATTCACTACTTTTGCTTTTTGAAACTAACAATGAACTTATTTGTTTATAACAGGCAAACTAACTCAAACATGCAGCAAACAATGCAAACAAGGCATACAGATTCAAACAAACATTTATTTCGGCTATGTATTTATTAACATAGCTCTGATACCAACTGAGACAACCCCTTCCTACTTGTCATTTTTTTTTACACAATTTATTTTGGGCTAATTAGGGTTGCCTTCTTTTCTGACCAACTATTTTCTTACTGTTTTTTTTTTCTTTCCTTTTTTTTTTATTTTTTTTTTATTTCCCAAGATCCACTCCAATCAATATAAAAATATTGATACACCTCATTGTAAAAACTATTTGATTAGTCACATAGTTTTTATACCAGAGTCAAATAGTTTTTTTTTTATATTTATGTTCTGAGTAACTCAGCCCATTTTTTTTTAGCAAAATCAAACTGAATCATTCACAACAAAACAACCAAGAAGATCCCCTCCATTTGAATCTTTGCGCCATTCATTCAACTAATTCCTACTTGTTTCCTTGTGTTTATCATTGGTGTATTAATTGAAATATGGGAACTAACTCATAGCATTTCAACTTACCAAAATTTTCCTTTTCAATGACCAATTTGAGACTGTGCATGTTTCTGTGCAACTGTGTGCACATAATCATGCACAACTGCAGTTTACTTCCTCTTTGGTCCTTAAGTGGACTAATTTCATTTAGGTATGATTCTGAAATGAATTAGCTGAATCTACAAATTTCACTTATACCAATAATTACCAAATACAGTTTTACTTCTGAGTTACCCCTTCTATGTTATTCTTTTCTTTTTCTGTCCATGGTATTTCTTATCTCATGATGTTAGTAGTGACTAGATGAACAGGTTCTAGGTGTTCCTAAACAAATTAATACATAAGCATACTAGTTTACTTATGCTTCAGACCCACTACCAATTTCCTTATCTAATTTTCAAGAAATAAGTATGTCCACAGTTTCTAACATGAAGCAAAAGGCCTTATCATCTTTTACTGAAAATAATGTTCATTACAACATACTTTTCCCAATCATCCTTTACATGGTAATAAAGTTTTTCCTTGCATAATTTGAAACATCATTACATAAAGCCTTTACTGAAAACAAAACAGAAGAACTATTCTCCTACAAAATCCTAGCTTAGTTAGTTTGCAATTCCTTCAAGCATCATATGTCTGCATCTTACTATTTAGCATCCTTTCTTCCTGCAACCATCTCAGGGTCTGCTTCACAATGCAAGTGAAACACCCATTTGATGCAAGCAACAAATAGGTCAGATTGAAATCTGGTATGAGTAAGTTCAATTGACAAGTACATAAGATTTATGAAACTGATTCCATATCACCTTAAGTTCAGATACTAACTGTTTTACCCAAATTGTTAACCCCTTTCATCAGGTACTCATTTTTGTTGTGTCTTTACAGTGAAATGAATGAATTGTTAAATGCATGAATAAGTGTTTAAACCAATTCCTTAGCAAAAATTCTTATTTCAAGAATTCATAGCAGCCATCATACAAATCACCCAGGCATTTCATAGCCATTGAACAAGCAAAACTCCTACCATTTATCTAAAGCATCAAAACTGGTCTGCATACCAGTACTCACCATACTCTTAGCATATACATCTTTGCTTATCAATCCATAACACCTTTTTTTTTTTTTAAGAGTCCAGTATCACATTTTGTAGTTGCACTGGTGCACACTGCCTGGAAGCTACTATTTGATTTTCCAGTGCACTACTAGCTTTTGGACATAAACATGTCATGTGCAAACTTACACCCCAACCTTGATGCAAGCCAACTACCATGTCATACCCCTTTCCTTCATATCCAACCTGATAGAGGTGACCCATGCCTTGAGTTTAATTACTAAATTCTTTCCCATGACCCCCTATTACCTATGCAGTGTCATGCCCCACCCTATTGTACCCCTAATCAATGCATACAAGCAGTTTTATACATCCATCAACCATTCAGTGACCCATGTATTCAACCATCACTCACATTTGAAAGTCATTTCAAGTTAATTTCCTGCAGAAACATATTTTTGGTTGGAGCATAACTCAGAGCATTTCCAAATGGAATGCTACTAGGGTTCTCTAGCAATAAGGTCCTTGTAGCCATCCCATGCTTTATAATGCATTTTCTCAATAACCTTATTTCCAGAGGGTACCCTATGATGCATCAAGATTTAACATGTGGAACTTCCACTGTATCTCAATCATCTTTTCAAATGCAAGACATAAGCCAGAGGATTCCCTCCCCCTTACTGCCTTGCACCCTACTTTTCTTGCTAGTAAATACTTAAACCAAAAATACTTTTCTCAAACTTAGAATACCACCAGTAAGTCAGTTATTATCATACTATCATTAAATGAACATGTACAATCAAGTTATTATTTAAATAGTAACAAAGCACTGCAAAACACAAAGTCCAGAAACAACAGGAAATTGTCAACTAAAATGCATATAAACATCACAGGAAAATCAAGATAAGCTAAAGGTTTTATGGCTGCCTTTCATAGGTCTTAATGCCTTGCCAAGTGAGGATTTACTCACCATGTTTCTTCTTCCTAGGTCTTGATTCAAGTTTGCCATTGTTTCTCCTTAATCTGTTGCTTACTTCCCTTTTCTGTGTTTTGATTTCTGGCCTTCCAATGTGCACCCGTAGGAGATAGTATGGTATATAGTGGAGTTGTTAGGGTTTTAAGGTTAGTTAGGTAATTTATTTTCATCAGAAATTCCATCATTATTCCCTAATTTCACCCAACAGTTTACCCTCTCCCTGCAGTTCTCCTTTTTCCCTGTCTTAACCCTTTTTGGCAAAGTTCCTTCACACATTTCATGCATGAATTCTTTGGCTCAGGCATTCCTTGTCTTTTCTGGGTGATAGTTATGCATATAATTTTTATTTGAACGGCCACCTAGGTGTGTGTTTCTGCTAACTACTGGGTATATGCATGTGTATCCCTATGTGTGTATATTTTCTCTACCCACACAAACTACTGTGTTTTCACTCATGCTATGAAAGTTAGAGCTAAAATTTTCTCAGGATATTCATGCATTTCATTCAGCTATGATGCATACATACTTGATGGTCATGCACTGATTTATTTATGTATTCATTTATATTATTTTATATTTTTTTTTTCCTTGCAAGATTCTTACTGAATTGCTTGCTCTAATTTGTACACTGCAACAATGTGCACATGCACCACTACATACATCTTCACAGTATAAATATATATTTCAGAAAACTGTTTTTATATATTAGTTTATTTAATTATTTATTTATATATTTTTTTTAAAAATAAAAATTCAAATGACCTAAATTTCTACATACTTGATTAACCAGGGCTGTCACAGTGAGATTTTAAAAACAGTTATACTTTTACAAAAGGAAAACAAAAGATTTTAAAAGAAATCTGCAATGCTTTTTGGAAAATGAAACCACCATAAGGCCTCCCGGCACACACACAATGCAATCGCACACTTGGCGGAGATTTCTCCTTATGATAGTCAACATGCTTAATACACAAAATCATTTTAAATATTATCATTAGTGCATAGTGCAGAAAACATTTGCAAGTATAATATTAATCTTAGCCAGCATACGTACCATTATAGTATGCCTACTATAGCTACCATATTAGATGGCAGGTTCTACAAGTAAACCGTACAAGGCACGTATTAGTGATTGGATTTCCAACAAATGGTCAGGCTAAGGAACTTCCTGGGCCACATGGGTACGCCTCTGGAGGGAAGCCCCGAGAACCTAACCGGATCTCTGCCAACACAAGGCCGGGTTACCTCTGCAGAAATAGGTAACTACTGACACGAGTATGCCATCCCCCGGTTGTAAACAACCTTTATCCGAGGATCCTCAACAACAACAATCACAAAGTAATATATATTTGCGATATCCACATAACTTAAGTATCTGGGCTCCATACCATGATACCACTTCTATCCAGAAGGAAATGCACATACCCAAAGGGGAGCTACCCTCTATAACCTTGCTGCATCCTTCCTTTTTCGACCATTCCGGGGTGTGAGTCTCGACGAAGTCTCGACGAAGTCTCGTCCACAAAGCTACGCTTTTCACAAAAGCCATGCTTCGATCATCAAATGATCAGCAGCACTTCGTATGCCACATTACCAAATTGGGAATGTATCACTAGTAACCATCAACTACATAACCTCTGAGCTCGTACGTCTTAGAGAAGGGTGTTAAGCTAAGAGAATAAATTCCCCGCCACCAATAGAAATGTATTTGATAGAAACAAGCTTTACATCTCAAAGTGTAACGTCAGACACACATCCATACAAGTCCGTTCCGGGATCGAACGGAACCATAGGCACTTCAAAGAAGCCCTTGCAAATCCGGATATTCACTAATCACGTCCGGAATCCCCATCACAAAGGGTGATAAAATCTCTATACCGGAGCAACCCGGTGCAGAGACATTCGACAGGTAATCCTTTCGTTTTCGAAAATACCCGGTTGTAACAGCCCAATTTTTTTAACAAGTATTTTTCACTTGTATTTTTCTAAAAAAAAAACTTTGGGGTTTATTTAAAGTGATTAAAAATAATAAAAAAAAAAAATTGACCAAATTTTTAATTAAATAATTAGATCTCTGAAATTTTGACATGGTTAAGAATTAACTTTAATTTGGTAATTTGGGTTTTTGTCGAGGATGGTAAATAACTTAATTTCTAGCAAAATCAAGTTTTAATTAAGAAAACATTAATAGCTTAGGTGGTTAAGACATCTGGGCTATTCACGACAGGTCACGAGTTCGAGTCTCAGCATGGTCAGAATTTCGAATTTTTTTTGTGTATAAATGAACTGGGAAATTACGCGTTAAAAAGGGCACGTAAATTTAGGGAATAAATACTATATATATATATATATAAGATTATATATAAGAAAACGTATAGAATTTTAATCCGTTATTTTTCTCTTTCTAGTAAAATTTACTTCCCAATTTATATACATATATAATTTGATTTAAATCTTTTCCTTAAAATACTAAATATGGAAATTTAAAGTTGTGAAACGGTTAATTTTGTTAAAAGACAACTCCATTTGAATTTTAATAAAAGGAATTTTGTATATATATATATATAATATGTGAAAACCAATTAAGTTTGTTAAGTAATAATTTTGAAGGATTTAGTGTATTAATGAACTGTTAAATTTCGCGTTTAAAGGACGCGTAAAAATTTATGGTATAAGTAACAAAATAAACGTATAAATTAAAAACGTTATTTTTATATAACTTTGGGTGTTTTATATTACGTCAGTTGGCGTATTTTAAAAATCATATTTCAACATCGATATGTATTTAAAATATCGTATCAATGGTCTGTATACAAAATCAACGCTTGCTTTAATCACGCATATAAAGTATAGAATCCAAGGCTTTGTATAACTGGCAATTAATATTTTCGCAAGCCTTATCTCAAATCCAGAGGAATAACGTGCATATCCAGGCATCAAAGAAAAAAAAAGGCACGCAAATCTGAATTTAAAAAAAAAGAAACGTTCAAATCTGTTTGTAACTGTTCTTTAAAATATAATGATAATAATCAACTCTTCCATTTTTTGATTTAAACATACCATATATTTCTTCTTAAATCACGCATATATCATTTGAGAGAAAATCAATTTTGCATTCCTTTGCGCGTGACACAAAATTTTATTCTTTTAACATTTTTGGCATTTGCCTCTTACCTTTTTGTTTCTTGAGCATGTCACTGTATTCATTTATTCACGCAACCTAAATGGACCAATATATTTGATTGCCTAAAATCAACTCATGCATTCAAATTTAACCTTGCCTATCTTTTCAAATTCTCACATTCCTATTTATATCTCTCTGTTTCCACTGTCTTTATTTTGCAAGATAAAATTTTTCGTTCCTATAATCACGCATATAAAGTAAAAATCATATTTAAATATACTTATCGATTAAAATATCAGTTAGTGATTTTTATAACAAACGTTACTTTTGTTTTAACTGTCAAAATTTATTTTAAACTTTTGTATATACCTTTTCATCCAAATATCTTTTGCCTAAAATCAATCTCTTGCCTAATATCAGTTCTTCCAAATGCCGTTTCTTCAATCTACAATCACGCAACTATCAAATAAAAAAAAAGTGTTGAAATCAAAACTCATAAACTGGCAATGAATATCACGCATATAAAATCAAATCTAATTGCTAACCGTGGTCCCTAAAATCACACGAGCCTTATCCATTCAAACAAGATAAAAACTGGAAATAAATCACTGAGCTCTGCTTGCTTTTTCTTTTTCCATTGATTTCGCCTCAAATCAATTCTTTATCTGCAAAACGTTCAATCTTCTATCAATGCCGCCGTTTTATTTTTTCAATCTCTTGCCAAGGTATTCACATTCAAACTTTTTGAACGTACGAAATTTTGCTTTATCAATCAATTGTTTAGGCATGCCAAGATATGTTGCCATTTTTGTACCGAGCCCTTTTGATTTTCTTCACGTATATATGTTTTCTTGCATCTAAAGCAAACTCTCCCCTCCATAAATATATTAACCTGGTTCGTATTTTATCTCCTCATCTTGCATAACATCATCCACAAGGAGAAAAGCTTCTATCAGGTAATATTACTATTCCTCTTCTTCTTTTGCATCCTCTCCATTTTCCTTCTTCAGTTTTGTTTCCTTTGCTTTCCCATCTTTTGGCTCGACCACTCCAACCCTGACTACCACTCTAGTGCTCAGCCAAGTTTCCTACGAGACATATATTAAAAAAAAAACCTTGTTTCTAGTAGCAGTGGATATGTGTGTTGATGATGAGGTCTTAAGAGAAATGCATTACCTTGCAAATTCATTCAAGTAAGGTCAATAACCTGTAGGAAGCTAGGTTATGGAATTAGTGTAGTTATGATGTAGTAAGTGTTATTCTGGATGTACTTATCACTAATGATCTGTGCATGTTTTACCATCTTGTAACAGTAGGTAGCAGAGAGACGCAAGTTGTAGGCAGAGAGTTGCGTGAGTTTTTTTTTGCATAGGATGTTAGACATGTTTAAAAAAATAATAATAATAATAATAATAATAAAGAAAGTAAATAAATAAATATAAAACGAGAGTAAAGAAGAATATAACAGAGGGAGAGAAAGAGAGTTTTCAGGGTTCATCAGAATATAACATGTTGACATAGTGAGTGAGCCTTCAGTTGCATATAGGCATATCATATAGGCAGGCTTTAAGTGAAATCTTGACCGTGTTTTAGGTAACTGACTTGGGTAGTTATTCGTTGATAATAGTAAAAAATTTAAAGAAGAAATGATGTATCCGTGCATGTTTTATAAAATATATATATATATATATATATATATATATATATATAAGATTAGGTTGAAAAAAAAAGGGAGAAAGCCTGTAATACTTCAGATAACAGAGAAGATGTTAGGTGGAAATGTTTAGTTGCATATAAAAGCATATAACTGCAATATGCTTTATAGTTGTGTGGGACAGTGCATAAGCCTGTAGGTAATAGAGTATTGGATGCACTGGTACATGCATATATCACGGCCTATAGGAGAAAAACTTCACCATTTTGTTTTAGATGGCCTTTAGGTAAATTTTACCTTGATTTTTGAAATGGCATGGTTCAGTAATGGGTAGGAAAAGTTTCGTTATGTTTTGATAGTATACCCAGTGGAGTGGTCGAGCAAGTCGAACTAATTCTCGTCCTATTTTTAATTTTTGCTTTGACCGTAAATTTCTAAAGTCACGTATCCGGTATTTGGATCTTGTTATATATTTGAATCTAGGCGTGACATCCGGGATATTTGATCGTTACTCTCTGTTCGTTTCTTTTCCGGTGGATTTTCGTTTTGAATCAAAAAAATTCTGCAGCCTTCAGGTGAGTTTTTCTCACCAGACAAACATGCCTATATTTCTGTGAATTATCGCAAGTGTATGTGTAAATTATTATTTAACTGTTATCTGTCTGTAATATAACGTAGGATGTTAAACTCCATTTAAATTGACACCTCATCAGTTATTTATCTGTTGTAATATTTCTGCAGTTATATTGTTAAATGTTTATTTACTGATTTAAATCATCACTGCAAGTTCCCTATAAATTTAAATCGTTAAGGCTGAAATGATAGGCCTAAAACGATGATTATTATGCATTTATTCAGTTAACTGTTTAATTTTAACTTGGGATTGCGGGTTTGAAATGATAGAACCCGGGGTTTGTAAAAATTACGGATTGAAATGATATAAATCCGTATCACTTGACCTAGGCTAGAAAATTTTATACAGACCCGTGGTTCCTATAATATTTTTCTGAAATATTTTAAAATTATTTTTAAATGGAAGTTTAAAATACTGTGGTTTAATGTATTTAAAGGATTTTTATAAAGATTTAAAAATGATTTTTGAATGAGTTAAGATTTTAAATAAATAAATATAACTTATTTGGAAAAATTCTGGATTTTTGTTAATATGAGATTTCAGTTAAGAAATAATTGATAATAAGTTGTATTTGGAATTTAAACTAAATTGATAAGTTAATAACCTATTACAGCATTTAAATGCTATCTTTTAAAATTGGACTGTTTAACCTATAAACTTTAGGTAGCATTTCATAAGTGCTGCAGAAACTGGAATTTGATTGTTTTAAAAATGTATGGAAATTAATTTTGGGAAAAAGGTGTAAATTTTGGAATTTAATATGTAATTAGAAAAATTTTAAGAAATTGATTTTTTGATGGATTTAAAGGAAGAATTTAACTTTAAAATTTGGTAAAGGCAATAAATTCCAAATAAATTGAATAAATTTAAAAAGTATGTATAAAGTGGAAAGTTTAAATCAATATTTGATATTGAAGGAATTTGAGATATATTTTGATTTTAAAGTACGAATACCATTTTAAACTGTAACCACGGGTTATAATAACGTTTGGTTGGCAAAGAGACCGGGATCGGATATCTGGCATACTCTCTGTCGATACCGAAAACCACTTTGACTAACCGTGTACGCGGTGGAGATCCCAGAATGAAGTAGGATGGTGGTGACGGTTCCTTTAAGGTAAATACGTGGACCCGACTCCCGTGAGTTGGCATAAGGTGGCTAAAACAGGAGCGATTCTCGGATTAATGAGGTAGCACCTCTGATCGAACGCACTTCTTCGTATGCCATTCTATTACTCCTGTGATTGTTTTGGTGCGCACCTTTGATTTGGGAGTGTTGTTCGAGGTGGGCGGTAACTGCGGCTACGCGTTTCCACCGGTCCGGATAGCAGTTGGTATATCTACCCTGGCATTGCCTAGTTGTGCCGTGTCACCTACCATAGCGAGCCTCCTACGAGTTTCTATTTGTGTCGTACCTATGGAGTATCCTCTGCTAGCTTCCCGATCAGGAGGTATTACGGTACTGTATAGACTATTGGCATTATTTGTGTTAAGGGCTATATGGGTAACCCCTTAACGCTATTAAAAAGTAAGTTTATTTTACAATTAGACACTATTATAATAGCGCAATATACTACATAGTAAATAGTTTAACGGATCCTTAGAGGATGGGCGGTCCCAAGCATCCTTTAAGTTACTTGCTCTATATTACAGTACACTTGAATTAGCTTACACTATATAAGTATGTATGTCCTGACTCGAGTGTTTATGTTTTATGTTACTCTCGGGTCAGCCTGAGTTGCAGTTCAGTCATCATCCCAGAGCTAGGACTTCTGTAGATCCTTTCAAGTTGTTGGCTTCTCTCTGTCCGCTATCTTATTTATGAAAACAAGACTTTGGGATTTTTATTTGATGATTTAAACTATATTTGGGATGGAAGACTTTGTAATTTGTATTTGTTGAGACTATTTATAGTGGCTTCATGAACCACTAAGTATTTTTAAATTCCGCTGCGAGTATTCTGATTCTGTGTCTGTGATTCTGTGATTAATTATTTACTGTATATTTTGAGATTTGCCAAATTTATTTTTACAACGCGGTATTTTGAACAATTCAAGTCCGACATGTGCGGATGCGAATGGTTGAAAACACCGGGTCGTTACATCTGGTATCAGAGCTTTGGCTCTAGGCAAAACTTAGAATGTATGGTAAATTTGATTTACAGAATCACTTTCATTCGAGCTTGAATCTCTTCCTTTTTGAATTTTGGAACGTTCCCTGCGGTTCCGAAGTTCATTCGTGTCCCTCACTATTTATTTTTCTTTCGATTCGGGAGTATCCCATAACTCCACTTAGGATGATCTTTATAGTGAATTAGCGGTTTCGCCAATATTCTAATATGCGGTGAAACTCCTTTACAACTAGCATTGATTCACCGGAGATTTATATTTATCCTCGGTTTAGATACTAGTATCTTTGGTTATTCTGAACTCTATCTCTTCAGATCGAATGTAGATTTACCCCAGAAAATCCACATCGATCTGACTCTTTAAGTCACGGTTGACCAGGTTAAGGTTGCCCGCGATTTATATAAACTTATCTGGTTTCTTATTCTGTTATTTAACCATCGGATCTTCTTATTCCAACTTATCTTTAAATCAAAATTCTCTTTAATTTGAGTCCTTCAAAATTTGAATCTCTATCCTTGTTTGAAAAAAAATTATTCCTATTTGGGAAAAATCTAATATTATATATATAAGTATAATTTTCAAAATTTAACTAGTTGTTTAGAGATAATAGTGTTTGGTTTTATTTATTGTTTTGTAAACCATTGGTTTTGTTTTATATAAATAATTGAATATAAACATGGTTATAAATTTATTTGGAAACAGAAATGAATTTAAAATAAGAATTTAAGAATTCAATTTCGATAGTTTCAAACCTTGTGTTTAAAGTCTTAAAAGGATATATTATTATTTAAATAATTTTCGAATATAAATTTGTTTCCAAAGAATTTTAAAGTTTTAAAAATTAGTGCTCTTCTCTTTGTTGCTGGAAAATAATTTCGGTGATGACTACAACATCATCGACATTCATTTTCGAGTATCGAAGTAAAGAGACCACGATGTAGTTTTGCTTCAAAAATTTAATTAATTTGAATTTCTAAAATATGACTTAATTTATAATATATATAGATATATGATTTAAATTTGATTTGACATATACTATATGTATGTATTTATTTATCTCTAAAGGGTTTGAAGTTAATTGGAAATTTAATTCATAAATTTATGTTAAAAGGTGATTCTAATGATAAAATAAAGTCAAATTTGAAATGAATATTTAAACTTGAATAATATAGTTGGAAAATTTTACTTGTATAAATTGCATGCCAATATAACTTACCTAAATCATTCAGAAATTAACTATGTAATTGGATAATGTATAATATAAAAGGATTTTATAAATAAAAATTTGAGTGGTTATAATAAATGTTATACACTTAAAGTTTCAGTTACAACAAGACAAATAGAGGTAAATAGAAATAAAATAATAATTGAATAATATACAATATCAAATGGTGTTAAAGGAAATTTAGAAATATATTGGAATAGTTATATTAAATATAATCTACTTAATATGTGCGATAAGATATATTAAGCAGAATATATTTAATAATAATCTGGAATAAAGAAAATTAAATTTGTTGAATAAAAGATGATTATTATAAATGACTATACAAATTTCTGATTTTAGAAAATAATTGGATAATAAGATAATTAATTTGGAAATAGTTAAGATTGATTTAACTTCTGTAAAAATCAAATAAATTAAATCAATTATTGAATATTAATTAATTGAATTTATATAGTTTAGATATTGAGAAAAATATTTGACATAGATGAGAAAAATATTGAGAAAAATAAATTTAATTATAGTTTGGAATAAAGAAGAAACTAAATGGGGAATTTAGTTTATTTTGGGAAATGGTAAATTTACTTTAACAATTAAGTTAAATTACCATTTCAAATTTGGATTAAAATTAAACATTTTAAATTAGAATGTTATAATACCTTGGGTAAAATTTGGATAAAAATAAAAAATAAAAAAAAATTTGAATGATTTTTCTTTTTTTAGTGTAGGGATATTATACAAGTGAATATGTAAATAAATAAATGTTAAAATTTTAAGTATAAATAGATGAAATCAATGATTAATTTAAAATTGAATTTTTATTGTTTAGATTAATGATTCTAATTTAAGTTTCAATTTAGTTTTCTTTCAGGTTGTTTCTATTCCCCTACCTTCTTCCTTTTCGAGGACGAAAAGTTCTGAGTGGGGGAGAGTGTAACAGCCCAATTTTTTTAACAAGTATTTTTCACTTGTATTTTTCTAAAAAAAAAAAACTTTGGGGTTTATTTAAAGTGATTAAAAATAATAATAAAAAAAAATTGACCAAATTTTTAATTAAATAATAAGATCTCTGAAATTTTGACATGGTTAAGAATTAACTTTAATTTGGTAATTTGGGTTTTTGTCGAGGATGGTAAATAACTTAATTTCTAGCAAAATCAAGTTTTAATTAAGAAAACATTAATAGCTTAGGTGGTTAAGACATCTGGGCTATTCACGACAGGTGACGAGTTCGAGTCTCAGCATGGCCAGAATTTTGAATTTTTTTTGTGTATAAATGAACTGGGAAATTACGCGTTAAAAAGGGCACGTAAATTTAGGGAATAAATACTATATATATATATATATAAGATTATATATAAGAAAACGTATGGAATTTTAATCCGTTATTTTTCTCTTTCTAGTAAAATTTACTTCCCAATTTATATACATATATAATTTGATTTAAATCTTTTCCTTAAAATACTAAATATGGAAATTTAAAGTTGTGAAACGGTTAATTTTGTTAAAAGACAACTCCATTTGAATTTTAATAAAAGGAATTTTGTATATATATATATATAATATGTGAAAACCAATTAAGTTTGTTAAGTAATAATTTTGAAGGATTTAGTGTATTAATGAACTGTTAAATTTCGCGTTTAAAGGACGCGTAAAAATTTATGGTATAAGTAACAAAATAAACGTATAAATTAAAAACGTTATTTTTATATAACTTTGGGTGTTTTATATTACGTCAGTTGGCGTATTTTAAAAATCATATTTCAACATCGATATGTATTTAAAATATCGTATCAATGGTCTGTATACAAAATCAACGCTTGCTTTAATCACGCATATAAAGTATAGAATCCAAGGCTTTGTATAACTGGCAATTAATATTTTCGCAAGCCTTATCTCAAATCCAGAGGAATAACGTGCATATCCAGGCATCAAAGAAAAAAAAAGGCACGCAAATCTGAATTTAAAAAAAAAGAAACGTTCAAATCTGTTTGTAACTGTTCTTTAAAATATAATGATAATAATCAACTCTTCCATTTTTTGATTTAAACATACCATATATTTCTTCTTAAATCACGCATATATCATTTGAGAGAAAATCAATTTTGCATTCCTTTGCGCGTGACACAAAATTTTATTCTTTTAACATTTTTGGCATTTGCCTCTTACCTTTTTGTTTCTTGAGCATGTCACTGTATTCATTTATTCACGCAACCTAAATGGACCAATATATTTGATTGCCTAAAATCAACTCATGCATTCAAATTTAACCTTGCCTATCTTTTCAAATTCTCACATTCCTATTTATATCTCTCTGTTTCCACTGTCTTTATTTTGCAAGATAAAAATTTTCGTTCCTATAATCACGCATATAAAGTAAAAATCATATTTAAATATACTTATCGATTAAAATATCAGTTAGTGATTTTTATAACAAACGTTACTTTTGTTTTAACTGTCAAAATTTATTTTAAACTTTTGTATATACCTTTTCATCCAAATATCTTTTGCCTAAAATCAATCTCTTGCCTAATATCAGTTCTTCCAAATGCCGTTTCTTCAATCTACAATCACGCAACTATCAAATAAAAAAAAAGTGTTGAAATCAAAACTCATAAACTGGCAATGAATATCACGCATATAAAATCAAATCTAATTGCTAACCGTGGTCCCTAAAATCACACGAGCCTTATCCATTCAAACAAGATAAAAACTGGAAATAAATCACTGAGCTCTGCTTGCTTTTTCTTTTTCCATTGATTTCGCCTCAAATCAATTCTTTATCTGCAAAACGTTCAATCTTCTATCAATGCCGCCGTTTTATTTTTTCAATCTCTTGCCAAGGTATTCACATTCAAACTTTTTGAACGTACGAAATTTTGCTT
Organism: Allium cepa; assembly: GCA_030765085.1. Classification (NCBI taxonomy): domain Eukaryota; kingdom Viridiplantae; phylum Streptophyta; class Magnoliopsida; order Asparagales; family Amaryllidaceae; genus Allium; species Allium cepa. The sequence goes on from CM060934.1 coordinate 291,123,975, forward strand.
TATCAATCAATTGTTTAGGCATGCCAAGATATGTTGCCATTTTTGTACCGAGCCCTTTTGATTTTCTTCACGTATATATGTTTTCTTGCATCTAAAGCAAACTCTCCCCTCCATAAATATATTAACCTGGTTCGTATTTTATCTCCTCATCTTGCATAACATCATCCACAAGGAGAAAAGCTTCTATCAGGTAATATTACTATTCCTCTTCTTCTTTTGCATCCTCTCCATTTTCCTTCTTCAGTTTTGTTTCCTTTGCTTTCCCATCTTTTGGCTCGACCACTCCAACCCTGACTACCACTCTAGTGCTCAGCCAAGTTTCCTACGAGACATATATTAAAAAAAAACCTTGTTTCTAGTAGCAGTGGATATGTGTGTTGATGATGAGGTCTTAAGAGAAATGCATTACCTTGCAAATTCATTCAAGTCAGGTCAATAACCTGTAGGAAGCTAGGTTATGGAATTAGTGTAGTTATGATGTAGTAAGTGTTATTCTGGATGTACTTATCACTAATGATCTGTGCATGTTTTACCATCTTGTAACAGTAGGTAGCAGAGAGACGCAAGTTGTAGGCAGAGAGTTGCGTGAGTTTTTTTTTGCATAGGATGTTAGACATGTTTAAAAAAATAATAATAATAATAATAATAATAATAAAGAAAGTAAATAAATAAATATAAAACGAGAGTAAAGAAGAATATAACAGAGGGAGAGAAAGAGAGTTTTTAGGGTTCATCAGAATATAACATGTTGACATAGTGAGTGAGCCTTCAGTTGCATATAGGCATATCATATAGGCAGGCTTTAAGTGAAATCTTGACCGTGTTTTAGGTAACTGACTTGGGTAGTTATTCGTTGATAATAGTAAAAAATTTAAAGAAGAAATGATGTATCCGTGCATGTTTTATAAAATATATATATATATATATATATATATATATATATAAGATTAGGTTGAAAAAAAAAGGGAGAAAGCCTGTAATACTTCAGATAACAGAGAAGATGTTAGGTGGAAATGTTTAGTTGCATATAAAAGCATATAACTGCAATATGCTTTATAGTTGTGTGGGACAGTGCATAAGCCTGTAGGTAATAGAATATTGGATGCACTGGTACATGCATATATCACGGCCTATAGGAGAAAAACTTCACCATTTTGTTTTAGATGGCCTTTAGGTAAATTTTACCTTGATTTTTGAAATGGCATGGTTCAGTAATGGGTAGGAAAAGTTTCGTTATGTTTTGATAGTATACCCAGTGGAGTGGTCGAGCAAGTCGAACTAATTCTCGTCCTATTTTTAATTTTTGCTTTGACCGTAAATTTCTAAAGTCACGTATCCGGTATTTGGATCTTGTTATATATTTGAATCTAGGCGTGACATCCGGGATATTTGATCGTTACTCTCTGTTCGTTTCTTTTCCGGTGGATTTTCGTTTTGAATCAAAAAAATTCTGCAGCCTTCAGGTGAGTTTTTCTCACCAGACAAACATGCCTATATTTCTGTGAATTATCGCAAGTGTATGTGTAAATTATTATTTAACTGTTATCTGTCTGTAATATAACGTAGGATGTTAAACTCCATTTAAATTGACACCTCATCAGTTATTTATCTGTTGTAATATTTCTGCAGTTATATTGTTAAATGTTTATTTACTGATTTAAATCATCACTGCAAGTTCCCTATAAATTTAAATCGTTAAGGCTGAAATGATAGGCCTAAAACGATGATTATTATGCATTTATTCAGTTAACTGTTTAATTTTAACTTGGGATTGCGGGTTTGAAATGATAGAACCCGGGGTTTGTAAAAATTACGGATTGAAATGATATAAATCCGTATCACTTGACCTAGGCTAGAAAATTTTATACAGACCCGTGGTTCCTATAATATTTTTCTGAAATATTTTAAAATTATTTTTAAATGGAAGTTTAAAATACTGTGGTTTAATGTATTTAAAGGATTTTTATAAAGATTTAAAAATGATTTTTGAATGAGTTAAGATTTTAAATAAATAAATATAACTTATTTGGAAAAATTCTGGATTTTTGTTAATATGAGATTTCAGTTAAGAAATAATTGATAATAAGTTGTATTTGGAATTTAAACTAAATTGATAAGTTAATAACCTATTACAACATTTAAATGCTGTCTTTTAAAATTGGACTGTTTAACCCATAAACTTTAGGTAGCATTTCATAAGTGCTGCAGAAACTGGAATTTGATTGTTTTAAAAATGTATGGAAATTAATTTTGGGAAAAAGGTGTAAATTTTGGAATTTAATATGTAATTAGAAAAAATTTAAGAAATTGATTTTTTGATGGATTTAAAGGAAGAATTTAACTTTAAAATTTGGTAAAGGCAATAAATTCCAAATAAATTGAATAAATTTAAGAAGTATGTATAAAGTGGAAAGTTTAAATCAATATTTGATATTGAAGGAATTTGAGATATATTTTGATTTTAAAGTACGAATACCATTTTAAACTGTAACCACGGGTTATAATAACGTTTGGTTGGCAAAGAGACCGGGATCGGATATCTGGCATACTCTCTGTCGATACCGAAAACCACTTTGACTAACCGTGTACGCGGTGGAGATCCCAGAATGAAGTAGGATGGTGGTGACGGTTCCTTTAAGGTAAATACGTGGACCCGACTCCCGTGAGTTGGCATAAGGTGGCTAAAACAGGAGCGATTCTCGGATTAATGAGGTAGCACCTCTGATCGAACGCACTTCTTCGTATGCCATTCTATTACTCCTGTGATTGTTTTGGTGCGCACCTTTGATTTGGGAGTGTTGTTTGAGGTGGGCGGTAACTGCGGCTACGCGTTTCCACCGGTCCGGATAGCAATTGGTATATCTACCCTGGCATTGCCTAGTTGTGCCGTGTCACCTACCATAGCGAGCCTCCTACGAGTTTCTATTTGTGTCGTACCTATGGAGTATCCTCTGGTAGCTTCCCGATCAGGAGGTATTACGGTACTGTATAGACTATTGGCATTATTTGTGTTAAGGGCTATATGGGTAACCCATTAACGCTATTAAAAAGTAAGTTTATTTTACAATTAGACACTATTATAATAGCGCAATATACTACATAGTAAATAGTTTAACGGATCCTTAGAGGATGGGCGGTCCCAAGCATCCTTTAAGTTACTTGCTCTATATTATAGTACACTTGAATTAGCTTACACTATATAAGTATGTATGTCCTGACTCAAGTGTTTATGTTTTATGTTACTCTCGGGTCAGCCTGAGTTGCAGTTCAGTCATCATCCCGGAGCTAGGACTTCTGTAGATCCTTTCAAGTTGTTGGCTTCTCTCTGTCCGCTATCTTATTTATGAAAACAAGACTTTGGGATTTTTATTTGATGATTTAAACTATATTTGGGATGGAAGACTTTGTAATTTGTATTTGTTGAGACTATTTATAGTGGCTTCATGAACCACTAAGTATTTTTAAATTCCGCTGCGAGTATTCTGATTCTGTGTCTGTGATTCTGTGATTAATTATTTACTGTATATTTTGAGATTTGCCAAATTTATTTTTACAACGCGGTATTTTGAACAATTCAAGTCCGACATGTGCGGATGCGAATGGTTGAAAACACCGGGTCGTTACACCGGTCTTCTACAACATCTTCAAATGCAATCTCGTTTTATCGTATAATTATTCGAAATGGGTTTTATGACCCAAGGTCCTCTCCCAGCTAATCCATAACGAGCGCTTATTTTTAAAAATAATAAGTGTTACATTCAGATTCGAACAAATTACAACAAATTCCACTTTGATCTTTTAAATAAAAGATCCATCACATTCACAAAGGTTCGATGTGGGTTTCAAATATCCATTTGGATTTCGACCCCCGGTCGCATCGAAATTCAAATGCCAATTAAAGGCCAATATTGATAGTCGGTTGTTTGACTATCAATCATCATTCATAACAATCGCCGGATTTCAAATAATTTTCCCTCAATTATTATTATTTTCAATATATGTTCGCAAGATCAAATTTAACTTTTCAACATTTTGAAAACAAATTCAAATCAATTTCTTCACACTTCAATCCTTTGAAATAAATTTCAAATCAATTTTTCCTTACATGGAAAACATTTCCAATATTTAGTCATTTCCACTGAAAATCTGTCGAGTTCCAAATTTTAAAATAATATAAAATACTTATTCAAATTATACTTGGAACATTTAAAATAAACTATTTTAGAATATTTGCTTAAATATTAGTTATGAAAAATATTATACTAATATCTCATATAAAAATTCAGGTCCAAAACTAATTTTAAAATAAAATTAGTAGATAGAGTATAAATATTTAAATATCCAATTTCTAAAACTAATATCAATTTTAAATAATCACTTCCATAATAGTTTAGAATATATTTTTACTTTAAAGATTTTAGAATAACTTAAGTAAATAATTTTTTTCCAAAACATTCTTTCCTCAAAACCATCTTTATAACTTCAATTTATATTTATAAACTATACTGAAATCATTCTCGGTTTTCAGGGAAAGTACACATTCCATTCTAAAATGGTTCATTCAAACCAATTATAAATCTTCCTGACTTATTTTAAATTTACGTCCCAAATCCATAAATTCCTTTCCAACTTTTAAAAATAAAACGATATTTATTTTTAAAACAAATTTCCCTTTCTTTTATAAAATTCCCATTGTGAATTTTAATTTTCAAATATCCATAGATATACGATTTTCAAATCGTTTTCTAAATATTCACTTTCAACACCAAATCAATTCTCAAATTGATTTCCAAATTATTTCAATTACCAAATCCTATTCCAAATTGTTTTCTAAATTTGTTTCAATCAACAAATCAATTTTCATATTTATTTCCCAAGGGTTTTATTTTTAAAACACCAAATTAATTTTCAAATTTAATTTCTAAATTTATTTCAACACCAAATCGATTTTCATTCAAACACTAAATCAATTTTGATATTGATTTCCCGGGGATTTATTTTTAAAACACCAAATCAATTTCCGAATTTATTTTTAAATAAATTCTTTTATCTTTTTCAAATTATTTAAAAACCATATTTTAAAATAAATTCTTCACCCTTTGAATATTATTACATGAAATCCATTTATTAAACTTTTTCCCATATTTTGGGATTTTATTCAATAAGATTTCACTGTAGATTTTCTACCTAAATTTAAAGATCGAATTGTATTTATTTCTGGTATCCTACGATACCAAAAATATATTCGGCTAAATTTTAGCCTTCAATGGTTTCAATCACAAATAATCACACACAGATTATAAAAAATCAACACACAATTTTGAAAACAAAAAAAATGTTTTGAGGAATCCAGTTTGGATCCCTCCAACCTGTTTCCCTGCATCCACAGACGTTAGCACAACAGTTAAATACCAATTCCACTTCGAGGTGGAATATCGCGGTATATGGGATTTATAAAGTATCACCCGCTATTATGCGACGCATAGGGTCTCATCCGCTATATAATGCGAGAAATCAACAACTCCAATAAATATATAATAACAATTCCACTTCGAGGTGAATATCGCGATATATAGGTTTAATATAATATCATCCGCTATTATGCGGCGCATAGGGTCTAAACTAATATAACTAATAATAAATCAATCATCCAAGCACAATCAATTTTAAATCTAACTGTTCAAAATTTAAATCAGAAAAATATTTGATTGAGTGAGAAGATCTCGCCTTTGATTACGCATGCAACCCATTTCCAATCCTGCTTGTTTCTTGATTTTTCTAGACCTTGTATAAATAATTATATAAGATTTCGTTAATACTCGAGCTAATCGAATAATCTATTTCCTTTTAAATAATTTTAATAAACTAACAATTTGATTTAAAGCTAACTTCCCTTTTAATTAAAATCTTTGTTTAACCAAACATTAAATTTAAAACTAAATTTCCTTTGAAAGTATTTTTAAATAAGCTTATCAAACAAATTAATTTCCATATTGATTCAAAACAGGAATATTTTTATTGTCTTTAAAATAGAACATGCATGTAGATTTTATCAAGTTAAAAACAAAATTATTTTATACCTTAATAATACCCCTTTACTGTTTATATAAGAACTATTACAGTAACTCATATATTTTTTCTACTTTATCTTCACAAAATCTTTTCTGTTTTTTTTTTAAATGAAGTGTGCTTATTTACATATGCATTTATTTTTATATCATTTCTTTTATCGTATGTATATTATTATTAACTTTTAAACTGAAAAGAAAAATTAGTTTAAATAAAAGAAAATTGCAGATACCTAAAATCGCAGATGCTTCAAGTTCGTGGACATCGAATCTGAAACAATGCTTCAAACGAGAACCAATCCCAAGATCGATATCCATCGTCGTCGACAATCGCAAGTGCGCGCGAGCTGCCCCAAACCCTAGCGACAATGCTCCTTCCTGACAACGCGCATGAACCCAATCACCACTCGCGAACCACCGCGACCCCGATGCCGACCTGCCCGAGTCACGACCTCATGCCCAGCCGTGCGCACGCACTTGTCTCGACCAGAATCGCCTCAACGCGGCGCCGCCCCGATTCGAACTAGGCTTCGAATCGATCTTCGAATGAATTTGATTTTCGTTCAATTTGATATCTCGATTTTCAACTCAGGCTCGAAATCGATTTGTACCGCCATTTTTTTTAGTTAGGAAGATTTTGATTTCGAAAGAAAGGGCTCGGCATTTATCTTGAAACCGAGATTTTGAAACTGAATAGGAAGGGGAAAGAATAGCGATTGTTGTTTTCTTTTTATTTATTTGATTTTCTAAGGAAGACGCGTGTAATAATATTCAGAAGGAAGAAAACATGTGGTTAAACAACTCTCAATGTGTGATGCAGGAGCTTTTCAATTACATTATTTATATTCAACTTTTAATTCAAATTTGAATCGTCTCGAAATTGCAACTCAAAATTTTGAACTCCTATTGAGGCGTGCCGCCAGGCGTTTATGATGTTATATGCCTATTCTGAACGCAATGGAAAAGGTTTGGAGTCCAAATTCGATCGTATGGAGAAGATAGCTTTTTGAAACATTTATAATATCGAATTTTCGATTTAATTTTCAGCGCGTTTATCAATCGTACGGTCACACGATCACTCCAAACACTACAAAATTGAAACCCGATAATAATACAGTATTACGGATCCAATGGAACTAGTTTCGTCGAATTCCGAGACTGTTTCTCGGAAGGCTATTTTTAAATATCGATTTAAACGATATATTTTCAAAACTGATTAAATCGCTTTCAAATACAATTCTGAAGCTTCCATTATCTTCAGTATTGTCAATATGAATCTCCTAAGCCATTAAATTATTTTTAACAAGCTTAAAATTGAAGATAAAATATTTTACTCAAATTTCAATGATAAATTTAAAAAATTAGATTGCCAAACCCATATTTATATTTGAAATTCAAGTTAAACTATCATTCAAACATTTAAAATCAATTAAATATTTTAATGTCAAATGTTGAAAATTTTGGGTCATCGCGTGATGTAGATAAGAAAGAAAAATGAAAATTTTAATCCTGGAAATAAAATTTAACTTGAGTAAATTAAAGTGAATAGGATATATTGGAATTTAACTTAAGATAAGTTAAATAAAATAGAAGTTGGATTTGAATTGAAATGGATATAAAGTTGAAGTGTAGAATAATTATAACTATAAGTTATAACTATTGAATGGGATGAATACACTTGAGCTATTAAGTGATAAAGACAATCCAAAGTTATGATTATAAGGTGTAAATGGACTTAAGTAAGTAAATAAGTTTTTGAACTTATGAATTGAGAAATCAAATTATAAACCTAAATGAAAACGGTTAGGTATTAAGGTAAAAGAACGGGAATTCAAAAGTTTGAAATTTTAATGGCGAGTGAATTAGAATTGAGTAAATTAAAAATAAATAAGAATCGTGAAGTGGTTATATAACTATAGGCTATGAATATTAAATGTAAATATGACTTAAGTGGGAAGTCATGGAATTGTGAATAAATAAGGTATATAGTGTAACAACCCGCAAATCTGTACCCTTGAGTTAACACTATTCTACTACAATCAACTCAAGTTGTACAGACATACGAACCATTAGGGTAAAAGAAGAAGAGGTAGAAGAAGAAAATAGAAAACAACATCAGAATCTAACCATCGCAGCGGAATAAAATATAATAGATATTAACATATCTTTACACCAAAATCAAATATAGCTGTTTATATATTACATCATCAGAGTACATCAACCACAGCTCAACATCAACAACATACAGATGGATACACAGCAACTCAACACAGCGGAATATAGATATATAAAACAAGTACGAAAATACATATCGTCATCCAGCTCGTCTCCTGAGCTCCACAGCATCAAAACCTGTATCCTATAATACTCGGTCTGACCCGAGCATTATAGTTAAATAAAACCCGAGTCAGTCTGAAATACCAGCGTGAGAAAATCACACTCAATTGATTATTAAAGTTTCAAAAATCCTTTGAAAGGCAAAAGCATCTCGTTAGACCACGGCACAAATAAACATGTCGGGTTTTTATCTTACGATAGCTAAAACAATTTTTATTAAAATCCTCTGATATTATAATAGTGTCTATAGAAAGTAAAATAGAATCTAGCTGAAATGCTTGCATCTCACGTTTCAGCAATAGTTGGGCACAATCAAAACCGTACGCGCGCGTAGGGAAAATGGATTCCAACTAATGGCTAGGCACTGGGGTACCACCTGTCACAGTACCTGGTCTAGATCAGCGTACCGAGGAGCCACCCTAACTCCCCTGCAACACAAGACTAGAACCATCCCTTACTGGACAGTCCCCAGCAAGATCACCCCACGGTTGGGATCAGCAACCGCCCACTAAGCCGAAATAAAAGGGACATCTAGACAGGAATGACCTCACCCTCCAGTGGGGGCTACCCACGAAGCCTTGCTGCATAACCCCTGATTTTCAGCCATTCCTATTTGATGAGGCTTGAGGCTAAGCGTTACCTCTTTAAGAACATATCCCTTAGAATGCCCATCGTCCACCTAACGATGTTCCGAAAGCATTCATCCATACAAGTTCGTCCCGGGTTCGAACGGAACCGAAGGCACTATTCCTACTACATCCATTTTGGAAATATCCTCAGGATTAGTAGCGACTAGCCCTTGCACTTCACTGCTCCATCTTCGAATCCAAACTCGTTTACACGAAACATACAAACCGGATCGAAGTGGTTTTCGAGAAATTAATCTCGATCCCGGTCTCTTCGAAATGATCAACGCATTTGGCCAATATTGATAGTCGGTGATTTAACTATCAATTAATATTCACAACAACCATCACACAATAAATAATTTTCCCAAATTATTTATTAATCCCAAAAATATCTTCACAAGATAAATTTCCACATTTCAAACCCTCTTGAAAACAGTTTCCAACTATCTTCCTTTCTTAGAATAAATTCCAAGTATTTTCTGTTTCCACTGAAATCACCCAGCATAAAACTTTAGATTTTTTTAAAATAATTAAAAAACACTTTATTTTGAAATATACTTAAAAATCTTTATTTAAAAACTACTTCAATAATTTGTTAAAAATACATACTATATGAATATTTGGAAATAATGTTACTTTATAAATATAAAACTAGGCTTTCACTTTTTAACAAATACTAGTCGACTTTAAATAATTATTACAATAATAGATTTGAAAAATATTTACTTTAAAATTTAAATATTAGAAATAATAAATTTCCTAAAACATACTTTTTAAAACATCATTAAAGCTTTTAACTTATATTTAAAAATTTACTTTGAAGACGTACTTAGCTATCCAAGGAAATATTCTTCTCTTCACATTCTTTAAAAAATAAATCACTATTTATTTTTAAACAAATTTTCTCATTCCTTTAATAAATTCCCATCTTTAATTTATTCTTTCCAAATATCCCCTGATATATTTTACTTTACTTTTATAAACCAAGTTTATAAATTCCCAAAGTCTCATTTCCTTTAAATTTCCAATTTCAAACACTTAAATCAATTTTCGATTTACAATTGATTTTTAATTTACTTCACTTTGAAATAATTTTCATTACTTTCTTTATTATTTCAAAATCCATTAACTTTCAGATTTCTTTTCTTTATTATGAGTTAAAATTATTAAACTGAAAAAAACTTGAATTTCAAACTTTCTAAATTCCTTCTTTTTCTTTTAAATTAAATTTTTACCCTTGGATTAAAATATATTCTTTATTCCTTTAAATAATTTCTCTTAAGTTTGACAATTTATCATTCCTCCGTTTATTCAAATTTTCCCTTTCCATACTCGAAATTATTTATTTATTAGTATCTTAATTACACTTTCATTCCTTCCCATTCATTCTTAATTTATTCAAATTTACTACAATTATTTTACTTAAGCTCCACCATTTTATTGTCTTTCCAAAAATCCAATTTATATATATTTGTTAACTCATTATACCCAAATATTTTCAATCACACCATAACATTCAATATCCCAATATAATTCATCATAGAATATCAAATGATCACAACAGAAATATTAAATAATTTAAATAAATGTTGAGGAATCCTGTTGGATCCCTCCAACCTGTTTCCCTGCCTCCACAGACATTAGCACAATATAAAATACCAGAATATCGCGGTATATGGAATTTATATAATATCATACGTTATTATGCGGCGTATAAGGTCTCATCCGCTATATAATGCGGGAAATCAATCATTTCAAGATATACTATATACTACTATATAGGATATAACACACCAAATCCAATCATTCAATCAATTATTTAAATTTAACCATTTAAATTTAAATTATACCAGATGAGTGAGATTAACTCACCTTTGCTTCTTTTTGTTTCGCAATCCGATCCAATCTCGACTCGTTCCCTCACGAATTTGACCTTGAATAAACAATTCAAGATTTATTGGCATGTGAATTAACCAAAACAATTTATTACAAGTTTTACTTTATTAAATTTTAACTAGTAGCTTAAATTCAACACAAATTCTCTTCTCTTTTTTTTTCAAATCCTTATATAATTTCCCAAAACATTATCTTTGAAACTGCACCTATAAAAATAATTTATATTACCATTCTATACGTTTATTTACTTATTTTCGTTTTGAAACTGCATATAAAATACTTTACACATATTTTGTAAATCTGGTTTTATACAAACTTCTTAAAAATTTAAAACTTCCCATTTCGAAACCTTACCTTTATATACATCTAATAAATTATAAGTGTATATCTATATGGATACATATATATGTATCTTTTGATTTACTGTTAACAACATGTTCAACTTACTGCTATAAAAATTATACAAGCTCGAATGAATTAGAAATAAAACAGAAGTCATACCAAACCCAGATCGCCGAGCCTCCTCATCGAAGACTGCGATCCTCACGTCTTCAACGTCACGGAACTGCGGCCTCCATCGCAAAACCCTACCCTACCGAGCTGCGCGCGACCCCAAATCACGACCAAACTCCGGCCAAGCCCTTGAGCACGAGCTCGAGATCACCCTTTAACTCGAACGATTCGTCGCGCCTCCCAGCTTCACGTGACTTCGAGAGCACCACGGCTCGAGCCCCAATTCGATTTAGAATGGAAGCCTCGGCCCGTAAGCTCGATTTGAAATTTAAGTCGATTGAAATTTACTTCGTTCGATTGAGGTCGTTGTGGGCGAAGAGAGGAGGGAGGATGAGATTTTCATTAGGTAGCTCGGCCATTTTTTTCGTTATTTGGTTTTGGGTTTGAAAAGAAGGGGAGGGGTGCGACATTAAGGACAAAGGGTAGCGTGCTCTGAAATGTCGCGTGATGCCAGAGGGAACACGATTTGATAGTTGCGTGATGTTATTAAAAGAGGGAACACAAAAATGAAAGAAAGTCGGTTGTGATTTGATTTTCCTTCGGATATAGATATTTAAGTTAGATCGATAACTATCGTCTAAGCGTTTATACCTCGTACGATCACACGTTAATTCTGAAAGCTACGAAATTCGAAATCCGGTAACAATTCAATATTACGGACCCAATGGAATGGTTTCGTTAAATTCTGAGACTGTGCCTCGGAAAGCTATTTTTAAATTCAATTTAAACGATAAAATTTAAAAACTGAATAAAACATCTTTAAATCAAATTTTAAAAGTTCTATTACCTTCAATATTATCAATGTAAATTTTTCAATCCTTCGAACTATTTTTAACCGGCTTAAAACTCCAGATTCATTAATTTACCAATTCTGATAATTGAATTCAACAATTAATTATCCAATAATTATTAATATTTGAAATTCAATTCAATATTTAACCTTTGAATATTTAAAATTAATTAAGTATTCCGATTTCAAATATTCGAAAATTCTGGGTCGTTACATATAACTTATTAAAAACGAATTGAATATGATCTTGAATATTGATTGGATAAGATTGAGTATGGACTTAAGTCATAAAAGTTCAACATGAACTTAAGAGGAAAAGATGAAGATAAACTTAAGTAGCGATATGGGATGTTATAAGAAACATTAGAAAATAATTATATGAAATGGTTGCCAAAGTATTATAGTATAAATTGGATATGCTAAGTAAATGAAAACAAGTAAATTGAATGGAATTCAATTTAAAATGAATTAAAATTTGATTGCAGTGGAAACTTAGCTTAAGTGATTATTTATGAAATAGATTCATAAATAAATGAACATAGATCGGGAATGGGTTTGATGTAAGAGTGAAGCGAACAAAGTTGGGTAGATAAGTTGAATGGAAATCAAATAAAAATTAGATAAATTTGTTTAAAGTCAATTTTAAAAAAAGGGTTAAATTGAATCTGGATAAAATGGATTTGCATATAATGAAAGCGAATAGTAAATGTAATGGAAATAAATTGGCTGTGAATCAATTTGAAATTGAATAAGGGTGAATTCATGCATGTAAAACACATATAAATCAATTTGGAATGGATATGAGTTGTTTGTTGGAAATATAAATTGAATGCAATAAAATTAGGTGTAAATTATTTCGAATTGAATTTTAACAACCCTGGTTTTGGAGATAACCTGTAAATATTAAATTTTAACAGTAGTTATAATTTAATATTGTGAACTGAAATAAAAATTGGAGATTCTAAATTTCTTATTTGGAATAAACAATGAATTTTGGGAAATAAAATGTGAAAATAAAGTTTAAAAGCTTTATTTTATTTGCTTGGGTTAATAATGAATGGAAAATGATTTTTATTTTGATAAAATGCAATAATTTTATTAATTATTGCCAATTGCTTCTTTTAATAATTTTTAAAGGTTTTTTATTTAAATAAAAGGGTGAAATTTGTTTTAAAAATGATTTTTGATTATAGAATTAATTTTGAAATGGTTTGTCATATTTTTATATGCAAAAAAATAATTTTTGAAGAATTTTTGAAATACGGATTTATGCATTTATTTGTGTAAATTGTGTATTTTTGTAAAATAAGAGATTTTAATAATAAAAATATTTTTAAAGTTAAAAATTATCTTTTTGTATGATGGTGAATATCTTATGTAATATGTATATAAGTTTGCATTTTTTATTTACGTAGAAACTTGAAAGAAAATGCATTGTTTTCATATAATATAAGTGTGTATATGTGTCTTAGAGATAATTGATTTCTTTGGCTAATTAATTTGGTTTAGGTCTAAGCCCATTATCATTTTAGGCTGTAAAGAAATGAGAAGTTCTTCTTCTCATATATTCTCATTTCTCTGTTTGCTATAAACGGAAAACAAAACAAGAACAAAAAGCTTTTCCTCTTTTAAAACCTAGAGCTAAAATCTTCAATCAATAAATCATTGTTTCTAGTAAATCTAAAGAGAATATCAGAGTAATCCATTCCAAAACTGAATATTTCATCAAAATCTAAATTTTTAAGTTGGGGTTGTGTGTAACAATCTTCTCTCTGTTTGCATGTCTCTTTTGCAAATTTATAGGTTCTTGAAGCCAAATTTTGCACAAAGCTTCTACCTTTCAACGAAAATCCGGGTTTTGCACTTCAAAAACAAGGTGAGTATCAAAACTCACAAATGCTAGCTGAAGCCATGCTTCAAAATGCCAAACTCTAGCCAAAAATATCTTCAATATATTGGTTTTAAGTTCATGTTTTGTTTATGTGAAAACTGAGTTTGTGTGTCATTTACATGTCATTTTCTCCCCATTCCCATAACGAAATGCTGTCATATTTTCTTCAGTTGATAGCCTATGTATTGTTGTATATGTATGACAAATTTCATTGCAAAATATAATCATTTTATGCCTGAAAACTGCACTGCAAAATCAATGCACGGCATGGAAATTACATGTGTACACACTTTGTTTTGAGTTGCTGCAAACATGGTCTGAGTCCATGTTTGAGACAACATATCTCTTTCATTTCTTGCTCGAATTGCGTGATTCTTATTTTTTTTGAAAGATAATATTTTCTGCTATAAGCATAATAAAATTTAGGTCATTTTGACCTATATAGCTTATAGAAATATGCCGTCGAACTTTGATTCGGAGCTTGTTTTTGCCTAGAGTTTTACAGTGAAAACACTGCATGGGTTCAATTTTGAGATATCATAACTTTCTCATTTACCCAAATTGCATGATTCTTTTTTTTGAAAGATAAAGTTTTCTACTATATGCATACCAATTTTGAGCTCAATCTGATGCCACTTGTTGCTCTGCTTTGTGCCTGAAAGTTGAACCCAGAATGGATTTTCAGGCCTGGGTACATTCTTGTTGTACTGTTACAAACATGGTCTGAGTCCTTGTTTGAGACAACGTAACTTTTTCATTTTCTGTTGGAATTCATTGATTCTTTTTTTGTTTGAAATATAAAGTTTTCTACTTTTTGCACACCAATTTTTACTTCAATCAAAGGTCATTCGGTGACCTGTTTTATGTCCAAAAGTTGAACCTAGAGAAGATTTCAGACCTGGGTATTATTTTGCCTAAGCGTTTATGTTCTTTTTCCATCCGACTTTTGACTTTTCATGTTTTTGTGATATTTCTATAATGTTTTAAGGGCTATGATGCCTATAAATAGGCTAGCCAAGTCTTGATGAATTTGAAATTCAAATTTGAATTGAATTTGAATCGAATTTGAATGGCAGTTTTGAGTGATTTCTTTGATTTCGAGCGTAGATTTTATCAAACAATTTTGAAATAATTTTTAACATAAATTGGCATTTAAAATAATTATTATGTAATATTTTTAAATTATTTTAAGCTATAAAATCTATTTGTTCTCTATAATAAGGGAATTTTCAAATATCACTTCAAAATTGATTTCGAAAAATGGTTTTCAAAGCTTGTTTTCTCATATAAATTATTTTATATATGAAATGCACATTTTTGCACTATTCGAGTGAATGAGAAGAAGAATTAAATGGTTTGGTAAAACACATGCATGGGACATGTGCGTTCATAGTATCAGTTAATTCCTGACTTCTCCGTTTGATCGTTTTGACCTTCGGGTCGAGTTTACCGATGAGATGAGATAAGCTTTTTCTTTACTGCTTTGAATGTGAAATTTACTGGCAGTTAGCAAGCCGATTAGTGCAAACGTATGGTATGGGACACACGTTAACACTATTCGAGTTCCTATTTGAGAGTTTGTGACACATTTGTCATTGCGACGTGCCAGTAGTGGACCTTCGGGTCATTGTCATTGCGGCGCATTTGCCATTGCAGCGTATTTGTCACTGTGACGTTTTGCCTTCGGGCGAGGTACCTATTTGAGATAACAGTACTTGTCAAGGCTTCGGCCATATGCACGTGCAAGCACTTTTGAGATGGTTTTTTTGACTATTTTCCCTAGTGTATCGCCCCTTTCCGGAATTGGTCCTTTGAACCATGAGATATATATTTGTGGCGATTACCTTTTGGGAATTTTAATTCTTGGAAGTTCTATTTTTGAGATTTGAATTGCCTACACTGGCGTTAGATGAGATTTGCCTTTTGGCTTTTACTTGAGATTTTATTCTACTCTTTGGAGATATATTTGCCTTATGGCATGTTTGTCATGGGATCTCTTTATGCATGTTTTGGGTTTGCTAAGATGGCAGGTTTAGGTTTTCCCCTAAACCATATTTGATGTTTTATGAATGCCGATGATATAAGGCTCGCTACTTTTAGCATTTTATGGGTTATTTTTTCTCTTTTGAGATTATATGTTTGTGTAGTGATACCATATTATCACTTGATGTAATCATACACTTTAGTTATCCCTTCTCAGTCGAGAATATTATCACATTACCCTTATGCTCATATTATCATTTATCCTTATTAACTGATTTGTTTAGCTAGGCTAACCTGTGTATTTTATACTCGGGTTAGACCGAGGTGTTGCAGGTTAGGTACATTTAGACTTAGCCTATTCCACTTCCGCATGGACTCCATTCTGCTATCTCTTTTTGTTATAGCTTTTAGTGTAGTCCTTTTTGGTTTGCTACTCTTACGTGTATATTCTTTTGACTCGTGTTTGTATTGTGTTCGTCATACCACATATGTGATGTATCCTTTTGTATACTATATGATGCATCTGTATATGTGTGTATATATGGAATTATCTAATGTTCTGTGATGTGTTTTGCATTTGAGTTGTTTTATTTTGTTCTAATAGACCCTATAGCCACCTATGGCTTTGTATTAAGTACTTATTGGATATGTTGATCCACAAAAAATACGGCATTGCCGACATATTCAATAGATATTTAAGACAAGGCTATAAATAGTCACTCATATCCAGCCCTATTCTTTGCATTGGCAGGCAGTATTACCCAGTAATACACTTTGTTAATGTGGGTCTCAGCGTGGGGTATCACATGAATGAAATGATATATGGTCCATGGGAAGGAAATTAAAATTAGGGTTAGAACCTTATAATTGTTCGAAATATATTTGATTTACATGTTTGGGTTATGAAGTTGATGTGTTAGGCTAGTTGATAAATGGAATGTTGTTAAAATTTCATGCTTCTGAAAATTATGTGCTTATTTTGAGTAAGTACAAGTACATGAAGCCGTTTGGGTAGATTTTGGGTTGCATGAATGCAAATTAAATAAGTTACTCGCTTAAAAACGCTAATATGAGGTATGCCTACACAATAAAATAAAGAAATTATAATCTATTGATATATATATTTTGTTTTCCAACCGTATGGGTCGATGTATATATATTTATCTCTTTTTTGATATTGTAAAAGGTTCTTTGTATAAAGGAGACGCTGTCAAAAAAATTGGAAATTTAGGATGTTAGAAAAAAATTGAAACTTTTTGGAAATTTATTTTTAACTAAAAGGCTGATTTATGAATTGTATTAGAAATCAAGGTTTTTGAGTTAGCAATAGAAATAAATTGTTTTGGATTAAACTAAATGGTTTGAGAAGTGAATGTAGGATTTTAACTGAGTGGGTTTTGGATGGTTAATGGGTATGGAAGCATTTTTCCTACCTTAGCTGTAGCGACCCGACTTCCTATCTCCATGAAATCGCATCACTAGTGAAGAAAGAAAGGGATAGAAGAAGAAAAGAAAGAGAAAGAAGAAACAGAACAACATCAGAGAACTCACAGCGGAACGAATAAAATATAAAATATTACATAGTATCATAATACATCAGAGTTATACAACTTATTCAACACATATTAGACAGTTATAAACATCTGTCTAATTCATACAACTCAAGCACAAGAGAAACAGATACAACAAACACACAGCGGAATCAATATATATCTACACGTCGAAGCCTCCTGCTCCATATCTCCTCCAAAATTCGTCAAGAAAACCTGAATCACTTGACTACTCATACATAATATGAGTACCCAAGAGTTTAATAAAAGGGAAAATAAACACTCAGGTCAGACAGGGGTCTGGTGTGAGTAAACGGTTTAAAATTGCTTAACTTTAGAAAATCCTTTGAAAAGAAAAGGTATCACGTAAGACTTCCCACACATAAACATGGAAAAGTTTTTACCTTACGCTAATCAAAACATTTGATAGGAAATCCAGTGATATTATAATAGTGTCTAGGGGTTTCAAGTAAATATGAAATAGCAGAAATTGTTACATGATTAAATTCCAGCTGCTAGCCACAAAAGTGGGTAATACAATCAAAACCGTAGGGTCTCGTAGGGAAAATGGGTTTCCATCAATGGCAAGGCTACTGGGGTACCGCCCGTCACAGTACGTGGCCTAGATCACCGTACCGAGGAGTACTCTCACTCCCCTGCAACAGAAGGCCGGGACCATTCCTCATTGAACAGTCCCAAACAAGACAACCCCGGCGGTTGTCCGGAATTCAACCGCCCCACACAGCCGAATAAAAAGGGACTTCTAGACAGGAGTAAATCTTGCTCTCCAGTAGGAGCGACCCACGAAGCCTTACTGCACCTACCCTGTTTTTTCCATTCCCGGTTGATGAGGCTTGAGGCTACGATTACCTTCATAGGATACAATCTCTTAGAATGCTCATCGTCCGCCTGACGATGTGCTGAAGCATTCAATCCATACAAGTTCGTTCCGGGTTCGAACGAAACCGAAGGCACTATCTCGTTGCACTCATTTTGGAATCACCCTCAGAGTCAACGACCATAGTCCTTGCACTCTAAATCTCTATCTCGAATCTATAAGTACTATTCCGTCAAACTCATTACGGAATCACCCACAGAGTTATACTGACGTATAGCCCTTACACCTCGAGTCTTAACTTGCTCCACTTGGATTCACGACCTAACGTTTAATTGTAATCGATGTGGTTTTCGGATTCCAAATATGGAAACCCGATCCCGGACTCATCGAAACCAAACGCCATTTTAATGTCCAAGTTGTACTTAAGGGATTTAAACAGTTTAACTTATTCAGGATGATATAAACAGATAGATGAATAACATTATCACTATAGATATTTCATATCAACATTCATCTCACAAAGCAGCATATCACATATCTCATAGACATTCCAAATCATCCAGTATCAACCAATCACCCAATATCAATCATCCATTATCATTCAACATCCAATATCAATCATTCAATATCAACCATTCAATATTAATCAATCACCATAGCAGGATTGATTAACTCTTAATCAATTTAATTAACCTCTAATTAAATTAATTACTATCCTTTAATTATTTGGATTATCTTAACTCCTGCTTCCTTGATTTATTACAAATCAAATTCATTTATCATTCCTTAATGATCTTCTTTAATTAATCTTCCCTGATTAATTATCCTTAATTATATTCAAGTAATTATCTATAATCCATAATCAGTAATTAACCTTTAGTTACTATCATTAATTACAATAATTAATGATCCTTCATTAATTAATTAACTATAGTTAATTACATTAATCCTTAATTAATTACAATTAATTAATCACATTTAAATTAATTACTTAAATTAATTACTTCCATTAATTATATTAATTAATAATCTTTATTAATTATATAACTAACTTGTAATTAATCATCTCATTAATCATAAACAGTAATTAACAATTTGTAATTACTATCTTAATTAATTAACTTCTTAATTAATTAACTTCTAAATTAATTATATTAATCCTTGATTAATTAATCCAATTAATTAATCTTAATTACTTCATTAAGTAATTATTAATCAATAATTAATCCTTAATTAATTACTTTAATAATTAATTACATTTAATTTAATTACACCTAGTAATTAACCTTAATTTAATCTCATTCATTAATTAATCACATTAATTAGTTAATTAACTAAAATAAATTAAGTAATTAACTCTTAATTACTTACATAGGTAATTATCTCTAATTACTTCTTTTAATAAATCTTAATTATTTTCTTAACAAAAATTAATTCCATCATTAAATAAATCCTAACTAATTAATTACTCCATAATTAATTAACTTTAAAACAATTATATTAATCAATTCTTTGATTGATAATATTAAGTGATTCCATTAATCGCTTTAATTAATTACTCCCATGAGTAACTTCTCTAATTACTTCCATAAGTAATTATCATTCTAATTACATTCAAAAATTAACCATTGATTACTTCATTAAGTAATCACACTTAGTTAATCCATAATTAAGTGAATATTTAAAATTAAATAAATAAATAATTAATTATTTAAAATTAATTAAACAATTAATTAATTAACTTCTTATATTTCAAAATCCTTAATTAACAAATCATGTTTATTAAGTATTCTCAAGATCATATCAAAATAATTTAATGTTATTTATCTTTATAAATAAGTTATTTGAAATAAATCAAATTTTAACAACTTAATCAACTTATCCTATTGGGTCTTCAAAATTTATATAATAACTTATTTAAAAATAACACATTTTGGGAATCAAATTTGAAATTTTCAAAACATATTAATTTTCTAAGTTAAACTTATTTATTTACAATAAAATTTGAATAGTTTGTATTTAAAACATTACTTTATATTGTACTTAAACTTTGATTTAATAATTAAATTCAAACACTCTTCTTAATAATTAATATTCCAAATTAAATTAAATTACTTCAAAAGAAATCATTTTAACAAAATTTAAATTTAAAATAAATTCAATTATCATCTTTAAAAGTTTGATTTACTTTCTTCCAAGGACAAACCTTTTTAACTTTGTGAATCTATTTTCTTGTTATAAAACTTACTTATAATTTAAACTGCAACTCTAACCCAACACAGCACTAACCAGAAAGCACTCGACTAAACACTCGAGACAGTCACCTAAAACCCCAAGTCGAACATAAAAGAACACGTGTCCTTCCCGATGATTTCCAGCCTTCTTTATCTTCGAGTCGCCCTTGAGAATAACGCGACAGTTCTTCGAGTTCCAATCATCACTCCCAAATCCCCAAACTACCCAGCGTGCACGGCCGCCTCGTGCACATGCCCCATCTCCTCCGGCCAAGTTACGTCGCCGCGACAATCGAAGACGATCACACTAACGCGTACGAGCCAATATTCAAACCCAGATCCAAGAATCCAAATACGAATCGAAATTTGACCCATCACCAAATTTTACAGGAAACTCAAATTACAACCCCACATCGCCAACGGCCAAAATAACCACCGGAATTCCAATAATTACTCCGAAGCATCGTCGCAATCTCCACACTGCCTTTCCGCTAGTCGCGAACGCCCACGGTCCACCACACAAGACGTGGTATCCATTGTTGCAAGCCGAAACCCAAAACTAGCATAAACCCTAGTTTTCCAAAATCCGAACAATTCATTCAATAGAAAAAATTCACTTGAATTTTTCCCTCAATCTACAACATTCATACAAGCTTCGATCAAGAATTCATCATTAAACAATGCTTGGATCATCGGCAATTGATCAAATTGCCGAAACCATTCTTTCCTAATTTCAAAACAAATTATCAATTTGAAAATTACAAATTGTATGTTAAAATTCATGATTTTTAACATCTAATTCAGTTATATAATCCAAAACAAAAATCGAAGTATTTAGTTTTTCATGAAAATCAGTATTCTTACTGTAATATATTTTTAAAATTATCTGCAAACTAAAAATTTCCCAAACTATTTTTAAAACTTATATTACACAATCATACTAAATTTCTACTTAGTGATCAAGAATTAAAACTAAATGGTTGAAGTGTATTTAAATTTAATTCGTGGGATTCAACCCTGTGTAGCAACAGAGACAATCAAAAATTTATATACAGACACATTTCCCCCATTCATACATGCATAAATAATTATAACATATATAAGTCATGTTTCTACAATCATCCACCACAATATTTAAGCATAGTTACTCCAAAATCTGTTTTTAAAATATTTACTCACCTCTTGAATATTGCAGAGCATATTTCCAGGCTTGCTGTTGAAGTTAATTCCCTTGCATGCCTTTGATTTTGATGTTGTAATAGAATGCATGCTTCCAATTTGATGTTTAAAAGATTGTATCTTGCTGATGAACTCCATTTGAATTGCAGGCTTTACAATTGCAGTACTTTAAATTTGCAGTTTTCAGATTTGGTTTTGGGTTTTAAATTTGCAGGTTCTAGTTGAAGTGAAGAGCTTTGATTTTGATTTTAAAATCTCAGGTTTGATATAGTCAGATTTTTTTTCATAAATTTCTGGTTTTGAATCTTTAGAAAAGAAGATAAAGGATAAAAGAGTTATGTTTATCTAGATTAAAGAAAGTATAAGATTAAAATAAAGACACTTGTTCAAAAACTTACAAATGTCATTTTATTTGCCCAATTGATTAACAAGTGTTATTAGGAAACCTAACATGGTTACACATGTCTTAAGTGTTTTTAAATTGAATTTTTATTTAATTTTAAATGTAAATATAAATTTACATATTTACTTACTTAATTGATAAATACTTACATGTATATGAATAAGTTTTACTTTTAAAAGAAAATATCCTAAACTAATTATAATATAAATATAATCTTATACATGTATTAAAAAAAAATCTAAAACTTATACATTTATAACCATTTAAAATTTTAAACATTATAAAAGAAAACAAAACAAAGCTTGTTTAAACCATTTTTAAACTATCTTATTTAAAAATAAGTAACAATCTTATAATTTTGAAAACAAATAAATTAATCTTTAATTTATCTTTTTGAAAAACATTATGTTTTAAAACAAAGCTTCAATTTCAATATTATTCATATATAATTTATTAATAGATTAAATTAATTATTCAAAACAAATATCAAATTATAACATATGCTTACATATATTACAATTTGAAAATTCAATTTTTAATTTAAAACAAAAGATATTCCCATTCATAATATATATATCAAACATATATATTATAAATAGAATAAAATTTATTAGCTTTTTGAAAAACAATTCTAACCAATTTTTAAATTGTTAAAAATATTGATCACACTTACTAGATTAAATATTGCTATTCTTTAAAAAGATTAATTTCACCAATTTAAATTAAAATTACAAAGAAAATCATTAAATCAATTAAATTATTGCTACAGATTATTAAATCGATATTGCCCGAAATTCCGGGTCGTTACATTAGCAAATTTCGAGGACGAAATTTTTATAAGGCGGGAGGATGTAACGACCCGGAATTTTAGTCATTTAGTCTTGAACATTTAATTTATTTTAAACGTTGAATTTGAATTGTTAATTGGTTTTGGAAATGAAGATTTTGAAAGAATCGGTAAAATAGTTTAACATTTCAGATATAGTGATTAACTGGACTTGGTAAATATGAATTTAATATTGGAAATTGGGATAATACGTGAATCTAAAAATAATTGCACACTGAAATGATGTGTCACGACCCGACTTTCACTCCCAGAAAATCGCGTCATGAATTAAGAAAGAAAGGGATAGAAGAAGAAAAGAAAGAAGAGAAGAAAGAAACAACACAAGAATCTCAACAGCGGAAACGAATAAATTATATTAATAACAAAGTATTACATAGTATACATCAAATATCAGAGTTACACAGACATATACAACACATACTAGACAGTTATAGACACCTGTCTAGTTATACAACTCAAATCAAACACAACACTCAGAGTTACCAAACACAGCGGAATTATATAACTATGCGCAGAAGTCTCCTGCTCCATATGCTCCTCCACAATTCGTCAAAGCTAATCCTGAATCCTAACCTGAATTCCCTTGACTACTCATAAAAATTTGAGTACCCAAGAGTTAAAGAAAAACAGAAATAACTCCGGGTCAGACATGGGTCTGGTGTGAGTAACAGGTTAAAGTTGCTTAACTTTTAAAAACCTTTGAAAGAAAAGGTATCACGTAAGACTTCCCACACATAAACATGGAAAAGTTTTTACCTTACGCTAACCAAAACATTTGATAGGAAATCAGATGATATTATAATAGTGTCTAGGGTTTTCAAATAAATAAGAAATAGCCGAAATTGTTACATGATTAAATTCCAGCTACTAGCCACAAAAGTGGGTAATACAATCAAAACCGTTGGCACTTATTGGATTTTGGATTCCATACAATGGCAGGGCTACTGGGGTACCGCCCGTCACAGTACGTGGCCTAGATCACCGTACCGAGGATTACTCCCTTCATCCCCTGCAACACAAAGCCGGACCCGTTCCTTACTGAACAGTTCCAAATAAGACAACCCCGACGGTTGTCATGATCAACCGTCCCACACAGCCGAAATATAAAGGGACCTCTAGACAGGGGTAAATCTTACTCTCAAGTGGGGGCTACCCACGAAGCTTTGCTGCATCTCCCCTGTTTTAGCCATTCCCGGTTGATGAGGCTTGAGGTTACGATTACCTTTATAGGACATATCACTTAGAATGCTCATCGTCCACCTGACGATGTTCTGAAAGCATTCAATCCATACAAGTTCGTTCCGGGTTCGAACGAAACCGAAGGCATTATCTCGTTACACTCATATTGGAATCACCCTCAGAGTTAACGACAATAACCCTTGCACTCTGATTCACCATCTCGAATCTATAAGACCTATTCCGTCAAACTCATTACGGAATCACCCACAGAGTTATACTGACGTATAGCCCTTACACCTCGAGTCTTCACTCGCTCCACTTGGATTAACGACCTAACGTTATTTGGAATCGATGTGGTTTTCGGATGTCCAAATATGGAAACCCGATCCCGGTCTCATCGAAATCCAAAGCGTGTCTTTTAAGGCCAAGTTGTTTTAAGTTTAAAACAATTCAATTCATTATCTAAATATACACAGATAGATAATTAACATCACAACAGATAATCAACATTATCATTATCAACAGATAATTCATACCAAATCAGATAATCTAAATTATCATCCAGAAGCAACCAATGCATCCATATCACAATCACTACTCATCTCACAACTGAGATTACAAACCAAACCAATCAACCAATATCATTCATCAAACATAAGCAAATAATCAAATGATCACACCTTCTATAATTAATTTAAAATGAATTAAATTAATTACTCAATCTCTAATTAATTTAAAATGAATTAAATTAATTACTTCAAAATCCTGCTTAACTTAACCATCAATTGATTATAAATAAATTTATAAATCATCATCTAAATATTCTTTCCAATTAATCATTACTGATTAACTATCTCTAATTACAATAAGTAATTAGCATTTAATATTAATCACACAAGTTAATTACTTAGTTAATTACATTAGTAATTAATCTAAAATCAATCCCTACATATATATTAATCATCCTTGATTAATAATCATTCAGCAATTAATTACATTAATTACATTAATTACCCAACCCATAAATTAATTATTCTAAATTAATTATCTAAATTAATCCCCTTGATTAATTTCAAAGTAATTTAAATCCAATTACTTTTATATCAAATATCTTTAATTACATTCAGTAATTATTAAATTAATTACTTCCTTAAGTAATTACAAATTCATTAATTACATAAGTAATTATCAACCAATCCACAAATGTTTAAATCAATTAAACTTAATTAATTAATCTAAACAAATCACATTAACCTTAATTACATTAAGTAATTAATTCACTAATTACTTTCATTAAGTAATTAAAACTTAAACAATTGATTATTAATTAATTAATCTAATCTAATTAATTATCAAAAATTAATCACATAAATTAACTGTTAATGACTTCATTAATCATTTCTTAATTACTTAATTAAGAATTAACTTAAATTAATCATCATTAGTTATTAAGTAATTAATATTTAATTACTATTTAATTAATCTCTAATTATTAATTAACTAAGTGTTAATTAAAAACTTAATTACCATTAATCACTTGATTAAATAAATCTTAATCATAAATTAAAATTTAGTTAACCATCCTTAATTATAGATTAATTAAACTAATTAATTAATCTCAAATTAAACTAATCATCATTAATTATTTAATTAAACATCCACATTATTAATTAATTAAATAATTAATATTTATCTTAATTACCTTAATAATTAATGAATCCAATCATTAATCTTTATTTATCCTTTAGATAAAACATTTATTATTTAAATTATGCATTTAAAAACAAAATGCTTTTAAATTTTTACTTTAAATTCCAATTAACATTCTTTTAAATTTCAAAACTCAATTTATCTAAAATAAGATTTTAAACAATACAACTTAATCTTATATGTTTACAAGAAACATATACTTAATAAGTTTTAAAAAGAATTTAAATTTCAATTCAAATTAAATACAAATCAATTTAAAAATTACTTTAAAATTTGAAATTCAACTTTCAAACTTATTTTAGCTTTAACTCTTTAAACTCTTTCTATAATTTATACCTTTAATTCAAATGCAAATCATTTGAAAACAATTTAAATTTAAATCTTTAATTTAAAAACTGAAATCTAAATTTTAAATCCAGATTTAAAACTCAGTTTTGAATTCAATTTGAATTTCTAATTTAAAATATTTAACCTTCCAATCACATATTCATTTACACTTGAGAGTTTGATTTCCAAATTTAAATTTAAAACATAAATGATTTCAAATCTCAGAAAATTAAATTTGAATTCACATTCAAATTTCAGATTTCAAATCAGTTTAAATCTTCACCTGCAAATTTAAACTTTCCTATACTTTCTTAAAAACAGAAAACTGTTCTCTGTTTTGTTTAAAAACCAAACATTGAAAATCTTTCTTTTTGAATTTAAATTATTTCAAAAACCAGAATTGAAACTTATCTGAATTCCTATCCAAATTCAGTTTGAAATCCTAAGTTAAAATTTAGTTTGCATTTACTTCACAATTTATAAAACTGAAAAAAAAACAGTTTCCAGTTTCTTTCTTTTTTTTTTTTTAAACTTGAATTCCTTAACTCACACCATTTCAAAATTAGAATTCAAACTATTTGAATTCATCTTAGATTCAAGTTTTAAATCTAAGTTCCATTTCTAGATTTAATTTTAAACTTGATTTTTAAAAAAAAAAAAAACCTTAAAAACAGAAAAGAACAGTTTTCTGTTTGTTAAACCTGAAACCAAAAATACACTGAACACCCTTATTTGACTTCGAGTCAATTACCCTGATGCTCCGAGTCAATTCCCATTTTCCCCGACACCAACCCGGGTAAAAATTCCCTGCAACCCAAACCTGAAAACAGACCACCCCCTACCCTTCAAAACCTGTCAACACCAATATATCACAACTCCGGCCATCATCATCGACCAAACTCCAGCAGTAACTCCACCACTTCACCATCCATCAATACCCCAAACATCATGGAACTCGATCAACCCTTGAAGCCGCAGCACCCAAACACTTATAACCCAGTAAACTAATGTTCTTACTGTAATTCCCAAATACAAAACCCAAAATAGAATTTTAAATCAAATTCAAAAATTTTCTACAAATCTTGGATAGTTCCAGCATCTTCAGTAGCAAATTCAAATCAAACAAATGCCAATATCTACTGTGTTTGTCAACTATGCATAATACTGTAACTTAAAACTGTTCTTGGTTTACAGTATTATAAATACTAATTTTTTTTTTTTTGATCTAAAATTCTTGAATTTGCTTATGATTAAGTTAGTAAACCTGAAACATTAATTTATGATTCCTACATTTTCTAAATTTTTTTCAGAATTTAGTTTATTTTTTTATGGATTCAGACATCACAGAAAACAATCAACTTATATAGCCTTAAAAACTTATTTTACCATGTAATAAACCCATTTACATTCAAAAGCTAATCTATGGTAACAACCAGATTAATGCAAGAAAAACTATTTCTCAAATCTTAAACTATAGCTTATCAGATCTCTGAAAATCAATACAGGCATTGCATTCATATATGCACAGGCAGCAAAAATGAAAACATGCACAAACATTTAACTCAGTAGAAAATCAAGCAAGTACTCCTACTTAATTTACTTTAAATTAAGTGTTACTCACCTCTATTCAAAGTGCAGAGCACAAATTCTAGCATGCACAGCACATCCAGATTTGAAATGCAGTCCCTTATATGCTTTGATTGATGCCTTTTTAAAACATGCAGGCTCTCCTTGCTTTTAAATTTAAATGCAGGCTTGAATTTGCCCTTTTTAAAAATGCAGACCACTTCATGCTTCAGATGCTTAGAATGTAGAGCTTCATTGATTCAACATGCATGCTTTAAACTGTTGTGCAGGCCTTGTTCCCAGATCAAAGAAATGCAGAGCTTTGTATATGGTTGAAGAATGCAATTTGTTTTGAAACAGAGGAGTTTGTTTTCAAATTCAAATGAAATGCAGGTAGGTAGTTTGGGATATGCAGACTTGAATATTTTGGGAAAGAGGAGTTACAGATTTGTTTTTGAAAAAGAGGAGGAGTTTGAATGCAATTGTTTAAATCTGTTGCATACAGGTCTTTGATTGAATTTGCAGACTTTGTAGAAGTTGTATGCAGACTTGCTTGAAATTGCAGAGCTTCAAATTGATGAAGATTTCATAAATGCAGATTTGTTTTCATATGCAAAGAAATGCAGGCTTGTTAATTGAAGAAGAGGAGTTGGATTGTTTGATGCAGATTTGAAAAATGCAGTTTGTATGGTCTGAGAGAATGAGATTTTCATGTTTTTCTTTTATTTAGGAATGAAACAAATGAATGAATATGAAGAACAAGAATGATATGAATGTATTTTCAGAAAATAAAGAAAAAGAAAATAAAACATTGACACTTGTCTTTTTAAAATGAAGATAAGTTTACACATGTTGGCTTAAATCTTTAATGTACAAACACTTGTCTTTATGAATTAAATTGATGTTTAATTAGAGTTAAATAAGTATTAAGCATTGTTAATTAAATCTCTACACATAATTATGAATTAAATAATTCTCTAAAGAAAAAGTAAAGCATTATTATTATAAAGAAAATGATATACAAGTTATTCATTTTGAAAAGAAACTCTTAAAACAAATTTATAAAAGAGTTTTTAATATACAACTTGAATTAAAAAGAATTTGAAACTAAATAAAACATTTATTTCATATATAAAATCATATAGTTATTTAATTAAATATTTTTTAAAAAAAACTCAAATTAAAAATAAATCACCATTTCTATTTTCAAAACATACTAAAATTATACTATACTAACTTAACTAAAATAACTTGTCTATTTAAAATATATACATAAATACATATACATTATTAAATAGAAAACAATTTATTAGCTCATTAAAATAATTTCACAGATTAAATTATTAAATAAAGAAGATTATTTAAATCAAATCAAATTTATTAACAAAATCATCAATTCAATATAAATTTAAATCCAGATTATCAAATTTATATTGTCCAAAATTCCGGGTCGTTACAATCCTTCCCCCTTAAAAGAATTTCGTCCCCGAAATTTAAAACAAAGGCAATTTAATAATCTATTTACAGATTTTATTTTAAAATACAGCATATGTTAAACATATGCCAACAACCAAAGCAACCAATTCACACAATCAGAACAAATCTAATTATCCAAAAGAATTTTGGATAAAATCTTCACGAGTTTCCCCGGTATATATATATATCGGGATACTCGCTCTATAGAATCCAATCAATCAATACTATTAAGCTATAGAGCTCCTAACAACCATTCTATACAGAATATCAGACTACAGACGAGTCTGACTCAACAAACAAACCAACCTAAACTGCTGGTCCCTCAACCAGAAATATCAAACACATACTCCCTCAGAGATATGTGAAACATACTGAATTCCAGTTATCCAAACTGGCAATTCAACTCCAGAAAACCAAACACTGATCTTACCAATCACAGAAGAAACCAAAACACTACGGAGCTAGCTTCCCAAACTTATAGCTCCTTGAATCAGAGAAAAACTTAACCAAAATCAAATCTCCAATTCCAGAATCCAAATTTCTCTGTCTCTTATCCATAAAACTCTTCAGACGATCCTGGGCTACCAACACCCATCCTAATCAGCTCAACTCTTGCTGATTCCAACAGAAATAGACTGAATCCAAAACAATCCAATGATCTCCTCAAGATCACTCAAAAACCAAGAACACAAACCCTGCTTCTCAACAACAGAAGACAGAACAAACTTCTTCTTATCCGGAAAAGAAAACAGAAACATCTCCAAACTGCTTCCGCTGCGCAACTCTGATCCGAAACAAAAGAAAATGCTGACGAAAAGCACAAGCACAGACTAAACAACCCAGCACAGAAATATGGCTCCACAGATCCATAAAGAAAAACTCGGATGTTCCTCCCAAACCTGAGTTGCTTCACCAACTTTTATCTCAAGGAACCATCCATCTACTAACTGAACCACCAGATCCATTCCTGGAAAGAAAACTCGATCTCCAGATGCAGACAAACTCTGACTTCCAGAAGACATCCAGACAATCTCCAACAAACACAAGAGAACATACTATCGCAAGTCACTTTTGCGATCAACTCAGCCTAAATCCAAGGTAACTGCTCTCTCTCAACCAAACAGAACAGCTTATGCTGACTTAGCCAACTTACCAGAGAAAAGATCCACTCTGCTGCTTCTGAACTCCACTTCAGAAAAACTACCCAGCCAGAAGACTCCTTATCAACTCAGAATACTCAGCTAAACTCAGCCACACCACCGAGCAGACTCACTTCTTATTCTTGTTCCAAAGAAAACATCTTCGGAAATATCCATAGTCACTGCATCTCATCACGCAGCTACTACTTCCTAAGATATCCAGATATCATCACTTGCTTGCTTCTGTCCAACCGACAGATCAAAACTCAACTCTGCACTTCAAAGATGAACTCCGAACCTTTACAGGTTACCTTCAGAGATCGATGAAGTCCTTATACCAAACAAAACTCACTCGAGACAGTATTAGGTCTACAGTCTCGACAAATACACTTCCAACCTCATCCATCAAACAACAACCAATGGTAGTCGTGTTACACACACTTCTACCTCATCTACCTTTATGACTTATATTGGAAAACTTGAACAGGTAATCCAACAAATAGGTAGAAATATATATATATATATATTAAAAATTACAAATACGTTCTCTCAAGATAGACACCACTACAGAGCCTAGGTATTCACTCAACCTAACGCTCCCTAAAGAAAGACACACTTCAGAGCCTAGGTATTCACTCAACCTACAGCTCTGATACCAAGATGTCACGACCCGACTTTCACTCCCAGAAAATCGCGTCATGAATTAAGAAAGAAAGGGATAGAAGAAGAAAAGAAAGAAGAGAAGAAAGAAACAACACAAGAATCTCAACAGCGGAAACGAATAAATTATATTAATAACAAAGTATTACATAGTATACATCAAATATCAGAGTTACACAGACATATACAACACATACTAGACAGTTATAGACACCTGTCTAGTTATACAACTCAAATCAAACACAACACTCAGAGTTACCAAACACAGCGGAATTATATAACTATGCGCAGAAGTCTCCTGCTCCATATGCTCCTCCACAATTCGTCAAAGCTAATCCTGAATCCTAACCTGAATTCCCTTGACTACTCATAAAAATTTGAGTACCCAAGAGTTAAAGAAAAACAGAAATAACTCCGGGTCAGACATGGGTCTGGTGTGAGTAACAGGTTAAAGTTGCTTAACTTTTAAAAACCTTTGAAAGAAAAGGTATCACGTAAGACTTCCCACACATAAACATGGAAAAGTTTTTACCTTACGCTAACCAAAACATTTGATAGGAAATCAGATGATATTATAATAGTGTCTAGGGTTTTCAAATAAATAAGAAATAGCCGAAATTGTTACATGATTAAATTCCAGCTACTAGCCACAAAAGTGGGTAATACAATCAAAACCGTTGGCACTTATTGGATTTTGGATTCCATATAATGGCAGGGCTACTGGGGTACCGCCCGTCACAGTACGTGGCCTAGATCACCGTACCGAGGATTACTCCCTTCATCCCCTGCAACACAAAGCCGGACCCGTTCCTTACTGAACAGTTCCAAATAAGACAACCCCGACGGTTGTCATGATCAACCGTCCCACACAGCCGAAATATAAAGGGACCTCTAGACAGGGGTAAATCTTACTCTCAAGTGGGGGCTACCCACGAAGCTTTGCTGCATCTCCCCTGTTTTAGCCATTCCCGGTTGATGAGGCTTGAGGTTACGATTACCTTTATAGGACATATCACTTAGAATGCTCATCGTCCACCTGACGATGTTCTGAAAGCATTCAATCCATACAAGTTCGTTCCGGGTTCGAACGAAACCGAAGGCATTATCTCGTTACACTCATATTGGAATCACCCTCAGAGTTAACGACAATAACCCTTGCACTCTGATTCACCATCTCGAATCTATAAGACCTATTCCGTCAAACTCATTACGGAATCACCCACAGAGTTATACTGACGTATAGCCCTTACACCTCGAGTCTTCACTCGCTCCACTTGGATTAACGACCTAACGTTATTTGGAATCGATGTGGTTTTCGGATGTCCAAATATGGAAACCCGATCCCGGTCTCATCGAAATCCAAAGCGTGTCTTTTAAGGCCAAGTTGTTTTAAGTTTAAAACAATTCAATTCATTATCTAAATATACACAGATAGATAATTAACATCACAACAGATAATCAACATTATCATTATCAACAGATAATTCATACCAAATCAGATAATCTAAATTATCATCCAGAAGCAACCAATGCATCCATATCACAATCACTACTCATCTCACAACTGAGATTACAAACCAAACCAATCAACCAATATCATTCATCAAACATAAGCAAATAATCAAATGATCACACCTTCTATAATTAATTTAAAATGAATTAAATTAATTACTCAATCTCTAATTAATTTAAAATGAATTAAATTAATTACTTCAAAATCCTGCTTAACTTAACCATCAATTGATTATAAATAAATTTATAAATCATCATCTAAATATTCTTTCCAATTAATCATTACTGATTAACTATCTCTAATTACAATAAGTAATTAGCATTTAATATTAATCACACAAGTTAATTACTTAGTTAATTACATTAGTAATTAATCTAAAATCAATCCCTACATATATATTAATCATCCTTGATTAATAATCATTCAGCAATTAATTACATTAATTACATTAATTACCCAACCCATAAATTAATTATTCTAAATTAATTATCTAAATTAATCCCCTTGATTAATTTCAAAGTAATTTAAATCCAATTACTTTTATATCAAATATCTTTAATTACATTCAGTAATTATTAAATTAATTACTTCCTTAAGTAATTACAAATTCATTAATTACATAAGTAATTATCAACCAATCCACAAATGTTTAAATCAATTAAACTTAATTAATTAATCTAAACAAATCACATTAACCTTAATTACATTAAGTAATTAATTCACTAATTACTTTCATTAAGTAATTAAAACTTAAACAATTGATTATTAATTAATTAATCTAATCTAATTAATTATCAAAAATTAATCACATAAATTAACTGTTAATGACTTCATTAATCATTTCTTAATTACTTAATTAAGAATTAACTTAAATTAATCATCATTAGTTATTAAGTAATTAATATTTAATTACTATTTAATTAATCTCTAATTATTAATTAACTAAGTGTTAATTAAAAACTTAATTACCATTAATCACTTGATTAAATAAATCTTAATCATAAATTAAAATTTAGTTAACCATCCTTAATTATAGATTAATTAAACTAATTAATTAATCTCAAATTAAACTAATCATCATTAATTATTTAATTAAACATCCACATTATTAATTAATTAAATAATTAATATTTATCTTAATTACCTTAATAATTAATGAATCCAATCATTAATCTTTATTTATCCTTTAGATAAAACATTTATTATTTAAATTATGCATTTAAAAACAAAATGCTTTTAAATTTTTACTTTAAATTCCAATTAACATTCTTTTAAATTTCAAAACTCAATTTATCTAAAATAAGATTTTAAACAATACAACTTAATCTTATATGTTTACAAGAAACATATACTTAATAAGTTTTAAAAAGAATTTAAATTTCAATTCAAATTAAATACAAATCAATTTAAAAATTACTTTAAAATTTGAAATTCAACTTTCAAACTTATTTTAGCTTTAACTCTTTAAACTCTTTCTATAATTTATACCTTTAATTCAAATGCAAATCATTTGAAAACAATTTAAATTTAAATCTTTAATTTAAAAACTGAAATCTAAATTTTAAATCCAGATTTAAAACTCAGTTTTGAATTCAATTTGAATTTCTAATTTAAAATATTTAACCTTCCAATCACATATTCATTTACACTTGAGAGTTTGATTTCCAAATTTAAATTTAAAACATAAATGATTTCAAATCTCAGAAAATTAAATTTGAATTCACATTCAAATTTCAGATTTCAAATCAGTTTAAATCTTCACCTGCAAATTTAAACTTTCCTATACTTTCTTAAAAACAGAAAACTGTTCTCTGTTTTGTTTAAAAACCAAACATTGAAAATCTTTCTTTTTGAATTTAAATTATTTCAAAAACCAGAATTGAAACTTATCTGAATTCCTATCCAAATTCAGTTTGAAATCCTAAGTTAAAATTTAGTTTGCATTTACTTCACAATTTATAAAACTGAAAAAAAAACAGTTTCCAGTTTCTTTTTTTTTTTTTTTTAAACTTGAATTCCTTAACTCACACCATTTCAAAATTAGAATTCAAACTATTTGAATTCATCTTAGATTCAAGTTTTAAATCTAAGTTCCATTTCTAGATTTAATTTTAAACTTGATTTTTAAAAAAAAAAAAACCTTAAAAACAGAAAAGAACAGTTTTCTGTTTGTTAAACCTGAAACCAAAAATACACTGAACACCCTTATTTGACTTCGAGTCAATTACCCTGATGCTCCGAGTCAATTCCCATTTTCCCCGACACCAACCCGGGTAAAAATTCCCTGCAACCCAAACCTGAAAACAGACCACCCCCTACCCTTCAAAACCTGTCAACACCAATATATCACAACTCCGGCCATCATCATCGACCAAACTCCAGCAGTAACTCCACCACTTCACCATCCATCAATACCCCAAACATCATGGAACTCGATCAACCCTTGAAGCCGCAGCACCCAAACACTTATAACCCAGTAAACTAATGTTCTTACTGTAATTCCCAAATACAAAACCCAAAATAGAATTTTAAATCAAATTCAAAAATTTTCTACAAATCTTGGATAGTTCCAGCATCTTCAGTAGCAAATTCAAATCAAACAAATGCCAATATCTACTGTGTTTGTCAACTATGCATAATACTGTAACTTAAAACTGTTCTTGGTTTACAGTATTATAAATACTAATTTTTTTTTTTTTGATCTAAAATTCTTGAATTTGCTTATGATTAAGTTAGTAAACCTGAAACATTAATTTATGATTCCTACATTTTCTAAATTTTTTTCAGAATTTAGTTTATTTTTTTATGGATTCAGACATCACAGAAAACAATCAACTTATATAGCCTTAAAAACTTATTTTACCATGTAATAAACCCATTTACATTCAAAAGCTAATCTATGGTAACAACCAGATTAATGCAAGAAAAACTATTTCTCAAATCTTAAACTATAGCTTATCAGATCTCTGAAAATCAATACAGGCATTGCATTCATATATGCACAGGCAGCAAAAATGAAAACATGCACAAACATTTAACTCAGTAGAAAATCAAGCAAGTACTCCTACTTAATTTACTTTAAATTAAGTGTTACTCACCTCTATTCAAAGTGCAGAGCACAAATTCTAGCATGCACAGCACATCCAGATTTGAAATGCAGTCCCTTATATGCTTTGATTGATGCCTTTTTAAAACATGCAGGCTCTCCTTGCTTTTAAATTTAAATGCAGGCTTGAATTTGCCCTTTTTAAAAATGCAGACCACTTCATGCTTCAGATGCTTAGAATGTAGAGCTTCATTGATTCAACATGCATGCTTTAAACTGTTGTGCAGGCCTTGTTCCCAGATCAAAGAAATGCAGAGCTTTGTATATGGTTGAAGAATGCAATTTGTTTTGAAACAGAGGAGTTTGTTTTCAAATTCAAATGAAATGCAGGTAGGTAGTTTGGGATATGCAGACTTGAATATTTTGGGAAAGAGGAGTTACAGATTTGTTTTTGAAAAAGAGGAGGAGTTTGAATGCAATTGTTTAAATCTGTTGCATACAGGTCTTTGATTGAATTTGCAGACTTTGTAGAAGTTGTATGCAGACTTGCTTGAAATTGCAGAGCTTCAAATTGATGAAGATTTCATAAATGCAGATTTGTTTTCATATGCAAAGAAATGCAGGCTTGTTAATTGAAGAAGAGGAGTTGGATTGTTTGATGCAGATTTGAAAAATGCAGTTTGTATGGTCTGAGAGAATGAGATTTTCATGTTTTTCTTTTATTTAGGAATGAAACAAATGAATGAATATGAAGAACAAGAATGATATGAATGTATTTTCAGAAAATAAAGAAAAAGAAAATAAAACATTGACACTTGTCTTTTTAAAATGAAGATAAGTTTACACATGTTGGCTTAAATCTTTAATGTACAAACACTTGTCTTTATGAATTAAATTGATGTTTAATTAGAGTTAAATAAGTATTAAGCATTGTTAATTAAATCTCTACACATAATTATGAATTAAATAATTCTCTAAAGAAAAAGTAAAGCATTATTATTATAAAGAAAATGATATACAAGTTATTCATTTTGAAAAGAAACTCTTAAAACAAATTTATAAAAGAGTTTTTAATATACAACTTGAATTAAAAAGAATTTGAAACTAAATAAAACATTTATTTCATATATAAAATCATATAGTTATTTAATTAAATATTTTTTAAAAAAAACTCAAATTAAAAATAAATCACCATTTCTATTTTCAAAACATACTAAAATTATACTATACTAACTTAACTAAAATAACTTGTCTATTTAAAATATATACATAAATACATATACATTATTAAATAGAAAACAATTTATTAGCTCATTAAAATAATTTCACAGATTAAATTATTAAATAAAGAAGATTATTTAAATCAAATCAAATTTATTAACAAAATCATCAATTCAATATAAATTTAAATCCAGATTATCAAATTTATATTGTCCAAAATTCCGGGTCGTTACATGATGCCTAAAATTTATTTAAATTATATTGGGATTAGAATTAAAATATTGGACTTTTGAATGGAATTAAAAGTCGATAAATTTAAAGTTTGGAATTTTATATTAATTTAATAGTGGAAATTAATATATGGAAATAATGTAAATAATTGAATTTTGATTTGAGATGAATCAGAATAATTTCTAACATGAATATAAATCCTATTTGAATTATAATGAAGTTAGTAAGTTTTAAAAATTGAAATATTAAATTATTTCGACGATTTTGAAAAACACTATATTTAATCGACGCGTTAAAAAGCCTTCCGGGGCACAATCTCGAAATTTGACGAAACCAATTCCATTAGAGCCGTAAAGTGTATTATTATCGGATTTTAAATTTTGTAGCATTTGGAATTACCGTTTGTTCTTACGAGATAGAAAGATGTAGAAATAAATATCAAAAATTTAATATTTAAACTTGATTCAAAAAGCTATCTCCCACAAACTATCGAACTAGGCCCCTAAACATGTTCCATTTTGTTCGAAATACGGGTAAAAAATTATAAATGCCTAGCCGCACAATTCGTTTGGAGTTTGTTGAAAAAGCTTGTAAAAATTGGAAATAATAATAAAATAATATATAAAATCGTATATATATATGGCTGAACAGTTAAACACTAACCCTATGAAAATGCAGCCACCTCTATGTTTTTAATGACTGATATGCTCTCATCTTTCCCCTCATTTTTTCCCCATCCACACGCTATTAGCCGAATCTTCCAACTACAACATTGTAGGACTCAATGCGCTCTACAAATCGAGTAGAGGATTCGACGTATGGCACAACGATCGAGACGAGGGCTGCTCGTTTTTACCGGCCGTTCGAACCAAGATTTTGGGTGATAGGTGGGATCGAGTTCATTAGGGTTCTGGCCGAAGGCAGAGGACCTAGTGGGCTACGACGTGGTAGTCGCCGATCAACTTTTGGTGGCCTGTAAGGGGAAGCGACGGTCGGTTTAATCGATATTGATGGGCTCGGTTTGAACATTGAGCATATGAGAGGGAGAGGGAAGAAAGAACGACCTTGATTTTATCTCATGGATAAACGACCAGATCTGGAATATACAATAAAAGAAAGAAATGTATTTATAATAATTTATATACAATCTTTAAAATTGCATATCTTCTCCATACGGGGTCAATATCAGACGAAACAAGCGGCGTCGAAATCGCAGCGACGAGCTCTACGCGCTGGTGCCACTACAACAAAACTTGTTTTTGGTTGCATTAGTTGGTTGCATTTCAAGGCATATGCCACCGTTGGTCATTTTAGAATATAAAATGAAATGATGAAATGCTACTAATTGGTCCCACCAATTATTCATCGATATTTTGCTAAAATTTTCTGTGGCCGCTCAAATTTCCTTTCACATCACTTTTTCCACTCCCAGAATTGCGATGGGTACAAAAAAACTTCATTGTCTTCCGATCCCTCAGAGCCCTTGTCTTCGTCCTCAGAATCCCTCATCTTCCTCATCTGATATCCCCAAACTCGTCTTCCAATCCAGCACCGCCTCTCTCTTTGGTTTCTTCATCTGATATCCCTCATCTTCCTCATCTATCCCTCATCTTCCTTATCTGATATTCTGCTGACCATGGACGCAACAAGTTGTGGCGGCTGCTATGGTAGTACACTGAACATATTCAATTCAAGGGGGTTCATGGATAAAGTGAAGATTAGAACTAGGTATATCCTATAAATCTAGAATTTTTTTTCGAATTCACATTCTCTTGTTTGCTTCTTAACTTTTGCATAGAATCTGACATTGTTTATTGATCGATTCACGCAAGATTCGCTTGTTCATGTAGATGTAGTTAAATAGTATGTTATTCATTTAACCCATGGCATCCATACTGTGCAAGCAGTAGAGATTCTTGCTAGCTCGAAAACTCTTGGTTCTGGAATTTGGGATGACTGGATTTTTGAGTTTTAATCTAACACATTGCCACACATAATACTATATTCACATTCAAAAAACATGTGATCTTTAGTTTCTTCCTCTTTATTGCATAGCATAAACTCACTATTGGTTAGCATTCCCAGATTTAATAGTTTGTTCTTGTATGGCAGAAGATTTGTAATTGCTTTGAACAAACATAGTTCATCTTAGAGTTAGCTTTGATGTCCCCAAACGATGCTATGCGACTGCACTTTATTTGAATGAATTTTGATTGCATCTCATATTTCTTTGAATACAAAATTATCATTGATGTTTTTATTGCAATGCCAAAAATCTTCTGAATGGTTGTTATGAGTTCTGATTTAGCTAATTTCATTGCTAATGCCTCTTATTTGTTGTAATGTTTCTAGCTGCCTTACATCATCATGTAACATTTGACTAACCTTAAGTGTTTCACCATCCAAGTATGCCAAAGTTTCATAACCCGATTTGTTAATTAATCTAGCTCCATTTAACCATGAATTGATCCATAGACTTGTGTTTCTGCCACTCGCCATTTCCCTGTCAAACAAACTTAATGCTTTTTATCTAACTCTCAACATGTTCTTCATAGTTCCAGATAGTTGACTTCAAATCAACATTTCCAAATATTGTTAGAGTTAATATCCTTGTTGATAAACCATTTTTCCTCATCTGATGTTTACCATTATTGTCAAGGAGAATAATAATACTCCATCACAAAAAAAGTTGAAAATCTAAATTGGTTGATCTACTTTAGCATATAAACATGAAGCAAAGACGTTATAGTTCGGTTTTCCTCTTTTTATATTGATTTATTGCTCTAGGCTACATCTTTTTCCAATGTTGCATTTCTTTTACAATATTTTGATAAATTATTTTAACTAATTGATTTAGCATCGATATTTTCTCCTACTGAATCCTATGAAATGAGACCGAGGAAAGAAAATATAAAATCTTGGAACTATCTCGTACATTTGCTCTTATCACGTATTTAACAATTTTTATCATCATAATTAATTAAGCAATCAGGTTAAATTACTGGCTATAGCTTTATATGCGTTAACATATAGTACTTTGTTTGTACCATGAACATGAATTTAATACTCCATTTATTATTGTAATGTACCATTTGATATAAGTTGAAACCAAATATGTCGGACACATCAGAATAGAGTGTTGGATATTTTATTTAAAACATATTTACAATTTATAACTAATTTTATTATTTATCATTGAATTTGATTTGTAGATGGCTTGATGAAGTAAATTTGAGAATTATATATGGGCCAAACAATTTGGAATCCAACTTATTATCGTATTGACCGCCAAAGGTCATGATTATTTAGCTTTTACAAGTAAGGTATGTTTTTTTTCTTCATTTTATTGTGAGAAGCAGCAAATAGTAGGTGGAGTATTATTATGATGGAGAAATTATAATGATATGCAGTTGTTCTATTCTAGAAGTTCAAAGTATGGTATTTGAACTCGAATAATTATATATTAGAACTTCACCACTAGCCTCTTCACTCATACGTTGATAGAACAAAACCCCACTAACGTCACCATACCCTGTTCAGGCTTTAGCACCCATTGATCAACTTCAGCATGAATCATTGTCTTCCGCACCCACTGCTCAGCTTCTGCATGAATAGTTGGCTTCATCATGCTTCTGACTTCAGAACCCCACTCAGAGAATAAAACCTCACTTGCATTAGCAAACATTGACAGAACAAAAGTCCAATATTCAGGCTTTAGCATGTGTGTTGGACTGTGTCACTCCTTACAGTTTGTTACAGCCATTCTCCACTACATGAATCATTGGCTTCATTAATATGATCATCGGCTTCCTGAGCCACCAAATTCCACTCGGAGGTTTTAGCTTTTGCTTCAAGTTGCACAGAATAAATAGAATGTAGCTTCAGCTGCAACATTAACTTGGAACTTCATCTTTATTATTTATATGTTTTGATAACTGCACAATGTGTACTCATGTATACCACATAAATTGTAACAGCATTTAATTTTCTTCCATCTTCTTTTCAGGGCAGAGAGGCTGCTAAATTGCAAAAAAATTGGTTAATGGTAAATTTGCAGTCCAGAGATGAGTTCAGGTCTTTTATGGTATATTGACTGTACATGTTGCATTTTAGGCCTTAATTATGTATACCCTAACTTCTAATTATGTAATTATGATTGATTTATAAAGCTTAATAGGGATACATGGAGTGATGAATTTGTACAAGATGCAATAAGCGCTGGATTCATTTTTTGGCAGGTCAGTTGTTATTGACTTCCTGGTTGTTAGTGTTATATGATTTTTCCTCTATATATATTTCATTTGGATACACTTGTTATAGTCTACACTCTTCTTATCTGTATAATTGTGGATGAGTATGTTAAAAGAAAACTATTTGATGACATCGTTTAAAAATGGCCTACGTTTTTTTTTGTGTTACATATAATTATACTCACAAATACTTGCTTAATGTCTTATTCAATCCATGTTCTCATTCATCTGCAGATATATAACCACGAGTATGAGAGCAAGAAGGTTTGCACATACTATCTTGTGTCCTCATTCCCTACTATTCTTATCATCGATCCCATAACCGGGCAGCACTGTTTGGGTCATGGGTTTGTAATGCAAGGCAGAGGAGGATGGTAGATAGTGTGGGTAATGGTCAGTGATGAAGCTGTATCAACGGTGTGGATGTTGGAAGAGGCAGGAGGTGTCGGTGGGCAATTGTGTTGGAGTGAAGTTGAAATGGTTGAGACAAAAGTATGTGGTTGATGGATAAGTTGCTATTCTGTTGCAAGGTTTGAAATGGTATTATGTAGTGGTATCTGTTGCAATGCAGTAAGGTAAACGCAAATGGATGTGTTGATGGTGAATGAGAATTGCAGTGGTTTGAAGTGGTTGTTAGAGCTCTAAAATTCAGATTTACTAATAAAATTCGGTCATTATAGCACGATCCGGCTAGCAAGCAGCTTGTAAAACTAATTAACTGCGATGAAATCATTCCAATAACGTCTCAAAAATTAGACTACAGGTGATGTCACGGACGAAATTGCATCGAACCACTATCCTATAAAACGGGCACCTCTACCACATTCGTCTTCCATGCATGTTCTCCCAACATTTGTACACACATAAAAGGTACAAAGCTTTACTCTCCCAATATCAGTTTTTCTTACTTGCAAATCAGGAATCAATAGCAGTGTGTTGTTTGGATGTAGGGTGGTATATGAAGCAAGTGTTAAAGAGGAGTGACTGGAAGATTCAAGGGGAGATTGCTGAGTGGTTGAAGTATGGAGATGATTGAAGTGTGGTTGAAGTGCATTTGTACTGAACTATAGAGATATGCAATGCACGAAAGGTTAGGTTGTTGTAGGTCTGTTGAGTGATCAGAGGAGTTGCGGTTAGGTTTCAGAAGCACGGTGGTTCGATTGTACCAGTGATGAAGAACAGGGAAGATGGACGAGTTGTTTGGTAGGTTCGAATTTTTTTTGGTTGTGTTGTGGGACGAGTTGTGGGTATGGTTGGAAGTTTGTATCAAATATGATTGTAAGGAAGTTTTGGTGGAGAAGTTGACTGTGTTGTGTTAGAAGTTGGTGTGAACAAGTAGTGTACAGGCAGAGGGAATGAAGGAAGGAAATGGGGATGTTATCAAGTGAACTTGCTGTTTTGAATGGAGTGCATGGTTGAAGAGGATGGTTGTCGTATGGCAAGTCTAGTGCACTGACTTCACAAATATGATGTAAAAGTTGTTGG
The DNA here is from genome assembly GCA_030765085.1 of Allium cepa. Classification (NCBI taxonomy): domain Eukaryota; kingdom Viridiplantae; phylum Streptophyta; class Magnoliopsida; order Asparagales; family Amaryllidaceae; genus Allium; species Allium cepa. Next base: position 291,166,936 of record CM060934.1, read on the forward strand.
ACGATTACAATGTGCTCACGTCAGCGGTTAATACGCAGAGGCATATTTGTTTGAAGTATTATAGTCTAAGGACTTCTATATTTGTCCATTTTTGATCTTTAATACCTTCACCTCACAAATATTTAGTAACATGATTATTATTGTTTACAGGTAGATAAACGTTTGCGAAGAATTCAAGCAGCAGCACTGGTTTTTGGTATGGTAGCAGCACATGTATGTAGTTAGGTTGATTAAAACTGTTATGAAACTAGTATGAAACTAGTATGTATGGTACCAGCACTACTTTTGCTGCATGTACTATTATGAAACTATTTATGGTAGTTTGGTTGTGTAAACGTATGGTTAACCTTTTGTCTTGACACAAATGTTATGATATAGTGGTGATTATGTAATTGCTTTTGTTTGTGTTATTGTGGTTCATTGAATGTGTTATTTTTGAATGTGTATGTGTTTATATATTACGCTATTGTATAAGTTTTGAAGTACTTGAATTGGATGCGAAATCAGATGTAGTCGTGGAACAGCAGGCAATAAAATCGAAACATATGGTGGCGGATAAAAAACGCCACCAAAAGTATTTTTTTTAGCGTTTAAAAAGCGCTACAGAATCAGCAATTATAGTAACTCGGATAATCTCCGTGGCGTTCAAAAAACGCTGCAAAAAATAATAATAAGTGCAACAAAAAAATAAGATAGTAAACGGCACCTTTTCGGTGGCGTTTCTTAAACGCTTAAAAAAAAATCTTTAGTAACGTTTAAAAAACGCTGCCAAAAATTCATTTATAGTGGCGTTAAAATAAATACAACAAAAAATCATGGATTTTTAGTTGCATGTTTTCTAGCGGCCTATGTCAAAACGCCACCATAACTTTTTGTAGTGTTTTTTGAGTGTCACCAAAAATCAAATTCTTGTAGTGTGCAGATTTGGAGACATTTGGAGCGAGTGAAAATTTTAGGTTAAATCGTACGTGTTCGATTTAATTTAAAATTAGAGCGTTTGGCGAATAAATTTCAATGTGAGTTAATCTTACTCAACTTTGGACTACTGGTGTTAATTTTTAAATAGTTAAAATTAGAAAATAATTGATTGGTTAAATTGATGCATTTTATCAGTTGGATGTGATATTATATATAATAGTAGTACATATATATATTAGAGTGATTATTGTTCCCGCATATATATAGTGGATGAGATCTTATGCGCCCTGCATAATAGCGGATAACCCTATATACCGCGATATTCTGTCTCGAAGCGGAATTGGTATTTTTTTTGTGTTGTGTTAACATCTGTGGATGCAAGAAGCAAATTGGAGGGATCCAACTAGATTCCTCAAAAAAGTTGAATTTAATTTCATATATAGTGATATATGTTCTTTCCGAATAATCCGTGATAGATTACCGTGGGATTTATATTGATTGGATGCTATGGTTGTGTGGACTTGATTTTTGGTATCTTAAAATGCCAATAATATATGGTTGAATTTGAAAAGAAAATAAAAAAGGTTTTTTGAAAGTTAATGTTTATAAAGAACTTGGGTTAATCAATTGGATAAAATGAATGATTTTGAAATGTTATGAAGAGGATTTTAGGATAAAAGTATATAATAAAGGATTTTTAAATCATAAATCTATAAATGGTACTTGTTTAAAATATAAAGGTTGTAAAATTGAGATTTTAAATATTTTTGAAGATAGAAGTGAATTTGGGAAATAGGAATGAAATCGGTTAAACTAGAGTTCAAATGAGACTTCCAATTTTACGAATTCGAATTAGAGTCGAGGAATTGGTTTGTTTAAAAAAGAGAATTTTTGATTATTAATTTGATAATTTTTTTAAAGGTGTTAGAACATTCAGGAAAATTAGTTGTTAAGCTATTTTAAATTGTTTAAAGCAAATTTAAATTATTAAATAGTTACTTTATAATGATTTAAAGGGTTTATTATTAATTAAGAACTAGTCAACATTTTTTATAGATAAATTATTAAATATTAATGTAGTTAATATAAAACTTTTATTCAAGTATTTTTGCCTAGATTAAACTTGAAATTATTTTAGAATTTACATGCATTATTTTAAGATAATTTATTAAATAAAGTTTTCTGGAAGTAATGGTATACTCTTGTGGCGTAAATCGGAGGCAGTGAGTGCCTGCAGCTAAGTCTTGAGTTTCTCTGAGATAGAGACGTAACCATTGAGCTATGATCCATGGTTTGATAACGCAGTGGTACTTTCCATATTATTTTAAAAAAGTTTTTCAAATATTCTTGAAAAGGATAATTTTTAAATATATTGAGTTCGTATACTTTGGATAAAGAGATTTAATTTATTTAAAATTTAAATTAAATATGACTTAGTGTTTTTCAGTGAAATTGAAGTGTTTGATTGAATTGATTGTTTATTTGATAGTTAAAGAACCGATTATCAAATCTGGACCCAAATATAACTTTGGAAATATCTGGAAGAGGTATGGGGATTATATGGTACAGTTACCTTTCGAGGTGCTATACTGTATGTATAAACTCATTTCGCTCTTCTAGGATATTGATAAGTAAATCCATCCACTAATGGTTAGGAGGTGATTTTCGATCTTATTTTTTCTGTTTATTTCCTAAAGAATAGGGGTTGAGTTTACCAGAAATAGCGAATGTTGTTTCGAAGAGACAGGGATCGGATAGGTTATCCAGAAACCACTTTGATCCAACGAGTTCGTTTTTGGGGTGAAAACAAGAGCTTGGAGTCGAAGATGGATCAGTAAAGTGCAAGGGCTAATCGTTACTAATCCAGAGAGTGATTCTAAATTGGATGTAGTAGGTATAATGCCTTTGGTTCCGTTCGGACCAGGAACGGACTTGTATGGATGAATGCTATCAGTACATTGTCATTCGAGGACATAAAGCATTCTAAGTGAATGTTTCTAAAAAGGTAATCGAAGCCTCTAGCCTCATCAACCGAAAATGACTAAAAAGTAGGGGAAATGCAGCAAGGCTAAGTGGGTAGCATCCAATTAGGGTATGTCTATCACCTTTCTAGATAACCTCGGATATTATCACTATGTGTGAAAGGAGCTCGGAAAAGGTAGGAACACCTAGGGTGATAGCATATTCGATCTATCCAGGTCAGGAATAGTCCGGTCTTGTGTTGGTAAGGATCGAAAGGTTCGATTTCGGTATAGTATTTCTAGACATGTACTGTGGCAGGTGGTACCCCAATGCATAGTCATTCAATTGGAATCCATTCTCCAATAAGCGTCGTACGGTTTTGATTATGCCCAACTATGCTGGAATGTGAGATGTAAGCATTTCAGTTATTTGAGTAAGTATTTGTACCTAGACGCTATTATAATATCATATGATTTTGATATGAAATGTTTTGGTTATCGTAGTGTAAAAACCCGTCACGTTTATTTATGGCATAGTCTTACGAGATACCTTTGATTTCGAAGGATTTTAAAAGTTTAATAATTCAAATTGAGTGTGTTTTCTCATGCTGATTTTCCAGACTGACTTGGGTGTTATTTTATTATAATGCTCATATCAGACCGAGTATTACAAGATTAGGTTAGGATGCTATGGAGCTCAGAAGATGAGCTGGATGGCGAAGATTTATTACTCATACTTGTTTATTTCCTTTGCAGTGTTTGTTGAAATTACTAGCAAATTGTGAGGGCAGGTTGTTACAACTATCTTGGTTGGTAATTATTGATCTGTGTACTCTGATTAAAAAAGGTATATTACAGTTTTTGATTTTTGTAAAGAGTTATTGATATTATATATTGTTCTGTCCGCTGTAAGATTCTGTTTTGTCTTAGTTTTCTTCTTCTTCTACCATCTTTCTTTTCCCTCAACAATTTGTATTTTCGGCACTCGATCGTTCGGCATGTTATACGATGAGCGTATTTATGTCGATTTTCAAGGGTTGGGAAGGGCGAGTCTTGATAAGCAGTTCCATATATATAAATTATGTTTATAAATCTTCTCTATTCTATGAAACTTAATTTCATAAAATCCATTTATTCCTAAACTCCATTTATAACCCCATCTCCTTTGTGAATTTCATTTACCGATAAAGTTCATTCAAAACCTCAATTTAACCATTTTAACCTTACTTCCATAGATAAAAAATATCTTTTTATAAATTTCTTTCAATTTATAAAATATTGTTTAACAATCCAAAATCTATCCTCACCTTAAATTTTCCAAAAGAGAATCAACTATTTTCTAAAATGACATTCCACGTCGTATAATAAATCCACTGTTTGATTTATTTCTTCAATCCATTTAATGGTAATAATTTTCTTTATTTATAAACGTTGTCATAAATCTATACCTTTTATTAAAAAAATATGATTTTGCAAGTCTTTACTTCTTTTGTAAAATCTCCCTTTTTAAACTTATCACGTTTATAAATTTCATTATAATATACGTACACCTATATATATATGTGTGTGTGTGTGTGTGTGTGTGTGTGTGTGTGTGTGTTACTTCATATAAAACGGTTAATCAATATTTATATAAAAATATTTTTATCTCTCCTTTAAAGCTTACCTCTTAATTATAAAAGACATGCTCATTTTAAGATTTTTAAAATCTTTGGTTTATAAATTGAAAATCTCTATTTAAAATATTTCATAAAATAATTAACTTATAATATCCTCAAAATCATACTTTTACTTAGGGAAATTATTAAACATATAAAATTTTCAATATCACTTTGAAATATAACTTCAGATCAATTCATTATTTTATTTTAAAATACCAAGAACAAGGTCCAGTGTTACTAAAGCCCTAAATAAAACAAATCATATTCATGTCATCCAATAACATCCAACATATCATATATTCCAATATATGTATGTATGTGTATGTGTGTATGTGTGTGAATATATATATGAAAATTTAAAATCAACGTTGTGAGGAATCCCGTTGGATCCCTCCAACCTGTCCCCTTGCATCATATATAGCATAAAATCAATATTACAAAAATCAACCGCTTGGAAGCGGGATTCGTATACAAATGGTCATCCGCTCTTACACAGGAACGTAATAGGGTCCCATCCGCTCCAATAGGCAGGAATATATCCAACTAATAATATAATTCGGTATATTACCCAAAAAATCAATAACGATCAAAAAAATATCCAAACATCTAATAAATAATATTTATTGACTATATAAATTTAATAGATTATCCAAAAAGGTGAGATTAACTTACATTGATTTTAGTTGTCATCCAAACATTCTGTTTTGAATTCCAAAATCCCAATAGCTCTGAACCCGTTAAATCCAACTCTATAGTGTTGCCCTCGTTGATACGATCGCAACGCGACTCATCTCATTCGATTGAGACCTCGTACGGTTTAAATATGGATAAATAAAATTTTGATTATTTAAACTATAATCAACATTAAAATAAATAAACGTTAACAAATAAATTACTAATCCATCCAAAACGTGATTCCCTTCAATCGTTCCCCCAACGGCAAATTCAAATCTACATTGCCATCGCATGAGGCCAACTTCGACCGCCACCTCCCTTCCATAGCCTTCCCTAGCCAAGGCGCAACCAACGAACCCAACCTCAACCCCCTTGCCGCCCTCAGATCGCCAGAAATCGGCCACGATTTCTCACGCCTATGAACGGCCCCACTCGTTGCCTTGTCTCATCGCGACATCACTGTAGCACACCCAGACCTCGACGATCCTCCAACATCAGCGAAAACAATTAACCCATCCTCTCAACTCTCACATCTCGCATAAGAATAACGAACGAAGATGCCATTTTTTTTAGGAATCGAATAGAGTAGGAAAGGTAACGAGAGGAAAAATGGAAAGCATCACTGTTGTATATTTTAGTTTTTATAAAGAAATTTTTAAATGTTTAAAAATGAATATATTTTTCTTTCGATCTCCCTATCATTTGATCAATTGGACGAAGAAAGGCCAAGGAATATGTTTGTGTGCTGTAGGGTACGAATGTTGGTTGATGGTACATGTATATAAAAAATTATTTTAATTAGTAAATGTTCGTTTCTTTTTCCGATGTCCGTAATTATCGAACTCCAAACAAGGCGTGTTGCCTGCCATTCTTTATGTTATACCCATATTCCAAATGCAATGGAAATAGCCTCGAGGCGTAATTCGATCGTATGCAGAATATAGGTTTTCAGACCCAGTTATTTATATTGATTTTTGAATTTAATTTCTACGCGTTTTGATCTCGCATGATCAAATGATTTTCTCGATCGCTATGAACTTGATGGTTTACTATAATATGCTATAACAGATCCAAAGGAACTAGTTTCGTCAAAATCCGAGACTGTGACCATAAACACTATTTTTACACGTTAATTAAAACGAGATATTTCCAAAATCGATTTAATCGCTTTTAAATTCAAATTTAAAAGCTAACTATTTCAATCTTGTTTAAAATAAAATTTAAATCAACTTTTGAAATCATTTTCATTCACATTAATTTCAAGATTCGGCTATTCAAACAATTCCAATTATTTGCATTATTCGTATTACGATAATTGCTATATTTGAAATTGAAATCTTATTCCACTTATTCGATCAGTAAACTTTATATTAAAAATCCATTTACATTTCAAATTTAACATTTAAAATAAATTAAATGTTCAAAATCAAATGACTGAAAATCTGGGGCTTTACAACAATCTCACCATCTTTGTATATAATGTCGCTTGGTAGATGGATTTCTTGTGTGATGACATGCCTTTCCGAACCATGGAAATCGCCAGTGATACATCCTCGGTATTCACGTGCCGCAGATGCAAGCACTAGAGAGGTGAATGGTTAAGGGTAGAAAGAAGAAAAGAATAGAACTGAATCTTACACGAATGGAATAACATATATTATTTTAATATATAATATTTATAGTGGAAAATTTTTAATACATTTATCATAATTTAAATTAACATTAACATGGACAGTTATAATCATCTACCCTTACAAATGCGAATACAATAGTTTATGAGTGCGGTGGAAATGGATAACAATCTTCAGAAGAATCTTCTAACTCCATGCTCCGAGCACTTCCAAAATGCGCCAAACAAAACCTAACTACTGGGTTGCTTGGAAAAATAGGCACCAAGAGTTTAAGGGAAAGAAAATAAATTCCGGGTCAGTCATGGGACTGGTGTGAGAACTCAAGATACGAGTATTAGAAAACAAAGGGCATCTCATAAGATGATGCCACACATAAACATGGAACGGTTTTTTACCTTTTAATAACAAAAACATATTTATGTGTAATATAATGATATTATTTTTAATGACATTCTTTTGAAAGCACTTTTCAAATAAACATATTCAAATAGTCGAAATTATTGCATTGGTTAAATTTGGCGGTGTAATAGGTTTACAACTAAAACGAATGTACTTATTGGAGATCTGGATTTCCAACGAATAACGACGTAAGGGACTACCTCATATATTGTATATTTCTTGAGATATGTACCAAGGATCGACATCTTCGAAACCTCTACGAATTAAGACCGGCCTACCCGAGACCAACAGATGGAACGGATAGCACCGAATATAGTATCACCCCGACCGTTCTTGACCTATCCGAGAGCTCTCATACCATACACCATATATATTTTTACCTCACGTCATATGGGGCGTAAATCTAGGAAGGTGATATCATAGCCTAATGGTTGCGAATTACATAGCCCTTAAGCAACCCCTATTTCATAATTTCCCTAGTGTGAGGCTAGATGTAACGTTTACCTTTCTTAGAACATTTTCACTTAACATGCCATATTTCCATCAACACATTATTAATTTCAAAGAAAGTTCAACCTTTGAACTCATACGTCTTAGAGAGTGGTGTTAAGTATAAGAGAGGTTACCTCCTTCACCGCCAAACAGATGTACGTTTGTAAAGATCAATGTATTGTGTTCATAGAAATGTAATGTCAGACATTAATCCACACAAGTTGTACAGGAACACGACAAACCAAAGGCACTCTCCTACAACATCCTATCGAGAGTTACTCCTAAGATTAGTAGTGAGTAGTCCTTGCATACGAAGATCCTAGAACGAATGGACCACTGCTATTTATTTATCTCAGAAGCTACTTTATAATTATCAACAAGCAGTCCTTCTGTTATGAAGATTCCCACCTTCAACTTCACTATCTTTAACATGCCTTCACTTTTGAACTCATAATTTGATTTAAATTGGTTTCGAAGAACAATTACCCAAATCCGACCCTTATTCCTTCGAACTTATCATCAATAAAAAGATGTTACGTAAACAGGTGCTTATCATTTGATTAATTACTTTCTCTTTATCAAAAATATCTTCTAGATATATATATTTAAAACCTTTATTTTCAATGTCTATGGAATCATCGAGCCTCTATTTAACTTTGGAAATACCAAATCAAAATCATCTCTCGTAAATCACATTTCAAAACCTCATTAAATAAAAATGGGTCGATAGAAATTGTACTGTTTCTACTCAACATCAATTTTCGTATTCGACCTTTACTATCCATTTAATAACATTGAAATTAGCTTTTAAATTCACATAGATAGTATGGGTTCTCTCCTCAGAATTTAATACCAAGTATAAGAAGATTATTCTATACAATCCAAGTTGTATTAAATTTGGAAATCTGAATCTTTAGTACTTGCCTAGTTTCTGATGACCTTATCTATTCCTCGCCCAGGAAAGAGGCCAGGTGAGCCAGGGCACTTCTTGCTCCTGAACATCTCCTTTGTTTAAGCACCTCGCATCTAAATCTCATGTATAGAAAAATCCAGTCTGCTCATCGGCTTTTAGAGCCAAGATTAAATCACTTGATTATAATAGCTTTGCTTTAAATCATTTATTTAAACTCTCTCTAAATAAATTATAAAGCCTCCAAATCATTTTTAAAATACTATATTTTTATTTGAAAACATTTATAAAAGATTTAGGAAAGAATCCTTAAGTTTAAGCCATATTTCAAAACTTGCAAAAAGTGCTGCAAAAATTGCTACAAAAAGTGCTTTTAAGGCTTATTTGATCAAAACAACTTTTTAATCATTTAGAAACCCATTTTTATAACTCAAATCTCTATTAAAACATTTTAAAATATTTATAGAATTTTTCCCATATTTTTGGAAAATTAAAATATCATTTTTAAAGAGTTTATCGCTTTGGCTTTCTTTTCCTAACTGCCAAAGCGCGACTATTTGAAAACTTGTTTGCTCATATTTCAATATATGTTAAATGTAATACTATTTTTTTATTTTGTTTAAAATATGATTATAAGAGTTTGAAAAATTCTTATTTCAAAATTTTCAACTCTGAATTCATTGTATAAATTGATTTAACTTTCTACGGCGTAAAATCGCGAAATACAATTACGTGACGCGACTATATTAACTCAATTTTCATATTCTTTCAAAACTTTACTAAAACACTTTTAGGTGTTTGTAAAACATTTCTAAGACATTTCAAACCATTTTAAATGGGTTTAATAATTCCATATCACATTTATAACTTGATTCGAAAAGTGATATCCTTGTGTAATATCGACGTGTATTTAACATGACTTGTTTACACATTTAAACACAATATTAAAACAACCAATACTTGATGATCAAAGCATAGTAAACATCCATAACAATCATATTACATCATCATTATATATATATATAGAGAGAGTGAGAGAGAGTTTCTCACCTTCATTGGTTTCCAACTTTAAGAAAATTTGCTATAGCTTCACTATGATCGGGGCAAAGCCAACGGAATCGAGCCTTGGATCTTTGAATGGGATAGGCCTATGCTTGCAAATGGAAGTGGGGTCGGCCTTGGTGGTAGAAGGTGGTGGTCGTGGGTTATGAGAGAGTAATGGAGTGGATTCGAGCTTGTTTTTAAGTGGATTGCAAATGTATATATACTTATCGTAATTTTACTTTCTTTTTTGTAAATTTTTCTTCATAATTTTCCTAAGGTAGAAAGCCATTAAAGAGGAGTATAAGAAGGTAAAGAAGCTTAGGAATTTATGAATAAATGAAGTGAAGATGGAAGGTGGAATTTATAGGAAAATTTGTGAACTAAAATATCATGATATTTATGTGCATATACATCACTGTTTCATCACCACCACACCCTCCTCCTCCTTCATTATGCACGGCCGATCACCCTCATGTGTGTGAGTTGATGTGTGTAAGAGTGAAGTGAAGTCTGCTTTTTAAGTGTGAAAATATCTTAGATTTTTTGTAATATATGCATATATATAACTGTATATACTTATTTATTTGTATATATGTATTCATGTATATGTTAAGGTGTGCATGTGTATGTTTATATGTGCACCAGACATATAAAGAAGGCTGCAACAACTTTGAACCATTCGTTAAACTATTGAAAATCAAGAAGCCAATTTCGGGTCACATTTTCACTTATAAATTAATTTACATATAAATTTAAAAAAAATGAAAACTAATTTCCCATCATTATTAATTAGTCGAAACAATCTCATTTGAATTATAAAACCATATAAATTAATATTACACAATTGTTTACAAAAAGTGTTGTTATATCGACAAAGCGATACAAATTTTTTTATATTTTCAAATCAAGTATATATTATTATTAATGATTTACTTTCACTATATAACTAATTAAAATGAATTATTATCATTTTAAAATAATTATTTAAATAATTATAATAATTATTAAATCATTAAATCTTATTTAAATTCATAAGTCAATTATTAAATATGATGTCATTATTGATGATGTCATAAATACATTTTATTCCTAAAAATAAAATAAATAATTTTATTTCTGTTACCCCGCCTTTTGACCAAGGTCGGGATATCAACATATTGGTTAAAAAGGATGAATATTAAGATTAAAGATCGATTGGAAACGAGGTTATGATCGATACCGCCAATATTCGGCTAAGCCCCAATCAAGGTGGGATCGTTAGGAATGTTAAACAAGGCTAGGAAAGTATTTCAAATTTTTGGTCAAACGGAGTTCGTATGCTCAAGATATGGATGAATCAATATTCATGGAAAATTAGTTCGTATCAATATGGTTCGTATCGATCAACATGGGCTCGACTATTTACTTCGGATCGACGCTTTCGTATCGATCAGCATGGGTATGGATATGGAAAATGCACTTTGCTTCAGATCGATCACAGTACTTATTGATCCATGTTAGGGATAGAAACGAAGAACAGAGTAGGAGATGGACACAAATGGCGGTAGTTGTTAGATATGGAGGCACACTACGTATTAATCGTGTTCGTATCGATCGATACGAAGCGGTCAATATGGAGTGCAAAGCAGGGGATTGATATGAACAGCATGAACACTTAGGATCGATGCGAAGAAGGGATGGATACGAAGGGTAACGAGCATTCAGGGATGGCACGAAATGATGGACACGAGGCAATGAAATGTGATGGATACAAAGCTACCGGCCTACATTAGGAAATACAAACTTGGATCGATCATAATTCTCATTCTACAATTCCAAATGCTATCAAGTTTTCACAGGAGCTTACTTATTCACTCAAGAACGCCTATGGCCGATCTCAGCTTCATTTGACTATTTTTGGATCGGTATGAATTCGATCAAGATCGATCCCAAACGACTCCAGATCGATCTGGTAGGCCCATCTATGCATGGGAAGAGGTATTACAGGTTTTACGGTGGATATTTTCAAATCTGCATCTATAAATAGCAGCTCTATGGTAACTAAAAAGGGATCTTCTTTTGCTTTTCTAGGTGAAACTCTGCCATTTTGTTTATTGATTTCAAAGGGTTGTAACTGTAATCTCAATATAAAAGGAAGAAAAGGATTAATTAAAAGTGGACGTAAGGTGGAGATAGCCAAAACACTATAAATCTCATGTCTTTTCCTATTTGCTTTCATTTTAATTTGGATATTTTTTCATTTTTGATCCCTACATTATATGGATCTATAATTTGTGATTGGATATTGAGGATTTGTATGTAAAATATGGTGCTTTAATGACATTCGGGGTTTGTGACCATTTTGGCACAAACACTTTAGTGCTTTCACTGAGAACGCTAGCATTCGGGAATTCTGAATCTTGGATTTTAGATTTGAAGGCTTAGGAACTTGGATTTGGGAAGCAATAGCTAAACAATCAATAGGGAGACAGAGAATGAAGAGGAGTCAGGATGAAGGAAGTCAGAAGGATTCCTCAGAAGCTAATCAGGCATTAATCTATATCACTGAGATGAGATGAAAGCGATGCTCAAAAAGTAAGAGGACATGATACAAAATTTACCCTGATAGGTCTGACAAGCAGGAGTGCAAAGTCAAAGGAACGGAGTAGCAGGAGATACTGGAAATGAGGATCATGAAGCTGGAGTAGTAGGAATGGAGGCAGTCCAGAATCAGGATCAAGGAAATGAAGCAAACAAGATGTGGGATAGAGAGGAACCATTAAGGACAGCTCCTAGACTAGGAGGCATAAACCCGGATCATGTTGGCTCAATTCCTGGAAGTATACCAGGCGACGCTGTGCAGTTTAGCGTTGATCGGGACATGGTTGCTCGTCTAAAAGGGTAGGCTTTAGGATTCCCTTGTGGACTCGGGGGGCAGGTTGGAGATAGTAGGTAGAGGCTACCACTTGATGGCAACGACTAGTTAGCGGACATGATCCGACAAGCTATGAGGGGAGGATTGGTTAATAGAGATTTGGAGGATACGAATAGGATCCCCTTCACTTCTATGATCAGGCAAGCTAGGAATCCGTCGGATTTCAAACTACCATCGCTGGAGATGTATGCTGGGAAAACAGATCCCGGTGTTCACTTGACAAGGTACATGAGACACATGGAAGTACTAAGGACATCGGAGGAAGTCATGGTGCGATGCTTCCCTTTGTATTTGATGGATATAGCAGCACTATGGTTCAGACAACTGGAAAGCAGCTCTATTGGCACTTGGACGGAGTTGATTGAGAGGTTTATGAGGCAATTTTAGGTCCACATCCTGAGACTCAAGAATGTGACGACTTTAACGTCTATGAAGCAGTGGAAGGGGGAATCACTTAGGGATTTCTTAAATGGATTCAATGCAGCGGTAGCTTTGGTGGATCGGCCCGATCCATCGATGGTTTTGATAGCAGCGGTCCCGGGGATTGCGGACAATTCAGATTTTAAAATATCATTGGTGCAGGATCCACCAATGGATCTCAGGGATTTTTATCACGAAGAAGAAAGATTTTTACGACGGAAAAATGCGAAGGCTGAAAGAGAGGGGAGAGAAGTTAAAGTTTATGCGGCAAAAGGTGGAGGCCCACCAAGGGAGGATTCAAACAAGGACAATGGAGGCAAAAGGAAAATGAACGACAACGGTAGCACATCAAAAAGGAAATGGAGGGAATCTAAATTCTCTTCTTACATAGATTTAACTGAAACTTTAGAAAGGATTTACTTGGATAATTGAGGGTGCGTCTGCTATCGAAGGCCGGCAAAAAGGGAACACTCTGAAGATGAACGGGCATTGGGAAAGAACTACCTATTCCATGACCTGGATGGGCACAGCACGAACGACTGTAGGCATTTGAAGGATATCGTTGAGGAGCATGCAAGGAATGGTTATCTACAAAAGTACGTAAGGAATCAAGTTGTGGCAGTGGGACAAGAGCCGCCATGGCCTACCTCAGACGAAGATGGCACTGGATCTAGGCATCGTCGGCTTATTATCATCTGAATGGATATATGGCTTTGAATAAGTAATGAACCCCGAAGTGATGCGGATAAGTCACTTACACATGAATGGGATCGAGGACGGTGTCTAGGCATGCTCTGAGATGATGATAAACCGTGATGCTCGGGTTTATGAAATCTTGTTTCCCTTTTGTTTTTTATGGACTCTGGTTCCTTTCTTAGTACTATGGACATTTGATTTTCTAGGTTGTATGGACTTTTATTTTGTCAATTGGACTTTGTGTTGGTTGGATTTGGATTAATGTAACAAATAATACATGTCACATAATTACGGCCCCGACAGAAGAGTTGGGGCAGTAATCGCAAGTTACAAGTACCTTCGTTGGAGAGTGATCGAATGGACTCAAACACAATATAAAAATTCCTTGACCGGAGAGTAGGGGCTAGAGAATATAAGGCCTCCATTGGAGAGTCGTGGCCGGAGAATATAAGTCCTAGACCGAAGAGTCGAGGCCGGAAAATATAAGTCCTAAACCGGAGAGTCGAGGCTGGAGAATATAAGTCCTCGACCGGAGAGTCAAGGCCGGAGAAAAATACCCCATCGATTAAGTCCTTGATCGGAGAGTCAACGTCGGAGAAAAACTATGAATAAGCCCTCGACCGAAGAGTCAAGGTTGGAGTAGGATAAAATGACCCGGCGAGGTCTATGGATTTGGATTCGGACCCGGAGAGGTATCGGCTTTGGATAAGGGCCCGGAGTCGTCCCGGATTTAGGCATCGACCTAGAGAGGTCATGGATTTGGTTATTGGATTCTGGATATGAATGGATTAAAACTTAGTTGATGGTTTTAGATAGATATGGAATTGGCTAAGAATTTAGTTATTGGATTCGGAATCAGATATCGACTCAGAGCAGTCGCGGATTTAGATAAGGATATTGTAACGACCCGTAATTCTCAATAATTAAAAATATTTAATTTAATAAGATTTTGCATTTAATATTGAAAGAAATTTAAATTTGTGATTATTAATGAGAAAATAACTAGAAAGAGTGTAAAAAAGTTAATCCAAGGCAATTGATAACTATATTTAATGCAATCTCAATTAACTGGAATGATTGTAAAGTTAAAATTGGGTATAAATTGTAAATGAGTAAATAAATCAAATGTTGTATTTAAATGGTAAAATTGCATATAGTTAATTGGAATTGGTTAATATAGAATAATGAATCAGTATGTGAATTCATTTTTTTTTGTTAACAAAAAATATAGAAATGTGTTTGAATTGATAATTTATAACAATGGTTTAATTATAAATTCACTGTTTAATTCATTGAAAATCAATTGGAAATAAATTGCAATAAGTTTAATTAAATATTACGTTAATATGGATTAAGATGATAATTGTAGAAGACTAATGTAATAAAATGTAAACATATGTTAAATATGTCCATAAAGTAATAATTGATTGAATAATAAGACGTAAATCAAAATAAATGAATTTATTGGAATTTAAAATTATAATTAATGAATTTATTGCAATTGAAATTGAACATTGTAATTAGTGTAATATTTAACTTGAATTGGACATGGAAATTTGTTTTAAAAGAGTTTAGGTGTCTAGGTAATCAAAAATGAAAAAAATTGTTAGTTATTAAATTTGAATTTAAAAAGTGATTTAATTTATTTAATAATAATTTGTTTAATTAACGTGAAAATTTCCATTTTGGCCACTATCTCGGAATTCAATGAAACCAGTTTCATTGGATGCGTATCTGTGAATTATTATAGAATTTCATGTTTTGTATCGATCGGACTTGTCATTTGATCGTACGTGATCGAAACGCATAGAAATCAATTTGAAATAAGCTGATTTTAAAAGCGAAATGAGCTTTACGGGTCGTTGTTATCGTTTCAATCCAAATCGATCTGGTCATTCCTTTCTATTTCAGTTCTGCCTATTTATAGGTTGTTATAAAGCCTAATTGTTTCCCATTTATTAATTATGTACGTATTATTACTTCTACCAGTTCCTCCTTCTCAAACGACAGAAAACAATTGCGAATCAAAATCAAATTGGAAAATTAAAACTCCTCAAACTACATCAAAATATATATATTTGGAAAGCTCTCGACGAGAGCAATCTTCTGAAATGATTTGTTTTTCGGTTCGGATCATAGTTTGGCCAAAAATGGGCGATTCATTCTTGGTCATCCGTTTGGTGGTTGATGATTGTCGACGGATCCTCAAATCATAGGTACCATCGCGTGGAGAGAGACGAGTGGAGGGCATCTGTGTCGTTTGTTGGGTCAATTAATGGTTGGATCACCTACAAAAATTCGATTAGGGTTCGAGTTTACAATTGGCGGCGGTTGTGTTTTGGAGCATAGGTCGGCGTTTGAATGGATTGTGGTGGCCACGAGGTGTTGAGCAGATGGAGGCAAGCTCGTCCATGATCGGAGCTTGGTCCGATCACTTGTAGTGGCATGCGGTAGGAGCAATTTGGTGGCTGTTGAACCCTAGGGCATGCATGTTATTGACTTGCTCTGAGATGAGGATGATGCTAACTTTTAAGAGTTTTTATTTTATATTTAATTTAATTTGAAATTGTATAACTTCTAACTTACATATCTTTTGCATACGAGCTCGGATTCATGCTTGATTTATTCCATTGTGATCATACTGAAATTTCGAATAGTATGGAACTAGTTTGGATAAATTCTAAGAATGTTGAATTTGGGCCTTATTTTGGATTTCAAATCAATTTGAAATCAAAGATGAGTGTTTTAACCCACTCACAACTACTAAATCATCCTATGTTAGTTAAATTAAATTTATGATGTGATTAGAAATTTTTTGATTGCCGTTTGGTATATTTAAATTGTCATTCTAGTTAAATCTGAATTTTTGAAATTAATTGTCATTTATTTAGTATTGAATTTTATTTTTCAATTAATATCTGATAATGACAACCAGCTAATTGTTGTTATTTATTGGTTGATCTGAATGATGATTGTGATGGATGTTTAATTGTTGATATTTGGATGATTGGATGTGATGTCAAATTTTATATTGTTATCACACTGCAAGTTTCCTTAGTTATGTTAGGAAAATCACTATGGGTTGAAATAATACATACCCGAATGGACTTATAAATTATAAAAAATCGTTATGGGATGAAATGATAAACACAAGCGACTTTATAGATTTTAAATTTTAACTCGAGATTGCGGGCTGAAATGATATATACCCGTAAATTTAAACTATTGCTGGTTGAAATGTTAGATATCTGTATCACTTGACCATAGGGTAGAAAATTATATACGAACACCGGATTAGTTAAATTATATGATTTTGAATTCTGAATTTTTAAATTCAGTTAAATGATATTATTTTAAATGAAATAAAAGGTGGATTTGTATGAATTGAATTATTTTCAAAAATCCAAGCTTTAAATGTTGAAATTGGAATTGGTTTAAATGAACTGTTTATAGAATTTAAATTGGAATTTTTAAAGTTGAATTTTGAAATATAAATGAAATTTATCAAATTTCGAGTCATTTAAGCGTTTAAATATTAAATTTTGAAATCTATTGAATTTGAAGTAGCTTAAATTTATAGTTGTAACATGGATTTGAAATCGATATAGATTTAAATGGTTTATTGAGAATCGGAATTGAAGGTTTTAAAATTGAGTTTTGGGGATTTGAAGCTGGATATGGTCTAGATTTGTTGAAATTGAAGAAATAGTTTAATTCGATATTGATTTCAAATTAATTATTTTAATATAAACAATTTAAATAGATATGATTTTAAATTCAGATTTATTTAGATTTTCAAACTACTTACTATATAAACCATTTCCAATAATCAAACCATTTTATACGAAACTATTAAAACTTATTAAATCTATTTTTTAAACAATTTTAAACCATATCAACTATTTTAATCTATTTTAAGCTATTAAATTTATTTTAAACTATTTTAGTCTATTTTAAACTAATTTAAACTATTTTAGTCTAATTTAAACTATTTTAAAGTATTTTAAACTAATTTAACTATTAAAACTATTTTAAAACTATTTTTAGTATTAAAACTATTTAGGACTATTTAAACTATTTTCTAAATATCAAACTGTGCAAGGTTGAATTGTTTATATTTATATCTTGGATTTAAAAACAAATATGGTTAAATGATGTTATAACCTAATTTAAGATTTGAAATGATATTTTCTAGTGAAATGACATATTTTGAATAAATATGATGATTTTGAAATGAGGGTTTAACCTATTTTTAAAATATGATTTCGAAAGTGAATATGATTTTGAAAGTGATATGATTTTTTAAGAATAAGATATATATCGATATGAAACGGTTTTGGAAGTGTAAAAGAACCATCTGGTGTGTAATAAGTGTAACGACCCGCCTTTTTGGACAGTTTAAACCGACGATCAAATACCCATGTCGATTCCAAACCATTAAAAGGGCAGATAGTTATTGGGGTAATTAAGAAAAGAAAAGGAAGGGAAATAAAGGAAATGAAACAACACAGAATCTCACAGCGGAAGGCTAAAGTATAATAATAAAATAACAGTTCATGAAGCTGTTAATTAAATGAATACATTTGAAATGAATACATTTGATTATTATTATACAACATTTATCAGAGTTACATACACAGCAAATATCATACAACAATGCAGCGAAATGGAATGAATATAATAGTAGTAGATCATATACCAAATCTTCGTCTCCGTCCTCCAAGGAAATGATCTTCAACCTAACTGAAAACTCAGGACTGACCCGAGCGTAATGAAAAGACAAACACTCGAGTCAGGACTAAATATCCTTATGAAAGTTAAATCAATCGTAAATAAATATGAGTGTAACGGCGTCGGAGATGTTTACGGGGTTTGACATCTCCCATCCAGTGTCATCGTGCGTGCAATAACTCAAGAGATGTTACGGGATTTTCCATCTCTCAAGGATCCGTTAAACTAGCTACTATGTAGTAATATACGCTAAGTAGATAATGTCTATCAGTAATATAAAGTATCAAAATAGCGTTAAGGCGTTACCATAATCCCCCTTAACACATTTTTATATTCCCAAAAGCATATACAAGACCGTAGTTTCCCCAAAACCGGAAGTCACCAGAGGGCAATCCATATACTCAAGGTACAAATCAAAACGTAGTGGTCGCGAATAGGATAATCAGTATGACAAGGTACATGAGGCAATACCAACTAGGATACTAGTAGTTGCGTGATCCGGACTGATGTTGGGCATAGCCAGCAGCTACCCCAACACCGCGAAACAACACTCCCAAATCAAGGGGTGCACCCAAATCGCATCACAAATGTAATAGATATGGTATCGAAGAAGTGTGTCCGCTAGAGGTGGCGAACCTCAATGGCCCGGCGCGGCTCCTGTTTTAGTCATGTCAGGGGTCATCCAAAAATCGTTCTCTTTCTTCAGTCAACGCGTTCACCAAACCATCCACTTCATTCTGGATCATCACTCCGCGTATAATAGTTATTAAAGTGGTTTTCGGTATCGACAGAGAGTATGTCCATATCCGATCCCGGTCTCTTTAATAACTACGTATTATTACACCTTTGGCTCTTTATATTTCAAATCGATTCATAATTGATATCAAAATATCATATTCGCTTCAAAAATCAAATCCATTCAAATATCATCGTATCTTTCAAAATATCAGATTTCATATTTAAATTAAAGATTTAAATATAAACATTTCACCTTATTGACCAGCTTAGGATTTTAGAAAAATAGTTTTAAGTAGTTTAAAAGTAGTTTTAAATAATTAAAATAGTTAAAAACACTTAAAATCTTTAAAATGGATTTAAAATAGATAAATTAGTTTAAAATAATTTAAATTGGGTTAAGTAGATTTAAAATAGATTAAAATAATTTAAGTATTCAAAATGGTTTATATAACAGAGTAATTTTGAAAACAAATTAAAACAGCTTCAAAATCAATCCATTTCAATTATAACTTCCCAATTCAAATCAATTTCAATTTCCATTCTACCGATTCAATTTCGATTTCAATTCAAAACAATGTCAACTTTTACTTCAAATCAGTTCAATTCTACATTCACCTTTAATTAATTCAATTTCAATTTATATCGATTTGGAACTTGATTTCTCAAAATATCAATTTATAACACTTAACAAAATTTCCAACAATATTCAAGTTTAAATCCAAATTCCAAATATGATTCAATTCCAAACTCGATTTCAAAATATCATTTTCATATCACTTTTACTTAGTAATATTCAAAGCTCGAAATAATGTACAATCTTTAAAATAAATAGATTTTCGAAATTCAATCATATCCAAATTTTAAATTTTAAAGTCACAACTTAAATTATTTACCAATTTCTTTTAAGCAAAATTTATTTCAACATTCCAACTCAAATTTTCGACAAATTCGATTTCTATAAATTGATTTCTATTTATCACTTTTAAATCGAAACATTTAAATAAATTTCAAATCGACGATTTCAAAAATTATTAATTTAGCCAATTCGGTGTCCGTATATAATTTTCTATCCTATGGCCAAGTAATTATTTATTTCAATTAAATGTCAGGGATGAGTATATATTACTTAAATTAAATCTCAGTATCATATGTATGCATAACAGGATCTATACAAGCAAATAAACATCCAAACATTCAATTATCAACCAATAGCATCCATCAAAATACATCATCCAATAAACAATACAATTCATGGCAGTTTCATAGTTATCAATGTCAGGTAATTTAATCGCAATTCAATTTTAATTTCAATTTAACTGTCAATTTAATTTTCAACGGTTAATGCAAAAGACAAGCTATATGACAATTAAATTTTTATCTAACAACGACAAATAAGATCATAACACTTCATAATGTCAAATCTAACTAGCATAAAGATATTTAGTACGGTGTGAGCGTTATAAAACACTCACTTTGATTTTTACGATTTAAATCAAATCGAACGACGTTCGATTTAACCCAAAATTTTCTCTAGCTCCAAATGATTCCAATCCATTTCCATAGCGAAGAGCTCGTCCATACGATTCCAACGCAACTGGTTTCGTGCGTTTTCGACCTCGTATGAAAAAGATATGATTTTTCTAAAGGTTACACGAATTAATATACATATAAATTCACAATTTTATTCTAATTTTACCCTAAAACAAATCAGGGCTGCACGTCCCCCTTTGACCCAGATCCAAGCCGTTCGTTTCTTCATCTTCCCTCACGTTAGCTCTACAGGAAAAAAAACACGCAAGAACCCATTAAGCTCCAAACTAGGGTTCCATTTTGCGACCACCACAAGCGTCGGGAAGTTGATCAGAGACCATCGTTGCGAAGCCCCGCTCGAGAGCCACCATCGGCTGCCACCATGCTGAACTCGGCCTCCCCTATCACCTCGATTTGCGTGAAAAACGCAGCCCCTTCTTGCTCGATTTCCCGTTGATCCGTGGCTCCGTTTTCGATCATCTCCGTATGGATTTGAAGCTTTCATCGTGCTCTACAACTTTGTAGTTGACAGTTTTTGCTAATTGTTGATGGATTGAGAGGAAAATGAGAAAGAAGTTTCGAATTTCGTGGCCATTGATTCAGGAAATGGCGGCTAGGGCTGAAGTCAATTAGGGTTTCTGGATTAAGATAATAATAAAACTGCCTCGGTTTGCGTGCGTATTTATATAGGTAGGTCCAAAATCATCCGAACTCCAATCGAGACGTGCCGCCAGGCGTTTATAAGGTTTTACCCCCATTCCGGACGCAATGGAACTAGTTTCAAGGCCTAATTCGATCATATGTGAGAGTTACGGAAATAAACGATAAATTTTAAATTAAACCGATTAAACGATTTTCTATGCGTTTTGGCTTGCCCCGGACAAACGGTAAATCCGTTTGACTTGAAATTTGAAACCTTACAATAATATAACATTACGAATCCAATGAAACTAGTTTCGTCGAAATCCGAGACCGTTTGAAAAATGACTATTTTTAACTCGCCAAATTAATATTAAACAATTTCAACGCGTTTCGAGCTGCCACGGTCAAACGACAACTCCGATTGCTACGAAAATTGAAATCCGATAATAACTAACTATTACGGATCCAATGGAACTAGTTTCGTCCAATTCTGAGACTGTTCAAAATTTGGCTATTTTCCAGTCGATAATTAAATATTAAAATATTCAATTTTCACAAATAAATTTTAAATTCAGTTTTAAAAGTTCTATAACATCACTATAACTCCAATATGATAAAATAAAATTTTACAAATCATTTTTAATCATATTAAACCCGTTATTCAATTTATCCAATAAATTCCAGTTTTAAAAATCTTATTAACTCTATTATAATCCCAATAGATTCAACATTTATTATTATTCCAAACGACTTACAATTTTTTTTTTTCTAACACTAAATCACGAAATCTTATTAAATTAGCTATTTTAATTATCGAAAATTTACGGGTCGTTACACTCTCCCCCACTCAAAACTTTTCGTCCCCGAAAAGGAAAAGAAGGGAAAAGAAACTAAGTATAGAATTCAACATTAGATATATTTTATTCAAAGTTACCAACTTGTAAAATAATGAAATTCCATTTATAAAGTCATAACTACGCTTCCACTAAATTACTCCGAACGGCTTCCTAACTTTAAAAGTTAGTACTCAAAACAAGTTATAAAATTTTTAAAACTTGAAAATTTTTCTAACACCCGGATTTTACGGAAAATTTCGGCAGAGTCTCCTTTGCGCGGCTCAATCGGAAAAAATATAATAGCATATATATTACAAATATACATCTCATCTCAATGATGAGGCATCCCATATGTGGGGAAACAACATATAAATATCACCAATATCATATAAAACCGTAAGCGTACCTTTTATTTAGCATTTATTAGCATTTTACTTACATTATGCGTTTAGCGTAGAAGCGAGCTCCACAACGAAGCGCAACCCCTTTGCTACCTACTAAAATGCTCAATAACTAAGTTAGAACCATGCATATAAAGATAGATCGCTATACTTAGCCTACACAACATATATATAACATATTTAGCTTCAAAACTGAGATTTCAATTTCTGGACAGCAACAAATCTTAGCTTTAGGTCACCTAAACGGCAAAATTTGACAATAGAATCTAAACAAAAGTTGTTTCATTCATTTCAGGCTTTCCGGAATGTCCAAAATCATCGAATTCGGATCATCCGTTCAAAAGTTATGGCCGTTTTACTTAGGGGATACGCTTCAGCCTGGGCAGTGTTTGCGCAGGTCAGCGACGTTCACCCACGTTTTCGACCTTCTAAACGACATCAAAACACAAAACACTTAAAACAAAAGTTTTAGCTTAAGTTCTTAGCTTTCCATAAAGGGCAAGATCATCAAAATCCGATAAACCAGTCAAAAGATATGGCAAAAAAACTAAGGGTGTATACTACTGATTTTACTTATTTTTACACAGGACAGCGAGTAACATTCAAGTTTTTAACCTATTAAACGAAGGAATTTTCTCAAGTTATCTAAACAAAAATTGTGCTATAGTTTCTGTGCTTTTCGAAAAGTCTAAGATCGTCGAATTCCGTTCAACCATTTAAAAGTTATGGTTGTTTTCGTTTCAGCATATATTGGACAAATTTGGATTTTCCCAAAAATTTGCTTTTATTATTTCAAATGCAAACCATCAAAACTTCAAATTTTCTAAAAAAACAATCATAAACACAAAGTCATTTATTTTCTTATTCATCCATGCAATAGGTTTACATTCAATTTGTTTCCGATTTATTCAAGTTTGTTTCATTCACATTTTAAATTCAAGTCAATTTGCTTCAATTTAAATTGAATTCAATTATATTTAATTTCACTTTGCTTCAAACTTGAATTTAATTTATTTTTTTTATTCCGTTTATTCAATTCCATTAACACTAATGAATTCTACTTAATCAATTTTCATCCATCTAACAACCAATGCATATCAAACATTAACAACCATCCAGAATCTACACGAAATCAATTATACATTTCCAAGTCAATTTTTTTAATTTCATGCACTTCCAAGTTTATTGACGTTTAGTTATATTCAAATTTAATTAGTTTCCATTTACCAATTTTATATTTCATTAATTTTAAATTTTATTCATTCATTTATATATATTATTCATTTTACAGCTTAAATTTCTTTTATATTTACAACTATCAATAGATCTTCACATTTTATTATTCACTCTCACACTGGTATATTATTTCTCTACTTATCCTTATTAGCATTTTAAACCTTTTAAGTATTTGGTAAGTTATAGTTATGCAAATAGAATGTAGTTAAACAACATACAACTTCTTTTCATTTAAAGTTGAATTTTCAATTAATTAATTCTTAAGTCATTACTTAAATTTCACTATAATTTAATTTCACATTTACATTCACATATAGTATTTCCATTTTATATTAACATAATTATGAATCACCTTTAAATGTTAATTTAAATTCCAATTATTTACTAACAATTTTATTTATATTTGCAACCATTAATTAAATGCATATTTCATTATTCAAACCTATACTTGTATATTATCCAATTAACAATTCATATAACATTTTTGAACTTCTTAAATATTTTGGTAAGTTATATCTAAGCTATAGAATGAAATTTAATACTATGCGAGTTTTACAGTTTCAATTTTATTTTAAGTTCATAATTTCCTAATTCTAAGGATTTCTACTTCAATTGATATTTTCACTTAGCTCTTAAGTTCATTTCTCATTTCACAATTCAGAAGTTCCTTAATGATTCAAGTCTAAATTCATTTCAATCATTTAAAAAAAATCATTAATTATTAAAGTACTTAAGAATTCCAATCCCGGTTTCATTTCAAATCAAGTTTTGAAATAATATATACTTATATAATTTATATATCAAATCATACTATAGTGAATACAAAATAAAATAAAAGTTGAATTAAAACAAGGTTTAGACAAGCTATTAAGTGGTCTCCCCCACTCGGACTCTCGAAAATAAACGCCGATGATGCGTGCACTCATCACCGAAATCATTTTCTAGCGTCAAGAGTAGGGAATATAACATTTATCATAAAAATAATCCTTCGAAAACAATTTCAACTCAATTATACTATCATATAATACTCATATTATATTTTTCAAATTCTTGTAAGTCAATTTCAAACACCAGAATTTAAATTCCCAAATCCAAGTTAAAATTCATTTATATTCATTATCAATTGTGTTTACAAGATTTCATTTTCCTAAATCCATTGTTATTTAATCAATTGTTGTAAATATTGACTGATCAAACAATAACGATAATAATCTAATATTATCATCTCCTAACAATCAATTCAATCAAAATGAATAAATATTCAAATAATTCTTTATATAAAAATATATTCCAAAACGATATTGTGTTGGTTTGTCCTATTCGAGTGTTTAGAAATTCCTATCGACGGCTTGGCGTCCCAAGTATCAACCAGAATTCATAAATACTCAACGGAACAAATTAACACAATATAAAACCATTTTATATCAAATAACAAGTACGCTCTCTCATATACACTCAACTCATTCATATAGTTTACCTCTATTTCAATGAGTTATTCCCCACTAGAGCCAAGGTTTATCGCTAAACCAAAGCTCTGATACCAACTGTAACGACCCGCCTTTTTGGACAGTTTAAACCGACGATCAAATACCCATGTCGATTCCAAACCATTAAAAGGGCAGATAGTTATTGGGGTAATTAAGAAAAGAAAAGGAAGGGAAATAAAGGAAATGAAACAACACAGAATCTCACAGCGGAAGGCTAAAGTATAATAATAAAATAACAGTTCATGAAGCTGTTAATTAAATGAATACATTTGAAATGAATACATTTGATTATTATTATACAACATTTATCAGAGTTACATACACAGCAAATATCATACAACAATGCAGCGAAATGGAATGAATATAATAGTAGTAGATCATATATCAAATCTTCGTCTCCGTCCTCCAAGGAAATGATCTTCAACCTAACTGAAAACTCAGGACTGACCCAAGCGTAATGAAAAGACAAACACTCGAGTCAGGACTAAATATCCTTATGAAAGTTAAATCAATCGTAAATAAATATGAGTGTAACGGCGTCGGAGATGTTTACGGGGTTTGACATCTCCCATCCAGTGTCATCGTGCGTGCAATAACTCAAGAGATGTTACGGGATTTTCCATCTCTCAAGGATCCGTTAAACTAGCTACTATGTAGTAATATACGCTAAGTAGATAATGTCTATCAGTAATATAAAGTATCAAAATAGCGTTAAGGCGTTACCATAATCCCCCTTAACACATTTTTATATTCCCAAAAGCATATACAAGACCGTAGTTTCCCCAAAACCGGAAGTCACCAGAGGGCAATCCATATACTCAAGGTACAAATCAAAACGTAGTGGTCGCGAATAGGATAATCAGTATGACAAGGTACATGAGGCAATACCAACTAGGATACTAGTAGTTGCGTGATCCGGACTGATGTTGGGCATAGCCAGCAGCTACCCCAACACCGCGAAACAACACTCCCAAATCAAGGGGTGCACCCAAATCGCATCACAAATGTAATAGATATGGTATCGAAGAAGTGTGTCCGCTAGAGGTGGCGAACCTCAATGGCCCGGCGCGGCTCCTGTTTTAGTCATGTCAGGGGTCATCCAAAAATCGTTCTCTTTCTTCAGTCAACGCGTTCACCAAACCATCCACTTCATTCTGGATCATCACTCCGCGTATAATAGTTATTAAAGTGGTTTTCGGTATCGACAGAGAGTATGTCCATATCCGATCCCGGTCTCTTTAATAACTACGTATTATTACACCTTTGGCTCTTTATATTTCAAATCGATTCATAATTGATATCAAAATATCATATTCGCTTCAAAAATCAAATCCATTCAAATATCATCGTATCTTTCAAAATATCAGATTTCATATTTAAATTAAAGATTTAAATATAAACATTTCACCTTATTGACCAGCTTAGGATTTTAGAAAAATAGTTTTAAGTAGTTTAAAAGTAGTTTTAAATAATTAAAATAGTTAAAAACACTTAAAATCTTTAAAA
Organism: Allium cepa; assembly: GCA_030765085.1. Taxonomy (NCBI): domain Eukaryota; kingdom Viridiplantae; phylum Streptophyta; class Magnoliopsida; order Asparagales; family Amaryllidaceae; genus Allium; species Allium cepa. The sequence continues at coordinate 291,193,764 of CM060934.1, forward strand.
TGGATTTAAAATAGATAAATTAGTTTAAAATAATTTAAATTGGGTTAAGTAGATTTAAAATAGATTAAAATAATTTAAGTATTCAAAATGGTTTATATAACAGAGTAATTTTGAAAACAAATTAAAACAGCTTCAAAATCAATCCATTTCAATTATAACTTCCCAATTCAAATCAATTTCAATTTCCATTCTACCGATTCAATTTCGATTTCAATTCAAAACAATGTCAACTTTTACTTCAAATCAGTTCAATTCTACATTCACCTTTAATTAATTCAATTTCAATTTATATCGATTTGGAACTTGATTTCTCAAAATATCAATTTATAACACTTAACAAAATTTCCAACAATATTCAAGTTTAAATCCAAATTCCAAATATGATTCAATTCCAAACTCGATTTCAAAATATCATTTTCATATCACTTTTACTTAGTAATATTCAAAGCTCGAAATAATGTACAATCTTTAAAATAAATAGATTTTCGAAATTCAATCATATCCAAATTTTAAATTTTAAAGTCACAACTTAAATTATTTACCAATTTCTTTTAAGCAAAATTTATTTCAACATTCCAACTCAAATTTTCGACAAATTCGATTTCTATAAATTGATTTCTATTTATCACTTTTAAATCGAAACATTTAAATAAATTTCAAATCGACGATTTCAAAAATTATTAATTTAGCCAATTCGGTGTCCGTATATAATTTTCTATCCTATGGCCAAGTAATTATTTATTTCAATTAAATGTCAGGGATGAGTATATATTACTTAAATTAAATCTCAGTATCATATGTATGCATAACAGGATCTATACAAGCAAATAAACATCCAAACATTCAATTATCAACCAATAGCATCCATCAAAATACATCATCCAATAAACAATACAATTCATGGCAGTTTCATAGTTATCAATGTCAGGTAATTTAATCGCAATTCAATTTTAATTTCAATTTAACTGTCAATTTAATTTTCAACGGTTAATGCAAAAGACAAGCTATATGACAATTAAATTTTTATCTAACAACGACAAATAAGATCATAACACTTCATAATGTCAAATCTAACTAGCATAAAGATATTTAGTACGGTGTGAGCGTTATAAAACACTCACTTTGATTTTTACGATTTAAATCAAATCGAACGACGTTCGATTTAACCCAAAATTTTCTCTAGCTCCAAATGATTCCAATCCATTTCCATAGCGAAGAGCTCGTCCATACGATTCCAACGCAACTGGTTTCGTGCGTTTTCGACCTCGTATGAAAAAGATATGATTTTTTTAAAGGTTACACGAATTAATATACATATAAATTCACAATTTTATTCTAATTTTACCCTAAAACAAATCAGGGCTGCACGTCCCCCTTTGATCCAGATCCAAGCCGTTCGTTTCTTCATCTTCCCTCACGTTAGCTCTACAGGAAAAAAAAACACGCAAGAACCCATTAAGCTCCAAACTAGGGTTCCATTTTGCGACCACCACAAGCGTCGGGAAGTTGATCAGAGACCATCGTTGCGAAGCCCCGCTCGAGAGCCACCATCGGCTGCCACCATGCTGAACTCGGCCTCCCCTATCACCTCGATTTGCGTGAAAAACGCAGCCCCTTCTTGCTCGATTTCCCGTTGATCCGTGGCTCCGTTTTCGATCATCTCCGTATGGATTTGAAGCTTTCATCGTGCTCTACAACTTTGTAGTTGACAGTTTTTGCTAATTGTTGATGGATTGAGAGGAAAATGAGAAAGAAGTTTCGAATTTCGTGGCCATTGATTCAGGAAATGGCGGCTAGGGCTGAAGTCAATTAGGGTTTCTGGATTAAGATAATAATAAAACTGCCTCGGTTTGCGTGCGTATTTATATAGGTAGGTCCAAAATCATCCGAACTCCAATCGAGACGTGCCGCCAGGCGTTTATAAGGTTTTACCCCCATTCCGGACGCAATGGAACTAGTTTCAAGGCCTAATTCGATCATATGTGAGAGTTACGGAAATAAACGATCAATTTTAAATTAAACCGATTAAACGATTTTCTATGCGTTTTGGCTTGCCCCGGACAAACGGTAAATCCGTTTGACTTGAAATTTGAAACCTTACAATAATATAACATTACGGATGCAATGAAACTAGTTTCGTCGAAATCCGAGACCGTTTGAAAAATGACTATTTTTAACTCGCCAAATTAATATTAAACAATTTCAACGCGTTTCGAGCTGCCACGGTCAAACGACAACTCCGATTGCTACGAAAATTGAAATCCGATAATAACTAACTATTACGGATCCAATGGAACTTGTTTCGTCCAATTCTGAGACTGTTCAAAATTTGGCTATTTTCCAGTCGATAATTAAATATTAAAATATTCAATTTTCACAAATAAATTTTAAATTCAGTTTTAAAAGTTCTATAACATCACTATAACTCCAATATGATAAAATAAAATTTTACAAATCATTTTTAATCATATTAAACCCGTTATTCAATTTATCCAATAAATTCCAGTTTTAAAAATCTTATTAACTCTATTATAATCCCAATAGATTCAACATTTATTATTATTCCAAACGACTTACATTTTTTTTCTTCTAACACTAAATCACGAAATCTTATTAAATTAGCTATTTTAATTATCGAAAATTTACGGGTCGTTACAATAAGCGTTTGGTTGTTAAAAAGACCAGGATCGGATATTGTCATACTCTCTGCCAATACCAAAAACCACTTTAACAACTGTATACGTGGTGGAGATTCTAGAATAAAGTAGGATGGTTTAGCGAACGATCCTATATGAGGTATTTACGTAGCCTTGACTCCCGTGAGTCAGTTTGATGTGGCTAAAACAGGAGCTATACCGTGCCAAATGAGATCGCTCCTCCAATCGGGCACATTTCTTCGATACCATATTATGACTTTGTGATTGATTTGGTGGCCACCCCTCGATTTTCATTATAGGAGTGTGTTCCATGGTAGGCGGTAGTAGCTGACATACGTTACCACCAGTCCGAGAGTGCAAATGGTAGAATCCTACCTTGGCATTGCCTCGCGTGGCGTGTCACATACCTTATCGCACCTTCTAGGAGTTTGTTTTGTACCATACCTATGGAGTGCTCCCTGAGTAAACCACCAGTTTGGTCGATCTTACAGTATTTGTGTAGACTATGGGAATATATAAAATTTGTTAAAAGGGATATGGGTAACGCCTTAACGCTGTTTTAATACTTTGCTTTACTGTAGACACTATCAAAATAGCGTATTGTATTATGTATGTAGACAGTTTAATGGATCCTTAGGAGATGGAATGCTGAACATCTCTTAAGTTATTGCACTCATGTTAGACAATGGATAGGAGATGTCAAACCCCGTAAACATCTCCGATGTCGTTACACTCATATTTATTTACTGTTGGTTTAACTTACATAAGATCGTTTAGTTCTGACTCGAGTGTTTTGTCTTTTCAATTCGCTCGGGTCAGTCTGAGCTTTTCAGTGTTCGAAGACTGTTTTCTGGAGGACGAAGATGAAGATTTAGTACTATTATTATTTATTTTATTTATTCCACTGCATCATGTTATTCTGCTACATTTATTTATTATTCTTGTTGTATGTAACTCTGATCTGTATTGTAAAAGTGTAATCAAATGTTGTTTTTAAAACAGCTTCATAAACTGTCTATTTGATCAGTATATTTTATCATTCTGTATTGTTTTATTTCTTTCTCTTCTTTTTTATTTACCCCATGACAATCCTTCCTTTTGAATGGTTTGAGTTTGACATATGTGGTTTATTGTGAGTTTAAATCATCCAAAAAGATGGGTCATTACAGTTGGTATCAGAGTTTTGGTTTACAATAACCTTAGCTTTGTGGGGTCTAACTCATTAGAAATAGGGTAGTAATACCCTAGAAAGAGTTGTTTGAGTGTGTATGTATATATGAGAGAGCGTACTTGTTAGTGTTATAAAATGTTTATATTCTGGTCAGTACATAGGGTGTTATGGCTTCGATAGAGATTTCTAAACACTTAATAGGGCAGACCGACACAATATTGTTTTGAAATATAGGTAAGTGAAGTAATTTGACCTAGTATTATATTTTGTATATAAGAGAATCGTTATAAATGTATATAATGGTATGTGTTATGTTCGGTTGTTTGTTACTAAGTGAAATTTATAAATATTAGTTGCAAAAATGGGATTACAAATAAAATGAATGTAAATTGGAAATTTGAGAACTTAAGTTTCGAAAATTTTGAAATTAGTCTTCAAAGGATATTTGAATATAATATTAGTATTAATTGGAAGTATATCCAAATATAAATATTTTCAAAGTGATTTAAAAGAAATTTTAAAGGAAATAGTTCTGCACTCCCCTTTCTATCGTTGGAAATTAATTTCGTTGATGAGTGCACGCATCATCGACGTTCATTTTTGAGTTTCAAAGTGGGAAAACCGCTATAGTGATTTTACTGCACACTTATTTTGATAAACCAATCTTAATTTTAATTTCTAAATATGATTGAATATATATAAGTTATAAGTATATATATTATTTTAAAATGATTTGAATAGGAACCCAGTATTTAGTTCTTAAGTTTTCTTTAAATTGGATATTTTAATTATTGTAATGAATTAAATCTTGACTATATTAACAATTGGAAGCTTCAAAATGGGAAAATAAGAAATCAAGAGTTAAGTAATTAATGAAATGTAAAGAAACTTAAGGATTGGCACTAACAAATTAAAGGGTAATAAAAATTAAGAAGATGTAATTATTGAAAATTTGTTAACCAAAAATGAATAAGATAAACCTGTGTAACATTCAATTACATTTTAAAAGGCATATGTGGATAACTTACCAAATTGTTAAAGTTGAAATCTAAATAGAAATATGTGATAGAATATTAAGTAAACTTTAAAAAAGAAGTGTTCAATGGAATTAGGTCTATAAATAAGAATTCTGATGTTATAGAAGTCATAAACTTGGTAAGTAAATGATTATAAACTTAAGTAATTTTTAAAGCCAATTATAGTTAAAGTTAATAGTAATGGTGAATCCTATATTAATTGAATGATTATGACTTTAGAAAATGTTGAAATGATTAGAAATAGATTTAATATTCAACAATGTTATATATGAAAGGAAGTGAATAGGAAGAAAAGGAAAAATTTGAAATTCTAAGTATGATTTGATTCACAAATGAACATTGATGTTAAAAAGGAAATCAAAGAAAATGATAAATGTGAAATAAACTGAAATAAAATGTATGTAATCCTTCAATAATGAATGTATTGATTATTCTAAATAATTGAATGGAAATAACTTGTGTAAGCAAATGAAAGTAAATTTGAATGGAAATTTGCATTGTATGAATAAATGAGAAATGAAATTTTGTAAGTAATGAATGTAAATTAATGGGAAATTAGCATTTTATGAATGAAAATAAAAAAAATGAATGGTAAATGATGTGAAACGAGATTAATAAGAAAAAACTTAAATAATATTTTGAAATCTTGGATGTTTGGCTTATGGGATGTTTGGGAAAGGATACTTCTAACTATATAAAGATGTAAAAATAATCTATTAAGTTTTATCTAAGACTGTTGAGTGTATGGTATACTTAGTAGTTCATTTATTATTTCATACGATTAAAAGTTTCCGAACCCGAACAAACTATTTGTTTTAGCTTGCTATGGATGGATGGCTGATTACTTTGATTATATGTGATGATTATATGGGTTTTTTTGCAAGTGATTGAGGTTATGTTGTATTGGTTTATTTGTTATTGGTTGAAACAACTTAAGTATTTCTCTTTTTACATAATTCTAACTTCTTTGGATTATATAAGTGCAATACAGGTTACGGAAGCAATAGCTACTGCTTTTGGTTTCATAAATAAGCATTGTTTGCCGGACAAATAGGTACATTTTTGGATTATAATTTTCTAGCGATATTATATTGTTTTCCTGTGGTTTGGAATATTTTATTTTGAAATATGATATATATATATATATGGTTGTTATTGATATTATTATTTCTCTTGGACCTCTCCGTACAAAGTAGACTCTGCTGAAATTTTCTTATGAAATTTAGACGGGTTAGTTAACCCTAAGACAGGAAATAAAATATGAAAAGGGTAATTAACCAAGTTTATGACTCTGATATTAGAAGACCGGATGGGACTGGTGTAGGGTTGCGCCCTATACTTTAGCTATTAGCCCCTAGCTATCCAGTGGGTAGGGCTTGTCACCGATGGGACTAAACTAAGGTTACACACCGAAAGGAATATATAGATAAAGATAGGTTATTGGGGAGCCGGCAAAACCATTCGGTCAGTGCTCCTAGAAAAGAAAACGAAAATTAAGGGAAGCCAGTCCAGTATTAGAAAGTTAAGGGAGGTCAGCCCAGGAATGTGTCTAACAGAAGTTAGATTTTTTGGTATGTCTGGTAGGCCCGAGTCAGCCAGTGGTTGACAGTCAGCCAAGTAAAATTATAGTATGGATAGATAGTCTATTGATTTCCTTATTTTTATGCATATAAATATATATACTTGTTATTATTGTTTCAATTAGTTTGATTGCAGGCTTTTGATTTGCAAAAGATATCTTTTTAAAAGGGATATTGGTGAAGGGAAACTCCTTTCGCTAAGCGGCATGGTCTCACTAAATATCATAAAAATGAGATGTAATAATATTGTTCACACTAGGCTTTATGTCTGATTCAAAGTTTAAAATTAATTTGGGGAGACTGGGAGTTGAGGTTTTTCAGGTTTAATAGGTGGACAAATAAGTTTCCAAGGATGTGCAAGAAGCAAAGATAGCTATGTAGGAGCTATTTAGTTTTATATCTGTTGTGTTGTATATAAGACTCATATGTCTATTTATTACTTTAACCATCCAAGGGAACATCTTCATATGTCGCTCTTAGTGTAATATGTGATAATTATATTTTATCGAAACCTAGGGATTGTTTGGGATTAGGTAACTGAATATGAAATATGGTTTTGAAATGTAATGAGAAAAGTTTTTTTGTGAAATCTATGGTTTTATTTCATATTCATGTTGTGACGCCCCACCTCTATACCCACGCTAGCCAAGAACATTACTGTGAATGCTGTCAACTAGCATGGAGAATAAGGCTGTTGAGGAGCGACCATCTATGTAATTGCTTTGTGCGAGTACCGATATACCGGACAAAAATATAACTTTTCATCTCAAGAGGAAATCCGACATACCGACACAAACTCAAAGCTACTACACAGTGGCTATAAAGGTCTTTGGAAACAAATATAGAAATAAACATAACACAAATCAGTCACAGACAATTCATATCACAAAGGCGGAAATGGATATGAATATTACACATGAAAGTGTATATCAGAGTAGTGGTCTAAAAAGATCCACAATATCACAAAAGAATAGTTACATGAACTACACAAAAGAATAAGTATACATTATGGAGTCTATATCTCAAATGTATACAACAAAAACTACTAATCTAAGTAGTTAACCAAAAGTCAGAGGAATCAATCCCAAGAGAGAAGTCAAGCAGAAGCACCTGTATCATCTCGGTCTGACCCGAGTATTATTTAATAAGAAAATAATAAACGGATCAGTCTAGCTATAAATATCAGGTGAAACGATATAGAATAAGAGATATGACTAAACACATGATAATCACTATGCCAAGCTGTGATATATATAAGTAATTGAAAATCAACAAGAGATTAATCAATATCACCAAATCTACACAAGAATCAAAGAAATGTCATACTCCTTATTTCGTTCACCAAACCACAAATATTGACGATAATATCAACGTCAATCACAAAAGTCAATGACACATAAATTCACCAATGCACAAATACTGACAATAATATCAATGTCAATCACAAAAGTCAATGACACACAAATTCACCAATGCACAAATATTGATAAAACTTATCAATGGAAATCACGAAAATTGGTGAAACACAAATTCTAGAAATCATCTCAAGAAATCCATAAATCACAAAGGGGGGAGGCCTATCACAAACGGGAGCATAAAGCCCACCAACACGTGTATCACAAACGGAATGCTAATTCCATGGTTGCTAACCATCACAAATTAAGCCGAAGCTCCACAAACGGCCCGAAGACCATGGGTTGCTACCCCACCAAATTGAGTCGAAACTCCACAAAACGGGGTTTAGTCTCCCTCGCAGACAAAGAGACATCGCACATTGCTAGTCTAAATCACAAAGATGATCATCATGATCATCAAGAAGTGTCAATTACACTAAGCTTGTAAATATATGAGTTTAGCATCATGTCCCATAACCACTAGCTTAACTTAAATATTTACGAACAAATTGTAAGTTTCCACTAGAAAATTGTCACAAGAGATTCAATCGAACAAGTCCAAGAATTAACCGAACAAGTAAACGCAAGCGTTTCATACCACTTGTTTTACTATGCCGTTTAATTAGATTTCTCATACGAGTGAGGTAAAGGCTTGTGTATACTAGTAGATTGGAAAATGGTTTTATAAACGAGTTTGATATTGAAAATATAGTTGAAATCGTTTTGATGAAGAGGTTTTGATATTTAATACTAGTATTGAAACCTTTATATTTTTAAAGTGACAAATCACAAAAATGATTGTAGAACAATCAATCACTAAAATTCACACACGAAGATGTGAATAAAAATCCAACGAAACCGATAAAGAATCCATCGAAATGGATATTCAAAAATCCCTAAAAAGGAGTCATCAAAGTCATAATAAATGATAACAACAAATAGGATCATCACGAATCGATTTAAATTGGAAATTCAATCCAAAAAGGCAAAATGGACTCCAACAGCAGGTTCAGTCGACTGAACAGAGTTTTCAGTCGACTGACCCTGTACCTGGAAATTTTCCAGGTTCAGGAAACTTTCTGTTTCTAGGTTCAGTCGACTGAACAGAGGATTCAGTCGACTGAATCATGCCTGGAAACTTTCGGGTTCCAGGTTCAGTCGACTGAACAGAAAATTCAGTCGACTGTATCATGCCTGGGCTGTTTTTCAGCCTATTCAAATGAAGAGCAAATTCTTCCAAAATGCAACCGGACGAACATTGGCTTTAAGGGTTTATGCCAATCGGCAACCCGGCCCTATATGCTCCTCGGTGCATCACTAAAAGCATGATCAAACATCCATAAAAGGATTTTCACACAAATTTGACTTAAAAACCCAAAAATTGGAATATTCACAAAACCAATCCAAATCAAGAGCAAATGCACATGAAGAAGTGTTAGGAATTCATACCCAACAACCAAAGATAATTATAGTCATAGATGTGAGATAAAAATCTCACCTTTTCACAAAATCGAGCAAGAAGAAGCTTGAAAGCAAATGGAGAATCAACCTCTCTTCAACACAACCCAATTGAGCTTGAATCTAAGCTCAAAAACAAGAACATTCCCAAAATTAGGTTTAGGAATTTCTGAAATTGGTAAGAGAATAAGTTGGAGAAGATGAAGAGAATGCTTACCAATGGGTTCTTCTTGAGTTTGGAGCTAGGAATTTGATTTGCAAGAGAAACTAGGGTTTTGGAGTTTTTAATTTCCAATCTCTCCCACCATTAATGTTATAAAAACTGAAAAGAGAAGAGAATGAGGGTGAGTGGGGAAGAGTGGCTCAGATTTGAGCATAAGTTAACATAGGGCTGAGCCCAAAACCAAACCCAAAGTGAAAAGTAGCAAAAATCAACTTTCTCCAAACATATCGAAGCTTATACTCAAAAAGGTCGCAAACGGCATTTTAAACTCAATGGGAGTGGTCCCGAGTCCTAATTCGACCGTATGCAAAAAGTAGCTTTTCGGACTAAAATCCGACTAACGATAAAATATTTAAATAAAATATTTAAATATAAAATCGAAAAATATGCGGGTTGTTACACATGTGCTTTTGATATTATGGATACCATTAGCGTTACCGTATTTTGTCATCAGAAGTTAATACTATAGATGATTGCAACATCTATAGCGCTTAGCTTCAAGCCTCAAGATAGGGGATGTTACATGAGACTCTACCCCTATCAGGCTCAAGTGTTCGCTCAACCTAAGCTTTGATACCACATAAAACGACCGGGCCTTCCGCCCTCAGTGGCAGTGGGTACAACCACCATGGCATACATTGGTACCTCATGATTTGCTTTCACGGCCAGCCTCTCAACTGCACCAATCCATTTTAAATGGAACATGTAAGAGTGAGAGTCATCTGCTCGCCACCAAACCCAAGCAAGAATCCCTTATCATCCTGTACAGAGCAAGAAAATCAGATCCTGGTTTATTTGAACCAATCATCGATAAAAGGATGTTAAGTAAATAGGTGCTTATCATATAATTAAATACTTTCACTTTATCAAAAATATCCTCTGGAGATATACATCTTTAAAACTTTTCTTTCCAGTATATATGGAATCATTAAACCTCTCTTTAACTTTGGAAATACTGAATCAAAAACATCTCTCAAAAATCACGTTTCAAAACCTTACGGAGTAAAATGGGTCGATAGAAATTATACTAATTTTACACAACATCAATTTATGTATTCAACCTTTACTATCCGTAGAATAACGATGAAATTACCTTTTAAATTTACATGGATAGCATGGGTTCCCTACTCGGAATTTAATATCAAGTATAAAGGGATTATTTCTATACAATTCAAGTTGTATTAAATTTGGAAATTTGAATATTTTGTACTTGCTTCATTTCTGACAATTCGACCTTATCTATTCGTCGCCCAGAAAAGAGGCCATGTAAACCAAGGCACTATTTACTCTTGAACATCTCCTTAGTTTAAGCACCTCACATTCGGATCTTATAAACAGAAAAAATCACTCTACTCATCGGCTTTTAGAGCCAAGATTAAATCATTTGATTATAAGAGCATTGCTTTAAATCATTTATTTATACTCTTTTATAACAAATTATAAATCCTAAAAATCATCTTTAAAATATAACTATTTATTTGAAAATATTTATAAAGGATTTGGAAAGAATACTTAAGTTTAAATCCATTTTCAAAAGTTATTAAAAGTGCTGCAAAAAGTATTGCGAATAATGCTATGATTAGTGCTTTTAAGCTTATTTGATCAAAAAAACTTTTCGATCATTTAGAAATAGATTTTATAATTCAAATCTCTTTTAAAATATTTTCAAATATTTATAGAATTTTTTCCATATTTTTAAAGAATTTATTTCTTTGGTTTCTGAATTGCCATAGCGTGACTATTTGAAAACATGTTTTGCACATATTTCAGAATCTTTTATACGAAATCTCCATCCTTTTCTTTTGTTTGAAAACTATGATTATAAGAGTTCGTAAAATCCTTATTCCAAAGAATTATGACTCTGAATCCATCGTATAAATGGATTTAACTTTCTATGTTGTGAAATCGCGAACTACCATTACGCGACGAACCTATTTTAATACAGTTTTCCTATTCTTTTCAAAAAAAATCGAAACACTTTTAGATGTTTATAAAACATTTCTAATTCATTTTATACCATTTTTAAAGGGGTTTAATGATTCCATATCTCTTTTATAACTTGATTCGAAAACTAATTTCCTTGTGTAATGTTGACGTGTATTTAACGTGACTTGTTAACACAATCAAACGCTATATTAAAAAAACCAATACTTGATGATCAAAGTGTAGTAAACATCCATAACAATCATATCACATCATCATTTTATATATTTATATAAATAGAGATTCTCACCTTCATTGGTTTCTAACCTTATGAAAATTCGATATAGCTTCGCTATGATCGAATCAAAGCATACGAAATCTAGCCATGGACCTTTGAATGGGCTCAACTTACGCTTGAAAATGGAAGTGGCCTCGGCCTTGGGGGTAGGAGGTGGTGGTCGTGGGTTATAAGGGAGGAAAGGACTGGATTTGAGCTTGTTTTTAAGTGGACTGCAAATGTATATATACTTATATAAATTTACTTTCTTTTTTACTAACTTTTCCCTCATAATTTTCCTAAGGTAGGAAGCCATTAAAAAGAAGTATAAGAAGATAAAGAAGCTTAGGAATTTATGAATAAATGAAGTGAAAATGGAGGGTGTTTTTACAGGAAAATTTGTCAACTAAAATATCAAGATATTTATCTGCATATACATCACCATTTCATCACCACCACATCCTCCTCCTCCTTCATTATACATGACCAAACACCACAACCCCCTCCCCCCATGTGTATAGCCATGTGTGTGAATTGATGTGTGTAAGAGTGAAGTGAAGTTTGCTTTTTAAGTGTGAGAATATCTTAGATTTTATTGTAATATATATAAGTATGTTTTTATATGTGTTCAAGTATATGTTAGGGAGTGCATGTGTATATTATATATGTGTATAAGACATATAAGCAAGGTTGCAACAAGTTTGAACAGTTTTCGTTTGTTAAACTGTTGAAAATCAAAAAGCCGATTTCCGGTCACATTTTCACTTATAAATCAATTTACTTATAAATGTAAACAAAATTTGAAAACTAATTTCCATCATTAAATTTAATTAAAATGATCTCATTTGTATTATAAAACCATATAAATTAATATTAAACAATTGTTTACAAGAAGTGCTATTATAATGATATAGCAATACGAATTTTCTTATATTTTCAAATTAGGTATATATTATTATAAATGATTTACTACCACTATACTAATTAAAATGGATTATTATCATTTAAAAAACTTATTTAAATGATTAAAATGATTATTAAATCATTGGATCGTAATTTAAATTCATAAATCAATTATCAAATATGATGCCATTATTGATGATGTCAAAAATACATTTTATTCCTAAAAATAAAATTATGAATTTTATTTCATATTCTTGTTTCAGTGGATAGATAAGTGTATGTATCTAGCTCTGTGCGCGACTTTTGATAATCATAGAGTTGTTTGTTGATAAAACGATTTTCGACCATTTTACCGATATTTTTTCCAGAGTATATATTTTTTGTAAATGCTTATTCAAAATAAGATTACCATATTATTTATTATTTAAACAACATAATCTATGTTAAGAAGCATTATATTTGAATATTTAAAAATAAATATAATTTACCAAATTGATAAATTTGCACGTTGTTACACTTGTCATGTCATATGCTTTGAACATCTTATGTCTAGTATCTATTATTTGGTGTCTAAAAAATATAAAATATGCAAACTGATATGTTATTTTATTTAGGATCCATTGGTTTTTGAAAGCCAAAGCCATAAAGAGTTTTAATTCCCTTTCAAAATATAATCGTTAGCTAGTTTTACTTTATTAATATAATTATCAATATATTCTTCTTTCTCATTATTATCTAACCTTCTAGGAACCTATAAAAAAAATGAATTTATTTGCGGGTCTTAGCTCTAACTTTTTAGGTTTTGGTTTGAACTTAGTACCCTTAACAAATTCAGTACTTTGAGTGCTATTTTTCTTTGATTTAGGCATAAGAGTGTATCCAAGTCCATGTTTATTATTAGTGGGTTTAGATGCAGATAATAAATTTACTAGATTATCCCTCCCTTTGATGAATTCATCAATTTCAGTTTTTACGTTATCAATATCCCTATTCATTTAAAAATAACATTGTCCAGAGAAGTTATTTGGTTGTTTAGATCAACGATTTTTTACTCCATTGAAATAATTCTTATTTTAAGGATTCATTTCCACTTATCAGTTTTTCAAAAACTTGTTTTGAATCCTTTCCATCATTAAGTCTTTCAATTTCATCTTCTTAACATTTTTTTTCTTTGATTAACATTTCGTTAACCGTTTTTAATCTATCTCTACTAAACTAATCTTGTACTATTTTATAAGCATTTTATATCCCTTATAAATATCATTTAAAACATTCAATACTTCTTCGTTAAAATTTCATACATGGTCATCATTTTTCATGAAGCACATGTTGGGATTTTCAATTTTCAAATTACTATCACTTGATAATGTATCTGAATCATCCCATGTATTAAAAGCCGGTTTCCTCTTCTTACTGAATGTGTTTGAAGAATACTTTGATTTCTTCAATTTTGGACAATTTCTATCAAATGACCGGCTTTATCACATTCGAAACACTTCACAACATTTACATTCTGGAATTATAGTTGTTAGTTTTTTGAAGTTTATTCATCTTCCTGTATATCAAGAATTTCTTGAAATTTTTGGTTATGAAATCAGTTTCCTCATTATCGTCGTTATCATCTAGTTCATGATTGTCGTTTGTAGCGCTAAGTGCCAGTGATTTCTTCATATTTGCTTGATTCTCTTTTCTAACCAGATATTTGCATAAAAATTAGGCAAGCACCTCCAAGTTCGAGTTTGGCTAAGTTACCTTTAAGTTGTTTGATATGCAGCTTTTAATGTTCCGATGAGTTAATAGATAATTTTTGCAGTCATAAAATAGTTCATAGACTCAGAGTCGGAAAGCGGTTAAAGGAAGTAAATCACACAAAGTTTTATAGTGGTTCACCCAGAACATGCCTACATCCAATGTCCATCTTATTATGCTTCTTTGATTTGATTTCAAATACAAGTTTTATTAGAAAGAGCAAAAATTTATAGCATCTGGGATGGTTAAGTCTCAGCAAAGTTTTCCCTCTTTTTTCCCAAAGTCGGTCCACACAATTGTTAAGGAGCTTCGGTATTTATAGAGTGGAGTTGTGATGTGTGGAGGTAGAGACCATAGCTCCCTGAACTTGGTTCGGCGTTTTGGGCAGAAAGATCCAGTCGGGCATTTGGTTAGGGAACTTCCTTTGTTCGGTTGCTCTTTCATTCCTTGGCTTGCTTGATCGTTACCTGGTTCATTGCCTTGCCTTGGAGACTCTTATTTTTCGGATCAAAAGTTTGGTCCGGCATGCCTATGTACCGGACCAAATGTTTGGTTCGGTGTTTGATATGCCATGCCTGACCAAACATTTTGTCCGGCATTTATGTTTGATTGGCATTTTTAGAGAATGCCGGACCAAATATCTTGTTCGGCATTTTCAAAGAATTTCGGACCAAATATTTAGTCCGGCATATCGGACTAAATGTCTGGTCCGGCATTTTAGTAAATGTCAAACCAAATGTTTGGCCCGGCATTTCTGCCTCCTATGTCATATCCTAATTCTGTTTGCCTTTCCTCCCTCTCTTTCTGCTGTTGAAAAATCGAGCCAACACCATCAACTGTACTTCATAGAACATTAGATAGAGTAAAGGATATATTTTTCTTCGTTCCCAACGACACACCTTAGTACTAGGTTGGAAAAACTGCGACGATACAATATGCCATTCTGGATGGTGTAGCGAGATGCCCTCCTTAGGATTCTCCTGACCTCGTTCTGTTCTGTTGGTAAGGTTCCATCTTGTAAGTATCTGATGATAGGGGTCATCCATGTCTCCTCTCTATTTGCAGTCATTGTGATTTGGAGACACTCGAAACTTGGTGTGAGTTGACTCATGATAGGGGTTGCCTCAGCATTGGTTTGGTCCTTACGCTCGTCTCCTTGGCGAGGGTGTCCGCCTTTTGACTCTCTTCTCGTGGGATGCATTTTATTACATAGTAGTCCAGCTCATTGAGGAGGGTTTTGGCCCTTTTGAGTTAAGACGCAAGCTTTTGTCCATGAGTCTGGAATTCTCCGAGGATCTTATTTACAATAGTTGTGAGTCACTGTGAATACGTATCGATTCAACCCATATTTCTTTAGTGATCTCTAGGCCAGCTAGCATTGCTTCACATTCAGCTTCGTGATCGATTGCAGCGAACTCTAGTCTTAGTGCATAGCTTAACTTTCTTCCTTGGGGTGTGACTATTATGACTCCTGCCCCCCGAGCCGAGCTCGTTTGACGCTCCATCAACGAACATACTCCATTTGACTGTTTCCTTAATTTTTACTGTCGTCTCCTCATCTCGCATTGTAAACTCAGCTATGAAATCGGCCAAGGCTTGTCCTTTAATAGCAGTGCGTGGATGGTAAATGATGTGTACTAGCTCAGCTCAATGCACCATTTTAGCAAGCGCCTTGATGTTTATGGTTTATGTAGGACTTGTCTTAGGGGTTGATCCGTCAGAACCTTAATGGAGTGTGATTGAAAGCGAGGTCGTAATTTCCTGGATGCTATGAGCAGACAGTAAGCCAATTTTTCAATCTTAAGGTATCTAGCTTCTATGCCCGTGAATCTTTTGCTAATGAAGTGTACTGGTCTTTAGATGTGATCATTTTCTTATACTAGTGCGGCGCTTAGGGCGTAGGAGGATACAGCTAGGTATAAGTAAAGGATCTCTCCCTCCATTAGAGTGAAGAGTGTTGGTAGCTTCTATAGATGTTCGAGTAAACTCTGGAAGATTGAGTAGCACTTTTCGGTCCATTCAAACTTCCCTTTGTCCTTTTTGAGGGCTTCGAAGAATGGGACACAATTGTCCGTTGCTTTGGATATAAACCTGCTCAGAGCGGCTACCTTTCTGTTTAGGCTCTGCATTTCCCTTTGTGTTGTCGGGATTTTGATGTCTTTCAAAGCTTGTATTTTTTCAGGATTCGCCAATATCCTCTAGCATGTATGATGAAGACCAAGAATTTACCCAAAGACACCTCGAAAGAGCATTTTAGTGGGTTTAGCTTCCTTTGGTATCTGCATAATACTTGGAACATCTCGTCCAAGTGGCTTAGATGATCCGCTGCTCTTCTTGATTTGACAAGCATGTCGGCAACATAGACTTCCATGGGGTGACCAATTTGTTGCTCAAACATCTTCTTAACCAGACGTTGATAGGTAGCGCCATTGTTCTTAAGCCCGAAGGTCATGACCTTGTAACAATACAGGCCTAGATCCATGATGAAGCTAGTGTGTTCTTGATCCGGCATATGCATAGGAATCTGGTTGTATCCTGAATATGCATCCATGAATGACAACAACTCGTGACCTATGGTTCCGTCCACCAGTCGGTCGATTCGGGTAAAAGGAAATAGTCTTTGGGGCAAGCATTATTAAGGTTGGAGAAGTCAATGCATGTTAGCCACTTTCCATTAGGCTTCTTTACCATGGCCGAGTTGGAGATCCATTCTAGGTAAATGGCTTCACGAATAAAACCATTGGCGAGTAGGTTCTTCACTTCCTCGTTGAGAGCGGTTGATCGTTCTATCCCTATGCTTCTTTCTTTTGTTTGATCGGAATCTTGGTTGGGTCAATATTGAGGGAATGGCAAGCTATCTTCGGGATATCCCTACCATGTCCTCGTAGGTCCATTCAAATACATCCAGGTTCTTTGATAGGAATCCTATCAGCTGGACTTTGAGGTTCAGGTTCAGCTGAGAACCTATTTTCAAAAGTTTTGTTTTGCCGTGCTCGACTACCATCATATGTTCCATAGCCTCCACAGGCTCGGCGTTGATCTCCGCCTCTCTATCTCTGGGGTCCAATTCGTTGAATGGATCGCTAGTACACTTGAGAGGAGGGGCCTTCTTTGATTGCTATGCTTCCACATTTTTAGCGCAAAGGACAGCCCCAATGCCTTTCCCCTTTTCCTTCTTCTTGTTTTGGCGAAGCTCCGTCACATAGCAATCGTGGGCTACGTCTTGGTCCCCTTCCACTTCTCCTACTCCGTTATCAGTTGGGAATTTCATCTTCAAGCACTATGCTGATAATATTATCCGGAAGTCTGACAATGTGGGCCTTCCCAAGAAGGCATTGTAGGCAGAGTGCCCGTCCACCAGCATGAATGATTACCTATGGACAACCGATTGGGGTTGACTTCCTAGCTCAACAAACAAGTCTAGCTGCCCAAGTGGCATTGTGGTCTCCCTGGTGAACCCGTGTAAAGGCTTATGGCACAGAGATACATCTTTCATTGACAATTTCATTTTATTGAACACATGTTTGAATAAAATATTCACCGAGCTTCCTATATCGACAAAAGTGTGAAACACCTCTACCGGGCCGATCCGGGCAGAGATAACCAAGGGGTCAGTGTGCGGATACTGTTTTCCAACCAAATCTTCATCATTGAAGGTTATGTGGACTCTTTCTCTCTATTTCGCAACACGGCCTTCAGTTATGGAATGAACGTATCCTTGCCTATCCTTCATGGATTTTCAATACCTCTCTATTACTCCCTAACTTTCATCAGCTACATGTGGGCCTCCAGAAATGTTGTGGACAATTATCTCTTCTTGGTTGGAGCGACTTGTACCTGCACCTTCCTTATTATTCCCTTGCTGGGGTTGCCCAGATCCTTTGTGGGACGAAGCGAGAGAGTTGCATCCTTTCTATACGTATTACTCTAGTTTCTTTTTTCGGATATATTCCTCAATGAGATCCTAAAAATGTTAGCATTCTTCGATGTTATGCCCATGAGTCTCATGGAAGTGATAATATTTCCCTATTCTAGTTCCGACCTTTGACTCTTTTTGTATGGAGGACATTTGTATTTCAACTCGTGTTGAGTAGCCATGTAGATGTTCTCCACGGTGTCGTTCAGAGGCATGTATGAATCGAATCTTGGTCCAGGTCGGTATAATCGCTTATTGCCTTTTTCATTTCCAGAGTTGCCTTGGTGGCCACATTTTCCTTTGTTGTTCTGCTTATTCCCCACCCCTCGGGGTAAGGCACCCATGTTTCCTTGGAAGCTAGAAGCCTTTGCGGGTCGCTCACTATGTCGGTGGGCCGCCACGTCCTCCAATCTCATGTATTCCTCCAATCTCATGTATTTTTCAACTTCATGAAAGAAATCTTGAAGAGTTAGAAGCTATTCCTTCATCAATCTTCTCGCAATCTTTGAATCCGGGTGGACACCGCCGCACAGCGCCGTCGGTGTAAACCTTTCATTGACGTCATGCACTGCTGCCACGGCAACGTTAAAGCGGGTAAAATATTGCTACAGCGGTTCTCCTGGTTTTTGCTTTACATCATATAGGGAATATGCATCCTTAGGTTGTTCCATGTGGATTCGAAATTATCTTATAAATATTTCCTTCAACATTTCCCAAGAGCTAATAGAGCCATGAGGCAGGCAACAAAACCATGTGGTTGCTAAATCTGATAGGAATAGCCGAAAACATTTACAGAGCACACCCTATGTTGCTCCATTCATGAGCATGTGTTGGGGGTAGCGCTATAAGTGGATGATTAGATCGGGTGTGCCTTTGTAGGGATCCACGGTGGGCAACATCCATTCTCGAGGAGTGGTTGTCGCTTCTATTTCCCTGGCGAATGGGTGGGACACCCTTGCCCCTACCCCTGTTTTGAGTTGTCCACGCCTGAGATATTCCCTGAAGAGGCGTGTTATCCTTTCCTTGGATTCTAAGATAGCCTTGGGAGAAGTGGGGCTTCCCTTTGATACTGATGGCGTTTGGAACCTTGGTTGAGTTTGGATTGATGATGGCTGGCTTGAAGCATGATAGGGTCAATCATAGCTGATCCATGCCCGATGCCCTCTTGACTGGGCTCAGCTCTTGGTGATCTTTCAGGACCGGCTATGGGCTGAGTTCTGGCTCGGATTTGAGTTCTTGCATCTTCTTAATTGAATCCTTCATTTGTACGGGATCTGTACTGTCTATGAGACTCTCAAAATTGAGATTCACCTCGAGATTCTATGTTGTGAGCGAATTCCTTCGTGCCTCTTAAGCGTGTCATGAGTTAGCCCACTAAAGCTTTCTGATGGGCAACAAAGCGGTCAATCATCTCATTCATAACTCTT
The DNA here is from genome assembly GCA_030765085.1 of Allium cepa. NCBI lineage: Eukaryota > Viridiplantae > Streptophyta > Magnoliopsida > Asparagales > Amaryllidaceae > Allium > Allium cepa. The sequence continues at coordinate 291,213,479 of CM060934.1, forward strand.
TCTAAGTCTTCCCGGGTAACAGCCAAACCTGGAAGTTGAGAGGGTGTGGCTGGGTTTTTGATCCTCTTGGATGGGATTGAGTGAACTAGAAGTGGCCGCGTTCTTACCCTTATCGGTGTTCCTCCTAGAGGGAGCCATGTTTTAATGATGTGTTAAGGCTTGGAAGGAAAGTGGATAGAAGAGTTCTTCTCTCTACACCGCTCTTAGTGAAAGCACCAAAAATATTTGCATAAGGGTAAGCACCTCCAAGTTCGATTTTGGCTAAGTTACCTTTAAGTTGTTTGATATGCAGTTTTTAATATTCTAATGCGTTAACAGATAATTTTTGCAGTCATAGAACAGTTCATAGACTCAGAGTCAGAAAGTGGTTAAAGGAAGTAAATCACACAAGTTTTATAGTGGTTCGGCCAGAACATGCCTACATCCACTGTCCATCTTATTATGCTTCTTTGATTTGATTACAAATACAAGTTTGATTAGAAAGAGTAAAAACTTAGAGCATCTGGGATGGTTAAGCCTCAGCAGAGTTTTCCCTCTTTTCTTCCAAATTCGGTCCCTATTGTTGTTGAGGAGCTCTGGTATTTATAGGGTGGATTTGTGAAGTGTGGAGGTAGAGACTATAGCTCGCAGAATTTGGTTCAGCATTTTGGGCATGAAGATCTGGTCCGGCGTTTGGTTAAGGAACTTGCTTTGCTCGATTGCTCTTTCATTCCATGGCTTGTTCGATCGTTACATGGTTCGTTGCCTTGCCTTGGAGACTCTTATTTGCAGGACCAAATGTTTGGTTCGGCATGCTTGTGTACCGGACCAAATGTTTCGTCCGATGTTTGATATGCCATGCTAGACCAAACATTTGGTCTGGCATTTATTTCTTATCAGCATTTCTAGAGAATGCCGGACCAAATTTTTCATTCGGCATTTTCAAAGAATGCCGAACCAAATATTTGGTCCGGCATACCGACCAATTGTCTAGTCCGGCATTTAGTGAGTGCCAAACCAAATTTTTGGCCCGACATTTCTGCCTCCTATGTCATATCCTAATTCTGTTTGCCTTTCCTCCCTCTCTCTCTGCCTGTTGGAAAACCGAGCCAACACCAGCAACTGTACTTCATAGAACATTAGATTACCAAATAAATCTTTTATTTTCATATTACTAATATCATTGGCTTCTTCAATTGCCAGAGTCTTCTAATCCCATTTGCTAGAAAGTGAATTTAAGATCTTTCTAACTTAGTCCTCTTGGGTAACATTCTTTCCTAATGATATTAATGCATGTGTATACCCCGAAATTTAGAATACATATGAGAAATGGATTCATTTTGTTTCATTCTAAATAGTTGAAATTGGTAGTTAACATGAATATCTTTGTCCGATTAACTTTGCTAGTGCCTTTTGTTAAATTCAATTTTTTTCCAAGCATGGAATAAAATATTTGAAGCCTTTGAATTGTTGAGTATTTATGTCTATTGAATATTGGTCCATTATGCATAATTCACTTGGGGCTCGGTGTACTCAGTTTGTGTAATATTTAAAATATCCAAACCATTAGACTACAAATAAATGTTCATCCTACAAGCCAAATATGCATAATTACTACCATTAAATATTCGGGGTATAGTACTAGGTTTTCCTTCTACAGAAGTATTAAAGAAAGTATTACTGGTGTTATTAGTCATTTATACTTTTCAAAAATCAAGTTATGAATTTTTGAAAACCAATGCTTTGATACCAAATGTAGGAAAATGGGTTATCTATTATACAATGCAGAATGGATCTTAAGGCTATTTATAAACTAGACGGGGTGAAGCGTGTATTTCAACTATTCAAAATTTACTTATGAATTTAAAACTATATCTACTCAAATTGCAAATAGAAACAAATAATCACAGAGTAACTAGGTAATAAAGTAAAAGAAGTACAGTAAATAACATCAGGAATTTTTATACTAGTTCGTATTGACCAATCCAATATCTAGTCCTGTATTGCACATGCTTATTTGCAGGTACCAAATCTAATGATTTGTGCTTTAATGGACTTAGGTTTTGATTTTTATCGAAATTTGGGTCTGTTAAGGTACGGGTTGTTACAGGACATACGTGTGACCCGGGTTTTTTTCTTTGTTACCCTAAAACTGTTAAGTACTCAATTTTTTATGAATAGCCAAGTAGTACAAGATTTTGTGGATACATCTTGGAGCAGTATGGAGCAGGTGGCTTCGACATTATCTAGTAATTTTATTTGCATTGTATGTGTATAATTATGTATCAACATTGTGGGGGCAGGCAGTTATAACTTTCCCTGAATGAAGTTATTACATGTTGTAACTCTGATGTTTTATTTTGGAAGTAACCATATAAACCATATTATGTTCTCTTATATATGATTTCCTTGCATTATGAGATGCCTTCTTTTTTTTCTTTTTTTTTCTTTTACTTTTACCACAATGGATTGTCTTTCAGATGCCTAGATGATCGGCATATGAATACCATGGATGATTAAGTGTCGTCTTTAGGAGTAAGAAAGACAGATCATTACACGTGGTATAAGAGCTTAGGTTGAGCAAACATCTATGCCTTGGTTAGGGTCAATTCATTAGAGATAGATTAGTAATACCCTAGAATGAGTCTGGTCAACGAAAGCATTTATTTGTAAAAAAATTTCGTATGTACATATTCGATTTATTTAGATCAGCTTTGATAGGTTTAATTTAGCACCCTTTTTCCTTAGGATTAGGGCTGTCAATAGATACATGAAAAAAGTAAAATCCATCTGCATCCATATTCGAAAAGCAGATATATATCTGATATCTAAAAAAATAGATGTAGATGTGGATACGAAAACATCCGCATCCAAAAATTATCCATCCGGTGATTTTCAAGATTATAGTTTAAATTATATGTATTTTAGTACAGTGAAAGATATTTATTTATGGTTTTATTAAGTTAGAAGTTTATATTATACACATTAAACGCATATTTACTACTCAAAACTATTTATTATCATCATATTTGTTTATTTTTAACATTTTAAGTAATGAATAAATTGAAATAAGTTTATGCTAAACAAATTTATTTTCATTTATGTTTCTTGATTTATCGATCGTTAGCGGATAGGATAATTACCCGATATCTGTTTGTACCCGTGGATGTGGATATCCCATATCCGAAAATGATTTAGGACACGGATGCGGATATGGCACTATCTGCATCCGAAAGTATCCATTGATAGGTCTACTTAGTATTATCTCATCTAAGAATTCTACAAGTTATCTTACTATATTCAAGTAGTAAGAATGAGTAATAAAGCAAGACAAGGCAAAGGATCTAGTAGCACTACGACCACCAATAGTCGAGTTTCGAATGTTGGAAGGGTTGGAAAAGTTGAAGAGGCAGTACTAATGCAGCCCTATATGAACTTTGTAGCTCTGTATATGCTAATCTGGAAGGAAAGCTAAATCCATCATCGAAGTTCAAACTTGGCTTTGTTATTGCGAGAAGATTTTCACAAGGCTAGATATTTCAGATGAGCAGAAGCGCTTCATAGCATCTTGGTAGTAGTAAGATGGAGCTGTAGCATGGTGGGACTCCATTACAGTGAATGTTCTAGAGGATGATTTTTCTTGGGCTAGATTTAAGGAGGTGTTTAAAAACCAGTTCATGCCCACTGCTGGAAAGATCTGTCTATATAGGATTTTCTTGGATCTTAAGCAAGAAGATCTGTCAGTATCTGAATATGAAACCAAGTTTAATAAGCTATCATGATTTGTCCTGAAATTGAATGATACCCCTCTTACGAAGAATGAGATGTTTGTCAATGGGATGAGGGAAGGATTTTAAACGAAGATGACTGTCCACTTGAAGAGATCGTTTATGGACATAGTGGATATAGCTTTACGGTATAATGTTCTGAGAAGAAGAAGCCAATAGCAGTACTCAATGGTAATAGTAGTAACCCGAAAAAGAGGAAGTTCAACCCGTAATGGAAGAAACAGTAGAAGGGAATTTTGGAAGGAGATCAAGGAAATAAGTTCAAGGATTTTGAGTATTATCAATGTAAGTAGAAGGGCTATCTGGGACGATTTTTTAAGGATTCTAAAGCTTCAAATCAACAGGCAAGCCATAACTCTCCAGTGGTTCAAAAGACACTTTGTTACAACTATCGACAACTAGCGCATATGGTGAAGGATTGCCGACTAATGAAGAAGGGCTAGCAATTCAAGGTTTATGCCATCAAGGATGAACCCATCAACCTTAAGGGATGTGAAAAGGAAAGGAGTTCTTGAAGGTACTTTAATTATTAATGGCATTTTGTTCGAGTATTGTTTGATATCGGGGCTTTCCATAGTTTTATTTCTCTAGAATCTGTAAGTAGATCGCAAATTTCCCCAAGAATTGTAGAAATCCCTATTTACATGTCTAACCCCATTGGAGGTACAACTAATCTATGCATGATTTGTGATGATATACCGATTACCTACCTTACCCACCATTTTTCTTATGACCTGTTAATCCTAGATTTTAAAGGGTTTGATATTATACTTGGTATGATTGGCTAGTGGAAAATAAGGTTGTTCTACATTTTATTGAGTATTATTGCAAAATAAGAGAGGGAATCATGTTAAAGTATCGTGCGATGAACTAGACAAACAAATGAATAGCTTCCTTTATGCATTGGATTCGTCCCAAAAGGAGTTAGGGTCGATATTAATTGTTAAGGATTTTCCTTATATTTTTGAAGAAGTAATATTCAATCTCCACATCAGGAGATTGAGTCTCTTATAGACTTAATTCCCGATTAGAAACCTATTATTTAACCTATTCGTAAACGGCTCCGAGAGAGGAGTTAGAAATTAGACGTATGATTAGTTCAGTAAAGGACTAATTAAACTAAGTGGTTTGAGTTGGGGAGCAACTATAGTTTTTGTTGCAAAGTCTGATGGTTCTTTAAGACATTGTGTGGATTACCATAAACTATATAAGAAGACAATTTGGAATAAGTATTCCTTACCACGTATAGACAACATATTTGACCAAATACATGGTGCAAGATTATTTTCCCAATTGGATCTTGCTACTAGATTTCATCGATTAAGGATAATAGAGGATAGTATATCCTTAACAGCATTTGGAGGATAGAATTATTTCTTTGATTGGTTGATTATGCCTCTTGGGCTAACCAATGCACCTGCTTATTTTGTAAATCTTATGAATCAAGTTTTTAGAGATATGCTTAATAAATTTATTTAGTCTTTATAGATGATATTCTTATTTTATTCTAAAACTGAGGAAGAATACAAATACCATTTGGAAGTTGTACAAGAAACGTTGAGAAAACATGTTTTAAAAGCTATATTTTCTAAGTGTCACTTTTGGCAATCGAAGTAAGATTCATTGGGCATGTTGTGTCGGGGGACGGTATTTTGGTTGATCCAAAAAAGGTAGAGGATATTTAAGATTGGTAGACATCATAGATTCCAACGGAAGTTCGAAGCTTCTCAGGCTTTGCAGGATATTATGGGAGATTTATTCAAGACTTCTCCAAGATCGCCTCACACCTGACAAGGTTATCGAAGAAGGATGAGACGTTTATTTGGACCTCGAAGTGTGAGGAAGTGTTCATTGAGTTAAAGAAGAGGTTGACCAGCGATTTAGTCTTAGCTATTCCAGATAAAGATGAAGGGTTGACTGTGTATACAGATGCTTATGGTGTAGGTTTGGAAGTGGTTTTGATGCAGCACGGGAGAGTTATCGCTTATGCTAGTATGGAGCTGAAGCCCCATGAGATGAATTATGCAACGCACAATTTGGAGTCATTAAGTGCTTTGTTTTCATTAAAGATGTGGAGGAATTACTTGCTAGGTGAAAAGTTCGAGCTCTTCACGGATCACAAGTCCTTGAAGTATCTTTTCATGTAGAAGGATTTAAATATGAGGCAGCAGCGTTGGTTGGAATTTCTAACGGCGTATGACTTGGATATTTTATATACGCCGGGAAAAACTAATATGGTGGCGGATGCTTTACGTAGGAATGTAGTTTATTCTCTTTTGGAAGTTACTCCGACTCTACTCAAGAGGATTGCAAGTAAGAAAAGGAAAGATGGTCTTCTGGTGGAATTTACACAAGGAATTAATGACCATCGATGTTCAAATTTTAAGATGGATGATCATGGAATTTTACGAATGAATGGAAGGTTATGCGTTCTAGATGTTGATGGCCTTAGGCAAGAATTTTTGACGAAATACCTTAAATCTAAGTTAAGTATCCACCCTAGAGTTAACAAGATGTACCGGGATATGAAGTGAGTGTTTTGGTGGATAGGTATGAAAGGGGATATATCAATTCATGTTAGCAGATGTGCGAATTGCCAGAAAATCAAGGGTGATCATCCAAGGACGTTGGTTTACTCCAACCACGTCCAAATTGGAAATAAGAACAAGTATCAATGGATTTTATTAATGGGTTTCCTAGATCAAGGAAAGGTAATGAAGGTATTTGGGTCGTTGTAGATCGGCTAACTAAGAGCGCTCATTTTATCCCAGTAAAGTCAACTAGGACCGCAGCAACTTTGGCTGAGATTGATATAAGAAGATCATCTGATTGCATAGAGTTCCAATTAGCATTGTAAGTGATCAAGATCCAACCTTTACCTTTCAATTTTGGGAAGCGTTACAAGTAGCTTTGGGAACAAAGCTAAGTTTGAGCATAGTATATCATCCTCAAACGGATGGGCAAACAAAGAAGGTGAACCGAGCCTTAGAAGTTCTTTTGAGATCATATATCTTGGATTTTTTAGGATCGTAGGAGGATCATCTTCGCTTAGTGTAATTCTCTTACAAAAAAGTTATCAAGCAAGTATTGGCATGAGATGCTATGAAGCTCTTTATGGACGGCTAAGCAAATCACCATCATGTAGGGTGGAGACTGAGGATCGGTTAGTGCTTGGACTTGATATGATTCGGGAGGCTACAAGTTGCTATGATCAAAAGGAAGATGAAGGAAGCACAGGATTGACAAAAAAGATATGTCAATCGAAGCCAGAGGAATTTATAATTTTCAATCGAAGACATTTTGTTTGTGAAGATTTCCTGATTAGAGGAGTTGTTCGAGTTGGAAGAATAAGGAAGTTAGCATTTAGATATGTTGGACCCTTTTAGATTCTTGGAAGGATTGGGCTGCTTGCCTATCAAGTTAAGTTGCCAAAAAGGTTATCCAGAGTCCATAATATTTTTATTGTATCACATTTGAGGAAGTATGTGCAAGATCCATCATTTATTGTTGAGCCATCTATTTAAGAGAATTTGGAAGTACAATCAAACATGACCATGATAAGGCATCCAATTTGCATTGTTGATCGAGACATGAAACAATTGTGTAATACGGTCGTAAGATTGGTTAAACTTCAATGGAGTGAAGATTCCAAAGACTACACTTGGGAGACTGAAGATAGCATAAGGTAGGCTTATCCCAAATTGATGGTAGAATAGTAGTTTGCTTGTTGTGTGGATTGTGTACTCACCATTTATGATGTAGTTTTTTAGTATGTACCTTTTGTATGTATTTCGTTATATATAATATAGGCCTATTTTGAGTTATTTTGAGTTATATTTTTATGTGTTAATTTCGGGGCGAAATTCTTTTATGGGGAAGAATGTAACGACCCGTAATTTAATCACTTTAAATATGAATATTAGATATGATTTTAAATAATTTGTGAATGGATTTCAAAACTCAAATAGACCTTTTTTAAGTAATAACTAGTGATGGTGAAGTTGTTTTAAATTTTGGTTTACAAAAATAGTTAGGTCGGAGAAAAATCGAAAATGCAACCGAAAATCGTTTTTGGTATTTTCGACTTTTCATCATCTAAAAGTTATCGGAACATGTTGTGTACACTAGAGTATATATGTGCACACATATATAAATAACATATTCTTTGGTTAAGGAAGTGGTTAGAGCTAAATAAATATTTATACTTAGGTAAATAAAGTGAGTTTTGACTTTTCTTCTATAATTTAACAAGAAAATAGTACAAAAGACAACACATCAAGTACATGTTAAAAGTGATAAAGTGAAGGTGATATGAGGGAGGGGATGGGTGGCATGTGCAAGGGGGAAGATGAAGGGTGATGTAGCATCATTTATGGAGGGGAATGGCCAAAGGTAATTTGGTAATTTCCTATATTTAATTTTATATAAAAACAACTTTACTTTTTTCATTTCTTACTTTATTTCACTTTCTCCATTTTCTAACTCTTATCTCCTTTATCCAAGCTTCCAACTTTCTTTTTCATGGCTTCTCTAAAATTTCAAATTAAAAATTCTCTTCTTTTTCCATTTTAAAACCTTAAACTTAGTTAAAAACACCTCCCTTCTTCTCTATATCTCCTACCTTCCAAAACAAGACCCAAAATTTCCCTTTTCTTCCTAGACTGCACCCTACATCACCTAGGTCAAGCCCATATCCACCTCCCAAGTTCTTAAAATCATGGTTTTTAAAAAGAAAGTTAAATCCAGGTGTCGGTGAAAAGTTGTAGTAATTTCGGTTTAGGTCCATTTTGATTTTGGTGGGTCATTCCCACTTTTACAAACCAAGATTTGAACTTTATTGTTTGTGATAGTAACATTTGTTAGTTTCTTATGTTTATAAGTGTTCGAAAGTAATGTTGTTTGGTTTAGTTCGCGCTTGAAGCGGATGACATATGTGATTTGATGACTTGAAACGTAGTCGAAGTGCGTAAGTAAAATTTACAAGTGATAATCTTTACATGCTTTATGAATGTCATTTACATTGGTATATGTGTGTGTGCTTATGTATATGAATGGTTATATATTGATTGGAATGTTAACACAATTGAATTGGTTTATGTTCTGACATCGAGATCCCATGTTCTTTTAAAACTAGTTTACTTCCTTGTTTTCTGTAAATGTTTCAAAGGGTTTTTTGAACTTTACCTTTATAAAAAGTTTATAAAGTGGTTTAAATATAAAAGGAAAGGATTTAAAAGGTTATTTTGATTTACAAAATAAGTTTAAAAGTCATGGTCCATATAGCGATAGTCGCTATGGATGCAATTTTTAAATCGATAATTTTTGTGTAAAATAAAAGGAGTTTCTACTTTAGATATTTTTGAAAAGTCTTTTAAAATACTGTATAAGTATTAAAAATTAATTTTAAATATTAAAATATTTTTAAAGATTATTTAATTATTTAAATAAAAGGTTTTATATTTTTAAAGATTATTGAATTATTTAAATAAAAGGTTTTAATATTTTTAAAGATTATTTAATTATTTAAATAAAAAGTTATATATTTTAAAGATTTAATTATTTAAACAAAAATCTTCTAATTTTTAAATTACTTTATTTTTTCAAAATTCAGTTGTGTTTAGGAGCAATTATTATTTTAAGGATATTTTAAATATAAGGGAGTTCTTTTTCTATAACATTAAGTAGCTAAATAAATATGATAAGTAGTGCTAAAACGTTGACACGTTTTATGGAAAGTAAGTCATCTTATATTTAGCACTGAAAGTCGATGGGTAGACTTTCCTCTATTTGTGAGACATAGAACAAGATGTTCTTGGTGAGGGATAGAGAATTCGAAATTTCGGAAACGGGATAAGTATAAGTGTAACAACCCTGGTATTGGTGATTACCAATGATATTAAATTATAGCGTTAGTTATAATTTAATATCGAAAATAAAATGGAGAAAAAAAATTTGATTTGATTTTTTATTTCAAATAAACAATGTGATTTGAGTATAAATATTACATTTTTATTAACTTTGAGTTAATAAATGGAAAACAATGTGATCTTATTAAATTAGAGTTAATAAATTAATCAATTGATGTGTTTCAACATATAATTGTTGAAATAAATATAAATTGATGAAAATAGAGTTTTAAAAACTTTACTTTGAGAATTTGGAGTGAAAATAATTACTTATTGGATTTTAATTGAATCAATGCATTGATATTGGTAATTATTGCCAATATTAACCTGTTATTGAATTTAAAAGAAGAAATATGTAGAAAATATGTATTTTATTAAAATTAAAAGATGGAATATTGTTTAGAATAATATTTTGTTATTTTAAAAGAGTTATAATGTTTTGTTATAACTTATTTGACAATGAAAATGATTTTTTAACAAGTTATGCTTTAAAATTAGTGTTTTTACACTAAAATTTTGAAAATTGTAAAATATTGTCAAAAATATGGTTTTATTTATGAAGATAACATTTTATTATTGAAATAAATTTTATTTTGTGTAAATAACAATTTTTGTATCATAACAATTGGTTGCATATATTTTTGTTTGAGTTTATATTGAGAAATATGTGAATTTAAGGTAAAATAGCCTAATACATATACATAGCATTGCATTTTCTCTAAATAATATTGCTTTGGGATTTTTGGGTTAGGTTTTAAAACCTAAAATCCATTATCTAGATGTTTCTGGTGAGAAGCAATCTACTGTATGTAGTTTAGTTCTTCTTCCTCAGAAACAGAAAAGAACAAACTTACAGTAAACTGGAAAAAAAAATCATGGCTAACTTCAACTAAAACAAAATTTGCACCCAATTTGCGGCTAATTCAAGAGGAAATCACCGAATTAGGAGAATAGAAGGTAATCTCCACTAATACTACAGACTTATATCATCAAAATCCTAGAATTAGATATGAATTGTGTATAACTTTCTCTTTTGTTCTTGCATGTTCTTGTTTCAACTTTTTCAGCTGCTGAAACTAACAAAGGAGACTCAAAATCATCAAATTGATCCAAACCGGAGAAGCTTTCAACCCAAACTTTTCTGCATATCTAAGGTGAGGGCTCCCTCATGCTTTCTATTTTGGATTCATGCGGTTAATGGCGATTTACAGTGGTGAATTTGCCCAAAAAAAGATGACTGCTGTAATATTTGTTTTGTGATTGTTGCTGAAACCAAATTAAGCATAACTCTTTCGTTTCTTAACCAAATTCAAAAAATTTAGATGTTTTGAAAAGATTAGATCATATACTACAAGTTTCATGTTTTGTGTTTTTCATAATTTTGAAGTTATCTATTTCACATTTGAGTGTTTCTATTGCAATCCCGAGAGAAAAACTATTATTTGCTTTGTTGTTGAATCTGAAACTAAATTAAGAAGAACTCTTTCGTTTCTTAACCAAATTCAAAAAATTTAGATATTTTGGAAAGATTAGATCATATACTACAAGTTTCATGTTTTGTAGTTTTATAATTTTGAAGTTATCTATTTCAAATTTGAGTGTTTCTATTGCAATCCCAAGAGCAAAACTATTGTTTGCTCTATTGTTGAATCTAAAACTAAATTAAGCATAACTTTTTCAATTTTTATCCAAATTCAATAATCTTTGATGTTTTGGAAAGCTAAGAATTTTTACTAAAAGTTTCATGTTTTGAGGTTTTTGAAATTTTGAAGTTATATTGATCAAAAGTTCATTTGATTATTGCTATCCCGAGATCAAAATGACAGCAGTGTTGAATTTAGACCTCTGAACCGTTTTAAGCATAAATTTTTCATTTTTTTATCCAAATTCAATAATCTTAGATGTTCCACAAAGCTTAGAATTTGTTATAAAAGTTTCATGTTTTGAGGTTTTTGAAATTTTAAAGTTATATTGATTAAAAATGCGTTTGATTATTGCTGTCCCGAGATCGAAATGACAGCAACAATGATTGTTGATCTTAGAATTTGTTTCAGCCAATATTTGACTAGTTGAGACGTTCGAGATCTCCTATTATAGGAGTAATAATCGATGAGAACTACTTATAAATGTTGTATTACTCACCGATATGATGAGGCGAGTCTTGAGATGAGATTTTCCCCTTGCGGGAATTATGGTTTATGAGAAACTACTATGAGATTTATTTGCACTTGCGGATGATACGAGGCAAGACATGTGAGTATTATGAGATTTTTGAGGTTTGAGATTTTATTTTTATGATGTGGAGTTAATTAGCGGTTAGTAAACCATTTAGTGTGAACGTGTGGTATGGGACACACGCTAACACTTTTCGGGTTCCTTTCCGAAAGTTTGTGACACATCCACGAGTATGCCAGTGCTATAGACCTTTGGGTCATCTGAGTTATGTGACTTCGGTCACCACGAGTTATGTGACTTCGGTCACCACGAGTCATGTGACTTCGATCACCATGAGTATGACCTTCGGATCCATGAGTTAGGTACCTAAATTATAAATAGCACTGGATAAGAGTTTAGCACGTGCAGCATTGCTTCAGCTTTGCAATCAGGGATCTGGCCAATCCGGGGTTTTTGAGTTTTCTGAGTTTTATACGATTTCACTATTTTGAGATATTTTTGTTACATCGATAGCCTAGTGCTACATGAGATGTTATATATAGTTATTTTGTTTTTATGATATTTGAACTTTGTCTTGAGTTCCATGAGATTCATATTGGAATTTTAATGAGTTTCTCTCATGACTTTAATATGATTCCTTGTATTTGAGTTGAATGCTATTAAGTATGAGTTTCTTATGTTGAATTAAACCTATTTATGCGACAAACCTTGCTGAACATATACCATCCATTGAGATTATACTATACTTGTACCCTTCCTTTGTAGTCAAAGGATGAATTCCCTTATGCACTTATATTCCTTTTATCTTATACTAATATCAAGTTCTAGCTAGCCTGACCCGTGTATTTATTACTCGGGTCAGACCGAGTTGCAGGTTAGGTAGTTGGACTCTTAGCTTGCTTTACCTTATGGACTTCACCATCGACTTGGGATATGGCATAGTTTTTGTGTAGTAGTCTTTATGTTGGGAACTTTTGATGTATATATTCTTTTGAGGGGAATGTATGTATATATTGTGGTTGTATACCACTAGTGGCATGTTGTATTACATTTGATGTATGTATTCATATGTATCGTTTCTGTGTTGCTATTTTGTGACTTGTAATTGATAGTTATTATATTTTGTTTCTGAATCGATTCTGTAGCCACCATAGTAGTGTATCAGATAGGAATTAAGTAAATGCAATGAAAAAAAAGGATTATAAATATCGACGTACATAGCTCTTATCTAATGCAAGACTATGATGGTCGCCCTTAACCAGCCCTATTATCCGCATTAGCAGACAGAATTACTATGTAATTCTCTTTGTTAATATGGGTCTTAGGGTGGGGCGTCACAACTTGGTATCAGAGCCAGGTTCATAACAAAAATATAATAAACACAGAATAGTGTACATGTTTACCATACGTCAAGTATAATACAAGTGTAAATATCATCCCTTATCGTAATCAAACCCGACTTTGTCCTTACCTTTTAGTTCCTTTACGGGTTGATAGAAAGGAATATGTCTAGGAATGTTAATTTTAAATTCCGTAATATTCCTTATTTAATGCATTTAAATTGCTAATTTCTACCCCTGTGAATAATCCTATCTTATCTTAACTTTCAGCTATGTCTGGAAGAGGAAGAGGTCGCACTTCGGAGGTGGGACCGTCCAATGGTTCTCATCCCGAAGGAGTTTATATGTCGACCGACAAATTCTCGAGCTTATTAGGAGCACTCAGCCTCCTGCCCCAGCTCAGTCCTCTCCTCCGCGCAAATCTGCATTTGCACGCATGTGCAGCGACTTCACCCACCTTGGAGGCAAGCCGTTCAAAGGCTCCGAGACAGTTCTTGAGGTTCAGGCTTGGCTCCGTACTTCCGAGCGCATCTTAACTCGCATGGAGATATCCAATCATTATCGAGTTCTTGTGGCATCCAATATGCTGCAAGAACGAGCTTTAGACTGGTACGAGCTCCTTATAGTAGAGATGGATGAGTCCGCCCTCACTTGGCAACATTTTAGAGACTGTTTTGAGCTTAAGTTTGTGCCAGAATCCGAGAAGGCTTTTCTTACTCGCTGCTTCCTCGATTTGAAGCAGGAAAAGCCTCTGTATTTGATTATGTTTCATCCTTTGAGTCTCTATCTAAGTATGGGCTTGAGTTCATCAGCACCCCATACAAGAATAATCTTAAGTTCGTATCTGGACTTAAAAAGTATTTGAAGAAATCTCTCATGCTTTAGCTTAAGCTCTCATTCGAGGAGCTTGTGGATTCGACGCTTCACCTCGAAGCCGTCGAAAAGGAAAAGGATAGTAGAGATGAGGCCGAGGTTCGAAAGAACCCACACAAGAAGAAATTCTCATTACAAAGATCCAAGTCCTTTCCTTCTAAGAAGAAGAAGAAGCAAGGCAATTCTAGTTCTCATCCTCATGGAACACCTTATTCAGCAAAGGTCTTATCCTCCTTCAACTGTGATTCTCGAGACCATCAAGCTCGCGAATGTCCTCATCCTCGCAAGTGTCTCTATTGCAAGCAAGAGGGACACATGATTTCTAATTGCTTTAAGAAGAAGAAGGATGCTCGTTCTGGTAATCTGAATGTGGCAAAGGCTTCTGGTAGTGCTTCTCAGTCTCGAGGTATATCTCCCACTATTTTGGAGGGTTCTATATTGTTCCATGATCGTTCTATTAGAGTGCTCTTCGATACGGGTGCGTCGCATTCATTCGTATCGAAGGAACTCGTTGATACTTTACAGTTGGATGTTTCTTACTTGATTACTTCGTTAAGGATTGCGAATCCTATCGGGGGATCCGCAACCCTTAGTATGCTTTGTGAAGATGTTGAGATCCTTATTTGTGGCTTTTCTTTCCATGCGAATCTGCACGTGGTTCCTTCTCTTGGTTTTGATATGATATTGGGTATGGACTGTCTAGTTCAATACGATGCCAGGATTCTATGTTTAGAGTGAATCCTATACCTTCGACATCCCGACTCTCCTGCTCGGTTGTCTCTTATACTTCGCGACGTTGATGGTGATTCCGAAGCTTCTCTATTCTCTCTTGAATCTCGAGACGGCGATGATGATGTGTCTCGGATTCCTGTTGTTCGTGACTTTCCAGACTTATTTGAGCCTGTTTTAGGGTTACCACCCAAGCGGGCTATCGAGTTCCGCATCGACCTTATTCCGGGCGCACAGCCTGTTAGTCGTCCTCCCACGAGGATGTCTACCAAAGAGAATGAGGAACTCAAGAAGCAACTCCTAGAGCTTGAAGCCAAGCATTTCATTCGATCAAGTTCCTCACCGTGGAGAGCCATGGTGGTATTTGTGAGGAAGTCTGATGGGACTCTTAGGCTATGCATCGATTATCGCAAGATTAATGAGTTAACCATCAAGAACCGTTATCCATTACCTAGGATCGATGATATGTTCGATCAGTTAAGTGGCGCTAAGGTCTTCTCACAACTTGACCTTGCCACGGGATTTCATCAACTCCGAGTTGCAGAAGATAGCATTCCACTTACAGCTTTCCGCACTCACTATGGTTCATATGAGTGGCTCATCATGCCATTTGGTTTGACGAACGCCCCTGCTTATTTCGTCGACCTTATGAATCGAGTATTTCGAGAATACCTTGATAAGTTTGTTCTTGTATTCATCGACGATATTCTTGTATATTCTAAGTCCGAAGCGGACCATGCTCGACATCTTAGAATTGCTTCAACAACATCAACTCAAAGCAAACTTTCTAAGTGTCATTTCTGGGAAAAGCAAGTTAAGTTCTTGGGCCACATTATTTCTTCCGAACGCATTTCGGTCGATCCTTCCAAGATCGAAGCCATCCAAAATTAGAAGAGGCCTGAGAACGTTCACGAGATTCGTATCTTTCTAGGCTTGGCGGGTTATTACTGCTGCTTTATCAAAAACTTTTCCCGTAATGTGCTCCCATTGACTAGCCTTACGAAGAAAGGCATTCGCTATACTTGGTCCGATAAGTGTGAGGCTTCCTTTCAAAGATTGAAGGAGCTTCTCACTAACGATCCTGTTTTTGTGGTCCCCAAGGGAATCAAGATCTTATTGTCTATACTGATGCCAGTCATAGTGGCCTCGGTGCTGTTCTTATGCAGAAGGATAGGGTAGTTGCCTATGCTTCAAAGCAATTACGTCCGAATGAGGTTTGGTATGCTACCCATGATTTAGAACTTGCCTCCATTGTCTTTGCTTTAAAGATGTGGCGTTATTATTTGTTGGGAGGGCACTTTACTCTTTTTACCGATCACAAGTCTCTTAAGTACTTGTTCACCCAGAAGGAGCTCAACATGCGACAGCGGCGTTGGCTCGAGTTTCCAGCTTCATATGATTTTGATATTCAGTATTGTAACGACCCGGAAAATTTTAACAATTTTAATTGATTCTATAACGTATTTAATTAAATATTTGTGAAATCTTATAATAATTGAATTTTTAAATAAAATGTTTATATATTTAGAATACGTATATTTAAATATAGTAGATTTTTAATTTTCAATTTATTTTAACAAAGTTTATTTCATTGGGAAATTCTATTAAATTCAAGCTAAAAATTGCTGATAATAAATTTATTATCAAGCAATAGCCACTATCCTTTATTTTAGTAATTATTTCATCAGTTGCTAAATTTTAGCCGTTGCCATCATTTCAAAAATTAAGCGTATAATTTTGTATACGTTGTATTTATCTTTTTGAACGGTTGATATGTTAATTGCCTTTATAGCTTTAATATTTGTCAGCTAAATAAATGGGTGACCGTTACTGCCAATATTTAATTTGATACGTTTCCCGGTTGCCTTTTTCATTCACTTGATTGATTGATTTGTTGCCGTCTCTGTTATTTTCTCTCTGTCTTCATTGCTTTTTAAAGGTAAGAAACTGTTCCCTCAAAACATAAATATTTGATTGTAGCCAGCAGTAACTTGTTTTAAAAACCTTTTCCTAAATCAAAGCTTTTGAGCGTTACAATTTCTTTTGATTGGATATATGTGTTTAGGATAAAATATTGCAGGTGACCGTTACAGTTGATTTCGGTGACTTTCTTTCTTCCCATACATCATTATATATTTGCTTTCCATTTTTCCTGAATTTATGTTTAGCAGTTTCGAAAATCAAACGTATACATTTGTATACGTCGTAATTATTATTTTAAAACGATTCACTTTATTTTTCTTTTCCTTTTTAACTTCGTTTCTCTCTCTTTACTTTATATTGGGACTTTTGTTTCCTTTGCTTTTCAACCTGAGCCTTGCTTGCCAAGCAATAAATTTATTGCTTAAATAATTTTCAGCTGAAATCAAGAAATTAGACCGTTACCATTTTGGTTATATTGATTTCCCATTTATTTCTGGCTCGTATTGCTCTGACTTTTCCTTTTCCTTTTCTATACTTACGTTTCAAAAACAAATAGTACATATAATAACGTACATAATAAATTGCAGCCAGCTCATTTCTCACATATTTATTTCATGCCTTAAAACCCCGTCACTCAACGCATCGATGACTACCTTTAATTTCGCCAGTTTTGAAATGTAAATGTTGGATACGTTGCATCCATTGCCTTATTCCTATATATTTAGATCTGAACCATTTGCCTTTACCTTTTCACTTTCTTCCTCATTCATAAACCACTTCCTCCTCCTTCACGTAACCACTCACCAAACGTTACATCACTCCTTCTTCTTGTACTATCCACTCTCACGCCACCGAGGCCATCACCATCCACCTCTCCGTTTGTCTCCCCTCCTCTTCCACGCCGAAGCATGAAGCAGTGTCGTGCTCCCCTCCGAGCTCCCCACCACCCCTGACTTCGGCCTTTCTCCTTCCTTTTTGGGTTAGTATATGTATCTTAAATATAAGTATAGTATTCTGTGTAAATTATTTATATAAATTAAGTAATAGATTCATAACTGTTGTATATATATCTCTAGCTTCTGTTATAATATGAGTCTAGTATATAGGCAGATTGTATGGGTTGTCTGCATAGTTGTATAAGTTTATAAATAGTTTATATAAGATATTTTAGTTATATAGTTTACATATATATTGGTATAACTTTTGTGTGGTGTGCGTATGTTTTGGGTTATAACTTTTGTATGGTGTGCGTATGTTATGGGTAGTATTTGCAGTGAATGGCTTCAGATATTATTATATTAAAGTGTACTAAGTATATTGGGTTCAAATTAAATGTAGTTTTAAATTTTTATGTTTTGAATTGATGTAAAAGCAAAAATATGAATAAGTTGTAAGATTTTGTTTCTGTTGGAGATAAAGTTGGACTTTAAATTTTATTTTTTTTACATGTCTAAATTTAATATAATATATGTATAAAGTTTTAACTGTTTAAGAAAAATATATAAAGTTTTAAGTGTTGTTAGAAGTATTGTTTTATTCGCTAGAAGGAAAGTATTTTGTTTATATTGCTTATATAAACGTTGTCAGTTTTAAATACATAGGTCATGGAAATTTGGTATTGAGTCTTTTCATTTGGGTAAGGTTACAATAATTTACTTATACACATAGCTGCATGTTCACCTGTATATGAATTTACCTTTCTGATTTAGGCTGCAACTACATGAATTTTGAATTCCCACGTTTTCTATTCTAAATTTTTTTCCAGATTATATTAATATGTATAGGCAATTGTTTATATTTAAGTTTACAAGATTTTTTTAGTCTGCATTGTGAGTTAATATAAAAAGTATATTTTATTTATAAGCGGTAGTATACACATTAGTAGTTGTTTTAGTTAACAGTAATAAAAACAAAATTTATATAGCTTGTGTTAATTTATATATCTAAACTGTCAAGTTTATATAGGTATAAATGATTAGGTCAAAGTGCATATACAAGCTATAAAGATTTTATTGATTTTGGTTATATATATAAAAAAAAATTATTTGAGATTTATTTCAAATGAATACGTATTTTAAAATAATGGGTTTAAGTGAAATATTAATATAATATGCGTCTCGTCCGAAACTTTATATCAAGCTATTTTGATTCGTTCCCGTCGTTTCTGTTACCAGATTCTGTTCATCAAATTCATGCCAATTTTGCTTTGCTTGGATTTGTAAATCAAATTTCCATGTCTGTATCAGTGTGTGTTTCCATATCACCTTCGGTACCCTCCAGCCACGAAAGGTGAGCAATCACTCACGACTAACGTTCTTTTATTTATTAAATTTGATTCCAATTGAAACGACAATTGAAATATGCTACTGTTAGTTATTTACATTGCTATATATTTTGTTGTTTGCAAATGTGTTCACCTGTGGGATACGACACCATATCCCATTGATATATTATACTGTTATTGATGATATATGTCTGTTATTTTATTATTTGTTATCACTCTGCAAGTTCCCCGTAGTTTAGAATTCAATATAGGTTGAAATGATACATACCCGAACGGACTTTAGAATAGGAGAACTTCGTTATGGGTTGAAATGTTCAACCCAAGCGATTTTCAATAAAAATTGAATTTGGGATTACGGGTCGAAGTGATATCTACCCGTATATTTAAATTTCGGATTGAAATCTGTATCCCTTGACCATAGGGTATGAAATTATATACAGACACCGTTGGTCCATATGTATAAATATTTTGAAAATAATTTCTATGGGTTGAAAATAAATATACGGTTTTAATAAATATTAATTCTTAAAATATTATATGAAAATAGAAATTTTATATATAGATTTAATAGTAATATTTTGGAGATCGATTTAATCCATATAATATGTTTAAGTATTTATTTAAATTTATATTTCAAAATTGATTGTTGTAATAATTTGGATAAGTTAAGGTTGAGAAGATAAAGTTGAATTAATTGAAATTGTATTTAGTTAAGTATTTTACTTAATTGGCTTATTTGAACCAAAGAATTTGAAATTTAAGATTCGATTTATAACTTGATTTTGATTTAAATGATTAAATGGAGGTTTCAAGTTTAAACAAATCGAAAGGAATATTTAGTTTAAAGGTAAATTGGGTTATTAAATAAATATTGAATTTATTTAGTGAACATTTCAAGACTAAATAACAAGGTTAAATCGAGATCCATATGAAACTGTTAAATCAAACTTTGAGTTGTTGAATAATAAAGCGTTGAAATATAGTAGAATTTAAACGGTAAAATTTTGATTTAGTTCTATATTTGAAATGAATATAATTTGAATTTGTTTGATCAAAAAACTGAATTGTATAAAAATTTATAAATTGAGATTGAATTAAATTTGAATGGGATGGTCGGGTTGATTTTGAAAACGATTTGTTAAGTTGAGGAAACTACAAATATTCTACTCTAAATATTTATGTATATATATATATATAATGAAAAGATATTTTTGTTGTGAAGTATAAATTAATTTGAAATGACCTCGGTATTATAGTGTATATTTCTACCTTATAGATAGTTCCATGGACCCTTAGGGGATGGTTATCCCATACGTCCTTTAAGTTAATTATATTTCAGTTGATATTTCACTTGAGTTAGATTTATAGATATAAGAAAGTTAATCCTGACTCGAGTGTTTTGTGTTTTTGCTTTACGCTCGGGTCAGACTGAGAGATACAGCATTTGAGACTCACCTTCGAAGTTGGAGCTTTGCTTGAAGATCCAGCTATCTATCCCTTCAGTCATCCAGTTGATTGGTTCAGAGAAGCCATCTGTTGCATTGGAGACTTCATGGCATTTGAACAATTCGGTTGTATTTTATTTCTAACTCTGAGGTATATAGTAGCTTCATGAACTACTATTCTTTATCTATTCCGCTGCATTGTATTAGTCTGTGTAAGTGATCTATGATTGATTTATTTACTGTATATTTTAAGTTTTGCCAAATTTTATTAACAATTCAGTATTTTGAATTATTCAAGTCGGACATGTACGGTTTTATTGTCGATTTGAATGGTCCAAAATAGCGGGCTGTTACAGTTGGTATCAGAGCTTTGGCTCTAGGCAAAACTTAGCATATATGGTAAATTTATTTATAGAATCACTTTCGTTCAAGTTGAATCTCTTCCTTTTTGACTCAATTTCCTTTGAGTTTTGGAATGTCCCTCGGTTCCGAAATTCATTCTTGTCTCTTCCTATTTATATTCGTTTGATTCTGGAGTATCCCATAACTCAACCGAATGTTTTGTAAAGGGGGTGAAAACACCTTTACAATTGGCATCGATTCACCGAAGATTTTTGTATCCTCGGTTTACGATGCTGCTATATCTTGATATGCCGAATTCCATCTCTGGCTCAAATGTCGATTTGTTTTAGAATTCCGCATCGATCATATCCATGAAGTCACGGTTGACCCGGTTAAGGTCGCCCGCGATCTATAGAAGTATATCCATCTTCTATTTTGTAATTTAATTATCTCATCTTTGATCGAGTCTATCTTCGAATCAGAATTCTATTGATTGGAGTTCCTCTAATTCAAATCTCTATCTTTGTTTTGAAATCCATTCTTAAAATTATTCTTTGAAAATCGAGTATATTTACATTTTTGAAATTGTTTTATATATCGAAATTATTATTTTGATAATTATGATTTTATTCTATATAAAAAGTGAAAATGTTTTCGATAAGGATTATATACCTATATATAAAACGAATAAGAAATGTTATTCTATATATAAAAGTTTTGAAAGGATCGAAAATTTCGAAAATTTATAAGAAAGTGATTCATATAACAATGATTTATAACTGAAGGGTTAAATTTGAAATTCGAGAATTGAATTCCGGTATTTTGAAATTGGTTTTAAGATTTTGGAAAATATATAAAAATAATATGATTTAAAAGTATTTTTCCGAATAAGAAATGTTTCAAATGAGTTCAAATGAATTCCAATAATTTTGAAGAAATTTCAAAGAAGTTTTCAAGAAAATAGAAATCCAGAACTCACTTATGTCGCTGGAAAATAATTTCGGTGATGAGTGCACGCATCATCGACATTGATTTTCGAGTTTCAGAGTGAGGGAGTGGCCACTTTAATAGCTTCGCTATGCAAGTGATTTTGTAAAACCGGTTTTGATTTCAACTTCCGAAGTATAATTTGATATTTTAGAAAGATATAAGTATATATTTGAAACAATTTAAAATAAGACCGGTGTTCAGTCCTCGAGTTTCGGATTTAATAATTGGTTTATTGATTTATTGTTGATTTTCAACTGTTGAATTGAAATTTGATTTCCCTAACTATTTTGAATGTTCGAACACTTCCAAATCGAGATTAAATTTTCAAAGCTAAGAAATTTCGAGGAGTATAAAATGTTTGATAAAGAATATAAATTTAGTTTTGAAATGTTTTGAAAAAATATGGTTTTGAATAATTGTTTTCAGAAAGGTAAATTGGATATTTCAAATAGAAATAGATAGTTTAAAAGTTTTAAAGGGATACTTATAAATTTGGAAACTATTTTTAGTATAATTGATTTTGAGAAAATATTTGGTTTTGAAATTTAATTGAAATTAAAACCAGTACTTATATGGTGATTTTGGAAATGAATTTGTTTAACTTGAATTATTTTAATTTGGAAACTAGGATTATTTTCTAAACCTATTATTATGGGAACTTTGAAATTGAGATATTTAATTTGGAAGAAAATTTGGTGAAATCATATATGATTTTGAAACTGGTATTGAAATGATTTGAAATTTGAGAACCTTATATTATTAAGCACTTGATTTGGGAGTGGTCGAACCTATATAAAATGGATTGTATAAGTATGAAGTTGATTTGAAATCTACTGATTTGAAAGGTACTCAATTTAGAAAGAGATTTTATATAATCGAAGTCTATATAAGTATGATTTGATCTACTATTGATTTGGAAAGTATTCGATTTGGGAAAAATGAAATCCTATATATATGGACTTTATATAAGTACGATATTTGAAAGTGATTTGAAAAGGTACTATATGATATATATTTTCGAAGTAAAGATATGGAAAGTGCCTTTTGCTTGATATCCGCTTTGTGGCCACATCGTGGATTCATTCTATCGATATTATTCTCTCTGATTTTTGGTTTTCCGGATGTAATACTCGAGTGTTCCCACCATGGCGTAACCCATGGTTTTTTTTCTCTCGTGAATGCATAGCGCAATTGCCTGGCTGAGTCTTGCCTAGGGGTACGGATTGTTTCCTGGGGGATCCACGCGTAACCATTGTGTATCCTGCAATCTGTGTAGGTCGCGAATAGTAGCGCAAGTGCCTGGCTGAGTCTTGCCTAGGGGTACGGATTGTTTCCTGGGGGATCCAGGCGTAACCATTGTGTATCCTGCACTCTACTAGTCATCATGGCGTAACTCGCAGGGCTGAGAAAGCTTACGGATATGGATTGTTTCCTGGGAGACCCAGGCGTAACCATTGTGTATCTGCGAACCATGGTCGGACAAAGGTTTTGGTTTGGTTGTTTGTTTGGATTGTACTTTCCATATCTGTTTTTAAAAAGGTTTTTCAAGTATTTTCACTGGGTGTTGAAACAGGTCTACTAAGTACTTGAAGAATTCTAGCTTTGTGCCTGATCAACGCATGGCCAGAGTCTGCAAGAACGAGGATAAACTTGTTAAAACATCAAGTTATAAAAATATTTTCGAAAGAAAGATTTATTTCGATATAAACGTATTATTATAAAGGTATTTATTATAAAAGTACTTTTCCCAACAAAGAAATTTTGTATTAATATTTGAAATTAAAATTCTTATGGTTTGAAATAAATTATTCGTGCCCGATTCTATTCTTTTGAATCTACCTCATCTGCTCAGCTTCATTTTTCACCTATATTCCATTTTCGGAATCTACCTTCCTTTCCTTTTTGAATAAATCTTTTAAATATTGCTTATTTGTATACTACATTGTTTTATATAAAATTTTAGCGTTATAAATATTTTTGAAGTTATAAATTAAGTAAAACATCTTTAAAGAAAATGATTATTAATTTATTGATAATATTTGAAAGGTATCTTGAGAAAAATTAAAAATTTTGGATTTAATATTTTCAATAGTCTTTGTAAATAGAAGTAATAATGTAAATAATTGTTTGCAAAGGAGTTTGAGAAGTATTAAATAATAAATTTAATTTCAAATGAAATTTTCAAATAAATATTTTAAATAAAATTTATATAGTTTTAAAATTTATTGTTTATCTTGGCTTTCAATCTATTTTTTTTTTCTGGTTGTTTTATTCTCCTACCTCCTTCATTTTCGGGGACGAAAAGTTTTGAGTGGGGGAGAGTGTAACGACCCGGAAAATTTTAACAATTTTAATTGATTCTATAACGTATTTAATTAAATATTTGTGAAATCTTATAATAATTGAATTTTTAAATAAAATGTTTATATATTTAGAATACGTATATTTAAATATAGTAGATTTTTAATTTTCAATTTATTTTAACAAAGTTTATTTCATTGGGAAATTCTATTAAATTCAAGCTAAAAATTGCTGATAATAAATTTATTATCAAGCAATAGCCACTATCCTTTACTTTAGTAATTATTTCATCAGTTGCTAAATTTTAGCCGTTGCCATCATTTCAAAAATTAAGCGTATAATTTTGTATACGTTGTATTTATCTTTTTGAACGGGTTATATGTTAATTGCCTTTATAGCTTTAATATTTGTCAGCTAAATAAATGGGTGACCGTTACTGCCAATATTTAATTTGATACGTTTCCCGGTTGCCTTTTTCATTCACTTGATTGATTGATTTGTTGCCGTCTCTGTTATTTTCTCTCTGTCTTCATTGTTTTTTAAAGGTAAGAAACTGTTCCCTCAAAACATAAATATTTGATTGTAGCCAGCAGTAACTTGTTTTAAAAACCTTTTCCTAAATCAAAGCTTTTGAGCGTTACAATTTCTTTTGATTGGATATATGTGTTTAGGATAAAATATTGCAGGTGACCGTTACAGTTGATTTCGGTGACTTTCTTTCTTCCCATACATCATTATATATTTGCTTTCCATTTTTCCTGAATTTATGTTTAGCAGTTTCGAAAATCAAACGTATACATTTGTATACGTCGTAATTATTATTTTAAAACGATTCACTTTATTTTTCTTTCCCTTTTTAACTTCGTTTCTCTCTCTTTACTTTATATTGGGACTTTTGTTTCCTTTGCTTTTCAACCTGAGCCTTGCTTGCCAAGCAATAAATTTATTGCTTAAATAATTTTCAGCTGAAATCAAGAAATTAGACCGTTACCATTTTGGTTATATTGATTTCCCATTTATTTCTGGCTCGTATTGCTCTGACTTTTCCTTTTCCTTTTCTATACTTACGTTTCAAAAACAAATAGTACATATAATAACGTACATAATAAATTGCAGCCAGCTCATTTCTCACATATTTATTTCATGCCTTAAAACCCCGTCACTCAACGCATCGATGACTACCTTTAATTTCGCCAGTTTTGAAATGTAAATGTTGGATACGTTGCATCCATTGCCTTATTCCTATATATTTAGATCTGAACCATTTGCCTTTACCTTTTCACTTTCTTCCTCATTCATAAACCACTTCCTCCTCCTTCACGTAACCACTCACCAAACGTTACATCACTCCTTCTTCTTGTACTATCCACTCTCACGCCACCGAGGCCATCACCATCCACCTCTCCGTTTGTCTCCCCTCCTCTTCCACGCCGAAGCATGAAGCAGTGTCGTGCTCCCCTCCGAGCTCCCCACCACCCCTGACTTCGGCCTTTCTCCTTCCTTTTTGGGTTAGTATATGTATCTTAAATATAAGTATAGTATTCTGTGTAAATTATTTATATAAATTAAGTAATAGATTCATAACTGTTGTATATATATCTCTAGCTTCTGTTATAATATGAGTCTAGTATATAGGCAGATTGTATGGGTTGTCTGCATAGTTGTATAAGTTTATAAATAGTTTATATAAGATATTTTAGTTATATAGTTTACATATATATTGGTATAACTTTTGTGTGGTGTGCGTATGTTTTGGGTTATAACTTTTGTATGGTGTGCGTATGTTATGGGTAGTATTTGCAGTGAATGGCTTCAGATATTATTATATTAAAGTGTACTAAGTATATTGGGTTCAAATTAAATGTAGTTTTAAATTTTTATGTTTTGAATTGATGTAAAAGCAAAAATATGAATAAGTTGTAAGATTTTGTTTCTGTTGGAGATAAAGTTGGACTTTAAATTTTATTTTTTTTACATGTCTAAATTTAATATAATATATGTATAAAGTTTTAACTGTTTAAGAAAAATATATAAAGTTTTAAGTGTTGTTAGAAGTATTGTTTTATTCGCTAGAAGGAAAGTATTTTGTTTATATTGCTTATATAAACGTTGTCAGTTTTAAATACATAGGTCATGGAAATTTGGTATTGAGTCTTTTCATTTGGGTAAGGTTACAATAATTTACTTATACACATAGCTGCATGTTCACCTGTATATGAATTTACCTTTCTGATTTAGGCTGCAACTACATGAATTTTGAATTCCCACGTTTTCTATTCTAAATTTTTTTCCAGATTATATTAATATGTATAGGCAATTGTTTATATTTAAGTTTACAAGATTTTTTTAGTCTGCATTGTGAGTTAATATAAAAAGTATATTTTATTTATAAGCGGTAGTATACACATTAGTAGTTGTTTTAGTTAACAGTAATAAAAACAAAATTTATATAGCTTGTGTTAATTTATATATCTAAACTGTCAAGTTTATATAGGTATAAATGATTAGGTCAAAGTGCATATACAAGCTATAAAGATTTTATTGATTTTGGTTATATATATAAAAAAAAATTATTTGAGATTTATTTCAAATGAATACGTATTTTAAAATAATGGGTTTAAGTGAAATATTAATATAATATGCGTCTCGTCCGAAACTTTATATCAAGCTATTTTGATTCGTTCCCGTCGTTTCTGTTACCAGATTCTGTTCATCAAATTCATGCCAATTTTGCTTTGCTTGGATTTGTAAATCAAATTTCCATGTCTGTATCAGTGTGTGTTTCCATATCACCTTCGGTACCCTCCAGCCACGAAAGGTGAGCAATCACTCACGACTAACGTTCTTTTATTTATTAAATTTGATTCCAATTGAAACGACAATTGAAATATGCTACTGTTAGTTATTTACATTGCTATATATTTTGTTGTTTGCAAATGTGTTCACCTGTGGGATACGACACCATATCCCATTGATATATTATACTGTTATTGATGATATATGTCTGTTATTTTATTATTTGTTATCACTCTGCAAGTTCCCCGTAGTTTAGAATTCAATATGGGTTGAAATGATACATACCCGAACGGACTTTAGAATAGGAGAACTTCGTTATGGGTTGAAATGTTCAACCCAAGCGATTTTCAATAAAAATTGAATTTGGGATTACGGGTCGAAGTGATATCTACCCGTATATTTAAATTTCGGATTGAAATCTGTATCCCTTGACCATAGGGTATGAAATTATATACAGACACCGTTGGTCCATATGTATAAATATTTTGAAAATAATTTCTATGGGTTGAAAATAAATATACGGTTTTAATAAATATTAATTCTTAAAATATTATATGAAAATAGAAATTTTATATATAGATTTAATAGTAATATTTTGGAGATCGATTTAATCCATATAATATGTTTAAGTATTTATTTAAATTTATATTTCAAAATTGATTGTTGTAATAATTTGGATAAGTTAAGGTTGAGAAGATAAAGTTGAATTAATTGAAATTGTATTTAGTTAAGTATTTTACTTAATTGGCTTATTTGAACCAAAGAATTTGAAATTTAAGATTCGATTTATAACTTGATTTTGATTTAAATGATTAAATGGAGGTTTCAAGTTTAAACAAATCGAAAGGAATATTTAGTTTAAAGGTAAATTGGGTTATTAAATAAATATTGAATTTATTTAGTGAACATTTCAAGACTAAATAACAAGGTTAAATCGAGATCCATATGAAACTGTTAAATCAAACTTTGAGTTGTTGAATAATAAAGCGTTGAAATATAGTAGAATTTAAACGGTAAAATTTTGATTTAGTTCTATATTTGAAATGAATATAATTTGAATTTGTTTGATCAAAAAACTGAATTGTATAAAAATTTATAAATTGAGATTGAATTAAATTTGAATGGGATGGTCGGGTTGATTTTGAAAACGATTTGTTAAGTTGAGGAAACTACAAATATTCTACTCTAAATATTTATGTATATATATATATATAATGAAAAGATATTTTTGTTGTGAAGTATAAATTAATTTGAAATGACCTCGGTATTATAGTGTATATTTCTACCTTATAGATAGTTCCATGGACCCTTAGGGGATGGTTATCCCATACGTCCTTTAAGTTAATTATATTTCAGTTGATATTTCACTTGAGTTAGATTTATAGATATAAGAAAGTTAATCCTGACTCGAGTGTTTTGTGTTTTTGCTTTACGCTCGGGTCAGACTGAGAGATACAGCATTTGAGACTCACCTTCGAAGTTGGAGCTTTGCTTGAAGATCCAGCTATCTATCCCTTCAGTCATCCAGTTGATTGGTTCAGAGAAGCCATCTGTTGCATTGGAGACTTCATGGCATTTGAACAATTCGGTTGTATTTTATTTCTAACTCTGAGGTATATAGTAGCTTCATGAACTACTATTCTTTATCTATTCCGCTGCATTGTATTAGTCTGTGTAAGTGATCTATGATTGATTTATTTACTGTATATTTTAAGTTTTGCCAAATTTTATTAACAATTCAGTATTTTGAATTATTCAAGTCGGACATGTACGGTTTTATTGTCGATTTGAATGGTCCAAAATAGCGGGCTGTTACAGTTGGTATCAGAGCTTTGGCTCTAGGCAAAACTTAGCATATATGGTAAATTTATTTATAGAATCACTTTCGTTCAAGTTGAATCTCTTCCTTTTTGACTCAATTTCCTTTGAGTTTTGGAATGTCCCTCGGTTCCGAAATTCATTCTTGTCTCTTCCTATTTATATTCGTTTGATTCTGGAGTATCCCATAACTCAACCGAATGTTTTGTAAAGGGGGTGAAAACACCTTTACAATTGGCATCGATTCACCGAAGATTTTTGTATCCTCGGTTTACGATGCTGCTATATCTTGATATGCCGAATTCCATCTCTGGCTCAAATGTCGATTTGTTTTAGAATTCCGCATCGATCATATCCATGAAGTCACGGTTGACCCGGTTAAGGTCGCCCGCGATCTATAGAAGTATATCCATCTTCTATTTTGTAATTTAATTATCTCATCTTTGATCGAGTCTATCTTCGAATCAGAATTCTATTGATTGGAGTTCCTCTAATTCAAATCTCTATCTTTGTTTTGAAATCCATTCTTAAAATTATTCTTTGAAAATCGAGTATATTTACATTTTTGAAATTGTTTTATATATCGAAATTATTATTTTGATAATTATGATTTTATTCTATATAAAAAGTGAAAATGTTTTCGATAAGGATTATATACCTATATATAAAACGAATAAGAAATGTTATTCTATATATAAAAGTTTTGAAAGGATCGAAAATTTCGAAAATTTATAAGAAAGTGATTCATATAACAATGATTTATAACTGAAGGGTTAAATTTGAAATTCGAGAATTGAATTCCGGTATTTTGAAATTGGTTTTAAGATTTTGGAAAATATATAAAAATAATATGATTTAAAAGTATTTTTCCGAATAAGAAATGTTTCAAATGAGTTCAAATGAATTCCAATAATTTTGAAGAAATTTCAAAGAAGTTTTCAAGAAAATAGAAATCCAGAACTCACTTATGTCGCTGGAAAATAATTTCGGTGATGAGTGCACGCATCATCGACATTGATTTTCGAGTTTCAGAGTGAGGGAGTGGCCACTTTAATAGCTTCGCTATGCAAGTGATTTTGTAAAACCGGTTTTGATTTCAACTTCCGAAGTATAATTTGATATTTTAGAAAGATATAAGTATATATTTGAAACAATTTAAAATAAGACCGGTGTTCAGTCCTCGAGTTTCGGATTTAATAATTGGTTTATTGATTTATTGTTGATTTTCAACTGTTGAATTGAAATTTGATTTCCCTAACTATTTTGAATGTTCGAACACTTCCAAATCGAGATTAAATTTTCAAAGCTAAGAAATTTCGAGGAGTATAAAATGTTTGATAAAGAATATAAATTTAGTTTTGAAATGTTTTGAAAAAATATGGTTTTGAATAATTGTTTTCAGAAAGGTAAATTGGATATTTCAAATAGAAATAGATAGTTTAAAAGTTTTAAAGGGATACTTATAAATTTGGAAACTATTTTTAGTATAATTGATTTTGAGAAAATATTTGGTTTTGAAATTTAATTGAAATTAAAACCAGTACTTATATGGTGATTTTGGAAATGAATTTGTTTAACTTGAATTATTTTAATTTGGAAACTAGGATTATTTTCTAAACCTATTATTATGGGAACTTTGAAATTGAGATATTTAATTTGGAAGAAAATTTGGTGAAATCATATATGATTTTGAAACTGGTATTGAAATGATTTGAAATTTGAGAACCTTATATTATTAAGCACTTGATTTGGGAGTGGTCGAACCTATATAAAATGGATTGTATAAGTATGAAGTTGATTTGAAATCTACTGATTTGAAAGGTACTCAATTTAGAAAGAGATTTTATATAATCGAAGTCTATATAAGTATGATTTGATCTACTATTGATTTGGAAAGTATTCGATTTGGGAAAAATGAAATCCTATATATATGGACTTTATATAAGTACGATATTTGAAAGTGATTTGAAAAGGTACTATATGATATATATTTTCGAAGTAAAGATATGGAAAGTGCCTTTTGCTTGATATCCGCTTTGTGGCCACATCGTGGATTCATTCTATCGATATTATTCTCTCTGATTTTTGGTTTTCCGGATGTAATACTCGAGTGTTCCCACCATGGCGTAACCCATGGTTTTTTTTCTCTCGTGAATGCATAGCGCAATTGCCTGGCTGAGTCTTGCCTAGGGGTACGGATTGTTTCCTGGGGGATCCACGCGTAACCATTGTGTATCCTGCAATCTGTGTAGGTCGCGAATAGTAGCGCAAGTGCCTGGCTGAGTCTTGCCTAGGGGTACGGATTGTTTCCTGGGGGATCCAGGCGTAACCATTGTGTATCCTGCACTCTACTAGTCATCATGGCGTAACTCGCAGGGCTGAGAAAGCTTACGGATATGGATTGTTTCCTGGGAGACCCAGGCGTAACCATTGTGTATCTGCGAACCATGGTCGGACAAAGGTTTTGGTTTGGTTGTTTGTTTGGATTGTACTTTCCATATCTGTTTTTAAAAAGGTTTTTCAAGTATTTTCACTGGGTGTTGAAACAGGTCTACTAAGTACTTGAAGAATTCTAGCTTTGTGCCTGATCAACGCATGGCCAGAGTCTGCAAGAACGAGGATAAACTTGTTAAAACATCAAGTTATAAAAATATTTTCGAAAGAAAGATTTATTTCGATATAAACGTATTATTATAAAGGTATTTATTATAAAAGTACTTTTCCCAACAAAGAAATTTTGTATTAATATTTGAAATTAAAATTCTTATGGTTTGAAATAAATTATTCGTGCCCGATTCTATTCTTTTGAATCTACCTCATCTGCTCAGCTTCATTTTTCACCTATATTCCATTTTCGGAATCTACCTTCCTTTCCTTTTTGAATAAATCTTTTAAATATTGCTTATTTGTATACTACATTGTTTTATATAAAATTTTAGCGTTATAAATATTTTTGAAGTTATAAATTAAGTAAAACATCTTTAAAGAAAATGATTATTAATTTATTGATAATATTTGAAAGGTATCTTGAGAAAAATTAAAAATTTTGGATTTAATATTTTCAATAGTCTTTGTAAATAGAAGTAATAATGTAAATAATTGTTTGCAAAGGAGTTTGAGAAGTATTAAATAATAAATTTAATTTCAAATGAAATTTTCAAATAAATATTTTAAATAAAATTTATATAGTTTTAAAATTTATTGTTTATCTTGGCTTTCAATCTATTTTTTTTTTCTGGTTGTTTTATTCTCCTACCTCCTTCATTTTCGGGGACGAAAAGTTTTGAGTGGGGGAGAGTGTAACGACCCGGAAAATTTTAACAATTTTAATTGATTCTATAACGTATTTAATTAAATATTTGTGAAATCTTATAATAATTGAATTTTTAAATAAAATGTTTATATATTTAGAATACGTATATTTAAATATAGTAGATTTTTAATTTTCAATTTATTTTAACAAAGTTTATTTCATTGGGAAATTCTATTAAATTCAAGCTAAAAATTGCTGATAATAAATTTATTATCAAGCAATAGCCACTATCCTTTACTTTAGTAATTATTTCATCAGTTGCTAAATTTTAGCCGTTGCCATCATTTCAAAAATTAAGCGTATAATTTTGTATACGTTGTATTTATCTTTTTGAACGGGTTATATGTTAATTGCCTTTATAGCTTTAATATTTGTCAGCTAAATAAATGGGTGACCGTTACTGCCAATATTTAATTTGATACGTTTCCCGGTTGCCTTTTTCATTCACTTGATTGATTGATTTGTTGCCGTCTCTGTTATTTTCTCTCTGTCTTCATTGTTTTTTAAAGGTAAGAAACTGTTCCCTCAAAACATAAATATTTGATTGTAGCCAGCAGTAACTTGTTTTAAAAACCTTTTCCTAAATCAAAGCTTTTGAGCGTTACAATTTCTTTTGATTGGATATATGTGTTTAGGATAAAATATTGCAGGTGACCGTTACAGTTGATTTCGGTGACTTTCTTTCTTCCCATACATCATTATATATTTGCTTTCCATTTTTCCTGAATTTATGTTTAGCAGTTTCGAAAATCAAACGTATACATTTGTATACGTCGTAATTATTATTTTAAAACGATTCACTTTATTTTTCTTTCCCTTTTTAACTTCGTTTCTCTCTCTTTACTTTATATTGGGACTTTTGTTTCCTTTGCTTTTCAACCTGAGCCTTGCTTGCCAAGCAATAAATTTATTGCTTAAATAATTTTCAGCTGAAATCAAGAAATTAGACCGTTACCATTTTGGTTATATTGATTTCCCATTTATTTCTGGCTCGTATTGCTCTGACTTTTCCTTTTCCTTTTCTATACTTACGTTTCAAAAACAAATAGTACATATAATAACGTACATAATAAATTGCAGCCAGCTCATTTCTCACATATTTATTTCATGCCTTAAAACCCCGTCACTCAACGCATCGATGACTACCTTTAATTTCGCCAGTTTTGAAATGTAAATGTTGGATACGTTGCATCCATTGCCTTATTCCTATATATTTAGATCTGAACCATTTGCCTTTACCTTTTCACTTTCTTCCTCATTCATAAACCACTTCCTCCTCCTTCACGTAACCACTCACCAAACGTTACATCACTCCTTCTTCTTGTACTATCCACTCTCACGCCACCGAGGCCATCACCATCCACCTCTCCGTTTGTCTCCCCTCCTCT
The DNA here is from genome assembly GCA_030765085.1 of Allium cepa. Classification (NCBI taxonomy): domain Eukaryota; kingdom Viridiplantae; phylum Streptophyta; class Magnoliopsida; order Asparagales; family Amaryllidaceae; genus Allium; species Allium cepa. Next base: position 291,246,869 of record CM060934.1, read on the forward strand.
TCCACGCCGAAGCATGAAGCAGTGTCGTGCTCCCCTCCGAGCTCCCCACCACCCCTGACTTCGGCCTTTCTCCTTCCTTTTTGGGTTAGTATATGTATCTTAAATATAAGTATAGTATTCTGTGTAAATTATTTATATAAATTAAGTAATAGATTCATAACTGTTGTATATATATCTCTAGCTTCTGTTATAATATGAGTCTAGTATATAGGCAGATTGTATGGGTTGTCTGCATAGTTGTATAAGTTTATAAATAGTTTATATAAGATATTTTAGTTATATAGTTTACATATATATTGGTATAACTTTTGTGTGGTGTGCGTATGTTTTGGGTTATAACTTTTGTATGGTGTGCGTATGTTATGGGTAGTATTTGCAGTGAATGGCTTCAGATATTATTATATTAAAGTGTACTAAGTATATTGGGTTCAAATTAAATGTAGTTTTAAATTTTTATGTTTTGAATTGATGTAAAAGCAAAAATATGAATAAGTTGTAAGATTTTGTTTCTGTTGGAGATAAAGTTGGACTTTAAATTTTATTTTTTTTACATGTCTAAATTTAATATAATATATGTATAAAGTTTTAACTGTTTAAGAAAAATATATAAAGTTTTAAGTGTTGTTAGAAGTATTGTTTTATTCGCTAGAAGGAAAGTATTTTGTTTATATTGCTTATATAAACGTTGTCAGTTTTAAATACATAGGTCATGGAAATTTGGTATTGAGTCTTTTCATTTGGGTAAGGTTACAATAATTTACTTATACACATAGCTGCATGTTCACCTGTATATGAATTTACCTTTCTGATTTAGGCTGCAACTACATGAATTTTGAATTCCCACGTTTTCTATTCTAAATTTTTTTCCAGATTATATTAATATGTATAGGCAATTGTTTATATTTAAGTTTACAAGATTTTTTTAGTCTGCATTGTGAGTTAATATAAAAAGTATATTTTATTTATAAGCGGTAGTATACACATTAGTAGTTGTTTTAGTTAACAGTAATAAAAACAAAATTTATATAGCTTGTGTTAATTTATATATCTAAACTGTCAAGTTTATATAGGTATAAATGATTAGGTCAAAGTGCATATACAAGCTATAAAGATTTTATTGATTTTGGTTATATATATAAAAAAAAATTATTTGAGATTTATTTCAAATGAATACGTATTTTAAAATAATGGGTTTAAGTGAAATATTAATATAATATGCGTCTCGTCCGAAACTTTATATCAAGCTATTTTGATTCGTTCCCGTCGTTTCTGTTACCAGATTCTGTTCATCAAATTCATGCCAATTTTGCTTTGCTTGGATTTGTAAATCAAATTTCCATGTCTGTATCAGTGTGTGTTTCCATATCACCTTCGGTACCCTCCAGCCACGAAAGGTGAGCAATCACTCACGACTAACGTTCTTTTATTTATTAAATTTGATTCCAATTGAAACGACAATTGAAATATGCTACTGTTAGTTATTTACATTGCTATATATTTTGTTGTTTGCAAATGTGTTCACCTGTGGGATACGACACCATATCCCATTGATATATTATACTGTTATTGATGATATATGTCTGTTATTTTATTATTTGTTATCACTCTGCAAGTTCCCCGTAGTTTAGAATTCAATATGGGTTGAAATGATACATACCCGAACGGACTTTAGAATAGGAGAACTTCGTTATGGGTTGAAATGTTCAACCCAAGCGATTTTCAATAAAAATTGAATTTGGGATTACGGGTCGAAGTGATATCTACCCGTATATTTAAATTTCGGATTGAAATCTGTATCCCTTGACCATAGGGTATGAAATTATATACAGACACCGTTGGTCCATATGTATAAATATTTTGAAAATAATTTCTATGGGTTGAAAATAAATATACGGTTTTAATAAATATTAATTCTTAAAATATTATATGAAAATAGAAATTTTATATATAGATTTAATAGTAATATTTTGGAGATCGATTTAATCCATATAATATGTTTAAGTATTTATTTAAATTTATATTTCAAAATTGATTGTTGTAATAATTTGGATAAGTTAAGGTTGAGAAGATAAAGTTGAATTAATTGAAATTGTATTTAGTTAAGTATTTTACTTAATTGGCTTATTTGAACCAAAGAATTTGAAATTTAAGATTCGATTTATAACTTGATTTTGATTTAAATGATTAAATGGAGGTTTCAAGTTTAAACAAATCGAAAGGAATATTTAGTTTAAAGGTAAATTGGGTTATTAAATAAATATTGAATTTATTTAGTGAACATTTCAAGACTAAATAACAAGGTTAAATCGAGATCTATATGAAACTGTTAAATCAAACTTTGAGTTGTTGAATATTAAAGCGTTGAAATATAGTAGAATTTAAACGGTAAAATTTTGATTTAGTTCTATATTTGAAATGAATATAATTTGAATTTGTTTGATCAAAAAACTGAATTGTATAAAAATTTATAAATTGAGATTGAATTAAATTTGAATGGGATGGTCGGGTTGATTTTGAAAACGATTTGTTAAGTTGAGGAAACTACAAATATTCTACTCTAAATATTTATGTATATATATATATAATGAAAAGATATTTTTGTTGTGAAGTATAAATTAATTTGAAATGACCTCGGTATTATAGTGTATATTTCTACCTTATAGATAGTTCCATGGACCCTTAGAGGATGGTTATCCCATACGTCCTTTAAGTTAATTATATTTCAGTTGATATTTCACTTGAGTTAGATTTATAGATATAAGAAAGTTAATCCTGACTCGAGTGTTTTGTGTTTTTGCTTTACGCTCGGGTCAGATTGAGAGATACAGCATTTGAGACTCACCTTCGAAGTTGGAGCTTTGCTTGAAGATCCAGCTATCTATCCCTTCAGTCATCCAGTTGATTGGTTCAGAGAAGCCATCTGTTGCATTGGAGACTTCATGGCATTTGAACAATTCGGTTGTATTTTATTTCTAACTCTGAGGTATATAGTAGCTTCATGAACTACTATTCTTTATCTATTCCGCTACATTGTATTAGTCTGTGTAAGTGATCTATGATTGATTTATTTACTGTATATTCTAAGTTTTGCCAAATTTTATTAACAATTCAGTATTTTGAATTATTCAAGTCGGACATGTACGGTTTTATTGTCGATTTGAATGGTCCAAAATAACGGGCTGTTACAAGTATACCCCTAGCAAGGGGAATCGAGTGGCTGATGCTTTGAGTCGCAAGCATTTAGCTATTGTGTCCATGATGATTGCAGAGTGGAAAGTTCTTGAGATTCTTTCCATGTGTGATATTCATGATCATTCTTCCACATCCAACTCTCATATTCTATTATATAGCATGGAAGCTCGCCCTACTCTTCTAGATCGGATTGCCGACGCTCAACGGTGAGACTATGATATATCTGCTCTTAGTCAGAAGTGTAAGTCTGAATCCCATGATGATACTGAGATAAGAGATTTCAACATCGATATTCATGGGTGTCTTCGAAAGAAGGATCGTCTAATCGTGCCTCCTATTCCATAACTTAGGCGGGACATTCTAGCTGAATGTCACCGTTCTATGTATACTATCCATCTAGGCAGCAGCAAGATGTATGCTGATATGCACTGCTTGTATTATAGGGAAGGCATGAAGCGTGATGTGGCAAGTTATGTGAGTAACTGCATGACTTGTCATCTTATTAAGGCCGAGCATCAACGACCTAGTGGTCTTCTTCAGCCTTTAGAGGTTCCATTGATGAAGTGGGACCAAGTTTCTAAGGATTTCAATGATGGCTTACCTCGTTCGAGGTCAGACCATAGCTATATTTGGGTTGTTGTGGACCGTCTTACCAAGTATGTACATTTTATTCCTATTATGTCGAAAAGGACGGCATTATTTTTATCGAAGCTATATATTAAGGAGATCGTGTGATTACACGGTGTTCCTTCATCTATTGTGTGTGATCGTGATCCTCTTTTCATGAGTCACTTCTGGCAGAGTCTCCAGAAAGCTTTAGGCACAAAGCTTAACCTTAGCACAGCTTATCACCCATAGTCTGATGGACAGACTGAATGGGTGAACCGTATTTTGAAAGATCTGCTTCGTGCGTGTATCTTGGATTTTGGTGGTACTTGGGAGGATCATCTTCCTCTAGTTGAGTTTGCTTACAATAATAGCTACTAATCTTCTATCGGCAGGCTCCTTTTGAAGCCGTATATGGAAGGCCATGTCGTTCTCCATCTTGTTGGCTTGAGTCGAGGGAAAAGCTTATTTTAGGCCCTGAATCTATTCGAGAATCATCTGACAAGATCCATCTTATCCGAGAGATAATGAAAGAGGCTCAGAGTTGACAGAAATCCTACGCGGACAACCGTATGAGGCCTCTTGAGTTCTCAGTGGGCGATCTTGTTTATATTCGAGCTTCTCCTCTGAAGGGAGTGATAGGCTTCAGCCAGATAGGGGAATTGGCGCCACGCTATATTGGACCATTTCCTATTACAGAGCGTATCAATCCTGTTGCTTATCGTGTAGCACTTCTTGATCATTTTTCTGGAGTTCATGACGTATTTCACGTCTCTTAGTTGAGAAAGTGCCTACGAGATCCAGATTCTGTGCTTGATTCTCAAACTTTAGAGAAGTTGGAGGTTTCTCCAAATCTATCTTATGCGAAGCATCCTCTGAGAGTTCTTGCTTCGGAGACTAGACATCTTCGAAATAAGAGTGTTCCGCTCGTGAAGATTCAATGGACCGATAATCCCAATTACTGCACTTGGGAAACCAAAGAATTCATCAAGCGATCGTATCCGGATTTCTTATCTTCCCACTCCGAAGGTAAAAATATTCCACTTCAGTTGTCAAATTTCCTTTGTTTGATGAAATAAATTGTGTTCAGTACAAATTTCCTCTAGAAATTGCGAGGACGCAATTTTTATAAGGGGGAAGTTTGCAACAACCCTAGTATTGGTGATTACCTGTGATATTAAATTATAACGTTAGTTATAATAATTTAATATTGAAAATAAAATGGAGAAAATAAATTTTATTTAATTTTTTTATTCCAAATAAACAATGTGATTTGAGTATAAATATTGAATTTTTATTTACTTTGAGTTAATAAATGGAAAACAATGTGTTCTTATTAAATTAGGGTTAATAAATTAATCAATTGATGTGTTCAACATATAATTGTTGAAATAAATATAAATTAATGAAAATAGAGTTTTAAACACTTTACTTTGAGAATTTGGAGTGAAAATAATTACTTATTGGATTTTAGTTGAATCAATGCATTAATATTGGTAATTATTGCCAATATTAACCTGTTATTGAATTTAAAAGAAGAAATATGTAGAAAATATGTATTTTGTTAAATTTAAAAGATGGAATATTATTTAAAATAATATTTTGTTATTTTAAAAGAGTTATAATGTTTTTTTATAACTTATTTGACAATGAAAATGATTTTTGAACAAGTTATGCTTTAAAATTAGTGTTTTTACACTAAAATTTTGAAAATTGTAAAATACTCTCAAAAATATGTTTTTATTTATGAAAATAACGTTTTATTATTGAAATAAATTTTATTTTGTGTAAATGAAAATTTTTGTTTCATAAAAATTGGTTGCATATATTTGTGTTTGAGTTTATATTGAGAAATATGTGAATTTAAGGTAAAATAGCCTAATACATATACATAGCCTTGCATTTTCTCTAAATAATATTGCTTTAGGCTTTTTGGGTTAGGTTTTAAAACCTAAAATCCATTATCTGGATGTTTCTGGTGAGAAACAAACTACAGTACGTAGTTTAGTTCTTCTTCATCAGAAACAGAAAAGAACAAACTTACAGTAAACTAAAAAAAAATCATGGCTTCCTTCAACTAAAACAAATTTTTCACACAATTTGATGCTAATTCAAGAGGAAATCACCAAATTAGGAGAATAGAAGGTAATCTCCACCAATGCTACAGAACTATATCATCAAAATCCTAGAATTAGATATGAATTGTGTATAACTTTCTCTTTTGTTCTTGCATGTTCTTGTTTCAACTTTTTCAACTGCTGAAGCTAACAAAGGAGCCTCAAAATCATCAAATTGATCCAAACCGAAGAAGCTTTCAACCCAAACTTTGGTGCATATCTAAGGTGAGGGTTCCCTCATGCTTTCTATTTTGGATTCATGCGGTTAATGACGATTTACAGTGGTGAATTTGCTGGAAAAAAAAGATGACTACAGTAATATTTGTTTTGTGATTGTTGCTGAAACTAAATTAAGCATAACTCTTTCCTTTCTTAACCAAATTCAAAAAATTTAGATGTTTTGGAAATATTAGATCATATACTACAAGTTTTATGTTTTGTGGTTTTCAGAATTTTGAAGTTATCTATTTCAAATTTGAGTGTTTCTATTGCAATCCCGAGAGCAAAACTATTATTTGCTCTATTGTTGAATCTGAAACTAAATTAAGCATAACTCTTTCGTTTCTTAACCAAATTCAAAATTTTAGATGTTTTGGAAAGCTTAGATCATATACTACAAGTTTCATCCTTTGTGTTTTTCATAATTTTAAAGTTATCTATTTCAAATTTGAGTGTTTCTATTGCAATCCCGAGAGCAAAACTATTATTTGCTTTGTTGTTGAATCTAAAACTAAATTAAGCATAACTTTTCCAATTTTTATCCAAATTCAATAATCTTCGATGTTTTTGAAAGCTAAGAATTTGTTCTAAAAGTTTCATGTTTTAAGGTTTTTGAAATTTTGAAGTTATTTCGATCAAAACTGCATTTGATTGTTGCTATCCGAGATCAAAATGACAGCAGTGTTGAATTTAGACCTCTGAACCGTTTTAAGCATAACGTTTTCATTTTTTATCCAAATTCAATAATCTTAGATGTTCCAGAAAGCTTAAAATTTGTTCAAAAAGTTTTATGTTTTTAGGTTTTTGAAATTTTGAAGTTATATTGATTTAAAATGCATTTGATTGTTGTTGTCCCGAGATCGAAATGACAACAACAATGATTGTTGATCTTAGAATTTGTTTCAGCCAATATTTGACTAGTTGAAACGTTTGAGATCTTCTATTATAGGAGTAATAATCGATGAGAGCTACATATAAATATTGTCTTACTCGCCGATGAGATGAGGCGAGCCTTGAGATGAGATTTTTCCCTTACGGGAATTATGGTTTATGAGAAACTATTATGAGATTTATTTGCACTTGCCGATGATACGAGGCAAGATATGTGAGTATTATGAGATTTTTAGGTTTGAGATTCTATTTTTATGATGTGGAGTTAACTAGCAGTTAGTAAACCGTTTAGTGCGAACGTGTGGTATGGGACGCACGCTAACACTTTTCGGTTCTTTTCCGAGAGTTTGTGACACATCCACGAGTATGCCAGTGCTATAGACCTTCGGGTTATCTGAATTATGTGACTTCGGTAACCACGAGTTATGTGACTTCGATCACCATGAGTTATGTGACTTTGGTCACCACGAGTCATGTGACATCGATCACCATGAGTATGACCTTCGGGTCCACGAGTTAGGTACCTTAATTATAAATAGCACTGGACAAGAGTTTAGCACGTGCAGCATTGCTTCAACTTTGCAATCAGGGATCTGGCCAATCCGGGGTTTTTGAGTTTTCTGAGTTTTATACGATTTCATTATTTTAAGATATTTTTGTTGCATCGATAGCCTAGTGCTACATGAGATGTTATATATAGTGATTTCATTTTTATGATATTTGAACTTATCTTGAGTTTCGTGAGATTCATATCGGAATTTTAATGAGTTTCTCTCATGACTTTCATATGATTCCTTATATTTGAGTTGAATGCCATTAAGTATGAGTTTCTTATGTTGAATTAAACATATTCATGTGACAACCCTTGGTGAACATATACCATCCATTGAGATTATATTATACTTGTACCCATCCTTTATAGTTAAAGGATGAATTCTCTTATGCACTTATATTCCTCTTATCTTATACTAATATCAAGTTTTAGCTAGCCTGACCCGTGTATTTATTACTCGGGTCAAACTGAGTTGCAGGTTAGTTAGTTGGACTCTTGGCTTGCTTTACCTTATGGACTTCACCATCGACTTGGGATATGGCATAGTTTTTGTGTAGTAGTCTTTCTTTTGGGAACTTTTGATGTATATATTCTTTTGAGGGGAATGTATGTATATATTGTGGTTGTATACCGCTAGTGGCATGTTGTATTACATTTGATGTATGTATTCATATGTATCGCTTCTGTGTTGCTGTTCTTTAACTTGTAATTGATGGTTATTATATTTTTTTTCTGAATCAATCCTGCAGCCACCATAGTAGTGTATCAGATAGGAATTAAGTATGTCGAATACTCGAGACGCAATGAAAAAAAGGAGTATAAATATCGACGTACTTAGCTCTTATCTAATGCAAGACTATGATGGTCGCCCTTAACCAGCCCTATTCCCCGCATTAGCAGAAAGAATTACTATGTAATTCTCTTTGTTAATATGGGTCTCAGGGTAGGGCGTCACAATAAGATGGTTAATTTCGATAAATGGGTCATGATAACTTTAGTAAATAGGGGTACTTCGGTAAAGGCCTGTATCTCCGTACCCTTTGAGTTGACAATAAATCACACGTGTCCGACTCAAATTGAATGAAAATATGAATCTTTAGGGGTGAAGTAGAAAAAAGATAGAAGAAGAAACAGAAAACAATAATATAGAATCTCACAATCGCAGCGGAACAAAATATAATATATAATTACATATCTTTATACAAAGAAACTGTAACTCTAATATACATACAATCATCAGAGTACAACGGTCAACAATAAATCTGGACAGTTATAATAATTTGTCCTCACATGCACTAAATATACAACAAAACACACTTAATGGAAATAACCAAGTACATGTAATACGCCTGAAATCCTCTAGCTCATCTCCTGAGCTCCATAGCATCCTTACCTGAAACAGTAATACTCGGTATGATCCAAGTATTATAATAAAATAACACCCGAGTCAATCTAGAAAACCAGTGTGATAAAACACACTCAATTTGAATTATTACTATTATCAAAATCATTTGAAAAAAAAGGTATCTCGTAAGACCGCGCTACACATAAATATGACGAGTTTTTACCTTACGATAACCAATGTGATATTATAATAGTATCTATAGAAAATAAACTATAAAATAGCTGAAATGCTTGCATCTCACGTTTCAGCATAGTTGGACATATCTAAGACCGTACAGTGTTTATTGGAGAAAGGATTCCATACTATGACAAGCTAAGGAACTACCTTCCGATGGGCATCTCTCGATAAAATGCACTGGGGTCAGACAAGAACATCTTATACCCCCTATCATACAAGACTGACCTAGCGATTGGCTACTAGTATCGAATATGATCACCCCACTTTTTGGGCCCCGAAATAATTCGTGAATATATAGTAACCGGTCTAGATCTTGAGATGACCACACCCTAATGGGAGCTACCCACTTAGCCTTGCCGCATGCCCTTTTTTTGTCATTTCCTAGTTGATGAAGCTTGTGGCTACATATTACCTTAAGAATAGTATTCATTCTTGGTATGCTAACACTATCTTCCAAACAATGATGCAATGATAGCATTCATCCATACAAGTTGTTCCGGGTCTGAACAAATTGAATCTCCAAATTCACCATCTACATTGTCTTCACGATATCACAATTCGTAATGCACAAATCGGATCGAAGTAGTTTCCGATAATTAAATTCGATCTCGGTCTCTTCGAAACGATAAACGAATTTGGCCAGATTTTGATAGTCGATTATTTAACTATTAGATAACACACATAAGCAGTCACTAGGCCCATATTATAAATTTTTCCAAAATGTTTATTTCAAAATATCTTTACAAAGATATATATATATATATATATATATATCCAAATCTCTTTCAATATTTCAATACTCGAAAACACTTTCAAACACTTATATCCATAACAAGACATTTTCGAACCATCTCAATACTTAGAAATATTTTCAAATTCCATTTTATAACCCATTACTTAGAAAATACTTCTACATAATTCGATCTGTAGTTAAAATATTTCCCAAACCTTTCATTCCAATACTTAGGAAAATAATTATATGTATATTTCCCAAAAACATTTCAAATATCAACACATAGGAAATATTTCGCACTTATCTCATAAATCTCTGGAATTCTTATTAATTTCCTTTACAATTTCCAAAAATTAATCAATTATACTTGTTTATGATCAAACTAACAATTTTTACCTTCTTTTATGAATTCAGCTTCATTTTTTGAAGTTCTCGTATCTAAACATTTTGGATATTTTCTCAAGTTTCCATAATTTCGTTATAAGATTTCTCATATAAAATCACGTCCATTAAGTAAAACACGATTTAAAAATCTCGAGAGTATTTATAAATAACTTCAATCAATTTCCAAAACTCTATATTATAAAATAAGTAATTTAAGGAATAGTAATAAAATTTTAAACCATTTAAGTGATTATTAAATTATCAAACACTTTTAAATAGACAACGATAAAAAATTTCTAACATATAAATAAAACTAATCGATTTACAAGTTTTATTTTATAACTAGAATTCATTTCAATTAGAATTAAATATTTGAATAATCAACTTTTCTTAAATATTTCAATACTAAAGAGTTTTTAAACTACACAGTTTAATAAATAAATAAAATCTCTTTTTAAAACAAAACTTAACTTCTTGATAAAAAAATTATTTTTTAAATTCAACATAACCATTTTACATTCATAAATCTCTCTCGATTTATCACAAATCGATTTTCAATACCAATTTCACAACTATTTCCAATTTTCCAAACAAGATTCACTATGAATCGAATTTCATAACTCGATACAAATTCATATTGTGAATTTATATTCTCAATTCATTTAGTGATAATCATTTCACTTTATTTATGCCATCGTTTATGAATTTTATACCATCATTTATGAATTTTATAAACTCATTTCCAGTTTTACTTGTTTATAAAATAATCTCATTTATAAGATTTCATTTATGAACCCATCCCTTCATAAATCCTTTTCATTTTTCAACCATACTTTAAATATTGATTTCGACTCTTTTTTCCATATTTCAAAATACCACTTTAAATCCATTGTTCAAATTCCCTTATATAAATTATTTTAAAATCTCTATTTAAAACATCTTTCGAAATAGATAAGTACAAATCCCAAAATCAAATCATTTATTTAATCCAGATCAAATCCTTTTTAAATAATACAAAATTCAATACAAAAATTATCAATTCCAAAATTGCCTTTGAATTTCCCTTTTAAATTCAAAAATATTATTGATGGTATTTAAAATACCAAACTTAGGGCCAGTGCTACTACAGCATCCAATATATCAAATCACACAATAATCCATAACAGATTATTCAATCACATAATATATCACTATATATAGAAAACAATCAATATATTTGAGGAATCCAGTTGGATCACTCCAACTTGTTTCCTGCATCCATAGATGTTATATAACATAAAATACCAATTCCACTTCGAGGTGGGATATCACGGTAATATAGGGCCATCCGCTATTATGCGAGGTGCACAATGTCTTATCCGCTCCAATCGACGGGAAATATACCCAAATACTAATATATATACTAATATATATATAGTATAGTATAATATCCAACTGATAATAATTTATAAATTCAACCAATCAACCAATAATTAATTTTTAATATTTTAAATTAAAACCAGCAATCCAAATGAGTGAGATTTACTTACAGGAATTTTTTGTGCTGCCGAAGCATTCTAGTTCCGTATAAAATCGAATAGCGTTCGATTCTAGTGTAAAATTCCAACAGCTCTAAACTCAACCAAACATAGTCTGAAATGTAGATATCATTGAAACGAGTTCACTACGACTGACCGTGTCTCAATCGGACCTAATATGAACAATTTATTAAATTTACATGTTAACGATTTAGTTTTAAACAATAAATTATATTAACAAATCCTCATTACCCAAATAATACAACCCGGCCCACACTAACACCCCCAATCTAACTATCCCCCCATCTTCACCAAACAACCAATACTGTGCATGACATTATAGTGCACACTAGTGCATCGTGCACCTCCCTCCCCTCAATAATCCTCCGAAACGACCCCGCCATCAACAACTCATCGAAAACCGCGCCTTCAAGTCCCCACTTCACTGCGTCATAACCCCTAGGAAAATCGCGATCTACCTCTCCCCCTTTTCGACCGTACATGATTGCCTAACCAAAAGTTGCATCGAGCAACACCAAACTTCGGCTGGAGATGCACTAGGATGATACGAAACTAATGCAACCACCTTCACAGCCTCCCGTTGCCCATATCGAGAATTAGTTAACCCTAGCCTAGCCATTACTAATGACAACAGCTGCATCTCTAAATGATCGATCGCCAATGAACAAAATTCAATGAACTTAAAAAATTTAACATAGGCATATAAATCTTCCCCATACAATTCCAAAGATCCAAGTCGTAAAAAAATTCATTGAATAGATTTTATGATGTGAATTTTTGAAGTTTTCATCTTTATTTCTCCTGAATATGCTCTGTTTTAAAAGGAAGAAAGGATGATCAGGACTTTTAAAATGAAGGTGGGTACGATCATAGGGTGGCTAGAATGAAGCATTGTTTGGGTAGAAATGAAGGATAGGATGGCTGTGTTAAATCAAATGTATATATATCATATAAAATTCCAAAATATCTAGCTATAAATTTTGGATCCCAATCAAGGCGTGCCGCCTGGCGTTCCTAATGTTATACCCCTATTCCGAATGTAATGAAACAAGTTTCGAGACCAAACTCGATCGTATGGAGAAGATAGCTTTTTGAACCCAATTATTATATCAAATTCGCGATATTAATTTCAATATGTTTCTATCCCGTACAACCAAACATTGCATCTGATCGCTACAAAATTTGATGGCGTAAAATAATCCATTATTGCAGACCCAATAACACTGGTTTCATCCAAATCTAAGACTGTGCCCCAAAAGGCTATTTTTTATATGTTAATTTAAACGAGTTATTTTTAAAATCGAGTGAATCACTTATAAATCCAATTTAAAAAATTTATTGTCTTCCTTTTTATTATAGAAATTAAATTAGCCTTTAAACTATTTTTATTCAAATAAAATTCAAGATTTTAAATTATTTAAACGATTTTCAATTGTTAAATTCAACAATTAAGTTATCAAATAAATCATTATATTTGACATTCAAGTTATTAAATCTATAAAATTAACTTTCAAATATTTAAAATCAATTAATATTTCCAATTTAAAATAACCAAAATTCTGGGTCTTTACAACTTCATTGTATACTTAACACTAAATTCCAAGGTTGGAAACTCGTTTCTATCTCGGAAAGTAAGAATGTACGTCGAGGCAAGGATGGTTTTCTAACTTGTCCAACTTCATTTTTAATCAAGGATGGTACTGTTTGAAATCGAAAATTGGGGATAAGTATATGATGTCTTACTTTCCATATGCAAATCTATAGTTACACCCAAATAGAAGATCTATCCACTATCGAAAAACTTGACTGGTTTTAAAATTTGCTGGTTCGAAGCGATCGGGATTGGTAAGCATGAGTTATCCGAAAAGCACTTCGAACCAACGTAAGTGTTTGAATTGGAAACATCTTGAAGATGATGGAATCAAAGTCAAAGGTCTTGAAGTGCAAAGTCTATTTGCTAGTACTTTTGAGGGTGATTCCAAAAAGGATGTAGTAGAAGTACTGCCTTCAGTTTGTTCATATTCTGAACAACTTGTATTGATGAATGTAGGCATTGCATTGTTTCCTAGAGGAAAGTGTTAGCATTCCATGTGGGATTACTGGCCTCAAGCCTTACAATCGAGAATGACTAAAACATGGTATGCCGCAAGGCTATCTGGGTCGCATCCATTAGGATATAGTCATTACCCGGTAAAGATAGATATTTCCAAATTTTGTGTGTTCATGAACCGAGTATGGTTGTTGATCACAATCGGGGTGGTGACATATTCGCTACTATCCAGTAAAGGATAGGTCGGTCTTGCCATGTAGGGGGTCCATGCAAGGCTGTTCGTAGATTTTATCTAGAGGTGTATTATGACAGGCGGTATCCCTTTAGCCTTGTCATTGATGGAATTCATTTTCTATTAAGTTTTGTACGGACTTATTTGTGCCAAAATATGCTCGATGAGATGCATGTATTTCAACTATATTCAGTATTTATTTTAAATCTTAGACATTACTAATATCATTGGATTTTCTATTTGAAAGGTTTTAATCATCTTAAGATATAAACTCTTTTATGGTTATATAGGCGTTATCTTATGAGATACCTTTATTTTTAAAGGAGTAAGTATAAAAATTAAGTTGTTTGGAGTTTAATCACACTAGACCCATGTCTGGCCTAGGGTTTTTTCTTTCTTTCCCTAAAACTCTTGGGTACTCAAATTTGTATGAGTAGCCAAGTAGTCCAGGGTTCTTTTGGATTCATCTTGATAGAGCATGGAGCAAGGGGCATCAACGTTATCCAGTTATTTTATTTCTATTGTACGTGTTTAGTTATGTATAAGCATTGTAGAGGCAAGCAGTTATAACTACCCTAGCTAAAGTTAGTACCTGTTGTAACTCCGATGTTTCATTTTGAAATTGATCATATGTACTATCTTATGTTCTATTATTTATGATTTTCTAGCATTGTGAGATGTCGTGTTTCTTTGTTCTTTTCTTTTCTCTTGTCCCTAACGGCTTGTCTTTCAGACACCTAGATGATTGGCACATGGATACCGTGGATGTATTAAGTATCTTCTTTAGTAATAAGAAAGGTAAATCGTTACAGGAGTGCTGCCAATGCTTCAACCTCCTTGTTATCTGCACAGAAAAGGAATAAAAGAAGTTCCCCACAAAGCTCAAAATCATAATAGTAGCAAACTTAAAATCTATTATTAACAAACTATACCTTTAGGCTCAGCCGAGTATAGGGAATGCTTAAAAATGGCGTGAGAGAATGTATGGCATGGGTGTAGAAATTCGTGATTTTCTCAGCATCTCTTCGGTAAAACACTTTTTGATTTTCCTCGTCCCTATGCTTAATCTAGAATATGATCCATATAAGACTCATACGAGTTGGTGGCATTATTGGAAAAAAGAGGTTGAGTGGGACAAGGATGAAAGGAATGTCAAAATTCAAAATAAATAAACATAGATCGATTCACTTCTGAGACTTTGGAGGGACATTTGTAAGAATGCTCTCTTGTCCTGGGCATAATAAAAACTAGTGTCACCCAATGTGAAGCTTATGTTAATGTCAAATAAAAACTTTAGCTCCTCACAAGTAGGGGTATTACTATTCTCCGCATAGATAATGAAGGTAGCAATCACAAGACAATACGAAAGAGGAGCAAGTTGAACGGAAACACGATCAATGGTGGCTAGCCACTGACTAAGGACCGGATAAGGGAGAAGATAGAGTCCACATCGTATGTGTTCAAGAGTAAGGGACATAAACTCATTTAAGGGAGAATTATTACACTCGTGGGGTTCGAAAACCCTAACCTCGTATCCCATAAACCCATATTGGTCAAAAATACCCTCGACATTTTTCAAACGAGTAATCTTGGAGGGCAAAGATAAAGAAGAAGAAGAAGAATAAGAAGAAGAAGAAGCCATTTTGGGATCATGAAACTAAAATAATGACAATACTAAAGTTAAAAAAGACTACAAAATACGAGATCCTTACTTCAGTTTAAAAGAAAGTCTGAACTCGGGAACGCAATCAGTTTAGCAAATAATGATTTCCACACCTATTTCTTTCTTTTTCTTTCTTAAATAAAAGTGTAAAGAGAACATGAAGAAGAAGAGGAAAATATGTACATACCTTAATTTCAATGCTAGCCACATAATCGAAATAATGAGAAAATTTATAGAAACATCAGTCAATTAACAAACACTAAGATCGAGACAGATTCACCCTGAAAAACGAAGGGGCAAAGTGACAACGGTTAGCATCAGTGAATAAGGGAATGACATATGTGCAAGAGCATTAAATGCAAAATGACTATCAAGATTTTTTTTCATTTGATGAAAAGAAAGAAAGGAATAGACGGAAGCGATGGTATGCAAAGGCCAAGTGTGAATAAAGACGAATCTACATCGAATTACGATCACCGCAAATTGGAAAGCAAGTGTCACACCCATATTTCTTGATCCCTGTTGAAGGCAAGATGACGAAAGCAAAAATATCAGAAAGGATGCCCTCACAATAAAAGTAGGGCTACGAAGGGGAAAAGCAAAGATTAGAGTGAAGTCAAGAGAATGTTGCTCTTAGAAAATTCAAGACAATGACAACGATTCAAACTGCGCTGATCCCTTAATTTTAATGTTACATTATGATACTAAGCCAAAAACCTAACTTTGTGTGAAGAAGATAGTCTATAACCATAATACATTGAACTGCAGTCACACCATGTTAGGACATCGGGGTGGAGATGTTGCACTGGGGGACCAAAAGGCTACACTAATGATAGTAGATAACAACACATCCCTCACTGAAAGGTTACATGCAAATGGGGATGTACTACACTCACAAATCAAAGTGCAAAGATAATAGGTATGTGTTAACAACCTTACATCCAAAGTTAATGATGAAGAGCTCCCCCATCGGGACATCATAAACACACGAGCGTATGGAAAAGGACAAAAGAAGAAAACTGCGCTATAACCAGAAAAGGAGTTTTGCTCAAAGGTAATAGACTGCCACAACCCCGAACCCAATGAGACAAACCATGAAGAGTGGTTACCAAAGCTTGACTAAGATAGGTCACATAAAACTGCGCACAGTCAACACAGTCGCCCACTAGCCAAAACCCACACCAAGCAAAGCCACCTGGAACCCTTAGCAAAATATTCACCACTCAAAGCTATGATAAGTCTGCATTCCTCAGACCATAGGTTTACCAAATATATGACCAATGCAAATAATGCGTACAACCCTTTAGCAATACTTTCACTTGATCCATTCCAAGCAAACCCTGAATAAACACTCCACATGTCAAATGACCCAATGAACCCAACTATTATTTCTAAAAGACTAATGTGCTGCAAACACTTTTAAGTGCAGGTCTAATTTGCGCTTATGAAGGACTATTTAAGCACTACCATGAAGAATCTAAAACAATCAAGGGTCGCACGTTGGGTTATCCAAACGATGTTCCGTCGCAATTTACTCATTTGTTTAGAAATAGCAAAGTTGTGAGCGGCCCTTGTCAAACAACTCACGCATCAACATCAAGGGCAACTCAGATCACATTCATACATGAACTTGAGCTAACATCACAGCTCCATGTGGAATTAAGAACATTCCAAAGGCTACATGCATGGCTACTCAAATAAATGCCCCAGTGCAGATCCATACTTACTGTAACGACCCAGAATTTCCGTCATTTGAAATTCGTATATTTAATTGATTTTTAAATATTAACAAGTAAAATTTATAAGTCGAATAAATTTTATTTCGAATATCTAGATTTAATTGGATAATTAAATCGATAATTTAATATTTGAAATTACAGAAATAATTGGAAATTGGGTTTAATGTGATTAAAATTGATTTGTAAAGTTGTATTAAATCGTATTGGAGTTAGAATGATGTTATAGAACTTTTAAAATTGAATTAAAAGTTAATTTGTGGAAATTGAATATTTTAATATTTAATTGACGAGTAAAAATAGTCATTTTTCAAACAGTTTCGGATTTCGACGAAACCAGTTTCATCGGATCCTAATGTTATATTTTTGAAAGATTTCAAATTTCGTCTCACTCGGACTTACGGTTTGTTCGGGGCAAGCTAAAACGCACTAAAATCGGTTTAAGTGAATTTTAAATTTTAAATAGTCGATTTGAAAACATATCTTTCAAATATGATCGAATTGGCTCCCGATATATATTCCATTGCGTTCGAAATAGGGGTAAAACATTATAAACGCCAGGCGGCACGCTTCGTTTGGAGTTCGAAAAAAATTCAGGTGAATAGTGTCGCGTAATTTTCTATATAAGGCCTCACTATTTTCTGTTTTGCAAAGCAATTAGGGTTCCAAGCCCTAGCTGCCAGCATACTCTTTAGTGGCCGAAATTGCATCTCCTTCCTCCCAGATTTTCTTCAAATCCATCAATAATTACGCAAAACGCCCAACTACAAACTTGTAGAGCTAATCGAGCTCTAGAAGATCAACGGCTATGATCAAAAACGAGGCGGTGGATCAACGGAAAATTGCTCGCATTCGTATTTGGGTAGTGCATGATTTTCGAATGAAATAGGGGGGCCGAGCTTCACTTCGTGCATGCCAGAGATAGAGCTCGCGACGAGCTTTCGAACGATAGTGCTCGATCGTCTTCACGTTGATCGGAGGCAGAGCAATAATTGGCGAAAGAAGGCGGCTATGGGTTAAGGGTTGCGCTTGAACCTAGGGGGAAGAAGAAGTTTGCGCGTGCGGCTCTGATCTGCAGTTCAAGAAATCAATGGCCGAGATTTAGGTTGAAAAATAAAATAAAAATTTTGATTAATTTATATATTATAAATTCGTTCAAACTTTAAAATACTATAACTCTTTCATACGAGGTCCGTTTCGCACGAAATGAGTTGCGTCGGGTTCGTATTGACGAATACTACGCGATGGAGCTGGATTGGGATTGATTGGAGCTAGTGTGAATTTTGGGTAAAATTAAACGCGCGTTTAATTTTATTCGGAATAAAACACTGCAACTGTATTGGAAGCAAGGTGAGAACTTCTCACTCAATCGAATTTGTTTCGATTTAAATTTTAAATAGTTAGATTTAAAATTGCTAGATTGTGTTGATTGTATGTTTGAATGATAAATTATTATCTATTGTATTGAAATAGACCCTATACGCCGCATATTAAGCAGAGGTTATTATATTAAACACATATACCACGATATTCCACCGTGAAGTGAAATTGGTATTATATATGTACTTGGAGTTGATTTCCTGCATTATATAGCGGACGAGACCCTATTGCGTCGCATAATAGAGGATAATATTTTATATAAACCCATGTACCGCGATATTTCGTCTTGAAACAAGATTGGTATTGTGCTAACATCTGTGGATGCGGGGAAACAGGTTGGAAGGATCCAACTGGATTCCTCAACAGTATTGATTTATTTACAGATATATTCTGTTATCATATTGACATATGATGTTTGCATGCCGTGGTTGATGTATTGGTGCTGTTGCAGCATTGGGCCTATTTTTGGAGTTTTAAAAATGTTAAAGTAATGATTTCGAATTTAAAAAGGATTTTCAAGTGATTTTTGAAAGTATACATTTTATTGAATTTTTGAATTGATTCATTTTAAGTAAATAAACGTTATAATTTTTATGTTATAAAAAATTATGATTTTTGTGAAATATAACCGAAATGTGATTTTTGAAATATGTAGTTGATTAATTTGTAAAATGGTTTAAATTAGGATTTTTGAATTATTATAAACGGTTTATATAAAAGATTTATCAAATTAATATCTATAAATTAAAATATTGGAATTATAAAACGAGTTTTTTTATAAGTGTTAAAATGAAGTATAAATGGATTTCATAAGTGAATGAAATTTATAGATTTATAAATTGTGAAGTTATAAAATGAACAGATTTTGTAAAATAAAAGATTTAAAATAATTAACTTATAAATTGGACTTTTGCATTTAAATGAGATATAAATAGAATTTTTTAATTAAGGGACTTTATAAGTTGAAGTTTTTTTCTTAAATATATATAAATGGGAATTTATAAACGTTGTTTTATAAATCCGAAACCAATTGAATTTGATAAGTAAATATGAAAGCTTATTAAAGGAGATATATCCACAATTTTGGATAGTGTATAATCCTTTAAATTAAATGTGGAAGTGATGAATTTGGTAAACGATTTATATTCACGATTTTGGACAGTGAATAATATATTAAAGAAATGTTTTAGAAAGTGATCTTTGAAATAGAATTAAAACGATTTGAAGTTGTTTTAAAATGTGTTAAGGATTGAAACCATAGATTTCAACATTCATTGTTGAAATAGACGTTTTTGAGAAATAAAAGGGAATGTTGGACTATAACACTGTTATTATAGTAAATGATTTTCGAAAGGAAATGTTTTATATAGTATTGGGATTTATATATCTATCTTAATTTCGAATCCCTATACTAGTGATTTTGGGTTGTCGTAACGATGTTTTACGCAACATTCGTTTTGACTCAAATGAATGTGTTTAAGAGAATGTTTTCCTTAAAGAATAAAATATATACTTAAGTGTGATTTAAGTATATTGAATATTTTCTAAGTACTGAAAATAAATAGATTTGTGAATTACTTATTGTTAAATAAGTATTTGGAAATGTTTTCCAATATAGAAATTGAAATGGTTTAGATAACATATATTTTTAAAGATAAATTGAAGTGAATATTTGGCAAGTTATTTAATTTATGGAAGATTAATAAAAAGGCCTAGTGATTGTTATGGTGCTGAATATTTGTTGGTTTGCTTTGATAGTTAAATAACCGACCATCAATATTTACCTTTAAATAGGTATTTGTTGTGATTTGCTTGAATGTGAATGTTATACTTATTTTTAAAAATAAGCGCTCGTTATTCGGTTTAGCCGGAAGAGGACCTTTGGGTCATAAATCCCATTCTGAATAGTGATACGTCGTAATGGATAGCATTTGAAGACCGGTGTTGAAGACCGAATGTTTTCGGAAACGGAAGGATTACCGTCGAATGTCTCTGCATCGGCTGATCCCCGATATAGAGATTTTATCATCCTTTTTGATGGGAACTCTGGACGTGATTAGTGAATATCCGGATTTGCAAGGGCTTTTTTGGAAGTGCCTTCGGTTCCGTTCAATTCCAGAACGGACTTGTATGGATGTGTGTCTGACATTGCAATTTGAGATGTAAAGCTGGTTTCTATCAAATACATTTCTGTTGGTGGCGGAGAATTTATTCTCTTAGCTTAACAACCGTCTCTGAGACGTACGAGCTCAGAGGTTATGTAGTTGATGGTTACTAGTGATATATTCCTAATTTGGTAACGTGGCATGTTGAGTGTTGTTGATCATTTATTGATCAAAGCGTGGCTTTTATGAAAAGCGTAGCTTTGCGGATGAGACTTCGTCGGACCTCACACCCCGGAAATGGTCAAAACAGGAAGAATGCAACAAGGTTATTTGGGGATAGCGCCCCCATAGGGTATGTACATTTCCTTCTGGGTATAGGTGGTATTATGGTATGGAGCCCAAATACTTAACCTATGTGGTTGCTGCAAATTTATTTCTTTGTGGTTGTTGGTGAATCCCGGGATTTAGTCGGTTACGACCGGGGGATGGCGTACTCGTGTCAGTAGTTACCTAGCTAGAGGTAACCCGGTCTTGTGTTGGCAGAGATCCGGTTAGGTTCTCGGGGCGTCTTTCCAGAGGCGTACCCATGTGGCAATGGGAAGTTCCTTGGCCTGACCATTTGTTGGAAATCCAAACTCCAATACGCACCTTGTACAGTTTTAGTTGTAGAACTTGCCATTTACTTATGGTGGCGCCTCACTGTTTAGATGGTAGCTATAGTAGGCAGACGATAATGGTCGTATGTTGGCTAAGATTTATATTATACTTTCGAAATATTTTCCAACACTTTGCACTTATAGTAATGATATCAAAGAAATTTTCGTATCAAGCATGTTTGACTATCATAAGGAGAAATCTCCTCCGATTCTGCGTTTGCATTGTATGTGTGTGCGGGAGGCCTTATGGTAGTTTTATTTTCCAAAAGCATTGCGGATCTATTTTAAAATATTTCTTTGTTTGTTTCAAAGATATAACTGTTTTAAGTTCTCACACTAGTCCCATGACTAACCTGGAGTTTATTGTTCCCTTCCTAAACTCTAGGTGTCCACCAATTTCCACACGGGCAGTCTAGAGTCAGGTTATCAGGTCATTCTGGAATACAAGAGTTGTTGTGGAGATCTGGAGGCAAGCTAGATGGCATGGCGTATCAACTAGTATATAGTATTTCTTTTCCGCTGTTTGTTGTTGTAAACTCTGATAATGTAATGTAATGTGATGTAATGTAATAACAGATATGATTCTTTGTTTTAAAGATTATTCATTGATATATTATATGATGTTCCGCTGCGAAATGTGTGATTCTGTTATTGTTTCTGTTTTCTTCTTTCTTTCTTCTTCTACCTTTTCTTCTTTAACCCTAACAATTCGGGTTTCCGGCCTTCGATTGCTCGGTAGTTGATACAATAGACGTATTAATGTCGATTTTTGAGAGTCGAAAATCCTGATCGTTACAAGTTGGTATCAAAGCAATTAGTTAAGCGACAACCTTGGTTCTGTTGGGAATTGCTTATTAGAGATAGAGTCAGTAGTACTCTAGAATGAGTGTGAGTGTAATAATTGATATAAGCGTGTATTTGTTAGTGAATATGAAATTGTTTTGTATTGTGTTGACTTATCGGTTGGTTGTTTATAGATTCTAGTCGGTGCAGTCTAGCTAACTGTATCGATAGGGTTTCTAAACTCTTAAACAAGATAAACCGACATAGTATCATTTTAAATTAGGTAAATGAAATAATTTTACCTTGATTATATTTTATATATAAAGAAATAATTTTTCATAATTATTAAAGAGTATATAAATTTATTGTTTGGTTGTTGAAAATGTAAGAATATATATAAGTTAATTAAAAGAATAATTGTATAAGCAAATGAATTATTAAGTATGGAATTATAATTAATGTGATTTACAATTGTGAAATAATCTTATATATATAAGAAGTGAAACCATATGAATATATTTATAAATATGAGTTGTAAATAAAAATGAATTTGGACTATGAATTTGAAAGTTTTGAATCCCGTCTATTTTGAAAGTTGTTTTTCAAAGTTAAAGATGTTATTAAGTGAGATAAATAAATTTGGAATAATCTTATGTAAGTGAAGTGGAATAGTGAAATTCTATAAGAAAAAGACTTATAAATGTGAGTTATAAATAAAAGGAAATTTTTTGAAAGAATATTAAGCGCTGAATTCACTACTTTTACTGGGAAATAATAAGGGTGATGACTACAGCATCATCAGTATCATTTTCGAGTTTCTGTGTGATGGATTTGCTACCATAGTAAATTGGAAATTGGAGTTTTGTTGTGATAAACAAATTTGAAAATTTAACTAAAGGAAGTTAAATAAATTAAATCAGATTTGAACTAGATTGGATAAGTTAATGATTTGGAAGTTTAAGTATATAAGTTGTATAACTTGTAAAGTGGGAAAATGTATGTGAAACCAAATGATAAAATGGTTAAACAATTTTGTTAAGCAAAACGAGATATGAATTTGAATAAGTCATGAAATTTGACTATGGTAAAAGTAAATAGAATTTACTTTAGAATTGGAATCTAAATTGGATTTATAAGTGGAAATTTAAGTTAAGTTAAACAAATGATGTTTGAAATGGAATATAACTTAAGTAATGTTGAATGAAGTTGATTTTGGTATCGAAGTAAATTAATAAAGTGAAGTGATGAAATATGAACTTGAGTTATATAAATGAAATTCAACCTTATTTGTTAAATGAATTAGCAATTGAATTAATAAATGGATTGAATATTAATCAATCGAATGTAAAAGAATTGATATAGAATAATGAATGTAAGTGTTAATTCATTAGAAGCTAATGAAATTGAAAATTTGAATAATTGAAAGAAAAGTCAATTAGATATTAAACCAATTGGAAATTAAAAGTGTTAAACCAAATTGAAGTTAGACAAAGTGAATATGAATTGTTGAATGTAAATTTAATAATTTGGTTATGTTGGTTATGATTTGGTTGTTATATGATTGTTAGTTGATTGTATATAATTCATTAAGTGTTAATGAAATTGAATTGATAAATGGAAAGCTATGTAATTGAATTTAAATTAAAAGTGAACTGATGTGAATTGGTTGTAAGCAATTAAAATTTGTATCGAAGCCTTATAAATTGCTTATGGGAATTATTTTGATTGCATTGCTTATGAAAACTTCTATTTAAAATTAGTGAAATGTAAATGAATTTCCTATATATGTCACTTACATGTTTAAATTGAGTAAGTACAGGTATCGGGGCTGTAGTTGGCTGGATTTGGTCACGCTAAAATGCTAATAAATAACTACTTTGCTTAAAAATGCTAAAAAGGTACGCCTACGCAATAAAAATAGGAAATATGAACTGTTTTTTTGTTTTCCGACCGTGTGGGTCGATGTATATATATTTATATCTATTGTGATATTGCAAAAGCTCCTCCGTATAAAGGAGACTCTGCCAAAAAATTTCGTAAATTTTGGGAGTTAGAAAATTTTGAAATTTTTTTTTAAAATTTTTGTTAATGAAAAGTCAATTTCTAAATTGAGATGAAAATGTAGGATTTGAAAACTTAGTAAAGTTATTGTAAGAAGTTTAACTATGGATTTGGGAAAAGTTAAAATGTTTAAATGAATTTGAAATTTAATTTGAACAAATGGTTTTGAAAAGTTAATGGATTCTGTAACTTTTTCTTACTTGGCAATTTCGAGGACGAAATTCTTTTAAGTGGGGAAGTTTGTAACGACCCAGAATTTCTGTCATTTGAAATTCGTATATTTAATTGATTTTTAAATATTAACATGTAAAATTTGTAAGTCGAATAAATTTTATTTCGAATATCTAGATTTAATTGGATAATTAAATCGATAATTTAATATTTGAAATTACAGAAATAATTGGAAATTGGGTTTAATGTGATTCAAATTGACTTGTAAATTTGTATTAAATCATATTGGAGTTAGAATGATGTTATAGAACTTTTAAAATTGAATTAAAAGTTAATTTGTGGAAATTGAATATTTTAATATTTAATTGACGAGTAAAAATAGTCATTTTTCAAACAGTCTTGGATTTCGATGAAACCAGTTTCATCGGATCCGTAATGTTATATTTTTGTAAGATTTCAAATTTCGTGTCAATCGGACTTACGGTTTGTCCGGGGCAAGCTAAAATGTACCGAAATCGGTTTAAGTGAATTTTAAATTTAAAATAGTCGATTTGAAAACTTATCTTTCAAATATGATCGAATTGGCTCTCGATATATATTCCATTGCATTCGGAATAGGGGTAAAACATTATAAATGCCAGACGGCACGCTTTGTTTGGAGTTCGGAAAAGTTCGGGTGAATAGTGTCGCGTAATTTTCTATATAAGGCCTCATAATTTTCTGTTTTGCAAAGCAATTAGGGTTCCAAGCCCTAGCCGCCAGCATACTCTTTAATGGCCAAAATTGCATCTCCTTCCTCCCTCATTTTCTTCAAATCCATCAACAATTACGGAAAACGCCCAACTACAAACTTGTAGAGCTAATCGAGCTCTAAAAGATCAACGGCTGTGATCAAAAACGAGGCGGTGGATCAACGGAAAATTGCTCGCGTTCATATTTGGGTAGTGCACGATTTTCGAATGAAATAGGGGGGCCGAGATTCACTTCGTGCATGCCAGAGATAGAGCTCGCGACGAGCTTTCGAACGATAGTGCTCGATCGTCTTCACGTTGATCGGAGGCGGAGCAATAATTGGCGAAAGAAGGCGGCTATGGGTTAGGGGTTGCGTTCGAACCTGGAGGGAAGAAGAAGTTTGCACGTGCGGCTCTGATCTATAGTTCAAGAAATCAACGGCCTAGATTTAGGTTGAAAAATAAAATAAAAATTTTGATTAATTTATATATTATAAATTCGTTCAAACTTTAAAATGCTATAACTCTTTCACACGAGGTCCGTTTCGCACGAAACGAGTTGCGTCGGGTTCGTATTGACAAATACTACGCGATGGAGCTGGATTGGGATTGATTGGTGCTAGTGTTAATTTTGGGTAAAATTAAATGCGCGTTTAATTTTATTCAGAATAAAACACTGCAACTGTATTGGAAGCAAGGTGAGAACTTCTCACTCAATCGAATTTGTTTCGATTTAAATTTTAAATAGTTAGATTTAAAATTGCTAGATTATGTTGATTGTATGTTTGGATGATAAATTATTATCTATTGTATTAAGATAGACCCTATACGCCGCATATTAAGTGGAGGTTATTATATTAAACACATATACCGCGATATTCCACCGTGAAGTGGAATTGGTATTATATATGTACTTGGATTTGATTTCCCGCATTATGTAGCGGATGAGACCCTATTGTGCCGCATAATAGCGGATAACATTTTATATAAACCCATGTACCGCGATATTCCATCTTGAAACGGGATTGGCATTGTGCTAACATCTGTGGATGCAGGGAAATAGGTTGGAGGGATCCAACTGGATTCCTCAACAATATTGATTTATTTACAGATATTTGCGATATATTCTGTTATCATATTGATATATAATGTTTGGATGTTGTGGTTGATGTATTGGTGCTGTTGCAGCATTGGGCCTATTTTTGGAGTTTTAAAAATGTTAAAGTAATGATTTCGAATTTAAAAAGGATTTTCAAGTGATTTTTGAAAGTATATATTTTATTGAATTTTGGAATTGATTCATTTTAAATAAATAAACGTTATAATTTTTATGTTGTAAAAAATTATGATTTTTGTGAAATATAACTGAAATGTGATTTTTGAAATAAGTAGTTGATTAATTTGTAAAATGGTTTAAATGGGATTTTTGAATTATTATAAAAGGTTTATATAAAAGATTTATAAAATTGATATTTATAAATTAAAATATTAGAATTATAAAACGAGTTTTTTTATAAATGTTAAAATGAAGTATAAATGGATTTCATAAGTGAATGAAATTTATAGATTTATAAATTGTGAAGTTATAAAATGAATAGATTTTGTAAAATAAAAGATTTATAAGTAATTAACTTATAAATTGGATTTAGGCATTTAAGTGAGATATAAATAGAATTTGTTAATTAAGGGGTTTTGTAAGTTGAAGTTTTTTTTAAAATATATATAAATGGGAATTTATAAACGTTGTTTTATAAATCTGAAACCAATTGAATTTGATAAGTAAATATGAAAGCTTATTAAAGGAGATATATCCACGATTTTGGACAGTGAATAATCCTTTAAATTAAATATGTGGAAGTGTTGAATTTGGTAAACGATTTATATTCTCGATTTTGGACAGTGAATAATATATTAAAGAAATGTTTTAGGAAGTGATCTTTTAAATAGAATTAAAATGATTTGAAGTTGTTTTAAAATGTGTTAAAGATCGAAACCATAGATTTCAACGTTCATTGTTGAAATAGACGTTTTCGAGAAATAAAAGGGAATGGTGGACTATAACACTGTTATTATAGTAAATGATTTTCGAAAGGAAATGTTTTATATAGTATTGAGATTTATATATCTATCTTAATTTTGAATTCCTATACTAGTGATTTTGGGTTGTCATAACGATGTTTTACGCAACATTCATTTTGATTCAAATGAATGTGTTTAAGAGAATGTTTTCCTTAAAGAATAAAATATATACTTAAGTGTGATTTAAGTATGTTGAGTATTTTCTAAGTATTGAAAATAAATAGATTTGTGAATTACTTATTGCTAAATAAGTATTTGGAAATGTTTTCCAATGTAGAAATTGAAATGGTTTAGAGAATATATATTTTTAAAGATAAATTGAAGTGAATATTTGGCAAGTTATTTAATTTATGGAAGATTAATAAAAGGGCCTAGTGATTGTTATGGTGCTGAATATTTGTTGGTATTCTTTGATAGTTGAATAATTGACCATCAATATTTACCTTTAAATGGGTATTTGTTGTGATTTGCTTGAATTTGAATGCTATACTTACTTTTAAAAATAAGCGCTCCTTATTCGGTTACCTGGGAGAGGACCTTTGGGTCATAAATCCCATTCCGAATAGTGATACGTCGTAATGGATAGCATTTGAAGACCGGTGTTGAAGACCGGATATTTTCGAAAACGGAAGGATTACCGTCGAATGTCTCTGCATCGGCTGATCCCCGATATAGAGATTTTGTGATGGGAATTCCGGACGTGATAAGTGAATATCCGGATTTGCAAGGGCTTCTTTGGAAGTGCCTTCGGTTTCGTTCGATTCGGGATCGGACTTGTGTGGATGTGTGTCTGACATTACAATTTGAGATGTAAAGCTGGTTTCTATCAAATACATTTCTGTTGGTGGCGGAGAATTTATTCTCTTAGCTTAACACCCTTCTTTGAGACATACGAGCTCATAGGTTATGTAGTTGATGGTTACTAGTGATATATTCCCAATTTGGTAACGTGGCATGCTGAGTGCTGCTGATCATTTGTTGATCAAAGCGTGGCTTTTATGAAAAGCGTAGCTTTGCGGATGAGACTTCGTTGGACCTCACACCCCGGAAATGGTCAAAATCGGAAGAATGCAGCAGGGTTATTTGGGGATAGCGCCCCCATAGGGTATGTACATTTCCTTCTGGATAGAGGTGGTATTATGGTATGGAGCCCAAATACTTAACCTATGTGGTTGCTGCAAATTTATTTCTTTGTGGTTGTTGGTGAATCCCGGGATTTAGGTCGGTTACGACCGGGGGATGGCATACTCGTGTCAATAGTTACCTAGCTAGAGGTAACCCGGCCTTGTGTTGGCAGAGATCCAGTTAGGTTCTCGGGGCATCTTTCCAGAGGCGTACCCATGTGGCAATGGGAAGTTCCTTGGCCTGACCATTTGTTGGAAATCCAAACTCCAATACGCACCTTGTATAGTTTTAGTTGTAGAACATGCCATTTACTTATGGTGGCGCCCCACTGTTTAGATGGTAGCTATAGTAGGCATACGATAATGGTCGTATGTTGGCTAAGATTTATATTATACTTTCGAAATATTTTCCTACACTTTGCACTTATAGTAATAATATCATAGAAATTTGCGTATCAAGCATGTTTGGCTATCATAAGGAGAAATCTCCTCCGATTCTGCGTTTGCATTGTGTGTGTGTGCGAGAGGCCTTATGGTAGTTTCATTTTCCAAAAGCATTGTGGATCTATTTTAAAATATTTCTTTGTTTGTTTTAAAGATACAACTGTTTTAAGTTCTCACACCAGTCCCATGACTGACCTGGAGTTTATTGTTCCCTTCCTAAACTCTGGGTTCCCACCAATTTCCAAACGGGCAGTCTAGAGTCAGGTTATCGGGTCATTCTGGAATTCAGGAGTTGCTGTGGAGATCTGGAGGCAAGTTGGATGGCATGGAGTATCAACTAGTATATAGTATTTCTTTTCCGCTGTTTGTTGTTGTAAACTCTGATAATGTAATGTAATGTGATGTAATGTAATAACAGATATGATTCTTTGTTTTAAAGATTATTCATTGATATATTATATGTTGTTCTACTGCGAAATGTGAGATTCTGTTATTGTTTCTGTTTTCGTCTTTCTTTCTTCTTCTACCTCTTCTTCTTTAACCCTAACAATTCGGGTTTCCGACCTTCGATTGCTCGGCAGTTGATACAGTGGACGTATTAATGTCGATTTTCGAGAGTCAAAAATCCCGATCGTTACACTTACAGGTTCACCTAAGTATTAAGCAAGCACTACTGTACTGTGCAGATTTTTCCCATCAAACAGCACAGCTTCGCTTTAGATATGTCAATAGTACCCCTAAACAAAAGAGTAACTCTGAAAATCCTCCTAAGACAGTACACATACTCATTTCTCCTTCAGATTAGAGGTGCATGGCCTATTTGAATATGAGTTTCCGCTTTAATTTTAGATGTTCCCGCTTCAATTTCAAACTTCCCACCAATGCCTAAAATTCAAACACTCAAATTGTGGTTTCTCGCTAAAGACACGTCAGTGATCCATGGATATCAAACAAATAATGCAAATGGATGATACATGGTAGGATCCGAATGTGGGAATTAAAACAGCTGAAGAAGAGTGATTGCAGTAATCCGCATACATCTCCTACACTATAAATAAGGGAGACACTAAAATATGAAGGGGGTCTCTTTCTCAATCGGGAATTTAGAAAATTGTGTCTTTTTATCTCCTTCATAAAAAGCTTGTACCATGAAGAAACACATAACTAAAGATTTAACTGATGAATGTAGGATTCGATAAAGTCTGAACCGTGTAAAATTTCTCTAACTCTTATTTTCACGCATTGTTATTTACTTGCTTTACTTTATATTTTTCTCTAATTCATTCATTAATCAAATATAAAGTTGATTTGACATTTTAACATACAGTTAAAATGCAACTAAATAATTGTATAAGCTTCCAGCAGCATGATTGCTATTTAAAGGAAAATTTAATGTTACTTAAATTTGTTGATTCAAAGTCGTGGAAGTATGCTATCACTGCTTTTGTGACAAGTTGAGGTGTTGTGAGATGAAAATTTTCACCAACACTTATGAAATCAAAAAATACGTATCATTATCAAATCACACACTAAACGAACCCTTAAGTTGCCATTTAGCACTGAGACGCTTCCTACCAATACCATAGGGAAGATTATCATCCAAGAAGGATCCAACTAGAGTATTATTCCAAAATGCCACACTCCAGCAACTACTTCTTGCGGTGGAATAAGAGTATCATCAATAGTACTAGATACTTTAAAGCATTTGGAAATATACCAACCCACATTACGCAGCCTGCTAGTGAAAAGAGATAACTAGATGGTTTTGCTTATGGGATCAGGGGACTTTGGAATAGAGAATTGCTCCTTAAGATAACTAGTGCAATCAACATCAAGAGCACCAGTATCATCATTATTTAAAGCACTGACTAGCCAAATCAGCATTATCCCTAAGAGGAGCTTTAGTATTATTCAAGGCACTAGCTTGGCCAAAGTTGGCATTGTTCTTAATGGGATCTCCAAACTTATTAAAAATTGGAGCGGTATTTGTAGGCATGTCACTATTTGGAACATGTATAGGAGGGGCAGATTGGCATGGAGAATGTGTAGAAGGTGGAGGAAAAAAATATCAAGAAGGGATTTCTAAAAGGTGATGTGGCCATAAGGAGATGTCAGGTGCAGATCTAGAGGAGGAGGCGATTTTTATTTGTGGCTAACCTAAAAGTGCGAAAGTGCCTTTCCTAAGTAAGGGCAGACATCGGGGTCAGTTAGTGAGGGAGGTTTAAAAGTTTTCCCAAATCTCTTCATCGGGGTACTCATTGGGCGTGAGCACTTTAGGCCACTAGGGGATTCGAAGAACCATTTTTAATGGGGTTACTCAACTCAAATTAAGGGAAGATGGAGACAGGGGATATGTGAGGGAAGAAATTGGTCACGATGAGAAGATTTTTGATGGAAGTGATAAAGGAATTAGGCGGTTGAAGGAAACCTAATTACTATCGCAATTTTGATTTCTAAACTTCTTAAAAAAAACATCTCCCGCTATTCTATGATTCACTCGATAGTTTTATGTTGATTAATATAAATAAGGTTAAAAAGAAATATTGGAGTGATAATATTACATAGTTCCCTCGACTTGGTAATACCGTTGAGCTTCAATATGGACGCTCCATTTTGATTATAGCTAAATCATGGCACGACATTCATCGATCGACTATAATTGGGTCTATTTGAAGTAATGGAAGTGAAGCACTATTCAACAGAGAATTCGTCTCCTTGGTTATATGAGGTTACAATCAAAGATCAATTGTGGTCAACTCAAATTCAAAGTCTTTAGCCGAAGCTATTTGATTAATTTTAATTGTTAATATTGAACCAAGACTATACAAGTTGAGTGCACACGATATTGGAATTTTGGCCAACACCAAATTCCATAAGTCCTAATGTGATATAGTTTTAACGAACAGAATTGGTGTAAATAATTGTCACTACCGAGGATCACTTAAAATTGTAAAACTAGATTTTAATGAAATAATGTAAATGATAAGTTTGACCAAAATGTCACACCACTAGCTATAGTAATGTTTGAACATTAGTATTCGAATTGTTAGATATTAACCGCTAACCGAATTTACATATAAGAGTCATGTAACCGCAATGTTGAATACTCTGAATACCATCTGATTTTATTAAATTATATTTGTTATAAATTACTCAAATTATTAATATCTGTGAAGTATTAATTGTAAAAATTTATTTGATTTATGGTGATTAGTATTGAAAATATTATGTATATAAAAGTTATACACACATATCGATATACGATATCGATGTACATTTGAATTTAATTTAAATGTAATTTTACTAATAAGATTTGAAGTAGCATGCAAGCTCATGTGTCCCAGGGTATGGTCGACCATGGCAGGGATGATTGGGGCAATATTTTTGATAATTTGGGTTTGAATTAGTGGAGAAAAGAAAGGATGTAGATCCTCTTTTTCCACTCTCTCCTTTTCCTCGCTTAACCCACTATCCCCTTTCAGTTTGAGTTTAAAAAATCTCTTTATTCCTCCTCTACCCCTATAGGCCGCAGGCACCTAACAACCTCCTAGTTTGTTTTTCAAAACAAGTACAAGATCAAATAAAATTATATCGAAAGGTGTGTAGATTTCTTCGATTGGTAGCACTTTTTAGAAGAGACTGGATTTGATTCTAGGAGTTCCACTTATTCAACATTCAAAGTTTATTATTAGGATATAGCGAGGTAATACTTTATTTACATCAATTTAATTGATATAATCAATTATGATATTGGATAATTATATCATGAATTTTTATATGCATTTATTCTCTATTTGTATATATGTAATGTTATTGTTAAAATATATTTTTAAGTATGTAATTGTCCATTTGACCTTCGGCCATATTAAAAAATTCAAAACAAAAATTAATTTTAATTGTCGAAAATAGATGTTCAAAATATAACTACATATAGATTTGATACTTAAAACAATTTGATTTTGCCAGAATAATATATGTCGAAAATAGACGCTCAAAATATAATTTTATTTTAATTGTATACAATATATAAATGTTTTAAATTTCATGTAATTTGATACGTATACTTTTAAACTAATTTTTTTATGTTTATATATATATATATATGATTTTAAAACCTAGTTGTAAAACCTAGTTGTAAATTTAAAATTTGAATTTTAAAGGCATTTAGAATGCTAAATCTACTCTTAATATTCAAATTTTAAAATTAAATTTTGAATTTTAAGCATGTTTTATATTTAAATTGTTAGGAATTATATCATATGAATATGTAAATATATTAATATAATTACTTTTATAGTATGCATGTGTGTAAATGTAAATATGTTTTATATTATATTATATTATTATTATTATTATATTGACAACAAATATGTATATGAGTATAAATCCTAGCACTTAGATATGGGCATGCTAGGCCATGAACGGTGTATATGTTGCATGTGCACGTGCACGTACATGTGTATATGATACCCATATGCACATTGTATATCATATATATATATATATATATATATATATAATCAAATAAAACACTTATATATTAATAAATAAAATAAAATAATGATTTTATTTAAAATTTATTTATATTGGGTCTAAATTAATTTAGACTTCATATGCTCATTAAGATCTCAAATGGAGTTTTATTTAAATTCATTCACTTAACCACCGCACGCTGGCCTAGTTCCAATAATGATATCGAAGTCCAAAAGCCTATGCGGTCTAAATTAGAAATATAAGGACCAACAAATTAAGCTTACATATTTAATAAGGTGTCTAAAAAAGTACTGTCCAGGCTGGGTTTGGATAATCAAGTTCTCTACCCTGCCTGGCTACCGGTTGGCCCAAAAGATAAAGTGAGCCCACTAGGTTATCGCTAATATGAAAGCCAATTTGAATTTAGGTCTTGGGCAAATTTCCGAAATATATTTTGAAATTAAAGAAAAATTTAAAATAAGAAAGTTTTATAAATTTATAAAACGATTTTCGAAATTTTTTTGAAAATTTATAAATTAAAATTTCAAAAATTATTAATACTAGTTAGATTAATAAATTAAATAAATAATTAATTAAATTGTACAGCATATATAGTTATATATGTTACCTTACCTTAAATGTTTAAGTTATGTAAGTATATAATTTTCGAAATATAACATAATTAATCAAAATTGATTAGATGTACATTTTAATTAGTAAATAAGAAAATACATACATATTAAGATGTATAACTATAAATGTTATGGTATATGTATTCAACTTTAAAATGTTTAGTTGAACAAATTAAAATTAATTAAAATGTTAATTAATTAATAAATTAAATTAATTAAATAAGATTTAATAAAATTAATATAAGGTTATGCATAACACTATTATATAAGTTGATTAAAATATAAAAGCTATCCAATAATTAAAACTTATATGATATAAATGTATAAATAAAAGGTGGACACTAAGAAATCCTAATTAGATTTAAGGAATAAATACATATGTATAGTAAACACACCATGATTTCAAATATGTCCGACACTTGAATCATGAGGGCATTTCATAAGAGACACATTATTCCATAAGTCGGTATCACTTAGTTAAATATATTAAAGATTATGAATCTTTAATATAAAGTTGTCCTCTAACATTTGTATATTTATAGATTGCTTGCATACTACTTACTTGTTGAGCTTTCCTTTAGCTAGGAATGTTGTGTAGTACTATTAATATATAGAATAGACAAGGTAAGATAAATGCACATATTTTTTTAGCTTTCTCATGGTATGCATTATACTTAGGCCATCAAGAATGGTAGGTACGAATGAATAATCTCTCTTTATGTGTTGACCTTTGCTTAAGGTAAAGATGAGATAGGACAAAGACCATAAGGTTAGAAGTTGTATATGATATAATCAATAAGGAGTTATAAAATCATAAGCAGGACTATGATTTATTGAGCTCTCCTTAACGTCTGAATCCCAATGCATGTGTGTCCCAACATCCATTGGTGAAGTCGAAAGACTTATATGTTTCGTCTTACAGTTTTGAGAAACATAAAAGACTAGTGGGAGCTTATTGGTAAATGAAACATAATGTTTAATTTATTAATATTCTAAGACTATATAATGTGAATTGTGTCCTAATCTACCAAGTTAAAATTTATAGAAATGTCTACATCTAAGTTGTTTTCAAAGAATGACAAATTCACCGGATCTAACTACATATATTGGTTAAAGGAAATATAGATAGCACTAACATGTGAACATCTATGGTCATTAATAACTGAACCTTCAAGAGAAAAACCCTCTGATGATATAGACCCCAAACTTATCGTAGCTATAACAAATAGGTCGCAGACCTAGAGATTGCCTAAGTTTATGTGTCGTCTACATTAGAAAAACAATTGTAGAGACTACACAAAAACATAAACGTCCATTGGATCTTCAATAGCCTCAAAGCTTTATTTGGGGAATAGTCTCATTCTACAAGGTACAAACATACGAAGAAACTGTTTAATATGAAGATGGCGAAGGCCATGAAAGTGGACAATGATGTCCTAATGATGAAAGGCTATATTAATAGACTTTCTTAATTAGACATTACGATAGGCAACAAGCTTCACGTATATTTGATCCTAGGATCTTTTACTCCTCGATTTAAGCCATTCATGTTAAACTACAATATAAACCAGTTGAATATAAGCATCTTGGAGCTACTCAATATGTTGAGGTCAGCCGAGTCTTCGTCCAAGGATTAATATGCGATACTCGCAATTAAGGGGAATATACCATATTCAAATGGTTCGAAGATGCAGAAAAGAGTTAATTAAAAGAATAAGAAGACTGCTCCGGCTAATAATGGTGAATATCATCACTGTCACAAGAAGGGTCATTGGAAACGAAACTGTCTGGGGTACTTGAAGATTGTCAAAGAGAAGAAATAGAGTATTTCTACTGCTCTTACAAGTATATTTATGATTCAAAATTAATTTGCAATCAATAAATTAGCTTGGGTTTTATATATTGGATTTGGAAGTCATATATGTAACTCATTACAAGGATATAGGAACAAACATCATGTCGCAGAGGGAGAAATGCGACTTCAAGTTGCTGGTGGATCTCTAACAGTTGCAACTACTGTTGGAGATTATCATATATCTTTACCAAATAGATTGGCTTTAATATATACTAAATAATTTCTATTATGTAAAAGATTTTATTTGTGGTATTATTTCTATATTTAGATTGTTTGAGACTGGATATATTTTTCACTGCATTAATAATGTTATGAACATTACGTTGAATGGTAATAAAGCCTGAGATGGTATTTTAGATTATGGCATTTATGTGATTAATACTGATTATGTATGTATTGTGAATAACTCATCTAATATTGCATAAATAATAACTATCTTCAGAATTGTAAACTAGGTCATATAAGTGAGAAACGACTACATAAGTTAAAATCCAAAGGGATTCTACCATTGTTTGATTCTAAATCATTTGATACATATGAGTCGTGTCAAGCACCCTGTTAGTGAGAGCAATGAAAGAGTTAACGAACTCTTGGTTCTTGTACATATTGATGTATGTGGTGTATGTGGTCCACTGCTTATAGTTACCAAAGCTAATTCTTTTACTTATAACCTTTACGGATGATTTCTCAAGACTAGGATATGTGTTTCTTATGAACAAATCAAATGTCCATGAGAAATTCGTTGAAAATAAAATCGAGGTCGAAAATCAAACGAACCATAAGATTAAAATACTTCTATTCGATAAAGGAGAAGAGTATGTTGGATAAAAACTCCAACGGTACTTAAAAGATAGTAGGATTATCTCTTAAGTTACTCTCATGTTACTTTACCATATACTCTGTAACACAATGGTGTTTCAGAGCAAAGGAACCAAACCCTATTAGATATGTTCATTCCATGATGAGTAAACCTGAGTTACCTTTATCCTATTGGGGATATGATCAAAAAAACCATAGTGCATATGTTGAATTGATATGCACAAAATCTATGCCTAAGGTGCCTTATGAGATGTGTTATCCATAAAATATTCTCAAAAAATAAAGTATGAAAGAAGGAGCAAGAAAATTGAGGAAGATTAGGAGATGTTAGGATGGTACATCACAGGAGAGAGTCTTCGACAAAAAGATGGAAGTGTCAACAGCACATTTCGAAGGAGACAAGAGGACGTTTCGCCTTCATCATTTCTACTAGATGAGTATCAACCAATTCAACCCTTTCAAAAACATGTATAGCCTTTCGAAACGGTTAGGGCCATTATTACTCCAAAGAATCCACCTTTCGACCAAGTCGAAAGGTCCTTCAACAAGGACCAAGGAAAAGGAGTTCATATTAAACCTTTCAAAGGAGTCGAAAGGTTCCATCTCATAGTTCAGACTAAACCTTTCAAAGGAGTTGAAAGGTTCCATCTCTCGACACCCATGAAGTTCCTACCTTTCGAAGAAGATGAGAAATTAAAAGCAAGTGTTATCAACCCTATGGTGAACTTTTCGAAAGCATGGCAAACCTTTTGAACCGGTTAAGACTCATCAGGATTCCTTTCGATAAAGTCGAAAGGTCCTATGAAGAAGGCAACACTCAGAATTCGACAAAGAATGAAAGACAATCTTTCAACAACATTAAAGGGAAGCACAGCTCTCCACAACAGTCACATGAAGAGTAACCTCCAGGTCGAAGGGTTCACAAAAAAATATAGAAGGCAAACCCTTCGACAAAGTCGAAAGGTTTATGAAGGCATAAAGAAAAGCAAACCTTTCGACAATGTCGAAAGGTCTATAATGGCACATGAGAAGCAAATCTTTTGACAAAGTTGAAAGGTTCACAGCTCCATATAAAAGGGGGACCTTCCGACCCGGTCGAGAGCATGGAGTCGAAAGGGGGGCCGTCTGCATATATAAATAAGAACCAAGGGGTCACGTTTTAGGGGATCTGAATTCTCTCATTTCAACCTTGTATCTTCTTAATCAATACATTGTAACCCTACTTGGATGCTGATTTGGGGAAAATTGATAAAAATAGAGTTTTTCATAGATAAAGAGGGAAGTCTTATGCTCTTTCAATTACTTTACTGTTTGAAAATATTTTTGTTGGATCAACTCCTAATTTCAGGTTCAGTATCACCGAACGGTTCTTGTCGACAAGGTCCACAATACTTCTGCTACAAGTAGCTACTACAACCTTTCGAATCCCTTAACCCTACAGTTTAAACCTTTCGAAAAGGTTGATGATACATTTGGTCTAAACATCGTTGGCAACCTTACGAAGTGATATGCTTTGAGGCCTAAACTTTTCGACTGGGTCAAAAGTGCTTATACTATAAAAATATCGGTAACCTTTGGGAGCTGTAATCCAAGTGGATTAACCTTTCGGCTAGGTTGAAATTTGCTCTTTAAGTATAGATATTTGGACTCACAAGGTTTAAACCAAAAGAGACGGTTCCCATACCTTTTGAAAGGATTAATCTACTTCATATAAGTGATTTAACCTTGCGACAAGATAAAAACTAACCTTAAAAGGATAAACTCAAGGAACTCCAATCTAACCAAAGAGGAAAGCTTTTGTAAGAGACCTCATACAAGTTCAACCAAGATAAAAAGTTACCTAATCCAAGACCAAACCTTTCGACGATGTCGAAAGGTCTGACTTAAGAATCAACAACAAATAAAGAAAAATTGGAAGGCAATTTCTTATCTCATACTCATTGCTCAAGTGAGTCTCTCCATCTCGCTTAGCATTACTTCGGGGTGTTGACAATAAATCTTGTTAGCATTTTTGGCACTAAAAGAAGGGCTTGAACCTTCGATCGCTAATCACTTTCACCAAGGATTAATAGAGTACTTCATCCAAAAGAAGAAAATGGAGGAAGCAGGGAATAACATTAATATCTCAAATGAAGAAGCAATGCCACGATCCACTTTGGAACATAATATAGTTCTAAATTTCAACTTATAGAAGTTGGAAATTGGATAGCTGTCAACTTTGATAAGGGTAGGGAACGATGAAATTACAGTTCAAAATCAACCAGAACGAATGATGACGATGCAAGAACTTTCTGAAAGAGCTCCATCTCAAGAAACACTAAAGATTGTGAAAGAAGGAGGAGAAGCACAACCTCCAAATGAGGTAGAGACCAAAAGTTAAATCAAGAAAGTCAAGCAAACAGTCCCCTTAAGTAGTCAAATAGCCTAATCCAAAGAAACAGTGAAAGTTGCCATAAAGAAGACCCCATACACCAAATAATGATGGATACACTTAAGGGAAAAGGAACTATTAGCCTCGAGAAATACATTATCATGTAAAGAACTCCTTTCTCAGAAGAGATAATGGCAATTGGCATCCCTTTTCGCATTCAGATCCCCTTACTGAGGTACGATGGAACTTTCGATCCACAAGATCATTAGCAGCCTTTGAATAACGAACGGACTTGTATAATGCTCTAGGGCCGATCCATCGCAAGCTTTTCCCAATTACTTTTCAAGGAGCAGCTATCAAATGGTATAAGAATTGTCAAGACAAATCAATTCATTCTTGGGAACAATTTTCTTATGAATTTGTGACTCAATTTTGTGCATTCAAAGAACCAAGCATGGACTTTAGCTTGTTAGCTACTATCAGACAAAGATCGGGAGAATCACTTGATAAATATTTAAAAAGGTTTCAAACAGAGGCATTAAAGGTAGGAAGTATAACCAATACAGAAAAGCTAATGGAGATTCGATCACGGTTGTCGAGCAAACCCTATTCTGGGAAGATCTTTATATCAATAGTTGCAAAGATCGACAATATTTATATTCCCAAGCAAGCAAATTTATCCGCTTAGAAGAAATGAGCCATGACAAGAAAAGATCGAGGCAAGACATAGAAGGGGGAAGATCTAATCCCCAGAATTTTAACCAAGGGTCCGATAACAGAGAAAGAATTTGGAAGAAAATTTTGGAATCCAACTATGTGGCTTAGGGCAACCTCTCTCTCATATTTACGCCTCGATAAATGATGAAGGAAGTTTCTTAACTACTCATAGGACGAGGGGCAGATCAGAATCCAGAAAAGTGGAAAATTATTGTGATTATCGTAAAACGAGTGGGCACAAAACCGATGAGTGTCGTGCGTTAGCTAGGATAATTCAGAATATGGTTACGTTGGGAACTTTAAAGTAGTTTACTAAAGAAGCATAAAGCTAACTCCTGAAGAAAACGACTTAGCAGCTTCAAAAAATGCGGATTCTCATCAAATGATTAAGCTCTACAGCATGAGTTCAACTATGAATTCTCTTCTTCCTTAGATTTTTAACTTGATTTGTACTTTGATTCATATTCGAATTTTTATTGAAATTTAAATGTGTACTAATTCAAAATTCAAGTGTTGTTATAGGAAAAACAAAACAAGTCCATGACATTCAGCATACGTTTGGAGCACAACAAATTTCTAGATATTTGAGAAAGGCGGCTCAAATGCCTAATACAAAGCAACTATTAGCTCTCAGAAACTTACTCCTATCAGTTCTACATCGTTAGCTGAGAAGCTGACAAATAGACTACTCGGCTACTAAGCAGCGCCTACTAAAATAGGGTGATAAGTCTAAAGGAAAAACTATGTTTCTCAACCCTATTTCTAGCAAGTTGTTTGGAAAGGAATTTTCTCAAACATGTCTTCACAAGAAAACTATTTCCAATCACCTCTCAAATAGGGGATGACAAATGTCCATATTTCAAAAATTAATTTTTCAAAGATGTTATATAGCATCAGTAAATGCGTATAAATGATTTTTGGTCAAGCAGTCTTGATATTTCAATAGTTTTCTAAAAGTACTGGCAATGAGAAGCCTATCCATATTTCTTCATGAAAAGTTTAAAAGCCATCAAAAGCTTACTGACAAAAATCAGATTAGAGAATCTTATTCTCGACTAAAAGACTATTGGTTCATGAATCGTGACCTTCTTGTCTCCAATTTAATATCTACGTCTCTACTATGAGAATGATTTTAAAACCTTTACAGAGAGTGATTTTAAGAAAAGATCTTCATATAATCAAGCCCTTTTACAAAATGTAATCCCTTGCTATATTAGAAGGGTTCATTTCCAAAAATTCTTTCTCTAAAAAGAAGCCAATATTCAAAGATTTTCAAAGAGCGTTTCAAGTGGCTAT
This sequence comes from Allium cepa, assembly GCA_030765085.1. Classification (NCBI taxonomy): domain Eukaryota; kingdom Viridiplantae; phylum Streptophyta; class Magnoliopsida; order Asparagales; family Amaryllidaceae; genus Allium; species Allium cepa. The sequence continues at coordinate 291,288,062 of CM060934.1, forward strand.
AAATGATTTTAGTACACAAAGTGTAACGAACGGGATTTTCAACTCCCGGAAGTCGACATTAATACGTCCACTGTATCAACTGCCGAGCAATCGAATACCGAAAAATCGAACCGTTAGGGTTAAAGAAGAGGTAGAAGATAGAAGAAAGAAAGAAGAGCAACAAAACAATATCAGAATCTCACAATCGCAGCGGAACCACATATAATAGATAAATGAATATATTTTAAAACTAAAAACTATATCAGTTATTACATTACATCACATTACATTACATTATCAGAGTTTACAACAACAAACAGTGGAAAAGAAATACTATATACTAGTTGATACGCCAAGCCATCCAGCATGCCTCCAGATCTCTACAACAACTCCTGAATATCCAGAATGACCTGATAACCTGACTCTAGACTGCCCGTGTTAAAATTTGTGGGCACCCAGAGTTTAGGAAGAGAGCAATAAACTCCAAGTCAGTCATGGGACTGGTGTGAGAACTTAAAACAGTTTATCTTTTTAAAACAAACAAAGAAATATTTTTAAAGTCAATTCGCAATGCTTTTAGAAAATATAACTACCATAAGGCCTCCCGCCACACACACAATGCAAACGCAGAACTTGGAGGAGATTTCTCCTTATGATAGTCAAAGATGCTTACTACGCAGAGAATTTCTTTTTATTATTACTATAAGTGCAAAGTGTAGGAAAACATTTCGAAAGTACAATATAAATCTTAGCCAGCATATGTACCATTATAGTATGCCTACTATAGCTACCATATTAAATGGCAGGTTCTACAGCTAAAACCGTACAAGGCTCGTATTGTTTCTTTGGATTTCCAACAAATGGTCAGGCCAAGGAACTTCCTATTGCCACATGGAAATGCCTTTGGAAAGACGCCCCGAGAACCTAACCGGATCTCTGCCAACACAAGGCCGGGTTACCCCTAGCTGGGTAACAACTGACATGAATATGCCATCCCCCGGTCGTAACCGACCTAAATCCCGGGATTCACCAACAACCAAAAAATAATTAGTTTGCAGCAACAACATAGGTTAAGTATCAGGGATCCATACCATAATACCACCTCTATCCAGAAGGAAATGACATACACTAAGGGGGTGCTATCCCCTAATAACCTTGCTGCATCTTTCCTGTTTTGACCATTTTCGGGGTGTGAGGTCCGACGAAGTCTCGTCTACAAAGCTACGCTTTTCATAAAAGCCACGCTTTGATCAACAAATGCTCAGCAGCACTACATATGCCACGTTACCAAATTGGGAATATATCACTAATAACCATCAACTACATAACCTCTGAGCTCGTACGTCTTAGAGAAGGGTGTTAAGCTAAGAGAATAAATTCTCCGCCACCAACAGAAGTGTATTTCATAGAAACCAGCTTTACATCTCAAATTGTAACGTCAAACATACATCCATACAAGTCTTTTCCAGGATCGAACAGAACCGAAGGCACTTCCAAAGAAGCCCTTGCAATCTAGATATTCACTAATCACGACCGGACTTTCCATCACAAAGGGTGATAAAATCTCTATATCAAAGATCAGCCGATGCAGAGTCATTCGACGGTAATCCTTCCGTTTTCAAAAATATCCGGTCTTCAACACCGGTCTTCAAATGCTATCCATTTCGACATATCGCTATTCAGAATGGGATTTATGACCTAAAGGTCCTCTCCCGGCTAAACCGAATAACGAGCGTTTATTTTCAAAAATAAGTGTAGAATTCAAATCCAAGCAAATCACAACAAATACCCATTTAAAGGTAAATATTGATAGTCGGTTATTTAACTATCAAGGCCAACAACCAAATATCCAGCACCATAACAATCACTAGGCCCTTTTTATTAATCTTCCATAAATTAATAACTTGCCAGATATTCACTTCAATTTATCTTTAAAAGATATATTCTCTAAACCATTTCAATTTCTTCATTGGAAAACATTTCCAAATACTTATTTAACAATAAGTAATTCACAAATCTATTTATTTTCAATACTTAGAAATATTCGATATACTTAAAACATGATTAAGTATATATTTTATTCTTTAAGGAAAACGTTCTCTTTAACACATTTATTTGGGTCCAAACGAATGTTGCGTAAAACATTGTTACGACAACCCAAAATCACTAGTATAGGGATTCGAAATTAAGATAGATATATAAATCCCAATACTATACAAAACATTTCCTTTCGAAAATCATTTACTATAACAACAGTGTTATAGTCCACATTTCCTTTTATTTCTCGAAAACGTCTATTTCAACAATGAATGTTGAAATCTATGGTTTCGATACTTAATACATTTTAAAACATTTCTAAATCGTTTTAATTCTATTTAAAATATTACTTCACCAAAACATTTCTTTAATATATTATTCACTATCCAAAATCGTGAATATACTTCCTTAACCAAATTCAACCTTTCTACACATTTTATTTAAAGGATTTATCCACTGTCTAAAATCGTAGATATATCTCCTTTAATAAGCTATAATAATTAACTTATCAAAGTAAGTCGTTTTTGGATTTATAAAACAATGTTTATAAATTCCATTGATATTTTATGACACCTTCAACTTATAAAATCACTTTATTAACAAATTCTATCCATATCCCATTTTCACGCCACAATCCAATTTATAAGTTAATTACTTATAATTCTTTTATTTTACAAAATCTATTCATTTTATAACTTCACAATTTATAAATCTATAAATTTCATTCACTTATGAAATCCCTTTATACTTCATTTTAACACTTATAAAAACTCGTTTTTTTAATAATTCCAATATTTTAATTTATAAATATCAATTTTATAAATCTTCCATATAAATCGTTTATAATAATTTCAAAAATCTTTATTTAAACTATTTTATAAAATTCATTAACTCCATATTTCAAAAATCACATTTTAACTATATTTCTCAAAAATCATAATTTTTATAACATTAAAATTATAACGTTTATTTATTTAAAATGAATCAATTCCAAAATTCAATAAAATGTATACTTTCAAAAATCACTTGAAAATCCTTTTAAATTCAAAATCGTTACTTTAACATTTTTAAAACTCCAAAAATAGGCTCAATGCTGCAACAGCACTAAATATAACAATCACGGCATCCAAAACATCATATATCATATGATAACAGAATATATCACAATATCTGTCAATAAATCAATACAGGTGAGGAATCCAGTTGGATCCCTCCAACCTGTTTCCCTGCATCCACAGATGTTAGCATAATACCAATCCCGTTTCAAGACGGAATATCGTGGTATATGGGATTTATTAAATATTATCCGCTATTATGCGGCGCAATAGGGTCTCATCCGCTATATAATGCGGAAAAATCAACTCCAAGTACATATATAATACCAATTCCAATCAAGATGGAATATCACGGTATATGTTTTTAATGAATAACATCCGCTTAATATAGGGCGTATAGGGTCTATTTCAATACAACAGATAGCAATTTATCATTCAATCACATAATTAAGCAATTTTAAATCTAACTATTTAAAATTTAAATCGAAACAATTTCGATTGAGTGAGAAGTTCTCACCTTGTTTCCAATAACAGTTTCAGCGTTTCATTTCGAATAAAATTAAACGCGCGTTTAATTTTACCCAAAATTTTCACTAGCTCCGATCGATTCCAATCCAACTCCATTGCATAGTATTCGTCAATATGAACACGACACAATTTGTTTCGTCAATTTTCGACCTCGTATGACAAAGTTACAGCATTTTAAAGATTGTATGAATTTAAACATAAATAAATTTAGTTTATTTTATTTTTTTATACCCTAGCTCAATCACAGCCGTGCATTTCATAGATCTCAAAACCAGGCCATCGTTGCTTTTTTCTCCCCTCACGTTTTTGCTCCCAGGAAATTGAACGCACGCGTGAACCCAAAGCTCACGTACAACTCCTCGATGTCGCGGCCACTTCACTCGACGAGAACACAATCAGTCACCTTCGATCCCTTCACCTACGCGTGCTCCACCACTGGCCAGTGACCGGTCGAACTCGGCCCTGTATTTGGTCTCGAAAATCATGCCGAACATATGAACTTTGCATCGAGATTCACGTCGATTCGTTACGTGAAATCCAATCATAACCGTTGGATATATAGTTCTCTCGATGCTCTTCAACTTTGTAGTTGATAATTTTTTATGAATGTTGACGGATTAGAAGAAAATAGAGGAGGAAGGAGGTGAATTCTTGGCCATAGACAAGGAGGTGGCGGCTGAAGACAAATTAGGGTTAGGGTTTGCTTGTGTTGCAAATGAAAATAAGGGGGTCCTTTTATAGAAAATTTGCCAAAACACTATTCATCTGAGATTTTCCGAACTCCAAACAAAGCGTGCCGGCTGGCGTTTCTAGGGTTTTACCTGCGTTCCGAACACAATGGAACATGTTTCGGAAGCTAATTCAATCATATGTGCGAGTTACGGAAATAAACGATCAAATTTAAATTAAATCAGTTAAACTAATTTCTATGCGTTTTGGCTTACCTCGGACAAACCGTAAGTCCGATTGACACGAAATTTGAAACCGTACAATAATATAACATTACGGATCCGGTGAAAATGGTTTCGTCGAAATCCGAGACTGTTTGAAAAATGGCTATTTTTACTCGTCAGTTAAATATTAAAATAAGCAGTTTCCACAAATTAACTTTTAATTCAATTTTAAAAGTTCTATAACATCATTCTAACTCCAATATGATTAAATACAACTTTACAAATCAATTTTAATCACATTAGACTCAATTTTCAAATATTTCTGTAATTTCAAATATTAAATTATCGATTTAAATATCCAATTAAATCTAGATATTCGAAATTTAATTCACTTAGCTTATAATATTCACTCGTGAATATTTAAAATTAATTAAATATACGAATTTCAAATGATAGAAATTCTGGGTCGTTACAAACTTCCCCCTTAAAAGAATTTCGTCCTCGAAATTACCAAGTAAGAAAAGGTTACAGAATCCATTAACTTTTCAAAACCATTCAAATTAGATTTCAAATTCACTTAAGTGTTTAATTTTCCAAAATCCTATAATTGAACTTCTTACAATAACTTTACTAAGTTTTCAAATCATACCTAGTTATCTTTTCAAAATTTTCCAATTTTCTCAAAAATATTCGAACGCCTTAAATTTTCAAAAAATTTCGCCATAGTCTCCTTTACGCGGCTCGATCCGTAAAAAAATGGCAATATATATATCACAAATATACATCTCATCAAAGTAATGAGGCATCCGCAGGGGAAAAAGTGTAAAAGTACGATATGTAATCCGAGATGTGTACCTTATATATTATTAGCGAGCATATACGGCTAATATAGCGTGAAAGCGAGCTCCAAATGCGAAGCAAGCGCAATCCACACCTACTAAACACTCGGCAAAAATGAGAAACATGTATATGTGAAAGTAATATCACTATACAACATATATCACTACAACAACTACATATGCCAATATAGCAAATGCAACAAAAGCAATAAATTCAACCATTAAACAACTATCATCCAACAACAATTCCAATCATCAAATCAATATACATTCACTTCTCATTAATATTCAATGAATTGGTTTTTCATTTAATCACATTTGATTCATTAACATTGGACTTTACTAACATTCATTTATTCATATTCAATTAGTTTACATTCACTAATTTACATTCAAGTTGGTTCACTTCCAAATCAATCAATTCTATTTAAGATTCACTTAACTTCCAATTTGATTTCAATTACTCTAGCTTTCAATTTCATTAACACTTAATGAATTATATAAAATCAACTAACAACAATCTAACAATCAAATGCATATCCAACATTACCAAATTTATTTACTTTGCTTACATTCATTTGGTTTAACACATTTAATTAGCTTTAATGAATTAACACTTACATTCATTATTTCATATCAATTTATTTATATTCAATTGATTTACATTCAATTCATTCATTAATTCGATTGCTAATTCATTTTACCATATAAAGTTGAATTTCATTTATATTACTCAAGTTCACATCCATTTAATTAACTTTCATATATTCTTACACTTTCAACGACCAAACATTCAATTTACATACACTTTAATAATTCTGAAAGATTATTCCTTCTTATATAAAATATAATCGAGGTAAAATTATTTCATTTACCCAATTTAAAATGATACTATGTCGGTTTATCTCGTTTAAGAGTTTAGAAATCCCTATCAATACGGTTGTACTTCCCGCACTGACCAGAATTCATAAACAGCTCAACGGACAAGCAAACACAATATAAAACATTTTTTAATATTCACTAACAAATACGCGCTTATATCTATTAATACACTCAAACTCATTCTAGAGTACTACTGACTCTATCTCTAATGAGTAATTCCCAACAGAGCTAAGGTTATCGCTTAACCATAAGCTCTAATACCAAATTGTAAGACACCGAGGCAGTAGCGACCGGTAGGCATTGCAACCATCCCAGACCTACCGTGGCTACAACTGGTACCCGAAACTTGGTTTTACGGCCAGCCTTTCGACTGTCATGGGTTAAGCCTAACCAACCCCGTAAAGAGGACGTGTAGGGGTAAGAGTCTCCCGTTCGCCACCTATACGCGAAGCGAGAACCCCGCATCACATTTCACTAAGACAAGCAAGTCTCGTCCACAAAGCTACGCTTTTCATAAAAGTCACGCTTTGATCAACAAATGCTCAGCAGCACTTCGTATGCCACGTTACCAAATTGGGAATATATCACTAGTAACCATCAACTACATAACCTCTGAGCTCGTACGTCTCAGAGAATGGTGTTAAGCAAAGAGAATAAATTCTCTGCGAGCAACAGAAATGTATTTGATAGAAACCAGCTTTACGTCTCAAATTGTAACATCAAACACGCATCCATACAAGTTCGTTCCGGCATCCACCAGAACCGAAGGCACTTCTAAAGAAGCCCTTGCAATCCGGATATTCACTAATCACGACCGGACTTCGCATCACAAAGGGTGATAAAATCTCTATATCGGAGATCAGCAGATGCAGAGTCATTCGACGGTAATCCTTCCGTTTTCAAAAATACCCGGTCTTCAACGCCGGTCTTCAAATGCTATCCATTTCGACATATCGCTATTCGGAATGGGATTTATGACCCAAAGGTCCTCTCCTGGCTAAACCGAATAACGAGCACTTATTTTCAAAAATAAGTGTAGCATTCAAGTCCAAGCAAATCACAACAAATATCCATTTAAAGGTAAATATTAATAGTCGGTTATTTAACTATCAAGGCCAACAACCAAATATCCAGCACCATAACAATCACTAGGCCCTTTTTATTAATCTTCCATAAATTAATAACTTGCCAGATATTCACTTCAATTTATTTTTAAAAAGATATATTCTCTAAACCATTTCAATTTCTTCAATGGAAAACATTTCCAAATACTTATTTAACAATAAGTAATTCACAAATCTATTTATTTTCAATACTTAGAAAATATTCGATATACTTAAAACACGATTAAGTATATATTTTATTCTTTAAGGAAAACATTCTCTTTAACACATTTATTTGGGTCCAAACGAATGTTGCATAAAACATCGTTACGACAACCCAAAATCACTAGTATAGGGATTCGAAATTAAAATAGATATATAAATCCCAATACTATACAAAACATTTCCTTTCGAAAATCATTTACTATAACAACAGTGTTATAGTCCACCATTTTCTTTTATTTCTCCAAAACGTCTACTTCAACAATGAATGTTGAAATATATGGTTTCGATACTTAGTACATCTTATAACATTTTTAAATTGTTTTAATTCTATTTAAAATATCACTTCCCCAAAACATTTCTTTAATGTATTATTCACTATCCAAAATCGTGAATATACTTCGTTAACCAAATTCAACCTTTCTACACATTTTATTTAAAGGATTTATCCACTGTCTAAAATCATGGATATATCTCCTTTAATAAGCTATAATAATTAACTTATCAAAGTAAGTCGTTTACGGATTTATAAAACAATGTTTATAAATTCCATTGATATTTTACAACACCTTCAACTTATAAAATCACTTTATTAACAAATTCTATCCATGTCCCATTTTCACGCCAAAATCCAATTTATAAGTTAATTACTTATAATTCTTTTATTTTGCAAAATCTATTCATTTTATAACTTCACAATTTATAAATCTATAAATTTCATTCACTTATGAAGTCCCCTTATACTTCATTTAACACTTATAAAAACAGTTTTTTTTTATAATTCCAATATTTTAATTTATAAATATCAATTTTATAAATCTTCTATATAAATCGTTTATAATAATTTCAAAAATCTTTATTTAAACTATTTTATAAAATTCATTAACTCCATATTTCAAAAATCACATTTTAACTATATTTCTCAAAAATCATAATTTTTATAACATTAAAATTATAATGTTTATTTATTTAAAATGAATCAGTTCCAAAATTCAATAAAATGTATACTTTCAAAAATCACTTGAAAATCCTTTTAAATTCAAAATCGTTACTTTAACATTTTTAAAACTCCAAAAATAGGCCCAATGCTGCAACAGCACTAAATATAACAATCACGGCATCCAAAACATCATATATCATATGATAACAGAATATATCACAATATCTGTAAATAAATCAATAAGGGTGAGGAATCCAGTTGGATCCCTCCAACCTGTTTCCCTGCATCCACAGATGTTAGCACAATACCAATCCCGTTTCAAGACGGAATATCGCGGTATATGGGATTTATAGAATATTATCCGCTATTATGCGGCGCAATAAGGTCTCATCTGCTATATAATGTGGGAAAATCAACTCCAAGTACATATATAATACCAATTCCAATCAAGATGGAATATCGCGGTATATGTTTTTAATAAATAACATCCGCTTAATATAGGGCGTATAGGGTCTATTTCAATACAATAGATAGCAATTTATCATTCAATCACACAATCAAAATCTAACTATTTAAAATTTAAATCGAAACAATTTCGATTGAGTGAGAAGTTCTCACCTTGTTTCCAATAACAGTTTCAGCGTTTTCTTTCAAATAAAATTAAACGCACGTTTAGTTTTACCTAAAATTTTCACTAGCTCCAATCGATTCCAATCTAGCTCCATTGCGTAGTATTCGTCAATACGAACCCGACGCAATTCGTTTCGTCAATTTTCGACCTCGTATGACAAAGTTACAGCATTTTAAAGATTGTATGAATTTAAATATAAATAAATTTCAAGTTTATTTTATTTTTTTATACCCTAGCTCAATCACAGCCGTGCATTTTAGAGATCCCAAATCCAGGCCGCCGTTGCTTTCTTCTCCCCTCACGTTTTTGCTCCAAGGAAATTGAACGCACGCGTGAACCCAAAGCTCATGTACAACTCTTCGATGTCGCGGCCACTTCACTCGACGAGAACACGATCAAACACCTTCGTTCTCTTCGCCTACGCATGCTCCATCACTGGCCAGTGACCGGTCGAACCCAGCCCTGTATTTGGTCTCGAAAATCGTGTCGAACGTGTGAACTTTGCATCGAGATTCACGTCGATTCGTTACGTGAAATCCAATTATGACCGATGGATATATAGTTCTCTCGATGCTCTTCAACTTTGTACTTGATAATTTTTGATGAATGTTGACGGATTAGAAGAAAATAGAGGAGGAAGGAGGTTAATTCTCGGCTATAGACAAGGAGGTGGCGGCTGAAGACAAATTAGGGTTAGGGTTTGCTTGTGTTGCAAATGAAAATAAGGGGTCCTTTTATAGAAAATTTGCCAAAACACTATTCATCCGAGATTTTCCGAACTCCAAATGAAGTGTGCCGACTGGCGTTTCTAGGGTTTTACCCACGTTCCAAACACAATGGAACATGTTTCGGAAGCTAATTCGATCATATGTCCGAGTTACGAAAATAAACGATCAAATTTAAATTAAATCGGTTAAACTAATTTCTATGCGTTTTGGCTTGCCCCGAACATACCGTAAGTCCAATTGACACGAAATTTGAAACCATACAATAATATAACATTATGGATCTGATGAAACTAGTTTCGTAAAAATCCAAGACTGTTTGAAAAATGGCTATTTTTACTCGTCAATTAAATATTAAAATAATCAGTTTCCACAAATTAACTTTTAATTCAATTTTAAAAGTTCTATAACGTCATTCTAACTCCAATATGATTAAATACAACTTTACAAATGAATTTTAATCACATTAGACTCAATTTTCAATTATTTCTGTAATTTCAAATATTAAATTATCGATTTTAATATCCAATTAAATCTAGATATTCGAAATTTAATTCACTTAGCTTATAATATTCATTCGTGAATATTTAAAATTAATTAAATATACGAATTTCAAATGACAGAAGTTCTGGGTCGTTACACAAAGTTTTAGCTTATGCAATCCATAGCACCTCCTAAAGGGAGGAGGGTCGTGCACCCACCGTTTGAGCCCTTACCAAAGGCACCTCTGGGAGGAAAGGTTAAATCCTCTTAAGCCCTTACTTAAGCACCTCATAGAGGGAGGATCAAAACCTCTAGAAAAGCCCTTACCAAAGGCACCTCCAGGGGGAAGGGTCAAATCCCCTTAAGCCCTTACCAAAGGCACTTCATAGATGGAGGGTTAAAACCTCTAAAAGCCCCTAACATCCATATCACCTCTCAGGGGAGGGTGAGGATAAGCACCCGCAAAATCAAAAGCCCCTAACATCCAAATCACCTCTTAGGGGAGGGTCAGGCAGAGCACTCATCAACATCCTTTTGAAAGAAGGTTAATTCAGCATGCACAATATACCTTTGAGACAAGGGAAGCGCTAAAAGAGGCTCATCGAACAGTGAACTAAGATGACCAAGCCCAGAGGAGGCACCAAACAAAGGAAGAGGGACAAAAATGTCTACAGTTTAAAAATAAAGTTAGAACCCAAGAGAGTAAAGGGTTAAAGAAAGAAACTTATCCATTATCTGAGATAAAGTTAAAATCCTAAGAAAGGATACGAGGCAAAAGGTAGAATATATGCTAACGGACTATAGAACTTTCAATTCTAGGAAAATGATTTCTACATCAAAGGATTAAGAAACTTTGATACCATAAAAAGACATAAGACCAGAAAATGAATGGAATCCATAACACGGAAACAAGAGTAAAGGTCAAAACAAAAGGAATGAAATGGATAACAAATTTTTAGCTACAAAGATAAAATACTTTACTCCACGAGAAGGATAAAAAAAGCCACTCATGAATCCTTTGAGATAAAGTGACTGATTGGATAGAAGAGTCTATGATACCTATTTACATACATATATATAGACACACACACACACACACTGCTAACTTATAGGCACTTTAGGAGCAACACATTTATTAACAGGAAACTTTCTTGTGAATAACCTTAGAATTAAGGTTAGATAAGTTTAGCTATATTTTATTCAAAATCAACTAAGTAGGCTATTATTAGACATTTCTATGGCTTCGTACATATATTGAATGGAGCTTTGAACGTCTAGTTCATCAAATGAGATCCTGACGAGACTTCGGATAAATTCTTGATTTTGTGAATTATGAGTTTCCCTATTCCTATTGATGAATATTTCATTTTAGATTTCGTGAACTCTGAATTCCTATGTTGCTTTTTATGGTGATTTATAGTCATATTCATGTTTTCCTTGTTGAATTTTCATGATAATTTTAATTGAATTCCTATTTTCATGAATTTTGAATTTCCTATTGGTCTCTTATGATGGTTTATGGATTCCAAATATTGAGTTTCTCCCCATTGAATTTTCATGATGATTTCTTATTAGTTGCTTGGTTTAATAAGATCTTGATTTCCTTGTTGAGTTTTTATAAAGATTTGAAGATTTCCTATTTCTAGTTTCCTTATTGGATTTTTGATTTCCAATTTTGTGAATTCTGGATTCCCACGACAATTTTCATAATGATTTGATAATTTTGTATTTCTGATTTCCTTATTGAATTTTTGATTTCCAATTTTATGAAATTTGGATTCACTTGACGATTTTCATAATGATTTGAGAATTTTGTATTTTTGGTTTCCTTGTTGAATTTCTGATTTCCAATTTTGTGAATTTTAGATTCCTTTGATGATTTTCATAACGATTTGAGAATTTTGTATTTCAGGTCTCCTTAGATTTTAAATTTTGTGAATTATGGATTCCCTTGTCGATTCTTATAACGACTTAGGAATTTTGTATTTCTGGTTTCCTTATTGAATTTTTGATGATCTTATTGGTTTTCGAGTTTAGTGAATTTTACTCTTCCTTATGGATTTTGTGATGATTTATGGATTTCGGATTCCTGATTAATTTATTGAATTTTCGATGATCTCATGTTGGATCTCTGACTAGGTGAATCCTGGATTTTCTTATTTATTTTCACGATAATTCGTGAATTCCATATTTTAGATTTTCGTATTGAAATTTTTGATGATCACTTACCAAAATTTTGATTTAGCGAATTCTAAGATATCCTTGAAGACATTAATGGTGATTTAAGGATTACATGCATGTGATTTCCTTATTGGTTTTGGATGATCTCTTATTAGATTCCAAATTTTATGGATTTTGAACCTCCTTGTTAATTTCGTCGATAATTCATGAGTTTGATATTTTTTGGGTGGGATCCTCATTGAACTCCTAACTTTGAGAAATTTTATATTTTATTATTGAGTTTTATAGTGGTTGGTGAATTTTCAAATCGGTGCTGAACTGTTTACTACTTTTTCACTAAATAAGAATTATTAACCAGTGGTGTTAAAAGAGGTTTGACTAAAGGAGAGAATACCTGGAGAATATAGCTGAATTTCTCCTAAGGTTTATCTAATTGAATCATGGTCAGCAAATTAGGTGATATAATTACACTGTCTCTATATTTTATCCAAAAATATTAACAGACCACATTTTGAACATTAACTCTATAAAATTAAGATTACTCTTAAAGATCTACTAGCAAGGTTACAATCTTAATTGAGGCATTTATCTACTCCATAGGAAATAAAGGAAGAAGTTCCTTAGAGTTTTTGTCCTAAAGAACAAAAGGCTTCTTTCATACTAAGGAGGCTAAATGTTATCTATAAAATATTCTTAGAAATAAAGCAAGAAAGAAGGAGCAAGAAAATTGAGGAAGATTAGGAGATGTTAGGATGGTACATCACAAGAGAGAGTCTTCGACAAACAAATGGAAGTGTCAATAGCACCTTTCGAAGAAGACAAGAGGACGTTTCGCCTTCATTATTTCTACCAAATGAATATTCAACTGCTCCAACCATTTCGAAAGCCTGTATAGCTTTCGAAATGATTAGGGCCATTTTTACTCTAAAGAATCCATCTTTCGACTGATTCGAAAGGTCCTTCAACAAAGACCAAGGAAAATGAGTTCAGATTAATCCTTTCGAAGGAGTTGAAAGGTTCCATCTCACAGTTCAGACTAAACCTTTCGAAGGAGTCGAAAGGTTCGATCTCTCAACATCTATGAAGTTCCAACATTCTGAAGAAGTAAGGAAGTCAAAGCAAGTGTTAGCAACTCCATGGTGACCTTTTCGAAAGAATGGAAAGCTTTTTGAATTGGTTAAGACTTATCAGGATACCTTCCGACAATGTTGAAAGGTCCTATGAACAAGGAAACACTCAAAAGTCAGCAAAGAATGAAAGACAACCTTTCGATAACATTGGAGGGAAGCATAGCTCTTGACAATAATCATGTGAAGAGCAACCTTCCGACAAAGTCAAAGGGTTCACAACAATCAAGTGAAGAGAAACCTTCCGACAAGGTCGAAGGGTTCACAAAAAAATATAAAAGGCAAAACCTTTGACAAAATTGAAAGGTTCATGAATGCATAAAGAAAAGCAAACCTTTCGACAATGTCGAAAGGTCCATAATGGCACATAAGAAGCAAACCTTTCGAAAAAGTCGAAAGGTTAAGTGCTACATATAAAAGGGGGACCTTCCGACCCGGTCAAGAGCATTGAGTCGAAAGGGGGCCGCCTGCATCTATAAATGAGACCCAAGGGGTCACTTTTTAGGGGATCTGAATTCTCTCATTGTAACAACCCATATTTGATAATTAAAAATATTAAATTTAATAAGGTTTTGGGCTTTAATATTGTCAGAAATTAAAATTTATGATTTATTAAATTGAATCTTATTAGATTACAAATTTTGACTTTAAGATAAATCTTAAAACAAATAATTTAATGAGATAAAACATATAATTGGCTAATATTGATTGAATGTAATTGACTACTATACTATGTTAACGTAATTTCAATCAACTTAAATAATAAAGGTTAATAAGGAATATAATAAAAGATGTATAAATTGATGTAATCTTATGTTATTAATTGCAATTGGTTTTAATATGGAGTATGAAATCAATTATTTTGTACGTAAATTTATTAAACTTTGTTTGTAAACAATAAGTTAATAGATATGGATTATTAACGTATAACCATTGTTTTATTTATTTTCTTATTATTAAATCCGTTAGAAATTTATTTGGTAATTAATGGAGAATAAATGTAATTGAAATATTACAATTGATATAAGAAGAAACGTTAACTGTTGAGTGGTGAGTGTAAAACTTATGTTAATCAATTGCATAAGGGAATAGTTGATTTGATAATAAGAATGTAAATCAAAATAAAAGGATTTGTTTGAAATTTAAATATATAATGAACAGGTTTTATTACATTTGTAATTAAATGTTGGAATTAAATTAGTATATAGATATTGGGTTTAACATAGAAAATTGGATTTCAAAGGAAACAATTAGATTAATTATCTTCCCTGCATTAGGGTATGTTTTGAGATTTAATCATTATAAGTAATAGTAATTATATCTTGCCATTAATAAGAGATAGAAGTAAATGGTAATTAATTAATGATATGTGCAACATATGTTTTGTGTTAAAAATATATTGAGAATTTCATTGAGAAATATTACGTTCAAATTGTAAGCACTTAAATTTGGTACAAATATAACGATTATATGAAATTAATTGATATAGAAATGATGTGGTTGTATGAAGTATTATTTCTGTGACTCTTTAATGGGATAATCTTTAAATATAAGTTGGTTTTAAAGGGGGAGGTGTTAATTGTAAATGAATGTGTAATAAAAAGAAATATGTTCTGATAAAAAGAAAAGAAAAGAATGGTTTCTTGATAAGAATATTCTTATCAAATAAAGTGAATATTTCATCTACGAATGTTAATTTAATTTCATTAAAACAAAGAATTGAATTTTGTTGTATGTTTGTAGTTGGAATATTTGATTTATCTAAATATTCCTTAATTTGAATTTAATTAAAAAAATATATACAATAATAAAATGGTAAGAAAACAACTTGAAGGTTTGGTTAAGATTTTGATTTGGAATAGTTAGCATATTAACAAAGGAGATTTATTCCGTTTCAAATTTGACTTTGGGGTCTCAGTTCATCTTTTAATGTGTGGGGTGGCGGTCCTCATTATGTTAATTGTAGTGTTTAATTTTATTTACTGTTTACTAAATAAAAATACATATATGTGTGTAAATTTGAGCGTATTACGGTTAACAAAATATGTTAAAATGAATTGTTTTTTTAGTATATTTGATTTGTGATTTCTATGTACGGACTACATTCTCAAATTTAAATCTATCGCTTTCATTTATTTTATTTTATTACTACTTTCTTTCATTAAATACATGCCTCTTTTGGTCTTTCAGTAAGTTTTATTTATTTACGCGCGAGCCTTGCCTTGAAATATTTCATTTGTGAATGTAGATTTAATTTCATTAGAATAAAGAATAGAATGATTGTTAAAAAAAAAGGAAATATACATTTATTTGAACGTTGTTTTAACATACATATTGATTTCAAGAATAGGAATATAATCTAAGTAAGTTATTTATTATGGTGGTGTAAAACAACAAATTTATAAACATGTTTAAATGACTTAAGGAAACAATTATCCTATTTCTCGTCCATTTTGGTTTATCTATTTTGGAATTTAACTTTATTATTAATTGCAATTAATGTAATGGAGATATTTCGATTAAAAGAAAAGAAAACTTTGATTGCAATTAATAGATTTATTAAAAAAAACGTACATTTTATGTTAAACAGAAATGGCGCTTTAATGGAAATAAAAGAATTGAACGTTCTCATTTTTAAGGTAGGTATAATTTTATTAATTGTGCGTAGATAAAAATTTGTATGTGTACAAATTGAGTATTATTTGAGTGGATAAAATAAATTTAATTACGTTTCGAAAGAAATTGAATTTCAAAATGTGTATATGGTCCCTTCATTTCTTTTTATTTATTACATGTAAGTTTTAAAATAGTTACCTCATTATTAAAACTTGGTCCGTTCATTTCTCCTTCGGTTTAATACCTAAGCCTAAGCTTTTAGGCTATATTTAATTCTTTCCATCTCATTTTTGGTTATAAATTTTTTTATTTTCCTTTGGTTTGCAAATTTTCTCATTCCTACAAACATTTCCTTATGCATTATCAATGCCTAAAGCATTTAAAACTAAACGTGCATTTTGTCCCTCCACCTTTATTTCCTTATTATTAAATAATCTATAATTTTATTTCTTCATTTGCATTTTATTTCTTCTATCACCTCATATTCATTTAGTTCACATCTTTCAATACTACGTTTTAGGGCTGTTCATATTTTACTTTATTTCAATTCCTAGTTTGTTTATATATACCTTATTAGCTTTTCATTTGTTTCCATCTTCATTCCTTTAGTCATATTTCATTTTCTAATCTCATCTTCTATAGCTTCATTTTCCAAATAAAACTTCCATCTCATTTTTTTCTCTCTTCACCTTCCTCCTTCTGTTTTCGTTTTTTCTTCTTTAAATCTCCTTCTTCTCTTTTTTTTACTTCATTCTTTGTCTTTTTGTTTCTTCTTCTTCAAATCTTCTTCTTTTTGAAAGCTTCCTTTTCTTTTTCAATTCTTCATCTTCTTTAAATTTTCTTTTCTTTTTCAAACATTCTTCTTTTTTCCAAATCTTTTTCTTTAAATCCAGATCTATAATAACTTCTCTATCTCTTCCAAAACATTTGTAAAAAAAGATTAAGATAGAAGGAAACAACTCAAAAGGAGGAAGTAGTAGAGGATCCAAATCCGAATAGAAAAGGGAAATCCGGAAGGCGAGTGTTTAAACTCACTCACGAAATACTAAAATTTTATTGCAAGTTAAACCAGGTCATATAGTGATAATTTTTTGACTGTTGGTTTGGAATATTTATTAATATTTAATTTGAATGGCTAAATTCCAATATTTGATGAATAATAATTACTGTGACATATTATTGAATTGGTTGATTTGTTGAACTGATTGATTTGAATGTTGATTGTATGTTGTGATGGATGCTATTGTGATTGAATGTATATTTGTTCATTTATTTGATATATCTTTGTTATCACCCTATAGTTTATTGTAATTATTTAAATTTCATATTGATTATTTGCACACTGAATAAGGATGTAAAACCCATGAATTTCAAGTATTTACATCAAAGAAAAAATAGTATGTTTAGATTTACTATTTGAACCATAAAAATGATTTTGGGAAGTAAATTGTCGTTACCTTACTCGAAAGTTTTCAAAATTAAATTTTGAAACATTGGGAAGTTTCCAAAAAAAGTGAATATTGAAACTTTGGAACCTTTTTATAAATCAAATCTCTAAAACTATGAAATTTAACTGGGAATTATTCTGTAAATTTGTAATTTACTAGAATGGATCTATTGTGAAATCCATTTTATTTTAAGTGTGGAAGCAATAACATTTTTAGAAATTTGAACCTTCAAAAATGTAGTTATCTGCATTCCTTATTTCATATACTTCTGATTTAATTTGCATAAGAATATTAGTTCTGACTCGAGTGTATTATTTTCTTTTATGCTCGGATCAGCCTGAGTTTTTCAGCATTGAAGACTATTTCTGGTGGACGAAGACGAAGATTCATTATATTATTGCTATTTATTATTCCACTACATTCTGTGTTCCGCTGCATTATTTGGTTATTTATGATATATGTATAACTCTGATTTGAATTTATAAAAGTGTAATGACATGTTATTTGTAAAACAGCTTCATGAACTGTTTATTTGATTATTATATTTTGTCGTTACGCTGCGAGATTCTGTATTTTATTTTTCTTTCCTTTTTCTTTTTTTTTCTTATTTACCCCATTAACAATCCTCCCTTTTGAATGGTTTGATTTTGACACGTGTGTTTATTGTCGATTTGAACTATCCAAAAAGGTGGCCTGTTACAGTTAGTATCAGAGCTTTGGTTTAGACATACCTTAGCCTGTTGGGGTTAACTCATTAGAGATATGGTAGTAATACCCTAGAATAAGTTGCCTGAGTGTATATACGAGAGCGCGTATTTGTTAGTGTTATAAAAATGTTTTATATAAATTTTGAAATGAAATTATTTTTTCTAATATTATATGATATATATAAAGGAATAAATTTTTAAGACTAATATATTTATTTGTAATGTGTTTGATTTATGAAATGGTAATATTTAATTATTATCATTTGTGTTGACATATTGTATTTAATCCAATTATAAACATTGGTTAATTATTGTTGATTGAATTAATAGACTAAACACTAGTTTAGTAATGGTGTATTAAAGAGAATAAAATGAATAATTAGGATATATGTTTATGAAATTGAAATGTTGATGTGAATTTTGTTGTTTGTTGACATGTAGTTTCATCTATTGGAAAAAAATGGAATATTTGGATATTTTGGATAATCGAAACCTTTTTGTATTAATATAAGAGTGAAACTTGATAATTAGGTTGAATTATATAGTTGAACTGATAACCTTAATTTGAAAGAAAGTAAAATAAGGTTTAATTTGTTATATCTATGTTTAGTAAATGAATAGAATTGGGGTATACATTCTTAGCATGTAATGTAATAATATACAAGTGTGAACTTTAAGCCTTGGGATGTTTAAATTGAAATTGTGATTAAGGAAATGTTGTAAATGAGATTAAATTAGAAAAATATGTTTATAAACTTAATTAACATTTATGAAACATGTCATAAATAAATTTAAAGGTAAAGATGAAACTAAATGGAATAAGCAATATGAATTAAAAGTGAAATGATTACAAATAAAGCCATGACTTGTAAATTGTTATGAAATAAATAGATGTTGCAATAAATGGTTATAAATAAAGTTGTGATAACTTTAAACTCGAACAATATCTTATAAAAAGGAATTAAGTTTTATAAATTGGTCGTAAAGAAATTCCTTATGAAATGATTTGCAAATAAATTAGTTTTAAATGAGAAATATTACATGTGAAATGAATGTAATTTAAATTAAAGATAAATATAAGCAATATTATGAGAATGGATATATTAATGTTATATTAAATGGAGAAATTCTGTGAAACAAATATTAAAGTATGAATTGATATTTGTGTTAATTGATGAGATTAAAAATGATTTATAACTCAAGGGCTAAATTTGAAATTCGAGAATTGAATTCCGGTATTATGTAATTAGTTTAAGATTTTGGAAATATATATAATAATAATACAATTTAGTAGTATTTTCCAAATAAGAAATGTTTCAAATGAGTTCAAATGAATTCCAATGATTTCAAAGAAATCTCAATGAAGTTTTCAAGAAAATAGAAGTCTAGAACTCACTTATGTCGCTGGAAAATAATTTCGGTGATGAGTGCACGCATCATCGACATTGATTTTCGAGTCTCAGAGTGGGGGAGAGGCCACTTTAGTAGCTTTGCTATGCGAGTGATTTTGTGAAACCAATTTTGATTTCCAATTTCGAAGTATGATTTGATATTCGAAAGATACATGTATATATATTTGAAATGTTTTGAAATGAACCGGTGTTCAATCCTCGAATTTCGAATTTGTTTTAGTATAACTCTATTATAAAAAATTTGATTTACTGATTTGTTGCTGATTTCTAACTCTTGGATTTGAAATTTGATTTCACCGACTATTTTGAAGGTCCGAGCACTTTCAAATCAAGGTTTAAAATTTTAAAACTAAGAAATTTCGAAGAGTATAAATATTTGATCAAGAATATAAGTTTAGTTTTGTATGTTTAAAGTATGAAGGGTATGACTTAAGTAAATTTTAAACTTTTGTTAAATAAATAATTTGCGAAAAGGAAATTTGGATTTTTCATATAGAAATAAAAAGTTTAAAGGTTTTAAAGGGATAGCTATAAAGCTGGAAACTGGGATTATTTTCTAAACCTATTATTTTGGGAGCTTTGAAATTGAGATATTTAATTTGGAAGAAAATTAGTGAAATCATATATGATTTTGAAACTAAATTGATATAGAAATAATTTGAAATTGAGAACCTTATATTATTAAGTACTTGATTTGGAAATGGTCGAACTTATATAAAATGGATTTGTATAAGTATGAAGTTGATTTGAAATCTATTGATTTGAAAGGTACTCAATTTGGAAAGAGAATTTTATATAATCGAAGCCTACATAAGTGTGATTTGATATACTATTGATTTGGAAAGTATTCAATTTGAAAATGGAATCCCATATATAATGGACTTTTTATAAGTATGATATTTGAAAGTATTTGGAAAGGTACTATATGATATATATTTCGACGTAAAGATATGGAAAGTGCCTTCTGCTTGATATCCGCTTTGTGGCCACATTGTGGATTCATTCTTCGATATTATTCTCTTGAATTTTTGGTTTTCCGGATGTGATACTCGAGTGTTCCCACAGTGGCGTAACCCATGCTTTTTTTTCTCTTACGACTGCATAGCGCAACTGCCTGGCTGAGTCTGGTCTAGGGGTACGGATTATTTCCTGGGGGATCCAGGCGTAACCATTGTGTATCCTGCAATCTGTGTAGGTCGCATTAGTAGCGAAACTGCCTGGCTGAGACAGCCTAGGGGTACGGATTGTTTCCTGGGGGACCCAGGCGTAACCATTGTGTATCCTGCACCCTACTAGTCATCATGGCGTAACTCGCAGGGCTGAGAAAGCTTACGGATACGGATTGTTTCCTGGGGGATCCAAGCGTAACCATTGTGTATCTGCGAACCATGGTTGGACAAAGGTTTTGGTTTGGTTGTTTTGTTTGGATTATACTTTCCATATCTGTTTTTAAAGGTTTTTCAAGTATTTTCACTGGTTGTTGAAACAGGTCTACTAAGTACTTTAAGAATTCTAGCTTTGCGCCTGATCAACGCATGGCCAGAGTCTGCAAGAACGAGGATAAACCTGTTAAGACATCGAGTTATAAAAGTATTTTGATAAAGTATTATATAAAAGACATTTGGTCTTTTTTTGTCAATTCTAAATACTTTAAAATGTTTAAAATATTGTTTAATAACTTAGAACATGGTTTAATAGTAAATTATCAGTGTTGTAAATATTTTAGAAGTTAATAATTAAATAAAATATATTTAAAGTAAATGATTATTGATTTATTAATAATATTTGGAAAGTATCTTGAGATAAAATTAATAAATTTATAAATAATGGATTTAATGTTCTTAATAGCTTCTTTGCAAATATAAGTAATGATGTAAATAATTATTTACAAATAGTTTACATATATTTATAAAGATGTTATTTAAAATATTTAAATGGTATTTATAAATGAAGCAAGAAACTTTACAAATTAATTTTTGAAAAGTATTAAAGATGATTGATTTGCAAATAAAGCTTTCAAATGAATATTTCAAGTAAAATTGATATAAGTTTCTTTGAATGTATAATTTAAAGATATCATATAAATGGGAAGAAGAAAAAAATTTGATTTGCGAAGTTTATTTATAGCAATATACTTGACAAATAAATTTGATTCTCTATGTTGGAAGTATAGTTTGAAATATTTACTTGATTTCAAAGTACTAATAGTAAAGTTTATAAGTTTATTTACTATTTGAATTTTGTATTAGAATATTCATTTTGAGACAAGTGTTTAAATTAAATATGAAGGTATGAAATTTTATACTTTGATTTAGAAATTTAATGTAAATTTGAGTATACTATTAGTTTCAGTTTAATAATATTGAGTTTATACTTATTTTAAAAAATAATGAGTCTAATAATTTTTTTGGATTTAAGGAACCTTATTTTAAAGCTTATTATAATGTTTTGATATAAATTTCTAACATTGTTTTAGACTTTTGAAAAATCTTTGCATAATGCTATGAGGATGTTTTAAATATATCTTATATTTTTACTAAGTGAATGAGGTAAAATGTTTTAACTGATTTTTTAGATATGTTGAAATATTTCTTTTCTCTTCAAGGGCAAATACCAAAAAACTTAAATTTTTATTCAATAACCGAATGGAGTTATTTTCAGATTTATATTAAATTTAAATATGTAAGTTAAATTGTTTATAAATTGATCATTTTGAATAAAATATTTCAAATTCCTCGATTCCTTCTTGTTCCTTTTCGAGGACAACAAAGTTTTGAGTGGGGGAGACAGTAACAACACATATTTTGATAATTAAAAATATTAAATTTAATAAGGTTTTGGGCTTTAATATTGTCAGAAATTAAAATTTATGATTTATTAAATTGAATCTTATTAGATTACAAATTTTGACTTTAAGATAAATCTTAAAACAAATAATTTAATGAGATAAAACATATAATTGGCTAATATTGATTGAATGTAATTGACTACTATACTATGTTAACGTAATTTCAATCAACTTAAATAATAAAGGTTAATAAGGAATATAATAAACGATGTATAAATTGATGTAATCTTATGTTATTAATTGCAATTGGTTTTAATATGGAATATGAAATCAATTATTTTGTACGTAAATTTATTAACCTTTGTTTGTAAACAATAAGTTAATAGATATGGATTATTAACGTATAAACGTTGTTTTATTTATTTTCTTACTATTAAATCCGTTAGAAATTTATTTGGTAATTAATAGAGGATTAATGTAATTGAAATATTACAATTGATATAAGAAGAAACGTTAACTGTTGAGTGGTGAGTGTAAAACTTATGTTAATCAATTGCATAAGGGAATAGTTGATTTGATAATAAGAATGTAAATCAAAATAAAAAGATTTTTTTGAAATTTAAATATATAATGAATAGGTTTTATTACATTTGTAATTAAATGTTGGAATTAAATTAGTATATAGATATTGGGTTTAACATAGAAAATTGGATTTCAAAGGAAACAATTGGATTAATTATCTTCCCTGTATTAGGGTATGTTTTGAGATTTAATCATTATAAGTAATAGTAATTATATCTTGCCATTAATAAGAGATAAAATTAAATGGTAATTAATTAATGATATGTGAAACATATGTTTTGTGTTAAAAATATATTGAGAATTTCATTGAGAAATATTACGTTCAAATTGTAAGCACTTAAATTTGGTACAAATATAACGATTATATGAAATTAATTGATATAGAAATGATGTGGTTGTACGAAGTATTATTTCTGTGACTCTTTAATGGGATAATCTTTAAATATAAGTTGGTTTTAAAGGGGGGGTGTTAATTGTAAATGAATGTGTAATAAAAAGAAATATGTTTTGATAAAAATAAAAGAAATGAATGGTTTCTTGATAAGAATATTCTTATCAAATAAAGTGAATATTTCATCTACGAATGTTAATTTAATTTCATTAAAACAAAGAATTGAATTTTGTTGTATGTTTGTAGTTGGAATATTTGATTTATCTAAATATTCCTTAATTTGAATTTAATTAAAAAAATATATACAATAATAAAATGGTAAGAAAACAACTTGAAGGTTTGGTTAAGTTTTTGATTTGGAATAGTTAGCATATTAACAAAGGAGATTTATTCCGTTTCAAATTTTACTTTAGGGTCTCAGTTCATCTTTTAATGTGTGGGGTGGCGGTCCTCATTATGTTAATTGTAGTGTTTAATTTTATTTACTGTTTACTAAATAAAAATACATATATGTGTGTAAATTTGAGCGTATTACGCTTAACAAAATATGTTAAAATGAATTGTTTTTTTTTTGTATATTTGATTTGTGATTTCTATGTATGGACTACATTCTCAAATTTAAATCCGTCGCTTTCATTTATTTATTTTATTACTACTTTCTTTCATTAAATACATGCCTCTTTTGGTCTTTCAGTAAGTTTTATTTATTTATGCGCGAGCCTTGCCTTGAAATATTTCATTTGTGAATGTAGATTTAATTTCGTTAGAGTAAAGAATAGAATGATTTGTTAAAAAAAAGGAAATATACATTTATTTGAACGTTGTTTTAGCATACATATTGATTTCAAGAATAGGAATATAATTTAAGTAAGTTATTTATTATGGTGGTGTAAAACAACAAATTTATAAACATGTTTAAATGACTCAAGGAAATAATTATCCTATTTCTCGTCCATTTTGGTTTATCTATTTTGAAATTTAACTTTCTTATTAATTGCAATTAATGTAATGGAAAGATTTCGATTAAAAGTAAAGAAAACTTTGATTGCAATTAATAGATTTAATAAAAGAAACGTACATTTTGTGTTAAACAGAAATGGTGCTTTAATGGAAATAAAAGAATTGAACGTTCTCATTTTTAAGGTAGGTATAATTTTATTAATTGTGCGTAGATAAAAATTTGTATGTGTACAAATTGAGTATTATTTGAGTGAATAAAATTAATTTGGTTACGTTTCGAAAGAAATTGAATTTCAAAATGTGTATGTGGTCCCTTCATTTCTTTTTATTTATTGCATGTACGTTTTTAAATAGTTATCTCATTATTAAAACTTGGTCCGTTCATTTCTCCTTCGGTTTAATACCTAAGCCTAAGCTTTTAGGCTATATTTAATTCTTTCCATCTCATTTTTGGTTATAAATTTTTTTATTTTCCTTTGGTTTACAAATTTTCTCATTCCTACATACATTTCCTTATGCATTATCAATGCCTAAAGCGTTTAAAACTAAACGTGCATTTTGTCCCTCCACCTTTATTTCCTTATTATTAAATAATCTATAATTTTATTTCTTCATTTTCATTTTATTTCTTCTATCACCTCATATTCATTTAGTTCACATCTTTCAATACTACGTTTTAGGGCTGTTCATATTTTACTTTATTTCAATTCCTAGTTTGTTTATATATACCTTATTAGCTTTTCATTTGTTTCCATCTTCATTCCTTTAGTCATATTTCATTTTCTAATCTCATCTTCTATAGCTTCATTTTCCAAATAAAACTTCCATCTCATTTTTCTCTCTCTTCACCTTACTCCTTCCATTTTCATTTTTTCTTCTTTAAATCTCCTTCTTCTCTTTTTTTTACTTCATTCTTTGTCTTTTTGTTTCTTCTTCTTCAAATCTTCTTCTTTTTGAAAGCTTCCTTTTCTTTTTCAATTCTTCATCTTCTTTAAATTTTCTTTTCTTTTTCAACATTCTTCTTTTTTCCAAATCTTTTTCTTTAAATCCAGATCTATAATAACTTCTCTATCTGTTCCAAAACATTCTTAAAAAAAAGATTAAGATAGAAGGAAACAACTCAAAAGGAGGAAGTAGTAGCGGATTCAAATCCGACTAGAAAAGGGAAATCCGGAAGGCGAGTGTTTAAACTCACTCACGAAATACTAAAATTTTATTGCAAGTTAAACCAGGTCATATAGTGATAATTTTTTGATTGTTGGTTTGGAATATTTATTAATATTTAATTTGAATAGCTAAATTCCAATATGTGATGAATAATAATTACTGTGACATATTATTGAATTGGTTGATTTGTTGAATTGATTGATTTGAATGTTGATTGTATGTTGTGATGGATGTTATTGTGATTGAATGTATATTTGTTCATTTATTTGATATATCTTTGTTATCACCCTATAGTTTATTGTAATTATTTAAATTTCATATTGATTATTTGCACACTGAATAAGGATGTAAAACCCATGAATTTCAAGTATTTACATCAAAGAAAAAATAGTATGTTTAGATTTACTATTTGAACCACAAAAATGATTTTGGGAAGTAAACCGTCGTTACCTTACTTGAAAGTTTTCAAAATTAAATTTTGAAACATTGGGAAGTTTCCAAAGAAAGTGAATATTGAAACTTTGGAACCTTTTTATAAATCAAATCTCTAAAACTATGAAATTTAACTGGGAATTATTCTGTAAATTTGTAATTTACTAGAATGGATCTATTGTGAAATCCATTTTATTTTGAATGTGGAAGCAATAACATTTTCAGAAATTTGAACCTTCAAAAATGTTGTTATTTGCATTCCTTATTTCATATACTTTTGATTTAATTTGCATAAGAATTTTAATTCTGACTCGAGTGTATTATTTTCTTTTATGCTCGGGTCGGCCTGAGTTTTTCAGCATTGAAGACTATTTCTGGTGGACGAAGACGAAGATTCATTATATTATTGCTATTTATTATTCCACTACATTCTGTGTTCCGCTGCATTATTTGGTTATTTATGATATATGTATAACTCTGATTTGAATTTGTAAAAGTGTAATGACATGTTATTTGTAAAATAGCTTCATGAACTGTTTATTTGATTATTATATTTTGTCGTTACACTTCGAGATTCTGTGTTTTATTTTTCTTTCCTTTTTCTTTTTTGTTCTTATACCCCATTTACAATCCTCCCTTTTGAATGGTTTGATTTTGACATGTGTGTTTATTATCGATTTGAACTATCCAAAAAGGTGGCCTGTTACACTCATTTTAACCTTGTACCTTCTTAATCAATACATTGTAACCCTAATTGGGTGCTGATTTGGGGATGATTAGTAAAAATAGAGTTTTCATGGATAAAGTGGGAAGCCTTATGCTCTTTTAATTAATTTACTGTTTGACTATATTTTTTTTGGATTAACTCTTAATTTTAGATTCAGTATCACCAAATGGTTCTTGTCGACAAGGTCGACAATACTTTTGCTACAAGTAGCTACTACATCCTTTTGAAGCCCTTAACCCTACATTTAAACCTTTCGACAAGATTGATAATACATTTGGTATAAACATCATCGGCAACCTTTCGAAGTGATAAGCTTTGAGGCCTAAACCTTTCAAATGGGTAAAAAGTGCTATACTATAAAAATATCAATAACCTTTGGGAGCTGTAATCCAAGTGGATTAACCTTTCGGCTAGGTTGAAATCTGCTCTTTAAGTATAAATATATGGACTCACAAGGTTTAATCCAAAAGTGATAGTTCACATACCTTTCGACAAGGATTAATCAACTTCATATAAGTGGTTTAACCTTTCGACAAGATAAAAACTAACCTTAAAGGATAGTCTCAAGGAACTCCAATCTAACCCAAGAGGAAAGCTTTTGCAAGGGACCTCATACAAGTTCAACCAAGATAAAAGGTTACCTAATCCAAAGACCAAACCTTTTGACGATGTCAAAAGGTCTGACTTAAGAATCAACAACAAATAAAGCAAAATTGGAAAGCAATTTCTTAAGTGTCTCATACTCATTGTTTAAGCAAGTCTCTCCATCTTGCTTAGCATTACTTCGGGGGTATTGACAAGAAATCTTGTTAACAAGATGTGGCATGGGAAGAAACCCTACCTCAATTATTTGAAGGTGTGGGGTTACCCAGCCTATGTTAAGAACATCGACCCTTATAAACTCGAGGCAAGATCATCCTTATGTAATTTTGTAGGATATACCAAGAACTCTAGGGGATTTATTTTATACAATATAGGAATAAAAACTAGTTGTTTCCACACACGCTATGTGTTTAGAAAAGGAATTTCCATCAAAAGATATTAATAGTGAAGTTGTAGAATTGGATGAGATTCGAGAAACTAACATGGAGGTTAAAACTATGGAAGAGCCAAATTCACCCACATAAAAAATATGTAACTTATTAATAATCTAATCAGAATTGTTGCGTTCCAGAGAGATACATGGTTTTCTCATGGATGGTGAAAAGGATGATTGTGTCTTAGAAGATGTCACCCGTCTCTCATTCCAACAAGCACTATAGAGTAAAGGCTCTGTGTTTGGGCATAAGTTATAAAATCCTAATTTCCATGTATGAAAACAAAGTACGGACATTGGTTAACAAACCTAAAGCGATAAAACCCATTGAATATAATAGGATTACACACTTGTCAAATCTGTCACTCCACCTCCTTTGACTATGACTATAAGATGTTCCTGCGAATTATGACCTTTGCCTAAAATGTGATAAAATATATCATGTCGATTTGTCAATCTTACTTTGGCTACATTACATAGAGAAATTAAATTTTTTGGTGTGATAGCTAGAAAATATGGGTATCAGCTGCAAATTGATTTTTAAGAAAAACCCAAATGCAGATGGACAAGTGGAGACTTACAAAGCAAGGTTAGTTGTCATAGGATTTCATCAAATTCAAGGTATTGATTACGATGAAACCTTTTTGCTTGTAGAATGCTTAAGTCCACTCTAATAATGCTAGCTATTTCTGCAATCTATGACTATGAAATATGGAAAATGGATGTAAAGACACATTTCCAAATGGTGATTTAGAAGTGACTGTATACATGTCGTAGCCCGAAGGTTTCGAGGTCGGTGAGAGCGAAGGCAAGGATTGCAATTTATTTTTGAGCTTAAACAAGATTTAAAGAGTTGGAATAAGCATTTGATAAAGTAATCTAACAGTTTGGTTTTTATCAGAATACAGAGAAGCGTGCTACGCCTAATGGAACAAGAAAGTGCTATTATGTTCTTAATTTTATACGTTGATGATCTACTATTGATCGACAACAACGTTTCATTGCTGCAAATGGTGAAAGCTTGGCTTTCCAAGGAATTTCTCTATGAAGGATTTAGGAGAAGCAGCCTATATATGAGGTATAAAGATCTATAGAGATGGATCTTGTTAGTCCTTGAGAAGATGGTTTTGATGACAACAACCTTAGAATAAGATTATAAAATATAAATACTAACATTATAGTTTAGATATATATTTATATGCAGGATTTAACCATGCAGGTACCAAGAATGAAGACTGTACAGTATAGGGATTCATGACTGAAGATATCAAGATTGAAGACTTATGAGCATCAAAATTATCAAGAGTTCAAGATTTCAATATAAGTAATTTAGTTAGGAATTTTGTAAAAACTCCTAGAAAAGCATTGACATCTTAAAATCCAATTAATTCGTGGAATGGAATCCACTTCGAGCTCGTTAAAGGGATGGAAACCTAAGTAGGATGGAACCTACAAAAAATCTAGTGGAACATTATTTTGTACCCACTAACTTTTATTCAAATGCTTTTACAAAATTATATCTTGTTTTCAAAATGATTTCAAAATCTTCCTTTTGAAAAGATCAAAAACATCTATCCTGGTTTTAAAATACTTTCAGCCTCAAAATAATCTTTATCTTCGAAATCAAATTATCCTTTGTTTTAAACTATCTTTTAATTATAATATATTTAACTTTTAATATTTATACTTAGATTTAAATATAAAATTATAGTAAAATTTTATATATATTATTTTCTATACTTATTTATGTATTTTAACTATAGTTAAGTATATTTATAAAGTTTAAAAATAGTTTTAATACAAGATGAAAGTTATTTTCAAAGAAAAACAAATTATCAAAAATTACATAGGCCTGTCGGCAACCCCAATATACCCTTGTCGACAAGGTGGCAGTTTATTTCAAAATTTTGAATTTCAAAGGAAGTGTCTATTCCTCATATCCTTTCACGAATGGACATGGCTGTTGTTCTACTATAAATAGGGGCAGTTTTAAACAAATTTATATTCATATTTTCTATGATTTCACTACTCTTCTTCTTTCACATTTCTTTATATATATTTTTACCATTACTCTGTCGAAATCACCATTGAATCTAACTAGATTATTTCTGGTTTGATTCTCTATCACTATCACAACAAGATCCTAGTGTTATTAAAAGTTATAGACTTCTTTGTAATTAACTGAGCGAGAAAAGGTGCGATTGTAGCCTGTGAAATCAATCAAGCAAGAAAAGGTGTGATTGTAGCCTTTGAAATCATTTGGGTAAACTTGTTGCCCATAAAATCAAGTATCTCTACCTAGAGGATTGTGAATCTGGATTGGTGTACATCGTGGCCTTGAAATCGAGGGTGTAATTATAAGTTTTGATTTTGAAAGGAAATCCATACTTGTGTGCGGGACTGGATGTAGGATAACTCCGAACCAATATAAAATCTAGTATGTTCTTTCCTTTATTGCTTTTACTTTATTTCTACATATGTGTTTGATTCTGTGATCATATCTATGCCTGAATATTGCATACATTTGTATTCAAATTAATATAAACTCAAAAAGAATTAGTAATTCCTTAAAACACTATTCACCCAGCCCCTTCTAGTGTTAATTCTAGCCTTAAAATCCGTAATCCGCATTTCTCACAGATCTAAGAGGCTGTTGGGATTGTCCCAGTCTTTGTACATAGATAATATACCGAAAAGGTTCGGTATGGAGAATTCTAAGCCTGAAAATGCTTCGAAGTGATCTAGAATCATCCTTTTTAAGCAGGATGCTCCTCAAACTAATGAACAGAAAGATCATATGAAAAGGATACCGTTCGGCAATCAGCTTCATAGCGTACGTTCTTGTAACACCCCGCAAATTTTACGTTAGTTAATTATTAAAGTTAGTTAGTTGTTGAAAATCAAGTTTGCGCAAACAATGGAATTTGACCATGGAACATTTACCATTGCATTATGGACAAAATTTTGAGCAATTTTCATTTTTGAAGTTTTGCGGTCGGAGCTAAAACGAATAAACTACGGACGAAAAATGAATTCAAAACAAAAATAATTTGATATAATTAATAACCCGGGCTCACAGGCCGACCCATTATTGGGGCCAGTCGACCGGTGACCCATAGGTGATCGACTGTTAGGCGTGTGGTGGTTAGGGTTTTCCTAGGCCACAACGACCCGGATTTAATATATTTAATCGTACAGTTGTGGTTGATTCTAGCGCATATAAATTCAGGCCTAGCCCTCTCCTTTCTTCTCATGTTTTTTCTGAGAAAAGCAGCAAAGCTTTGTCATTTCTCTTCTTGCTATTGTTCTAAAATTATAAAATATTTATATATACATACATAAATTGGAGAAGAACATAAACTAGAAAAAAAGGAAGAGAATCAACCGACAATGCGTGTACTTGCGGTAAATCTATATTCGTATTTTCATATTTATATTTGTATTCCCTTCCAACCCAAATCTCTTTTCAGATCTGAAATCATAATGTATGTGTATTCCCCTTTTTATACATATTTCATGGATTTAAAAGAAGATGAGTTGAATGAAAGGTTCTACTTTAAATCTGGAAGTTTGCAGCACTTTTTAAAGGCGGGGGGACATTTTATAAATTGTTATAATATAAAATTATCTCATTAGTGTTTATTTGATTATTGTGCATAACTGGATAATTCTGTATGAGTTGTAGGCAACAAAATGAATATAATGTGAATATAATAAACATTTCCTACATATTCTTGTTTATGAACTAATTTAGAATTATTTACAACCTGATTTGGAAATCAGTCCCAAAAGTATGCATTTAGAATGTTGATTAAAATGATATTTATTTCAAATATGAGAATAGGTTGTATAGTAATGTTATGAATTTAGACTAATACCAAAATCTTGTTGGAATGTAAACTTTTATATGTTTGGATTGTTGGAATTTAGATCCATTTATTATTTGTAAATTAGTTTGATTTCTTTCCCTTTTTGAAAAATATAGCTGTTGAACTAACAAGGAATAGATGCAAATAAAAAGATAAAGAAATGTGTAAAGTATGAATTCATTGTGGTTCACATTGTCTATTTCAATAATAAAAAGAAATCATTATTCCTTGTGATTTCAAGAAATGTAATCTTCTATATTTTAAAGTTAAATCTTTTGTTTTGAACTAATTTTTAGAAATTATAGCAGATAATTTTTTAGATATGATTCCAACAATTAAACATGGGAAAATAATATTCTAGTGAAGATGTATAACTAGAATATATTTGATAAAAGTAGATATTTATACATAATTTATGACGCTTTGTAACGACCCGAAATTTTCAAAGCCGAAAATTCCAGATAGTTATGAAAAAGAAGAAAGAGATAGAAGAAGAAGAACAGAAACATCAACAACTCACATTCGCAGCGGATAAAATATAATAATAAATAATACAGTTTACAAAGGAATAATATATCAGTCAATTTCATCAGAGTTACATTTACATATACAGACGCTGAATATACACGTTAATCATGTCTCAGATACACTAATATACTACAACGGAAATACTCCATACGTTAGCCATCCAGCTCGCCTCCTGAGCTCCAGAACGTACCTACCTGAAAATCTGTAATACTCGGTCTGACCCGAGCATTACACCAAAGTAACACCCGGGTCAGGCTGGAAACCAGTGTGAGTAAACCCAACTAACATGGAAAACCAAAGCAAACAACTTATATAAAACCCGGGTAACTTATATCAATTTAATTAATTCACAATTTTCTATAGACAACATCTATTTCACATATAATTCTCTAAGTACCAAACTTAGATATAATAAATTGATTCACTTAAATCTCTTCATTTCATCGTATTGATTTCACAAATTTATAAAAATTCGTAATGGTTTCGGGTATTTCCCAATACCCGACCCCGGCCTCTTCGTAACTCATGCCACACTTCCCAAATTATCCGAATGGAAATACACAATATTTCACACCAGTGATATCAATTCATCCAAAGCATTCAATACCATCCAATCATTCATAAGCAAAACTTAATCACTTCCAAATTAATTAAATTAATCCTGATGGAATTACTAATATCATCCACTTCCGTTCCTTCATTAAATATTGATTGATCTCTCATCAATTAATTAATCAATCCTTCATTTTCATCTTAATCAACCACATTGGATTTAATTGTCATTCGATTGCATTCAAGTAATTATCTTTACTTAATTATCACCATATAATTCTCCTTAAACACAATCAATAGAAATCTTAATTACCTCATGAATTTATTCACTGTTTTAATTACAGTAATCCGTAATAACTTATATTACTTAACTTCATAAGTCTCTTTTATGTGTTAATCGATCTTAATTAGTCAATCTTTGATTTCATCATTAATTATATAAATTAAGGATTTCAATTTTTAATTTAATTTATCATAATCAAATTTAATTTCAATAATTCAATCCACAGTATTAATCATTTCGATAAATCCTAAAACAGTAATTAACTATCTTCATTCTACTTCATTCATACATTATTTACTCTTTACTTAACTATCTTAATAAATCTCTTGATAAATTTCATAAAGTAATTTTATTTTATTAATTACCTTCAGCGATTAACTAACAAACTACCCATTGATTATTTTAAATTAATCAAACCTAATTAATTGACTTAAACTTCATTAATTTATTCAAAACCCTTAATTACTAAATTAATCAACTCGAATCATTAATTAATTAAGTTAATTAATTATACATTTTAATTGCCTTCAAATTTGATTGAATCACAATTCGTTAAGCTTTTACTAACAATGGAAACATTTTCATATTTATGACTTAATTGTAAGATAATTTTAAACCCCAAATATTTCGAGTCAATCACAATTAACTCGAGAACAACCAAAAACTAAATCATCAAATCATCAGTACACATCCACAATTCAATCATCCATCTAATTATTTAAATTCAATCATTTAACTTTAAATAAAAACCCAACAAAGTGAGATTCACTCACCTTTAAATTTCTTTAAATTTGCCAATTCGATTCCCTTCATCGGTACGAGCCAAACTCGACTTGATTTCATAGATTTGAACCTCGTATGAATAGATTAAAACTTTATTAGCTATCTAGATCTATATCTATATATCTTTCTTCAACTACTAATTATAAAAATTAATTTTTTTATTTCAGAAAAAATACCTTTACGTCTCGAAGAATATAGGAACCCCTACAATCGACACCCAGACCGAAGATACATTCCCAAATCGTACACCACAGCGCCTCGCCCGCTGCCTTCCCCATCGAACAAATCTCGCAACCCAATCACTTCAATCCTAAGTTCACGCGATCGCCTCGCCAACGCGAACGACCTCACCAGAACGTTGTTTCGTTCGAGAACACGAGCTCGAACATCACCCCTCCAAAGCTTCAAGCTGGCGACTGTCTCCTCCCATATGCGCCGCGAATCCCACCTCGTGCCTCACGATTCGCCCCATACGACTCCATCTCCGCTGCCAACATCGCGAGTCATTCGCGATTGCTCCAGAGGAATACATCACCTCCCTTCCTGACTCGATCGACTCTCGCGGCCGTGGATACCAACTCGGTCGCCATTTTCCCATATTTTTTTTAAATCGATAACTGGAATTCGCGATTTAGGGCTAAGGGATGGAGCATGAACTACAAAGTGGATGGAAAGATTGATTTGGCTTTCGTTTGAAGACCGATTTCGAAAACAGTGATATATAGGAGAAAGAAGGAAGTTCGGCCTCCTTTCTTTATTTTTATTTTTTTCGATCGTTTGATTTCTGCTTATCTATAAAAGAGGAAGACGGGGAATTAAATAAAAGTTGGAGAGAGGCTTCTCGAGTACGAGTAAATGAAAATATCTTTGACCCCTTTGACTTTGAATTTTTATTATATTATAAAACTCTCAAAACGTCTCGTTAATCATAACGTGAAACCCCGAACCCCGAATCAGACATGCTGATAGGCGCTTATAAGGTTTTACCCGCGTTACGAACACAATGAAACGTGTTTCGGAAGCTGATTCGATCGTATGCGCGAGTTACAGAAGAAAATGATCGATTTTAAATTAAATCGATTAAAATAGTTCTAAGCGTTTTGAGCTGCCAGGGTCAAACGACAACCCCGATTGCTATGAAAATTGAAATCCGATAATAACTAACTATTACGGATCCAATGGAACTGGTTTCGTCGAATTCCGAGACTGTGCCTCGGAAGGCATTTTTAAATTCAATTTAAACGATAAATTATTAAAATTGAACAAATTACCTTTATATTAAATTTCAACCATTCTATTATCTTCAGTATCATCATTATAGATTTTATAAGCCTTCAAATTATTTTAA
Source organism: Allium cepa (assembly GCA_030765085.1). Taxonomy (NCBI): domain Eukaryota; kingdom Viridiplantae; phylum Streptophyta; class Magnoliopsida; order Asparagales; family Amaryllidaceae; genus Allium; species Allium cepa. Next base: position 291,323,316 of record CM060934.1, read on the forward strand.
ACAGGCTTAGAATCTCAGATTCAACAATTTACCCAATTTCAATTATTAAATTCAATATTTAAACTATACAATTCAATGATTTAATTATCAATTAAATATTGATATCCTAAAATTCAAGTTAAAATTAACTTTTAAATATTGAAAATCGCTTAATTATTCCAATTTAAATTTGTTAAAATTTCCGGGTCGTCACACGCTTATAATAAATAAAATAAAACTTAACTAATTACGATGTTTGCATGTAATATTTGCATTTAGGATAACCAATTAAGGAAAAAAGAATTTAAAAAAGTTGTAACTCAAATAAGTGAGAAATAATTGGAAATGAATATGGGAGTTACAATAATTTGATAGGGTAAATGGATTAACGGGACTGATAAATAAAGAAGTTGAATTGATAACTTTGAAATAGTTAAAAAGATTACTAATTGGATATTAGTAAACATATAAATTCCTTGGAAAATATTCTTTAGATGATATTCATTTACCTTGGACAATTTGACATTTATGGATACGTAATTAAAAAGGGAATTAGTTAGTAATGGAATATTTAACGTGGATATATAGCCTTAAATAATAAAGGGATTAGTAAGCTAAGTCCAATGTTCAACTTGGAATAATAAATAAATAAATTTAAGAATGATAAGCCTAGGATAGTATGGCTTAAAAATAAAACAATAATAAGCTTAGGTTAATTAATTGGACTTAGTGGATTGGAAATGCAAGGTCTGTAGAGTTTCACAATAGAAGTCTACCCTTCACTCAGAGGCTACCAATAGTTGTGCAAACTTAATACTGATGTGAGATATTTCTAAATATAGAATCCGAATAAATGACTGTTATGGCAAAATAGGAAGGATTCTTATATAGCCTAATCAATTTACAAGGTGAGATGTGTGTGTATATGAGAATGCGGTAAATATGGCTAACTCATAAGGATATCTCCTATGATAAGTACTTGGCGATGAAATGAGGTTAGTCCCCAAATTATGTAAGGTAAAACTGTCCAGCTAATATGGCTACTAGTTTTTATGAATAGTCGGACTAGTATGAGATGTCATCATGAGTATAGTTCATAAAGCGAAGAACATGCTTGGGGAATTTGAAGGTATTAAGTGATTGTTTGAGGACCCGCCTCTGTCAAAGTATTAAATGGTCGACCATGAAAATAAATGAAGGACCTGCTTGAAGGATTTGACATAATAAGTGGTTATTTGAAGGTCCTCTTTCCTTAATTAAAAAAGTATTAAATGGTCGTAAATGCGGTTAAGAGCGGTAGAGGATATCTCGTGGGTTTGAGGTCTTAAGTGACTGTTATAGGATTTGCCTCTACCTGTAACAAAAGTATTAAGTGACTAAGTGAGAGCAACGTCAGCTAGATTACCTTTGGAGAGTCCACCTGAGATTAGGTATTAAATGATGGGGGCCTACTTTGGGGGTTTTGAAGGTATTAAGTGGTTGTTTGAGGACCCGCCTCTATAGAAGTATTAAATGGTTAAAAGTATGCATAGTCCTTGTTATACAGATAATAAGTGGCTTAGGTACTTTCTCTCACATAGCTAGACTTTTATGGGCGATAGATGCATTAGTAGAATGACAATGATATATTAAAAAGCCATGTATAGAGGTTGAAGGTCTTGGTGAGTAGGACCAATAAACCAACATTGACTATGCAAGGGGGTCCACCTCATTTTAGAAATTATTAAGTGGTTAAATAGCATGAGTCATACCTTAGGAAAAGGTTAGGCAGATTTTGGGTAGATAACCTTATCGTACGCATATGGTAAACAAATTGGGTTTACCTTAAATAATAGCATAACGATTAAATGGAAACTTATCGGTATAAATTTATGTTGTGGACAATATATAGATTTTCCAATTACCGGAACATTTTTCTAACCCCCTCCTCATTACAACCTACAAAATAGATTAGAGGGACGTGTGATGCCCCACCTCTATACCCACGCTGGCCAAGAACATTACGGTGAATGCTGTCAACTAGCACGGAGAATAAGGCTGTTGAGGAGCGACCATCTGTATAATTGCTTTGTGCGAGTACCGATATGCCAGATAAAAATATAACTTTTCATCTCAAGAGGAAATCCGACATACCGACATAAACTCAAAGCTACTACGCAGTGGCTATAAAGGTCTTCGGAAACAAATATAGAAATAAACATAACACAAATCAGTCACAGATAATTCATATCACAAAGGCGGAAATAGATATGAATATAACACTTGAAAGTGTACACCAGAGTATTGGTCAAACAAGATCCACAATATCAAAAAGAATAGATACAAGTACTAGACAAAAGAATAAGTATACATCATAGAGTCTGTATCTCAAATGTATACAACAAAAACTACTAATCTAAGTAGTTAGCCAAAAGTCAGATGATGGTCCGATAAGGAGTCAAGCAGAAGCACCTATAAAATCTCAGTCTGACCCGAGTATTATTTAAGAAGAAAATAATAAATGGATCAGTCTAGCTATAATTATCAGTTAAAACGAGATATAAGAAGAGATATAATGAAAAGACGTATGATAACCAAAAATGTCATACTACGACAAGTATACATTAGAAAATCCACAAAAGTCATACAATATCTCAAAGAATCTCATAGCATCAAAAAGAATGTCATATTCTTTATTTCATTCACCAAGCCACAATAAAATGACATACATATCAATGCCAACTGAAAAAGTTGGTGAAACATAAATTCCAGAAATCATCAAATAGAAATCCAGAAATCACAAGAAAAAGGATAGCCAATCCCATAAACTGGACATCGACGCACCTAGAAAGACACGCCCCATGCACAGTCGAACATCGACGCACCTAAATAGGTACGACCCATGCTCTAGCATCGACGCACCTAGAAAGATACCCCCATGCACAAATAAACATCGATGCACCTAGAAAGATACATCCCATGCATAAATAAACATCGATGCACCTAGAAAGATACACCCCATGTAATGTCTAACACCGATGCACCTAGAAAGATACACCCCATGTAATGTCTAACACCGATGCACCTAGAAAGATACACCCCATGCAAAGTCGAACATCGACGCACCTAGAAAGATATGCCCCATGCATAGACGAACATCGACGCAACTAGAAAGATATGCCCCATGTCCCAACTTATTGAGCCGATTGCTCCACGAAGTAAACAAACATCGATGCACCTAAAAAGGTACACCCCATGCATAATAAACATCGACGCACCTAGAAAGGTACGACCCATGTGTAAACAAACATCGACGCACCTAAATAGGTACGACCCATGCAAGAAATGAGACGAAGCTCAATAAAATGAGGAACAGTCCTCCACATAGACAAAGAGACATCGCACATTGCTAGTCTAAACCATAAAATGATCATCATCGATCATCAAGAAGTGTCAATCACACTAAGCTAGTAAATATATGAGTTTAGCTTCATGTCCCATAACCACTTGCTTAACTTAAATATTTGCGAACAAACTGTAGATCTTCACTAGAAAATTGTCACAAGAGATTCAATCGAACAAGTCCAAGAATTAACCGACGAAGCAAACGCAAGCATTTCATACCACTCGTTTTACTAAGTCGTTTAATTCAATTTCTCATACGAGTGAGGTAAAGGTTTGTATATACTAATAGATTTGGAAAATGGTTTTATAAACGAGTTTGGTATTGAAAATAGAGTTGAAATCGTTTTGAGGAAAGAGTTTTGATATTTACTACTAGTATAGTAAACCTTTATATTTTAAAGTGACAAATCATAGAATTGATTGTAGAAACAATCAATCATAAAAATTCACATTCGAAGACGTGAATAAAATCCAAAGAAATCGATACTGAATCCATCAAAATGGATATTCCCAAAAATCACGATGAAAATGTCATCGAAGTCCATAATAAATGATAACAACAAAAAGGGAATCAACACGAATCGATTAAAGTTGGAAATATACTCAAAAATAGCCAAAATAGGCAAATTAAACAGTTCAGACGTCTGGTAGGTGTTCCCAGACGTCTGGCCCTAGGTTCTGAAAGTATATGTGTTTTCTCCCTTCTATTTTTAATTCCTGGGCCATTTCAGACATCTGAAATTTTCAACCAGACGTCTGAATTTGATTTCAGACGTCTGGAATTTGTTACAGACGTCTGGATTTAGTCTCTGCCTTTTCCAGACTCCTTTCCAGACGTTTGGATTATTCAACCAGACGTCTGGATTTGGTTTCAGACGTCTGAAATTAATTTCAGACGTCTGAAATCTTCTGCTAGGCAAAAAAAACAACCTAGACCAAAAATGGCAAATCTAAACCGAAATGCGATCGAACGAGCGATGGATGCTAAGGATTTATGCCAATCGACAACCCAGCACTATAGGCTCTTCGATGGATCACCAAAAACATGTTCAAACATCAAAGATTGTATTTTTAAAGATTTGACTGCAAAACACCACAAATTGAAATATTCACCAAATCAATCCAAACCAAAAGCAAATGAACATAAATAAGTGTTAGGAATTCATACCTATCAACAAAGATAGATATAGACATAGATGTGAGATAAAAATCTCACCTTTGAACCCAAATCAATGAAGGAGAAGCTTTAAGACAAGGGAAGATCAACCACACTTCAATCTCAACACTAGAAGCTTGAATCTAAGCTCAAAAGAAGAACATTCCCTAAGTTAGGTTTAGGAAATTTCTGAAATCAAAGAGAGAATGAGTTGGAGAAGATGAAGAGAAGGCTTACCAATGGGTTCTCTTGAATTTGGAGCTAGAAATTGATTTGCAAATGGAAACTAGGGTTTTGGATTTCTATTTCCCATTCTCTTCCATCATTAATCTCTTTAGAACTGAAAGTAGAGGAAGAGGGAGTGAATGAAGAGGGGGTTTCAGTTTGGGGTATTAAGTTAGAACATTGGGCTGAACCCAACCTAAACCCAAAGCCCTAAGTGAAAAGTAGCAAAATTCTACTATCTTCAAACATATCGAAGTTTATACTCAAAAAGGTCGCAAACGTCATTTTGAACTCAATGGGGGTGGTCTCGAGTCTCAATTCGACTGTTTGCAAAAAGTAGCTTTTCGGACCAAAATCCGACGAACGATAAAATATTTAAATAAAATATTTAAACATAAAATCGATAAATATGCGGGTTGTTACAGACTCCCCTCCTTAAAGAAATTGCGTCCTCGCAATACTTAAGAAGAAAATAAAGAGTAACAACCATAAAAGCATATCAACACAAAAGAAAATTGAAATAAGAAGTTCACCATAAAGAGCACGAAAGAGTTAGCACGAACGGGATCGCTCGATGAATTCTCTAGATTCCCAAGAGTAATCCCTAAGATTTGAGAACCATTGAACTCTCACAAGAAGAATATCTTTATTCCGAAGGCGCTCAACCTCCGAAGCAATGATGCGAATGGAATGTTGCTCATAAATCAAATCTGGTGAAACTTCAATTTCCTCCCTAAGGCATTTCCGTAGATAAAAGACGTGGAGAACGTCAAGAATAGCAGAAAATTGAGCTGGTGCAACGACGTAGTATAATAACAGTACGTCCGATAAACTAGAAACTCAAATAATTAGGGACATCAGCGTAGTACAAAAACGGTACGCCCAATGAACCAAAGCTCGAATAATTTTGGAACACCGGCGTAGTACAAAAACGGTACGTCCAATGAACTGAACACCATAAAAGAACATTAAACGCTAGTCCATAAAAGAAATGAGATGAAACTCAGTAAAACGAAGTACATCAAAACGTCTGATGAACTTAATAAAAAGATAATTCCATTCAGACATCACCAAAGAATCAACCACTTGTTGCTTACGACTAAACGCATTGGCAACACGATTTCCCTTTCGGGAATAAAAGAATATCAAGATCATAAGATGCTAGGAACTCGAGTCAACATGAAGTTCCTTATGAGAAAATAAATATTCCAAGGATTTATGATCGAGATGGAGAACAAATTCCACCCCTAAAAATGATGATGCAAAACTCTAAAAGTAGAAACAACAACCGCGAGCACTAGATCATGAGTGGTATATCTAGTCTCGATAGGCTATAATGATTTAGAAGCATAAGAGATAGCACGTTCTCTTTTGCAAGAGAATGGCATCCAAACCAATACGACTAGTATCGGTACAAAAGATAAAGTCTTGGTTGCCCTCGGGAATCACAAGAATAAGAGTATCGAAAGGAAGAGTTCTTTTAAATAATCTTCTTTCCCGAAAAGTTAAAACTTTCAAAATTACATTTTTATTTTTATGTAATAATCTTTCTACAAAAATTTACATTTTTACAAGTCAATATATCGTATCTGACTGTCTCATCAAAGTGTTTAGGAGATTCTTATCGATAACGTTGATCAAGCGCATCGACCAGAATTCTTAAAACACTAAATGGGCAATACAATCACAAAATCATATTCTATAGGATAAGTAAGTTTCTCGAAAACTTCTAAGAATATTCTTTATTCGTTTTAAGAACAAAAATCCAGTTATACTTATAAATAAATCTTATCAAAAAGATTTGCAAAATTTTTAAATTGCTATTTTCATCCAAAATCAATAAATGCAAAAATGGAATCATCGAGATATTCGATAGAATGCTCGATACCTAAAATGGATGAAATAAGCTGGACAAACTGAATGACATAATAGTTCATTCATATGAATCATAACAAGTGCGAAATGCGGTAAGTGGAATGCTAACTTCCGCAACTTGGAGCAAATGAAAACCGGTGGTAAGGTCAAACTGAAAAGACCTTAGCACCACACAAAAGATTACTTAGGTGATAATCCTGAGACAAGCTCAAAAATATCGAAAAATTTCTCAAACTACATGAATGAGAGAAATAAGATTTTCCTTATAAGTGGGCTTAAGGAATAAAATGATGCCATCAAGTTGGAATCAAAATCATAAAGGAAAAATAGAAATCTGCTTAACAGATTAAAAATGTCGAAGATGAATAGTCCACACGGGACAAAGGATATGGCCTCATAATAATTATGCCAATCCTTACAAAAGTAAATTTCGAAGCCTAAGTAAAAATCGGCTCGGACAGAAAAATCACATAAAATAATTTCGACATCAATAAAGATAAATTGAGTGTTGCGGATCTACCATCCGGATTCACAATCCTCAAAGAAGTCATCAAGCCCAGAATATTTTTAAAGAAAAAGAATCACAAGTTCTTTTGATATAAAATAGTGAGATGAAACCCATATCAAAAAGAACTCGAAAAGGAAAATCATAAAACAAATGTAATCAAGGATTGAATGAGAAATACCTTGACCAAGAGAAGTGCCACTAGGGGCTTGCACTGCATTGAGCTCTCCCACCTTCTTACTTTGAAGTACGGGACATGCAGTAATATGGTGACCCGAATTTTTGCAATAATGACAAAAGAGGGGTTTCAGACACTCCCTTGCATAGTGGTTCGTGGAACCACAATTGTAGCATTGTCCACGACTAGAGGTAGGAGTCTTTACTACCGGAATTGGTTGCTTCCCTTTCTTATTAGAATTGGGGCCTTTGAATTTGATAGGCCTCTTCAAGTTATTGTCGAAGTTCTGTTGGGCACGCACAACTTCAACATCACCTTCATTATCGGCCTCTTCAAGACGAAGAGCGATATCAATAAGCTGATCAAATGAAACCTCAAGTTTCAGAAGTAATGGCTTCTTAAGATTCTTATTCAAGCCATAGAAAAATCTCTGATTTTTCTTCAATAGGGTATTAATGTATTCAACCCCGTATTTGGAAAGAGATTCGAAAGATGCGACATAGTCTGTCACAGAAGATTCACCTTGAACAAGGTCAATAAAACGTCGGGCCAAAGTTACTTTTTCGGCCTCTGGCACGAATTTCAATTCGAATCTTTCTCGAAATTGCTCCCAAGTGAGATCCGCTTCAACGATTTCAGAAATTAAAAGCTCATACCAATTTAATGTTCTTTCCTGGAGCATGCTAGAAGCCACTTGGACTCGATGAAGGTTAACAAGGTTCATGCGAGAAAAGATGTGATCGCATGATTTGAGCCAAGCTTGAATTTCAATAACACTCTTGAATCCCCTGAATGGCTTTCCACCCAAATCGGTGTAGTCTCTGCACAAGCGTGCAAAACCGGATCTAGGATGAGTAGGCTCTGCAATGGGGACGACAGCTTGAGCATTCTTTACTAGATCAAGAAGCTGCTGGGAAGACATAAATACTCCATCCTGGGGAGTAGCACTAGATTGACCGGCGCTGGGACGGCCAGGTCTAACCATTTCTCTTCTTTAAGAAAGAAAGAAAGAAGAGGAAAAAGTTATTCTCAAAATAAAAATCAAGCAATCTTGATAGATAAAACAAGGAATCATAAAAGAAAGTAGGATAGAACGGTACGAAGACTCGAATAAATCCTAAGGCACAACTCCTAAGAAAGACTTAGGACACGATCCTTGCTAAATTATTCTACATTGTTCCAAAGTTTCGCTCCGATACCAAGATGTGACGCCCCACCTCTATACCCACGCTAGCCAAGAACATTACGGTGAATGCTGTCAACTAGCACGGAAAATAAGGCTGTTGAGGAGCGACCATCTGTATAATTGCTTTGTGCGAGTACCGATATGCCAGATAAAAATATAACTTTTCATCTCAAGAGGAAATCCGACATACCGACACAAACTCAAAGCTACTACGCAGTGGCTATAAAGGTCTTCGAAAACAAATATAGAAATAAACATAACACAAATCAGTCACAGATAATTCATATCACAAAGGCGGAAATAGATATGAATATAACACTTGAAAGTGTACACCAGAGTATTGGTCAAACAAGATCCACAATATCAAAAAGAATAGATACAAGTGCTGGACAAAAGAATAAGTATACATCATAGAGTCTGTATCTCAAATGTATACAACAAAAACTACTAATCTAAGTAGTTAGCCAAAAGTCAGATGATGGTCCGATAAGGAGTCAAGCAGAAGCACCTATAAAATCTCAGTCTGACCCGAGTATTATTTAAGAAGAAAATAATAAACGGATCAGTCTAGCTATAATTATCAGTTAAAATGAGATATAAGAAGAGATATAATGAAAAGACGTATGATAACCAAAAATGTCATACTACGACAAGTATACATTAGAAAATCCACAAAAGTCATACAATATCTCAAAGAATCTCATAGCATCAAAAAGAATGTCATATTCTTTATTTCATTCACCAAGCCACAATAAAATGACATACATATCAATGCCAACTGAAAAAGTTGGTGAAACATAAATTCCAGAAAATCATCAAATAGAAATCCAGAAATCACAAGAAAAAGGATGGCCAATCCCATAAACTGGACATCGACGCACCTAGAAAGACACGCCCCATGCACAGTCGAACATCGACGCACCTAAATAGGTACGACCCATGCTCTAGCATTGACGCACCAAGAAAGATACGCCCCATGCACAAATAAACATCGATGCACCTAGAAAGATACATCCCATGCATAAATAAACATCGATGCACCTAGAAAGATACACCCCATGTAATGTCTAACACCGATGCACCTAGAAAGATACACCCCATGCAAAGTCGAACATGGACGCACCTAGAAAGATACGCCCCATGCATAGACGAACATCGACGCAACTAGAAAGATATGCCCCATGTCCCAACTTATTGAGCCGATTGCTCCACGAAGTAAACAAACATAGATGCACCTAAAAAGGTACACCCCATGCATAATAAACATCGACGCACCTAGAAAGGTACGACCCATGTGTAAACAAACATCGACGCACCTAAATAGGTACGACCCATGCAAGAAATGAGACGAAGCTCAATAAAATGAGGAACAGTCCTCCACATAGACAAAGAGACATTGCACATTGCTAGTCTAAACCATAAAATGATCATCATCGATCATCAAGAAGTGTCAATCACACTAAGCTAGTAAATATATGAGTTTAGCTTCATGTCCCATAACCACTTGCTTAACTTAAATATTTGCGAACAAACTGTAGATCTTCACTAGAAAATTGTCACAAGAGATTCAATCGAACAAGTCCAAGAATTAACCGACGAAGCAAACGCAAGCGTTTCATACCACTCGTTTTACTAAGCCGTTTAATTCAATTTCTCATACGAGTGAGGTAAAGGTTTGTATATACTAATAGATTTGGAAAATGGTTTTATAAACGAGTTTGGTATTGAAAATAGAGTTGAAATCGTTTTGAGAAAAGAGTTTTGATATTTACTACTAGTGTAGAAAACCTTTATATTTTAAAGTGACAAATCATAGAATTGATTATAGAAACAATCAATCATAAAAATTCACATTCGAAGACGTGAATAAAATCCAAAGAAATCGATGCCGAATCCATCAAAATGGATATTCCCAAAAATCACGATGAAAATGTCATCAAAGTCCATAATAAATGATAACAACAAAAAGGGAATCAACACGAATCGATTAAAGTTGGAAATATACTCAAAAATAGCCAAAATAGGCAAATTAAACAGTTCCAGACGTCTGGTCGGTGTTCCCAGACGTCTGGCCCTAGGTTCTGGAAGTATATGTGTTTTCTCCCTTCTATTTTTAATTCATGGGCCATTTCAGACGTTTGAAATTTTCAACCAGACGTCTGAATTCGATTTCAGACGTCTGGAATTTGTTTCAGACGTCTGGATTTAGTCTCTGCCTTTTCCAGACCCCTTTCCAGACGTTTGGATTATTCAACCAGACGTCTGGATTTGGTTTCAGACTTCTGAAATTAATTTCAGACGTCTAAAATCTTCTGTTAGGCAAAAAAACAGCCTAGACCAAAAATGACAAATCCAAACCGAAATGCGATCGAACGAGCGATGGATGCTAAGGATTTATGTCAATCGACAACCCAGCACTATAGGCTATTCGATGCATCACCAAAAACATGTTCAAACATCAAAGATTGGATTTTTAAAGATTTGACTACAAAACACCACAAATTGAAATATTCACCAAATCAATCCAAACCAAAAGCAAATGAACATAAATAAGTGTTAGGAATTCATACCTAACAACAAAAATAGATATAGACATAGATGTGAGATAAAAATCTCACCTTTGAACCCAAAACAATGAAGGAGAAGCTTTAAGACATGGGAAGATCAACCACACTTCAATCTCAACACTAGAAGCTTGAATCTAAGCTCAAAAGAAGAACATTGCCTAAGTTAGGTTTAGAAAATTTCTGAAATCAAAGAGAGAATGAGTTGGAGAAGATGAAGAGAAGGCTTACCAATGGGTTCTCTTGAATTTGGAGCTAGAAATTGATTTACAAATGGAAACTAGGGTTTTGGATTTCTATTTCCCATTCTCTTCCACCATTAATCTCTTTAAAACTGAAAGTAGAGGAAGAGGGAGTGAATGAAGAGGGGGTTTTAGTTTGGGGTATTAAGTTAGAACATTGGGCTGAACCCAACCTAAACCCAAAGCCCTAAGTGAAAAGTAGCAAAATTCTACTATCTCCAAACATATCGAAGTTTATACTCAAAAAGGTCGCAAACATCATTTTGAACTCAATGGGGGTGGTCTCGAGTCCCAATTCGACTGTTTGCAAAAAGTAGCTTTTCGGACCAAAATCCGACGAACGATAAAATATTTAAATAAAATATTTAAACATAAAATCGATAAATATGCGGGTTGTTACCGGATGGGTCAATAGAGCTGGATATAATTGGTTGATGGTGTAGTCTTCTCTCTTTCATGCTCGGTATTGACAAGGCAATTGATCTCCTAGGAATTCTGTAACTTCTAAGGTAGTAGCCACTATTAATATTTGTATTCTAATATTAATTCTTCCACTATGAGTTTAGTTTGATCGATCACTGGTTTGCTTATATGGATTGCAGGTACCAAATTCAACGGTTCATGCTTGGGTGGACTTGGGTTTCGGATTTTGTCGAAATTTGGGCCCATTAAGGTACGGGTTGTTACATTAGGTATTATAACTTAGGTTAGTTGATCAAAGGAATTAGGATAAATTGAGAGAATGTATTCGTATTTTCTATCTATTATTATTGTTTTATTTTTCGTCAAACTACAGAGAAATCCGACTAGAGAATAGTTGTGGTTCCATTCAAAAGGAAAGGGCAACATAAGTATGAGTTGGAAATATTTTATGAAGTTAAGAACTTCTTGTTGGCTCCGAATTACCTCATGGAACATTGGATTTTTGTAAGGCATTTTGGAGTAGAGCATAAGTACGACATATGGCAAAATCCTAGGGACTGGATTGTACTGACTTGTTGGTTGAGATCTAACTATCTTATGATTTTGGATTTCGATGATGACTTGCAGTCGAAGATACACATTTGTTCCAGATAAGTGGAAGTTGAAGTCTATATATTTTAGGTGTCCGAAAAACAGTTTGGGTATAGGAGTGTTCATCATCCACCTTTTTATGGCAAACTGGATTTTTATTTTGAGTCAATTTCTTAGTCTAACCCTATGAGAATTATGATAAAATATATTTAGAAATGCCTTCGATTTTGGAAAAATGGTTTCGAAGGATTTCCTTTCGAAGGAATTATTTTGGAAATTTCATTTTGCGGAAGTTTTGATATTTTGTTTCCAAAGGAGACATATGCCAAGGAATTTGGTAGTATTTATAAATTTTGGTTTAAAAATAAATAGACTTTGAAATTTAGAAATATTTATATATAACAAAAATAAAGTTGAATTTCAAATTTTGGGAAGGAAATGGTTTTTGATTTGAAAGTGATTTTTAAAGGGTGTATATTTAGCCCGATAATTTTTCTGTTTATGAAAGTCGAAGTTTTCAAAGTCTTCTCTCTTATAGGATGGACAAAGTAGGAATGACGTCTAATTTAATTCAGATATGTTTTTGGAAGTGTTGTTCTAGCGCCAGCTATTAGAAGGAATATTTCTGTATAATGCGGAAAAATGGTTGGAATATTTTTGGGTTTTTTTATAGTTTTGTCAATCATGTAATTTTTAATGGGACTAATGTGAATTGCTGGAGAATGGTTCAAAACTAGAAGTTTGGCATTGACACCACCGTGATGAGGACAAAAATTATTCGAATCGTCTCAATTCATAGGGCATGACGTGAAATGATTATTATTATTATTTAATCCACCCTAATTGGGCCCAGTTCAACCAACACCCAAAGGCCGTCTAGCGATTGACCACTTAGCGGAAAACCTAGAGCGATCTACCAGTCAACGAGTTTTGACATAGTCTGAACCTAGAACACAACTATAAAAGTCGCATCTGAATTCCAACGGTTGCATTTTTGTTCCTCCTTCCTCAACCAGCTGATCATCCTCCTCCATTATGGCAGCCTCTCTCCTCCACTATAGCAGCCTCTCTCCTCCATTCCACCAGCGAGCAATGGCGTTTTTATCCTCTCCAATAAGTAGCAGCCTCACCTCCCGCTCGTGCTAGTTTTTACACATTGGATCTCACCCCACCACCACTCCAGATCTAAACCATATTTCTTTCCTTTGACTATGGCACCTTCCTGCACTATCAGTTCTTCCTCGGGCCATCCTCATCTCACCCTTCAAGAGGCCGCTTGGTTGGACCAGAATGAGCAGAAGATTTCGCCGCTTTTGGGCTAGAGTAGTTATTCGTCACGGTGTGACTTGCATCGGTCCTTCGCTTCGAGACCTTTGAGCGGGAATGTTACTAGCACTACATCTGCCTTTTCGATGCCTTGTTGATGTAGAGTTTTGATGAAAGCAATAGTTCGATTCATTCGGAAGTGAAGGGTGTCAAGATTGAGCCGACTAATAATGATCTCACTGAGGTTTTGGAGTTTTCCACGAAGGACGACTTGGATGATATAGAGATGACCGACCTAGAGTTTTTGCAGCGAATCTTTTCTCAAGACGTCGGTGTTTCAAAGACGGATAATCTACGTCCGATTGCCAATCTGGCAGTGCACATCATTCATCACAGTATCATCCCAAAGATGGGAAGTTACGACCAGATTTATCCTATGGTGTAGAAGGCCGCCTACACAATTATTGGTAGCATAGTTGTCAATTGGGCCAGCACCCTCATAATTCATTTTTTCATCAAGAAATGGCACTCCATGGAGGTGCCTTCCGTATTGTCACTTATTCACTCTCGTTTATAGGCAATGCGGGTGAAAGCGGAGTATGAGTCTTATAGAACAATTTAATGAAAAGTGCATTTATAGAACAATTTAGACAAATTCACAAAGATTTGACGAAACAAAAAGTCTTTGTTATTAACATTCAAAATGGAACCTGAAAAGCTGAATATGAGTCTTATTTACGTCTAAAAAAAAGCAAAAGCGGAGGCTGAATCCGCACAAAGTCGGCAAAAAAACATATAAACACACACACGCATATATGTATGTATGTGTATATGTATGTATGTGCCTACCAAGAATCGTTTCAGAACACCCACGTAAATACATGTACATAAGCATATCCAAAACCTCGAACATCTAGAGTCAAAGGAAATCAGATTCGAACCTGAAAAATCCATGGAAGGAATCAATCTAGAATTATCGAACTCGTATGACAGATCACGGGAATATGCTCTGAATTTATAATCCCGAATGCTGGTAAAGCGTCGCGACGGACTACTGTGGATATAACTTTTCATAGAAAGATTCACGGGAAGGATAACGACCATTCAGGAACATAGAGTGGAGTTCTTCATAGCAATCCCAGTTTGTCCTGATTCAAAGCACATCACGTTTGAAACGAGATGTACTTTGTGGGGCAACTGTTATTCAACCTTTTGATTAGACAATATTCGAACAGATTGGACAAGTCGAACTAAAGTTATCATGGTAGGAAGCCCGGAGAAATAGCCACAGAGTTCAGAAAATCAAAGACAGAGCCAGAGGGTAGATACCAAACCAACCCAAAACCAAAGGAACAAGAAACCATCCAAGTGGTGGGTCGGTACCGATCCAACTTTCATCCACCAATGAGTCCTATCATCTGTCTACATGCTCTACTCGATGCTAAAAGCCTACTCCAAGTGTTTTTTTTTGTTCTAATGCAAGTATCTGTCGATCTCCATGAACTCTTGAATCGGTAACTTCATTCTTCAAAGGATTCATCATTTGAACTCAAAAACAAACTAATATTGGTGCAAAAACTATGGAATCACAAAGCTAATCATAGAACGAGCCCAAGGCAAGGAGTTCAAAACAATGTCTAAAGCAATATTACGGATCGACACCGATCCAACTCCTTAGGTCGGTACCGATCCATGGACCTTGCTGAGGTGTCTTCTCTCAAGAAAGTAGTCTAAAGTGTGTAAAATGAGGTAGAGATCTTCTGGGCGAGATTTTAGGCTCCATACCTCTGTAAATAGGAGGGCAGAGCTCGTTTTTAGGATTTTTTGTTCTTACTCTAATTTCTTGTAATCTCTATCGGAGTTGTACCAACCCATAAGAACTTCTGCCTGCAAGTTAGAATATAAGCAATAAAATCATTAAATGGACGTATGCTTTGATTTGCCGAGCTATTATACATTATTGTCTGTTCTTTCTTTCTCATTTTCATTTAATTTTCTTCATTTTTTATTCTCTACTTAATCTTTTGGGTGTTTGCGCCATTTTTGGTTCAAACAACTACGCTTTAAGTGAGCATGGTTTATTTGATTACATCATTCACTCCAAACTTGGTTTTGTTAGGTTTCCCACTCACTCCAAACTTGGTTTCTTGTGTTTTCCCAATCACTTGAAGCTTGATTTTTTGTGTTTCCTCACTTACATGAAGCTAGATTTCTTATATTTTCTCACTTGTCCCGAACTTGGTTTTTTAAAGATATACTTTTATTACGTATATAATATACGAGAGTGGCGGCATGTGCTTCGCGCGTGATGAAGGCATCTGAATTGTTTTTCTACAAATTTTATTTTTTTAATACATTAAAAAATGATTTCCACAAATATTTAGTCATATTTTTGTGTTGAATCAAACGTAGTTGATTTGAATTTTTATTTTAAGTTGCAATATCTAATTTTTTTTATTAGTTTAAATTTTTATTTATATTATTAATTAATAAAAAATGAATTTGTAAAGTAGTTTATTTGTTAGATCCTATTTTTAAGTGATATGAAGACTTGGTAAATATTCTTAGAGTAAATTTTGAATTTGTAAAGAAAGCTTAATTGTCAGATTTTATTCTTGAGTGATGTTAAATTTTAATAATATCTGTACAGAGACATTTTTGATATCTCATACTGATACCAAAAGAGTGTGACATCAAATATATTACAACGATTACTAAAGGAATACATATAAAGGGCAATTATGGTACTTCGCGGTTGGACAAAAAAATTGCGTTTTCAAACCAACTATTAATAGAGATGGCTAGGGGGCTGAGCGCAATTTTACATATATATTTTTTTTTAAATTTAACGGGGCGAAAAACGAAACATGGTGCGAATAGATGCTCGCTTATCCAAACATCCAATAATCTGCTCCTCTGCTGCCCATCACACAAACCCTAGCGCTAATCTTCCATTTCATCGAAAATCCTAAATTCCGAATATGTCGCATTTTGGTCGATTGGGCCCTCCTGATATCAAAGACACTTTTTCTCTCCTCGTCATAAACATCTCCTTCCGTAATTCCTCTTTCATTCTGTCATGCAGTAGAATTATGAACAAACTGATTGATTTTGTGGATTATAAATACGTAAATTTTTTTTTTTTTTGGCTTGCAGGAACTACTGCGGATGACTTATACGCTTTGTTTGAAAAATATGGGAAAGTTGTCGATGTTCATATTCCCAGAGATCGAAGGTATATTTTTTTGTTAGTGACCACAGTTGGGCATGTAATTTAGCATATAATTATGATTATAAGGTACGTTACATGTATGTTATTTAATGAGAAGCATGCTGTATATAACAAGTATGTGAAGCATAATTTTGGTTAAAAACTTTTTTGACGGATTTAGACAGACTGGAAGAAAATCTTAGGATACCACCTATGAATCGGTACATAGTGAATCAGACATGGTTAGAAAATTCTATTATTTATTTATTGTTAATTTTGTTTTGGGAGAGCAGTGAAATTTAACTCAATAATTTTTCCAAATTGCTCAAAAAGGGTGTGTGTGTGTACGTACACACAGTGTATGTCTGCGTGCATGTGTGCATATGTGTATTCATACAGACACTTGAAGGCCTGATTGAGCGCATAATATGTGCAATTTTGTACGCAGAAATGTGAACATGTGTACAATGTTATCTTTCGATTTTTGTCAAATATCCGTAATCCGTAATCGTCTTTAATAAGTTATAAGGGTATAACTTTTTTGGTTTATACTTTATTGTAACCGTCACATGTCAATGTCTGTTTAGATAGCACATGTTCACTCTTTTCAAACTATAACGTGGGAATGTGTAGATAAAATTTATGTTTTCATTGATGTAATTCATTATTTTTGTTCTAAGAAAAAACGAGTATTATTGTTAGCACCAAAATTGGTAACTAACACCCTTGAATAGAATTGTGTAGAGAGATTAATGAAGAGAGTAAATTAAAACAGAGAAATAGTGTAATTGAATGCAAAAAGAACTAACAAAAATGAGAACATCAGATTAATAGTGGTTCGGCGTAATTGCCTACGTCCATTTTGGATAAAATATTTATTAGTTTTTCAATCACTTGAATCCAGATACAATCCGTAAACAAACCACTTGAATACAAGTTTGAATCAAAAAGAGGAGAGTATAAAAAGTGGCAGAGTCTCCCTCGATTTTTCCCGAAAAAGGGTCCCTTCAACTGTGTCACCGCCCCTCTATTTATAGACGAAGACATGCTGCTTTCCCTACATAGACCCATGACCAAGACACTTCGGTCCACAGCAAAATCCATGTTCTCCGACCCATGGATATCGAGCCTTGATGGCCGAACCATATGCCACCGAGCCACTTTGGCCGAAGCAGGGGTCTCATGTGATGACTCGAAGCAGGCTGGCATATAACTCGAAGAAAACGGCGTTGGAACTCGAAGTAAGGAAACACCAGGTAACTCGTCGACTCACTTTAGGATGCACTGTCCTAGGTACGCCGAACCATACGTGCCAAATCATTATGACCGAACCATACATGCCAAATCAGGCCCGACCGACCTATCTTGGTCGACCCATGCACGACCTTTCTTCTTTGACCGAGCGACATCTGCTGATCCACCTAGACCGAGCCATGTGTGACCTTCGTCTTTGATCGAGCGGCATCTGCTGATCCATCTAGACCGAGTCATGTGTGACATTCATTTTTGACCAAGCGGCGTCTGCTGATCCACCTAGACCGAGCCGTGTGTGACCTTCGTCTTTGACCGAGCCATGTATTCCGATCCATACCTACCGAGCCGCACATACATGCCGAACCATATCGATTGCATCAAACCCTTATATCTCCAGTCTTTTCTTGGTCAGAATCTTGTTTAGTGCTAATTATAACTTCTGCAACTGTCGCTTTGTAGCCGGGCCAAGTAGCCGGGTAACAATTATAAATCAGTTTTAATTGAGAACCCTACTACAAGTAGTGTTAGATGCAAGGTTTCCACAACAGAACTCAAATCGTACATTCGAAGGTTGAAACGAGATTTGAATCGTAAATTAGATTTAGAAAATTCATATTGTGCGCTCTTTGAAATTAATTTTGATGGTTGAACTTGTACGTTCAAACCTAAAGCTCAATTTTCTCTTTTGTTCCCATTTTTATTTTGGTTAGAAAACTAATTGGAATTGTGAATCCAAGTATATTTAATATATTGGTAGAGATTAAATGATTTTTCTCAGTTGCGGTTTAAATTCTGTTTGAATCGGAATGTAAATCGAATCGTAGGGAGAGATTTGATTTGAAATGGGATTTTAATCTAAGGTTCTAAGATTTTTGACAATAATGTTCAAATGTTGAACATTATTAAGTAATAGAAATGCATACCATTCCAAAAGATTGTTGCTTTGTTTGGATTTTGTCCGTAAAAAGGCTAGCATCTTTCTACTGAAGGGAATATATGGAAACCTTTCAGCGAATGATTTTTATTTTCTTATAGTATACATGCATGTGTGCATGCAGGTCTGTTATTTATTTTCATGGATTAGTTGACACTATTTGCAGAATATGATATGATAATAATCGACTACAACTAAATGTTTGTCTATTGTTTAGCTGGTACATTATTAAACTTTTTTTTCCTGTATTTTTTTTTTTTGGAACTGAATGATAATGGGAAAAGTTCATACGAGGCTATATGTAGTGGTTTCAAAATCAAATTCCTATGTGAGACGATTTGGATACTAACAATAACATTGATACCGTTTTTCTTATAAATTAAAGGACCGGAGAGTCTCGAGGTTTTGCATTTGTGAGATACGCATATGCTGATGAGGCACAAAAGGCCGTTGACAGAATTGACGGTAAATTTGTTTTTTTTTTTTTTTTTGGGGGATCCTACCGGCTCTGTTTAGGATTAATATTAATTGTAACGCTATAATTTGCACTATAAATTCTTTTGTTTCAGGGAGAAATGTGGATGGTCGATCTATCAAGGTACAGTTTGCAAAATATGGTCCTAACGCTGAACCCATGTAAGTTATTACATTTGTTATGATGGTCTCATTGCTTTATAATTTATTTCCCATTAGTACATAACGACATAATGGGTTTCATATACTTTATGTTTGATAAATAAACATATGTATTAAATATCTATACCATTGCCGTTATCATAAATACATTTTCCCATTAGTTTATCATATTTTGTTATTTTACAAAGAAAAAGTGCGTGGTAGGATATTTATTTTTAGGTCACCTCAATTTGGCAAAGTAAATTTTCAAATGGAAAATGATTAGAGATGCTCTAAAAATGCTTCTTTTGGACAGCTAAATTTTCGAAAATGTTCTTTCATTTATATACTGCCTGATTTTGCGTTCAGCCTTCTATTTTCTTATACTGTGCAGTCATGCCAGCAATGGCTATTGCTTTCATATTTTAATTCATCGCAATGACTGTATCCTTCCATTTTTGCCTTTAGCCGTAAAGGTAGGATTGCTGAAGCTGCAAGTAAGTCGAGAAGTAGGAGCCCCAGACCAAGGTGAGACTAATAAATGTCACTGGACTGGATACGCTTTAGATTTTCTTAATTTGAGTATGTTACAGTTCAAAATAGTGAGAAATGATTCTACCTTTCTCTCTTGTGTTCTCTGGCTTCTGTCCACAATTAGACTGTTGGGTCCTTGCACTCACAAGGAAGTATAGAGGCAATTTTGTCCAACTGTGGACAGAAGACAGAAAAAAGGTAACAAGTGTTAAGTCATATTTCTCTAAACTTAACCACTTTACCAAGAAGTTGAGTAAATTCATTTGAAATGTGGCTACTTTAGTTTTGCATTACAGTATGTAATTTTCTTCATTGTAACTCTGTGAAACACTGATAATGATTGTATGCTATGAACGTCTTAATAAAAGTGCTGTTGCAGCTCTGTAATGCACTATACATCATCCTTTTCAGGTCTCGTGATGATTATCACCGTGACAGAGATTACAGAAGGAGAAGCCGAAGCAGGAGCAGGAGCAGGAGCAGGAGCAGGAGCAGGGGAAGGCATGGTCGGGGCAGGCACTATGAGAGAGAAAGAGATAGAGATCGCCACAGAAGAAGCAGAAGCCGCAGCTTGAGCCCCGATTATAATAGAGGACGTGGAAGAAGGTATGATGATGTAAGAAGCAGGAGCCGGTCTGCCGATAGGTAAGGTCGTCTCCAACCTAAACGAGATGCATTGTCAAGTAAAGTCTGTGTCAAAAGGCATTTGACAATGTGAACCTAGTGTGGTATTATTATTATTATTATTATTATTATTATTAAATAATAATAATAGTAATAGTAATAATAATAGTAATAATAGTAATAATAATAATAATAACAATAATAATAATAATAATAATATATCAACAGAATAATAATAATAATAATCAATTTGGCCCACGTGACAAACTAATTTATCAACAGAAAAAACAGGAACAATCGGTAAATAAACTGCCCATGATCACACATGTTTACTCCACACTGTGAAGTGTTCTCAAAGCTAGACATTGCACTTGACAACCTTTAGCAGTCTTTACATTTCAATTTAGCGCTGTCACTGGAGATAAAAATTTGAATGACATTGTTGAGATGTGTATTTCATTTAACATCACAATTACATGTAGGTTGGAGATTCTTTAACTCAGTTTGATATTTCACATAATATTTGTTAATTCTTTTGTCCTGAAGTTGAATTCACTGTTTTCAGCTTGTCACCTGTTAAACGTAGTTGCGATTCTAGACGAAGTGTTTCTCCTCATGATAAAGGTGCTGCCAGACGACGCTCTAGTCTATCTCCATCATCTAGAAGTCCTTCACCTCGTGGTCAACGCTCCAATTCTCGTAGCTCAGGCGAGGTAAGGTTAACTTCTACGATCAATGCTTTATGGAGTTACCAGTACTTCGTCCGTATCAGGGACACATTATTAGATATTGCATGAGACTGTAAGCTGTGCATAAGATATATCTTATAAATGAAAAGTTTTACCATTTTTAAGAATGATGGGTTCTCAAGAAGTTGATACATTCAACAAATTGTCCATGCAACACATGATTGCATGATAAAGAACAAAATAAATTTATGAGATCTATAAAGAAACTATGCTTTATTATGGTTTTTTGTTGTGAGCTCACTACTATGTAAATTCATCGCCGCAAAATGTTCAACAATTTGTTGTATTATTTGAGGAGTGATAGTTGGAGAAAAAAAAAAGCTATGCAAATCATTTATAGAAGAAGAAAAAAGTACATGTTTGAAAATGTCAAATGAGGAAAGCATAAAGTTCTTCACAAATGATACATGTTGGCTTAACTCTATGCTCTAGTACGTGCTGATTTATAAAAACTAACTATTTTATCTTATTTGGTGTTTCTCATCACCATTTAAATGTGTTTCAAGAAACCTGCATAGAAGTAACAGTCAAACCATAAGAAAAAAAATGATGACTAATATTACTAATAACTTTTGCTTTATAAACCATACAATATAGATTACCAGTTTAAAAATGAATTTCCTGTCCCAATATTTACTATTGAAAAAATTCTTCTTTATCTGGTAACTTCTATATGTACTATTCTATTCCACCGTGATAGATTTTACATGCAATTCTGTCTCTTTGATCGGATTTTGTTTGTGACACCATCTTGCATTCATTGTTCTGTTATCGGTGTTACTTTTGTGTCATTAATTTAACGCATGATCAAAGTTTTATTATAACTAATTCATGTTTAAATATTTGAAACATTCAATTATACACTAAAATGCACGTCTTTCCTACACACACACTCTTGAAAACTTGAAAATATTTTGATGAGTTTGTATGATTAAACCAATTGAATTGCAAATTGAGCTTTGTATTATTAGATTGAATGAATTACATATTGAGTTTGTACGTTTGGATTGATTGAATTGCAAAAGTTAAACTTATCATACCATGTAATTAATCGGACTATGAAATCAAATCAATTATAGATCTAGTTGGTATAAATGAACTCATCCTCATTGCCATCGTTTTATGTTATATAAATGAACTCATCCTCATTGCCATCGTTTTATGTTATATAAATGAACTCATCCTCATTGCCATCTATTACCTGTCTCTGTGGCAGGATTAGAGAAAAACTGCTGGAATTTAATGAAAAGGTTCAATGATGAAAGTCATGTGATGCATTTGGCTAGCTATCTATTGGATCACGGAAGGTTAAAGTTCATGTTAAGCTGTTTTCCTTTTCTAATTAAGTGTTATATTGATTAGTAAAGCTCTGTTTCCTATTTAATTGACTCTGTCTGCTTCTTCCTTTTATTATACTGGATATATATGTATGGTTTTTGAATCTAACATTTGATATCTTATTTTTGTGCACTTTCTAGTTGTACGTGAGATGAGTAATGGTAGCCGAGTCAACCAATAATGAGTGAATTCAAGCATATGCATTTGCTGATGCTTTTTGATGATATTGTTGATGATGATGATCATATTTCAGTATCTTGGTGATGATGATGTTGATTTCGAGTTTGCTGATGATGATGTTGATTGATGATGTTTGCTTTGACACTGCTAATGTTATTAACATTGGTAAACTCTCCCTTGGTTTTTACTTGTCTTTATTGTGACTAAATATTAATGGAGAAAACAAAACGGAATCATAGTTTATATTTTTTAGATCTCCAATCCTCTAAGATCCAGTGCTATGGATAGATTATCAAAAGAAAGGAAAAAGAAAGTCTACCACCTTACATAGCATGCATAAAACTGAGAGGAAATTATTTGATATCATCGATCATCTGGCTTGCCTATACACACACGCTCACTTTCTAGCTATGTTGTCTGGGGTGTCCTTGAGCGCCCTTTAGGTGTTACTTTGCAATTTTGATGTTATGCTTTTTTGCTTTGGCTCTTTTTTCCACTCATTGTTTGAGGTGCCGTATAGGCGGTAGGTTTTCTAGGGATGTTGAGAAAATAGGTGTTTAAATACAACTTTTTTCTACTTATTTTAAATATAATTAAGCCAAAAATATTCAGTTACTTTATTTTTTTGATGAAGCTTCTCATTTTCTAATATAATTTGAAAATTTAGCTTTATATATTTCAGTTCAAAATACACAGACAATCCTTCAATAAATATTTCTTTCTTTAGTTCAGAATAAACATATAGATTTCACACCTTTTTAGTTTATGTAGTTGGTTCTTTGTTTCCAAAACAATAAATGTACACTACAAATTTCTCATTAATTTCTCACTTCTTTGAAATTCGGTTTTCCATTTTTATGTTCTTATTCTATTTTTTTCTTCTTAAATTCCATTCTAAATATTTTTTGAATACAACCTAAAGCAATCTATTATAAATAAATAAATAACTAATTGTTCGTTGTACTTTTTATTATGAAATCATGATCATGACATAAATTTTGTGTATAAACATTGTTAACTTTCTAAACTACAATATTATTTCGTGTATTTTGAAATTTATCGACGATAAACTAAGTTTGTGTATTACTCGTGTTAAAATCAAAATTAGTGATGTTCCAATCAAAACCAATTGAGTTATCAACTATATGCGGTTATTATTTTCGTAGTTATTTCGTACAAAATTTATATCAAATTATGTGCCCGACCGTTTATTTTCATCCAAGCTCTACCTGGAGTCTGTGGACATTCTTCCTGCTCCCACCTTACCTTCCTAATTTTAGCTGATTAGAGGCATTCAATGAGAAAATGTGGATAAGTAGGATATTGTTGTTGTTTGCCTGTATAATTTGTCAGAAAAATGATTGTGTAACCTTCTGTGTTATGACATAGATAATCTCATATATTACTTCTGCACTGTATTTTATTTCAATTGCAGTTCATGGGCATAAATGTAATTGATTGTGTCATAACGCAGGCAACTCTCCGTGTTATGACACAGACTCGGATTGCTCTTTTCTTTTCTTTTTTGCCAGAATAAGTTTGTTTGTTTTTCATCATATTATAGATTATCTACCTTTGATCCTGTAGTCGATCAAATTAGTTGTATTAATGTGCTATTTATTCATAGTATATTGATAAATGCATCATGCAGATAACTATATTTGCATTCAAGTAGATTCACGTTTTAAGGTTGTTTACGGGGCTATAAAAGATTTCTCTTGAAATTTTCTATACTAGAATAAATCACATGTCCATGCATTTAAAGCTAAAGATATTTAATTTTTATTTAATGAAAAATTAATGTGTGGATATTTGATATAAGTACAAAACTTTGGTGGTCACAACGCGTTTATTTCAAGTACAATGAAATCTATTGGTAGGTGATTGAAAAGAGAATGGTGGTGGAAATTGTAAATCAATAGTGAAATTTCGTTGACAGAAGAATATTTTTGGAATTTCAAAAAGACATCGTGTAAATTCTATTCATTTATTTTTATTTTTTTTAATAGCAGAGAAAGAGAGTGTAGATAGATTAAAGTAGCATAAGTATTTGGATTGTTATGTCCGATTGCAAGTACGATCACTCTTATGTTTAAGCAATATGACTTAGAGACGACTGAAACATATGAATGCATATGTGTAATTAGGTACAGTTCCTGTAAAAGATTCCACGATTTGGCTCCTCACACATCCTAAGTTGCGACGGGTCAATGGCTGGTGGCGGGAACAGAATAAAATGGTGCGTTGGGAAGTTTAATTAATTAGTAATGTTAAGTTATAAATTTCTAAAATTAAAAACTGGTGCAAATGATGTCCGTCCGTGGTTTTTTGCGTTTCGATCGTATTTAGCAGTTTTTTACGTTGCGATCGTATCAAAGCGTTCTACATTATAAAGTTGGTTTGAACTGAAGTCGAGGTATTTAAAATTTTACAATTTAATATTTATTTTTGTAAATCATTGATATTATTCATTGAAAAATAACTAAATAATTAAATATAAATCAATTTTGTTCTTCTCTTTCAGCAGACAAATGTATTTTACATTCATTTAACATTTTCGCTCAAATGCTCCGTTTCGTAAAGCACGGACTCTCCTAAGGAGCTGACACTTAATGCTTTCAGTGGAACATAGTTTCACATTTTTTTACCTTTCTTTCTCGCAGTGTTACCTTGGTTGAATTGATATCTTATTCAAATGCAACATGATTTTGGCTTGAAGGATTTTTCTCAATGCAAATCGGATAGTACTGTTTTCATTTACTACGTATGTTCCGGGAAAAAAAAAAAATCAGACTTACTCATTGAGGTATTTTATTAAGTGATAAATTGTAATATTCTAAGAAACACTAGCGTAAAATTAATATTAGGTATTTTATGTTGTAGATAGGTTTTGATAATTTTTATTTCCGTCATTAATTAATAAAGAATGAAGTTGCAAAGAAAATTTTATTTGTTAAACTCTGCTTTTAAGTGATATTAAGATTTGAAAATATTTGTAGAGTGCCGTTTGAATTTTTAACGTTGTTAGATTCTATATTTTTAGTGATATTAAGATTTGAAAATATTAACATTTCGAATTTGTAAAGGAATTTTATTTATTAGATCATATTTTTCAGTGGTACTATCTTATGTAGAAGGTTTTTGATTTAACTTACTATAGAAAGTTGATGTGCACGCTTGATGTTAACCACCATCCTGGATGAGAAGGTAAACGGTCACATGTCTGTATATCATGTATCTACTCTAATCAGTATCGCAAGTGTTTAAGAAGATGCATCCAATTTTAGCCTTTTCGAATACTTTTACATGTATAACCAAAATAACAATAATAAATGTAGAACTATTAAGGTAAAGATAAATTTATCATTACTGTAATGATATCAATATCGGTGTAACAATGTTATGATAACGATGTATTTACCGTGTTAATGTTAAATATAACGCTAAACAAATGTTAAAACCTAAAGTAAAGGTTGTTTTTTTAACTCTTTAAAGTAATTCAACCATATTATTATTTATGAGGATGCTTCATTCAACCATACTATTATTTATGAGGATGTTTCTTGTTTTGTCTTGTTAGGTTTAGTATCTAATATTAGCAAAGTTATTATTTCATATTTTTATAAATAATTTGCGATGAATTGAGATACTTTCTATGTGAACTATAACAAGTCAAAATGTTGATATTTATATTAATGGAATTGAAATCTAGAACAAAATATTTACCTTTTTTATCATTGTTAAAATTCTATTGTAATAAATTTTTAATGCTTTATGTACTAGTAAATCTACATTAGCGGTAAACGATTTGTTAAGGCCGTAGATGGATATTCGAAAAATTCAAAATTCGTCTGCATCCATGTTCGAAAAATAGGTAAGTATTCGATATTTGAAAAAAGGGATGGGAGTACGAATGCATCTTTATTCAAAAGTTATCCACTCGATTTTTGTCAAGATTATAACTTATTTTATGTGTATTTTAGCGAAATAAAATATATGTATTTATTGTTTTATCAAGTCAATAGTTTATATATGTGTATTTAATGCATATTAACTACTCAAAATTATTTGTTATCATCATAATGGTTGATTTTACATACTTTTATAATCAATTTGATTAAAAAAACATGTTTAATAAAAAAAATTATCTATATTTTGTGATTTATCGATCGTTATCCGATATTCGTTCGTATCAATAGATGCGGATATTCGATATTCAAAAATAATTTTGAATGTGGATGGAAGTACGATATTTGCATTTGAAAATATCCATCGACTGGTTTATGGTTTACCAATTTATCGGCATACCAGTGATTATTTTAACAACGGCTGCGGTAGAATATCATAGTCGTTTCTGATTTATCAATGGTATTGATATGGTAGTGGTTATCTCGTATCGGTAACGGGTACCATTGCTTTGATTATCCTGAACAAAAACACCAACATTTGGAATACAAAGCATTAGAAATAAATAATCCATTTTTAGTTATCTTTATCAGTCTTTCACAATTGTCGGTACTATTGTCAGAAAGAACTATGTAGAGAATTTCAAATAAATTTGACGATATTTGGTATTTTTTAATTCATGTTTCACATTTTTCATGAATACCAGGACTGGAGGAAAGGCATATAGGACGTTTAAACAGATGTCAGAGAATGACAAATTCGAAGTTCGGATTTAAAATAAAATAAACTAGAAAATCCTTGAAATTATATAAAGCATCAATTTTTTTTCTGGAGAAAAATGCGAAAAGCAATCCTTACGCAAATATTTCAGTTAATGATATTTAAACTGGCTTTTTAGCTTTGACGTGAGAACTAGGACGCCTAATATAAAAAAACAGGGAGAATGCACAAAACGAAAATGCCTGTAGTTTGTGACTTTAGGGTATACTTTCCACCTTTAATGCAACAGAAAGCCTAACTACACTCTTTAAAATACCTTCTATTTTGTTGGTGGAGAGGGTGTCCAACAATCAATGCTACTGTTTTTTGTCAAGCGAAAGCTAATGCCAAAGACACTGCGGTAAAAATCCTGGTTCTCCGTCTGCGCGCTATGCAAGGTTAACCATCCAGCAATTCTTCTAATTCTGTCTAGATAAGATTTACCGTTAGTCTCATGTAACGTTCTTAAAATATATTTAAACATTGATTAAACATTATCTAAGCTTTGATATCATGTATAAGCATCAATCCGGGTGATCTTTATTTAAGGTTCGACGTCGTGTATAAACACCAATGTGCTAGTCATTATTTAAATTCGACATCATATAATGTGTTAGTCATTATTTAAGATTCGACGTCATGTATAAGCACCAATATGCTAGTTATATGCGTTCACAGCATTGTAGGCTGCTACCATATATATTTGGGATTTCAAATTTTCAATTTATATTAACGCTAAGATTTATCTAAAATACATGAGTTATCAAATACGTCTAGCATCGATTAAACATCGATTAATTTCTAATTCATATTTGTTGTTTATCGTTGGTCTAACGATTTTTACAACCTTGATAAAATGAAACTTTGAAGTGTATTTTGAAAGGAGTAAGTTCTTAAAAATAAATGCGTTTTTGGGTTAGAAAAAGGGTATAAGAAAAGGTGTTGAAAATTAAAGAGAAAACATTCGAGGAAAGTTAACGGTTGACGTGGGACGTGGGAGGATCATTTTCCTCGCGAAACATAAACTGAACATGGAAAATTTTCATCCGGTCCTTACGTCACGTGCGTCAAGCGTCAAAACTGGGTAATCAAAATTTACTATGAACGTACCCTTGCTCTTTACCAATAAACTAAGAATAAAAGCATAGGTTAAAAATGATATTGAATAATATTTGAGAAATAAATTATTTGAAATTTCTTTTTCCTTTGTATGTAATTTTCACTAGGTCATCAATATGAGAAGTTAGACGATAGTAAGAATAAACATTCAAAACGTATTAATTCATTTTGACACTAAAAGATGGTTCGATCAACCTAATTGACGGTCCTACTGTTAACGTAAGCCTAAGCCCATCGGATGTAAGAACCTCTACAGTGACTTATATCGAATGTAAATCTTATAACTGACTGTTATTTTTGATAAAAAATAACATTTCAAAGAAATAAATAAAAAAGAAAGAAAACATACTTATAGCATTGTCAACGTGCTTTGTCCACTGTGCATTGTCCGTCATGCTTATAGCATCGACATGCAATGTCCATCATGTTTTTCCATTAGCATGCTTTGTCGATTGTGCCCTGTACGTCATGCTCGGTGCATCGATATGCTATATTCGCCAGATTCAATCCACTGTGCTCTGCTGTCATGCTTCATCCGTACTACTTTGTTCATTGACTGTACTCTTCCTATGACAAAAGCGATGAAGTTGTGAGGTTCCTTCGACAAAAGCGCCATACTTACAATATTCATTTGACAAAAGTGTCAACGTGCAATGACCATTACCTATACCATACCGACCCTCTGGTAAAAGCATGCGGTCGTATGTCCCACCACCTAACACACATTCGAACCGCTCTGTCCACATAACATCTGAGCTGATCACATCTGGACCGTAAATCATGGTCAATGGTTCTAAAGAAGTTTGACATATGAGGCATTCATGCAAACCCTTGAAAGCATGATCTCCTAGCTATAAATAGAAAAATCTGTACACTTGTTTATTTATGTTTTTGTAAAAGTCATTAAACTTCCCTCTCAAAACCAAAAACTCACAATAGTAATACGATAAGAAGACATAGTGGACGTAGATCTCTCTAAATCTATCCACTCTGCATTATGCGTTGTTTAGTTGCTTGCATCATATTTTACTCATATTCATTAGTCATTTTGCATTTGTAACAGTGTTTTTAGTGAGTAAATCTTGCTCGTTTTTCTCGCAAGTTAATAAGCAGACCGCATGCTAGTTTCTCAACGCTCTCGTCTTCCCCGTATGACCTCGGCTAAGAGGAAGCTTAAGGATTGACGTATCAATCTGAGTTGCTTGAACCAGAATTTAGTTGCTAACGCAACATTGAATGCATTTGTACAAAAATCGAATTTTCATTGAGTGCACTCATTATTATCTCTTGTAAACACGCAATTGTAACAAATACTCAAAAACAATAGAAATTACTACCATAGTAGACGTATATCATTTCGATCAAACCACTCAAACCTCGTGCCTTCCTACTTTGCTTATTATTAGTTTCTCTCCCTTTTTCATTTTAACTACAGCAATAGTAACCTTTACTAAAATCAACTCCTAATTGCCATTTCGAGGTTTTTAGTCAACATTTTCGCGTTAGAAGGATAACCGCTGCAAAAACTCTTATTTTTCATCACTTTTCTTTCTACAAATTAACTACTCTACTCATAAAATCATACCATGCAAAATATCAATGACAATGAGGCCGCTAACTCAAACGATCACAATACCAATGATACCATTGGAGAAAGCATTTGTCTTATTCTAGGCTTCAGCAACAACATGTGGATTGGCTTAGTCGATGGTTTGACTACTGTCAATGAGATTTTTCATCTCAGAAATATCAAAGTATTTTTATGCAGTAATCACAACGCTATACGCTTTCGTGATTATGGATCAGCAAAATTAAATAATATTAAGATTGCCTTTTATGCAATGACCCTAATTTTGTTTAACATTATTTAGGACATTTAATTAGATAAATTAAATGAAATAATATGAATGGTTAAGGGAATTGAGATTTGTCTAATTAGAAGGTAGTCGTGCCTAAACAATGAACAAAAATAAAATAAAATGAAATAGATAAAGATAAAAAGATAAAGGCAAAATAGGAATATGTTATATTCTTATACCCTAAGCCCTCATGCCACTTTCATTTTCCATGTTTGTAACATCCTCTATCTAGAGGCCCAAAAGTAAGTGCTACAGATGCTGTAATCATCTATATTATTAGTTTCTGACGACTAAATACGGCTATGTTAATGGTATCAATAATATCATAAGCACTTGAATATGAAACAAAACACAGATTTCAAAAAACCACATTTACTTCACTACATTTCAAAATCAAATGTTTCACATCAACAACGCATAATCCTCAAATCGTTCCTAGGCACAGATCAAATATAATTATTACAAATTACGCCAACAACGATATATGAAGATACCCCCTTGGTTGATCAGAGTCATATGGTCATAATAGACCTAATATAAACAACACAGCGAAAAATCCACCAAAACATAACAAGAACTGTAAATCCTAAGTAGCTATCCGTTGCCTTCCGCATACATCCATTAGCTTATTCGTCAACATTCTAAAGCCTGAAAAATATCCTTAACCCCTCAGTCTATTCAAATCAATTTTGAATACTAGAGAGTTTAAGGGGGAAACATAAACTTCGAGTCAGACATAAAGTCTGGTGTGAATAGTATTATACATCCCGGAATAATTATGTTAAGTGAGACCACGCCGCTTAGCGAAATAGGTTTCCTCTCACCAACATCATTTTAAAACATATCTTTGTAAAACCTTTCATAAAACCATATACTGTGCTCCTGCATACACAACGGTTAAATACTGTAAAGCAATCATTATGTAAACATATATAAATATTAGGTAATAATGAACTATCTGTTCAAACACACAAATTTTGTTTGGATAACTTGTAATCTTTGGCTGATTCGGGCCTACCAAACAATATAATCAAAATTAACCTAACACCTATTAGATATTTTTCTTCTGCATTATCTATCCTTAGCTATCTATTAAACATTTCCTATCTGGACGGTATGTCCTTAACTATTTGTTAAATACTTCACTTCTGAACGGTCTGTCCCTAACTTAATCATCTTCCAGGTCTTCCCGATTCTAGTGGTTTTCGACTCACCAATAACCTATCTATATACAAACATATATTCCTTTCGGTGTATAATCATAAATTTAGTCTACCTGTGACAAAGCCCTACACACTGGAATTTTAGACAACAATTAGCTGGGGCTATTAGCTAATGTATAGGGTGTAACCCCATACTAGTCCCATCTGGTTTTCTAATATCTAAGCCATTTTCACTTAAGGATCCCAACCATAATTTTTCCTTGAAAACATTTTCAAAATGATTTAAACCTTTAAATCAAACTTGAACAAGAAGAAGTATATAATCTTTATGCTTTACTCAAAATCATATTATCATTTCATATATATATATATATATATATATATATATATATATTCTTTACTTAATTCTTAGTTGATGAAAACATATAAACACTTGAAAGAACCTCTTTCTAAACCTTTGAAATCATCTCTTTCAAAACCAATATCAAACCTTTCGAAATCATTCCTCAAACCTTTCGAAATAATACATCAAACCTTTCCAAACCATTCTCCAAACCTTTCGAACCCATTGAAAAGCAAACCTTTCGAAAGTTATAAAACATTGGACATCCTTCTTTAAAACCACTTTAAAACATTGCCTTAGAAAAACCTTTGGAAAACCTTCCTTTATAAACCTTTCGAAATCATTCAATAAATCTTTCGAAACCTCTGAACTAAACCTTTCGAAATTATTCAACTAAAACTTTTCGAAACCATTTAATAAACCTTTCGAAACCATTGAACTAAACCTTTCGAAATCATTCAACTAAAACCGTTCGAAAACTTACCGAGTTCAGTTTAAAACAAGTGGAAACCTTCTTTTAGAACCTTTAGAAATCATTGGAAGTAGCCTTTCGAATTTGTCCAAAGCCCTACTTCGAAAACTTTAATATATCCTTTAAAACAACTCTTTTGAAAGCTTTGGGTTTTACTTCAATTTATAAAACAAGAGTGTATCACCTAAGTAGAAAGCTTCCTTTCGAAAGGATGGAGAAGCGGCTAGTTTTTAAAACAAATAAACCTTTCGTCTTTGTCAAAAGGTTCAAAACAAAACATTTATAGAGCAGCAGTAACCCTTCGATTGTGTCGAAAGGTTTCAAAACATAATAGTGTTAAAACAGCAGTAACCTTTCTACTATGTCGAGAGGTTTAGAACCCTTACTTTAAACATTTGACATGGTCGAAAGCACCAAAGCGAAAGCTCTTATTCGAAAGCAAAGCAGGTGAAAGCTTTTGGTTTATAAAACAAACATACCACAACCTCTTAGGCCATCAACCCTTCGACTTAGAACCCTTCGACTCTGTTCAATTCATTACGTACCAAGTAGCTTGATAACGTAAGCATTGGTTAAACCTTGTCGAAAGCTTTGAACCTCTCGATCTTGTTGGAAGGTCTGGGTCAAAAGGCTTATTGCTGTAATGGCTGAAACATGTAAAAAAAAGTGATTTCTTTGTTTTTAACTTAAAAAGGAAATCTTTTCAACTAACCTACCTTTGTTTGTCAAATTCTCATTGGATAACAATTACTTTTTAGAAATGTGCTGCCAATATTTTTAAAATTAAATAATCATTTTATTTTACAAAATGTTCTTTTTGCTTAATTTAAATATATAAACCTTACATAATTTTATATATTCATCAAAACACTTAGGAAAAATCTGGAAAAATCCTAAATTTTTTATTTTATGTTGCCTAGCATATAAAAATTTCAACCCCAAATAATTATTATTTTAGCTAAAAATAATTTATAACCCAATAAACAATTTCGTTCACTAGAAAATTAGTATAAAATCCATTCATAAAATTATGAATATCAAAACCCATCTCTAAAATATCATTTCTGACCTATATTTAAATTTTCAAGGCATTTGGATGTCATTAAATAGGGTTTTCATGTCAAACATATCATAAAACTAACATGAACATATATAATACATCAACAACATATATATAATTTTAATCATCAAAACATGGCATATGCTTGCAAAACCATTTCGGGTCTAATCTTAAAACTGAAAACTAAAAGAAATTAGGATGTAATAATTATTCACCTTAGCTCTGAGATTATAAATGTGAGATTTGATGTTAATTTAGTTGATTTTATTCCTTCTTTTGAATCCTACCTTTAATCTTCTTCTTGAGAATAATAATGGTGGCCGACCTTAGGAAATTTTAGTTTGAGTAAAATGAAAATGAACGTGAGCATTCTATTTCCCAAGGGTTTAGGGCGTAAGCTTCACCTATTTCTCATGTTGCCCTTCTCATATCCTAACACATTAACTTAGGTTATTGCATTTTAGTTTGTACACTAATATGGCACGGCTACCCTTAGCCAATCGATTATAAACTTATTAATGTCCACATTATTTTATTTAATTTTAGCTAATTAAATATCCTAAATAATGTTATATAAAAATGGGGCGTTACAGACTCCCCACCTTAAAGAATTTCCCCCTCAAAATTACGATAAGGTACACAACAAAACAATCAAAGGTAGAACATACCATCAAACAAATCAGGGCAAGAGTCTCTAATCCTACTCTCCGTCTTCCAAGTACAGTCTCTAGCATCGTCACTCCACTGAACCTTTACTAACTTGACTATCTTGTTCCTCAACTTCTTCTCATCTCTAGCCATAATCTGAATCAGCTTTCTAATTATGATCAAATCTAGTTCTACTACTAAATTCTCTAATGCTGTTGGTGCTATGGTAGTCTTCGGGTCTCTTAACACATTTCCTAAGATGAGAAACATGGAAAACATCATGGACTCTAGCCAAACTACTCGTTAACTCTACTCTATAAGTGAGTTTTCTGATCCTCTCAACAATACGGAAAGGTCCAACGAATCTAGGTGCTAACTTCCCTGACTTTCCGAATCTCATCACACCCTTCATCGGTGAAACCTTAAGGAACACATAGTCTCAGACAAAAAATTCCAAATCTTTCCTTCTTCTATCAGCATAGCTTTTCTGCCGAGATTGAGCTTCCTGCATCCTTACTCAGATCAACTCAATCTTCTTTATAACTTCCTTCACCAAATTCGAACCAAGAACCAATCTATCCTCGGTCTCTAACCAACATACGAAAGACTTGCATGGTCTTCCATAAAAAGATTTAAACAATATCATCTCAATACTAGTCTGATAACCATTGTTATATGAGAACTCGAATAGATGAAGATGGTACTCCCATGATCCCTCGAAATCCAATACACAAGCTTTTAACAAATCCTCCAAGATTTTGTCAACTCTTTCCATTTACCCATCCGTCCCTGGACGGTAAGCGGTAATCATGTTGAGCTTGGTTCCTAATGCTTCATGTAGAATTTTCCAAAACTCACTAGTAAACAAAGAATCTCTATCACTGACAATACTACTAGGAATCCCGTGCAGTCTAACTACATTTTTCGTAAATAACTTTGCCAAAATAGGTGCCGTCCTAGTTGACTTTACGGGAATGAAATGGAAAATCTTAGTCAGTCTATGTACTATGACCCATATGCTTTCATTTCCTCTACTAGACTTTGGCAACCCATCAATAAAATTCATAGAGATGGAATCCTATTTCCATAATGGAACTTCTAATGGTTGAAGCAATCCTCTAGACTTCTGATGTTCAGCCTTTGCCTGTTGTCAATTCAAGTACTACTTAACACACAAACCAATGTCCCGTTTCATACCTTTTCAGAATTAACTTCTCTTCATATCCTGATACATCTTCATTCCTCCTGGATGGATATTGAACTTCGAACAATGGCACTCATCCAAAACTTCCTTCCTCATGTCTCCTATATTCGGAACACATAACCTTCCTTTCTTCCTTAACCACCCATTTTGATCAAGATTGAAATTCTTTAGGTCATCGCTTTCCGTTCCCTCCTTCAACATTCTGATATGTTCAGTCTAAACTAGGTCTTCTTCCTGTTTAGAAGCTATCTTCTCAATCATTACTGGTCGAACTTCTAAACAAGACAACATAGCACTTCCCGTTCTTGAACTTACCTCGGATCTAAATCGCACACTACAAGCCGATAAATGCTTCTAAATCTTTCCACTCAGCAATCATAGCCAATACTGCATTCTGATGTTTCCGACTGAGTGCATCCGCCACCTTATTTCCTTTCCCGGGTGTGTATTCAATTCCAAATTCATAAGCCGCAGTAAACTCTAGCCATCTTTGTTGTCTCACGTTCAACTCCTTCTGAGAGAATAAGTACTTCAATGACTTATGATCAGGATAAAGCTTAAATTTCTCTCCCAAAAGATAATGCCTCCACACCTTCAAAGAAATATAACGATAGCTAACTTCAAATCATGCGTAGGATACCTAACTTCATGTGGTCTAAGCTGTCTAGAAGCATAAGCAATCACTTTACCTTTTTGCATCAACACAGCTCCCAATCCAGTTCCATACGTATCAGTATAAGCAACTAGATGTTGATCCCCCTTCGGAACTACTAACACCGGTGCATGGGTCAATAAGTGTTTCAAACTCTGAAACGCTTCCTCACACTTATCAGTCCATACAAACTTCACATCTTTTCGTGTAAGCTTAGTCATTGATGCAGCTATCCGTGGAAAATCCTTTATAAACCTCCGATAACATTCGGCCAATCCAAGAAAGCTCTTAATCTCGGTTACTATCTCGGGTCTCTTCCAATTATTCACCGCCTCAATCTTGGTCGGATCTACAGACAATCCTTTCTCTAAGACGACATGACCAAGGAACTTCACTTCCTTATTCCAAAAATGACACTTCGAAAACTTAGCCTTCAATTGATGCTCCCTCAATGTTTCGAGCACAACTCTAAGATGAACTTCATGCTCCTTCTCATTCTTATTTAAAATGTCATCTATGAAGACCAACACAAATCTATCCAAGTGCTCTTGGAAAATTATATTCATCAGATCCACAAAGAATGCCGGTGCATTAGTTAGTCCGAACAGCATAACTAACCATTTGTACGATCCATATCGTGTCCTAAACGCCGTCAAAGGAATGATATCCTCTGCCACTCTAAGCTGATAAAATCCTGTTGCCAAATCAAGCCGAGAGAATACCTTGGCTCCACTTAAATGATCGAACAAATCGTCAATTCTCAGCAATGGATATCAGTTCTTTATCGTCTTCTTATTCAACTTATGATAATCGATACATAGCCTCAAATATTCGTCCGGCTTCTTCGCAAACCCTGTGGCAACCCCCCATGGTGAACTACTTGGTCGAATAAAACTCTTGCCTTCCAAATCCACCAACCGCACCTTCAACTCTCTCATCTCAGTGGGTGCCATCTTGCTCGATGGCCTACTCACCGGCTCTGCTCCAAGCACTAAATCAATTTGAAATTCTATGGCTCATTTCGATGGCAGTTCAACTACCAGCTCAAATACATCAGCAAATTCTCTAACTACAAAGACTCGATAAAACTCATCCTCCAACTCCATAATATCCAGTAAAGCATTCACTTCACAACTAGGATTCTCTACGGTATAAACTATCCGATCACTACAATCCGGGTGACTAAGTGATATTTTCCTATCATGGAAAAATACCCTAGCATCATATTTACTTAACCAATCAATCCCAAGGATAATCCCAAATACCACAAAATCAAACACATACAAACAACAAACAAAAATATGGCCTAGCAAATCAAATTCTAAATGGTCACATCTCATCTCAAGCATTGCATACCCTCTTATCGGATTTGCAACCCTTAAGGAAGTAACTAAGTATGAGGGTTCTTGATTAAGCCTATCTATCAAACATCAAGAAATAAGAGAATGAGATGCTCCAACATCAAATATAACGCTAATAGACATACCATGAATCTGCAGCGAGCCTCCCAAAACAGCCTCCCCTTTGTCCTGCACTGCTGACCTTGAGGTTGTGGGATCCAAAGCTTAAACTTGCCCCCTTCTTTCTCTTGTAGGGTCTGGGCAATTGTTCTTGTAATGACCAATCTGATCACAATTAAAACGTCTAACATTCTTCTTTCCACAATATCTTCTCCTTTTCCTTTACCGGTTCGACACACATTAGCATAGTGTCCCTTCTTGTTGCATTTATAACAAACCACTTCAGCCTTTCCTTTCTTCTGTGCTCCCCCTTTCTAAGCATTCTTTTTCTAGAAAATTTTTCTTTTCTGGCCCTGTCCCATCTGGGCCTCCTTATCTTCTTCCTTAAGCAAGCCAACGCCACTTCTTGCCTCAATGCCATTTCAACCACTACATCACTGGGATCTCTCAAATGTGACAAAGTGGCACTTAACAACTCTGGCCTTAAG
This sequence comes from Allium cepa, assembly GCA_030765085.1. Taxonomy (NCBI): domain Eukaryota; kingdom Viridiplantae; phylum Streptophyta; class Magnoliopsida; order Asparagales; family Amaryllidaceae; genus Allium; species Allium cepa. The sequence goes on from CM060934.1 coordinate 291,361,462, forward strand.
CCTCTTATAAACTTTTCATTCCTACTGATCACGGTGTCTACCAAAGCATACCCGTATCGGGACAACTCCTCATACTTCCTCGCATGCTCCAAGACGGACATATCTCCTTGTTCCAATTCTGTAAAGTTCCTCACCAACGCCGAATATGCCATTACAGACATAAATCTTTCTGAAAACCTTCTTCTAAACTCCTCCCAAGTTATGGTTTCCTCATCAACTCCAGCAGTAACAGTATTCCACAGAATAGAGCAGCTCCCTACAGCTGCCTCGAAGCCAATCTCCTCTTCTGTGCATCATTAAATCCTAAGTTTGCAAAAATTCTCTCGCAATGTAGTAGCCAATTTTCCACCTCGATAGCATCTTCAGTACCAATAAACTACTTCCCTCCAAGCCTGATGTAATCGCTACTCAAGTTAGCATATTGATTGACCATCGAAACTTCCTGAGCTCCACCTCCAGCAGCACTACCTCCAACAACTCCGGCTGCTATTCCAGCTTGCATTATGTTTACAAAGGACTGATACATTGCTCCCAGTCCATCTGGGGAACTCCTGCACCAACAGTTTCAGCTTGTGCCGGGACCTCTTATAGTATTTGGTTGGGCATATCCATTGTTGTGATGCTATCTCCTCTAAGATTTACTCTGCCTCGTCGTCCCTCCATATTTGTATTCAAACCTCATGAGATATAGATGAATAACCTAACTAAAATAGGAGTCTAGAGAGATAGCATATACTTATATATATAGCAAATACAAGTACGTTTCTATAACGTTATCCCATACCCCGATCTTAACCCTAATTTCTAAGGATCATGTTTTCAAAAATTATTTTTCGTTAAAGTATTTCACAAATCATGCTCTGATAGCAAGCTGTGACATCCCTTAACTAAAGGCCCAAAATTAAGCGCTACAAATGCTGAAGTCATCTATAGTATTAGCTTTCGATGACTAAATACGGCTATGTTAATGATACCAGTAATATCAAAAGCACTTGAATATGAAACAAAACATAGATTTCGAAAAGCCACATTTACTTCATTACATTTCAAAGTAAAATGTTTCACATCAATAACACATAATCCCCAAATCGTTCCTAAGAAAAGATCAAATATAATTATTACAAATTACGCCAAGAGAGGTATACGAAGATTCCCCTTTGGTTGGTCATCATAGACCTAATACAAGTAACACGGTGGAAAATCCATCAAAACATAACAAGAACTGCAAATCCTAAGTAGCTATCTGTTGCCTCCTGCATGGCTCCGGTAGCTTACTCGTCAATATTCTAAAACCTGAAAAAGAATCTTAACCCCTCAGCCTACTCAAATTTTGAGCACCCAATATTTTAAGGAGAAAACATAAACTTTGAGTCAGACAAAAAGCCTAGTGTGAATAATATTATACATCCCGGAATAATTATGTTAAGTGAGACCATGCCGCTTAGCAGAACGGGTTTCTCTTCACTAACATCCTTTTTAAACATATCTTTGCAAAACCTTCCATAAAACCAAATACCGTGCTCCTGCATCCACAATGGTTAAATACTGTGAAGCAATCATTATATAAACATACATAAATATCAGGCAGTAATGAACTATCTGTTCAAACACAAGTTTTGTTTGGATAACTTTTAACCTTTGGCTGACTCGGGACTACCAAACAATATAATCAAAATTAACCTAACATCTGTTAGATATTCTTCTTCTGGATTATCTATCTTCAACTGTCTATTAAACATTTTCCATCTAGACGGTCTATCCTTAACTATATGTTAAATACTTCAATTCTAGGCAGTCTGTCGCTAACTTAATCATCTCCCAGGTCTTCCTAATCCTAATGGTTTTTCAGGCTTACCAATAACGTATCTGTATACAAACATATATCCATTTTCGGTGTGTAATCATAATTTTGGTCTACCTGTGACAAAGCCCTACACAGTGAAATTTTGGACAACAATTAGCTGAGGCTATTAGCTATTGTATAGGGTGCGATCTCATATTAGTCCCATCTGGTTTTCAAATATCCGAGTCATTTTTGCTTGAGGATCCCCACCCATAATTTTTCCTTGAAAACATTTTCAAAATGATTTAAAACCTTTAAATCAAACTTAAACGAGGAGAAATATATAATCTTTATGCTTTGCTCAAAATCATATCACCATGCCATATATATATTCTTTACTTAATTCTTAGTTGATGAAAACATTTAAACACTTGAAAAAAACCTCTTTCTAAACATTTGAAATCATCTCTTTCATAACCAATATCAAACCTTTCAAAATAATTCCTAAAACCTTTCAAAATCATACATCAAACCTTTCAAAACCATTCTCTAAACCTTTCGAACCCATTGAAAAGCAAACCTTTCAAAAGCTATTAAACTTTGGACATTCTTCTTTAAACCACTTTAAAGCATTGCATTAAAAAAACTTTTGAAAAACCTTCCTTCATAAACCTTTCAAAATCATTCAATAAACCTTTCGAAATCTTTGAACTAAACCTTTTGAAATTATTCAACTAATACCTTTTGAAACCATTCAATAAACCTTTCGAAACCATTGAACTGAACCTTTCGAAATTATTCAACTAAAACCTTTCGAAACCACTGAACTAAACCTTTCAAAATTTTTTTTTGAGTTCAATTTAAAACAAGTGGAAACCTTCTTTTATAATCTTTCGAAATCATTGGAAGTAACCTTTCAACTTTGTCGAAAGCTCTACTTCGAAAGCTTTAAACATATCCTTTAAAACAACTCTTTCGAAAGCTTTGGGTTTTACTTCAATTTGTAAAAAAAGGTGAACCACCTAAGTCGAAAGCTTTCTTTTTAAAACATGGAGATGCGGCTAGTTTTTAAAACAAGTAAACCTTTCATCTTTGTCAAAAGGTTCAAAACAAAACATTTTTAAAGCGGCAGTAACCATTCGACTGTGTTGAAAGGTTTCAAAACAAAATAGTGTTGAAATAGCAGCAACCTTTCGACTATGTCGAGAGGTTTAAAACCCTTGCTTTAAACATTTGACCTAGTCAAAAGCACCCAAGTCAAAAGCTTTTATTCGAAAGCAAAGCAGGTGAAAGCTTTTGGTTTATGAAACAAACATACCCCAACCTCTTTGGCCATCAACCTTCGACTTAGAACTCTTCGACTTTATCCAATTCATTACCTACCAAGTAGTTTAATATCGTATGCATTAGTTTAACCTTGTTGAAAGCTTTGAACCTCTCAACCTTGTTGGAAGGTCTGGGTCGGAAGGTTTATTGCCGTAAAGGTTGAAATATGTAAAAAAATATGTGATTTCTTTGTTTTTAACTTAAAAAGGAAATCTTTTCAACTAACTTGCCTTTGTTTGTCAAATTATCATTGGTTAACAATTACTTTTCAGAAATGTGTTGCCACTATTTTTAAAACTAGATAATCATTTCATTTTACAAAATGCCCCTTCTCCTTGATTGAATATATAAAACATTTAAGTCTCATACCTTAAATAATTTTATATATTCATCAAAACACTTAGGAAAAATCTGAAAAATAATCTTAGAAATTCTATTTTAATATATTGCCTAACATATAAAAATTTCAACCCCAAATAATTATTATTTTAGCCGAAAATAATTTATACCCCAATATACAATTTTTTTCACTAGAAAATTAACATAGATCCACATTAATTGAGAAAATTAATATAGATCCATATTAATTCAGTCGAAATCCATCTCTAAAATATCATTTCTGACCTATATTAAGATTTTCAAGGCATTTGGATGTCATTAAATAGGGTTTTCATGTCAAATTTGTCATAAAACTAACATAAACATATATAATCCATCAACAACATATGTATAATTTTAATCACCAAAACATGGCATATACTTGCAAAATCATTTAAGGTCTAGTCTTAAAACGAAAAATAAAAAAAATTGGGATGTAATAATTATTCACCTTAGCTTTAAGATCTGATGTTGATTTAGTTGATTTTCTTCCTTCTTTTGGATCCTATCTTTAATCTTCTTCTTGAGAATAATAATGTTGGCCGGCCTTAGGAAATTTTAGTTTGAGTAAAATGAAAATGAACATGATCATTCTATTTCCCAAGGGTTTAGGGTATAAGCTCCACCTATTTTCCATATTGCACTTCTCATATCCTAACACATTAACTTTGGTTATTTCATTTTAGTTTATACACTAACATGACACATCTACCCTAAGCTAATCAATTATCAAACTATTAATCTCCACATTATTTAATTTAAGTTTAGCTAATAAGATATCCTAAATAATGTTATATAAAAATATAGGGTGTTACAACGTTCATAAACAAAATTAAACCATGATTGGCCGACCACCATTAGGAGAAATCAAGAGGAAGATGAGCAACAATCAAAAGACGGAAGCTTAGTCAAATTCATTCAAGAGAAAATCTCAAACTCCTTAGAAACAAGCTAACATGAATAACAGTTTACATCTCATATTTTTATTTTTGGTCCTAGATCAGATCTGAGTATGTTTTGCAAAGTATTATGCCATTTTTGAATGTAAAATAGATATATATGCTTGTTGATGAATTTTGTTAGTTCATATAGATTTTATGATAAGTTATGATTTGAAAAATCTACCAATGACATCCAAATGCCTTGCATTTTTGATATAAGGTCAGAAATAATATTTTTGAGATAGGTTTCAGGTTTCATAATTTTTTGAATTATTATGGATTTATATAAATTTTCTAGTGAAGAAAATGGTTAAATTGAGTTTAAATTAATTACAGATATTTTATGTTAGTTTTGGGTCATAAATTTAAATATGTTAGAAAACATATTAAAAGTTATTTATGGGAATTTATGGAGAATTTCCCTAAGTGTTTTATTAAATATATAAAATTATTTAAGGTATACGACTTAAATATTTTATATGTTTATAAAAGGAGAATGGGCAATTTGTAAATGTTTCAAATACTTATTTCTGAAATTCGGCGGCACCTTTATAAAAGATTTTGGAAAAGAACTAGCAGCCAATCATATGTTGACAAACAAGGCAAGTTAGTTGGAAAGAAAATGCTTTAAAAAGTTAAAAATCAGTTTTATAAAGTTTTACTGCTTCGCCACTTATAGCAGCCACCTTTCGACCTCATACTACTGCCTCCATCTCAGTAGAAACCAATACACATGGTATCAGCTAGGTACATAGTGGATTGTAGTTAGGCGAAAGGTATGAAGTCAAAACTAGGGCTGTTAATGGGTCGGATTAAGTCGGGCTCGGGTTGATTTTAAATGGGTCGGGTCAACCCGTTTATCAAACGGGTCGAAAAAGCTCAACCCAAACCCGACCCGTTTATAAACGGGTTGACCCGACCCAACCCGTGTAACCCGATTATAAACGGGTCGGATCGGGTCGGGTCGTAAATGGGTCAAGTCAACCCGTATAAGGTGTAAACGGGTCGTAAACGGGTCGGGTCAACCCGTATAAGGTATAATTGGGTCGTAAATGGGTCGGAACGGGTCGTAAACGGGTCGGGTCAACCCGTATAACCCGTATAAGGTACAAACGGGTCATAAACGGGTCGGAGCGGGTCGTAAACGGGTCAGCTCAACCTATATACTATATAAACGGGTTGTTAACGGGTCATTTTTGGGTTAGCGGGTCAACCCGAAATCCACTCGTTTATAAACGGGTCAAATTCAGGTTGACCCGAAAATGACCTGCTAATTAAATGGGTCGGGTTAACCTGCTAATTTCCGTGCGGGTTTCGGGTCGTGTGGGAAATTGACAGCCCTAGTCAAAACTGGCTTTCGTAGGAGTTGAAGTAGCTTTGGTACCATTTTGGTTATAAATGAGACTTTCGAAGGAAACTGCTTTCGACTTGGTTAAATATTTTAAAGAAAAGAGCTTTCAAAAGAGGTTTCTACCTTTTTATTCAAAAGAAGCTTTCGAAGAGGTCGAAACCCCTGCTGCTGCTTTCTACCTTTTGAAGCAATGCCTTCGAAAGGGTTCTTTTGTTTTAAACTGTTAAGCCGATTCTCCAATGCTTTCGAAGGGGTTTGCTTCGACACCATCCACTTTCACTTATTTAGGAAAAATGCTTTCGAAAGAGATGCTTTCGTCCCAATTCTTTTAAGACCCTTTTTGATATTTTGAATGTTTAACCCAAATGTTTGGAAAGGAATGTTTTAAATGGTTTTGAAACTATATTCCACAAGCTTTCACTTGAACCCAATGCTTTTGAAAGGTATAGAATAAAGGTTTTGAAGGGGTGATTCCCTAATATTTTTGAAAGGTTTGCTTTTAGTGTTTGAATGAAAGGTTTTCAATGTTTTCGAAAGGAAAGTTGGAAATGTTTTGAAAAGAGGGCGTCTAAGCTTTTATAAGCTTTTGAAAGGACACTTCCAGTGGTTTCGAAAGGTCTATTATAAATGATTTTGAAAGGTATGTTTTGGCCTTTAGGCCTAGAATTCAAAGTAAAGTGGTTAACTGGTTTCGAAAGGGGTCTTATCAAGGGTTTTGAAAGAGATTGCTTAAAGCTTTTAAACAAGGGTTTCGAAGGTTTTCGTCAACAATGGTTTGTGTTAAGCATATATCATGGCGAAGACATTTGAGTATAAAAAAAGTATATTTTCCTTGTCTAAGTATGATTTAAAGGGTTAGATAAATTTGAAAGATGTTTTCAAGGAAAATTTAATCGGCAGTTAACCCTAAGTAATTGACTAAGATATTTGATTACCAGATAGGACTAGTATAGGGTAGTGCCCTATACATTATCTATAACCCCTAGCTAATTTAGTCCAAATTCCAGTGTGTAGGGATAAGTCACAGATAAGACTTAAATGATGTTACACACATAAAGGAATATACATAGAAGAAGGATAGGTTATTCGTGCGCCCGCAAAACCATTAGGATCAGTTGACCTTGGGAGAAGTAAGTTAAGGACAGACTGTCCAGGAGTGTGTCTAATAAATGTTAGATTATTTATTTTGTATGGTAGGCCCGAGTCAACCAAAGGTTAGTAGCTAGCCAAAAAAACCATATTGTTCAGACAGATAGTCCATTTATTACTTGATTTATGAGCATATATGCTATTGCTATTATTGTTTTCAATCAGTTTGATTGCAGGATTCTGATTTGCAGAAAGATATGTTTTAAAGGGATATTATTGAGGGAAAACTCATTCCGCTAAGCGGCATGGTCTCACTTAATATCAGAAATCCGAGGTGTAATAGTATTATTCATAGTAGGCGTTATGTTTGACTCGAAGTTTATGATTTTTCCCTTAAACTCTCAAATGCTCAAAATTCAATTTGAGTAGATTGGGAGTTAAGTTTTTTTTAAAGATTTAGTAGGTTGGACGAGTAGCTTCTAAAGACGTGAAGGAGGCAAAGCTAGCTATATAGGAGCTAATTAGTTTATTTCCATGGTGTTGTATTAAGACTGATTTGTCTATTTAGTACTTTGGTCATCCAAGTGGGCATCTTCATATGTCGCTCTTGGCGTAATTTGTAATAATTGTATTTGATTAAAACCTGGGAATCATTTGGGATTATGTAATGGAATATGAAACATGGTTTTACAATGTAATCAGTAAAGTTTTTTTTAAAACAATCTGCGATTTTATTTCATATTCATGTACATTTGATATTATGAATACCATTAACATTACCGTATTTTATCATTGGAAGTTAATACTATAGATGACTGTAGCATCTGTAGCGCTTAGCTTCGGGCCTCAAGACAGGGGATATTACAACTTGTATCAGAGCATGGGTTTATGAAAAACTTAAAAGAAATTTCAAGCTTAAAATGATTTTGAAAACATAATCCTAAGGAATTAGAGAAAAGATTAGGGTATGGGATAACGCTATGATAACATACTTGTATTTGCTATATATAAGTATATGCTTTATCTCTATTTTCCCATCTCTATTAGGCTATTCTTATGTATCTCACTAAGACTCGAATGTAGATATTACAGACGTAAGATATGGATGCTAGAAGTGCAAGAGCTAACATTGGTGGGGGAAGCATCACAACCAATGAGAATGCCAGACTAATTACCAGGAGGAACCCAGGTCAGACACAAACTGCAAATGTGGATGCTGGAGTCCCACAAGTCGATATGGGAACTATGTATCAGTTCTTCGTTAACATGATGCAAGCAGGAGTTGTTGCAGGGTTAGCTGGAGGAAATGCTAGATGCGAAAATCAAGGAGCTCCAGAGGTTAATAATTATGTTGTTTTGAGTAGATATTATGCTCGGTTGGGAGGAAAGTCATATATTGGTACTGAAGGTGCAATTGAAGTAGAGAATTGGTTACTTCATTATCAGAGGATTTTTTGCGGATTTGGGGCTTAATAATAAGAAGAAAAGGAGACTCGCTTTTAGACAGATACAAAGGCAGCACTGTGTTGGTGGAACAATGTTAATGTTTAATTTAATGAGGAGACTGTGACTTAGGTTGAGTTCAAGAGGAGGTTTGAAGATAGATTTATGTCGGAAATTTCCATGTCTACTCTGCTCAGGAAGTTTGCTGAATTAAAGCAGGGAGATATGACAGTGCTTGAGTATGCAACCAGGTTTAAGGATCTAGTGAGATACGAATACACCATAGTTGATACTGTAATCAAAAGGAACGAGGAGTTCATTCATGGGTTGAAGCCTAAGCTTGCTAAGGCCATGTTATCGTATATTAGAGATCTGTGCGATGTAGTTTTTGAGATGGTTTTGAGGTAGGAAGAGATGCTTACTTATCTTGAAGGAAACAAGGCAAAGGAGGCTCAAGGAGGGTAGAATCGGAAAATGAAGTTTTTCCATAAGAAAGGAGCTCAGAAGAGTGGAGCTGCTAAGAAAGGAAAGGCATAATTTTTCTGTTATAAGTGTGATAAGAAAGGACACCATGTTCATGAGTGCTAGATAGGCAAAGGGAAGAAAGCTCCTAAGAAGAAATGAGTAAGGTGTTTTAATTGCGATCAGATTGGACACTATAAGAACCAGTGCAAGGAGCCATCCAATAATGGAAAAGGTAAGTTGTTTGCATTGGAATGAGCTACCTCGAGACCAACATCAGAGGAGAAGGGAAAAGCTATATTGGGAGGTACGCTTTTGATTTATGTTGTATCAGTTAGAGTTCTATTTGATACGGGTGCATTGCATTCTATTATATCTCATTTTTTGGTAGATAAGCTTAACCTAGAACCCTCATACCTAGTTACTTCCTTAAGGGTTTCGAATCCGATAGGAGGATATGCGACTCTTGGAATGAGATGTGACCACCTAGAGTTTGAATTGTTAGATCGTGTATTTTCTTACAGTTTGCATGTGTTTGATTTTGTAGGATTTGGAATTATTTTGGGTATGTATTGGTTAAGTAAATACGATGCTAGGATATTTGCCTTGATAATAAAATATCATTTAGACACCTCGATTGAAGTGACCAGATAATATACTCTGTAGAAAACCCTAGTTTTGAGGTTAATACTTTGTTTAGTGTTGTGGAGGTAGAACATGAGTTTAATCGTGTTTTCATTGTTAGAGAATTCACAGATGTCTTTGAACCCGAGTAGGATTTCCATCGAAATAAGCTACGAGTTTTGGATAGATTTAGTACCAGGTGCAGAACTGATGAGTAGACCGCCAAACAGAATGACACCCACCGAGATGGGGGAGCTAAAGGTGCAATTAGTGGATTTGGAAAGTAAGAATTTTATCAAACCAAGCAGTTGCCTTAGGGAGCCGCCAAAGTGTTTGCAAGAAAACCTGATGGATTGTTGAGGTTGTGTATCGATTATAGTAAGTTGAGTGAGAAACCTTGGGGAGCAGCCATAGTGTTTAAACGGAAATCTGACGGATTGTTGAGGTTGTGTATCGATTATAGTAATTTGATTGAGAAGACGGTAAAGAATCGATATCCATTATCTAGAATTGACGATTTATTTGACCAGTTGAGTGAAGCAAAATAATTTTCTTGGTTGGATTTAGCAATAGGGTTCCGTCAGCTTAGAGTTGCTAAGGATAATATTCTACTGACGGCGTTTAGAACTAGATATGGATCGGACGAATGGTTAGTAATGCCGTTCGAACTAACCAATACACCAGCATTCTTTGTAGATTTGATGAACTGAGTTTTCCGAGAACACTTGTATAGGTTCGTGTTGGTTTTCATAGATGATATTTTGATATACTCTAAAGATGAAAGAGAGCATGAATTTCATCTTAGAGTGGTACTTGAGACGTTGAGGCAACACCAATTGAAAGAATTTTTTTTGAAGTGTCATTTCTGGAAGAAGTTTCTTGGTCACGTAGTCTCAAAGAAAGGTTTATCTGTAGATCCGACTAGGATCGAGGCTATGAATAATTAGAAGAGACCCAAGACAGTGACTTAGATAAAGATCTTCCTTGGATTAGCTGGGTATTGTCGGAGATTCATTAAGGATTTTTCACGGATAGCGGCACCGATGACCAAGCTAATGCAAAAGGATGTGAAGTTTGTTTGGATTGTTAAGTGTGAGGAAGCATTCCAAAGATCGAAACACTTATTAACTAATGCACATGTGTTAGTTATTCCAAAGGGAATCATGAATTAATGGTATACACGGATGCTTGTGGAACAGGATTAGGAGTTGTGTTAATGCAAAGGAGTAAAGTGATTGCCTATGCATCTCAACAGCTTAGACCACATGAAGTTTGATATCCAACACATGATTTGGAATTTGCTGTAGTAATTTATGCATTGAAGGTGTGGAGACATTACCTGTTGGAAGAAAGATTCGAGTTGTATACGGATCATAAGTCTCTGAGGTATTTATTCTCTCAAAAGTAGTTGAATATGAGATAGCAGAGGTGGTTAGAGTTTTTAGCTGCTTATGACTTTGGTATTGAGTACACACCAGGAAAAGGAAACAAGGTTGTAGATGCACTTAGCAGAAAACATCAGAATGCAATATTGGCAATGATATATGAATGGAAAGATTTGAAAGCATTGACTACATATAGATTACAATGGAGGTCATAGAGTGGTTTTGGTACGAAAATTACTATGTTGTCATGTTTAGAAGTTCGACCAGTGATGATCGAAAAGATTGCTTCTAAGAAAAAGGAGGATCCATTATTAGTTGAACGGATCAGAAAGTTAATGTATGGAATAGAGGGTGATGACTTGAAAGATTTCAGTCTTGACCAGAATGTATGGTTAAGGAAGAAAGGGAGACTGTGTGCTCTGAATGTGGGAAACATTAGGAAGGAAGTTCTGGAAGAACGCCATCGTTTTAAGTTCACTATTCATCCGGGAGGAACTATGATGTATCGAGACGTGAAAAGAAGGTTTTGGGAAGGTATGAAGAGGAATGCAGGCTTATGGGTGAAACAGTGTTTAAACTGCCAACATGTAAAAACTGAACATCAGAAACCAAGTGGTTTACTTCAGGCTTTAGATGTTCCAGTATGGAAATGAGATTCTATCTTAATGGTTTTATAGATGGGTTACTAAGGTCAAATAGAGAAAATAAAAGTATATGAGTCATAGTGGACAGGCTGACCAAGAGTGCCCATTTCATTCCAGTTAAGTCAACTAGGATGACATCTGTTTTAGCTAAGTTATTTATGAAGAATGTAGTTTGACTACATGGAATTCCTAGTAGTATAGTAAGTGATAAAGATTCCTTATTCTAGTGAGTTCTGGAAAAGTCTATAGGAGACTTTGGGTACCAAGCTCAAGATGAGTACCGCTTACCATCCGTAGACAGATGAGTAAACGAAAAGAGTAAACAAAGTCTTAGAAGATTTGTTACGAGCATATGTGCTAGATTTTGGAGGATCATGGGAAGATCATCTACCCTTAGTCGAGTTTTCGTATAACAACGGTTATCAGGCCAGTATAGGGATGACACCGTTTGAAGCTTTGTATGGAAGGCCATGCAAATCTCCCAATTGTTGGTTAGAGACCGGGGATATGTTAGTTCTTGGTCTAGATTTGATTAGAGAAGCTACGGAAAAGATTGAGTTCATTCGAGCCAGAATGAAGGAAGCTCAATCTAAACAGAAAAGCTATGCAGATAAAAGACGGAAAGACTTAGAGTTCTTGGTGGGAGATCACGTTTTCGTCAAGGTATCACCGATAAAAGGTGTAATTCGATTTGAAAAATCAGGAAAATTGGCCCCGAGATTCATTGGACCATTTCCTATTATAGAAAGGATTAGGAAATTCACATTCAGAGTGGAGTTACCGAGTAGTTTAGCCGGAGTCCATAATGTTTTTCATATTTCTCATCTAAGGAAGTATATTCGAGATCCAAAGACTACTATAATATCGACTATGTTAGATGACTTAGTAGTGGAGCTGAATTTGACATAGTTAGAAAACCAGTTCATATAGTCGCGAGAGCTGAGAAGAGGCTAAGGAACAAGACATTCTGGTTAGTCAAAGTCCAGTGAAGTGATGACGAGAGAGACTATACTTGGGAAATTGAGAGCAGGATTCAAGATACTCATCCTGACTTGATTTATGGTATGTTTTACCTTTATGATTTGATTTTGATGAGTTCCTTATTGTAATTTCAAGGACAAAATTATTTAAGGAGGGGAGTCTCTAACGACCCTAATTTTGATTAATATTATTTAGGACATTTAATTAGATAAATTAAATGAAATAATGTAAGTGGTTAAGTGAATTGAGATTTGTCTAATTAGAGGGTAGTCGTGCCTAGTTAAACAATGAACAAAAAAGAATTAAAATGAAATAGATAAGGGTAATAAGATAAGAGAAAAATAGGAATATGTCATATTCTTATACTCTAAACCCTCATGCCACTTTCATTTTTCATGTCTACAAACAAAATTAAACCAAGATTTGTTGGCCACCATTAGGAGAAAGCAAGGGGAAGATAAATAAGACCCAAAAAGAGGAGGCTTAATCAAATTCATTCAACAAAAAATCTCAAACTCCTTAACAAGCTAATGTGAGTAATAGTTTACATCTCATATTTTTATTTTCAGTTCTAGAGTAGATCCGAGTATGTTTTGTAAAGTATTATGCCATGTTTTGAATGTTAAATATATATATATATATATATATATATATATATTTGCTTGTTGATGATTTTTTTTGGTTCATATACATTTTATGATAAGTTATGATTTGAAAAACCTACTAAATGACATCCAAATGACTTGCGATTTTGATATAAGGTCAGAAATAATATTTTAGAGATGGTTTCAGGTTTCATAATTTTTTGAGTTAATGTGGATTTATTATAAATTTTCTAGTGAACAAAATGGTTAAATTAGGTTTAAATTAATTACGGCTATTTTATGTTAGTTTTGGGTCAGAAATTTAAATATGTTAGAAAACATATTAAAAGTGATTTATGGGATTTTTGGAGAATTTAAATGTTTTATTGAATATATAAAATTATTTAAGGTATGAGACTTAAATGTTTTATATGTTTATAAAAGGAGAAGGGGCAAATTTGTAAATGTTTCAAATGTTAATTTTTGAAATTCGGCAGCACCTTTATAAAAGATTTTGGAAAAGAATTGGTAACCAATCACACGTTGACAAAAAGGGCAAGTTATTTAGAAAGAAAATGCTTTAAAAAGTTAAAAATCAATTTTATAAAAGTTTTACTGCTTCGCCACTTATAGCAGCCACCTTTGGACCTTATACTACCGCCTTCATCTATGTCGAAACCAATACGCATGGTATCAGCTTGGTACGTAGTGGATTGGAGTTAGGCGAAGGTATGAAGTCAAAATAGGCTTTCGAAGGGATTGAAGTAGCTTTGGCAAACTTAGCACCATTTTGGTTATAAATGAGGCTTTCAAAGGAGACATCTTTCGACTTGGTCAAATGTTTTAAAGCAAAGATCTTTCGAAAGAGATTGCCACCTTTGTTTTAAGAAAAAGCTTTCGAAGAGGTCAAAACCCATGCTGCCGCTTTCTCGCTTTCGTAGCAATGCCTTTGGAAGGGTTCTTTTGTTTTAAACTACAAAGCCGCTTCTCCAATGCTTTCAAAGGGGTTGGTTTCGACACCATCCACTTTCTTTTATTTAGGAAAAATGCTTTCGAAAGAGATGCTTCGTCCTAATTCTTTTAAAACCCTTTTTGATATTTTGAAAGTTAAGTCCAAAGGTTTCTAAAGGAATGTTTTAAATGGTTTCAAAACTATATTCCAAAAGCTTTCACTTGAACCCAATGCTCTTGAAAGGTTTGTTTTAAGTAAAGGACTTTATTACTTTCGAAAGGTATATAATAAAGGTTTCGAAGGGGTGATTCCCTAATATTTTCGAAAGGTTTGCCTTTAGTGTTCGAATGGAAGGTTTCCATTGTTTTCAAAAGGCAAGTTGAAAATATTCTGAAAAGAGGATGTCTAAGGTTTTGTAAGCTTTTGAAAGGACACTTCAATGGTTTGGAAAGGTCTATTATAAATGATTTTGGAAGGTATGTTTTGACCTTTCGGCCTAGAATTTAAAGTAAAGTGGCTAACTCGTTTCGAAAGTGTTCCTTTCAAGTGTTTTAAAAGAGGTTGTTTAAAGCTTTCAAACAAGGGTTTTGATGGTTTTCATCAACAATGTCCTGCGTAAAGTATATATCATGACAAAGAGATTTGAGTAAAGCATTCCTTGTTTAAGTATGATTTAATGGGTTAAATCAATTTGAAAGTTGTTTTCAAGGAAAATTTGATGGGTAGTTAACCTTAAGTAAATGACTCAGATATTTGATTACTAGATGGAACGGGTATTAGGTCGCGCCCTATACATTAGCTATAGCCCATAGCTAATTTAGTCCAAAATTCCAGTGTGTAGGGCTTAGTCATAGGTAAGACTTAAATGATGTTACACACAGAAATGAATATATAGAGAAGAAGGATAAGTTATTGGGAGCCCGCAAAACCATTAAGATCTGTAACGACCCGGGATTTTCGAACCCGAAAATTCCAGATAGTTATGAAAAAGAAGAAAGAGATAGAAGAAAAGAAGAACAGAAACATCAACAACTCACATACGCAGCGGATAAAATATAATAATAAATAATAGTTTCAGAAGATTACTATATTTGTTGATTACATTTAATATACATCAGAGTTACTCATATATACAGATACTGAACATATACAAATCATGTCTCAGATACACAATAATATACTACAGCGGAAATACTCCATACGTTAGCCATCCAGCTCGCCTCCTGAGCTCCAGAACGTACCTACCTGAAAATCTGTAATACTCGGTCTGACCCAAGCATTACACCAAAGTAACACCCGGGTCAGGCTGGAAACCAGCGTGAGTAAACCTATCTATCAGAGACTACAAAAGTATACAACTCATATAAACCCGGGTAACTTATATTAATTCCCACTTCACAAGTTGTTATAGACATCACTTATTTCACACATCAACTTCTAAGTGCTAGAACTTAGATTAAATGGTCCAATTCACTTAAATCAATCCATTACAGCCCATTTATTCCACATATCAATTAAAGAATCGAAGTGGTTTCGGGTATTTACTAATACCCGACTCCGGACTCTTCGAATTCAACGCCATCTCAACACAAGTTATTTAAGTGAAATTTTATTCAATTTTAAATACAAGATGTCATTTTTTTTACACAGCCATTCATCATTAATAGATAACCACATTATCATTGTCCCACCAAACATATCATATTAGAGTTATCAGTTAATACATGGCATTTAATCATCATTCGATCATTCATATGCAAAATTTAACACTTCCAACATTCATTTAATTTATCTCTAATTAAATTAATAACCAGTCTTAAATCACCTAGATTACCTTTACACATCAATATTTAAATTCAAACCAATTAATTAATCATCTTTTAATTTTCATCTTTAATTAATCGCGCTTGACTAATTATCCTTTAATTACAATAAGTAATTAATACACAAATTAATTAGCATTCACCCATCACATAAATCACATTGATCCTTAATCAATAACTCAAATTCATTATTCCTCAATTACTTACATTGATTAATTATCCTCAATATATTAATCTTGATCATTAATTAATTAAACCTTAAGTTGTCATATAGATAAATTAGCCTTAACCATTCACATAAAATTTTAAATTACTCTCATAAATCAATTGAATAAAATTGACTTATCTTTAGTTTATCATATTCATTAATTTCATTTGTAATTAACTATCTCTTAATTACTTACATGAGATTACTTACTTAATTAAGTTCATAAGCAATTATCATCCCACATTCACTAGTTTAAATTAATTATAAACATTAACTATTCTCCAATTTCTTATGCTAAGTAATTACTTTTTTTCCCATCAATTTATTAATCTGTGAATCCCATTAAATGATTAACTTATACTTATTCCACTAATTATTCTCAAGTAATTTCTTAATTAGTCAAATAAATCTTGGAATTAATTTATCATTAACTGATGACTTAACTTAAGACTCTTATGTTAGAGTATCGAGAAACTTTTTATTTTCTCAATTTCCACTCAATCACATTATTGATAATGTTCTAAATAAATTTATGAACTATCTTGATAAATTACCCAACTCTTAAATCAACCAATCATTTTAAATAACCTTATTATTTTGAAGGATAGTTTAGGAATCAATTAAACTTGACTTCCATTTACCTAAATTTTGTGGGCCTTAACAATTTACCGAGCCCAAACCTTCCAGAGCCTTTCACGAATACGTACGCAAAAGCTCTTTCCCAAACAAACACGGAAACTCGAGATATAACCCAGCTACATCTTTCTTCCCCAAATAACTCAACTTCCCAGATCACAAACGTGCACGGTGCACGTACACCGATCAACTACGGTGTTCCAGCCATCAGCGCCGACCTCAACACATCACCCAAGACTTCGATAAGTCCTCCGACCACCCAGATATTGTTACAAGCCCCCAAATCGAGTTCGAGCATTTCAAGACCAACTGGAACTTGAACGATCACCATAAATTCCCCTCGTCTCGACGCCTCCAACCACCATAGACGCTCGAATTCCATCCACGCCACCACCATACGCTCCTCTTCCACTCCCTCGACTATCGTGACACTCGATCACACACAGAAGGCCAACATGCACGATTCTGACATGACAAGAAAAACTTGAAACCCAACCCTAAATTGAATTCGTTCGTCCAATTCTTACATTTCAAAATTTATTCAATAATTTTCCTAACATCATAGATGTTCACACTAGCTCCAAAGCAAATTTCAACATTTCTTAATGAATCGATTGCCTGAAAATGAGAAAAATGCAAATTTACTTCAAATTCAAACTGTTCTTAAAATACTCATCTGAAAATCTTAATTTTTTTATTTTAAAAATCATAAATTTCAATAAGAATTCAAGATATAAACTTGAATTCGCTTATTGTAACAATCGAATTTTCCAATTTATTTCTTGATTGCTGTAATCAAGGGTTCCAGAAGTATATGTTTTTCTAATATGCTTTTA
Source organism: Allium cepa (assembly GCA_030765085.1). Classification (NCBI taxonomy): domain Eukaryota; kingdom Viridiplantae; phylum Streptophyta; class Magnoliopsida; order Asparagales; family Amaryllidaceae; genus Allium; species Allium cepa. The sequence goes on from CM060934.1 coordinate 291,378,908, forward strand.
AAACAAATTTAAAAATTCTGATTGAAGTTCAAGCATCTAATTTGTTGGAAAATTTAAATCTTTACCATGATCAAATGAAAACAATTCAAAATTTAATTGTTTTCAACCCTGTAACACATAGCAGAGAAACAGCAGAGTCAATGTTCAAAGAACAGCCTGTTTGTAAACATAGATTCATATCAAATAAAACACCCACAACACCATATATCCCATGAATCATCTTACTGTTTTTAATTAAACTTTAAGCTTGGAAATTTTATGTTTACTCACGGAAATGTTTGGACAGAACAACATGCTACTGGAAACTGCTAGCTCTTGTTTTTGAATTAGTTACAAAATTACAACTCTTGTAACCCTTATTAGATTTGTTATTATGTAGTAAAATCATACTCTAGTCAAAGATTCTAGCTTTAGTTTACTTGAGTGAAGAGATATGAAAATTTTCTTTAAAAAGTTAAGCTCTGTAAGTAAGAACAGAGAAGTGTATATGTATTCAGGAAACTTATATGAATACACAGACATTTCATATTTCAGCATGCATTCACAGTCAACATATAAATAAATTCACATCATCACAACATAATTTATCACATGCCTCAAGTTATTCATAAATCTTCAGAACTGTTTTAAAAAAAAAAATAGATTTACTCACCTTAAATTTTGAATAGAGAACAATCCTGGAAGTTGCTACTGCCTTGGGTCTTGACTTGTCTTGATCTTCTTATTTGTTTGATTAGTTTCTGAGTTTAGTTTCTAGATTTTCTATTTTTTTTAATCTTATGTGTTACTGAACGAACTAAAGAGCAGATGTATTCATATATATAAGATAATCAGGATGTACAAGGGGAGGTGGTAACTGGTCAGCTTCTTCTTATATGAACAGGTTTTCTAATACTTTGAAATGACAAAATTCGGGCTTGAGCAGATATCATTAAATGTTTTGTTTCCAATTATGTTTACACTATTATAATTATGTTTGCTGTGTATTTATATATTTGCATAGAAATATACACCCTTGCAGGTAGACTTGGCTTGTTTGTGAAGGTCTTGTGTAAAGATATTTGTTTTGTTATTAGCTCCCAGTTTGAATAGTTTATACATAGATGTGTCAGGTTTTACTTTATACATTTGGCTTTCTTTATTAATACGTTTACATGCCATAATTATGTTGTATATAGAGATCTGTATGTGGCTGTAGACTTTGCAGATAGGCCAAGCTTGTGATGAAGATAGTTTGTATAAAAATACTTGTCTTCTTGCTTGATTCATATACAAATGTTTGACTTATTTTATTTTATACTTTACTTACAATTTTAAAGTTATGTTATATGCGTACCAAACCCACTTAATTCTTGTTTTCATTTACATTTTTGTTTCTATTTTATAATTTGAATTATTTTAACTTTATGCTTTCAAATTTTCAGTGTATGTACACCACTAATTACTTACTTATATATATATATATATTTTATACCAAATGTTAATAGGATAAAGCATTTTAATTTAATTATATAATATAAGTTCCATTATAAATATTATTAAGAGATTTTATTTTAAATTTCCAAAATCAAATTACCTTTTCAAATACAAATTTATATATACAAGTGGCAATTATTTCTAACAGATTTATTCATTTTAAAATGGTCAATACACATTTAATTTAATCAGATTAAATATTTATTAAAATAAATAGGGCCAAATTCCAGGGTCGTCACACTCCTCCCCCCTTTGAATCTTTTCGTCCTCGAAAAGGAAAGAAACCAGATTTATTAAATGCTTAAAATCAGATAAATTGTCTTTGATCATTTTTGAACCACTTTAAATTAATTTCCACCCATTCCAAATTTAAATCCATTTTATTCTAACCTATTTACCAACCATACATTTCCATTCCATTTTATCTCTACATCGTTTCCATTTTAAAACTATCTCACTGAGCTTGACAACCTTCAATGCTTATATTAATACCCATTTTTCCAAATAAATTTAACCCAAACTTTTACTTAAGTAATTTTACTTCAAATTAATTTGTCTCATTACTTAAGTCCATTCTCAATTTATTTCTACCCACCAGGGTTTTGTTTGCAACCCAAACCATTTCTATTATAATTCACCTTCATTTCATTCGACAACACTTCCATTATATCAAATTTACTTGCAAATTACGTTAAATATTATTCAAATCACTTGAATTTTATTTGCAATTCAAACTATCACTTTCCAATCCATCTCAATTTTATTTTTACACCATCTCTTCTTATTTAATCCATAATCAAACCTAAGTCGAATTCTATTCACCATTCGAATTCATTTCCAAACTCCATTATCAACTTACAATCCATTTTAACTAACCGAGTTAAATTTTATCATCATACTCTATTAAATAATTTATTTAGCTGATTAGCTTACTTCCACTTTTAATCTAATATTCGATTTTTAATTATAAAGAATCGCTTCATCAAATTTTCCCGAGTTTAAATTTTTATTTTATAATTCCAGTTTGGATTTTCCCCTTAAATTTTCCCAAAATTTCAACACTTCTATTTTAACAATCTAGAAATTCTTTTAAATTCACCTTATATTATTAAAATAGCTTTTATAAAATTATTTCTTATAACTCGATGTCTCAACCAGTCCATCCTTGTTCTCACAGAAATTCAGTCATACGTTGATCAGGCGTAGGACTGAAAATCTATAAGTACTTGGTAAACCCGTTTTCAACCCCCAGTGAAAATACTTGGAAAATAATTTTATTGAAATTATCGAAAAAGTTTTTTTTTGAAAATAGAGGAAATATCTTTAGTGAGGATGCTCTGAAAATCATCATCCCCATTCCATGGTCACAGTTACATACCAGGGTTACGTTGCCGTTGCAGCAAAAGTCCATGCAACTGCAGACTCTCCGCGGCCTTTCGATTACGCCATGGAACCCACACAACAGATCACAGTTACATCCAGGGTTACGTTGCCGTCGCAGCAAAAGTCCATGTAACTGCAAGCTCTCAGCAGCCTCTGATTTTCGCTGTCGAAATGAAACTTCTCCACTCCTACATAGGTCGCAGTCAACCGAGATAAACTCAAACGCAGACTGTTGGCTCTCAACGGCACACACGACTTTCGCTATGTGGCATACCATAGTGTCGCAGTCTACCGATATAAAATCAAATGCAGACTGTTGGCTCTCCGCGGCACACACGATTTTCGCTATGGTACACTACCCATAATCCTCAGGAACTAGTTTTGTCTGGACTCCTCACAGGATCAACTTTAGAACCCCCCCGGGGCTCAAGGCAGCGCCACCCAGTGGCACTCCTGAGAAGTCCATTCCAAGGGAGCGCCTTTTTTCCCAGAGCTATCATCAAAATACTTTATACTACACACATATAGTATCTTTCAAATCATACACCTAGTATGAGTTTCATCAAAGCTCCTTTACACAAAATCGATTATTCCAAAATCGATAATTCTTAAACTAGGCTTTCCAAATTCAATATTGATTTTACCCAAAAATCAAAAGCCTTTCCAAATCCAAAGGTTACCAAAACCTTTTCCAAAATCCTCATAGATCCTTTATATATATACAGATATATATAATTTTTAAAACCTTGGATCACTTTAAACTCGTATAAAATTCCTTTTATACTTCAAACACTTCCAAAATTCTTTTCTTCCAGCAATAGATTCAACAAGGGAAGAATATATAACAAAGATATAACTTTGTTTACCCAAAATCAAATATTCACATTTGATTACTCTTTCCAATATCAATTTCCTTTCTATTCACATTCACTTAAATTTCCATTCACTTATTCACATTTGCCTTAATCCTCATTTGGATTATTACCTCAATCCTTATCCCAGTTGGGTATTTAATCAATAACAGTTTGAACTCTGACCAGTTTATATTTAGGAAATAGCTTGAAAATTTTGAAAATAGATAAGTACTTGGAGAATAATCAATAGTTTGCAAAATAGTTGTAGAATAATTGACTAATTGTAAAAGAGTTGGAAAATAGTTAAATAGTTATAGAAATCTTAAATTATTGCGAAATAGTTGTAAAATAGAAATTAATTCGTAACTTAGTTGAAAATTAGTAATTAGTTTATAAAACAGTTGTAAAATAGTTAAAGAGTTCCAAAAGTAGTGGCAAAACCAGTATAAAACAGTTTAGGTTTTAAAAAGAAAGTTGTATAGTAAATAGATAAGAAAATAGATTTAAAACTATTTATATTAAAATAATTTACATTGAAAATGGTCTAGAGTCAAAACTGTTCACTTCCCCAACAATTCAATTTAAATTTCCACTCCATTTAAATTAACCCAATCCCAATTTAATTTACTCCAATTTCCATTGGACTTGATTCATTCCCAATTCAAATTGAATTGATTCTCAATTTCCTTCCAACTTCAAATCAAATTCCATTTGATCTTAAACGAATTCCACTTTAATTACAATTCCAAATTATTCAGATAAATCTGGACTAATATCAATTGAACTCTCTTCAAGTTCAATACCCTTTTCCAGTTAATCCAATACAAATTTCCCATTTGAATTTTAAACTTGTACAACTTTAATTATAATTTAAATTTTACAACTTCTATTTAAAATCAATTACATTCACACTTTGCTTTTAAATTGGAGTTATACATTTTATTTAACCAATATATTTTATTATTTCATAAACATTTTAATCAAGATTCCAGAGTTTAAACCAATTTCCAAAATTTCAATACCACCTTAGAATTCAACTATATCCAAAATTCTTTGGCAAATTCAATTATCCCTTCGAATTTCAAAACCAAACCCAGTTCACCAACAATTCCAATTTAAAACAATTCGGTAGCAATTTCTCTTCTAGAAACTCGAAAATAAACATCGATGATGTTGCAGTCATCACCGACGTTATTTTCCAGTGACCGAAAGAGTTCAATGCTTTTATTTCTTTAAAATCATTTCCAAATATTTTTAATTTCAAATCATCCAGATTTCTAACTCAACACCAAAAATATTTACAAAATAATACTGTTATTTCTCCAAAACCTTTGGAAACCACTTCCAAATCCAAAGGAATTCTAAATTTTCCCAAAAATCCAAATTCCCCATCCATCCAATTCATATTTAAACATTACTCTGGAATTTTCATCTTTCTTTATTTTCAAATATTCTCTGGAATTCCATTTCAAATTATAATCTCATTTATTTATGAAGTTTATTTCAATTTATAAATTACATTCACAATCTATATTTCGAATTCCATTTTGTTATATTAGTTTATTCTTCAACTTTGGTTATAAGTTTCAATTTGGTCGTATTTTATATTACTTCTTAACTTAATCCTAATAATTTAACAACCAATCATCTAAATATTCATTAGAAGGAAATATTGCTTTATATTTCAAAATATACTTTTATATAAAATCATTTAAAATCTTTATAAGCAAATAACAAGTATGCTCTCATATATATATATATACACTCGACTCATTCTAGAGTACTACGGACTCTATTCAATGAGTAATCCCCACCAGAGCCAAGGTTCTCGCTTAACCTTTCAGCTCTGATACCAACTGTAACGACCCGGGATTTTCGAACCCGAAAATTCCAGATAGTTATGAAAAAGAAGAAAGAGATAGAAGAAAAGAAGAACAGAAACATCAACAACTCACATACGCAGCGGATAAAATATAATAATAAATAATAGTTTCAGAAGATTACTATATTTGTTGATTACATTTAATATACATCAGAGTTACTCATATATACAGATACTGAACATATACAAATCATGTCTCAGATACACAATAATATACTACAGCGGAAATACTCCATACGTTAGCCATCCAGCTCGCCTCCTGAGCTCCAGAACGTACCTACCTGAAAATCTGTAATACTCGGTCTGACCCAAGCATTACACCAAAGTAACACCCGGGTCAGGCTGGAAACCAGCGTGAGTAAACCTATCTATCAGAGACTACAAAAGTATACAACTCATATAAACCCGGGTAACTTATATTAATTCCCACTTCACAAGTTGTTACAGACATCACTTATTTCACACATCAACTTCTAAGTGCTAGAACTTAGATTAAATGGTCCAATTCACTTAAATCAATCCATTACAGCCCATTTATTCCACATATCAATTAAAGAATCGAAGTGGTTTCGGGTATTTACTAATACCCGACTCCGGACTCTTCGAATTCAATGCCATCTCAACACAAGTTATTTAAGTGAAATTTTATTCAATTTTAAATACAAGATGTCATTTTTTTTACACAGCCATTCATCATTAATAGATAACCACATTATCATTGTCCCACCAAACATATCATATTAGAGTTATCAGTCAATACATGGCATTTAATCATCATTCGATCATTCATATGCAAGATTTAACACTTCCAACATTCATTTAATTTATCTCTAATTAAATTAATAACCAGTCTTAAATCACCTAGATTACCTTTACTCATCAATATTTAAATTCCAACCAATTAATTAATCATCTTTTAATTTTCATCTTTAATTAATCGTGCTTGACTAATTATCCTTTAATTACAATAAGTAATTAATACACAAATTAATTAGCATTCACCCATCACATAAATCACATTGATCCTTAATCAATCACTCAAATTCATTATTCCTCAATTACTTACATTGATTAATTATCCTCAATATATTAATCTTGATCATTAATTAATTAAACCTTAAGTTGTCACATAGGTAAATTAGCCTTAACCATTCACATAAAATTTTAAATTACTCTCATAAATCAATTGACTAAAATTGACTTATCTTTAGTTTATCATATTCATTAATTTCATTTGTAATTAACTATCTCTTAATTACTTACATGAGATTACTTACTTAATTAAGTTCATAAGCATTTATCATCCCACATTCACTAGTTTAAATTAATTATAAACATTAACTATTCTCCAATTTCTTATGCTAAGTAATTACTTATTTTTCCATCAATTTATTAATCTGTGAATCCCATTAAATGATTAACTTATACTTATTCCACTAATTATTCTCAAGTAATTTCTTAATTAATCAAATAAATCTTGGAATTAATTTATCATTAACTGATGACTTAACTTAAGACTCTTATGTTAGAGTATCGAGAAACTTTTTATTTTCTCAATTTCCACTCAATCACATTATTGATAATGTTCTAAATAAATTTATGAACTATCTTGATAAATTACTCAACTCTTAAATCAACCAATCATTTTAAATAACCTTATTATTTTGAAGGATAGTTTAGGAATCAATTAAACATGACTTCCATTTACCTAAATTTTGTGGGCCTTAACAATTTACCGAGCCCAAACCTTCCAGAGCCTTTCACGAATACGTACGCAAAAGCTCTTTCCCAAACAAACACGGAAACTCGAGATATAACCCAGCTACATCTTTCTTCCCTAAATAACTCAACTTCCTAGATCACAAACGTGCACGGTGCACGCACACCGATCAACTACGGCGTTCCATCCATCAGCGCCGACCTCAACACATCACCCAAGACTTCGATAAGTCCTCCGACCACCCAGATATTGTTACAAGCCCCCAAATCGAGTTCGAGCATTTCAAGACCAACTGGAACTTGAACGATCACCATAAATTCCCCTCGTCTCGACGCCTCCAACCACCATAGACGCTCGAATTCCATCCACGTCACCACCATACGCTCCTCTTCCACTCCCTCGACTATCGTGACACTCGATCACACACAGAAGGCCAACACGCACGATTCTGACATGACAAGAAAAACTTGAAACCCAACCCTAAATTGAATTCGTTCGTCCAATTCTTACATTTGAAAAATTATTCAATAATTTTCCTAACATCATAGATGTTCACACTAGCTCCAAAGCAAATTTCAACATTTCTTAATGAATCGATTGCCTGAAAATGAGAAAAATGCAAATTTTCTTCAAATTCAAACTGTTCTTAAAATACTCATCTGAAAATCTTAATTTTTTTATTTTAAAAATCATAAATTTCGATAAGAATTCAAGATATAAACTTGAATTCGCTTATTGTAACAATCGAATTTTCCAATTTATTTCTTGATTGCCTGTAATCAAGGGTTCCAGAAGTATATGTTTTTCTAATATGCTTTTAAAACAAATTTAAAAATTCTGATTGAAGTTCAAGCATCTAATTTGTTGGAAAATTTAAATCTTTACCATGATCAAATGAAAACAATTCAAAATTTAATTGTTTTCAACCCTGTAACACAAAGCAGAGAAACAGCAGAGTCAATGTTCAAAGAACAGCCTGTTTGTAAACATAGATTCATATCAAATAAAACACCTACAACACCATATATCCCATGAATCATCTTACTGTTTTTAATTAAACTTTAAGCTTGGAAATTTTATGCTTACTCACGGAAATGTTTGGACAGAACAACATGCTACTGGAAACTGCTAGCTCTTGTTTTTGAATTAGTTACAAAATTACAACTCTTGTAACCCTTATTAGATTTGTTATTATGTAGTAAAATCATACTCTAGTCAAAGATTCAAGCTTTAATTTACTTGAGTGAAGAGATATGAAAATTTTCTTTAAAAAGTTAAGCTCTGTAAGTAAGAACAGAGAAGTGTATATGTATTCAGGAAACTTATATGAATACACAGACATTTCATATTTCAGCATGCATTCACAGTCAACATATAAATAAATTAACATCATCACAACATAATTTGTCACATGCCTCAAGTTATTCATAAATCTTCAGAACTGTTTTAAAAAAAAATAGATTTACTCACCTTAAATTTTGAATAGAGAACAATCCTGGAAGTTGCTACTGCCTTGGGTCTTGACTTGTCTTGATCTTCTTGTTTGTTTGATTAGTTGCTGAGTTTAGTTTCTAGATTTGCTATTTTTTTTAATCTTATGTGTTACTGAACGAACTAAAGAGCAGATGTATTCATATATATAAGATAATCAGGATGTACAAGGGGAGGTGGTAACTGGTCAGCTTCTTCTTATATGAACAGGTTTTCTAATACTTTGAAATGACAAAATTCGGGCTTGAGCAGATATCATTAAATGTTTTGTTTCCAATTATGTTTACACTATTATAATTATGTTTGCTGTGTATTTATATATTTGCATAGAAATATACACCCTTGCAGGTAGACTTGGCTTGTTTGTGAAGGTCTTGTGTAAAGATATTTGTTTTGTTATTAGCTCCCAGTTTGAATAGTTTATACATAGATGTGTCAGGTTTTACTTTATACATTTGGCTTTGTTTATTAATACGTTTACATGCCATAATTATGTTGTATATAGAGATCTGTATGTGGCTGTAGACTTTGCAGATAGGCCAAGCTTGTGATGAAGATAGTTTGTATAAAAATACTTGTCTTCTTGCTTGATTCATATACAAATGTTTGACTTATTTTATTTTATACTTTACTTACAATTTTAAAGTTATGTTATATGCGTACCAAACCCACTTAATTCTTGTTTTCATTTACATTTTTGTTTCTATTTTATAATTTGAATTATTTTAACTTTATGCTTTCAAATTTTCAGTGTATGTACACCACTAATTACTTACTTATATATATATATATTTTATACCAAATGTTAATAGGATAAAGCATTTTAATTTAATTATATAATATAAGTTCCATTATAAATATTATTAAGAGATTTTATTTTAAATTTCCAAAATCAAATTACCTTTTCAAATACAAATTTATATATACAAGTGGCAATTATTTCTAACAGATTTATTCATTTTAAAATGGTCAATACACATTTAATTTAATCAGATTAAATATTTATTAAAATAAATAGGGCCAAATTCCAGGGTCGTCACAAGATCAGTTGACCCTATGAGAAGTAAGTCAGGGGTAGACCATCTAGGAGTGTGTCTAATAGATGTTAGATTATTTATTTTGTCTAGTAGGCCTGAGTTGGCCAATGGTTAGTAGTCCATTTGTTACCTGATTTATGAGCATATATGATATTGCTATTATTGTTTAATCAGTTTGCTTACAGGATTCTGATTTGCAAAATGATATGTTTTAAAGGGATATTATTAAGGGGTAACCCATTCCGCTAAGCGGTGTGGCCTCACTTAATATCAGAAATCCGAGATGTAATAGTAGTATTAACACCAGGCATTATGTCTGACTCGAAATTTATGTTTTGCCCCTTAAACTCTTGGGTCCTCAAAATTCAGGTTGAGTAGATTGAGAGTTAATGTTTTTTAATGTTTTTTCTTCAGGTTTAGCAGGTTGGATGAATAAAACTCTCAAAGACGTGTAGGAGGCAAAGCTAGCTATGTAGGAGCTATTTAGTTTATTTCCCTTGTATTATATTAAGACTGGTATGTCTATTTAGTACTCTGGTCATCCAAAGAGGCATCTTTATATGTCTCTCTTGGCGTAATTTGTAATAATTATATTTGATCAAAACCTGGTAAACGTTTGGGATTATGTAATGGAATATGAAACATGGTTTTACAATGTAATCAGTAATGTTGTTTTTGAATCTGTGATTTTGTTTCATATTTATGTGCTTTTGATATTATGGATACCATTAACATTACCGTATTTTGTCACCGAAAGTTAATACTATAGATGACTACAACATCTATAGCGCTTAGTTTCGGGCCTCAAGATAGGGGTGTTACACTTTAATAGGAGTAATTACGTTGCTTTAATGCTTACATAATTATGTGGTGAAATATTCAAGATAGTACGAATAAATTCTTAATCAATCTACCTTAATTTTAGTGCTGACAAAGTTAGACAATAAAGTAATGTACTAAAAGCAGTAACAAAGGATACATAATTTACATGGTTCGGATGTTAAGGAACCATAAGTCTATGGGTAAAATGTCATATTTTTCTCTCTTGATTTCTTAGTACAAAAAATGGTAGACAGTATAATTATTGATTTGTGTGTCCAAAAAGAGTAAAGCAAAAATTCTCCCCTATTTGTTTGCTATAATGCCTTATTCATTTATAGTACACAGTGATTCACATGTATCGCCAACGTCATCCTTCCACTCTCTTGATTTCTACCATTGGATTGCATCACTTATCGAACATCCATCTCACTTATTTAATTTGCACGAATTGTTAATGTTGCCTTTGATGGAAAATTATGATTTAAGTGGTTGGATTTTGAACTTTGGAGGGGTGTTTGAAATTGAAGCTGAAATGTTTGGAATAATGGCGGGAAAACCCAAATTTGAATAGATTGTGCATTTTTGATTCAACAAAGCAACATGCCCATGGACTACACATATGTATAGATGAAGTTACGATCTGTAACTGCCCCTTCCTTTTAGGCAGAGCGGTATCATTACCAGTACTTTTGAACTTCGCTTTACTTCATTGGGGGTTGTGCCTTCATTATGCTTGGGGTTGTGATGTCGTATAGCCTTTGATTTGCACCAACACTTCTAAAGTTGTACTGAACCATCCAATTTGTGATATTAGCATAATGTAGTGTTGGAGATGGTTTGAGTTGCATGGCTTTGTAAACGAAATTGAGCCGCCGTTTTAGAGAATGATTGTCTTATGTGAACTTACTCTGAGCTGCTCTCAACATTAGAAGGCTACGCCATCACTTTTGTCTTTGAGCCAGATAATGATCTTAGGGATGAATTTGGGACCTTTTGGCTTGCCTTTGAGGAATGAGGCTTGGCTCTTGGCTGTGGAGCAGTCTCTTTCCATTGACTCATCCCTTGAGTCTTTATGTTTGTGGTCAGTGTTTTTGGATTGCAACGCTGTTTTGTCACATCGTGATGGCGGTGCATTCTTTATTAATTTGATATTGATATAAAACCGTGGTGCTGTTTTATCACATCAACATCAAATGGTAGGGCATCCATATAGCATTTTGATATAAAATTGCTGTGCAAACCTGCCACTTTTAGACATTAGTTTAAGATTGCGGCACATCCTCGTTTGTGTACAGTCACTTAAAGGGTTATGTTGTAGTTCCGTAGTGCTAGTGTTGCCTTTGGGGGCAGTAGCATAGTTTCTACATCTCGTTGTTACTTAGAGACAATGCCATGGTTCCGACTTTCTTGGTTTCACCTTTTGGAACCATAGCATAATCTTCATATTTTGATATCTAGAAACTATGTCGAAGTACTACCTGTTGAAGCAAGTGTGAAGGTTGCAGATTGGTTTCTACATCTTGTATCCATTTCAGTCTATAGCAACGAAGAAACGTTCAATGGATGGGTGCGGTCTTTATTTTTTGCCACTGCTCAAGGATTTTGACACAGTATTATTTGGATTTCACTCTTGCTTCCTTTTTATATTTTGACCCCTATTGTGTAAGCAGTTCATCCGGGCTCGGTGCTGTTATTAATTTCACTTTGACAATGGTTGGAAAATATGGATGTAATACTTATCCCCTATGTCTGCAGTGGTTATAAATATGTGGAATACTTCCTTGCCAAAAGGTAGGATAACACCAATTTAGAAGTTGATTAGTGTAATTTGGGTTTGAATATGCCTAGGGAAGTTTTGGTTTACGAAAACATCATATTATAAACACCCAAAACTCCTTCAATGTAAAATGTCAATTCTAAGTTGAAATTTCAATTTATTTATGTCAAAATAATGGAAATTGTGCAGATTTGTAGCTTTTATATTCTTAATTGTATACAAGTCTATTTATTGGAAATTTTGGATATGAATTTTGGAATTTTGGTATTGTTGGTAATATGAAATAAGACTTATATAATTGTTTAAAGAGTTGATATTTAAACTCTTGTTTATGGCGTATATTTCGTGCGGTTGGAAATTACTAGGCACATGTATGTGTATATTTTGGGTAATTAACATATTTATAACGTATAATAACATAGTTAAATAGGTTATCAATTTTATAAAATTCCTCTTAGGAAGATAATTAATGTTAAAGGTGAAATGAGATTGATTCTTATAAGGTCTTGATTATGGAAATAGTGAGATGTGGGATAATATATGCAGAATGTATAAAGATTATGACTAAGTTATAGGGATGCGAGGTCAGTCAAAAGCACATGGTAGTCCACCTAGCTAATTTGGCTACTAATAGTGTGACTTTGGGGCTGATGTGGGACATTACCTATAATAAATAACTATGAGGACACAAGGTTAGTCCTAAATTCTATATTGTAAATCTGCCCGACAAACCTGGCTACTAGCATCCATGAATAGTCGGACTAATATGAGATGTTGTCATGGTTATGGGTCGTAATATGAAGGACCTACTTCAGAGATTAAAGGTATTAAATAGTTGTATGGGGGCCTATCTCTTCTCTATGTAGGAAATAGTAAATGGTCAGTGTTATAGGTTTGGCACAGCAGAGATATCCTAGTAGAAGGCTGCTTTAATAAGAAGTATTAAGAGGCTAAAAGAATTTCGTGCAATGTCAAATAGATAGTCACTAGTGAGGAGTCCGCCTTAGGATTATAGATCATAAATGATGTGGACTTGCCTTATATAAGGTAGCAAATGGTCGGAGTCTACCAAATTTCCGTTAAAAGAGATTGTGTGACTTGGGTACTATCTTTTGCGTTGGTAGGACATTATTGATGGTAGATATGGGTTATTCCGATTATAGCAAGTAAGCTATAGGCTTATATTTGGAAAGCCTTTGTGTGTAAGCTTTTAGGCTTGTATTTGGAAAGACTTAGGGTATAGATTTATGTGGAAGGCATATTCCTATTTAAGTTATACCGCCAAGTACTATTATAGTAAGGATTTTATTCGCCAGACAGATATATATTGTTCTAACTTTCCCCTCGTTACAACACAGCTTAAGGAAGATGACGATGTTGAAGGTGAATTTGTGGAGAAAGCTTGTGGGAGTCAATATATTTACCTATTTATGATATTTTCAAATGAAATCATTGGAAACTGTTGTACTTTGAATATTATGTACTACGGATATATAAGATTATTGTTGGACTTTGTGTTATGGTTTTACCAACATTTTGAATTCATGACAAAATGGATATTATTATTGTTATTATATTTGTCCTTCTGCTATGAGATCTGAATGTATAGATATATAGCTTTATATTGTTTTTTTACCAACCAATAGCCAACTTTGAAACGGGTCTATGTTTTGATGGGCCTTTTCTGCGTCGGAATTTAGGTTCGTTTCAAAGCGGTTGCTACATTTGGTATCAGAGCTTAGGTTACTCGATCAACGAAAGTATATGTATAAGAGATGTACTTGTTATATTTGAAAAGATTTTTCCAAAGACCCCTATTACACACACACATGTTCTTTATTACGAACATATGCATATAACTAGGCAAATCTTTCTTCCAGCATATAATACTATGTCAGGAAATTATAATTGAAAGTTTAACCTACAAATAGTTGACCATGGCTGAAAATACTTCTTCGGATGAGACTGGGAACCCTACCAGAGGAATGCCCACCAATCGATTGATGCCCGAATGTTTTAAACAATACATCATGCACGTAGGACATGTTCTTATTCCCTAACAAACTACATCGACATCGCTTGTCATTCCACCTGTCGAGGTAGCATCTCATCCCATTAATTTCCCAAAATGTGTAAGGATTTAATGAGTATGGAAGGAAGAATATATTCTGGAAAAGAAAGCTTCTTGACGACTTAACATGGATAAATGACTATGAGAGGATATTTCAAGAGATTGGATGGTAGGATCGAAGTGAAGCACAGAATGGCAGCTTAGCACATTAAATGAGAAGCCTTGGATTAGTGGAATTTGGTAGATAAAGAGAACATTGGTAGGATTGTCACTTGGGATAAGTTCAAAAACCGACAAGGTTTATGTCAAGAATAGAGATGAGTTTGCAATTAAAGAAATTCATTCAGGCTATGCAAGTAGACTCCACTATAAAAGAGCACGTTAGTAAGTTTATAGAATTAGCTAACTTCAGAATGAGATTGATTAATACACCTATGGGTACATTAGTAAGTCGACTGGAGCTACCTACGAGATGCTTGTTGTAACATCCCGCCTTTTCGCACACTTTAAAACGACACACGTGCCAATTCAAAGCATACGCAAGGGCGGATTGTTATGGGGTAAATAAGAAAAACAGAGAAGGAATAAAACAAAATAGAATCTCACATCGGAAGGATAAAATATAATAATAAATATACAGTTCAAAACAGTTTACAAAACAGTTATTTCACTTATACAATGAACATCAGAGTTACACATACCAATACAACAATGCAGCGGAATAAAAAGAGTGTGGTGCAATACTATATATAGAATAATACTGATTCTTCGTCTTCGTCCTCCAAAGCTAAAATCTGCTATCCTGAAACGCTCGGACTGACCCGAGCGAATTTGAAAAGACAAAAACACCCGAGTCAGACTAGAATATCTTATGTGAGTTAAATAAACAGAAATAAATATGAGTACAGTAACTCAAGAGATGTTCGGGATTTACATCTCCTAAGGATCCGTTAAACTATTTACTATGTAGTATATTGCGCTATTATAATAGTGTCTATTTATAAAATAAACTTACTTTTTAATAGCGTTAAGGGGTTACCCATATAGCCCTTAACACGTAATAGTCCCAGTAGTCCATCCAATATCATAGTCCCTCCTGATCGGGAAGCCACTAGAGGATACCACACGGGCTACGGGAGAAAACCAAACTCGTACAAGGCGCGATAGGGTAGGTGACACGGCACAACTAGGCAATGCCAGGGTAGATATACCAATTACGCTTCCGGGCCGATGGTAACGCGAAGCCGCAGCAACCGCCCACCTCGAAACAACTCCCCAAATCAAAAAAAATAGAAGTGGCCACTGAATCAATCCAAAGTCATAGTATAATATCGAAGGGGAGTGTCCGATCAGAGGAATGACCTCATTAACCCGTCGATCGCTCCTGTTTTAGCCACCTTATGCCAACTCACGGGAGTCGGGTCCACGTATTTACCTTACAGGAATCGTCGCCACCAACCTACTTCATTCTGGAATCTCCACCGCGTACACGGTTAGTCAAAGTGGTTTTCGGTATCGACAGAGAGTATGTCCATATCCGATCCCGGTCTCTTTGCCAACCCATCGTTATTATAACACCGCGGTTATTTAAAAATAGTTCATACTTTAAGACCAGAATATAATCCATTTCAAAACCATAATATTTCGATATCATTTCTTCCTTTAAAACCCAAAACAATATGATATCGTTTATCCCAAATATAGTTTTCAAAAATCATAATGATTTAACTTTATAACATCTGAAACCCAAATAATTTCAAAGCATAATATTTTGAAATCCATAATTTCCAACCATAACTTTTAAAACTCAAATGGTTTGGATATTCAACGGTATATAGAGTAAATGGTTTAACTTTAAAGTTTCTTCGTAAAGAAATAATTTCTATGGCTTTATAAATAAAATTCTTTAATTTAAAGTCTAAACCATAACTTAATTATCACTCTTTAATTCCAAAAATCATTTCAATTTATATACATACATGCCTATATTCGTTTGGAGTATTTATATTTCAAAACTAAAGTTGGGTTTTCTTTTACAAATCAAATGCTTTATTAATTAGCCTTGAATATTCACATATACCCATAAATAAATAAACTCCAATTTCTAGTGATAACATATATATTTTCCAATTCAAATTATACTAGAATATTTTTCCAATTCAATTTATACTAGAATATTCATTCCAATTTATTTTGGAAAAATCCAATTAAAATATCATGTCTTAAAATTTGCAACTCAGCATTTAACATAGGATGTAAATTACCAAACTCCATTTCTAAATTTTCTTCCATTTTTAATAAAGGAATTTATGCACCTTTTTAAATTTCAAAATTTTCAACTTCATATATATATAAATATGGAAGAAAAATATTTATCCAGTATAAAATTTAAGATTATTATAAACCGTATTCCATCCAAACCATAGAAATCACATTAAAATAGTTATATATAGACCGCGGTGCCTGTATATAATTTTCTATCCTATGGTCAAGTGATACGGATATTTATCATTTCAATCCGCAATTTAAAATAAAACTTTGCGGTTTTATCATTTCTAACCACAATCCCGAATGAAATGAAAATGCATACTAACTTGCAGTTTAATAATATCCAAATAAACATCCATTCAACAACACATCCATCATCCAATTTCAACCATCAATCAATATCAATCACTATCAACCAATATCCATCAATAACAATATATGTTTGATAATATACAATGGGTAATAACTGGCAGTTTAATACAAATTTAATTTATCAACTATTAATCTAACAATTTATATTTCCCAATAATTTATATAACTGTTATCTAGCAGTTCATGTGCAACAATAATTCTAACAGTCAATTTCACACGCCATAAATCAATTAAATTAACAGTTAAATCTAATAAAATGCAATTTAACAGATATGGATGAAATAACATGCCAAAAGCTCATAAATAAATTTCTATTCATTTCTAAAATTTATTTAACAAACATAAAAGCTTCTAGTAATTGTGAGTGGGTTAAAACACTCACCTTTTGAATTTAAATCGAATTTAAACCCGATTTAAACCCAAAAATTCGCCCGTTTCAGAATTCGTCCAAACCAGCGTCATCAAGTCCGGAATTAAATTACGATCCTAACAAAAGAAATTTCGTGTGAATCCGACTTCGTATGAGAAAGTTATGTCGAAAAATCGAGTCGCAAACGAATTTAACAAAATAAAACAAACTCACCTATTACCTGGCCACGTCACGCATCTTTCTTCCACTCAGGGAAGCACGCACACAGCAAATAGCTGGACCCAAGAACATGCACGTGAATCTACCTCCCAGCACGCACGAAGACCAACGGTTTCAAACCCTAGCCGCCTCAATTCGTCTCCACCTCGTTGCCAACAACGGCCACGACCCAGCCGAGCCTCTTCACACAAACCTCCGCCTCTACATCGACCCTATCGGCCACGCCTCAGGCCCCAAACGCCACAGCCGCCTATATAAAACGAAAACCTAATCGATTTTCTGCGACGATCCAACCATCAACTTGCCTCAAAACCCATACGGATGCGATCCCCATCGTCCTCTCTTCAATACCCAGAAACCGTTTCCCGATCCGACGAAATTTTTTGCGACGACGATGAACGGTTTTGGGGCTGTTTGGATTTATTCTGGATGAACGACAGCTCCAATTGACAAACGAATTTCACCATGAGAATACGCGTATCGAATACTTCAACATATAATTTTTCTGGAATTTTCTGAATTTTTTTGAGTTTTGGCTTTTGATTTGACATTGAAACTGGATCTGAAGTGTATACATTTGGGGAGGAGAAAAGAGTGAAGAAATGAACGTACAGCTAAAGAATAGAGACTAGGGTTTATAGCTGTATATATATAGGTAGGGCTGGGTTAGAATAGATAGGCTAGATAGATGAACGTACGCAACAGATTATGGCCCAAAAAGCCCGCTATGCCTCTGGAACCGAATTTGTTAAAACTATATATCCAAATAGGTGTTTTAAAATATTCTGAACGCGATGGAAAAAGTTTCGTGACCAAATTCGATCGTATGAAGAAGTTATGCTAAAAAAACAAAATTTCAAATTGATTTCAAAATGCGTAAATTTCAAGGCGTTTCGAGTCCGTACGATCAAACGACAAGTCCGATCGCTACGAAAATTGAAACATTATTATAATTCAACGTTACGGATCCGATGAAACTGGTTTCGTCGAAATCCGAGTCCGTGACAAAAATGGCTATTTTTAATATTATTAAATTAATTAAATAAATCATAAAAAATCAATTTTTATGTTTCAACTCCTATTATTGGCCAAATTTCATTACTTAGATAGTTCAATTAATCCCAATAAATTTAACAAGCTTGGATGTGAATAAAAATTTATAGGTATATAAATTTGAAATTTTAATTTCTGCACTTTCTTATTAATTGGGAATTATAAATTTATTCTCACAAATTACCTAATCTTATACTTATACACTCTCATCTTAAACCAAATTAAATAAATAACTTGATTTCCATCTCAACTTACTTTTTTGCAGTTAACCCTTTTCACCGTAATTAAAATTCCAAATTATAAATAAATTTTTATTTCCCATTCCCTAAATTTTCTTAACTATTTATTTATTCAAATTTTCAATATTCAACATAAATAGTTTGGTTAAGTTCATTTATTTACCTTCTTCCTATGATTCACAGTTATGGATGTCAATATGATGAAGTTTACATTAGTTAAGATTTCACTCAATTGTTCTCTAAGTCAAATGTTTACAGCTTTCATTTAACTTTAATAACGTACTAATTTACGTTAAATTCCATTTTTAAATGAAGTAATTACCATTCGTTGAATCAAATACTCAATTCATAAATAAAGTCTTGTTTTCAAAAAGTTATATCACAAATGGTCAACTAAAATTTGAATAAGCTTTACTAAATTCTATGGTATTAAATGTTGCAATAAATCCAAATTGCCATGTCTTAAATCCAAATTACTAATTAAGTCTTGATTCCTTTATTATTCCTTTGGTTTTCAAATAAGTTTTTATGATGAATGTGAATTCAAATGAACAATGGAAACCCATTCCCATTTGATTTCACTATTCCATTAAATATCTTCATATTCCAGCTAAATCAACTAACGTATGAATTAGCTATTTCAATCTTCATTAAATTGCGGTTTTTATACAATAGAAATTAAATCCCATTAACATATAAATAAAGGTTGATATCCATCTATTTACATTATATCACACTTGTGCTTCTATTTAGCTTTGTATAAATGTATGAATGCGGAGTCTTGCCTATTAACGTATTAAATAAGCCTTAAAATCAATTAATGCCCCTCCTTAGTTTAACCTCTTTTTTATCCGTATTTATTTTTTTAGAGTAACCCTTGGATTAAATTCCCAAATCACCAATTCAATTAATTATACCTTTCAATCCAAATGTAAATCTTCCACCTTGAATTCTTATATTAAATGAATTTTATTCTAGGCAATATTTTTTTTTTTTTTTTTTTTTACAAATGTTTACTGATTCCACATTTATAGGTTTCTTAAATTTTACTCCATCTAAATGTGACACATTTTTATTTCATTTCAAACCAATATATATATTCATTCCTATTCAATATATATATTCATTCCTATTCCTTTCATTTGGTTACTGCATTGAAATCTATTTATTAGCTAATACTACGTTACTATCATTAATTAAATTTTGGATTATATTCCAATTCCTATAACTAGGCCTTAAGTCACCATTTTACATAGTTTTAATTTAGCGTTTATTTACATCTTCGTTTATCGTTTAGAATTTCTACTAAATTGAAATGCACAACTTATGAACTTTAACCAATTTAGTCCACCTAATAAATTTTTCAAATGTTTGTGTGTATGTAATCCAATTCAGTTATTGTTACATTAATACCATTAAACCAACAAATTAAGACTTATAACTACAACACAACTTTCAGTTATTTTCAAATCTATGTCATACAACCTTTTAAATCTCTACCTGTAATTACAGTTACTATCTAACTCCTACATTCATCCTTTTAAAATCCTAAGACTTTAATTTTATACTGGATTAAATTAGCAAACATATAAATTAAATTTATAAAAATATCATAAATTTATCAGGTCGTTACAATCTCCCCCACTCAAAACTTTTCGTCCCCGAAAAGGAAAAAAAAGAAGGGAGAAGGAAGAATAAACAGTACTTTTTATTTCAATTTTTAATTTATAAACAATATTTTCCTGGATTAATCCTCCTAAATGAAATATTCTTGTTTTATAATCATTATATCCTTTAATACTTGAGTTATTAAAGTTGGAAAAATATATTATTATTTTTTTTTTAAAAAAAAAAAATTCTAAGTCCAAAATTTACGAAATTTTTTTGGCAGAGTCTCCTTTGTACGGAGGGACTCTGGAGAAAATATAATATCCAAATATACAAATATATTACATATATATATCCAAAATAAAATATCCCGCACGGGAAAATATATAAAATAGCGCTTTAAACGTAATCCGGAAACGTACCTATTTGTCGGGCAATACGCTTTTATTATTTTGGAACCAAAAGCCGTAGCAGTTGCTTCCATTACCTGTATTCACTTATATAGTCTGAAAAATTAAATATTTAATTTACAGTGACATGTTTAGTTGGATTCAATCATTCATATCCTATTAATGCAACAACCATAATCTTTTTAACAACAGCACACATCACAAACAACAAACAATCATTAAATCAAACAACAATTAGTTGTTCGGGTTCAAATTTTGAAGTTGTACGAATGAAGAATAACTATCAAGTACATCCATTGCTCAACAGCCTTGGATGGAACAAAGATAGATTATTTGTAAATCTAACAACTCCATAATTCCTTACCCAACAACCATACATCAACCATACAATCCAAATCAACACCAAAATAGCTTATTATATATTTATTTCATACTTCAGTGGTTAAATTTTCTTTCCTTCATTTATGAGGGATTTCTTTGTTTCTTACAAGTTTTATTTTCCAATTATCTCAAATTCATTATATTTGTATTTCCTTTTTATTACTTAAGTTTCTTTTTATTACTTAAGTTTATAAAATAAATTCTCATTAATACAACAAATATTTTGAATATCTTCCTTTCCTTACTCTTCACTTGTAAGATTTCCCTCAAATTCTTAATCTGCTAACATCCATTCTTATGAGTGGAAGTTTTTATTTATCTATTAGCTATGGATTTCAGTCATTTCAATTCTTCCTACTTTCTATTATATTAGAATAGGGGAGGCTTAAGACATACTTAAACTAATAATCCCACAATCAATTCTTATTTAGAATTTCATTTTATATACTTAGGTTCATATCATCTATTAATAATTCTTAACTCTTTTTCAGTAACATTTCAATTATAACCTAAGTTTATACCATTAAATTCTTATTATAACAGTAATCTATTGAATACTTCATTTTTCCTAAATTCCTACTTGTAAAATATTCAATTCTAGTTTCTTATTTAACATTTCAACTTTTATATACGGTAAGTTATCTATGTTAAAGAAATTGCAATTGAACTCATACAAGTTAAATCTCCATTCTTAAATTAAATTTAATGTTTATCCATATTACTCTTTATAGTTTTGCAATAATTCTCTTATTAAATTAGAGGTTTCAATTCATTTATTACTTAACTTTTATTTCCCTAACATAATTTTAACAATTAATTAATGGAAATTTAAGAATTTAATACCGGGTCAAATTTCAAAATTACTTTAAAATAATAGATAATATAATTTCTTACAACTCTTATATCTCCAATTATCTTTAAACAATTAAAATTTCAAATAAATTCAAAACAATTCTGTAGTAGTATTTACTACAGCGGCCTTTCCCCTTCGAAACTCGAAAATGAAAGTCGATGATGCGGCCGTCATCACCGAATTTATTTTCCAGCGACGGAGAGAAAAGTACATAATTTATTTTCCCAAAATCTTCTTTTAAAACAAATTTCCCGAATTTAAAACGGAATATTCATATCGGAAAATATATATATGACAATATTATTATACTTCCAAATTATACTTTTTATATAAGAATTTCTTATAAACCAAATCATTATTTTTCATAAATTCTTTGAAAGCACATTTCAAAAATCCCGGACTTAAGTTCTAAAATCTCCCATTTGATTTATCATAATTTCAACTTAGCTTCAGTTATTATAAATATTTTTATTGCCTAACATCCAATCTATAGCAACCAAATATATATATATATATATACCTTTATAAAAGTATTTTTATATATAGAAAATATAATAGGCAAAATTATTTCATTCACCTATATTAAAAACAAATATTATGTCGGTCTGTCCTATTTAGTGTTTAGAAATCCCTATTGATGGCATAGCGTCTCATGCATCAACCAGAATTTATAAATACAAAGCGGAACAGATTAGCACAATATTAAAATCTTTTATGAATACTAACAAATACGCTCTCTCATATATATACACTCAGCGACTCCCATAGGATATTACTACCCTATTAACAAAGAGTCAAACCCCACAAAGCCAAGGTTTATCGCTAAACCAAAGCTCTGATACCAGCTGTAACATCCCGCCTTTTCGCACACTTTAAAACGACACACGTGCCAATTCAAAGCATACGCAAGGGCGGATTGTTATGGGGTAAATAAGAAAAACAGAGAAGGAATAAAACAAAATAGAATCTCACATCGGAAGGATAAAATATAATAATAAATATACAGTTCAAAACAGTTTACAAAACAGTTATTTCACTTATACAATGAACATCAGAGTTACACATACCAATACAACAATGCAGCGGAATAAAAAGAGTGTGGTGCAATACTATATATAGAATAATACTGATTCTTCGTCTTCGTCCTCCAAAGCTAAAATCTGCTATCCTGAAACGCTCGGACTGACCCGAGCGAATTTGAAAAGACAAAAACACCCGAGTCAGACTAGAATATCTTATGTGAGTTAAATAAACAGAAATAAATATGAGTACAGTAACTCAAGAGATGTTCGGGATTTACATCTCCTAAGGATCCGTTAAACTATTTACTATGTAGTATATTGCGCTATTATAATAGTGTCTATTTATAAAATAAACTTAC
Organism: Allium cepa; assembly: GCA_030765085.1. Lineage (NCBI taxonomy): Eukaryota > Viridiplantae > Streptophyta > Magnoliopsida > Asparagales > Amaryllidaceae > Allium > Allium cepa. The sequence goes on from CM060934.1 coordinate 291,402,575, forward strand.
TTTTTAATAGCGTTAAGGGGTTACCCATATAGCCCTTAACACGTAATAGTCCCAGTAGTCCATCCAATATCATAGTCCCTCCTGATCGGGAAGCCACTAGAGGATACCACACGGGCTACGGGAGAAAACCAAACTCGTACAAGGCGCGATAGGGTAGGTGACACGGCACAACTAGGCAATGCCAGGGTAGATATACCAATTACGCTTCCGGGCCGATGGTAACGCGAAGCCGCAGCAACCGCCCACCTCGAAACAACTCCCCAAATCAAAAAAAAATAGAAGTGGCCACTGAATCAATCCAAAGTCATAGTATAATATCGAAGAGGAGTGTCCGATCAGAGGAATGACCTCATTAACCCGTCGATCGCTCCTGTTTTAGCCACCTTATGCCAACTCACGGGAGTCGGGTCCACGTATTTACCTTACAGGAATCGTCGCCACCAACCTACTTCATTCTGGAATCTCCACCGCGTACACGGTTAGTCAAAGTGGTTTTCGGTATCGACAGAGAGTATGTCCATATCCGATCCCGGTCTCTTTGCCAACCCATCGTTATTATAACACCGCGGTTATTTAAAAATAGTTCATACTTTAAGACCAGAATATAATCCATTTCAAAACCATAATATTTCGATATCATTTCTTCCTTTAAAACCCAAAACAATATGATATCGTTTATCCCAAATATAGTTTTCAAAAATCATAATGATTTAACTTTATAACATCTGAAACCCAAATAATTTCAAAGCATAATATTTTGAAATCCATAATTTCCAACCATAACTTTTAAAACTCAAATGGTTTGGATATTCAACGGTATATAGAGTAAATGGTTTAACTTTAAAGTTTCTTCGTAAAGAAATAATTTCTATGGCTTTATAAATAAAATTCTTTAATTTAAAGTCTAAACCATAACTTAATTATCACTCTTTAATTCCAAAAATCATTTCAATTTATATACATACATGCCTATATTCGTTTGGAGTATTTATATTTCAAAACTAAAGTTGGGTTTTCTTTTACAAATCAAATGCTTTATTAATTAGCCTTGAATATTCACATATACCCATAAATAAATAAACTCCAATTTCTAGTGATAACATATATATTTTCCAATTCAAATTATACTAGAATATTTTTCCAATTCAATTTATACTAGAATATTCATTCCAATTTATTTTGGAAAAATCCAATTAAAATATCATGTCTTAAAATTTGCAACTCAGCATTTAACATAGGATGTAAATTACCAAACTCCATTTCTAAATTTTCTTCCATTTTTAATAAAGGAATTTATGCACCTTTTTAAATTTCAAAATTTTCAACTTCATATATATATAAATATGGAAGAAAAATATTTATCCAGTATAAAATTTAAGATTATTATAAACCGTATTCCATCCAAACCATAGAAATCACATTAAAATAGTTATATATAGACCGCGGTGCCTGTATATAATTTTCTATCCTATGGTCAAGTGATACGGATATTTATCATTTCAATCCGCAATTTAAAATAAAACTTTGCGGTTTTATCATTTCTAACCACAATCCCGAATGAAATGAAAATGCATACTAACTTGCAGTTTAATAATATCCAAATAAACATCCATTCAACAACACATCCATCATCCAATTTCAACCATCAATCAATATCAATCACTATCAACCAATATCCATCAATAACAATATATGTTTGATAATATACAATGGGTAATAACTGGCAGTTTAATACAAATTTAATTTATCAACTATTAATCTAACAATTTATATTTCCCAATAATTTATATAACTGTTATCTAGCAGTTCATGTGCAACAATAATTCTAACAGTCAATTTCACACGCCATAAATCAATTAAATTAACAGTTAAATCTAATAAAATGCAATTTAACAGATATGGATGAAATAACATGCCAAAAGCTCATAAATAAATTTCTATTCATTTCTAAAATTTATTTAACAAACATAAAAGCTTCTAGTAATTGTGAGTGGGTTAAAACACTCACCTTTTGAATTTAAATCGAATTTAAACCCGATTTAAACCCAAAAATTCGCCCGTTTCAGAATTCGTCCAAACCAGCGTCATCAAGTCCGGAATTAAATTACGATCCTAACAAAAGAAATTTCGTGTGAATCCGACTTCGTATGAGAAAGTTATGTCGAAAAATCGAGTCGCAAACGAATTTAACAAAATAAAACAAACTCACCTATTACCTGGCCACGTCACGCATCTTTCTTCCACTCAGGGAAGCACGCACACAGCAAATAGCTGGACCCAAGAACATGCACGTGAATCTACCTCCCAGCACGCACGAAGACCAACGGTTTCAAACCCTAGCCGCCTCAATTCGTCTCCACCTCGTTGCCAACAACGGCCACGACCCAGCCGAGCCTCTTCACACAAACCTCCGCCTCTACATCGACCCTATCGGCCACGCCTCAGGCCCCAAACGCCACAGCCGCCTATATAAAACGAAAACCTAATCGATTTTCTGCGACGATCCAACCATCAACTCGCCTCAAAACCCATACGGATGCGATCCCCATCGTCCTCTCTTCAATACCCAGAAACCGTTTCCCGATCCGACGAAATTTTTTGCGACGACGATGAACGGTTTTGGGGCTGTTTGGATTTATTCTGGATGAACGACAGCTCCAATTGACAAACGAATTTCACCATGAGAATACGCGTATCGAATACTTCAACATATAATTTTTCTGGAATTTTCTGAATTTTTTTGAGTTTTGGCTTTTGATTTGACATTGAAACTGGATCTGAAGTGTATACATTTGGGGAGGAGAAAAGAGTGAAGAAATGAACGTACAGCTAAAGAATAGAGACTAGGGTTTATAGCTGTATATATATAGGTAGGGCTGGGTTAGAATAGATAGGCTAGATAGATGAACGTACGCAACAGATTATGGCCCAAAAAGCCCGCTATGCCTCTGGAACCGAATTTGTTAAAACTATATATCCAAATAGGTGTTTTAAAATATTCTGAACGCGATGGAAAAAGTTTCGTGACCAAATTCGATCGTATGAAGAAGTTATGCTAAAAAAACAAAATTTCAAATTGATTTCAAAATGCGTAAATTTCAAGGCGTTTCGAGTCCGTACGATCAAACGACAAGTCCGATCGCTACGAAAATTGAAACATTATTATAATTCAACGTTACGGATCCGATGAAACTGGTTTCGTCGAAATCCGAGTCCGTGACAAAAATGGCTATTTTTAATATTATTAAATTAATTAAATAAATCATAAAAAATCAATTTTTATGTTTCAACTCCTATTATTGGCCAAATTTCATTACTTAGATAGTTCAATTAATCCCAATAAATTTAACAAGCTTGGATGTGAATAAAAATTTATAGGTATATAAATTTGAAATTTTAATTTCTGCACTTTCTTATTAATTGGGAATTATAAATTTATTCTCACAAATTACCTAATCTTATACTTATACACTCTCATCTTAAACCAAATTAAATAAATAACTTGATTTCCATCTCAACTTACTTTTTTGCAGTTAACCCTTTTCACCGTAATTAAAATTCCAAATTATAAATAAATTTTTATTTCCCATTCCCTAAATTTTCTTAACTATTTATTTATTCAAATTTTCAATATTCAACATAAATAGTTTGGTTAAGTTCATTTATTTACCTTCTTCCTATGATTCACAGTTATGGATGTCAATATGATGAAGTTTACATTAGTTAAGATTTCACTCAATTGTTCTCTAAGTCAAATGTTTACAGCTTTCATTTAACTTTAATAACGTACTAATTTACGTTAAATTCCATTTTTAAATGAAGTAATTACCATTCGTTGAATCAAATACTCAATTCATAAATAAAGTCTTGTTTTCAAAAAGTTATATCACAAATGGTCAACTAAAATTTGAATAAGCTTTACTAAATTCTATGGTATTAAATGTTGCAATAAATCCAAATTGCCATGTCTTAAATCCAAATTACTAATTAAGTCTTGATTCCTTTATTATTCCTTTGGTTTTCAAATAAGTTTTTATGATGAATGTGAATTCAAATGAACAATGGAAACCCATTCCCATTTGATTTCACTATTCCATTAAATATCTTCATATTCCAGCTAAATCAACTAACGTATGAATTAGCTATTTCAATCTTCATTAAATTGCGGTTTTTATACAATAGAAATTAAATCCCATTAACATATAAATAAAGGTTGATATCCATCTATTTACATTATATCACACTTGTGCTTCTATTTAGCTTTGTATAAATGTATGAATGCGGAGTCTTGCCTATTAACGTATTAAATAAGCCTTAAAATCAATTAATGCCCCTCCTTAGTTTAACCTCTTTTTTATCCGTATTTATTTTTTTAGAGTAACCCTTGGATTAAATTCCCAAATCACCAATTCAATTAATTATACCTTTCAATCCAAATGTAAATCTTCCACCTTGAATTCTTATATTAAATGAATTTTATTCTAGGCAATATTTTTTTTTTTTTTTTTTTTTACAAATGTTTACTGATTCCACATTTATAGGTTTCTTAAATTTTACTCCATCTAAATGTGACACATTTTTATTTCATTTCAAACCAATATATATATTCATTCCTATTCAATATATATATTCATTCCTATTCCTTTCATTTGGTTACTGCATTGAAATCTATTTATTAGCTAATACTACGTTACTATCATTAATTAAATTTTGGATTATATTCCAATTCCTATAACTAGGCCTTAAGTCACCATTTTACATAGTTTTAATTTAGCGTTTATTTACATCTTCGTTTATCGTTTAGAATTTCTACTAAATTGAAATGCACAACTTATGAACTTTAACCAATTTAGTCCACCTAATAAATTTTTCAAATGTTTGTGTGTATGTAATCCAATTCAGTTATTGTTACATTAATACCATTAAACCAACAAATTAAGACTTATAACTACAACACAACTTTCAGTTATTTTCAAATCTATGTCATACAACCTTTTAAATCTCTACCTGTAATTACAGTTACTATCTAACTCCTACATTCATCCTTTTAAAATCCTAAGACTTTAATTTTATACTGGATTAAATTAGCAAACATATAAATTAAATTTATAAAAATATCATAAATTTATCAGGTCGTTACACTTGTTGAGTTAGCTTTACTATAGATGATGAATGCTAAGGAGAAAGAGATTGAGAAGGAAAAGGAGAAGGCATGACCCATACAGAATCATGGTGGGGACAAGAAAGGATTTTTTTAGAAGAATAAGAAGTCAAAGGGGAAGTTTAAGAAGGAAGGTAAAGTGTGTAATATATGCCAAAAGAAAGGAAACCTTGTAAAGTATTATAGAGTAAATTTGTTGAAGGAAGCTTTTAAGGGGAAGTGTTACCACTGCCACGAGGAAGGGCACTTCAAAAATTAATGTCCGTAGACGGTGAAGGAAGGCTAGAGTGGGCAAGCCTACACCATTGGGGCTGTCCCTATTTCGAGTAGATCACCATAAGAGACCAAGGAAAGTCAGCCATGGTAGGTATAACTCTTATTTTAGGAAGTAAAATTCGTATTCTATTTGACTCCAAAGCATCAAATTCATTCATAGCTAGGAATGTGATTAACTCCCTAAACCTTCAAACCCAAACTGTCACCTACCCAATAGTATTTTCAAATCCTATTGGGGGCCATACATCTTTTCTTAATTTGCAAAGGCCCAGTGTTAAACATATGTTATGATGATTTCATATGCTTTGTGTACATTCTAAATTTCGAGGGATATGGACTTATTTTGGGTATGGATTGGTTGTCACAATAAGGAGCAGTCCTAGACCGCGATAAGAGGGTAATACGGTTAAAGAGTTATAAAGTGCAAGACCTAGACCTTCATTGTACACCCTTGAATTCAACCTAGTTAAGCTATCTATACTCGTTAAGCCAATCACAATATGAACTTTCATCTATACCCATAGTTCAAGAATTCTCTAATGTCTTTAAAGAAGTTTTAGGGCTTATACACTGAAGGAAGATTGAGTTTAGGATTGATATGTAGAAGAACACTAGACCAGTCGCTCTGCCATTAAGACACATAACCCCTACAGAAACGCAAGAATTGGCTAAGAAGATCTCGAAGCTACTGTAGAAAGGATTCATTCGATATAGTATCTCAAACAGGAGAGCTCTTATTGTCTTTGCCACTAAGGCAGATGGCTCATTAAGGTTTTGTGTTGATTATAGGGAACTAAACAAGTTGGCAAAGAGGAATATGTATCTCTTATCTAGGATAGATGATTTGTTTGATCAACTTTGGGAGTTAAAGTCTTCTCTCAATTGGACTTGGCAAAAGGATTTCATAAGCTAAGGATTGCAGAGGAAAGTAAACATAAGATTTCATTTCGCACACTAGATGGACTCTTCAAATGGAAACTGATGCCTTTTGGATTAACAAATGCTCCCGTATACTTTGTGGATTTGATGAGTAGAGTATTAAGGGACAAATAAACAAATGTTATAGTTTTTGTAGATGACATCTTGGTATTTTCCAAAAGTTAACGGGAGCATGAAAGTCATTCAAGAGAGATATTAGGAACCTTAAGAAGGCACCGACCTAAAGTCAAATTATCAAAATGCCAATTTGGAAGAAGAAAGTGAGATTTCTTGGGAATATTGTTTTAGAACATTGGTTAGCAATGAACCCCACAAAAGTAGAAGCTATTCAAAATTGGAAGACTCCAAAGAATTCCAAGGAGGTTAGAAGTTTTCTAAGGCTAGCAAGTTATTATACGAAATTCATAAAAGATTTGCAAAGACAGCAGTTTCTATGACCCGTTTGACCAAAAAGTATTTAGTCTTCTCTTGGGATAATAAATGCATGAAAGCATCAAGAAGTTAAAGGAGCTGTTGACAAGTGCATGACTTGGAGCTGGCAGCCATTGTTTTCGCTATGAAGCTATGGACGAACCATCTTTTAAGGAAAGGTTTGAGTTGTTTATTGACCATAAATCACTCAAATATCTATTTCCCAAAAGGACTTAAATTTTAGGCAGTGGAATTTGAGTTGATTAGGTAGCGAATGAAGGTAGCGCAAGATCGTCGAAAATCCTACACGGATAAAAGAAGGAAAGAATTGGAGTTCAAGGTTGGGGAAATGGTATTTATCAAAGTCTCCCCTCTGAGGAAGGTTACGAGGTTCAAAAATCATGAAAGTTGGCATTAAGATTTGTTGGATGCTTTCAAGTTGTGGAAAGAATAGGAAGACCGGCTTACCATGTGAAGTTACCCGATAGATTAGCAGGAGTCCAGGACGTTTTTCACATTTCGCACTTGAGAAAATGCCTTCATAAATAGCTATTATGGTATAGCCTGATTAATTAGGAGATATTAAGATAGAGCCAATGGTATCACGTACCACGCATGCATTGTGGAGCATGAAACTAGAAAGCTCTGCAACGAAAAATAGGTTGGTTCGAGTATGATGGGGAGATAACCTGGCGGGCTTTTATCTTCAAATTTAGATTTTGGTTGCATTACGATTCTAGATCGGATGGTTGGAGATGCTTGCTGCACTTTTCTGTAACGATCCATAAAATTCGGTAATTAAAAAATTCTTAATTTAAGAAGATTTTGGTAACTTAACGTTGAAGGAAATAAAAATTTAGGGAATTATTAATGGAAATAATAACTTGGATAAGATTGCCAAGTTAATTTTTAATAACTTGAATGTAACTGTATAAATGTAAGTTAATCTTTAATTTTATTCTTATTGTAATAAAAGAATGTCACCAGGATGTAATGATTAATTTGATTTAAAATCTTAATTAATGTGTGCATTAATTTATAATGAGATATAAAAGGTAAATTAATAATTTAAATGTTAATTTACTAATAAAATAATGTATAATAAATGGAATGAATTAGTGTATGAACTAATGGTAGCACTTGTTGTAAAATAGTAAGTAAAATAAGATGTAACAATAATGATTTAAGCTAATTTTTGATAAACTGAATGAAGTTACAATAATTTAAAATGTGTAAAATGTTATACTAGTCTTTGGATTGAATATAAGGAAACAAGTGTAGCCTTGATAATTAACTTTTATTTTTGACAATAGAAGTGAAACCCCAAATAAATAAATAAAATAGTGTTAATTGTTGCCCTTGGGTCTGTAAACAATAAACTTAAATGTAGTAAAAGTAAACAAAGGCAATAATTATGTGTCGCACGTTATTTAGTCTATTAATTAAAATGAGAAAATCAAATTTGAATAAATATAAACAAAAGTTACATTAATACGAGAGGAAATACAATGTTTAGAAGTTGTTAAATTGGAGTATATTAGGAAATAGAAATTGGATTGGAATCAATTTCAATAAATCCAAATAAAATATTACGTTAATTTAGTTAAGGTAATATTTGAAATTAAAGATTTATTAATGTAAAACTTAAAAAAATGGATAAGTTGAAATGAAAGGTCAGGTGAGATATTGAAATGTGTTATAATTGGTTATGAAATTGAAATGAAAGAAACGAATGTAAATACCTGATTAGCTAATGGAATAATAATAATATAGTTAATGGTAATTAAATAAAAGCATAAGTATTTAAGAACTATAACGGTTGCTTGATGATAAGGAATTCATGAGTGTAATTAAAGGCATGGTGACACTTGTATAAGTTACCTGTTTATTTCATTCAATAATAATTTGAAAATCAACTAGAGTAAAGGAACCTTAATGTTATATTAATAAGAATTAATGCAATAACTAAATTAGTGCACACCCTATAAATTGAAACAGATTGTAAAGTTATAATTGTTTGAAATTAGAAAATTGGGAATTGAATTCAAAGTTATGTTAAATGATGATATAATACGTAATAAATTGGAAATTTATACAACAATGTCCGTTAAGTAATTATAATGTTTATGGTTGATAATAAATGTTACTTTAGTGATTACTAATATAATAACGGAAGTCTGAATTGACCAAAATATAGTAAATGGGGATATGATAGTCTAAATAAAGGATAGAATGGGAGCACTAATGTAATTAATGTAAAAAAATATTAACTATGTTTATAGAAAAAATAATAGAGTGAAAAGTAAATTAATTGGAGTTATTGGAAAATTCAATTTATAATTCTTGAATATAGTGAAATTTGAAAGTTAACACTAAAATATATAGATTTATCCAAATGGACATTCAAATTTGGTAAAACTAGTGTAAATGATTAAGAAAGTTAAAATTGATGAGATTTGTTAATTATAGAGTTGAAGTTGAAAAGTAGTTTAATTTAATTTAATATTAATTTATTTAATTAACTGGAAAAATAGCCATTTTGGCCACTGACTCTGATTTCGACAAAACTAGTCTCATCGGATCCGTGACGGTGAATTATTGTAGGATTTCAAGTTTCGTAGCGATTGGACCTGCCGGTTGATCGTACGAACGCGAAACGCCTTGAAATCGACTTAATTGAAATCAATTTGAAAAATATTGATTTTAGCATAACTTCTTCATACGATGGAAATTAGACGTGAAACCTGTTCCACCGCGTTTAAAATATTTTAAAACATCTATTTTGATATATGGGTTGACCGAAGTTTATTTCGGAGTCGAAACGGGCTTTTTGGGCCACTTTGTCGTTAGCGCGTATATTCAAATCGTGTCCATCTATCCCATTTCAACCCTGCCTATAAATACCCGGTTATAAACCCTAGCCTCCCTAATTCTCATTTGTCTGTACGTATATTTCAACTATCTCTCCTCCTCAATGGCAGACAATCTCAAATACAAGTGCAATTCAAAATTCAAAGCAAAAATTTTTAAACACCTCAAAAAAATTCAGAAAAAATATATTTCGAAGCTCTCGACGAGCGCATCTCAGATCCATGATCCATTTTTTTTGTTCATCGTCTGATCAGTAAAAATCGAAGAAGTTTCGACCGTTCATTGTATGGAGGCTCAATCAACGGTGGATCTTCCACGATTCATCGATCGGGAAGTTCGTGCGTGTAGAGGACATCGAGACTTAGTCATTGGTACAGTTCATTCTGGTCAGAGGAGCTTGGAAGCGCCTCGATTGGCGTGCTTGTGCCAGCGGCGGCGTACGACGTGGGGTTGACCGGAGGGGCTGCTCAGTCATGGAAGGGGCGGCACGATGAGGGCATCACGATGTTGGTACCTGATCGAGGTCAAAGTGATTGGGGCAGCGACGAGAATTGGTCAAAGGTAGATTGCGGTGACGGCTACTTGATGGATCGCGATATGATTTTTGTCGCTAGGGTTTCTTGAGTTCCAGAAGGAAGGTGATGTGGATGAAATTGTTTGTTTTATTCTTTTGCTTTATAATTTTTATCGTATAAACTTCTATTCTGAATAACTCTTGCATTCGGACTCAGATTTTTGCGCGGTTGGATCCGCTGTAATCATAATAATTTTTTTAGGTTTTGACACTGGTTTGGGCAGATTCTGAGACTGGTCAATTTTTGGGTTTAAATCGGATTCGAATTCAATTTAAATTCAAAAGGTGAGTGTTTTAACCCACTCATAACTTCTAAAATTTCTTATGTTTGTTAAATTTAATTTTTGTTGTGATTATGCATTTATTTATGATTGTTTATTATATTTTAATCATCATCTCAATTAATTGCATTTATTTAAATTAAATCGTTATTTCATTTATTATTGAATATAACTACCAGTGAAATACCTGTTATATTTTATCATTTATCTACTGATATTGATTATTTTGGGTGATGATTGTGATGGATGTGTGATCTATTCATGGATGAATGGATGTTTATTTTATATCATTATAATCTGCAAGTTCTTTATTTGTTATATTTTGATTCGGGATTGTGGTTTGAAATGATAAACAACCGCATTTTTATTTTTAAATTACGGATTGAAATGATAAATATCCGCATCACTTGACCATAGGATATAAAATTTTATACAGACACCGTGGTCTATATATATAATATTTTAAAATGATTTCTATGGTTTTGTAAAGAAATAAACGGTTTATGAGATATTGATTTGGATATTTATAAATGTTTATATATAAATTTTATTTCTTGGTTTTAAGCTATGTATAAAGTTGGTTTAAAGTATAAAATAAGTTTAATAATAAAAGTTGATTTTATTAAGATATTATACGATTGAGTATTTATTTAAATTTTATTTATAGAGTTTATAATGACTTAAAGAAAATTAAGATTGAGAGATAAATATGAATTTGATTAAATTAAAGTATTTAAGCATTATCCTCGAATAAAATTGATTTGAAATTTAAGTAAATTTGAGATTTGAAAAGGTATGATTTTATAGCTTGATGACTTAAAAGAATATCAAGTCGATTTATGTGAATATTATCAAGTTAATTAAATTGAAAGAATATCATGTTATTTGAAGTTTAAAGGTTTTACTTAAAATGATATTAGATTTATTAAGCAAACATTTAAAATCTAAACAATAGTAATTGAATTTGATTTATATGGAATTATAAAATCTAGTTCTGAAATATTGAATATTTAAGCTTTGAAGTATATTGAATTTGAAATGGTTTATTTGGAGGTTCAAATCAGAATTTGGAATTTATTTGTGAAATTAAAGAAGCTATTTTATTATATAAAGTAATTTAATATTTAAACCATTTAAGTAGTTGAAGTTATGTTTCAAAGCTATGGGTTTCAATATATATAGATTTAAGGGCTATGATTTTTGGAAAGTGATATATTTTGAAATAAAAATGATATCATATTGATTGGGTTTTTAAAACGGAAATGATATCGTAATTATATGGTTTTGAAATGGATATTATATTCTGGTTTTAAATGTATAAACTATTTTGAAAAGACCACGATGTTATAATAATGATTGGTTGTTAAAGAGATCGGGATCGAAAGTTGTCAAATTCTCTGCCAACTCCGAAAACCACTTTAACAACCGTGTAGCGGTGGAGATTCCAGAATGATGTAGGATGGTGGTGACGTATGGTACAGGGTGGTATATAAAGCTTGTTATAAAACCTGTGTATACAAGCGCACTGTGTTGTATATATGTTTACTATGTATAGGTTTATAATAGTTACAGTATAGATTTTGAAATATGTATGAGTTTAAGTTATAAATCAATTATATAGTTGTGTATTCCATTGAGCTTTAATATTGGAATGCATTACAGTTGGTTTTATAAGCTGTTGTATTTTTGATATGTTTAAATTGGGTGTATATATAAAGATGGTGACAACCTTCTTTACCTTACATTATTTTAAAATATATATAAGTTATTTTACTGTATCTTATATTTTTTGGGTTTGTTTTGCGGATTCTCATAAATATGCTATTTTACAGTATTATATTTATACTATTTTGGATTAAGTTGATGTTGTAAATGCTAAGCTTATAATAAAAATTGTTTTGAATATAACATATAGTGTTATATTTTATCAGTCTTTAAACTTTTGGTTTGATGGTTGATTTCATAAGTTACATATACATAAGCTTGACTTTAATATTTGAGTTTAGTTTAAACGATGATTTTGAAAGAGATGTATATGTATTTAATTTAACACTTGTTTAAAATTTAGAATATGACTGAATATTTAAACATAGAGTTGTATATAGTTATATTTGTAAGTCCACCTACACCTTTTAGCCTTATCGATCTATTTCTGATTTGTTTTAGCCAACTCTTGTTTATCAGCTTCGCCTGTCGTGCATGGTTTTCTCTATCGAATGCGTACCCATCTCACTTTGCTCTGAATCCGTAGCTCATTTCTGTGTCAAATTCTCTAGCCTCGGAAGGTGAGCAATCACTCACAATTAATGTTCTTTTATTTATTAAATTTGATTTCAATTGAAACGACAATTGAAATATGCCGCTAATAGTTATTTACACTGTTATATATACGTTATTACCTGTATCAGTTCACCTGTGACATCTGACACCATTATCTGTTAATTATACGATGATAATTCCGTTTGGTTGACAATTTATTGATTGTTTGTTAGTTATATTGGATGTTAACTTGTAATGTATAAAGTGATAAATATGATGCAATTGAATTTGACGTAGGATAGTTAAAAAAAAATTTGAATCGACATATGTGTTGAATTTGATTAGTTAAATTGGTATAATATGACCCCTTAAATGTTTAATTATTTGACATGTAGATAGTTAATTACCCTTGAACCATTTGAATTTATGTTGTATTAATTGATGAAGTGTGAAATTGAATAATTGATGTCAAGTGTAGAACCATATAAATAATTAGTGGAATAATCTTTAATCTACATGAAATGATAGTGTAGATTCTAGAAATAATTATATTAATTTGCATAAATAACAAATGTAAATTAATACGATTATTTTGGGATTATTTAAATAAATTATTGGATTGTTATTGATGGTTGCTATTGCTTGTTTATTTAGTTTGACACCATCCCAGTTATCACATTGGAAGTTCCCTTTGCTTTGCTTTGATTTTTGAATTGAAATGGAATCAGGTTGAAATGATAAATACCCAAATGAACTTGTAGGATAGAAAATTAAATAAACCCGATTGGTCAATAATTTGATTTAATTAAAATAAAGATTTTATTTGAATAATAATAAGGTTTTGAAATGAACTTGGAATTTAAATTTTGATGGAAGGAAATGTTAATATTTGAAATCTGAAACAAATAGTAACGTAGTAATGGACGAAAAACAGTGTTTAAAATTTAATTATCTAATAATTGAATTTGGAGTTATTAATAATTAAGTTCTAGAATTATTAATAATCAAGTTTTGAAATTAGTAATAATTAAATTATGAAATTATTTGGTAATTTAATAAGATTGAATTATTTACTAATTAAATAAAATTGCATTCTTTAATAAATGAAATTGAACTTCTTGAATAAGTGAAATAGAGCTTCTTTATTAATTGAGTTTTTAAATTTCAACTAAGGAAGTAAATAAGTGAGATTGAATTTCTTTAAAAAGAAATAAAAATGTGATTTGTTAAAATTAATGTAAGACTCGTAATTTAAAGAATTTGTTTTGACAAGTTTAATTAAATTAAATTTGTAAGTTTTGATATAATGAAGTTGAACGTAAGTGATTGATTTAATGAATTGGAAATTAGATGAAAATTGTTTTGAATGATAAATTAACTTAACGAATATTGAACGTAATCGATCAATGGATTTAAATTTATTTGAATGTTAAATTAAATTAATTTAAATGATTACGGAATGAAATTTATATACGAACTTGAATCAATATTCGAATTGTTTAAAAAAAATTGAAATTGAATTATAAGATTTTGAAGTAGTAATTTGGAAGTTTTGAAACGTAAATTATGGAAATTGATATAGAAAGACAAATGGAATGTTGGTTTGCAAAATTCTAATTGAAATTGAAATTGATTTGGTTTTTGAAACTTATTAAACGACCAATCGGTGTAATAATTATGGAAGTTATTAAAGAGACCGGAATCGGTTATGGACATACTCTCTGTCTAAATCGAAAACCACTTTAATAACTATACTCGGAGTGTGATCCAGAATGAAGTGGGTGGAATGATGTACGTGATGACTGAAGAAAGAGAACGATAATGGATAGCCTTGACACTTGTGTCAAATTGGAAATGACTAAAACATGAGCCGTGCCAGGCTAAATGGGGTTAGCCACCTCGAGCGAACACACTTCTTCGTAAACTACTCATTATTTGTTATTGATTGGTGTACCCTCGGAATTGGGAGTGTTGTTTCGCGGTGTTGTGATCGTTGCGGCGATGCGTTTTCACCGGTCCGGATCAGGCAAACGGTAGTTTCACTAGCTTGGGTATTGCCTCATGTGCCTTGTCAAACTTGTATCCCTATATACGCGACCACTACGAATTTGTTTTGTGTTATACCTATGGAGTACTCCCAGATATCCCACTAGTTTACGGTGGAGTTTACAGTGCTGTATGGACTATAACGCTTATATAAAATGTGTTAAGGGGGATAATGGTAACGCCTTAACACTATTTTGATATTTTATATTACTGATAGACATTATCTATTTAGCGTACACTACTATATAGTAGAGAGTGTAACGGATCCTTAAAGGATGGTTATTTCAACATCCTTTGAGTTATTTGTATTTCAATTGTTATTTCACTTGAGTTGGATTTGTTGAGTCACAAGTTTTATGAAAGTTTTGATTTCTGACAAATAACTAAAAGGCGATCGACAAAACAAGGTCATTAGAGCTACATATGTTACTCTAGATTATAGATTGATTATTTGATATTATATTAGTGATAAACTTGTTAAAATCTATCCTCAAATAGTCATGCATTTTCAAGAAAATTAATATATATACGATTAGAATGCAGTTGCACATTCAGTGTGCAACTTTACAGGGACCGGTCGACCGGTCACAATATAGGCGGTCGACCGTTCCTGCATAATTTGCACACTAAACGTGCACACATACACATAACGTATATATATTTAAATTCCTGTCTACTGGTCACTTTTTAACCTGTCGACCGTTTTTAAACAGAAAGCAATTTTTCCAAAAGACACTTCTCTTCTCCAAAGGTTGCATCTCTTACCTTTCACCAAAGATCATATCTCTTAATGGCAAAGAGTTACAACCATTCTTATCTATATAAACTCATCCAATGTTGATTAAATATACATGATTTCATATTCTTTTTAATCTAATCTCTGATCTTACTTTATATACTCCTGCATTATATAAAGCTCTCGATTATTTATTGAATCATTGAAACTATTTCATATCTTTTGATTCAATAAGTAATATACTTTCCTTAATCTTTTCAAAACATCATTCGCATACTTTGAGGATAAGATTATAGGAAGGGTGTACTGCTAGTGACAAATCCGTGTTTTCAAGAGCACAAGTTGTCAACAACAATTGTATTTGTTCTTTTGTTGAAGTCCTCTGTGTTGTAAGAGGCAAGTGTTGAAGTCCTCAGTGTATTAGAGGCGTGAAATCCCGTTCGGTTGTTCGGGTGTTGTAAACCTGTTCCTCCGGGTGAAGCGAGGAAGTTAATAGTGAAAATCCAGATAGAAGTCTGGGACTGGACGTAGGACGGTGCTCCCAACCAGTATAAAAATCTCTGGTGTGATTTTTTTATTTTTTTATTTTACTATGCTATTATCATCTATTCCCACATTTGTATTGTAATCCATATTACACGATCCGTGTATACTATATTAGCACATATAATTGTATACACACCGCACTTTCATTTGGTATCAGAGCACGGTTATCATATAACTGTAACACAGTTATTTGATATATTATAGTAATATGGCAAATAACGTAAGTACTAGCACTCAAAACACCACTTACACGGAAGGTCAATCAACACAGAGACCTCCATTTTTCAATGGTCTTAACTATAGTTATTGGGCAACACGTATGTCATTCTTTATGCAATCAAATAGCTATGATGCTTGGAATGCCACTCAAAGAGAAATAGTGAATCCAACAACTGATTATTCAGAATGGACTGCAGCTGAGAAAACGACAGCAGCCGTAAATGCAAGAGCAATAAATATGTTGTTCTGTGCATTAGACCAAAATGAATATAGTCGTGTTAGTATCTGCACTACTGCATATCAAATTTGGCAAACACTAAAAATCACTCATGAAGGTACTAACAAGGTTAAACAAGCCAAAATAGCCATGCTGAAAAGTCAATTTCAAAATTTCAAAATGAAACCAAATGAGACAATAAATGACATGTATTCACGGTTTCAAACTATTCACCATGCACTTATTGGCTTAGGACAAAAGTATTCTGATTTCGATGTTGTTTCAGCAGTCCTACATTCTCTGACTAGTGAATGGGAAGGAAAAGTATTAGCAATTGAAGAAGCTAATGACCTTTCCGTCATGAAGCCAGATGAATTGATAGGAAATTTAATGTCCTATGAAGCAAATTTGCAGGCTAGAAAGGAACAGAAAGAAGAAAAGAAAAATGTAGCATTTCATGTTGAGAAAGATGAAAATGAATCAGATTCTGAAGACGAAGATTTGGCATTCATTGCGAAAGGATTTAAAAAATTCCTAAAATATCGAAAAGCCAGTCGTTACAATAAAAGGAAACCTAGATCAAACAAACCATCTTCATCTGCTATAGAATGTTTCAACTGCCACAAAAAGGGACACATGCAGAAAGATTGTCCAGAACAAAAGAAGAAGTCAGAAAATGACAAATTCAAATATAAGAAGGACAAATCTAAGAAACGAGCTTTCTCAGTAACATGGGATGATTCAGAGTCATCTTCATCAGAAAGTGAAAGTGATTCAGAGAATGAACAAGCTAATGTTTGTTTTATGGAAACAGAAGATGAGGTACAAATTCCTACATTTGATGAATTACTTGATATTAATGCTGAATTGATAATCAAATATAAAGACATAAAACGTCAATTAAAAGTAGTCAAAGCAGATTTAAGTAGAGCAGAGCTTGAACGAGATATGTTAAAAGATGAGAAGAAAATATTAGAAGAGGAACTTGAAAATATTCAAGAATCATCTTCTAATGTTGACTCTCAAATATCTCTTTTGAGTCAAGAAATAGAAACTCAAAAAGAGAAAAATAATGCTCTCACTACTGAAAATCATGAGCTTAAAGCAAAAGTCAAAATTCTAGACCTAGAAAAATCTAGCTTACAAACAAAGTTTGATGACATTACTCAAAATGTTTCTAATTTTAACAAAGGTCGAGAAAATTTGACAAAAATCATTGAAAGTTCACAATCTATTTCAGACAAACAAGGATTGGGATATAACAAACAAGAAACCAAGAAACATCTTGGAAATAAAAGGAAAAAGAAAGTAAAAAAACTGAAGCTAAGAAAAATCTTAGTTTATTATATTCCAAACCAAAACCAGTTGTGAAATTTCAAAAGAAAAATGTCAAGACTATCAAAATATGGGTTCCTAAAACAAATAACAATTTGATTAGGAACAAATACATTCAGCAATTCTTGAATACTGTGCATTTTAATAATAATTATATATAAAGGGGATACCGGACCCAAATGGGTTTGGACTCCTAAGACCTAACTCTTAGGACCCTATAAAAAGTGGGTACCATGGACTTAATTCTATTTTTTGCAGGTCCCACTTAAGAAAAGAGGAAAGTGGATATTGGACAGTGGTTGCTCAAAGCACATGACGGGAGACAAGAGTTTATTAACAAATATTACATATTCAGATGGTGGCTCCGTCACTTTTGGAGACAATTCAAAAGGCTATATCATCGGCAAAGGCGATGTGAGCAATTGCGGTACATCTAACTTACCTCTTATTACTAATGTCATGCTAGTTAGAAATTTAAAACACAATTTGCTTAGTATTAGTCAGTTATGTGATAATGGTTTTATAATTTCATTTTCAAATAATAAGTGTAGTATTTTAGATAAAGACCATAATTTGGTTTTCGAAGGTTATAGAGACAGAAATATATATATTTTGAATATGAATATTAATCATAATTCAGATATGTGTCTTGTGGCTAATGACAATGATCCATGGCCATGGCACAAACGCTTCTGTCATATAAACTTCAGAACTATTGACAAGCTAGCCAAAAGCAATCTAGTTAGAGGACTACCCAAAATGAGTTTTAAAGTTAACAACATTTGTGATGCATGTCAATTAGGAAAATTGACCAAATCATCTTTTAAATCCAAGAAAGTCATATCAACATTACAACCACTTGAGTTACTACACATGGATTTATTTGGACCTACTAGAGTTCAATCAATAAATCACAGTCAATATGTGCTTGTAATTGTTGATGATTTCTCTCGTTATACATGGACAATTTTCTTAAAAAATAAAAGTGACACTTTCGATCATTTCAAATCTTTCGTCAAAAGAATTCAAAAATCAAAAGGGATTAAAGTTAAAAATATAAGAAGTGATCATGGCGGAGAGTTTGAAAATAATGAATTTGAACATTTTTGTACAAAGAAAGGTATATATCATAATTTTTCGTTTCCCAGAACTCCACAACAGAACGGAGTTGTAGAACGGAAAAACCGAACTTTACAAGAATGTGCAAGAACATTATTGAATGGAACCACCTTACCAAAACATTTTTGGGCAGAAGCTGTGGCAACTGCCTGTTATGTTTTGAATCGTGTATCCATAAGACCTCTTACCAAGAATACTCCTTATGAATTATTTAACAAAAGGAAGCCTAAAATTTCATACTTCAAAGTTTTTGGTTCCAAGTGCTTTATTTTAAATACGAAAGACCAGCTTGGCAAATTCGATCCAAAGGCCGATGAAGGAATATTTGTCGGTTATTCGGAAAGAAGTAAGGCCTATCAGATATTTAATAAACGAACCAAAACTATTGAAGAATCACTTCATGTCTCTTTTGATGAAATCTATCAGCACCCTCACACTATATCAGATGATGACGAATCAATAGTCACTGACAATCAAATCATCACAAATATTGATTCTGACTCGGAAATAATTATTGAGAATATTCCTCAAATATGTGAGTTACAATCACCACCAAGAATATTAAGAGACCATCCGCCTCAAAATATAATCGGTGAAATAACATCACATGTCAGAACAAGAAGTCAACTCAATCAAATGGGTCATGTCGCTTTTCTCTCAAATATCGAACCTAAGAATCCAAAAGAAGCTGCTACAGATGATTATTGGATCATTGCCATGCAGGAAGAACTAAATCAGTTTGAGCGCAATGACGTTTGGGAACTTGTTCCACGACCAACTGATCAGTCAGTAATTGGTACTAAATGGGTCTATAAAAATAAGGCCGACGAACAAGGAAATATCACCAAAAATAAAGCAAGATTAGTAGCACAAGGATATAATCAGGAAGAAGGTATCGATTATGAAGAAACTTTTGCACCAGTTGCTCGACTAGAAGCTATTAGAATCCTATTATCTTTTGCTTGTCACCATAATTTCAAACTTTATCAGATGGATGTCAAAAGTGCTTTTCTCAATGGATTTATCAAAGAGAATGTCTATGTCGAACAACCTCCTTTGTTCGTGCATGAAAAATATCCTGACCATGTGTTCAAACTTAAGAAAGCTCTGTATGGTTTAAAACAAGCACCTCGTGCTTGGTATGAACGACTACGTAGCTATCTTATTAGCTCAGGATTTCAAATAGGCAAAGTCGATCAAACTTTGTTTATTAAACATTCTCGAAAAGATATTCTAGTTATCCAGATATATGTAGACGATATCATCTTTGGTTCAACAAACGATAAACTTTGCAAAGAATTTGCAAGTATTATGACCAAAGAATTCGAAATGTCTCGTATGGGAGAACTATCTTATTTTCTTGGACTTCAAATAAAGCAACTTTCAAACGGCATTTTTATCAATCAAGAAAAATACTGTGAAAACCTTATCAAACGCTTCGGATTAGAAAATACATCTGGTAAACCAACTCCTATGAGTAAAACTACACATCTTGACAAAGATGAAAGTGGTAAGAATGTTGACCAGAAATTGTATCGAAGCATGATTGGTTCTCTTCTTTATCTTACAGCTAGTCGTCCAGATATAATAATGAGTGTTTGTTTATGTGCTCGTTTTCAAGCCGATCCAAAGGAATCACATCTACGAGCAGTGAAACGTATAATTCGTTATCTTAATAATACCAAAGATTTCGGTCTTTTTTATCCAAAATAATGTCCATTTGAATTAGTATCATATAGTGATGCTAATTTCGGTGGCTCAAGAACGGATAGAAAAAGTACAAGTGGTACGTGCCATTTTATTGGAAAATCACTTGTCTCTTGGTTCAGTAAGAAACAGAATTGTGTTTCACTATCAACATGCGAAGCTGAATATTTATCAGCAGCTCTCGCTTGTACTCAAGTACTATATATGCAACAAGCACTTCAAGATTTTGATATTCATTTATCAAATTCTATTATATACTGTGATAACACTAGTGCTATAAATCTCTCTAAAAATCCAGTAAATCACTCTAGAACCAAACACATTGATATCCGTCATCATTTCCTTCGAGATAATATTGACAAAGGAAATATATGTCTTGAATATGTTCATACTGACAATCAATTAGCAGACATTTTTACTAAGCCTCTGCTCGAATCTAATTTTATTAGATTACGAAGAGAGCTTGGTTTAATTTCAAGAAATTTTTTTGACTAAGTAATTTCTAAAGAACGTCTTCTTGTTAGTTATTCTTTAGTTATTCTTTTTAGTTATCCTTTAACCATAACTTTTGCATAAACTATTTTTTTTACATTAAATATAAGCCACTGCTTTATTTAATGGTTAAATTCTCTTTACTCATTTTTTTTCTTTTAGTGATCGTCCTTTCCTTTCTTATTTTCAGTTTTAAAAGGAAAGCTATTTTTAGAGTTACAATAAAATTTCTGCTTATGTTTTCTTGGTTAAAATGTTTCATTAACTCACATCCATAGGTTTATACATAAAAACTTGTATATAAGCTTGCAAATTTTTTATATTTTGTTCATTTTTTATCTAACCATAATATTCTATACAACATACACTATGGCTCACATTTGTGATAAATGTGCTCAAGAATCATACATCTCAATTACGATTTCTGAGTTGGAGGAATTTTATTCTCCTACAACTCCAAAACAAAAATCAAGTTGTCATCATCAATGCTCTTGTATGTCTGATAAAACTCCAAATTCAAAACGAGTGAAGAGGACATTATTCTATTCTCCTCGTACCAAAGCTCAAATCGATGAGATACACCACTACCAGAAACATCAAATAGACCTTCAAAGACAGCTCCATTACGGGCAAAGTCAACTTTATCACGAGCAACAACGGACATCGGCACGATTATCCGTTTTAGAAAAATTGGCAACATTTTTCTGCGGTTCCAACAAGCATGACGTGCATGAACCAATGCCGTCTAGGCCATCAACATCTAAAAGTCCTAACTCGTGGGATCGGAACTATGAGAAGAATGAAGGAGCTCAGAAACAATGGAGTCCATGGTCAAAACGTATTGAAGGAAACAAAGATAATTGTAATGACGAACTTTCTCATTAGATTTATATATAGTTATTATATCTTTATATATCTCTTGTCTAATGACGGTTATATTTTGTATTACAAATGAAATATAGTATATATAGGTTGATATACTATAAAAAAACTTGCAAAATAACATGATTTACTCAGCAGACCAGTACCGGTCGACCGCCCCTGTTATAGCCGGTCGACCGTTTGCTCTCTGGTTGAAAACGGTCGACCGGCCATATTTCATAGGTCGACCGGTTGACGTATTTTTAGTTTTTATATAAACCTATGCGTCATTTTTTCCTCTACCCTCTTTCACTTTTTACTCAAGCTGTTCTTTTACCCAAAATCACAAACCCTAGTTTCCTATTTTCAATTCCCAAATCTCAAATCCTCCAACAATGGCTCCTCCTCAAAAGAAATCCAAGAAAGGAGCAACCTCTGAAACTTCATCTCCTACCATCTCCGTCAAAAAATGGCTTCAAAGTCCAATTGCTGTAACAAGATGGAATCAGATGACAAATTACAAGTTTCATCCAGGCTCTTTCATCAAATTTGATGATTTCACGGCTTATGTAGTTCGGAGGTTAGCCAATAAATCCAACATTACTCCATTAATAGATTTTTCAGAAAATAGTGCGGAGATAAATCATTTGATGATCAAATTGTTTTACGCCAACATGAATCTTGATGAGTATCAACCTGATAATCCAAACGGCGTCATCTGGTCTGTGGTCTGTGGCAAGCAAATTTTTCTTACTCATGCTAGAATTGCCTCTATACTTGGTATACCAAATCGAGGCGAAGAGTTTTCATCTAACTTCTGCGAAGTCTTTACTCGAAATAGTACTAGTCATCAGTTCATAGAAGACAATAGTGATGGCACTAAGTCTATTGGACTTCGACCGACAGCCAGACTACTTCATCGTGTTTTGATGCATTCTCTTTTTCCTAGACTTGGAAATTATGATGCAGTATATAAAGAAAAATTCAAAGCACTCTATGCTATTTATGGTGAAATCCAAATCAATTAGGTTCACATGCTTTTTGATGAAATTCTCAAGGTAAATAACTCAACACGGCCTCATTTCTTCTACAATGAATATATCATGCGACTTTTGTTAGCTTGTGGGGTCAATCCTCCTGATTCTGCAACCTCAAAACCAAAATGCATTGATTCCATAACCATCAAACGAATGAAGCTTCCTCCACCTTATCTTGAGATTATGCCTTTTGAAGAATGGCAACAAAGAGGACCAAGGAAACAACGAGCAACTTCCTCTCGTCCTCGTTCCGATGAAGTAAAACTATTAAAATCAAAGTCATCTACAAAAGAATCACTTGAAACAATTGCGCGTAACCAATTTTTGCTTGAATCACGTCTCAAGCGCATGGACTCTAAAATCGATAAGCGCTTCAATAAGGTCAGGTCATTCTTTGGTATGCTATGGGATGCTATATCATGTTCCACATCCACCTCTGTTCAAGCACAAGACCCAGGAAAACGTCCTGCTACTCCAGTTTTCACCTGGACATCATCTGACGAGTCTACAGGTATGAGTGGTCATGGACATGGAGAATCATCTAGAGGGAACAATGATGACGAAGAAGAAGAAGATGATGATGACGACGACGATGATGATGAAGAGGAGATACGATCTGCTTCATCCTAGATTCTATTATGGTTTAGCACTTTAAAAACATTCATCGACACTTGTACTAAATAGTGTCGTTATTCTTGTTTTTCATTTGACACTATGATCTGTACTATACTCTGTTATGTTTTGGATGTGTAAATGATTTCTTTTGCTATGCATATCATATTCATTCTGCTATTCTAGCATCTGTTACTCCTTTTCGTCGATGACAAAGGGGGAGAAAGGGCTAACAATTGCTTGCAGGAACATACATATAAGAATTCAAAGAGAGAGAGATCACATAATCAGGGGGAGATTCAGATTTGCAGATATATTGTCATCAATCAAAAAGGGAGAGAATGTTGAGTCACAAGTTTTATGAAAGTTTTGATTTCTGACAAATAACTAAAAGGCGATCGACAAAACAAGGTCATTAGAGCTACATATGTTACTCTAGATTATAGATTGATTATTTGATGTTATATTAGTGATAAACTTGTTAAAATCTATCCTCAAATAGTCATGCATTTTCAAGAAAATTAATATATATACGATTAGAATGCAGTTGCACATTCAGTGTGCAACTTTATAGGGACCGGTCGACCGGTCACAATATAGGCGGTCGACCGTTCCTGCATAATTTGCACACTGAACGTGCACACATACACATAACGTATATATATTTAAATTCCTGTCTACTGGTCACTTTTTAACCTGTCGACCGTTTTTAAACAGAAAGCAATTTTTCCAAAAGACACTTCTCTTCTCCAAAGGTTGCATCTCTTACCTTTCACCAAAGATCATATCTCTTAATGGCAAAGAGTTACAACCATTCTTATCTATATAAACTCATCCAATGTTGATTAAATATACATGATTTCATATTCTTTTTAATCTAATCTCTGATCTTACTTTATATACTCCTGCATTATATAAAGCTCTCGATTATTTATTGAATCATTGAAACTATTTC
This sequence comes from Allium cepa, assembly GCA_030765085.1. Lineage (NCBI taxonomy): Eukaryota > Viridiplantae > Streptophyta > Magnoliopsida > Asparagales > Amaryllidaceae > Allium > Allium cepa. Next base: position 291,427,229 of record CM060934.1, read on the forward strand.
ATATCTTTTGATTCAATAAGTAATATACTTTCCTTAATCTTTTCAAAACATCATTCGCATACTTTGAGGATAAGATTATAGGAAGGGTGTACTGCTAGTGACAAATCCGTGTTTTCAAGAGCACAAGTTGTCAACAACAATTGTATTTGTTCTTTTGTTGAAGTCCTCTGTGTTGTAAGAGGCAAGTGTTGAAGTCCTCAGTGTATTAGAGGCGTGAAATCCCGTTCGGTTGTTCAGGTGTTGTAAACCTGTTCCTCCGGGTGAAGCGAGGAAGTTAATAGTGAAAATCCAGATAGAAGTCTGGGACTGGACGTAGGACGGTGCTCCGAACCGGTATAAAAATCTCTGGTGTGATTTTTCTATTTTTTTATTTTACTATGCTATTATCATCTATTCCCACATTTGTATTGTAATCCATATTACACGATCCGTGTATACTATATTAGCACATATAATTGTATACACACCGCACTTTCAGGATTTATTGATATAAGAATGTTAATCCTGACTCGAGTGTTTGTGTTTTGTTTTACGCTCGGGTCAGACTGAGTGTACCAATATTCGAGACTCACCTTTTGAGTTGGAGCTTCTCTTGGAGATCCGGCTATCTATCCAACTTTCAGATATTCAGTTGATTCTTGTGATATATTCTGACTTTTGTATTTGACTATTGTATTCGAGACTTCTGTTGTAACTTATTTAACTCTGTTATATATATACTAGCTTCATGAACTACTATCTTTTGCTTCCGCTGCATATTTGTTACTCTGTGTCTGTGATCTGTGATTATTTATTTACTGTATATGTTCAGTTTTGCCAAATTTAAATTAACAATTCGGTATTTTGAATTTTCAAGTCCGACATGTGCGGATGCGAATAGTCCAAAATAGCGGGTCGTTCAAGTTGGTATCGGAGCTTTGGTAGCTCTAGGGAAAACTTAATATATAGGGTAAATGTATTTTCAGAATCACTCTCATTCGAGTTTCGACCCTCCTTTTGATTCGATTCCTTTGAATTTTGGAACATTCACTACGGTTCAAATTCATTTGTGTCCCTCACTATTCATCTTCTTTCAATTATAGAGTATCCCATAACTCCACTTCGAATGATCTTTATAATGAATCGGCGGTCTCTCCAATCTTCGAATTATTTGTAAATGAGTGAAACTCCTTTACATTAGGCATCGATTTATCGGAGTTTTCTGTATCCTCGGTTTACGATGCTATTTATTCCCTGCTATACCTGAATTCTATCTCTTGAGACCGAATGTAGATTTACCTCGAAATTCTGCATCGATCTTATTCTTGAAGTTACTGTATACCCGGTTAAGGTTGCCCGTGAATTTAATAAGCTTATCCATCTCCCGATTCTGTTAATTGAATCATCCTATCTTTTCTTTCGAACTCGTATTCGAATCAGAATTCTCTTCGATTTAATTTCCATCAAATTTGTATTACTATACTTATTCAAAATACATCCTTGTATAGTCAAGCAAGGGAGTGTATTTGTATTTATACTAAAATGTTTTATATATATATATATGTATATATATATATATATATCGTGTTGTTTGAGTTGTTGATGTTGATTTGGGTTTTCGATCGATTCGTTTGATCAACGTTATCGATAGAATTTCCAAACACTTGAACTGAGCAAACTGACACAATAGTATTTTCGGATTTGGATAATAAAATAGTTTATATGATTATATTACATGTAAGTATAAATTTTTCTGAAATTAAATTGTTAATGAATTCATTGCCTGGAATAATAGTATTTGATTTTCATTTATTGTTTGTAAACCATTGACTATTGAACAATATAAATAAATGAATTTATAAAACTGGGTTTGTAAATTGATTTGGAAATATAAATGAATGCAAATCAGGAATTTGAGAATTTGATTTTCGGTGATTTCAAATTTTGATTTTAAAGTTTTAAAGCGTATAGTATTTCAAGTATTTTCAAATAGAAACCGTTAAAAAAATTTTAACCGTTTAAATTAGAGCTCTTCTCTTTTGTCGTTGGAAAATAATTTCGGTGATGACCGCCGCATCATCGACATTCATTTTTGAGTTTCAAAGTGGAGAGACTATTCTGTAGCCCTGCTACACTTTTGGTTTGGGAAAAATAAATTGATTTGAATTTCTAAACATGACTTGATTTATAATATATATTGAAGATTTCAAATTGATTTGATATATTATGAATATATATATATATATATATATATATATATATATATTTATTTTTATCTCTAAACTGTTTGAATTTAATCGAAATTTTATTCTTAAAATTTGGATAAAAGATGATTTCAAAATTAAATGAAACCAAAATTTGAATTAATATTTAAACTTGAGAGAATTAAATTAGAAATTTACTTGTATAATACTCAATTGCAATATATATAACTTACCTAAATTTTCAAAAGTTAACCATGTAATTGAATATTATACAGTAGAAAATTGATATAAAAGGAATTTTTTAATAAAATTTGAGTGGTTATAATAAGTGTAAATATACTTAATATATATGTGATAAGATATATTAAGTAGAATAAATTTAATAATAATTCGGAATAAAGAAAAATTTAAATTTGTCGAATAAAATATGATTATAATAAATGACTATTCAAATTTATGATTTTTGAAATTGTTAATTTAGGAGAATCGGATAATATACAATATAAATTGTCTTTATAAATAAAATTTGAGTGCGTATAATAAATGTTATTCACTTAAATTTGGATTATAAAATGTTTATAGAGATAAATAGAATACTAGACTAGTTGAATAATAAATGGATTCATAAAATAAACTGTTGTTTGAAATAAATTTTGAAAAGAAAATGTTAAATTGAAATAAACCAAGTTAATGAAAATCTTGAATTTAAAAGTCAATTGTTGAATATAAATTAATTTAAATTGAAATTTATATGGTATAAATTAATTGTTTATTTTGGAAATCAAATCTATTTCCTTCTGGTTGTTTCTATTCTCCTACCTCTTTCCTGGTGACGACCCACCTCTATACCCACGCTAGCTAAGGACACTACGGTGTAATGCCGTCAACTAGCACGGAGAATAAGGCCGTTGAGGAGCGACCATCTGTATAATTGCTTTGTGCGAGTACCGATATGCCAGATAAAATGTAACTTACATTCATTTCAAGAGGACATCCGACATACCGACACAAACTCAAAGCTGCTACACAGTGGCTATTATGTCTTCGGAAACAAATATAGAAATAAACATAACACAAATCAGTCACAGATAATTCATATCACAAAGGCGGAAATAGATATGAATATATATAACACCTAAAAGTGTTCATCAGAGTAGTAGCCAAGCAAGACCCACACGGTCACAAAAGAATAGTTACAAGAACTACACAAAAGAATAAGTATACATCATAGAGTCTATATCTCAAATGTGTAGACCAATATAAACTACTAATCTAAGCAGTTAGCCAAAAGTCAGAGAAATCAATCCCAAGTGAGAAGTCAAGCTGAAGCACCTGTAACATCTTGGTCTGACCCGAGTATTATTTAATAAGAAAATAATAAATGGATCAGTCTAGCTATAAATATCATATGAAACGATATAGAATAAGAGGTATGACAAAACGCATAATAATCACAATACCAAGCTGTGATAAATAAGTAATTGAAAATCAACAAGAGATTAATCAATATCACAAAAATCTTCTTAAGGATCAAAAGGAATGTCATACTCTTTATTTCATTCACCAAACCATAAATATTGACGATTATATCAATATCAATCACAAAAGTAAATGACGCACGAATTCACCAATGCACAAATATTGATAAAACTTATCAATGGAAATCACTAAAATTGGTGAAGCACAAATTCTAGAAATCATCTCAAGAAATCCAGAAATCACAAAAAGGGGGAAATGCCTATCACAAACGGGAGCATAAAGCTCACCAACACGTATATCACAAACGGAACGCTAATTCCATGGTTGCTAACCATCACAAATTGAGCCGAAGCTCCACAAACAGCCCGAAGACCATGGGTTGCTACCCCACCAATTTGAGTCGAAACTCCACAAAACGGGGTTTAGTCTCCCTCGCAGACAAAGAGACATCGCACATTGCTAGTCTAAATCACAAAAATGATCATCATGATCATCAAGAAAGTGTCAATTACACTAAGCTAGTAAATATATAAATTTAGCTTCATGTCCCATAACCACTAGCTTAACTTAAATATTTACGAACAAATTGTAGATCTCCACTAGAAAATTGTCACAAGAGATTCAATCGAACAAGTCCAAGAATTAACCGACGAAGTAAACGCAAGCGTTTCATACCACTTGTTTTACTAAGCCGTTTAATTAGATTTCTCATCCGAGTGAGGTAAAGGTTTGTATATACTAATAGATTGGAAATCGGTTTGAGAAAACAAGCTTTGTTATAAAATAGTGTGGAAATCATTTGAAGAAAGAGTTTTGATATTTACTACTAGTATAGAAAACATTTATATTTTAAAGTGACAAATCATCGAAATGATTGTAGAAACAATCAACCACCAAAATTCACATTCGAAGACGTGAATAAAATCCAAAGAAATCGATGCCGAATCCATCGAAATGGATATTCCCACAAATCACGAAGAAGATGTCATCAAAGTCGATAATAAGTGATAATAGCAAAAGGGAATCAACACGAATCGATTAAAGTTGGAATTCTCAAGCAAATAGGCAAATAGGCAAAAAGAGTGCAGATTCAGACGTATGAAATCAAGGATTTAGACGTCTGAATCTGGAAAACCAAAGGTTTTCCAGAACAGGTTTCAGACGTATGAATCCTTGAATTCAGACATCTGAAATAGGCACTTTTTAGCCTATTTCCTTTTTGGTTCCAAATGAATCAATTTAGACGTCTGAAATATAGATTCAGACGTATGAATACTGGGGAATAAAAATTCCCAGTATAATATTCAGACATCTGAATACTACGTTTCAGACGTCTGAATCAAGGGTTCAGGGCATTTCCTAAACCTAGGCCAAAAATGGCCAAACGGATGCCGGAAGCGATCGATCGAGCGACAACGACTAAGGATTTATGCCAAGCGACAACCCAGCCTTAACGGCTCTTCGATACGCCTCAAATATCAATGTTCAAATATCCATAAAAAGATTTTCATAGATTTTGATTTCAAAACACCAAAAATTGGAATATACACCAAATCAATCCAATCCAAAATCAATTGCACAAGAATAAGTGTTAGGAATTCATACCTAACAATCGAAGATAATTATAGACTAAGATGTGAGATAAAAATCTCACCTTTGAACCCAAACAAATGAAGGAGAAGCTTTTAAAATAAGCTAAGATCAATTCCTCTTCAATAACAACTCAAGAAGCTTCAATCTAAGCTTCCATATAAAATATTTCCTAAGTTAGGTTTAGGAAATTCTGAAATTGGAAGGAGAATGGGTTGGAGAAGAAGAAGGAGATGCTTACCAATGGGTTATCTTAGAATTTGGAGCTAGATCTTGGATTTGCAATGAAACTAGGGCGTGGAATTTCTAATTTCCACTCTCTTCCACCATTGTTGCTTAAAGCTTAAAGTGTTAGGAATATGAAATGAAGTAATGAAGATTTGAGTGGAGCTAGGGTCTTAAGGTGGAACATTGGGCTGAAACCCAAACTCAAACCCAAAGTGAAAAAGTAGCAAAACTCGACTAACTCCAAACATATCGAAGCTTAAGCTCAAAAAGGTTGCAAACGGCATTTTGAACTCAATGGAAGTGGTCCCGAGTCCTAATTCGACCGTATGCAAAAAGTAGCTTTTCGGACTAAATTCCGAGTATCGAAAAAAATATTTAAACAAAATATTTAAATATAAAATCGATAAATATGGGGGTTGTTACAGACTCCCTTCCTTAAAGAAATTGCGTCCTCGCAATATTTAAGAAGAAAATATAAAGTAACATCCATAAAAGCATATTCAACACAAAAGAAATTTGAAATAAATGGTTCACCTTAAAGAGCACGGGAAAGTAAGTCCGGATGTGTTCGCTCGATGAACTCTCTAGATTCCCAAGAACAATCCTTAGGATTTGAAGACCATTGAACTTTCACAAGCGGAACATCTTTATTTCGAAGTCGTTTGACTTCCAAAGTAGTAATACGAATAGGATGTTCCTCATAATTTAGATTAGGCGAAACTTCAATCTCTTCCACAACACCGGGCTCAAGAATAGAATCGGAATCTCGAAGACATTTCCGTAATTGAGAAACGTGAAACACGTCATGCATGGCAGAAAACTGAGCCGGTAATAAAAGGCGATAAGCCATGGAACTAATGCGTTCAGTGATAGGAAATGGCCCAATGTATCGAGGCGCTAACTTTCCCGATCGACTGAAACGTACAACACCTTTCATAGGTGAAACACGAATGAACACAAGATCTACCGCAGAAAATTCTAACTTCCTTCTCCGGTTATCGGCATAGGATTTTTGTCTACTCTGGGCTTCCTTCATCCTATGTCGAATAAGTTCAATCTTTTCTGTGGAATCCCGAATAAAATCTGGACCTAAAACCAGCTTCTCACGGCCTCAAGCCAACAAGAAGGAGATCGGCATGGCTTTCCATAGAGTGCCTCGAAAGGTGCCATACCAATACTAGATTGGAAGCTATTATTATAGGAAAATTCAACAAGAGGAATATGATTTTCCCAGCTTCCACTGAAATCAAGCACACAAACACGAAGAAGATCTTCAAGAGTTTGATTCACACACTCGGTTTATCCATCGGACTGGGGGTGATAAATGGTGCTAAAATTAAGCTTCGTTCCTAATGCTTTTTGAAAACTCTTTCAAAATCCACTAGTAAACAATGGATCACGATCACTAACTATGGAATTAGGAACTCCATGTAATTTAACAATCTCTTTAACAAATAGTTTGGCCAAAAGAGAAACGGTTCGGTTAGACCGAACGGGAATAAAATGGGCAGATTTAGTAAGTCTATCAACAATCACCCATAAGCTATCATGACCCGAACGAGAACGGGGAAGGCCATCTATAAAATCCATGGAAATTTGGTCCCACTTCCAAATTAGAATCTCTAAAGGTTGCAATAACCCACCAGGCCTTTGATGTTCGGCCTTAACGAGTTGGCAAGTCATGCAACGCTTAACGAAGTTAGCGATGTCAAGTTTCATTCTTTTCCAATAATAAAGTCGCTTCATATCTGCGTACATTTTACTACTACCGGGATGAATGGTAAATTTAGAACGATGGGAATCTTCTAAAATGTCTTTTCGAAGATCACTAAAATTTGGCACGATAAGTCTACCAAATTTCCGAATGCCGCCACGAGAATCAATATCAAAGTCTTTCAAACCTTCAATATCACCTTTATTCTTAATATTTTGGCCAAGACGAGCCAATTCAGGATCTAGCCCTTGAGCTTCAAGAATGTGGTCGAAAAGAGAAGGATAAGCCTCAAGGCTACATAAAACAAGAGATGGACATAAATCGGAAACACGGTCTCGAATTTCGCAAGTGGATAAAATCTCGAGATCGTTCCATTCGGATATCATCATAGAAACAACAGCTTGTTGTTTATGGCTAAGAGCATCGGCGACACGATTACCCTTACCGGGAGTATAAAGAATATCAAGATCATAAGGAGCAAGGAACTCGAGCCAACGTTGTTGACGCAAGTTAAGTTCCTTTTGATAAAATAAATACCTCAAAGACTTATGATTGGTATAAAGAACAAATTTCTCTCCTAAAAGATAATGACGCCAAATCCGAAGAGCAAAAACAATAGCCACGAGTACTAAATCATGTGTGGCATATCTAGTCTCGGCCGGCTTTAATTGCCTAGAAGCATAAGCAATAACACGTTCTTTTTGCATAAGAACGACACCCAAACCAACGCGACTAGCAACGGTATAAACAACGAAATCTTGGTTTCCCTCGGGAATAACAAGAATAGGAGCATCAGAAAGGAGTTCTTTTAATTTCTGAAAAGAAGTTTCACATTTGTCTGACCAAATGTATTTAACACCTTTCTTCGTTAAGCTAGTGAGAGGCATGGCAATCTTAGAAAAGTCTTTGATAAAACGGCGGTAATAACCTGCCAATCCAAGGAAACTACGAATCTCTGTCACACTCTCCGGTCTCTTCCAACTTTGAATCGCTTCAATCTTTGAAGGATCTACGGAAATTCCGAATTCAGAAATAATATGACCGAGAAACTTCACACTAGATTGCCAAAAATGGCATTTAGAAAATTTTGCTTTTAATTGATTACTCCTAAGAGTTTCCAACACAATCCGAAGATGCTTTTCATGCTCCTCCTCGGTTGTTGAATACATAAGAATATCATCAATAAAGATGAGGACAAACCGGTCGAGGAAGTCTTTGAAAACTCTATTCATAAGGTCAACGAAATAAGCCGGAGCATTCATTAGACCAAATGGCATAACAAGCCATTCATAAGATCCATAACGAGTACGGAACGATGTCAAAGGAATGCTATCCTCTGCAATATGAAGCTGATGAAATCCAGTAGCTAAGTCTAATTGTGAAAAGACTCTAGCATCACTAAGTTGATCGAATAGATCAACAATCCGAGGTAAAGGATATTTATTTTTGATAGTAAGATCATTAAGCTTGCAGTAGTCAATGCAAAGCCTAAGTGTACCATCAGATTTCTTCACAAAAATAGCCGAAGCTCCCCAAGGCGAGGAACTAGAGCGAATAAATTGCTTCGTCTCTAATTCAGATAATTGTTTACGCATCTCCTCATTCTCCTTATTAGACATGCGATAAGGAGGACGAGTAATAGGTTGAGCTTCAAAGGTAAGATTAATGCTGAACTCAGTTGCTCGCTTAGGTGGTAATCCTAAAACGGGCTCAAATATGTCGGAAAATTCACGAACAACGTGAATAAGAGAAATAATCTCTTCCTCATCATCATTATCGTCATCACGAGGATTTGAAGAATATAATGATGCAGTCAAAGAAGAATCCGAATCTTTAAGAATAGTAGAAATCTGCTTTACAGATTGCGGGTGTCGGAGATAAATAGTCCGCTCGGGACATAGGATGTGATATCATAACGGTTAAGCCAATCCATTCCCAAAATCATTCCAAAGCCTAAATAACGCATGACATGCAAATCGGCTAGGAAGGAAAAATCGCATAAAATAATCTCCACATCTTTACAAAGCAAACTAAGTGTTGCGGATCCACCAACCGGATTCACAATTCTTAAAGAAGTCATTAAAGCAACAACACTTAAAGAAAAGGTATCGACAAGTTCCTTTGATATAAAAGAGTGGGATGCACCCGTATCAAAGAGAACTCGAATAGGTTGATCACGAAATATAATAATACCATCACGGATAGAATGAGATATACCTTGACCACGAGATGTGTTTCCAGGGGTTTGAGCAACATTTAACTTCCCCTCCTTCCTATTTTGAAGTTTGGGACATGAAGATATAACATGACCGGGACCTTTACAGTAGCGACAAGAGAGAGACTTTGGACACTTGTTCGCGTAATGGTCCTTCGAACCACAATTATAGCATTCCCCACGACCAAAGGAAGAAGTCTTTGCCACAGGGGTTGCTTGCTTCCCTTTCTTATTGGGATAAGGACCTTTGAATTTATTAGGCCTTTTCTTGTTGTTATTGAAGCTTGGTTTGGAACCCACCACTTCAACATCATTTTCCTTATCCGCCTCTTCAAGACGAAGAGTGATATCAATGGGTTGGTCGAAGGGAACCTCTAATTTTAGGAGTAATGGCTTCTTGAGATTTTTGTTTAAGCCATAGACAAATCTTTGGTTCTTCTTCAATGGGGTGTTGATATATTCAACCCCATATTTGGAAAGTGACTCGAAGGATGCAACATAATCAGTCACAGAGGCTTCACCCTGAACAAGTTCTATGAAACGTCGAGCCAAAGTCACTTTCTCTGCTTCTGGCACGAATTTTAATTCGAAGCGTTCCCGGAATTGCTCCCAGGTGAGATCCGCTTCATTTATTGCAGAAATTAGAAGCTCATACCAGTCTAATGCTCTTTCTTGGAGCATACTGGAAGCCACCTGAACACGGTGAAGATCGACGAGATTCATGCGAATGAAGATTCGATCGTAGGTCCTCAACCAAGCCTGGACCTCGATGATAGTTTCAGAACCTTTAAATGGCTTCCCACCTAGGTTGGTGTAATCATTGCACAAACGTGCAAACCCAGATTTAGGGTGAGTAGGTTCCGGATTAGAACCAGTTGCTTGAGCAATCGTGACAAGATCAAGAAGTTGCTGGGTAGTCATAAAAACTCCATCTTGGGGTGGAGCACTAGATGGTCCAGCTCTGGGACGACCAGGTCTAACCATTTTTCTTCCTTAAGAAGGAAAGAAAAAAGAAGAAAAAAGGTTATTCATGAAATGAATATCAAGCAATCTTGATAGATAAAACAAGGAATCATAAAGAAAATAGGATGAATCAGTACGAAGACTCGAATTAAATCCTAAAGCACGACTCCTAAGAAAGACTTAGGACGATGATCCTTATTATAATATTCCATATTGTTTCGAAGTTTGGCTCTGATACCAAGCTGTGACGCCCCACCTCTATACCCATGCTAGCGAAGGACACTACGGTGTAATACCGTCAACTAGCACGGAGAATAAGGCCGTTGAGGAGCGACCATCTGTATAATTGCTTTGTGCGAGTACCGATATGCCAGATAAAATGTAACTTACATTCTTTTCAAGAGGACATCCGACATACCGACACAAACTCAAAGCTACTACACAGTGGCTGTTATGTCTTCGGAAACAAATATAGAAATAAACATAACACAAATCAGTCACAGATAATTCATATCACAAAGGCGGAAATAGATATGAATATATATAACACCTAAAAGTGTTCATCAGAGTAGTAGCCAAGCAAGACCCACATGGTCACAAAAGAATAGTTACAAGAACTACACAAAAGAATAAGTATACATCATAGAGTCTATATCTCAAATGTGTACACCAATATAAACTACTAATCTAAGCAGTTAGCCAAAAGTCAGAGAAATCAATCCCAAGTGAGAAGTCAAGCTGAAGCACCTGTAACATCTTGGTCTGACCCGAGTATTATTCAATAAGAAAATAATAAATGGATCAGTCTAGCTATAAATATCAGATGAAACAATATAGAATAAGAGGTATGACAAAACGCATAATAATCACAATGCCAAGCTGTGATAAATAAGTAATTGAAAATCAACAAGAGATTAATCAATATCACAAAAATCTTCTTAAGGATCAAAAGGAATGTCATACTCTTTATTTCATTCACCAAACCATAAATATTGACGATTATATCGATATCAATCACAAAAGTAAATGACGCACGAATTCACCAATGCACAAATATTGATAAAACTTATCAATGGAAATCACTAAAATTGGTGAAGCACAAATTCTAGAAATAATCTCAAGAAATCCAGAAATCACAAAAAGGGGGAAATGCCTATCACAAACGGGAGCATAAAGCTCACCAACTCGTATATCACAAACGGAACGCTAATTCCATGGTTGCTAACCATCACAAATTGAGCCGAAGCTCCACAAACGGCCCGAAGACCATGGGTTGCTACCCCACCAATTTGAGTCGAAACTCCACAAAACGGGGTTTAGTCTCCCTCGCAGACAAAGAGACATCGCACATTGCTAGTCTAAATCACAAAAATGATCATCATGATCATCAAGAAAGTGTCAATTACACTAAGCTAGTAAATATATAAATTTAGCTTCATGTCCCATAACCACTAGCTTAACTTAAATATTTACGAACAAATTGTAGATCTCCACTAGAAAATTGTCACAAGAGATTCAACCGAACAAGTCCAAGAATTAACCGACGAAGTAAACGCAAGCGTTTCATACCACTTGTTTTACTAAGCCGTTTAATTAGATTTCTCATCCGAGTGAGGTAAAGGTTTGTATATACTAATAGATTGGAAATCGGTTTGAGAAAACGAGCTTTGTTATAAAATAGTGTGGAAATCATTTGAAGAAAGAGTTTTGATATTTACTACTAGTATAGAAAACATTTATATTTTTAAAGTGACAAATCATCGAAATGATTGTACAAACAATCAACCACCAAAATTCACATTCGAAGACGTGAATAAAATCCAAAGAAATCGATACCGAATCCATCGAAATGGATATTCCCACAAATCACGAAGAAGATGTCATCAAAGTCGATAATAAGTGATAATAGCAAAAGGGAATCAACACGAATCGATTAAAGTTGGAATTCTCAAGCAAATAGGCAAAAAGAGTGCAGATTCAGACGTATGAAATCAAGGTTTCAGACGTCTGAATCTGGAAAACCAAAGGTTTTCCAGAACAGGTTTCAGACGTATGAATCCTTGAATTCAGACATCTGAAATAGGCACTTTTTAGCCTATTTCCTTTTTGGTTCCAAATGAACCAATTCAGACGTCTGAAATGTAGATTCAGACGTCTGAATACTGGGGAATAAAAATTCCCAGTATAATATTCAGACGTCTGAATACTACGTTTCAGATATCTGAATCAAGGGTTCAGGGCATTCCCTGAACCTAGGCCAAAAATGGCCAAACGGATGCCGGAAGCGATCGATCGAGCGACAACGACTAAGGATTTATGCCAAGCGACAACCCAGCGTTAATGGCTCTTCGATACGCCTCAAATGTCAATGTCCAAATATCCATAAAAGGATTTTCATAGATTTTGATTTTAAAACACCAAAAATTGGAATATACACCAAATCAATCCAAACCAAAATCAATTGCACAAGAATAAGTGTTAGGAATTCATACCTAACAATCGAAGATAATTATAGACTAAGATGTGAGATAAAAATCTCACCTTTGAACCCAAACAAATGAAGGAGAAGCTTTTAAAACAAGCTAAGATCAATTCCTCTTCAATAACAACTCAAGAAGCTTCAATCTAAGCTTCCATATAAAATATTTCCTAAGTTAGGTTTAGGAAATTCTAAAATTGGAAGGAGAATGGGTTGGAGAAGAAGAAGGAGATGCTTACCAATGGGTTCTTTTAGAATTTGGAGCTAGATCTTGGATTTGCAATGAAACTAGGGCTTGGAATTTCTAATTTCCACTCTCTTCCACCATTGTTGCTTAAAGCTTAAAGTGTTAGGAATATGAAATGAAGTAATGAAGAGTTGGAGTGGAGCTAGGGTCTTAAGGTGGAACATTGGGCTGAAACCCAAACTCAAACCCAAAGTGAAAAAGTAGCAAAACTCGACTAACTCCAAACATATCGAAGCTTATACTCAAAAAGGTTGCAAACGGCATTTTGAACTCAATAGAAGTGGCCCCGAGTCCTAATTCGACCGTATGCAAAAAGTAGCTTTTCGGACTAAATTTCGAGTATCGAAAAAAATATTTAAACAAAATATTTAAATATAAAATCGATAAATATGCGGGTTGTTACATTCCTTTTCGGGGACGAAAAGTTTTGAGTGGGGGAGAGAGTAACAACCTGCAGATTGAACCGGTTTTAATAACGTTATTAATTGAAATTTTATGGGATTTTAAACGATAAAATTTTGAAATATAAATTTGATATTTGGGATGCATCCAGTTAAACATAGCAACCAGTAAATTTTCGTCCGAAAATATGAAAGTTTGTTTCGTGCGTAAATTTACTTCAATTTAATCAGTTAAAAAGCGATGAAAATAAAACGTTTTCGAAACCTGAATATTTTTACATAGAAAAATTCTAAATCATCTTCTGAGCAAGACGTCGTTTTTCATTTTTCAAAATTCGGACTTCTTTAGCTCCGTCGGTCTTATTTTTCTACGTTTTTCTTGCATTTTCCAATAGTAGAAAATTCGAATTTTTAAAATTCAATCATACTACCGATATCTGTATACCGTTTTGATCGTCTCGACGTGCTAATCTTCGCAATATATTCGTTTGTGTGATTCGGAGTCCATTACACGACAAAAGCTACGAAGACGGTAATCGTATCGGTACACGTTTTCGTGTCCTTTTGGTTCTTAGTCCCTTCGTTTCCTACATCTATTCATTTCTCAGGGTGAAAGGTTGGCAGCCACTAAAATTAATTATTTCTTGAGATCTACGTTGGAATTTTAGGTTATACCCTTTTATTTCGAAATTGGTTCACATTTTTCCTGCTGTTCATTCTTCCCTAACCCACCCTTTATCTTCCTCTCAGCTAATAAAAAAAACCCATCTACATCTCCGTTCAAAATAAAAACAAGGAGAAGAAATAACATAAATGTATTATATATGCATGTCAGTGAGCACGTCATCTTCCCACTTGAAATTTCTCATTCCCAAACTATCGGCCATCACCATTCGCCGAGCATCTCTCCCAAGCGCGACAACCACCTAGTCACACATCCACGTCCTCCTCTACCTCACCTCCTCTCTTCGCTCCGCCATGCACCCAACAGTGCCCGCCCATAAGCCTCCACTTGTAGACCCACACTCCACCAAAGACCAACTGCACCCCTTTCCTCCTCCACGCTTTATGAGACCGCATCCATCAACTCGTCCGCCTTTTGCACCTAACCACGTCGACAGCCAACGCCCTATAACCGACTCCGCCTCCTTCATCTCCGGCCTCCGCCCAATCTCCTGTCACAACCGAACTCCTCCACTTCTTCCTCACGCATCTCCCACTCACGTGCCGCGCGAGCCACCTGACCGACCCACCACCAAGTCATTCGTCGCGGCAGCCTTCGGCCATAGACCTGACAACCAAGCCGAACTCACCACTTTCTTCCTCCGACCTGAGATAGCCGAGATCGATCCCACCACGAGCAGCTCAGTCTCGTTTTCATCCTTCATCCCCTCACCTGTAGCCGCCGCCGTACACCACCTCGGCTCCGACATGCATGCCTGGTCACCTGTTCTTCCACCCCTTGTGCTTTTAAGGTCGGCAAGTCTTCTGGGCTGTTAGTGTAATAATACTTCACAACTATAGAAAGGTATATATAACATGCCTGAGTATTATTATGTCATAAAGTGATATACATATTTTTGTCTATACATATTACGCGAGTTACTCATCAGGAATTCATTTATTTCCAAGTTGTTAGAGGTAAATATGCTTAGTATATTATTTACTGTAAAATATAATATGTTTATGATATGTAAAATCTATGTAAGTATATAAATGGATTTTCAAATATGGGTCAGTATTCAATTTGATTTATGTATGGTTGTGGCGAGTGCATATATATTTGTGCATATGCGTTACTGTGTGGGTCTGCATATAATTGGGTTTAAATAGTGTATATATATATATATATATATATACATACATATATGCTGCATTGTATGGTGCAGGGTGGCATATAAAGCTTGTAATAAAAACCGTGTATACATGCGCACTGTGTTGTATATATGTTTACTATGTGTAGGTTCATAATAGTTACAGTATAGATTTTGAAATATGTATGAGTTTAAGTTATAAATCAATTATATAGTTGTGTATTCCATTGATCTTTAATACTGGAATGCATTAAAGTTGGTTTTATAAGCTGTTGTATTTTTGATATGTTTAAATTGGGTGTATATATAAAGGTGGTGACAACCTTCTTTACCTTACATTGTTTTAAAATATATATAAGTTATTTTACCGTATCTTATATTGTTTGGGTTTGTTTTGCGGATTCTCGTAAATATGATGTTTTATAGTATCATATTTATACTATTTTGGATTAAGTTGATGTTGTAAATGCTTAGCTTATAATAAATTTTTTTTTTGCATATAACATATAGTGTTATATTTTATCAGTCTTTAAACTTTTGGTTTTGATGGTTGATTTCATAAGTTTTATATACATAAGCTTGACTTTAATATTTGAGTTTAGTTTAAACGATGATTTTGAAAGAGATGTATATGTATTTAATTTAACAGTTGTTTAAAATTTAGAATATGAATGAATATTTAAACATAGGGTTGTATATAGTTATATTTGTAAGTCCACCTACACCTTTTAGCCTTATCGATCTATTTCTGATTTGTTTTAGCCAACTCTTGTTTATCAGCTTCGCCTGTAGTGCCTGGTTTTCTCTATCGAATGCGTACCCATCTCACTTTGCTCTGAATTCGTAGCTCATTTCTGTGTCAAATTCTCTAGCATCGGAAGGTGAGCAATCACTCACGATTAATGTTCTTTTATTTATTAAATATGATTTCAATTGAAACAACAATTGAAATATGCTGCTGGTAGTTATTTACACTGTTATATATACGTTATTACCTGTATCAGTTCACCTGTGACATCTGACACCATTATCTGTTAATTATACGATGATAATTCCGTTTGGTTGACAATTGATTGATAGTTTATTGGTTATATTGGAAGTTAACTTGTAATGTATAAAGTGATAAATATGATGCAATTGAATTTGACGTAGGATAGTTAAAAAAAATTTGAATCACATATGTGTTGAATTTGATTAGTTATATTGGTATAATATGACCCCTTAAATATTTAATTATTTGACACATAGAAAAATAGTTAATTACCCTTGAACCATTTGAATTTATGTTGTATTAATTGATGAAGTATGAAATTGAATAATTGATGTCAAGTGTAGAACCATATAAATAATTAGTGGAATAATCTTTAATCTACATGAAATGATAGTGCAGATTCTAGAAATAATTATATTAATTTGCACAAATAACAAATGTAAATTGATACGATTATTTCGGGATTATTTAAATAAATTATTGGATTGTTATTGATGGTTGCTATTACTTGTTTATTTACTTTGACACAATCCCAGTTATCACGTTGCAAGTTCCCTTTGCTTTGCTTTGATTTTTGAATTGAAATGGAATCGGGTTGAAATGATAAATACCCAAATGAACTTGACTTAGGATAGAAAATTAAATAAACCCGATTGGTCAATAATTTGATTTAAATAAAATAAAGATTTTATTTGAATAATAATAAGGTTTTGAAATGAACTTGGAATTTAAATTTTGATGGAAGGAAATGTTAATATTTGAAATCTGAAACAAATAGTAACGTCGTAATGGACGAAAAACAGTGTTTAAAATTTAATTATCTAATAATTGAATTTGGAGTTATTAATAATTAAGTTCTAGAATTATTAATAATCAAGTTTTGAAATTAGTAATAATTAAATTATGAAATTATTTGGTAATTTAATAAGATTGAATTATTTACTAATTAAATAAAATTGCATTCTTTAATAAATGAAATTGAACTTCTTGAATAAGTGAAATAGAGCTTCTTTATTAATTGAGTTTTTAAATTTCAACTAAGGAAGTAAATAAGTGAGATTAAATTTCTTTAACAAGAAATAAAAATGTGATTTGTTAAAATTAATGTAAGACTCGTAATTTAGAGAATTTGTTTTGAAAATTTAATTAAATTAAATTTGTAAGTTTTGATATAATGAAGTTGAACGTAAGTGATTGATTTAATGAATTGGAAATTAAATGAAAATTGTTTTGAATGATAAATTAACTTAACGAATATTGAACGAAATCGATCAATGGATTTAAATTGATTTGAATGTTAAATTAAATTAATTTAAATGATTACGGAATGAAATTTATATACGAACTTGAATCAATATTCGTATTGTTTAAAAAAAGATTGAAATTGAATTATAAGATTTTGAAGTAGTAATTTGGAAGTTTTGAAACGTAAATTATGGAAATTGATATAGAAAGACAAATGGAATGTTGGTTTATAAAATTCTAATTGAAATTGAAATTGATTTGGTTTTTGAAACTTATCAAACAACCAATCGGTGTAATAATTACGGAAGTTATTAAAGAGACCGGAATCGGTTATGGATATACTCTCTGTCTAAATCGAAAACCACTTTAATAACTATACTCGGAGTGTGATCCAGAATGAAGTGGTTGGAATGATGTACGTGATGACTGAAGAAAGGGAACGATAATGAATAGCCTTGACACTTGTGTCAAATTGGAAATGACTAAAACAAGAGCCGTGCCGGGCCAAATGGGGTTAGCCACCTCGAGCGAACACACTTCTTCATAAACTACTCATTACTTGTTATTGATTGGTGCACCCTCGGAATTGGGAGTGTTGTTTCGTGGTGTTGCCATCGTCGCGGCGGTGCGTTTTCACCAGTCTGGATCAGGCAAACGGTAGTTTCACTACCTTGGGTATTGCCTCATGTGCCTTGTCATACTTGTATCCCTATATACGTGACCACTACGAATTTGTTTTGTGTTATACCTATGGAGTACTCCCTGATATCCCACTAGTTTACGGTGGAGTTTACAGTGCTGTATAGACTATAACGCTTATATAAAATGTGTTAAGGGGGATAATGGTAACGCATGAACACTATTTTGATATTTTATATTACTGATAGACATTATCTATTTAGCATACACTACTATATAGTAGATAGTTTAACGGATCCTTAGAGGATGGTTATTCCAACATCCTTTGAGTTATTTGCATTTCAATTGTTATTTCACTTGAGTTGGATTTATTGATATAATAATGTTAATCCTGACTCGAGTGTTTGTGTTTTGCTTTATGCTCGGGTCAGACTGAGTGTACCAGTATTCGAGACTCACCTTTCGAGTTGGAGCTTTGCTTGGAGATCCGGCTATCTATCCAACTTTCAGATATTCAGTTGATTCTTGTGATATATTCTGAATTTTGTATTTGATTATTGTATTCGAGACTTCTGTTGTAACTTATTTAACTCTGTTATACATATAGTAGCTTCATGAACTACTATCTTTTGCTTGCTCTGCATATTTATTACTCTGTGTCTGTGATCTATGATTATTTATTTACTGTATATGTTCAGTTTTGCCAAATTTAAATTAACAATTCGGTATTTTGAATTTTCAAGTCCGACATGTGCGGATGCGAATAGTCTAAAATAGCGGGTCGTTACAGTGGCGACGTTCTATTTAGGTATATACGTGGACCCGACTCCCATGAGTTGGCATAAGGTGGCTAAAACATGAGCGATTCTCGGGCCAAGGTGGTAGCTCCTTTTATCGGACACATCCCTTCGATATTATATTCTGACATTTGGATTGATTCGGTGGCCACTTTTGATTTTTGATTTGGGGGTGTGGCTCGAGGTGGTTGGTAGCTGCGGCTATGCATTACCACCAGCCCGGATAGCAATTGGTATATCTACCCTGACATTGTCTAGTTGTGCCGTGTCACCTACCCTAGCGCGCCTTGTACGAGTTTCTATTTGTGTCGTACCTATGGAGTATCCTCTGGTAGCCTCCCAATCAGGAGGTATTACAGTACTGTATATACTATTGGCATTATTTGTGTTAAGGGGAATATTGGGTCACTCCTTAACGCTATTTAAAAGTAAGTTTATTTTACTATTAGACACTATTATAATAGCGAAATATTACTACATAGTAAATAGTTTAACGGATCCTTAGGAGATGTGAATTCTGAGCATCTTTTAAGTTACTGCACTCATATTTATTTCTGTTGATTTAAATCACATAAGATATTTTAGTTCTGACTCGAGTGTTTTGTCCTTTCAATTCACTCATGTCAGTCCGAGCAGTTCAGGAATCGAAGACTTTATTTCTGGAGGACGAAGACGAAGATTTCATTATTTTTATTACTATATATATTATATTGTTCCACTACACATTGTATTCCGCTGCATGGATTATTATTCACTGGTATGTGCAACTCCGATATGTATTGTATAAATATAATCAAATGTTTATAAAACAGCTTCATGAACTGTATATTTGATTATTATATTTTATCGTTCCGCTGCAAGATTCTATTTGTTCTTATCTTTCCCTGCTTTCTCTTATTTACCCTATAACAATCCGCCCTTCCATATGGTTTGAATTGGCACGTGTGTCGATTTAAAGCGTGCTAAAAGACGGGTCGTTACATCTGGTATCAGAGCTTTGGTTTAGCAATAAACCTTAGCTTTGTGGGGTTCGACTCTTTGTTAATAGGGTAGTAATACCCTATGATGTGTCGCTGTTTGTATATATATGAGAGAGCGTATGTTAGTGTTATAAAAAGGTTTTAATATTGTGTTAATTTGTTCCGTTTTGTATTTATAAATTCTGATAGATGCATGGGACGCTATGACATCAATAGGGGTTTCTAAACACTTAATAGGATAGGCCAACATAATATTTGTTTTAATATAGGTGAATGAAATAATTTTGCGTACTATATTTTCTATATATAAAATAAATTTTATAAATGACATATATATTTGGTTGAAATATTTTGGTTGTTAGGTAGTTGAAATAAGATTGAAGTTAAAATAAATCAAATTGGAAATTCTAGAACCTAAGTTTCGGGATTTTTGAAAGAATTTCTTTTGAATGATTTTGAAATATAATAATATTATTAGAAGTATTTTTTGGTATAAATATTTCAATATGGTTGGAGAGAATTATTTTAAAGAAATTTTGAAACAATATAAGTTCTGTACTTTCCTCTCTGTCGCTGGAAAATAATTTCGGTGATGGCGGCCGCATCATCGACATTCATTTTCGAGTTTCGAAGTGGGAAGGCCACTGTAGTAGTATCACTACAGATTTATTTTGAAAGAATTTTTTTAATTGTTTTCAATATAATTGGATATATAAATACGTTTATCTATTATTTTAAAATAGTTTGAAATTTAACACGGTATTTAATTCTTAAGTTTCCGTAAATTAGTAGTTTCAATTATTGTAGTGAAATTGAATGTAACTAATTAATATTTGGAACCTCTAATTAAAATAAGAAATGTAATGCTAAGTTATAGAGGAAATTAAAAGAAAGTTGAAATTGTAATCTTGTAAAACGAAAGATATAATTATTGAACATTTAATTAATCAAAAGAAATAAGATAAATTTGTGTAATTTTCAATTTCATTCTTAAAAAGCATATATATAACTTACCAAATATTAAAAGTTAAAATGTTAAAGAGTTGTAATGGAAAATTGTACAAGTAAACTTGTGTAATGAAAGTGTTCAATAAATTGATTTTATTAATAAGAATTGATGTTATAGAGTTATAAACTTAAGTTGTAACTGAAATATTACCATAATTAAATATAATAGAAAGATAAGCACTACATAAATAAATGAATTTGAGAAATAAATAAATGTAAAGCAATAAAAAGAAACTTGCATGACCTGAATAAATGAAAATGAATAATTGTAAGTAAATAATAGAAATAGAGAAAAATAAATAATGAATGAAAGAAAATAAATCAAACAACTAATGTATGAAATGAAACTAATAATAAGTAAATTGATTTGTTGTTTGAAATTGTTGTGTTTGGTTTATGGTTGTTTGGGGGCAAAGATACTTTAAATTTGTTTGGATAAATGAATAATCTATTTAGTTTCACCTAAGACTGTGGAGTGAAGGGTACACTTAGTAGTTTATTTTTCAATCCGTACAATTTAAAGTTTTGAACCTGAACAATTATTTGTTTTGTTTGATATGAATGAATGATTGATTTGAGTTGATTTTTATGTGATGGTTGTATGCCTTGTTGCAAGTGGTTGTTGGTTGTATTGATTTGTTTCTTTATGGTTGAAACAACTTTAATATTTCATTTATATAATTGTTAATCCTTTTAGATTATATAAGTGAAATACAGGTTATGGAAGCAATTGCTACTGCGTTTGGTTTCATAATTAAGCGTAAATTGCCCGACAATAGGTACGTCTTTGGATTACGGGTTTTATAGCATAACATCTCATAGGTACGTCCATTGGATAAGATTTCGAGAACGAAATCCTTTTTAAGGGGGAAAAATGTAACACCTCATAAAATCAGCCATAAGATATATTGGATAAATTAAATTAAACAAGATAAGGGTAAAAATGGAAATTTTTCAAAAAGTGGAATTCAATTAGTAAAGTTGTGTCCTTACGTTCCTGGTGAAATTCTAATCAGTTTCCATATATAATATGTTGAAAACAGAGCTTAAATGGTAAAGCTATGGACTTTTGAAGTTTCAGGTTTAAAATAATTTAAATAGAATTAAAATTCAAATAGGTAATTAGATTTTAAAATTTTAAATTCTAAAATTAGTGGTAGAAAAAATTAGGATTAAGGATACTTTAAAGTTAACATTAATGTTAAAAATCAATCAAGGAATATAATAAATCAAACAATAGCAAAAAGGAAACGACTCCAAAATAGAGGAAGAGATCGACCCCTAATCTCAATTGGTCGATCGCCACCAGCCAACCAGTGGTAGGGGTGGTCAATCACATCCCTTATAGCGACGTCTAGCATTTGCAATTTTGAACATTCTACATTTAATTATTTAACTTCGACCATTTTATTGCTTTCTCAACACTATAAATAGGACCCTGGACTCCTCACTTTTATTTACATAATATTTTAGGAGTATTAGCAAAGCTCTATCAATTCATCTCTTCCATGATTCAGAAAACTTCATTAAGGTTTCAGATAAGAAATCCTTTAGATCTATTTTTGTTTATTATTTATTTTCTCAACTTCTTTTCCTCCAATCCTTTAATTTTCTAAATCTAATGTATAAACAAATCTCTTGTTGTATATATGTATAAAAAAAGAGATCTGATAAGAGATTGTCAAATGCGTGTCAAATCCAAAGGAGGGGAAGCTAAGGCTATACCACAAGTGGAAATTTTTTCTTTTCTATTTTGGTAGTTTATTAGTGTAATTTGGGTTTGAATATGCCTTGATATGTTAGGTTTACGAAAACATCATATCATAAACCCCCAAAACTCCATTAATGCGAAATGTCAATTCTAGGTAGAAATCTCAATTTGTTTATGTCAAAATAATGGAAATTGTGTTGGTTTGCAGCTTTTATAATCTTACCTTCTATTTATCTCCTTATTCTTTTTCTTTGAATTTTATTAGCGGACTTTGATGACTGAATTGTGTATAAAGTATGAATTTTATTCGTAGTTTGCACTGCTGGTTTTCTCAAATTAAAGAGAAATTTCTTTATTTATTTTTATGTGAAACAAGAGTTGAATAAAGCATAAAAATTAGAATTATAAGTTCTATTAGCAATATATTCCATTATTTTGATGTAATAAGTTGGGTTTAAATTTTAATTGTATACAAGACCGTTTATTGGAATTTTGGTATCATTGATAATATGAAATAAGACTTCTATAATTGTTTAAAGAGTTGACATTTAAATGCTTGTTTAGAGTGTATATTCTGCACACTTAGAAATTACCAGGCGCTTATGTGTATATATATTATCATAATTAATGTATAATTATAACATATAATTAGCAGTTAGATAGGTCACTAATTTTATTAAATCCTTTTTAGGACGGTAATTAATGTTAAATGCAAAATACGATAGATTTCTTATAATGCCTTGGTTATGGAAACGGTGAGATATGTGATAATGTATATAGAGTGTATAAAGATTATGACAAAGTTATAAGGATGTGAGGTCAGTCAAAAGCACATGGAAGTCCGCCCAGCTAATAAGGCTACCAGCAATTTGACTTTAGGGCGGATGTGAGACATCGTCTATAATAAATAACCACGATAACGCGAGGTTAGTCCTAAATTTTGTATGAAAAATCTATCCGTCTAATCTGGCTACCAGTACCTACGAATAATCAAACTAATGTGAGACGTCTGAGGTTATGGGTTATAATATGAAGGACCCGCTTCAGATATTGAATGTATTAAATGGTAGTGTAAGGGCCCGCCTCTTCTGTATGTAGGAAGTAGTAAATGATTGGGGTTATGGAGTAGGCATGGTAGATGATATCCTAGTAGAGGACCCTCTTCAATAGGTAGTACTAAGAGCCTGAAAGAATTTCATGCAACATTAGCTAGATATTTACTAGTGAGGAGTCCGCCTTGGGGTTGTAGGACGTAACATGCCTTATATAAGGTAATAAATGGGCGGAGTCTACCTAATTTCCATTAAAGTATATTAAGTGACATGGGTACATTCTCTTACATTGATAAGGCATTATTGATGGTGGATTTGGGTTATTGGGATGATAGCAAGTTAGCTATGAGCTTATATTGGAAAGCCTTTTTATGTAAGCCTTTGGGCTTGTATTTGGAAAGACTTAAGGTATAGATAAGTACAAAAGACACTATTTAAATTATATTACCCAAGTACTACTATAGTAGGGCTTCAGATTTTATTCACCAAACATATGTTGTTTTAACTCCCTCCTCATTACCACACAGTTAGGGAAGATGATGATGTTGAAGGCAAAGGAATGGGGAAAGCTTGTGGTAGTCTATCTATTTTCCTTTTTATGTTATTTTCAAATATACCCTTTGGAAACTTTGTATTTTGAACTATGTATGACAGATATATAATAGTTATTGTTGGATTTTGTATTATGGTTTTAACAAAATTTTGAATTTATGACAAAATGGGTACTGTTATTATCAATATATTTTACCCTTCTACTGTGAGATCTGAATGTGTAGATATATAGCTCTATATTATTCTTTTTACCAACTAACAGCCAGCTTTGAAATGGGTCTAAGTTTCGATGGGCTTTTTTTGGGTCAGAATTTAGGTCCATTTTAGGACTGGTTGTTACATAAACCTAGAGGTATAGTTTGATAAATTAGGTCATGAAATCTTATTTCTTGTTCTTAATCCTTGTAAGGACTGTTACTACGAATATTGCTATCGAGCTTCTAAAGGAAAACGTGTAGAGCTTGGTAACGACAAGGGGTGTTGAGCCAGAAGAAAGCCAGGTCAATAGGCAATCATCATTTAACAAGGGATGTCGAATCTCTAAAGAAAAATGGGTGTCGAGTGTTCAAGTAGTTGGCAAATATAAAAATTGTCGAGCTTGAATAAAGAAAAGATGAGGCGTCGAGCCTCAACAACCATTAAGGTCATTAGGCCTATAATAAGAAGTACATTGAATATCAACAACAAATCAAGGTGTCGAGTTTATACGATAACAAAGGTGCCAAAGAAACAAACATTGATGGGTTTTACCTCTATAATGCAAAAGCTACCGAGTTTAGAGATAACTAGATTAATGAAGACAAAGGTTGAGATATCATATAACTACAACTAGGAGTGTTGAAGAACAAGTGAAAAGGAAGATGTCAAGCATTTAGTCCTATTATGAGGGTGTCGGGCTTTTGGAGATGATGAGCCTATGATACATCAACTATCACCAAGCAACTGCCACCGCAACATTTGTTGAGTACCTACCATAATGATGGATATCGAGTAGCTACAAAATATAGGGATTGCACTACCAAACTTATTAAGGAAAGTGGTGTTGAATTTTGTCAACAACTAAGTGATATCGAGTTTCACTGATGTTAAGTGGATGACGAATCTCAAAAGATGGCGATGATGTCGAATATGAATGGTTTGAACAGATAACACACTTTAAACCTAGTGGACACGTGGCAACCAACCCGCCTGCCACTACCTCTACAAATAGGCACCCCTCCACTGCTTTAAAGGAGCGATCAATTCTTCATTGTTTCTCAATTTTAAAGTTGTAGTCCTAATTTGAATTGGTGATTTTCTTAAAGTTGATTATAACGCTCAAACTTTTTCATATAAGACCTTGGACAATAAATTTATGCATAGCATACTAAATATTAGTATTTGACTATGGACAAACATATAACTCCTTTCTCTGTGTGAACTTGAACCATGAACATGCATATTATTAATCCTTGGACTTGGATTCAAACTTGGACTCACATATTTCACTTGAGCTTGCGTAAGGCTATCTAAGGCCTTATTCAAATAAACCTTAGCCCGCCTTTCATAATTTTTTAGTGAATAAATTTGCTAACATTTTAACGCTAGAAGGAGGGCTCGAACCTCCACTTTCCTGCATATCCCTACAAAGGACTTTAGGGACTTTCAATTTTCTGTACATCCCCATAGAGGACTTTAGGGGCTTTCAATTTCCTGCGTATCTGTAATAAGGGACTTTAAAAACTCAATATCCAATATACCTGCATAACCTATCAAGTCGTATGATGCTTACCTCTGAACAAGAAACCTATTGAGGACCAAAGATGCAATCCCCTAGGAATTTCCAATCTACGAGAGCCCTTTTTCTTACCACTTCCTATGAAAACATCTATCTTCCAACCAAGGAGAGGTTGGACTATTGGTCTTCAAAGAAGAAGCGACAAAGAAATGAAAAAATCTCAAGGGCGCTTATTGCCAACATCAACGAATGAATGGACATGAAACAAAACAGCACCATGCCCTTAAAGGGATGATTGAGAATTTTTTGGGATAAGGGGAACCCTGAGAATTTGTTAACAAGATTTGGGAAAAATATCAAATGCACCTACAAAGATAAAGTGCTTCATAAAGGGAAATACTTCATGGAAAGAACTTACAAAATAAAGAAAAACTTTTGATCTCGCTACCAGGGCTTGGTCAAACCACCTCCTATAGGGAGGTCAGAGTAAGCCTTTGGTCCTGCCTATAAGGCCCGACCAGAGCACTACAAGCTTTCAAGCCCGCCTACGTGGCTTGAACGGAGCATGTCCTAGAGGTACGTCAAAGTGAGCCTTTGGAGCCGCCTTAGATAGCCTAACCAAAGTACCACAAAACTTCGGTCTGAGTGGCCAGGCCAAAGCATAAATACTTGACTGGAGCACATAAATACTTGACCCATAAGGAACCTAACTTTAGTTGTCAACAAAGAAGTCCGCTCTTTAAGATATGGAACCTGGTTGATAGATTCTTGAGAAGCTTGTTGGAGGAAAACATATGCTTGGCCACCAGAGATATATGAAATATTTGATAAATATACAAATTTAGAGTTTGAATTACCCAACCACATAAAGATATGTACCACTAGGAGATATTAAAAGAGAATATGAAGATGGTCCATAGAAAAAGTCGAGGGCTACAGTGGCATTAGGGAAGCCATGGATGGGGACTGGATGACTGAGTGGAAAAATCCATTAAAATTTTAGGGGATGGTTTGAACTTGAGCCTTTAAGGGGAGGAGGAGTCAAGCCTAATTCTTGGTATAAGCATTGAAAAGTGGAAGCGGAAGTAGGAATCATGATATTTATAGAAGGAGTAGGAGTGGAACCAGCCTTTGTTTGGTTATGAGAATCCTGAACTAGCAAACTGGGATCATCGGAGTTGGATTCTTGGTGGAGTCGGTCGTGTCTGCATTTGATTCTTTAACAACGGCAGTAAAAATCTGGCCTTCTCTAAGATGGGGCTTTCTATTTAACGAAATGCTTAATGCTTCAGATAAATCATCATAATCCCTTTTTCTTTTGAGACTTTCAACATCAATATCCTTGATGGCATTAGCAATGGAGTCCTCGATGGGGGCCACTTTAGTAGAGCCAGTTAATGAAGAAGCATGGGCTTTGGCCTTCTTAAACATAGAAATTTCGATAACAAGAAACAAACCTAAATCAAAGGAAAAAATGTAAGATATAAATGCAGGAAACTTTGTCGAAAATCATTATAAGAGCTCATAAGAAAAGTCACGGTGAATGAGGATATTAAAGAAAGCATTTTGGTTATTTACACCCAGGGCTCATCTCCCTTAGGCATCCTTTTTCACCATAGGTGCTCCCCAGGCACCTTATGGTTCTCCAAGAGCAAGGAGTACTTTCTAAGGTTGACCTCAATTTAGATGCCACATCTGTCTCCTATAGTTTGGAATGCTAGACTCAAAGCATCAATTGTACTAGCAATGAAAGGATTCATCCCCTTAAAACCAGATTCTAAAAAGAAATGATTATCATAAGCCAACAACGGAATATAGTATAACCAATAAGGGAAAAGCAACAAGTCTTACCAGGGATAGATAAAGTCCCTTTAATTCTAGCGGTATGGTTCTAAACATAAGAGAAATGGTTCTCCCTATCTTTAGCTCGGTTGATCAAATTAGCGATCAAATTCTTTTGAGGGAGAAGAGATATACAATACACACTGGTCAGTTCCCCATTTTGATAGAGTTAAGAAAGAGTGAAGGGTGCCAACATCAAGAGAGGGGAGTGCAGCTTCCCTAGTCAGGATTTCAAGACAACTGTGATAAGTATAGAAGTTGGGCATCTATTATATTGGGACAATGCCTAGATGATCCAAGAATTGAAAGAAGAAGCCGAAAAGAGGAAGATAACCAAATGCCAAATATGAATCGGTGTGAAAGCAAAGAAGCCTTCTAGAAGATTATTTATCCTTCCGGATGGGCCCGCTACTCTAGTGTAACGATTCAACTTTCATACTCCTAAAGATGACAGTTAATACATACACGGTGCTCATGTGTTGATCATCTAGGCCTACGGGAGATAAGCCATTGGGGGAAAGAAAAGAAAACGACAAGAATAAAGAAAATATAGAATCTCACATTGTAAGGCAATAACATATAATAGTCAACATAAAATAATACATTACATCATTTCCTAAGATGAATATCAGAGTTACATAATACGAACTTCAGCTAGGGACAACTATAACTGCCCGTCCCTACAATGCTGACACAAAATACACACATATATAGCAGAAAATAAGATAAATAGCTAGATAACGATAAATCCACCTACTCCATACTCCTCCAAAATGCATCCATAGAATCTGGACTACTTAGCTATTCATATAAATTTAGGTACCTAAGAGTTTTAGGGTAAGAAAAACTCCAGGTCAGATATGTGTCTAGTGTAAGTAAACTCTAAATAATTGAATTATTAAGCTTACAAAACTCCTTAAAAATAAAGGTATCTCGTAAGATCACACCACATATAAATATGAATGAGTTTTTATCTTACGATAACCAAATTATTTCTATAGTAATCCAGTGATATTATAATAATGTCCAGGGTTTAAGTAAATATTGAATCATAGCCGAAATTGTTGAATTAATTAAATTCTAGTATAATAGGTATACAACTAAGTCCAAAGGCACTTATTGGAGAATGGATCTCATATAATGATAAAGTAAGGGTCTAGCTTCCGTATAGTACACCTTTAGAGAAAATGTGGCGAGGCTTCTTTAATTGCACTTATGCTACTCACGACCAGCCTACCCCTTACTAGATTGTACCGAATATAATCTCCCCTTAGTTGCGATCAACAACCATACCGGGCCTGAAGCATGCGTAAATTCATAAATACGGATCTAGAGGCGATGATCATACCATAATGGAAGCGATCCACTTAGCCCTGCGGCATGCCCCTACTTTAGTCATATTTCGGTTGTGAGGCTTGAGGCTAAGATTTACCTATCTTTAGCAATTCCAATTAGAATGCTAACACTGCCCTCAAGGCAACAATGTAATGCTAGCATTCATCCATACAAGTAGTTCATGATATGAATAAACCGAAGGCACTACTTCTACATCCAATATGGAATCACCCTCCCTTGCACTTCAAAAATCTTCATCTTCGATTCCATCATCTTTTAGATGTTTCCATATCGAACAGCTACGTTGGTTTGAAGTGGTTTCTGATAACACACGCTATCCAATCCTAGTCTCTTCCAACCAACATTCGATAATTTTAAAAGGGTCAAGTTATCGATAGAGGACAAATCCACTAATTGGGTTGTCTATAGATTTGTATATGTAAATAAGACATCATATGCTTATCCCCACTTTTCGATTACAAACAGTAGTATCTCTTGATTAGTAATGAAGTTGGACAAGTTAGAAAACTAACCTTGACTTGACATACATTCTTACTTCTTAGGATAGAGACGATTTTCCGTACCTTGGGATTTCTTACTTCTTAGGATAGAGACGATTTTCCGTACCTTGTAATTTAATGTTAAGTATACGATGAAATAACTTCAGTATACTTAATTTATCATGACACATTTATTGAAATTAACTCCCATGTATTTATCACGTTTTTGACATTTCGACTTCTATATAACGTGCCTAGAAAATCGAGGTTACAGATCTTATAGATAGAGGAAAGCCTACTCATTGGGTTTTAGTCTAAATACAAGACAATTTACTTTCAATAAAACGTGTCAATGTTTTAGTATAACTTATTCATATTTGTTTAGCTATTTAATGGCACAAACAAAGAGAATCCCTTGTTTTAAAACCATTCTGAGTAAAAGAAAACTGATTTAAACAAACCGATCCTTATAAATAAAGTAATTAAAAATTAGAACCCTTATTTAAATCAATTACAATAAGTTTAAACCCATTTTACTTAATAATAAATGAATCTTAACATAATTTATAATTAAATAATAATTATACCCTACTAGATTAATAATTATTTAATAATTAAATCTCACTTAATTAATAATAAAATACTTTAAATAATTAAACTTTACTTAAATAGTAATTAACTAAATAATTAAGAACTTAGTTAATAAATCATTAACCTCTACTTAATTAACTAATTATAATTATCTTACTTAATTAATACTTAAGTACTAATTACCTTCATTTGGTTAATTAATTAAGTAAACATTTAACTCCATACTTAATTAATTAATTAAATAATAACTAAAATTTTATAAAATATTGTTTTATTGATGCCTCAAAAATATCTAAAGTGAAAACAAATTCTAGTTTACACAAAATTACCGTTTCGCGAGGTACATCCACAACGACCATCGCTATGGATACCATAACTCTAAGACTTGTTTTACTTATATCAAAAGCCTCAACATCCTTGTCTTTTTTACCTTAGACTTTATGAACTTTGTATAAGTTTTGGAAACAAAAGTAAAGGTTGAAAACTTCATAAAACTTTTCTTGCAAATTAAATAGGTAAAGCAAGTTTAAAACCCAAGGGATCTCTTTGTCACAACATATAAAAGTTCAAATGCTAACTTTCTTTAGCACACAACATCCATATACATGAACACAACATGTATACCAATGTAAACAATTCCATGAATAAGTAAAAGTCATCACTTAACATTCCAAATATACTCTCAGGTCTATAACCAAACATTACGTATATACATGCATATGTAAAGCACATACAACATTATTTTCTAACCAAACAACCACATAATTATTACCAAAAATATAAAGCCTAAAAATTTGAATAAAATTGTGAGCTTTACTCACCAAAATTTCATGAAAATAAATCAAACTATCACTAATCTTTGAACCGACACTAGATCTTTGCTTTACTTTTCAAAAGTTGGATTTTTGGAAGCCTCAAGAGGCTAAATAGGTTTGACCCTTGGGTAGGCAGGCTCGGTCTTGATGGGTCGAGGAGGTTTTGAGCTTGTTTATCGATGTTATGTGAAAGGAGAGGAAAAAGAAGGATTTTTAAATAGTTTTTATAAAGGTTTTAAATGGAAAAAGAAAGATCTTATGTTTAGAAAATTTTGGAAGCCAAATGGAGCTTTAGAAAATAGTAGTAAAAGTTCGAAATGAAGAAGTGAGAATAAAAATGAAAATGGGAAAGGAAAATTAGTTTTTTTTAAAATGAAATAAGTAATTACACTTTTACCCTTAGGTCTCTTACCCTCCACTATTTTATGCCACATCATAACCCTTATTTATACCTGTTGCTCATGGAATACATCATCTCGCCACCCTTTCATCGCATCACCACCATTTCAATTATCCTTAATACTATGATAAGTTGTCTTGACATGGCATTACCCTTATATATAATATATATTTCAAATTTCAAACTAAAAGAAATTCAAACTACCTTTTAAGTAAATTACTTTTAGCCTTAAACATTTCATATGTTAAGTTATAAATGCATGTGTATATTTGTTCTTGTGTATACAAAATTTGCCATAACTTGTAAGTCGAAAATCCGAAAAACAATTTTCGGTCACATTTTCAATTTTTCTTCAAGTTAATTATTTCTGTAAACAAAATTTCAATACAGATTCGCCATCATCAGTTATTATTTAAAAGAATTTTACTTGAGTCGTAAATTAATTAATTATTTAAATATATAAAATATCCATATTTATAGTGACTAAATTCTGGGTAGTTACATCCGGTCTCTAAATTGGTAATCCTGAATTATTGAAGAATAGTTTTAAATTCATCCTGGGTGGGTATGAGAGACTGAACAAACCGATATTCGCTTTTCTCCAAAGCAGGATAAGATTTCGAACTCTTGTCGTATTTCTTATAAGCCATTTATCTGCCAGATGATATAATACAAGATCAGGTAAGTATTATATATTCTATAAAAGCTTTAAATGTCCAAGAAAAATGCTAAGTAAATTCAAGTTCTTAAATATAGGTGTAAAAACTATAAATACTTAATGAGCTAATAATAAGTCAAAATTGTTTAACTAGTTATCAAGCTCAGAATGAAATTCCAAACCCATAAATAGTTATCAAATTTACGATAATTAGCAATTCACTAAAAAGTTTAAAAGCCCATTGTTAGATATCAAACTCGTAATGTGATGTCAAGTTCATAGATGTCTAGAACATCCATAACTAATTGAAAGCTCATTGAATTCATAACCATGTATCAAGCTCTTAACTAGTCCTTGGGTTCATAACAAGGTATCGATTTCATGAATAGTCAACGGGTTTGAAATTATTTAAAAGTGCTTCAACTAATTGTCGAATTTGTAATCAGATGTCGAATATATAAATATTTGTTGAATTCACAGCTATTTGGAAGCACTATGATTAGTTGCCGAGTGCATAGTAAGATTTGAATTTATATAAAATATCAAACTTATAACTAAATGACAACCACTTAAATAGTTTTCGAACCTATAGAAGGTTAGCAACTCGTTAAATGGTTATCGAGTTTATGACTAGATAATAATTCTTCAAATAATTATCAATTTCACAACTTATTACCAAGTCTCTACTAGTTACCAAATCATTAATTGGTCGTTGAGTAACTAAATAGCAAACCCCTAGTAAGCTATTGGGATTTTAAGTGGATAACGAGTTATTAATAATCAATGAAATTACCTCTATAAATCTATAACTATAAATAGGCACCCCTCCCCTATTTTATAGGGGCGATTAATTCTTCACTCTTTCTCAAATTTTAAAGTTGTAACCCTAAATTGAATTAATGGTAACACTCCAACTTCTGCATAGCATACTTCTCTTAAATAATAATATTTGACTATGGACAAACATATGACTCTTTCTGTGTGTGAACTTGAACCTTAAACATGCATATTATTAATACTTGGACTTAGATTCAAACTTGGACTCGCATATTGTGACTTAGCTTGCATAAGGCTACCTAAGCCCTTATTCAAATCAACCTTAGCATGCCTTGCATAATTGGTCAGCAAATAAATTTTATAACAAGGGCATTACCGATCTTAACATTTTTATGATGTATAGGTAAAATGGCGGTGATCTTACTGATGTAGTTTTTGATGATTTATCATCAAAGAAATTAAAGTAAAAAAAGGAAAACAAGGAAATAAGAGTAGGAAGGACGATGCCGAAGCTTCTGTTTAGCCTTCAAGAAACCGCACAAATCTTCTCATCCTTCCCCTCCTTCTTCTATAGCCCTACCTATTCCCCTCTTTAGTCCCTCCACGACCTTCTCATTCACTACTTGCCTTTGCCTAAGGGTGTTATTACTAAGCTTGGTGAGAGGGTAGGATGTGTCACTTTAGATGGTCTATTTTGTATTGCTTCGGTCCCCACAATCTTATCCAATTACTCTCTCATTTCTTGCACTCCCCTTCCTCGAGTTTGTTAATGAGCTTGAGAGGTATTTGGCCTTCGTATGTACCTTCTTCTCCTTCTTTCCTTATTGGTAACTTGTCTTACCCGATTTTCAACTTTTCTATCTTTGTCTTGTAATTAGTAAGCGCTTTGGACGTCGAGGCTAGCAAGAGAGCAGAGGATAACCAAGTCTCGTCCATTGCCATATTTCTCATCTTGAAGAAAACCTTACCGTAGCTGCTTATGAGAAAGCCAAACTAGTGGAAGAGCTTAATGCTCAACAAGAGAAAGCGGAAAAGGCAGAGGATACGGTGGACGAGGCATTGGCATTGAGCGGTCAAGAGCTGGAGCAGAAAGATAAAGCGTTGGGGGAGAAAGAGAAGGAAATGGGGGAGATTAAGGATAAGCTTTCATAGTTCACCTACCAGGTGCTTTGTAAGATGTACGATGTAGTTAAGCGTCAATTTTTTGCTGATTGTTCGATGATGTTTCTATCGAGGTTGATCTGGCTTCTTAGAGGACTTTAAGAAGATCAAAGATGCCATTACTTATGGCAGAGCGAGTGGGCTAAGGAGTTAGAAAAGCAGAAAGTTTCTCCTTATGCCTCCAAGGATACCTCTTTCTAGTAGAATGACAGGATTACACTGTCTAAGTAAATTGAGGTCACGTCGACCCTCTAAGCTAATGTAACTACCTAAGCTTTGTAAATGGTCTCTGCCACTTTTTGGTTTATTGATCTTTTCAACATGTAATAAAATGAATTTGTTACTTAATTTTGTCATGATCTACTTCTTTAATTGTTATAGCGTTTTATTATTGCACTATGAATGATCGTGTCATTTTCGTTCACTTGTTCATTATAACTTTCTAAGGAAGTAACATTTAGTAAATTCATGAAGGAAAGCATGGAGAATCTCTAAACCTAGATCATAGATCCTCTTGGTCTTAGTGCAATGATATTCTGAAGCATGAAAAGGAGTTAGATGGGTCGTTCACATAATTTAGAGAGGAAACCCAAAGGTTGGTTTCCGAAATTGACCAAATAATGAAAGAGAAAGAAGCGCTTAGCAACTTTGTACTGCGTTAGTAGCGATATACCTTATAGAGTGGTTCCTTTCAATCCGATAGTCCTCACTTGGAGTGGTTTAGACTTAGGCTTAGAAATCTAAATAAGGAGTGAGCACTATGTATTATTATTACTTTTTTGTATGTGAATTTGTTAGATTCTCCATATAAAATTGTTATTCATGTGACATGTCTTATTTAAATTTTCTTATTTCGGATTCTTTTGAATCATAGGTCGATCCCCATAAGATTCCTTCCAAATCCACTAGAATCTTTGATCCCAACGAACCTTTGGCCCCCATTATTTATTGCTTGGGTGACATTAGGGTTTGAGGTTTTGGCCATGGCTTCTGCCGTGGCCTTGGAGGAAGAGATCTCCAATTGAAAGTTACTAACAAAATGCTTGAAAGAGACTTGAAAAATGCCTTTTTCGAGCTCAAGGAAGCTAAAGATGCACTTCAATACCAATAGCAACATAATATCACGTTGCGCACTGAGTTGGATTTTGCAAACTCTAAAGTGATTGAATGAGAGCAGCCACTGAAGGATGATGAAGTGCTCTAAGGGATCATTTATGAAGAGGAGATTAAAGGTGTAACATCCCCCAATTTTAGCCAGTCTAATTTTATGATTGGATTAATTTTTGAATTAAGTTGTGAATAAAATTGTGTTTGAATTTCCAAATTTAATTAGATGTATGTTTATCTATTTATATAAATGGATTTTTATAAGATAATTTGAATTTGATTTGAATATAGAAGATGGATATATGATATATATGAAAGTTACATTTTGAAATTAATATATATATATTTATTTAATAATATAATAGTGTGGAAATGAATAAAAGGATTTAAAGATACTTCCTTTCATATTTGAAAATAAATATATTTAAAAGTAGATTTTAAAATCAAGTTTATTTGGAAATTTAGTAATAAATATTTTTGTAAAATTAATTGGATTTAATTTTAAAGGTTTAAAACATGTTTCATAAATTTAAAAAAAAAAACTTGTTTCATCAATTTAAATAAAGTAAGATTTAAAACATGTCATTGCTTTTCATGTCTGCTCTTGTAGTCCCGCCCCTTTCCCCCAACGTCATCTCTGTCGTAACTCCCCACTCCCTGAACGTCAACTCTGTCCAATCCCCATCTTCTTTTAACCCTTCGCCCCCTCCTCCCATCAATCCCGTTCCACCCCCTCCTCCTCTATGCCCTCTCCACATCGTCATTCATCTTCTGTTCCTTCGTCCTCTTCTGTCCTTGCCACTATTCCTCCAGTCATCCCCTCTCATGTCCCCCTGACCCTTTCCCTACTCGTCCTCCTGATGCCTGTCCTTCTCCACCATCTCAGCTCGTTGTCCCCCTTCCTTCTCAAGGTGAATGGAAATGGACTTCTCTTTTCATGCGTAAACCCAAGAACGCTGAGAAGTACATCCCCGTTGACCTGTCTCCTGTGTATGAAGATGATGTTTTAGTGCCTCCGTCGGCTGTCCTTGAAGCTGGTGCTTTGATATGGAATGATACAATAGTAGGTTTTTTCTTAGACAAGCCGTTATCGTACACGGCTGTCGTTCAGAAGCTTAAGAATATTTGGCGATTAAAAGGCTCAGTCACTGTTAAATCGAACGGTATCATTTTCTTATTCAACTTCTCTTGTAGTGAAGACATGAATAAAATTCTACAGAGTGATCCTATTATTATGAATAATAAATTGTTAATAATAAAACCATACGATGCAGCTATTAGTAATGTGACTGGCTCTGTCATAGCTGTTCCAGTATGGGTACACATGTATAATCTCCCAATATATGCCTGGTCGCCACTTGGTATTAACTGGCTTAGTAGTCATTTGGGTAAATTGTTGTGTATGGATGAAATGACGGAGAAGCAAGATAGGTTGAGCTTTGCGAAATGCTTGATTGAGGTAAGGCCGGACAAGGAACTACTTGATGAATTTATGGTTAAGCTAGTGGAAGGAGGTTATCAGAAAATCTATGTCCAATACCTATGGAGGCCGGATGTATGTGTTATGTGCAAAAAATTTGGTCATTCAACCGATAGTTGTGATAATAAGGAGAAATGTAACACAAAGAGCGATAAAGACATAATAAAAAATGACAGCAGGGAAGACAAAGAAGTAACCATAGAGAATGCCCAAGTACATAAAAAGGTCAGACCTTTCCAGAAGCAGAGTATCAAAAAATGGCAACGAGTTAAAAATAAGAGAATAGACATTGTTGTGAAGGACAGTTACTTGGAACAAACAAGAGGAAGGAGCGATGAAAATGTGAATGAACTAGTAATGGACAATATTGATGATGAAGAAAAGGTTGAGGAGGGTGAAATAGTCGGGCAGGCAAATGGGAACTGCAGTTCTGATAAAGTGAATAATGTAGAAGGAAATGAACGTGAATCAGACAACTCTCAAGCATTTGCTGATAAGGTGGTTGAGGACAAAAGAAACGTAAAAGATGCGAATTCTATATTTGAGGATATAGTAGATAATCTCTTGATATCTAATAAATTTGATGTTCTCCTTGAACTAGACGAGGCAGATAATTTAAGTGATATGCATAATGATAGTTTGAATGTGGTTGGAAAAGGTGATGTAGCACTTGGTAATACAGAGGTAGAAATAAAAAATGATGCAGAAGATCAATTAATGCAAAAGGACACAAGCAACAAAATTACAAAGCAAGTGAAGGTTGTTCATTATTTACAAATGCAAGAAAAGGTAGATATCTTGAAGGCCCTATAGCAAACAATGCTGGAATAATGACAATGGATCTAACATTGAAAGTAAAATTGTAGAGAGTGCTAACTCAAGTGGTAAGAAAAATAAAAAGAATAAAAAAAGTCTGCACAACTCAAAAATGCAGCTGCTATGCAAGGCGACATACACATGCATGAATCTACATGCACAACTCATACGGCCAAGGAACACTCTTCAAATATTACTCCCCCAGATGCTATCAAATCTCCCAACCCTTCTCCTCAACACGCGTACTCCAACATCAAGCCACCATCTGCTTACAAACCGCCTCCCCCATCTTCTACTCTCTCTCCTCCAACCACTCCTCATTCCTCACCTCTCCTATCTTCGCTCATTCGTCTGGCCTCCTCCCCTAGGGTTGATGGCATAACTAACAGTGAAGTTACACCCCTTTCAGTTACAATTCCTAACTACTTGACCTCTTCTCAGGCAGTAACTAGGAGAATGAAGATAGAAATGCTCAACGCCCGTGCTCACCAATGATGTCTCATATTGGAGCATGGAATATACGTGGGGGTCACCATGTCATCAAACTTGAACAATGTAAACAGCTTATCAATTCTCATAAGTTATTGATTCTAGCGATACTTGAAACTAAGTTAAATCTAGCTTTGATAGTCAAGGCTGCTGAATACATTAAACCAGATTGGACCCATATCCACAATCTGAATGAAGCTCCATATGGTAGGATTATGATTCTTTTCAATCCACTTCATGTCCAATTAACTCCTATCCACTCCACTTCCCAACTTATTCATTGCCATGCTCATAATTCCTCTGATAATTCTACCTTCTATGTCTCCTTTGTCTACGCATTCAACTCAGTAGCAGCAAGAGCCTCATTATTTTCGGTCATCCCGGCTCTGAGGCAGTCCTCCCATCCGTGGTTAATACTTGGTGACTTCAACTGTTGTTTTACACTCTCTGATAGAGTCGGAGGAAATCCTCTGTCCCTTAACGAAATT
Source organism: Allium cepa (assembly GCA_030765085.1). Classification (NCBI taxonomy): domain Eukaryota; kingdom Viridiplantae; phylum Streptophyta; class Magnoliopsida; order Asparagales; family Amaryllidaceae; genus Allium; species Allium cepa. Next base: position 291,465,693 of record CM060934.1, read on the forward strand.
CAACCTCTTGCAGATACCCTAAACCTTGCAGAATTTGTTTCGGTTAAATCTGTAGGTATGCAATATTCGTGGAATAATAAAAGAAGGCAAGGCAGTTGGACCTTTTCTAGGATCGACCACTCTTTCATCAACCAAACTTCTCTATCCAAATGGCCGCTCCTCTTCAGCCATCTCCCTCCTCCTCTCCTATTGGACCACTCTCCTCAGATAATTCACCTTTGTTAAGCGGACAAGAGTGGAAAAACTAATTTTAAAATTTTTAATTCATGGGTTCTTGAACCTGACTTTAAAACTAACGCTTTATTAGCATGGAGGGAAACTAAGAATGGTAACCATTTATTTGTTTTGCAGGAAAAAATTAAAGAGATGAAAAAAGTCTTGAAAGTGTGGTCGTTTAAACGATTTGGCAAAGGTTCTAAAATGATCACTACGATTGAGGCAAAGCTTGTTGAGGTTCAAAAAGCTATGATGTCTAATGTTAGTGATGGTAACCTCTCTTCAGCTGAAAGTGCTCTGTCACAGCAATACTATGAAGCATTAGCTAAAGATAGTGATATGATAGGGCAAAAGTCTAGAATAAAATGGCGGGAAAAAGGAGATAGAAATAGTGCCTACTTCCATGCAAGTCTCACTAATTTGCAACTCAGAGAGAATATAGCATCTATCAATGATATGAATGGTGTTCTTCAAACATCTGCTGAAGGAGTACAAGATGCTTTTGTTCAACATTTCTCTTCCCTGTACGGCAACAAAAACAATTTCATTCCAAGTATTGATGACATCCCTACTGATATCCTGCCTAGATTAGCGGCAGACGATTATGCCTCGCTATGCAAAGACGTAACCCCTGAAGAAAGAAAAAAAGCCATGTTCTCACTTAATAGTAACTCGTGCGGTGTCCCGGATGGGTTGAACGCTCACACTGCTTGTTGGTCGTTTGTATCAAATGATGTGTGCAATGCCATAATGCTTTTCCTCAAAAAGGCCAAAATCTTCAGGTCGTTTAACTACACTAATATAGCACTAATCCCCAAAGTGAAAATGCTCACCATGTGAACGCCTTTCGACCTATTTCCTACTGTAATACCATATATAAATGCATCTCTAAGGTAATTGCAATGAGACTTAAGTATGTGCTTCCTAGCATTGTTTCCAAGAATTAAGCTGCTTTCTTGCCAAGAATAAATATACTAGACCATATCCTTCTCTCTCACGAACTCCTTAAAGGGTATAACCGTAAGAATGCCCCCCGAAAGCAATGATGAAGCTCGATATCATGAAAGCTTTCGACATGTTACAATGGGATATCATCGTTCAAATTATGGGATACATGAATTTCCTGCCTCATTTTATTTCTTGGATTTATGAATGTATCTCAACTCCAACTTATTCGGTCATCGTCAACGGTATGACAGCCGGTTTTTTTTGGAAGTAGGCAAGGGATAAGGAAAGGAGATCTGCTCTCCGCATATGTCTTTATTCTGGTGATGGAACTTCTAACTAGGCTGATAAACAAGCTAATAAACCATGGAAGTTTCAAACTGCATCATGCATGCAGTGACCCTCAAATCTCAGCATTGATGTTTGCTGATGATTTAGTGGTGTTTTGTACTCCAGACATCAACACTGTCAAGAATATAATGTTCACTCTTGATCAGTTTTACGCAATGACGGGATTAAAAGTTAACATCCAAAAATCTGATATCATCATGGCTGGTGTTAATTTGGAACATGCTGCTGAAATTACTCTTGCTTCTGGTCTATCTCCTAACCCTACCACTGTTTCCTACTTAGGGCTGCTGCTCTCAACTTCTAAGATTACAACTACCCAATGTCTTCCCCTTTATGAGAAGATTACAGCAAGATTAAATAGCTGGACTACTAGGAAGCTCAGTCAAGCCGGGAGAGTTACTTTAATTAATTCGGTAATCTTTGCAATGCAAGTGTACTGGGCTAGGACTTTCGTACTACCCTTTAAGCTAATTAAGATGATTAGAAGTGCCTTTATGAAATTCCTTTGGACGGGCAATACTACGAGCAGATACATTGCGCCAATTAAATTTAACAGAGTGGAGCGACCTATGAACAAGGGTGGTCTTGGTATTTTTAACTTGACTCAATGGAATAAGGCGGCCTTTGCGAAACATGTAGGCACCTACTTTAACTGTTCTGACAGCCTTTGGGCTGAATGGTCTAAAAGAAATGTGATTAGAGGTAGAAGTTTATGGAATATGCTAAAGCCTGAAAACTTAAGCCGGACATGTCAAAGTATTTTCAAGTTGAAGGAGACTTTTCTCCCGCTCATTCAAATGAACACCAACCCAGTATACAGTACGTGTTTCAGGGATAATTCGTGGCTTGATAAGGGGATGATACTTAGAAGACAACTCACACACAGTGAGATACATCAATCTGGCATTCACTCAGCAGCAAAGGTAAAGGATGTAGTCTTTAATATTATTGTTTTCGGTCCTTTTCATCCAATCAGAGAATACAACATATATGGAATATGATTAGAAGGTTTACTCCGCTGCCTTCTATAGCTGATGAGCTTATTTGAGGTGCTAAAAAGGCAATATTTAAAATAGGAGACGCATATGAATTCTTGTTGAAGAACGGTGCTCAGCCAAAGTGGAAATGGTGTAAGCGAACGTGGAATATGAACAATAGTTTGAGAGAAAACTTTATGATGTGGAAAGTGCTAAATCGTGCAATCCTAACGAAAGCTAAATTCGCATGCATGGGCATGAGTGTAAACATATATTGTTCATTCTGTAGTGATCAACCAGAGACAGTAGAACATTTGTTCTTCGAATGTCCTATAATAATGCTTGTGTGGACTGCTGTGATGTCAAAGCTTCGAAGATATGAAGTATCACATGACAATCAGGTCGAGTGGAATCATATCCATGTGAATACTGGGTACAAGCAGAAAGGTAAGAGATTATTTAGCGCTGCGTTGAAGAGTTTCATCACATCAGTCTAGAAAGAGCGTAACACTAGAATGTTTGACGCCGCCAAAGCAAAATCCGATGCTCAGTTCAAGCTGTGGATTATGCATGAGATTAAACATACGCTGGGGATGCTTAATTTCTCCTTTGACCCAGGGATATATTTGTCCTTCCAATTGTTTTAGTTTTTGTTTGGTATTCTTTCTTTGTTTTTGTTTCCCTCAGTGCTTGTGGAACCTTGTTTTCCCTTATTTTCATTGAGCTTTTGCTCCCTGTTGTATGTGTTTCTTTGGTGCTGCAATAAAATGGTCGGGGTCCATCCAACCCCGTCGGCCTTGCCTAAAAAAGAAAGATTTAAAACATGCATTCCAAATAAATCTAAGTTAAGGGTTAAAACATGATTTGTAAATTAAAATAAAGCAAGGATTTAAACACAAAATTTTCCATTATGACAAATGTAAACCAAATGAGATCATGTAATAACATGTGTTAACAATCAATACAAGTGGCAAGCAAGTTTTTTTCTCTTTTAATCTAAAATTACGAAATATGAATAAGAACTAAATTTCATAAACACATATGTAAGAGAAGGAAACTAATTCTCAGTTCATAATTTTTAAAGCCTGAGAAATAAATGCATTTCAACCTGAAAACATGTATAAATTTCTAAATACAATCAAGTTTCAAAAACCTGAAGGCATGCAAGATTCAATTCAAAACCTGGAAGCATGCAACATGCCTGACCAAGATCAAATTCATACCTGATCCAAAGAAAAGATTAGTTTTCAAATCAAAGCCTGCAAAGTAAATTCAACTACTTTAACATGAGTGAATCCAGAAATTAACTCAAACAAATCAAAGATGCATATTTAAAATGAAAATACAAGTTCCGGTTTTGAAAAATACTGTCTCTGTTCTTCATTGACCAAGGTGAGCAAACATCGCCTTTTAAACCTTTATATGTTTATTGTAACGACCCGCCTTTTTGGACAGTTTAAACCGACAATCAAATACACATGCCAATTCCAAACCATTCAAAAGGGCAGATGGTTATTGGGGTAAATAAGAAAAGAAAAGAAAGAGATATAAAGGAAATGAAACAACACAGAATCTCGCAGCGGAACGATAAAATATAATAGCCAAATAAACAATTCATGAAGCTGTTTACTATACATTGACAATTATTTATACAACATTTATCAGAGTTATACATATACAACAGAACAATTAAAATAATGCAGCAGATAGCATGATGCAAGGGTAATAATAGTAATAGTATACCAAATCTTCGTCTTCATCCTCCAGAATAGATCTTCAAAAATTTGAAAAACTCAGGACTGACCCGAGCGTAATGGAAAGACAAAACACTCGAGTCAGGACTAAAATATCCTTATGAAAGTTAAATCAATCGTAAATAAATATGAGTGTAACAGCGTCAGAGATGTTTACGGGGTTTGACATCTCATATCCAGTGACAACGTGCGTGCAATAACTCAAGAGATGTTACGGGATTTTCCATCTCTTAAGGATCCGTTAAACTATCTACTATGTAGTAATGTACGCTAAGTAGATAATGCCTATCAGTAATATAAAGTATCAAAATAGCGTTATGGCGTTACCATAATTCCCCTTAACACATTTTTATAATGCCATAGTCTATGCAGCACCGTAAGCCCCACCGTAAACTGGTGGTTATCAGAGGGTACCCCATAGGTATAACACAAAACCAAACGTAGTGGTCGCGAATAGGATAATCAGTATGACAAGGTACATGAGGCGATACCAACTAGGATACTAGTAGTTGTGTGATCCGGACTGATGTTGAGCATAGTCAGCAGCTACCCCAACCCGCGAAACAACACTCCCAAATCAAGGGGTGCACCCAAATCGAATCACAAATGTAATAGATATGGTATCGAAGAAGTGTGTCCGCTAGAGGTGGCGAACCTCAATGGCCCGGCGCGGCTCCTGTTTTAGTCATGTCAGGGGTCATCCAATATCGTTCTCTTTCTTCAATCAACGCGTTCACCAAATCATCCACTTCATTCTGGATCAACACTCCGCGTATAATAGTTATTAAAGTGGTTTTCGGTATCGACAGAGAGTATGTCCATATCCGATCCCGGTCTCTTTAATAACTACGTATTATTACACCGTTGGCTCTACTACATTTCAAACCGATTCATAATTGATATCAAAATATCATATTTTTGCTTCAAAAATCAAATCCATTTTAAATAACATCGTATCTTTTCAAATGTAGGATTTCGTTTCAAAAATCATTTCTCGCATCAATATCTCATTTCGTTTTCAAATCATTTCGAATTTCAATTTAGGTTGCAACTTCATTTAACTCAATTTGTATTTAAATTCAACATTTAAATATAAACATTTCACATTATTGACCAGCTTAGAATTTTAGAAAATAGTTTAAGTAGTTTTAAATAATTAAAATAGTTAAAATACTTTAAAATCTTAAAATGGATTTGAAATAGATAAATTTAGTTTTTAAAATAATTTAAATTGGGTTAAGTAGATTTAAAATAGATTAAAATAGTTTAAGTATTCAAAATGGTTTATATAACCGAGTAATTTGGAAAACAAAATAAAACAGCTTCAAAACCAATCCATTTCAATTATAACTTCCCAATTCAAATCAATTTCAATTTCCATTCTACCGATTCAATTTCGATTCCGATTCAATCAGCGTCAACTTTGACTTCAAACTTATTCAATTTTATATTCACTTTCAATTAATTCAATTTCAATTTTATATACACTTTCGATTAATTCAATTTCAATTTTTATATTCACTTTCGATTAATTCAATTTCAATTTTTATATCCACTTTCGATTAATTCAATTTCAATTTTTATATTCACTTTCAATTAATTCAATTTCAATTTTTATATTCACTTTCAATTAATTCAATTTCAATTTATATCGATTCGGAGCTTGATTTTTCAAAATATCCATTTATAACACTTAACAAAATTATCTTTCAATATTCGAGTTTTAAAACCCAATTACAAACATAGTTCAATTTCAAGCTCAATTTCAAAATATCTTTTTATATCGCTTTTACTTAGTAATGCTCAAAGCTCGAAGTAATGTTCAATCTTTAAAACAAATAAATTTTCGAAATTCAATCATATTCAAATTTTAAATCTCAAAGTCTCAACTTAAATTATTTAACTAAATTCCTTTAACCAAAATTTATTTCAACATTCCAACTCAATTTTTCGATAAATTCGATTTCTATAAATTGATTTCTATTTATAACTTTTAAATCAAACATTTAAATAAATTTCAAATCGACGATTTCAAAATTTATTAATCTAGCCAAATCGGTGTCCGTATATAATTTTCTATCCTATGGCCAAGTAGTTATTTATTTCAATTAAATGTCAGGGATGAATATATATCACTTAAACCAATCACAGTGTCATATGTATGCATGACAGTATATATAAGCAAATAAACATCCAAACATTTAAATATCAACCAATAACATCCATCAAAATGCATCATCCAATAGACAATACAATTCATGGCAATTTCATAGTTATCAATGTCAGGTAATTTAATCGCAATTCAATTTCAATTCCAATTTAACCGTCAATTTAATTTTTTTAACGGTTAATTCAAATGACAATATATATGACAATTAAATTCTATCAAACAACGATAATAAAATCATAACACTTCATAATGTCAAATTTAACTAGCATAAATAAATTTAGTACGTTGTGAACGTTATAAAACACTCACCTTGATTTCAATGTAGTTCCAACGCTTTATTTCGAATAAAATTAAACGAGCGTTTAATTTTACCCGAAATTTCCACTAGCTCCAAACGACTCCAATCCAGTTGCATCTCGTAGAGCTCATCCATACGATTCCAACACAAAAAGTTTCGTCCGAATCCGACCTCGTATGAATAAGATATGATAGTTTAAAGTTAACACGAATTTTTATATAATTAATTACAACTTAAATTTAATTTTTAACCTAATCCATCATCTAGCCGTCCATTCTGCAATATACGATCGCGGCCGCACATGAATTACCCTTCTCCTTCTCTCACGTTCGCGTGAAACTTCCAGGTAACTCATAGCACGATCGTATCCTTCCAAGTCGCGACAAATACGAGCATCTCCTCTTCGATCAGGATACACCACTTCGAAGCCCACTGCGAGCTCGACTTTCGGCCAGAGACCCACTGAACTCGGCTGCCTATTTGCCTCGAACAACATGAACGAACGACGCGACTTTAAGGAGCAATTGCCGTTGATTCGTGCATCGAAACCCGATCATAACCGTTGGATAGAGAGATGTCGATGCCCTCTACAACTTTCATGTTGAAGGTTTCGCGTGAATGTCGACTGATTGGGAGATAATTGGAGGGGAAGATGTAACGAAATCGAATTTTGCGCGCTCGAAAATCGACATCCATACTTCATATCGTATTCGAATGCCATAGATTCGACCGTTCAAATCCGATTCGCCGGAGCTTATAACAACATTAAGTAAACAACACAGCGGAATAAAAGAATAATACATTGATATACAGCACAGATACAATATCTGATACTACATAGTGATACAATGAATATCCATATACATCAGAGATATGATACAATAAAATAGCAGCGGAAAAGAAAACGATAACACCAGCAGCAGAACAAATAACTTTAAGACAGTCTTCAAGGAAGAACTCCAAAACCGCAACTCTTTCTCCAAGAACCAATCCAGCTATAGCTCGAACTCCCTATAACAATGCACCAAGCTCAACAAGACTGGTGTGAGCCAAAGACTGAACTAACTCCAGATAACCTACTAATCTGACTATCTGAAAAACCCAACTCTAGACTGCTCGTGTAGAAAATAATGAGCACCCAGAGTTTAGGAAAGAAACAATAAACTCCGGGTCAGTCGTGGGACTGGTGTGAGCAACAAAAACAGTTTATCTTTCAAAAACAAACAAAGAAATATTTTAAAGTTAATTCGCAATGCTTTTTGAAATGAGACTACCATAAGACCTCCCGCCACACACACAATGCAAACGCAGACTTGGAGGAGATTTCTTCTTATGTTAGTAAAAGATGCTTGATACGCATTAAAAAGAAACATTTGATATTATTACTAGTGCATAGTGTAGGACAAATCATTTCGAAAGTAGAATATAAATCTTGGCCAGCATAGGTACCATTTTTTTATGCCTACTATAGCTACCATATTAGATGGCAGGTTCTACAACTAATACTGCACAAGGCTCGTATTGTTTCTTTGGATTTCCAACGAATGGTCAGGCCAAGGAACTTCCCATTGCCACATGAGAACGCCTCTGGAAGGACGTCCCCGAGAACCAAACCGGATCTCTGCCAACACAAGGCCGGGTTACCCCTAACAGGGTAACAACTGACACGAGTATGCCATTCCCCGGTCCTTTGGGACCTGTATCCGAGAGCTCTCTAATCAACATCACACCATAATAATAAGTGTTTCAACATGAGTAAGCATCTGGTCTCCATACCATGATACCACCCTTTTCCATAAGGAAATGCACATACCCTAAAGGGAGCTACCCCTCATAACCTTGCCGCATCTTTCCTGTTTTGACCATTTCGGGGTGTGAGGCTCGACGAAGTCACGTCCACAAAAACACACTTTATACAAAAGCCGTGCTTTGGGTCAACAAATGATCATAGAAATGATCACAAAGATAAACGATAAAATAAATGATCCTATCACAAATGATCAACACAACGATCATTTCACAGCAACACTCAGCATGTCACATTACCAAATTGGGAATATATCACTGATAACCATAAACTACATAACCTCTGAGCTCGTACGTCTTAGAGAAGGGTGTTAAGCTAAGAGAATAAATTCTCCGCCACCAACAGAAATATATTTGAAAGAAATCAGCTTTATATCTCAATTTGTAATGTCAGACATACTATCCATACAAGTCTGTTCCGGGATCGAACAGAACCGAAGGCACTTCCAAAGAAGTCCTTGAAATCCGGATATTCACTAATCACGTTCAGACTTCCCATCACATATGGAGTCTCTATACCGGGGACCATTCGATGCAAAGACATTCGATGAGTTGTCCTTTCACTTTCAAAAATATCCGGTCTTCACCACCGGTCTTCAAATGCTATCCATAACGACATATCACATATTCGAAATGGGATATATGACACAAAGGTCCTTTCCTGGCTAAACCGAACAGTGAGCGCAGTATTTCAAAAGCATATGGATATTGGGATTTCAATTAAGTCACAACTTAAAACCCAAAACTTTTCTTCAAATGGTTTAAACCAATTACCATTTCAAATCTTTATATTACAAAAAGATTTATTTCACAAAGATCAATTCATAGACTTCAAAACAATTTCCATTCCAATTGGATTAACTCATTAAATCTTTAAATCAAAGATTTAACTCATAGCTTTCAAAATTCGATTAACTTGTTGAATCTTTAAATCAAGATTCAACTTATAGCTTTCAAATCATTTTCATAACTTGGAATTTATCTTCATTTTCAAACTTGAAGTTCTTTTTAACACAAATTGGACGTTCATTTCTTATGTGAAAGCGTTTATTATTTGAAAACAACAGTTTTCGTTTCAGAAAAATCCAATTATATTTACACGAGTTAAAGCCCTTGAATTCTATTCACATCCCCAAATCAATACTTTTAAAATAGTTTAAGCCATATATAACTGGTATAACATTTTTAATCCCTAGTTTTAAATCATAGAATTCAATTTCAAATCTTGAATTTAAGTTCAAATCAAATTATTCAACTTCATATTTTATCGAGTTATTCAAAATAAATTTCATCTATGAAATTCCATTTCAAAAGCTTTTCACTTTAAACCCAACCCATTTTCAAAACATTTGAATTCAAATATTCAAATTCAAAACTATTTTCAAAACTCTGTGACTTAATCGATTTCCTCGTGAAATCCATATTTGTGTGTGTATTGTGTGGTCCAGGGGTTTAACACAATAGTGCAACATCATTCAATCATTATAGATCAAAACACAAAATATAGTTGATAAGCGATATAAACTATAACGCTTATCGTCATTCAAAGATTCACAGATAATATACAGATGTATCATCAATAAATGAATAAATTATACATACCACAATTTACAGAATAACATATCACAGATCAGATAGGACAATCAATTCAAGGCATCTCATACAATACAATCATTCATAAGTAAGGTCAAGCATTTGATAATCATTTATAAACAGGATTAGTAAATTGTTTAATCCTAATTAATTCAATTCATTTCCAATTTAATTAATTACTTATGAATTTATTATCCAATTATGATTTATTAATTCCAAATCATTTAATATAAATTAATTTATCAAACACTTTAATAAATTAAATTATTCTTAATCAATCATATTAATTAAATTGACTTTTGAACCAATTATATAATTAATTTACCTCTTAATTAATTTCTAATTATAAATTAATCTAAATTATTAATCTATAAATTAAATAAATAAGTCATTCCTTGATTATCTTATTCATTTAAATCATTTTAATACCTTAATAATTTCTATGATAATCTATTTCTTTATTAATGACTTCATTAATATTAAAGTGTATTAGAACATTACATTTTAAATTTAAATTCAAATTCCATTTGGAATTTAAGATTCAAAATGATTATTTATTTAAACATTAACCAAATTTAAATTCAATTTATAATGTTTTAAATAAATGTAAATAACATTTATTACTTACATATGAAACTTATGTAAGAAAATTTTAAACTAGATTACTTAATTTATATTTAAAAGTTTAGCTTTTTAAATACATTAATTATTTAACTTGCAAATTCAAGTTAACAAATTATTTAACTTTCATTCAAAATCATTTAATAGAAGAATTAAATCAAAGATCAAATTTAAACATTTGTTTGGGAACTAATTATCTTTTTATTAAAAACTATTTAATTTAAACTTGTTTTAAAACATTCAGATTTAAAAACTGATTAAAATCACAAATTTGAATTTAAAGAAACTTGAATCCATCCATTTATCTTTGATTTTTAAACTTTGGTTTTAACTTGCTTTTTTTTATCTATACTTTATCTTGGAATTTAAACCACCATTAAAATCCTGTTTTTCAAAATTTAAATTTAGGTATAAAATCTGAAAACAGTCAGGTTATTATTTCTTTTAAAACCTGAAATCCACCTTTAATTATTTTACACTTTTATTTCATTTCAAATTTGAATTCAAAAATAAACTTGAATTCAACTTCAACCTGGATTTAAGCTTTGTTAAATCTAGTTTACAAATTAAAGTTCATTTGAATTTGCTTTAGAAAAAGAAAAATTTGCTTCCAGGTTGTCTAAAACCTGTAAGCACTACTGTCTTGAGACAAACCCAATCTTGCTTCGAGTCTTCCTCCCGCTGCTTCGAGTAACGTACTCGAATAACTCGAGTCTTCCCCGAGTCTCACACACGAACCCAACACCGGGCACAAATGCCTGGCCGTACACGTGCACTCCACCGTTCGCCACCTCCTTTCGCCACCAATGCTTCGAGCAAGTCGAAGGTCATCCCCAGCTCCGATCCCAACCATCGAAACACGCGCAACGACTCAAATCTGAAATTGAGCACTCGAGCCCAAACCTGGAACAATGACAGGAAACACCATTTGAAACCTGTCAATCGTCTCGTGTGCGACGCCTCGACCACCGGATCGCCAGCGCCTTCGGCCGTAGCCTCGTCCACCTCTCCTCTACCAATCCCCAAAACCATGTTGTACTCGGTCGTCCAACGATGATGAACGAGACGAAAAACTCAACCTCTCTAAAATTAGGTTTAGAAATTCCAAACACTTGCCGCTGCCGCCACCGTGGTCGTGGCCATCACCAATTATTTTTCCTCGACTCACCGTAGGGTCACCCACCTCCACACGACACTTCGATCATCAACTACCCTACGATCGCCTGGATTTCGACAAAAACCCATCTTCGTTCAACTAAAAACTGCTCTCATTTCCTAACTCGAAAAATCATGATTAACGTTTTAAAATTCATGTTATAGTGTATGAATTTAGATTACAAACCTGAATTCGTGAATTAAAATGTTTGGAAATTTAACTTATTTAAAGTTTGCTTAGGTTCCTTTGATTTCCAGAGCTAATATGACATTGTTTGAACAAAAATAAATTTTTAAACTTGGTTTAAAATCAACAAACAACTTTTGTTTATCTTTTAAGCTTTAACAATGATTAGATCAAAAGATGGGAATTTATTTGCAAATCTGAACTGGGAGAAACAAGAACAGAGATGTTTTCCAGAACACTAAATATGCAGGCATCCCATATACACAGAATTTTATAAATATGTGTACATATAAACATATTCATTTCAGACATAAGCAATATACATGTGAATCTACTTAAGCATCATTAAATTTAAGTTACTCACCTGTCAAAAAGAACAGAGGCTCAGGTTTAGAAACTTTTCTTTCTTAAATCTTGGAAAATGATTTGAATGTGGAAACCTGCATTTGTTTTTGATCTGAAGTTTGAAAGTTTGATGTTGATCTTGCATGCTTTTGTTTTTGAGTTTCAATCACCAGGTTTCATTCTTGAAGAGGAAATGAATGAGCCTTGTTTGAATTGAGCTAATTGTTGTTCCAGTTGAATTTGTTTAAGATCTAGATGGTATTGCTTCAAAACTCAAGTTTGCATGCAGAAACAAATTTCCAGATTGAAGAAAATATGCATAGGCTTTGATCATATTTTTTTTCTTAGCTTTGAACTGATCAAACCGATGATAAAGAGGGTGGATATATGGAAAGAGAATAGTTGTACAGGTTGTTATTTGTTTATAAAATACACTAGATACTTGCATTTAATGCTTTGTACAACAAGCAAGGCCGAACATCTATGCATTTATGGGCTGAGATGTTGTATGTACTTATATTTCCATTTGTTTTATGAAACAAGATCTCGGTGGTGGCTGATAACATTGCTTTGGCGTACTAGAAGTATGGTAGATAGGGTATACATTCTTTGCTTTATAATATGAAGGTACTTGTACTGTTTTAAAGTTCATACTTTGTATTTTTGGTGGCTGCAGCTTATTTTGTTTGTTTTTCTTACTTATGTCTTTGATTTGTTTGACATGAACTACAACATTGTCTTTTATTATCTTGTTTTGTCTGGTTACATACCTATTCAATTTTAATACATAAGTGAATTTATTTTATTTGTTATCATTTTATATTTTCTACTTATGCTTTTTAATATTTATATGGTTTATTCTATTTTAAACATTTACTTCTATTTTAACTTAAATATTTACTTCTAGAACTTTTTATATGTTCATTTCATAATTTATATAACTATAAATTTACTTAAATATTTGTTTAACATCAACACAAACTTTATTTCCTTGTAAAGTTTAACTATCAACTATTTTATTTTTTATAAATTACCAATTATTACAAAAAATTTATTCAAAAATTAAATTAATTGTCGAATTACAATAAATTAAAACTTGGGATCGTTACAGACTTCCCCCCTTAAAAGAATTTCGTCCTCGAAATTCGCAGGCACGAAAACAACAAAGATAGATCAAAGATAGAGAAATATCTTTTCAGATCAAACTGGATATCAGCTCTGCATTTGGCTCACCAAATCAGAATATCAACAATAGATACAAGAAATTATAATAGAATTTCAATTTTGGTTTTAAACAAAACCATTTTACCAAGACAATTCAAATTATCCTTCATATTCTATTAACCAATTTAACTCAATTAAAATTTTCCCATTTATTTAAAATTTTCAATCCAAATTTCCAATTCGTATTCATTAAGGTTTAAATCCAAAACTGATAAGAAATCGATGAAAATACGAAGTAAAATTTCTTACAACGATACGTAGGGCCACCATCACACCGAAACTTCTTTCTGGATCTATCACAAAGAAATCAAAAGAAATTTGAAAACGAATCAAAAAGAGATTGATAGAGAAAGATTATTTCCACTGTTACAGGGTATTGACCATTTATAGTCGTATTCTCCTGTCACCTATCTCGTTTTCTTCTTGCACTCATACTTACTATCAATGAATAGTAAGATAATTTACTGAGACACTCGAACGTATATCTTAGGGATATACTCATTCTAGGGATACTTCACCCTATCTCTAATGAGCTACTTAATGTGTTATACTCCTGAGCTAAAGTTCAACCTTAGCTCTGATACCAAATGTAACGAAATCGGATTTTGCGCGCTCGAAAATCGACATCCATACTTCATATCGTATTCGAATGCCATAGATTCGACCGTTCAAATCCGATTCGCCGGAGCTTATAACAACATTAAGTAAACAACACAGCGGAATAAAAGAATAATACATTGATATACAGCACAGATACAATATCTGATACTACATACTGATACAATGAATATCCATATACATCAGAGATATGATACAATAAAATAGCAGCGGAAAAGAAAACGATAACACCAGCAGCGGAACAAATAACTTTAAGACAGTCTTCAAGGAAGAACTCCAAAACCGCAACTCTATCTCCAAGAACCAATCCAGCTATAGCTCGAACTCCCCATAACAATGCACCAAGCTCAGCAAGACTGGTGTGAGCCAAAGACTGAACTAACTCCAGATAACCTACTAATCTGACTATCTGAAAAACCCAACTCTAGACTGCTCGTGTAGAAAATAATGAGCACCCGGAGTTTAGGAAAGAAACAATAAACTCTGGGTCAGTCGTGGGACTGGTGTGAGCAACAAAAACAGTTTATCTTTCAAAAACAAACAAAGAAATATTTTAAAGTTAATTCGCAATGCTTTTTGAAATGAGACTACCATAAGACCTCCCGCCACACACACAATGCAAACGCAGACTTAGAGGAGATTTCTTCTTATGTTAGTCAAAGATGCTTGATACGCATTAAAAAGAAACATTTGATATTATTACTAGTGCATAGTGTAGGAGAAATCATTTCGAAAGTAGAATATAAATCTTAGCCAGCATAGGTACCATTATATTATGCCTACTATAGCTATCATATTAGATGGCAGGTTCTACAACTAATACTGTACAAGGGTCGTATTGTTTCTTTGGATTTCCAACGAATGGTCAGGCCAAGGAACTTCCCATTGCCACATGAGAACGCCTCTGGAAGGACGTCCCCGAGAACCAAACCGGATCTCTGCTAACACAAGGCCGGGTTACCCCTAACTGGGTAACAACTGACACGAGTATGCCATCCCCCGGTCCTTTGGGACCTTTATCCGAGAGCTCTCTAATCAACATCACACCATAATAATAAGTGTTTCAACATGAGTAAGCATTTGGGCTCCATACCATGATACCACCCTTTTCCAGAAGGAAATGCACATACCCTAAAGGGAGCTACCCCTCATAACCTTGCCGCATCTTTCCTGTTTTGACCATTTCGGGGTGTGAGGCTCGACGAAGTCACGTCCACAAAAGCACACTTTATACAAAAGCCGTGCTTTGGGTCAACAAATGATCATAGAAATGATCACAAAGATAAACGATCAAATAAATGATCCTATCACAAATGATCAACACAATGATCATTTCACAGCAACACTCAGCATGTCACATTACCAAATTGGGAATATATCACTGATAACCATCAACTACATAACCTCTGAGCTCGTACGTCTCAGAGAAGGGTGTTAAGCTAAGAGAATAAATTCTCCGCCACCAACAGAAATATATTTGAAAGAAATCAGCTTTATATCTCAATTTGTAATGTCAGACATACTACCCATACAAGTCTGTTCCGGGATCGAACAGAACCGAAGGCACTTCCAAAGAAGTCCTTGAAATCCGGATATTCACTAATCACGTTCGGACTTCCCATCACATATGGAGTCTCTATACCGGGGACCATTCGATGCAAAGACATTCGATGAGTTATCCTTTCACTTTCAAAAATATCCGGTCTTCACCACCGGTCTTCAAATGCTATCCATAACGACATATCACATATTCGGAATGGGATATATGACACAAAGGTCCTTTCCCGGCTAAACCGAACAGTGAGCGTAGTTTTTCAAAAGCATATGGATATTGGGATTTCAATTAAGTCACAACTTAAAACCCAAAACTTTTCTTCAAATGGTTTAAACCAATTACCATTTCAAATCTTTATATTACAAAAAGATTTATTTCACAAAGATCAATTCATAGACTTCAAAACAATTTCCATTCCAATTGGATTAACTCATTAAATCTTTAAATCAAAGATTTAACTCATAGCTTTCAAAATTCGATTAACTTGTTGAATCTTTAAATCAAGATTCAACTTATAGCTTTCAAATCATTTTCATAACTTGGAATTTATCTTCATTTTCAAACTTGAAGTTCTTTTTAACACAAATTGGACATTCATTTCTTATGTGAAAGCGTTTATTATTTGAAAACAACAGTTTTCGTTTCAGAAAAATCCAATTATATTTACACGAGTTAAAGCCCTTGAATTTTATCCACATCCCCAAATCAATACTTTTAAAATAGTTTAACCCATATATAACTGGTATAACATTTTTAATCCCTAGTTTTAAATCATAGAATTCAATTTCAAATCTTGAATTTAAGTTCAAATCAAATTATTCAACTTCATATTTTATCGAGTTATTCAAAATAAATTTCATCTATGAAATTCCATTTTAAAAGCTTTTCACTTTAAACCCAATCCATTTTCAAAACATTTGAATTCAAATATTCAAATTCAAAACTATTTTCAAAACTCTGTGACTTAATCGATTTCCTCGTGAAATCCATATTTGTGTGTGTATTGTGTGGTCCAGGGGTTTAACACAATAGTGCAACATCATTCAATCATTATAGATCAAAACACAAAATATAGTTGATAAGCGATATAAACTATAACGCTTATCGTCATTCAAAGGTTCACAGATAATATACAGATGTATCATCAATAAATGAATAAATTATACATACCACAATTTACAGAATAACATATCACAGATCAGATAGGACAATCAATTCAAGGCATCTCATACAATACAATCATTCATAAGTAAGGTCAAGCATTTGATAATCATTTATAAACAGGATTAGTAAATTGTTTAATCCTAATTAATTCAATTCATTTCCAATTTAATTAATTACTTATGAATTTATTATCCAATTATGATTTATTAATTCCAAATCATTTAATATAAATTAATTTATCAAACACTTTAATAAATTAAATTATTCTTAATCAATCATATTAATTAAATTGACTTTTGAACCAATTATATAATTAATTTACCTATTAATTAATTTCTAATTATAAATTAATCTAAATTATTAATCTATAAATTAAATAAATAAGTCATTCCTTGATTATCTTATTCATTTAAATCATTTTAATACCTTAATAATTTCTAAGATAATCTATTTCTTTATTAATGAGTTCATTAATATTAAAGTGTATTAGAACATTACATTTTGAAATTTAAATTCAAATTCCATTTGGAATTTAAGATTCAAAATGATTATTTATTTAAACATTAACCAAATTTAAATTCAATTTATAATCTTTTAAATAAATGTAAATAACATTTATTACTTACATATGAAACTTATGTAAGAAAATTTTAAACTAGATTACTTAATTTATATTTAAAAGTTTAGCTTTTTAAATACATTAATTATTTAACTTGCAAATTCAAGTTAACAAATTATTTAACTTTCATTCAAAATCATTTAATAGAAGAATTAAATCAAAGATCAAATTTAAACATTTGTTTGGGAACTAATTATCTTTTTATTAAAAACTATTTAATTTAAACTTGTTTTAAAACATTCAGATTTAAAAACTGATTTAAATCACAAATTTGAATTTAAAGAAACTTGAATCCATCCATTTATCTTTGATTTTTAAACTTTGGTTTTAACTTGCTTTTTTTTATCTATACTTTATCTTGGAATTTAAACCACCATTAAAATCCTGTTTTTCAAAATTTAAATTTAGGTATAAAATCTGAAAACAGTCAGGTTATTATTTCTTTTAAAACCTGAAATCCACCTTTAATTATTTTACACTTTTATTTCATTTCAAATTCGAATTCAAAAATAAACTTGAATTCAACTTCAACCTGGATTTAAGCTTTGTTAAATCTAGTTTACAAATTAAAGTTCATTTGAATTTGCTTTAGAAAAAGAAAAATTTGCTTCCAGGTTGTCTAAAACCTGTAAGCACTACTGTCTCGAGACAAACCCAATCTTGCTTCGAGTCTTCCTCCCGCTGCTTCGAGTAACGTACTCGAATAACTCGAGTCTTCCCCGAGTCTCACACACGAACCCAACACCGGGCACAAATGCCTGGCCGTACACGTGCACGCCACCGTTCGCCACCTCCTTTCGCCACCAATGCTTCGAGCAAGTCGAAGGTCATCCCCAGCTCCGATCCCAACCATCGAAACACACGCAACGACTCAAATCTGAAATTGAGCACTCGAGCCCAAACTTGGAACAATGACAGGAAACACCATTTGAAACCTGTCAATCGTCTCGTGTGCGACGCCTCGACCACCGGATCGCCAGCGCCTTCGGCCGTAGCCTCGTCCACCTCTCCTCTACCAATCCCCAAAACCATGTTGCACTCGGTCGTCCAACGATGATGAACGAGACGAAAAACTCAGCCTCTTTAAAATTAGGTTTAGAAATTCCAAACACTTGCCGCTGCCGCCACCGTGGCCGTGGCCATCACCAATTATTTTTCCTCCACTCACCGTAGGGTCACCCACCTCCACACGACACTTCGATCATCAACTACCCTACGATCGCCTGGATTTCGACAAAAACCCATCTTCGTTCAACTAAAAACTGCTCTCATTTCCTAACTCGAAAAATCATGATTAACGTTTTAAAATTCATGTTATAGTGTATGAATTTAGATTACAAACCTAAATTCGTGAATTAAAATGTTTGGAAATTTAACTTATTTAAAGTTTGCTTAGGTTCCTTTGATTTCTAGAGCTAATATGACATTGTTTGAACAAAAATAAATTTTTAAAACTTGGTTTAAAATCAACAAACAACTTTTGTTTATCTTTTAAGCTTTAACAATGATTAGATCAAAAGATGGGAATTTATTTGCAAATCTGAACTGGGAGAAACAAGAACAGAGATGTTTTCCAGATCACTAAATATGCAGGCATCCCATATACACAGAATTTTATAAATATGTGTACATATAAACATATTCATTTCAGACATAAGCAATATATATGTGAATCTACTTAAGCATCATTAAATTTAAGTTACTCACCTGTCAAAAAGAACAGAGGCTCAGGTTTAGAAACTTTTCTTTCTTAAATCCTGGAAAATGATTTGAATGTGGAAACCTGCATTTGTTTTTGATCTGAAGTTTGAAAGTTTGATGTTGATCTTGCATGCTTTTGTTTTTGAGTTTCAATCACCAGGTTTCATTCTTGAAGAGGAAATGAATGAGCCTTGTTTGAATTGAGCTAATTGTTGTTCCAGTTGAATTTGTTTAAGATTTAGATGGTATTGCTTCAAAACTCAAGTTTGCATGCAGAAACAAATTTCCAGATTGAAGAAAATATGCACAGGATTTGATCAGATTTTTTTTCTTAGCTTTGAACTGATCAAACTAATGATAAGAGGGTGGATATATGGAAAGAGAATAGTTGTACAGGTTGTTATTTGTTTATAAAATACACAGGTTGTTATTTGTTTATAAAATACACTAGATACTTGCATTTAATGCTTTGTACAACAAGCAAGGCCGAACATCTATGCATTTATGGGCTGAGATGTTGTATGTACTTATATTTCCATTTGTTTTATGAAACAAAATCTCGGTGGTGGCTGATAACATTGCTTTGGCGTACTAGAAGTATGGTAGATAGGGTATACATTCTTTGCTTTATAATATGAAGGTACTTGTACTGTTTTAAAGTTCATACTTTGTATTTTTGGTGGCTGCAGC
This sequence comes from Allium cepa, assembly GCA_030765085.1. Taxonomy (NCBI): domain Eukaryota; kingdom Viridiplantae; phylum Streptophyta; class Magnoliopsida; order Asparagales; family Amaryllidaceae; genus Allium; species Allium cepa. The sequence goes on from CM060934.1 coordinate 291,485,682, forward strand.
TTATTTTGTTTGTTTTTCTTACTTATGTCTTTGATTTGTTTGACATGAACTATAACATTGTCTTTTATTATCTTGTTTTGTCTGGTTACATACCTATTCAATTTTAATACATAAGTGAATTTATTTTATTTGTTATCATTTTATATTTTCTACTTATGCTTTTTAATATTTATATGGTTTATTCTATTTTAAACATTTACTTCTATTTTAACTTAAATATTTACTTCTAGAACTTTTTATATGTTTATTTCATAATTTATATAACTATAAATTTACTTAAATATTTGTTTAACATCAACACAAACTTTATTTCCTTGTAAAGTTTAACTATCGACTATTTTATTTTGTATAAATTACCAATTATTACAAAATTTTTATTCAAAAATTAAATTAATTGTCGAATTACAATAAATTAAAACTCGAGATCGTTACAGAAGGTGATTATTTTTCGGCCATTGATTGCATTCACTGCCGGCTAGGGTTTAATTAAATTAGGGTTTGCAAATGAATGCTAGAGGGGTCCTTTTATAGAATTTAAACGAAAAAAATTATTCACTTCTAAATTTTTGAACTCCAAATCTCGCGCGGTGACCGGCGTTTCTAGGGTTTATCCCGCGTTCCGGACACAATGGAATAGGTTTCGGAGGCTAATTTGATCGTATGTGCGAGTTACGGCAATAAACGATCGATTTAAAATTAAATCGATTAAATGATTTTCTAGGCGTTTTGGCTCGCCCCGGACAAACGGTAAATCCGATTGACACAAAATTGAAATCTTACAATAATACCACGTTACGGATCCGATGAAACTGGTTTCGTCGAAATACGAGACTGTTTGAAAAATGACTATTTTAACTCGTCAAATTAATATTAAAATAATTTCGATGCGTTTCGAGCTGCCACGGTCAAATTACAACTCCGATTGCTACGAAAATTGAAATACAATAATAACCAATTATTACGGATCCAATGGAGCTAGTTTCGTCCAATTCTGAGACTGTTCAAAAATTTGCTATTTTTCAGTCGATTCAATTTTCATATTTTAAATTCAGTTTTAAAAGTTCTATAACATCACTATAACTCCAATATGATAAAATAAAATTTTACAAATCATTTTTAATCATATTAAACACGTTATTCAATTATCCAATAAATTCCAATTTTAAAATCTTGTTAACTCCATTATAATCCCGATATAACTTACATTCACTTTGGAAACCAATTTGAATCATATTAAATCAAATTTCAATTATTCACTCTATTTTCATATATTAAATTTCAATGTCAAATTAATCATATCAAATTCGGAATTTAATTATTCAAACATTTGTAATATTAAATTTAACAAATTTGATTATTCTTAAATCCCCGTCTTTTGAAATATTCAAAACGAACTTAAAAATTTAACTTTTGAAACGAGTTAAAATTATAGAACAACTATTTCCATTATACGGTTATTCAATTTCCAAACATTAAATTTAAACAATTTCGATTATCCAATAATTCATTTTCTTTTGAAATATTGAAATTGAACTTATAAGATTCAACTTTTAAAACCAATTCACAATTTAGAACACTATTTTCATTTTACAGTTATTCAATTATTCAATAAGTTTTAAATATTTAATTTAAACAATTTACCTATTCAATATTCAATATTTGATTTTAAATAGATTTTACTAATCAATCAATTACTCTATTATACCCAATGAATTTAACCTTTATTATCCTATCCAACTATTGATTGCAAAGGCATTCACTAAGTAGCATTTATTTTTCAATACTTATTACTATTCAAATCTTCGAAACCAATCTATTAAAATTTGTATTACTACCTAAATAATTCACAATTCTTATTCACTTATTTGCATTAGTTTTTCCATATATTCCCTTAACCAAGTTATAACATTTGAGTCAATTCAATTAGATTAGAACTCCATTCAATCTATAAATAATTACTTGGATAATTATTGTTGCAATTCATTCCAGTTATTATTATTCCAAACGAATTACAATTTTTTTTCTAACATTAAATCACGAAATCTTATCAAATTATCTATTTTAATTATCGAAAATTTACGGGTTGTTACACTCTCCCCCACTCAAAACTTTTCGTCCCCCAAAAGGAAAAAGAAGGGAAAAGGAACTAAGTATAGAATTCAACATTAGATATATATTATTCAGAGTTACCAACTTATAAACAATGAAATTTCATTTATAAAGTCATAACTACACTTTTACTAAGTTATTCCAAACGGCTTTCTAACTTTAAAAGTTAGTTATCAAAACAAGTTATAAAAAAATTTTAAAACTTGAAAAAATTTCTAACACCCGGATTTTACGGAAAATTTCGGCAGAGTCTCCTTTGCGCGGCTCGATCGGAAAAAAAAATGACAGTATATATATCACGAATATACATCTCATCAAGTGATGAGGCATCCCGCAGGGAAAGAGTGTAAAAGTACGGTATGTAATCCGAGATATGTACCTTATATATTGTTAGCGAGCATATACGGCTAATATAGCGCGAAAGCGAGCTCAAAATGCAAAGCAAGCGCAATCCGCACCTACTAAACACTCAACAAACTATGAGAAACATGCATATTATGAAAATAATATCAATATACATCATATAGAAACATAACAACTACATGTGCCAACATAGCAAATGCAAAAAAACAACAAATGCAACCATCAATCAATTATCATCCAACTATCATCCAACAAATCCATAATCAATCAATATAAATTCACTTCTCATTAATATTTATTCACTTGGTTTTCAATTTTAATCACAGTTGATTCATTAACGTTGGATTTTACTAACATTCATTCTCAATTCAATTAGTTAACATTCAATAATTTATATTTACATTAGTTCACTTACAATTTGAATCAAATTAAATTCTATTTAAATTTATTTAACTTCCAATTTGATTTCAATGATTTATAGCTTTCAATTTACACTTAATGAATTATATACAATCAACTAACAATCATATAACAACCAAATCATACCCAACATAACCAACTTATTAATTTTTACATTCAATTTGGTTTATCTCTTTTATATATATATATATCCTGTTATATAATTTTAAAAGAATCATTTTATATTTGGCATCTTAAATTTCCAACATTAACTTTAGTTAAGTTCGTAAGCCGTATATATATCATCCGTGAGCAATATCAATTTAATCGCTTATTTGATCACACAATTTCACTTCCAAACTAGTATCATTCACACGACTCTCTAGCGCGGACTCAGATTTGGTTCCTTGATTGGAAACTGTTACTCTCCTTGCATAGCCATATACTATGATAGGGAATTCCAAAATCAAATTAAAAATCCATATCTAGGGTTCGCCGTCGAAAATCGAGTGAAAAATCCTAACTTGGATCGATGTAAATCATCTCGAAATTTTGTGCTCGAATTTGGATCAAATCGTTATGCGAATAAAATAATATATGTACAATCTCACGTATTACCTTCCAATGGATTTCTATCACATTTATCTGTACTAAATTATTTTATTGACTTCTATTTTTTTTCACTTAATTACTCACAATCCATTATTCAGTTAGTATATTCATTTCTTTACATAGCATATTCTTTAACTTCATCTTTTCTTAAACATCATATCAAAGAATTTGCTTACTCAAGTTCATTTTAAACATTCCATATAATTTAATTAAACTCAATTTTATTTTCCAATTGATTCTTAGCTATAAAAAATTCCTTTGTTTGCATTTATTTGCATTTTCATAATTTCAGTTAATAACGAATTCATTTGCGGAACATTTTAGTAATCATCACTTTAGTTTATAGTCAATCTATAAAAGTCTAACTTCACATATATTACTTTTCTTAGTTTACAGTTATCTTAAAGGTTACAAATTCAGAAAATTTTTATAACCCCTTTGCAATTTATATTTATTTTCTATAACCAATTTACAAAGATATATTACGATTCATTTATCTTCTTTCTTAAGTTCACTTACTTGTTCCATTTATCCATTCATCATTTCATGCTATATTTAAGTATATATAATTTTTATCACAATCAAAATTTTCTATTTATATATATTTTAATTCCTTTTGAGTTTTCCTTACTTGTATATTTCAATTACTTTCAGGTTCTGTTTATCTATACAATAACTCATTACATATCCAAACATCATTTTAACTCTCTTTTTTTCATTTGGTAAGTCTTGTTATATGTTATCAGAATGTAATTTTGGTACTATACAAATTTATAGAATTTCATTTTTCTTAACTAGAATGTTCACAAATTTAATTTGTTTAAATCTTCTTTACCTTTCAACTTTAAAGTTTTCCAAAACAATAAGCTTAGATATCTTAATCCTCTTATTTTATAAATTCTGGTTATTCACATTTCATTCAAATAATTTGAAAATTATTAATTAAAGAACTTAGAAATTTAAATGCCCGGTTCTTTTCAAATCGTTTGAAAGAAATATATACCCTTATATCTTTAATATATCAAATCATACCATTGGAGTTTAAACCAAAACCAATTTACCCAAAATAATTTAGAAGAAAAAGCAAAACTTCTTAGAAGTCTCCCCCATTTTGAGACTCGAAAATGAACGTCGATGATGCTGCGCAATCATCACCGAAAATATTTTCCAGCGACATAAGAGAGGAGTACTGAATTAATTCCTTCCTTTAAAAATCCTTTCAAAATATTTCTCATAAATATTTTCCAACTAATATCACAATTTATTTTCTACAAGTTTTGAAAACCATTTTTCAAGATCTCCGGGTCTTAAATTCAATATTTTCCAACTTAAATCTATTTTAATTTATAAGTCACCTTTATAAAATATCTTATAGGATTTTTTTTCTTAAAACATTCTACAAGTTGTTTTATTACTGTTCATTTTGTGATTCATCTTATTTATTAAATTACAATATCCAGTTCATGATAATAACTAATATTTTAATTCCTAACAACCAGGTAAGCTAGATAAGTCACAATAAATTTCTGAAATTTTTTCTTTATATACAAAATATAATTAGAGCAAAATTATTTCATTTACCCAATTTAAAACAATACTATGGCGAATTGTTCTGTTTAAGTGTTCAGAGATCCCTATCAATAACGTTAATTACTCGTATTGACCAGAATCCATAAGCCACTCAAAAAATCAACCAACACAATATAAAACATTTTATATCACTAACAAATACGCTCTCTCATATATATACTCTCAGTGACTCATCATAGGGTATAACTACCTTATTTATAAAGAGTCAAACCCCACAAAGCTAAGGTTATCGCTAAACCAAAGCTCTGATACCAACTGTAACGACCCGCCTTTTTGGACAGTTTAAACCGACGATCAAATACACATGCCGATTCCAAACCATTCAAAAGGGCATATGGTTATTGGGGTAAATAAGAAAAGAAAAGAAAGAGATAAAGGAAATGAAACAACACAGAATCTCGCAGCGGAACGATAAAATATAATAGTAAAATAAACAGTTCATGAAGCTGTTTACTATACATTGACAATTATTTATACAACATTTATCAGAGTTATACATATACAACATAACAATTAAAATAATGCAGCAGATAGCATGATGCAAGGGTAATAATAGTAATAGTATACCAAATCTTCATCTTCATCCTCCAGAATAGATCTTCAAAAATCTGAAAAACTCAGGACTGACCCGAGCGTAATGGAAAGACAAAACACTCGAGTCAGGACTAAAATCTCCTTATGAAAGTTAAATCAATCGTAAATAAATACGATTGTAACAGCGTCAGAGATGTTTACGGGGTTTGACATCTCATATCCAGTGTCAACGTGCGTGCGATAACTCAAGAGATGTTACGGGATTTTCCATCTCTTAAGGATCCGCTAAATTATCTACTATGTAGTAATGTACGCTAAGTAGATAATGCCTATCAGTAATATAAAGTATCAAAATAGCGTTAAGGCGTTACCATAATCCCCCTTAACACATTTTTATAATGCCATAGTCTATACAGCACCGTAAGCCCCACCGTAAACTGGTGGTTATCAGAGGGTACCCCATAGGTATAACACAAAACCAAACGTAGTGGTCGCGAATAGGATAATCAGTATGACAAGGTACATGAGGCGATACCAACTAGGATACTAGTAGTTGCGTGATCCGGACTGATGTTGAGCATAGCCAGCAGCTACCCCAACACCGCGAAACAACACTCCCAAATCAAGGGGTGCACCCAAATCGAATCACAAATGTAATAGATATGGTATCGAAGAAGTGTGTCCGCTAGAGGTGGAGAACCTCAATGGCCCGATGCGACTCCTGTTTTAGTCATGTCAGGGGTCATCCAGTATCGTTCTCTTTCTTCAGTCAACGCGTTCACCAAATCATCCACTTCATTCTGGATCAACACTCCGCATATAATAGTTATTAAAGTGGTTTTCGATATCGACAGAGAGTATGTCCATATCCGATCCCGGTCTCTTTAATAACTACGTATTATTACACCGTTGGCTCTTCTACATTTCAAATCGATTCATAATTGATATCAAAATATCATATTCGCTTCTAAAATCAAATCCATTTCAAATAACATCATATCTTTTCAAATGTAGGATTTCGTTTCAAAAATCATTTCTCGCATCAATATCTCATTTCGATTTCAAATCGTTTCGAATTTCAATTTAGGTTGCAACTTCATTTAACTCAATTCGTATTTAAATTCAAGATTTAAATATAAACATTTCACATTATTGACCAGCTTAGAATTTTAGAAATTAGTTTAAATAGTTTAAAAGTAGTTTTAAATAATTGAAATAGTTAAAATACTTTAAAATCTTAAAATGGATTTGAAATAGATAAATTTAGTTTTTAAAATAATTTAAATTGGGTTAAGTAGATTTAAAATAGATTAAAATAGTTTAAGTATTCAAAATGGTTTATATAACCGAGTAATTTGGAAAACAAAATAAAGTAGCTTCAAAACCAATCCATTTCAATTATAACTTCCCAATTCAAATCAATTTCAATTTCCATTCTACCGATTCAATTTCGATTCCGATTCAATCAGCGTCAACTTTGACTTCAAACTTATTCAATTTTATATTCACTTTCAATTAATTCAATTTCAATTTTATATACACTTTCGATTAATTCAATTTCAATTTTTATATTCACTTTCGATTAATTCAATTTCAATTTTTATATTCACTTTCGATTAATTCAATTTCAATTTTTATATTCACTTTCAATTAATTTAATTTCAATTTTTATATTCACTTTCAATTAATTCAATTTCAATTTATATCAATTCGGAGCTTGATTTTTCAAAATATCCATTTATAACACTTAACAAAATTAACTTTCAATATTCGAATTTTAAAACCCAATTACAAACATGGTTCAATTTCAAGCTCAATTTCAAAATATCTTTTTATATCGCTTTTACTTAGTAGTGCTCAAAGCTCGAAGTAATGTTCAATCTTTAAAACAAATAAATTTTCGAAATTCAATCATATCCAAATTTTAAATCTCAAAGTCTCAACTTAAATTATTTAACTAAATTCCTGTAACCAAAATTTATTTCAACATTCCAAACTCAATTTTTCGATAAATTCGATTTCTATAAATTGATTTCTATTTATAACTTTTAAATCAAACATTTAAATAAATTTCAAATCGACGATTTCAAAATTTATTAATCTAGCCAAATCGGTGTCCGTATATAATTTTCTATCCTATGGCCAAGTAGTTATTTATTTCAATTAAATGTCAGGGATGAATATATATCACTTAAACCAATCACAGTGTTATATGTATGCATAACAGTATATATAAGCAAATAAACATCCAAACATTTAAATATCAACCAATAACATCCATCAAAATACATCATCCAATAGACAATACAATTCATGGCAATTTCATAGTTATCAATGTCAGGTAATTTAATCGCAATTCAATTTCAATTTCAATTCCAATTTAACCGTCAATTTAATTTTTTTAATGGTTAATTCAAAATGACAATATATATGATAATTAAATTCTATCAAACAACGACAATAAAATCATAACACTTCATAATTCCAAATTTAACTAGCATATATTTAGTACGTTGTGAGCGTTATAAAACACTCACCTTGATTTCAATGTAGTTCCAGCGCTTTATTCGAATAAAATTAAACGAGCGTTTAATTTTACCCGAAATTTCCACTAGCTCCAAACGACTCCATTCCAATTGCATCGCGTAGAGCCCGTCCATACGATTCTAACGCAAAAAGTTTCGTCCGAATCCGACCTCGTATGAATAAGATATGATAGTTTAAAGTTAACACGAATTTTTATATAATTAATTACAACTTAAATTTAATTTTTAACCTAATCCATCATCTAGCCGTCCATTCTGCAATATACAATCGCGGCCGCACATGAATTACCCTTCTCCCTCTCTCACGTTCGCGTGAAACTTCCAGGTAACCCATAGCACGATCGTATCCTTCCAAGTCGCGACAAATATGAGCATCTCCTCTTCGATCAGGATACACCACTTTGAAGCCCACCGCGAGCTCGACTTTCGGCCAGAGACCCACTGAACTCGGCTGCCAATTTGATTCGAACAACATTAACGAACGACACGACTTTAAGGAGCAATTGCCGTTGATTCGTGCATCGAAACCCGATCATAACCGTTGGATAAAGAGATATCGATGCCCTCTACAACTTTCATGTTGAAGGTTTCGCGTGAATGTCGACGGATTGGGAGATAATTGCAGGGGAAGGTGATTGTTTTTCGGCCATTGATTGCATTCACTGGCGGCTAGGGTTTAATTAAATTAGGGTTTGCAAATGAATGGTAGAGGGGTCCTTTTATAGAATTTAAACGAAAAACAATATTCACTTCTAAATTTTTGAACTCCAAATCTCACGCGGTGACCGGCGTTTCTAGGTTTATCCCACGTTCCGGACGCAATGGAATAGGTTTCGGAGGCTAATTCGATCGTATGTGCGAGTTACGGCAATAAACGATCGATTTTAAATTAAATCGATTAAATGATTTTGTAGGCGTTTTGGCTCGCCCCGGACAAACGGTAAATCCGATTGACACGAAATTTGAAATCTTACAATAATATCACGTTACGGATCCGATGAAACTGGTTTCGTTGAAATCCGAGACTGATTGAAAAATGACTATTTTAACTCGTCAAATTAATATTAAAATAATTTCGATGCGTTTCGAGCTGCCACGGTCAAACAACAACTCCGATTGCTACAAAAATTGAAATCTGATAATAACCAATTATTACGGATCCAATGGAGCTAGTTTCGTCCAATTCTGAGACTGTTCAAAAATTGGCTATTTTTCAGTCGATAATTAAATATTAAAATATTCAATTTTCACAAATAAATTTTAAATTCAGTTTTAAAAGTTCTATAACATCACTATAACTCCAATATGATAAAATAAAATTTTACAAATCATTTTTAATCATATTAAACCCGTTATTCAATTATCCAATAAATTCCAATTTTAAAATCTTGTTAACTCCATTATAATCCCGATATAACTTACATTCACTTTGGAAACCAATTTGAATCATATTAAATCAAATTTCAATTATTCACTCTATTTTCATATATTAAATTTCAATATCAAATTAATCATATCAAATTCGGAATTTAATTATTCAAACATTTGTAATATTAAATTTAACAAATTTGATTATTCTTAAATCACCATCTTTTGAAATATTCAAAACGAAATTAAAAATTTAACTTTTGAAACGAGTTAAAATTATAGAACAACTATTTCCATTATACGGTTATTCAATTTCCAAACATTAAATTTAAACAATTTCGATTATCCAATAATTCATTTTCTTTTGAAATATTGAAATTGAACTGATAAGATTCAACTTTTAAAACCAATTCACAATTTAGAACACTATTTTCATTTTACAGTTATTCAATTATTCAATAAGTTTTAAATATTTAATTTAAGCAATTTACCTGTTCAATATTCAATATTTGATTTTAAATAGATTTTACTTATCAATCAATTACTCTATTATACCCAATGAATTTAACCTTTATTATCCTATCCAACTATTGATTGCAAAGGCATTCACTAAGTAGCATTTATTTTTCAATACTTATTACTATTCAAATCTTCGAAACCAATCTATTAAAATTTGTATTACTACCTAAATAATTCACAATTCTTATTCACTTATTTGCATTGGTTTTTCCATATATCCCCTTAACCAAGTTATAAGATTTGAGTCAATTCAATTAGATTAGAACTCCATTCAATCTATAAATAATTACTTGGATAATTATTGTTGCAGTTCATTCCAGTTATTATTATTCCAAACGAATTACAATTTTTTTTCTAACATTAAATCACGAAATCTTATCAAATTAGCTATTTTAATTATCGAAAATTTACGGGTTGTTGCATTTATATTTTGGTAGAATGTGATGACTGCTTAAAGTGATGTTAAAGTTATGTTTGTATGAATGAAAATATGTTAGTATACATATGCAAATATTAGTATGTAAATATATAAAAGAAGACCTGTTTAAGGAAAAGAAAAGTTTAAACACCTGAAAATTTCAAGAAATGTCTTTATACAATCAGAATTTGGCTTTGATCACTAGAAAAGAAATGTTTGTAACATTGTAATATAAATTTTAAAAATAGTTTTATGCAAGAATATTTAGTAATATTCTAGAAGAAAGTTAAATAACAGTAGAAAATAAAAATTGGTCCAAAATTATACATCAGAATTTCAAGTTTTAATTGTATGAATGTATTCGTATTGCAAATCCATGAATTTTAATGTAAATTTCAAGATTTTTAATAATGTAATTAGCAAGACATTTTGAGATGAACAGAAAATGAAAAATAATAGATTTTCGATGATCAAGGTGGGATTGAGTTTCGAATTTGAATCTGAAGGTAGATGGTGTTGTGTGGATCGATGGAAAAATGATACAAAATTTTCCAGGTGATCCATTGGGCTTGGGTTCGACGAATTAGGGTTTTGGCACCCAGTTTGGTTTGATGGTTAAAGACGGCATTTTCGTCAACCCCGGGTGCTTGGAGGCGATCACACCCAAGGGAGATGGTTCGTGGGTCATTGAGGCAACTCTGATCTGGGTGGTGAAGTCTCTGATGATCGAGAATGGTGGTGCAAGACGATTGGGTCAAAGGGGATTTTGTTCCAGTTTTTGGTTGATTCGCTCGTTTTCGAATTTCAAACAATTCGATGATAATGGATGGTCGTGTCATCAGAAGAGGTGATCGGCGAATAGTGGGTGATCACCGCGATGGCTGGAGCGTTGCCGTGAGACTATGCACATGCACATGTGGACGTTTGTGTCAGGGGATTTGGGTTAAAGAGAGGAGACGATGGCCTCGAAGATGGTTCCAAGGAAGATGGGCACTGGCTCGTGTAGTTTCTCGAGTTAACTTCGTTTGAGTTTGTATTATGTTAGATTGAGTAGTAGTTTTAAATTTTGAAAAGTAAATTTGATTCCAGGTTTAAAACTCTAACAGGAATATGAACCAGGTTTGGGAAGTTTTTTTAATAGTAAAGAAAAGGTAAAACAAGATTTCAAAACGAGTTAACTGCAACAGGCCGATATTTTCAACCATTCGCATCCGCACATGTCGGACTTGAATTGCTCAAAATACTGCGTTGTAAATAAAATTTGGCAAATCTCAGAATATACAATAAATACATAATCACATATCACAGACACAGAGTATTTAATAATGCAACGGAAGTAAAGGAAAAAGTAGTTCATGAAGCTACTATATAAATATATCAGAGTTAAATAAAATACAACAGAAGAAATAAAGTACAACATAAGTCTCAAGATGATAACCAAGTACAAGCTGAATAGAACAATAGAACTAGAATAGACAAAACTAGATAAGCGGATAATCTCCAGCGATTCCAATCTCCAGAAAGTGGAATCCAAATCTTTGAATAACTCAGGCTGATCCGAGCGTAAATAAAAATACAAACACTCGAGTCAGGACAATATGTACTTATATAATGTAAACCAACTCAAGTGAACTGTACTAATGTACAAGTAACTTAAAGGATGCCTGGGACCGCCCATCCTCTAAGGATCCGTTAAACTATTTACTATATAGTAATATTGCGCTATTATAATAATGTCTACAGTAAAATAAACTTACTTTTAAATAGCGTTCCGGGCTACCCATATCACCCTTCACACATAATAGTCCCAGCAGTCCATCCAATATCATGACATCTCCACACCGGGTGACTGTCAGAGGATACCACACGGGCTACGGGAGAAAAACAAACTCGTAGTAAAGGCTCGGTATGGTAGGTGACACGGCACACAAGGCAATGCCAGGGTAGATAAACCAATTACGCACACGGGCTGGTGGTAACGCAGCAGCCACATACGCCCACCTCAGAACACACTCCTAATCAAAATCGAAGGATGGCCATATAATCAATCACCAGTAAGAGTATAGTATCGAAGGAATGTGTCCGATTGGAGGAATGACCTCACTTGGCCCGAGATCGTTCCTGTTTTAGCCACCTTATGCCAACTCACGGGAGTTGGGTTCACGTAATATACCTCAAGAACGTCACCACCATCCTACTTCATTCTGGAATCTCCACCAAGTACACGGTTGTCAAAGTGGTTTTCGGTATCGACATAGAGTATGCCAGATATCCGATCCCGGTCTCTTTGCCAACCAATCGTTATTATAACCCGTAGTTATAATTTAAAATGGTATTTATACTTCAAAACAGAATATCATTTCAAATCCAAATCTTTACCAAAATAAAGATTAAATTAATTCCAAACCATTTCAAAAACATCATATCTTTCCAAAACTTCATGTCAAATCATTTCAATATATTAAAATATGATATCTTTACAAAACTTCATTTCCAATCATTTTAATATATCAAAATATCATATCTTTACAAAACTTCATTTCAAATCATTTCAATATATTAAAATATCATATCTTTACAAAACTTCCTTTCAAATCATTTTAATATATCAAAATATCATATCTTTACAAACTTCCTTTCAAATCATTTCAATATATGAAAATATCATATCTTTAAAAAACTTCATTTCAAATCTTTATTCATTTCATTCAATTTAAAATACCATTTCAATTCACATTTCAAAACAGTTAATATTTCAAAAATCATTTTTAATCATTAAAATGAAGTTATTATATTTATTAATTAAATTATTAAATTTCCAAAATTTTCAACTTTCAAAGTTCATTTATTCAGTTAAGTTTATCAAAACAGTGAAAATTCACTTTTCGCAGCATTTAGAAAATGCTACGGAAAGTTACATTCAAAACAGTTCACTTTAACAAAAGACAGCATTTTAAAAATGTTGTAATGGGGTTTACTTAAATTTCAAATAAACTTAGTTAAATTCAACAATTATGGCACTTACATAAATTGCTATAATAGCCTTTAATTCAATTTAGCTTTTTAGTTCATTATCATCAACTACAGCATTTACAAATGCTGTAATACCCTTACATTTCATTTCAAAAATGCTGTTAAATCAAATTCAAGGCTTCAATACAAATTTCACTAACAGTTAATTTTGATTTAAACCATTTAACTTATAAAATCATAAAATTTCACATTTTAAAATCATCATTTCTATACTCTTATTTTTATGATTTTTATAAAGTTAAATTTCATCCGAAAATCAAATTTTAACACATTTTTTTATTTAAATTAAAGCATTAAATCCCATTTCTTTAATTAATTTTATTACTTAACCATTGAGTTTTGAATTACCAAATTATAACTTATTTCTATTTATTTTACTTAATAAAAATGTCATTTTTAACAAAAGTTCAAAATTTCCCACAATAAATTATATTTCAAAATTTTGACTTAAAACATTCATTTATTCACATTTTCATTTATTCAAAAAAATAACTTTTATTTTTATAAAAAAAAAATCATTTTATTCATTTTAATTCAAAATATTATACTTTTACTTTTAAAAATAATTTTAAAACATTTCAGAAAATAATTTATAACCCCCGGGTCTGTATATAGTTATCTAGCCTAGGTCAAGTGATACGGATGTATATATCATTTCAACCCGTAATTTACAAAGAAAATCTGGGTTTTATCATTTCAAACCCGCAGTCCCAAGTAAATGAAATAAACTGAAAATCGCTCAGGCCTATCATTTCAGCACATAACGATTTTCCCCTATTCTAAAGTCCGTTCGGGTATGTATCATTTAAACCCATAGTGATTCTAATATAAAGGAAACTTGCAGTGTGATAAACTGATATAAATAACTGAAATAGCATGAAATAACAGTAACATATGATATAACAGGTGTGAACATCATGTGATAATAATATAGCAGTTATAACAAGATGATATAAGTTACAGATTCAAATGATGTCCGTTTATCAACTATATAAGTACATATTAGTCTGGTGAGATTTACTCGCTTGTTAAAAGAGGAAGATAGCCAATAAAGCACACAATAGAGACTCTACGAAGGCATGACAACTCGAATATGAATGAAGAGTGGAGGGCCAAAGCTAATTGCCTTGTACACATATAAACAAAACAATTCACAATACATAAGTTTTCAAAGCCAAATTACACTAAACAACACTAGGAATCAAAGCCTATAACAATGACAAATGCTTTGCACTTGTTCTCAACTTCACATACTTCAGTTATGAACTGAAATAGCACAATGGATTAAGGTCTGGTTTGGGTCCCTATAGGGTCGGCCTAGCCTGGTTGATGGTGTGGAGAAGTATAGGTGTAACATAGAATCACTACAAGGCAAATACAGGGCAAATATTTAAAAATAAAGATAAAAACACAAAATAAACATGCCTTCACAAAATAAATAAATAAATTTTAATTAAATAAAATTTAAATGAGGAAAATAGCAAAGAAAATAGAAACTAGGCTTTAAAATAGAAAATAAATTCAATAAGCTTTGGAAAAATTTAAACATCACTTTAAAAATATTTAAAAGTCAAAATATACATAATATAACATAAATATACAAATTAGAATAAGATATATCAAGTAAAAATATCATTTATATAAATTAAAACAAAGAATATCGTTAAATAACCCTATATACACACAATTTTGTAAAGGGTATAACTTTCACAATTTAAATCCAATTTCAACGAAACGAAAAGCAGTATTCATGATATTAAATCTATTTTCATAATAAAAGATAAAATTTAAGATTTAAAATAATTTAAATTTGAAGTTTAAAAGTCAAAATTTGAACAGTTTGACCAGAAATTCACTTTATAGTAAAATATTCAAATTATACTAGTTTGAACTATAAATCACTTAATAATCAACATTTATATTTTAAAAATGAAATGTTTGAAATAAAACAAATTTTAATTAATTTAAAAATAAAAGAAAGTCCAATTTAAATAATATAATCAACTTTTAGACATTTAAAGTTAAATGTTTTAAATATAAATTGTTTTGGTATTAAATTAACTAACAAATGTTTTGAAATGATGTGGTATTAAACTTTAATTAATCAATGTTCTTGTATAGAAATGATTTCAAGTTTTTAAATTAAATATATTTAAATGATGAAATTAAGTAGTTAGTTAAGCTAAATGGTTTAACTTAAATAATGTTTTGATTACTAATTAACTTAAAGATAATTACTAAATAAAAGTAATTAAGGTTAATTAATTAATGATTTAAATTTGATTAATCGAGTAATTAAAAAATAATTAATTAAAGGATAATTAATTATTGTGGTTAATTAACTAAGGTAGTTAATTTGAGGTTAATAAATTAATGAAATAGATTAGAAGAATCACCTATTGAAATTAATTAAAAATAATTAATGGTCATTAATTAAGGGTTAATTAAATTACTAATGTAATTAATTAAAGAATAATTAAATAATTAAAGGTTAATTATTTAACAATTAAGGGTTAATTGATTTATTAATTAAGGTTGTTTAGTTAACAATTAAGGGTTAGTTAATTTATATTTAAAGGTTAATTTATAATGATTAAAGGTTAATTAATTAAAATGGTTTGTAATTAATTAATATTAATTAACCAGGATTAGTACTTTATTAATCTGGTTTAAATTAAGTTATAATCAAAATTGAGTACTTAATTCATAAGTAATTAACTTAATTGAAAATTTAATTGAATTAGTTTAGGATTAAACAATTAATCCTATTTATAAACGATTATTAATGCGTGGATTACTTATTAATGTTTGCATTGTATGCCTTGAATTGTTTGATATCTCTACTATGTAATGCTGTGTGATGGATTGATATATTGGATATGTGATGTGATGCTATGTAATATGAAATGCTTTGTGCTGAGCTGTTATATCTGTGATGAATATACTGTTGTATGGATTTGAAAACCCCTTAGCCCGAAAAATGGCATTTGAATTTCGATGCAACAGGGAGTCGGATTCCAGTTAGTTATCCGAAACCACATCGAATCGTAATGGTGAATATTTATGATTGATAAATTTACTTTATCTGTGAATCTGTGAATAAGGATAAGCGTTAAAGATTATATCGCTTATCGAGATTGATATGATTGAATATGTGATGATTGATGATGTTGCACTATTGTGTGTAAAACCCCTAGACTACACCATACACACACAAATATGGATTGCACGAGGAAATTGGTTAAGTCACAGATTTCTGAAATAATTTTAAAAATTGGATTTTTGAATTCAAATGGTTTTGGATATGGATTGGGTTTAAGGTGAAAAACTTTTGGAAAGAAATTTCAAAGATAAAAGTTATTTTTGAATAACTTGATTTAGTTTTGAAATTTGATTTAAATTTGAATTCAAAATTTGAAATTGAATTTTATGTTAAGAATTTATGATGTAAAAAGGGTATACAAACTATAAATGTCTTATATGTGTTTTTAAACCATTTCAAATGTAAGGTTTTGAAGAATTTGAATTTAACCCAAGTTTATATTTGAAAGGCCTTAACTCGTGCAAATATAATGGTATTTTCCGAAATGGAAACATGTAATTTCAAATAATAATAGCTTTTATATAAGAAAAGAATTTCCAAATTATGATGAAAAGATTTCAAGTTTGAAATAGAATGGTTTTGAAAGTTATGTGAATCTTTGGAAATGATTTTTGAAAGCTGTGAATTGAATCTTTGATTGGATAAGTTAATCCAATTTGAAAGGGAAATCGTTTTGAAAGGCTATGAATGAATCTTTGTTAAAGATTGGTGAAGTTTGTTTTCAAATTGGAAAGGGATCGGAAAAGCGTATCTTTTGTATAAAGGATTTGAATTGGAAAGATATTAATGAATCTTTGTGGAAGATTGGTAAACTTTGTGAAATCTGTGAAGTGAATCTTTTGTTCAAAAATATTTGTAAATGGTAATTTGTTTAACCATTTGAAAGAAAAGTTTTGGATAATAAGTTACGACTTAACTGAGATCCCATATCCATATGTTTTTAAATATTGCGCTCATTATTCGGTTTAGCCGAGAGAGGACCTTGTATCGTATAACCCATTCCGAATAGTGATACGACGTTATGGATAGCAATTGAAGATCGGTGGTGAAGACCAGATATTTTCAAAAACGAAAGGATTTTTTGTCGAATGTTTCTACATCGACTGATCCCCGGTTTGGAGATCTGAGCACCCTTTGTGATGGGGAGTCCGAACGTGATTAGGAATTATTCAGATGTGAAAGGGCTTCTTTGTGAAGTGCCTTCGGTTCTGTTCGAACCCAGAACAGACTTGTATGGATGTGTGTCTGACGTCACACTTTGAGATGTAAAGCTGGTTTCTATCAAATACATTTCTGTTTGGTGGCGGAGATTTATTCTCTTAGCTTAACACCCTTCTCTAAGACGTACGAGCTCAGAGGTTATGTAGTTGATGGTTACTAGTTATACATTCTCAATTTGGTAATGTGGCATACGAAGTGCTGCTGATCATTTGTTGATCAAAGCAAGGCTTTGTGAAAAGCGTAGCTTTGTGGATGAGACTACATAAGGACCTTACACCTCGGAAATGGTCGAAACAGGAAAGATGCAGCAAGGTTTCAGGGGTTGCACCCCCAGGGTATGTCCATTTCTTCTGGATAGAGGTGATATCATGGTATAGATCCCAGATATTTAACCTATGTGGTTACTGCAAATACATTACTTTGTGGTTGTTGGTATCGAGCGCTCGGATAAACGTTGGTTACAATCGGGGATGGAATATTTTAGGTGATACTCCCGGGAAGGGGGTACACCGGCCTTGTGTTGGTAAAGAACCGAGGGATGGTTCTCAGGGAGTCCCGCTAGGGGTGTTCCCATGTGGCCCAGGAAGTTCCTTAGCCTGACCATTTGTTGAAAATCCAATTACCAATACGCGCCTTGTATGGTTTTAGTTGTAGAACCTGCCATCTAATATGGTAGCTATAGTAGGCATACTATAATGGTACGTATGCTGGCTAAGATTAATATTATACTTCCGAAATGTTTTCCACTATGCACTTATAATAATATCAAATGGTTTTCGTGTATTAAGCATGTTTGACTATCATAAGACGAAATCTCCCCCAAGTGTGCGATTGCATTGTGTGTGTGCTGGGAGGCTTTATAGTAGTTTCATTTTCCAAAAAGCATTCGGATTTCAAATTTAAATTCTTTTGTTTGTTTCTAAAGATAAAATGTTTTTGTTTGCTCATACCAGTCCCATGACCGACCCGGAGTTTATTATTCCCTTCCTAAACTCTGGGTACCCACAATTTTCCACATGTGCAATCTAGACTTGGGTTTTTCAGATAGTAGATATAGATATCGATTCGGTAGCTTTCGGATTTCTCTTTGGTATTCTTTGAAGACTTTGGATATTGAGGTATTTGGTTGGGATGACTGACCTTGCTTAGCTTGGTGCAACTTGATGGGAGATCGAGCTACCTTTGGAGTTGGAGCATTGAGGTGGAGTTGCTGATATTGGAGTTTTTTTTTGGAGTTCAAGTTGATGCTATTGATTCGCTGCTAGTTCATTGAGTTTTCTGCTGTAGCATTTCTTTGTATCTCTGATATTGATCATTATTGTATATTTGGATATTGTATCATTGGAGTTGTATATGATATTCACTTCTTTCTTCCGCTGTGTTGTTATACTTAATGTATTATAAGCTCCGGCGAACCAGGTTCGATATTTGGATGTGCGGCATTGGAATACGAGTGTCGTATTCGGTGCCGATTTTCGAAGGTCGAGTCAGGGTCGTTACAAAAGGGCCAAAGAAGACTATAGAAGACATATCGCTTCAGACTGCCCAACAAATTAAAGAGAAGAAGGGTGTCAAACGAAGAGAGGGTGCAGAAGGGCTTAGCTTAGATATGACCCCTACGCCCTATAGGCATGGACCCCTCGTTGGTGGATAAGTGCAAGAAGAAATTGGAAGTACACTTAAGAGATGGAAGCTTAATACAAGTAGCAGGTGGAGCGACAAGGGTCGAACACGCTTCCACTCATAGAGGAAGGGGTCCGTAGCAGATGCTCTTAAATACTTTGTTGGCCATTTTAGAAACTCAAAGAAGACTATGGCTGAACTAATTAATACTTTAGAGAATACATGAAAGGATGTTGTGCTCAAAACCTATGAGCTTGAAGATTTATTGTAAGAAGCTTAGATCCCCTTAGTGTCGTAAGAGCATCAATTAACATGCCTGGGCAGGATCGGATTTCCAACCTTGTAGAGAAGCTCAGAAGAGAGAAGGTTAAAAGCAAGATGGGGCATATCGCTTTACAATGCGCCATTGTAATATTTTACTATTTCTACTTTGCTCTTGACTCGAACTTCCTTTATAATAAAAAAACGTTTCAAGGTTACTATGGAGGATCTGACGGACCCCTAGTAAGGTGCTAATTATAATCCATGAAAGACCTTTCGCGTCAGGATAGACCTATCTATGGCTAGTATGGCTTAGGTTAGGTGTTTTACGATTAACGTAGTATTTTAGGATCCTATAACTTAGGACACTCTTGTAAAATCATGTTGTAGATTATTGCTGCTTGTGCAAATGCTCATAATGGTACTGTAAAAAGAACATAAGTATTGTTATTATTTTTGAAAGAGTGTAACTTCTTTGTGAGTTCTTACTGGATTGCACTTTCTTTTAACTTTATTGGTCTAAATTCATTTGATTTTTATGCCTTTCCATACTATGCAACGTTCGTAGATAGTTGACTTGGGGAAGAGCCTCAAATCTGTTCTGATTCGGATTAATGATCTAGAGGGGTTATTGAAAGGCAATGAAGGTGCATATAAGGGTTTCTATGAAGTTAAGATTAAGGTACTAAATGATGACCTTGAAGAGTTATCTCTTTGGGCCACTAAGAAAACGAGGGCAAAAGATGATCCTATTGCATCCTTGGCCTCCAATGTCGTATCAAGACCCTATGCTGCTTCTTCGTCTCTATCGACGGCCGATCCTAATGTTATATTCTAGTGGAAGGAGGATTTGAAGAGGTATTACGGGGCCAAATTTCATGAGTTGAAGAATTACTATAGAAACAGATCATTTTCGACCTCTTTAGCAAGAGTAGTTCTAACCAATGTTTTACATCGGGGGACCGCAGATATCATCCTTGTGAAAGCATCACAATCAATGATTTTTCTGAGCGTGGGTTAGAACCACAACGTAGTTAGTTTTGTTATGAGTTGAAGCCTTGGACTTAAATTTTGAGGTAAATTTGCATGATAATAATTTTATCTTTACTAGTGTGTATAAACATAGGAAATATATAAATAGGTGTGGATCACAGTAAACATAAGTTGACCTTAATAAATATGAGTAAATCTTAGTTTTTACTTTTTACCTAGAAAGCTTTATATATTTTATTGAATGGAACCCAATTTGTAGGTTGCACCACATTCCAAGCATTATCTTTTCTTTCCATTCTCGATTAATTCTTTACACAGCTCATGCTTTCTGAACTTGGTTTCTATCGTTCATTCTGTGTTGTGTGCTTGGCATGGTCTACCCCATTATTTGGGGGTGGACTATATTTTGACTATGAAGTCAGGTCGCGCATTTTACATCCTTTTAGTTCATGGGCATGGTTTTTTGTAATAATTCAGGCCATTTAATATCCTTACATCGAGTGTTATTGTTTGAATGAGAATCCGGGTTGTGTATAATATAACCCAATGTTATTTGCTGTGTTAGTGAGATTAACGTAGAGAGATTTTGTAATGACCCACCTTTTTGACCCTTTGAAACGATGCTTAATGCATCCATGGTATTTGTGTGCCGTGTCCAAGTATATACAAGATGAGCTATCATGGGATAAAATAAAAGATCGAAATGGAAAATCTCACAATGGAACTGTTAATTATAATATAACAATATGATAGTACATAAGGTTACTCATTAACATGGAGTTATCTGAGTTACAATGAAGTACTACCATCAAGCTAGGCAGTTATGCACCCTTCCTTTACACTTGTTGATACAATATACACACACATACATTAACATAATTGTAGAAATAGACAACTAGATAGATAAGGAGCCTTATTTTTGTCCATCATTTTCAAAAGATCCCGAAGATACTTCTACTCTCGGACTACTCAAATATAAATGAGTACACTAGAATTTGGAGAAAACAAACAACTAAGGTTAGACAATAAGTTTGCTATGAGTAAACTCTAAACAAATGATGGAAATAAACAACAATATGTGAGACAAAGCCATCGAATGCAAAATGGGTTTCCTCTCACACGAAAAACATCCAACGGAAAGTAATAGAAACGATTTAGAACAAAACCAAACTTAAAAGAATTAGCCTAAACAAGGTCATCCAAACTTAGAGAATGGACATAAATAACTAAACATCGAGAAGAGCTCCAGGCACCTCTCGATGCAACTAAGAAAACACATTCAAAGTTTTGAACCAAAGACAAGGAAAAAGAATTTTCCAATAATGGCTAGGAGGGTGCGTCGCCTTACCAAAAATATACCTCTAGAAATATACTTGAGAACTATTGTGGCTCTCGAAAAATATACTAGCTGGACCCTACCAAATTTACTAAGTATCTGAGTATTTCAAATTTTCGTGCACATATAACTGAATCCAATCTAGAGTAGACGTAAAGATGCCCTAATGGGAGAAACCACACATAGCTTGACGTCCACTTATGCTTTGGTTGTAGTTATTTCCTATAAAGGATATCAATGCTTAAATGAGCAATAAATCATCTTAAATTGACGATACACAAAGAAGAAAGCTGAAATGATAGTTAACAAATCAACTATTAAGAATATTTAAAATGACCGTAAATAGAAAGTAAATCTCATATTCTTACCACTACTCGTCGATTTCAAATTTGTACTATTTCTCGTTTGAAAATGAAGTCAGGCAAGTGAAGATAGTGCTACCTCTACGCATTGCCTTGACGACATATTTAACCTTCAAGATAGGAATGAGTTTCAATACCTGCACATTTAGTGCTAAGAGTATGACTAAATCCTTTCCATAAAAGAGATATCGCTTATGGAAATTAAATTTCTTTATCCTTTCCATAATTGAATCAAACTTTTAAAACCGGACTTGTATTGGGATTTCATATTACAAATATTAACTTTAAGCAACATTATTAAAATTGATTAGCTAACTTTAACCCTAATTAATTACTTCAATTATCATTACTTAAAATGACTAATTGACTTTAATCAAGATTAATTACTTCAAACATCGTTACTTAAAATGGCTAATCATTTAAAACATTATAAATAAAATGATTAATTAACTTTAATACATCATTATTTAAATGATTAATTAACCTTAAAACATCATTAGTTGAAACGATTAATTAATTTTAAAAAATGATTAATAAAATAATCAATTAACACTGATGCATCATTAGTTAAATGATTAATTAACCTTAAAACATCATTATTTGAAATGAATAATTAAATATAAAACGTCATTAATAAAACAATTAATTAACCTTAATACATCATTATTTAAATGTTTAATTAACCTTAAAACATCATTAGTTGTAATGATTAATTAATTTTAAAATATCATTAATAAAACGAGTAATTAAAGTTAATGTATTTAAATGATTAATTAACCTTAAAACATCATTAGTTAATATTGTTAATTAATTTTAAACATCATTATTAAAATGATTAATTAACTTAAAATACATCATTATTATTTAAAATGATTAATTATTTTTATATACCATTATTGAAATGATTAATTAACTTTTTACACATCATTATTTAAATGATTAATCAAGTTTGCAAACTCAAGCACAAGATCACACAAAAAGATTTTCCAAATAGGTGGTATTTTCAAAGTGTCACTATAGCGACAGTCGTCATGCAGACACTTCCATAAACATTTTATAGTTTATACATATTAAACCAAACATCCTATAACATAAGCATATACTTATATACAATGCTAATAATATCTATGCAACATAGGGAGAGCATCACTTGTAAATTATTATTTAAATATTTCGAATCAATTTTAAGTCAATAACTGATTATCAAATGTGTCATCCTCTTAAAGCGAGAACCAAACCAAGCAATCCTGACTTTACGCACATAAAAACTCAACAATTAGCATATTTTATCAATGCATAAATAAAGGTTAAAAATTTCTTTTCAAAAGTGAGATTTACTCACCAAAATAAGCATAAACTTAAACCAAACTTACAACCAACACATGTACGAAGTTTCTTTTTGCAAAATCTAAACTTTAAGACCTAGAAGAGGTCTAAATGGTTTGATCTATGTAGCTATAAGGCTTAACCAAGATAAAAATGGTGGCGTTGGGTCTTATTTTAGCTGGTTAAGTGATGCAGAGAAGAAAGAAATGAGTATTAGTGATTTCGTTTAAGGTAAAAGTGAAAATGAGAGGGGTTTTTTTAACTTAGGAATTTTGGAGAGGCCATGAAAGTAAAAAGAAAAGCTTGCAAAAGGAGATAGTGTTTGAAAATGAAAATCAGAAATGGAAAAAGAATTAGGAATTACTTTTATAAATATTGAATAAGTAAAAGGACTAAAATACCCTTGAAAATTTTCAAAGTGATTTACCCTCCACACTTTGTTACCACATTACCATCTCCCCCCTTTTACCTTGTTCCTTAAGCAACCATCTCCCTTCACCCTTCATTTCGTCACTTCTCCACTTTTATGATGCGATGTTACCTTATTTTGTATATTTCACTTTTTAATATTAAAAAGATAAGTCAGAGTTTACTAAATTTACTTAAATATATATTTTTAAACAAAAATTTAATCAAATTACCTTTTTAATAAAAGCATATGTGATTTATATAAGTGTGCAAACATGTACATTAGTGTATACAACACATTCCGATAACTTTTGGTTGATGAAAAGTCGATAGTCCAAAAAATAATTTTCGATCACATTTTCGATTTTTCTTTGTACTGCTTATTTTTGTAAACCAAATGCCAAAAAGATTTTACCATCATTAGTTATTACTAAAAATTGGCTTATTTGAGTTATAAAATATACATATTTTTTAAATATATTAGATATTCAAATTCAAAGTGATTAATTTATGGGTCCTTGGATCCTCTCCTCTTAACATGAAATTTCATCCCCAAAATTATCATACACAACAAAAGGTATCAAAGTAACCAATATGACATCATTATCAAATATGTACAAAGAAAGTGGCTTTACTACAACTTGGTGAGTACATTGAAAACATATAACAAAATATAAATAACTATGACAACAAATTTGGATAAGAATAGCTAATATAGTCATCGGTTTTCCAAGAACAGTCTCTGTCATCTCCACTCAACTAAACCAAAACAAGATTCACAACCTTTGTCCTCAATCACTTTATATCTCGAGCGACGATACAAATAAACTGTCTAAGAATGGTTAGGTGGCTAAACTTCCAAATCAACTTGTTGTGCTAGTTCCACTATCATTGAAGAGTCTGTATGTACTTACATAAATGAGATACGTGAAATATGTTGTGCACATCGATACTCTATTTTTTAACTTCACTCTATATGCAAGTCTACCAATCTAGTCTAGCATGGGGAAAGGGCCAATAAACAAGGAGCGAGCTTCCCTGATTTCCCAAACCTCACAACACTTATCAATGAAGAAACGTTCACAAACATCGAATCTCTAATTGAGAAGTCTATATCCCTACGCTTTCGATCTGCATAACACTTCAACTGGTCCTGCACCTCCTTCATTTTCCTTCTAATATCGACTACCTTCTCAATGGCTTCTGAGATCATGTCAGGCCCAAAAAGAATTCTATCACCAAACTCAACCAAACATGAAGGAGAACGACATGAACGACCATAAAGAGCTTCGAAAGGAGCCATACCAATGCTTGCCTGATACTTATTGTTGTAAGTGAATTCGACAAGTGGAAATTAGCCACAAAGGCCTCTTTAGCAAGTGCAATTAGTTTGTAGGACACACAACTGAAATAATTACTTTTAAGGACAAAATGCAAAATAATTAGTTTTTAAGGCCTAAAAATCTCTAAAATTATGTCCTTGAAAGTAATTGGACAACTGACTTTGTCCTTAAAAGTAATTATTCTGTTGACTTTGGCCTTGAAATTAATTTCCGTGGATGTGTGTCGTAGAAACTAATTGGACTGCAAAGTTTTTCCTTATAGTGAAATACCCCATTCGACAAAGGGTAAATGATCATCCCAAAAACCTTCGAAGTTGAGAATGCATGCTCGCAGTAAATCTTCCAAGATCCACTTTACTCTCTCTATCTGTCCATCAATCTGTGGACGGTAAGCTGTACAAAGACTTAGCTTAGTCCCTAAAGAAGCTTGCAGTTCCTCGTGGAACGTGCTAGAGAATATCAGGTCTTGGTCACTTACAATACCACAAAGAATACCATAGAGTCTTACAATCTCCTTCACATACAAACTCTCCATCTTTGCAGTAGTCCTAGTTGGCTTAACAGGAATGAAATGACCACTCTTGGTTAGTCGATCGACTATAACCCAAATTCCTTAATTTCCTCTTCTTCACCTAGGAAGCCCATCAATAAAGTCCAAAGAGATCTGCTCCTACATTCATTTCGGGATCTCAAGTGGCTGAAGCAGTCCAGTTGTCTTGCTGGTAACTTTTAATCTGCTAGCAGTTTGCATGCTAACTCACAAAGATCGAAACGTCTCACACTTCATCCGCTTCCATCAAATTACTCTCTTCATATCTTTGAACATCATAGCTACTACTAGATGGAAAGATAACTTTAAATGGTGGCATTTAGATAACACTTCTTGCTTAAGTCCATTAACATTTGGAACATATATAGGCCTGTTCATTTAATACTCGTCGGGGGTCAATCTCAAAAGTAGAAACAACACCTTCCTGAACATCCTTCTTTGGTCGAGCCAAAATAAGATCTATCTCCTGACTAGATGCATTCCGCTCCATTAATATTGGCTTAATTCTAAGTTGTGAATCATTGCTACATTTTTATTCAACGCATCCGCGACGACATTTGCCTTACTAGGGGTATGAAGAATCTGTGGGTCATAAGAAGTGAGAAACTCCAGCCATCTCTGCTACCTCAAATTGAAATATTTCTGGGTAATGAGTTATTTTAAGGATTTGTGGTCCATGTATAACTCGAACGTTTCACCTAAAAGATAGTTCCTCCATATCTTTAGTGCGAAGACAACAGCCAAAAGCTCCAAATCGTGCGCAACATATTTTTTCTCATGTTGTTTTAGTTGTTGACTCGCATAGGCAATAACTTTCCAATGCTGCATTAGAACTACTCCCATTCGGAATGGTCAAAACAGAACACTAATCAACTTCTCCTTTAAATCATTGAAATTTTGATCACCTTGGGCGTCCACACAAACTTAACATCTTTCTTTATTAACTTCGTCAGATGAGAAGAAATCTTAGAGAAGTTTTTGATGAACCTTTGGTAAAAACTAGCCAGTCCCAAGGAACTTCTAACTTCCATCGCACTTTCGAGCTTCTTCCAGTCTTGAACTGCGACAACTTTAGCTGGGTCAACTGATATCCCTTCTCTCGAAACAATGTACCCTAGAAATCTAACTTCGGGTTTCCATAAATTGCCCTTAGGAATTTTAGCCTTAGACACATGTCTTCTTAAGGTATTGAGTACAGTACGGGGATGGTACTAGTGCTTCTCCTCCATTTTCAAAGAAACAAGAATGCCATCAGTAAATATCAGAATAGATTTATTAAGGACGTCTCAAAATACTCAACTCGTTAAGTCCACAAAATAAGGGAGTACATTAGTCAGCCCAAATGGCATAACTAACCACTCGTAGAAATTATTTAGAGCCTTAAAAGTTGTTAAGAGCACACTCACCTCTACTACCCTTAATTGATAAAAATTGGTGGCAATATCCAATTGAGAAAATATTTGAGCGTCATGGAGCTGGTCAAACATATCGTCAATCCTTGGTAATGGATATTTATTCTTGATAGTCCTTTTGTTTAATTCCCGATAGTCTACACATATCCTTAGAAAACCATCGTAACAAGGATGACCAGCGATCCCCAACTCAAGGTACTACGTCAACCCTTATGCAATAAGTTAAATGTCTGCCCTTCTAAATCCCTCTTCTCTTTCGGAGCCAATCGTCGTGGGGATTGTACAATAGGTCTAGTTCATGGAATCAAATCAATATAGAATTCCACTTCATGATGAGGAGGTAAACCTTGCACTTCACCAAAAATCTTAGTGAAATCCCAAGCGATCGGTATATCTCTTAGCTCCTCTTTAGCTACCTCGAGTGAATAGAGAAAACTACTCATTAACTCAGTAGGCTCCTCACAACATATAACAATGCTTCTTCCTATTGCAACCTTTAACATGGCTCTTCTTCTACCACAATCCAAGACAGCCTTAAAATTAAATAACCAATCCATTCTTAATAACATTCCAAAATCATAAACCCAAGAACAAACAAATGAGAGAGAAAGAGATGATTTTGATATGAAATAGGCACATTCAGACACATAGCGTTAAGATTGTCGGACCTCCGATTGGGTTCGACGCACAAAGAGGATTATTTAGAATAACATACGTAAGGTTTAGATTGTTCATCATGTCATATGAAATAAAACTATGGGAAGCATTGGTATTAAGTAACACTCTTATAGGAACGTCATAGATGTATAATGGACCTCACAACACCCGCATCCCCTTCTGTCTTGAAGATGTGGATGGTATCTCCTCCATAGCAAGAGCCTGTCCTTGTGACCCCTTCTTTGGGAAAAGGGCATTCAATCTTCATATGTCCTTGCTTGTAACGATTATAATTGGTGGAAGTCTGACAATTGGGTGCAAAGTGACCCATTTTGTTGCACTTGAAACAAGTAATATTAGCCAAGTCAAGCTACAACTTCTATGCTGGAACCCCACTTTCGGGTTTCTTTCCTGCCTACTGCTTCTTTTTGTTAAACTTGCTCTTGAATTTTGACTTGCCTCCCACTGGTATGACTGACAGTGGATTGGCACTAACTACTGGCAATACACCCTTCTTAACTCCTTCCTTAATATTGAGAGCTTCAAACCTCAAACCAATGCCGATAAGGTCAGTAAATCTACCCGTAAGATGACTAGTCATGTCACGTTGGAACTCTTGTCACATTGCATTCATAAAGATTTCATTCTTTTTGGGCTTTGTGTTTATCAATCTAATTTCGAAACAGGACAACACACTAAACATATGCTCATATTGCACCGCTGTCATATCACCTTGCTTTAAATCCAAGAAACCCCTAAACAACTGAGTCCTTTCAGCTTCTGGAATTAACCGCACTTTCAAACCTTCCATGAACTGATCCCAAGAAAACTCATCCTTTGGAGTGTTAGCTATTACTGAACCCCACCCGCCTATTACCGAATTTTGATGTTGTCGCTTTGCAAACAGCCATTTCTTTGCATCTTCCAACCAAAGATCTCTAAATGTCCCTTCATAAGATCTAAGCTATGTTTGCACTCCAAGAATATCTTTAGTTTCATAGAATAGTTTCCCATCCAAAGTGGTAAAATTCACATGCAACGCTATGAAGTTCATGGGAGGCTGAACTTGCGCTATCGGTTCCTCTGCTGGAACTACATCTGGCGTAGTAGCATTTTGTAACGACCCGTGTGAATTCGATATTTAAAATGAATTAAATCAATAGGATTTTTAATTTAAATTTAGAAAGGAATGAAAATCTTATTTATTTATATAAAAGAGAATGTTAAAATTTGATGTATCAAGGGTAATTAAAATGTACAAATTACATTATTTATTGCAATTAATTGTAATAGTGGAAATTTTTGCAATGGCATATAAGGTTAGAAATAAGTAAATAAAGGCAAGGATTGAATTCATTAATGAAAATAAAATTTTATTTAGTATAATCCTTTTTATTTATTATTGGAAGGTGAAAATTTGAAAATAGATTCAAATTGTATGTAGATAATAAATTGCAATAATTAAAGTTAGTAATAAATGGAATATCAAACTATTCATAAAGTGAATATAAGTAGATGTAACAAGTGAATAGGAAATGCTAGTTATTCATAAAGTGAAGAAATGGACCTAGACGGAATAAGAAATTGGATTTAGAATCTTAATTTGTAGATGTGCATATATTTAAATGGATTATAAAAGGGTAAAATAACCATATACAAGTATATTAAATGTTGTAATAGTAGGTTACTAGTAAATTCACTCATTTACCTATAAAGATAATTAGGTGTGCCTTAATTGTAATTAATAAAATAACGAAAGGAGTAAATGTATTTATTAGAGAATTAATTTCAATTGGATAAGGATTTTAAGTAATAAGGTTAATGCGAGGTAAGTAATGCTGAATTTAGGTTACTAATAATGAATAGTAATAAATTAAAAATTTGTAGCATATATCATAATTTACCTGCTACCTTGTTAATGGAATTAGAATGTGTAATAAGTAATAATCAGATAAAGGAATATTACCCTAATGGAAAAGGAAATAGTTAAGTGTTGAGTAAATTATAGGATCGTGTTTATTATAAGCGTTATTCTAATAATAATGGTTAATTGTGGAATAAATATGGGGAGTATATAAAGAAATAACTAAGGAAGTATACGTTATAAGTTAATTATAACCTAAATTTATGTGCAAGGTTGAAATTGGAAACTTATTTAAAAATTGGATTCAAGCGTAACAGAAAGATTATTTTAAGAAAATATTAAGTACTATAATTAGTAGAATGATTTACATTTAAGATTTGAGATAGAGATTTGTCTAAGGAATTATAAAGTTAAGTAAATCAAGGTGATAGAAAAATTTTGAATTATAGAATGTGAATTTGAATAGTGAGTCAATTGGTTATTTTATTATAGTGGGACTTATTGAGATAAATGAAATCAAATTTTTATTTATTACGTTAAATTAAGATTTACGTTGAAATAGGATATTTATGTGATAATTTTTAATCCAAAGGGTAAACCCTTATATTTGAGATTAATGAAAGGAATAAATATAGATTGATTCAATAAAAAAAAGGAAGTTTTGGAAATTTATCAACAATTTTGGATTATATGGAACTGAATATTTATATTGATTTAATCTTTAATAAATTGACATATAAAATTTGTTAAATCATTTTAAATATTGAGAAAATAGTACTAAATCGACTGCAATAGATGTAAATAAATTTTTACGTTAATGTTAATATAAAGTACTTTTTGAAGATAACGTCAAATTCATTTATGGAGATTTAGTTAAATGGGAACTTTGATTTTGAGAAATAAAAGCGTATTAATGTGACTAAAGGTTAGAGTACGATTATTATATGTTGCCTATTTTGGCAGCTTGTTAATTTACAATTTTGAAATCAGTTACAATAATTTTTAATTGAGTATTGCGTTAATGTTAATTAAAGTAGTATTTGTAACAATGTTAAGACTTTCGTATTGGATAGTTTGTTGTAATATAAGACTTGGAAATAAAGTTATTAACGTAATGGAAAACAATTACATTTGATGAAATTAAATGTTGAAATATTACATAGATAAGAATTTAGATGAAATGGATTAATTTATGAAATAAAATGGTAAGTAATTATAATATTGTTATTAATAATAGACGTTACTTTAAGGATAATTAATGTAGTAACGTAAGGTGAAAATGTAAATTAAAAGGGAAACGTAAAATTTTGTTAAGGTAGTAATTTATGAATTGGGAATAAAATTCAAATGTTATATTAGGCTGTAAATCAATTTGGGAATAAAATTTTATTTAAGTGGGGTAAATTGATATATACTAATGTCAAATATATACATAAGATGATGATTGATTTAATAAAGAGAATTGAATACGAATGGTATAAAATTTCATTTGAAATAAGATTTTAAAATTTATTGAATTTACTTTAATTAAAGGTAAACACTAAATTTTTTGCAATAAATCTTTATTTGATATGGAGGTTTGGTTAATAAATTTGAAGCAAATTGCAATCAGAAATGATAGGAATGGTAAGTTGACCATTTATTCATAATAAGATCTAAAAATCAAATAAATGGATTATTGGAATTTAAATTTGACAAATTGTGAATTCATTTAAATTCGGATCCATCTGTCTATTCCAACTTCATCTATAAATACCCCGCTAAACCCTAGCCTCCGCCTATTCTCATTTGTCTGCGTGTAAAATTTCATCAGCTCCTTCTCCTCCTCAATGGCAGACAAACAAATCTTAGATCCAAATAAAAATTCCAAACCAAATCAAAAGCTAAAATTCAAACTTCTTAGAAAAATCTGGAAGCAAAACGCATGAGGGAAAGAGGGAAAGAAAGGGGGATGACGTGGCGCTTGAAGGTGTTCTTTTATTTCTATTCTTTTTTTCTTTTTCTTTGAAATTTCAATCACCATTAATGCGTATAACTTTCTCCTACGAACTCCGTTTCACGCGAGATTTTTTTTGTTAGGATCGTAATAAAATTCCAAATCTTTTGACACTGGTTTGGACAGATTTGGAGACCGTCGAATTTTTGGGTTTAAATTTTGTTTAAATTTGATTTAAATTCAAAAGGTGAGTGTTTTAACCCACTCACAACTTCTAAACTTTCTCATGTTTGTTAAATTGATTTTAGATATGAGTAGAAATTTATTTATGACTGTTTGGCATGTTTTATTCCTTATCTCTGTTAAATTGCATTTATTTAATATAACTGTTCATAAATTTTATTATCGCATATAAATTGACAGTTAATAATTTATTTATTTGCATATTAACTGCTAGTTAAACGGTTATTAAATTTATTTTGAATATAAACTGTTAGGTTAATAACTGTCATTTATTTCCTGTTATATTGCATATGCTATATATTGATGTTTGTTTAAATTGACGATGTTTGAAATAAATTGATGATGATTGAATTTAATTGGTTAATGATTGATATTGGATGAATGGATGATGTGTTCTATCTTATATAAACTACAAGTTATCATACATTTCATTCATTCAGGATCGCGGTTTGAAATGATATACAACCGCATTTTATTTTTAAATTGCGGGTTGAAATGATAAATATCCGTATCACTTGACCATAGGATAGAAAATTTTATATAGGCACTGTGGTATATATATAAAAGTTATTTTTGAAATGATTTTTCCTATGGTTGGATAGGATATGGTTAATAAATATAATTTTTATATTATATCTTATTTTATACATCTATAGTTAAGTATTGAATGTAAGCTATGTATGGTTTTGTTTAATAAAATAAATAAGCTGAATAATGGAGTTTGATTATTTTATATTATATTGTTAAGTACATATTAAGATATTGAAATATATAGAGTTTTAAATGATTTAATAAATTAAGATTTGGAGTTAAATTTAAGAATTTATTTGAAATTGAGTTTAATTAAGGATTAACTTTATAGGTTGATGTAAAATCTATTAACTTGAAATTTTAAAAGTGTATAATATTTATAACTAAATTATTTTCAAGTGAATTAAATAAATATTTCTAGTATAAATAAATTGAAGGAAATTTTCTTTTATAAGAAATTTGAGTTTTACTTAAATGATTACGGGTTTATTATGAAATTATTTCAAACGAAATAATAGGACATTTAATGGTTGAATAATTTCCTATCTTAAAATTTTGAAGTGTAATACTTAAAGTTTGAAATATATGCTAAATTGAAGTGGTTATGGAAACTGAAAGTGAGATTTAAACTTATGGATTAGATTTCAATTAAAGAAAATATATTTGTAAAGTCATGGAATTATTTTCTTTACAAAGTAATCTTTAAGTTAAACCATTTAATTTATATATCGTAGAATATCCAAACCATTCAAGTTTAGAAGTTATGGTTTTAAAGCTTTGAATTTCGAAGTATTATGTTTTGAAAAGTATAATTCAAATGTTGGTTTCGAGGTATTATAAATTTTAAAAGTGGTATGATTTTGGAAAGGAAATATATTTGAAATAAATGATATCATATTGATTTGGGTTATAAAGGAAATGATATCGTATTTATATGGTTTTGAAATAGATATTTTATTCTGGTTTTAAAGTATAAACTATTTTAAAGACCGCGGTGTTATAATAACGTTTGGTTGTAAAAGAGACCGGGATCGGAAGTTGTCATACTCTCTGCCAACTCCGAAAACCACTTTAACAACCGTGTACACGGTGGAGATTCCAGAATGAAGTAGGTTGGTGACAGCGTTTCCTATAAGGTAAATACGTGGACCCAACTCCCGTGAGTTGGCATAAGGTGGCTAAAACAGGAGCGATTCTCGGGTCAATGAGGTCATTCCTCTGATCGAACGCACTCCTTCGATACTGTACTCCGACTTTGGATTGATTCGGTGGCCACTATTGTAACGACCCGATATTTTCAACCATTCGTATCCGCACATGTCGGACTTGAATTGCTCAAAATACCGCGTTGTAAATAAAATTTGGCAAATCTCAGAATATACAGTAAATACATAATCACAGATCACAGACACAGAGTATTTAATAATGCAGCGGAATTTAAAAGAAATAGTAGTCCGTGAAGCTACTATATAAAAATAAGATACATCAGAGTTAAACAATATACAGTAGAAGAGTAACAAGATACATCAAGTACAAATCAAAATACATCACTGGAAACACTGGATACAGAAAGCAAAATAGATGGCTGGATCTTCAAGGAAAGCTCCAACTCTGAAGGTGAATCTTGAATGCTAACTCACTCAATCTGACTCGAGCGTAAAGCAAAATACAAAACACTCGAGTCAGGACATAAATACTTATGAACTATAAATCAACTCAAATGAACAGTAACAAAAATGCATCAGTAACTTAAAGGATGCTTGGGATCGCCCATCCTTTAAGGATCCGTTAAACTATTTACTATGCAGTAATATTGCGCTATTATAATAATGTCTACAGTAAAATAAACATACTTTTAAATAGCGTTCCGGGCTACCCATATCACCCTTCACACATAATAGTCCCAGTAGTCCATCCAATATCATGCCATCTCCACTCCGGGTGACTGTCAGAGGATACCAAACGGGCTACGGGAGAAAAACAAACTCGTAGTAAAGGCTCGGTATGGTAGGTGGCACGCACACAAGGCAATGCCAGGGTAGATATACCAATTACGCACACGGGCTGGTGGTAACGCAGCAGCCACATACGCCCACCTCGGAACACACTCCCTATCAAAATCGGAGGATGGCCTTCTAATCAATCACCAGTAAGAGTATAGTATCGAAGGAATGTGTCCGATAGGAGGAATGACCTCACTTGGCCCGAGATCGCTCCTGTTTTAGCCACCTTATGCCAACTCATGGGAGTTGGGTCCACGTAATATACCTCAAGAACGTCGCCACCATCCTACTTCATTCTGGAATCTCCACCGCGTACACGGTTGTTAAAGTGGTTTTCGGAGTTGGCAGAGAGTATGACAACTTCCGATCCCGGTCTCTTTAACAACCAAACGTTATTATAACGCCGTGGTCATTTCAAATAGTTTATACTTTAAAAAGATCAAATCATTTCATTTCAAACTATATTTCTTTCAAATTAGTTTATACTTCGAAACCAAAACCATTTTTATTTCAAAACTATTTATTCAATCAAAATAGATTATACTTCAAAACCAAAAACATTTCAAACATATATTCATTTCAAAATCATAATATTTTCAAAGTATAACTCTTTCGAAACCAAAAATACTTGAAACAATTACACATTGAAAATCATAACATTTCAAAATCATACATTTGAAATCATGGGATATTCATTTAATTCTTTACATTTTACAATTCATTCAATTAATCCCAAATTTTCAATTTCCAACTTAATTCAATTCAAACCATCAGTTTCAATTAAATTTCCCAATAACCATTTCAAATCATATCATTTTCAAATATAGATTTGATCCACAAATTAAACCATTCAATTTTTAATAAATTTCAAAGCTTTAATATCCCGCATTTCAAAACTAAATTTTATAATTTCATATATCTCAAATCTAGTTTCATTATTACTTATTTTTGAAATATTCATTTCATAAATCCAATATTATTTAAATAAACTCAATTTACAATTAAACTAAATATCCTTTCATACCAATATAAACTTCAAATATTCATTTATCAAAAGTGCATACCATTCTAATTCATATTCTTTATCAAAATAAAGATCAAATCATTTCCAAACCTTATTATCAAATCACTATTTAATTCAAATTCAAAAACTCAAATTTAAATAACATTTTTAAATCAAATAAGTCATTCATTTGTTATTTCAAGTATCATTACAAAATATATTAAAATTCCATTCAAAAATTCATTTATCTCATTACATTTCATTTCATTTAACACATAACCAAGTAAACCTTACTTAAATTCAAATTCAAATTTAAATTCCTTAAAAATTCAAATTTAAATATTAAAATATATTCAAAACTTCTTAAATTTCACAATTAATCAATTTCCAAAATTTAAATCATTTAGCACTTTAAAATATAACTCAAACAGTGTTAAAAACTATAACATTTCAAACATTGTCAAATTATAGCAACGACAGCATTTATAAAGTGCTATCGTAGCTTATAGCTTCCAAAAATGGTTTAGTTCAAGAATAACGGCATTTATAAAATGTCGTAATAGATATTTAGTTATTTCAAACATTGTTAGATTCAAAACAATAGCATTTAAAAAATGCTGTCAAAAGACTACAACATTTTGAAAATGCTATGAATTCCAGATTTCATTTTTGCTTTTCAAAAAATTAATAAAACTCCAAATTTTATTATAACTCAAAAATCATATTTCTAGACTTCAAAATTTCACATTTAAAATCATTTTAACATATGATTTAACACAACAAAATTTTTAGATCAAATATTCAATTTAGAAAAACTCCATTCATTTATTAAGTCAAAATTCACTGTTTATTAACATATAAATTAAATAAAACTTAAAATTTTACTTCAAATATAATTTTAAAACTTTAAATTTAATTTCCATTATTTATTTACATTTTAAAATAAAATTTAAAGTCTAAAATCTCAATTATTTCACATTTACGTACTCAAATTCACAATTTCAAGACTTAATATTTAATTTTCTTAAAACCATAAAATATATATTTTTAATTCAAAATTTCATACTTTAAAAATACATATTTTAATAAATATCATTTAAAAATATACCACGGGGTCTGTATAAAATTTTCTAACCTAGGTCAAGTGATACGGATATATATCATTTCAATCCGCAGTTTACAAAGAAAACACGGGTTCTATCATTTCAAACCCGCAATCCCAAGTCAAATAAAATACAATAAAAATCGCTCAGGCCTATCATTTCAGCCCATAACGATTTTTTCCTAATCTAAAGTCCGTTTGGGTATGTATCATTTCAACCCATAGTGATTCTATTCTAACAGGGAACTTGCAGTGTGAATATATGCATAAACGATATAAGCAATGTCAGTGTCACAATATAATGTCATATATCACATGTCAGGTGATAATTAACAGTTTTAATATGGTAATAACATGGCATAGCATATCATATGATCATCATTAACTTGCATGACATTTTATATTACTAAACACTTGTCATCAATTCACTATTTCATAAGTATAAATGTCAGAGTGAGAAAGACTCACGTTTTCAAGCTGAAGACCACTACGACATACAAAACGATTCCAAAGGCACGACAAGCACAATACAGCACGACTTGTGATTCAAATGAGTGGAGAGAGCCAATATATCATCTTGTAAATAACCCAAAACAAGACAATATAACATTTGAATATTCAATACAAAACGATGTTGAACAAACTGAAATATAAAAGCAATAAAGACAAGATATGATTAGACCTTGCTTTTGACCATCCAAAAGCTCGACCAAAATAATATATGCTCAGCCATTGATGTGTTTGGGCTCATCTTAGCATCATATGGGTCAGGTTTAGCACACGAATGCATGGCAACATGAGGTTGTAGTAGATGAAACATGAAGAATATCGATGGACAAGGCAAAATAAGTGCAGTTTTGGTGCATTTTGGCTCGGCTATGACCACATATAGGCCGGCCATGGGTTCTTCAAGTCAGGTCTGGTATGGACAGTAGTGAAAAAGGAGGCCATAGGTGAAGTAGATGATGGTGGTGGTGGCTAAGGGGTGGCCAAAGGCAAACTATGAAAGTGGTGTTGAAGTATTGGTCGGCTAAGGCAATTTTAGTGAAGTTTTTTTGGAAAAAAATTGTGATGGCTTCAAGTGGAAGGTCATGGCCTCTCTTGGTCAGAGGGAGGGGACTTTTTGCTGCTGTAGATGGAGGGGTGATGGTCTGTGGTGATGGAGGAGAAGGGGGGCCGAGCAAGCAAGAGGAAGAGGAAGGCTAAACGTAGAAAAGGAGAAGGGAAAAGTGGAAAAGAAGGAAGGAGAGAGGCCATTTCCTTCAAATTTTTCTCATGGCCGTGATCTTTTTGAGGAGAAAAAGGTTTATCACGTTAATGAGAAACATAACTCACGGCAGTGCAAAAAGAAATGGTCGGTTATGCAAGAAAATGAAGAGGCGATTGGAAAATGAAAGGACAAGAATACAAAGAGACTAAGCATACAAAGGGTTTCAAACTCTTCATATATCCATTATTTGTCTTTAAATTTTATATAACTGAAAAATATATATACATTTAGGTAAAAATACGAAAATTTAGTAAATAAACAAAATATAAATAAATAAATATTAATTATAAATAATTAAATCAAGAAAATAGCAGAAATTGTCAACTAGGCTAGAAAATTTGAAGATAACGAAATGACCTTTTGAAAAATTGTATGTACATGAAACATATTTATAAATAAAGATAAAAACATAAAAATAAAATGCATACATTAAAATGAATAAATAAATTTTAATTAAATTTAATTTAAATAAAGAAAATAACAGAAAAATGGAAACTAACCTTTAAAAATAGAAAATAAATTCAATGAGCTTTGGAAAAATTCAAACATCACTTTAAAAATATTTAAAAGGTAAAAATATATGTAACATAACATATAATAGAATTTAGAATAAGATATGACAAGTAAAAAAAATATTTATTTAATTTAAAATAAACAATATTGTTAGATAGAACAATTTACACCCAATTTTGTAAAAAGCATAACTTCCACAATATTATTCGGATTTCAACGAAACGAAAAGCATTGTTCTTGAAATTTTATTTACTTTCATAATAAAAGAAAAAAAATTAAAATTTTCAAACTTTTAAAATTTAAATTTAAAAGTAAAAGTTTGACCAGATTGACCAAAATTCACATTTTCTGGAAATATTCAATCTATGCATGTTTGAAATTCTAATCCACATCAAAATCAACATTTATATTTCAATTAACAAAATATATTCATTTTAATAAATAAAATAAAGTTTTTAAACTAGGAATTTAAATTAAAATAATTAAAATATACAATTACAACAATCAGAAAATACAGGGTTGTTACACTCTCCCCCACTCAAAACTTTTCGTCCCCGAAAAGGAATGAGGTATGGGAAAGCACAAAAAAAAGATAGAATGAAATAGTATTAAGACAAGATGACAAGAAGATTAAAATTATACCTGATAACTGTTGCTATAGGTAAGTTTAACAATGTGGAGATGATCTTTCCAAGATCTTCCAGAATCAAGAACACAAGCATGAAAAAAAATCTTTTAGAATCTGATTCACCCTTCCCGTTTGACCGACGGTCTGTGGATGGCAAGCAGTGCTTAGATTTAAAGATGAGTACCAAAGATTATTAAAGATTATAGAAAGATTTCTAAACAGACTGGTATATGCAATAGCCTCCCATTCTGTAGCAAGATAAGGGAAATTAGGACAACCAAAAGATAGTTTGAAAAACAAAATAAAATAATAAATTTGAAACCATAAAATTTCAACTTAAACTGAAAATTAATTTTACATAAGTCAAATAAATCTTAAGCATCTCTAATTTCATTATCTTATCATCCAATTCTCTTAAATTAACAAATCCCTAAAATCATGTATTTGAAAAATCTTTTATTATACTCAAAATGTACCAAATAAAATTTAATTCTTCTTCACTACCAATTAAAATTAAATTTATTCCTCTCAATATATTTTATCACCTATGTTGAATATATTTACACCCATTGTAACTGCCTTAAATTGATTCTTAGTTCCTTTATCATCATTTTATATTGTAAATTATTCCATTACCCTTTTTCTTTATTTACCTCTGTTAATCCTTTTATAACTTAAATTTAAGTATATAACATTTATAATAACCACTCAAATTTTATTTATAAAATCTTTTTTTTTATATTGTATATTATCCAATTACATATTCAACTTTTGAAAATTAAGGTAAGTTATATTGGAATGAAATTGTGTATTATACAAATAAAACTTCCTAATTAAATTATTTCAAGCTTGAATATTAATCCAAATCTTGAAATTATACTTAGAAATTATCTTTGAAGAAAAAATTTAGGAATTAAATTTCCGATAAATTCCAAACTATTTAGAGATCAATAAATGCTCATATACTATATATATATATATATATATATATATATATATATCCATTCAAATTTAAATCATATATCAGCATATGTTATAAATCCATTCTTATTTTAGAAAATAAAATCAATTAAATTTTCCCAAAACAAAACTATAGCAAGACTACAGAATGGTCTCTTCACTTCGAAACTCGAAAATGAACGTCGATGATGCTGCAGTCATCACCGAAATTATTTTCCAGCGACAAAGAGAAGAGCACTAAATTTAAGTTTAAAATTCTTTGGAAACAAATTTCTATTCGAAAATACTTTAATTAATATATCCTTTAAAACTTTAAACACAAAGTATGAAATCCATCGGAAATTAAATTCTCAAATTCTTGTTTTACATTCATTTTAAATTTCCAAATAAATTTATAACCATGTTTTATAGTTCAATTAGATATATGAAACAATAGAAAATGATATATAAAATCAAATATTATTTCTTAACAACCAATTCAAATAAAATCCAGATAAAGATATATAATAAAGGTACAAAATTTATTTCACAAAAATTTATTTCATTACTAAATTTTAAAAACATATTGTGTCAGTTTGCTCTGTTCACGTGTTTTGGAAATCTTATCGATGGCATTGATTAGACGAATCGATTAGAAACCCAAATCAACATCAACAACTCAAACAACACAATATATAAAACATTTTAAATATTAGTTTACAAATACACTTCAAGAATAATTTGAAGATAAGTTGGAAACAAAGATGAGATGATTAAATAACAGAATAGAGAGATGGATGAATTTATATAAATCGCGGGCAACCTTAACCGGGTCAACCGTGACTTAAAGAATAAGATCGATGTGGATTTCTTGGGTAAATCGACGTTCGATCTCAAGATGTAGAGTTCGAAGTTATAAGAGATACTAGCATCTAAACCGAGGATATAGAATCTCTGGTGAATCAATGTTGTTGTAAAGGAGTTTTCCCCCTTTACAAATAAATTTGAGATTGGCGAGACCGCCGACTCATTATGAAGATCTTTTGAAGTGGAGTTATGGGATACTCCAGAAACAAAAGAAGATAAATAGTGAGGGAAACGAATGGATTTTGGAACCACAGGGAATGTTCCAAAATTCAAAGGAATCGAGTCAAAAAGGAAGAGATTTAAACTCGAATGAAAGTGATTCTGTAAATACATTTACCCTATATACTGAGTTTTGCCTAGAGCTACCAAAGCTCTGATACCAACTGTAACGACCCGATATTTTCAACCATTCCGCACATGTCGGACTTGAATTGCTCAAAATACCGCGTTCTAAATAAAATTTGGCAAATCTCAGAATATACAGTAAATACATAATCACAGATCACAGACACAGAGTATTTAATAATGCAGCGGAATTTAAAAGAAATAGTAGTCCATG
The DNA here is from genome assembly GCA_030765085.1 of Allium cepa. Taxonomy (NCBI): domain Eukaryota; kingdom Viridiplantae; phylum Streptophyta; class Magnoliopsida; order Asparagales; family Amaryllidaceae; genus Allium; species Allium cepa. The sequence continues at coordinate 291,527,226 of CM060934.1, forward strand.
AAGCTACTATATAAAAATAAGATACGTCAGAGTTAAACAATATACGGTAGAAGAGTAACAAGATACATCAAGTACAAATCAAAATACATCACTGGAAACATTGGATACAGAAAGCAAAATAGATGGCTGGATCTTCAAGGAAAGCTCCAACTCCGAAGGTGAATCTTGAATGCTAACTCACTCAATCTGACTCGAGCGTAAAGAAAAATACAAAACACTCGAGTCAGGACATAAATACTTATGAACTATAAATCAACTCAAATGAACAGTAACAAAAATGAATCAGTAACTTAAAGGATGCTTGGGATCGCCCATCCTTTAAGGATCCGTTAAACTATTTACTATGTAGTAATATTACGCTATTATAATAATGTCTACAGTAAAATAAACATACTTTTAAATAGCGTTCCGGGCTACCCATATCACCCATCACAAATAATAGTCCCAGTAGTCCATCCAATATCATGCCATCTCCACTCCGGGTGACTGTCAGAGGATACCACACGGGCTACGGGAGAAAAACAAACTCGTAGTAAAGGCTCGGTATGGTAGGTGGCACGACACACAAGGCAATGCCAGGGTAGATATACCAATTACGTACACGGGCTGGTGGTAACGCAGCAGCCACATACGCCCACCTCGGAACACACTCCCAATCAAAATCGGAGGATGGCCATCTAATCAATCACCACTAAGAGTATAGTATCGAAGGAATGTGTCCGATAGGAGGAATGACCTCACTTGGCCCGAGATCCCTCCTGTTTTAGCCACCTTATGCATACTCATGGGAGTTGGGTCCACGTAATATACCTCAAGAACGTCGCCACCATCCTACTTCATTCTGGAATCTCCACCGCGTACACGGTTGTTAAAGTGGTTTTCGGAGTTGGCAGAGAGTATGACAACTTCCGATCCCGGTCTCTTTAACAACCAAACGTTATTATAACGCCGTGGTCATTTCAAATAGTTTATACTTTAAAAAGATCAAATCATTTCATTTCAAACTATATTTCTTTCAAAATAGTTTATACTTCGAAACCAAAACCATTTTTATTTCAAAACTATTTATTCAATCAAAATAGTTTATACTTCAAAACCAAAAACATTTCAAACATATATTCATTTCAAAATCATAATATTTTCAAAGTATAACTCTTTCGAAACCAAAAATACTTGAAACAATTACACTTTGAAAACATAACATTTCAAAATCATACATTTGAAATCATGGGATATTCATTTAATTCTTTACATTTTACAATTCATTCAATTAATCCCAAATTTTCAATTTCCAACTTAATTCAATTCAAACCATCAGTTTCAATTAAATTTCCCAATAACCATTTCAAATCATATCATTTTCAAATATAGATTTGATCCACAAATTAAACCATTCAATTTTTAATAAATTTCAAAGCTTTAATATCCCGCATTTCAAAACTAAATTTTATAATTTCATATATCTCAAATCTAGTTTCATTATTACTTAGTTTTGAAATATTCATTTCATAAATCCAATATTATTTAAATAAACTCAATTTACAATTAAACTAAATATCCTTTCATACCAATATAAACTTCAAATATTCATTTATCAAAAGTACATACCATTCTAATTCATATTCTTTTTCAAAATAAAGATCAAATCATTTCCAAACCTTATTATCAAATCACTATTTAATTCAAATTCAAAAACTCAAATTTAAATATCATTTTTAAATCAAATAAGTAATTCATTTGTTATTTCAAGTATCATTACAAAATATATTAAAATTCCATTCAAAAATTCATTTATCTCATTACATTTCATTCCATTTAACACATAACCAAGTAAACCTTACTTAAATTCAAATTCAAATTTAAATTCCTTAAAAATTCAAATTTAAATATTAAAATATATTCAAAACTTCTTAAATTTCACAATTAATCAATTTCCAAAATTTAAATCATTTAGCACTTTAAAATATAACTCAAACAGCGTTAAAAACTATAACATTTCAAACATTGTCAAATTATAGCAACGACAGCATTTATAAAGTGCTATCGTAGCTTATAGCTTCCAAAAATGGTTTAGTTCAAGAATAACGGCATTTATAAAATGTCGTAATAGATATTTAGTTATTTCAAACATTGTTAGATTCAAAACAATAGCATTTAAAAAATGCTGTCAAAAGACTACAACATTTTGAAAATGTTATGAATTCCAGATTTCATTTTTGCTTTTCAAAAAATTAATAAAACTCCAAATTTTATTATAACTCAAAAATCATATTTCTAGACTTCAAAATTTCACATTTAAAATCATTTTAACATATGATTTAACACAACAAAATTTTTAGATCAAATATTCAATTTAGAAAAACTCCATTCATTTATTAAGTCAAAATTCACTGTTTATTAACATATAAATTAAATAAAACTTAAAATTTTACTTCAAATATAATTTTAAAACTTTAAATTTAATTTCCATTATTTATTTACATTTTAAAATAAAATTTAAAGTCTAAAATCTCAATTATTTCACATTTACGTACTCAAATTCACAATTTCAAGACTTAATATTTAATTTTCTTAAAACCATAAAATATATATTTTTAAATCAAAATTTCATACTTTAAAAATACATATTTTAATAAATATCATTTAAAAATATACCACGGGGTCTGTATAAAATTTTCTAACCTAGGTCAAGTGATACGGATATATATCATTTCAATCCGCAGTTTACAAAGAAAACCCGGGTTCTATCATTTCAAACCCGCAATCCCAAGTCAAATAAAATACAATAAAAATCGCTCAGGCCTATCATTTCAGCCCATAACGATTTTTTCCTAATCTAATGTCCGTTTGGGTATGTATCATTTCAACCCATAGTGATTCTATTCTAACAGGGAACTTGTAGTGTGAATATATGCATAAACGATATAAGCAATGTCAGTGTCACAATATAATGTCATATATCACATGTCAGGTGATAATTAACAGTTTTAATATGGTAATAACATGGCATAGCATATCATATGATCATCATTAACTTGCATAACATATTATATTACTAAACACTTGTCATCAATTCACTATTTCATAAGTATAAATGTCAGAGTGAGAAAGACTCACTTTTTCAAGCTGAAGACCACTACGACATACAAAACGATTCCAAAGGCACGACAAGCACAATACAGCACGACTTGTGATTCAAATGAGTGGAGAGAGCCAATATATCATCTTGTAAATAACCTAAAACAAGACAATATAACATTTGAATATTCAATACAAAACAATGTTGAACAAACTGAAATATAAAAGCAATAAAGACAAGATATGATTAGACCTTGCTTTTGACCATCCAAAAGCTCGACCAAAATAATATATGCTCAGCCATTGATGTGTTTGGGCTCAGCTTAGCATCATATGGGTCAGGTTTAGCACACGAATGCATGGCAACATGAGGTTGTAGTAGATGAAACATGAAGAATATCGATGGACAAGGCAAAATAAGTGCAGTTTTGGTGCATTTTGGCTTGGCTATGACCACATATAGGCCGGCCATGGGTTCTTCATGTCAGGTCTGATCTGGAAAGTAGTGAAAAAGGAGGCCAGAGGTGAAGTAGATGATGGTGGTGGTGGCTAAGGGGTGGCCAAAGGCAAACTATGAAAGTGGTGTTGAAGTATTGGTCGGCTAAGGCAATTTTAGTGAAGATTTTTTGGAAAAAAATTGTGATGGCTTCAAGTGGAAGGTCATGGCCTGTCTTGGTCAGAGGGAGGGGACTTTTTGCTGTTGTAGATGGAGGGGTGATGGTCTGTGGTGATGGAGGAAAAGTGGGGTCGAGCAAGCAAGAGGAAGAGGAAGGCTAAACCTAGAAAAGGAGAAGGGAAAAGTGGAAAAGAAGGAAGGAGAGAGGCCATTTCCTTCAAATTTTTCTCATGGCCGTGATCTTTTTGAGGAGAAAAAGGTTTCTCACGTGAATGAGAAACATAACTCACGGCAGTGCAAAAAGAAAAGGTCGGTTATGCAAGAAAATGAAGAGGCGATTGGAAAATGAAAGGACAAGAATACAAAGAGACTAAGCATACAAAGGGTTTCAAACTCTTCATATATCCATTATTTGTCTTTAAATTTTATATAACTGAAAAATATATATAAATTTAGGTAAAAATACGAAAATTTAGTAAATAAACAAAATATAAATAAATAAATATTAATTATAAATAATTAAATCAAGAAAATAGCAGAAATTGTCAACTAGGCTAGAAAATTTGAAGATAATGAAATGAACTTTTGAAAAATTGTATGTACATGAAACATATTTATAAATAAATATAAAAACATAAAAATAAAATGCATATATTAAAATGAATAAATAAATTTTAATTAAATATAATTTAAATAAAGAAAATAACAGAAAAATGGAAACTAACCTTTAAAAATAGAAAATAAATTCAATGAGCTTTGGAAAAATTCAAACATCACTTTAAAAATATTTAAAAGCTAAAAATATATGTAACATAACATATAATAGAATTTAGAATAAGATATGACAAGTAAAAAAAATATTTATTTAATTTAGAATAAACAATATTGTTAGATAAAACAATTTACACCCAATTTTGTAAAAAGCATAACTTCCACAATATTATTCGGATTTCAACGAAACGAAAAGCATTGTTCTTGAAATTTTATTTACTTTCATAATAAAAGAAAAAAATTAAAATTTCAAACTTTTAAAATTTAAATTTAAAAGTAAAAGTTTGACCAGATTGACCAAAATTCACATTTTCTGGAAATATTCAATATATGCATGTTTGAAATTCTAATCCACATCAAAATCAACATTTATATTTCAATTAACAAAATATATTCATTTTAATAAATAAAATAAAGTTTTTAAACTAGGAATTTAAATTAAAATAATTAAAATATACAATTACAACAATCAGAAAATACAGGGTTGTCACAACTATTGATTTCTTTGTTTTTGGGGGTGTTTGTTCGAGGTGGGCAGTAGCTGCGGCTATGCGTTACCATCAGCCCGGATGCGTAATTGGTATATCTACCCTGGCATTGCCTAGTTGTGCCGTGTCACCTACCTTAGCGCGCCTTATACGATTTTGGTTTTGTACCATACCTATGGAGTGCCCTCTGACGACGCCCAGTACGGGGGAGATTACGGTACTGTATATACTATGGGAATATATAACTGTGTTAAGGTGGAAAATGTAAAGCCTTAACGCTATTTAAAAGTAAGTTTATTTTACAATTAGACACTATTATAATAGCGCAATATACTACATAGTAAATAGTTTAACGGATCCTTACGAGATGTAAATCCCGAGCATCTCTTGAGTTACTGCACTCATATTTATTTCTGTTAATTTAACTCACATAAGATCTTTTAGTTCTGACTCGAGTGTTTTTGTCTTTTCAAATTCGCAAGGGTCAGTCCGAGCGTTTCAGGATCGAAGATTTAGCTTTGGAGGACGAAGACGAAGATTCGTATTATTATTATTTATTCTATTGCACTACACTCATACTATTCCGCTGCATTGTTATTGGTATATGTAACTCTGATATGTATTATGTAAATATAATCAAATGTTTTTGTAAAATAGCTTCATAAACTGTATATTTGATTATTATATTTTATCCTTCCGCTGTGAGATTCTGTTTTGTTTTTTCTTCTTCTTGTTTTTCTTATTTACCCCATAACAGTCTGCCCTTGCGTATGCTTTGAATTGGAACGTGTGTCGATTTAAAGCGTGCGAAAAGGAAGGAAGTTACATCCGGTATCAGAGCTTTGGTTTAGCGATAAACCTTAGCTTTGTGGGGTTTGACTCTTTACCATAGGGTAGTAATACCCTATGGGAGTCGCTGAGTGTATATATATGAGAGAGCGTATTTGTTAGTGTTATAAATGGTTTTAATATTGTGCTAATTTGTTCCGTTTGATATTTATAAATTCTGGTTGGTGCATGGGACGTTGTGACATCAATAGGAATTTCTAAACACTTAATAGGACAGACCGACATAATATTTGTTTTTAATATAGGTGAATGAAATAATTTTGCCTATTATATTTTCTATATATAAAATAAAATTTTCAAATGGTATCTATATTTGGTTGCAATATATTGGTTGTTAGGAATTAAATTTATAAATAGTAGGTAAATAAGATTAAAAATAAATAAATGTAATTTGGGAATTTAGAACTTAAGTTTCGGGGTTTTTGAAAACTTCTTTCAAATGATTTGGAATATAATAATATTGTTATAAGTATTTTCTGATATAAATATTTAATATAATTTAAATAAATTGTTTTAAAGAAGATTTTTGGAGAAAATAAGTTTTGTACTTTCCTCTCTGTCGTTGGAAAATAGTTTCGGTGATGAGTGCACGCATCATCGACATTCATTTTCGAGTTTCGAGGTGGGAAGGCCACTGTAGTAATTTACTGCAGAATCGTTAAGAAATTTTATCGTTTTAATTATAATTGGATATATATGTTAAGTGTAGATATCTATATATTATTTTAAATGATTTAAAATTAAACCCGGTATTTGGTTCTTAGGTTCCAGTTAATTAATAGGACAATTAAGTGTAGCAAATTTGAACCTTTAAGTAAAGTAAAAATGGTATTAAATGAAATTGGAAATTTGTAACCTATGAAATAAAGATTACTATTATTGAACTTTAATTTAATTTAAGGAAATAGAACAAACTTGTATAACTTTCAATTATACTCTTAAATAACATATATAACTTACCCAATATTAAAAGTTGAAATGTTTAATAGGAAATGTAATGAAAATTGTACAAGTATAGGTAGGTAATGAAGTATTCAATGAAATTGCTATTAAATGAGAATTTAATGTTATAAACTTAAGCTATAATTGAAATTTTACCAAGTAAATATAATTAAAGGTAAGTATGGTAAATAAACGATTATAAACTTAAGTAATTAAAGTGAAAATAATTGAATGTAATATAATAAAAAGAAATTGTAAATTTAAGAAATAGGGTAGAGTTATTTCTGAATATAATTGAAAGAAATAAAATGGAAATAAAATTGAATGAAATAAATGAAAAGAATCAAACAACTAATGTATTAAATAAAATTTATAATAAGTTAATTTGATTTGTTGATTGAAATTGTTGTTTGTCGTGGTTTGGAGTTGTTGGGTAAGGGAACTTTAATCTTGTTGGGATGGATGAATAATCCATTGTGTTTAATCTAAGACTGTTGAGTAAATGATGCACTTGATGGTTTATTCTTCATTTCGTATAACTTAAAAGTTTTGAACCCGAACAACTATTTGTTTGTATGATTGAATGGTTGTTTGTATTGTTGTATATGCTGTTTGTTGAAATTGTTGGTTGTTGTATTGATTTGTTGATAGTGATTGAAACCACTTAAATATTTCACTTTATCTAAATTGTTAACCCTTTGGATTTTATAAGTGAAATACAGGTTATGGAAGCAATTGCTACTGCTTTGGGTCCATAAAATAAGCGTAAATTGGCCGACAAATAGGTACGTTTCGAATTACGGTTTATAGCGCTATTTTATATATTTTCCCGTGTAGGGATATAAATTATTTTGGAAAGTATTTGTGTATATTAGTATATTTTCTCCCGAGCCCTCCGTACAAAGGAGACTCTGCCAAAATTTCCCGTAAAATTTTAGACTTAGAATATTTTGAAAATGTTTTCCGAACTTTAGTAATTTAAGTATAAAAAGATATAATGATTATAAAACGGGTATATTTTATTTAAGGAAATAAATTTAGTAAATTATTGGTTATAAGTTAAATATTTTGAATAAGATGTGGTGTTATTTAATTCTTCTTTCCCTTTTTTTTTCCTTTTCGGGGACGAAAAGTTTTGAGTGGGGAGAGTGTAACGACCCGTGTGAATTCGATATTTAAAATGAATTAAATCAATAGGATTTTTAATTTAAATTTATAAAGGAATGAAAATCTTATTTATTTATATAAAAGAGAATGTTAAAATTTGATGTATCAAGGGTAATTAAAATGTACAAATTAAATTATTTATTGCAATTAATTGTAATAGTGGAAATTTTTGCAATGGGATATAAGGTTAGAAATAATTAAATAAAGGCAAGGATTGAATTCATTAATGAAAATAAAATTTTATTTTGTACAATCCTTTTTATTTATTATTGGAAGGTGAAAATTTGAAAATAGATTCAAATTGTATGTAGATAATAAATTGCAATAATTAAAGTTAGTAATAAATGGAATATCAACTATTCATAAAGTGAATATAAGTAGATGTAACAAATGAATAGGAAATGCTAGTTATTCATAAAGTGAAGAAATGGACCCTAGATGGAATAAGAAATTGGATTTAGAATCTTAATTTGTAAATGTGCATATATTTAAATGGATTATAAAAGGGTAAAATAACCATATACAAGTATATTAAAGGTTGTAATAGTAGGTTACTAGTAAATTCACTCATTTATCTATAAAGATAATTAGGCGTGCCTTAATTGTAATTAATAAAATAACGAAAGGAGTAAATGTATTTATTTAGAGAATTAATTTCAATTGGATAAGGATTTTAAGTAATAAGATTAATGCGAGGTAAGTAATGCTGAATTTAGGTTAATAATAATGAATAGTAATAAATTAAAAATTTGTAGCATATATCATAATTTACCTGCTTCCTTGTTAATGGAATTAGAATGTGTAATAAGTAATAATCAGATAAAGGAATATTACCCTAATGGAAAAGGAAATAATTAAGCGTTGAGTAAATTATAGGATCGTATTTATTATAAGTGTTATTCTAATAATAATGGTTAATTGTGGAATTAATATGGGGAGTATATAAAGAAATAACTAGAGAAGTATACGTTATAAGTTAATTATAACCTAAATTTATGTGGATTCAAGCGTAATAGAAAGATTATTTTAAGAAAATATTAAGTACTATAATTAGTAGAATGATTTACATTTAAGATTTGAGATAGAGATTTGTCTAAGGAATTATAAAGTTAAGTAAATCAAGGTGATAGAAAAATTTTGAATTATAGAATGTGAATTTGAATAGTGAGTCAATTGGTTATTTTATAATAGTGGGACTTATTGAGATAAATGAAATCAAATTTTTATTTATTACGTTAAATTAAGATTTACGTTGAAATAGGATATTTATGTGATAATTTTTAATCCAAAGGGTAAACCCTTATATTTGAGATTAATGAAAGGAACAAATATAGATTGATTCAATAAAAAAAGGAAGTTTTGGAAATTTATCAACAATTTTGGATTTTATGGAATTGAATATTTATATTGATTTAATCTTTAATAAATTGACATATAAAATTTGTTAAATCATTTTAAATATTGAGAAAATAGTACTAAATCGATTTTTATAGATGTAAATAAATTTTTATGTTAATGTTAATATAAAGTACTTTTTGAAGATAACGTCAAATTCATTTATGGAGATTTAGTTAAATGGGAACTTTGATTTTGAGAAATAAAAGCGTATTAATGTGACTAAAGGTTAGAGTACGATTATTATATGTTGCCTATTTTGGTAGCTTGTTAATTTACAATTTTGAAATCAGTTACGATAATTTTTAATTGAGTATTGCGTTAATGTTAATTAAAGTAGTATTTGTAACAATGTTAAGTCTTTCGTATTGGATAGTTTGTTGTAATATAAGACTTGGAAATAAAGTTATTAACGTATTGGAAAACAACTACATTTGATGAAATTAAATGTTGAAATATTACATAGATAAGAATTTAGATGAAATGGATTAATTTATGAGATAAAATGGTAAGTAATTATAATATTGTTATTAATAATAGACGTTACTTTAAGGATAATTAATGTAGTAACGTAAGGCGAAAATGTAAATTAAAAGGGAAACATAAAATTTAGTTAAGGTAGTAATTTATGAATTGGGAATAAAATTCAAATGTTATATTAGGCTGTAAATCAATTTGGGAATAAAATTTTATTTAATTGGGGTAAATTGATATATACTAATGTTAGATATATACATAAGATGATGATTGATTTAATAAAGAGAATTGAATACGAATGGTATAAAATTTCATTTGAAATAAGACTTTATAATTTATTGAATTTACTTTAATTAAAGGTAAACACTAAAATTTTTGCAATAAATCTTTATTTGATATGGAGGTTTGGTTAATAAATTTGAAGCTAATTGCAATCAGAAATGATAGGAATGGTAAGTTGACCATTTATTCATAATAAGATCTAAAAATCAAATAAATGGATTATTGGAATTTAAATTTGACAAATTGTGAATTCATTTAAATTCGGATCCATCTGTCTATTCCAACTTCATCTATAAATACCCCGCTAAACCCTAGCCTCCGCCTATTCTCATTTGTCTGCGTGTAAAATTTCATCAGCTCCTTCTCCTCCTCAATGGCAGACAAACAAATCTTAGATCCAAATAAACATTCCTAACCAAATCAAAAGCTAAAATTCAATCTTCTCAGAAAAATCTAGAAGCAAAACGCATGAGGGAGAGAGGGAAAGAAAGGGGGATGACGTGGCGCTTGAAGGTGTTCTTTTATTTCTATTCTTTTTTTCTTTTTCTTTGAAATTTCAATCACCATTAATGCGTATAACTTTCTCCTACGAACTCCGTTTCACACGAGATTTTTTTTGTTAGGATCGTAATAAAATTCCAGATCTTTTGACACTGGTTTGGACAGATTTGGAGACCGTTGAATTTTTGGGTTTAAATCGGGTCTAAATTCGATTTAAATTCCAAAGGTGAGTGTTGTAACCCACTCACAACTTCTAAACTTTCTCATGTTTGTTAAATTGATTTTAGATATGAGTAGAAATTTATTTATGACTGTTTGGCATGTTTTATTCCTTATCTCTGTTAAATTGCATTTATTTAATATATCTGTTCATAAATTTTATTATTGTATATAAATTGACAGTTAAAAATTTATTTATTTGCATATTAACTGCTAGTTAAACGGTTATTAAATTTATTTTGAATATAAACTGTTAGGTTAATAACTGTCATTTATTTCCTGTTATATTGCATATGCTATATATTGATGTTTGTTTAAATTGACGATGTTTGAAATAAATTGATGATGATTGAATTTAATTGGTTAATGATTGATATTGGATGAATCGATGATGTGTTCTATCTTATATAAACTACAAGTTATCATACATTTCATTCATTCGGGATCGCGGTTTAAAATGATATACAACCGCATTTTATTTTTAAATTGCGGATTGAAATGATAAATATCCGTATCACTTGACCATAGGATAGAAAATTTTATATAGGCACTGTGGTATATATATAAAAGTTATTTTTGAAATGATTTTTCCTATGGTTGGATAGGATATGGTTAATAAATATAAATTTTTATATTATATCTTATTTTATACATCTATAGTTAAGTATTGAATGTAAGCTATGTATGGTTTTGTTTAATAAAATAAATAAGCTGAATAATGGAGTTTGATTATTTTATATTATATTGTTAAGTACGTATTAAGATATTGAAATATATAGAGTTTTAAATGATTTAATAAATTAAGATTTGGAGTTAAATTTAAGAATTTATTTGAAATTGAGTTTAATTAAGGATTAACTTTATAGGTTGATGTAAAATTTATTAACTTGAAATTTTAAAAGTGTATAATATTTATAACTAAATTATTTTCAAGTGAATTAAATGAATATTTATAGTATAAATAAATTGAAGGAAATTTTCTTTTATAAGAAATTTGAGTTTTACTTAAATGATTATGGGTTTATTATGAAATTATTTCAAACTAATTAATAGGACATTTAATGGTTGAATAATTTCCTATCTTAAATTTTTGAAGTGTAATACTTAAAGTTTGAAATATATGCTAAATTGAAGTGGTTATGGAAATTGAAAGTGAGATTTAAACTTATGGATTAGACTTCAATTAAAGAAAATATATTTGTAAAGTCATGGAAATTATTTTCTTTACAAAGTAATCTTTAAGTTAAACCATTTAATTTATATACCGTAGAATATCCAAACCATTCAAGTTTAGAAGTTATGGTTTTAAAGCTTTGAATTTCGAAGTATTATGTTTTGAAAAGTATAATTCAAATGTTGGTTTCGAGGTATTATAAATTTTAAAAGTGGTATGATTTTGGAAAGGAAATATATTTGAAATAAATGATATCATATTGATTTGGGTTTTAAAGGAAATGATATCGTATTTATATGGTTTTTAAATAGATATTTTATTCTGGTTTTAAAGTATAAACTATTTTAAAGACCGCGGTGTTATAATAACGTTTGGTTGTTAAAGAGACCGGGATCGGAAGTTGTCATACTCTCTGCCAACTCCGAAAACCACTTTAACAACCGTGTACACGGTGGAGATTCCAGAATGAAGTAGGTTGGTGACAGCGTTTCCTATAAGGTAAATACGTGGACCCAACTCCCGTGAGTTGGCATAAGGTGGCTAAAACAGGAGCGATTCTCGGGCCAATGAGGTCATTCCTCTGATCGACCGCACTCCTTCGATACTATACTCTGACTTTGGATTGATTCGGTGACCACTATTGATTTCTTTGTTTTTGGGGGTGTTTGTTCGAGGTGGGCGGTAGCTGCGGCTATGCGTTACCATCAGCCCGGATGCGTAATTGGTATATCTACCCTGGCATTGCCTAGTTGTGCATGTCACCTACCCTAGCGCGCCTTATACGATTTTGGTTTTATACCATACCTATGGAGTGCCCTCTGACGACGCCCAGTACGGGGGAGATTACGGTACTGTATAGACTATGTGAATATATAACTGTGTTAAAGTGGAAAATGTAAAGCCTTAACGCTATTTAAAAGTAAGTTTATTTTACAATTAGGCACTATTATAATAGCGCAATATACTACATAGTAAATAGTTTAACGGATCCTTAGGAGATGTAAATCCTGAGCATCTCTTGAGTTACTGCACTCATATTTATTTCCGTTAATATAACTCACATAAGATCTTTTAGTTCTGACTCGAGTGTTTTTGTCTTTTCAAATTCGCTCGGGTCAGTCCGAGCGTTTCAGGATCGAAGATTTAGCTTTGGAGGACGAAGACGAAGATTCGTATTATTATTATTTATTTTATTGTACAACACTCATACTATTCCGCTGCATTGTTGTTGGTATGTGTAACTCTGATATGTATTATGTAAATATAATCAAATGTTTTTGTAAAATAGCTTCATAAACTGTACATTTGATTATTATATTTTATCCTTCCGCTATGAGATTCTGTTTTGTTTTTTCTTCTTCTTGTATTTCTTATTTACCCCATAACAGTCTGCCCTTGCGTATGCTTTGAATTAGAACGTGTGTCGATTTAAAGCGTGTGAAAAGGCGGGATGTTACACATTTCTAGGTGCCCTGTTGTTGGTAGCCATGCTAGTTCTTGATCCTCTCTTTCCTCCTCTTCTAGTATTCATCCTCTATTGCCTAGACAAAAAACTTGTATCTTTTGAATACAAGAATAGGATCAAAATAGTTTATAAGAATAACACCAAGGGATCTAGAATGAGACTTTAGAGGATAAATATTATTATTCTAAAAATTACAAATACGCTTTCTCAAAATCTACTCATTCTAGGGCATCACTAACTTATCTCTAATAAGTCGTACCCCAATCAGGCTAAGGTGTTCGCTCAACCAAAGCATTGATACCAATTGTGATGACCCACCTTTTTGATTCTTGGGAATGACACTTAATACATCCATGGTATTTGTGATTCATTGCGCAAGCATTCAAAAGATAAGTTATCGTGGAGCAAAATAAAAGAACAGAATAGAAAATGTCACAACAGAACTGTTAGTTATAATATAACACTACGATAGTACATAAGCTTACTCCTTAACATGGAGTCATCAGACTTAGAACAAAGTACTACCATTAGCCTCGGTAGTTATACATCCAGCCTTTACACTTGCTAACATATACATATAAGCAGAAGTAGATAGCTAGATAGATAAGGAGCCTCCTACTCATCCATTAGCTTTAAAAGAGCCTAGAGAAATCTTCTACTCTTGGACTACTCAAATATAAATGAGTACCCAAGAGTTCAGGAAAAACAAACAACTTGGTCAGTCAATAAGTCTAGTATGAGTAAACTCAAAAAAAGGGTAAAAATAAACAAGAATATGTATGACCACATCGCTTAATGCAAAATGAGTGTCTCCTCACATGAACAACTTCCAACCACAAGTAATAGGAACAATTTAGACAAAAACCCAAACTTGAAAGAATGGGCTTGAATAAGATCAAAATCCAAACTTAGAGAATGAAAATAATAATTAAACATCAAGAAGAGCTCCAGGAACCTCTTGATGTAATTAAGAAAACACATTCAAAGTCTTGAATCAAAGGCAAGGAAAATGAATTTTCCAACAACGACTAGGAGGGCGCACTCCCCTTGTCGAAAGTATAACTCTAGAAATATACTTGAGAACTGTGATGGCTCTCAAAAAATGTACAAGCCAAACCCTATGAACCTTACCGCGTATCTGAGTATTTCACATCGCCATGCACATATAACCAAATTCAATTTAGAGTAAATATGAAGATATCCTAATAGAAGCAATCCTACATAGCTTGATGTCAACGCTCAAATGAGCAACAAATCATCTTATATTAAGATACACAAAGAAGAAAGTGAATAGATAGTCAATAAATCAACTATCGGGAGTACTTAAAATGATTATATATAGAAAGTAAATCTCATATTCTTACCACTACTCATCGATTTCAAACTCGTACTATTTCTTGATTGAAAATGAAGTCGGGCAAGTGAAGGTAGTGTTACCTCTATGCATTGCTGTGATGGAATTTTTAACCTTCAAGATACAAATAACTTTCCATACCTCGACATTTAGTGATAAGAGAATTACTAAATCATTTCCATATAAGCGATATCATGCATGGAAATTAAATTTCTTATCCTTTCCATAACCGAATCAAACTTTTAAACTTTTAAAACCGTACTTGGACCGGGATTTCACATTACAAATATTAACTTTGAAAGACATTATTAAAATTGATTAGTTAACTTTAACACTGATAAATTACTTCAATAATCATTATCAAAAACGACTAATTAACTATAATCATGATTAATTCATTCAAACATAGTCGCTCCCTTTTTGAAGCTTTTTCCATCATCGCTCCGTCTCTTTCATTTCTGCTTCACCTCATCACCTTATTCTCTCGTCTTTGGCAAAGAATCGAAAAGGCAAAGCGATAATCAATACCTCCAATTCAAATCAATCGATTACTAGATTTTGCCATGGGTACAACCTCGAAGTTGCTGCCGCATCTAGATGCTGTCTCCATTAAGATGTCGAGTTCGATGGATGCCCTAGCTTCTGACCGTCAAAGATATTCTCCATCCATAGGTCCAGTTTCAGGTATTATGATCCCTTCTACATCCTCTGACATGGCTACAATACTACAACATTCTGACAGACCATGGATTGGTGAAGTCATGGGTAACTCTGGTAGTAATGTACTGCGTTATGATATAGTGATAATATCCCAGCAGAACTGAATTTTAAATCTGCTGATGTTGTAGTTTTTAAGAGCACTGATTACTACGTTGACGTGAATAAATCAATGAATGCATCTACTATGGTAATAGATAATCACGAAAATGTACCAAGTACTGTTGGCTTTGTATCTGATCCTGATGGATTAAGTTTTGGAACTTCTAATACTATTAGCCCCGCGATTGATAGCTTAAGATGGAAAATATTGATGTGGGTAACAATGTACCAGTCTTTGCTCAACATTGTTCAAATATACCTACTACTCTACAGCAACAGCTTCCGCATGGAGTTTCTGCTAACTTGAAATTAGCTGTTGCTCCATCAATGGATAATTTTCCTCCTTCATTTGCTCACTAGTCTAACAAGCTGAAAAGAAGCTTTAAATGGTCCTCCTTATTCACTATATTGACAAAAAATGCGGGAGATTTTGTGCCCCGTCCTTTCAAAATGGTTAACAAAGACCGCGTTTTGATCCCCCCTTCGGAGGTAATTCAAGCAGATATTGATTACCGGAAGGACTACTGTAACGTCCTGTATATTTAACCGGTTTTAATAACGTTATTAATTGAAATTTTGTGGAATTTTAAACAATAAAATTTTGAAATATAAATTTGATATTTGGAATGGGTCTAATTAAACATAGCAACTGGTAAATTTTCGACCAAAAATATGAAAGTTCATTTCGTGCGTAAATTTACTTCAATTTAATCAGTTAAAAAGCGACGAAGATAAAACGTTTTCGAAACCTAAATATTTTTACATAGAAAAATTCTAAATCATCGTCTGAGCAAGACGTCATTTTTCGGTTTTCCAAATTCGGACATCTTTAGCTCCGTCGATCTTATTTTTCTATATTTTTCATGCATTTTCCGCTTGTATAAAACTTCGAATTTTTATTATTCAATCGTACCGTTACTATCTGTATACCATTTTGATCGTCTCGTCGTGCAGATCTCCGCACTATATTCGATTTTGTATTTTGACGTATAATACGCGATGAAATCGGTATAACGATCCATCGAATCGGTACCATTCGTGACGTTTTTGTATCCGTTTTCTAATCTATTGTTTTTTCCCATGTCCATTCACTAATTTAACGGTCCAAAATTTGAACAACCCATTACTTTTATTAATTCGTAAATTCTCATGCATATCACACTTTCCCAAACCTCAAGCTAAATTCGGTTCCTTGTTTCCTTATCTCTGCTCTTACATCTATTCGAAGAAAATATGGGAATTCACTTTCCTCTTACCGTTGCATGCTTTTCCCTTCCATCTCCAGGTTCTTCTACTCCAATTTTTTTCCAAACCCATTTACAACAGACCTCCTACTCAACTTCAACATCAACCACCACATGCTCCGCCTCCACAGCCACTCACTACATCATTTCGGCACAACCACCACCGCCATATTATCTCAAACGCTCCACCATCGAAGTGCCAAGCAGCCGGCCCATGGCCTAATTTTCCATGCACCCCTTTAACTCGCCTTCTGACCTCGCTCCAAACTCCATCATCATCCATTTTGGCCGAAGCCCGCACCAACCATGGCCGCGCCGACCATGGCTACATCACCTCACCAACACAGCGAACACTCGTTGCCTTTACCTGCCTTCGCCCTAAGCCACGTCTCCACCAATTCGCCTTGCCTCCAACGCCAGTCCGACACCACCCACCCCACGCCTCCTAGCTGCCACATCAGCCGTAGATACCAAAGCTCGGCCGAAATCCCCTTTCCTCCTCCTCTGTTGCATTCGTAGGCGAGTTTATATTATAATATCTATATAGTAGTTATGTATGTGCTTTGTTAAAATTTTTTTAGATGTATATTTATATTAATATGAGTCATGTTTGAACAGTTTTTTATATGTTAGTATACAAAGTTTGTCACATATTATTATATAATGGTGTATGGCCTGCATATTGTCTTTACTTGCATTGATTTTTTGAGCATAAATTTATATTTGTTTTATAATATATACATAGGTTTGAAAGCTTACATATAATAATAATGATAATGATAAAGTATGTTAACATTGATAATTCTGTTATATATTGTTTAAAATATATTGTATGTAAGATGTACATGGTAAATTCATATTAATATATGTATATATTTTTGTGTTATGATGCGCATTGCTGGAAAAAAAGAGGAAAGGAAAAGGGTTTTGAATACATATATATGACTTGTTGTAGATGTATATAGTTATATAATTGGTGTCTATTCCGTAGTTATATACATGTTGAGTTTATATAGGTGGTTATTACATGTTGTATAGTAAAAAAAAATTTAATTAATTAATAAGGTAAGTATGGTTTTGCTAAGTTATATTTTTGTTGTAGTATATGTAGTAGGTATTGCATTCAGTCGCAGTCAGGATATTCCTAGTTTTATATATTCAAGTTTTCCAGACATGCATGTTTAAGGTTCGTCTCAGTATGTTAAAATTTTATATAGTGTGTTTACAGTTTGATAATAATGTATATGTTATGTCATAACCGACAATTGTCTATAAAGCATATGTTTTCTATGTCGCATTGTGTATATTTTTATAATCTGGGTATGTTAGTATTTGCCTTAATTTAAAATATTTAATTTTAATAAAATAATATATATGTATAAATATTTTTGAGCTGATTCTAATTGATTCGTCAATTTCCTTATCCATCAGTTTTATTCGTCGACTCGTACCCATCTTGTTTGTTGGGATTCGTGCTTGGATTTCGTAACTCTACTTCATTGTCTATTCTTCTAGCCTCGAAAGGTGAGCAATCACTCATAATTAATGTTCTTTTATTTATTAAATTTTATTTCAATTGAAACGACAATTGAAATATGTTGCTGTTAGTTATTTACACTGTTATATATATATATATATGTTATTACTGTTATCCCGCTTTTTGGCAAAGCCGTGATACCAAAAGATTGGTCAAAAGCAAAAGACAATTCGCCTCAGAGATCGGTTGCATTCCACTTCACTATGGATATCGATGAATTTTGCACGGGCCCGGATCAGGCCACAATTGATAGGGCATGACAAGAAAGGTCGTAGGAGTCGTCATTTCAAATTTCAGGTCAATCCGAATTCGTATGTTCAAGATATGATGGATTCAATTTGAGAAAGGTAGTCATGTCTGGTTTGAACCCATCACGTTGGAGTGCTTCGAAACCACAACTTCGAACCCATCCAATGTCTTTGTTTCGAACCCATCTAGTTCGAACCCATCCGGTTCGAACCCATCCCGAAGCCTTCCTTCGTACCCACCGTGTAGAAGTCCTTCGAATCCATGATGTCACCCAGCTACGCATCCATCCAACTAAAGCCCTTTCGTATCCTTGCTTCGAATCCATGCAAGCCCTTACTTCGAATCCGTCCTCACCAGTATGTTCGAGTCCATAAAAAAAACCTCTAGCTTTGAGTCCATGTCACTTCGGTTCGACCCTGTTCGAATCGATCGAGTTCGAACCCATAGGGACTCCTCGATTCGAATCGGTCGGTTCGAAGCAAGGGATACTCCATTATTCGAATCCACCGAGTCAGCTGGTTTGAATAACGTATCACTCCATCGATACGAAGTCGCCATAATTCGCGGAGTCGAAGCGGTCCACTCGGAGATAAATCCGGATCGATTCGAGAAACGCGCGCTGCCTCAACGCAATGTCACGTGAGCCGATCGATTCGAAGTGCGGGTTTTCAAAGTGGTCGTTTCGAACTCCACAGCCAACCGAAGAACACCATTTCGAACCGATCATATCTCCTCAACCACACATCCAATTGCAACCAAATTTACACAGTAGCTTCCGTACAAGGTAAAGATTGTTCCTGCCAAGTTTCAGCTCGATTGGACCATTCCTTGATGGGTTCGAAATGACTTCGAAACGATGTCAGATCGATACGAAACTTGGTGGGGTCGGTCGCGTGGGCCCACTCACGTGCCAGAAGAGGTCTCCCAAAGTTTCAGCAAGATCTGGGCCTCCAACGCCTATAAATAGCACCCTGAAGCCTTCAGAAAAGGGGATCTTCCGGGAACTTCTGCCATTGAACACCAAGACTCTGCCGGATTTAATTCTATTCGTCAGAATCACTGTTGTATTCAGATTTCAAAGCTATTATCAATTATAATCCATTGTAATCGATCTAATCAAGCAAAGCAATAAAGAGAAAACCTTCAAAGTGGACATAGGCACGAACGCCGAACCACTATAAATCCTGTGCTTGAGATTGTTGTCTGTGAATTATTGTGATTTGTTGCTTAGAGCTGAATTTTATATTGATTGTTGCTGAGTTCTGTGTCGATTATTATCGATTTGAGTACGTAAACGGGTGCTTTCGTGATATTGGGTGTTTGTGACCAATTTTGGCGCAAACATTTTGGTGCTTCCACTAAGAAGGGTGAACTCAGGAGTTCTACCAGTTGATAATTGATTCAGAGAAAGTTTGGAAGTTTAGATTTGAGAAATTATGACGAGACAATCGAGTAGAAGGCCAAGGCTAGAGAGAAGCGAACAACAAGGAAGTCAAGAGGCTTCCTCAGGAGCGAACCAACCATCGATCTTCATCACTAGGGACGAGATGGAGACTATGATGAAGAAGCAAGAGGAGTTGATTCAGAGTTTATTTCAACAGATAGGACAGCTTGGAGCACAGAATAGAGGAGCCAGTGGAATCCAGAACGAAGCAGGACCATCCGGCGTCGCACCCGGATTAGGGGGCACACCCATGGAAAACGTTGATCCAGTTTCGGAGAGAAAGAGGAGCATCTGCGCAACCCGGTAGTAGTAGAGGAGTGAACGCTCGGTCAAGGGGGCAAATCCCAGAGTTCCCTCGTGAGCTCGGGGGGCAGGTTGAAAGTAGTGAACGGGGATTACATCTTGGAGACAACGACAGGTTGGCAGAGATGGTTAGGCGAGCTTTGAGAGGCGGTTTGGTGAACAAAGATTTGGAAGATGTTAATAGAAGTCCTTTCACTTCAGCAATCAGGCAAGCTAGGAACCCACCGGATTTCAAATTACCATCGCTGGATATGTATGACGGGAGAACGGACCCCACGGTCCATCTGACAAAATATATGAGGCATATGGAAGTGCTGGGGGCATCAGAGGAGGTTATGGCCTGGTGCTTTCCACTGTACTTGGCGGATATTGCGGCGTTATGGTTCAGGCAATTAGATAGTGGATCCATTGGAACATGGAATGATTTAACTGAGAGATTTATGAGGCAATTCAGGGTTCATATTACAAGACCCAAGAATGTGATGACGTTGGCGACTTTAAAACAAAAGGCTGGAGAAACATTGAGAAGTTTCCTGACACGGTTCAATGCGGCGGCAGCTTCGGTGGATAGACCGGATCCATCCATCGTTATGATGGCGGCTGTGTCCGAAATAGCAGACGGAACGGAGTTCAAAAATTCATTAACTAAGGATCCACCCGTAGATCTGGGAGAATTCTATCATGAGGCAGAAAAGTTTTTACGATTAGAGGATGCAAATGCGGAAAGAGAAGAAGGAGATGGGATAGAAGTTTATGCACTCAAAGACGAAAAGCCCCCTAGAAGGGACTCAGACAAGGATAAAGGTAAAAGAAGGATTGAGAATGACGGAGACAGATCAAAGCGGCAACGGAGGGAGCCGCGATTCACCACCTACACTGAGCTGAATGAGAGCTTGGAACGAATTTATCAGGATACCAAAGAACAGATTCCGTATCGTAGACCAATGCGAAGGGATCCAACCTCTGACGAAAGGAAATCAGATAAGTTCTGTGTATTCCATGAATTAAATGGTCATAACACTAATGATTGTAGGCACTTGAAGGACGAGGTGGAAGGGCATATCAGGAACGGTATGCTCCTTCAATATGTAAGGAGGCGAGCATCTGTGGCGGAACCAGAACGGCCACCGTCCACATCAGCTAGAGGTGACCCTGAATCAAGGCACCGTTTGGTTATCAATTGAGTGAAATAACGATGAACAAGTTGTAAGCTTCCACTAACGCAATTGAATCATTTACACATGTGCGAGATCGTGAACGATCTCCAGGCATGCTCTGAGTGATCATTAACCGTTTCGTAGTGGGAACTTACACTTTGACATCCATGCTTTGCTTTCGTTTCATTTTGATTTGAACATTTAGACTTTGCTTGTTTGGACATTTCTGTTTTAAAAACTCATCCGTTTAATAGATATTTGATTCTGATAACTCTGGAATGGCTAAGCTACTTACACATGTATGGGGTCGCGAATGATCCTTAGGCATGCTCTGAGATGGCGATTAACCGCCCTGACAAACGATCCAGGATCTCACCCGAACGTGACCCTGGCATCGATAACATCAAGCCCTCCCGGGCACACTTTATCGCCTCGAACGGCATCCGACCGCGAACGGTCACAACTCACCTCACCTCAAATGGCTCGATCGCGAACGGTTGTCACTTGAGGTCCAACACCCGACCGCGAACAGTCACAGATTCGCCTCGAACGGCACACGATCGCGAACGATCACTCTCTGCCTTGAACGGCACTGACCGCGAACGGTCATGATTCACTAACTATGAAATCCGACCTCGAAAGGTCAACATTCGCCTTGAACGGCACTTGGTCGCGAACGATCACCATTTGCCACGAACGGCAATCGACCGCGAACGGTCCCATCTCATCATTTGCCGCGAACGGCATCGACCGCGAACGGTCCTATTCCATCCTATGCCACGAATGGCGCAGACCGCGAATGGTCCCGATTCACCTCAAGCAGTATGCGATCCCGAACGATCGACGCATGGATTTATACGCTCGACCGCGCACGGTCCCACTTCACCTCGAATGACTCGATCACGAACGATCGTCATTTGAAGTTAAGCGCTTGACCACGAACGGCCGCGCTTCATCTCAAATAACTCGATCTCGAACGATCGTCATTTGAGGCCGTATGAAATTATCAAATTCTTTACAGGTCGATGATAGGATAAGAACATCCAACTCAAGGCATTACAAAACACACCTTCCTACCGCAAGGCATGTTTTGGGGGGCAAGATGTTATCCCGCTTTTTGGCAAAGCCGTAATACCAAAAGATTGGTCAAAAGCAAAAGACAATTCGCCTCAGAGATCGGTTGCATTCCACTTCACTATGGATATCAATGAATTTTGCACGGGCCCGGATCAGGCCACAATTGATAGGGCATGACAAGAAAGTTCGTAGGAGTCGTCATTTCAAATTTCAGGTCAATCCGAGTTCGTATGTTGAAGATATGATGGATTCAATTTGAGAAAGGTAGTCATGTCTGGTTCGAACCCATCACGTTGGAGTGCTTCGAAACCACACCTTCGAACCCATCCAATGTCTTTGTTTCGAACCCATCTAGTTCGAACCCATCCGGTTCGAACCCATCCCGTAGCCTTCCTTCGTACCCACCGAGTAGAAGTCCTTCGAATCCATGATGTCACCCAGCTACGCATCCATCCAACTAAAGCCCTTTCGTATCCTTGCTTCGAATCCATGCAAGCCCTTACTTCGAATCCGTCCTCACCAGTATGTTCGAGTCCATAAAAAAAACCTCTAGCTTTGAGTCCATGTCACTTCGGTCCGACCTTGTTCGAATCGATCGAGTTCGAACCCATAGGGACTCCTCGATTCGAATCGGTCGGTTCGAAGCCAGGGATACTCCATTATTCGAATCCACCGAGTCAGCTGGTTTGAATAACGTATCACTCCATCGATACGATGTCCACATAATTCGCGGAGTCGAAGCGGTCCACTCGGAGATAAATCCGGATCGATTCGAGAAATGCGCGCTGCCTCAACGCAAAGTCACGTGAGCCGATCGATTCGAAGTGCGGGTTTTCAAAGTGGTTGTTTCGAACTCCACAGCCAACCGAAGAACACCATTTCGAACCGATCATATCTCCTCAACCACACATCCAAATGCAACCAAATTTACATAGTAGCTTCCATACAAGGTAAAGATTGTTCCTGCCAAGTTTCAGCTCGATTGGACCATTCCTTGATGGGTTCGAAATGACTTCGAAACGATGTCAGATCGAGATGAAACTTGGTGGGGTCGGTCGCGTGGGCCCACTCACGTGCCAGAAGAGGTCTCCCGAAGTTTCAGCAAGATCTGGGCCTCCAACGCCTATAAATAGCACCCTGAAGCCTTCAGAAAAGGGGATCTTCCGGGAACTTCTGCCATTGAACACCAAGACTCTGCCGGATTTAATTCTATTCGTCAGAATCACTGTTGTATTCAGATTTCAAAGCTATTATCAATTGTAATCCGTTGTAATCGATCTAATCAAGCAAAGCAATAAAGAGAAAACCTTCAAAGTGGACGTAGGCACGAACGCCGAACCACTATAAATCCTGTGTTTGAGATTGTTGTCTGTGAATTATTGTGATTTGTTGCTTAGAGCTGAATTTTATATTGATTGTTGCTGAGTTCTGTGTCGATTATTATCGATTTGAGTACGTAAATGGGTGCTTTCGTGATATTGGGTGTTTGTGGCCAATTTTAGCGCAAACAATTACCTGTATCGGTTCACCTGTGACATATGACACCATTATCTGTTATTAATACAACGATAATCCAATTTGGTTGTTAAATGATTGTTTGTTTGATGTTGACATTGGACGTTAAATTGTTAAGGAAGTAAGTGACAAATAATTTGAAATTGATATTGGCGTAGGATAGTTAGATTTGATATATGTGTTAAATTTGATTAAATGACATTTGCATAATATAACCCCTTTGAATGTTTAAATGAATTGACACGTTGAATTATGGTAAATTGCACTTTGAACCATTTAAATGTATGTTCTGTAAATCGAGGTAGTATGAAGCTGAAAATAGATATCAAGTGAAGAACCGTATAAAGATTAATGTAATAATCTTTAATCTACATGAAATGATAGTGTAGATTCTAGAAAGAATTATATTAATTTGCAAAAACAACAATGTGAATTAATTCGATTATTTCGGAATTATTTGAATTAATTATTGGATTGTTATTATAGATTGTTGACACCATCCCAGTTATCACACTGCAGGTTCCCTTTGCTATGTTTTGATTTTTCTGAACTGAAATGGAATCGGGTTGAAATGATAAATACCCAAATGAACTTGACTTAGGATATAGAATTTAATAAAACCCGATTGGTCAATAATTTGATTTAAATAAATAAAGATTTTATTTGAATAATAATAAGGTTTTGAAATAAAACTGAATTTAAAAATTTAATGAAAAGAAATGTGAATATTAGGAATTTGAAATAAAATATTAATATAGTAGCTATTGAAAGAACGTTGTTTTAAAATAAATTATTTGACAATAAATTTGGAATTATTCATTGAATTAAGCTTGAAATGATTTGATAATTAAGTTTGAATTTATAATTAAGTTTTGAAATTATTTAATAATTAAGTCTTGAGATTATTTAAAAATTAAGTTTGGAATTATCTAATAATTAAGATTGGAATTATTTAATAATTGAGTTTTGGATTTATTTAATAATTAAATTTTGAATTATTAATTAAGTTTTGAAATTATTTAATAATTAAATAAATTGAGTTATTTGATAATTAAATAAAATTTTGAATTCTTTGATAAGAAAAATTGAACTTTTGAATAGGTGAATTTGAACTTTATTAATGAATGAAATTGGGTTTCTTTATTAATTAAGCTTTGAAAATTTAAGTAAGTTAATAATAAAATTGAACTTCTTGAATAAGTGATACTAAGTTTCTTTATCAACTGAGTTTTGGAATTTGTAACTAAGTAAACAAATAAATGGAATTGAATTTCTGTAACAAATAATGAAATGAGATTTATTGAAAATAATGTAAGACTTGTAATTTAATGAACTTGATTTGATGAATCTGATTTGATGAATCTAATTTAATTCAAATTTGAAGTTTTGATATGATGAAGTTGAACGCAAGTACTTGATTTAATGAATTGGAAATTAAATGAAAATTATTTTAAATGATAAATTAGCTTAACGAATATTGAATGAAATCGATAAATGAATTTAAAATTGATTGGAATGTTAAATTAAATTAATTTAAATGATTTTGAAATGAAATTTATATACGAACTTGAATCAATATTGAACTGATTAAATAAAAACTGAAACCGAATTATAAGATTTTGAAATAGTAATATGGAAGTTTGAAATGTAAACCATAGGAATTGTTTTAGAAAGACAAATTAAATATTGATTTATAAATTCTAACTGAAATTGAATTTGATTTGGTTTTGAAATATATAAACGACCAATCGGTGTAATAATTACGAAGGTTATTAAAGAAACCGGAATCGGTTATGGACATACTCTCTGTCTGAACCGAAAACCACTTTAATAACTATACGCGGAGTATGATCCAGAATGAAGTGGTTGGAAAGATGTACGTGATGACTGAAGAAAGAGAACGATAATGGATGGCCTTGACACTTGTGTCAAATTGGAAATGACTAAAACAGGAGTCGTGCCGGGCCAAATGGGGTTAGCCACCTCGAGCGAACACACTTCTTCGTAAACTACTCATTACTTGTTATTGATTGGTGCACCCTCGTACTTTTAGGAGTGTTGTTTCACGGTGTTGCGATCGTTGCGGCGATGCGTTTTCACCAGTCCGGATCAGGCAAACGGTAGTCTCACTATCTTGGGTATTGCCTCATGTGCCTTGTCGTACTTGTATCCCTATATAAGCGACCACTACGAATTTGTTTTGTGTTATACCTATGGAGTACTCCCTGATATCCCACCAGTTTACGGTGGAGTTTACAATGCTGTATAGACTATAACGCTTATATAAAATGTGTTAAGGGGGATAATGGTAACGCCTTAACACTATTTTGATATTTTATATTACTGATAGACATTATCTATTTAGCGTATATTACTACATAGTAGATAGTTTAACGAATCCTTAGACGATGGTTATTCCAGCATCCTTTAAGTTACTTGTATTTCAGTTGTTATTTCACTTGAGTTGGATTTATTGATATAAGAATGTTATTCTTGACTCGAGTGTTTTGTATTTTCTTTACTCTCGGGTCAGACTGAGTGGTTCAGCTCTTGAGACTCACCTTTGGAATTGGAGCTTCGCTTGGAGACCCAGCTATCTATCCAGCTTTCAGATATTCAGTTGATTCCAGTGATGTATTCTGATTCTTGCATTTGATTATTGTATTCGAAACTTCTGTTATAATTTATTTAACTCTGTCATATATATAGTAGCTTCATGAACTACTATCTTTTGCTTCCGCTGCATATTATTACTTTGTGTCTGCGATTCTGTGATTATTTATTTACTGTATATCCGCGTTTTTCCAAATTTAAACTAACAATTCGGTATTTTGAATTATTCAACTCCGACATGTGCGGATGCGAATAGTCCAAAATAGCAGGTCGTTACAGTTGGTATCAGAGCTTTTTGTAGCTCTAGGCAAAACTTAGCATATAGGGTAAATGTATTTACAGGATCACTCTCATTCGAGTTTCAATCTCTTCCTCTTGACTCAATTCCTTTAAATTTTGGAACATTCTTTACGATTCGAAATCCATTCGTGTCCCTCACTATTCATCTTCTTCCATTCTGGAGCATCTCATAACTCCATTTTGAATGACCCTTATAATGAATCGACGGTCTCGCCAAACTTCGAATGATTTGTAAAGGGGTGAAACTTCTTTACAATAGACATCAACTTACCGGAGATTTCTGCATCCTCGTTTTACAATGCTATCTATCTCCTGCTATGCCTGAATTTTATCTCTTGCAACCGAATGTTGATTTACCTTGGAATTCTGCATCGATCGAATTCGTAAAGTCACGGTCGACCCGGTTAAGGTTGCCCGTAAATTAAATAAGCTTATCCATCTTCCGATTTTGTTAATTGAATCATCTTATCTTTTCTTTCGAACTTGTGTTCGAATCAGAATTCTCTTTAATTTGATTTCCATCAAATTTGAATCTCTATATACTTATTTAAAATCCATTCATGTATCGTTGAACAAATGTATTTGTAGAGTAATATATAAAAGAAAAATGTTAAATGTTTTATATTGTGTTGTTTGAGTTATTGATATTGATTTGGGTTTTCGATCGATTCGTCTGATCAAAGCTATCGATAGGAATTTCAAAACACTTGAACAGAGCAAATTGACACAATATTGTTTTCAAATTTGGTAAATAAAATAATTTTTGTATGATTATATTATTTATAAGTATAAATTTTTGTGAAATTAAATCGTTAATGAATTTGTTGTCAGAAATAATAATATTTGATTTTCATTTATTATTTGTAAACCATTGACTATTGAATAATATAAATAAATGAATTTATAAAACCAGGTTAAAACTGACTTGAAATTTAAATGGAATTAAACTAAAATTTGAGAATTTAATATCCGATGATTTCAAACTTTAATTTTTAAAGTTTTAAAGCGTATAGTATTTGAAATATTTTCAAATAGCAACCGTTTCAAAGAATTTTAAATGATTAAAATTAGAGCTCTTCTCTTTTGTCGCTAGAAACTAATTTCGGTGATGACGGCCACATCATCGACATTCATTTTCGAGTTTCGAAGTGGAGAGACCATCAGTAGCTTGCTACATTTTGTTTTGAAATGAATTTGATTTGAAAATTTCTAAAGTATGTCATGATTTAGAATATATATAAGTATTTGATTTAGATTTGATTTGGATATATTGTATGTATATAATCATTTCTAATTTGTTTAAAGTTAACCAAAAAATTTAATCCTTAAAATTTATGTTAAGAATGATTTCAAAATTTAAAATGAAACCAAAATTTTGAATTAATATTTAAATTTCAGAGTATTGAATTTGAAATTTACTTGTATAATACCCAGTTGCATTCCAATATAACCTACCAAAATTTATTCAGAGGTTAACTACGTAATTGGATATTATACTATATAAAATGATGTTAAAGAAATTTTAAATTGAGTTGAGTAAGTATAATAAGTGAAAATATACTTAATATATGTGATAAGATATATTAAGTAGAATAAATTTTATAATAATTTGGAATAAAAAAGAATTTAATTTGTCGAATAAAGTATGATTATAATAAATGACTATTCAAATTTATGATCTTCGAAATTGTTAATTTAAGATAATTGGATAATATACAATATAAATTGTCTTTATAAATAAAATTTGAGTGCGTATAAAAAGGTTATACACTTAAAGTTTAATAATAAATTGGTTAATAGAAATAAATAAAATACTAAGTTAGTTGAATAATAAATGGATTAATAAAATAAATTGTTGTTTGGAATAAATTTTGTAACAAACAAAGATAAATTGGAAATAAACCAAGTTTCTAAAATTTCTTGAGTTTAAAGTCAATTGTTGAATATAAATTAATTTAAATTGAAATTTATATGGTTTAAATAAATTATTTATTATGTAATTCAGGTCTATTTTCTTTTTGTTGTTTCTATTCTCCTACTTTCTCCCTATTCGGGGACGAAAAGTTTTGAGTGGGGGAGAATGTAACGACCCGTAAATTTAACCAGTTTTAATAACGTTATTAATTGAAATTTTGTGGAATTTTAAACAATAAAATTTTGAAATATAAATTTGATATTTGGAATTGGTCTAATTAAACATAGCAACTGGTAAATTTTCGTCCAAAAATATGAAAGTATATTTCGTGCGTAAATTTACTTCAATTTAATCAGTTAAAAAGCGACGAAAATAAAACATTTTCGAAACCTAAATAGTTTTACATAGAAAAATTCTAAATCATCATCTGAGCAAGGCGTCATTTTTCGTTTTTCCAATTCGGACATCTTTAGCTCTGTCGATCTTATTTTTCTGTGTTTTTCATGCATTTTCCGCTTGTATAAAAATTCGAATTTTTACAATTCAATCGTACCGCTAATATCTGTATACCATTTTGATCGTCTCGCCGTGCTGATCTCCCACTATATTCGATTTTGTGTTTTGACGTATAATACGCGATGAAATCGGTATAACGATCCATCGAATCGGTACCGTTCGTGACCTTTTTGTAACCGTTTTCTAATCTATTCTTTTTCCCATGTCCATTCACAAATTCCAACGGTCCAAAATTCGAACAACCCTTTACTTTTATTGATTCATAAATTCTCATGCATATCACACTTTCCTAAACCTCAAGCTAAATTCGGTTCCTTGTTTTCTTATCTCTGCTCTTACATCTATGTGAATTCATTTTCCTCTTACTGTTGCATGCTTTTCCCTTCCATCTCCAGGTTCTTCTATTCCAATTTTTTTCCAAACCCATTTACAACCGACCTCCTACTCAACTTCAACACAACCACCACGTGCTCCGCTTCCACATCCACTCACCACGTCATTTCGGCACAACCACCGTCGCCATATTATCTCAAACGCTCCACCACCGAAGTGCCAAGCAGCCGACCCATGCCCTCATTTTCCATGCACCCCTCAAACTCGCCTTTTGACCTTGCTCCAAACTCCAGCATCATCCATTTTGGCCGAAGCCCGCACCAACCATGGCCACGCCGACCATGGCTACACCACCTTACCAACGCAGCCGCCACTCTTTGCCTTTCTCTGCCTTCGCCCTAGGCCACGTCTCCACCAACTCGCCTTGCCTCCAACGCCAGGCCGACACCAACCACCCCGCGCCTCCTGGCTGCCACATCAGCCGTAGCTGCCAAAGCTCGGCCAAAATCCCCTCTCCTCCTCCTCTGTTGCATTCGTAGGCGAGTTTATATTATAATATCTTTATAGTAGTTATGTATGTGCTCTATTAAAAAAAAAATAGATGTATATTTATATTAATATGAGTCCTGTTTGAACAGTTTGTTATATGTTAGTATACAAGGTTTGTCACATATTATTATATAATGGTGTATGGCCTGCATATTGTCTTTACTTGCATTGATTTTTTGAGCATAAATTTATATTTGTTTTATAATATATACATAGGTTTGAAAGCTTACATATAATAATAATGATAATAATAAAGTATGTTAACATTGATAATTCTGTTATATATTGTTTAAAATATAATGTATGTAAGATGTACAATGTAAATTCATATTAAGATATGTATATATTTTTGTGTTATGATGCGCATTGCTGGAAAAAAAGAGGAAAGGAAAAGGGTTTTGAATACATATATATGACTTGTTGTAGATGTATATAGTTATATAATTGGTGTCTATTCAATAGTTATATATATGTTGAGTTTATATAGGTGGTTATTATATGTTGTATAGTAAAAAAAAAAAATTAATTAATTAATAAGGTAAGTATGGTTTTGCTAAGTTATATATTTGTTGTAATATATGTAGTAGGTATTGCATTCAGTCGCAGTCAGGATATTCCTAGTTTTATATATTCAAGTTTTCCAAACATATATGTTTAAGGTTCGTCTCAGTATGTTAAAATCTTATATAGAATGTTTACAGTTTGATAATAATGTATATGTTATGTCATAACCGACAATTGTCTATAAAGCATATGTTTTCTAAGTCGCATTGTGTATATTTTTATAATCTGGGTATGTTAGTATTTGCCTTAATTTAAAATATTTAATTTTAATAAAATAATATATATGTATATATATTTTCGAGCAGATTCTAATTGATTCGTCAATTTCCTTATCCATCTGTTTTATTCGTCGACTCGTCCCAATCTTGTTTGTTGGGATTCGTGCTTGGATTTCGTAACTCTACTTCATTGTCTATTCTTCTAGCCTCGAAAGGTGAGCAATCACTCATGATTAATGTTCTTTTATTTATTAAATTTGATTTCAATTGAAACGACAATTGAAATATGCTGCTGTTAGTTATTTACACTATTATATATATATATATATATATATATATATATATGTTATTACCTGTATCAGTTCACCTGTGACATATGACCCATTATCTGTTATTAATACAATGATAATCCAGTTTGGTTGTTAAATGATTGATTGTTTGATGTTGACATTGGACGTTAAATTGTTAAGGAAGTAAGTGATAAATAATTTGAAATTGATATTGGCGTAGGATAGTTAGATTTGATATATGTGTTAAATTTGATTAAATGACATTTGCATAATATAACCCCTTTGAATGTTTAAATGAATTGACACGTAAAATTATGGTAAATTGCACTTTGAACCATTTAAATGTATGTTGTGTAAATCGAGGTAGTATGAAGATGAAAATAGATATCAAGTGAAGAACCGTATAAAGATTAATGTAATAATCTTTAATCTACATGAACTGATAGTGTAGATTCTGGAATGAATTATATTAATTTGCACAAACAACAATGTGAATTAATACGATTATTTCGGGATTATTTGAATTAATTATTGGATTGTTATTATTGATTGTTGTTATTGCTTGTTTATTTACTTTGACACCATCCCAGTTATCACACTGCAGGTTCCCTTTGCTATGTTTTGATTTTCTGAACTAAAATGGAATCGGGTTGAAATGATAAATACCCAAATGAACTTGACTTAGGATAAAGAATTTAATAAAACCCGATTGGTCAATAATTTGATTTAGATAGATAAAGATTTTATTTGAATAATAATAAGGTTTTGAAATAAAATTGAATTTAAAAATTTAATGAAAAGAAATGTGAATATTAGGAATTTGAAATAAAATATTAATATAGTAGCTATTGAAAGAACGTTGTTTTAAAATAAATTATTTGACAATAAATTTGGAATTGTTCATTGAATTAAGCTTGAAATGATTCGATAATTAAGTTTGAATTTATAATTAAGTTTTGAAATTATTAAATAATTAAGTCTTGAGATTATTTAAAAATTAAGTTTGGAATTATCTAATAATTAAGATTGGAATTATTTAATAAATGAGTTTTGGATTTATTTAATAATTAAATTTTGAATTATTAATTAAGTTATGAAATTATTTAATAATTAAATAAATTGAGTTATTTGATAATTAAATAAAATTTTGAATTCTTTGATAAGAAAAATTGAACTTTTGAATAGGTGAATTTGAACTTTATTAATGAATGAAATTGGGTTTCTTTATTAATTAAGCTTTGAAAATTTAAGTAAGTTAATAATAAAATTGAACTTCTTGAATAAGTGATACTAAGTTTCTTTATCAACTGAGTTTTGGAATTTGTAACTAAGTAAATAAATAAATGGAATTGAATTTCTGTAATAAGAAATGAAATGAGATTTATTGAAAATAATGAAAGACTTGTAATTTAATGAACTTGATTTGATGAATCTAATTTAATTCAAATTTGAAGTTTTGATATGATGAAGTTGAACGCAAGTACTTGATTTAATGAATTGGAAATTAAATGAAAATTGTTTTAAATGATAAATTAGCTTAACGAATATAGAATGAAATCGATAAATGAATTTAAAATTGATTGGAATGTTAAATTAATTTAATTTAAATGATTTCGGAATGAAACTTATATACGAACTTGAATCTATATTGAATTGATTAAATAAAAATTGAAACCCAATTATAAGATTTTGAAATAGTAATATGGAAGTTTGAAATGTAAACTATAGGAATTGTTTTAGAAAGACAAATGAAATATTGATTTATAAATTCTAACTGAAATTGAATTTGATTTGGTTTTGAAATATATAAACGACCAATCGGTGTAATAATTACGAAGGTTATTAAAGAAAACGGAATCGATTATGGACATACTCTCTGTCTGAACCGAAAAACACTTTAATAACGATACGCGGAGTATGATCCAGAATGAAGTGGTTGGAAAGATGTACGTGATGACTGAAGAAAGAGAACGATAATGGATAGCCTTGACACTTGTGCCAAATTGGAAATGACTAAAACAGGGATCGTGCCGGGCCAAATGGGGTTAGCCACCTCGAGCGAACACACTTCTTCGTAAACTACTCATTACTTGTTATTGATTGATGCACCCTCGTACTTTTGGGAGTGTTGTTTCACGGTGTTGCGATCGTTGCGGCGATGCATTTTCACCAGTCCGGATCAGGCAAACGGTAGTCTCACTATCTTGGGTATTGCCTCATGTGCCTTGTCATACTTGTATCCCTATATACGCGACCGCTACGAATTTGTTTTGTGTTATACCTATGGAGTACTCCCTGATACCCTACCAGTTTACGGTGGAGTTTACAATGCTGTATAGACTATAACGCTTATATAAAATGTGTTAAGGGGGATAATGGTAACGCCTTAACACTATTTTGATATTTTATATTACTGATAGACATTATCTATTTAGCGTATATTACTACATAGTAGATAGTTTAACGGATCCTTAGAGGATGGTTACTCCATCATCCTTTAAGTTACTTGTATTTCAGTTGTTATTTCACTTGAGTTGGATTTATTGATATAAGAATGTTAATCCTGACTCGAATGTTTTGTATTTTCTTTACTCTCGGGTCAGACTGAGTGGTTCAGCTCTTGAGACTCACCTTTGGAGTTGGAGCTTCGCTTGGAGACCCGGTTATCTATCCAACTTTCAGATATTCAGTTGATTCCAGTAATGTATTCTGATTCTTGTATTTGATTATTGTATTCGAGACTTCTGTTATAATTTATTTAACTCTGTTATATATATAGTAGCTTCATGAACTACTATCTTTTGCTTCCGCTGCATATTATTACTTTGTGTCTGCGATTCTGTGATTATTTATTTACTGTATATCCGAGTTTTGCCAAATTTAAATTAACAATTCGGTATTTTAAATTATTCAAGTCCGACATGTGCGGATGCGAATAGTCCAAAATAGCGGGTCGTTACAGTTGGTATCAGAGCTTTTGGTAGCTCTAGGCAAAACTTAGCATATATGGTAAATGTATTTACAGGATCACTCTCATTCGAGGTTCAATCTCTTCCTCTTGACTCAATTCCTTTAAATTTTGGAACATTCTCTACGATTCGAAATCCATTCGTGTCCCTTACTATTCATCTTCTTCCATTCTGGAGCATCTCATAACTCCATTTTGAATGACCCTTATAATGAATCGACGGTCTCGCCAAACTTCGAATGATTTGTAAAGGGGTGAAACTTCTTTACAATAGACATCAACTTACCGGAGATTTCTGTATCCTCGGTTTACAATGCTATCTATCTCCTACTATGCCTGAATTTTATCTCTTGCGACCGAATGTTGATTTACCTCGGAATTCTGCATCGATCGAATTCGTAAAGTCACGGTCGACCCGATTAAGGTTGCCCGTAAATTAAATAAGCTTATCCATCTTCCGATTCTGTTAATTGAATCATCTTATCTTTTCTTTCGAACTTGTATTCGAATCAGAATTCTCTTTAATTTGATTTCCATCAAATTTGAATCTCTATATACTTATTTAAAATCCATTCATGTATCGTTGAACAAATGTATTTGTAGAGTAATATATAAAAGAAAAATGTTAAATGTTTTATATTGTGTTGTTTGAGTTATTGATATTGATTTGGCTTTTCGATCGATTCTTCTGATCAAAGCTATCGATAGGATTTCAAAACACTTGAACAAAGCAAATTGACACAATATTGTTTTCAAATTTGGTAATAAAATAAATTTTGTATGATTATATTATTTATAAGTATAAATTTTTGTGAAACTAAATCGTTAATGAATTTGTTGTCAGAATTAAATAGCCTAGGTGGCTATAGGTCTCGACCCAAATCAAAATGGTGGGTCTTATTTTGGTTGGTTAAGTGATGTAAAGAAAAAAAAAGAGTTTTAGTGATTTTTTTTAAGGAAAAAGTGAAAAAGAAAGAATTTATTTACCTTAGGAATTTTGGAGAGGCCTTGAAAGTAAAAAAGAGAAGCTTGAAAAAAGAGATGAGTGTTTGTAAATGAAAATGAGAAATGAAAAAAGTAAGGAATTAATTTTATATAAATTGAATAAGTGAAAGGTCTAAAATACCCTAGAAAATTTTCATAGTACTATACCCTCTATGCTTTATTGCCACATCACCATCTCCCTCCTTTACCTTGCTCCTCACATAACCATCCCCCTTTAGCCTTCATTCCATAACTTCTCCACTTTATTATGCGTGTTACATTATTTTGTATTTTTCACTTTTTGAATTTAAAAAGATAAGTCAAAGTTTACTAAATTTACTTAAATATATTTTCCAATTAAAATTTAATCAAATTACCTTATTAATAAAACCATATGAGATCTATATAAGTGTGCACACATGTACACTAGTGTACATAAAACATTCTGACAACTTTTGGTCAATGAGAAGTCGAAAATCGGAAAAACAATTTTCGGTCACATTTTCGATTTTCTCCAA
Source organism: Allium cepa (assembly GCA_030765085.1). Taxonomy (NCBI): domain Eukaryota; kingdom Viridiplantae; phylum Streptophyta; class Magnoliopsida; order Asparagales; family Amaryllidaceae; genus Allium; species Allium cepa. The sequence continues at coordinate 291,563,117 of CM060934.1, forward strand.
ACTACTTATTTTTATAAACCAAATTTCAAAATGATTTTACTATTGTTAGTTATTACTAAGGTATATTAAATATATTATTTAAATATTTAAAAATATATTATATCTTTAAATTCAAATCGATTAATTTAGGGGTATTTATAGATTTTTATTCTGGTTTAGGTCATCCAATATCGCTACGTCTAGTTTATTGCATTACTATTTTTCATAATAATTGCCATGTTTGTCATATGTAAAGCTGATCATACAAAATAAGTCCCAAGATGCTTTGAATTATAGTTATATATGTAAAACCGGTCATACAAAATAAGGACCAAGCTGCTCTGAATTTCATGCTCTCGGAACTAGATTTCCATTAGGTTTTGATAGCCGGTAAGCTCCGTTAGTTAAGACTTCTACTATGACTAGTGGACCTTCTTAGTTTAGGCCTAATGCCATGTCCGTTAGGTCTATAGTGTTGGCCATCACCCTTCGCAGCATTAGGTCACCTTTGCAGAAGTTTCCCTCCCTAAGCTTATCATCATAGTTTTTGGTCGTCCTTTGTTAGTATGCGACGTAATGGACTGCTACCTCGTTATTTTTTCTTGAATGAGATTAAGAGTAGCTACCTTTAATTCCTTGTTCATCTCTACCACATATGACATACTTCTATGTGATGAGACCTTTGTTTCAATGGGGAGCATGGCTTCATAGTTGTAGGTTAAGTAGAACGGTGTATAGTTGGTTGGGGATCTGGATGAAGTTTTATAAGGCCATGGTACTAGAGGCCACTCCTCCGCCCAGTTTCTTTTAGCTTTTTTTAGTCCCTTGTTAAGCAACTTCTTGATTTTTTTTGTTTGCTACTTTGACCTACCCGTTTTCCTGCTGATGTATGACTAAAGAGAAACTTTTTTTATTTTGTTCCATTCATAGAGCTCTATGAACTTCTTACTTCCAAATTAGGTCCCATCATCTGAAATTACTTTGTGGGGACTCCCGAATCTAGTAATGATGTTCCTTACCAAAAAAGTGACTATCCTCTTTGTAATGATTACTGTTAGAGGTTCTGCTTTTACCTACTTTGTGGAGTAGTCTATTTCCACTACGGCATACTTTGCCCTTCCCTTTGACATGAAAGTCGACTATTAAATCTACGCCCCATATGTCGAACAAACATGGGCTGACTAGTGGAATGGATTCATAAGAAGGCTGCCTTAGGGTACTTGCGAACCGTTGACATCTGTCATACCTTCTCACGTATTCCTTTACATCTTGAAGTGTAGTGGGGGTAGTAGTAACTGTGCCTCAGTACCTTCTTTACTAATTTGGCCCCTCCGAAATGATCTCCACACTACCCTTCTTGTACTTCGCTCATGACTTGTATTTTCTCTTCTTTGTAAATGCATCTAAGGCATGGGGTAGAGTACCCTCTTTTCTATGTTACAGACATGGATATTCATATTTGATACATATGCGTTAGTCTATGATAAGCTCATAAATTATAAAACGCGGATAAATAATATAACACGCAACAGTAATGTTTCAATTTGATCGAATGAGTGAGTATTTCTTTTTGTATTTACCTAATATGAAAAAGGATTCAGTCCTAATGATCACTCCTCCATATAATACATAATGATGAATTGATAAAGAGTAATCGAACTTTGTTGAACAAAGCAAGATTAACGATGAGTGAAGTTGAATCAAACTCTTTTTATATGGTGCGTACTTAAGAGTGGTACATGAGGTTAAAATTAATATCATCCAAAACAAAACCACTTAAGATAAGGATTAGTAGGAAGCCACTGCATATCCTAAGCCAATGAGTTAGATTGTACAAGTCAAAAGACTGCATGTAATAATTATATGTAAGGGATCTTGTATGAATCGTCCCAAGAGAATTTTGAAAATGATAGTCATAGATGACTAATTTATGTTGTAAACATGAATATATTATAAACTAATACAAAATCAGTTTTGTATAATATAATTCATAAAAGGTTTATGAATGTCTGTTTTATTGCATAGAGAAACAAATGCTGTTTCAAGAAATACTAACTTCATAGTGAATAAGTTTTCTTTAAGAAATTATTAGTATAAAATGGATTTGGATATGATCCAAGAATAAAACTGATTGCACGGGATGAAATAAAACTGACCGAACCTCACAACAGAATACATTTGAACGTCAAATGAGTATTCTTGTACATTAAAGAGAAACTATGAGTTTCTTATCAATGTCGTGAATAGATAATACCCAGCAATCAATTAAAACATTAAGAGTATTGACTCTACGATATGGTAGGATGTGCAAATCTAAAAATATTCCAAGTACATTATCAGAATATGATTTTGAAAGCAGTACCTAAGGGAGATGATCCAATGACCGCAAATTTGACTTTAAGAGAAAGACAAATGAAGTTGGATTATTGTGATATCCCAGAATTTCAAGTAGTTTAAAATGTGATAATCCCCTTTTTAAATTATTTAAAATCTATAAAATTGTTATTTTCAAACAATAACAACAATGGATTATTTTTAAATATAGATAAATAAATTTTAATAGAATTATAAATTATAAATTGAATTTGGGTTTGTTTAATATATATATATATATATATATGAATTGATTTTAAATTGGATTTTAAATTTAATTTGAATTTGAATTTAAATTTGGATTTAAATTTGAAATTTAAAAGATGTATATCTTAAATATATTTTAGACTTAAAAATATATTATATATGATTTTATTAAGAATATAATTAGTTTTTATTTTATTTTCCTTAAAAAAATTTATTTATATAAATTTAGAAAAGTATTTATTAATTACTAAATAAATACAAAAACTTTTTATTAACATTAAAAAAAATACATAATGACAAGTGTTAGACTATTAGTCTTGTTAATAACATGTGCAAGTTAACTAACAAATGTAATAGACAAATGTTAGTTGAATTAACAAGTGTCACTTATTATATTTTATTTTCTTAAATTTCTAATAAATCTTAATTTAAGCCTAGATAAACATATGTCTCCTCTCTTCAATTCTTTTCTAGTTCTCAGTTCAAAAACAAAGAAAACTAAAAACCTGTAAGACATTCTACAAACCAAAAACTAAAGCCCGTAAATAAATTATCAAACTAGAAACAAAAGCCTGTAGCCTGTAATCATCTTCAACTTGTATCATTAAAGCTTCAAGTTTTAAAAGAGATCAAAGCAACAACTTCAATTCAGTTTTTTAAAGACAAGATCGTTTCTGTTTCAAAGATTAAATCTTCTTAGCAACGACTAAGGAATTCAAGTTTTCAAGCATCTATTAAAGCTCTGTTCAACTAATTCTGTGAGTAAACTTTATATTAAAAAGTATAGGTAAATTAAAATCTGTGCGTGTGGTTCCTAGAATGAATTGTGCTTTGCATGTATATATACAAGTGTGAATCATGTATGTTTGTTTGTGTTTGAACTGTGCATGTCAGTTCTTCTCTGTTTCATAGTTACAGATTTAAAAATAAATCAAAATTCAATAACTCTTTATCTAATCATTGTTAGGACTTGGGTTTCAAACAAAATCTGTTTGTTTAAACATATATTAAGGTTTAAAATTATATTCAAGCAAATTAAATTTGAAATTTTCTGGAAAACCAAGAAGAACAGTGGAAATTTAAGATATTTTAAAATTTAAACATCTTAATTCTTCGATTCAGGTATATAATCTGAATCATTATCTAAAAACATGATTTTTAAAAGTGAAATCACAATTTTAAGCTTTGGATTGAGCGAGCATTTCAGGTTTGATCAGCAAGTGAGTTTTGAGCTATTTCTGGTGATCAAGGTGCTCGGGGTGGTCAGGGACATCACTGGAGGAAAAGGGAACTTCGGTGAGCTTGGGAAAAATGTCAGATGGGTAGATTAACCACCGTGGCATCGGCGGTGGGACTAAATGGGTTTTAAACACTAAAATAAGTCGAGGTCAGGAATTGAGCTGCTGTGTCGTGTCTCTAGCATCGGAGATCATCAGACCTTGGGGAAAAGCAGAGTGGAGGGTTAGCAGAGGTGGGGTTGGAGTTGTAGCGGTGCTAGTGGTCAGCGTCGTAGGTTCGAGGTAGTTTCTGGTGATGGGTTTTGGTTCCGGGTAGTTCGAGATGGCTCGATTCCGATCTAAGTTCGTGACAAAGATCTGCTAGTCAGAATCGTACTTAGGAGTGATCGTCAACATGTTCGAAGCACCGGCGGTGATCGGAGACGCCTGGGTCTTTGGTGTATGCGTACGGCGAAGTTTTATGTCAGTAGTTCGGGTTATGGTGCGACTTGAAGAGAAGCTCAGGGATGGGAGTGTGTTGCTCGAGTTCGTCTATGTGTTAACGCGAGTGTTAAATCATGTTTCAGGGTTTTAAGTTTTTAACAAGTTTTGTTGTAATAAAAAAAAGAAAAGAATTCTTGGGGCTGAACTCGGGTAGGTGTCGGGTTGAACCCGAAGCATGTTTAACAGTTTTAATTTTTTATATAAAAAGCAAGTTTTAAATTTAAATTAAACCTAGTTTAAACTATTATAGGATAAATATTTTAAAATTATTTGATTTAAAGAAGTTATATGATATGTTAACTTAAGTTTGTTAAGTAAAAATTATTTTTATAAACTTAATTTAGTAATTAAATTAAGTGTTAAATTAGGATAAAATATATTTAATATGTAATTATATTTAAGTCACTAATTTAGATAAGAATTTGTATTAAAGTTAACTAAGGTTTAATGATTTAAAATAAAGTAATTAGGGAATAAGTCATTTGTTTAATTAATTAATGATAAAGGATTAATTAATTAACAATTAAGGGTAATTATTAATTAACTTAATTAACACATGATTAAGGATGAATAAATTAATAATTAAGGGTTATAAGTTAATTAATTAGTGGTTAATTAATTTGTAATTAAGGATTAATAATTAATGATTAGAGATTAATTAATTAAGTAATTAAGTTGTAATTAAGCATTAATTAATTAAGTAATTAGAGATTAATCAATTGGTAATTAAGTTGATTAACTAGTAATTAAGAACTAGTTAATTTGTAATTAAGTTTATTAATTAATAATTAAGGTTTATTGATTAATAATTAAGGGATAATTAAATAGGTAATTAAAGATTAATTAATTGATTTATATGGTAATTAAGGAATGGTTAATTAATTAAATGGTTTGTAATTAATTAATGATTAAGTAGGGTTAAGTGATTAATTCTTAAGTAATTAATTTAATTTAAGTTAATTAAATTAATTATAATATGGATTAATAATTCTTGCTTGTGGATGATTGTTTGAGTAGAATGTCTTAATTGATTGATATCTATTGAATGATAATCTGTATTCTGTGATGTGATATTGGATATAGCTGTGATAAATGTGTATGATTTATCTATGATAAATGTTGTGTGAATCCAATGTTTTGAAATTGAATTAAATTGTTTAACCTTAAACAACTTGATATTTAAGAAACGTTGGGATTTCGATGAGGCCGAGATCAGATTTGCTTCAGTACAACATGATAGGGGGTTTTCGCTTCGCGTTTGGTGGCGAACGGGAGACTCTTACCCCTACATGTCCCTGAGAGGTAGTATAAGGCCTTAGGTTGGTTGCGAGCCGAGAGGCTGGCGGTAAAAGCAAATTCGAGGTACTACTGTATGCTACGGCGGAGAGTGTCCGCTGTCGATGGTCGAAAAGCCTTGACCGTTACAGTTAGTATCAGAGCCAGGTTGATATAATACTTATGCTCTAGAGTAGTATCTATCTTGAGAGCACGTATTTGTAATTTTTAAATAACTATATACCTATCTAAATTTGTTGGGTTACCTGTCCAGGTTGCCAACATGAGTTCAAAAGGCAGAAGAGGCAGAGTTGTAGGGAGCACGTCGACCAATGATGGAAGAGGTCAGACAGGTAGCGAGGCTGTGAATCCAGCACCGCCTCGAGTTAGTTTTGCCGCTTTGTGTAAATATTTCACCAATCTAGGAGGGAGACAATTTAAAGGATCGGAGACCATTGTAGAAGTTCAGGCTTGGTTACGCTCATGCGAGCGCATCTTTAAGAGTTTGGATTTGTCCGACGAGCAGAAGAGAGTAATGGCACCATGGCAACTGCAAGAAGGTGCTGCAGCTTGGTGGGATGTAGTTACAGCAAATATCTCAAAGGACGACATTTCTTGGAGTAGATTTAAGGAGTTGTTTGAGGAACAATTTTTGTCTACAGCTAGGAAAACTCGTCTGTACCAAGATTTTTTGGATTTGAAGTAGAGAAGCATGACTATAGCAGAATATGAGACCAAATTTAATGAACTATCTCTCTATGGTCCAAGACTCATATACACTCCCCTAAAAAAGAATGAGATGTTTGTGCAAGTAATAAGGCCAGAGTTTCACGAAAAGATGCCAGCGCATTTGAAGGGATCTTTTGTAGAGTTGATTGATATGGCACTTGATATGAGGAGTTGATGAATAAGAAACCAGTGGCATCTGTAGCAGCATCATGAGGGAATTCTTCTGACCTGAATAAGAGAAAGTTTAATCCATACTGGAAGAAGCAGAATAAGAAGAAACCCGGAAGCAACAATGGAGCTCGAAAATGTTATATTTATCAGCAAGTAGGGCATTTGGCTGATTAGTGTCCTTAGGGTAGAACTCAACAGCAGCAGCAGCGTAAGAATGGACCAGGTTCAACAATGGTTCAGAAATCATTATGCTTCAACTGTCACCAACCGGGCCATATGGTGAGAGCTTGCCCACTGCTTCAAAAAGCTCCGTAGAACAAGGTATTTTCTCTGGAGGGTTCACCATCAACTTCTTCTAAAGGCAAAGGAATGTTGGAAGGTACATTAATTTTAGATGGAAAGTACATTAAAGTACTGTTTGATTCGGGTGCCTCTCTTAGTTTTATCTCTTTGGAATTAGTAGAGAAGTTTCATCTTACCCCTAGTACAGTAGACCGTCCTATTCTTGTATCTAATCCTATAGAGAGAGTAACCAAGTTAGATATGATCTGTAAGGATCTGAGAATTTCCTACCTGTCCCATAGTTTTTCATGCGACCCTTATGTGTTAGACTTTAAGGGGTTTGACCTTATATTGGGGATGGATTGGCTTGATAAGTATAAGGCTGTTCTGATCTGTGAAGAGAGAACAGTTTCATTGGAAACTGATCTGGGTAGGGTTGCAAAAGTGATGTGTGATAGTTCTGGAATTCACTCGAGTAGTCTTTTACATGGAGTTAAGACTTCTCAAGAGGAGGAAGGAGATATCGTAGTGGTTAAAGATTTTCCATATATCTTCGAGGAAGTCAAGTGTTTACCTCCGCATCGGGAGATAGAGTTTCGCATTGATTTGGTTCCGAATGCAATACTATTGATTCAACCTAGCAGAAGGATGGCTCCTAGAGAGAGGGAGAAGCTAGTGAAGAAGACTCGGGATTTGTTGGAGAAAGGGTTGATTAGGCCCAATTTTTCTTGTTGGGGTTCTACTATAGTGTTCGTCACCAAGTCAGATGGGTCTCTAAGGTGCCGTGTTGATTTTCGAGAGTTGAACAAAGTGACCATCCGAAATAAGCATCCTTTGCCTCGTATCGATGATCTCTTTGATCAGCTGCATGGAGCTTCTATTTTCTCCCAACTGGATTTAGCTTCGGGTTTCCACCAGTTAAGGGTAGCTGAAGACAGTATAACCTTGACTGCGTTTAGGGGACCCAATTGTTTCTATGAGTGGCTGGTTATGTCTTTCGGATTAACCAACGCTCTAGCCTACTTTGTTGACCCGATGAACCGAGTATTCCCAGATGTGCCGAATAAGTTTGTACTCGTGTTCATAGATGGCATTCTTGTCTATTCCAAGTCTGAAGAAGTGCATAAGCAACATCTGGAAATAGTGTTGGAGACACTGAGGAGGCATGTTCTGAACGCTAAGTTTTCAAAGTGCCATTTTGGGAAATCGAAAGTCAGATTTTTGGGGCATATTGTATCTAGAGAGGGCATTTCTGTAGATCCAACCAAGGTAGCTACTATTCTGGAGTGGAAGCAACCGCAGACTCTGACTAAAGTCCGTAGTTTTCTGGGTTTAACAGGCTACTACAGGAAGTTCATCAAGGATTATTCCATGATCTCTTCACATTTAACCAAGTTGACAAGGAAGAGAGAAAAGTTCAAGTGGACCCCTGAATGTGAGGAAGCTTTCCAGAATCTGAAGGCGAAGCTGACAAGTACTCCTATGTTGGCTATTCCGGATGGGTAGAGTAAGTTTGAGGTTTATACGGATGCCTGTACAGTAGGGTTGGGTGCTGTGCTGATGCAGAATGTAAGTGTAATTGCGTATGCGAGCAGTCAGTTGAAGCCTCATGAAACGAATTACGCTACGCATGATCTAGAATTGTTGGCTATCGTCTTTGCTTTGAAGATCTGGAGACGTTATCTGCTAGGAGAGAAGTTCGAGCTATTCACCAATCATAAACCATTGAAGTACCTTTTCTCCCAGAAAGATCTTAATTTGAGGTAGCAGCGATGGGTTGACTTTTTGGCATCTTATGATTTGGATATTCACTATACTCCAGGGAAGGCGAATGTGGTAGCAGATGCCTTGAGTAGGAATGTAGTTTTGGCTATTTTGGAAGTTATCCTGTCACTACAGGATAGGATCGTAAGCAAGCAAATGGAGGACAAGACTTTAAAGAAAATTATTTAAGGAATCAAGGAGGGATGATATTCTGATTTCGAGATTGACGATCGAGGAACTTTAAGAATTAATGGTCGTCTTTGTGTGCCGAATGTGAATGGGTTGAAGCAATAAGTTTTGTCTAAGTGCCATCGCTCCAGATGGAGTATTCACCCGAGAATCTATAAAATGTCTAGGGATATGAGAAGAATTTTCTAGTGGCCGAGTATGAAGAAAGATATTGCTATCTTTGTAAATGGATGTGCTATCTGCCAACAGGTGAATGGAGATCAATAGAAGACCGCTGGATTATTACAGCCTTCGGAAGTTCCAAGATGGAAGTGGGAAATGATTACGATGGACTTTAGCGACGGTTTGCCAAGGACCAGGAAGGGAAAGGAAGGAATATGGGTAATAGTGGACCGGCTGACCAAAAGCTCCCATTTTATTCCAGTCAAGGCAACCCAAACTGCAGCATCTTTGGCAGAGATTTTCTTAAAGGAGATTGTCAAATTGCATGGTGTTCCAGTCAGCATAGTAAGTGATCGTGATCCTATCTTCACCAGCAAATTCTGGGAGGCTCTGCAGGAAGCCCTAGGAACAAAATTGAGTTTGAGTACAACATATCATCCCCAGACCGACGGACAGACGAAAAGGTTGAATCGAATTCTAGAAGATATGCTGCGGGCTTGTGTATTGGATTTTGGTGGATCTTGGGAAGGCCATCTGCATTTAGTGGAATTCTCATACTATAACAGTTATCAGGCGAGTATCAAAATGACACCCTATGAAGCTTTATATGGAAGACCTTGTAGATCCCCATCTTGTTGGGTAGAATCAGGAGATCGTATTGTTCTCGATCCAGATTTGATTCGAGAGGCTTCTAGAAAGGTTGAGCTTATCAAGAAGAGAATGAGAGTAGCGCAGGATCGCTAGAAGAAATATGCGGACGAGAGAACGAAGACAATTGGAATTTGAGATTGGAGATTTGGTTTTTGTTAAAGTTTCCTCGATAAAAGGAGCGATAAGATTTGGTAAGACGGAAAACTTGCCCCAAGGTATATTGGACCGCTCCGTGTGCTTGAGAGGATTGGTGTTGTGGCCTACATGATTGAATTGCCAGTCCGGATGGCTGGAATTCACAATGTTTTTCACGTATCTCATCTGAAGAAATAGTGCATGATCTATTTCTTGTTGTGGAGCCAGCAGTGCAAGAAGATTTAGAGATTGAGCCAGACTTATCTGTTGTCAGGCATCCTGTTCAGATCATTGATCAATACGAGAGGCAACTCGAAAGCAAGGTGGTGAAGCTAGTCAAGGTGCAGTGGAGCGAGGATCCCAAAGACTGTACCTAGGAAACTTTGGATAGTTTTAGGAAGGCTTACCGAGATTTGTGTCCGGATAGCTAGTAATGTTTGTTTGGATGAACTGTTTGTTTGGTTGTTAGTGTATGATTGATATGTATGCTTGAATTATTTGAAATAAAATAAAAGTTTTGGATTATCTTTTGTTTTAAATTTCAGGGATGAAATTCATTTAAGGGGGGAGGAATGTGATATCCCAAAATTTCAAGTAATTTAAAATGTGATAATCCCCCTTTTAAATTATTTAAAATCTGTAAAATTATTATTTTCAAACAATAACAATAATGGGTTGTTTTAAATGTAGATAAATAAATTTTATTATAATTATTAATTACAAATTGAATTTGGGTTTGTTTAATATATATATATATATATATATTTGAATTGATTTTAAATTGGATTTTAAATTGAATTTGAATTTGAATTTGGATTTAAATTTGAAATTTAAAAGATATATATCTTAAATATATCTTAGATTTAAAAATATATTATATATGATTTTATTTAGAATATAATTAGTTTTTATTTTATTTTCTTTAAAAAAATATTTATACAAATTTAGAGAAGTATTCATTAATTAGTAAATAAATGCAAAAGCTTTTTATTAACATTTAAAAATAATAATAAAAATACATAATGACAAGTGTTCGACTATTAGTCTTGTTAATAACATGTGTAAGTTAATTAACAAATGTAATTGACAAATGTTAGTTGAATTAACAAGTGTCACTTATTACATTTTATTTTCTTAAATTTCTAATAAATCTTAATTTATGCCTATATAAACATATATCTCCTCTCTTCAATTCTTTTCCTATTCTCAGTTCAAAAACAAAGAAAACTAAAAACCTGTAAGACATTTTACAAACCAAAAACTAAAGCCTATAATAAATTATCAAACCAGAAACAAAATCCTGTAGCCTGTAATCATCTTCAACTTGTATCATCAAATCTTCAAGTTTTCAAAGAGATCGAAGCAACAACTTCAATTCAGTTTTTTAAAGACAAGATCATTTCTGTTTCAAAGATCAAACCTTCAAGCAATAACTAAGCAATTCAAGTTTTCAAGCATCTCAGTTCAAAGCTATGTTCAGCTAATTCTGTGAGTAAACTTTTTATTTAAAAAGTTTAGATAAATCAAAATCTGTTCATGTGATTCCTGGAATGAATTATGCTTTGCATGTATATATACAAGTGTGAATCCTGTATGTTTGTTTGTGTTTGAACTGTGCATGTCAGTTCTTCTCTGTTTCGTAGTCACAGATTTAAAAATAAATCAAAATTCAATAACTCTTTATCTAATCACTGTTAGGACTTGGGTATCAAACAAATTCTGTTTGCTTAAACATAGATTGAGGTTTAAAATTATATTTAAGTAAATTAAATTTGCAATTTTCTAGAAAACCAAGAAGAACAGTGGACATTTAAGATATGTTAAAATTCAAACATCTTAATTCTTCGATTCAGGTATATAATCCGAATCATTATCTAAAAACATGATTTTTAAAAGTAAAATCACAATTTTTAGTTTTGGATTGAGCGAGCATTTCAGATTTGTTCACTAAGTGAGTTTTGAGCTGTTTCTAGTGACCAAGGTGCTTGGGGTGGTCGGGACTTCACTGGAGGAAAAGGGAAGCTTGGGAAAAATGTCAGATGGGTGGATAAACCAGCTGGCATTGGCGATGGGACGAAATGGGTTTTAAACCCTAAAATAGGTCAAGGTCAGGAATTGAGTTGTTGTGTCGTGTCTCTGGCATCCGAGATCATCGGACCTTGGGGAAAAGTAGCGTAGAGGTTTAGCGGAGGTGTGGTCGGACTTACAGCGATGTTAGTGGTCGGCGTCATGGGTTCAAGGTAGTTTTTGGTGATGGGTTTTGGTTTCGGGCTGTTCGAGTTGGCTCGATTTCGATCTGAGTTTTGTGATGAAGATCTGCTGGTCGGAATCATACTTAGGAGTGATCGTCGATATGTTCGGAGCATCGGCGGTGATCGGAGATGCGTGGGTCTCTGGTGCATGTGCAGGGCGAAGTTTTGTGACTGTAGTTTGGATTGTGGAGTGACTCGAAGAGAAGCTCGGGGATGGGAGTGTGTTGCTCGAGTTCGTCTACGGGTTTAACTCGAGTGTTAAATCATGTTTCGGGGTTTTAAGTTTTTAACAAGTTTTGTTTTAATAAAAAAAAGAGAAGAATTCTCGAGGCTGAACTCGGGTAGGTATCCGGTTGAACCCGAAGCATATGTAACAGTTTTAAAAGTTTTATAAAAAGCAAGTTTTAAATTTAAATTAAACCTAGTTTAAACTATTATAGGATAAATGTTTTGAAATTATTTGATTTAAAGAAGTTATATGATTTGTTAATTTAAGTTTGTTAAGTAAAAATTATTTTTATAAACTTAATTTAGTAATTAAATTAAGTGTTAAATTAAGATAAAATATATTTAATATGTAATGATATTTAAGTCATTAATTAAGATAAGAATTTGTCTTAAAGTTAACTAAGGTTTAATGATTTAAAATAAAGTAATTAGGGAATAAATAATTAGTTTAATTAATTAATGATAAAGGATTAATTAATTAATAATTAAGGGTAATTAATTAATTTAGTTAACAAATGATTAAGGACAAATATATTAATAATTAAGGGTTATAAGTCAATTAATTAGTAGTTAATTAATTTGTAATTAATGATTATTAATTAATGGTTAGAGATTGATTAATTAAGTAATTAAATTATAATTAAGCATTAATAAATTAAGTGATTAGAGATTAATCAATTGGTAATTAAGGATTGATTAACTAGTAATTAAGAATTAATTAATTTGTAATTATGTTTATTAATTAATAATTAAGGTTTATTAATTATTAATTAAAGGATAATTAATTAGGTAATTAAAGATTAATTAATTGATTTATAAGGTAATTAAGGAATGATTAATTAATTAAATGGTTTGTAATTAATTAATGATTGATTAAGCAAGGTTAAGTGATTAATTCTTAAGTAATTAATTTAATTTAAGTTAATTAAATTAATTATGATATGGATTAATAATTCTTGCTTATGGATGATTGTTTGAGTAAAATGTCTAGATTGATTGATATCTATTGAATGATAATCTGTATTCTGTGATGTGATATTGGATATAGCTGTGATAAATGTGTATGATTTATCTGTGATAAATGCTGTGTGAATTCAATGTTTTGGAATTGAATTAAATTGTTTTGACCTTAAACAACTTGGCCTTTAAGAAACGTTCGGATTTCGATGAGACCGAGATCGGATATCAAGTTTGATTATCCGAAAACCACATCGATCCAAGTTAAACGTTAGGTCATGAAATCTCAAGGGAAGATCGAGATGGAGTTTCAGAGTGCAAGGGTTATTGTCATTAACTCTGAGGTGATCCAAAATGAGTGTAATGAGATAATGCCTTCGGTTTTGTTCGAACCCGGAACGAACTTGTATGGATGAATGCTACAGACCATTATTAATGGAGGACGATGAGCATTCCACGATGTGTTCTTAAAAGGTAATCGTAGCCTCAAGCCTCATCAACCGGGAATGGCTAAAACAGGGGAGGTCCAGCTACGTTAAGTGGTAGCACCCAAGTAGGACGAGATTTATCCCTGTCTAGAGGTCCCTTTTTTTCCGGCTTAGTGGGCATTGTTGGCCACAACTGCGGGGTTGTCTTGTTTGGGACTGTCCAGTAAGGGATGGTTCCGGCCTTGTGTTGCAGGGGATTTAGGGTGGATCCTCGATACTCTGATCTAGACCAGGTACTATGATGGGCGGTATCCAGTAGCCCTGCCATTGTATGGAATCCAATCACCAATCAGTGCCTTCAGACTTGATTGTAAACCTATGTATGCTGGAATTTAACAAATGTAACAATTTCGGCTATTTTCTAGTTTATTTGAAAACCCTAGACCCTATTATAATATCATTGGATTTTCTATCAAATGTTTTGGTTAGCGTAAGGTATAAACTTACCCATGTTTATGTGTAGGAAGTCTTACGTGATACCTTTGTTTTCAAATGATTTTTAAAGTTAAACAACTTTAACCCGTTTACTCACACCAGACCCATGTCTGACCCAGAGTTTATTTTCTGTTTTCTTAAACTCTTGGGTACTCAAATTTTTATGAGTTTCCAAGTGATCAGGTTTGGCTCGACGAATTTTGGAGAAGCTTGGAGCAGGAATCCAGGCGTAACTATCTATATCTTTCCACTATGTTGTATCTTTTGTCTATTGTATTTCGGATATATTGGATAGACATGTCTTTACGATTGTCTAATGAAATGAAGTTGTATAACTGTATGTACTCTGATGTAAAGACTATGTATTAGTTATGTGAAATATTTTATTTTGTTCCGTTTCCGCTGTGAGATTCTGATGTTGTTATTTCTTTCTTTCTATCTATTCTTTTTCTACCCATCTCTTTTCTTATTAATGATGCGTCTTTCTATGGAATGAAAGGCGGGTCGTCACAATTATAGTGAGCCATATTGATAAGAATGATATCGTAAATTTCAATTATTAAAATAATGTAACAGATTCACCAATCGATGTGCTTAAGTAGGTTTGGATTTTGCTCTCAAAATTATCGCCTAGCATAACTTTATGTTTTTGTATGTATGTGTTGTGATAAAAAATTATAAATAATGATTTAGAGTAAACTGTTTAAACAAAATAACAAAAGTGTCTCGAAGTTAGTGGGAGTGATATTGAGTCTGTGAATTTTAGATCTGTCCAAAAATAAATAAGAAAGTGTCATTTGACAAGCATCAAAATTGAACAAATCTTGTGATAAGAATATCAAATAGTTTGATTGTCAATCAAAATGTAGAGGAAGCGTGTGCTTATAAGAAAGAAAGTTAGAAAGGTACATAGATATTTCTAAACCGTAAGTACACAACACACAACTGAATGTTGACGATGTACTAGTGTTAGCATCGACTTTAGTTATCTTAATACTCGATGTTGGATTGGTAAATGATATCTTTTATAGTAAGTATAAAATATATTGGGAATGTCCCAACACATTGCAAGGACACCTTATTGAAATGTTTTATGCGGAACATGTAAGATGGATTCCTTATGCATTGCAATAGAAATTATCATACATGTTATGTTGTCTACGATATTGTAATTAATTTATGTTTTTGATACATAAAACAAATATAGAATCCAAATTGATATCACTGAGTAGTAGTTTGGAGTGTTCTCATATAGTTATGAAATACTAGAGAATTATTTACAGAATAAAGAACTTCTTATAAAGGAGTATTTGGAATCAAACTTCATAAGTGATATTGAGTAAAATTTGTCAACAATAAATTCTAGTTAAGTATCTAATTTGAAAATGTTTCTAGTGAAAGACTACGGTTGATCTGATGAAAAAGGCTAAGTACTCAAATTTATAACTGGGCTGATTGTGATTCCAAAGGTTGAGAATCCCATAACATTGTTATATGATAAAAATATCATGTTATAATTCATAACACAACTTAGTGCTCATTGGAAATCGAGATACATACTTTGAATTGATCCACATGATAAATGTAGTTTATCAGCATCAGAGAGAGTTGATTGACATAGTATATAATAAAAACATACTAGCATACTTGTTCACCGAGGGATTGACCAATTGAACTTGATGAAACCGATTGGAGAAGTTGGAATAAGATTCCATAATTGACCCCAAGTGCAAGTGGGAGATTGAGAGAGTTAGGTGTTTTCTCTAGGAGAAATTATGCAATTTGTTATATATATCTAACTCGATAACCAATCTTGTTCGATATAAAAGGTATTTTCTTTTTATTATATACTTGATATAATGTATTGTGTTAATTAATTTAATTAAAAGTATATTTAATAGAAAATTCAAATGATATATTTTGTGACATTAGTTATAAAGTGTTGTAGTACTAAGTAATTTATCATAATGTAAATTAATATACCATTTGAAATATTCCTATCAAGATATATCAAGACTGGATATTGATCATCTATTGAGACTAGAGTACGTAATGCTCTCCATAGGTTGGACAATCTATTACTCATAGCTGCTGAGGACATTACAGAATTACATACTGATAGTTACCAGATAACTACATAATGACTCACTCGATAAGTTCCTATTGGTTAATATAACCAAGGTCAATCAGAAAATAATATCTCACTAATTTACATAGTTCTCTTGACTTGAGAATACTATCGATCTTCAATACAAAAGCTCTGCTTTGATTATAGTCATATCATGACACAATGTCCATCGAGTAACCATAGTTGTGTCCAGTAGAAGTATTGGAAGTGAATCAACATATAAGAGAGGATTCATCTCCTCAATTATATGAGGTTAATATCATGACCAACTCAAGTCAACTAAAAGTCAAAGTATCTGGCTAAAGCATTTCAATTAATAATAATAATTATTATCGAATCAAGGACTTTGTGTTTGGACTTTAGAGTTGAATGTGGACGATATTGTAATTTTGACCATTATCAAATTCCATAAGTCCAAAATGATATAGTTTTGATGAAGTGAAATGTCATAAATAAAAGTCACAAACTGGGTAACGCTTAATAAAGTAAAATTTGATTTTATTAAAATTAGGTAAGCGATAAATTTGGTCAAAATGTCACACCACCGCTAAATGATGTGTGAATACTAATATTTGAATAGTTCGATAATAATCACTGACCAAATTCATACCCAATGAGCACACAACCAAAGATGATGAATTCTCCTTTGATCAAATGATTTAATTAATTTAAAATTGTTCCAAATTAAATAATATTTATAATATTCTACTTATAAGTTTGGTTTTGATTTGATAAATGAATATTAAACTTATTAATAAAAGTTATGAATACATTAATTGGTATATGATATTGATAAGCATTTTAAATTAGATTTAAAATGAAAAATATTCATTCGAGCCCTAAATGTGTATATGTCCCATCATGGGGGTGATAAGATCGACTGAAACATGGGGCTAAGGGTAGCTACCAGATGGGCTAAAGAGGAGTAAAGATTGATGGATGAGATTGAAGGAGATTGAGTAAAGATCGGAAATCATTTCTAGGAGCAAATAACATCATTTCAAGATGTTCTTAAGAGCTCTAGCTTCAAGTTACAATTCTAATTTAACTAAAAACTTTAATTTGTGATTATAATGTTCATTTATTTGTTTAAAATATTGTTAGTTAAGTGACAATTCGAATATGTAGATATATTGCCACAAATTTAGTTGGTTGTATGTATATTTATTCATGATTGTAAATTGTTTTTCTTTATTATTCATATATGTATAGACGAACTAAAAATTAAGAAAACATTCTTTATAATTAATTCAATATATGATATATACGTATACGTGTATAGTTTATAATTGAAATACAATATTATACATGTGTAAAATATGAAAATAAAATTTCATATATGATGCTAATATATATAATAATTTCATTAGAAAGAATTTTTTTTTTGTTTATATGTTATTTTAAATAATATTTAAATCTATTTATCGTATAATTAATCATATAAATTCGTATATCTATTATATATTTTTTATATACTTTATAAAATTTAATTGTTGCATACTAAGCTCGCGACAGGAAGTAATTTTTTTTCTTATTTTTAAAAACTGAATTTCAAAACCGATAATTTAATAAAATAGTTTTAAACTATAAAATTATATATTAAAATTTCAAACTATAAAATTTTGTGTAAAATTTACCGGAAACATTAATTTCAAACTATAAACTAATCATCGATAAAAAGATGTTCTGTGAATAGGGTACCATTCTTTAATTGATTAAGTTCTTTTTATCAAAATCTCATTTGGAGATATATATTTCTAAAACATTCCTGGTATATACAGAATCATTAAACCTCTCTTATCAAATCCTTTGATTACTAAAACCCTTTTTTGTAAAATTGGAATAGTTGGAAATCATTTCATTTTTCGCTTAGGAAAATATTTCCAAATCATTTCATTTAAATCTTAACAATGATTTATTAATTCGAAACTCAAAATTTTGATTGAGTTAAAACCATTTTATCTAGGATGTTAATCCTAAAACCAATAAATATTAAGTGAGTAGAATCTATAGAAATCATCTAATTCTACTCAATATCAATTCTCATATTCAACAAATACTATGGGCGGAATAACGGTGAAATCACCTTTTAAATTCTAAAAATAGTACGAGTTCCCTCTTCGGGCTTTAACACCGAGTACATGAAGATCATCTTTATAAAATCCAAGTTGCTATTAAATTTAGAAAATTAAATCTTTTTATACTTAACCCGTTTCCGACATTTCGACTGTATTCATCCCTCGCCCAGGAAAGAGGTCAGGTGAGCCAAGGCATCGGTTGCTCCTGAACATCTCCTTAGTCTAAGCACCTCACATCCGAATCTCATGAATAAAAAAATCCAGTTTACTCGTCAGCTTTTAGTGCCAAGATTAAACTGCTTATTTATAATAGTTTTTTCTTTAGATTATTTATTTGAACTTTCTTCGATAAGCTAGAAATCCTCCAAATCATTATTAAAATGCTTAACTATCCATTCGAAAACATTTATAAAAGATTTGAATATGAATTGTTATGTCTAAAACTATATTTCAAAAGTTATAGAGAAGTGCTGTGAAAAAGTGATGCGGAAAGTGCATTTTAAGTTATATTGATCAAAACGGTTTTTTATTATTTGAAAATCTATTTTTATTACACAAATCACTTTAAAAAGATTTTAAAAGATTTTTAAGATCTATTTCACATTTTTAAACAATTTTAAAACATAATTTGTAAAGAAATACAGTTTTAGATTTCGAACTGCAAAATTAGGATTTTTTCCAAAACTTGTTTTACTCATATTTCAAAATTTTCTTGATGAAATCTTGATTTTATTTCTTAGTTGGAAAACTATGTATATAATAGTTCAGAAAATTCTTATCTCGAAGAATTTCAAGCTATATTCCAAATTTTACGTTTGTTTGACTTTTGTAGCGTGAAATCACGAACTATTGTTACGCGACACGCTTATTTCAACTAATTTTTCCATTTCTTATTCGAACTTCATCAAAACACTTTTAAATGTTTATAAAACATTACAAATACATTTTAAACCATTTTTAAGGAGGTTTAACATTCCATATACACCGTTTCATTAAATATAGAGGAAAGTGATTTCCTTTTCCTTTGTGCTCGTGTATTTCCGTGACTTGCATATATATTCAACGTTCATATAAAAATAACCAAACTTGATAATCAAAGCGTATTAAACATCCAATGCAAACAACATATCATCATCAAAAAATGTAATAATAATAGTTTAGGAGTTTTCACCTTTTATCAAATCGATTAATTCCTACCAACATTCTTATCAACAACACTCCACTAAAATTATTGTTAACTTTAACTAATCAACTTCTACTTCATTTCACTTTACTTTATGATATCAATATCTTCTTGAAAACTCCCAAAAATTTGGTAGAGCTTCTGTAGTACTTTAAACTTCCTCCAACTTCCATGAATGATATGGGCGACACTTCATTTTCTCTTGCACCGGAGCTTTCTAACTTGCTCCTCCCTCCTCAATAGGTTCGGCCTCCCCCTATTCCACCTCTTCTTCCAACATTTCTTCATTTCTTAGATGCTAAACCATGCTTTAATGATGATATAAGAAATTTAGAAAAGTTTGGTGGAGTTGGTTTGATTTGAGTTTAAGAAAAGTTAGTAAGAAAAAGAAAAAAGAAGAAGTCATTAACATAGCTCAAAGGAAAAAAGAAGAAAAGAATTATTTGTGCGAGAAAATGAGAAGGATGGATGTTTATTTATAGGAAAAAAATAAAGTGCTAAGTTGCTTAAAATTGGGAATCATACTCATACGTACACTCTCATCATCTATAGATGAGGGTCTTTTTTAAAGGACAATTTCATTATGCACTAAAATATTTTCATGCTTGAAAATTTCCATATTAAACGTTTTAGTATAGTTTACGTAGTACATTGGATGCTTCTGCCAAATATTTAATCAAAAAATTATTAGGTGGTCAAGCTTTCACTGAAGGTAACATTGGTACATCGTTACCAATCAGTTTTGAATCATTAAGTTATAACACTAGGAATTTTATATCATCATTTTGTTCTTTCCTATATTCACACGCTTCCTCTACGTTTGAACTGAAATCAAAATGTTTGATCACTTTATCAAAACACTTATTCCAACTTTTTGATGCTTGCTTAAGACCGCTATTTCATCTCAAGAGTTTATATGCCTTGTTATTGGTCCTACTGACCTCAAAACCCTATACTTTTATATAAAGTCTATTCTAAACCACGATTTAGAAATATTGGTTTAATGTCCAACTATGACGACTGCCCTAACCACTGGCACCCAACCTATAAAATGTATAGTAGTGTAAATTGCAACGGTGCCTGGTCGATGTAGGACAGCCGTCGACGATTATAGCAAGATAAATAAATCACTTAAAACTTATCGTATATCTCATAGCGCATCGAACAAAGTATAATAGTAAACATCTTATATATAAAATAGGCAAGACAGTTATAATTCAGTGAATAATAGAAATCAGAGCATTCGTATCGATATAGCTATACTTCATAAGTAATAGAGTTTATACAACTAATAATAAACCCAAAATAGATAAATGTCTCTGCTAGATAATAATACGAGTAAGCTTTATAGTGCTGCACAGCGGAATGATAAGCAATGACAATTAAATATATTAACACGAGAGTATAGCTTCCTGCTCGTCAACTGTCTAGCTCCACGTGCTTAACAAACCTGATATCCCTAATCTACTCATTTAAGAGTATTTGGAATAATGGGAAGCAAAGCTTAAAATCACAAGTCAGTATGATGTGAGTGTAAAAAAAAACTCAAATACTATTAAGTTATTATACTGGGACAAATGGTATGGAAAATCATACCTGACATGTCCATGCATTCACAAAGTTAGCACAAACCTAAGATACATGCTACTCTATTATAGTCATCATGGGTGTACAATACATTAAAGTACTAAGGGGTGTCTAGATGTTTACATCAATAATGTCTACATCGTGTGAAGTCCCTAGAGTGATAAGTAATCAAGAAAACATAACGTCCATCATCCACCCTCATATTTACTCGCTCAGTGCATTAGATATAAGATACTATAACATAGTCGTGGCCTAGTCAACGTCTCGGTTCCTCCGTAATCGAATCCATGCCACTCCAGACTGCCATTGCACTCAGTCTAAGGTAAAACGGATTGAAACATCGCGTGATCTAAGGCACATCGCACTCCCAAGTGAGTATCCACACATACCCTTACTTTACGAGTGCACTTTAAAACCTACAAATTTCAACGATCCCTTTGCATACTTCATCCGCAAAAGGGCACATTCCGGAACTATCCTTACAACTCATATCTAAAGTCATTATGGTTGGGGACTATTCTCAAAAGCCCTTGTTAGTCGTAGAATATCATCATTTTTTCCATAACCTTACTCCAGAGGTTCCTTCAATCCGACTCATAGTCCTTTAACCTACGTCTCGAAGCATAGCTATTCTACGTCAAACTGACTCCCCATCATGGAATCATCATCGCCGAATTGCATGAAATCATCGTTAAAAGTTCGATATCAAGCCTTATGGTTCGGTATAACCTGAGCCTTAGCTCAAAGAAACTTGGATATGACTCGAAGCAAGTACCAGTGTAGATGACCCAAAATAGTTATGAAGAGAACTCGAAGTGGCCACGTGAACGACTTGAAGTAGCTAACAAATGACTCGAAGTACCCCAGTTTCTCCAACTCGAACCATCACCACCAATCCAAGCTCACCACCGATCCATCCCCACCCTCAATCCTAAACTTCAACAAAAATAACCCTTGCTCCATACCTGAACCATCTTTTCACCGAACCAAGTCACCCATATGGATCGGTTTTGATCCATAGGTACCACCAGTCCAATACTTAGATGATTTTCCAACCTCCAAATGAACTCCAGGTAAGCGCACACATACATAGCTCGAAGCAAACCTTGATCTATTCCTTCATGTCGATCCAAGAACACCGGCCCATACTTCATCTTAATTTCCTAAACGAACTACAAGTTAGCCTTATGTGACCCCAAGAAGAGACCGAAGTAAACCATGATATGACTTGAGTGTAACTCGAAGAAACTTCCCACCAATATAGGGTCTTTGAATCACCACTGATCCATCTTTAATTAACCAAAACTCAATCACAAAAACTCCAAATGACTTGAAACTTGGAATGTAGCCTTGAGAGACCTTCCTTGTCACCCTAACTGGATCGCACCAAATTTGGGTCAAGTCACCTTCATGGATAATTGCTGATCAGTGACTTCATTCTTAATTCTACATCACCATTATATCAACATTTTCAACCAAACAAACATCATATATTCAAGCAACATTATATACGATATATATTTAACAAGCATACATCCGTACTCATCAAAGTGAAACCTAAATATGAGGGTTGAAACTAGTTAACTATAAGAACAAATGAGATCCATAAGAATACAATTTCATAAATCTTTTCCAAATCATTTGAAATTAACATATGTGATTGATTAAGGTTTAAAACACGTTTTAGGATCCAAAAATCATTTCAAAACATCATTTTAAGGTGTATAGTGACCAATTATTAAGTGAAAGGTCCTAGCACTCACTAAAGTGCATAAATCCAAAGATGGATAACAACTCTAAATGAATTCCTATAGAAAATCTCAAAATCCAAATGCTTGTTTTGCTAATCTCTCCTTAATGATAAATTTTGGATAATTAAAGTAAGGTTTATAATAGCTTTTTGGCTTAGAAGTGGTTAATGGAGGTTTCTCTCTATCTTGGAAAGTGTGCAATAATGGAGAGAATTCCCATCAGCTTCATCATAATGCAAACCCAAAATGGAATTTGGGCCTAGCCATTAACTCATAATTACCCATTAAGCTGTTCAAAATCAAGTAAAACATCAAATAGACGTATCTTTCTAATGGTAAGACCGTTTTTCTATTATAACCATTCTACGCAAAGAGAAATCATCATCCCGATCTAATGGAAGTTGTTCGAGACCCTAATTCGGTTTCCATTAAAAGTTATAGGCTACATAAGATTTTTAGAGTCGAAAACATTCGATAAAAATTCTAGGGGTGGGAAATATCTCTTGTATTCGTTTCTAAAGCAATAGAATCATGCAACCCTGTATAAAAACAATATTAATATTTTACAATCCTTTGATACGTAAAGTATGGGTCGTTACGTTCTTCCCTCCCGCTTTTGGAATTTTGCCCTCGAAATCCCAAATAAGATCAATAAGGTTATACCGCATGCCTAACAACCACACACAAGCATATGCAATAATCACACATCAAACGTGCATACACAACAACAAATGAAGAAAGTAACATCTAAGCTTATCCTAGCATGCAGGATACTACACTACGGTATACTTTATGATATCATACTTAAAGCGATAAATAAAGAGTCTCACCAAGTAAAGAGCTCTGGATAAGTTGTCCTCGCACTGTCCTCGATCTCCCAAGTGCATTAGCCTTGCTTTCGCTCCACTAAACCTTCACCAACTTCGCCGTATTCCTCTTAAGTTTCTTTGCATCATGTTTGACGATACGGATAGGCCTATGAGGTCTGGAACGTGGAATAGTTATGCCTATGTCATGCACAAACTTCTGCTAATGAGAAACGTGGAACATTTTGTACACTCCCGCCATTCTTTGAGGTAAATCAACTCTACAAGCAAGGTTCCATCCTCTCTAGTATTCGAAGGGACCTATGAATCTCGATCGCGAGTGCCAGCTTCTGTTTACTACCAAATAGAATTACATTGCTCAATGGAGATATCTAACAAGTACCATATCGCTGACAAAGAACTCTCGATCTCTGCATCTCTTATCAGCGTAGTTCTTCCTATCTGAAGCAGCTTTCATCCATTATCGAATGATCCCGATCTTCGTTGAGGTTTCTCTAACCATAACTGGCCCAAAGTATCTGCTTTTCGCCTACTTCCAACCAACACGAAGGATCTTTACATGGTCATCCATATAGTGCTTCGAATGGTGCTATACCGATGTTAGCCCGATAGCCGTTACTTTATGTAAAATCAATGAGATGTATCATCCCACAAGCCTCCAAAGTTAAGTATACAAGCTCGCAAAAATTCTCTATATGTGATTCAATCTTTCAGTTTAGCTGTCGGTTTGAGGGTGATAAGCTGTACTAAGATGCAGCTCCATCCCCAGTGCCTTTTATAAGCTCATCCAAAACCCACTAGCGAATAATGGTTCTTGGTCACTCACAATGCTCTTCAACACACTAAGTAATCGTAGTATCCATTTCACATACAACTTGGCAGTTTGGCTGCTGTTCTACTTGACTTGATGGGTATAAATCTAGCACTTTTGATTAATTGATCGACTATGAACCAAATGGTATCGCACCATGCTCCTGTACTCGGCAGTCCATCGATGAAATCCACATATATTCCTTCCCATTTCCACTAAGGAACTTCTAGCGCTTGCATCAAACCACTGGGCTTCTTTCGCTCTACCTTCACCAACTGGCAGTTTATGAATTTACGATGAATATACCGATGTCTTTCTTCATCCCTTCCCAACAACAGGTCTGCTTCATATCACGGTACATCATTTTACCACCAGGATGGACAGTCAATCTCAAATGATGATACTTTCATCGCACCTCAACCTTCAACCTATCGACATCAGGACTAAACTATCTCTCATCTTTACGGAGCTAACCATCTTTGTAAAGTCTGTATTGTCTCATCTCACTAGACTCTACTCCATTTTCGATCTGGCAATTATCTCAGCTAATCTGGCGTCACCCTTCTGAAAAGTATAAACCCTCTTAACCAGAGTTAGCCTGATGGTCCAACTCACCAATATTCTGGCTCTTGCTTGGTTCTCATCTAAAAATCATAACTAGAAATATACTCTTCCTATGTCCACTCTAGGAATATAGCTCCTAATCTGGCATGTCTCCTACCCAATGCATCAACAACTGCATTCCCTTTCCCAAGGTATATGCAATATCAAAGTCATAGGAGGCTATGAACTCTAACCATCACTGCTGACTAAGGTTAAGACCTTTCTACGAAAAGAGGTACTTCAATGATTTATGGTCGTTGAACAACTCAACCTCTATCCTAAAAGAAAATTCCTTTATATTTTCAGCCTAAACGCAACTGCTACTAACTCCAAATCGGGGATCGATATTTCTACCTATGTGGCTTCAGTTGTTGACTAGAATAAGCAACAACTTTGCTCTCTACATCAATACTGCCCCCAATTCGGTACCACAAGTATCAGTGTATACCATCATCTCTTCATATCATTCATAATGGTCAATACTGGTGCGCTCAACAACTTTCCTTTTAGATTTACAAATGCATGCTCATATATTGCATCCCATTTAAAAGTCCGATTCTTTTTCGTTAATTGAGTCAATGTTGTGAGTACTTTGGAGAAGTCCTGGATGAATCATTTATAATATGCAGCTAACCCAAGAAACTTCTCAAACGCATAACATTTTTGGGTCAAGTTTAATCTTGAAGTGTTACAGCTTTTGTAGGATCCAGGGCAATGCCCTGCTTGAAAACATTGTGACCCAAAAATTTCACATTGCTCCTCTAGAAATGACACTTAGAAAACCTTGCTTTCAGTAAATGCTCTCTCAACACCTAAAGCACAATCCTCAAATGCATCTTCTATTCCACCTCTATCCGTAAGTAGATGAGAATACCATCGACAAACACAAGCACAAATTTATCTAGGTGACCCCTGAAAACACGGTTTATGAGATCAATGAGGTATACTGGTGCGTTAATTAATCCAAATGACATAACCAACCCCTCTTAGAAACCAAATGGCATATGAAACTGTAATCAGCACACTTTTCATTGCTACTCTCAGTTGGTGAAGTCCCGTCGCAAGATTCAACTAAGAGAATACTCTAGCACCAAGAAGTTGATTGAACAGGTCATCAATACATGGAAGTGGATACTTCACTTTATTTAGCTCATGGTTATCAACATATAATCTAAGGTAACCATACACCTTCATGGCAAACATTATGGCACTTCCCACTCAAAATATTCCTTCGAATGAACCCTCATCACAATAGGTCATTCGCTTGTGTCTTAAGCTCTCGCTACTCTCTCGGCTCCATCCTCCCTAAAGGCATCACTATTGGTCAAAGTGTCTTTAACTAACTCAACACAAAACTCGATCTCTCTATGTGGTGGACATTCGGTTACCTCCTCAAATATGTCCAGATACTCCCTAGCAATATGCATTGATGGCAACTCATTGTGTGAGATATCAAGCGAGTATAGAAAGCTAACCATCATCTTATCGTCTGATATGCAGCCTAACACTATAGTCTGCCTATCTTCCACCTCTATTTTCATAAATGATTTCTCACAATCCCCCATCACTCTATATCTATGAAGCGAATACACACCCATAATAAAACCAAACCCGCAAAACTTAAAAAAAAGCAATCACGGTCAAAAGAACAATCATGACTTAATATATACAAGCTAATGGAGGCTCCAACTAATACAAGCTAATGGAGGCTCCAACTAGGTTCATCACAATCAAAGGTCGGTCAACTATTTTGGGTTTCAATCCCAATCTATCTACTTGGTTACTAGATATGAAGGAATGTGAAGCTCAATATCCAAAAAAAATATGTATGGAAATATTGTAAACGGAAAGCATACCTTTAATAACAATGCTCTTCTCCTTCTTTTTCACCGATGGAGCACATAATGAAGTCAGGACATCGTTGAGAGCTCATACCATCACCGCTTGCTTTCGCTAAGGTAGCTCTGGATAATCCATCTTGAGATGGACAAAAAAGAAACAAATTTCCCCTCAGCTTGCCATCTCTACTAGAATGGCCCTTTTCCAATCAATTATAGAAAATTAGCCCGCTTTTAATCTTCTTATTTTTTGTCTTTTGTTCTGAAACTACTTCTTCTTGTGATTATTATTCCACTTCTTCTTGTGTCCCCTGCCCGATTGCAGCTTTGACTGTTATTTAGCAACAGTAGCTTTTGGCTTCAAATAAAGACTCTCATGCCTTAGGTCATTCTCGACTACCATCTTAAAAGCCACATCAATGTAACTGTAACAGCTCGAATATAGAGGGCAAAAGCTAAGCACTACAGACGCTACAGTCATCTACAGTATTAGCTTCTGGTGACAAAATAAGGTAATGTTAGTGGTATCCATAGTATCAAAAGCACTTGAATATTAATAAATCATAGATTTCAAAAAAACATATTACTGATTACATTTCACAAGAACAATTCATTTCCAAGTTACATAATCCCATATCGTTTCCCAGATAAAGATCAATTATAATCATTATAAAAATACGCCAAATGCGACATATGACGATGCCCATTTGATTGATCAAAGCAATATAGTCATATCTGACTTAATACACAGCAGAAATAAACAAAATAATTCATACTCCTCATTAGCTAACGTCAGCCACCTGTTCATCTCTGAAAGCTTTATTCGCCAAAACAACAAAACCTAAAAACCTCAACCTTCAGCCTACTCAAATCAATTTTAAGCAACCGAGAGTTTTAGGGGAAAACAAAAACTTTGAGCTAGACATAAAGCTTGGTGTGAATAATACTGTTCATCTCTGTTATTTTACGTAAAGTGGACCACGCCGCTTAGCGGAACGGTTTTTCCCTCACTAACATCCTTTTAAAACATATCTTTTGCAAATCCTTTCCTGCAACCAAAAGTGGTTAAAATCTGTAAAGCATCGTTATGTAAACATATGTATTAGGTAAAAAGTGAACTATCTGTTCAAACTTTATAGTTTTGTTTTGCTAACTACCTTTGGCTAACTTGGGCCTACTAGAAAACATATCAAAATTTATCTAATATCTGTTCGACCCTTCTCTTCTTCTAAACATTCTGTCCTTAACTATCTGTTAAATACTTCTCTTCTGAATCGTCTGTCCTTAACTTATCATCTCCCAGGTAACTTGATCCTAATGGTTTTGCAGGCTCACCAATAACCTATCAGTATAAAAAAATATATTCCCTTATATGTGTATTCATAATTTTAGTCTTACCCATGACAAAACCCTACACACTGGAATTTTGGACAAAATTAGCTGGGGCTAATAGCTAATGTATAGGGCACAACCCTATCCTAGTCTCATCTAGTATTCTAATACCCGTGTCATTTTACTTAGGGATCCCTTCCCATAGTTTTCCTTGAAAGACTTTTCAAAATTATTTAAAATCTTTAAATCAAACTTAAACAAGGAAAACTTATATATTCGAAGCTTTGCTCAAAATCACCTTGCCATTTTATATATGTACTTTACTCAAATCATAGTTGATGAAAACATTTAACCTTTGAAAGTCCTCCTTTCGAATCTATTGAAAGTACCCCTTTCTAAACCAAGTCAAATCCTTTCTTTTATCTAGGTCGAAAGGCCAAAATCTTCCTTTCAAAACCCTTTCGAAACTTTGAATTTTTTTTCCTTTCGATGGCTTTAAAAACTTAAACATCTTTCTTTTAAAACCTTTAAACATCACCCTTTCGAAACCTTACGAAAACCTTTCCTTTTAATCCTTTCGAAACAACCGGAAAAACCATACCATTCGACTCCTTTGAACCATTGGGAAACCACCCATTCAAAACCTTACTTTAAAACCTTTTAAAAGCATAAATCTAAACCTTTCGAAAGCCTTTGGGTTAATTTAAAATATGTGGAACCTTTCGAAACCGTTCAAAGCTTACGCCTTCGAAACCCTTTGAAAAACATTTCATTCGAAACCATTTGGATTATGCCTTCAAGTAGAGAAAAAGGATCATCAACCCGTTAAAGTCAAAAACTCTTCTTTTCGAAATCATTTAAGTCATCTCTTTAGAAGCCATTTGGGTTATGCGTCAATTGAGCAAAAGGGTCACTAAAACCATTTAAGTCGAAAGCCTACCTTTCGAAAGCATTCATAAGTAAAAAAGTGATGATGTTGAAACCATCGCTTCGAAAGCATTTGAGAAGTGGCCAAATTTTTAGAAAAAACAAAGTACCCCTTTGAAATTCTATGGGTCGGAAGGTAAAAAGGCGGCAGAAAAAGGTGTCAACTTAGTCGTAAGCATTTATTTAAAATAGAGGCGTAACCTAATCAAAACCATTCCCTTTAAATCCATTTGACGTAGTCGAAAGCCAACTAAGTCGAAAGCTTCTTAGTCGAAAGCAAGAAAATGCATTTTCTTTTTAAAACAAAGTAATGCATCAACCCCTTCGGAACTCCTAGTTTTGACCCACTACCTTTCGCCTACGTCCAGTTCGCTACATAACAGTTTCCTGATACCATGTGCATTGGTTTCGACTATGTCGGAGGCGAAGGTAAAGAGGCGGAACCTGGTGCCGAAAGCATTGAAACAGTGAAAAACCTATTTATTTGTCCTTTTAAACCTTTTCTTTTGTACCTAACCTTCTTGTTTGTCTAAATCTAATTGGTACCATTAACATTACCGTATTTTTTCACCGAAAGTTAATACTATAGATGACTACAACATCTATCGCGCTTAGCTTTAGGCCTCAAGATAGGGTGTTACACTTTAAGAGGAGTAATTATGTTGCTTTAATGCTTACATAATTATGAGGTGAAATATTCATGATAGTATGAATAAATTCTTAATCAAACTGCCTTAATTTTAGTGCTGACAAAGTTAGACAATAAAGTAATGTACTAAAAGCAGTAATAAAGGATACAGAATTTATATGGTTCGGATGTTGAGGAACCATAAGTCTATGGGTAAAATGTCATATTTTTCTCTCTTGATTTCTTAGTAAAAAAAATGGTAGACAGTATAATTATCGATTTGTGTGTCCAAAAAGAGTAAAGTAAAATTCTCCCCTATTTGTTTGCTATAATGCCTTATTCATTTATAGTACACAGTGATTCACATGTATCGCCAGCGTCATCCTTCCACTCTCTTGATTTCTACCATTGGATTGCGTCACTTATCGAACATCCATCTCACTTATTTAGTTTGCACGAATTGTTAATGTGGCCTTTGATGGAAAATTATGATTTAAGTGGTTGGATTTTGAACTTTGGCGGGATGTTTGAAATTGAAGCGGGAATGTTTAGAATAATGGCGGGAAAACCCAAATTTGAATAGATAGTGCATTTTCGATTCAACAAAGCAACAGGCCCATGGACTACACATACGCATAGATGAAGTTACGATCTGTAACTGCCCCTTCCTTTTAGGCAGAGCTGTATCATTATCAGTACTTTTGAACTTCGCTTTACTTCATTGGGGGTTGTGCCTTCATTATGCCTGGGGTTGTGATGTCGTATAGCCTTTGATTTGCACCAACACTTCTATAGTTGTACTGAACTATTCAATTTGCGATATTAGCATAACATAATGTTGGAGATGGTTTGAGTTGCATGGCTTTGTAAAAGAAATTGACTTGCCGTTTTAGAGAATGATTGCCTTATGTGAACTTACTCTGAGCTGCTCTCAACATTGGAGAGCTACGCCATCACTTTTGTCTTTGAGGCAGATAATGATCTTAGGGATGAATTTGGGACCTTTTGGCTTGCCTTTGAGGAATTAGGCTTGGCTCTTGGCTGTGGAGCAGTCTCTTTCCATTGACTCATCCCTTGAGTCTTTATGTTTGCAGTCAGTGTTTTTGGATTGCAGCGCTGTTTTGTCACATCGTGATGGCGGTGCATTCTTTATTAATTTGATATTGATATAAAATTATGGCGCTGTTTTATCACATCAACATCAAATGGTAGGGCATCCATATAGCATTTTGATATAAAATTGCAGTGCAAACCTACCATTTTTAGACATTAGTTTAAGATTGAGGCATATCCTCGTTTGTGTATAGTCACTTAAAGGGTTATGTTGTAGTTCTGTAGCGCTAGTGTTGCCTTTGGGCGCAGTTGCATAGTTTCTACATCTCATTGTTACTTAGAGACTATGCCATGGTTCCGACTTTCTAGGTCTCACCTTTTGGAAACATTGCATAATCTTCATATTTTGATATCTAGAAACTATGTCGAAGTTCTACCTGTTGAAGCGAGTGCGAAGGTTTTAGATTGGCTCCTACATCTTGTATCCATTTCGGTCTATAGCAATGAAGAAACGTTCAATGGATGGGTGCGGTCTTTATATTTTTCCACTGCTCAAGGATTTTGACGCAATATTATTTGGATTTCACTCTTGCTTCCTTTTTATATTTTGATCTCTATTGTGCAAGCAGTTTGTCCGGGCTCGGTGCTGTTATTAATTTCACTTTGACAATGGTTGGAAAATATGGATGTAATACTTGTCCCCTATGTCTGCAGTGGTCATAAATAAGTGGAATACTGCCTTGCCAAAAGGTAGGATAACACTAATTTAGAAGTTGATTAGTGTAATTTGGATTTGTATATGCCTAGGGAAGTTTTGGTTTATGAAAACATTATATTATAAGCACCCAAAACTCCTTCAACGTGAAATGTCAATTCTAAGTTGAAATTTCAATTTATTTATGTCAAAATAATGGAAATTGTACAGATTTGCAACTTTTATAGTCTTAATTTTATACAAGTCTGTTTATTGGAAATTTTGGATATGAATTTTGGAATTTTGGTATTGTTGGTAATATGAAATAAGACTTATATAATTGTTTAAACAGTTGACATTTAAACTCTTGTTTATGGCGTATATTTCATGCGCTTGGAAATTACTAGGCACATGTATATGTATATTTTGGGTAATTAACATATTTATAACGTATAATAACATAGTTAATAGGTTATCAATTTTATAAAATTCCGCTTAGGAAGATAATTAATGTTAAAGGTGAAATGAGATTGATTTCTTATAAGGGCTTGATTATGGAAATGGTGAGATGTGTGATAATATATGCAGAATGTATAAAGATTATGACTAAGCTATAGGGATGCGAGGTCAGTCAAAAGCACATGGTAGTCCACCTAGCTAATTTGGCTACTAATAGTGTGACTTTAGGGCTGATGTGGAACATTACCTATAATAAATAACTATGAGGATACAAGGTTAGTCCTAAATTCTATATTGTAAATCCGCCCGACAAACCTGGCTTCTAATATCCATGAATAGTCGGACTAATATGAGATGTTTTCATGGTTATGGGTCATAATATGAAGGACCTACTTTAGAGATTGAAGGTATTAAGTAGTTGTATGGGGGCCCATCTCTTCTCTATGTAGGAAATAGTAAATGGTCAGGGTTATAGGTTTGGCACGACAGAGATATCCTAGTAGAAGGCTGCTTCAATAGGAAGTAGAGGCTAAAACAATTTCATGCAATGTCAACTAGATAGTCACTAGTGATGAGTCCGCCTTAGGATTAAAGATCATAAATGATGTGGACTTGCCTTATATAAGGTAGAAAATGGTCGGAGTCTACCGAATTTCCATTAAAAGAGATTGTGTGACTTGGGTACTATCTTTTGCATTGGTAGGACATTATTGATGGTAGATATGGGTTATTCTAATTATAGCAAGTAAGCTATGAGCTTATATTTGGAAAGCCTTTGTGTGTAAGCTTTTAGGCTTGTATTTGGAAAAACTTAGGGTATAGATATATATGGAAGGCATATTCCTATTTAAGTTATACCACCCAAGTACTATTATAGTAAGGCTCGAGATTTTATTCACCACATAGATATATATTATTCTGACTTTCTCCTCTTTACAACACAGGTTAAGGAAGATGATGATGTTGAAGGTGAATTTGTGGAGAAATCTTATGGGAGTCAATACCTATTTATGATATTTTCAAATGCAATCGGAAACTATTGTACTTTGAATATTATGTACTACGGATATATAAGGTTATCGTTGGACTTTGTGTTATGGTTTTACCAACATTTTGAATTCATGAGAAAATGGATATTGTTATTGTTATTATATTTATCCTTCTGCTATGAGATCTGAATGAATAGATAGATAGCTTTATATTGTTTTTTTACCAACCAATAGCCAGCTTTGAAATGGGTCTAAGTTTCGATGGGCCTTTTCTGTGTCGGAATTTAGGTCTGTTTCAAAGCGGGTTGTTACATTTGGTATCAGAGCTTAGTTTACTCGATCAACGAAAGTATACGTATAAGAGATGTACTTGTTATATTTGAAAATATTTTTCCAAAGACCCCTATTACACAAATACACACACACGCTCTTTATTACGAACATATGCATATGACTAGGCAAATCTTTCTTCCAGCATGTAATACTATGTCAGGAAATTATAATTAAAAGTTTAACCTACAAATAGTAGACCATGGCTGAAAATACTTCTTCGGATGAGACTGGGAACCCTACCAGAGGAATGCCCACCAATCGATTGATGCCCGAATGGTTCAAACAATACATCATGCACGTAGGACAAGTCCTTATTCCCTAACAAACTACATCGGCATCGCCCGTCATTCCACCTGTCGAGGTAGCATCTCATCCCATTAATTTCCCAAAATGTGTAAGGATTTAATGAGTATGGAAGGAAGAATATATTCTGGAAAAGAAAGCTTCTTGAAGACTTAGCATGGATAAATGACTATGAGTGGATATTTCAGGAGATTGGATGGTAGGATCAAAGTGAAGCACAAAATCGCAGCTTAGCACATTAAATGAGAAGCCTTGGATTGGTGGAATTTGGTAGCTAGAGAGAACGTTGGCAGGATTGCCACTTGGGATAAGTTCAAGAACCGACAAGGTTTATGTCAAGAGTAGAGATGAGCTTGCAATTAGAGAAATTCATTCAGGCTATGCAAGTAGACGCCACTCTAAAAGAGTACATTAGTAAGTTTACAGAATTAGCTAACTTCAGAATGAGATTGATTAATACACCTATGAGTACATTAGTAAGTCTACTGGAGCTACCTACGCGATGCTTGTTGAGTTAGCTTTACTATAGACGATGAATGCTAGGGAGAAAGAGATTGAGAAGGAAAAGGAGAAGGCATGACCCATGCATAATCATGGAGGGGACAAGAAAGGAAATTTTTAGAACAATAAGAAGTCAAAGGGGAAGTTTAAGAAGGAAGGTAAAGTGTGTAATATATGCCAAAAGAAAGGAAACCTTCTAAAGTATTGTAGAGTAAATTTGTTGAAGGAAGCTTTAAAGGGGAAGTGTTACCACTGCCACGAGGAATGGCATTTCAAAAATTAATATCCGTAGACGGTGAAGGAAGGCTAGAGTGGGTAAGCCTACGCCATTGAGGCTGTCCCTATTTCGAGTAGATCACCATAAGAGACCAAGGAAAGTCAGCCATGGTAGGTATAACTCTCACTTTAGGAAGTAAAATTCGTATTCTATTTGACTCCAGAGCATCAAATTCATTCATAGCTAGGAATGTGATTAACTCCTTAAACCTTCAAACCCAAACTGCCACCTACCCAATAGTATTTTCAAATCCTATTGGGGGCCATACATCTTTTCTTAATTTGCAAAGACCCAGTGTTAAACATATGTTATGATGATTTCATATACTTTGTGTACGTTCTAAATTTCGAGGGATATGGACTTATTTTGGGTATGGATTGGATGTCGCACTACGGAGTAGTCCTAGACTGCGATAAGAGGGTAATATGGTTAAAGAGTTATAAAGTGCAAGACCTAGACATTCATTGTACACCCTTGAATTCAACCTAGTTATGCTATCTATACTCGTTAAGCCAATCACAATATGAACTTTCATCTATACCCATAGTTTAAAAGTTCTCTAATGTCTTTAAAGAAGTTTCGGGGCTTCCACCCTGAAGGAAGATTGAGTTTAGGATTGATATGGAGAAGAACACTAGACCAGTCACTCTGCCATTAAGACAAATGACCCTTACGGAAACGCAAGAATTGGATAAGCAGATCTCGAAGCTATTGTAGAAAGGATTCATTCGATATAGTACCTTAAACAGGAGGGCTCTTATTGTCTTTGCCACTAAGGCAGATGGCTCATTAAGTTTTTGTGTTGATTATAGGGAACTCAACAAGTTGGCAAAGAAGAATATGTATCTCTTATCTAGGATAGATGATTTGTTTGATCAACTTTGGGAGTTAAAGTCTTCTCCCAATTGGACTTGGCAGCTGGATTTCATTAGCTAAGGATTGCAGAGGAAAGTAAACATAAGATTTCATTTCACACACTAGATGGACTCTTTAAATGGAAACTGATGCCTTTTGGATTAACAAATGCTCCTGTATACTTTTTGGATTTGACGAGTAGAGTATTTAGGGGACAAATAAACAAATGTTATAGTTTTTGTAGATGACATCTTGGTATTTTCCAAAAGTGAACGGGAGCATGAAAGTCATTTAAGAGAGATATTAGAAACCTTAAGAAGGCACCGACCTAAAGTAAAATTCTCAAAATGCCACTTTTGGAAGAAGAAAGTAAGATTTCTCGGGCATATTGTTTTGGAACATTGGTTAGCAATGAATCCCACAAAAGTAGAAGCTATTCAAAATTGGAAGACTCCAAAGAATTCCAAGGAGATTAGAAGTTTTCTAAGGCTAGCAAGTTATTATACGAATTCATGAAAGATTTGCAAAGATAGCAGTTTCTCTTACCCGTTTGACCAAAAAGTATTTAGTCTTCTCTTGGGATAAGAAATGCATGAAAGCATCGAGAAGTTAAAGGAGCTGTTGACAAGTGCATGACTTGGAGCTGGCAGCCATTGTTTTCGCTATGAAGATATGGAGGAACCATCTTTTAAGGAAAGGTTTGAGTTGTTTATTGACCATAAATCACTCAAATATCTATTTCCCAAAAGGATATAAATTTTAGGCAGTGGAATTGAGTTGATTAGGTAGCGAATGAATGTAGCGTAAGATCGTCGAAAATCCTACGCGGATAAAAGAAGGAAAGAATTAGAGTTCGAGGTTGGGGAAATGGTATTTATCAAAGTCTCCCCTTTGAGGAAGGCTGCGAGGTTCAAAAATCATGAAAGTTGGCATTAAGATTTGTTGGATGCTTTCAAGTTGTGGAAAGAATAGGAAGACCGGGTTACCATGTGAAGTTACCCGATAAATTAGCAGGAGTCCAGGACGTTTTTCACATTTCGAACTTGAGAAGAT
Source organism: Allium cepa (assembly GCA_030765085.1). Taxonomy (NCBI): domain Eukaryota; kingdom Viridiplantae; phylum Streptophyta; class Magnoliopsida; order Asparagales; family Amaryllidaceae; genus Allium; species Allium cepa. Next base: position 291,599,325 of record CM060934.1, read on the forward strand.
GCCTTCATAACATAGCTATAATGGTAGAGCCTGATTAATTAGGAGATATTAAGATAGAGCCAATGGTACCACGTACCACGCGTGCATTGTGGAGCACGAAACTAGAAAGCCCCGCAACAAAAAATAGGTTGTGTAACGACCCGTAATTTTCGTTAGTTCAATTTAGTCATTTTAATAGGATTTAAATAATTTAAGTTAGAAAGAAATTAAGATCTGTGATTTTTTTGAAGCAAATGACTAAATGAAATGAAACCATGGGAAATTAAGTCTAAGAATTTCCAGTTGGAACAAAATGACGAGAAATTTAAGTGCTGTAAATTGTTATTTATAGGCTAAGAAATTAATATAAGAAAACAAATGGGAAGATTTCATTTATTTCATGGTTTTAATTCGTTTTTCTTTAATAAGTTGTAATTGAATTTAGTAGAAAATAATATGTATTAAACCTACTTATAGAATTCGAAGCTAATTCAAATGAATTTAAGTAGTGAAAAGGCTTTACCTGTATATATATTTAATATGAGAAATAAATGGGAATATTAAATTTATTTAATGCAGTAAAGGAATGAAAACGGAAATTAGAATAAATTAAGGAATTCTGTAACGCAAGTAATAAATCTGTACCTTGAATGAACGTTTCACTTTGATAAATTATTTAAATGAGATGACTTAATAAATAAATAATTAGGTCAATCGGTATGTGGTGAAATTTGATGTTGAAATATTTTGTAGATAAGGGTTTAGGTGGAATGAGTTAATTTATGAAGTAAAGGATAGAAATCATATAAAACGTTAAGCAAGTTGATTTATGTTGCAACGTAAGGTAAATGTAAATTCCAATGGAAACGTATCCTTATTTTAGGTAGAAATTTCAGGTATATTGATAAAGTGGAGAATATACACTTAGTAATAAATATTAGTATAGGAAAAACGAAATGGAAATATTGAATTTATTTAATTCGTATATATATTACCTATTTATATGGCCTATTAAATTTAATCGGATATCAATGGCAATTAATTCCTTAAATTAGTGCAATCAATGTATGATTAATTGATAACGATGAAAAGGTTGATTATATTCAGTGTGAACAACGTAAAATATTATCATAGCATGATACTTGGTTTGAATAGAAGGGTGAAATTGGGAATCAAATTTTATTTAATGATAATAACGTTAGTATTGGTTAATAAATAGATTTCAATGCAGTAACCAAATAAATGGAATAAGATGAGTATATATTGCATAGAAATGAAATGTAAATTGTCACATTTGGTTGGAGCTAATTTTTAGAAACATATAAATGTTGAATCAGTAAATATTAAATTCCATTTAATATAAGAATTCAAAGGTGGAAGATTTACGTTTGGGTTGGAAAATGGATAGTTATTAATTTAAAAGTGACCATTTAATAAATTTATGCAAACGTGATATAATGTAAATAGATGGAGATCAACTTGTATTTATGTGGTTAAGGGAATTTAATTTCTATAGTATGATAATCGAAATTAATGGGAGTTGGAATAGCTAATTTATATGTTAGTTGAAATTTAGCTAGAATATGTAGATATTGAATGATAGAAAAAAAAAAAATTTTAAATGGATATAAAAGTTTCAATTATACATTGAATTTCAGACTCGCCATAAAAGGTTAATTGAGACCAAAGTAGTAGTATAGGAATCTAACCTTCTTTATTAATTTGGATTTATGGCAATAGTTAATTTCATAAAATAAAGGTAAAGCTAATTCAAATTTAACTGGACCATTGTTGGTATAACTTTAGAAGCAAGATTTATTTATGATTTGAGTATTTAATTCAACAAGTGGTATTTACGACAAATAAAATAGAATTGAACGTAAAATATTACGTTATTAAATTGAAATGGAATTTGTATACATTGAGTGAAATCTTAAACTAATGTTAGTATTCGTCGTATTTACAACAATAACTTTGAATAATATAAAGGAAGTGAATATAATAAATTAATCAAATTTATAGTGTTGAATTCAATTGGATTGGAATTTATACATAGTTAAGAAAATAAGGGTTATTAATAATTTGGAATTTAATTATGGTAAAAAGGTTAATTGCAATCCAAAGATGAGTTGGAATGGGAATCAAGTATTTATTTAATTTGATTTAAGAGGTGAGAATAAAGGTATAAGATTTAATAATTGGGTTTAGAATAAAATTTATAATCTCTAAATAATAAGGAAGTGCAGATATTTAGCTGCAAATTTTTAAACTAATAGATTTTTATTCACAGCCAAGCTAGGTAAATAATTTAGAATTGATTGAAGTATATAAATAATGAAATGGGGCCTATATTTGAAATTGAAATATAGAAATTGGATTTTTAATTTATTTAATGTATTTAATAAATATTAAAAATAGCCATTTTTGTCACGGACTCGGATTTCGACGAAACCAGTTTCATCGGATCCGTATCGGTGAATTATTGTAGGGTTTCAAGTTTCGTATCGATCGGACTTGTCGTTTGATCGTACGGACGCGAAACGCCTTGAAATCAATTTTATTAAAAATCAATTTGAAAAAAAAAAATTTGAAATCTTGTTTTCAGCATAACTTCTTCATACGATCGAATTTGGACGTGAAACTTTTTCCATCGCGTTCAGAATATTTTAAAATACCTATCTGGATATATTGATATAACCAATTCGACTCCGGAGGCATAACGTGTTTTTCGAGGCATTTTGTCATTTCAAACCAATTTGAATTTAACGGTAACCTACGAAAATGATGGAATTGGACTTCGAAACCAGTACCATTGCGTTCAGAAGGCCTTTTTATGTTAGGATAGCCTGTCAGCATGCTTGAATCAGAGTTCGGGCTGTTTTCGGACCGCACTATATAAATACGTCACGCATCTCGAAAAATATATTATAATATTCCAAAACCCTAGCTTTAGTGCAGCCGCCGTCCTCAGATTCGATGGCCGAAAACTTTCCAAACTTAAAACACTAAAATCTCTCAGGCCGTTCGATAATTCAAGTTAGCATCAAAAGGGAAATTGAAGAGCTTGGTCCCCTCTTCACATCGGTACGGCTGAACCACCTTTGTGTGATTGGAGACGGATGGAATTTGAGCGAGAGGGGAGGGCGTTCGGTGCTGTTTTCGAAGCGGAGGAGGGCGTCAATGGTGGATGGACTCACGGCGTAGGAGGAGTGTGACGTGGCCTACGCGATGGTGACCTTAGATCTAGGGCCGAGTGAAGGTATGGTCGAAGACGCAGAGCAATGATGGGTTCGTTTCTTTTCCAGGCACGAGCGTACATTTCGTTTTGGGAAGAAGGTGGGGGCTCTCTGTTTAGTGACGTGGCAACATCTAATTGGGTTTGTTTTGTTTATTTTAAAATTTTGTTTCCAAGCGTTTAATCATATAACTTTTACATACGATCTCCGATTCAAGCGAGATTTTTTTTCTTAGGTTCGTTTTTAAATTCCGGATCTGATGACGCTGGTTTGGACGAATTCTGAGACGGGCGAATTTTTGGGTTTAAATCGGGTTTGAATTCGATTTAAATTCCAAAGGTGAGTGTTTTAACCCACTCACAATTACTAGAAGCTTTTATGTTTGTTAAATAAATTTTAGAAATGAATAGAAATTTATTTATGAGCTTTTGGCATGTTATTTCATCCATATCTGTTGAATTGCATTTATTGAATTTAGCTGTTAATTAAATTGATTAATTGCGTATTAATTTGCTGTTAGGAATTTTGTTTGCATATGAAATGCTAATTAACAGTTATATAAATTATCTCTAAATATAAATGGTTAGATTAATAGTTGAAATTTAATTTGAATAAACTGACAGTTATTACCCGTTGCATATTATCGAACTAATATTGTTATTGATTGATATGGGTTGATAGTGATTGATATTGATTGATGGTTGAAATTGGGTGATGGATGTGTTGTTGAATGGATGATTTATGTGGATATCATTAAAATGCCAGTTATCATGCATTTTACATTTTTCGGGATTGCGGTTTGAAATGATATACAACCGCAGTTTATTTTTAAATTGCGGATTGAAATGATAAATATCCGTATCACTTGACCATAGGATAGAAAATTATATACAGGCACCGCGGTCTATATATAACTATTTTTAATGTGATTTCTATGGTTTGGATGGAATACGGTTTATAAAAATCTTAAATTTTATACTGAATAAATGTTTCTTCCATATTTATATACATAGGAAGTTGAAATTTTGAAATTAAAAGGTGAATAAATTTCTTTATTAAAAATGGAAGAAAATTAAGAAAATGGAGTTTGATGATTTATATCCTATGTTTAAATATTAAGTTGGAAATTTTAAAGATATGATATTTATAATTGGATTTTTCCAAAATATTTTGAAATGAATTTTCTAGTAAAATTTGAATTTGGAAATATATATATATTTTACTAGAAATTGAAGTCTTATTAATTATGGAATCTATGTGAATATTCAAGGCTAATTAATAGAACATTTGATTCGAAAGAATAAAATCCAACTTTAGTTGAAATATTTATACTCAAAATGGATATACGTATATATATGAATTTATTGGAATGGTTTTGGAACTTGAAGCGATATTAAATTTTGGTTTTAACTTTAAATAAAGAAATGTATTGTAAAGCCACGAGAAATATTTCTTTTCAAAGTAACATTTAAGTTAAACCACTTATTTTATATACTGTTGAATATCCAAACCATTTAGTTTTGAAAGTAATGGTTTTAAAAACTATGGATTTCGAAGTATTATGTTGGAAGTTAATCAAATATTTCGTTACAAGGAATTATAAATTTTAAAAGTGGCATAATTTTTGGAAAGATTTATATTTGGGAAATGATATCATTGATTGGGTTTTATAAAAATAATATCAAATGGATCTTTTGGGTTTTAAAGAAGAAATGATATCGTAATATTTTGGTTTTGAAATGGATTTTATTTTGGTTTTAAGAGTATAAACTATTTTTAAATGACCGCGGTGTTATAATAACGATGGGTTGGCAAAGAGACCGGGATCGGATATCTGACATACTCTCTGTCGATACCGAAAACCACTTTGACTAACCGTGTACGCGGTGGAGATTCCAGAATGAAGTAGGTGGTGGCGACGTTTCCTGTAAGGTAAATACGTGGACCCAACTCCCGTGAGTTGGCATAAGGTGGCTAAAACAGGAGCGATTCTCAGGCCAATGAGGTCATTCCTCTGATCGGACGCTCCTCTTCGATATTATACTTTGACTTGGATTTGATTCAGTGGCCACTTCTATATTTTGATTTTGGGGAGTTAGTCCGAGGTGGGCGGTAACTGCGGCTACGCGTTTCCACCAGCCTGGATAGCAATTGGTATATCTACCCTGGCATTGCCTAGTTGTGCCGTGTCACCTACCATATCGAGCCTTGTACGAGTTTGGTTTTCTCCCGTAGCCCGTGTGGTATCCTCTAGTTGCTTCCCGAGTAGGAGGAGCTATGGTATTGGATGGACTACTGGGACTATTACGTGTTAAGGTGGAAAATGTAAAGCCTTAACGCTATTTAAAAGTATGTTTATTTTACTATAGACACTATTATAATAGCGCAATATACTACATAGTAAATAGTTTAACGGATCCTTAGGAGATGTAAATCCCGAACATCTCTTGAGTTACTGTACTCATATTTATTTCTGTTTATTTAACTTACATAAGATTTTCTAGTCTGACTCGGGTGTTTTTGTCTTTTCAAATTCGCTCGGGTCAGTCCGAGCATTTCAGGATAGCAGATTTTAGCTTTGGAGGACGAAGACGAAGAATAAGTATTATGTTATATATAGTATTACACCACACTCTTTCTATTCCGCTGCATTGCTTGTATTGGTATGTGTAACTCTGATATTTATTGTAAAAGAAGAATCAAGCTTTTGTAAACTGTTTATGAACTGTATATTTGTTATTATATTTTATCCTTCCGCTGTGAGATTCTGTTTTTTTGTTTTTATTTCTTCTCTGTTTTTCTTATTTACCCCATAACAATCCGCCCTTGCGTATGCTTTGAATTGGCACGTGTGTCGGTTTAAAGTGTACAAAAAGGCGGGATGTTACAGTTGGTATCAGAGCTTTGGTTTAGCGATAAACCTTGGCTTTGTGGGGTTTGACTCTTTGTTAATAGGGTAGTAATATCCTATGGGAGTCGCTGAGTGTATATATATGAGAGAGCGTACTTGTTAGTGTTAATAAAGATTTTGATATTGTGTTAATCTGTTCCGCTTTGTATTTATAAATTCTGGTTGATGCATGGGACGCTATGACATCAATAGGGATTTCTAAACACTTAATAGGACAGACCGACATAATATCCGTTTTAATATAGGTGAATGAAATAATTTTGCCTATTATATTTTCTATATATAAACATATATATATATTTGGTTGATATAGATTGGGTGTTAGAAAATAAAAATATCTATAATAACTGAAGCTAAGTTGAAATTATGATAAATCAAATTGGAGATTTTAGAACTTAAGTCCGGGATTTTTCCAAATCTGCTTTCAAAGAATTTGTGAAATTTATTGATTTGATTTATAAGTATTTTCTTATATAAATATTTCGTATAAAGTGGAAGAATTGTTTTAAAGAAGATTTTGGAAAAGAATTAAATTCTGTACTTTCCTCTCTGTCGCTGGAAAATAAATTCGGTGATGACGGCCGCATCATCGACTTTCATTTTCGAGTTTCGAAGGGGAAAGGCCACTGTAGTAAATTCTACTGCAGATTTATTTTAAATTTTCTAAAATTTTTCTTTTATTGTTCTAAATATAATTAGAGATATAAAGGTTGCAAGAAATTAATTATCTATTATTTTGGAATAAATTGAAATTTAACCCGGTATTTAATTCTAAATTTTTCCGTTAATTAATTGTTTAAAATTTGTTAGTTAAGTAATAAATGAATTGAAACCTCTAATTGAAATAAGAGAATAATTGCAAAGCTATAAAGAGGAATTTGCATACATATGAGACAAAGAGTAATATGGATAAACATTAAATTTAATTAAAAGAATGGAGATTAAACTTGTATAAGTTCAATTGCAATTTCCTTAACATAAATAACTTACCCAAATATAAAAGTTGAAGTGTTAAATGAGAAACTGGAATTGAATATTTTACAAGTAGGAATTTAGGAAAAATGAAGTATTCAATAAATTACTGTTATAATAAGAATTTATTGGTATAAGCTTAAGTGATAATTGAAATTTTACCCAAATTAAAGGTGAGTATTATTAATAGGTGATTTTTAACTTAAGTAAATAAAAAGGAATTGAGAAGAAACTTGTAAATTTTCACTTGCATTCTTAAACATACATAACTTACCATATAATAAAAGCTGCAATGTTAGTAAGAAAATGTAAGGGGAAATCTTACAAGTGAAGCTTGAGGTAATTAAGGTATTCAATAAATTTGCTGTTATAAATGAGAATTAATTGTATAAACTTAAGTTAAATTGGAAATTTTACTATATAAGAAAGGGTAAGTAGTATAAATAGATGATATAAACCTTAGTCAATAAATTGGAATACAATATAATGAATTTGGTAACAAATGGAAAATGAAAATTGTAAGAAACAAAGAAATCCCTCCATAAATGAAAGAAAGAAAATAAAACCACTGAAGCATGAAATAAATGTATAATAAGCTATTGTGGTGTTGATTTGAATTGTTTGGTTGATGTATGGTTGTTGGGTAAGGAATTTTGAAGTTGTGGGATGGAGAAATAATCTATCTTTGTTCCATCTAAGACTGTTGAGTAAAGGATGCACTTGATAGTTATTTTACATTTCGTATAATTTCGGAATTTGAATCTAACAACTAATTGTTTGTTTGATTGAATGATTGTCTGTTGGTGGCATGTGCTGTTTGTTAAAATTTATGGTTGTTGCATTTGATTGGATATAAATGATTGAATCTACCCAAACATCTCACTGTAAAATAAATATTTAACCTTTTAGATTATATAAGTGAATACAGGGGTTGGAAGCAACTGCTACTGCTTTTAGTTCCAAAATAATAAGCGTTTTGCCCGACAAATAGGTACGTTTTCGGATTACGATTAAAGCGCTATTTATATATTTTCCCGTGTGGGATATTTTATTTTGGATATATATGTAATATATTTGTATATTTGGATATTATATTTTCTCCAGAGTCCCTCCGTACAAAGGAGACTCTGCCAAAAATTTTCGTAAATTTTGGACTTAGAATTTTGTTGAAATTGTTTTCCAACTTTAATAATTCAAGTATTAAAAGACATAATGATTATAAAACAAGTGTAATTCATTAAAGGAAATTAATTTAGTAAATTATTGTTATAAGTTAATATTTGAAATTAGATATACTGTTTATTCTTCCTTCTCCCTTCCTTTTCCTTTTCGGGGACGAAAAGTTTTGAGTGGGGGAGAGTGTAACGACCCGTAATTTTCGTTAGTTCAATTTAGTCATTTTAATAGGATTTAAATAATTTAAGTTAGAAAGAAATTAAGATCTGTGATTTTTTTGAAGCAAATGACTAAATGAAATGAAACCATGGGAAATTAAGTCTAAGAATTTCCAGTTGGAACAAAATGACGAGAAATTTAAGTGCTGTAAATTGTTATTTATAGGCTAAGAAATTAATATAAGAAAACAAATGGGAAGATTTCATTTATTTCATGGTTTTAATTCGTTTTTCTTTAATAAGTTGTAATTGAATTTAGTAGAAAATAATATGTATTAAACCTACTTATAGAATTCGAAGCTAATTCAAATGAATTTAAGTAGTGAAAAGGCTTTACCTGTATATATATTTAATATGAGAAATAAATGGGAATATTAAATTTATTTAATGCAGTAAAGGAATGAAAACGGAAATTAGAATAAATTAAGGAATTCTGTAACGCAAGTAATAAATCTGTACCTTGAATGAACGTTTCACTTTGATAAATTATTTAAATGAGATGACTTAATAAATAAATAATTAGGTCAATCGGTATGTGGTGAAATTTGATGTTGAAATATTTTGTAGATAAGGGTTTAGGTGGAATGAGTTAATTTATGAAGTAAAGGATAGAAATCATATAAAACGTTAAGCAAGTTGATTTATGTTGCAACGTAAGGTAAATGTAAATTCCAATGGAAACGTATCCTTATTTTAGGTAGAAATTTCAGGTATATTGATAAAGTGGAGAATATACACTTAGTAATAAATATTAGTATAGGAAAAACGAAATGGAAATATTGAATTTATTTAATTCGTATATATATTACCTATTTATATGGCCTATTAAATTTAATCGGATATCAATGGCAATTAATTCCTTAAATTAGTGCAATCAATGTATGATTAATTGATAACGATGAAAAGGTTGATTATATTCAGTGTGAACAACGTAAAATATTATCATAGCATGATACTTGGTTTGAATAGAAGGGTGAAATTGGGAATCAAATTTTATTTAATGATAATAACGTTAGTATTGGTTAATAAATAGATTTCAATGCAGTAACCAAATAAATGGAATAAGATGAGTATATATTGCATAGAAATGAAATGTAAATTGTCACATTTGGTTGGAGCTAATTTTTAGAAACATATAAATGTTGAATCAGTAAATATTAAATTCCATTTAATATAAGAATTCAAAGGTGGAAGATTTACGTTTGGGTTGGAAAATGGATAGTTATTAATTTAAAAGTGACCATTTAATAAATTTATGCAAACGTGATATAATGTAAATAGATGGAGATCAACTTGTATTTATGTGGTTAAGGGAATTTAATTTCTATAGTATGATAATCGAAATTAATGGGAGTTGGAATAGCTAATTTATATGTTAGTTGAAATTTAGCTAGAATATGTAGATATTGAATGATAGAAAAAAAAAAAATTTTAAATGGATATAAAAGTTTCAATTATACATTGAATTTCAGACTCGCCATAAAAGGTTAATTGAGACCAAAGTAGTAGTATAGGAATCTAACCTTCTTTATTAATTTGGATTTATGGCAATAGTTAATTTCATAAAATAAAGGTAAAGCTAATTCAAATTTAACTGGACCATTGTTGGTATAACTTTAGAAGCAAGATTTATTTATGATTTGAGTATTTAATTCAACAAGTGGTATTTACGACAAATAAAATAGAATTGAACGTAAAATATTACGTTATTAAATTGAAATGGAATTTGTATACATTGAGTGAAATCTTAAACTAATGTTAGTATTCGTCGTATTTACAACAATAACTTTGAATAATATAAAGGAAGTGAATATAATAAATTAATCAAATTTATAGTGTTGAATTCAATTGGATTGGAATTTATACATAGTTAAGAAAATAAGGGTTATTAATAATTTGGAATTTAATTATGGTAAAAAGGTTAATTGCAATCCAAAGATGAGTTGGAATGGGAATCAAGTATTTATTTAATTTGATTTAAGAGGTGAGAATAAAGGTATAAGATTTAATAATTGGGTTTAGAATAAAATTTATAATCTCTAAATAATAAGGAAGTGCAGATATTTAGCTGCAAATTTTTAAACTAATAGATTTTTATTCACAGCCAAGCTAGGTAAATAATTTAGAATTGATTGAAGTATATAAATAATGAAATGGGGCCTATATTTGAAATTGAAATATAGAAATTGGATTTTTAATTTATTTAATGTATTTAATAAATATTAAAAATAGCCATTTTTGTCACGGACTCGGATTTCGACGAAACCAGTTTCATCGGATCCGTATCGGTGAATTATTGTAGGGTTTCAAGTTTCGTATCGATCGGACTTGTCGTTTGATCGTACGGACGCGAAACGCCTTGAAATCAATTTTATTAAAAATCAATTTGAAAAAAAAAAATTTGAAATCTTGTTTTCAGCATAACTTCTTCATACGATCGAATTTGGACGTGAAACTTTTTCCATCGCGTTCAGAATATTTTAAAATACCTATCTGGATATATTGATATAACCAATTCGACTCCGGAGGCATAACGTGTTTTTCGAGGCATTTTGTCATTTCAAACCAATTTGAATTTAACGGTAACCTACGAAAATGATGGAATTGGACTTCGAAACCAGTACCATTGCGTTCAGAAGGCCTTTTTATGTTAGGATAGCCTGTCAGCATGCTTGAATCAGAGTTCGGGCTGTTTTCGGACCGCACTATATAAATACGTCACGCATCTCGAAAAATATATTATAATATTCCAAAACCCTAGCTTTAGTGCAGCCGCCGTCCTCAGATTCGATGGCCGAAAACTTTCCAAACTTAAAACACTAAAATCTCTCAGGCCGTTCGATAATTCAAGTTAGCATCAAAAGGGAAATTGAAGAGCTTGGTCCCCTCTTCACATCGGTACGGCTGAACCACCTTTGTGTGATTGGAGACGGATGGAATTTGAGCGAGAGGGGAGGGCGTTCGGTGCTGTTTTCGAAGCGGAGGAGGGCGTCAATGGTGGATGGACTCACGGCGTAGGAGGAGTGTGACGTGGCCTACGCGATGGTGACCTTAGATCTAGGGCCGAGTGAAGGTATGGTCGAAGACGCAGAGCAATGATGGGTTCGTTTCTTTTCCAGGCACGAGCGTACATTTCGTTTTGGGAAGAAGGTGGGGGCTCTCTGTTTAGTGACGTGGCAACATCTAATTGGGTTTGTTTTGTTTATTTTAAAATTTTGTTTCCAAGCGTTTAATCATATAACTTTTACATACGATCTCCGATTCAAGCGAGATTTTTTTTCTTAGGTTCGTTTTTAAATTCCGGATCTGATGACGCTGGTTTGGACGAATTCTGAGACGGGCGAATTTTTGGGTTTAAATCGGGTTTGAATTCGATTTAAATTCCAAAGGTGAGTGTTTTAACCCACTCACAATTACTAGAAGCTTTTATGTTTGTTAAATAAATTTTAGAAATGAATAGAAATTTATTTATGAGCTTTTGGCATGTTATTTCATCCATATCTGTTGAATTGCATTTATTGAATTTAGCTGTTAATTAAATTGATTAATTGCGTATTAATTTGCTGTTAGGAATTTTGTTTGCATATGAAATGCTAATTAACAGTTATATAAATTATCTCTAAATATAAATGGTTAGATTAATAGTTGAAATTTAATTTGAATAAACTGACAGTTATTACCCGTTGCATATTATCGAACTAATATTGTTATTGATTGATATGGGTTGATAGTGATTGATATTGATTGATGGTTGAAATTGGGTGATGGATGTGTTGTTGAATGGATGATTTATGTGGATATCATTAAAATGCCAGTTATCATGCATTTTACATTTTTCGGGATTGCGGTTTGAAATGATATACAACCGCAGTTTATTTTTAAATTGCGGATTGAAATGATAAATATCCGTATCACTTGACCATAGGATAGAAAATTATATACAGGCACCGCGGTCTATATATAACTATTTTTAATGTGATTTCTATGGTTTGGATGGAATACGGTTTATAAAAATCTTAAATTTTATACTGAATAAATGTTTCTTCCATATTTATATACATAGGAAGTTGAAATTTTGAAATTAAAAGGTGAATAAATTTCTTTATTAAAAATGGAAGAAAATTAAGAAAATGGAGTTTGATGATTTATATCCTATGTTTAAATATTAAGTTGGAAATTTTAAAGATATGATATTTATAATTGGATTTTTCCAAAATATTTTGAAATGAATTTTCTAGTAAAATTTGAATTTGGAAATATATATATATTTTACTAGAAATTGAAGTCTTATTAATTATGGAATCTATGTGAATATTCAAGGCTAATTAATAGAACATTTGATTCGAAAGAATAAAATCCAACTTTAGTTGAAATATTTATACTCAAAATGGATATACGTATATATATGAATTTATTGGAATGGTTTTGGAACTTGAAGCGATATTAAATTTTGGTTTTAACTTTAAATAAAGAAATGTATTGTAAAGCCACGAGAAATATTTCTTTTCAAAGTAACATTTAAGTTAAACCACTTATTTTATATACTGTTGAATATCCAAACCATTTAGTTTTGAAAGTAATGGTTTTAAAAACTATGGATTTCGAAGTATTATGTTGGAAGTTAATCAAATATTTCGTTACAAGGAATTATAAATTTTAAAAGTGGCATAATTTTTGGAAAGATTTATATTTGGGAAATGATATCATTGATTGGGTTTTATAAAAATAATATCAAATGGATCTTTTGGGTTTTAAAGAAGAAATGATATCGTAATATTTTGGTTTTGAAATGGATTTTATTTTGGTTTTAAGAGTATAAACTATTTTTAAATGACCGCGGTGTTATAATAACGATGGGTTGGCAAAGAGACCGGGATCGGATATCTGACATACTCTCTGTCGATACCGAAAACCACTTTGACTAACCGTGTACGCGGTGGAGATTCCAGAATGAAGTAGGTGGTGGCGACGTTTCCTGTAAGGTAAATACGTGGACCCAACTCCCGTGAGTTGGCATAAGGTGGCTAAAACAGGAGCGATTCTCAGGCCAATGAGGTCATTCCTCTGATCGGACGCTCCTCTTCGATATTATACTTTGACTTGGATTTGATTCAGTGGCCACTTCTATATTTTGATTTTGGGGAGTTAGTCCGAGGTGGGCGGTAACTGCGGCTACGCGTTTCCACCAGCCTGGATAGCAATTGGTATATCTACCCTGGCATTGCCTAGTTGTGCCGTGTCACCTACCATATCGAGCCTTGTACGAGTTTGGTTTTCTCCCGTAGCCCGTGTGGTATCCTCTAGTTGCTTCCCGAGTAGGAGGAGCTATGGTATTGGATGGACTACTGGGACTATTACGTGTTAAGGTGGAAAATGTAAAGCCTTAACGCTATTTAAAAGTATGTTTATTTTACTATAGACACTATTATAATAGCGCAATATACTACATAGTAAATAGTTTAACGGATCCTTAGGAGATGTAAATCCCGAACATCTCTTGAGTTACTGTACTCATATTTATTTCTGTTTATTTAACTTACATAAGATTTTCTAGTCTGACTCGGGTGTTTTTGTCTTTTCAAATTCGCTCGGGTCAGTCCGAGCATTTCAGGATAGCAGATTTTAGCTTTGGAGGACGAAGACGAAGAATAAGTATTATGTTATATATAGTATTACACCACACTCTTTCTATTCCGCTGCATTGCTTGTATTGGTATGTGTAACTCTGATATTTATTGTAAAAGAAGAATCAAGCTTTTGTAAACTGTTTATGAACTGTATATTTGTTATTATATTTTATCCTTCCGCTGTGAGATTCTGTTTTTTTGTTTTTATTTCTTCTCTGTTTTTCTTATTTACCCCATAACAATCCGCCCTTGCGTATGCTTTGAATTGGCACGTGTGTCGGTTTAAAGTGTACAAAAAGGCGGGATGTTACAGGTTGGTTCGAGTATGATATGGAGATTACCTAGCGGGCTTTTATCTTCAAATTTAGATTTTGGTTGCATTATGGTTCTAGATTGGATGGTAGGAGATGCTTGCTGCACTTTTCACTATCACTTTCCACTCATACAGAAATTTTCATGCAAGTTTTAGATGTTTTGCATACACATTTATATGCCACTGTCACATACTCACGTTAGAATTGAGTTAATTTATAGTATATCTGCAATACATAATAATATTGCACCAATGATTGAGTAGACGGATGAATAGATAACTTGGTTGTATAATATGGATGTTTAGTGCATGTTATGTTGTTCGTCCATTGGATAAGATTTCGAGAACGAAAACCTTTTTAAGGGGGAATAATGTAACACCCCATAAAATCAGCCATAAGATATATTAGATAAATTAAATTAAACAAGATAAGGGTAAAAATGGAATATTTTCAAAAAGTGGAATTCAATTAGTAAAGTTATGCCATTACGTTCTTGGTGAAATTCTAATCAGCTTCCATATATAATATGTTGAAAATAGAGCTCAAATGGAAAAGCCATGGACGTTTGAAGTTTCAGGTTTAAAATAATTTAAATAGAATTAAAATTTAAATAGGTAATTAGATTTTAAAATTTTAAATTCAAAAATTAGTGGTAGAAAACATTTAGATTAAGGATACTTTAAAGTTAACATTAATGTTAAAGATCAATCAAGGAATATAACAGATTAAACAATAGCAAAAAGCAAACAACTCCAAAATAGAGGAAGAGATCGACCGCTAACCTCGATTGGTCGATCGCCACCAGTCAACCAGTGGTAGGGGTGGTCGATCACTTCCCTTATAGCGACGGCTAGCATTTGCAATTTTGATCATTCTACATTTAATTATTTAACTTCAACCATTTTATTGCTTTTTCAACACTATAAATAAGACCCTGGACTCCTCACGTTTATTCACATAATATTTTGGGAATATTAGCGAAGCTCTGTCAATTCATCTCTTCCATGATTCAGAAAACTTAATTAAGGTTTCAGATAACAAATCCTTTAGACCTATTTAGTATTATTATTTATTTTCTCAACTTCTTTTCCTCCACTTCTTTAATTTTCTAAATCTAATGTATATACAAATCTCTTGTTGTATATATGTATAAAAAAAGAGATCTGATAAGAGATTGTCAAATGCGTGTCAAATCCAAAGGAGGGGAAACTAAGGCTATACCACGAGTGGAAATTTTTGCTTTTCTATTTTGGTAGTTGATTAGTGTAATTTGGGTTTGAATATGCCTTGAGATGTTTGGTTTATGAAAACATCATATCATAAATCCCCAAAACTCCTTTAATGCGAAATGTCAATTCTAGGTAGAAATCTCAATTTTTTTATGTCAAAATAACGAAAATCGTGTAGATTTGCAGCTTTTATAATCTTAACTTCTATTTCTCTCCTTATTCTTTTTCTTCTTTGTATTTGATTAGAGGACTTTGATGACTGAATAGTGTATAAAGTATGAATTTTATTCGTAGTTTGCACTGCTGGTTTTCTCAAATTAAAGAGAAATTTCTTTATTTATTTTTGTGTGAAACAGGAGTTGAATAAAACATAAAAATTAGAATTATAAGTTCTGTTAGTAATATATTCCATTATTTTGATGTAATAAGTTAGGTTTAAATTTTAATTGTATGCAAGACCGTTTATTGGAATTTTGGTATTATTGATAATATGAAATAAGACTTCTATAATTGTTTAAAGAGTTGACATTTAAATGCTTGTTTAGAGTGTATAATCCGCACACTTAGAAATTACCAGGCGCTTATGTGTATATATGTTATCGTAATTAATGTTTAATTATAACATATAATTGGTAGTTAGATAGGTCACTAATTTTATTAAATCCTTTTTAGGACGGTAATTAGTGTTAAATGCGAAATAAGATAGATTTCTTATAATGCCTTGGTTATGGAAACAGTGAGATATGTGATAATGTATATAGAGTGTATAAAGATTATGACTAAGTTATAGGGATGTGACATCAGTCAAAAGCACATGGAAGTCCGCCCAGCTAATCTGGCTAACAGCAATTTGACTTTAGGGCTGGTGAGACATCGTCTATAATAAATAACTACGATAACGCGAGGTTAGTCCTAAATTTTGTATGATAAATCTTTCCATCTAATCTGGCTACCAGTACCTACGAATAATCAAACTAATGTGAGACATCAGAGGTTATGGGTTATAATATGAAGGACCCGCTTTAGATATTGAATGTATTAAATGGTAGTGTAAGGGCCCGCCTCTTCTCTATGTAGGAAGTAGTAAATGATTGGGGTTATGGAGTAGGCATGGTAGATGATATCCTAGTAGAGGACTCGCTTCAATAGGGAGTATTAAGAGCCTGAAAGAATTTCATGCAACGTCAGCTAGATATTTACTAGTGAGGTGTCTGCCTTGGGGTTATAGTTCGTAACTTGCCTTATATAAGGTAATAAATGGGCGGAGTCTACCTAATTTCCATTAAAGTGTATTAAGTGACATGGGAACAATCTCTTCCATTGATAAGGCATTATTGATGGTGGATTTGGGTTATTGGGATGATAGTAAGTTAGCTATGAGCTTATATTTGGAAAGCCTTTTTATGTAAGCCTTTGGGCTTGTATTTAGAAAGACTTAAGGTATAGATAAATGCAAAAGACACTATTTAAATTATATTACCCAAGTACTACTATAGTAGGGCTTCAGATTTTATTCACTAAACATATGTTGTTTTAACTCCCTCCTCATTACAACACAGTGAGGGAAGATGATGTTGTTGAAGGCGAAGGCGTGGAGAAAGCTTGTGGTAGTCTATCTATTTTCCTATTTATGTTATTTTCAAATAAACCCGTTGGAAACTTTGTATTTTGAACACTATGTATGACAGATATATAACAGTTATTGTTGGATTTTGTATTATGGTTTTAACGAAAATTTGAATTTATGACAAAATGGGTACTGTTATTATCAAATTTTTTTACCCTTCTACTGTGAGATCTGAATGTGTAGATATATCGCTCTATATTATTCTTTTTACCAACCAACGGCCAGCTTTGAAACTGGTCTAAGTTTCGATGGGCTTTTTCTGGGTCAGAATTTAGGTCCATTTTAGGACTGGTTGTTACATAAACCTAGAGGTATAGTTTGATAAATTAGGCCATGAAATCTTATTTCTTGTTCTTAATCCTTGTAAGGACTATTACTACAAATATTGATATTGAGCTTCTAGAGGAAAGCGTGTAGAGCTTGGTAACGACAAGGGGTGTTGAGCCAGAAGAAAGCCAAGTCAATATGCAATCATCATTTAACAAGGAGATGTCGAATCTCTAATGAAAGATGGGTGTCGAGTGTTCAAGTAGTTGGAAAATATAAAAATTGTCGAGATTGAATAAAGAAAAGATGAGGCGTCGAGCCTCAACAACCATAAAGGTCATCGGGCCTATAATAAGAAGAAGTACATTGAATATCAACAACAAATCAAGGTGTCGATTTTATAAGATAACAAAGGTGCCAAAAAAACAAACATTAATGGGTTTTACCTCTATAATGTAAAAGCTACCGAGTTTAGAGATAACTAGATTGATGAAGACAAAGGTTGAGATATCATATAACTACAACAAGGAGTGTTGAAGAACAAGTGAAAAGGAAGATGTCAAGCATTTAGTCCTATTATGAGGATGTCGGGCTTCTGGAGATGATGAGCCTATGATACATCAACTATCACCAAGCAACTACCACCGCAACATTTGTTGAGTACCTACCATAATGAGGGATATCGAGTAGCTACAAAATACAAGGATTGCACTACCAAACTTATTAAGGCAAGTGGTGTTGAATTTCATCAACAACTAAGTGATATTGAGTTTCACGAATGTTAAGTGGATGATGAATCTCAAAAGATGGCGATGATGTCGAATATGAATGGTTTGAGTTGATAACACACTTTAAACCAAGTGGACACGTGGCAACCAACCCGCCTTCCACTACCTCTACAAATAGGCACCCCTCCACTACTTTAGAGGAGCGATTAATTATTTACTCTTTCTCAATTTTAAAGTTGTAATCCTAATTTGAATTGGTGATTTTCTTAAAGTTGATTATAAAACTTAAACTTTTGCATATAAGACCTTGGACAATAAATTTATGCATAGCATACTAAATATTAATACTTGACTATGGATAAACATATAACTCCTTTCTGTGTATGAACTTGAACCATGAACATGCATATTATTAATCCTTGGACTTGGATTCAAACTTAGACTCACATATTTCACTTGAGCTTGCGTAAGGCTACTTAAGGCCTTATTCAAATAAACCTTAGCCTGCCTTTCATAATTTTTTAGTGAATAAATTTGCTAACATTTTAACGCTAGAAGGAGGGCTCGAACCTCCACTTTCCTGCATATCCCTACAAAGGACTTTAGGGACTTTCAATTTTTTGTACATCCCCATGGAGGACTTTAGGGGCTTTTAATTTCCTGCATATCCGTAATGAGGGACTTTAAAAACTCTCAATATCCAATATGCCCGCATAACCTATCAAGTCGTATGATGACTACCTCCGAACATGGAACCTATCGAGGACCAAAGATGCAATCCCCTAGGAATTTCCAATCTACAAGAGCCCTTTTTCTTACCACTTCCTATGAAAATATCTATCTTCTAACCAAGGAGAGGTTGGACTATTGGTCTTCAAAGAAGAAGCGACAATGAAATGAAAAAAAAATCTCAAGGGCGCTTATTGCCAACATCATCGAATGAATGGACATGAAACAAAACAGCACCATGCCCTTAAAGGGATGATTGATAATTTTTTGGGATAAGGAGAACCTGAGAATTTGTTAACAAGATTTGGGAAAATATCAAATGTACCTACAAGGATAAAGTGCTTCATAAAAGGAAGTACTTCATGGAAAGAACTTACAAAATAAAGAAAAACTTTTGATCTTGCTACCAGGGCTTGGTCAAAGCACCTCCTATAGGGAGGTCAGAATAAGCCTTTGGTCCTGCCTATAAGGCCCAGCCAGAGCACTACAAGCCTTCAAGCCCGCCTACGTGGCTTGAACGGAGCATATCCTAGAGGTAGGTCAAAGTAAGCCTTTGGTCCCGCCTAAGATAGCCTAACCAAAGTACTACAAAACTTCGATCTGAGTGGCCAGGCCAAAGCACCTACTAGAGGGAGGATGGAGTAAGCCTTTGGTCCCGTCTAAGATGGCTTAGCCAAAGCATCGAATAGCCTTTGGTTCTACCTATAAGGCTTGACCGGAGCGCTTCCTAGAGGAAGGACGGATTAGACTTTAGTTCTGTCTAAGATGACTAACTGAGCACACCGACCAGTCTAAATAATTACCTATAGGGTAATAAGGGGCTCAATTTAAGCCTAAATCATTACCTATATGGTAATAAGGGTGAAAGAGATTAAAGCCTAAATCATTACCTAAAAGATAATAAGGAGCAAGAGATATCAATCAAGCAAGTGTATCTTCGTCCTGAGAATGGAACAAAGAAATCTTCTAAGAGGAAGTATAACTAAACATAACGAATCTGGCCCTAAGCTAAAATTAAAACAGCCTACGAAGAAAAGGTCCAGAATTATCTATTATCCAGAACCAAGTATCTCAGCGTCAAATATTGACATCTGAGAAATTTTGAATTGCCTTGTCATAAATATTCTGTCAAATAATGGGAATCTCCGTTTCTGGTCAAATTTATAGTCTCCCGTCAGATGAAATGTGAACCTTACTTGATGGATTTTGGGTTTTCTTTTCAAATGAATTTATGGCATTCTTACCAAATGAAACGATTTCTGGTCTTTTATTAAGCTGACAAGTAAATTTTCATGCTCATATAATCTCAAATGTCAAAGCAAAGTCATTAAATAATCACCTAAGAAACCTAGATTGAGGGAAGGAAGTTTAAGCCATAGAGATCCGTTTATGAATTCATTTAACCAAGAAGAGATGAGAGAAAGAATGGCCCTACTCATCTAATTAAGCATAGAAATGGTACAACAAGTATTTTCCTTTTAGAAATTGGATGCATTCATATCTAACTAAGCCAAGCTACCCACTTTTCTTTGAAATCTTTCAACCGACTGGCATATGAGAAGACACCTATACTTGTCAAATAAACTGTTATTCTCTTCAATCAGCTTCTTAATCTCTCTATTTAATCATATTACCTCCCTTTTACCTTTCTTATGCAAAATTTCAAAATTATATTTGTTTCTTTTCCTTAAATAAAATAATGAACTTATTAACTAAAGCTAACAAGTAATCATAAGCATTCAAGAAATGATAAATTTCATATCTGCATTGTGAAAGCATAATATTGGGACATGAGTTTTCTTTTTTACTTGATTTCCGGGGGAAGGGACATCTTTTGATGAGATATCCTCTCGAGGAATGTTCTGGGCTTCAGAAAGACCAAGAAAGCCTGTATCATGAGAAGATGAGCCTAAGTCATGGCCATCCGATCTGTTACCGCCATTTCCTAGACCTTCGAGGTCCTTATTACCATCACCCTACATTCATCACCACCTCCAACATCATCGTTCTCATATTTATTCCCATTGTGATCATCCTCCCCTTTATTATTATCCTTATCCTCGTCAAGTGGTGGATCATCGAAAGGTAGTAGTTTTTGTCAATTGATAGGCTCCTCTTTTGAGAATTCATCTCAAAGTGACCTAGGAATTCTTCCTAGGTTAAGGTTAAACTTCCTTTTAAATTTATCATTTAAATCCAAGAGGGAAGGAAAGTCTAACCCTGGATACTTTTCAGCGTTATCAAAATATGCAATGAAGAGGGCGTCCTCGTAGCATTGTTCCCTAATTTTGGGGAGGGATTGATTGATAAATTATGAAATTTTCTGTTTGGCATCTTTAAAAGGTTGTTCGCATAGGTAAGTGTGGCGTCTTTGCTCTCCAACTGATCATCCATTTGAGCCTTTTCCTTTTTGGATTTCTCAAGCTCCGTCTCCAGGGCCTTCACCCTCATTTTACCCACCAGCCTTGTTTTTCTCTCCTCTTTTAAGTTCTAGGCAAGTTTATCCTTTTTGGAGATAACATCATTCTTATCCGTTGAAACATCAAATACTTTACCCTTAAGGAATCTAACTTTAGTTGTCAACAAAGAAGTCTTCTCTTTAAGATATGGAACCTGTTTGATAGATTCTTGAGAAGCTTGTTGGAGCAAAAACATATGCTTGGCCACCAGAGATATATGAAAATTATTTGATAAATATACAAATTTAGAGTTTGAATTATCCAAGCACATAAAGATACGTACCACTAGGAGCTGTTAAAAGAGAATATGAAGATGGTCCACAGAAAAAGTCGAGGGCTACAATGGCATTAGGGAAGCCATGGATGGGGACTGGATGACTGAGTGGAAAAAGTCATTAAAATTTAAGGGGATGGTTTGAACTTGAGCCTTCAAGGGGAGGAGGAGTCAAGCCTAATTCTTGGTATAATAATTGAAAAGTGGAAGCAGAAGTAGGAATCATGATATTTATAGAAGGACTTGTTATGGAACCAGCCTTTGTTTCGTTATGAGAATCCTGAACTAGCAAACTGGGATCAGCGGAGTTGGATTCTTGGTGGAGTCGGTCGTGTATGCAATTTGATTCTTTAACAACGGCAGTAAAAATGTGGCCTTCTCCAAGATGGGGCTTTCTATTTAACGAAATTCTTAATGCTTCAGATAAATCATCAGAATCCCTTTTTCTTTTGAGACTTTCAACATCAATATTCTTGATGGCATTAGCAATGGAGTCCTCGATGGGGGCCACTTTAGTAGAGCTAGTTAATGAAGAAGCATGGGCTTTGGCCTACTTAAACTTAGAAATTGCAATAACAAGAGACAAACCTAAATCAAAGGAAAAATTGTAAGATATAAATGCAGGAAATTTGTTGAAAATCATTATAAGAGATCATAAGAAAAGTCACGGTGAATGAGAAAAAAATTAAAGAAAGCATTTTGGTTATTGACAACTAGTGCTCATCTCCCTTTGGCATCCTTTTTCACCATAGGTGCTCCCCAGGCACCTTATGGTTCTCCAAGAGCAAGGAGTACTTTCTAAGGTTGACCTCAACTAAGGTGCCACATCTGTCTCATATAGTTTGGGATGCTAGACTCAGAGCACCAATTGTACTAGCAATGAAAGGATTCATCCCCTTAAAAGCAGATTCTAAAAAGAAATGATTATCATAAGGCAACAACGGAATATAGTACAACCAATAAGGAAAAAGCAACAAGTCTTACCAGGGATAGATAAAGTCCATTTAATTCTAGCGGTATGGTTCTAAACATAAGAGAAATGGTTCTCCATATCTTTAGCTCGGTTGATCAAATTAGCGATCAAATTCTTTTGAAGGAGAAGATGATATATAATACACACTGGTCAGTTCCCCATTTTGATAGAGTTGAGAAAGAGTTAAGGGTGCCAACATCAAGAGAGGGGAGTGCAACTTCCCTAGTCAGGATTTCAAGACAGCTGTGATAATTATAGGAGTTGGGCAGCAATTATATTGGGACAATGCCTAGATGATCCAAGAATTGAACGAAGAAGTCGGAAAGAGGAAGATAACCCAATGCCAAATATGGATCAGAGTGAAAGAAAAGAAGCCTTCAAGAAGATTATTTATCCTTCCGGATAGGCCCGCCACTCTGGTGTAACGATTCAACTTTCATACTCCTAAAGAAGACAGCTAATACATAAACAGTGCTCATGTGTTGATCATCTAGGCGTACGAGAGATAAGCCATTGGGGGAAAGAAAAGAAAATGACAAGAATAAAGAAAATATAAAATCTCACATTGCAAGGCAATCACATATAATAGTCAACATAAAATAATACATTACATCATTTCCTAAGATGAATATCAGAGTTACATAATATGAACTTCAGCTAGGGACAATTATGACTGCCTGTCCCCATAATGCTGACACAAAAAACACACATATATAGCAGAAAATAAGATAAATAGCTAGATAACGATAAAGCTACCTACTCCATGCTCCTCCAAAATGCATCCGTAGAATCTGGACTACTTAGCTATTCATATAAATTTAGGTACCTAAGAGTTTTAGGGAAAGAAAAACTCTAGGTCAGACATGTGTCTAGTGTAAGTAAACTTTAAATAATTGAATTATTAAGCTTATAAAACTCTTTTAAAATAAAGGTATCTCGTAAGATCACATCACATATAAACATGAATGAGTTTTTACCTTACGATAACCAAATTATTTCTATAGTCATCCAGTGATATTATAATAATGTCTAGGGTTTAAAGTAAATATTGAACATAGTCGAAATTGTTAAATTAATTAAATTCTAGCATAATAGGTATACAACTAAGTCCGAAGGCACTTATTGGAGAATGGATTTCATATAATGATAAGGTAAGGGTCTAGCTTCGGTATAGTACACCTCTAGAGAAAATGTGCCGAGGATTATTTAATTGCACTTATGCTACTCACGACCAGCCTACCCCTTACTAGATTGTACCGAATATAATCTCCCCTTAGTTGCGATCAACAACCATACCGGGCCTGAAGCATGCGTAAATGCATAAATACGGATCTAGATCAAGCGATGATCATACCATAATGGAAGCGATCCACTTAGCCCTGTGGCATGCCCCTACTTTAGTCATATTTCGGGTGTGAGGCTTGAGGCTAAGATTTACCTTTCTTTAGCAATTCCAATTGGAATGCTAACACTGCCCTCAAGGCAACAATGTAATGCTAGCATTCATCCATACAAGTAGTTTATGATATGAATAAACCGAAGGCACTACTTCTACATCCAATTTGGAATCACCCTCCCTTGCACTTCAAAAATCTTCGTCTTCGATTCCATTATCTTTTAGATGTTTCCATATCGAATAGCTATGTTGGTTCGAAGTGGTTTCTGATAACACACGCTATCCGATCCTATTCTCTTCCAATCAACATTCGATAATTTTAAAAGGGTCAAGTTATCGATAGAGGACAAATCCACTAACTAGGTTGTGTATAGATTTGCATATGAATAATAAGACATCATATGCTTATCCCCACTTTTCGATTACAAACAGTAGTATCCCTTGATTAGTAATGAAGTTGGACAAGTTAGAAAACTAACCTTGACGTACATTCTTACTTCTTAGGATAGAGACGAGTTTCCATACCTTGGAATTTAGTGTTAAGTATACGATGAAATAACATCAGTATACTTAATTTATCATGACGCATTTATTAAAATTAACTCCCATGTATTTATCATGTTTCTGACATTTCAACTTCTATATAACTTCCTAGAAAATCGAGGTTATAGAAATTATAGATAGAGGAAAGCCTACTCATTGGGTTTTTGTCTAAATACAAGACAATTTACTTTCAATAAAACGTGTCAATGTTTTAGTATAACTTATTCATATTTGTTTAGCTATTTAATGGCACAGACAAAGAGAATCCCTTGTTTTAAAACCATTCTGAGTAAAAGAAAATTGATTTAAACAAATTGATCCTTATAAATAAAGTAATTAAAAGTTAGAACCCTTATTTAAATCAATTACAATAAGTTTAAACTCATTTTACTTAATAATAAATAAATCTTAACATGATTTATATTTAAGTAATAATTATACCCTACTTGATTAATAATTATTTAATAATTAAATCTCACTTAATTAATAATAAGATACTTTAAATAATTAAACCTTACTTAAATAGTAATTAACTAAATAATTAAGAACTTAATTAATAAATCATTAACCTCTACTTAATTAACTAATTATAATTATCTTATTTAATTAATAATTAAGTACTAATTACCTTCACTTGGTTAATTAATTAAATAAACATTTAACTCCATACTTAATTGATTAATTAA
Source organism: Allium cepa (assembly GCA_030765085.1). Lineage (NCBI taxonomy): Eukaryota > Viridiplantae > Streptophyta > Magnoliopsida > Asparagales > Amaryllidaceae > Allium > Allium cepa. The sequence goes on from CM060934.1 coordinate 291,624,669, forward strand.
ATAATAACTAAAATTTTATAAAATATTTTTTTATTGATGCCTCAAAAATATCTAAAGTGAAAACAAATTCTAGTCTACACAAAATTACCGTTTTGCGAGGTACATCCACAGTGACCATCGCTATGGATACCATGACTCTAAGACTTGTTTTACTTATATCAAAAGCCTCAACATCCTTGTCTTTTGTACCTTAGACTTACTTTATGAACTTTATATAAGTTTTAGAAACAAAAGTAAAGGTTGAAAACTTCATAAATCTTTTCCTGAAAATTAAATAGTTAAAGCAAGTTTAAAACCCAACGGATCTCTTTGTCACAACATATAAAAGTTCAAATGCTAACTTTCTTTAGCACACAACATCCATATACATGAACACAACATGTATACCAATGTAAACAATTCCATGAATAAGTAAAAGTCATCACTTAACATTCCGACTATACTCTCAGGTATATAACCAAACATTGCGTATAAACATGCATATGTAAAGCACATACAACATTAATTTCCAACCAAACGACCACATAATTATTACCAAAAATATAAAGCCTAAAACTTTGTCTAAAATTGTGAGCTTTACTCACCAAAATTTCATGAAAATAAATCAAACTATCACCAATCTTTGAACCGACACTAGATCTTGGCTTTACTTTTCAAAAGTTGGATTTTGGAAGCCTCAAGAGGCTAAATAGGTTTGACCCTTGGGTAGGTAGGCTCGGCCTTGATGGGTTGAGGAGGGTTTGAGCTTGTTTATGGATGTTATGTGAAAAGAGAGAAAAAAGAAGGGTTTTTAAATTGTTTTTATAAAGGTTTTAAATGGAAAAAGAAGGATCTTATGTTTAGAAAATTTTGGAAGCCAAATGGAGCTTTAGAAAATAGTAGTAAAAGTTTGAAATGAAGAAGCGAGAATAAAAATGAAAATGGGAAAGGAAAAATAGTTTTGTATAAATCAAATAAGTAATTACTATTTTACCCTTAGTCTCTTACCCTTCACTATTTTATGCCACATCATAACCCTTATTTCGACCTGTTGCTCATCCAATACATCATCCCACCACCCTTTCATCGCATCACCACCATTTCACTTATCCTTAATACTATGATAAGTTGTCATGACATGACATTACCCTTACATATAATATATATTTCAAATTTCAAACTAAAAGAAAAGTCAAACTACCTTTTAAGTAAATTACTTTTAGCCTTAAACATTTCATATGTTAAGTTATAAGTGCCATGTGTATATTTATTCTTGTGTATACAAAATTTTCCATAACTTTTAAGTCGAAAATCTGAAAAACAATTTTCGGTCTCATTTTCGATTTTTCTTCAAGTTAATTATTTTTGTAAACCAAATTTCAATACAGATTCGCCATCATCAGTTATTATTTAAAAGAATTTTACTTGAGTTGTAAATTAATTAATTATTTAAATATATAAAATATCCATATTTATAGTGCTAAATTCTGGGTAGTTACATCTGGTCTCTAAATTGGTAATCCTGAATTATTGAAGAATAGTTTTAACTTCATCTTGGGTGGTTATGAGAGACTGAACAAACCTGTAACAACCCGCATATTTATCGATTATATATTTAAATATTTTGTTTAAATATTTTATCATTATTCAGATATTGGTCCGAAAATCTACTTTTTGCAAATGGTCGAATTAGGACTCGAGACTACTTCCATTGAGTTCGAAATGCCGTTTACAATCTTTTTAAGTATAAACTTTGATATGTTTGGGGTTAGTGGAATTTCACTAACTTTTCCCGCTTTGGACTTTGGGTTGGTTTAGCCTATTAAACCTAAGTTCCAACCCCTTCTCCTCATCTCTTCATAAATTCCTACCTAACTCTAGTTTTAGCATTAATGGTGGGTGGAAAGGTAAATTAAAATTCCAATCCCAAGTTCATTAGCAAATTCAACATCCAACTCCAAAATCAAAGTGAAGACATTGGATCCAAGCTTCTTGTGTTGAGATTAAAGTGGATTGATTCTTGCTTTGCTTCAAAGCTTCATTTTCATTCATTTTTCGCCCAAAGGTGAGATTTTTATCTCACAATTCTAATCTATAACTATATTGGACTGTCGGGAATGATTCCCCATCACTTTAGCATTTACATTTCCATTTGGTTTGGATTGGATTGGCAAAAACTCCAATTTTTAGTGTTTTTGGCGAAAAACTGCAGTTAGGTCGCACTGCCTCGGAATTAGGTCATTCTGGTGGAAAATTTGCCTCGGAGTTAGGTCGCAAGGTCGTAAGTCGTAGGTCGCTCGCCTTTAGGTCATGCCCCTTTAGGTCGCTCGGCCTTGCCTACCTCGTTAGGTCGCGTGTCCTTAGGTCGTTCCCCTTTAGGTCATACGACCTTAAGTTGTTCACATGGGTTAGGCCTTTAAACCATTAGGTCGCTCGAATGAGTTAGGTCGTTGGACCTTAGGACGTTTACCCTTTTGGTCGCGTGTTCCACTAGGTCGTGTGAACCCTTAGGTCGTTGGACCTTATTCCCTCTTAGGTCGGCAACCAGTAGGTCGTTTTCCTTGCTTAACTCGCGAACACCGTTAGGTCGCAACCCTTTAGGTCGCTCGACCTGTGCAACTGTTAGGTCGCGAGTCTCCCTTAGGTCGTGTGTACCTTAGGTCGCACCTTCTTGGTCGTATATTACTCCTTAACTCGTTTATATTAGGTCGCGAGTCCCTTAAGTCACTGGCCTCCGTTAGGTCGCGCATCACCCTAACTCGCTCGGCCTTGCCTTCGTTAAGTCGCATGACACGTTAGGTCGCGCATCACCTTAACTCGCTCGACCTTGTTTAGGTCGTTAGGTCGCGAACACCTCTAGGTCGCTCGACCCCTTATACTCGTAGGTCGCTCGATCCTATCCTCCCTTAGGTCTTCACTAGGTCGTACCGTTTTGGACGGGGCGCTGCCCCCGGACCCCCGCGACCTGACCGGCAGGTCGAACCCCATAGCGGGGTTGTTGCCCTCGCACCCCCACCTTGGGGGGTTGCCACCCCCCTGGGCCCCCCCTCAGTAGGGGATCTTATCTGAAAAACATTCAACAGAACTTGCTTTGTTGAGATGCTGAGTTGACCATTCTTCGAGACAAACTATCTTGGGCTTCTCGGTCGATTTTATGGTATCACGGCCTTGCTCAAAAGGTGGGATAACAACTTTAGAAATATGAAGGTTTCAATACTAGTAGTAATATCAAAACTCTTTCAACAAAATGATTTCAACTCTATTTTCAATAACAAAGCTCTTTTCTTAAACCGTTTTCCAATCTACTAGTATATACAAACCTTTACCTCACTCGGATGAGAAATCTAATTAAACGGCTTAGTAAAACAAGTGGTATGAAACGCTTGCGTTCACTTCGTCGGTTAATTCTTAGACTTGTTCGATTGAACCTCTTGTGACAATTTTCTAGTGAAGATTTACAGTTTGTTAGTAAATATTTAAGTTAAGCAAATGGTTATGAGACATGAAGATAAACTTTTATATTTACTAGCTTAGTGTAATTGACACTTCTCGTTGATCATGACGATCATTTTATGATTTAGACTAGCAATTGTGCGATGTCTCTTTGTCCACAAGGTTAGACTAGACCTCATGGGTGTGATTCCGACTCACACATATCTCTTTGTCCACAAGGTTAGTCTAGACACCATTTGTGTGATTCCACTCACACATACCTTTTTGTTGCGAGGTTAGGCTAGACACCATTTGTGTGATTCCACTCACACATACCTTTTTGCTTTTTGGTTAGCCTAGACCTCATCTGGTTGATTCCGACTCACCCATATGGGGTAGCTTCCCATGGTCTTCGGACCATCATGTGATAGGCCTCTTTCCCTTTTTCTGTGATTTCTGGATTTCTTGTGTTGATTTCTGGAATTTATGTCATTGACTTGTTATGAGTACAAGTTTAGGGTATGATGCCCTCTTTGGATCTTTGAGAAGATTCTTGTGATATTGATTTATCTCTTATTGATTGATCTTCTATTGATCATCATTTGCATACTTATAGAAGTATGTCAGTATGGATATTTTATGTTTATGCCATGTCTTTTATTTTATACCATGTTATCTGATATTTATAGCTAGACTGATCCGTTTATTATTTTCTTAAATAATACTCGGGTCAGACCGAGATGTTACAGGTGCTTCTGCTTGACTTCTACCCGGGATTTGCTACTCTGACTTTTGGCTAACTATTTATATTAGCAGTTTTTGTTGTATACACTTGAGATATAGACTCATAGTTGTATTCTTTTGTTTAGCACGTGTTGCTATTCTTTTGTATTATTGTGGATCTTTTTGACCACTACTCTGATGTACACTTTCATGTGTTAGTTATATATTCATATCTTCTTCCGCCTTTGTGATATGGATGTCTGTGACTAATTTGTGATATGCTTATTTTTATGTTTGTTTCCGAAGATTATTTATAGCCACCATGTGATAAGCAATCACATGGATGGTCGATCCTCAACAGCCTTATTCTCCGTGCTAGTTGACAGCATTACTCCGTAGTGTCCTTGGCTAGCGTGGGTATTGAAGTGGGGCATCACAAAACCGATATTCGCTTTTCTCCGAAGCAGGATAAGATTTCGAACTCTTGTCATCTTTCTTATAAGCCATTTATCTGCCAGATGATATAATACAAGATCAGGGAAGTATTATATATTCTATAAAAGTTTTAAATGTCCAAGAAAAATGCTAGGTAAATTCAAGTTCTTAAATATAGGTGTAAAAACTATAAATACTTAATGAGCTAATAATAAGTCAAAATTTTTTAACTAGTTATCAAGCTCACAATGAAATGCCAAACCCATAAATTGTTATCAAATTTACGATTACTTAGCAATTCACTAAAAAGTTTAAAAGCCCATTGTTAGATATCAAACTTGTAATGTGATGCCAAGTTCATAGATGGCTAGAACATTCATAACTAATTGAAAGATCATTGAATTCATAGCTATGTATCAAGCTCTTAACTAGTCCTTGGGTTCATAACAAGGTATCGAGTTTGTGAATAGTCAACGGGTTTGAAATTATTTAAAAGTGCTTCAACTAATTGTAAAGTTTGTAATAAGATGTCGTATATATAAATAGTTGTTGAATTCACAGCTATTTAGAAGCACTATGATTAGTTACCAAGTGCATAGTAAGATTTGAATTTATATAAAATATCAAACTTGTAACTAAATGACAACCACTTAAATAGTTTTCGAACCTATAGAAGGTTAGCAACTCGTAAATGGTTATCGAGTTTATGACTAGATAATAATTCTTCAAATAGTTGTCAGTTTCACAACTAATTACCAAGTCTCTACTAGTTACAAAATCATTAATTGATCATTGAGTAACTAAATAGAAAACCCCCAGTAAGCTATCGGGATTTTAAGTGGATATTGAGTTATTAATAATCAATGAAATCACCAATTGATTATCGAATCTCCAAGTAGACATCGATCTTTATAATTGTCAAAACTCCACTAAATTATTGAATTTCCAAATGGCTGTCAAGTTTTAGACAACTATCAAATTATTGAGTTTTTATTAATAAATAAACTAACATATTGCAGTCAACATCAAAATTCCCAAAATTATGAGGATTATACAAACCCAATTGCTAATCGAACCCTAAATGGCTCGTAAGCACCCAATTCATAAAACCCTAATTTCAAAATTTAAAACTCCCATCTTTCACCTAAATTGATTGGAAACAGAAGTTGCGCTTATATTGAACTTGAATGCTGTGGAAATTGAAAGCTTTCAATTGAAATAAGAAAGTTAAAATGGTAGATTTGAGTTTAGTTCGCATGTAAAGCTTGTAAAAGAAGAAGAACAAGGTATTTATAGAAGAAAGAGAAGCAGAATGGAGCATTGATTTTAATTCAAAATAAACAAATGAGATTGAAAAGGGATACCAATAGGTTCGACAATGCTGATATTGAAAGGTAGCAATGTTACTATCAAGACGGCAACGTGAAAAGTCAAGATTATATAAAATATGATACTCTTCTTCTACCCAAGATGGGGGTAAATGTTACTGCAAATATTGATATCAAGCTTCTAAAGGAAAGCATGTTGAGCTTGTTAACACAAGGGGTGTTGAGCAAGAAGAAAGCCAAGTCAATAGGAAATCATCATTTAACAAGGAGATGTCGAACCTCTAAAGAAAGACGGGCGTCGAGTGCTCAAGTAGTTGGCAAATATAAAGATTGTCGAGCTTGAGTAAAGAAAAGAGGAGGTGTCGAGGCTCAACAACCATAAAGGTTATCGGGTCGATAATAAGAAGAAGCATATCGAACATCAACAAAAAAATCAAGGTGTTGAGTTTACAAGATAATAAAGGTGCTGAATCAACAAACATTCATGGGTATCGAGCCTTTGTAATGCAAAAGCTACTGAACCTAGAGATAACTAGATTGATAAAGAGAAATAGGGAGATATCGAACCACTACAACAAGGAGTGTTAAAGAACAAGTGAAAAAGAAGATGTCGAGCATATAGACTCAGAATGAGGATGTCAAGCTTCTAGAGATGATGAGCCAATCATACATCAACTATCACCAAGCTATTGCTACAGTAAATGTTGTCGTGTACCGATCATAATGAAGGATATTGAGTAGCAACAAAATGAAGGGATTGCATTACAAAAATTATGAAGGCAAGTGATGTCGAATTTCATCAGCACTATGTGATATCGAGTTTCACCTATGTTAGGAGGATGTAAAATCTCAAAAGAAGGCGAGAATGTCGAATATCAACAATTTGAATAGATAACACACGTTAAGGTAAGTTGACGCATGGCAACCAACTCGCCTGCTACTACCTCTACAAATAGGCACCCCTCCTCTGTTTTATGGGAGCGATTAATTCTTCACTCTTTCTCAAATTTTAAAGTTGTAACCCTAAATTGAATTAATGGTAACACTTCAACTTTTGCATAGCATACTTCTCTTAAATAATAATATTTGACTATGGACAAACATATGACTTCTTTCTGTGTGTGAATTTAAACCTTGAACATGCATATTATTAATACTTGGACTTGGATTCAAACTTGGACTCGCATATTGTGACTTAGCTTGCATAAGGCTACCTAAGCCCTTATTCAAATCAACCTTAGCATGCCTTGCATAATTGGTTAGCAAATAAATTTTATAACAAGGACATTACTGATCTTAACATTTTTATGATGTATAGGTAAAATGGCGGTGATCTTACTGATGTATTTTTTGATGATTTATCATCAAAGAAATTAAAGGAAAAAAAGGAAAAAAAGGAAATAAGAGTAGGAAGGACGATGTCGAAGCTTCTGTTTAGCCTTCATGAAACCGCACACATCTTCTCATCCTTCTCCTCCTTCTTCTATAGCCCTACATATTCCCCTCTTTAGTCCCTCCACGACCTTCTTATTCACTACTTGCCTTTGCCTAAGGGTATTATTACTAATCTTGGTGATAGGGTAGGACGTGTCACTTTAGATGGTTTATTTTATATTGCTTCGGCCCCTACAATCTTATCCAATTACTCTCTCATTTCTTGCACTCCCCTTCCTCGAGCTTGTTAATTAGCTTGAGAGGTCTTTGGCCTTCGTATGTACCTTCTTCTCCTTCTGTCCTTATTGGTAACTTGTCTTACCCGATTTTCAACTTTTCTATCTTTGTTTTGTAATTAGTAAGTGCTTTGGACGTCGAGGCTAGCAAGAGCGCAGAGGATAACCAAGTCTCATCCATTTCCATATTTCTCAACTTGAAGAAAACCTTACCGTAGCTGCTTATGAGAAAGCCAAACTAGTGGAAGAGCTTAATGCTCAACAAGAGAAAGCGAAAAAGGCAGAGGAGGCGGTGGACGAGGCATTGGCATTGAGCGGTCAAGAACTGGAGCAGAAAGATAAAGCGTTAGGGGAGAAAGAGAAGGAAATGACGGGAGATTAAGGATAAGCTTTCACAATTCACCTACCAGGTGCTTTATAAGTTGTACGATGTAGTTAAGCGTCAATTTTTTGCTGATTTTTCGATGATGTTTCCGTCGAGCTTGATATGGCTTCTTAAGGGACTTTAAGAAGATCAAAGATGCCATTACTTATGGCAGAGCGAGTGGGCTAAGGAGTTAGAAAAGCAGAAAGTTTCTCCTTTTGCCTCCAAGGATACCTCTTTCTAGTAGAATGACAGGACTACACCGTCTAAGGAGATTGAGGTCACGTCGACCCTCTAAGCTAATGTAACTACCTAAGCTTTGTAAATGGTGTCTTCCACTTTTTGGTTTTTTGATCTTTCAACATGCAATAAAATGAATTTGTTACTTAATTTTATCATGATAAACTTCTTTAATTGTCGTAGCGTTTTATTATTGCATGAGCGTGTCATTTTCGTTCACTTGTTCGTTATAACTTTCTAAGGAAGTAACGTTTACTAAACTCATGAAGGAAAGCATGGAGAATCTCTAGACCTAGACCATAGATCGTCTTGGTCTCAGTGCAATGATATTATGAAGCATGAAAAGGAGTTAGATGGGTCGTTCACACAATTTAGAGAGGAAACCCAAGGGTAGGTTTCCAAAATCGACCAAATAATAAAAGAGAAAGAAGCGCTTAGCGACTTTGTACTGCGTTAGTAGCGATATACCTAGTAGAGTGGCTCCTTTCAATCCGATGGTCCTCACTTGGAGTGGTTTGGACTTAGGCTTAGAAATCTAAATAAGGAGTGAGCACTATGTATTATTATTACTTTTTTGTATGTGAATTTGTTAGATTCTCCATATAAAGTTGTTCTTCATGTGACATGTCTTATTTAAATTTTCTTATTTCGGCTTCTTTTGAATCATAGGTCGGTCCCCATAAGATTCCTTCCAAATCCACTAGAATCTTTGATCCCAACGAATCTTTGGCCCCCATTATTTATGGCTTCGGTGACATTGGGGTTTGAGGTTGTGGCCATGACTTCTGCCATGGCCTTGGAGGAAGAGATCTCCAATTGACAGTTACTAACAAAGTGCTTGAAAGAGACTTGAAAAATGCCTTTTTCGAGCTTAAGGAAGCTAAGGATGCACTTCAATACCAATAGCAACATAATATCACGTTGCGCACTGAGTTGGATTTTGCAAACTCTAAAGTGATTGAATGAGAGCAGTCACTGAAGGATGATGAAGCGCTTTATGGGATCATTTATGAAGAGGAGATTAAAGGGACAAAGAAGACTATAGAAGACATATCACTTCAGACTGCCCAACAAATTAAAGAGAAGAACGGTGTCAAACGAGAAGAGGGTGCATAAGGGCTTAGCTTAGATGTGACCCATACCCCTATAGGTATGGACCCCTCATTGGTGGATAAGTGCAAGAAGAATTGGAAGTACACTTAAGAGATGGAAGCTTAATACAAGTAGCAGATGGAGCGACAAGGGTCGAACACGCTTCCGCTCATAGAGGAAGGGGTGGGTAGCCGATGCCCTTAAATACTTTGTTGGCTTTTTTAGAAACTCAAAGAAGACTAGGGCCGAACTAATTAATACTTTAGAGAATACAGGAAAGAATGTTGTGCTCAAGATCTATGAGCTTGAAGATTTACTGCAAGAAGCTTAGGTCCCCCTAGTGTCGTAAGAGCATCAGTTAAGATGCCTGGGCAAGATCGGATTTCCAACCTTGTAGAGAAGCTCAGAAGGGAGAAGGTTAAAAGCAAGATGGGGCATACCTCTTTACAATGCGCCATTGTAATATTTTACTATTTCTACTTCGCTCTTGACTCGAACTTCCTTTATAATTAAAAAAAAACGTTTCAAGGTTACTATGGAGGATCTGAAGGACCACTAGCAAGGTGCTAATTATAATCCAAAAAGAACTTTCGCATCAGGATAGACCCATCTATGGCGAGCATGCCTTCGGTTAGGTGTTTTACGATTAACGTAGTATTTTAGGATCCTATAACTTAGGACATTCTTGTAAATCATGTTGTAGATTATTGCTGGTTGTGCAAATGCTCATAATGGTACTGTAAAAAGAACATAAGTATTATTATTATTTTTGAAAAGAGTGTAAGTTCCTTGTGAGTACTTACTGGATTGCACTTTCTTTTAACTTTATTGGTCTAGATTCATTTGATTTTTATGCCTTGCCATACTATGCAACGTTCGGAGATAGTTGACTTGGGGAAGAGCCTCAAATTTGTTCTGATTCGGATTAACGATCTGGAGGGGTTATTGAAAGGCAATGAAGGTGCATATAACGGCTTCTATGAAGTTAAGATTAAGGTACTAAATGATGACCTTGAAGAGTTATCTCTTCAAGCCACTAAGAAAACTAGGGCAAAAGATGATCCTATTGCATCCTTGGCCTCCAAGGTCATATCAAGACCCTATGCTGCTTCTTCGTCTATATCGACGGCTGATCCTAATGTTATTTTCTAGTGGAAGGAGGATTTGAAGAGGTATTACAAGGCCAAATTTCATGAGCTGAAGAATTACTACAGAAACGGATCATTTCCGACCTCTTTAGCTAGAGTAGTTCTAGCCAATGTTTTACATCGGGGGACCGCAGATATCATCCTTGTGAAAGCATCACAATCAATGATTTTTCTGAGCGTGGGTTAGAACCACACTGTAGTTAGTTTTTTTATGAGTTGAAGCCTTGGACTTAAATTTTGAGGTAAATTTGCATGATAATAATTTTATCTTCACTAGTGTGTATAAACATGGGAAATATATAAATAGGTGTGGATCACAGTAAACATAAGTTGATCTTAATAAATATGAGTAAATCTTAGTTTTTACTTTTTACCTAGCAAGCTTTATATATTTTATTGAATGGAACCCAATTTGTAGGTTGCACCACATTCCAAGCATTGTCTTTTCTTGCCATTCTCGATTAATTCTTTATGCAGCTCATGCTTTCTGAACTTGGTTTCTATCGTTCATTCCGTGTCGTGCGCTTGGCATGGTCTACCCCATTATTTGGAGGTGGACTATATTTCGACTATGAAGTCTGGTCGTGCATTTTACATCCTTTTAGTTCATGGGCATGTTTTTTTGTAATAATTCAGGCCGTTTAATATCCTTACGTCCAGTGTTATTGTTTGAATGAGAAGCCGGGTTGTTCCAATGTTATTAGCTGTGTTAGTGAGATTAACGTAGAGAGATTTTGTAATGACCCACCTTTTTGACCCTTGGAACGACGCTTAATACATCCATGGTATTTGTGTGTCGTGTCCAAGTATCTGCAAGATAAGCTATCATGGGATAAAATAAAAGAACGAAACGGAAAATCTCACAGTGGAATTGTTAATTATAGTATAACAATATGATAGTACATAAGGTTACTCCTTAACATGGAGTTATCTGAGTTACAATGAAATACTACCATCAGGCTAGGCAGTTATGCACCGTGCCTTTACACTTATTGATACAAAATACACACATATTCATTAACATAATAGTAGAAATAGACAGCTAGATAGATAAGGAGCCTTATTTTTGTCCATCATCTTCAAAAGAGCCCAAAGATACTACTACTCGCATACTACTCAAATATAAATGAGTACCCTGGAATTTGGAGAAAACAAACAACTTAGGTTATACAATAAGTTTGGTATGAGTAAACTCTAAAAAAAAATGGTGGAAATAAACAACAATATGTGAGACAAAGCCACCGGATGCAAAATGGGTTTCCTCTCACAAGAAAAACTTCTAATAGAAAGTAATAGAAACGATTTAGAACAAAACCAAACTTAAAAGAATCAGCCTAAATAAGGTCATCCAAACTTAGAGAATGGACATAAATAACTAAACATCGAGAAGAGCTCCAGGCACCTCTCGATGCAATTAAGAAAACACATTCAAAGTTTTGAACCAAAGGCAAGGAAAAAGAATTTTTCAATAATGACTAGTAAGGTGCACCGCCTTACAAAAAATATACCTTTAGAAATATACTTGAGAACTATTGTGGCTCTCGAAAAATATACTAGCTGGACCCTACCAAATTTACTAAGTATCTGAGTATTTCAAATTTTCATGCACATATAACTGAATCCAATCTAGAGTAGATGTAAAGATGCCCTAATGGGAGAAACCACACATAGCTTGACGTCCACTTATGCTTTGGTTGTAGTTATTTCCTATAAAGGATATCATGCTTAAATGAGCAGTAAATCATCTTAAATTGACGATACACAAAGAAGAAAGCTGAAATGATAGTTAATAAATCAACTATCAAGAATATTTAAAATGATCGTAAATAGAAAGTAAATCCCATATTCTTACCACTACTCCTCGATTTCAAACTTGTACTATTTCTCGATTGAAAATGAAGTCAGGCAAGTGAAGATAGTGCTACCTCTATGCATTGCCTTGATGACATATTTAACCTTCGAGATAGGAATGAGTTTCCATACCTCCACATTTAGTGCTAAGAGTATGATTAAATCCTTTTTGTATAAGAGATATCGTTTATGGAAATTAAATTTCTTTATCCTTTCCATAGTTGAATCAAACTTTTAAAACCGAACTTGTGTTGGGATTTCATATTACAAACATTAACTTTAGGCAACATTATTAAAAATGATTAGCTAACTTTAACCCTAATTAATTACTTAAATTATCATTACTTAAAATGACTGATTGACTTTAATCAAGATTAATTACTTCAAACATCATTACCTAAAATGGTTAATCATTTAAAACATAGTAAATAAAATGACTAATTAACTTTAATACATCATTATTTAAATGATTAATTAACCTTAAAACATCATTAGTTGAAACGATTAATTAATTTTTAAAAATGATTAATAAAATAATTAATTAACTCTGATACATCATTAGTTAAATGATTAATTAACCTTAAAACATCATTAGTTGAAATGATTAATTAAATTTAAAACGTCATTAATAAAACAATTAATTAACCTTAATACATCATTATTTAAATGTTTAATTAACCTCAAATCATTAGTAGAAAAGATTAATTAATTGTAAAATATCATTAATAAAACAAGTAATTAACTTTAATGTATTTAAATGATTAATTAACCTTAAAACATTATTAGTTAATATTTTTAATTAATTTTAAACATAATTATTAAAATGATTAATTAACTTAAAATACATCATTATTTAAATAATTAATTGGCCTTAATCATTATTATTTAAAATGATTAATTATTTTTATATACCATTATTGAAATAATTAATTAACTTTTAACACATCATTATTTAAATGATTATTCAAGTTTGCAAACTCAAGCACAAGATCACACAAAAAGATTTTCCAATGAGGTGATATTTTAAAAGTGTCGATATAGTGATAATCGTCATGCAGACACTTCCATAAACATTTTATAGTTCATACATATTAAACCAAACATCCTATAACATAAGCATATACTTATATACAAATGCTAATAACATCTATGCAACATAGGGAGAGCATCACTTGTACATTATTAGTTAAATATTTCAAATGAATTTCAAGTCAATAACTGACTATCAAATGTGTCATCCTTTTAAAGCGGGAACCAAACCAAGCAATCCTGACTTTACACACATAAAAAAATCAACAATTAGCATATTTTATCAATGCATAAATAAAAGTTAAAAATTTCTTTTCAAAAGTGAGATTTACTCACCAAAATAAGCATAAAATTAAACTAAACTTACAACCAACACATGCATGGAGTTTCTTTTTGCAAAATCTAAACTTTAAGACCTAGATGAGATCTAAATGGTTTGGTCTATGTAGCTATAAGGCTTAACCTAGATAAAAATGGTGGCTTTGGGTCTTATTTTAGCTGGTTAAGTGATGTAGAGAAGAAAGAAAGGAGTTTTAGTGATTTCGTTTAAGGAAAAAGCGAAAATGAGTGGGGTTTCTTAACTTAGGAATTTTGGAGAGGCCATGAAAGTAAAAAGAAAATCTTGGAAAAGGAGATAGTGTTTGAAATGAAAATGAGAAATGGAAAAAGAATTAGGAATTACTTTTATAAATATTAAACAAGCAAAAGGACTAAAATACCCTTGAAAATTTTCAAAGCGATTTACCCTTCACACTTTTTTACCACATCACCATCTCCCCCCTTTTACCTTGTTCCACAAGCAACCATCTCCCTTCACCCTTCATTTCGTCACTTCTCCACTTTTATGATGCGATGTTACCTTATTTTGTATATTTCACTTTTTAATTTTAAAAACTTAAGTCAAAGTTTAATAAATTTACTTAAATATATATTTTTCGACAAAAATTTAATCAAATTACCTTTTTAATAAAAGCATATGTGATTTATATAAGTGTGCAAACATGTACATTAGTGTACACAACACATTCCGACAACTTTTGGTCGATGAAAAGTCGATAGTCCAAAAAATGATTTTCGATCACATTTTCAATTTTTCTCCGTACTGCTTATTTTTGTAAACCAAATGCCAAAAAGATTTTACCATCATTAGTTATTACTAAAAATTGGCTTATTTGAGTTATAAAATATATTTTTAAAAATTTGAAAATATATTAGATATTCAAATTCAAAGTGATTAATTTATGGGTCTTTGCATCCTCTCATCTTTACATGAAATTTCATCCCCAAAATTATCATACATAACAAAAGGTATCAAAGTAACCAAAATGACATCATTATCAAATATGTACAAAGAAAGTGGCTCTACCACAACCTGGTGAGTACACTAAAAACATATAACAAAATATAAATAACCATGACAACAAATTGGGATAAGAATAGCTAATATAGTCATCGGTTTTCCAAGAACAGTCTCTGTCATCTCCACTCAACTAAACTAAAACAAGATTCACAACCTTTGCCCTCAGTCACTTTATATCTCAAGCGACGATACAAATAAACTGTCTAAGAACGGTTAGGTGGCTAAACTTCCAAATCAACTTGTTGTGCTAGTTCCACAATCGTTGAAGAGTCTATATGTACTTGTATAAATGAGATACGTGAAATACGTTGTGCACATCGATACTCTATCTGTAACTTCACTCTATATGCAAGTCTACCAATCTAGTCCAGCATGGGGAAAGGGCCAATAAACGAGGAGCGAGCTTCCCTGATTTCCCGAAACTCACAACACTTATCAACGAAGAAACGTTCGCAAACATCGAATCTCTAATTGAGAACTCTATGTCTCTACGCTTTCGATTTGCACAACACTTCAACCGATCATGTGCCTCCTTCATTTTCCTTCTAATATCGACTACCTTCTCAATGGCTTCTGAGATCTTGTTAAGCCCAAAAAGAATTCTATCACTAGCCTCAACCAAACATGAAGGAGACCGACATGAACGACCATAAAGAGCTTCGAAAGGAGCCATACCAATGCTTTCCTGATACTTATTATTGTAAGTGAATTCGACAAAGGGTAAATGATCATCCCAAAAACCTCCGAAGTTGAGAATGCATGCTTGTAATAAATCTTCCAAGATCCACTTTACTCTCTCTGTCTGTGCCATCAATCTGTGGATGGTAAGTTGTACACAGACTTAGCTTAGTCCCTAAAGAAGCTTGCAGTTCCTTATGGAACGTGCTAGAGAAATCAGGTCTTGGTCACTTACAATACCACAAAGAATACCATAGAGTCTTACAATCTCCTTCACATACAAACTCTCCAGCTTTGCAGTAGTCCTAGTTGGCTTAATAGGAATGAAATGCGCACTCTTGGTCAGTCGATCGACTATAACCCAAATTCCTTTTCCTTAATTTCCTCTTCTTCACCTAGGAAGCCCATCAGTAAAGTCCAAAGAGATCTTCTCATACGTTCATTTTGAGATCTCAAGTGGCTGAAGTAGTCCAGTTGTCATTTGTTGGTAACTTTTAATGTGCTAGCAGTTTGCATGCTAACTCACAAAGATCGAAACGTCTCACACTTCATCCACTTCCATCAAAATACTCTCTTCATATTGAACATCTTAGCCACTACTACATGGAAAGATAACTTTAAACGGTGGCATTCGGATAACACTTCTTGCCTAAGTCCATTAACATTTGGAACATATTTACGCCTGTTCATTTTTAATACACGTTGGGGGTCAATCTCAAAAGTAGAAACAACTCCTTCCTGAACATCCTTCTTTAGTCGAGCCAAAATCGGATCTATCTCCTGACTAGATGCATTCCGCTCCATTAATACTGGCTTAATTCTAAGTTTGCAATCATTGCTACATTTTTATTCAATGCATCCGCGATGACATTTGCCATACTAGGGGTATGAAGAATCTGCGGGTCATAAGAAGTGAGAAACTCCAGCCATGTCTGCTGCCTCAAATTCAAATATTTCTGGGTAACGAGTTATTTTAAGGATTTGTGGTCCATGTATAACTCGAACATTTCACCCAAAAGATAGTTCCTCCACATCTTTAGTGAGAAGAAAATGGCCAAAAGCTCCAAATCGTGCACAACATATTTTTTCTCATGTGGCTTTAGCTGTTGACTCGCATAGGCAATAACTTTCCAATGCTGCATAAGAACTACTCCCAAACCGATACCACAAGCATCCGTATACGAGGTCAAACCTTCGCCCCCATTCGGAATGGTCAAAACAGAGCGCTAATCAACTTCTCCTTTAAATCATTGAAATCTTGATCACCTTGGGCATCCACACAAACTTAACATCTTTCTTTGTTAACTTCGTCGGATGAGAAGAAATCTTAGAGAAGTTTTTGATGAACCTTTGGTAAAAACCAGCCAATCCCAAGGAACTTCTAACTTCCATCACACTTTCGAGCTTCTTCCAGTCTTGAACTGCGACAACTTTAGCTGGGTCAACTGATATGCCTTCTCCCGAAACAATGTGCCTTAGAAATCTAACTTCGTGTATCCATAAATTGCCCTTAGGAAACTTAGCCTTAGACACATGTCTTCTTTAGGTATTGAGTACAGTACGGGGATGGTACTAGTGCTTCGCCCTAATTTTCAAAGAAACAAGAATGCCATCAATAAAGACGAGGATAGATTTATTAAGAACGTCTCAAAATACTACGTTCATTAAGTCCACAAAATAAGAGAGTACTTTAGTCAGCCCAAATGGCATAACTAACCACTCGTAGAAATTATTTGGAGCCTTAAAACTTGTTAAGAGCACACTCACCTCTGCTACCCTAAATTGGTTAAAATTGGTGGCAATATCCAATTGAGAAAATATTTGAGCGTCATGGAGCTGGTCAAACGTATCGTCAATCTTTGGTGAAGGATATTTATTCTTGATAGTCCTTATGTTTAATTCCCGATAGTCTACACATAACCTTAGAAAACCATCGTAACAAGGACGACTGGCGATCCCCAACTCGAGGTACTACGTCGTATCAAACCCTTATGCAATAAGTTAAATGTCTGCCCTTCTAAATCCCTCTTCTCTTTCGAAGCCAATCGTCGTGGGGATTGTACAATAGGTCTAGTTCATGGAATCAAATCAATATAGAACTCCACTTCATGCTGAGGAGGTAAACCTTGCACTTCACCAAAAATCTTAGTGAAATCCCAAACAATCGGTATATCTCTTAGCTCCTCTTTAGCTACCTTGAGTGAATAGAGAAAACTACTCATTAACTCATTAGGCTCCTCACAACATATAACAATGCTTCTTCCTATTGCAACCTTTAACATGGCCCTTCTTCTACCACAATCCAAGACAGCCTTAAAATTAAATAACCAATCCATTCCTAATAACATTCCAAAATCATAAACCCAAGAACAAATAAATGAGAGAGAAAGAGATGATTTTGATATGAAATAGGCACATTCAGACACAAATCATTAAGATTATCGGACCTCCGATTGGGTTCGACGCACAAAGAGGATTATTTAGGATAACATATGTAAGGTTTAGCTTATTCATCATGTCATATGAAATAAAAATATGGGAAGCATTGGTGTCAAGTAACACTCTTATAGGAACGTCATAGATGTATAATGGACCTTACAACACCCGCATCCCCTTCTGTCTTGAAGATGTGGATGGTATCTCCTCTATAGCAAGAGCCTGTCCTTGTGACCCCTTCTTTGGAAAAAGGGCATTCAATCTTCATATGTCCTTGCTTGTAATGATTGTAATTGGTGGTAGTCTGACAATTGGGTGCAAAGTGACCCATTTTGTTGCACTTGAAACAAGTAATATTAGCCAAGTCAAGCTACAACTTCTATGCTGGAACCCTACTTTCGGGTTTCTTTCCTGCCTACTGCTTCTTTCCCTTAAACATGCTCTTGAATTTTGACTTGCCTCCCACTGGTTTGACTGACAATGGATTGGCACTAACTACTGGCAATACACCCTTCTTAACTCCTTCCTTAATATTGAGAGCTTCAAACCTCAAACCAATGCTGATAAGGTCAGTAAATGTACCCGTAAGATGATTAGTCATGTCACGTTGGAACTCTTGTCACATTCCATTCATAAAGATTTCATTCTTTTTGAGCTGTGTGTTTATCAATCCAAGTTCAAAACAGGACAACACATTAAACATATGCTCATATTGCACCGCTGTTATATCACCTTGCTTTAAATCCAAGAAACCCCTAAACAACTGAGTCCTTTCAGCTTTTGGAATTAACCACACTTTCAAACCTTCCTTGAACTGATCCCAAGAAAACTCATCCTTTGGAGTGTTAGCTATTACTGAACCCCACCGGCCTATTACCGAAATTTGATGTTGTCGCTATGCAAACAGCCGTTTCTTTGCATCTTCTAACCAAAGATCTCCAAATGTCCCTTCACAAGATCTAAGCTACGTTTGCACTCCAAGAATATCTTCAGTTCCATAGAATAGTTTCCCATCCAAAGTGGTAAAATTCTCACGTAACGCTATGAAGTTCATAGGAGGCTGAACTTGCGCTATCGCTTCCTCTACTGGACCTACATCTGACATAGTAGCATTTCTAGGTGCCCTGTTGTTGGTAGCCATGCTAGTTCTAGATCCTCTCTTTCCTCCTCTTCTAGTATTCATCCTCTATTGCCTGGACAGAAAGCATGTATCTTTTGAATACAAGAATAGGATCAAAATAGTTTATAAAAAATAATACCAAGGGATCTAAAATGAGACTTTAGAGGATAAATATTATTTTTCTAAAAATTACAAATATGCTTTCTCAAAATGAACTCATTCTAGGGCATAACTAATTTATCTCTAATGAGTCGTACCCCAATCAGGCTAAGGTGTTCGCTCAACCAAAGCAGTGATACCAATTGTGATGACCCACCTTTTTGATTCTTGGGACTGACACTTAATACATCCATGGTATTTGTGAGTCGTTGCGTAAGCATTCGAAAGACAAGTTATCGTGGAGCAAAATAAAAGAACAGAATAGAAATCACACAACAGAACTGTTAGTTATAATATAACACTACGATAGTACATAAGCTTACTCCTTAACATGGAGTCATCAGACTTAGAACAAAGTACTACCATTAGCCTCGGCAGTTATACATCCAGCCTTCACACTTGCTAACATATACATATACGCAGAAGTAGATAGCTAGATACATATGGAGCCTCCTACTCATCCATTATCTTTAAAAGTGCCTAGAGAAATCTTCTACTCTTGGGCTACTCAAATATAAATGAGTACCCAAGAGTTTAGAGAAAACAAACAACTAGGTCAGTCAATAAGTCTAGTATGACTAAATTAAAAAAAAAGGTGAAAATAAACAAGAATATGTATGACCACATTGCTTAATGTGAAATGAGTATCTCCTCACATGAACAACTTCCAACCACAAGTAATAGGAACAATTTAGAAAAAAACCCAAAATTGAAAGAATGGGCT
Source organism: Allium cepa (assembly GCA_030765085.1). Taxonomy (NCBI): domain Eukaryota; kingdom Viridiplantae; phylum Streptophyta; class Magnoliopsida; order Asparagales; family Amaryllidaceae; genus Allium; species Allium cepa. The sequence continues at coordinate 291,644,437 of CM060934.1, forward strand.
TGAATAAGATCAAAATCCAAACTTAGAGAACGAAAATAATAATTAAATATCAAGAAGAGCTCCAGGAACCTCTTGATGCAATTAAGAAAACGCATTCAAAGTCTTGAATCAAAGGCAAGGAAAATGAATTTTCCAACAACTACTAGGAGGGCGCACTCCCCTTGTCGAAAGTATACCTCTAGAAATATACTTGAGAACTATGATGGCTCTCGAAAAATGTACAAGCCGAACCCTGCGAACCTTACCGCGTATCTGAGTATTTCACATCTCCCTGCACATATAACCAAATTCAATTTAGAGTAAATATGAAGATACCCTAATAGAAGCAATCCTACATAGCTTGATGTCAACGCTCAAATGAGCAACAAATCATCTAATATTGAGATACACAAAGAAGAAAGTGAATAGATAGTCAATAAATCAACTATCGGGAGTACTTAAAATGATCATATATAGAAAGTAAATCTCATATTCTTACCACTACTCGTCGATTTCAAACTCAGACTAATTCTTGATTGAAAATGAAGTCGGGCAAGTGAAGGTAGTGTTACCTCTATGCATTGCCGTGATGGACTTTTTAACCTTCGAGATACAAATAACTTTCCATACCTCGACGTTTAGTGATAAGAGAATGACTAAATCATTTCCATATAAGTGATATCATTCATGGAAATTAAATTTCTTATCCTTTCCATCACCGAATCAAACTTTTAAACTTTTAAAACCGTACTTGGGCCGGGATTTCACATTACAAATATTAACTTTGAAAGACATTATTAAAATTGATTAATTAACTTTAACACTGATTAATTACATTAATAATCATTATCAAAAACGATTAATTAACTATAATCGTGATTAATTCATTCAAACACAGTCGCTCCCTTTTTGAATCTTTTTCCATCGTCGCTCCATCTCTCTCATTTCTGCTTCACCTCATCACCTTATTCTCTCGTCTTTAGCAAAGAAACGAAAAGGCAAAGCGATATTCAATACCTCCAGTTCAAATCAATCGATTACTAGATTTTGTCGTGGGTACAATCTCGTAGTTGCTGCCGCATCTAGAACTGATGCTGTCTCCATTGAGATGTTGAGTTCGATGGATGCCCTAGCTTCTGACTGTCAAAGATATTCTCCATCCATAGGTCCAGTTTCAGGTATTATGATCCCTTCTACATCCTTTGATATGGCCACAATACTACAACAATCTGACAGACCATGGATTGGTGAAGTCATGGGTAACTCTGGTAGTAATGTACTGCGTTATGATGATAGTGATAATATCCCAGCTGAACTGAATTTTAAATTTGCTAATGTTGTAGTTTTTGAGACCACTGATTACTATGTTGACATGAATAAATTAATGAATGCATCTACTATGGTAATAGATAATCACGAAAATGCATCAAGTACTGCTGGACTTGTATCCGATCCTGTTGGATTAAGTTTTGGAACTTCTAATACTATTAGCCCTGCAATTGATAGCTTTAGATGGAAAATATTGATGTGGGTAACAATGTACTACTCTTTGCTCGAAATTGTTCAAATATACCTACTGCTCTACAGCAACAGCTTCCACATGGAGTTTCTGCTAACTTGAAATTAGCTGTTGCTCCATCAAAGGATAATTTTCCTCCTTCATTTTCTCACTAGTCTAACGAGCTGAAAACAAGCTTTAAATGGTCCTCCTTATTCACTATATTGCCAGAAAATGTGGGAGATTTTGTGCCCCGTCCTTTCAAAATGGTTAACAAAGACGGCGTTTTGATCCACCCCTCCGGAGGTAATTCAAGTAGATATTGATTACCGAAAGGACTACCTTGTTGGGTTCTTTATGGAAATTAACCCACCTTATTTAGTGGTTAAGGATTATTACTTCAAAGCTTAACAACCAAAGAGTAGCTCCTAGTCCACATGGACAACTCTATGTTCTTCTTTATGTTCTTAAGGCCAGAGGAGCGTCTTTGAATTCTTAGTAAAGATCCTATATTTATCAGTGGCAAGACATTTATAGTCACTCCTTGTAGTCCGTTTGTTGACTGTGCCAGAAAGCAGGTACTTTCTATTCCGTTTTGGACTTACTTCTTTCATATTCCATTAATTTTGCAACCTATGTTAGGTCTAAAATGGCTAGCTAGTGTGGTAGGTAAAGTAAAATGCTTTGATGCTAACACTGTAGCTAGGGAAAAACTAGTGTACGTAAAAAATTTGATCGAGATTCCCTGGATAAGTCTTTACCAGATATTATCAGAGTTAAAGTGACTGTGGATCAGGTAGCGGAGATTATAGTTCGTTATGGTTGAAAGCCAGACATATGTACGTCCTGCCAGTCTTTTGGTCATACATCATCTGCATGCTCTCGTTTGACATTTGTCAGTCCTCTCATGGTTCGGACCCCACTTCTAAAGTCCTCGAAAATGATATGGATCCAGAAAGTGTGCGATGTTCCTCCTCTTATGGCACCCTTGTCCCTTTATGGAGCCTTCAGTGCCTCCTATTGTTTCTCCACTCTCTAATGCTGTTATGGATTTCTCTATTCCTTCTGACATTTCAGATCTAGAGATTCTGGTATTGTGTGGCACTCCACAGAGATGGCTTGGATCCATGTACAGTCTGACATGAGATATGAGCCGGCTAGACATGATTTCCATACTTTTGTTAGCGACGATGACAGTGAATCTAGGCATTTTCATTACTTTATAGATGGTGGTGGTCTTATTCTCACAATGGATGGAGCTCATGGTAAGTGGAATCGATCTCTTCTGCCTGATGATAGTTGGGATAGAAGATTTATATATTTTAAGGATCGCCCGGGTTTTTTACTGGATATTGTGCCTCCTTTTGCTGATTATTTCCATGTTTTAGGTCCTGTTGGAAGTGATTCTTCCTCCTCTTGGGAGGAGGAACCGATTTTTCCTTAGGTCATTTTTATAGCTGTAGAAGCACCTTTCCTTCTCACCTGTTATGTATTCTAAGTGGTATGGCCGCTATAAAAACATATAGCTATTTCTGTGCATGTGTAGAACACTTTTTCTTTATATATATACAGTGATACGACCCACTATAAAATCGGCTGGCTTTGCCAAAATTCATTCAGACATCATTATTTAAAATGATTAATTAATTTTAAAACATAATTAATAAAACGATTAATTAACTTTAATACATCATTATTTAAATGATTAATTATCCTAAAAACTTCGTTAGTTGACATGATTAATTAATTTTAAAGCATCGTTAATAAAACGATTAATAACCTTTAATACATCATTATTTAAATGATTAGTTAACCTTAAAACATCATCGGTTGAAATGTAATTTTAAAGCATCATTAATAAAATGATTAATTAACTTCAATACATCATTATTTGAATGATTAGTTAATCTTAAAACGCCTTTAGTTGAAATGATTAATTAATTTAAAACACCATTAATAAAATAATTGATTAACTTTAATACATCATTATTTAGATGATTAATTAATCTTAAGACATCATTAGTTAAAATGATTAATTAATTTTAAACATCATTATTAAAATGATTAATTAACTTCAAACACATCATTATTTAAATAATTAGTTGACCTTAATCGTCAATAACTAATATTAATTATCATTCATAAATTATTAATAAACTTTAAACACATCATTATTTAAATAATTAATCATCTTTTTAAAAACCAAAGCACAAGATCATATAAAAAGATTTTCCAAGGATGTGATATTTTCAAAGTGCGAATATAACGATAGTTGCAATACGGACACTTCCATAAACATTTTATAGTCCATACATATTTAACCAAACATCCCATAACATAAGCATGTACAAATATGCAAATGCTAATAACATCTGTACAACAGGAGAGAGCATCAGTTGTAAATTATTATTTGAACATTTCGAATGCATCTCAAGTCAATAACTAATTGTCAAAGATGTCATCCGCTTAAAGTGGGAACCAAACCAAGCAATCCTTACTTTTCACACCTATAAACTCAAGCAATTAGCATATATTATCACCACAAAAATAAAGGTTAAAACTTTCTTTTTAAAAGTGAGATTTACTCACCTAAATGAACATAAACTTCAACCAAACTTACAATTGACACATGGGCAGAGTTTCTTTTTGCAAAATTTCAACTTTAAGACCCAGATGAGGTCTAAATAATTTGGCCTAGGTGGTTATAGGTCTCGACCCAAATCAAAATAGTGGATTTGGGTCTTATTTTGGTTGGTTAAGTGATGTAAAGAAAAAAAATGAGTTTTGGTGATTATGTTTAAGGAAAAGGTGAAAAAGAAAGAATTTATTTACCTTAGGAATTTTGGAGAGGCCTTGAAAGTAAAAAAGAGAAGCTTGAAAAAAGAGATGAGTGTTTGTAAATGAAAATGAGAAATGAAAAAAGTAAGAAATTAATATTATATAAATTGAATAAGTGAAAGGTCTAAAATACCCTAGAAAATTTTCATAGTACTATACCCTCTATGCTTTATTGCCACATCACCACCTCCCTCCTTTACCTTATTCCTCACACAACCATCCCCCTTTAGGCTTCATTCCACAACTTCTCCACTTTATTATGTGTGTTACATTATTTTGTATATTTCACTTTTAGAATTTAAAAAGATAAGTCAAAGTTTACTAAATTTACCTAAGTATTTTTTTCAATTAAAATTTAATCAACTTACCTTATTAATAAAACCATATGAGATCTATGTAAGTGTGCACACATGTACGCTAGTGTACATAAAACATTCTGACAACTTTTGGTTAATGAGAAGTTGAAAATCGAAAAAACAATTTTCGATCACATTTTCGATTTTCTCCAAACTACTTAATTTTATAAACCAAATTTCAAAATGATTTTACTATTGTTAGTTATTACTAAAATATATTAAATATATTATTTAAATATTTCAAAATATATTATATCTTTAGATTCAAACCGATTAATTTAGGGGTATTTACAGATTTTTATACTGGTTTAGGTCATCCAATATCGCTACGTCCAGTTTACTGCATTACTATTTTTCATAATAATTGCCATGTTTGTTATATATGTAAAGCTGATCATACAAAATAAGTCCCAAGATGCTTTGAATTCTAGTTATATATGTAAAACTGGTCATACAAAAAAAGGACCAAGCTGTTCTGTATTCCATGCTCTCGGAACTAGACTTCCATTAGGTTTTGATAGCCGGTAAGCTCCGTTAGTTAAAACTTCTACTACGACTAGTGGACCTTCTCAATTTAGGCCTAATGCCATGTCCGTTAGGCCTATAGTGTTGGCCATCACCCTTCGCAGCATTAGGTCACCTTTGCAGAAGTTTCTCTCGCTAAGCTTATCATTATAGTTTTTGGTCGTCCTTTGTCTGTATGCGGCGTAACGGACTGCTACCTCGTTATTTTTTCTTGAATGAGATTAAGAGCAGCTTCCTTTAATTCCTTGTTCATCTCTACCACATATGACATATTTCTATGTAGTGAGACCTTTGTTTCACTGGGGAGCATGGCTTCATAGTTGTAGGTTAAGTAGAACGGTGTATAGTTGGTTGGGGATCTTGACGAAGTTTTATAAGCCCATGGTACTAGAGGCCACTCCTCCGCCCACTTGCTTTTAGCTTTTTTCAGTCCCTTCTTAAGCAACTTCTTGATTGTTTTGTTTGCTGCTTTGACCTACCCGTTTTCTGGCTGATGTATGACTAAATAGAAACTTTTTATTATTTTGTTCCATTCATAGAGCTCTATGAACTTCTTACTTCCGAATTAGGTCCCATCATCTGAAAATACTTTGTGGGGACAGTCGAATCTAGTAATGATGTTCCTTACCAAAAAAAAGTGACTATCCTCTTTGTAATGATTACTGTTAGAGGTTTTGCTTTTACCCACTTTATGGAGTAGTCTATTTCCACTACGGCATACTTTGCCCCTTCGTTTGACATGAAAAGTCGACTATTAAATCTATGCCCCATATGTCGAACGAACATGGGCTGACTAGTGGAATGGATTCATAGAAAGGATGCCTTGGGGTACTTGCGAACCTTTGACATCTGTCATACCTTCTCACGTATTCCTTTACATCTTGAAGTGTAGTGGGGTAGTAGTAACTGTGCCTCAGTACCTTCTTTACTAATTTGGCCCCTCCGAAATGATCTCCACACTACCCTTCATGTACTTTGCTCATGACTTGTATTTTCTCTTATTAGTAAACGTATCTAAGGCGTGGGGTAGAGTACCCTCTTTTGTATGTTACAAACATGTATATTCATATTTGATACATATGCGTTAGTCTATGATAAGCTTATAAAATATAAAACGCGGATAAATAATATAACATGCAACAGTAATGTTTCGATTTGATCGAATGAGTGAGTATTTTTTTTGTATTTACATAATATGAAAAAGGATTCAATCCTAATGATCACTCCTCCATATAATACATAATGATGAATTGATAAGGAGTAATCGAACTTTGTTGAACAAAGCAAGATTAACGATGAGTGAAGTTGAATCAATCTCTTTTTATATGGTGTGTGCTTAAGAGTGGTACACAAGGTTAAAATTAGTATCATCCAAAACAAAACCACTTAAGATAAGGGTTAATAGGAAACCACCACATATCTCAAGCCAATGAGTTAGATTGTACAAGTCAAAAGACTGCATGTAATAATTATATGTAAGGGATCTTGTACGAATCGTCCTAAGAGAATTTTGAAAACGATAGTCATTAGATGACTAATTTATGTTGTAAACATGAATAAATTATAAACTAATACAAAATCAATTTTGTAAAATGTAATTCATAAAACGTTTATGAATGTTTGTTTTATTGCATAGAGAAATAGCTGCTGTTTCAAGAAATATTAACTTCATAGTGAATAAGTTTTCTTTAAGAAATTATTAGTATAAAATGGATTTGGATATGATCCAAGAATAAAACTGATTACACGGGATGAAATAAAACTGACCGAACCTCACAACAGAATACATTAGAACGTCAAATGAGTATTCTTGTACATTAAAGAGAAACTCTGAGTTTCTTATCAATGTCGTGAATAAATAATGCTCAGCAATCAATTAAACCATTTAGAGTATTGACTCTACGATATGGTAGGATGCACAAATCTAAAATATATTCCAAGTACATTATCAGAATATGATTTTGAAAGTTGTACCTAAGGGATATCATCCATTGACCGCAAATTTGACTTTAAGAGAAAGACAAATGAAGTTGGATTATTGTGATATCCCAGAATTTCAAGTAGTTTAAAATGTGAAAATCCCCTTTTAAATTATTTAAAAATCTGTAAAATTGTTATTTTCAAACAATAACAACAATGGATTATTTTTAAATATAGATAAATAAATTTTAATAGAATTATAAATTATGAATTGAATTTGGGTTTGTTTAATATATATATATATATATATATATATATATATATATATATATATATATATATATGTTAGAATTGATTTTAAAGTGGATTTTAAATTTAATTTGAATTTGGATTTAAATTTGAAATTTAAAAGAAGTATATCTTAAATATATTTTGGATTAAAAATATATTATATATGATTTTATTTAGAATATAATTAGTTTTTATTTTATTTTCCTTAAAAAATATATTTATATATAGAAAAGTATTTATTAATTAGTAAATAAATACAAAAGATTTTTATTAACATTTAAAAATAATAATAAAATGCATAATGACAAGTGTTAGACTATTAGCCTTGTTAATAACATGTGTAAGTTAATTAACAAATGTTAGTTGAATTAACAAGTGTCACTTATTACATTTTATTTTCTTAAATTTCTAATAAATCTTAATTTAAGCCTATATAAACATATATCTCCTCTCTTTAATTATTTTCCTATTCTCGGTTCAAAAACAAAGAAAAATAAAAACCTGTAAGACATTTTACAAACCAAAAACTAAATCCCGTAAATAAATTATCAAACCAGAAACAAAAGCCTGTAGCCCGTAATCATCTTCAACTTGTATCATCAAAGTTTCAAGTTTTCAAAGAGATCAAAGCAACAACTTCAATTCAGTTTTTAAAGACAAGACCGTTTCTGTTTCAAAGACTAAACCTTCTCAGCAACAACCAAGCAATTCAAGTTTTCAAGCATCTCAGTTTAAAGCTCTGTTTAACTGATTTTGTGAGTAAACTTTTTATTTAAAATGTTTAGGTAAATTAAAATATGTGCATGTGATTCCTAGAATGAATTGTGCTTTGCATGTATATATACAAGTGTGAATCATGTATGTTTGTTTGTGTTTGAACTTTGCATGTCAGTTCTTCTCTGTTTCATAGTTACAGATTTAAAAATAAATCAAAATTCAAGAACTCTTTATCTAATCATTGTTAAGACTTGGGTTTCAAACAAAATCTGTTTGTTTAAATATAGATTGAGGTTTAAAATTATATTTAAGCAAATTAAATTTGAAATTTTCTGGAAAAGCAAGAAGAACAGTGGAAATTTAAGATATGTTAAAATTCAAACATCTTAATTCTTCGATTCAGGTATATAATCTGAATCATTATCTAAAAATATGATTTTTAAAAGTGAAATCGCATTTTTTAGCTTTGGATTGAGCGAGCATTTCAGGTTTGATCAGCATGTGAGTTTTGAGCTATTTCTGGTGATCAAGGTGCTCGAGGTGGTCAGGGACTTCACTGGAAGAAAAGGGAAGTTCGGTGAGCTTGGGAAAAATGTCAGATGGGTGGATAAACCACCATGGCATTGGCGGTGGGACGAAATGGGTTTTAAACCCTAAAATAGGTCTAGGTCAGGAATTGAGTTGCTGTGTCGTGTCTCTGGCATCGGAGATCATCGGACCTTGGGGAAAAGCAGCATGGAGGGTTAGCAGAGGTGTGGTCGGAGTTGCAGCGGTGCTAGTGGTCAGCGCCGTAGGTTTGAGGTAGTTTTTGGTGATGGGTTTTGGTTCCTGGTAGTTCGAGATGGCTCGATTTCGATCTAAGTTCATGACAAAGATCTTCTGGTCGGAATTGTACTTAGGAGTGATTGTCAATATGTTTGGAGCGTCGGCGGCGATCGAAGACACCTGGGTCTCCAGTGCATGTGCACGGCGAAGTTTTATGTTAGTAGTTCGGGTTGTAGTGTGACTTGAAGAGAAGCTCGGGATGGGAGTGTGTTGCTCGAGTTCGTCTATGGGTTAACGCGAGTGTTAAATCATGTTTCGGGGTTTTAAGTTTTTAACAAGTTTTGTTTTAATAAAAAAAGAGAAGAATTCTTGGGGCTGAACTCGGGTAGGTGTCGGGTTGAACCCGAAGCATGTTTAACAGTTTTAATTTTTTTTATAAAAAGCAAGTTTTAAATTTAAATTAAACCTAGTTTAAACTATTATAGGATAAATGTTTTAAAATTATTTGATTTAAAGAAGTTATATGATTTGTTAACTTAAGTTTGTTAAGTAAAAATTATTTTTATAAACTTAATTTAGTAATTAAATTAAGTGTTAAATTAAGATAAAATATATTTAATATGTAATTATATTTAAGTCACTAATTAAGATGAGAATTTGTCTTAAAGTTAACTAAGGTTTAATGATTTAAAATAAAGTAATTAGGGAATAAATCATTTGTTTAATTAATTAATGACAAAGGATTAATTAGTTAATAATTAAGGGTAATTAATTAATTAATTTAATTAACAAATGATTAAGGATGAATAAATTAATAATTAAGGGTTATAAGTTAATTAATTAGTGGTTAATTAATTTGTAATTAAGGATTATTAATTAATGATTAGAGATTAATTAATTAAGTAACTAAGTTTTAATTAAGCATTAATTAATTAAGTAATTAGAGATTAATCAATTGGTAATTAAGTTGATTAACTAGTAATTAAGAATTAGTTAATTTGTAATTAAGTTTATTAATTAATAATTAAGGTTTATTGATTAATAATTAAGGGATAATTAATTAGGTAATTAAAGATTGATTAATTAATTTATAAGGTAATTAAGGAATGATTAATTAAATGGTTTGTAATTAATTAATGATTAAGTAGGGTTAAGTGATTAATTCTTAAGTAATTAATTTAATTTAAGTTAATAAAATTAATTATAATATGGATTAATAATTCTTTCTTGTGGATGATTGTTTGAGTAGAATGTCTGGATTGATTGATGTCTATTGAATGATAATCGTATTCTGTGATGTGATATTGGATATAGCTGTGATAAATGTGTATGATTTATCTATGATAAATGCTGTGTGAATCCAATGTTTTGGAATTGAATTAAATTGTTTAACCTTAAACAACTTGATATTTAAGAAACGTTTGGATTTCGATGAGACCGGGATCAGATTTGCTTCAATACAACATGATAGGGGGTTTTCATTTCGCGTTTGGTGGCGAATGGGAGACTCTTACCCTTACATGTCCCTGAGAGGTAGTATAAGGCCTTAGGTTGGTTGTGAGTCGAGAGGCTAGCGGTAAAAGAAAATTTGAGGTACCACTGTATGCTACGGCGGAGTGTATCCGCTGTCGATTGTCGAAAAGTCTAGACCGTTACAGTTAGTATCAGAGCCAGATTGAGATAATACCTAGGCTCTGGAGTAGTATCTATCTTGAGAGCACGTATTTGTAATTTCAAATAACTATATACCTATCTAAATTTGTTGGGTTACCTGTCCAGATTGCCAACATGAGTTCAAAAGGCAGAAGAGGCAGAGTTGTAGGGAGCATGTCGACCAATGATGGAAGAGGTCGGACTGCTAGCGAGGCTGTGAATCCAGCACCGCCTCGAGTTAGTTTTGTCGCTTTGTGTAAAGTTTTCACCAATCTAGGAGGGTGACAATTTAAAGGATCAGAGACCATTGTAGAAGTTCAGGCTTGGTTACGCTCAAGCGAGCGCATCTTTAAGAGTTTGGATTTGTCTGACGAGCAGAAGAGAGTAATGGCATCATGGCAACTACAAGAAGGTGCTGCAGCTTGGTAGGATGTAGTTATAGAAAATATCTCAAAGGAGACATTTCTTGGAGTAGATTTAAGGAGTTGTTTGAGGAACAATTTTTGTCTACAATTGGGAAAACTCGTATGTACCGAGATTTTTTGGATTTGAAGCAGAGAAGCATGACTATAGCAGAATATGAGACCAAATTTAATGAACTATCTCGCTATGGTCCAAGACTCATAGACACTCCCCTAAAAAAGAATGAGATGTTTGTGCAAGTAATAAGGCCAGAGTTTCACGAAAAGATGACAGCGCATTTGAAGGGATCTTTTGTAGAGTAGATTGATATGCCACTTGATATGAGGAGTTGATGAATAAGAAACCAGTGGCATCTGTAGCAGCATCATGAGGGAATTCTTCTAACCCGAATAATAGAAAGTTTAATCCAAATTGGAAGAAGAAGAATAAGAAGAAACCCGGAAGCAACAACAGAGCTCAGAAATGTTATATTTGTCAGCAAGTAGGGCATTTGGCTAATTAGTGTCCTTAGGGTAGAACTCAGCAGCAGCAGCGTCAGAATGGACCAGGTTCAACAATGGTTTAGAAATCATTATGCTTCAACTGTCACCAGCCAGGCCATATGGTGAGAGCTTGCCCACTACTTCAAAAAGCTCCGCAGAACAAGGTATTTGCTCTGGAGGGTGCACCATCAACTTCTTCTAAAGGAAAAGGAGTGTTGGAAGGTACATTACTTTTAGATGGCAAGTACATTAAAGTATTTTTTGATTCAGGTGCCTCTCTTAGTTTTATCTCTTTGGAATTAGTAGAGATGTTTCATCTTCCCCCTAGTACTGTAGACCGTCCTATTCTTGTATCTAATCCTATAGGGGGAGTAACCAAGTTATATACGATCTGTAAGGATCTGAGAATTTCCTATATGTCCCATAGTTTTTCATGTGACCCTTATGTGTTAGACTTTAAGGGGTTTGACCTTATATTGGGGATGGATTGGCTTGATAAGTATAACGCTGTTCTGATCTGTGAAGAGAGAACAGTTTCATTAGAAACTGATCTGGGTAAGGTTGCGAAAGTGATGTGTGATAGTTCTGGAATTCACTTGAGTAGTCTTTTACATGGAGTTAAGACTTCTCAAGAGGAGGAAGGAGACATCGTAGTGGTTAAAGATTTTCAAGATATCTTTGATGAAGTCAAGTGTTTACCTCCACATCGGGAGATAGAGTTTCGCGTTGATTTTGTTCCGGAAGCAATACCATTGATTCAGCCTAGTAGAAGGATGGCTTCTAGAGAGAGGGAGAAGCTAGTAGAGAAGACTCAGGAATTGTTGGAGAAAGGATTGATTAGACCTAGTTTTTCTTGTTAGGGTTCTACTGTAGTGTTCGTCACCAAGTCAAATGGGTCTCTAAGGTGCTGTGTTGATTATCGAGAGTTGAACAAAGTGACCATCCGAAATAAGTATCCTTTGACTCGTATTGATGATCTCTTTGATCAGCTGCATGGCGCTTCTGTTTTCTCCCAACTGGATTTAGCTTCGGGTTTCCACTAGTTAAGGGTAGCCGAAGACAGTATAACCTTGACTGCGTTTAGGGGACCCAATTGTTTCTATGAGTGGTTGGTTATGCCATACGGATTAACCAACGCTCCAGCCTACTTTGTTGACCTGATGAACCGAGTTTTCCGGGATGTGCGGAATAAGTTTGTGCTCGTGTTCATAGGTGACATTCTTGTCTATTCCAAGTCTGAACAAGAGCTTAAGCAACATCTGGAAATAGTGTTGGAGACACTGAGGAGGCATGTTCTGAAGGCTAAGTTTTCGAAGTGCCATTTTTGGAAATCAAAAGTCAGATTTTTGGGGCATATTATATCTAGAGAGGTCATTTTTATAGATCCAGCCAAGGTAGCTACTATTCTGGAGTGGAAGCAACCGCAGACTCTGACTGAAGTCCGTAGTTTCTGGGTTTAGCAGGCTACTATAGGAAGTTCATCAAGGATTATTCCATGATCTCTTCATACTTAACCAAGTTAACTAGGAAGAGAGAAAAGTTCAAGTGGACGCCTGAATGTGAGGAAACTTTCCAGAATCTGAAGGCAAAGTTGACAAGTGCTCTGTGTTGACTATTTCGGATGGGAAGAGTAAGTTTGAGGTTTATACGGATGCCCGTATAGTAGGGTTAGGTGTTTTGCTAATGTAGAATGGAAGAGTAATTGCGTATGTGAGCATGCAGTTGAAGCCTTATGAAAAGAATTACGCTACGCATGATCTAGAATTGTTGGCTACGTCTTTGCTTTGAAGATCAGGAGACATTATCTGCTAGGAGAGAAGTTCGCGCTATTCACCGATCATAAACCCTTGAAGTACCTTTTCTCCTATAAAGATCTTAATTTGAGGCAGCAGCGATGGGTTGATTTTTTGGCATAATGATCTGGATATTCTCCATACTCCATGGAAGGCAAATGTGGTAGCAGATGCCTTGAGTAGGAATGCAGTTTTGGCTATTTTGGAAGTTATCCTGTCTCTACAGGATAGGATCATAAGCAAGAAAATGGAGGACAAGACTTTAAAGAAAATTATTCAAGGAATCAAGGAGGGACGATATTCCGATTTCGAGATTGACGATCGAGGAACTTTAAGAATTAATGTTCATCTCTGTGTGTCGAATGTGAATGGGTTGAAGCAATAAGTTTTGTCTGAGTGCCATCGCTTTAGATTGAGTATTCACCCGGGAATCTATAAAATGTATAGGGATATGAGAAGAGTTTTCTAGTGGTCGAGTATGAAGAAGGATATTGCTATCTTTGTAAATGGATGTGCTATCTGCCAACAGGTGAATGGAGATCAACAGAAGATCGCTGGATTGTTATAACCTTTGCAAGTTCCAGGATGGAAGTGGGAAATGATTTCGATGGATTTCAGCGACGGTTTGCCAAGGACTAGTAAGGGAAAGGAAGGAATATGGGTAATAGTAGACAGGCTGACCAAAAGCGCCCATTTTATTCGAGTCAAGGCAACCCAAATTGCAGCATCTTTGGCAGAGATTTTCTTGAAGGAGATCGTCAGATTGCATGGTGTTCCAGTCAACATAGTAAGTGATCGTGATCCTATCTTCACCAACAAATTCTGAGAGGCTCTACAAGAAGCTATAGGAATAAGATTGAGTTTGAGTACAGGATATCATCCCCAGATCGACGGACAGATGGAAAGGTTGAATCGAATTTTAGAAGATATGTTGCAGGCTTATGTATTGGATTTTGGTGGATCTTGGTGGATCTTGGGAGGACCATCTGCATTTAGTGGAATTCTCATACAATAACAGTTATCAAGCGAGTATCAAGATGGCACCCTATGAAGCTTTATATGGAAGACCTTGTAGATCCCCATCTTGTTGGGTAGAATCAGGAGATCGTATTGTTCTCGGTCCAGATTTGATTCAAGAGGCTTTTGCAAAGGTTGAGCTTATCAAGAAGAGAATGAGAGCAGCGCAGGATCGCCAGAAGAAATATGCGGACAAGAGATGAAGACAATTGGAATTTGAGATTGGAGATTTGGTTTTTGTTAAAGTTTCCTCGATAAAAGGAGTGATGAGATTTGGTAAGAAGGAAAACTTGCCCCAACGTATATTAGACCGTTCCGTGTGCTTGAGAGGATTGGTGCTGTGGCCTACAGGATTGAATTGCCAATCCGGATGGCTAGAATTCACAATGTTTTTCATGTATCTCATCTGAGGAAATACGTGCATGATCTATTTCTTGTCGTGGAGCTAGCGGTGCAAGAAGATTTAAAGATTGAGCCGGACTTATCTATTGTCAAGCATCCTATTCAGATCATTGATCAAGACGAGCGGCAACTCAGAAGCAAGGTGGTGAAGCTAGTCAAGGTGCAGTGGAGCGAGGATCCTAAAGACTGTATCAGGGAAACTCTGGATAGTTTTAGGAAGGCTTACCGGGATTTGTGTCTGGATAGCTAGTAATGTTTGTTTGGATGAACTGTTTGTTTGGTAGTTAGTATGTGATTGATATGTATGCTTGAATTATTTGAAATAAAATAAAAGTTTTGGATTATCTTTTGTTTTAAATTTCGGGGACGAAATTCATTTAAGGGGGGAGGAATGTGATATCCCGAAATTTCAAGTAATTTAAAATGTGATAATCCCCTTTTTAAATTATTTAAAATCTGTAAAATTGTTATTTTCAAACAATAACAATAATGGGTTGTTGTTTTAATATATAGATAAATAAATTTTAATATAATTATTAATTACAAATTGAATTTGGGTTTGTTTAATATATATGTATATATTTGAATTGACTTTAAATTGGATTTTAAATTGAATTTGAGTTTGAATTTGGATTTAAATTTGAAATTTAAAAGATATATAACTTAAATATATTTTAGATTTAAAAATATACTATATATGATTTTATTTAGAATATAATTAGTTTTTATTTTATTTTCTTTAAAAAATATTTATATAAATTTAGAAAAGTATTTATTAATTAGTAAATAAATGCAAAAGCTTTTTATTAATATTTAAAAATAACAATAAAATACATAATGACAAGTGTTAGACTATTAGTCTTGTTAATAACATGTGTAAGTTAATTAACAAATGTAATTGACAAATATTAGTTGAATTAACAAGTGTCACTTATTACATTTTATTTTCTTAAATTTCTATTAAATCTTAATTTAAGCCTATATAAATATATATCTCCTCTCTTCAATTCTTTTCCTATTCTCAGTTCAAAAACAAAGAAAACAGAAAACCTATTAGACATTTTACGAACCAAAAACTAAAGTCTATAAATAAATTATCAAACCAGAAACAAAAACTTGTAGCCTGTAATCGTCTTCAACTTGTATCATCAAAGATTAAAGTTTTCAAAGAGATCAAAGCAACAACTTCAATTCAGTTTTTTAAAGACAAGTTCATTTTTGTTTCAAAGATTAAACCTTCTCAGCAACAACTAAGCAATTCAAGTTTTCAAGCATCTCAGTTTAAAGTTATGTTCAGCTACTTCTGTGAGTAAACTTTTTATTTAAAAAGTTTAGGTAAATTAAAATCTGTGCATGTGATTCCTGGAATGAATTGTGCTTTGCATGTATATATATATATATATGTGTGTGTGTGAATCCTGTATGTTCATTTGTGTTTGAAGTGTGAATATCAGTTCTTCTCTGTTTCATAGTTACGTATTTAAAAATAAATCAAAATTCACTAACTCTTTATCTAATCACTGTTAGGACTTGGGTATCAAACAAAATCTGTTTGTTTAAACATAGATTAAAGTTTAAAATTATATTTAAGTAAATTAAATTTGAAATTTTCTGGAAAACCAAGAAGAACAGTGGAAATTTAAGATATGTTAAAATTCAAACATCTTAATTCTTCAATTCAGGTATATAATCTGAATCATTATCTAAGAACATGATTTTCAAAAGTTAAATCACAATTTTTAGTTTTAGATTGAGCGAGCATTTCGGATTTGTTCAGTAAGTGAGTTTTGAGCTGTTTCTAGTGATCAAGGTGCTTGGGGTGGTCGGGGGCTTCACTGGAGGAAAAGGGAAGTTTGGCGAGCTTGGGGAAAATGTCAGATGGGTGGATAAATCACTTGGCATCGGCGGTGGGACGAAATGGGTTTTAAACCCTAAAATAGGTCAAGGTCAGAAATTGAGTTGTTGTGTCATGTCTCTGGCATCGGAGATCATCGGACCTTGGGGAAAAGCAACGTGGAGGTTTAGCGAAGCGGTGGTCGGAGTTGCAGCGATGCTAGTGGTCGGCGTCATGGGTTCGAGGTAGTTTTTGGTGATGGGTTTTGGTTCAAGATAGTTCGAGATGGCTCGATTTCGATCTTTGTTTTGTGACGAAGATCTGTTGGTCGGAATCGTACTTAGGAGTGATCATTGATATGTTCGGAGCGTCGACGGTCATCGGAGACGCCTGGGTCTCTGGTGCATGTGCAAGGCGAAGTTTTGTGACTGTAGTTCGGGTTGTGGTGTGACTCGAAGAGAAGCTCGGGGATGGTGTGTTGCTCGAGTTCGTCTACAGGTTTAACTCGAGTGTTAAATCATTTTTTGAGGTTTTAAGTTTTTGACAAGTTTTATTTCAATAAAAAAAGAGAATAATTCTCGAGGCTGAACTCGGGTAGGTATCGGGTTGAACCCGAAGCATGTTCAACAGTTATAAAAGTTTTATAAAAAGCAAGTTTTAAATTTAAATTAAACCTAGTTTAACTATTATAGGATAAATGTTTTAAAATTATTTGATTTAAAGAAGTTATATGATTTGTTAACTTAATTTTTTAAGTAAATATTATTTTTATAAACTTAATTTAGTAATTAAATTAAGTGTTAAATTAAGATAAAATATATTTAATATGTAATGATATTTAAGTCATTAATTAAGATAAGAATTTGTCTTAAAGTTAACTAAGGTTTAATGATTTAAAATAAAGTAATTAGGGAATAAATAATTAGTTTAATTAATTAATGATAAAGGATTAATTAATAAATAATTAAGGGTAATTAATTAATTTAATTAACAAATGATTAAGGATGAATAAATTAAAAATTAAGGGTTATAAGTCAATTAATTAGTGGTTAATTAATTTGTAATTAAGGATTATTAATTAATGATTAGAGGTTTATTAATTAAGTAATTAAACTGTAATTAAGCATTAATTAATTAAGAGATTAGAGATTAATCAATCGGTAATTAAGGATTGATTAACTAATAGTTAAGAATTAATTAATTTGTAATTAAGTTTATTAATTAATAATTAAGGTTTATTAATTAATAGTTAAGGGATAATTAATTAGGTAATTAAAAATTAATTAATTGATTTACAAGGTAATTAAGGAATGATTAATTAATTAAATGGTTTTTAATTAATTAATGATTGATTAAGCAAGGTTAAGTGATTAATTCTTAAGTAATTATGTGACGACCCGGAATTTTCGAGCATTTAAAATCAGGATATTTAATTGATTTTAAATATTCAATAGAGTAATCTTAACTTGAAATACAGATATCGCTATTTATTGGTAATTAAATAATAGAATTTAATAATTAGAAATTGGGTAAATTGTTGAATCTAGAATTTTAAGCCGGTTAAAAATAATTTGAAGGCTGTAAAATTTATATTGATAACGTTGAAAACGATAGATGCATTAAAATCAAATTCAACAATGATTTGTTCAGTTTTAAATTTATATCGTTTAAATTGAATTTAAAAATAGCCTTCCGAGGCACAGTCTCGGAATTTGACGAAACCAGTTCCATTGAATCTGTAGTATTGTGTTATTATCGGATTCTAAATTTTGTAGTGATTGGAGTTGTTGTGAGAGAGTACGATGTATAAACGCGCTGTTAGATATATCGTAATTCAAGATAATAATTGGTCAAATATCTCAACATCAGCTCATTTTCTATCACTATCAAAATCCTTTTAATATTCCAAATCAGTGTAGCCATCTGGCACACGTTACCCTCATTTCAAATGTCACTTTTCACCTTTTATTTCGTTTCACAGCCGAAAGAAAATTGTGCTCGAAGCTTCAGACAGAAAAAAATTATATCATTCTCCTCTTCTCTTCACTTAAACAGTCGAGCTTTTCTTTTCAAAGAAATTAAAGGGGATAAAATCAATGGATGGTGAGAAAACAAATCGCGTCTTCTCTAAAATTTACAGATTTTAAAAGAACGCTCCCTGTTCTCATTTCTTTTAAAACCTATTTCCCTTGTTCTTACTCAAATCGATTCGGTCTCAGTGTAATCGAAGCAATTTCGATTCAAGCTCAAGGCCGAGGACGAAGTGGAGCACGGCAGTGCTAGGGGGCGCTCGATTTGGGTTTTGTTCGCTACGGTCGAGGCTGAAGATGGGATGGAAGCGTTGTTCAATCGAGAGCCATCAGTTTGCAAGCTAGGATTTTCGAGGGCGCGTTGAGGAGTATCTCGCGAGTGCAGATCGCAAACCGAGAATCGACGTTGTCGAGATGGGTCGGCCAGCAGGAATTTGAGCACGAGCTATTACAAGGCTCGTCGCGATGGCGTGGTGACATTTGTTCGATGGAGGAGGCGATTTCACGCAACTCGATTTGGGAACGATGATGTCGAGGCTGGGATTAGGGCGTGATAGGTATATTTATTTTATTTTTAATTTTATTTTATGTAATTTGTATGTGTATGTATACACTGAGGAAATAAAGTAAAATTAAAATTATAACAGCAAGGTATATAAAGCCATTTATCTTCGATTTATCAATTTATACATATATACATATGTATACATATATAGTGAAGAGATATATACAAGATTTGGAAATATAGAAATTTTGAAATTAGGAAGTTCATATAAAACTTTGTTTTTTGAAATCCATAAATTGGTTTAAAGATAAATTATTAGTTAATTCAATTAAATTTTTCCAAATGGAATTTTTTTTTAAATTGTGCGAATATTAATAAAACCATCTAATATTTATTCAAGGTCAAAATCCGAAAGGGAACCAGTCGGGATTGGATCGGATTGCCAAAAGGAAAATCAAAGGTGAGTTAATCTCACTCAGTTTAAATCTAAATTTAAATGAATAAATTTAAATTGTTTGAATGGTTGAAATTGATGGATATGCTGTAGTATGTTATATTCTGAAATTGGTACATTATTGTGCTAACATCTTTGGATGCAGGGAAAACAGGTTGGAGGGATCCAACTGGACCCCTCACGTATATTTAAATTATTCAATATTCTCTGTTGTAATTATTTGATATCCTATGATGAGTTATATTGGAATATTGAATGTTGTGGTTTGATTGGATATTCGGTTATAGTGAATTACCAAAATATATGAATTGGATTGTTGAAAAGAAATTAAACGGAAGTAAATTTGTAAGTAAAATAATTATAGAAAGTTTGAATAAATTTAAGAATGAATTGGAGAAGAAATATTGTGGCTTTAAATTTCTAATAAATAAATTGTGAAGTATAGAAAGGAAATTTGAATAAACAGGAAGTTATTGAATTACAATCTTCAACGATATTAATTAAAGAACAAAACATTTATTTAAAATGTAAGATTTAAATTTTTGAAAAAAATATATAATAATAAAGAAGAAGTTGGGAAAAGCTGAAATTTGTATATTTCAGTTAAAAGATTTAAAATCAAATGGAAAAGAATAATAATAATAATTAAGTGCATAATTAAATGAAATTTGAAATGAATTGTGTAATTTAAGAAACTTATTTCAAATGGAATAAATTGAAAATCAATTTGGAAAATTGATTTTAATGTTTGAAGCTGGAATTCTTCCTGGATCACTAAGTACGCTTTCAAGTAAATTTTAAATATAAGTTAATAGTTTTAAAATTGTTTTTAAAAGGTATGTTTTGAAAAATTTATTATTTCTAATACTTAAATTTTAAGGTAAGTATTTCCTCAAATCTATTATAGTAGTAATTATTTAAAAAGTGACTTAATATTTTGTTTCAAAATTGTAATTCTAGTTTTATATTTTATTTAGTAACTTTATTTTCAAATATTCATATAAGATGTATTTTTACCAAATTATTAAAAGTAGTTTTAATTTAAATGTTTTTAAAGTATATATTTCAAAGTAAAGTGTTTTAAATTATTTTCAAATCTAGTTTTGTACTTGGTGATTTCAGAGAAGATAGAAAATATTTGGGAAAGTTGATTCTGAAAAGAATGAGGGATTTAAAACTGTTTTCAAAGGATTGGAAATAGAAATATATCTAGTGAAGATATTTTTGAGATTAATAAATAATTTGAAAAATTATTTATTGGTTGATGGTTGTTTTGTGAATATAATTGATAGTTAAATCACCGACTATCAATATTGGACAAATGCGTTGATCGTTTCGAAGAGACCGGATCGAGATTTATTTCTCGAAAACCACTTCGATCCGGTTTGTACGTTTCGTGAAAAACGATTTTGGATTCGAAGATGGAGCAATGAAGTGCAAGGGCTAGTCGCTACTAATCCTGAGGATATTTCCAAAATGGATGTAGTAGGAATAGTGCCTTCGGTTCCGTTCGAACCCGGGACGGACTTGTATGGATGAATGCTTGCAAAACATCGTCAGGTGGACGACGGGCATTCTAAGGAATACGTTCTAAAGGTAACGCTTAGCCTCAAGCCTCATCAACCGGGAATGACTAAAAATCAGGGGATATGCAGCAAGGTTAGGTGGGTCATGCCCAAGCAGGACAAGATATTTCCCCTGTCTAGATGTCCCTTTTTATATATTTCGGCTTAGTGGGTGGTTGGTCGCACCAACCACGGGGTTTATCTTGTTCGGGACTGTTCAGCAAGTAATGGTTCCGGCCTTGTGTTGCAGGGGATGAAGGGAGTAATCCTCGGTACGGTGATCTAGGCCCCGTACTGTGACAGGTGGTACCCCAGTGCCTAGTCATTAGTTGGAAATCCATTCTCCCTACGAGCCTTGTACGAGTTTTGTTTGTATTACCCACTTTTGTGGCTAGTAGCTGGAATTTAATGAATGTAACAATTTCGGCTATTTTATAAGTATTTGTATATAGAACCTATTATAATATCAGAGGATTTCTAAAAAAATGTTTTAGCTATCGTAAGGTAAAAACCCGACATGTTTATTTGTGGCGTGGTCTTACGAGATGCTTTTGTTTTCAAAGAATTTTTGAAACTTTAAGAAAATCAATTGGGTGTGATTTTCTCACGCTGGTATTCCAGACTGACTCGGGTATTATTTAACTGTAATGCTCGGGTCAGACCGAGTATTACAGGATACAGGAAATGCTATGGAGCTCAGGAGACGAGCTGGATTGACGATACGTACATTCGTACTTGTTTATATATATATATTCCGCTGTTGAGTTGTTGTGTGTCCATTGTTTGTTATTGATGTGAGCTGTGACTGATGTACTCTGATGATGTAATGTATGTAAACAGATATATTTGATTTTGAGTAAAGTGTATTTATTATCTATTATATTTTACTCCGCTACGATGGTTAGATTCTGATGTTGATTTTGTTTTCTCTTCTTCTACCTCTTCTTCTTAAACCCAAATGGTTCGTATTTCTGTGCAACTTGAGTTGATTATTGTAGAATAGTGTTGACTCAAGGGGTACGGATTTGCGGGTTGTTACACTTGGTATCAGAGCATAGGTTGGAGATAACCTTGGCTCTGGTGGGAATTACTCATTTAAATTAGAGTCTATAGTACTCTATAATGAGTTTGAGCGTATTAATAGATATGAGCGCGTATTTGTTAGTGAATATAAATTGTTTTAATATTTTGTTGATTGATTTATTGAGTGGCATATGAACCTTCGTCGACACAGTCTGCGCAACTGTATCGAAGGGTTTTCTAAACACTTGAATAGAACAATTGACACGGTATTGTTTTAAATATGGGTAAATGAAATAATTTTACCCAAAATATATTTTGATATAAATAAAAGTTTTGTAAACTATTTGGCTAATATATGGTTGCTTGGATGTTAGGAATGATAATATTAAAGTATTATCATTTTTAAGTGAAAACGTAACTAGAAATTGTAAATATAATCAAAGACTGAGAAGATAAATTCAATTATGAAATGAAATTTATAAATGTGAATTATAAATGTAAATTATAAATTAAGATATAACCAAATAAGAATTTGTATGAGTATAAGCTATGCAAATGAATTATAGTAAAATTGATTTAAAGCAGGATTTGGAAATTTAAATCCCGGAGATTTTGGAAGTGTTTTGAAGATAAATAATAGCACAAATGTTTTGGAGATATTTCTGAAAGGAAATTGTTTTAAAGGGATTTTGGAAGTGGTATAGCATTGAAATCACTTGGATTATTGGAAAATAATTCTGATGATGAAGGCCGCATCATCAGTATCCATTTTCGAATTTCTAGGTGATAAATTGCTGTCAAATTTATTTGTTCAGGAAAATCTGTTTGTTTTTAAAATTTCAAAGGAAATTTGTTGGAAATAAAAAGCAGGATTGGTTTAAAAATTTGAGAAGTGTGATTTGGGATATTGGAGATTTCAAAATGATTTGAAACCAAAAGTCGGGTGTTTAAAAATCCTGATGAGATAGGTTATAAGCTTAAGTTAGGATGATTTTAAATCAGGAATGGAATATAAACTTTGAAGGTTGGAATTTAAATTTAAAGAGAAAAGTTGAAAAATGAAAATTAACTTGGAGTTGGAAATAAAAATTTGACTAGATTGAAATTAATTGAATAAGCTGAAAGAATATCCAGTTGTATTCGAATTGAGTTGAAATCGAATTGAGTTAAATAAATCCGAATTAAAGTAAAATTGAGTTGGGATGAGAATTCAATTGAATTAATTAATGAAATTAAATTCTTACCTGGATAAATGAAAAATAAATTGAATAAGACATAAGAATTTAAATAAATAAGTTAATGGAATTGAATTGTAAGTTTATGATGAAGTTGGAAATAAACTCAAGTTATAAATTAAAATTGATTCAAATTGTTGATGAAGTGAAAGTAATTGAGAATAAAGCTGAATTGTGAGTTAATAAATTGGGTGGCAAATTAAAAGTGAATACTAGAATCAGAACTTGAGTTATTAATTAAAATTTAAGTTGAAGTGTTAACAAATTAAATATAATTGGGAATGTATCAAATAAAAATGTAAATGGATTAAAATAGCAATGGTTTGAATGTGCAAATAAAATCCAAATAAGTGAAGATAACCTGGAAAATAGCCAGGTAATAAATTGAATGAGTTGAATCTGGGAAGTTAAATTCGATAATAACCAATCAAATGAAATTGCAAATTTAAAATGAGATTGGATTGAAATAAAATCAAGTTAAATTGGAAAGAGAACTTGATTGCAAAATGATAATGAGCTTAAGTTTAAAATTTGAATAAATTGAAGGAAATTGACTTAAGTTTAATGAATGAAGAGAGTTGAATTGAATTGAACTTAAATTTTTTTTAATAATATTGGATTAGTTTTAAATCATGTAAGAATAAATTTTAATTGAAATAAAATTCGGTGTGATGCCGATGATATTTAATGGAGTGAAAATGCTTAAATAAATAATTGTAAACCATTTAAATTATTAAGGAATTGAAATAACTTGAGACAATAAGAAAAATAGAATGTTTCAAGTTTATTAGAATGGTTTAAGTGAATGTGGATAAACTAATTTTATTGAATAAATGAATGGATGAGATAAATAAGAATCAAATGAAGTATGGTTTAAATAAGTTGAGAAGTGATTATTGAATGATATAGTTTGGGTTGTTTTCGAGTTAAATGAAATAGTTTGGAATAAACAATTACGGAATGGTTTTAAATGTAAATGAATGGATGTGAATGAATTAAAATAAGAAGGAAAATTTAATTGGTAATGGAGATGTACCTAAATTGTTAATGGTTTTGAATGAACTAATTTTGGATAATAAAATCGAAATGCAATGAAACTGAGAATATATGGATTGTGAATAAATCTGAAATGGAATAGAATTAAGAATGAATTGAGTGAAATCAATTTAAATTGGTTATAAAGCATAAATACTAATTTATTCACCTAAATCTCGTCAAATTGCATGGAATAAATTGTTGTTTGTTGTAAATGGGGTAATTAAACATTCTATGAGTGAGAGTAGTAAAATAAATTGATTTTGAAGCAATTGAATTAAATATGAGCTCAGTTTCCTTAAAAATAAATTAAATGTAAGTGATTGAGATTAAAACCATTTAAAATTGATGAGGTTGTATACGAATGGATTGAAAACCATTCAAATTGCATAAAAATGGTTTATAAATAAATTGGAACAGTTGAGTTAACATGGAAATTGTAGAAGTTGCTTATGGAAAAATGTTTGGTGTGAATTTCTTTTAGAATTCATATGTTTTAACTATTGCAAGTAAATGAAATGTGTTAAACTTCTTATATTCGACACTTACATGTTTAAATTGAGTAAGTACAGGTACCTGTGAGCCGTGTGGCTGGATTTGGTTGAGCTATTTGTTAAAAATAATAAGCTGCTTGCTTAAAATGCTAAATAAGGTACGCCTACGCAATAAAAATAGGAAATATGAACTGTTTTTGGTTTTTCCGACCGTGTGGGTCGATGCATATATTTATCTCTTTTGTTAAATTGCAAAAGCTCCTCCGTACAAAGGGGACTCTTCCAAAAAATTTCAGAAATTTTGGGAGTTAGAATTTTTTTGAAAATTTTGGAAAATTTTGTTAACGACAAAACTAATTAGAATTGGAAAATAAAATAAGTTAGTAAATGAAACTAATTAACGTAATGACTTAAATTGGTTATAAATGAAGGATAAAATTTAAAATTCAAAGTTGAAAATAAATGAAATACATATGTAATGTGGAAATCGAGTTGGATAGAAATAAGTATAAACTAAAAGAGATAAAGAGAAATAAAGATAAGAGACATATCAAATGTTTGCACTAACTTAAGAAAGGAATGGTAAATTCTAGATTGGAAATTGATATTACAAATAAAATCTAAGATAATATTGAAATGAATAGATATTGAAATTTTGTAAGAAAGTCGATAAAATGTTTTGGAATATTGTGTTTGGATATTGGTGCTAAGCAGGTATGCAGGTATTATAAAGGGAAAAGGAAATTGGGTTTGATATGAAAAGATAAAATTTGAAATGCTCGACAAAAAGGTACGCATTTAAATTTGGTATGGAATTTGACTGGGATTGGATTTGGATTGAGCCATTTGGCTTTTTGTTTTCTTTTTGGATTTGGGAGGCCGTAGAGCCATTTTGTAGTTGTACCGAGCTAGCCGCGCAAAGGAGACGCTGACGAAATTTTTCGGAAAATTAGGGAGTTAGAAAGATTTTGAGAAATTTTGATAATTCAAAATTTGGTTTTTAAATTGAAACTTAAATGGTTAAACAAATAGTATAGTTTGAAACCTTGGGAGGATTTGGGAAGTTAATAAGAATAATAATGGTCTTTTGTAAAGGATAGTTGGTTAGATGTTGATTTGTTTGGTTTTGGGGATAGATAAACGGGTATTGGGCCATTCTTCCTAACTAGTAATTTCGGGGACGAAATTCTTTTAAGGGGGAAGGAATGTGACGACCCGGAATTTTCGAGCATTTAAAATCAGGATATTTAATTGATTTTAAATATTCAATAGAGTAATCTTAACTTGAAATACAGATATCGCTATTTATTGGTAATTAAATAATAGAATTTAATAATTAGAAATTGGGTAAATTGTTGAATCTAGAATTTTAAGCCGGTTAAAAATAATTTGAAGGCTGTAAAATTTATATTGATAACGTTGAAAACGATAGAAGCGTTAAAATCAAATTCAACAATGATTTGTTTAGTTTTAAATTTATATCGTTTAAATTGAATTTAAAAATAGCCTTTCGAGGCACAGTCTCGGAATTTGACGAAACCAGTTCCATTGAATCTGTAGTATTGTGTTATTATCGGATTCTAAATTTTGTAGTGATTGGAGTTGTTGTGAGAGAGTACGATGTATAAACGCGCTGTTAGATATATCGTAATTCAAGATAATAATTGGTCAAATATCTCAACATCAGCTCATTTTCTATCACTATCAAAATCCTTTTAATATTCCAAATCGGTGTAGCCATCTGGCACACGTTACCCTCATTTCAAATGTCACTTTTCACCTTTTATTTCGTTTCACAGCCGAAAGAAAATTGTGCTCGAAGCTTCAGACAGAAAAAAATTATATCATTCTCCTCTTCTCTTCACTTAAACAGTCAAGCTTTTCTTTTCAAAGAAATTAAAGGGGATAAAATCAATGGCCGGTGAGAAAACAAATCGCGTCTTCTCTAAAATTTACAGATTTTAAAAGAACGCTCCCTGTTCTCATTTCTTTCAAAACCCATTTCCCTTGTTCTTACTCAAATCGATTCGGTCTCAGTGTAATCGAAGCAATTTCGATTCAAGCTCAAGGCCGAGGACGAAGTGGAGCACGGCAGTGCTAGGGGGCGCTCGATTTGGGTTTTGTTCGCTACGGTCGAGGCTGAAGATGGGATGGAAGCGTTATTCAATCGAGAGCCATCAGTTTGCAAGCTAGGATTTTCGAGGGCGCGTGGAGGAGTATCTCGCGAGTGCAGATCGCAAACCGAGAATCGACGTTGTCGAGATGGGTCGGCCAGCAGGAATTTGAGCACGAGCTATTACCAGGCTCGTCGCGATGGCGTGGTGACGTTTGTTCGATGGAGGAGGCGATTTCACGTAACTCGATTTGGGAACGATGATGTCGAGGCTGGGATTAGGGCGTGATAGGTATATTTATTTTATTTTTAATTTTTTTTTATGTAATTTGTATGTGTATGTATACACTGAGGAAATGAAGTAAAATTAAAATTATAACAGCAAGGTATATAAAGCCATTTATCTTCGATTTATCAATTTATACATATATACATATGTATACATATACAGTGAAGAGATAATGATATAAATATCAATATATATATATATATATATATATATATATATATATATATATACACGCAAGATTTGGAAATATAGAAAATTTGAAATTAGGAAGTTCATATAAAACTTTGTTTTTTGAAATCCATAAATTGGTTTAAAGATAAATTATTAGTTAATTCAATTAAATTTTTCCAAATGGAATTTTTTTTTAAATTGTGCGAATATTAATAAAACCATCTAATATTTATTCAAGGTCAAAATCCGAAAGGGAACCAGTCGGGATTGGATCGGATTGCCAAAAGGAAAATCAAAGGTGAGTTAATCTCACTCAGTTTAAATCTAAATTTAAATGAATAAATTTAAATTGTTTGAATGGTTGAAATTGATGGATATGCTGTAGTATGTTATATTCTGAAATTGGTACATTATTGTGCTAACATCTTTGGATGCAGGGAAAACAGGTTGGAGGGATCCAACTGGACCCCTCACGTATATTTAAATTATTCAATATTCTCTGTTGTAATTATTTGATATCCTATGATGAGTTATATTGGAATATTGAATGTTGTGGTTTGATTGGATATTCGGTTATAGTGAATTACCAAAATATATGAATTGGATTGTTGAAAAGAAATTAAACGGAAGTAAATTTGTAAGTAAAATAATTATAGAAAATTTGAATAAATTTAAGAATGAATTGGAGAAGAAATATTGTGACTTTAAATTTCTAATAAATAAATTGTGAAGTATAGAAAGGAAATTTGAATAAACAGGAAGTTATTGAATTACAATCTTCAACGATATTAATTAAAGAACAAAACATTTATTTAAAATGTAAGATTTAAATTTTTGAAAAAAATATATAATAATAAAGAAGAAGTTGGGAAAAGCTGAAATTTGTATATTTTAGTTAAAAGATTTAAAATCAAATGGAAAAGAATAACAATAATAATTAAGTGCATAATTAAATGAAATTTGAAATGAATTGTGTAATTTAAGAAACTTATTTCAAATGGAATAAATTGAAAATCAATTTGGAAAATTGATTTTAATGTTTGAAGCTGGAATTCTTCCTGGATCACTAAGTACGCTTTCAAGTAAATTTTAAATATAAGTTAATAGTTTTAAAATTGTTTTTAAAAGGTATGTTTTGAAAAATTTATTATTTCTAATACTTAAATTTTAAGGTAAGTATTTCCTCAAATCTATTATAGTAGTAATTATTTAAAAAGTGACTTAATATTTTGTTTCAAAATTGTAATTCTAGTTTTATATTTTATTTAGTAACTTTATTTTCAAATATTCATATAAGATGTATTTTTACCAAATTATTAAAAGTAGTTTTAATTTAAATGTTTTTAAAGTATATATTTCAAAGTAAAGTGTTTTAAATTATTTTCAAATCTAGTTTTGTACTTGGTGATTTGAGAGAAGATAGAAAATATTTGGGAAAGTTGATTCTGAAAAGAATGAGGGATTTGAAACTGTTTTCAAAGGATTGGAAATAGAAATATATCTAGTGAAGATATTTTTGAGATTAATAAATAATTTGAAAAATTATTTATTGGTTGATGGTTGTTTTGTGAATATAATTGATAGTTAAATCACCGACTATCAATATTGGACAAATGCGTTGATCGTTTCGAAGAGACCGGATCGAGATTTATTTCTCGAAAACCACTTCGATCCGGTTTGTACGTTTCGTGAAAAACGATTTTGGATTCGAAGATGGAGCAATGAAGTGCAAGGGCTAGTCGCTACTAATCTTGAGGATATTTCCAAAATGGATGTAGTAGGAATAGTGCCTTCGGTTCCGTTCGAACCCGGGACGGACTTGTATGGATGAATGCTTGCGAAACATCGTCAGGTGGGCGATGGGCATTCTAAGGAATACGTTCTAATGGTAACGCTTAGCCTCAAGCCTCATCAACCGGGAATGACTAAAAATCAGGGGATATGCAGCAAGGTTAGGTGGGTCATGCCCAAGCAGGACAAGATATTTCCCCTATCTAGATGTCCCTTTTTATATATTTCGGCTTAGTGGGTGGTTGGTCGCACCAACCACAGGGTTTATCTTGTTCGGGACTGTTCAGTAAGGAATGGTTCCGGCCTTGTGTTGCAGGGGATGAAGGGAGTAATCCTAGGTACGGGGATCTAGGCCCCGTACTGTGACAGGTGGTACCCCAGTGCCTAGTCATTAGTTGGAAATCCATTCTCCCTACGAGCCTTGTACGAGTTTTGTTTGTATTACCCACTTTTGTGACTAGTAGCTGGAATTTAATGAATGTAACAATTTCGGCTATTTTATAAGTATTTGTATATAGACCCTATTATAATATCAGAGGATTTCTAAAAAAAAATGTTTTAGCTATCGTAAGGTAAAAACCCGACATGTTTATTTGTGGCGTGGTCTTACGAGATGCTTTTGTTTTCAAAGAATTTTTGAAACTTTAAGAAAATCAATTGGGTGTGATTTTCTCACGCTGGTATTCCAGACTGACTCGGGTATTATTTAACTGTAATGCTTGGGTCAGACCGAGTATTACAGGATACAGGAAATGCTATGGAGCTCAGGAGACGAGCTGGATTGACGATACGTACATTCGTACTTGTTTATATATATATATATATATTCCGCTGTTGAGTTGTTGTGTGTCCATTGTTTGTTATTGATGTGAGCTGTGACTGATGTACTCTGATGATGTAATGTATGTAAACAGATATATTTGATTTTGAGTAAAGTGTATTTATTATCTATTATATTTTACTCCGCTACGATGGTTAGATTCTGATGTTGATTTTGTTTTCTCTTCTTCTACCTCTTCTTCTTAAACCCAAATGGTTCGTATTTGTGTGCAACTTGAGTTGATTATTGTAGAATAGTGTTGACTCAAGGGGTACGGATTTGCGGGTCGTTACAAATTAATTTAAGTTAAGTTAATTAAATTAATTATAATATGGATTAATAATTCTTTCTTTTGGATGATTGTTTGAGTAGAATGTCTGTATTGATTGATATCTACTGAATGATAATCTGTATTCTGTGATGTGATATTGGATATAGCTGTGATAAATGTGTATGATTTATCTATGATAAATGCTATGAGAATTCAATATTTTGGAATTGAATTAAATTGTTTAACCTTAAACAACTTGGCCTTTAAGAAACGTTTGGATTTCGATGAGACCGGGATCAGATATCAAGTTGGATTATCCGAAATCCACATCGATCCAAGTTAAACGTTAGGTGGTGAAATCTCAAGTGAAGATCGAGATGGAGTTTCAGAGTGCAAGGTTATTGTCGTTAACTCTTAGGGTGATTCCAAAATGAGTGTAATAAGATAATGCCTTCTGTGACGATCCTGACTCGACCTTCGAAAATCGGCACCGAATACGACATTCATATTCAAATGTCGTAGATCCAAACATCGAATCTGGTGCGTCGGAGCTTATAACACCATTAAGTACAACACAGCGGAAGAAAAAGAATATCAATATATATATATAACATTGATACAATTGACAAATACAACATCTGATATAATACGATGCAATAAAATGATACAACAGATATCAATACTATCAGAGATACAAGAAATAGCAACGGAAATATAATGATAACATCAACAGCAGCAGAAAGAATATCTTCAAAAGAATGCATCCCCAAATCCAATGCTCCCATCCAGAGCTAGCTCGAACCACCATCATGCTTCACAACGATAAGCAAGTGCAGTCCTGATCCAAAGACTGGACTAACTCCAGATAATCCACTAAACCTGACTATCTGAAAAACCCAACTCTAGACTGCCCGTGTGGAAAAATTGTGGGCATCCAGAGTTTAGGAAAGGAACAATAAACTCCGAGTCAGTCATGGGACTGGTATGAGTAACAAAAACAGTTTGGTCTTTTAAACAACAACAAAAGAATTTAAAATAAATTTACAATGCTTTTTGGAAATGAAACTACCATAAGGCCTCCCACCGCACACACCATGCAAACGCAGAATTGGAGGAGATTTCTCCTTATGATAGGCAAACATGCTTGATACGAGAAAATTTCTTGATATTATTATTATAGGTGCACAGTGGAAAACATTTCGAAAGTATAATATAAATCTTAGCCAACATACGACCATTATCGTATGCCTACTATAGCTACCATGTTCAATAGCAGGTTACCGCCACATTCCATGGCAGGTTATACAACTAACATCGTACAGGGAGCGTACTGTTTCGTTTGAATTTCCAACAAATGGTCGGGCTAAGGAACTTCCCACTGTCCATGAGATCGCCTCTGGCGGGACGTCCCGAGAACTTAACCAGCACTCTGCCAACACAAGGCCGGGTTACCTTTGTAACTAGGTAGCTACTACACGAGCATACCACCCCCTAGTCCTTTGGGACCTTTATCCGAGGTGCCTCTAAACCACAAAGAAACAACCACACAGAAATGAGATTGAAGCCCACCACATAGGTAAATATTTGGGCTCCATACCATGATACCACCCTTTACTAGAAGGGAATGACACACCCTAAAGGGCGCGACCCTCATAACCTTGCCGCATCTTTCCTGTTTCGACCATTTTCGGGTTGTGAGGTCTTGATGCAGTCTCGTCCACAAAGCTATGCTTTATACCAAATCCATGCTTTGATCAACAAATGATCATCAACACACAGCAGCACTTAGCATGCCGCACTACCAAATTGGGAGTATATCGCTGATAACCTTCAACTACATAACCTCTGAGCTCGTACGTCACAGAGAAGGGTGTTAAGCTAAGAGAATAAATTCTCCGCCACCAACAAATATGTATTTGAAAGAAAACTGTTTTATATCTCAAAGTGTAGTGTCAGACATACAACCATACAAGTCTGTTCCGGGTTCGAACAGAACCGAAGGCACTTCCGAAGAAGCCCTTGCAAATCCGAGTATTCACAATCCCGATCGGACTTCCCATCACTTAGGGAGAACTCTATACCGGAGCAACTCAGTGCAGAATCAATTGATAGGTTATCCTATCGTTCTCGCAAATACCCAGTCACCACCGGTCTTCAATGCAATCCATATCGACGTATGATTATTCGGAATGGGTTATATGACACAAAGTCCTCTCCTGGCTAAACCGAATAATGAGCGCAATATTTAAAATATATGGATGTGGGATTTCAGTTAAGTCACAACTTATAAAATCTAGAGCTTTTCTTTTGAATGGTTAACAAATTACCATTTCAAATCATTTAAACAAAAAGATTTATTTCACAAAGTTCACACAGTTCCACAAAGATCCATTTACCGATTCCGAAATAATTTCCATTTCAATTGGATTAACTCGTTAAATCTTTAAGTTAAGATTTAACTTATAGCTTTCAAACCGTTTCGATAACTTGGAAATCATTTTCATTTCAAACTAGAAATCCTTTTAACACAAATTGGAAGTTCATTTCTTTTGTGAAAGCTTTTGTTATCTGAAAACAAACAGTTTTCGTTTCAAAAGAATCCAATTGTATTTGCACGAGTTCAAGCCTTTGAATTTAAATTCAAATTCCCAAATCAATACATTTGAAATGGTTTAACCCATATATAACTAGTATAACATCTTAAATCCCTAGTTTCAAATCATAGGATTCAGTTTCAAGTTTTGAATTCAAATTTAAATCAAATTATTTAAATTTCAAAACTTTATCAAGTCATTCAAAAGTAATTTTATGTTGAAATTCCATTTCAAAAGCTTTTCACATTTAACCCGATTCCATATCAAAACCATTTGAATTCAAATTGTCTATTTTGAAATCGTTTCAAAAATATGTGACTTAATCGATTTCCTCGTGAAATCCATATTTGAGTGTGTAAAGTGTGGTCCAGGGGTGTAACACAATAGTGCAACAACATCATTATCACAGATCAAAACACAGAAATATAGTTGATAAGCGGTATAAATTATGACGCTTATCGTTCATTCACAGATTCACAAATAATATACAAATGTATCATAATTAAATGAATAAATTACACACAGCTCAATCCACAGAACAAAATATCACAGATCAGATAGGACAATCAATTCAAGGTATCTCATACAATACAATCATTCATAAGTAAAATCAAGCATTCAATAAACATTTATAAGCAGGATTAATTAATTGTTTAATCCTAATTAATTCAATTAACTTCCAATCAAATTAATTATTTATGAATTAATTATTCAATCCTGATTAATTAATTTCAAAACTTTTGATATAAATTAATTTATCAAACACTTAAATTAATTAAATTATTCTTAATTAATCATATTAATTAAATTAACCTTTAAACCAATTACATAATTAATTTACCCCTTAATTAATTATTTTCAGAAATTAACCCTTTAATTACTTACCCTAAAGTAATTACACTTACACAATTTCATGAATGATTATCATTAA
Source organism: Allium cepa (assembly GCA_030765085.1). Lineage (NCBI taxonomy): Eukaryota > Viridiplantae > Streptophyta > Magnoliopsida > Asparagales > Amaryllidaceae > Allium > Allium cepa. The sequence continues at coordinate 291,678,251 of CM060934.1, forward strand.
TTAATTAATCTAATTAATTGTTAAAATTAATCACATTAATTAGTTATTTAAATAATCTTGGTTGATTACCTTCATTAACGAATAATAATTCTTTAATTACTTTGCTAAGGAAATTACTTACATTAATTATTATTAATTAAAATTGATTAGACATTAGTAACTCATTAATTAACTCATTGATTAATCTTACTTATTTAATTAATTAAGTGTTAATTGTAACTTAATGAATTCGTAATTACAATTTAACCATTCCTTAATTAAATTTACTAGCTTTAATTAATAAATTTAAACTTGTAATTACGAATTTAATTAATACAAAACATCAATTATCTATTCTAATTAACTTAATAATTGACGAATTATAAATCATTAAATTTACATTAACTTAAGTAAAAACTCATTCTTTGTGATGATTAAATTACCATTCACAAATATGTTTGGAAACATTGATTTACGAATTTACTTTTAAAATTTCTGTTTAAATTCCAAGATTTAAAAAGAATACCAATTTATCTTTATATTTTACTTTTAAATTTCATTTTAAATTCAAATCAATTTAAAAATTCACTTCAGCATTCAAACTATTTAAACCAAATTGAATTAAAAACTTCTTTTATTTTCAAAACAAAGATTCAACTTTATATTTGAATTCAGATTTAAACTTTTGATTTCAAACTTCACTTATAATTGAAACCTTGCTTTAAAATTCAAACTACTTGAACATTTTAAAGTAGTCAACATAATTTAAATAAAAACTTTTTTTAAAACTGAGATTCAATCTAACTTTAATTTAAACGCTGCTATTTATTTAAACGCTTTTATTTTAATTTTTAAAATTTAAAAACAGTGTAACAGGTTTGAGTGAAAACCTGTAGCTAGCAATCAACCCGAGAACACACTGAAATGCATCGAGTCCAATACCCAGTTACTTTGAGTAAAAAACGCGAGTTGCACAGCAGTTTCCCCGAGCCACCTTCCTACTCCTTTTTCTTCTCTTCTTTTCCAGTAAGTAAAAAAAAATTAAAACTTAAGAAAAAAAAAAACTTCAGGCAACCATACTTCGCGCCCGAACTAAAAACCAAAGGAAACACCTAACTCTCTCGAGCGCGACTCGAGACACACTTCCACAACGTCACTGACACGATCGTCGCTGCCGTACACATGCACGACGGCACATTAGGCACTGATGATCTCCCAAGATCATCAGCAAGTCGCATATTTCCCACAATCTCAAAATCCAAGGTCGAATCGCCTATAAAATTCGAATTCGAAAATTTAGCAGTTCGAACGAAAAATGCAAACATCACCACTGACTCAAAACTCCTCGCCACCGCCTCTCCAGCCACCTGCGGCACCCAAATTTTCGCCCACACGTCGACAACACGATAAACCACCAACCTCCAAAAACTCATGCCACTCGATCCTGCGACGAAGATGAACTCGACACATTTACAGACATGTTTAAGAACCTGAAGTAAAACCCTAAATCAATCTCGTTCGACCAATTCTTGTATTCGAAAAATATTTCAACAAATTTCCCAGCATCACAGAGGTTCAAACATGCTTCAGAACAAATTTCAATATTTATTAATGATTCGATTGTCAGGAATTGAGAAAAATGCAAACTTTATTCAATTTCAAACTGCTCTTGAAATACTAAATTAAAATCCTTGTTTTTGTTTTAAAAATCATGAATTTCAGTAATATTTCAAATTATGAACATAAATTAACTTTTTTCATCAGTTGGATTTATCAAATTTTTGTTCAATTTCCTATAAACAAAGTTTTTAGGGTTACTATTCTTACAACATGCTTAAAACAGTGTTAGAAATCTTAGTTTAGGGTTTAATCAACTTTTATATTTTGGAACTCTAAAATTACCATGATTAGATGAAAATTATTGGAGTTTGAAAGGAAAGTATGCAAACTGTAACACAACAGAGAACACAGAGCAACACAGAATTATACAAAATAAAGTATATACCATATCATATGATCTTTGAATCATGAACTATTTAATTTAAACTTAAAGCTTCAAGAATTAAGTTTACTTGCTTGTTTTCCAGGAAAAGAACAGAGCTTCATTGTTGAACCAGGTTTTGAAATTTGCAAGCTGAATCCTTCTTGTTTGATTGTTGTTTTAAATTTGTAAAATGATGGTGCTTATTTTTCCTTGTTTCTGGTTAGCTATTTTTTGAGAACGAACTGTGATGAAGATGATTAATATATAGAAAAGAAGTTTACAGGGTATACAATTTTGTACAGGGTGATATTATTTATGTTTGTATAATACAAGACCAAGATAGTTTTTCTTTTATTTGATTAAGTCTAGATTTCGGCTGATAATCTTCTTTTAGTGGCGGATAAGATACATATTATGTGCTAGCATTAATTGTTGTTTGTCTTGTTTACTTTTACATACTTATATCTTTATTTTCTATTCTCGCCTGCATATCTATTTTACAGGCAATCATCATACATATTTTACTTGCCTTCATAACTACTTCACATTCATATTTATTTCTTTCTTTTCTTTTGTCTTGTTACTTTATGTATATAGATGTAAAGTTGTTATTATCTTCCTATGCAAGCCTTTCATACTTATACTTGTTTACATACTCATTTTTCTTTTTGTTTGAATGTAGTTGATGTGTAAAAAAATTCTTGTCTTTAGTCTTTGTTATTATGTTGTTTAAATTTTAGCTATGTGTTACTTCATATTTTATACACATGAGTGTATATATATATATATTTATAATATATATAAATTTCTATTTTAATATGTTATTATAATTTATTCTAGTGAAATCACTTTATATTTTAATTTATCTTGTATATATCTATTTCTATTTTCAATTTAAATATTTATTTTATTTAACTTAATTGTTTACTATCATGTTCCTCATTATACAAATATTTATTTTTTTATTTTTTTATTTTACGTTTTACATTCATATATATATATATATATATATATATAGATATTTAACTTTAAAAATCCATTTCATAATTTTAAATTCAAATACAAACTCAATATTTAAAATTCAGATTCTAAAGTCAAAAATCAAATTTACTCACATACACATATACATATATATTCCAAATTTCAAATTAATTCTAAAATTTATTCCAAAATTTATTCAAAATTTTCATTAATTATTAATTTATATTTAATTCAAAAACTGGGATCGTTACAGATTCCCCCCTTAAAGAAATTTCGTCCTCAAAATTTGCAGGCACGAAAACAACAAAGATTGATAGAAAAAGACAGAGACACAGTTTTCCAGGTTAAACTGGATGTCTATTCTGTATTTGGCTTACCAAATCAGAATATCAACAATAGATATGAGAACAAACTCATTCAATACTACACATGATACTCGGTTCATCAGTCTACGAATATGCAGGGCACTGGTTAGTTCGAAGGGATAACTAACCATTCGTAGAATATATCCGGACCCAAAATAGACAGATATATGGGTACAATTTCAAAACTTTTAGTTTGAAAACCAAAGTATACCTATCAACCATAGCAATCAAAGCAACCAATTCATCCAAACAAACAATTCTGACCTATTTGGAGTTTATGTCCCATGTAAATATATCAAATCTTCTTCCTAGATCTACCAGGAACCATCGAAGAATTGAAAAGAGATGTTGAACAAAAGAGATTGATAGATGGATTCAACCTTCTATAATTTCTCAAACACTAGATATGAATTCCAAACTCAAGTCGGAATACTCTAAAGTATATATAACTTGTCCCTCTTCGGACTTCGATTTACACAAGAAATTACAATAGAATTTCAAATTTTAAATCGAAAAACTGATAAGAAACCGATGAAGATACGAAGCAAGGATTTTCTACAACGATTTGTAGAGCCACCATCACACCGAAACTTCTTTCTGGTGCTGGTACGAAGCAATCAAAAGAATTTGGAATCGAATCAAAGGAGATTGATAAGAAAATCGTTTCCACTATTGCAGGGTATTGACTATTTGTAGTGGTATTCCCCTGTCCCCTATCTCGTTCTCTTCTTACACTCATACTCACTATCAGTGGATAGTAAGAGAATTTACTAGGGCATTCGAATGGATATCTTAGGGATACACTCATTCTAGGGTATACTTCACCCTATCTCTAATGAGTTACTCAATGTGTTATACTCCTAAGCTAAAGTTTTAACCCTCAGCTCTGATACCAAATGTGACAATCCTGACTCGACCTTCGAAAATCGGCACCGAATACAACACTCATATTCAAATGTCGCAGATCCAAATGTCGAATCTGGTGCGTCGGAGCTTATAACACCATTAAATACAACACAGAGGAAGAAAAAGAATATCAATATATATATATATATATATATATATATATATATAACATTGATACAATTGACAGATACAACATCTGATATAATACGATGCAACAGAATGATACAACAGATATCAATACTATCAGAGATACAAGAAATAGCAGCGAAAAGATAATGATAACATCAACAGCAGCGGAAAGAATATCTTCAAAAGAATGCATCCCCAAATCTAATGCTCCCATCCAGAGCTAGCTCGAACCACCATCATGCTTCGCAATGATAAGCAAGTGCAGTCCTGATCCAAAGACTGGACAAACTTTAGATATTCTACTAAACCTGATTATCTGAAAAACCTAACTTTAGACTGCCCGTGTGGAAAAATTGTGGGCACCCAAAGTTTAGTAAAGGAACAATAAACTCCGAGTCAGTCATGAGACTGGTATGAGTAACAAAAACAGTTTGGTCTTTTAAACAACAACAAAAGAATTTAAAATAAATTTACAATGCTTTTTGGAAATGAAACTACCATAAGGCCTCCCACCGCACACACCATGCAAACGCAGAATTGGAGGAGATTTCTCCTTATGATAGGCAAACATGCTTGATACGAGAAAATTTCTTGATATTATTATTATAGGTGCACAGTGGAAAACATTTCGAAAGTATAATATAAATCTTAGCCAACATACGACCATTATCGTATGCCTACTATAGCTACCATGTTCAATAGCAGGTTACCGCCACATTCCATGGCAGGTTATACAACTAACACCGTACAGGGCGCGTACTGTTTCGTTTGAATTTCCAACAAATGGTCGGGCTAAGGAACTTCCCACTGTCCATGAGATCGCCTCTGGCGGGACGTCCCGAGAACTTAACCAGCTCTCTGCCAACACAAGGCCGGGTTACCTCTATAAGTAGGTAAATATTACACGAGCATGCCACCCCTCGGTCCTTTGGGACCTTTATCCGAGGTGCCTCTAAACCACAAAGCAACAACCACACAGAAATGGGATTGAAGCCCACCACATAGGTAAATATCTGGGCTCCATACCATGATACCACCCTTTACCAGAAGGGAATGACACCCCTAAAGGGCGCGACCCTCATAACCTTGCCGCATCTTTCCTGTTTCGACCATTTTCGGGTTGTGAGGTCCTGATGCAGTCTCGTCCACAAAGCTACGCTTTATACCAAAGCCATGCTTTGATCACAAATGATCAATAAATGATCATCAACACATAGCAGCACTTAGCATGCCACACTACCAAATTGGGAGTATATCGCTGATAACCTTCAACTACATAACCTCTGAGCTCGTACGTCACAGAGAAGGCTGTTAAGCTAAGAGAATAAATTCTCCGCCACCAACAGATATGTATTTGAAAGAAATCTGTTTTATATCTCAAAGTGTAGTGTCAGACATACAACCATACAAGTATGGTCCGGGTTCGAACAGAACCGAAGGCACTTCCAAAGAAGCCCTTGCAAATCCGGGTATTTACAATCCCGATCGGACTTCCCATCACTTAGGGAGAACTCTATACCAGAGCAACTCAGTGCAGAGTCAATTAATAGGTTATACTATCGTTCTCGCAAATACCCAGTCACCACCGGTCTTCAATGCAATCCATATTCACGTATCATTATTCAGAATGGGTTATATGACACAAAGTCCTCTCCCGGCAAAACTGAATAATGAGCGCAATATTTAAAATATATGGATGTGGGATTTCAGTTAAGTCACAACTTATAAAATCTAGAGCTTTTCTTTTGAATGGTTAAACAAATTACCATTTCAAATCTTTTAAACAAAAAGATTTATTTCACAAATTTCACACAGTTCCACAAAGATCCATTTACAGATTCCAAAATAATTTCAATTTCAGTTGGATTAACTCGTTAAATCTTTAAGTTAAGATTTAACTTATAGCTTTCAAACCGTTTCGATAACTTGGAAATCATTTTCATTTTAAACTAGAAATCCTTTTAACGCAAATTGGAAATTCATTTCTTATGTGAAAGCTTTTATTATCTGAAAACAAACAGTTTTCGTTTCAAAAGAATCCAATTGTATTTGCACGAGTTCAAGCCTTTGAATTTAAATTCGAATTCCCAAATCAATACATTTGAAATGGTTTAACCCATATATAACTAGTATAACTTCTTAAATCCCTAGTTTAAAATCATAGGATTCAGTTTCAAGTTTTGAATTCAAATTTAAATCAAATTATTTAAATTTCAAAACTTTATCAAGTTATTCAAAAGTAATTTTATCATGAAATTCCATTTCAAAAGCTTTTCACATTTAACCCGATTCCATTTCCAAACCATTTGAATTCAAATTGTCTATTTGAAATCATTTCAAAAATCTGTGACTTAATCGATTTCCTCATGAAATCCATATTTGTGTCTGTAAAGTGTGGTCCAGGGGTTTAACACAATAGTGCAACAACATCATCATCACAGATCAAAACACAGAAATGTAGTTGATAAGCGGTATAAATTATAATGCTTATCGTTCATTCACAGATTGACAGATAATATACAAATGTATCATAATTAAATGAATAAATTACACACAGCTCAATCCACAGAACAAAATATCACAGATCAGATAGGACAATCAATTCAAGGTATCTCATATAATACAATCATTCATAAGTAAGGTCAAGCATTCAATACACATTTATAAGCAGGATTAATTAATTATTTAATCCTAATTAATTCAACTTACTTCCAATTAAATTAATTATTTATGAATTAATTATCCAATCCTGATTAATTAATTACAAAACTTTTGATATAAATTAATTTTGTCAAACACTTAAATTAATTAAATTATTCTTAATTAATCATATTAATTAAATTAACCTTCAAACCAATTACATAATTAATTATTTTCAGAAATTAACCCTTTAATCACTTACCCTAAAGTAATTACACTTACACAATTTCGTGAATGATTATCATTAATTAATTAATCTAATTAATTGTTAAAATTAATCACATTAATTAGTTATTTAAATAATCTTGGTTGATGACCTTCATTAACGAATAACAATTCTTTAATTACTTTGCTAAGGAAATTACTTACATTAATCATTATTAATTAAAATTGATTAGACATTAATAACTCATTAATTAACTCATTGATTAATCCTACTTATTTAATTAATTAATTGTTAATTGTAACTTAATGAATTCGTAATTACAACTTAGTCATTCCTTAATTAAATTAATTAGCTTTAATTAATAAATTTAAACTTGTAGTTACAAATTTAATTAATACAAAACATTAATTATATATTCTAATTAACTTAATAATTAACGAATTATAAATCATTAAATTATCCTTAACTTAAGTTAAAACTCATTCTTAGTGATGATTAAATTACCATTCACAAATATGTTTGGAAACATTGATTTACGAATTTATTTTTAAAATTTCTGTTTAAATTCCAAGATTTAAAAAGAATACCAATTTATCTTTATATTTTACTTTTAAATTTCATTTTAAATTCAAATCAAATTAAAAATTCACTTTAGCATTCAAACTATTTAAAGCAAATTGAATTTAAAAACTTCTTTTATTTTAAAAACTAAGATTTAACTTTATATTTGAATTCAGATTTAAACTTTTGATTTCAAACTTAACTTACAATTGAAACCTCACGTTAAAATTCAAACTATTTAAACATTTTAAAGTAGTCAACACAATTTAAATAAAAACTTTTTTTAAACTAAGATTCAATCTAACTTTAATTTAAACTCTGCTATTTATTTAAACTGAGCTTTTATTTTAATTTTTAAAATTTAAAAACTCTGTAACAGGTTTCAGTAAAACCCTGTAGCAAGCAATCAACCCGAGAACACACTGAAATGCTTCGAGTCCAATACCCAGTTACTTCGAGTAAAAAACGCGAGTTGCACAGCAGTTTCCCTGAGCCACCTTCCTACTCCTTCTTCTCTTCTTTTATTTCCAGTAAGTAAAAAAGAATTAAAACTTAAGAAAAAAAACTTCAGGAAACCATATTTCACGCTCGAACTAAAAACCGAAGGAAACACCTAACTCTCTCGAGTGCGACTCGAGACACACTTCCACAACGTCGTTGACACAATCATCGCTGCCGTGCACGTGCACGGCGGCACGCTAGGCTCTGGTGATCTCCCAAGATCATCAGCAAGTCGCAAATTTCCCATAATCTCAATATCCAAGGTCCAGTCGCCTACAAAATTCGAATTCGAAAATTTAGCAGTTCGAACGAAAACTGCAAACATCACCACTGACCCAAAACTCCTTGCCACCGCCTCTCCAGCCACCTGCGACACCCAAATTTTCGCCCACACGTCGACAACATGATAAACCACCAACCTCCAAATACTCGTGCCACTCGATCCCGCGATGAAGACGAACTCGACACATTTACAGACAAGTTCAAGAACCTGAAGTAAAACCCTAAATCAATCTCGTTCGACCAATTCTTGTATTCAAAAATATTTCAACAATTTTCCCAGCATCACAGAGGTTCAAACATGCTTCAAAACAAATTTCAATATTTATTAATGATTCGATTGTCAGGAATTGAGAAAGATGCAAACTTTATTCAATTTCAAACTGCTCTTGAAATACTAAATTAAAAATCCTTGTTTTTGTTTTAAAAATCATGAATTTCAGTAATATTTCAAATTATGAACATAAATTAACTTTTTTCATCAATGGATTTATCAAATTTTTGTTCAGTTTCCTGTAAACGTAGTTCCCAGGGTTACTATTCTTGCAACATGCTTAAATTAGTGTTAGAAATCTTAGTTTAGGGTTTAATCAACTTGTATATTTTGGAATTCTAAAATTACCATGATTAGATGAAAATTATTGGAGTTTGAAAGAAAAATATGCAAACTATAACACAACAGAGAACACGGAGCAACATAGAATTATACAAAATAAAGTATATACCATATTATATGATCTTTGAATCATGAACTGTTTAATTTAAACTTAAAGCTTCAAGAATTAAGTTTACTTACTTGTTTTCCAGGAAAAGAACAGAGCTTCATTGTTGAACCAGGTTTTGAAATTTGCAAGCTGAAACTTTCTTGTTTGATTGTTGTTTTAAATTTGTGAAATGATGGTGCTTATTTTTCCTTGTTTCTGGTTAGCTATGTTTTGAGAACGAACTGTGATGAGGATGATTAATATATAGAAAAGAAGTTGACAGGGTACACAATTTTGTACAGGGTGATATTATTTATGTTTGTACAATACAAGACCAAGATATTTTTTCTTTTATTTGATTAAGTCTAGATTTCAGCTGATAATCTTCTTTTAGTGGCTGATAAGATAAATATTGTATGCTAGCATTAATTGTTGTTTGTCTTGTTTGCTTTTACATACTTATATCTCTATTTTCTATTCTTGCCTGCATATCTATTTTACAGGCAATCATCATACATATTTTACTTGCCTTCATAACTACTTCACATTCATATTTATTTCTTTCTTTTCTTTTGTCTTGTTACTTTATGTATATAGATGTAAAGTTGTTATTATCTTCCTATGCAAGCCTTTCATACTTATACTTGTTTACATACTCATTTTTCATTTTGTTTGAATGTAGTTGATGTATAAAAAATTTCTTGTCTTTAGTCTTTGTTATTATGTAGTTTAAATTTTAGCTATGTGTTACTTCACATTTTATACACATGAGTATATATATTTATAATATAAATAAATTTCTATTTTAATATGTTATTATAATTTATTCTAGTGAAATCACTTTATATTTTAATTTATCTTGTATATATCTATTTCTATTTTCAATTTAAATATTTATTTTATTTAACTTAAATGTTTACTATCCTTCCTTTATATACGTATATATATTTTTTATATTTTTATTTATTTTACATTTTACATTCGTATATATCTAGATATTTAACTTTAAAAATCCATTTCATAATTTTAAATTCAAATACAAACTCAATATTTAAAATTCAGATTCTAAAGTCAAAAATCAAATTTACTCACATACACATATACATATATATTCCAAATTTCAAATTAATTCTACAATTTATTCCAAAACTTATTCAAAATTTTCAGTAATTATTAATTTGAATTTAATTCAAAACTGGGATCGTTACCCCTTCGGTTTTGTTCGAACCCGGAACGAACTTGTATGGATGAATACTATCAGACCATCATCAATGGAGGACGATGAGCATTCCAAGATGTGTTCTTAAAAGGTAATCGTAGCCTCAAGCCTCATCAACCGAGAATGGCTAAAATAGGGGAGGTGCATCTAGGTTAAGTGGGTAGCACCCAAGTAGGACGAGATTTATCCCTGTCTAGAGGTCCCTTTTTATTCGGCTTAGTGGGCAGTTGTTGGCCACAGCTGCGGGGTTGTCTTGTTCGGGACTATCCAGTAAGGGATGGTTCCGGCCTTGTGTTGCAGGGGATTTAGGGTGGATCTTTGGTACTCTGATCAAGACCAGTTACTATGACGGACGGTATCCTAGTAGCCCTGCCATTGTATGGAATCCAATCACCAGTAAGTGCCTTCGGACTTGATTGTAAACCTACGTATGCTGGAATTTAACAAATGTAACAATTTCGGCTATTTTGTAGTTTATTTGAAAACCCTAGACCCTATTAGGATATCACTGGATATCCAATGTTTTGGTTAGCGTAAGGTATAAACTTACCCATGTTTATGTGTGGTAAGTCTTACGTGATACCTTTGTTTTCAAATGATTTTTAAAGTTAAAAAACTTTAACTCGTTTACTCACACCAGACCCATGTCTGACCCGGAGTTTATTTTCTGTTTTCTTAAACTCTTGGGTACTTAAATTTTTATGAGTAGCCAAGTGATCAGGTTTGGCTTGACGAATTTTGGAGAAGCTTGGAGTAGGAGTCCAGACGTAACTATCTATATCTTTCAGCTGTGTTGTATCTTTTGTCTGTTGTATTTTGGATGTAATGGATAGACAGGTCTTTATGAATGTCTAATGAAATGAAGTTGTATAGCCATATGTACTTTGATGTAAAGACTATGTATTAGTTATGTGAAATATTTTATTTTTTTCCGTTTCCCCTGTGAGATTCTGATGTTGTTATTTCTTTCTTTCCATCTTTTCTTTTTCTACCTATCTCTTTTCTCATTAATGATGTGTCTTTCTACGGAATGAAAGGCGGGTCATCACAATTATAGTGAGCCATATTGATAAGAATAATATCGTAAATTTCAACTGTTAAAATTAGTGTAACAGATTCACCAGTCGATGTGCTTAAGTAGGTTTGGATTTTGCTCACAAAATTATCGCCTAGCATGACTTTATGTTTTTGTATGTATGTGTTGTGATAAAAAATTCTAAATAACAATTTAGAGTAAACTGTTTAAACATAATAACCAAAGTGTCTCAAAGTCAGTGTGAGTGATATTGTGTCTCTGAATTTAGATATGATCCAAAATAAATAAGAAAGTGTCGTTTGACAAGCATCAAAATTGAACAAATCTTTTGATAAGAATATCAAATAGTTTGATTGTCAATTAAAATATAGAGGAAGCGTGTGCTTATAAAAAAGAAAGTTAGAAAGGTACACAGATATTTCTAAACCATAAATACACAACACACAACTGAATGTTGACGATGTACTTGTGTTAGAATCGACTTTAGTTATCTAAATACTTGATGTTGGATTGGTAAATGATATCTTTTATAGTAAGTATAAAATATATTGGGAATGTCCCAACACATTGCAAGGACGCCTTATTGAAATGTTTTATGTGGAACATGTAAGATGGATTCCTTATGCATTTGCAATAGAAATTATCATACATGTTATGTTGTCTATGATATTGTAATTAATTTATGTTTTTGTTACATAAAGCAAATATAGAATCCAAATTGATATCACTGAATAGTAGTTTGGAGTGTTCTCATATAGTTATGAAGTACTAGAGAATTATTTATAGAATAAAGAACTTCTTATGAAGGGGTATTCGGAATCAAACTTCATAAGTGATATTGCGTAAAATTTGTCAACAATAAATTCTAGTTAAGTGTCTTTAATTTGAAAATGTTTCTAGTGAAAGGTTACGGTTGATCTGATGAAAAAGGCTAAGTACTCAAATTTATAACCGGGCTGATTGTGATTCCAAAGGTTGAGAATCCCGTAACATTGTTATATGATAACAATATCATGTTATAATTCATAACACAACTCAGAGCTCACTGGAAATCGAGATACATACTTTGAATTGATCCACATGATAAATGTAGTTTATCAGCATCAGAGAGACTTGGTTGACATAGTGTATAATTAAAACATACTAGCATACTTGTTCACCGAGGGATTGACCCAATTGAACTTGATGAAACTGATTGGAGAAGTTAGAATAAGATTCTATAATTGACCCCAAGTGCAAGTGGGGGATTGAGAGAGTTAGGTGTTTGCTCTAGGAGAAATTATGCAATTTGTTATATATATCTAACTCGACAACCAATCTTGTTCGAAATAAAAGGTATTTTCTTTTTATTATATACTTGATATAATGTGTTGTGTTAAGTAATTTAATTAAAAGTATATTTAATAGAAAATCTAAATGATATGTTTTGTGACATTAGTTACAAAGTGTTGTAATCCTAAGTAATATATCATAATGAAAATTAATATACCATTTGAAATATTCCTATCAAGATATATCGAGACTGGATATTGATCATCTATTGAGACTAGAGTACGTAATGCTCTCCAAAGGTTGCACAATGTATTACTCATGGCTGCTTAGGACATTACAGAATTACATACTGATAGTTACCGGATAACTACATAATGACTCACTCGATAAATTTCTATTGGTTAATACAACCAAGGTTAATCAGAAAATAATATCTCACTAATTTACATAGTTCTGTTGACTTGAGAATACTATCGATCTTCAATACAAAAGCTCTGCTTTGATTATAGTCATATCATGACACAATGTCCATCGAGTAACCATAGTTGTGTCTAGTAGAAGTATTGGAGGTGAATCAATATACAAGAGAGGACTCATCTCCACAGTTATATGAGGTTAATATCATGACCAACTCAAGTCAACTAAAAGTCAAAGTCTCTGGCTAAAGCATTTCGATTAATTATTATTATTATTATTGAATCAAGGACTTTGTGTTTGGACTTTAGAGTTGAATGTGGACGATATTGTAATTTTGACCATTATCAAAATCCATAAGTCTGAAATGATATAGTTTTGATGAAGAGAAATGTCATAAATAAAAGTCACAAGCTGGGTAATGCTTAATAAAGTAAAATTTGATTTTATTAAAATCAGGTAAGCGATAAATTTGGTCAAAATGTCACACCACCGCTAAGTGATGTGTGAATACTAATATTTGAATAGTTCAATATTAATCACCAACCTAATTCATACCCGATGAGCACACAACCAAAGATGATGAATTCTCCTTTGATCAAATGATTTAATTAATTTAAAATTGTTACAAATTAAATAATATTTATAATATGCTACTTATAAGTTTGGTTTTGATTTGATAAATGAAAATTAAACTTATTAATAAAAGTTATGAATACATTAATTGGTATATGATATTGATAAGCATTTTAAATTAGATTTAAAATGCAAAATATTCGAGCCCTAAATGTGTTTATGCCCCATCATGGGGGTGATAAGATCGAATGAAACGCGAGGTTAGGGGTAGCTACCAGATGGGCTAAAGAGGAGTAAAGATGGATGGCTGAGATGGAAGGAGATTGAGTAAAGATATGATCCTAAAATCTCTTATTTCCTTTCCCTATTTAAACATATCTTCCTTCATTGGATGGAATTCTTTTGGATCTTCCACCTTATTCCTTTACTGGACGACTTTTACTCTCCTTCTCTTTAGTGTCCTATATTTAAATCAAGTCAATTTAGCTGCTATCCAATAGCTTATGGTCGACGGTTCGAGGACTAGCACTCTGTTCGTTCGAAAATCATTTCTAGGAGCAAATAACATCATTTCAAGATGTTCTTAAGAGCTCTAGATTCAAGTTACATTTCTAATTTAACTAAAAACTTTAATTTGTAATTATAATGTTCCTTTATTTGTTTATGATATTGTTAGTTAAGTGACAATTCGAATATGTAGATATATTGCCACAAATTTAGTTGGTTGTATGTATATTTATACATGATTGTAAATTGTTTTTCTTTATTATTCATATATGTATAGCCGAACTCAAAATTATAAAAACATTCTTTATAATTAATTCAATATATAATATATATGTATACAAGTATAGTTTATAATTGGAATACTATATTATACATGTCTAAAATATGAAAATAAAATTTCATATATGACGTTAATATATATAATAATTTCATTAGAAAGAATTTTTTTTTGTTTATATGTTATTTTAAATAATATTTAAATCTATTTATCGTATAATTAATCATATAAATTTGTATATCTATTATAAAATAAATTTTATACTTTATAAAATTTAATTATTGGATACTAAGCTCGCGACAGGAAGTAATTTTTTTCTTATTTTTAAACACTGAATTTAAAAACCGATAATTTAATAAAATAGTTTTAAACTATAAAACTATATACTAAATTTTCAAACTATAAAAATTTGTGTAAAATTTACTGGAAATATTAATTTCAAATTATAAACTAATTATCGATAAAAAGATGTTCTGTGAATAGGGTACAATTCTTTAATTGATTAAGTTCTTTTTATCAAAATCTCATTTAGAGATATATAATTCTAAAACATTCCTTCCGGTATATACAAAATCATTAAACCTCTCTTATCAAATCCTTTGATTAATAAAACCTTTTTTTGTAAAATTGGAATAGTTGGAAATCATTTCATTTTTCGCTTAGGAAAATATTTCCAAATCATTTCATTTAAATCTTAACAATGATTTATTAATTCAAAACTCAAACTTTTAATTGAGTTAAAACCATTTTATCTAGGATGTTAATCCTAAAATCAGTAAATATTAAGTGAGTAGAATCTATGGAAATCATTTAATTCTACTCAATATCAATTCTCGTATTCAACAAATACCATGGGTGGAATAAAGGTGAAATCACCTTTTAAATTCTACGAATAGTACGAGTTCCCTCTTCGGGCTTTAACACCGAGTATAAGAAGATCATCTTTATAAAATCCAAGTTGCTATTAAATTTAGAAAACTAAATCTTTTTATACTTAACTCGTTTCCGACATTTTGACTGTATTCATCCCTCGCCCAGGAAAGAGGTCAGGTGATCCAGGGCATCGGTTTCACCTGAACATCTCCTTAGTTTAAGCACCTCACATCCGAATCTCACGAATAAAAAAAATCCAGTTTACTCGTCAGCTTTTAGTGCCAAGATTAAACTTCTTATTTATGATAGCTTTTTCTTTAAATCATTTATTTGAACTTTCCTCGATAAGCTAGAAATCCTCCAAATCATTATTAAAGCGCTTAATTATCCATTCGAAAACATTTATAAAAGATTTGAATAAGAATTTTTATGTCTAAAACTATATTTCAAAAGTTGTAGAAAAGTGCTCTGAAAAAGTGATGCGGAAAATGCATTTCCAGTTATATTGATCAAAACACTTTTTATTATTTGAATGTCCATTTTTATTACACAAATCACTTTTAAAACATTTTAAAAGATTTTTAAGATATATTTCACATTTTTAAACAATTTTAAAACATCATTTGTAAAGAAATCCAGTTTTAGATTTCGAACTGCAAAATTAGGATTTTTTTTCAAAACTTGTTTTACTCATATTTCAAAATTGCTTTATGAAATTTCAATTTTATTTCTTAGTTGGAAAACTATGGATATAATAGTTCAAAAAATTCTTATCTCGATGAATTTCGAGCTATATTCCAATTTTACATTTGTTTGCACTTTTATAGCGTGAAATCACGAACTATTGTTACGCGACACGCTTATTTCAACTAATTTTTCCATTTCTTATTCGAACTTCATCAAAACACTTTTAAATGTTTATAAAACATTTCAAATACATTCTAAACCATTTTTAAGGAGGTTTAACATTCCATATACACCGTTTCATTAAATATAGAGGAAAGTGATTTCCTTTTCCTTTGTGCTCGTGTATTTCTGTGACTTGCATATATATTCAACATTCATCTAAAAACAACCAAACTTGATGATCAAAGCGTATGAAACATCCATTGCAAACAACATATCATCATCAAAAAGTGTAATAATAATAGTTTAGCAGTTCCCACCTTTTATCAAATCGATTAACTTCCTACCAACATTCTTATCAACAACACTTCACTAAAACCATTGTTAACTTTAATTAATCAACTTCCACTTCATTTCACTTTACTTTATGATATCAATACCTTCTTGCAAACTCCCAAAAATTTGGTAGAGCTTCTATAGTACTTTAAACTTCCTCCTACTTCCGTGGAATGAGATGGGCGACACTTCCTTCTTTTTCTCTTGCACCAGAGCTTTCTAACTTGCTCCTCCCTCGTCAATAGGTTCGGCCTCCCCCTATTCCACCTCTTCCTCCAACATTTCTTCATTTCTTAAATGCTAAACCATGCTTTAATGATGATATAAGAACTTTAGAAAAGTTTGGTGGAGTTGGTTGGATTTGATTTTAAGAAAAGTTAGTAAGAAAAAAGAAGAAGTCATTAACATAGCTCAAAGGAAAAAGAAGAAAAGAATGATTTGTGTGAGAAAATGAGAAGGATGGATGTGTATCTATAGGAAAGAAGAAAAGAATGATTTGTGTGAGAAAATGAGAAGGATGGATGTGTATCTATAGAAAAAAAATTAAAGTGCTAAGTTGCTAAAATATCCGTTTACCAAATTACCAAAATAACCTTACTTAACTTTAAAGTAACCTTACTTTTTCTACACGTACCATCACTTCTTACTTTATGTCACCGTCACTAAAGAGCAAAGCAAATGTATCTGGATGGAAAAGTGGCTAAAGTAAAGATTTGGTTTGATTTTTACGTGATGTTTACCTTTTTGACTTTTCTTTTTTACTTAATTTTGTTCATTATATTCTAGAAGTTTCAAAATCATAATTAATAAAGTAAACATGTTTAATTATTAAAATATGTAATATATATGATAAAACATGTTAACAAAGGTGCAATAATACTGCGGCAACTTTTATTCGATAAAACGTTGATTTTCGACAAAATGTTTTACGATCACATTTTGATGTTTTTGTCAAACTATTTATTCGTGTAAACCAAGCTTTAGAATAAATTTCTTAACATTTTTAAATAATTAAAAAAAGTATATTTGACTTATGAAATAATATAAAACAATATCAAAATTCATTTGCAAATATAAGACATTGATTTTGTCAATGCGCGACGAAATTTATTAATCAATATAACTTAAGAGTGTGTGTGTGTGTGTGTGTCTATATATATATATAATTATAAAACTTTTATCGACTATTATTATCTTTCTGTAATTATTTAAAAGGAGTTATTCATCTTTTAAATATTTATTTGAACGTATATCCAATTTTATCCAAAACCGATTTTTGTCAGTTTTGTCAATGTTACGGTAAAAGTCCAAAATCTTTGTTTAATTCTAAAAATAAGTTCACCGTTCTTATTTATCACACGAAATATGATTATTTATGTTTGAATATTCCGTTTTCAAAGTGATAAAATTACGGGTTGTTACGTACTTCCCCCCTTAAAAGAATTTCGTCCTCGAAATTACTCCAAACTAAACCCCAAAAGTATTTACTAAAATATTTATTTTTAAACTTACATTCATACGATATATATTGGTCATCCATGCATAATATCTAATTCGAATTCACAACTTCACTTTCGAACTAGCATTGATCCCTCGATCCTCTAATGCGGACTCCGATCAAGCTTTTTGATCAAAACTTTAGTCCTCTTTGTATAGCTCTTAAGCATGATAGAAAACCAAAGCATCCAACCACACACCTTCATCAATGTTCACTGTTAAGAATCGAGTGATAAATCCTCTTTCAGATAAGTGTCAAACATATCGAAGTTTTGTACTCGAATTTTAGATTAAATCGTGTGACGAAATAATCCACATACTTCATATGTATCTATTAACCTTTTCAAAGTTCTTATGAAAATACTTCATAAAAATTTCATATTTTATTCAAACTTTTCTAAAGATATTTCTTTATAACCATTTAACATCGTTCTGAATCTTCTTACTTAAAACACATTTCTTTTCAAAAGATAACTATCTTTTTATTGTAATACATTTCTAAACATATCTTAGTGGTTTTCTGGAAAATTTATTTTCAAATAATTCATTAAATTGATAAATTACCATGAACTTCCTTTATAGATATTCTCTTTACTTTTACCAGTTTTAATACTTGAAAAGTATTTATATACTTATTCAAATGCTATAAGTATATTTAACTAGTTTTTTCCTCTTACCTTTAAAATATAATCAAAGAGATTAAAACAATTACTACCAAAACATTGTTATAATGAACCTCTCTTTTATTAACATGTTAATTATAATATTTTTCAACTTTTTATAAAAGACTCCAATATTTTTTTACCTTTAAAATTCCATTATTAAAGATCTAAATATACGCATAAGATTTCTTCCAAAGTGTCATATTCAAGGGTTTTAAAATAAATGTTGCTAAAACATTGTTTACTGCAAACCCAAAACCATATATTATTCACTTCAAATATTTATGTTAAAGATGAAAGCATCCATATGCTTACCAATTAAGATAATACACTTTGATAAAAATTGACAACCATCAATTAATTTATTAAGTAATGATTCACATTATCCTTTTTAATTTTAGATAATTATATAGATCGAGTAACTCAAAAATGATACTGAGGAACTGGGTAGTACTACCAATAGTATCACATATTTTCCTATAAAAGAAGGGGAATACTTAAGAGAAGTGCTTTCCATCTGAAAAACAACTCTTGCCCATTTTTAGTTACTTTCGAGCCACTTGTATCAATTAGTCATAAGATATTTTTTCGTTTCCAAAATCCCACTTTAGAAGTAATACTAGTTCTATTCCTTTCCCAAAAATCATTTAAAATTCCTTTCAAATATACCAAAATTTAAATTCTCAAAAATTCCTTTATAAAGCATGTTTTATAAATCCAGTTTGTAAAATTACTCATACAAAACATATTTGTAAGATTTAAATAAATTCATTTATTAAACATTTACTATTTATTGAATAACCCTTATGGTTTCTACAAGTCAAACAATTATTATTTTAGGCACAAGTAGTAGGTAAATGCTAACGTATTCTTAGGTAGAGAGGTTTGGTCAATGTTCAAAAAGTGTTTCCAGGTTCATGTCTAAAGATAGCTTTTAAAATTCTTTGTGTAATGTTTATCTATTTCAAAAATCCTTTGAAAATTTTACCAAAATATTCTTTTCTTTTCAATATGTGTGTATATATATATATATATATATATATATATATTTAGGAAAAATGATTCGATATAAAACCAAATTCTTTTGTATATTTTAGTAATAAATACGCGCTCATATATAATACTCCCAAACTCTTTTTAGGGTATTGCTAACCCTATCTCTGATGAGACTTTACTCCACCAAAGCCAAGATTCTTGCTTAATCTTGCGCTCTGATACCAAATGAGACGACCTAGGCTTTTCAACCATCGATAGTGGAAATACCCCACCGTATCTCACACTGGCACCTTGGGATTTGCTTTTATGGCCAACCTCTCAACTGTAAGCCCAACTGGCAAACCAACCCTTTATTACTAGGGACATGTAGAAGAGTCATCCGTTCACTACCTAACAAGAAGCGAGAACCACCAATAATGCTGAACATAATCAAGCAAATCCGATTCGGTTCCTTCAAACCAATCATCGATAAAAGGATGTTCTTTAAATAGGGTATCATTCTTTAATTGATTAAGTTATTTTTATCAAAATCTCATTTGGAGATATATATTTCTAAAACACTCCTTCAGGTATATATGGAATCATTAAACCTCTCTTATCAAATCCTTGATTACTTAAACCCTTTTTTAAACTTGGAATAATTCGAAAACATTTTATTTTTCGCTTAGGAAAATATTTCCAAATCATTTCATTTAAATCTAAACAATGATTTCTTAATTATAATCTCAAAATTTTTACCGAGTTAAAACCATGTTATCTAGGATGTTAATCCCAAAAGCGGTAAATATTAAGTGAGTAGAATCTATCGAAATCATCTAATTTTACTCAATATCAATAATTATAAAAAATAAACATGTTTATTTATTAAAATATGTAATACATATGTTAGAACATGTTAACAAAGGTGCAACAATGCTGTGATAACTTTTATTCGACAAAACGTTTATTTTCAACAAAATGTTTTCGATCACATTTTTACTTTTTGTTAAACTATTTATTCAAATATACCAAACTTTAGAATAAATTTCTTATCATTTTTAAATAATTAAAACAAGTATTTTTGACTTATAAAATAATATAAAACAATATCAAAATTCATTTGCAAATACACAACAATGATTTTGTCAATGCGCGACGAAATTTGTTAATCACTATAACATAAGTATATATATATATAATTATAAAACTTTTATCGACCTATTATTATCTTTATATAATTATTTTAAAAGGAGTTATTCATCTTTTAAAAAAGTTATTTGACAGTATATCCAATTTTATACAAAACCGGCTTTTGTCAATTTTGTCAATGTTACGGTGAAGGTCCAAAAACTTTAGTTAATTCTAAAAATAAGTTCACCATTCTTATTTATCATATGATATATGATTATTTAATTTGAATATTCCATTTTCAAAGTGGTAAAATTACGGGTCGTTACAGTCACTACTTCTCCATTATTAATAAACTGACATGTCATATGGAACTTACAAAGAATGTGTCTCTATTGGGCTTGCGATTCCTTGAAAACATGAATTAACACAATATTGTCATAGCATATTAGAATTGAACCTTCAATGTTGGGATTATTCCCAGCTCTTTAATGAATTCGTGCAACCATACTGCTTCTTTTAGGATATCTATTATGGTAATGTACTCAACCTCCATGGTTAAATCTGCCATAACTTCGTTCTTGTAAATTTTCTAACTTAATGCCCCTCCATTGAGGGTAAATATGAATCCTGTAAATAATTTACTATCACTGATTTCACTTTGAAAGCTTGAATCTAAATATCCCTTCATAAGGAGCTCGTGGTTTCTACAGATTAGAAACAAATCCTTAGTACTCTTAAATATTTTAGGTTAACTTTAACTGTTGTCGAATTGTTTTTGCTTGGATATGATTAATATCGACTAACTAAGAGAATGCAAATGCGTTATCTGACCTAGTACATAGCATAGCGTGCACGATGGATCCTATTGTCGAAAAAATTGGGAATCATACTCATACGTACACTCTCATCATCTATAGATGAGAGTCTTTTTTAAAGGACAATTTCATTATGCACTAAAATATTTTCATGCTTGAAAATTTCCATATTAAACTTTTTAGTATAGTTTACCTTGTATATAGGATGCTTCTACCAAATATTTAATCAAAACTTATTGGGTTGTCAAGCTTTCACTGAAGGTAACATTGGTACATCGTTACCAATCAGTTTTAAATCATTAAGGTATAACACTAGTAATTTTATATCATCATTTTGTTCTTTACTATATTCACATGATTCCTCTATGTTTTAACTGAAATCAAAATGTTTGATCACTTTATCAAAATACTTATTCCAACTTTTTGATGCTTGCTTAAGACCGCTAATTCATCTCAAGAGTTTATATGCCTTGTTATTGGTCCTACTGACCTCAAAACCCTATACTTTTATATAAAGTCTATTCCAAACCACCATTTAGATATATTGGTTTAATGTCCAACTTGGACGACTGCCCTAACCACCGGCACCCAAACATATAAAATGTATAGTAGTGTAAATTGCAACGGTGCCTGGTCGATGTAGGACAGCCATCGACGATTATTGCAAGATAAATAAATCACTTAAAACTTATCGTATATCTCATAGCGCATCGAACAAAGTATAATAATAAACATCTTATATATAAAATAGGAAAGACGGTTATAATTCAATGAATAACAGAAATCAAAGCACTCGTATCGATATAGCTATACTTCATAAGTAATAGAGTTTATACAACTAATAATAAACTCAAAATAGATAACGGTCTCTAGCTAGATAATAGCACGAGTAAGCTTCATAGTGCTGCACAGTGCAATGATAAGCAATGACAATTAAATATATTAACACGAGAGTATAGCTTCCTCCTCGTCACCTGTCTACCTCTACGTGCTCAATAGACTTGATATCCCAAATCTACTCATTTAAGAGTATTTGGAATAATGTGAAGCAAAGCATAAAATCACAAGTCAGTATGATGTGAATGTTAGAAAAAACTCAAATACTATTAAGTTAATATACTGGGACAAATGGTATGGAAAATCATACCTGACATGTCCATGCATTCATAAAGTTAGCACAAATCTAAGATACATGCTACTCTATTATAGTCATCATGGGTGTACACTACATTAAAGTACTAAGGGGTGTCTAGATGTTTACATCAATAATATCTACATCGTGTGAAGTCCCTAGAGTGATAAGTAATCAAGAAAACATAACGTCCATCATCCACTCTTATATTTTCTCACTCAATGCATTAGATATATGATACTATAACATAGTCGTGGCCTAATCAACGTCTCGGTTCCTCCGTAATCGAATCCATGCCACTCGAGACTGCCATCGCACTCAGTCCAAGGTAAAACGGATTGAAACATCACGTGATCTAAGGCACATCGCACTCCCAAGTGGGTATCGACACATACCCCTACTTTACGAGTACACTTTAAAACCTAAAAATATCAACGATCCCTTTGCATACTTCATCCGCAAAAGGGCACATTCCGAAACTATCCTTACAACTCATATCTAAAGTCATTGTGGTTGGGGACTATTCTCAAAAGCCATTGTTAGTCGTAGAATATCATCATTTTTTCCATAACCTTACTCCAAAGGTTCCTTCAATCCGACTCATGGTCCTTTAATCTACGCTTGAAGCATAGCCATTCTATCGTCGAACTAACTCCCCATCATGGAATCATCATCGCCGAATTGCATGACATCATCGTTAAAAGTTCGATATCAAGCCTTATGGTTCGGTATAACCTGAGCCTTAGCTCGAAGAAACTTGGATATTACTCGAAGCAAGTACCAGTGTAGATGACCCAAAATAGGTATGAAGAGAACTCGAAGTGGCCACGTGAACGACTTGAAGTAGCTAACAAATGACTCGAAGTACCCCAGTTTCTCCAACTCGAACCATCACCACCAATCCAAGCTCACCACCGATCCATCCCCACCCTCAATCTTAAAGTTCAACAAAAATAAACCTTGCTCCATACCTGAACCATCTTTTCACCGAACCAAGTCGCCCATATGGATCGGTTTTGATCCATAGGTACCACCAGTCCAGTACTTAGATGATTTTCCAACCTCCAAATGAACTCTAGGTAAGCGCATACATACATAGCTCGAAGAAAACCTTAATCTATTCCTTCATGTCCATCCAAGCACACCGGCCCATACTTCATCTTAATTTCCCAAACGAACTACAAGTTAGCCTTATGTGACCCCAAGAAGAAACCGAAGTAAACCATCATATGACTCGAGTGTAACTCGAAGAAACTTCCCACCGATCTAGGGTCATTGAATCACCACTGATCCATCTTTAATTGACCACAACTCAATCACAAAAACTCCAAATGAGTTGAAACTTAGAATGTAGCCTTGAGAGACCTTCCTTGTCGCCCTAACTGCATCGCACCAAATTTGGGTCAAGTCGCCTTCATGGATAATTGCTGATCAATGACTTCATTCTTAATTCTACATCACCATTATATCAACATTTTCAATCAAACAAACATCGTATATTCAAGCAATCATTATATACAATATATATCTAACAAGCATACATCCGTACTCATCAAAGTGAAACCTAAATATGAGGGTAGAAACTAGTTAACTATAAGAACAAATGAGATCCATAAGAATACAATTTCATAAATCTTTTCCAAATCATTTGAAATTAACATATGTGATTGATTAAGGTTTAGTTTTAGGATCCAAAAATCATTTCAAAACATCATTTTAAGGTGTATAGTGACCAATTATTAAGTGAAAGATCCTCCACTCACTAAAGTGCATAAATCCAAAGATGGACAACAACTCTAAATGAATTCCTATTGAAAATCTCAAAATCCAAATGCTTGTTTTGCTAATCTCTCCTTAATGATAAATTTTGGATAATTAAAGCAAGTTTTATGATAGCTTTTTGGCTTAGGAGTGGTTAATGGAGGTTTCTCTCTATCTTGGAAAGTGTGCAACAATGGAGAGAATTCCCATCATTTTCATCATAATGCAAATCCAAAATGGAATTTGGGCCTAGCCATTAACTCATAATTACCCATTAAGCTATTCAAAATCAAGTAAAACATCAAACAGACATATCTTCCTAATGTAAGACCGTTTTTCTATTATAACCACTCTACGCAAAGAGAAATCATCATCCCGATCTAATGGAAGTTGTTTGAGACCCTAATTCGGTTTTCATTAAAAGTTATAGGCTACATAAGATTTTTAGAGTAAAAAACTTTCGAAAAAAATTCTAGGGGTGGGAAATATCTCTTGTATTCGTTTCTAAAGCAATAGAATCATGCAACCCTGTTTAAAAACAATATTAATATTTTACAATCCTTTGATACGTAAAGTATGGGTCATTACGTTCTCCCCTCCCCCTTTTGGAATTTTACCCTCGAAATTCCAAATAAGATCAATAAGGTTATACCGCATGCCTAACAATCACATACAAGCATAGGCAATAATCACACATCAAACGTGCATACACAACAACAAATGAAGAAAGTAACATCTAAGCTTATCCTAGCATGCAGGATACTACACTATGGTATACTTTATGATATCATACTTAAAGCGATAAATAAAGAGTCTCACCAAGTAAAGAGCTCTGGATAAGTTGTCCTCGCGCTGTCCTCGATCTCCCAAGGGCATTAGCCTTGCTTTCACTCCACTAAACCTTCACCAACTTCACCGTATCCCTCTTAAGTTTCTTCGTATCATGTTTGACGATACGAATAGGCCTATGAGGTCTGGAACCCTCTTGTTCAATCTCGATATCATCTAGTTGATTTGGTGCAATAGTTATGCCTATGTCATGCACAAACTTCTGCTAATGAGAAACGTGGAATACTTTGTACACTCCCGCCATTCTTTGAGGTAAATCAACTCTGCAAGCAAGGTTCCATCCTCTCTAGTATTCGAAGGGACCTATGAATCTCGATGGCAAGTGCCAGCTTCTATTTACTACCAAATCGAATTACATTGCTCGATGGAGATATCTAACAAATACCATATCTCTGACAAAGAACTCTCGATCTCTGCAACTCTTATCAGCGTAGCTCTTCCTATCTGAAGAAGCTTTCATCCATTATCGAATGATCCCGATCTTCATTGAGGTTTCTCTAACCATAACTGGCCCAAAGTATCTGATTTTCGCCTATTTCCAACCAACACGAAGGAGCTTTACACGATCATCCATATAGTGCTTCGAATGGTGTTATACCGATGTTAGCTCGATAGCTGTTAGTGTATGTAAAATCAATGAGATGTATCATCCCACAAGCCTCCAAAGTTAAGTATACAAGCTCGCGAAAATTCTCTATATGTGATTCAATCTTTCATTTTAGCCGTCGGTTTGAGGGTGATAAGCTATACTAAGATGCAGCTCCATTCCCAATGCATTTTATAAGCTCATCCAAAACCCACTAGCGAATAATGGTTCTCGGCCACTCACAATGCTCTTCAACACACTAAGTAATCGTAGTATCCATTTCACATACAACTTGGTAGTTTGGCTACTGTTCTACTTGACTTGATTGGTATAAATCTAGCACTTTTGATTAATTGATCGATTATGAACCAAATGGTATCGCACCATGCTTCTGTACTCGGCAGTCCATCGATGAAATCCACATATATTTCTTCCCATTTTCACTGAGGAACTTCTAGCGCTTGCATCAAACCACCGGGCTTCTTTCTCTCTACCTTCAGCAACTGGCAGTTTATGAACTTTGAGATGAATATCCCAATGTCTTTCTTCATCCCTTCCCAATAATAGGTCTGCTTCATATCACGGTACGTCATTTTACCGCCATGATGGACAGTAAATCCCAAATGATGATACTTTCATAGCACCTCAACCTTCAACCTATCGACATTAGGACCAAACTATCTCTCATCTTTACGGAGCCAACCATCTTTGTGAAGTCTGTATTGTCTCATCCCACTAGACTCTACTCCGTTTTCGATTTGGCAATTATCTCAGCTAATCTGGCATCACCCTTCTAAATAGTATGAACCCGCTTAACCAGAGTAAGCCTGATGGTCCAGCTCACCAATATTATGGCTCTTGCTTGCTTCTCATTTGAAAATCATAACTAGAAATATACTCTTCCTATGTCCACTCCAGGAATATAGCTCCTAAGCTGGCATGTCTCCTAATCAATGCATCAACAACTGCATTCCTTTCCCAAGGTATATGCAATATCAAAGTCATAGGAGGCTATGAACTCTAACCATCACTGCTGACTAAGGTCAAGAACCTTCTACGAAAAGAGGTATTTCAATGATTTATGGTCGTAGAACAACTCAACCTCTCTCCTAAAAGAAAATGCCTTTATATTTTCAGCCTAAACACAACTGCTACTAACTCCAAATCATGGATCGATATTTCTTCCCATGTGGCTTCAGTTGTTGACTAGCATAAGCAACAACTTTGCTCTCTACATCAATGCTGCCCCCAATTCGGTACCACAAGTATCAGTGTATACCATCATCTTTTCATATCATTCATAATGGTTAATACTAGTGTGCTCAACAACTTTCCTTTTAGATTTACAAATGCATGCTCATATATTGCAACCAATTTAAAAGTCTGATTCTTTTTCGTTAATTGAGTCAATGTTGCGAATATTTTGGAGAAGTCCTCGATGAACCATTTATAATATGCAGCTAACCCAAGAAACTTCTCAAACGCATTGCATTTTTGGGTCAAGTTTAATATTGAAGTATTACAACTTTTGTAGGATCCAGGGCAATGCCCTGCTTGAAAGCAATGTGACTCAAAAATTTCACATTGCTCCTCCAGAAATGACACTTAGAAAACCTTGCTTTCAGTAAATGCTCTCTCAACACCTAAAGCACAATCCTCAGATGCATCTTATATTCCTCCTATGTCCGTAATTAGATGAGAATACCATCGACAAACACAAGCACAAATTTATCTAGGTGACCCCTGAAAACACAGTTTATGAGATCAACGAGGTATACTGATGCGTTAATTAGTCCATACGACATAACCAACCACTCTTAGAAACCAAATGGCATATAAAACGCTGTAATCAGCACACTTTTCATTGCTACTCTCAGTTGATGAAGTCCCGTCGCAAGATTCAACTAAGAGAATACTCTAGCACCAAGAAGTTGATTGAACAGGTCATCAATACATGGAAGTGGATACTTATTCTTCCATGTCACTTTATTTAGCTCATGGTATCAACACATAATCTAAGGTAACCATACACTTTCATGGCAAACATTATGGCACTTCCCACTCAGAAGTATTCCTCGGAATGAACCCTCATCACAATAAGTCATTCGCTTGTATCTTAAGTCTCACTACTCTCTCGGCTCCATCCTCCCTAAAGGCATCACTATTGGTTAAAGTGTCTTTAACTAAGTCAATACAAAACTCGATCTCTCTATGTGGTGGACATTCGGTTACCTCGTCAAATATGTCCAGATACTCCCTAGCAATATGCATTAATGGCAACTCATCGT
The DNA here is from genome assembly GCA_030765085.1 of Allium cepa. Lineage (NCBI taxonomy): Eukaryota > Viridiplantae > Streptophyta > Magnoliopsida > Asparagales > Amaryllidaceae > Allium > Allium cepa. Next base: position 291,706,558 of record CM060934.1, read on the forward strand.
GTGAGATATCAAGCGAGTATAGAAAGCTAAACATCATCTTATCGTCTGGTATGCAGCCTAACACTATAGTTTGCCTATCTTCTACCTCTATTGTCATAAATAATTTCTCACAATCCACCATCACTCTGTATCTATGAAGCGAATACACACCCAGAATAAAACCAAACCCGCAAAACTCAAAAAAAAGCAATCACAGTCAAAAGAACATTCGTGACTTAATATGACCAAACCACGACAAACCATATACAAGCTAATGGAGGCTCCAACTGGGTTCATCACAATCAAAGGTCGGTCAACTATTTTGGGTTTCAATCCCAATCTATCTACTTGGTTACTGGATATGAAGGAATGTGAAGCCTCAATATCAAAAAAATATGTATGGAAATATCGTTAATGGAAAGCATACGGTTAATAACAATGCTCTTCCCCTTATTTTTCACCGATGGAGCACATAATGAAGTCAGGACATCCTTGAGAGCTTATGCTTTCACTGCCTCCTTTCGCTTAGTAGCTCTAGATTGTCCATCTTGAGATGGACAAAAAAGAAACAAATTTCCCCTCGGCTTGCCATCTCAACTAGAATGACCCTTTTCCAAGCAATTATAGCAAATTAGCCCGCTTTTAATCTTCTTATTTTTTGTCTTCTTTGTTCTGAAACTACTTCTTCTTGTGATTATTGTTTCACCTCTTCTTGCGTCCCTCGCCTGATTGCAGCTTTGACTGTTATTTAGTAACAATAGCTATTGGCTTCGAATAAAGACTCTCATGCCTTAGGTCATTCTCGACTATCATCTTAAAAGCTTCATCAATGTAGCTGTAACATCCCGATTATAGAGGGCAAAATCTAAGCACTACAGATGCTCTAGTCATCTATAGTATTAGTTTCTGGTGACAAAATACGGCAATGTTAGTGGTATCCATAATATCAAAAGCACTTGAATATGAATAAATCATAGATTTCAAAAAAAACATACTGCTAATTACATTTCACAAGAACAATTCATTTCCATGTTACATAATCCCATATTGTTTCCCAGATAAAGATCAATTATAATCATTACAAAAATAAGCCAAGAGCGACATATGACGATGCCCCCTTGGTTGATCAAAGCAATATAGTCATATCTGACTTAATACACATCAGAAATAAACAAAATAATTCATACTCCTCATTAGCTATCGTCAGCCACATGTTCATCTCTGAAAGCTTTATTCGCCAAAACAACAAAACCTAAAAAACTCAACCCTCAGCCTACTCAAATCAATTTTAAGCAACCGAGAGTTTAAGGGGAAAACAAAAACTTTGAGTTAGACATAAAGCTTGGTGTGAATAATACTGTTCATCTCTTTATTTTATGTTAAGTGGACCACGCCGCTTAGCGGAATGGGTTTTCCCTCACTAATATCCTTTTAAAACATATCTTTTGCAAATCCTTTCCTGCAACCAAAAGTGGTTAAAATCTGTAAAGCATCATTATGTAAACATATATTAGGTAAAAAGTGAACTATCTGTTCAAACTTTATAGTTTTGTTTGGCTAACTACCTTTGGCTAACTTGGGCCTACTAGAAAACATATCAAAATTTATCTAACATATGTCATACACTTCTCTTCTTTTGAACGTTCTGTCCTTAACTATCTGTTAAATACTTCTCTTCTGAATCGTCTGCCCTTAACTTATCATCTCCAAGGTCACTTGATTCTAATGGTTTTGCGGGCTCACCAATAACCTATCAGTATAAAAAAAAATATTCCCTTATATGTGCATTCATAATTTTAGTCTTACCCATGAAAAAGCCCTACACACTGGGATTTTGGACAAAATTAGCTGGGGCTAATAACTAATGTGTATGGCACAACCCTATCCTAGTCTCATCTAGTATTCTAATACCTGAGTCATTTTACTTAGGGATCCCTTTCCATAATTTTCCTTAAAATACTTTTCAAAATGATTTAAAATCTTTAAATCAAACTTAAACAAGGAAAACTTATATATTCGTAGCTTTGCTCAAAATCACCTTGCCATTTAATACATGTACTTTACTCAAAAGATAGTTGATGAAAACATTTAACCTTTGAAAGTCCTCCTTTCGAATCTATTGAAAGTACCCCTTTCTAAACCAAGTCAAAGCCTTTCTTTTATCTAGGTCGAAAGGCCAAAATTCTCCTTTCAAAACCATTTCCAAAACCCTTTCGAAACTTTGAAATTTTTTCCTTTCGATGGCTTTAAAAACTTAAACATCTTTCTTTTAAAACCTTTAAACATCGCCCTTTCAAAACCTTACAAAAACCTTTCCTTTAATCCTTTTGAAACAACCGGAAAAACTATACCATTCGACTCCTTTGAACCATTGGGAAACCACCCATTCAAAACCTTATTTTAAAACCTTTTAAAAGCATAAATCTAAACCTTTCAAAAGCCTTTGGGTTAATTTAAAATATGTGGAACCTTTAGAAACCATTCAAATCTTACGCCATCGAAACCCTTTGAAAAACATTTCATTCGAAACCATTTGGATTATGCCTTCAAGTAGAGCAAAAGGATCATCATCCCGTTAAAGTCAAAAAATCTTCTTTTCGAAATCAATTAAGTCATCTCTTTTGAAGCCATTTGGGTTACGCTTCAATTGAGAAAAAGGATCACTAAAACCATTTGAGTCAAAAGCCTACCTTTCGAAAGCATTCCTAAGTAAAAAAGTGAAGGTGTTGAAATCATCGCTTCGAAAGCATTAGAGAAGTGGCCAAATTTTTAGAAAAAACAAAGTACCCCTTTGAAATCCTCTGGGTCGGAAGGTAAAATCGATAGAAAAAGGTGTCGACTTAGTCGTAAGCATTTATTTAAAATAGAGGCGCAACCCAATCAAAACCATTCCCTTTAAATCCATTTGACCTAGTCGAAAGCCAACTAAGTCGAAAGCTTCTTAGTCGAAAGCAAGCAAATGCATTTTCTTTTTAAAACAAAGTAATGCCTCAACCCTTCGGAACTCCTGGTTTCGACCCACTACCTTTCGCCTACGTCCAATTCACTACATAATAGTTTCCTGATACCATGTGCATTTGTTTCGACTATGTCGGAGGCGAAGGTAAAGAGGTGGAACCTGGTGCCGAAAGCATCGAAATAGTGAAAAACCTATTTATTTGTCCTTTTAAACCTTTTCTTTTGTACCTAACCTTCTTGTTTGTCTAAATCTAGTCGGTTGCCATTTTACTTTTTCAAAAGTGCTGCCGGTTTCCAAAGCAAACAGATATGAATTATTTGCAAAGAGCCCCTTCTCCTTTTATAAATATATAAAATTAAATCTCAAACCTTAAATAATTTTATATATCCATTAAAAAACTTACAAAAAATCTACAAAAATTTCCAAAAAATCTCTTTTAATATGTTTTCCAACATATAAAAAATTTGGATCAAATCTTTTATTATTTAACCGTAAATATTTTATAACCCAAAATAACATTTTCTTTACTAGAAAATTCATATAAAATCCACAAAAATTCAAAAAATTGAAACCCATCTCCAAAACATTATTTATGGTCTATACAAAAATTCACAAGTCATTTGGATGTTATTTAATAGGGTTTTCATATCAAAACATGTCATAAAATCTATATGAACAACCATAAATCATCAACAAGAATATATATATATATATATATATATATATATATATATATATATATATATATTCATTCCGTCGTTCAAAAACATGGAAAATCAATGCAAAATATTTTGGATTTCATCTTAAAATCGAAAATAAAAGAAATATAAGGTGTAAACATTATTCACCTTAGCTTTAGAGATTAAAGATGTGAGTTTTGAATGAATTTAATGTTAATTAAGCTTCTCATTTATCTTTCTTCCTCTTACTCTTGTTAACGGTGTCCGACCTTGAGTTCTAAAAAATTTCAAATGAGATGAATGTCTATGGGATACACGGCCAAATGTTTATGGATATATATATGGCCTATTTCCTATTTTACCCCTCCTCTATTTCTCTTATTTTAATTCATTGATTAAATGACACGGCTACTCCTTAATTAAATCAAATCTCAATCCTCGAAACATTATTTTATTTAATTTAACTAATTAAATATCCTAAATAATGTTACAAAATAAATGGGGTGTTACAAACTCCCCCCCTCAAAGAGTTTCGTTCTCGAAATTACAATAAGTCACACAACACATCAATTAAAGAGGTAAACATACTATCAAATAAGTTAGGATAAGTATCACTAATCCTGCTCTCAATCTCCCAAGTACAGTCCCTATCATCGTCACTCCACTGGACCTTGACTAATATGACCGTCTTGGTTCTAATCCTCTTCTCATCTCTTGCGACTATACCAACTGGTTTTCTAACTATGGTCAAGTTCGGTTCTACCACTAAGTCATCTAGCATAGTCGGTGCAATAGCAGTCTTTGGGTTTCTAACACACTTTCTGAGATGAGAAAAATGAAAACCATCGTGGACTTCTCCTAAAATGCTCGGTAAATTCACTCTATACGCAAGTTTGCCGATCCTCTCAATAATAGGAAAAGGTCCAACGAATCTCGATGCCAACTTTTCTAATCTTCCAAATATGATCACACACTTCATCGGTGACACCTTAATAAATAACTTATCTCCAACTGAGAACTCTATATCTGTCCTTCTTTTATCAGCATAACTCTTCTGCCTAGACTAAGCCTCCTTCAATCTAGCACGAATGACCTCAATCTTTTCTGAAGCATCTCTAACCAAATCTGGACTGGGAACTAACCTATCCTCGGTCTCCAACCAGCATATGGGAAAGTTGCATGGCCTTCCATACAAAGTTTCAAACGGTGCCATCCCAATACTAGTCTAACAACTGTTTTTATATGAAAACTCGACTAAATGCATATGGTATTCCCATGATCCCTTGAAATCTAGAAATAAGCCCTTAAAATATCCTCCACGATTTTGTTAACTCTTTCCGTCTACCCATCCATCTACGGATGGTAAGCGGTACTCATCTTGAGTTTGTTTCCCAAAACTTCATGTAGACTATTCCAGAACTCACTAATGAATAAGGAATCTCCATCCTCACTATGCTACCAGAAATTCCATGCAGTCTAGCCACATTCTTCATAAACAACTTTTCTAAAATAGGTGTCGTCCTAGTTGACTTAACTGGAATGAAATGGGCACTCTTGATCAATTGTCCACTATAACCCATATGCTTTTATTTCCTCTGTTCAACCATCGCAAACCGTCAACAAAATCCATAGAAATAGAATCACATTCCCATATTAGAATATCTAATGGCTGAAGCAATCCACTTGGCTTCTGGTCTTCGACCTTTTCCTGTTGGCAATTCAAGCACTGCTTTACCTATAAGCCAGTATCTCGCTTCATACCTTCCTCGAAGAAACTTTTCTTCATATCCTGATATATCTTAGTACCTCCTGGATGAATATGGAACTTCGGACGATGAGATTCCTCCCAGACTTCTTTCCTTATGTTTCCTACACTCGGAACGCATAATCTTCCTTTCTTTCTCAACCACTCATTCTTGTCAAGATGGAAATTAATTAAGTCATTGCTCTTGGTTCCTTCCCTTAACTTCCTGATCCGTTCAGCTAACACTGGATCCTCCTCCAGTTTAGAAGCAATCCTTTCGATCATCACTGGTTGAACTTCCAAACAAGATCACACAATAGTCTCGCCGCTAGACCCAGCCTTGGATCTCCACTTCACTCTGCAATCTGCTAAGGCTTCTAATTCTTTCCACTCAGCAGTCATCGCCAATACTACATTCTGATATGTTTCCTGCTAAGTGCATCTACAACCTTGCTGCCTTTCCTTAGTGTGTACTCGATCCATATATCATAAGCGGCTATAAACTCTAACCATCTCTATTGTCTCATGTTCAGCTCCTTCTGAGAGAACAAATACTTCAATGACTTATGATTTGTATATAACTCAAACCTCTCTCCCAAAAGTAATGTCTCCACACCTTCAATGCGAAAATCACTGCAGCCAGTTCCAAATCATGCGTCGGATATATGACCTCATGCAGTCTAAGCTGTCTAGAAGCATAGGTAATCACTTTACCTTTCTGCATCAGCACAGCTTCCAACCCTATTCCACACGCATCTGTATAAACCACCAAATCCTAATTCCCTTTCGGAACAACCAACACAAGTGCATGGGTCAATAATTGCTTCAAACTCTGGAATGCTTCCTTACACTTATCGGTCCACACAAACTTCACATCCTTTCTCGTTAGCTTGGTCATCGGTGCCGCTATCCATGAAAAATACTTAATGAACCGCCGATAATAACCAGCCAATCCAAGGAAACTCTTTATCTTCGTCACTATCTCAGGTCTCTTTCAACTATTCACTGCTTCAATCTTAGTCGGATCTGCTGATAAACCTTTCTCTGAGACTACATGACTAAGAAACTACACTTTATTTTTTCAAAAATAACACTTCGAAAACTTCGCCTTTAGCTGATGCTGCCTCAATGTCTCAAGCACCACTCTAAGAAAAACTTCATGCTCCTTCTTATCCTTGGAGTATATCAAGATATTATTTATAAAAAGTAATACGAACCTATCCAAGTGCTCTCGAAAAACTCGGTTCATCAAATCCACAAAGAAAGTTGGTGCACTAGTCAATCCTAATGGCATAACTAACCACTCGTATGACCCATATCTGGTCCTAAACGCCGTCAAAGAGCTGATGGAAACCCATTGCCAAATCTAATTGAGAAAATATCTTGGCTCCACTCAACTGGTCAAACAAATCGTCAATCATTGGCAATGGATATTGATTCTTTAACATTCTCTCATTCAACTTACGACAATCGATACATAGCCTCAACGATCCATCCAGCTTCTTAGCAAACACTACGGCTACTTCCCAAGGCGAACTACTCGGCCTGATAAATCTCTTACCTTTTAAATCTACCAACCACTCCTTTAACTCCATCATCTCTGCAGGGGTCATCCTGTTTGGTGGCCCACTCACTGGTTCTGCTCTTGGAGCCAAATCTATGCGAAACTCAATGGCTCGTTTCGACGGCAATCCAACTACTAGTTCAAACACATCCGTGAATTCTCTAACCACATAAACTCGACTCATCTCATCTTCCAACTCCATAACACCCATCAGAGCGTCCACCTCACTATTGGAGACTTTTACGGTATAAACAATCTGTTCGCTACAATCACGTTACCTAAGCGATATTTTCCTATCCTGGAAAAGTATCATAGCATCGCACTCACTTTCTATCCCTAGAATAATCTCGAACCCTACAAAATCAAACGCATGCAAACTGCAAAACAAAAGTATGACCTAACAAGTCAAACTCTAACTGGTCACATCTCAACCCTAGAGTTGCATACCCTCCTATTGGATTCGCAGCCCGTAAGGAAGTAACTAAATATATGGGTTCTAGGTTAAGCTTATCTATCAAACATCTAGATATAAAAGAATGTGATGCACCAATATCAAATAGAACAGTAACAGACATACCATGGATCTGAATCGTACCTCCCAAAACTGTCTTTCCTTTCTCTTGAGCTGTCAGCTTAGAAGGAGAAGACTCCATTGCATACTCCTTGCCCTTTCCATCCTTAGCGGGCTCCTTGCGCTGGTTCTTATAGCGGCCTATCTGATCGTATTTGAAGCACCTAATGTTCTTCTTCCCGATCACTTCCTTAGCCTTCCCAATACGACACTCATTGGCAAAACTACCCTTTTTGTCACACTTAAAACATACCACCTTAGATTTCCCTTTCTTGGCTACTTCACCCTTTTGAGCACCCTTCTTTTAAAAGAACTTCCTCTTTTGATTATGTCCAACCTGGAATTATTTCATCGTATTCTTCTCCTGACAAGCCAACATCTCTTCATGTCTCAATTCCATCTCCACAACCACGTCATAGGGATCCCTAATATGCAGTAAAGTAGCCCTGGCCAACTCAGGCTTCAATCCTTTGATAAACTTCTTGTTCCTCTTCATTACTGTATCAACATCAGCATAACTAATCGGGCTAACTCTTTGAACCTACTGGTATACTCCAAAACATTCATCTCTCCCTGTTCTAGCTTAGCAAACTTCCTAATCAAAACAAACGATGCCATTGCTGACATGAACCTCTCTTGGAACCTCCTCTTAAACTTTGCCTAGGTCATAGTCTCCTCATCCACTGCCATAGTCACACTATTCCACCAAAACAAAGCAGCTCCTTGAAACTATCTCGATGCCAACCTCCTCTTCTGCTCATTATTGAGCCTCAAGTTTGCATAAAACCTTTCGCAGTGCAACAACCAGTTTCCACCTCAATGGCATCCTCCATTCCAATAAATGGCTTCCCTCCGAGCTTAATGTAGTCTCCACTCAACTTAGCATAGTCGTTGACAATTGGAGCTCCTAGAACTCCTCCTCCGACTATTCCAACAGCAACACCCGCCTTCACCATGTTCACGAAGAACTGATACATAGCTTCCGTTCCAACTTGTAGGACTCTAGCTCCCACATTCTCTGCTTGTGCCTGACCTTGACCTCTCCTCACATTAGGCCTGCCATTCCCCTCGGTTCCTTCCCCCCTTGGGTTAACTCTTCCTCTTCTACCTTCCATAGTTGTATTCAAACCTCATGAGATACGGAAAAATAACCTAACAACGATACAAGGCTAGAGATAAAGCATATACTTATATATAACAAATACAAGTACGTTACTATTGTGTTATCCCATTCCCTAAATCTTACTCTAATTCTTTAGGATTATGCTTTCAAAAACCGTTTTTTAGTTAAATTTTTTCATAAATCTATGCTCTGATACCAAATGTAACATCCCGTATCTGGAATTCATTTATAACCCAAAATAACATTTTCTTTACTTGAAAATTCATATAAAATCCATAAAAATTCAAAAAATTTATAAAATTAAAACTCATCACTAAATATTATTTCTGGTTTATATAAAATTTCAAAATGCATTTGGATGTCATTTAGTAGGGTTTTCTTATCAAAACATGTCATAAAACTATATGAACAACCATAAATCATCAACAAGAATATATAATCATTCCATCATTCAAAAATATGGTAAATCAATGCAAAATATTTCAAATTTCATCTTAAAACCAAAAACAAAAGAAATATGAGATGTAAACAGTATCCACCTTATCTTCAGAGATTACTGATGTGAGATTTGAATGAATTTGATGTTGATTAAGCTTCCCATTTATCTTTCTTCCTCTTACTCTTGTTAATGGTGCCCGACCTTGAGTTTTAAAAAATTTCAAATGAAATGAACATGTATGGGATGCACATCCAAGGGTTTATGGATATAGGAATGGCCTATTTCCTATTTTACCCCTCCTCTGTTTAATTTTAACTCTTATTATAATTCATTGGTTAAATGGAACGACTACCCCTTAATAAAATCAAATCCCTTAACCGACACATTATTTTACTTTATTTAACTAATTAAATATCCTAAATAATTTTATTAAAAATAGGGGTTTTATTGTAGCCCATGAGTTGCTCCCCTAAATAGTCATCCAAGATGATGATGAACTTCTCATTGTTCTTTAATGGAGCGTCGATGAAGGACATCCATATTTCAATAGAGCATCGAACTCAGCAACGTACTTAGAGATAGTTATATCCCCCTGCTTTAGATCGGCGAACTTATGAAATAGATCTGATCTCCGAGCTGTAGCTATAAATTTTTCATCAAATCTGGCTTTGACTAGTCCCAAGTGAATTGATCCTTGGGAGTAGCAGCCCTCACTTCATTCCACCAGTTTATGGTTCACCCTTGAACTTGTCGGCAGGCTAATCGTCTTTTTAGAGCATCATCCAGCTCTAAGTCATCGAAAATCCTTTTGTAGGTATGAAGCCAATCTTCAACTTCCATTACCAACTCCATTCCTTGAAACGATTTTACCATCTAAACTAGCAAAGTCTTTGTTCACTTTGGCGAAATTGGCTCTAGGCACCTGCACTGGAGCATCGCTATTAATAGCAACGTTCAGAGGGGCTACTTGAGAAACTGTAGCATGTTCTGCATCATGGTATTGAACGTCGTCTGCCGGTCAGGATTAGCATATCTCGAGCTAGCATCTTCTTAGACTCCAGAGATGGGGTTCCTAGCCGCATTTATTGTTTGACAACTCTTCCTTCAATATGTAATAAGGACGGTCGATCTCTCTATATAGAATTCTACGTAAGTAGTACTCGTATGTATAGCGCGACTTCATACTATAAATATATACTGCTGTATAGTTTGAATACCAAAATATATAACAATTACATACTCTTATATGTATAAACTCTCAATCTAGTCTAGGATGAGAATTCCTACCATATCTCTACCGAATCACGGTATCCTTTAGGTTAAACTACGCAACCTAAGCTTTGATACCAAATGTGATGACTGCTCTATACCATCAACACCCAAGTGTATAACCTATATAGTAATGTGCGCTGTAATAGTGCCCGGTTGATGTACTAGGACCTTCAGTGGTTATTGGTGTGCACGTAAATGTGTATATTTTTACCACCATATTTATTCTAATTAATTTAAATAAACGATCATATTGGGTACTTTAACTTGTCTTAACCAAAATCCGTATTAATTCCAAATTGTCACATATTCATTTTCATATAAGGTGAAAATAGTCATTTTTATGCATAAATTAACTTGAGAAAATTTAATTAGAAATTTCCATACTATTTTGTAGGATTTTGATTTCAGTTACAAGTTGTTTCATGAAGAAGGTATGCATGCACAAAAAACACAAAGAAACGAAGATAGAAATAATTCAAAGTGAAGATCATGGAGGACCCCACCAACCCACTTACCTTAATATACAAATTAGAGGCTAATGCACATGCTTATGGAATTAATGGCTTCATGTGCACTTAAATGATGATTAGTAGAAGCTAATGATTACTTGGCCTCCACACTTTCTCAAGGGTAGTTTGAGCATTCTCCAAATTATGGATTAGGGTTTCATGCTTGCATAAATAACCCATTATGTTCATGTAATCATCTTCTTCCTTAATCTCACTTTTAGGCTCTCTTCTCTTAGGAAAATAAAATGAAAGCTCTATTTCTTTTCATGACTACTTAGCCATTTATTTCTTTTTTTCATGTAACTTTTTTATGCAATTTAATACATGTTCTTTTCATTTTCTTGTTTATTTCCTTTCATGTTGTAGTGTAGATTTACAGTCATACAAAGTAGATTAGTTTTAATTCTTCTTAATTTGCTTCTCTTTTGCATTAGCTTTCATTTTCCTTTCTTTTTGTTTTCATGTTGCTAGCTACATTTGTTAATCAAATGACAAATATAAAAGGCTAAAGCCCTTCAATTTAGGGTTAACAAAGCTCTCTAATTATGTAGCTTCAACTATTTTTTAATTCATGCTCTCTTTTTGTGCTTAATGATGATGATAGAAATTGTTTACTAGTTTTTTTTGCTTTGAATTTGATAGCCTATATTGTTGACACCAAATAAGCTATGCTTAAACAATCACTAATACTAATTGTCTCTTCATCAAAATATGATTATGGCAAAAGAAAGTGATTTGAAATTAAAATTTGATGGTCTATATTTCTAATCAATAGTTAATAGGCCATACTTAAAATAGATTTAATTTTCATTTTCTTTGTCAATCTTCATGAAAGTTGGTAAGTGCTTTAAGGGACGTGTTATAGTTTGATGACTTATGTTGGCTAATCAATAACACAAATATGTCATACTTATAATAAGCACATCAATTAAAGCACTAATGACTATAAAATAGAGCCCCAATCTCCACCACGAATCACGACTCTTCAGCATCCACACCGCAATTCGAATTCACAACCGAACCAAAATAGTATCCAGTTTTGATTTAAATTTGGTTTTGAAAATGAAAGTTTTTGATTTTTTTTTTTTTTTTTTTTTGAAATTGAAGGCAGGAGAATTCATTTTGTACTTAAAGAATGTGAGCTGCTTTTATCAGAGGGTGTGGGTAAAAACTTTTAAGAAGGCCGAAGAATATTGTTGGGCTGAAAACACTTTTTTTCTCAAGTTTTTGTTTCTTGTTGGGCTAGACTTTATTTTTTTTAAGTTAGCTTGTTTAAGTTTGTTTATTTAAGTTTTTTATTATTTATTTTGTTTACTTTGTTTATTGACAAAAATCACAAAAATATTTGCTTTAGTTCATGATGAATTGGTTTTAGATTCACTTGTTCTTAGTTTCTTACATACATATAAAAAAACAAAAAAAATTAATTTTGTTTTGTTTCTAATTTGTTTAGTTTCTTCTTTGATATATAAAAAAACAAACTTTTATATATATCTTGTATCTAATTTCAGGTTGCCAAAGCAGAGTTGCAGAAGAAGCAGACGTGCTTGCTAAAATAAATTGCTTGATTTGCTGATCTTGCTAAAAATAACTGCTTGCTTATTTGTAATTTTCTTTTTATTTGCCTTGCATTGTATATATCTATTATTTTTTTGTCTTGCACTGTTGTTTGCTTGCATTTAAAAAAAATCAAAAATCAAAAACAAAAATCCATTCGTGGTTGCATTGTTAATACACGTTCAATTTCTGCTTTGCATTTCATTTTAGAATTTTGATTAATAATAACGATAGCTCTTAATTGTATACTGACTGTTTGTCTTCTTTGAACAATTTAATTTTTCGATGTCTAGGCTACGATAGAGTAATAACCATTTATAAATATTACAGTGATTCATAAATATTATAGTGGTTGTTCCTCTGAAGGTACTTAAACCTTCGGCAGCATTGCTACGGTGATTCGTGGTGCACCGATAAATCATGCCCGTTACTTGGCCGGGAACTATCTTGTTTATCTAAGACAACATATGACTATACAATTTTGGCTTAACTTAGGATAAATCATTTGTTATTAACCCCTTACATTAATTTAGTTGCATTAGTTCATGCATATTTTAAAAAAATCATTTGAAAAACAAAGAAAAAATTTGAAAAACTAAAAACCGAAACAAAAATCAATTCCCTTTTGACAAATAAATTCTATTTGTACATATTTTTCGTTTACAAAAAAAGAAAAGAAAAGGAAGAAAACAAACATTCTTGAAAATGTTCGAATTTTCTTACTCACCGGAATTTTACGACGGTTGTGAAAATCAATATAATCCATATAGTTTCACATCAAATTCTTATGGATATTTCAACAACAACTATTGTTTAAATGATTCAAATTTCGAACAACAAAATTTTTAAACGATGACCAACCCTCGACTCTTGAAAAATAGCATTTCGTCTTTATTTGAACTCTCTACACAACAAAATCAAGAGATAAATGAGTTGTGCAATTCATATTTGTGCGATAACTCGAACCAAAGTTTTCAAAATAATAAAAATTTGAATTCACTTCAAAATTCAAATGATTTCAAGTATAACCCATTCCAATTCAATTTCAAACTCCAAAATGAATTTCAAAGTCAAAACGAAAATGTGATCCACTTTTCAAATAATTTTGGCAATGGGAATAATCTCAACTATGAAATGAGTGAAAAATTTTGTTCTCAACGAATCCAAATTGAAAATTCTCAAGTCAATAATTATAAATTAGATTTTGTTGAACAAATGGACGAAATCTACAATGATCACATGGATTTGTTGTTCGAAACATATAAGAAACAATGTGAGAAACAAAACCAAATCCCAACATGTGATGAGTCAAATGATAAATCATCTTTTACCCAAATCGACGATTTTCAAATAACAACTTTTGAAATTGAAAACGAAAATTTTAATGAAGTTGTTGAAAATTTGGTAACTGACTTGGATTTCAATTCTTTTGGGGGTGAGTAACTCGATTTAAATTTCGATCTTCCTTTTCTCGACTTTGAAAATTTGAATAAAACAACTTTAGATTTTGAACTTGAGATACGCAATGAAGTTGTTGATAATCCAACAAAGAAAGACGAATTTAATGAACACGAATTTCTTGTACTTTTGGATGACGAGTTGTTAAATTCCGACGGGGAAGATTTACATCACCATTGTGATTTTGAAATTGATAATTTTGAAGAAATTTTCAACGATAAGCTTGAATTTCAATTTGGTGAAAATAAACTTGAATTTCAATCAATCGTTATATCTACCCCAAAAAATCATCGAAAATAAAACAACTAATATGATTTTTAATAAAACGACATTCATTTTTCCATATCTACATTCGATTCCAAATTCTTTTACGGTTTGAATTTTTGAGCTTAAGCCGTGTCTCGCATACTTGACGAGACAAACGAATCGGTTTTTGGTAGACCGTTTCATTTACTTTTTAACGATATGCCTTCTGATGCCGTGTAAATACATTGCATTTTCATGTAAATAATAATAAACGTTCCTTTCACTTCGGTTGACTGTTTGGTAACAGTAAAAACCAAGTGCGGGGGGAGACTCATCTTCTTTTTTATTTTTCATGATTAATTTTTCATTTTTCCTCCAAAAAATCAAAAAAAAAAAAAGTAAAAACAATTTTTTTAAAGCATTTTTATTTATTTTCAAAGAAACACTAGATAAATATATGGTTTTGGCTTATTAAATTGAAATTTTTGAAAGTTTATTTGTCTTAACAAAAATTAAATAAAGTTTGAATACAAATAACAATGGTTTAACTAGTATATAGGAAGATTTATACGTGTTAATTATGAAATACATCCTAATTGAAAATCTTTGTTTTAAAAAGTGGTTGATTTAAAGTAAAGGATATAACTTTTTTTGTCTTCTAAGTTAAGTGGTGTTAAGATTATTTTGCAAAACTCTCTCTTTCTTAAAAAAATGTATATATGTAAATATTTTCTATTAAGACCTACGGTCGACATTTGTACACACTTATGTGTACACTCGCCATGCTCTGTACCTTTTTCACGTAAGCCTAAAAGGTAGTGCACGATCGGTATATCTGACCTCAGTTTAGGTGTATATATAAAAATTCTTTTTAATAACACCAACAGTCAATAGGTGTTCACATTTGTGTGTCACTCGCCACACTCTGTATTTCCCTCACATAAGTTCGTAAGACAGTGCATGGGTAATATATCTGGCCTCAGTTTATCTGAGTTAGGCAAATGTAAATATTGTAAATATCAATAAAATTTTCAAAAAATAAGAGAGAGTAAGTAAATGAAATCCAAGCACTATTTTAACTTATTTGATTTGACTTGTTATTGAAAAGAAATGAATATACCACTTTGATAAACTTTGATAATCAACTAAGTATCCATTTTATAATTACACTTTGTTATCAACTAAAACAACAAGCTAAATATAGTCTATTTGTTATGTTAACTTAAAATTTGTTGGAAATTTTGACGAGTAAATGACTTAAATTTTCAAGATAATGACCGAAACCTATATTTAACTTATTTGTGTTGATTTAAAAGTAAATCATCCATCGTAAATATTTTCAAAAAATCGCATTCATCTCTTTGTAAGCATTTGGATTTTGTGGGTAATATCTAATGAAAACCCTCACGAGATAATACTCGTCCTACTGGAGACATCCAGAGGTTTAACGGCTTGTTGCATATGCTCAATGTAATCATGCTCCCTACGAAAATGGATTTATCTTAGTTTTATTTATTCGAGGACGAATGAAAAGATAGGTGTGGGGGCATTTGATTTGCACGTAAATATGCATAATTTTACCACCATATTTATTCTAACTAATATAAATAAATTACCATATTGGGTATTTTAACTTGTTTTAACTGAAATCCATATTAATTCCAAATTGTCACATATTCATCTTTATATAAGGGCAAAATAGTCATTTTTGTGCATAAATTAAGTAGAGAAAATTTAATTAGAAATTTCCATACTATTTTGTAGGATTTTGATTTCAGTTACAAGTTGTTTCATGAAGAAGATATGCATGCACAAAAAGAACACAAAAGAATGAAGATAGAAATAATTCAAAGTGAAGATCATAGAGGACTCCACCTACACACTTACATTAATGTACAAATTAGAGGCTAATGCACATGCTTATGGAATTAATGGCTTCATGTACACTTACATGATGATTAATAGAAGCTAATGATTACTTGGTGTGACGACCCGAAAATCCGTTCCCTTTGAATCGACAATAATCCACACATGTCCAACCTAAAAATCAAAGACTGACAGAAAGTCAAGAGAAAGAAAAGAAGAGAGAAGAAGAGAAGAGAAAAAAGAGAGAAGATAGAACCAAAAAGAACAATACAGAATCTCACATCGCAGTGGAAAACATATAATATCATATTAATGATCTTTACAAAACAGAAACTGTATATATACATAAATCAGAGTTCAACATTCAATCAATAGTTATCAGCTTGACAGTTATTGTAACAACCCGGGATTTCGCAATTATTTTATTATCGTCATTAGAAGATTAATATTGTTGCTAATTGCTAATTGAAGATTTTAAATTGAGTTGAAATTCTTTTATAAATTGTTAAAAGGATTTGTGGGCTTTGAAAATTAAATTGTGGCCCATGTTTTATTTTGAGGCCGTGAAAATTTGCAAGGCTAATACCCGTTCCCCGCTATATCCTTTTCATTCGAAAACCCTAAGCAATAAACGAAGAAGCGAAAAAAACGGCGGCATCAAATTCATTTGTTCGTTCCTCTTCGGCAAAAACTAGGGCTTTGAACAAAAATTGAAGACGCCGATGCTTCGACTTGATTTTGCTTGCGATCGATCGTTTATGCTCGTCAAATCAAAGGTGAGTAATTTGATTTACTCACATCTAATTCGTGCTTAGTATAATGCTCGGCAGTTTGATTTGGTTTCGTGTTGATGTTTTCTGGCATGGCTCGATTTCTGTTAACCATGGCTTGATGATTTTTGGGTCTGTTCGACCTCCTTTATTTGCGTTCATGTATATTTGTTTGGATTTTTGCTGATGTTGATTTCATTCTCGTTTTTGTATCATCGGCTATAGTTTCGGTTTGGAGATGATGGTAATTGACTTCGTTGTAATTGTAACCAATAGTTGCTCGATTTTGTTCACTTTATTGTTGCATTTGAAACTGTACTTTGCGTGATTTTGTCCCTGTGACTTTGCACTATCACTGCTTCCATGTTGCCTCGAGTACATATGTATATATTGTTTCGCTGGCGACATTGGTTATCACGGCTCTGATTTGATTTTGAACTGTATATTGTTTTTTTTATATTTGAACTCGACTTGGTACCATTCGTGTTTTTAGTTGGCTTCGGCATTTTGAAACCCCTGATTTTCGTGAAGAGGTTACTCCGGCATTTGAATCTAACTTGTTTAAATTCATGGTGGCCACAACTTGAATCTGCCTGCTATGGTTGTATATTGAGAGTTGGGCCACTTTGTACTTGTCTTCATTATGTGTTTGAGTCTGGTTTTTGGACATTTATATGTTACTTGTTGCATTATATTGAAGTCACGTGTAGAAGCTGCTTGTTTTGCTGCCTGGTCTGTTGGCACTGCTCACAGGTCCGGGTTCGAGTCCCTTTTATCAATACATTGCCGTGAGTAATTGTATTTGGCTTGTCTACACTTGCAATATCAAGTTCATATAGTTGTTACTGATGACTTGTATCTGCTGCCTTCATGTTCATGAACATTAGTTCTTGCTTCATTTTGGAAATTGCAGTTTCAATACTGTACACTGCTTGGTTGGATATGCAGTTTTCTTTTGTTGCTATGCCACAGTTGTGTTGCCTTATCTTTGGGCTTTTGACTGTCATGTTGAAGTTGAGAACTTTTGAATTGTTTTTGAGAGTGCTGTTGCATTATATTTGGACTTCCTCTAATTCATTTCATGTTGCCATCTTTGTTTACTTTCATCTTCATTCTGCAGTATTTTCATGTTGGACCACTGCCATGTGCATTCGGTCGTTTGAACCTTTGTGCTCTGTTGGTTCAGGTTGCGTGCAAAACTCAATTGTTGTCAACCTGTAGCCATTGTCCCTTGATCTTTATTGCTGTATTTCATGATATTTGAGTCAGTGAGCACTTTTGTTCATGTATGCTTGCTGTCTGACCTTTGTTGCTATGTTGCATGGGTTTTGGTTGCTGCAGTTGTGTTGAGTCACTGACTTGACCTTTTGCATTGTATTGAAGTTTGATGTGGGCCCGTTCAATTGTAGTCTACAATTCTAATAGTGGATTTGCACTTGAACCTCTGGCCTGTTGCACTATTAGTTTTGTTGCAGTTGTGTTGAGTCGCGATAGCACTGACTTGACCTCTGCTGTTTTTATTTAGTGTGATATGTAGTAGCCTAAATTGCTGGTGCATACATTTCATTCTGAAGTTGCACTGGATTTGGGTCCACTGTCTTGACTTGTACTTGACTCACTAGCTCGAGTCACTTGTGCACGTCACTATTCATTTTGATTGCACCTGAGTTTCATTTTGAGTTGAATCCGTCTTTAATTCGGGTTTGACCTTGTGTTCGTTTGTGAATTTTTATTGTGTACATACGTGCACATTGTCCATGTCTATCTGCTTTGACCATTGAGGCCGTGACATTGATATTTGATTCTTCATTGATTTTGGTTCATTGATCTTTTTTGTACATCATCATTGTAGTGGCAAGGCAGTGCACGCAAGTGTGAACTGCAGCCACACGGTATTGCTTTTATTGATATTCTATTTTGTTTTGATTTATTGATCCTTTGTGTATTCCATATGCTGTTGTGGCGAGGCAGTGCACGCGTGTGTGTACTGCAGCCCTACCCGAATTGACATTTTAATTGATATTTCAATATGTTTTGAATTGTATTTTGATTGGTTAATTTGATGATTTTGTTGTTGTCTAATTATCAATTTGATAATTAGATTATGAGTTTCTAATTATTTACTTAATAATTGGATTTTGTCGTTAATTGCCGTTTAGGCAATTCTATTGTTTTCTAAATTATCTTCATTGATAATCTTTTTAATTTAACTTCGTTGATAATTTGGATTTGCTGATTTGTTGTTTAACACTGTTACGTGTTATATTTATCGTTATCCGATTTCTTTATTTAAGGATCGGATAAACGAGACTTATTGTGACTATCGTCTATTTGTTACTTAATTATTATTGCTTCTGTGCACTAATAACTGAGTTTGAATTAGACTGACCCGTGTATTATTTTCTTTGAATTTAATACTCGGGTCAGACCGAGTTATTACAGGTTGTAGATATCTTGCTTTGGATTGCTACTTGAGCTATGAAGTCTTTTCATATCTTTTGGAGTAGTCGTCGTCATTGTATAGTAGTCAGTGTAAATGTATTGGAAGATATGTATTCATGTATATTATATACGCTAAAGTACTTGTATATGTAACTTCCAGGGTCGACAGTTGTAGTTGTATCATATGTACTGTATCACATGTATTGTAACTGACATCAGTTTTATATATATGAGACTTTTGTTATCTGTGTTCCGCATTTAGTTTATCTGTGTTATTATTATATCTATTGTCCTAAACTATTATGAACTATCGTAGTTCATTTTATACTGGAATTGGATACGTCGATGGGAGTAGATAATTAAGAGATGAAAAATAAAAATATATACCACTCCTATCGAGGTAACCAATACTAGTGTAAGGCCTAATTACTGATGGTCTCTCCTATCCAGCCTTATTCTCTGTGCTAGTTGACGGCATTACACCGTAGTGTTCTTGGCTAGCATGGGTATAGAGGTGGGGCGTCACAGCTTGGTATTAGAGCCTGGGGTTTATGGACATAATATAAAACATAACTTGGATGGAACATGTGTTACAACTATTTGTCGATGTTTTATCTCACATCTTTGTCTATAACTATCTTTGATTGTTGGTATGAATTCCCAACACTTATTCATGTGCATTTGATTTTGATCTGGATTGGTTTTGCGAATATTTCAATTTTTAGTGTTTTGGGTTCAAATCTTTAAAGATCCTAACTTTGATGTTCGAACATGTTTTTGGTAATGCATCGATGAGCCAATAGGACCTGGTAGCCAATGGGCGTAATCCCCAAGCGTCCGTGCTCAACTGGTTGCAAGTTGAGTAAGAGATTGCACTTTTATTAAATAGGGTAGGAATTGCAGAATTTGCAGTTCGATCAACCGACCTGCTCCTATTTCCCTGTTTGCCTATTTATGCTCGTTTTGCTTTGTTTTTCCAATTGTTAATCGATTCTTCTTCTCCGATTAGTTGTTATCACCTTTGTCAACTTTGATAACTTCTATTTTTGGAATTTTTGGGTATTTCCACTTTGATGGATTTGATATCGATTTCTTTGGAATTAATTCACGTCTTCGTATGTGAATTTTAGTGACTGATTGTTCCTACAATCATTTTTGTGATTTGTCACTTTAAAAATATAAAGGTTTCAATAATAGTAGTAAATATTAAAACTCTTTCATCAAAACGATTTCAACCTTATTTTATTACAAAGCTCGTTTCTTAAACCGTTTTCCAATCTACTAGTATATACAAACCTTTACTTCACTCGTACGAGAAATCTAATTAAATGGCTTAGTAAAACAAGTGGTATGAAACGCTTGCGTTTACTTCGTTGGTTAATTCTTGGACTTGTTCGATTGAATCTTTTGTGACAGTTTTCTAGTGGAAATCTACAATTTACTCGTAAATATTTAAGTTAAGCTAGTGGTTATGGGACATGAAGCTAAGCTCATGTATTTACTAGCTTAGAGTAATTGACACTTTCTTGATGATCATTGAGGATCATTTTTGTGTTTTAGACTAGCGCTATGCTATGTTCCTTTGTCCACGAAGGGGACGGTACCTCGTTTTATTGAGTTTCGTCTCAATTTTATTATAGGCTAACGTCCTATTTATTTCTTGGGGTTTCGACCCAATTTTTGTGGGCTAGCGACCCACGTTTTTATGGAGTTTGGATCTTCGGGCGTACCGTTGTACTACGTCGTTGTTCCTAATTTTACGAGTTTCTGGTTCCTCTGGCGTACGTTGTACTACATCGTTGCACCGGCTCTATGGTTAGCGACCATGGGATAACATCCCATTTTGTGATACACGTGTTGGTGAGTTTTCATGCTCCCGTTTTGTGATAGGCCTCCCCTTTTTTTTGTGATTTAGACTAGCAAATGTGCGATGTCTCTTTGTCTACGAGGGAGACTAAACCCTGTTTCCGTGGAGCTTCGGCTCAATTTGGTAGGGTAGCGACCTATGGTCTTCGGGCCGTTTTGTGAAGCTTCGTCTTAAAATTAATGATTAGCAATCATGGAATAGCGTTCCGTTTTGTGATACACGTGTTGGTGAGTTTTCATGCTCCCGTTTTGTGATAGGCCTTCCCCCTTTTTGTGATTTCTGGATTTCCATTGTTGATTTCTAAAATTTGTGTTTCACCGATTTTCTTGATTTACATTGATATGTGTTATCAATATTTATGCATTGGTGAATTTGTGTGTCATTAACTTTTGTGATTGGCATTGATATGATTGTCAATATTTATGGTTTGGTGAAAAAAATAAAGAGTATGACATTCTTTTTGATCTTTGAGAAGATTCTAGTGACATTTTTGATGAATGAAAATTCACTGGTATTATGTTTTGATGCCAATTATTTTGATGAGATTTTGACGTATAAAAATTACTGTCGCTTTGACTTCAGTAACCGTCAATTTTAAAGGGGATTTTCAAGCGGTTTTCCCGCAATGCTGATTTTGTTGTTCGTTTTCACGGTATTTTGAGAAGTGCAATTTCCTTGTCGAAGTTGCTACTGATGATGCTGTTTTAATCACGTGTTTTAAAAATTGTTTCAAAATAAAAATTATTTTCCAAATTTTTACAGTTTACGCTTTCAAAAGAATGAGGATGTGATTTAAACGTTTCAGCAAAATCGAGGACTATGACCCCTTTCTTTTACTGATTCGCTTAATTCCAGACTTGTCCATTCGAGAAGGTGAAATGTTATTTTTGAAATACATAATTTTGCACCTTCAAGGAAACGATGAAGAGAATTAAACGCTTTAGTAAAACTCGTGGTTATGGGACATGAGCGTTTGCTATTTTGGTTAATTCCGGACTCGCTAATTGAAATATTTGCTGTTTTGATGATTTTGATGATTTTCGTGTCCTTTCGAGCCACTATGTTGGACCTTCGGGTCATATATTGGACCTTCGGGTCAATACCAGTACTAGACCTTCGGGTCATTTGTTGGACCTCCGGGTCATTTGTTGGGCGCCAAACTTATGTTGATACTACTTGGTAGGCTTCGGTCATATGTTGATGCATGTGCGGCGTAGCTAAAACTCGCCATCTGATGGGATCGATCCAACCTTTTATGTTGATTTTCTAGTCATCTTAATTGATTTCTAGATATTTGTTGTTTCCGATTATCTGCAGGTAATTGGACATTTGTTGATATAAGTTCTAATTATCTTTGTTGATAATTAGATATTTGTTGATTCTGATTATCGTTTTTGAAAATTAGATATTTGTTGTTTTTGATTATCGTTTTTGATAATTGGATATTTGTTGATTCTAATTATCATTTTTGATAATTAGATATTTGTTGATTCTGATTATCGTTTTTGATAATTAGATATTTGTTGTTTTTGATTATCATTTGTGATAATTAAATATTTGTTGATTTGAGATTTGATTATCATTTGTGATAATTAAATATTTGTTGATTTGAGATCTGATTATCGTTTTTTATAATTAAATATTTGTTGATTTGAGATTTCTGATTATCGTTTTTGATAATCAGATATTTGTTGATTTGATTATCGTTTTTGATAATTAAATATTTGTTGATTTCAGATTTCTGATTATCGTTTTTGATAATTGGATATTTGTTGATTTGGGATTTGATTATTGTTTTTGATAATTAAATATTTGTTGGTTTGAGATTTGATTATCGTTTTTGATAATTAAATATTTGTTGATTTGAAATTTCTGATTATCGTTTTTGATAATCGGATATTTGTTGATCTGATTATCGTTTTTGATAATTAAATATTTGTTGATTTGAGATTTCTGATTATCGTTTTTGGTAATTGGATATTTGTTGATTTGAGATTTGATTATCGTTTTTGATGATTAGATAACTGCTAATTTTTGTTGATTATGAGATTTTCTAGTCCCTAATTGATTGTAGATTATGTTGATTATATTGAATTGTTGTTTTCTATCTATCTCTGTTGATAGTTAGAGTTTGCTGATTATGGAGTTCGTGGTTTTCTGATTTTCTGGTTGATAGCTAGATGTTTGTGGTTTTGCGAATTGTGATTTGTGTTTTCTAATTATCTTTGTTGATAATTAGATTTTGCTGTTTTCTAATTATCGTATCGGTAATTAGATATTGTTTTTTGTGATTTATATATTCTAATTATCTAATTGATAATTGAATATTGCTGATAATTGCATCTATCCAGTTTTGTTGTTTTCTGATTATCTACTTGATAATTAAAATTTTGTTGAGAATTTGTGAATTTTTTTATGAAATTAAAAGATTTCTTTGGTATTTATATTCTCAACTTTTATTTTTCTAGCTTAACCAGTTTATGTTAGAAAAATAATTGTTATTGACGACCTTAATTATGAAAATTGCGGGGACGCAATTTTTATAAGGAGGGGAGTCTGTAACAACCCGGGATTTCGCAATTATTTTATTATCGTCATTAGACGATTAATATTGTTGCTAATTGCTAATTGAAGTTTTTAAATTGAGTTTAAATTCTTTTATAAATTGTTAAAAGGATTTGTGGGCTTTGAAAATTGAAATGTGGCCCATGTTTTATTTTGAGGCCGTGAAAATTTGCAAGGCTAATACCCGTTCCCCCCTTTACCCTTTTCATTCGAAAACCCTAAGAAATAAGCGAAGAAGCGAAAAAAATGGCGGCCTCAAATTCATTCGTTCGTTCCTCTTCGGCAAAAACTAGGGCTTTGAACAAAAATTGAAGACGCCGATGATTCGACTTGATTTTGCTTGCGATCGATCGTTTATGCTCGTTAAATCAATGGTGAGTAATTTGATTTACTCACATCTAATTCATGCTTAGTATAATGCTCGGCAGTTTGATTTGGTTTCGTGTTGATGTTTTCTGGCATGGCTCGATTTCTGTTTAACCATGGCTTGATGATTTTTGGGTCTGTTCGACCTCCTTTATTTGCGTTCATGTATATTTGTTTGGATTTTTGCTGATGTTGATTTTGTTCTCGTTCTTGTATCATCGGCTTTAGTTTCGGTTTGGAGATGATGGTAATTGACTTTGTTGTAATTGTAACCAATAGTTACTCGATTTTGTTCACTTTATTGTTGCGTTTGAAACTGTACTTTGCGTGATTTTGTCCCTGTGACTTCGGCACTATCACTGCTTCCATGTTGCCTCGAGTACATATGTATATATTGTTTCGCTGGCGACATTGGTTATCACAGCTCTGATTTGATTTTGAATTGTATATTGTTTTTTTTTATATTTGAACTCGACTTGGTACCATTCGTGTTTTTAGTTGGCTTCGGCATTTTGAATCCCCTGATTTTCGTGAAGAGGTTACTCCGGCATTTGAATCTAACTTGTTTAAATTCATGATGGCCGCAACTTGAATCTGCCTGCTTTGGTTGTATATTGAGAGTTGGGCCACTGTGTACATGTCTTCCTTATGTGTTTGAGTCTAGTTTCTGGACATTTATATGTTACTTGTTGCATTATATTGAAGTCACGTGTAGAAGCTACTTATTTTGCTGCCTGGTCTGTTGGCACTGCTTACAGGTTCGGGTTCGAGTCCCTTTTATCAGTACATTGCCTTGAGTAATTGTATTTGGCTTGTCTACACTTGCAATATCCAGTTTATATAGTTGTTACTGATGACTTGTATCTGTTGCCTTCATGTTCATGAACATTAGTTCTTGCTTCATTTTGGAAATTGCAGTTTCAATACTGTACACTGCTTGGTTGCATATGCAGTTTTCTTTTGTTGCTATGCCACAATTGTGTTGCCTTATCTTTGGGCTTTTGACTGTCATGTTGAATTTGAGAACTTTTGTATTGTTTTTGAGAGTGCTGTTGCATTATATTTGGACTTCCTCTGATTCATTTCATGTTGCCATCTTTGTTTACATTCATCTTCATTCTGCAGTATCTTCATGTTGGACCATTGCCATGTGCATTCGGTCATTTGAGCCTTTGTGCTCTGTTGGTTCAGGTTGCATGCGAAACTCAATTGTTGTCAACCGTAGCCTTTGTCCCTTGATCTTTATTGCTGTATTTCGTGATATTTGAGTCAGTGAGCACTTTTGTTCATGTATGCTTGCTGCCTGACCTTTGTTGCTATGTTGCATGGGTTTTGGTTGTTGCAGTTGTGTTGAGTCACTGACTTGACCTTTTGCATTGTGTTGAAGTTTTATTTGGGCCTGTTCAATTGCAGTCTACAATTCTAATAGTGGATTTGCACTTGAACCTCTGGCCTGTTGCACTATTAGTTTTGTTGCAGTTGTGTTGAGTCGCAATAGCACTGACTTGACCTCTGTTGTTTTTATTTGTTGTGATGTGTAGTAGCCTAAATTGCTGGTGCATACGTTTCATTCTGAAGTTGCACTGGATTTGTGTCCACTGTCTTGACTTGTACTTGACTCACTAGCTCGAGTCACTTGTGCACGTCACTATTCATTTTGATTGCACCTGAGTTTCATTTTGAGTTGAATCCGTCTTTAATTCGGGTTTGACCTTGTGTTCGTTTGTGAATTTTCATTGTGTACATACGTGCACATTGTCCATGTCTGTCTGCTTTGACCATTGAGGTCATGACATTGATATTTAATTCTTCATTGATTTGGGTTCGTTGATCTTTTGTGTACATCATCACTGTAGTGGCAAGGCAGTGCACGCAAGCGTGAACTACAGCCGCACGGTATTGCTTTTATTGATATTCTATTTTGTTTTGATTTATTGATCCTTTGCGTATTCCATATGCTGTAGTGGTGAGGCAGTGCACGCGTGCGTGTACTGCAGCCCTACCCGAATTGACATTTTAATTGATATTTCAATATGTTTTGAATTGTATTTTGATTGGTTAATTTGATGATTTTGTTGTTGTCTAATTATCAATTTGATAATTAGATTATGAGTTTCTAATTATTTACTTAATAATTAGATTTTGTCGTTAATTTCTATTTAGGCAATTCTGTTGTGTTCTAAATTATCTTCATTGATAATCTTTTTAATTTATCTTCGTTGATAATTTGGATTTGCTGATTTGTTGTTTAAACTGTTACGTGTTATATTTATCGTTATCCGATTTGTTTATTTAAGGATCGGATAGACGAGATTTATTGTGACTATCGTCTATTTGTTACTTAATTATTATTGCTTCTGTGCACTAATAACTGAGTTTGAATTAGACTGACCTGTGTATTATTTTCTTTGAATTTAATAATCGGGTCAGACCGAGTTATTACAGGTTGTAGATATCTTGCTTTGGGTTGCTGCATTAGCTATGAAGTCTTTTCATATCTTTTGGAGTAGTCGTCGTCATTGTATAGTAGTCAGTGTAGATGTATTGGAAGATATGTATTCATGTATATTATATACGTTAATGTACTTGTATATGTAACTTCCACGGTCTACAGTTGTAGTTGTATCATATGTACTTTATCACATGTATTGTAACTGACATCAGTTTTATATATATATATATATATATATATATATATATATATATATATATATATATATATATATATATATATATATATATGAGACTTTTGTTATCTGTGTTCCGCATTTAGTTTATATGTGTTATTATTATATCTATTGTCCTAAACTATTATGAACCATCGTAGTTCGTTTTATACTGGAATTGGATACGTCGATGGGAGTAGATAATTAAGAGATGAAAAAAAAATATACACCACTCCTATCGAGGTAACCAATACTAGTGTAAGGCCTAACTACGGATGGCCGCTCCTATCCAGCCTTATTCTCCATGCTAGTTGACGGCATTACACCGTAGTGTTCTTGGCTAGCATGGGTGTAGAGTTGGGACGTCACAGTTATAATAACCTGTCCTCACAATTGCTGATAATATACAATAACAAACAAAGCACAGCGGATAATCAAAACAAGTATGTGTATACGAAATGAAGATCTCCAGCTCTCCTGCTGACACTCTAAAAGCATCAAATCTAGACCTATAAATGTACTCGGTTCTGACCCGAGCATTGAAAGGGAAGAACGCCCGGATCATTCTGGTAAACCAGTGTGAGAAACACACTCAACTGAATTTATTAAATTAACAAACTTTTCCTTAGTTTTCAAAACAAAAGTATCTCGTAAGACAAGTCCACACATAAACACGGACATGTTTTTACCTTACGGTAACTAAAACATATCATATCAAATCCTCTTATATTGTAGTAGTGTCTACTATATACAAATAATATTAATCATAGCCGAAATTGTTACATTGATTAAATTCCAACATATAGCCCAATTGGGTAATACATCAAAATGGCAAACACGTAGTGGAGTTTGGATTTCCATACAAATGACCAGGTGAAGGGACTACCTTCCGAAGTGGTACACCTCTAGATGGATGTCCCAAGGCACAGAACATCTGCCCTCTACCAACACAAGACCGACCCACCTCTATAACTAGACGGTACCGAATATGTCATACTTCGGTTGTTACCGACCTTTACCGAGGACCCTCATAGCATACAACCACAATAATCAGATACACGACTTTATAGCGTGTAAAGATATATCTAGAAGAGGATGATCATATCCTAATGGGAGCGATCCACTTAGCCCTGCTGCATCTAACCCTGTTTTGGTCATTTCCGGTTGATGAGGTTAGAGGTAACGATTACCTTTTACAAATCATAATCACATCATTTTGAATGCCACACGGCCATTTCCATTGACTACTAATTTTCTTTCACAAAAATACAACCCTTAAGCTCATACGTCTCAAGGAGGGTGTTAAGCTAAGAGAAGTTGCATTCTCCGCCACCACTAATGTACGTTTGTAAAAAGTAATGTATGTAATCTTTAGAAATGCAATGTCAGACAAACATCCATACAAGTTGTTTGTAGCAGGACAAACCGAAGGTACTTCCCTACCACATCCTGTCGGAAAATCCCTAGGATTAGTAGCGAATAGTCCTCGCATTGGATATTTCATAACGAAGAGACCACTTCTATTGGATATATATTGGGATTTTAACCCCAAACGATCAACAAGCAGTCCCCCACTATAAAAATCTGGAATATCAATATCATCACAAGCAACCTGTACAATCGCCGCATATACGTTGGTCCGATGTGGTTTTTAGATAAATCTGATCCCGGTCTCTTCGCACCAACAACGCAAAAGCTTTTCTCAACCTCACATAGCAACTAAGTCTCATAGACTTATCACGTTTCCAACTTTCAACTTGCTACCCTTCGGGCCAAGAAGGAAGCTCGATAGATTGGAGTAATACTCCACACTATACGAAACAACATCCTCAACACAAACGATAATCAAGCCTACACAGAAGGCTACGTACTAAGTGTACGACTAAATAGTTCCCACATCAAGTCGAGGAACTAAAATTCGGCCAAGTTTGATAATCGGTTATTTAACTATCAAAACAAACAAACAAATATTTAACACCATAACAATCACTAGGCCCTTTTAATTAATCTTTATTAATTAGTTCACTTGCGAAATATTCACTTCAATTTATCTTTAAAAGGATATAATCTCAAAACTATTTCAACTTCTATATTGAAAAACATTTTCATATACTTATTTAATAATAAGTAATCCACAATTCAATTTATTTTCAACACTTGGAAAATATTGCATATACTTAAATCAGGATTAAGTATATATTTTATTATATAAGGAAAACATTCTCTTGAAAACGCATTTATTTGGGTTAAAACAATTGTTGCGTAAAACATCGTTACGACAACCCAAAATCACTAGTATGGGGATTCGAAAATAAGATAGATATATAAACCCCAATACTATAAAAATATTTCCTTTTGAAAATTATTTACTATAACAACAGTGTTATAGCCCATCATTTCCTTATTTCTCGAAAACATCTATTTCAACAATGAATGTTGAAATCTATGTATTCGATACTTAACACATTTTAAAACATCTTCAAATCGTTTTACTCCATTTAAAATATCACTTCCAAAACATTTATTTAATTCAAAAGGTTATTCACTTTCAAAAAGCATATCCATTTTATTCAATATATTATTCACTGTCCAAAATCGTGAATATAGTTCATTTAATTCAATTCGATGGTTCTACACATTTATTAAAGGAAAATCCACTGTCCAAAATCGTGGATATAATTCTCTAACCAAAATCAATACTATTGCACATTAAATTTAAAAGGATAATTCACTGTCCAAAATCGTGAATATAATCCCTTTAAACAAACTTCTATATTTAACTTATCAAAATCAATTGATTTTATAATTATAAAACAATGTTTATAAATTCCATTCATATTTTATAAAAACTTCAAGTTATAAATTCCTTTTATTTACCAATTCTATTTACATCTCATTTATATGCCAAAATCTGAATTATAGGTTAATTACTTATAATTCTCTTATTTACAAATTCATTCATTTTTAACTTCAGTAATTTACAAATCTATAAATCTTATTTACTTATAGAATCCATTTATAAGTCCATTTTAACATTTACAAAATTCCTTTATAATTTCCTCATTTTGATTTATAAAAATATCACTTTTATAAATCTTGGATATAAACCTTTTATAATAAATTCAAAAATCACCATTTAAACCGTCTTATAAAAAAATCAACTTCATATTTTCAAAAACACATTTCAATCATATTTCACAAAACATCATAATGTTTATAGCATAAAAATTATAACATTTATTTATTTAAAATAAATCCATTCCTTTAACGCTTTAAAATTCAACAAAACATATATTTTCAAAATCACTTGAAAATCCGTTTAAATATGGAAATCATCACTTTAATATTTAAAAAATTTCCAAAATAGGCCCAATGCTGCAACAACACTAAATGCAACAATCACGACATCCAAAACATCATATATCAATATGATAACAGCATATATATCAATATCTATAAATAAATCAATACTGGCGAGGAATCAAGTTGGATCCCTCCAACCTATCATCTGCAACAAATATACTATTAGAATATGTGTACAATGTCCGTTTCAAGGCAGACGCGTGTACAAAGGGTCATCCGCTCATACACGGGAACGTATAGGGTCATCTGCTTCACTAGGCAGGTATATATCCACATACCAATCAATGTATCATATATCATCCAAACAATCATCAATCATCATATAATAAATTATTTTTCACTTATGTAAAAATATTAGTGAGTTAGAAAGAGTAAGTTGTACTCACATTGCTTGTAGTCGACGCGATAGCGATTTATTCAGATTAAAATTAAACAAGCGTTTAATTTCAACAAAAATTTTCACAAGCTCAAATAAATCCCAACCTAGCTTCAAAATGCAATGCTCGTCAGTACGGACCAAACGCAATTTGTTTCGTGCGAAACGGACCTCGTATGAAGAAGTTATAGCTTTGTAAAGCTTGTACGAATTAAAAGATAATTAATTTATATTTTTATATTCAACTTTAAACCTAGAATCAATCGTGGCCGTGCGTTTCCTCCACTTCAGTTCTGGGCCGATCGTGCATCATCTCATTTCCCAGGCAAACATCACATACAACAACCCATAGCCGCCACTCTTCAACGAATTATCGCGGCCACTACGATCGGCTTGAAGACAATCGGTGACCAACTTTTGAAAGCCCTTGCTCCACTCTACCATCGCCGAAAATTTGGTCGAGCTCGATGGTGATATGGCCTTAAAAAATGCGCATGACCTGATGATGAATGCGGCCCATTCGACGTCGATCCGTAGCTCGAAACCCAATCACGACCGTTGGATTTGAAGCTCTTGACGTTGTCTACAACTTTGTAGTTGAAATTTTTTCAAATAGATCGATGGATTTGAAGATAATTGAGGTGAAATGAAATGAAATTCTAGCCATTAACAAGAAGCGGCGGCTAGGGCTTTGAAACCCCTAGGGTTTGAGAAAAAAGGAAAAAATGAGGGGCTTTTATAGAAAATTTCGCGACACTATTCACCCAAAAAATTTTCAAACTTGAAACGAAGCGTGCCTCCTGGCGTTTATAATATTTTACCCTTGTTCCAAACACAATGTAATATATATCGGGAGCCAATTCGATCATATTTGAAAGATAGGTTTTCGCATATTTAAATTTAAAATTCACTTAAACCGATTTCCTACGCGTTTTAGCTTGCCCCGGACAAACCGTACATCCGATTGACACGAAATTTGAAATCTTACAATAATGTAACATTACGGATCCAATCAAACTAGTTTCGTTGAAATCCGAGACTGTTTGAAAAATGACTATTTTTACTCATCAATTAAATATTAAAATATTCAATTTCTGTAATTTAACTTTTAATTCAATTTTAAAAGTCATGTAACATCATTCTAATTCAAATAGGATTTAATATAACTTTGTACATCATTTTTATTCACTTTAAATTCAAATATCAATTATTTTAACAATTTCAAATATTAAATTAACAATTTAATTATCCAATTAAATCACTATATTCGAAATATACGTTATTCAGCTTATAAAATTTACTTGTGAATATTTAAAAATAATTAAATATATGAATTTCAAATGATTGAAATTCTGGGTCGTTGCATTCTCCCCTACCTAAAGAATTTTGTCATCGAAATTACCATGTAAGAAAAAGTTACAAAATCCATTAACTTTTCAAAACAATTCGTTCCAATTTTGATTTACCAAATCTCTAAGTGTTTAACTTTCCCAAAATCCCATAGTTAAACTTCTTACGAAAACTTTACTAAGTTTTCAAATACATTCATAGTTATCTTTTCAAAACCAACTACTATCGTTTAACTTTTAATTCAAAAATCAAATTTTAGCTACCAAAAGTTTTCCAATTTTCCCAAAAAAAATTCTAACAGTTTAAGTTTTCAAAAAATTTCACTAGCGTCTCTTTTGCATGGTTCGATCGTAGTAGGATCACAACATATATATATCACAAATATACATCTCACCTTCGAGGATGAGGCATCCTGTAGGGAAAAAAGTATAAAAGCATGATATGTACTCCGAGATATGTACCTTATATATTATTAGCGAGCATATACGGCTAATATAGCGCGAAAGCGAGCTCCAAATGCAAAGCAAGCACAATCTGCACCTACTAAACACTCAATAAACAAATGAGAAACATGTATATATAAAAGTAATATCAATATACAACATATTCAAAAACTATATATGCCAATATAGCAAATGCAATCACCACAACAAATCCAACCATCAACCAACTATCATCCAACTAACATCCATAACTGAATCAATATAAATTCACTTCTCATTAATATTCATTGAATTGATTTTCAATTTAAATCACACTTGATTCATTAACATTGGATTTTCTAACATTCATTTATTCAATTAGTTTACATTTACTAATTCATACTCAAATCAGTTCACTTCTAATTCAAATTAAATTCAATTATATTTAACTTCACTTAACTTCTCATTTGAATTCAATTATTTAGCTTTCAATTTTATTAATTCAACTTCATTAATATTTAACGAGTTTCTATTCAATCAACTAACATCCATCTAACAATCGATGCATATCCAACATTACCAAATTTATTTAATTTACATTCAACATTCAATTTGGTTCAATACTTTTAATTCCAATTGGTTTAACATTCAATTTAGATTGATTTCTAGTATTCACTATAATCACATTTTTATACAACACTTTCAAGGTTATTATTAATTCACAACTTCTTAACAACAACATTTTTAATGCTAATTCATTTAACATTTCAAGTTGAATTTCATTATATAACCCGTATTCATTTAATTCACTTTATTAATTTACTTCGATACCAAAATCAACTTCATTTAACATCACTTAAGTTATGTTTCATTTCAACTTCATTTACATTTACTATACAACTTAAGTTCACTGCTAATTTACTTCAAATTCTATTTTATTTAACTTTTACTAAGTCAAATTCACATCACTATTCAATTTCATATTTTTTTGTTTTGCTTAATAAATTTGTTTAACCATTATAACATTTGGTTTTACTTACCTTATCTCATTTTATAAGTTATACAACTTATTCATTCAACTTTCATAAACATTTACCTAAGTATACTTCTATTCACATTTTTATAATTCAAATCATGGTTATATAATCACTTTATACTTAGGTTTATTTAAACTTTCAATTCAATTATATAATCACTTAACCACTTACGTTAAATTTCAAATCATATATCTAATATGCTGACTCAAATCTATTTAACTCTACCAAATTTAAATTTATACTTCATATTATAAACCCAAAACTCGTTTTACTTATTTTAATCAATTTTAACTTGGATTTTAAATCAAATTTGTTTATCACTACACAACTTAAATTCTCAATTCACTATGGTAGCAAATCCATCACACAAAAACTCGAAAATGATACTGAGGATGCTGCGGTCATCACCCTTATTATTTCCTAGCAACAGTAGTGAATTCAGCGCTTTATACTCTTTTTAAAGAAATCCTTTTATCTATAAATCACATTTATAAATCTTTTACTTATATAATTTATTCTTTTACAATTGTTGTTTTATTTTAATTATTCAAACATCATTCATTAACTTATATATTTACATCTTCAAACAACTAAACAATTCATTTATATACACTTTCATAATTTTGAAAAATTATTTCTTCTACATATAAAATATAATCGAGGTAAAATTATTTCGTTTACCCAATTTTAATAATACTATGTCGATTTGCCTCGTTTAAGTGTTTGGAAATCCCTATCGATAACATGGCGTCCTACATACCGACCAGAATTCACAAACAGGTCAACGGATAAGCAAACACAATATAAAACATTTTATATTCACTAACAAATACGCACTCATATATATAATACACTTAAACTCAATCTAGGGTGCTACTGTCCCTATCTATACCGAGTACACATCAAAGCTTAGGAATATACAAAATCCAAGCTCTAATTCCAACTGTGACGATCTAGGCTTTGCAACCATCGACAATGGATAAACTCCATCGTAGCTCACATGGGTACCTCACGATTTGCTTTTACGACCAGCCTCTCGACTATAAGGCAAACTACCAAACCAACCCCTCGATACTCGATCTAAGGGACATGTAGGAGTAAGAGTCATCCATTCGCTACCTGACAAGAAGCGAGAACCCCCTATCATGTACGAACATCACTAAGCAAATCTGATCCTGGTCTCTATGCACCAACAACGCAAAAGCGTTTCTCAATCTCACACAACAACTAAGTCTCATAGACTTATCACGTTTCCAACTTTCAACTCGCTACCCTTCAGGCCAAGAAGGAAGCTCGATAGATTGGTGTGATACTCCACACTATACGAAACAACATCCTCAACACAAACGATAATCAAGCCTACATAGAAGGCTACGTACTAAGTGTACGACTAAATAGTTCCCACATCAAGTCGAGGAACTAAAATTCGGCCAAGTTTGATAGTCGGTTATTTTACTATCAAAACAAACAAACAAATATTTAGCACCATAACAATCACTAGGCCCTATTAATTAATCTTTATTAATTAATTCACGTGCCAAATATTCACTTCAATTTATCTTTAAAAAGATATAATCTGAAAACTATTTCAACTTCTATATTGGAAAACATTTCCATATACTTATTTAATAATAAGTAATTCACAATTCAATTTATTTTCAACACTTAGAAAATATTGCATATACTTAAATCAAGATTAAGTATATATTTTATTATAGAAGGAAAACATTCTCTTAAAACACATTTATTTGGGTTAAAACAAATGTTGCGTAAAACATCGCTACGACAACCCAAAATCACTAGTATAGGGATTCGAAAATAAGATAGTTATATAAACCCCAATACTATACAAAATATTTTCTTTTGAAAATTATTTACTATAACAACAGTGTTATAGTCCATCATTTTCTAATTTCTCGAAAACGTCTATTTCAACAATGAATGTTGAAATCTATGTATTCAATACTTAAATTTTTTTTAAAACATCTTCAAATCATTTTACTCCATTTAAAATATAACTTCCAAAACATTTATTTAATTCAAAAGGTTGTTCACTTTCCAAAGCATATCCATTTTATTCAATATATTATTCACTGTCCAAATTCGTGAATATAGTTCATTTAATTCAATTCAATGTTTCTACACATTTATTAAAGGAAAATCCACTGTCCAAAATCGTGGATATAATTCTCTAACCAAAATCAATACTATTGCACATTAAATTTAAAAGGATAATTCACTGTCCAAAATCGTGAATATAATCCCTTTATATAAACTTTTATATTTAACTTATCAAAATCAATTGATTTCAGAATTATAAAATAATGTTTATAAATTCCATTCATATTTTATAAAAAACTTCAAGTTATAAATTCCTTTTATTTACCAATTCTATTTACATCTCATTTATATGCCAAAATCCAAATTATAAGTTAATTACTTATAATTCTCTTTTTTACAAATTCTTTTATTTATAACTTCAGCAATTTACAAATCTATAAATTTTATTTACTTATAAAATCCATTTATAAGTCCATTTTAACATTTACAAAATTCTTTTATAATTTCCTCATTTTGATTTATAAAAATATCACTTTCATAAATCTTGTATGTAAACCTTTTATAATAAATTAAAAAATCACCATTTAAACAATTTTATAAAAAAATCAACTTCATATTTCCAAAAATCACATTTCAATCATATGTCACAAAACATTATAATGTTTATATCATAAAAATTATAACATTTATTTATTTAAAATAAATCCATTCCTTTAACACTTCAAAATTCAACAAAACGTATAATTTCAAAATCACTTGAAAATCCTTTTAAATATGTAAATCATCACTTTATTATTTAAACATTTTCAAAATAGGCCCAATGCTACAATAATACTAAATACAACAATCACGGCATCCAAAACATCATATATCAATATGATAACAGCATATATATCAATATCTGTAAATAAATCAATACTGGCAAAGAATCCAGTTAGATCTCTCCAACCTGTCACCTGCAACAAATATACATACTGAAATATGTGTACAACGTCTGCTTCAAGGCAGACACGCGTACAAATGGTCATCCACTCATGCACGAGAACGTATAGGGTCATCTGCTCCACTATGCAGGTATATATATCCAAATACCAATTAATATATCATATATCATCCAAATAATCATCAATCATCATATAATAAATTATTTCTCACTTATATAAAAATATCAGTGAGTCAGAAAGAGCGAGTTGTACTCACATTGCTTGTAGTCGTCGCGATAACGATTTATTCTGATTAAAATTAAACAAGCGTTTAATTTTACCAAAATTTTCACTAGCTCAAATAAATCCCAATCCATCTCCATAATATAGTGCTCGTTAATATGGATCCAACGCAATTCATTTCGTGCGAAATGGAGCTCGTATGAAGAAGTTATAGCCTTTTAAAGCTTGTACGAATTAAAAGATAATAAATTTATATTTTTCAATTCAACTTTAAACCTAGAATCAATAGTGGCCATGCGTTTCCTCCACTTCAGATCTAGGCCGATCGTACATCATCTCCTTCCCCAGGCAAACATCACATACAACAAACCATAGCCGCCACTCTTCAACGAATTATCAAGTCCACTACGACGACTTGAAGACGATCGGCGACCAACATTTGAAAGCCCTTGCGCCGCTCTACCGTCGTCGAAAATTTGGTTGATCTCGGTGGTGACCTGGCCTCGAAAAACGCGCATGTCCTGATGATGAACGCGGCCCATTTTATGTCAAACTGTAGCTCGAAACCCAATCTCGACCGTTGGATTTGAAGCTCTCGACGTTGTCTACAACTTTGTAGCTGACACTTTTTCGAATAGATCGATGGATTTGAAGATAATTGAGGAGAAACAGAATGAAATTCTAGACATTAACAAGAAGTGGTTGCTAGGGCTTTGAAACCCTAGGGTTTGAGAAAAAAGGAAAAAATGAGGGGCTTTTATAGAAAATTTCGCGACACTATTCACCCGAAAAATTTTCGAACTCGAAACGAAGCATGCCGTCTGGCGTTTATAATGTTTTACCCCTATTCCAAACGCAACGGAATATATGTCGGGAGACAATTCGATCATATTTGAAAGATATGTTTTCAAATCGAATATTTAAATTTAAAATTCCCTTAAACCGATTTTCTACGCGTTTTAGCTTGCCCCGGACAAACCGGACATCCGATTGACATGAAATTTGAAATCTTACAATAATGTAACATTACGGATCTAATGAAACTAGTTTTGTCGAAATCCAAGACTGTTTGAAAAATAGACTCGTTAATTAAATATTAAAATATTCAATTTCTGTAATTTTGCTTTTAATTCAATTTTAAAAGTCATGTAACATCATTCTAATTCAACTAGGATTTAATATAACTTTGTAAATCATTTTTATTCACTTTAAATTCAAATATAAATTATTTTAACAATTTCAAATATTAAATTAACAATTTAATTATCCAATTAAATCACTACATTCGAAATATACGTTATTCAGCTTATAAAATTTACTTATGAATATTTAAAATTAATTAAATATACGGATTTAAAATGCCTGAAATTCTGGGTCGTTACATTTGGCCTCCACACTTTCTCAAGGGTAGTTTGGGCATTCCTCAAATTAAGGATTAGGTTTTCATGCTTGTATAAATTGTCCATTATGTTCATGTAACCCTCTTCTTCCTTAATCTCTCTTTTATGCTTTCTTCTCTTAGGAAAATAAAATGAATGCTCCCTATCTTTTCATGGCTACTTAGCCACTTATTTCTTCTTTTCATGTAACTTTTTTATGCAATTTAATACATCTTCTTTTCATTTTCTTGTTTATTTCCTTTCATGTTATAGTGTAGATTTACATTCATGCAAAGTAGATTAGTTTTAATTCTTGTTAATTAGCTTCTCTTTTCCGTTAATTTTCATTTTTTCTTTTTGCTTTCATGTTGATAGCTACATTTGTTAATCAAATGACAAATATAAGAGGCTAAACCCATTCAATTTAGGGGTAATGAAGATCTCTAATTATGTTGCTTCAACTATTTGTTAATTCATGCTCTCTTTTTGTGCTTAATGATGATGATAGAAATGGTTTACTAGTTATTTTTGCTTTGAATTTGATAGCCTATATTGTTGACACCAAACAGGCTATGCTTAAACAATCACTAACACTAATTGCCTCTTCGTCTAAATATGATTATGGAAAAAGAAAGTGATTTGAAATTAAAATTTGATGTCTATATTTCTAATCAATAGTTAATATGACATACTTAAAATATATATCATTTTCATTTTCTTTGTCAAGTTTCATGAAAGTTAATAAGTGCTTTAAGGGATGGGTTATAGTTTGATGGCTTATGTTGGCTAATCAATAGCACAAATATTCCATACTTATGATAAACACATCAATTAAAGCACTAATGACTATAAAAGAGAGACCATGATTTCATATGTGTTGAACTATGTGATCTAGGGAGTGGATTTATTCTCTAAATTCACTTAACTCTTATATTTGTTTCTCTTTTCTTTTTCTTAGCTAGTTAATTCTCTAACTTAACTTTCTCTTAACTTTTGTTTAATTTGATTGAATGGATTTTTAAAATCAACAATTTCCTACGAATCGACCCATATTCGCCACATACTACAAGTGTATGTCGTGCGCTTGCGATTAAATTTAATTTCAAAATTTTCGACTATTTTCAAAACCGATAGAAAATTAGCCGATTAACAGTTACGGTAAGGTAAATCAATCACACAAAACATGTCGTATATCTCACAGCGTTTCGAAAAAAGTAAAACAGTAAACATCTCATATATAAAACAAGCGAGATAGTGGTAACTAAATAAATAATAGAAATTAGAGTACTTGGATCCACATATCTATGCATATAGTAGTACGATAATAGCACTAGTAAGCTCCATAGTGCTGCACAGTGGAACGGTAAGCAATGATGGTTAAATATAGTAATACAAGAGTATAGCCTCTTACTCGTCACTTATCCATCTCCATGTGCTCCCCAGACCTGATATCCCTAATGTATTCATTTACGAATACCCGAAATAACAGGAAGCAAAGCATAAAATCCGTAGTCAGACAAAAGTCTGCTGTGGATGGTAGAAAATCTCAAATATAATAAAGCCAATATATAAGGCCAAATGGTATAGAAAATCATATCTGACATGTCCCTACATCCTCATAGTTAGCACATACCGAGGATATACACTACTCTATCACAGTCATCATTGTTGTACTACACATCTAAGTACTAAGGGGTGTCTAGTTATCTACGTTGATAATATCTATATCATGTGACGTCCCTAGAGTGATAAGTAATCAAGAAAATATAGCATCCATCATCCACCCTCACATTCATCAACTCAGTGCATTGCATATATGATACTCGTATGATTTCATCGCATAGTCAAGGACTGCTAGATGTCTTGTTTTCTCGGTACTCTAATCCTGCCACTCAGTAGGCCATAAATTGGACTACCATCGCACTTAGTCCAGGATAAAACGAATTGAAACACTATGTGATCTAGGGCACATCGCACTCCCATGTAAGTGACCTCACATACCCCTACTTTACGAGTACCCTTCAAAATATACGAATATCAACGATCCCTTTTGTAACATCCCATAATTTTTACAACAACGAATTTAAAAAGATTAATAAATAAATAATGATGCCAAAAAATAAGATTTTCACAAACATCATAATTTGGCTATGAAATTTAATCCATTGGGTTCGTAGCGATTTTATGATCAATTTTAATATGTAAATTTTTTCGATTGGAGTTCAAATGAAAAAATTATTAACATTTGAAGTTTTCGAGTCGGGAATAATTATATATTAATTATGGTAATAAAAGAAATTAATTATCCTAATTACTAATGTTAGTGGAAACTTAGATGTTAAGAAATTTTAACGTTAAATGAAATCTGAGAATATATATGTAGTGGGAAACAAATAACGTAATTGGTGGTATTTACTGTAGATTTGTCAGTGAGCGATACTTACTATAGATTTGCCAGCAACAATGAGGGTGAGAGTAGACGTCTTTTCTATCACATTAAGGGTGAGGGTTTAAGCCTTACCGAAGTGAAAATTGTTGGTGAGGTGAAAAAGAACATGTTTCAGGATATTTGTTGGGATAGGAAAACTATTTACTCTCATGCCCCCACCGGGTATATCCCTAACCTTGATTTTATATTCTTTCATTTTGTTCGTGTAATGACCCTGAAATTCAGACCCAGTTTAAAAAATTTAAAATCCTATATTAGTGTAGAAATTCGAATGTTCACAAACGAATTCCGTTGCAATTCAAACTTCACATTTGGAATGCGTCTAAATAGACATAGACGTACGCCAAATTTCGTTGAAAAATATTGAAGTAAATTTCGTTCGTCACATTTACATATTAGTTTAAATTTTATTTGTGAATTTTCTATCGTCCGAACTCAAATATTTTTCACAATGTTGCATAAGAAAAATATTCTGATCATGATGGCGCATTTCGTTTCGTCAAATTTCGCTTTTAATTGCTAGTTAAATTGTTCGCTCGAGCAAATGGTTCAATAAGATTAACCACTTCGCAAACAATGTCAAACCATCAATATCTTTATACCATTGTGTCTGCCTCATCGCGCTGATCAAAACGGTATATTTATTTGTGTCAATCGGAGTTCGGCGTTGCGAATTATAATTGTTTAACGCAGTGCAAACTGGTCTGTTACGCAGCACAAACCGGTACCCAACTTTCTACACTGTTCATAATTCTTGGAGTCCTTGACCATTCAGCTCTCTAAGAAACCCAATAGCCATGACGTTTACCAAGAACATCATTGCATTGACCTTGGGACTCTAAACCTCTCTGTATATATCTACTAACTCTGCTTTCATTAATTACTCACTTCTGTAGTTGCTCAATTCTCTGGTACGTACTCTCTTTCTCCCTCCTTCATCATTCTTTTATTTTATTTTTTGTTTTGTGTCTCCCCTTCCAGTATGAGAAACCCATGCACGTCCTTGCTCCACCCGCTCCGCCACTGCCCACAGCCCGCCACTGCCACTTCGCCCGCCTCCGCCACGCCACCTTCTCCGCCTCCCCGCGTCCCACTGCCCACCCCAGCCTCCGCGTCCCACTGCCACCCTCATTCGCCACGCCAGCCCCCGCGTCCCACTTCCCACAGCTGCCTCTGCGTCCCACCACCCATAGCTCGCCGCCGCGTCCCACGTCGCCCACAGTCCGCCTCCCCCGCGTCCCACGGACACAGCCCGCACCGCCAACGACCCCCCACTCCACTTCTCCAACCCACATCCAGCCGTGTCTCTGCTGTCACCATCCGCCCACCCAGTTCGCCCGCGTCCACACCCACTGCCCGAACCCGCTGACCACTCCAACCCAGGCCCAGCCGAACACCAGACCACCCAAACCCGGCGACTACCTGAACCCGCCAGCGACCCCAGCCGAACCCCAGCCCGCAACCGCCTTCTCCGACCACCACGACGTCCCCGCTTCGCCGTCATTACTGTGCCCCACCTAGTTCGCAGCTGTATTCCAGCATTTGATATATATAAGTATATATGGAACTGTTGTATTATGAAGTAGTATATGCTTTTGAATTTCTGATTGCTCACAGACAGTGTTTTACTGTGTTTGTTTCAGCTACTGCTTCGAAGACTTAGGCTTCCATTCAGCTTGTTGAATCTACCTTGCTTCGTTATTGGTATGATTTAAATATATGTATATATTCAATTGATATATGTTGCAATAAACAAATTGTTGATTAATTATTTGTTTGATTGTAGTTTGTGTTCGTTTTGCGTCGTGCGTGTTAGGGTCTATCTCATCTATTCGTCTTCGTGCTTCGTCATCTTCTCTAACCACGCAAGGTGAATATTTCATTCACGACTCAATCTATTATGCAATGATAATCAAGTGATAATTGTTGTTAATATTAATTTGGATATTAAATTGTTGATTGTCAAAATTGTTGAAATAAAACTGTTAATTGCTATACAAGTTAAAATTTAGTATTGATAGAATTTTAAATTTCTAAATTAACGCCATGTATTGTTTAAAAAGATTTAACGTGATAAATTGTGATTTGATGCTGGTTTATGGTAATAGTTGTGACATGAAATTTGCTATGTGATGTTGAATTTGGTTGATAATATAAGCAATAATTAATATAAAATTGAATTTGATATAGGATAGTTAACAATGTAAATGGATTATATATGTTGAACTTGAGCCCCTTTAAATGTTAAATAAATCGACACGTGGAATTAGCATTAACCTCACTTTGAACCCTTGAATGTATGATTGATTTAGAAATTTGATAATGGACACCAAGTGAAAACCATAATGTAATAATCTTTAATCTACATGAAATGATAGTGTGGATTCTAGGAATAATTATATTAATTTGCATAAATAACAAATGTAAATTAGTACGATTATTTCAGGATTATTTAATAAATTGATGAATTGTTATGTATGGTTGCTATTGCTTGTTTATTTACTTTGACACCATCCCAGTTATCACACTGCAAGTTCCCTTTGCTATGCTTTGTTTTATATTGAATGATATTGGGTTGAAATGATAAATACCCAATCAAAATAACTTGGCCTAGGATAGATAATAAAAAAATAAGAAACCCGATTGGTCAACAAAAATCATTTTGAAATTGAAATATATTTTAAATTAAGGAATGAACTTAACAATTTGTTTGGGAATTTAGTAACGAACTAAATGGATTTAATTGGAATAAATTAATGGATTAAATTGAAATAAATTAATGGATTTAAGTGAACGGATTAAGAAACCTATTTAATTGAATAAAATGAATTGGCAAATTTAATTGAAATGAGATTTAGAAACAAGTAAGTTCTAGAATTTAATAATTTAAAAATTCATTAGATTCGTTAGATTTAGATTTAAACTCGATTTTTAATTAAATAAATTTGAAACTTGTTATAAATTTAATTTGAGATTAAGAAAAATTTGACTTAAGTGGAATACAAACCAAAGTTTTATGGATTAGTTTAGTGATAATTTAAATTTAAATGATTTTAAATTTAATGAATTAATCAAATCCGGACATTGTAAATGGAATATGGATTGAGTTGATTTGTAACTCGGAAATAACTTATTTGTGATGTGTAGATCATTGAACCAAATAAATGGAAACGGGTTTCTTTAAAAAAAAGAAATTTGATTAAATTGGTAAATAAATCAAATGAAGTTTTGATAAAAAGGAATTTTGTTAATGAAATTGATTTAATCGAATTTATGA
Organism: Allium cepa; assembly: GCA_030765085.1. Taxonomy (NCBI): domain Eukaryota; kingdom Viridiplantae; phylum Streptophyta; class Magnoliopsida; order Asparagales; family Amaryllidaceae; genus Allium; species Allium cepa. Next base: position 291,750,081 of record CM060934.1, read on the forward strand.
TAATAGTGAATGTAAATATGAATTGAAATGAATAAAATTTGATTTAATAATTCGAACTAAATTGACCATTAACTTGAATTCATTGATTATGAACTAAATTTAATAAGTGAAATTTAGATATTATTAAATTGAACTTGAATGCTTAATTTTATTGTTAACTCAAATGTTTGAACTAAAAAATTGCATTTGGAAATATATTTTAAATATCTGAAATAAATTGAATCGTGAAATGTTAAATTTTGGAAGTCAAATTTGCACCTTGACTTTTGGACTTTGATTTGTTTAAACGTAAATTTAACCGACCATCGGGTAATAAATACATAGTTATTAAAGAGACCGGGATCAGATATGGTCATACTCTCTGTCGATACCGAAAACCACTTTAATAACTATTATACGCGGAGTGTTGATCCAGAATAAAGTGGATGGTTTGGTGAACGCGTTGACGGAAGAAAGAGAACGATATTGGATGACCCCTGACATGACTAAAACAGAAGCCGCGCCGGGCCATTGAGGCTCGCCACCTCTAGCGGATATACTTCTTCGATACCATATCTATTACTTTTGTGATTCGATTTGGGTGCACCACTTGATTTGGGAGTGTTGTTTTGCGGTGTTGAGGTAGCTGTTGGCTATGTCAACATCAGTCCGGATCACGCAACTACTAGTATCCTAGTTGGTATCGCCTCATGTACCTTGTCATACTGATTATCCTATTCGCGACCACTACGTTTTGTTTTATGTTATACCTATGGGGTACCCTCTGATAACCACTAGTTTACGGCGGGGTTTACGGTGCTGTATAGACCACGGCATTATAAAATGTGTTAAGGGGAATTATGGTAGCGCCTTAACGCTATTTTAATATCGTACTTTACTGATCAGACATTATCTACATATCGTATTCTATTGTATATATAGATAGTTTATCGGACCCTTAGTGATGTTATTTTATCCATCTTTGAGTTATGGACTTTATTCCCTGCAATTGATTATCTTGCATAAGATTGTGACTCCTGACTCGAGTGTTTCTCTTTTGTATATGCTCGGGTCAGTCTGAAGCTATCCAATTGCTGATCAAGGTTGGTTGAAGATGCTGAAGACTTAGCATTTATCTTTATCTGTCTATTTCTATTCCAGTATTGATGTACTAGCCTGTTGGGCATTTATGTATTTCCTTTCAGTCACCTTATGTTGTGACATTGTTGTACTTCATGTAGTAGCTTCATGAACTGCTATTATGACGATTTATTTTCCGCTGCATTATTCTGTGACTGTTCTGTGTCTGTGATGTTGTATTGATTCTCATTTACATTTATGTATTTATAATCCCATAATGATTCGTGTTTTGTATTATTTAAGTTGACATGTGTGGACTATTGTCAATTTAAATGGTCCAAATATACGGGTTGTTACAGTTGGTATCAAAGCTTTGGTTTCCCTAAAAACCTTAGTTTGGGGTTATATAAACTCATTAGAGATAGGGTATCAATACCCTAGAATGAGGAGAACCGATTTAATATCCAGGTCCTTTTAATTCAAACTTCTTTTGACTCGTTAATTAGATTTTTCTTAAAGCTTTATGATTTTTCTATCCTTGGTTCTAAATCTCTTTCGATATTTTAGGATGAGTACCGGAAGAAACAATAGGGGAGGAAGAGGAAACGGTCCTGCCCGAGCTGCACCTGCCGCCCCAGCTCCAGTCAAATTTACCACTCTTAGTAAGGAGTATACACAGCTAGGGGGTATTAAGTTTTCCGGATCCGAGAGCATTATCGAAGCTCAGCAATGGCTCAAAGGCTTAGAGAAGATATTTTTTGGATTGGAAATCACTGATGCTCAAAAGCATCAGCTTGCTGCTTGGCAACTTCAGGATGCCGCACAAGATTGGTGGGAATCCGTTACTTCTCGTATCGAGGAGAACACCATCACTTCGACCCAGTTTAGGTATAAATTTGTCGGATTTCGTAGTCTAAATTCTTCTTTCAATCTCTGGAATGTTATTCATCTAGTCTATCTTTTGATTAGGGATACTTTCTCGGCACAATGGATGCCAGCTGCGGGGAGAACCCAACTTTATAGAGCTTTTATGGATCTTAAGCAAGGCAGTATGACTTTTTCTGAGTATGAGAGGAAATTCAACGAACTCTCAATGTTCGGACCTGGCTTGATTGATACACCACTTCTAAAGAACGAGAAGTTCATTTTGGGAGCTAGACCAGAGTATTATGACTTTCTTACTGGCCATACTCACTGCACCTTCATAGAGCTTGGTGATTATGCTCTTAGATATAAGGCAAAGCCAAGGGGACCCATTGCCAAGGCCACTGCTACTCAGTCCTCTTCTAGCCAGCCCGGAAAGAGGAAGATGAACTTTGATCAACAGAAGAAAGCTTGGCAAAAGATTACAGGATTAGGATATGCCCAGAAAAGCCCAATCGACCTTGCTAATATCACTTGCTTCAAATGCGATAAGAAGGGCCATTATGCTAATAGCTGTCCATCTACCGGAGCTGCTATTCCACCACCTTCTCAGATGAGGAGTGATTTATGCCATGCCTGCCTCCAGCCTGGTCACTTCAAGAAAGACTGCCCTTTGAGGAAGAGAGGCACACCATCTGGAGTATTTGCTATCACCACTCCTGCACCACCTCCACCACCTGCTCAGGATGACCGAGGTACCTTACGAAGTACTTTTTCATTACATGATTTACCTGTTAGGGTATTATTCGATACCGGTGCTTTTCATAGCTTCATATCTATTGATCTTTGTAATAAGCTCAAATTAGAACCTACTCTTGCTACTACTTCCTTATGTGTCTCCAACCCTATTGGGGGACTTGCCAACCTCAGTAGAATCTGTAAAGAGGCTGTGCTTTTATATGGAAGATATCGATTCACTTGGGATTTTTATGTGCTTGGCTTCGTAGCATTTGACATCTTATTTGGTGCGGATTGGTTAAGAAAATTCGATGCTGTTATTTCTTGCAAAGCTCCTTCTATTTCTCTAGTCAATGACAAGGGACTACCGCTTGTCATTGAATGCAAATCACATCAGAAATATGCTGGAAGCTTCATATTCTCTCTTGATGCTCACCCGGATGATCTTAGTACCACTCCTATTGTTCATAAATTTCCCGATGTATTTGGAGAGGTCAACTCTCTACCGCCTAAACGAAAGATCGATTTCCGCATTGACCTTTTTCCTGGAGCTACTCCCATAGTTCTCCCTCACAGAAGGATGGCTCCTAAGGAAATGGTTGAACTAAAAACTCAAATTGATGATCTGCTTGCTAAGGGTTTGATTAGGAGAAGTTGTTATGAATGGGGCGCCGCAGTTGTATTTGTCACCAAATCAGATGGATCTCTTCGCATGTGTGTTGATTTCAGAGAACTAAACAAACGCACTCTCAAAAATCGCTATCCGATGCCTCGCATAAATGATTTATTCGATCAGCTCCATGGAGCTAAAGTCTTCTCACAACTTGATCTAGCCACTGGGTTCCACCAACTCAGAGTAGCAGAAGATAGTATTCATAAGATAGCTTCCGTACCGAGAACGGATTATGAATGGTTGGTTATGCCATTCGGTTTGACCAACGCACCTACTTATTTCATCGACTTGATGAATCGAGTCTTCCGTGATGTCCTTAACAAGTTTATTCTTGTCTTCATTGATGATATTATCATCTTCTCCAAAGATGAGAAAGAGCATGAGACACATCTTTCTTATGTTCTGGAAACTCTTCGAATCATCAGCTTATAGCCAAGTTCTCGAAATGCCATTTCTGGCGAGACAAAGTACGATTCCTTGGCCATATTATTTCTGAAAATGGGATTTCGGTCGATCCAGCTAAGATCGCAGTAATCAATGTAAGTTCTATACTATTCCTTATTTCTATTCGATCCATCTTATTCCTTTATAATTTGAAAACTTATCTACATGATTGGGAGACTCCCAAAACTCCTACAGAGATTCGTAGCTTCTTGGGTTTGGCCGGTTATTATCACAGATTTATTGAGCACTTTGCCCGGATTTCTGCCCCACTTACTGCTTTAACTCGAAAGGATTTCAAGTTTATTTGGAGTGAGAAGTGCGAATCAGCTTTTAATGAGTTGAAACGTAAGTTATCTTCAGCCCCAGTTCTTGCGGTAATTGACGGGAGTGAAGGATTAACTATCTATACCGATGCTTGTCGAGAAGGTTTAGGCGCTGTCTTGATGCAAAACGGAAAGGTTGTTGCTTATGCTGGTCTTCAGTTGAAGACCCATGAAGTAAACTATGCCACTCATGATCTAGAGCTTCTTGCCGTTGTATTTGCTTTGAAACTATGGAGGCATCATCTTTTGGGAACAAAATTTGAATTATTCACTGATCATAAGTTCTTGAGGTATATCTTCTCTCAGAAGGATTTGAACTAGAGACAAGTCCGATGGCTCGAATTCTTAGCTGCATATGATCTCGACATCAATTATACTCCTGGGAAAGAAAATGTTGTAGCTGATGCTTTGAGCCATAACAAAGCATTGTCATGTTGTAATCTTGTAGAAGGCATGCTATTTCAGCTTGTTATCTCCCCATCTCTTATGGAGCGCATCAAAGCTAAGCAATATGAGGACACCTTGCTCTATCGCATAAAGGAGTTAGTTCTTGGAAGAGTTGGAAATGCTGACAATAAAATGGGAGCACAGATAGATAGTAATGGAGTTCTGAGGATTGACATCCGTATTTGTGTTCCTAATGTTGATGGATTGAGACAAGAAGTGCTTAGAAAGAACCATCAATCATCACTTTCATTTCATCCTGGTGTCGCCAAGATGCATCGAAATATGAAGCGTTTATATTGGTGGAGTGGGATGAAGAGAGATATCTCTATATATGTCAGTAGATGCACCACTTGCCAGCAAGTCAAGGTAGATCACCGAAAGACGGCAGGATTACTTCAACCCATAGAGATTCCGTGTTGGAAATGGGACCAGATTTCTATGGACTTCGTTGACGGATTACCGAGGACCAGAAAAGGTAACGAGAGTATATGGGTGATTGTTGATAGGTCGACCAAATCTGCTCACTTTATTCCTGTTAAGACCACTCATACTGCTTTGAGTTTGGCCGAGATTTATATGAGAGAGATTGTTAGACTTCATGGAGTTCCATCTAGCATTGTGTGCGATAGAGATCCTTTGTTCACTAGTAAATTTTGGAAGGCATTTCAGGACGTCTTGGGCACTAAACTGAATCTGAACACAGCTTATCATCCTCAAACAGATGGCCAAACTGAGAGGGTAAGTAAGATTTTGGAAGATCTGCTCCGAGCTTGCATTATTGGTTTCAGTGGATCTTGGGAAGACCATCTCCATTTGGTTGAATTCACCTATAATAACAATTATCAGGTAAATAAGAAAATTTCAATTTAAATAAGTAAATTTGAATTGAAATTTAACTATCTTTATAATCAGGCAAGTATCGACATGGCACCGTTCGAAGCTTTATATGGACGGCCATGCAAATCGCCAGCTTGTTGGATTGAGCCTGGTGATCGATTAATTCTTGGCCCAGATATGATTATAGAAGCATCCGAGAAGGTTAATGAGATCAGAAGGAAGATGAAAACCGCACAGGATATGCAGAAGAGCTATGCAGATAGGCGTAGAAGAGATTTAAAATTCCAGGTTGGGGATGTGGTATTTTTTAAGATATCACCTTTGAAGAATGTTATTTGATTTGGTCGAAGAGGGAAGCTCACTCCTAGATTTGTTGGACCATTCACTATCACTGAGAGAATTGGTACACTAGCCTACAGAGTTGCACTACCGGAGAAATTTGAGGGCATGCACAACGTATTCCATGTTTCACATCTTCGGAAGGTTGTGCGCGATCCATCCATGACCATTATTATTGCTCAGTTAGATGAGGTTGATATTGAGCCGGATTTGACTATAGAGAGGAGACCACTTCGTTTATTGATAGGGATACGAAACAACTTAGAAGAAAATCTATCAGCCTAGTCAAAGTCCAATGGAGTACCGATGATCGTGATTGTACTTGGGAAACTGAGGAGAGTATTCGGGATTCTAATCCAGAATCGTTTGTTGAAGATAAACTCCATTCTATAATCTATATAATCTATTCTATATATCCATCGTGTCTCTTCTATCTATTCTTTTACTCAATACATCATTCCTTTTCGAGGACGAAAAGTTTTGAGTGGGGGAGAATGTAACGACCCTGAAATTCAGACCCAGTTTAAAATTTTTAAAATCGTATATTAGTGTAGAAATTCGAATTTTCACGAACGAATTCCGTTGCTATTCAAACTTCACATTTGGAATGCGTCTAGATAGACATAGGCGTACGTCAAATTTCTTTGAAAAATATTAAAGTAAATTTCATTCGTTACATTTGCATATTAGTTTAAATTTTATATGTGAATTTTCTATCGTCCGAACTCAAATATTTTTCACAATATTGCATACGAAAAATATTCTGATCATGACGGCGCATTTCGTTTCGTCAAATTTCGCTTTTAATTGCTAGTTAAATTGTTCGCTCGAGCAAATGGTTCAATAAGATTAACCACTTCGCAAACAATGTCAAACCATCAATAGCTTCATACCATTGTGTCCGCCTCGTCGCGCTGATCAAAATGGTATATTTATTTGTGTCAATCGGAGTTCGACGTTGCGAATTATAATTGTTTAACGCAGTGCAAACTGGTCCGTTACGCAACATAAACCGGTACCCAACTTTCTACACTGTTCAAAATTCTAGGAATCCTTGACCATTCAGCTCTCTAAGAAACCCAATAGCCATCACGTTTACCGAGAACATCATTGCATTGACCTTGGGACTCTAAACCTCTCTGTAAACCTCTCTGTATATATCTGCTAACTCTGCTTTCATTAATTACTCACTTCTGTAGTTGCTCACTTCTTTGGTACGTACTCTCTTTCTCCCTCCTTCATCATTCTTTTATTTTATTTTTTGTTTTTTGTCTCCCCTTCCAATATGAGAAACCCTTGCACGTCCTTGCTCCACCCGCTCCGCCACTGCCCATAGCCCGCCTCCGCCACTGCCTCTTCGCCCGCCTCCACCACTGCCACTTCGTCCCCCTCCGCCATGCCACTTCGCCTGCCTCCGCCACGCCACCTGCTCCGCCTCCCCGCGTCCCACTGCCCACGCCAGCCCCAGCGTCCCACTACCCACAGCCGTCTCCGCGTCCCACCCCCATAACCCGCCCCCGCGTCCTACGTCGCCGACAGTCCGCCTCCCCCGCGTCCCACTGACACAGCCCGCACCGCCAACGACCCACCAACTCCACTGCTCCAACCCACGTCCAGCCGTGTACCCTCTGCCACCATCCGCCCACCCAGTTCGCCCGCGTCCACACCCACTGCCCGAACCCGCCGACCACTCCAACCCAGGCCCAGGCGAACCCCAGACCACCCGAACCCGCCGACCACCTGTGTAAACGACCCTAGATTTTTATTTAATTTAAATTGATAATTAAATGAAATTTTGAATAAAAATTTATTTAATTAATTATAAATGGAAGCGAGTTTCCTCGATTCAAATAGAAAGTATATAAAGTCATATGGATTTGAAATTTTATATATATGTGAATATATATGTATATATTGGATTTTAAATAAATTCTTAAATAAATGATTTTGAAAAATAAATAATATACTTTGGACACAAGTATAAAAATAAATAAATAAATTGATTTAAAAATTTATAAATGATGATAATTTGAGTTGTATAAAATATATGTGTATATAGAGAAATATAAAACAATAATTTTTAAAATAAAATTTATGATAATTATTTAAACTAAAAGTAGAAGTAAATATGCTAGGCAAGTATAAAAAAAAAAGTTGTAAATAAATTTCAAAGTAACAAGGCCTAAACAAATATAAAAGTAAACATGTAGGCTGAGAAAACAAGTAAACAAGAAAATGTAAATATATTTAATAGCTTGCAAAAGAAAGGATAAGCATACATTCAAGTATGGTACAAACAAATGAAAATGTAAGTACACAACATATTAGCCACCACATTTTCATAAAAATATGTGTTGCCTGTAAAGTGAATATTGGTTTTGCACATAAGAAACTAAAGTGTTTATGTATAGAAGGAACAAACCTGCAAAGTCAATGAAGACAAGCATCTAGGCTATAAACAAAAGCATAGCAAATAAAATACTTGTACCTGATATTGTATAAACAAAGCTTCAGCCGAGCAAATAAGGAGATAATAAAATAAATATGTGATGAACTCAATGTTAAAAGCAAACACAAATCAAACAGCATATCTATATAAGTATATGCATAATGTACTTGCAAGAATTAAAATAAGATGACTGTTACATTGAAGCATGAAGGATTTAATGCTTTCAAACCAGCCCATAATACAAAAGAAATCATCAGCCGAGTAAAAAAAATAATAAATAAATAAAATGAAAGCATCTTCAACCATGCTTATAGTACAAAGAGAAGGTAACATCACCTTGCATAAAACAATAATCAACCTGTACAACTCCTCTTTTATATATATATCAACTTATAAACTTGCTTTCCTATATATTTTCATCAGCTCGTTCCTTGAAGCTAAAATCTGAAGTAGGTACCGCTTCATACTTAAACAAGGATTCAAAATTTAGATAACAATACAATCAACTTCAAACCAGAGGATCAAATTAAAAGCTTTAGCTTGAAAATGCAAATCTGTTTCCAAATTGAAGAAACCTATTCATTTCCTGGAAATCAGGTAAGTAACACCCTTTTTAAAAGCTTAAACATATGAACCTGATTATAGAGTTGAAATCTGGATTATGTATATTGTTACATATGTATCTCTCTGTGTATACATATGGATATCTGAATGATTTTATATGTTGTTCTTCTCTACTTTAAGTTGTAAAGTCTAAATTAAATTCAAATTGCATTTTCTTCACCTCTGATCTCTAATAGGCATTAGTTTTCATGCCAATTCAGTTTGTTTAAACATGAAATAGGATCCAAATTTAGTTTTAAACATGTATATATTTATATAGTGCCTGGAAATCCAGATTTACTGTAAACTTTTATAAACATGTTAAAAATCAATTTATACAATTCTCTGATTCAAATACATAAATTGATTTGGACTGGAAAGTTATGATTTTTGAAATCAAAATCACGATTTAAAGTGAGGCATTGGATGTGAATTTGGGGATTGCCTGGAATTTGAGTTTTGGCCGAACTCTGATGATCTATGGAGTCGTGGTGGTCGAGCTTCCTCCTGGAGGTGGAGGAATGATCAGTGGCCCTAGGAAAAATATTGGTTGGGGTTGCAAGTGAACGCGGTGGCGATGGTGATGGGTTCCAGTTCGTAACCCTAGGTTGGTCGAGGGTAAATATTTTTGATTCGTTCTCGGTCTAGAGGTGATCGAGTTCAACGTGCTTTGGGGTAATGGTGGAGGAAGGGTTGACGCATGCGTGGCCGGAGTTACACGAACTCCGGTGGTTGAGGCGTCGAACACGAGACGTTGACAGGCTTCGAGTGGGAGTCCTGTGCTTGTTCCAGGTTTTAGCATTGAGCTCGATTTCGATTTTCGTGTGAAGGAGGGAGATTTGGTGGGTTGGAGTGTATGAATGGATGATCGTGGTCGTGTAGATGATCGTGGTGATGGTCAGAACGTCGCACGGCGACCGTGCAAGTGCACGGTGCATCTTCTTGTACCTGGTGATGTTGTTTGGGTAGAAGCAGCGTTCCAGTGGGTTTTTACCCGAAGTGGTACTCGAGTAAATCGAGTAAGTGACTCGAAGCAAATCGAGTCTGGGCTCGGGTCAAATTCATGTTCCAGGCTTCAAACCTGAAACTGTTTTGTCTGGAAATTTTAAAACCCAAATTAATTTTTAAACCAAGATATTTAAAGCTAAGTTCAAATTGAAACGTTAATATAAAATTCAAGTTGAATGTAGAGTTTAGTTTGAACATAAATAAGTTTTAAATTTAAATTGTTTTAATAACTTAAAAGCAATTCAAAATATATTAAAGAAATTTGAAATGGAGTTGAAATTTTAAATGAAAAATTTAAGCAAGTTGAAACTAAAAGTTCAAATTTAAGTTTAATCTGAATTAAAGATAATTTGAATCCTAGTTTGAAATCAAAGAAGTTTTAATATTTAAATTGTTTAAATTTGCTTTGTGATGATAATTTGAAACATTAGTTAGAAAATAATTTAAATTTGAATTAGTGAAGATAAAAATGATATGCACTCATTAAATTAGTTCAAGTGAATAATTGATTAATTTATTTAATCAAGAAATCAAGGTTTGAGTTAAATTAATTAAGGTAAATTAATTTGAAAATAAGATTCATTAATTTAATAAAGAGTTGTCTTTTAAACAAATGATTAAGGTTATTTAATCAAGTAATTAAGATTTATTAAGTTACAGTTTGGAACTTAATTAATTAAATAATCGGTGATTAAAATATATGATTTTAAAGGTTAATTAAATGGTGATTAACAATAGTTAAATTGAGTTTAATTACTTAAGAATAGTAATTAAATAATTATGAATAGTTAATGAGGATCATTTACTTGAAATTTATTTGATATAAATGTGAAAAGAATTATTCATAGAAAATTAATCTGATTTAAATTTATCAGATGATTAAATTGATCCTACTTATGGATGTTTGGATTTTATTGGATGTTGAATTGTTAATACCCCTGATATGTGATGCTTTGTTTTGAGCCGTGTGACTTATTTATCTGTAGTTTATATATCTGTGATCTGTTATCTGTAAATAAAGATGAGTGTTATAGTTTATATCGCTTATCAACTATATTTCTGTGTTTTAATCTGTGATGATTGAGTGATGTTGCGCTACTGTGTATAACCCCTGGACCACACCATACACACACAATTATGGATTTCACGAGGAAATCGTTTAAGTCACAGATTTTTGAAATAGTTTAAAATTTGAATTTTTAAATTCAAATGTTTTGGAAATGGAATTGGAATAGAAGTGAAAAGCTTTTGAAATGGAATTTCAAAGATGGAAATTTATTTTGAATAACCGGATTAAGTGTTGGAATTTAAATACTTTAATTTAAATTTTAATTCAATATTCAAATTGAATTCTGTAATTGGAAACTAGGGATTAATGATATTATACTAGTCAATATGAGTTAAATCATTTTTAAAGTATTATTTTTGGGAATTTGAATTTAACCCAAGGATTTCAACTCGTATAAATGGATCAGATTTCCAAAATGAAAACTGTTGTTTTCAAATGATAAACACTTTTAGATAAGAACTGAGATTCCAGTTAATTAGGGGAATTTCAAGATTGAATAGAGAAATGATTTTCCTAAGTTATGAATGAATTCTTTTTGAAAGCTATGAATTAAATCTGTTTATTTTTAACAAATTTAAATTGATGATTTGTTTAAATCAAATTGAAATGAAATTGTTTTGAAGGCTATAAGTTAAATATTTGATTTAAAGATTTAACGAGTTAAATCAAATTGAAATGAAAAATTGATTTGGAAAATCTGTGAATGAATCTTTTGTTTAAAAGATTAAAATGTGAAAATTGTTTAAACCGTTAAAGGTTGTGAAAATGAATCTTTTTGTTTAAAGATTGAAAATGGTAATTTGTTAAGCCATTTGAAGAAAGGTTTTGGGTAATAAGTTGTGACTTAATTGAAATCCCATATCCATATATTTTTTTATATTGCGCTCACTATTCGGGTTAGCCGGGAAAGGACCTTTGGGTCGTATAACCCATTCTGAATATGTGATTCGACGTTATGGATAGCATTTGAAGACCGGTGATGAAGACCGGGTATTTGCGAAAGCGATAGAATGACCTATCGATTGTTTCTGCACTGGGTAGCTCCTGGTATAGAGACTCCATATGTGATGGGAAGTCCGAACGTGATTAGTGAATATCCGGATTGCAAGGACTTCTTTGTAAGTGCCTTCGGTTCTGTTCGAACCCAGAACAGACTTGTATGGATTGTTATGTCTGACATTACAATTTGAGATATAAAGCTGATTTCTTTCAAATATATTTCTGTTGGTGGCGGAGAATTTATTCTTTTAGCTTAACACCCTTCTCTGAGACGTACGAGCTCAGAGGTTATGTAGTTGAAGGTTATCAGCGATATATTCCCAATTTGGTAATGTGACATGCTGAGTGTTGCTGTAAATGATCATTGTGTTGATTATTTGTGATAGGATCATTTATTTGATCGTCTATCTTGGTGATCATTTCTATGATCATTTGTTGACCCAAAGCACGGCTTTTTGTATAAATTTTGTGGACGTGACTTCGTCGAGCCTCACAAACCGGTAATGGTCGAAACAGGAATTGTGCGGCAAGGTTTCCAGGGATCGCTTCCCTAGGGTATGACCATTCCTTCTGGAAAAGGGTAGTATCGTGGTATGGAGCCCAGATACTTACTCATGTTGAAACACTTATTATTATGGTGTGATGTTGGTTAGAGAGCTCTCGTTTAAAGGTTCCAAAGGACCGGGAGTGGTATGTCTGAGGGTTTGTAATATCCCTTGGGAAAAGGGATTCCCGGCTTTGTTTAGCGGAGAACGGTGGTTCTCGGGGCGTCCTTCCAGAGGCGTTTCCATGTGGCAATGGGAAGTTCCTTGGCCTGACCATTTGTTGGAAATCCATTCTTCAAATACGTACCTTGTACGGTTTTAGTTGTATAACCTGTCATGGAATATGGCGGTAACCCGCTATTGAACATGGTAGCTATAGTAGGCATAGTTCGAAATGTCTATGTTGGCTAAGATTTATATCTTTATTTTCGAAATGAATTTTCTCTATACTATGCACTAGTAATAATATCAAATGTTCTTTTTAATGCGTATCAAGCATCTTTGACTATCATCAGGAGAAATCTCCTCCGATTCTGCGTTTGTATTGTGTGTGTGTGCGGGAGGCCTTATGGTAGTCTCATTTTAAAAAGCATTGCGAATTGACTTTGAAAATCTTTTGTTGAATGTTTTAAAAGATAAACTTTTTTTGTTGCTCACACCAGTCCCACGACTGATCCGGAGTTTATTGTTTCTTTCCTAAAGTCTGGGTGCTCATTATTTTCTACACGAGCAGTCTAGAGTTGGGTTTTTCAGATAGTCAGCTTTAGTAGATTATCTAGAGTGAGTTCAGTCTTTGGACCACACCAGTCTTGCTGAGCTTGGTGATATGTTATTGGGGGTTCGAGCTTCTGCTGGATTGATTCTTGGAAATGGAGTTACAGTTCTCGGAGTTCTCTTTTGAAGACTACCTTAGAGTTATATTGTTCCGCTGCTAGATGTTATCTATTTTTCTTTTCCGCTGCTATTTATTGTATCATATCTCTGATGTATATTGATATCTTTTGGATCATCTGTTGTATCAGATATTGTATCAAAGCTGTATATCAATGTATTATTCTTTTATTCCGCTGTGTTATTTACTTAATGTTGTTATAAGCTCCGACGAATCGGATTTGAACGGTCGAATCTATGGCATTCGAATACGATATGAAGTATGGATGTCGATTTTCGAGCGCGAAAAATCCTCGTCGTTACATTTGGTATCAGAGCTAAGGTTAAACTTTAGCTCAGGAGTATAAAAAATTAAGTAGCTCATTAGAGATAGGGTGAAGTATCCCTAGAATGAGTGTTTCCCTAAGATATCCGTTTGAATGCCTCAGTAAATTCTCTTGCTATCCAGTGATAGCAAGTATAAGTGCAAGAACAAAATGAGATAGGGGACGGGAAAATACAACTATAATTAGTCAAAACTCTGTAACAACAGTGGGAACATCTTTCTTAACAATCTCTTTTGATTCGTTTCCAAATTCTTTTGAAATTCTTCGTGGCAGCTCCAGAAGAAGTTTCGGTGTGGCGATGCTCTACGAATCGTTGTAGGAAATTCTTACTTCGTATCTTCATCGATTTCTTATCATTTCTTTGATTAAAACTTTAATGAATATGAATTTGAAAATTGAAATTGGAAATTTTAAATGAATTAGAAATTTTAAATTGAGTTAAATTGATTAATAGAATATGAAGAATGATTAGAATTGTATCGATAAAATGATTTTGATTAAAACCAAATTTGAAATTCTATTATAATTTCTTGTATCTATTGTTGATGTTCTGATTTGGTGAGCCAAATGCAGAACTGATATCCAATTTAATCTGGAAAGATATTTCTCTATCATTCATCTATCTCTGTGTTATTTTCGTGCCTGCGAATTTCGAGGACGAAATTCTTTTAAGGGGGGAAGTTTGTAACGACCCTAGATTTTTATTTAATTTAAATTGATAATTAAATGAAATTTTGAATAAAAATTTATTTAATTAATTATAAATGGAAGCGAGTTTCCTCGATTCAAATAGAAAGTATATAAAGTCATATGGATTTGAAATTTTGTATATATGTGAATATATATGTATATATTGGATTTTAAATAAATTCTTAAATAATGATTTTGAAAAATAAATAATATACTTTGGACACAAGTATAAAAATAAATAAATAAATTGATTTAAAAATTTATAAATGATGATAATTTGAGTTGTATAAAATATATGTGTATATAGAGAAATATAATACAATAATTTTTAAAATAAAATTTATGATAATTATTTAAACTAAAAGTAGAAGTAAATATGCTAGGCAAGTATAAAAAAACAAAGTTGTAAATAAATTTCAAAGTAACAAGGCCTAAACAAATATAAAAGTAAACATGTAGGCTGAGAAAACAAGTAAACAAGAAAATGCAAAATATATTTAATAGCTTGCAAAAGAAAGGATAAGCATACATTCAAGTATGGTACAAACAAATGAAAATGTAAGTACACAACATATTAGCCACCACATTTTCATAAAAATATGTGTTGCCTGTAAAGTGAATATTGGTTTTGCACATAAGAAACTAAAGTGTTCATGTATAGAAGGAACAAACCTGCAAAGTCAATGAAGACAAGCATCTAGGCTATAAACAAAAGCATAGCAAATAAAATACTTGTACCTGATATTGTATAAACAAAGCTTCAGCCGAGCAAATAAGGGGATAATAAAATAAATATGTGATGAACTCAATGTTAAAAGAAAACACAAATCAAACAGCATATCTATATAAGTGTATGCATAATGTACTTGCAAGAATTAAAATAAAATGACTGTTACATTGAAGCATGAAGCATTTAATGCTTTCAAACCAGCCCATAATACAAAAGAAATCATCAGCCGAGTAAAAAAATAAAATAAAAAATAAAATGAAAGCATCTTCAACCATGCTTATAGTACAAAGAGAAGGTAACATCACCTTGCATAAAACAATAATCAACCTGTACAACTCCTCTTTTATATATATATCAACTTATAAACTTGCTTTCCTATATATTTTCATCAGCTCGTTCCTTGAAGCTAAAATCTGAAGTAGGTACTACTTCATACTTAAACAAGGATTCAAAATTTAGATAACAATACAATCAACTTCAAACCAGAGGATCAAATTAAAAGCTTTAGCTTGAAAATGCAAATCTGTTTCCAAATTGAAGAAACCTATTCATTTCCTGGAAATCAGGTGAGTAACACCCTTTTTAAAAGCTTAAACATATGAACCTGATTATAGAGTTGAAATCTGGATTATGTATATTGTTACATATGTATCTCTCTGTGTATACATATGGATATCTGAATGATTTTATATGTTGTTCTTCTCTACTTTAAGTTGTAAAGTATAAATTAAATTCAAATTGCATTTTCTTCACCTCTGATCTCTAATAGGCATTAGTTTTCATGCCAATTCAGTTTGTTTAAACATGAAATAGGATCCAAATTTAGTTTTAAACATGTATATATTTATATAGTGCCTGGAAATCCAGATTTACTGTAAACTTTTATAAACATGTTAAAAATCAATTTATACAATTCTCTGATTCAAATACATAAATTGATTTGGCCTGGAAAGTTATGATTTTTGAAATCAAAATCACGATTTAAAGTGAGGCATTGGATGTGAATTTGGGGATTGCCTGGAATTTGAGTTTTGGCCGAACTCTGATGATCTATGGAGTCGTGGTGGTCGAGCTTCCTCCTGGAGGTGGAGGAATGATCAGTGGCCCTAGGAAAAATATTGGTTGGGGTTGCAAGTGAACGCGGTGGCGACGGTGATGGGTTCCAGTTCGTAACCCTAGGTTGGTCGAGGGTAAATATTTTTGATTCGTTCTCGGTCTAGAGGTGATCGAGTTCAACGTGCTTTGGGGTAATGGTGGAGGAAGGGTTGACGCGTGCGTGGCCGGAGTTGCACGAACTCCGGTGGTTGAGGCGTCGAACACGAGACGTTGACAGGCTTCAAGTGGGAGTCCTGTGCTTGTTCCAGGTTTTAGCATTGAGCTCGATTTCGATTTTCGTGTGAAGGAGGGAGATTTGGTGGGTTGGAGTGTATGAATGGATGATCGTGGTCGTGTAGATGATCGTGGTGATGGTCAGAACGTCGCACGGTGACCGTGCAAGTGCACGGTGCATCTTCTTGTACCTGGTGATGTTGTTTGGGTAGAAGCAGCATTCCAGTGGGTTTTTACCCGAAGTGGTACTCGAGTAAATCGAGTAAGTGACTCGAAGCAAATCGAGTCTGGGCTCGGGTCAAATTCATGTTCCAGGCTTCAAACCTGAAACTGTTTTGTCTGGAAATTTTAAAACCCAATTAATTTTTAAACCAAGATATTTAAAGCTAAGTTCAAATTGAAACGTTAATATAAAATTCAAGTTGAATGTAGAGTTTAGTTTGAACATAAATAAGTTTTAAATTTAAATTGTTTTAATAACTTAAAAGCAATTCAAAATATATTAAAGAAATTTGAAATGGAGTTGAAATTTTAAATGAAAAATTTAAGCAAGTTGAAACTAAAAGTTCAAATTTAAGTTTAATCTGAATTAAAGATAATTTGAATCCTAGTTTGAAATCAAAGAAGTTTTAATATTTAAATTGTTTAAATTTGCTTTGTGATGATAATTTAAAACATTAGTTAGAAAATGTTTTAAATTTGAATTAGTGAAGTTAAAAATGATATGCACTCATTAAATTAGTTCAAGTGAATAATTGATTAATTTATTTAATCAAGAAATTAAGGTTTGAGTTAAATTAATTAAGGTAAATTAATTTGAAAATAAGATTCATTAATTTAATAAAGAGTTGTCTTTTAAACAAATGATTAAGGTTATTTAATCAAGTAATTAAGATTTATTAAGTTACAGTTTGGAACTTAGTTAATTAAATAATCAGTGATTAAAATATATGATTTTAAAGGTTAATTAAATGGTGATTAACAATAGTTAAATTGAGTTTAATTACTTAAGAATAGTAATTAAATAATTATGAATAGTTAATGAGGATCATTTACTTGAAATTTATTTGATAATAAATGTGAAAAGAATTATTCATAGAAAATTAATCTGATTTAAATTTATCAGATGATTAAATTGATCCTACTTATGGATGTTTGGATTTTATTGGATGTTGAATTGTTAATACCCCTGATATGTGATGCTTTGTTTTGAGCCGTGTGACTTATTTATCTGTAATTTATATATCTGTGATCTGTTATCTGTAAATAAAGATGAGCGTTATAGTTTATATCGCTTATCAACTATATTTCTGTGTTTTAATCTGTGATGATTGAGTGATGTTGCACTACTGTGTATAACCCCTGGACCACACCATACACACACAATTATGGATTTCGCGAGGAAATCGGTTAAGTCACAGATTTTTGAAATAGTTTAAAATTTGAATTTTTAAATTCAAATGTTTTGGAAATGGAATTGGAATAGAAGTGAAAAGCTTTTGAAATGGAATTTCAAAGATGGAAATTTATTTTGAATAACTGGATTAAGTGTTGGAATTTAAATACTTTAATTTAAATTTGAATTCAATATTCAAATTGAATTCTGTAATTGGAAACTAGGGATTAATGATATTATACTAGTCAATATGAGTTAAATCATTTTTAAAGTATTATTTTTGGGAATTTGAATTTAACCCAAGGATTTCAACTCGTATAAATGGATCAGATTTCCAAAATGAAAACTGTTGTTTTCAAATGATAAACACTTTTAGATAAGAACTGAGATTCCAGTTAATTGGGGAATTTCAAGATTGAATAGAGAAATGATTTTCCTAAGTTATGAATGAATTCTTTTTGAAAGCTATGAATTAAATCTGTTTATTTTTAACAAATTTAAATTGATGATTTGTTTAAATCAAATTGAAATGAAATTGTTTTGAAGGCTATAAGTTAAATCTTTGATTTAAAGATTTAACGAGTTAAATCAAATTGAAATGAAAAATTGATTTGGAAAATCTGTGAATGAATCTTTTGTTTAAAAGATTAAAATGTGAAAATTGTTTAAACCGTTAAAGGTTGTGAAAATGAATCTTTTTGTTTAAAGATTGAAAATGGTAATTTGTTAAGCCATTTGAAGAAAGGTTTTGGGTAATAAGTTGTGACTTAATTGAAATCCTATATCCATATGTTTTTTTATATTGCGCTCACAATTCGGGTTAGCCGGGAAAGGACCTTTGGGTCGTATAACCCATTCTGAATATGTGATTCGACGTTATGGATAGCATTTGAAGACCGGTGATGAAGACCGGGTATTTGCGAAAGTGATAGGATGACCTATCGATTGTCTCTGCACTGGGTAGCTCCTGGTATAGAGACTCCATATGTGATGGGAAGTCCGAACGTGATTAGTGAATATCCGGATTGCAAGGACTTCTTTGTAAGTGCCTTCGGTTCTGTTCGAACCCAGAACAGACTTGTATGGATTGTTATGTCTGACATTACAATTTGAGATATAAAGCTGATTTCTTTCAAATATATTTCTGTTGGTGGCGGAGAATTTATTCTTTTAGCTTAACACCCTTCTCTGAGACGTACGAGCTCAGAGGTTATGTAGTTGAAGGTTATCAGCGATATATTCCCAATTTGGTAATGTGACATGCTGCGTGTTGCTGTAAATGATCATTGTGTTGATTATTTGTGATAGGATCATTTATTTGATCGTCTATCTTAGTGATCATTTCTATGATCATTTGTTGACCCAAAGCACGGCTTTTTGTATAAAGTGTGTTTTTGTGGACGTGACTTCGTCGAGCCTCACAAACCGGTAATGGTCGAAACAGGAATTGTGCGGCAAGGTTTCCAGGGATCGCTTCCTTAGGGTATGACCATTCCTTCTGGAAAAGGGTACTATCATGGTATGGAGCCCAGATACTTACTCATGTTGAAACACTTATTATTATGGTGTGATGTTGGTTAGAGAGCTCTCGTTTAAAGGTTCCAAAGGACCGGGAGTGGTATATCTGAGGGTTTGTAATATCCCTTGGGAAAAGGGATTCCCGGCTTTGTTTAGCGGAGAACGGTGGTTCTCGGGGCGTCCTTCCAGAGGCGTTTCCATGTGGCAATGGGAAGTTCCTTGGCCTGACCATTTGTTGGAAATCCATTCTTCAAATATGTACCTTGTACGGTTTTAGTTGTATAACCTGTCATGGAATATGGCGGTAACCCGCTATTGAACATGGTAGCTATAGTAGGCATAGTTCGAAATGTCTATGTTGGCTAAGATTTATATCTTTATTTTCGAAATGAATTTTCTCTATACTATGCACTAGTAATAATATCAAATGTTCTTTTTAATGCGTATCAAGCATCTTTGACTATCATAAGGAGAAATCTCCTCCGATTCTGCGTTTGCATTGTGTGTGTGTGCGGGAGGCCTTATGGTAGTCTCATTTTAAAAAGCATTGCGAATTGACTTTGAAAATCTTTTGTTGAATGTTTTAAAAGATAAACTGTTTTTGTTGCTCACACCAGTCCCACGACTGATCCGGAGTTTATTGTTTCTTTCCTAAAGTCTGGGTGCTCATTATTTTCTACACGAGCAGTCTAGAGTTGGGTTTTTCAGATAGTCAGGTTTAGTAGATTATCTAGAGTGAGTTCAGTCTTTGGACCACACCAGTCTTGCTGAGCTTGGTGATATGTTATTGGGGGTTCGAGCTTCTGCTGGATTGATTCTTGGAAATGGAGTTACAGTTCTCGGAGTTCTCTTTTGAAGACTACCTTAGAGTTATATTGTTCCGCTGCTAGATGTTATCTATTTTTCTTTTCCGCTGCTATTTATTGTATCATATCTCTGATGTATATTGATATCTTTTGGATCATCTGTTGTATCAGATATTGTATCAAAGCTGTATATCAATGTATTATTCTTTTATTCCGCTGTGTTATTTACTTAATGTTGTTATAAGCTCCGGCGAATCGGATTTGAACGGTCGAATCTATGGCATTCGAATACGATATGAAGTATGGATGTCGATTTTCGAGCGCGAAAAATCCTCGTCGTTACAACCTGAACCCGCCAGCGACCCCAGCCGAACCCCAGCCCGCAACCGCCTTCTCCGACCACCGCGACGTCCTCGCTTCGCCGTCATTACTGTGTCTTGCCTTGGTCGCAGCTGTATTCCAGCATTTGATATATATAAATATATATGGAAATGTTGTATTATGAAGCAGTATATGCTTTTGAATTTCTGATTGCTCACAGACAGTGTTTTACTGTGTTTGTTTCGGCTACTGCTTCGGAGACTTAGGCTTCCATTCAGCTTGTCGAATCTATCTTGCTTCATTGTTGGTATGGTTTAAATATATATATTCAATTGAAATATGTTGCAATAAACAAATTGTTGATTAATTATTCGTTTGATTGCAGTTTGTGTTCGTTTTGCGTCGTGCTTATTAGGGTCTATCTCTTCTATTCGTGTTCGTGCTTCGTCATCTTCTCTAACCACGCAAGGTGAATATTTCATTCACGACTCAATCTATTATGCGATGATAATCAAGTGATAATTGTTGTTAATATTAATTTGGATATTAAATTGTTGATTGTCAAAATTGTTGAAATAAAACTGTTAATTGCTATACAAGTTAAAATTTAGTATTGATAGAATTTAAATTTTCTAAATTAACGCCATGTATTGTTTAAAAAGATTTAACGTGATAAATTGTGATTTGATGCTGGTTTATGGTAATAGTTGTGACACTAAATTTGCTATGTGATGTTGAATTTGGTTGTTCATATAAGCAATAATTAATATGAAATTGAATTTGATATAGGATAGTTAACAATGTAAAATGGATTATATATGTTGAACTTGACCCCCTTTAAATGTTAAATAAATCGACACGTGGAATTAGCGTTAACCTCACTTTGAACCCTTGAATGTATGATTGATGTAGAAATTTGATAATGGACACCAAGTGAAAGCCATAATGTAATAATCTTTAATCTGCATGAAATGGTAGTGTGGATTCTAGGAATAATTATATCAATTTTCATAAATAACAAATGTAAATTAATACGATTATTTCAGGATTATTTAATAAATTGATGAATTGTTATGTATGGTTGTTATTGCCTGTTTATTTACTTTGACACCATCCCAGTTATCACACTAAAAGTTCCTTTTGCTATGCTTTATTTTATATTGAATGATATTGGGTTGAAATGATAAATACCCAATCAAAATAACTTGGCCTAGGATAGATAATAAAAAAATAAGAAACCCGATTGGTCAAAAAAATCATTTTGAAATTGAAATATATTTTAAATTAAGGAATGAACTTAACAATTTGTTTGGTAATTAAGTAATGAACTTAATGGATTTAAATGAAATAAATTAATGGATTAAATTGAAATAAATTAATGGATTTAAGTGAATGGATTAAGAAACCTATTTAGTTGAATAAAATGAATTGGCAAATTTAATTGAAATGAGATTTAGAAACAAGTAAGTTCTAGAATTTAATAATTTAAAAATTTATTAGATTCGTTAGATTTAGATTTAAACTCGGTTTTTAATTAAATAGATTTGAAACTTGTTATAAATTTAATTTGAGATTAAGAAAAATTTGACTTAAGTGGAATACAAAACTAACTAAAGTTTTATGGATTAGTTTAGTGATAATTTAAATTTAAATGATTATAAATTTAATGAATTAATCAAATCTGGACACTGTAAACGGAATATGGATTGAGTTGATTTGTAACTCGGAAATAACTTATTTGTGATGTGTAGATCATTGAACCAAATAAATGTAAACGGGTTTCTTTAAAAAAAAGAAATTTAATTAAATTGGTAAATAAATCAAATGAAGTTTTGATAAAAAGGAATTTAGTTAATGAAATTGATTTAATCGAATTTATGATAACAGTGAATGTAAATATGAATTGAAATGAATAAAATTTGATTTAGTAATTCGAACTAAATTGACCATTAATTTGAATTCATTGATTATGAACTAAATTTAATAAGCGAAATTTAGATCTTATTA
Source organism: Allium cepa (assembly GCA_030765085.1). Lineage (NCBI taxonomy): Eukaryota > Viridiplantae > Streptophyta > Magnoliopsida > Asparagales > Amaryllidaceae > Allium > Allium cepa. The sequence goes on from CM060934.1 coordinate 291,772,492, forward strand.
AATTGAACTTGAATGCTTAATTTTATTGTTAACTCAAATGTTTAAACTAAAAAATTGCATTTGAAAATATGTTTCAAATATCTGAAATAAATTGAATCGTGGAATGTCAAATTTTGGAAGTCAAATTCGCACCTTGACTTTTGGACTTTGATTTGTTTAAACATAAATTTAACCCACCATCGGGTAATAAATACGTAGTTATTAAAGAGACTGGGATCGGATATGGACATACTCTCTGTCGACACCGAAAACCACTTTAATAACTATTATACGCGGAGTGTTGATCCAGAATGAAGTGGATGGTTTGGTGAACGCTTTGACGGAAGAAAGAGAACGATTTTGGATGACCCCTGACATGATTAAAACAGGAGCCGCACCGGGCCATTGAGGTTCGCCACCTTTAGCGGACATACTTCTTCGATACCATATCTATTACATCTGTGATTCGATTTGGGTGCACCCCTTGATTTGGGAGTGTTGTTTCACGGTGTTGAGGTAGCTGCTGGCTATGCTCAACATCAGCCCGGATCACGCAACTACTAGTATCCTAGTTGGTATCGCCTCATGTACCTTGTCATACTGATTATCCTATCCGCGACCACTATGTTTTGTTTTATGTTACACTTATGGGGTACCCTCTGGTAACCACTAGTTTACGGTGGGGTTTACGGTGCTGTATAGACTATGGCATTATAAAATGTGTTAAGGGGAATTATGGTAACGCCTTAACGCTATTTTAATATCGTACTTTACTGATTAGACATTATCTACATATCGTATTCTATTGTATATATAGATAGTTTATCGGACCCTTAGAGATGTTATTTTATTCATCTTTGAGTTATGGACTTTATTCCCTGCAATTGATTATCTTGCATAAGATTTTGAGTCCTGACTCGAGTGTTTCTCTTTTGTATATGCTCGGGTCAGTCTGAAGCTATCCAGTTGCTGATCAAGGTTGGTTGAAGATGCTGAAGACTTAGCATTTATCTTTATCTGTCTATTTCTATTCCAGTATTGATGTACTAGTCTGTTGGGCATTTATGTATTTCCTTTCAGTCACCTTATGTTGTGACATTATTGTACTTCATGTAGTAGCTTCATGAACTGCTATTATGACGATGTATTTTCCTCTGCATTATTCTGTGACTGTTCTGTGTCTGTGATGTTGTATTGATTCCCATTTACATTTATGTATTTATAATCCCATAATGATTCGTGTTTTGTATTATTTAAGTTGAAATGTGTGGATTTTTGTCAAGTTAAATGGTCCAAATATACGGGTTGTTACAGTTCATGTCATTGATCCTGTCTCGGACAATGGTTGTGATAGTTCCTACTCTTCTTAGAAGGGATAGTTATGGTTGTTAGATGTATAGGCGTTGTTTGTCTATCTCTTAGGCTATATTTTTGTACTTTAGTGGTATAACCATTATAAAACTATTATAGTCGTTCTGTGCATGTGCTAAAAAACTGTTTTTATTTTATAATGACAATGGTATGACCCATTAAAGCTGGCTAGCATTGCTAAAAAAATAGTGTAATTGGTTTAACATGGAAAATATATATATAAATAAAATAACGCCAGCCATAATACATGATAGGTCGACGCTTGATGCATGCTAGTCGATCGTAGGCATGAGGCGACCGATGGTTGCTTTGTAAGTTTGATAGTAATTCATGGCCAAACTGTCCGGATTCATTGTACTTCAATCAAACGGTTGGCTTTGATTTGAACCCTTATAAATACGGACCTAAACCCTCACTTCTAACTCATAGTTTCAGAGCAATGTCAGAGTTCTGCCATTTTCTCTTTCCCTCCAAATTCTAGATCTTTTAAAAATAGTTGTAGTTTATACATATATACAGTTGGAGAAGTAGAAGACAAATGGGAAGAAGAATAGGGACAAATTAAATCGCCAAAGCCAAGGTAAATTATAAATCGAACTTAAATTATAAATCAAATCCAACTCTCTTTTCTAATCTAGAACTCTGATAAATCTATGTATGCTTATGGTGTGTATATATAAATAGAATGAAAAAGGGAGTTAAACTGTAATAAAGGGATTAGATCTAGAGATTTGAAAAGATAAAAAGGTGAGTGGAAAATTATATAGGACTTATATCGTCGTAAATCTATTCATGTATGCTGAAAATGTAAATTGGAGTTTTTGGCTAAAATTGTATGCATGAATTGAAATTATAAACCTTACCTATATATTCTATTGCTGATAACTTGTTTGTGTATTGCATATATGTAAATCTAGAATTTAATATTGGGTAGTAGTAGTCTTTGAAATTTATAGAATATGTGATAATTTTAGATTTCTGAATTTAATATGACTTGTGCAAATAAAAACATAAATTGAGTTAAAACATTAATTGTAGCGATTTTAGTACTTTAATTTATTGGAATATAGCATGTTGCAATAAGAATTTTTATGGTGTTGACGCCAAAAATGGGCATCAACACTCAATAGAATCTCATAGAGATTATACGATGAATGAAATTAAAACATAGCAAAAAAAGTAAATGAACATATAAATTTTTATAGCGGTTTGATAGTCTCGGCCAATGTCCACTTTATATTTTTATTGGTCTTGCACTTGATAATGATTACAAGAATGTTTGTATCACGTAGGATCCATTAATACAAGGATAAAGAACTAATAATGGCAGAGCCTATGCAGTAGAAAGAAGGACCATCTTTATGGAGAATAGCCGATGTATTTATAGTGGAAAATGTGCATGGGTCGGGCTGAAAATCTGCCAGAAGAATCTCTAGATCATAGAGGCCCACCATAGCGATTGGTAGACACGAATTGTTGTTTTGGAACGATCAGTATAATTATACCTATTTTTGCCTTCGATTTCCATGTGATCGTTGTGGGGGTCCCATATGCCTCTAGACCTTGCTCCGAAATATGGTGTCATCTTGAGTTGTATTTTGTGAGATATTTGTCTATTTTTATTGTATTTAGATTGCTTGCTAAGATACACCAATCTTTATATACAATCGGTATAGAACGATCAACAATTTTATGAACTTGAGTGTTTTGACCTACAATCATTCCTAAGGGCTCCACTCTTCAATATATTGATGCTCTGAAAGTTTCAAGTGCATTGACCTTGTAGGTTTTGATATATCGATCAATCTTTGTTAATTTATGCTGTTTTATCAATCATTCTAGATTGATCCATACAAAATTTTCATTTATCCACTACACGAGCATATGAACTCCGATTGACTTAAAATTTTAAATGTGGCTTCATGGGGCCTTCCTTATCACTCCATATTAATTGCACCTTAATTAGGACCCAGCCTGAATCTTCTCATCATCATCCATAGTCTTGTATATCATTGATTCCCAAGGTTGGAAACCACTGGCTTTAGCCACATCTATGGTATCACAAACTTGCCAAAAGGTAGGATAACATTTTGCCTCCCAAAATACATCTTGTTCGAACATGACGTGCTTTAAATCACAACAAGCTTCAATCATCGAAAAGGATTCCATTTAGTTTATTGAATGGTCGCTATCCTTCTGTTGAGTTGCCTTTACTGATAGTTGCATTTCTTTCTGTTCGTCATGACTATTGGTCGATTTCCAACAATATAAATTTAGGATTGTATTCTAGTAGTTGCTATCCATGTTCGGTTCTATGTGGGTAGTAAGCATTGGCCATTTGATCCAGCCTTTTATCTAATAACTCTAGGTGAAAATTCAATTTATGTCGGTTTCAAGAAATTGAACTTTTAGAATATGCATTTGCACATTCATGTACATGCTCTTGTCATTGGCTCCCGAATGCGTTTATACGCTCACGAGTCATCACTAATTCCTTATAGTTTAATTGCAAATAGATTGCAATTCCTTTATTTTTACATATATATATATATATTAATGAAATAGTGGTTATAATAAGTCACTGATGACACAGGACTTCAAGTTCTACATGTATAATGGCCTTAGAGCTGTAAGTAAGGGCGAATGATTATGGCCAATCGTGAACTTGTGAGTAGTTCGGTATACCCATAGTGCTGATGGAAGTTTATCCACCCAATTGGCCCTAGCCTTTTCCAAACGTTTATGATTTTTTCACAGCTTCAACTTTTCCGTTTACACGAGATTGAGCAACTGCCACAAATCTGTTTTCAATATGATGCCGATGGAAGAAGTCTTTGAATTCATTGTGGTTGAATTGGGTTCCATTACTAGTTACAATGGTTCGTGGAAGGTCAAAATGATAAATATTGCTCCGAACAATGATGTCGATTACTTTCTTCATCGTGATCACGACTAAAGGTTCAACTTAAAACCATTTGGTGAAGTAATCCACTGCTACAATGGCGTACTGCACTCCATCATTAGAGATTGGTAAGGGACCAATAAAATCAAGGCCTCAAGTGGAAAAAAACCATATACTGACCATTCATGTAACTTCCATCGGCGGAGCTCTGGGAATATTTTGCAAACATCTAGCACTAGTCGCATTGTCTAGCGTGATCAACTGCATCTCATTTGACATTTGGCGAATATACCCATACTGGAGTATTTTCTTTGTTAGGATTTTCCCCCCAGTGTGATCGTTGCGTTCTCCTTCATGGACTACTCTCGAGACTCGTTTTATTTTTTCATGGGCGACACACCAAAACAGGTGACTGGAGACACCTTTTCTATACATGATTCCTTATTGGATGATGTAGCGTGAAGCCTTGTGAAAGACCTATCATTTTTCATTCCTCCATCCCGGAAGGATCCCTTGTTGTAGATAACCTTTGACAGGAGTCATCCATGATTCTCTTTTCGGCCCCATCTCCAGAACCTAATCAATCTCCACCTGGCCGATGCTCAGAGCATTAAGTACTTCAATCGAGACCAAGCCAATTTTCTACGCACCCTTGGAACTGGCTAGCTTCGCCAGTGAATCAGCTTTTTATTTTTTCTCTAAGGATGTGTGTAATAGTGTAATACTCGAAGTCGTCCAGTATCTCCTGGACCTGGTCGAGATTAGGAGCAAGTCGTTGCCCCCTAGCCTGATAATCTCCCCTAACTTGGCATTCTAATAAGTGGGAATCACAAAAGATTTATAAAGATTTCCCTCCTAGTTCTCTGTAGCCTTGAGCCTAGCGATCAAGGCTTCATACTCATCTTCGTTATTTATTGTAGGGAAGTTTAGTTTCAAGGTGTAGCAAATCGATTTTTCCCTCAGGAGTCACCAACATGACCATGGTGTCAGAACATCGATTGTTGGATGCTTCATTTCCATTGGTTGGTTGGTACTCCACTACTTTCCAGAGAGTCATCTAATGTAGTGAATTCAGCTATGAAGTTTGCCAACGTCTATCCCTGGATTTCTCTTTGAGGGAAATAAGTGATATCGAATTGGCTTAACTTGATATTCCATTTGAGAAACCCTCCAAAAGTTTCTGGTCACCATAGAACCCATAGTAATGGCTGGTCAGTATAGACGTTGATGGGGTGAGCTTGGAAGTAAGGGCGAAGCTTTTACGACACAATGAACAAGCAGTATGCGAGCTTTTCCAATTTTGGATAGTTTCTCCTAGCACCTACCAATTGCTTGATAACATAATATATTAAGCTCTGGATTCGATTCTCTTCGCGTAATAGTGCGGCCCTTATGGTGCATATTGACACTGCTAAATAGATGTATAATTCTTCACTATCCAGTAGCTCGGATAGGATGGATGGTCATTCTAAGTGATCTATCAGAGCTTGAAATGTGTCAATGCAGTCCTGCATCCATTCAAAATTTCTCTTCCCACTCCTGATTAGGTCGAAGAAAAGAATTCACTTGTCAATGGCCCAGGAGATGAATCAACTTAGGATAGTGATCTTCTCATTTAGGCTCTGTATCTCCTTGGTTATCTTCAGTACCTGGATGTATCTAGTTGTCTGAATCTTCTTAGGATTGACTTCAATTTTGCAAGACTTAGACATGAAACCCAAGACTTCCCTAATGCAACGCCGAAAGAACATTTCAAGGGATTGAATTTCATTTCACATCTTCTGAGAATAATGAATATCTTTACCAAATCATCGATGTGGTTGTTTGTTTTTTGTGACTTCACAAGCACATCATCCACATATACTTTCATTGATTGCTCGATATGGCCATTGAACATTCGGTTGACCGACCTCTAGTAAGTTGTACTAACATTCTTAAGTTCAAATGGCATCCTAACATAGCAATATAGCCTTATATCGGTAATGAAGCTGGTGTTTCTGATGGAGGATGTGCATCGGGATCTAATTGTATCCGAAGTATGCATCCATAAATGGAAGCAGTCCATATCCAACGATTGATTCTACCAACTGGTCAATCCTCGAAAGTGGAAAGCTGCCTTTCGGGCATCCCTTGTTTAAGTTGGAGTAATCAACTTGTGTTCGCCAGTTTCCATTAACTTTTCTCACATGAACTGGATTGGATACCCATTTCAGATAGAGGGCATCGCGGGTAAACTCATTGAGTTTACGCACCTCCTCTTTAAGTGCAGCAAATCATTCCAGATCCATGTCTCATTGCTTTTGCCGCGTCGCTTTTGTTTCACCAAGACATGCCTAGGGCGATATACAATGCATGGCTCATGATAGTCGTGAGATCACACACATGTCAGAATGGGTGTGACGCCCCACCTCTATACCCACGCTAGCCAAGGACACTACAGAGAAATGCCATCAACTAGCGCGGAGAATAAGGCTGTTGAGGAGCGACCATCTGTATAATTGCTTTGTGCGAGTTTCGATATGCCAGATAAAAATATAACTTTTCATCTCAAGAGAAAATCTGACATATCGACAAAAACTCAAAGCTACTACACAGTGGCTATATGAAATCTTCGGAAACAAATATAGAAACATCATAACACAAATCAGTCACGGAAGTTCATATCTCAAAGGCGGAAACAAATATGAATATTACACATGAAAGTGTATATCAGAGTAGTGGTCTAACAAGATCCACAATATCACAAAGGAATGGTTACAAGTGCTACACAAAAGAATAAGTATACATCATGGAGTCTATATCTCAAATGTGTACAACAAAATAACTACTAATCTAAGTAGTTAACCAAAAGTCAGAATAATAATCCCAGATGAGGAGTCAAACAGAAGCACCTGTAACATCTCGGTATGACCCGAGTATTATTTAATAAGAAAATAATAAACGGATCAGTCTAACTATAAATATCAGATAAAATGAGATAGAATATGAGATGTGAGAAAAACGTATGATAACAATAATGTCATTCAATGACAAGTATTCCTTAGACAACACAAAAATCATAAAACATCTCAAGAAATCTCAAAACACAGAAAAGAATGTCATATTCTTTATTTTTGTTCACCAAACCATAAATACTGACAATTATATCAATGCCAATCACAAAAGTTAATGACACACAAATTCACCAATGCATAAATATTGATAAAACTTATCAATGTAAATCATGAAAATTGGTGAAACACAAATTCTAGAAATCATCAATAGAAATCCAGAAATCACAAAAAGGGGGAGGCCTATCACAAAACGGGAGCACGAAAGCTCACCAACACGTGTATCACAAAACGGAACGCTATTCCATGGTTGCTAACCATTAATTTCGAGCCAAGGCTCTACAAAACGGCCCGAAGACCATAGGTCGCTACCCCACCAATTTGAGTCGAAACTCCACAAAAACGGGGTTTAGTCTCCCTCGCAGACAAAGGGACATTACACAATGCTAGTCTAAATCACAAAAATGATCATCATCGATCATCAAGAAGTGTCAATTACACTAAGCTAGTAAATAGATGAGTTTAGCTTCATGCCCCATAACCACTGGCTTAACTTAAATATTTACGAACAAATTGTAGATCTCCACTAGAAAGTTGTCACAAGAGTTTCAATCGAACAAGTCCAAGAATTAACCGATGAAGTAAACGCAAGTGTTTTATACCACTTGTTTTACTAAGCCGTTTAATTAGATTTCTCGTATGAGTGAGGTAAAGATTTGTATATACTAATAGATTGGAAAATGATTTAAGAAACGAGCTTTGTAATAAAATAGTGTTAAAATCGTTTTGATGAAAGAGAGTTGATATTTACTAATAGTATTGAAACCTTTATATTTTTAAAGTGACAAATCACTAAAAATGATTGTAGAACAATCAATCACCAAAATTCACATTCGGAGACGTGAATAAAATCCAAAGAAATTGATACCGAACCCATCGAAATGGATATTCCTAAAAATCCCGAAGAAAATGTCATCAAAGTCGATTATAAATGATAACAACAAAGGGAAACAACACAAACCGATTAAATTTGGAAATTCAAGCTAAATTGGAAAAATAGGCAAAAACAAGCAGATTCAGCTGAAGGGTATGATTCAAACGTCTGAATCTGGAAAATAAAATATTTTCCAGAACATAATTTTGACGTCTGAATCAATAAATTCAGACGTCTAGAAATGCTAATTTTTAGCCTATTTCCTTTCTGTTTCAATTCGAACTAATTCAGACGTCTGGGAATATTGATTCAGACTTATGAATACTGGGGGAAAAAATTCCCAGTATAATATTCAGACGTCTGAAATGGAGCATTCAGACGTTTGAAACCTGTTTCTCAGGCCTTTCTTGAACCTAGGCCAAAAATGGCCAAAACGAATATCGAAAGCGATCGGACGAGCAACAACGACTAAGGATTTATGCAAAGTGACAACCTAGCCTTAAAGGCTCTTCGATACGCCTCGAATATCAACTTCCAAACATCCATAATAGGATTATCATAAAATTTTCTTTCAAAACACCAAAAATTGGAATATTCACCAAAGCAATCCTAATCAAAAGCAAATGCACATGAATAAGTGTTAGGAATTCATACCTAACAACAAGGATAGATATAGGCATAGATGTGAGATAAAAATCTCACCTTTTTACACAAAACAAATGAAGAAGAAGCTATAGAGCAATGACAAGAACAATCACTCTTCAATTCCAACCCAACAAGTTTGAATCTAAGCTTAAAAGAGAAACATTTCCTAAGTTAGGTTTAGGAATTTCAAAAATTGAAAGGAAAATGAGTTGGAGAAGATGAAGAGAAGGCTTACCAAAGCTTCTTCTATGAATTTGGAGCTAGAACTTGAATTTGCAAAGATGATTAGGGCTTGGAGTTTTAATTTCCCATTCCTCTCTCCATTGTTGCTAAAACTTGAGTATTAGGAAAATAAGAATGAAGTGAAGAAGAGAGGTGGACTGAGCTAGAGTAATAAGTGGGGTTAATGGGCTGAAACCCAACCCAAAGCCCTAAGTGAAAAGTAGCAAAATTCCCCTAACTCGAAACATATCGAAGTTTATACTCAAAAAGGTCGCAAACGTCATTTTGACTCGATGGGGGTGGTCTCGAGTCCTAATTCGACCGTTTGCAAAAAGTAGCTTTTCGGACAATGATCCGACTAACAATGAAATATTTAAATAAAATATTTAAATATTCAATCGTAAAATATGAGGGTTGTTACAATGGGTCCAAGTGAACAAATCAAGAATCATTCGGAGAAAGCTAATTCCTTTATCATCATTACATCGAGTTATGATCTGATCATTAGTACCCATCATAGGTCGCCATGGCTTACCGTAATGTCGATCAATAGCTTAGAGGGTGCAGCCTTGGATTCCTTAAGTTCAAACATAACTATTTCACATAATAATCATCGTGACATATGAATGGGATGGCTACTCCAGTTGAATCCCAAAGTCTGGTCTTGAGTTATTAAGTCTGATAGCGATGGGCTCTAAATGCTTTGAGCGATTATCTGCAAATGGCTGAAGATCAGGTTTGAAGTACATTGAATCAAATGTCGAATGGGCTTTAGTCTCGTGTTGCAAGCAACTACATAGTTGGCTCTTGCTTTGAGTTTGAATCTACTTGTATATTCAGGCGATGTGCTTTCTATTCAATGTACTGATGATTTATTACTCTTTATTCAGGTTGGAGTGATGGTCAGTTGCCAATGAGCTTAGCATCGATTTGACAATTCTATCCTAAGCATCCCTCCGGTCATAGCCTCGAGTTGTTGTAAACATTAGGTATGAGTCACAATATTGAGCTATCGTAGTCAGTCTTTGGATTATCACACTTCTAACCCTGATATCTAGTTGATAAATGTATGGCATGGATGGTCGAGTCTCATCCTAATCATGTTTATACTCCCATCTCAGCTCCAAAGAATTAAAGTTGATAGATGAATGGTCGGTTCACATTCATTTTGTCTCTCGCTCGTGTTCCCTAGTTTGGGGCATACGTCGATAAGTAGGAAGGCAAGTCATGTCCACTTTAGATTTATACTCTTTCCCGTTGGATCGTGGGATCGGGTTAGTTAATGGAAGGCTAAGTCACGCCTATTCTGGGTTATATTTTGGTTTTTCTTTCTTAGATGAGGACCTCGATAGTTCTTTGGAGTTCAGGCATGAGTTGAGTACAGGATGGTCATTCACGTCCGCTTTTGATGCTGATGTTGCTATACTCTAGGCAAGGACCAAATAATGGTTGATTAAGTCACACCTAATCTGTGATTGTTTCTCCCCCAATCGAACAAAGGGCAATGATCAGTATGCGGATGGTCAAGTCACATCCGTTTCAAATCAGTCTTATAATCGAATCATGGTTTGAGCTAGCGAATGAACAGTCATGTCGCATTCATTCGGAGTTCGATGGTAAGTCATGTCCATCTTGATTTATGTTATCCTATCAGGCCAAGGGATAGAATTAGATCAAGAGTGGTTGAGCCATGCTCTTCTGGTTTCGTACTCCTCCTGACAGATGAAAGGAAGGCGATGGAAATTGAATGGTCAAGTCACACTCATTCGTGGTTTATTCACCTCTCCATGCTCTAGTGACCGGAGTTATTCGATAGACATTCGGGTCACATCCATTTATGGTTAGTGGAGATCGATATTGATCCTCGATCCAATGGTACGATATAGTCGGTCATCCGTAACTTCGAATGTCGTTTCGATGGATTTTGTGTTAAGGCCTCCCTACAATGTTGCCTTAAGCTGCAAAGAACACCAAGCCAAAGCTACAATGAGCTGTTATATTCATCTTTTAGTGGTTTATACTCCTGCCTCCAGTTTCGGGTCAGTGGAGTTAGTTTGCATATGATTGAATCTCATTCATAGCATGTTTATACTCTTTCTGTCGAGTTCAGATCAAGGTTTATGGAACAATGAGTGATCTAATTACACTCATCAATTTGTTAATACTAATATCTGTGCTGTGAGGATAAGAGTTCGTCGGCGGGTGGTCGAATTGCGCCCAATTTATGTTTGCACTCCAGTCCACTCTGTTGGGACTAAAATTTATTCCGAAAAATGGTCGAACCACATTTTCCCTAGTCGTTTCATTTGCCCCCAATTTAGAGGTAGCAGTCAAAGGGTGGTCAGTCATATCACGTTCACTATTACCTGGAGTTCTTCATGTTGAATCATAGGAAGTAGCCGATTAGCGGATAGTCGAGTCATATCCAATTTAAACTCGGGCTCTCAAACTTCCCCTTGCATCTGGGGCAGGTGTCGATGCATGAACGGTTGTACCGCATCCACTTTCATTTAGATCATGCTTCTGCTTAACCTTAGGAGTGAGATGATTGTTTTAGCGAACTCCTTGCCCGAGCAGGGAAGCTGATGGTCGGACCACATCCACTATGAGTTATGTCTTTGCCCCTAAGCCGTGGGAAGAGTTGGAAGGTAAACGATTCAAATGCATCCACTTTTTTATGGCATTTACACTCCTGACCATGCTCTAAAGACTGGAATTGGTTGGCGGACGGTCGAACCGCCTCCATCTTTTTGTATTTGTACTCCAGTCCACAGTTTGGGAAATAGAGTTATTCGATGGACGGTCGGACCACGTCCATATTTTTTTATTTATACTTCAGTCTACACTCTAAAAACTAGATTTGATCGATGGACAGTCGGACCGCCTCCATCTTTTTGCATTTATACTCTAGTCTGCACTGGGAACTAGAGGTGATCGATGGATGGTCGGACCACATCCACCTTTTGGAGTTTATACTCCAGTCCGCACTCTGGGAACTACAATTATATGATGGGTGGTCAGTCGCACCCATTTTTGACCTATTCTCCACCAGTAGTGTCGAGGTAAGAGTTGTCAAATGAACGGTCGAATCATGTTCATTCGTGGAATGGAATTCTACCTACAGCTTCGAGGATAGAACTTGGAAAGTGAGACGGTCGATTAATGTCCACTTGGTGATTGTAGCTCCTCTTGTCAAGTCAAGGAAGGAAGTAGACGATGGATGGTTGGGTCACATCCATGCTTGGGTTGGACGGTCCGGTCTCATCCTACTTTCTTCGTACTCTTCCTGGCAAGTCGAGGTAGAGAATTATTAGGTATACGGTCAATTCGCATTCACCTCTAGCTGCAGTCGTGTCGAGGGTGGTGATTGATGAGTAGATAGTTAGTCGTGCCTACTTTTAGTTGAGCTCCTAGAATTCCTCTTATGTCCAGGGCAGGAGTTAATGTGTAGACGGTCAAATCACGCCCACTTTAGTTGGACCTCGATCTTGCATCCAGTCTAAGATTTTGGCGAACTTCGATTATAAGAAAGGGAGTGGATGGTCGGATTGCATCCACTCCAAGTGTTTCTTCGATCTTTAATTCAAGTGTGGAGGTTGATGAGTGGATGGTCAGTCGTATCCACTTTGTATAGGATTCTTACCTCGTTGGGGTTTGAGTAAAGCGTGGATGTTCTTCCAAAATTGAAGCACAAAGCAGGAAGTGGATAGTCAAGTCATACCCACATTCTATTTTGAGTCCTTGCCCCTAAGTCAGGGGCATATGGTAGCTGATGAGCGGTTGAATCACACTCGTCTTGATGAAACTCCAAAGGTTCGATCATGGCCCATGGATATTAGCTAGCGCCGAATTCTAAGTACTTGGTCACCTACATCATTTAGAAGTATTTTAGTTCAAGTTGGTCGTAGTTCGTAGATAAATAAAACAAATCTTATTGGTAAGTGAAGAAACATCATATGGTTGTTATTCCACTTTGCCCAAGCCTTTCTCAATTGGAAGTCGACCGTAGATGGTCCAATTAATAATAAAAGTTCTTTTTTGATATTGGTCAGATATTCCTTGACCACTGTTCCGTGGGGCTTCCATATATTGTGAAACTTTACTTTTCGGGTGAGGTTTCCGATCACATCTCAAAGGTGTCTGCAATCGCCGATGTTACGGCCGTGCGTATCTTGAAAAATACAACATTTCGCAAATTTCTTCTTGCTTTACATTGACTCTCTCGAGGCTGGTCTACAATACTGCTTAGAGTCATGAGTATCCAAGTAGATGTTTTTTAATTGAATCGTTCAAAGCAGTTTATTAGTCGAATTTTGAGACTTTGAGTTGTCTCCTAGAATCCGAGTCCTCATTTAGGGCCTTAATGTTGCCCTCGCTTTGAATTCCTTCAGCTAACAAGCATGCATCGTTATTTCTCCCAGTCTGGTGTACCTCCTCTTGCTTAGATATTGATTCACTTTATAACAGAAATGATCCAAGGTCGTAGGAGGCTCTCCAGCTTACCAGTCGCCAAAGTCTGTCTTAGGGCCGATACCCATTCTAGCAGTGTGATATGCTAACTAGGATTGACAAAGATGCTAAATCTCTATAAGGATTCCTTGAGTGTCTCACCTACTGCTTGGAACAAGTTGGATAATGACATCGCATCCTTGGGGAAATTCACATGCATTCTGAATTGCTCATCAAACTTCTTAGTCGAATGATTGAACGAGGAGATGGATTTGGGCGATAATTGCATAAACCACAAGATCGCTATACCTTCGAGGAATATAGGAAAGCATCTGCATTCAATGGCATCTATCACTCTGGTGGAATTCATATGCCATTCAAATTTCATGAGATGTAGTCAAGGGTCAGATTTCCTGAGGAAGCCAATATGATTGGTACATTGAATCTTCTCGGATATTCTACATGCTGAACGGCTTCAACGAATAGGTTTCGACCGAGGAGTAGCTCTAATCATCGTCAGTCCAAACTTTTTTCAAGTTATAACTAGTTGTAATGCTTGTGAATGATGTATGCATGATTGTCGAACATGTGAATTGTTGAGAATGCCGATCGAATGGAAAATCAGTTAGGATGGGGTCGTTGATCAGTGATGATCCCTAAAATTTCATCTAAATGGGGCACGATCCAGATAAGGCAGAAAGCAGGGCCTCTTGAGGATACACACCGAGTTTCAAGTCATTTGGAGTCCGTATGCCCGAGATATGAGCAAAGAAAGATGGACCAGTATTGATGTATTGGTGGTAATTTACTTGGAGTCGGACCCGAGGAAATCTGTTGTTTGCTTGGAGTCAGCAATTGGTTTGCTTGGAATCATTAAGTTTGAAGTGTTGGGTCGGTGAAGAACGATGCTTGGAGTCATTTGCACGCTTGCTTGGAAAAAATCTTAGTTTTACTTGAGTTTGACTTTGGGTCAAAGTTTCTTGGGTTTGCTTCGAGTCAGATGAGTGATTACTTCGGGACAACCCTAAAGTGAGTTTTTTTGACCAACTTTTCGATGATTTTTTATGGATTTTGACGACTACCACTCCGGACTCGGTGATGGAGGTTCCATAATGGCAAATGTTTTCTTCCATGATGGATTGTTATACTTTGAGATGGCAGAATAGTTCGTGTCATATCACCAATGTTCTCCAGCCTCACGGAGTTCCGTTTGAGTAACAACTCCTTGTCCCTTCCTTGGCTACAATTCATAAGCTGCCACTTAATCCCCTATGCCTCAGTCAGTTACCAAAGGTAAGGGAAGTTGATAGAATGCACCATTTCTAAGTTGAGTTTCGAATGCAGAATGCCAGGGCATTACAATGCCGAAAATAATATTTTGGAAAAATGATCGGTTGAAATTCATTGGTTGGGAAAATGAACGCTAGAATAATCATCAGGTTTACAATGATCGATTGAAAAATGATTGGCTAAGAAAACGATCAGTGGAGAAACGATCGTACAGAAAAAACAGTCGACCTAAATCACGTTAATGAACGATCAAGGAGAAACAATCGTCTGGAACGATCAGTCAGAAAAACTGATTGGTCAAAAAATGATCATGCAAATCACATTAGAACGATTGTGGAAAAATGATTGTATGAAACGATCTAGAAGAATGATCGATCCAAAAAATGATTGGTCGGAAAAAATGATCATACAAATCACATTGGAACGACTGTGAAAAAAAGATCATATGGAACAAGCATAGAGGAATGATCATATGGGACAATTGGTTAGAAAAAATAATGATATAAATTAGGTTGGAACGATTATGGAAAAAGGATCGTATGGAACGATCGTAGAGAAACGATCATGTGAAACGATCATTGGAATGATCATATAGAAAACAATCGTACAAGATGATGCGACGTATGGATTTGTAGGGAACGTTCATTGAGGACGTATGGAGTAGCTATCAATCATTTGGGGGCCATGGAGGTGAGCGATTGATAGAGGAATGGACAAACTGTCGAAAGGTTTTATGGAGGGAACGATGGGTCGTTTGTGCAAATGATCACTTGGATGGATCGGTAGGAAACTTATACATCCATGGCTCCCTACTCACTTCTTCTTCCAGAAGATCAATCTCTATGTTATCTACTACTTCGGCAGCAGGTTTTGAGGAGGTAGTGATGACCTTCTCCTTCATAGGAGGCATTGTAGTTAGTTTCCTTATATATCTCTTTTGAATCTGAGTAGAATAGGAAATTTTGGGGAGTTGAATCTGAAACTATGTCGCGAACATAAAAATCCACAAGTAAAAGATGAGATACAATCAAGCTAAGAACTCATTTTCTCGGTGCAAACACCAAAATGTTGAAGCCTAAAATGGACATCAACACCCAATAGAATCTTGTAGAGATTAAATGATGAATGAAATTAAACCATAGTAGAAAAAGTAAACGAACACATAAATTTTTATAGTGATTCGACAATCTCGACCTACGTCCACTTCATATTTTTATTGATCTTGCATTTAATTATGATTAAAAGAATGTTTGGATCAGCTAGGATCTATTAATACAAGGATGAAGAAATAATAATGGCAAAGCCTAAGAAGCAGAAAGAAGGATCCCCTTTATGGAGAATGACAACTGTATTTATAGGGGAAGATATACATGGATTGGGCTGAAAATTCACCGAAAGAATCTACAGATCCGTAGGGGCCCACCATAATGATCGGTTGACATAACATTTTTTTTTGGAACAATCAGTATAAATTATACCCATCATTAATTTTGCCTTCGATTACCATGTGATCATTTATGGATGGGTCCCACATGCCTATAGACCTTGCTCCTAAAATACAGAGTCTTCCTGTGTTGTAGTTTGTAAGATATTTAATCGATCTCTATTGTATTTAGATTGCTTGCTAAGATTCACCGATCGTTATGAATGATCAATATAGAATGATCGAAAATTCCATGAACTTTAGAGTTTTAACCTGGATCGTTCCTTAGGGCTCCACTCTTCAATATATTGAAGCTCTGAAAGTTTCAAGTGCATTGACCTTGTAGATTTTGAGATATTGATCGATCTTTGTTGATTTATGCTATTTTTTTGGATCGTTCTAGATCGATCCATATAAATTCTTCATTTGTCCATAACTCGAGCATACAAATTCCGATTAACTTGGAATTTGAAATGTAGCCACACAAGGCCTTCCTTGTAACTTCATATTTATTGCACCTTGATTAGACCCGGTCTAAATCTGCTCGACCATCATCCATAGTCTCGTATATCATTGATTCTCAAGGTTGGTAACTATCTGTTTTAGCCAAATCTACGATATCACGGCCTTTTCAAAAGGTGGGATAACCAATAGATTATCAAGTTTCAAATGAAAATTTAGCATTTGAAATAATAAAGAATAAAATTAAAAAGAAAGAGATGTATAAAATACAGATATTTGCCGTATTTGTACCGTCTATATCAATAAATATGAAAAGATAATTCCTTGTAATTCCAAACGTAGAAAAAATTCACCTTTTAGGTAAGATATAGAAATTTATAGTGTTAACCTTTCCATTTGGGAGAAATATAATTCTAACGCCTTAAAATGCACACATTCCTAGGGACTAATTTAACAAGTATAAATGGGATAATCAAATGGTCTAAGAATATGCTCATTATAAATAAGACAGAAATGAAATAAAAGAAGCGTAAAGTAAATAAGCCATAATGTAAAATAAAAAGGGTATAGATGGTCCTCTAAAATAAGGTAGGGAATTAAAGGTTTGAAAGAAATAGAAATAAAAGTAAAAGAGGGGGGAAAAAGGGAAGTAAATGAGAAAAGGTATTTAAATCTTTTAAAAAGAAAGTAGTAAATGACCTTAAAATAAATAAGATGTAAACACATAAAGAAGTAAAGAAATATTGATAACTGTAAACAGTAGAGGCAGAATAACTAAACAAGAATGAATAAAGATCTATATAAACATATACACACACATACACACATGTAACCTCAAGTATGCGTTTACAACGGACGTGAATCATTAAAAGTTTGTAAATTTCTTAGTAAATAAGAATGACACAATCATTATTATTGGTTGGAATGCAAGTTCAATAGTGTTACATAATGGAAGTCTTCCCATTGCAAGAGGCCACTAGAAATTGTGTATACATTATACTGATGTGAGATACATCCAACTGTAGGACACATAGCATATATATGCTTGCATATAGATGAAGGAATACTCTTAGTAGAGTCTACTTCAATAAATTAAGGAATGTATTATCTTAATTGCATTAGGTAATCTAAATAGGATGGTGAGCGGCTTGATGCTATATTAGTGTGAGCTAGTACCAAATAAGGAGTAGGAGCTGTACATAGGTTGAATACGTCATCGGTCATGTGCGGTCAACGGGAAAGATAGGGTTACACCCAATTGTCTACACCTCATACTAGGCTAGATCATGTTAGGTTATGCACAGCCATAGTTGTTTGCTAGGTTGTTTATTAGGGTCTAGGCTAGTTAACCCATAATAGAGATCTTTCGAAACGAATGGGGTAGTTTGAGGATACGAGTCCTCTGTAGTCCATGGAGCTGAGTCTATAATAGGAAGAAGACAAGTAATACATCCCTAGCTTAGACAGAATATGGCTAAACTATTGTGACTTCGTTATTAGATACCGCGGGAGTTTCTTGGTTCGCATGACGAGGAGGATGTGATACCACATTGGTGATGGATCTCGATGGGATGCTAGGATATGGATACTAGCCGGGATAGTATCTTGGTTCAAAAGGGGACTGTGGTACTCATATCTTTACTACTAGTAATGAAAATTCGATAAACTGATTTCAACCGTGTCTTTTTGAAATACCCTAAATACCCTTATCCTTTTGACATCCGTACCTCTCATCTGCATTCTCGGCTCAGAAAACTTAATTCTACTCCTTCCTAAATTCCCCTTTTCCCAGATCCAGATGGAGCCCCAATTCATAAAGTGTAAAAAATCTTCCACAAACTATATTTCACTCACCCAGCAATCCTAAAAACTGAACAATCTTCCCCAAGCTCGGCTTCACTCACCTTCGATTACCAATCGATTTCCAAATCGAGCAACGACGACTAGTAACTAACTCCGATTACTTACTATTGCGCTCAACCATTTTTTGAATCGACGTCCATCAACCTTTGACCATGGGCACTTTCTGAATGATTTCTATTAACACCAATGGTTTTGGGAATTTTTCTCCCTCTATTACGCTTCAAAGTAACAACAACGATTGGCAACTAACGACGGTTACCGACTTACGATCCAATGGATTTAACGACGACTACGCTCAACCATCACTATGTCGTTATGTATTAGACGTCCATCACGGGTAATTTTTTGCTGACTGTCATTAACCTAGATGCATTTTACGTACTATCATTTAAATTTGAATTCACTTTTACTTCTTAACCTGTACATTGATGGTTTGGGGATTTAACTACATTAACAATGATATTACATAGTATGATGTTTGATTCATCAATTCATATGTCTAAATAAGAAAAAGAAACTAAAGGCAATTAAGTCAAGGACTATAAGTCATGGTCCATTGACTGTTGGCTATATTCGATGATATGAAAACAAAATAGAAATATACACGTTACAAAAAATTCTACACAAAGACATTTTGGCTCAGTTTCAATTTCTATTCAATTTTGGTTCTTTTTTATGCATTTGAACAGGCTAATAAGGCAGTACAGTTAATATAGGATGGATCAAGCTAGTTGTTGAGTATGCTAGAAGTTACTAATATGGTAAAATGATATTATGTATGTTTTCTTGGTTTAGACATGAAAATGAACAAGGTCCTATGAGAAGAAATGGTTATGGATATGTATAGACTATAGAGTTGTTATTATTAATAAATATCTTGATTTTTCCATGGTGCTATTTATCCAAAATTAAATAGACGTAATGGGTTAGTTTCAATAAATCATACTAATTTACAAATTACAATGACCAAATTTTTTTTACTTACCTGAGGAATTTGTATCGTTGATCTCAAAAACAATGAAATAATCTATTAAATATCTAGCTATCCAAATTTATTTAAAATTTTAGGCGTGGATCTTATTTTCATAACGTTTATGTATTTGTGTTTTCAAATGAAAAATATTTGGTTAGATCATATGATTTGGTTGTCATGTCAAATAACAGTTCCGTCCTTAGAGTTTAGAGTCACATTACATGGTTCTAAAGTAAACATAATGTATGGTATATTTATGAACTAGCTTGCAGGGCACTAATTCACGTTAGTATCTCAAATGAGAAATAAATTTTTTGTTTTAAACAATATTTCAAACTTTTATGTTCTTTAATTTCAGTTTTAAACCTATCTGCAAGTATAAACTGAATTTCTACCACGTCAGCATTGAAGCATTGTGTTTTTTAATTAAAAAAGAATGTGATTATGAGTTGCACTTATTTTACATTAATTGCTCTAATATGCATTCTTAATTGTTGCAACGCTTTTGCACCAGTGTAAATTATAAAAAATGCATTTAATTCAAATGATTTTTAAAAGTAGCCTGTGCAAATAGTTTTATTAATGTACTTATTTCAAGTCAAAATGGCCTTAAAGATAAAATTAGCTTAAAGTTCAAAACATATTTATTTTCATTATGTTTTTTTAAAACCATAGGAAAATTATTGATTCTAGATTGTTATTAAGGAAAAATATTTCTAATGTTAATTATACATAGAGGAAAATAGGAAGAGGATAAAATTTGGAAGAAAAAAATCTTGGTCTAAGGACACCAATTTGTTTTTGATCGAAGGAGAATCATGAATATAACTAACATTCATTATTTTAATGTAGATATGAATTAGTGCGAAATGAGATTAAGTGGGAAAAGATGAAAATTTTGATTTAACATAGAATCTACTACATTTTGAAAACATTTTTAATTTTCTTAATGAACAATTCATGTTACACTGTTATTGGGCTGCTCCGTAATATTTCACCATGGCTATAATTGAACTAGCATAATAATCTCAGTCCATACTGAATCAACTGACTGTAGCAATTGCCTTGGTACCAACTTAGGCAACTGTCTCTGTTTACAAGGAAACAATCCTTCAGTCCTTACCAAGGCAATGCTCCATTATGTAAAGCTTCATCCTTTTATACAGCTCTGTGTGGTAAGGTTTTTAGCTAAACAAAAGCTTTACATATTTCTCCCTACAACATCCTATGCTTCAAGCCTTTTTTTTACAATGTAATGCTGAACTCAGTTGCAAGAATAAAATGATGGAAACTAACTGAAACTAGAGTTTGGATTTGTTGTTGTTGGGAGACGTTTCTCACTTATTTACCCTCCACTAACTGACTTGCTTTCTAATGTGGATATTATTTTATCCACCTGCTGCATTTGTTCACCCCTTTGAAATTTAACTAGTGAACCCATGCTACATACACGAATTTCAGTTAACTCTTTTTTGTTATTAATAAAAATGGATCTTAACAAATTTAATTTTAATTATAATCAAATTCACTTCTAAAAGTTCTTACCTTCAGTTATAGTCAAATTTACTTCTAAAAGATCAAGATCCATGTCATATACTCTTTTGATTTAGCAAAAACATATTAAACATAAAAATTAGTTAATTATGTTATAACACGAAAATCTAATGTTGTATAATGTTCAATCATAAAGAATATTTTCATAGAAAAGAAATATATTTCCACATGATTATTGGCGAAAATAAACAACTCATTCCACAATTCACAATTACAGTTTGTAAAAATATTTCGGTACATAACTTGAAAACAAACACCTAAAATATAATATAATTGATGTCCTAATAAATAAGCATAAAATAATTGCTGAATGACTTATTGTCATAACTTCCTTGAAATATTTTCAAAGAGGGGGGTCAGAGCACACCTCTACCAGGCATCTTCTCCCGTCCTCCAACACTTGCCAGCATCATCACCCACTAACATCCCTGCAAAGACAAAATGTTAATTTATAGAGTCCTTTGACTTGACAAAAAAAAGGAGAAAATGGAACAAATTTATGAACTTGGGGTAAAAAAATCTCCTTACTATTACTACATAATTTCCAGATGATTACATCTAAGCCTTATTTGCATGACATTCAACTTATCCCACCAAGTAAAAAATATTGCTTTTGATGTCTGATCACCTTCATAACTTATTTACTTGATACTCAACTTAGGCCACTGAGTAAAAAAATATATTGCCTTTAACGCTTAAATTGTATTGAGTTTGCCATCCTTCCAACCCATGATTATTTAATATACACTTTAACCTATGACTTCATTCTAATACAGAGGACGACCATCTTTACTTTCCTTGCATTGGCTTTATAATGATCCTAGAGTGGAATATCATTATTTTGCAAAGACTGATAGTATTTTTTTGATCTAATGACCAAGTAAAATAACAACAAAATCATTGGTACTTACTATTATTTGATAGCCATTTGCAACTATAAACATTAGTTATGGATGCTATTTTCAATACCGCAAAGGAAAAGTCCGGTTTCATAAAACAAATTATGCAGAAGAATTCTATTGCTACAACATTTAATGACATTAGCATGGATTCAACCCAAATTTAAGGTATCTCAAATGATGCCAAAGCTTTAAATGGGGATAGGGTCAATTATAGGAATCGTAGAGCTTCATTAATGTTTTTGCAAATCATAGTGCAGGAGATGGCGATATTTTATCCTAAATGTTGTTTATAGCTTTGAAAATTGTTAAAATCTTGTCGTCGATTAAAATAAATCAAGTACTATTAAATCAAATAAGAATCATCTTCCACCAAAGTATAAAGTGTTAGAAATGCGGATTACGGATCTTAAGGCTAGGATAAACATTAGAGGGGAGGGGTGAATGGTGTTTTAAGAAATTACTAAATATTTTAGAGTTTTTGTTAATTTAAACACAAATGTATGCAATATTCAGACACAGATACGATCATAGAAACAAACAAAGATGCAGAAATAAAGTAAAAGAAGTAAAGGAAAAAACACCCTAAATTTTATACTGGTTCGGAGTTACCGTACATCTAGTCCCGCACATAAGTACGGATTTCCTATCAAAAGCAATCTTTACAATTACACCCTCGATTTTAAGGCTACGAGGTACACCCTCCAGATTCATAATCCTCTGGGTAGAGATACTTGATTTCACGGGCAACAAGTTCATCCAATTGATTTCCAAGGCTATAATCACACCTTTTCTCACTTGATTGATTTCCAAGGCTACATTCACACCTTTTCTCACAGAAATGATTACAAAGAAGCCCATAACTCCGAATAGCACTGAGGATCTTGTTGAGATAGTGATAGAGAATTAAACCAGAAATGATCTAGTTAGATTCAATGTTGATTTCGGCAGAGTAATGGTAAGAATATGTATAAAGAAATGTGGAGGAAGAAGAAGAGGAGTGAAAACCAGATAAATATATTTTTAAATTCATTGAAAACAGCCCCTATTATAGAAGAACAACAACCATGTCCATTCGTGAAGGGATATGACAGATAGACACTTCTTTTGAAATTCAAAATTTTGAAATCAACTGACAATATGTCGACGTGGGTAACTTGGGTATGTCGACATCCCAAAGGAAATTTTGGTGTTTTGTTTTTCTTTGAAAATAAATTTTATCTTATATTAAAACTAATTTAAACTTTTATAAATATACTTAACTATAGTTAAAATACATCAATAAATATAGAGAATAGTATTTTGGTATATATAAAATTTTACTACAATTTTATATTTAAATATAAGTATAAATATTAAAATTTAAATATATTATTACTAAAAGATAATTTAAAAACTAAGGATAATTTTATTTTGAAATTAAAGATTATTCTGAGGCTAAAAGTATTTAAAACCAGGATAGATGATTTTGATTCTTTTAATAGGAAGGTTTTGAAATCATTTTGAAAAAAGATATAATTTTGTAAAAACATTTGGAATAAAAGGTTAGCGGATACAAAACAATGTTCCACTAGATTTTTCATAGGTTCCATCCTACTTAGGGTTCTATTCCTTTAACGGGCTCGAAATGGATTCCATTCTACGAATAAATTGGATTTTAAGATGCCAGTGCTTTTCTAGGAGTTTTAACAAAATTTCTAATTAAATTACTTATTCTTGAAATCTTAAACTCTTGATAATCTTGATATTTGTGATACTCATGAGTCTTCAATCTTGATATCTTGAATCTCTATACCGTACAGTCTTCATTCTTGGTACCTGCATGGTTAAATCCCGCATGTACATATATATCTAAACTATAATGTTAGTATTTATATTTTATAATCCTATTCTAAGGTTGTTGTCATCAAAACCATCATCTCAAGGACTAACATAAAGTATATGACTGAAGAAACATAATAAAAGGCAACTTAGATTATTCAGCATAGGATGGAAATATAAAAGAGATAGATTCTTAAATCGACCTCCTAACCTTACCCATGATTCAAATTGAATTTTCAATTATATCATTTTATGATGTTACCAAGAGTTAAATTTCTTCCAAATCTAAGTAACAGTACAGTTATGGGAAGGCATTTTTCAATATATGAATAGTTTTCAACCATTATTCAGTCTTATGCTTTCCTCAAGTTTAAATACCTGCATTTTGAGCCAATGAATTATGGAATCTTTGGAGAATATGTGAAATTTAGTCAAAGTGGAAAATGATATGCTAAACTGGAAAAAGTTCTGGTTAGAAAAAAAGTAAATGATAAATTGAGAAATCATTTGGTCTACATAAAAATATAATATAGTAGACAAGTAAAATAATTTGTTAGCTAAAATAACAATATAAAGACAAAATTTTAAGAACGGAAAGTACCATCAAGAGAAACCTTCTAGAACATGTTGTCTAAAGACAAGAGATTGTCATGAGGCATGGTTTCTGGCTTTAGTATTCTGGGGATTGTTCACGAAGCTGGGGCAATAACGATTCCTATATTCATGCACTGCAAGAATTTCTATGATAAGGAAATACTTTTGTAACATTAAGAAACATACATAAGCAGATAAGCCTTGAATTGATAGTCTAAGGGGTACGGTACGCCCAATCTATTTCATAATCTACATCCTTGCTTTTCAAGAAATTGATGATAGAAGCAAAATTTATAAAGTTAGAGCTTAGATGGTGCAATTTGCAACTTAATAATGCAAATTGATCATTTTATTTTTGCGTTGTCAAACAATGACAATATCAGGAAAACAAAATTGTACGTTTCACAGTGATCATATAAAATTATCGTATAGTTTATGCCAAGAATAATTATTTAATGTAATGCCCTAACTATTTTTTGTACATACTGCAATTGAAGGAAAAATGATGCAGTAGTTACCCAAATTTAGGATCAATTCTTATTAGAAAAATGGTTTAAAAGTTCGAATTTCATGCATTAAATAGAAGCAAAAAAATATACCGAATAAAGTGTTGCTTAGGAAGGTTTTTTAAGGAGTGTAAGGTAATATACGTTTGGTTAGCACTAAACTGCAGCATTATCTATTGCAATTATGACACAGATTTGGATAAAAGGCCGATGCGTAAGTATATAATTTAAATACATAAATGGACAATGATGTTCAAAAATTGATGTAGTGAAAACACATTAGCATAAAGTTCAATATGTCTCCTAGCTAATATACATTGTTAGTATGATGAAATTACGTTGTTGGTTTAACATTAACAGAAAAAACAACGTAAACTAAAATTATAATAGGCACATGCTAAATAAAAGCAGAACCTAAATTTAAATAATGGCACAGTGCTGCTAATATACAAAAGTGGGCACTTGTTATTGTTGTTAAATCATACAATATCCCAATTATGTTTGACGATAACAAATGTAGTCATGGCAGAGGAAGTAGTGGAGAGATTTAACTACCATATGAAGCTAGATATTCACTTTAGTGTAATCACATTAATAGTTGTATTGAGAGTTATCTTCATTTGGAAATCAGTATTCATACTTACAGTTTAGGTGACACTGAAAATTACAGTAATAGTTACATTTCTAGTTTCCATTCAAAGTATATACCAAAACTATTAAATGAGAAATCACTTTTTTCCAATACAATGAATTCAAAGACAACTGCCTTATCCTTGTATTCAAAATCAAGATTATCAAACGAAAATAAGGTTAGACTGTAGCTAATTATCCACTATGTACTGTACTAATCACTAAGCATCCTAATGCTAATACATAAAGCATGCTAAAAATGAAATTAATAATTGAATGAAATATACAAACAATTTTAAACAATAAACTTGTGTCCTATACAAACTCTTGCATAATCGACAATCCCACTGACCTTAAGATTAACCATTCGCTTTGCTTTTACATATGAAGAAACTAAACCTAATAAATTAATTTTATCTAGTGAAAAATAAATTTAATAGTGTAAGTATATTGAATTCATCAATATGTATTGAATGAATTTTCTCTACCGCGGCTTTAATTGAGTTTGAATCGGTATGTAAATCGAAGCATAAAGGGAAAATTTTGATCTGAAATGGGTTTTGGATCGTAGGATTTTAAGATTTTTGACAAAATCATGCAAAATATGTATTTTATTTTTTTACCAACATAAATTCAAATTGCATGTTGGAAATTGCAAATTATAAATTTCATAGTTCAAAAGTTATTCAACTTATATTATTTTGTTGTTGAACAGGTGCATCATTGTGAGGACGGGACTGTTAGTTCAGTCGTTTAAAATCTATCATATCAAATTGCTCAATTTGGTTTTTTAAATACTAGTTATACATTCAAGGTGTGACTAAATAAAGTAACTATGCTCCAATGTTATGGGAAGAAAAAAGAAAAAAATTGGTGATATGTATTTCATATTGAATTAACATAAATGTATGTATACTTCATGAACCATATTAAACTTTCCTTTATAAATGTAATTTTATTACAATATTTTAAAGAGAAAAAACTTTTTTTCCTTTTGCCCTTGGTGATAATTTTGGTTCTGAAATGTACTTTTTCATCATTTTTCAAAACCATTTCCTTTGCATCTTTTGGCAATCCTTTTTTCTCAACTTCAAAACAAAGTCATGTATATTATCAATATACATTTTAATGGTTTTCTAAAAATTTCCAAGTGGAGTTTAGTTTGATGTTCTTTTAACAGAAAGCCCCTAGAAAAAATAACAATAAAATTAATATGATTTATGGTCGATAAGATAAATTGGTTTTGAATTATTATTTTTTGAACGTAAAATTATCAACATTCATTAAATTATTTTACAAAAGAGAGTGTGTAACAAATAGACATTCTTAAGTCCACAATGATAATATGCACTTATTTCTTCTCTTTTCCGAACTTCTTTCTTATTTTTGTATAATGCTTTGATTTCTATAGGTAATTTGTTTCTCCATATATTCTATAAGTACAAATAAGGTTAAATGATGACAAATTTTATCAACTGAAGATGTAAATATTATTCTACTTTATCTAAGTATTCTTCCCCATGCCAACCTATAACATTATATTGGCTAACTTTGGCTCGAATAAACAAAATGATGGGTTTTAAAATAATGATAATGAATAATGTATAAAACTGATAAAATGCAGATGCATGACAAAGAAGTCAAATTTTATATAAATGATAAATGTAAAAGATCTAAATAAATGGAAAACATAAATCACCCACATTATAGCCGCGTCCATTCAATATGTTATCTAATCTAAATAAATGGCAAACATCAGTCACTCACATTGTAATTGTAGCCATTCAATGTGTTGTCTGCTCATCTCAAGTATTATTTGCTTTCCATCTGGATGAATGTATATAACCAATAACATAGTTCATATAATTTTCCTACTAAAGATATAACATATAGTTGATAGGAGCAGGATCATTATATAAGAGATGTAATGTTTTGATTTCATATATATACTTGTAATTGTCCTATTACTTGCACTTGAGTTTCGAATCCAAGAACAACGAAAGGCAATGATGTTACCACACTAGTACTGATTTGTGCAATTATTTGAACACCTAATGAATTAAAAAAATTGAAATACATCCAGTACAATTCATATGAAAAACCGTAACAATTTTTGCAACATAAAAAATATATGGTTACCTTCTTTGGCTAGAAGTTACATTTATATTATACTTGAACAATAGTTAACATGATGGAAACTATTTTTTTCCCTGACGATAGCAACTTGGGTAAAATATAGTTATGATAGTTTTAGTATTAAGAGCTTGTCTAAAAAATATAAGAAAGAGAAATAATCTTCATTTATACCATGTCATGTAATCAATAACATATTTATATCGGTAAAGTGGGTCTTTATTTCCATACTATTCTGTAAATATTCTTTGCTATGACAGCCTATGACATTGTATTTGTTAACTTTGGCTTAAAGAAACAAAATGGTAGATTCTAGAAATAGTGATTAATAAATAATGTTGAAAAATGATAAATTGCATGTGCATGATAGTCAAAGCTTTAATTAAATGGTGAATGTAAATACTCTACTAAATGGCAAACATGATGGGAACTTCTTTTTTTCCCTATTTAGAACTTGAGTAAAATATAATTGTGGTTGTTTCACTATTTAGAACTTATCTAAAAAAAGCAAAAAAATATTCATCTAGCAGCATACCATGCAAGCAACAGAATATTTGTTTCGGGATATGGTTCTTTGCTGCCATGTTATTCTGCTAATAGAAAAAAAAAATCTTATTTCTCACAAATATAGGGGATAAGGAAAATCTTGGAACATGTAAGTAGGTATGTAATCTTCAGTTTACTGATTTTAAGGACGCATCACTACAAGATGAATCGATATTTTTATGTTTCATGGATTAAGGCAATAGATATTATTTATTTTGTTGGTTATTTTCCATGAGAAGATAAATTGATATTTGCAACAATATTATATGAATATAACACTCGGTCTGGAATTTGTGTTGCGGTTTTTTCTCGAATTGATGAAAGTTCATAGAGTAGAATCAAAATTAAAATCATTTCTTTTCAAGATTCAGTTTCGCGCACAGGTTACAAATTTTATGTTCCTATTGAACAACATCAATACAGGAAATGGGTTAATAACTTTCGTTATTTTACCCTAGATTAAAGATCTTGGAAAAAACTTACTCATCGTTAACTCTGCTAGTGAAAAGGTAACACAAATTCTGGTTCATTTATTTATGGATGTCATCAAGACAGTAATGGTTTTGCATTTCTGATTTGGAGTTCTGATAAACTAAAGGAGATTATGAAGAGAATTCGCTTTCTTGGAAATACATTGAATCAAGGAACGGTAAGAGGTAACCATCAAAACATTCTTCTCATAACTGTGACATAAGCCGCAGCGGAAAATGTAACATATATTCTGCATGTCAATTTGTTCATGCACTTCTTAATAGTAAAAATATATCTTCTAAAGAAGTTTCTCTTAACTAAAGGATTAAATGATTCCCATGTTCACTGTAACCAACTATAAGGAAACCATATATTAGAATAATTTCCTAAGAAATTTGAAGTTACACTTTACTTTGGGATGACTGCCATGAAGTATTTAATTGTATTCGAAATAATTTATTGCATTGATATTGGTTCAAACATTGGGGGTTCA
Source organism: Allium cepa (assembly GCA_030765085.1). NCBI lineage: Eukaryota > Viridiplantae > Streptophyta > Magnoliopsida > Asparagales > Amaryllidaceae > Allium > Allium cepa. The sequence goes on from CM060934.1 coordinate 291,801,702, forward strand.
ACAATTGGTTTTCTGTTGGACAGCCTTTTGAAACTTATAGATATCCGGGCAACTAATAATAAAATGACACGTATGCACTATCTGTGTAAGGTACAAAATGCATGCACTCATTCATATGGTTCCTTTTGGTTTATTATGGAATTTCACTTGCAAACACAGTTTTATGTAATTAGCCAACTATGGGTAGGATATTGATCTTCATATCAGATAATGCTACTTTGTAACAACCCTGTATTTTGTAATTATTTTATTGTATATTTTAATTATTTTTAATGTAAGATTTTGATTTAAAAACTTATTTTACTTATTTGAAATGATTAAATTTATTATTTAAATATAATCTTGATTTTTATATGAGTTATAATTCCAAAATTTTGTAAGTTGAATATTTGCCTGAAATGCTGATTTGGGTCAAAATAGTCAAACTGTGACTTTCAACTTAAAATTTTAAAAGTTTAAAATTTAAATTTTTTCTTTTATTATTAAAGTACATAAAATTATAAGAACACTACTTTTCGTTTCGTTGAATTTGGATGTAAATTGTGAAAGTTATACCCTTTACAATATTGTGCGTATATAGGGTTATTTAACAATGACTATTTTAAATTGTATAAATTACTTTTTCTTGGTTATATTTTATTTTAATATGTGATAATATGTTTTATTATGTATATTTTGACTTTTAAATATTTTTAAATGATAATAGAATTTTTCCAAAATTTACTGTATTTATTTCCTATTTTTAAAGGCTGTTTTCTAATTTTCTGCCATTTTCTTCATATAAATTTTATTTAATAATTTTTTTTTTGTGAATGCACTTTTATTTTTTTTTGTTATGTTATTTGTTATAAATATTTTACAAGTCCATGAAGATTTTCTAAAGTTCATTTGGATTTATTTCTAATTTTAAAGCCCAGTCTACAATTTTAAGCCATTTTCTTATTTTAATTATATATAATTAAAATTTATTTATTTATTTTATGTACTCACTTTTATTTTCTGTGTTTTACTTTATTTTATTAATTTTACATGTATTTAAATTTAATTAAATTTTTCCAAAGTGTATTGAAGTTATTTCTAATTCTTAAGTCTAGTTTTCATTTTTCTGTGCTATTTTTCTTATTTAATCATATCTAATTAATATTTAATTTTTAATATTTTGTTTATCTGTTATATTTTCGAATTTTAACTGATATTTTAATTATTTTCAGTTATTTGGATGTATATAAATATATATGAGAAATTTGAAAGGGTTAAGATCTAAGAAACGGAAAAAACGTTTTATCCGTTTCTTTTGCAGTTTCTTCTGTCATTAATACATCAATTCATCTTAGACATTCCTTTCTCCATCCTTTGCAACCGACTTCCTCTTGTCATTCACGAATTTTTGAAGCCCCAAAACCCTAAAAATCATGGCCTCCACCTTGAAGAAAAAAAATAGGTAAATCCCTCTCTTCTTTCTACTTTTCTTACTTTTCTATGCAATTTTGCCTTGTTTCTCTTCTAAGTTTGGATCGGCCTCTTCTCCATAGCCGTAGCCACAAACTCCTACATCTCTTCCATGCCTCCAACACCATCTACTCCACCAACCATGACCATGGCCGAGCCATCTATGGTGGCCAAACCCTTCAAATTGCAACCTACATGCCTAAAAACAATGTTTTGACCATTGTTGCCTCATTCCCTTCATCTCCACTTGTTGCCTTACCTATATGATGTTAAACCTGACCTATATGATGTCATACCTGAGCCAAAGCATCATCATAGCCAAGCATAAGTGTCCCTTAGGCCAAGCATTGAAGTGGTTGAAGCAAGGTCCAATCTATCTTGTTCATTTCGCTTTGTATTTCAAAATTGTTTCAATGTTATTTTATGTTGAATGTTTATATATTGTCTGGTTTGTTTTGTTTTGGGTTGATGATACAAAATCATATCTTGGCTATCTATCAACTCAAATCAAAAGTCGTGAAATTGTGTTTGTCGTGCCTTTGGAGTCGTGCTTGTATGTTGTTTTGGTCCCTAGCTTTGAAAAAGGTGAGTCTTTCTCACTCTGACATATATACTTATGAAAAGTGGATTGATGACAAGTGTTTAGTAATGTAAAATGTTTATGCAAGTTAATGATGGTCATATGATATGCTATGCCGTGTTATTACCATGTTATTACCATGTTAAAACTGTTAATTTTCACCTGACATCTGATACATGACTGTATATTGTGATATGGACATTGTTTATATTATTTCTGTATATGATCACACTGCAAGCTCTCTGTTAGGATAAAAATCATTATGGGCTAAAATGATAGGCCCGAATTATTTTATTTATTTATGTAAACTTGGGATTGCGGGTTTGAAATGATAGAACCCGAATTTTTACCTTTTAAACTGCGGATTGAAATGATACATATCCGTATCACTTGACCTAGGTTAGAAAACTATATACAGACCCGTGGTTATTCTATAAAGTGCTTTGAATATTTTAAGTATTTTAAAAATATAAAATTATGAAATTTGATTTAAATAGATTTTGAAAGGTTTTAAAATAAATAAATTATGATTTTTCTATGTGTTAAAAATGTAATTTATGAATGGATTAACTGGATTTTTGAAATATAACTTATGTTTGAAATTTGGAATTTTGACTAAAAATGATATTTAAGTTACATGAATAAAATGGACTTTAATTTTATTTGGAAAATGGTAAATATGATAAATTGATTTATATTTGAATATAAGTGATTTATTAAAGAATTATTGATTTTCTATAAATTTAAGTGGTTGAATAAATGACTGTTGAAAATGAAATTTTAAAATATAACTTGACTTGAAAATGTGAAATTTGAGTTTTAACTAAAGATGTTAAATTAATTAAATAAAGTGGAAGTTTAGTTAAATTTGTAAAATGGTAATATAAATCTGAAACGTATAGGTTTTAATTTATGAAAGAAACGTATAGGTTTTAATTTATGAAAGAAACGTATAGGTTTTAATTTATGAAAGAAACGTATGTTCTAATTTATGAAAGAAACGGATAGGTTTTAATTTATGAAAGAAACGTATAGTTTGAAATGTATAGGTTTTAATTTATGAAAGAAACATATAGGTTTTAATTTATGAAAGAAACGTATAGGTTTTAATTTATGAAAGAAACGTATAGGTTTTAATTTATGAAAGAAACGTATAGGTTTTAATTTATGAAAGAAACGTATAGGTTTTAATTTATAAAAGAAACGTATAGGTTTTAATTAATGAAAGAACGTATGGTGTTCTAATTAATGATAGGAACATGTAAATTCCTAATTAATGAAAGAAAGGTATAAGTTTTAATTAATGGAAGAAACGTATAAGTTTTTAATTATTGAAAGAAACGTGTAAAGTCCTAATTAATGAGAGAAAATGAAAGTTTTAATTAATGCAAGAACATGTAAAGTTTTAATTAAGAAAGAAACATGTAAAGGTTTAAGTAGTGTGGTATTGATTTAAATTAATAAATGTTCATTATTGTAATAGGAATATAAAACTTAAAACGTACATTTGACACGTAGATTTTAATCAATGTAATGGTGTATTTTAAATTGATTAAAATGATAAATGTTACTTACTGTAATAATAAAATGTAAGTTGATAACGTACATTTGATAAGCAAGTTTTAATTTATGTGAATGACATACTTTAAATGATTAAAATAATAAAGATTCTTTATTGTAATAATAATGTAAGTTAATAAGGTGCTTTTAACTTAACATAAGAATTTCGGTTTAAATTGTATATTAAAGTAAGAAAGTTTATTTAACTATAAGGCTATGATAAATTGACATGTTAAAATTTTAAGCTTATCAATACTTTGATTATATGCAAAGTAAAGTGGAAAGTAGTACATCCCAAAAATACTATGATTCCTTAAGGTAACATTTCCAAAATGCTATGATAATTTAAAGGAATATTTCAAGTTTAATAAATTTAAAGAAATATTCAATGATTTGAAAATTTGGGTTTTATTTGAATGATATAATATTGAATTTTTTTTGAAATGGAAATGATGCAATTGTGATATTGTTTTGAAATGAGTATGATATTTTGGTCTTGAAAGTATAAATTATTTGAAATAAATATCCATGGGTTATAATAACGATTGGTTGTTAAAGAGACCGGGATCAGATACTGTCTTATAGCCGGACAATACCGAAAACCACTTTAACAACTGTGTACGCGGTGGACATTCCAGAATGAAGTAGGATGGTGGCGACGTTCTCGAGGTATGTTATGTGGACCCAACTCCCGTGAGTTGGCATATATGACTAAAACAGGAGCTATACCGGGCTACACAAAGGGTCGCACCCTTTCATCGAGCATGCTCCATCGGAAACTATTCTATTACTTTCGGTGGCGCCACTTTGATTCGGGGGTATTGTTCGAGGTGGGCGGAAGCTACTGGCTTGCCGTCACCACTGGTCCGGGAGTGCAAATGGTGTATCCACCCTGGCATTGCCTCGCGTGCCGTGTCATATCCTTATATCGATCCCACTACGATTTTGGTTTTAAAGATCCGACCGCGTTAAGGTTCACCATCCCCTTAACGCTATTTTCTATATGATTATACTTTACTGATTAGACACTACCGTATATAGCATATATTACTACATAGTAAATAGTTTAACGGATCCTTAGAGGATGGGCGGTCCCAAGCATCCTTTAAGTTACTGATGCATTTTGTTACTGTTCACTTGAGTTGATTTACAGTTTATAAGTATTTATGTCCTGACCCGAGGGTTTTGTGTTTTGCTTTACGCTCGGGTCAGATTGAGTGAGTTAGCATTCCAGATTCACCTTCGGCGTTGGAGCTTTCCTTGAAGATCCAGCCATCTATTTTGTTTCAGTATCCAGTGGTTCAGTGATGTATCTGATTTGTACCTGATGTATCCTGTTACTCTTCTGTTGTATCTTATTTAACTCTGATGTATCTCATATTTATATAGTAGCTTCATGAACTACTATCTCTTTTTCTTCCGCTGCATTTTTTATATACTGTGTCTGTGATCTATGATTTTTATTTACTGTATATTCTGAGATTTGCCAAATTTTTATTTACAACGCGGTATTTTGAGCAATTCAATTCCGGCATGAGTGTCTACCTATACACTTATAATGGATGCGAATGATTGAAAATACCGGGTCGTTACATACTTCCTAGGTTTCACCTTAAGATGTTACAGAATAGTATACAACAACCTGTTCCTTTATGCAAAATTTATTATTTTTGCATGGAGAAAGTTGTATTAGCTCGGTTCTGAATGATCGAAATATTCATAGTGTACAGAGGTTTTAGAAGCTGAAAAGTGCAAATGAAAGAATAAATTAAAATTAATATCTCTTTTTTCTCGAATTTTTTAGCCTATACTGAAGCACTAAATTTATTGATATTGCAAAATGTGAAAAATGTATTCATCCTTACAAAAAGTCATCAATGTAAAATTAATAAACCTGTGTAAAAAATCATACCTTAAAACTATAACAGCATGTTTTCTGCTTGTACATTTGCTCCTGCATAAATGCAAATGAAGAACAATGAACTAAACATGTCAAATAATTTGAGTGTAAAATATATAGTTATAACATATAGTGACTATAGGTCTATGCTCGTCATAATTAGGTGATAGAAGTAATAAAAGACTAAGGATCATAACTTCAATAAAATCCAAGTTAATAAGTCATTTTATAGCATTGAAATTCAAGAATTGGTTCTCATAAAAAAATCAATAAAAGCTACAACCGCTTAAGTTACTGCAAATACTAACTTTTATATTATATTAGCAGCTAATGATTACGTTTTTATATTTATATAAAATAATCAATAGTTCAGTTTAGATTTCTACAATTCGTCTAAAGCACTCCAATATGCAGTAAGAAACACTAAATTTCAGTTCTCAGGATATGATAACAAAGTACACAACCAACAACTACACCACTTGCCCCAATTGAAGAACTAACACAAAAATAATCTGTTAGGGCTTGTATACTCTTTTGTTTTGAAAATCGAATAATGTGCACGTCTAATATGGCAACGCTATACAAATGCATTTTTTTCAAGAATAATCTATTAGAGACAATTCCTTAGTGATAATAATTACCATGCTACACAAAAAACCTAAAGCACTTCAATTGATAGAAAAGTAGCAAAACCAATATTGTTTTGGTGTAACAAATATATTACACAATTAAATCTCAAAATTAACTTCAAATTTAGAGAGATGGAGTATAAGCAAAGTACATCCATTAAATTCCAAAATTAGATATTCATCAACCATGAAGATGAGATAGAGTAGAAGTCAACTTCAGCCATTAAATTTATAAATTTGCTATTCATCAGCCATGATCAAACAACATAGGATGAAAAAAATTAGTGAGTGGAAAAATATTACCTAAAATGCGTTTGATTTTAGAAGGAAGCATCGACCATGGAATTAAATCATAAAATTAATAGTGAAGACAATTAAACGAAAACCTATCATTAACACATATAGGGTTCAAAATTTAATTAGAATAAACAATTAGAAGAAAAAAAATGAAAATTAACGATTTAAAGTTACCTAAAACGCAAATGCGAGAACTATAACTCCCAAACACATACAATAGGGTAGAGGAAAAACAATTCAGGTTTGAAAATGGGGAAAGGAAGAGAGAACATGCTTTGGAAAAGGCATGACCTTTACATGCTTGAGGAATAACTTGATGGATTTGCATAAAAGAGTGGAAGCCATCAACGATAGAGTGAGGAAGAACGTCTTTTTATTTGTAGATGGGGGGAAATGGATGAAGCGGAGAGCCGGTAGGGGAGAAATGGTGCGAAAGAATCACCTGGAACTGCAGCTTCTCAATTTTTAGCGGAGGGAATAAATTTTAGCCGATGGAATAATGATGGAACAAGGAGAGGCGGTTAAACCCTAGCCATTTTGTTTGCAGGTGACGGATGAAGGAGGAAATAGAGAGCTGGTAGGAGAAAGAAAAATATAAAACGCAACTATTCAGTTGACAAAAACCTATGAAGGCTTGTGTGCTCTTGAAATGCAACTCACGAATAATATAATAGTATAGATTATACTACTATTGAACATCTTAGATTTTGCATTTTGACTTTAAAATAACTTTGTTTTTTTAATCATTGCCATTTAATTTCATAAATAATGTTACAACTTTGACCTATTTGTACTAAATGGAGTTTGGATTCCTAGAATTTTCTAGGCTTTATGACTTACCCTTCCACCCATTTCATGATTGAACTTTGCAGCCACTTATGCTCTTAGTTCTTATTTGTTTCTTCAATATTACATGGGTTCAAACTGATGTCTATGAATCCTTGCTAATGAATTTATAAACTGCCTTTTTACGTTCGGGTTTTCTTTTATAAATAAATTGATTGGTGAATTTACATTAATATTCATGTTGTCTTTTGTACATTACGATTGTTCTGCTCTATTGGAATGGCTACTACCATTATTGAGGTGTAACATAGTCGTAATAAAAGGATTTCCTGCCATTGTCAGCTTATTTTGTGATAGGTCCTGTATAAACAAATTCCATTACAATAAATTGAACAAACTAATCTCCCGTTATCTGGGCTTTCATTATTGTTTCATTTGGATGCAACAGTCATATGAGATAGAATGTTGGACGATATACTGATAGAGAACTGCTCGGTGAACATTGCATTAAATTTAATTTTAAAATTAATATTTGGAAATGTGGACTTTTCGTCACTTCAACCATTGCATGGTTGTACTTTAATATTTATGTCATCAGATCCGTGTGTGGAGCATGGGGTCGTCCATTATCGGTAAAATACCTTTGATGTCCAATAATTTTTTTTGAAAGGTACTTTATATATAACAAACCACCGCGACACCATATCATATGCGAGTGCTTAAGTACTGGTATACTTAATGTGCGTTGCTAAATGGAATTGGATCATCATCACCATTGTATGTTTTGCTATTTATGAATATGACTATATATTACACAGTACAAATGTGAAAGAATTTTAAAATAAATTATGCCATTGCATACTTCATGTTCTATTCAAACAGAGGTTTTTTTAATAAAATTTGAACTTAAAAATGTTTATTTTCAACATTCAATGTTTTCAAAACATAAATTAATATATGTATGTTGAAATATATAACATAAATAAATCAATTAAGTTAAAAATCAATTATCTGAATTTAAAAAGTGTATTTTATGAAGTTTTTTTTATTTTTGACAATTCGGAAATGTAAAATCTAAATTGAAAAGATTAGTTGGAAAGAAAAAAATTTGGATTATTTTTTTCGAAGGAAAAAGTTATTTTTAATAAGAGAACTCAAATTGTTGAAGCAAAATTTCAATGCCAATATATAATATATAATTTCAAGAATTACAAACTTTATATCTAAAATATAAAACTAAAAGGAAATTTAAGTCTTACACTATTTCATTTTGAAAAATAAATAAAAATTTAATCAAATTTTTTTAAAAAAATGTAGTTTTACTCTATTAAGTTTTAAATTTGCATTTCAAAGTTTGATTTCATCTCTTGATTTGGCTATTTATGAAAATATATTTAGATCAATTATAATTTGTAAATATAAAGTAAATATGTTGTCCATTTCCATTATAGCAAGTACTATTGGTTTGTTAGTTTAGTAACCTTAACATAATTAAAATAATGATAGAAAATTGAAAGTTGGTTAAATTTTCAAGTCGAATTTTATCCATAATAACAATCAGATGTAATTTAGTAGCTAGCATTTTAATACCAGTTAATGTAGGATCCCAAGGCGACTTGATTCTATACATTTTGACAACTTTGAAAAAATATAAATGATTAATAAGTTAAACAGAAACAAAAAGGAACTATAATTGCATTAAACAGAAGCGACAAACAAATGTACTTGCGGCTCAAATTTCACCTGTTACTGGAAACATGAAATAGTAATGGGACATGCAATCTGTAGCTAATAAAATCGTATAAGTTTATGTTAATGTTGTGGTATAAAATTTCTGTAATGCAAAGATTTGAATCCTGATGTGTTTGGAATTCATCTTACAACAATATCACGTGCCTGTATTCAGAATTTGCATTCCCAGTCAATGCGATCTGCTAGAGAAAGTGATATACCTGTTAAAGTGAAGAATTCATACGATTCAATGGCTCCTAGCACTCTCGTCACTAAATCCAGGATATGACTGGGGTTTGTAACTAACATATGTTTACATTTTACATCATTCAATTAATTAACTTGCACACATTAGCCTACAAAGTTATATCCTTTATTTTCTTAGGCTGTGTTAACTAGCATTGTCTTGAAATCAAATGTAACAATGCTGGATATTATGAGCACCCATATGCTTGGACAATATGGTTTCTTGGCTAAGGTAGAATCTGACCCTTATCCTAAAAAAATTACTATTTTAGCTGCTTTAAAGGAAGATAGAAGCTGATGTTGTAATTGGTCTTATGATGCTAGGTCTTTGCAATATTTGATGAGAATGATATTTCCATGGACTGCATTGCTACCAGTGAAGTTGGTATTTCTTTAACTTTGGATCCCTCAAAATTATGGAGTAGGGCTTTGATTCAGCAGGTAACCTGAAATCTAAATATAGAAATTTTATATGCATCTGACTGAGTTGACATTTGTATATACACTGATAATAGAAGGTTGAAACCAAATTTTGGTGATTATGCATTTAGTGTCATATTGGAGTATCTGATTATACGTTGAGCATTGCAATGTAACAGATTTAACCTTCTAGAAACTGGATCATGTGGTAGAAGAATTGACAAAAATAACAGTTGTGAATCTTCTTCAACATCAATTGTAACGACCCACTGTTTTGGACCATTCAAATCGACAATAATCCACACATGTCAGATTTGAATAATTCAAAATAACAGATTGTAATAAAATTGGAGCAAATAAAATCATTCATAGACCCACAGACACAAAAATATCAGAATAACTCGCAGCAGAAATTAAAATACCATAGTAGTTCATGAAGCTACTATAACAAAGTCTCAAAACAAATACATAATATCAGTTTGAAAACAACACAATAGAAATCCCAATACATAGAAGTCCACTAATACAAGAGCTGAAATAGAACAACTAAAGCTGAAATAGGTAGATAACTAGATAAGCAGAATCTCCAGCGATTCCCAGCTCCGGAAAGAGAAATCCAAATCTGTGAATACTCAGGCTGACCCGAGCGTAAATAAAACACAAACACTCGAGTCAGGACATACATACTTATACAATGTTAACCAACTCAAGTGAACTGTAATAAAGTACAAGTAACTTAAAGGATGCTTGGGACCGCCCATCCTCTAAGGATCCGTTAAACTATTTACTATGTAGTAATATTTTGCTATTATAATAATTTCTACTGTAAAATAAACTTACTTTAAAATAGCGTTAAAGGGTTACCCATATAGCTCTTAACACATAATAGTCCCAATAGTCCATGCAGTATCAGCGTACCTCCAGATCGGGAGGCTACCCTAAATACTCCATGGGCTACGGGAGAAAAACAAACTCATAGTAAAGCTCGCTATGGTAGGTGACACGACACAACTAGGCAATGCCAGGGTAGATATACCAAGTACGCTTCCGGACTGGTGGTAATGCATAACAGCCACTACCGCCTATCTCGAACCACACTTCCAAAATCAAAGGGACGCACCCAATCAATCACAAAAGTAATAGAATGGTATCGAAGAAGTGTGTTCGATAGGAGGATCTACCTCACTTGGTCCGTCGGTCGCTCCTGTTTTAGCCACCTTAAGCCAACTCACGAGAGTCGTGTCCACGTTCATACCATAATAGGATAATCGCCACCATCCTACTTCATTCTGGAATCTCCACCGTGTACACAGTTGTTAAAGTTATTTTCGGTATTGACAGAGAGTATGTCCATATCCGATCCCGGTCTCTTTAACAACCAAACGTTATTATAACCCATGGTTATAAATTTCAAAAATAGTTTATATTTCAAATCAAAATACTTCATTTAAACCATTTAAAAGCGAAGCCATTATATTTACAAATAAAATATTCAATTCCCAAAAATTTAGCCTTTTTTGAGTTCATTATTCACTTAAATACATTAAAACAGTCAAATTTCAGCTTTTGCAGCACTTAGAAAATGCTACGGTAAGTTATATTTGAAAGCAATTCAATTCAGCAAAGACAATATTTAAAAACTGCTGTAATAGTTAAGTTTTAGTTGAAAAAATAGTTCAATTCAGCAAAGACAACATTTACAAAATTAGCTATTATAGTTCAGGTTTCAAATTTTAGTTTCTGCAACTATAACACTTACAAAGTGCTGTAATATCACTTGGTTAAATTTTAGCTATAGTTCATTTGTATCAACCACAACACATAAAACGTGCTGTAATATTTACTTCAGATTTTAAGTTAATTTCAAAAATGATAGCATTTCTTAAGTGCTATAAATTGAATTTCTAGATTTTCAATACAATTGCAGAAACAATTGAACTTTGATTTTAACCCTTTACATTTTTTAACTCAAAAAAATGTTCTTTTAAATACCCATTAACTTATGATTTTTATAAATAAATTTTTTTATATATAAAATCAAAAATTTCAATGCTTCACTTATTAGAGTCAATATACAATTTTTTCTCTAAATTTTCGTTTACTTTACACTTTAATTCCATTTTCCGTTTCATAAATTAAACTTAATTTCCATTATATTTTATTTTCTTAACTTAACTTTTATTTTTAAACCAAATTTCACATTTCCAAATCAAGTTATATTTCAAATTACATTTTTAAACATTCATTTATTTAACCATTTTAATTTATAGAAAAATCAATAACACTTTATTAAGTCATTTAAAATTCAAATTTAAATCAAATCATCATATTTTTACATTCTAAAAATACTTTAAAAATTCCAAAATAATATATATAATAACCATGGGTCTGTATAATATTTTCTACTCTAAGTCAAGTAATACGGATAATATATCATTTCAATCCGTAATTTACAAAGAAAAATCCGGGTTCTATCATTTCAAATCCGCAATCCCAAGTCAATTAAAATAAATGAAAATCGCTCAGGCCTATCATTTCAGCCCATAATGATTTTTCCTTATTCTAAAGTCCGTTCGGGTATGTATCATTTCAACCCATAGTGATTCTATTCTACAAAGTACTTACAGTGTGAGAAACAGAAATAAATAAATAGTATAGCAGCATATGGCAATAACTGATAATATGACAGGTTTATAACAGGGTTTAACATCATATAATTCATATCACAGGCAGGTATAACATGATAGAACAATTCTACACATTCATTTGTTGTCACTTCACAAATTATATAACTACAAATGTCATGAGTGATTACTCACCTCTTTATGCTGGAGTTAGAAAATCAAAACACACAAACAAAATCCAGAAAGCACGATAGCACGACTTTTGCTTTGAGTGGAGAGAGAGCCAAGATATTAATCTTGTATTCAACAAAAAAACAAAGAAAACATAAATATAAATACAATACCAAATTTATTGGAATAAAATGAAAATAGAATTTACAAAAGACATCACGAAGTTTTTCAATTGATTTTGCTTGACCACTAACAACTTTTGCTCGGCCACACTGCTATCTTAGTTCGGCTATGATGGTGTTTTGGCTCGGGTATGGGTTATATAGGCACGGTTACAAAGGAGATGAAGAGTTTTTGAGTTACAAGTGAAGGAAGGTCAAAGAGCAAGACAAAAGAAGTGGTTTGGAGCACCACCTAGGCTCGGCCATGCATCAATTGGGCTTGGCCTTGGTCATGTACAGATCTGGTGATGACTGAAGTGATGGCTAGAGGTGGTATTCTTGCTGGTGGTGGTGGCTATGGTGGCGGCCGAGGCAAACTATGAAGGGTATGGTGAAAACTAGGCTCGGTTAGGCATTGTTCAAGGGGTTTTTGCAACTTTTTGTGGTGTTTGCTCCATTGGATGGTCACGGCCAGTATTGGTCAGAGGAGGAGGAGGTCAGGCCATGGATGGTGATGAGGAGGAGGTGATGTGGTGGTCGGTGAAGGTGGTGAAGATGTTAGGCCAAGCAAAGCACAAGAAGAATCAAGCAAAATAATGGAAAAATAATTAGAAAAATGAAGAGAAAAAGAAAAAAAGAAGAAGCCATTACCTAATTTTTTTAGATTTGAAAATAGCCATGAGAAGTGAAATGAGAAGGAAGTTTTTTTTACGTGAAATACAAATGAAAGCACACGGCTATTGCCTAGGAATGTACGGCCAAAGAAATGAAGAGACTAGGCATTGAAAAGTCACAAGTTGAAAAGGTTTTTGTATCTTAGAATTTCCAATTTCTTTTATTTAGATAAACCAAAAGAAAAATCAGGTAAATAAAATAAAAATGAAAACAAAATAAAGTGAAAAAGAAAATAAACAATTATTCTTAGGATAATAAATAAAGAAAATAGTTTATTATATTGAAACTAGAATTAGATTTGTAAACAAAAACACAACTAGTATTAGAAAAATTCTACTACACTTTGAAAATGTTTTAAAAAAATCTTGGAATAAAATAAATTTTAAAATATTTTCACAATGAAATAAAATCTAATTTAAAAATATTTCTAAAATCTAGGGTTGTTACACTCTCCCCCACTCAAATCTTTTCATCCTCGAAAAGAACGAACAAGGAAAATAAGAAAAAGCAAGATAGAAAAGAAAATAGTACCTGAAACAAACAGTTCCGGATTCGAAGCACGAATGCTCTCCTCCGTCTCCCAGGTACAATCTCGATCATCAGTACTCCACTGTACTTTGACCAGACTAACAGATTTCCTTTTTAGCTGCTTCGTACCTCTATCGACAATACGAAGTGGCTTCCTGTCGACAGTCAGATTAGGATTAATATCCAAACTATCAAGTGCAGAAGGCTGAAAAATAAGAGATGGGTCATGAAGATATCGACGAAGATGAGAGACATGGAATACATTATGCACTCTAGAAAGCTTCTCGGGCAAATCCAGACGATAAGCCGAAGAACCAACTCTTTCCACAGTGCCAAAGGACCAATGAACTTAGGAGAAAACTTCCCTCTACGACAAAAGCGAACGACATTCCTTAAAGGAGAGACCTTAAGGAAAACCTGATCAGCAACGGCAAACTCTAAACTCCGCCTATGCCTATCAGCATAATTCTTCTGCCTATCCTGAGCAACTCTCAACTTCCTCTTAATCTCCTCAACTCTCTCAGAAGCCTCCAAAATCACATCAGGACCAAGAACCAAATGATTACCGGACTAAATCCAACAAGATGGAGATCTACAAGGTCGTCCGTAAAGAGCAGCAAACGGAGACATTTTAATACCGGCCTAAATTCAAAGATGGAATGATATAGATAAAGGATTAAGATAAGCTTAAAACAGAAGATTATATTATACCTAATAACTATTATTGTAGGTGAATTCGACAAGATGGAGGCGATCTTCCCAAGATCCTCCATAATCAAGCACACAAGCATAAAGAAGATCTTCGAGAATATGATTCACCTTTCCATTTGACCGTCGATCTGTGGATGGTACGCAGTGCTCAGAGTCAGATGAGTACCCAAAGAATCCTAAAAAGCTTTCCAAATGTAACGACCTTCTATTTTGAACTACTCGCATCCACACATGTCGGACTTGAATAATTCAAAATACCGAATTGTTAATTTAAATTTGGCAAAACTAAACATATACAGTAAATAAATAATCACAGATCAAGACACAGAGTAATAAATGCAGCGGAAAAAAAGGATAGTTGTTCATGAAGCTACTGTATACGTATCAGAGTTAAATAAGGTACAACAGATGTCTCGAATACAATAGTCGAATACAATAGTCGAATACAATAGTCGAATACAATATCAGAATATATCACTGGAATCAACTGAATATCTGAAAGCTGGATAGATAGCTGGATCACCAAGCGAAGCTCCAACTTCAGAGGTGAGTCTCAAATACTGGTACACTCAGTCTGACCCGAGCGTAAAGCAAAACACAAAACACTCGAGTCAGGATTAACATTCTTATATCAATAAATCAACCTCAAGTGAAATAACAATGAAACACAAGTAACTCAAAGGATGTTTGGGAGAACCATCCACTAAGGATCCGTTAAACTATCTACTATGTAGTAGTGTATGCTAAGTAGATAATGCCTATCAGTAATATAAAGTACACAATAGTGTTAAGGCGTTACCATTATTCCCCTTAACACATTTTATATAAGCGTCATAGTCTATACACCACTGTAAACTCCACCGTAAACTGGTGGGATATCAAGGAGTACTCCATGGATATAACACAAAATGAATTCGTAGTGATCGCGTATCTAGGGATACAATTATGACAAGGCACACGAGGCAATACCCAAGGTAGTGAAACTACCATTTGCCTGATCCGGACTGGTGAGAACGCATCGCCGCAACGATCGCAACACCGCGAAACAACACTCCCAAAATTTCGAGGGTGCACCAATCAATAACAAGTAATGAGTAGTTTACAAAGAAGTGTGTTCGCTCGAGGTGGCTAACCCCATTTGGCCCGGCATGGCTCATGTTTTAGTCATTTCCAATTTGACACAAGTGTCAAGGCTATCCATTATCGTTCTCTTTCTTCAATCATCACGTACATCATTCCAACCACTTCATTTTGGATCACACTCCGCGTATAGTTATTAAAGTGGTTTTCGGTTTAGACAAAGAGTATGTCCATAACCGATCCCGGTTTCTTTAATAACTTTCGTAATTCTTACACCGATTGGTCGTTTAATAAATTTCAAAACCAAATCAAATTCAATTTCAATTAGACTCTGTGAACCAACATTTCATTTGTCTTTCTATCTCAACTTCCATAATTTACGTTTCAAAACTTCCAAATTACAATTTCAAAATCTTATAATTCAATTTCAATTTTTATTTAAACAATTCAAATATTGATTCAAGTTCGTATATAAGTTTTATTCCGTGATCATTTAAACTAATTTAATTTAACATACAAATCAATTTAAATTCATTGATCGATTTCATTCAATATTCGTTAAGTTAAATTTATCATTCAAGACAATTTCTATTAAATTTCCAAATCATTAAATTAATTAGTTAAGTTCAACTCCATTATATCAAAACTTACAATTTGAATTAAATTGAATTCGTCAAATCAAATTCTTTAAATAACAAGTCTTACATTAATTTCAATAAATCACATTTTATTTCTTGTTAGAGAAATTCAATTTCACTTATTTATTTACTCGGTTACAAATTTCAAAACTCAATTAATAAAGAAACTTAATTTCACTTATTCAAGAAGTTCAGTTTTACTTAATAAAGAATTCAATTTTATTTAATTATTAAATAATTCAATCTTATTAAATTATTAAATAATTTCAAAACTTAATTAATAATTTCAAATTCAATTATTAAATAATTCCAATCTTAATTATTAATAATCCCAACTTAATTATCAATTAATTAAATTTGAAACAACGTTCTTTCATCAACTTCTATATTAATATTTTATTTCAGATTATTAAATATTAACAATTTCTTCTTATTAAATCTCAAATTCCAACTTCATTTCAAACTTTATCCTTTATTCAAATAAAATCTTAATTTTTATTTTTAATCAAATTATTGACCAATCGGGTTTATTTAATTTTCTATCCTAAGTCAAAGTTTTATTTGGGTATTTATCATTTCAACCCGATGCCATTTCAATTCAAAAAATCAAGTCATAGCAAAGGGAACTTGCAGTGTGATAACTGGGAGGGTGTCAAAATAAATAAACAAGCAATAACAACAATCAATAACAATTCAATAATTAATTCAAATAATCCCGAAATAATCGTATTAGTTCACATTGTTATTTGTGTAAATTAATATAATTATTTCTAGAATCTACACTATCATTTCATGTAGATTAAAGATTATTACAGAATTATTTTATGTCGTTCTACACTTGACATTTATTATTCGATTTCATACTATATCAGTTTATACAACATTCATTCAATTGTTCAAGGTGTACTTAACCAATTTCTACGTGTCAATTAATTTAACATTTAAAGGGAACACATTATACAAATTTAACTAATCAAATTTAACACATATATCAAATCTAACTATCCTATGTCAATTTTAATTTCAAATTATTTATCACTTACAACATTAACAATTTAACGTCCAATGTCAACATTAAACAATCAATCATTTAACAACCAAACTGGATTATCATTGTATAAATAACAGATAATGGTGTCAGATGTCACAGGTGAACTGATACAGGTAATAACATATATATAACAGTGTAAATAACTAGCAGCAGCATATTTCAATTTTCATTTCAATTGAAATCAAATTTAATAAATAAAAGAACGTTAATTGTGAGTGATTGCTCACCTTTCGAGGCTATAGAGTTTGACAACATGACAAGTTACGAATTTCAAGCACGAATTTCGAAGCAAAACACGATTGGCACGAATTCGACGGGCAAAGCTGATAACAGGGATCGATGAAACAAATCGAATCAGTTTCTGATATAAACGGAAATACACATTATTATATATATAAATATATATGTATACATGTATAAAATTTCAATATTTTAGTTTATGACAAATATTAAAAGAATATAAAAGTTTCAAAATCATTATTTTTAAACTCAAGTATCGAGGATCAAAGACACACACACACACACACACACACACACACACACACACACACATATATACATTCTAAAAAATCATTACCAAAAAAAAAAATCTTAAACACACATTTTATGTATGCAGACCTTATGTATATAGCTTTACAAAAATATATGTAAAAGAATTTACAGTAACTATGACCCACAACCTACCCTTATCTAAGTATGTATTACTACTATATATAAACTAATATTTTAATCAAAAGGACAAATCCATATAATTTTTGTACGAAAACCAAGTTTTATTCAAAAATATATATATAATGCAGCTATCTACTTATATATGCATTTATAAATACAAACAACCTATATATTTTATTACTGAGCATAAATTGAAATGAATATTGAAACATATGATATACGTATACAAAAAAGTTACAAAAATCGGTCTAATATAAAATATAAATTTAACTGAATATTCGACCTCCACCCTATACATATATAACTTATAAACTCTTTATATACATGCACCATTTTGACTTCGCCTATGCCTCAGTAACCAATATATATTAGTAGAATTAAAGGTTATCATACAAATAAGAGAAATACGCTATGGCGTTCGCTCATGCGTAGTATACCGGATACACGTGTAGGAAAAGACAATGTTTTTGCAAATTTTTATGGAATTAACTTCCACGCATGAGTCAATTTAATCAAAAGTAGCAATAATATAAAAATAACGTATCTAAAATTTTAACATGCAGTAAAATATTACACTTTATAATATATGCTTTCTGAATATATGTTATAAACTATCTGTACTAGTTTAAACTTATATGTGTATAAACAGAAATAAAACATATGTAAACCATACAATACTTTATATAGAACATATATACTCAGCTAGGTTCACATATAGCAGACATTTTAAAATGTAAACAAACTTACATTAAGAAGAAAATCCCCCAACAAGCCGAGTGACAGGAAGAGGTCGGTTTGGCTGTGTCGACTAAGGGTAGGGGACGCGGCGACCATAGGCAGAGGGAGCAAGGCTCGGATGTGGCCGAGGGGTGGCTACGGTTTGTAGTGGGATGGTGGTTGCTGACGTGAGCTGTGAAGAGACATGTAGGCTCTAGGTTTTGCATGGCGGAAACGATTAAAGCGGAGACGTGGCGGAGGGTGAGGTGAACTGTGGCTCAGGAAACGGTGGGGCGTACGGTGCATGGGTTCGGCTTTGGGTGTGAGTGCTTGCGCCAGGCCAGAGGGGTGGCAGGTGCATGGGCTGCCGTGGGTAGGCTTGGAAGGGAAAGGTTGTGAAGGCGGACGCGGTGGAGAAACTGGCGGTGCCAGAGTAACTCGACGGTGGTCGGTGAAGAGATAGATGGAAGCTCGGCCGGTGGTTTCCTGGGCGTGGTGGCGAGAATGGGAAAGTTTTGGTGGCTCACGACAGAAAGGTGAAAGCAAGGCTATGCGCGTACAGTAGCCTATGGAAAGAAATGAAGAAGCTCTCTCATATTATAATTGTTATGATTTGTATAAACAAGAGAGGAGGTGGGAGGAAAAAAAAAAGTGGTTGAGGTGACAAAGGAGTACAAACTAATTGTAGAAAGAAAAGATAGTACGCTTCATTTATTTTTTTATGAACGAAAGCAAGTTTCAAACTGAATGTGAACAGGCTAAAAATGAAAAGGCCAAAAGTAGTGAAAAGGTGGAGTTTCAAAAGCTTAATATAAACGTCACTGACCATGAAATGTAAATGGTCACCATGGAATATAAGAGGGTAAAGAAAACCAAAAGACTCAAATTCCAAAACCGATACGGAAGGTGTTTCGTAGATTGCACCGCACAGTGGACTCCGAATTTGCCAATCGAATATACCGTAGAGATCAGCATGACGAGACGATCAAAATGGTATACAGATATCAGTGGTACAACTGAATTTTGAATTTTATACTAGTGGAAAATGCAAGAAAAACGAAGAAAAATAATATCGACAGAGTTAAAGAAGTCCGAATTTTGAAAAACGAAAAATGACGTCTTGCTCAGAGGATGATTTAGAATTTTTCTATGTAAAAATATTTAGGTTTCAAAAACGTTTTATTTTCATCGATTTTTAACTAATTAAATTGAAATAAATTTACGCACGAAAATAAACTTCATATTTTCGGATGAAAATTTACCAATTGCTATGTTTAATCAGACGTATTCCAAATATTAAATTTTTATTTCAAAATTTTATCGTTTAAAATTCCACAAAATTTCAATTAAGAACGTTATTAAAACCAGTTAAATTTACAGGTCATTACACCAAAACTGACCGGTAAAGATAGGATCACGATCCCAAACAATACTAAGAGGAACACCATGAGATGGACAATCTCTCTCATGTAGATCTCAGACAAGCTAGAAGCAGAACTTGTAGACTTGACTGAAATGAAATGAGCGGACTTGGTCAGTCTATCCAAATAACCCAGATACTCTCATTACCCCTCCTAGTCCTCGGTAATCCATCAACGAAATCCATGGAAACCTTTTCCCACTTCCAATTGGGAATCTCAAGGGGCTGCAACAAACCGGGGGTATTCTGATGGTCGGCCTTGACTTGTTGACAAGTCGCACACTGACTAACAAAGATAGAGATATCACGCTTCATACCCTTCCACCAATAAAGCCTCTTCATATCCTGATACATCTTTGACACACCAGGATGAATAAAAAGTCTGGATTGATGATTCTCCTAAAGTAACTCTTGCCTTAATCCATCAACCTTCGGGACACAAATCCTACCATTAATCCTCAAAATCCCTCTATCATTGTTCTGAGCTCCACTACCACCACTACTTCTACCACTAACTCTACTACGAACACTCTTCTTCATCAATCTAAGCATCTCATCCTCATCTTGCTCTGCCACGATACGATTTAAAAGAGGAGAAGAAGAAATAACAAGCTGACACAACAAAGCCTTTTTCCGACTCAAAGCATCGGCCACAACAATAGCTTTACCGAGAGTATAGATAATATCGAGGTCGTAAGAAGCCAGAAACTCAAGCCAACGAACTTGCCTTTGATTCAAATCTTTCTGGGTGAAGATATATCTTAGAGACTGATGATCGGTGAAAAGCTCAAACTTAGTTCCCAAAAGATGATGCCTCCAAAGCTTCAAAGCAAAGACAATAGCAAGCAACTCTAAATCATGAGCAGCATAATTTGCCTTGTGCGTTTTCAACTGACGGCTGGCATAGGCAATCACCTTACCATCTTGCATGAGAACAGCACCCAATCCCTCACAACTAGCATCAGTGTATACCGTCAATCCCACACTTCCATTCAGAACGGTAAGAACTGGTGCGGAAGTAAGCGTGCTCTTTAACTCATTGAATGCAGCTTTACGCTTATCATTTTAAATAAACTTAGCATTCTTACGAGTTAAAGCAGTGAGAGGTGCAGCAATCCGAGCAAAATTCTCAATGAATTTGTAGTAATAAGCGGCAAGGCCTAGAAAACTTTGAATATCAGATGGAGTCTTAGGAGTTTCCCAATCCTGCAACAGAATAGGGAGAAAATAAGGACATCTAAAAAGATAGGATTATTAAATGATAAAAGAAAAGAGAGAAAAGAAAAAAAAACTTACATTGATCGCAACGATCTTGACTGGATCAATAGAAACTCCATTACTAGAAACAATATGTCCAAGGAATCAGACTTCATCCTTCTAGAAATGGATTTAGAAAATTTAGCCTTCAACTGATGATTTCTGAGAGTCACTAGAACAGATTTCAAATGTGACTAATTCTCTTCCTTGGTCTTAGAGAAGACAAAGATATCATCAACAAAGACTAGAACAAATTTATTAAGCACACCACAAAAGACACGATTCATCAAATCAACAAAGAAAGCAGGAGCATTAGTCAAACCAAAAGGCATGACTAACCATTCATAAAACCCATTCTCTGTGCGGAAAGCAGTCTTGGGAATACTTTCCTCAGCAACCATGAGCTGGTGAAAACCAATGGCAAGATTAAGCTGAGAGAAAACAGTAGCACCATAAAGCTGATCAAACATATCATTGATATGTGGCATTGTATATCTGTTTTTCATAGCAAGCTTGTTCAGCTCACTATAATCAACACACATCCTCAAAGAACCATCAGACTTGGTGACGAAAACCACCTCTGCTCCCTATTCTAAAAAGCTGGGTGTAATCATACCTTTGGAAGACAAGTCCTCAATTTACTTTCTTAACTCAACCTTCTCACGGGGTGCCATTCTTCTAGGAGGAATAACTACAGGTTGAGCACCAGGAATAAGATCGATACGAAAATCAATTTTCCCAATTAGGATGTAAAGAAGTGCTTCACCAAATACATCGGGATAGAATCTGACTATAGGAGTCGAATCAAGGTCACTAGGAGAAGAATATAGAGAATAAATAAAATTGCTAGCAAAATCCCGAGGCATGCGACACTGATTAATAAAAGGATCACCCTTATCTCCCACAAGAGTAACAATTCTGGATTTACAAGAGATATGGGCATCATGATTCTTTAACCAATCCTCACCAAGAAATAAATCAAAAGCATCGAAACCCAGAACATAGAAATCACTAGAAAAATGATAACCAGAATGGAAGAGTTTCAGTTCTCTACAAATTCTACTAAGAAAAGCGGGACCCCCAATAGGATTAGAGACACATAAAGGAACAGAAGCACACTTAGAAGAAAGGAGATGCTCAAACTTATCACATAAATCAACAGAAATAAAACTACGGGAAGCTCCAGTATCAAATAAAACACGAACATGGTGATGAAATAAAGGAAAGGTGCCCTGAAGAGTACCTTGGTCATCATTAGGAGCAGAAGCAGGTGCAGGAGCTGGAGAAGATGCAAAAGTGAGAGAAAGTATACCAGAAGGCTTACCCTTCTACTAGGTAGGGCAATCCTTTCTAAAATGGCCAGGCTGGAGACAAATATGGCAGAGATTACGTCTAGTCAACTAAGCAGGAGGAGGAACAGAAGAACCAACTAAAGAAGGGCAACTATTGGCATAGTGTCCCTTTTGATCACATTTGAAGAAGGTGATGGAAGAAACATCAACAGGCTGCCTCTGAGAAGGAGAAGATGACGAAGATCCCAAACCCAGATTCTTGAGCCAATTCTTTTTCTGCTGCTAGTAATTAGGCTTTCTCTTCTTAGAATTAGCAGAGGAAGACTGAGATGAAGGAGCGCCAACAACAGCAGGACCCTTAGAAGTAGGGTTCTTATATCAGATATCCATATCCATAAGCTGGGTAAAAGTGCCATGAACATGAGAAATGAGACGATCACAATACTCGGGATGAGCACCGACTATGAAATTTTCATTCTTCTTGAGAGGAGTGTCTATCAGGCTAGGACTTAACTTGAAAAGTTCATTGAACTTCCTCTCATACCCAGAAAAAAACATAGTACCCTGCTTGAGATCCATGAATTCACGATAAAGCTGAGATTTACCGGCTTCTGGCATCCATTTTGCCACAAAAGCCTCCCTGGAAAGGAGATACAAAACAAACTTAAGATAGATTCAAAAGAAAGGAAACAGGAACAAAATTCAAGATAACACAAAGGATACCTAAACTGCTCCAAGTAAGATCAGCCCCGATGGTGTTAGCCGTAACAGACTCCCACCAATCTAGTGCAGCCTCCTGCAACTTCCATGCTGCTAACTAACGCTTCTGAGCAACAGTATTCTCAAGACCAGTAAATATCCTCTCTAAACTCCGTAACCATTGCTGAGCCTCAGTAATGCTCTCTGAACCAGTAAACTTGGTATCACCAAGTTGAGAGAATTCCTTACAGAGAACAGTAAACCTAACAGGTGCAGCAGGCTGAGGAGTTGGGGCAATACCATGACCCCTACCTCTGGCATTTCCATGATTCATCCTGAAAAATACCAAGAATGAATTTAGGACAAGGTACATAGAAGATAAAGATAAGATAAAATTCACTTGGATGAATGTCCTAATTAAAGAAAATACTAATAAGGTAGAAACGAAAGGAAGGAAGTTTTAAAAGTTGCTTTTAAAACAAGAAAAAATTATATCAAAATAATATTTGAAAAATCCTTTGAAAAATCATTTTGAAAATCATTTTATACTTTGAAAATATGTTCTCTCACAAAGAAATTATTCTGAGATTGATTTCACTCATTCTAGGGTATTTCTACCCTATCTCTAATGAGTTTTTACTCCGCAGGCTAAGCTTTGCCTAAAACCAAAGCTCTGATACCAACTGTAACAACCCACTATTTTGGACCATTCCAATCGACAATAATCCACACATGTAAAACTTGAATAATTCAGAATAATAGATTGTAATAAAATTCTAAGCAAATAAAATCATTCACAGAATCACAGATATTGAAATATCAGAATAACTCGCAGTAGAAATTAAAATACCATAGTAGTTCATGAAGCTACTATAACAAAGTCTCAAAACAAATACATAATATCAGTCTGAAAATAACACAATAGAAATCCCAATACATAGAAGTCCACTAATGCAAGAGTTGAAATAGAACAACTAAAACTGAAATAGGTAGATAACTAGATAAGCATAGTCTCTAGCGATTCCTAGCTCCAGAAAGAGAAATCCCAAGCTGTGAATACTCAGGCTGACCCAAGAGTAAATAAAACACAAACACTCGAGTCAGGACATACATATTTATACAATGTTAACCAACTCAAGTGAACTGTAATAAAGTACAAGTAACTTAAAGGATGCTTGGGACCGCCCATCCTCTAAGGATCCGTTAAACTATTTACTATGTAGTAATATTTCGCTATTATAATAATTTCTAGAGTAAAATAAACTTACTTTAAAATAGCGTTAAAGGGTTACCCATATAGCTCTTAACACATAATAGTCTCAATAGTCCATCCAGTATCAGCGTACCTCCAGATCGGGAGGCTACCCTAAATACTCCATGGGCGACGGGAGAAAAACAAACTCATAGTAAAGCTCGCTATGGTAGGTGACACGACACAACTAGGCAATGCCAGGGTAGATATACCAATTACGCTTTCGAGCTGGTAGTAACGCATAACAGCCACTACCGCCCACCTCGAACCACACTCCCAAAATCAAAAGGGTGGACCGAATCAATCACAAAAGTAATAGAATGGTATCGAAGAAGTGTGTTCGAAAGGTGGAGCTACCGCACTTGGCCCGTCGATTGCTCCTGTTTTAGCCACCTTAAGCCAACTCACGGGAGTAGGGTCCACGTTCATAACATAATAGGATCGTCGCCACTATCCTACTTCATTCTGGAATGTCCACCGCATACATAGTTGTTAATGTGGTTTTCGGTATCAACAAAGAGTATGTCTATATCCGTTCCCGGTATCTTTAACAACCAAATGTTATTATAACCCATGGTTATAAATTTCAAAAATAGTTTATATTTCAAATCAAAATACTTCATTTAAACCATTTAAAAGTGAAGTCATTATATTTACAAATCAAATATTAAATTCCCAAAAATTTAGTCTTTTCTGAGTTCATTTATTTTCTTAAATCCATTAAAACAGTGAAATTTCAGCTTTCGCAGCACTTAGAAAATGCTACGGCAAATTATATTTGAAAACAATTCAATTCAGCAAAGACAACATTTAAAAACTGCTGTAATAGTTCAGTGTTAGTTGAAAAAATAGTTCAATTCAACAAAGACAACATTTACAAAACTGCTGTAATAGTTCAGGTTTCAAATTTTAGTTTCTGCAACTACAACACTTACAAAGTGTTGTAGTATCACGTAGTTAAATTTTAGCTATAGTTCATTTGTATAAACCACAGCACTTACAAAGTGCTGTAATATCCTTCACTTCAGATTTTAAGTTAATTTCAGAAAATGATAGCATTTCTGAAGTTTTATAAATTAAATTTTCAGATTTTCATTACAATTTCAGAAACAATTAAACTTTGATTTGAACCCTTTTAACTTATAAAAATCATATTTTTCAACTCAAAAAAATGTTCTTTTAAATACCCATTAACTTATGTTTTTTATAAAGAAATTTTTATACATAAAATCAAAAATTGCAACGCTTCACATATTAAAGTCAATACGCAATTTTTCTTTAAATTTTCATTTACTTTACACTTTAATTTAATTTACCATTTCATAAATTAAACTTAATTTCCATTTTATTTTCTTAACTTAGCTTTTATTTTTAAACCAAATTTCACATTTCAAAATCAAGTTATATTTCAAATTACATTTTTAAACATTCATTTATTTAACCATTTTAATTTATATAAAAATCAATAACACTTTATTAAGTCATTTTAAATTCAAATTTAAATCAAATCATCATAATTTTACATTTTAAAAATACTTTAAAAATTCCAAAAAAATATATATAATAACCACGGGTCTGTATAATATTTTCTAACCTAAGTCAAGTGATACAGATAATATATCTTTTCAATCCGTAATTTACAAAGAAAAATCTGGATTCTATCATTTCAAACCAGCAATCCTAAGTCAATTAAAATAAGTAAAAATCGCTCAGGCCTATCATTTTAGCCCATAATGATTTTTCCTTATTCTAAAGTCCATTCGGGTATGTATCATTTCGACCTATAATGATTCTATTCTACAGGGAACTTGCAGTATGAGAAACAGAAATAAATAAACAGTATAGCAACATATGGCAATAACAGATGATATGACAGGTTTATAATAGGGTTTAACATCATATAATTCATATCACAGGCAGGTATAACATGATATAACAATTCTACACATTAACTTGTTGTCACTTCACAAATTGTATAAGTATAAATGCCATGAGTGAATACTCACCTCTTTATGCTGGAATTAGCAAATCAAAACACACAAACAAAACCCAGAAAGCACGATAGCACGACTTTTGGTTTGAGTGGAGAGAGAGCCAAGATATTAATCTTGTATTCAACAACAAAACAAAGCAAATATAAATATAAATACAATACCAAATTTATTGGAACAAAATGGAAATAGAATTTACAAAAGACGTCACCAAGTTTTTCAATTGATTTTACTTGACCACTAAAAACTTCTGCTCGGCCACACTGCTATATTGGTTCGGCCATGATGGTGTTTTGGCTCAAGTATGGGTCATATAGGCACGACTACAAAGGAGATGACAAGTTTTTGAGTTACAAGTGAAGGAAGGTCAAAGAGCAAGACAAAAGAAGTGGTTTGGTGCACCACTTAGGCTTATCCATGCATCAATTAGGCTCGGCCTTGGTCATTTACAGAACTGGCGATGACTGAAGTGATTGCCAGAGGTGGTGTTCTTGCTGGTGGTGGTGGCTATGGTGGTTGCCGAGGCAAACTATGAAGGATATAGTGAAAACTAGGCTCGGCTAGGCATTGTTCAAGGGGTTTTTGCAACCTTTTGCGGTGTTTGCTCCATTGGATGGTCATGGCCATTATTGGTTAGAGGAGGTCAGGCCGTGGATGGTGATGAGGAGGAGGTGATGTGGTGGTCAGTGAAGGTGGAGAAGGTGTTAGGCCAGGAAAAGCACAGAAAGGATTAAGCAAAACAATGGAAAAATCATTAGAAAAATGAAGAGAAAAAGAAAAAAGAAGAAGAAGCCATTACCTAATTTTTTCAGATCTGAAAATAGCCATGAGAAGGATTTTTTTTTACGTGAAATACAAATGAAAACACACGGCTATTGCCCAGGAATGTACGGCCAAAGAAATGAAGAGATTAGGCACTGAAAACTCACAAGTTGAAAAGGTTGTTGTCTCTTAGAATTTCCAATTTCTTTTATTCAAATAAATCAAAAGAAAAATCAAGTAAATAAAAAAAATGAAAAGAAAATAAAGTGAAAAAGAAAATAAACCATTATTCTTAGGAAAAAATATAAAGAAAATAGTTTATTATATTGAAACTAGAATAAAATTTGTAAACAAAATACCGCTAGTATTGGAAAAATTCTACTACACTTTGAAAACGTTTTAAAAATAAAATCTTGAAATAAAATAAATTTTAAATATTTTCACAATTAAATAAAATCTAATTTAAAAATATTTCAAATCTAGGGTTATTACATTGATCAATAATCTCCCTCATTGGGAATGTACAACAGTCATATCTAATTTTAGGTAAGGTTTATGCTTGGTCATTTGGAAGTAAATTTTGATAATAACCCTAGTTTTTTTATCATTCCATGCGTTTCGCAAGAACAATATAAATGCGTAGATGACCTCTCAAGGAGCATCCATGGTATACATTTCTATACTTGATCTTGAATTCTACCTTTTCTTTGTATAACATTGCACATGTTTCATGAATATATCACTGATAGTCAGTGACAACAATGCTAAACAATGTGTTAGAGCTCTCAAATTAGTATTCTTCGAAAATGATCAGCTTTCGTAAATTAAAAGTTGATGTTTC
The DNA here is from genome assembly GCA_030765085.1 of Allium cepa. Taxonomy (NCBI): domain Eukaryota; kingdom Viridiplantae; phylum Streptophyta; class Magnoliopsida; order Asparagales; family Amaryllidaceae; genus Allium; species Allium cepa. Next base: position 291,829,842 of record CM060934.1, read on the forward strand.
ACATAATGGTGATGTTTTGCATTCATAAAGGATTCGAGATGTTAATCTGATCAAAGTGCTAAGTGTTCTTTTTAATTCGACAAAGTGTAGCAATATCTATAGGGCAATGAAGAAGACATACTTTTTATTTGTGCCTGATTGGCAATATAGTTATCAAGGCATTATTTGAGTTTAGTTTCTTATTCGGTGGTGTTATTACTCAGGTATGATGTTTTGTTACAATGATTTACTTACCAGTCACTATTGTGATTGTTATTTTTTCCTTTTCTTTTTGTAGCCTATTTTAAAAGTTATGGTAGATGCTTGCTTCATTTTGTTTAGAAATAAGGTATGGTTTTTAGAATTGCTGAAGCCAAAGAGAACCATGTGTATCTTGAGAACTTTTGAACAACTATTAGTATGGTTGTTACATGATTAACAATTACAGTGTTGTATTAATATTCATTAGCTATTCGGTAACTAATAATTATTCTCTTTTCATGTTATGATTGCTGGAACTTAGGCATGCAATCTCTTTGTTATATTAGAGTGCTTGCACTTATCAAATGTAAAATAAAATAATAAATATATAAATATTTCCATTTCTATCATTAATAAAGAGAATTCGATGAATAGGATTTTCACGATGTGTTTTTTGAAATTAAGAAATTACCCTTATTCATTAATGGAATCTCAACACCGGTTTGCAATCTCCGCCACCTCCTCTTTCGATTGGCTATCGACGGAATTTTACTATCGATTTATCATCGACACCCCCAATAAAACAATCCGAAATAAAAGAGTTGTGACCACCAAAACTTTTTCACTTACAATGCACATCCATCTACTCATTTTTTATCAAATCCTAAGTAAACCTCTTTTACTATTGGATGCACGTACGTGCGATTTACACTTAGTATATCAATCTAATAATGAGCATATGAATATCGCAGAAGCGGTTAAGGGCATTGACCACCGGAGGAGAAAGAGCCTAAACCGCTAGATCCACAACACAATCTGCTGGAATAGAACATGAATTGGAACGGAAGTAACATGAGAGAGAAGTGGGTAAAAGGAGGCAGTTACTAAGAGAAAGTTGGCGTATTATCAACCACAAATGGAGGAGAAAATAACCCTGCTTACATACCTACAGCAATCACCTAAAGAATAAGAAAGATGTGGTAGCAAATACAAGGTCCAATTAAGCACAGAAAGTATACAAAATTTTTGTGTGTGAAAATACTTTAATCTGCTATGTTTATGAAAGGAGAACCTACCATAAGCAATCAAGAGTTACATTGGTAGAGCATGAAAACTCCAAGGACGTTATGAGCTATTTACCCCAACGGATTAATTTTATATGTTATAATTTGATGATTGCGTTGAACGTCAAAGAATAATGAAGAATGGCCCTTACGACCAATGATATTAAAGAAATGTAATTCATAAATTAATTATCATCGACAGTTTTTTAAATATGTACACATTTGGATTAAACTAATGAATTTGAATTTAGAACTTTGACATTGAAACGCCTATAAGTAGAATATGAAGCACATTGGTAAGCCATTACCATTAGATAATGTTACAATATCATGTACAAGACCGAATTACGCTCGAGCATTGGTAGAAAGAAGCACAAAAATAGAATACCTATAGTTAGTCTGGAGAAGTAACAAAAATCTCTATTAAATATATGAATATATACCATATGCATGTCAAATCTTCCAATTAAATGGACATGCAACAAGTAATTGTCCAAAAACTTCTATTGCATGGGAAAAAAGATACTTAAAAGTTAATATGAATGAACCATGAGAAAATAGCCAAAATACTTCTGCTACATTATGAAACAATAGCACAAACCAAGTGAACAAGAACCATCTGCAACTCCAACACTGCAGTCTGTCCAAAAACTACTAAAAAGGTTAACCGCGGTAAGAAAAAGGGCAACAGAGCTACTGTCAATAAAAAAAACTATACAGAAGATGAAAATTAAATTTTCAGTCGTAGGAAATGATAAAGTATCAGATGTACTTGAGAGCAGCACTGTTGGCATCCAAATGAAGAAGAAAAGTCCCAATATTTTGACGAGCCAAATGAAATCTTCTTTGAAGAGTCTGATTTTATGGATAACATGGCAAATCATATGCAGACTAAAACTGATGAAATTGGCCCCGATATAAATGCTTTGCTGCCATATAATTTTAAGCTAATATGCAGGAAACTTAGTTCTATCTATATATGTTTTATTAAAAATAAATGAATCATGTTGTTTGAAAGCACATTTGAGTTGAAATTTTGATAACATGGAATACGTCTAAACAAAAATTTATGCAAACCAAAATGTAACTATCGAAGTTTACTATACACCTCTTACAAAAATATGTTGTTGAATTAATGCATGCACAGTGTGATTAGATACAAGCCCACCTAGGCATGCATATACGCTCGTGCTTATAAATATATTTATATGTATGTAGTTATGGTCTACTTCGGCTAGAAGGGGTGAATTGTACTCGTACGTGGAGTTGAGATGACCAAGTAAAATAGAATGACGTAACATGTGATTAAAGGAAATCAGCATAAATTAGTGTTATGTAAAATAGATAATTTACCAGTCATCGGAACGTTGTTCTAACCCCCCTCATGACAACTCATATGATAGCTTTAGAGGAACAGATACTAGTGTAAGGTGGGAATAATGGAATGACATGTTTCCTTACCACGCTCAGTACTGACAAGGACATTAGATATTGGAAGTGTTAATTCTTGTCCAGTAATATATGTTTTATTATATTTAACTATTTTGCTGCGAGTTATGTCGACGGTGATCTGATATGTATGTATTTATTTAGTTGCTAGATACCAAAGTAATGTACTGCACTTTGGTGGACTGAATTTTTGATTTAGTGAAAATTCAGGCCTACAAGGTTACAGGTTGTTATATTTGATATTGACCTTAGGGTGGTCGATCTTAAAAAAATTAGGAAACGATGAGTGAGCGTATTTGTATTTTTACCTATAAATGTATATATATATATATATATATATATATATTATATGCTAAATCCTATAATTCCAACTATAGAGTAGTTGCATCTATACACTAAAAGATGGGCAAGTCGATTATGAGTCAGAACAATAGATGAAGCTGAAGAGGTGCACCTACCCCGATTACCCCATGGGAAATAGGTCGTATGGAAAAGCGTTGACTTAAGAGGAGGATGAATGCAACATATAAAAGGTCCCTGAAGCTAGATAGCACACGACTCCCTACTTAGGCTTCGATTGTAAGTTACAGCATGATTGATGATTGATGATGTAAAGTTGGTCTTAATAAGGGGAATGTAAGAGTCTATATGTTGTAGACATCCGAAAGCAACTAGGTTACCAAAGGAATTGTGAAGTAGTCACTCCAAGTTAATAGCTAGATTTTTAATATTACGGAACTAGATAAGTCAATAAATAAGTAGAAAGGAAGAAATGTCTAAAAGAAGGGGATGAATATAAATCCACTCTATGTCTGACTTCATATAAAGAATCTAATATAAATATTAAAATGATTTTAATGTAAAAGTTTGATAATATAGACATATAATATTTGAAATGACTTTCAAAGGAACTATTTTAGGTAGAAAAACCTTACTTTTTAAAAAAGTAAGTAAATATTAAATTTTCAAAAAAAAATATAGATAACTATATTATAATAATTAAAAATTTTAGTTATTAAAAATTTTAGCGGAAAATTTTAAATTTGTTGAACTAAAACTAACCGTAAATGGGTTTTGATAAAAGGTTAATTCTTTTGTAAAAAAAGTAGTAGAGCGTAACTAGTTCTTTAATTTTCTAAGATGAAAAAAAAATTAAGTTAGAAAATTCTTTTTATAGGTGGATAAAATAAAATGGTACAAGTTTGAAGTGGGGTAAAAAGAATAGGAAATAAGACTAGATCCCAAAAATAGAAGACAGTTGATTGAGAGGAAAACTATTCAAATAGAAGCGGCTGGAATAAAGGCAATTAAGGTAGAGGAAGGTTGAATAGTAATAGCATTATAAAATATAAATAAAAACAATATTAGGAATTTGTGTAAAACAATGTTAGTAATTAAAATAATGCCAGTAATCTAATTAGGAGCAATATAGGAAATTAAAGGAAAAATAAAGGAAATGGACATTTCTGTTTGTTGTGGGCATTTGTTACAAGTATCTTTTAAAAGTCTCCCTCACATTGTATTGGACACACCACCATGGATTGGAAGTGGAGGTGGTAAAAGTGATAAGAAAATGGTAGAGTGGAAGCTATTCTTATCTACTTCAGTTTTTTACATTTAGAAATTATAAAGGATGTTTAGAAATACTATAAAGTAAATTTTTGAAAAAAATGGTTTGGTACAGTTGAGTTTTTAAAAATAAAAACTTAATAAATTATTGAGCTAAAGATCCCAATTTTAAGAAGTAAAAGTTGGAAAAGATCTTTAAAAGGAAAAGAACTTTAAAAATTTAATTGTACTTTTAAAAGCATGACATTAAGTTATTTTTGAATTTTCTAGAAAGTTTTCGAGTTATACTATTAAAGATAAAAGTTTTGGGATTTAATACTTCAAAAATTTTAAGTTTTGAAGAAAATTTGAAAAGACCAAACCAAAATTTTAAATTTGGAGTAGATATAGAAGACTACCTAGGTAAGGCGTAGTAATAGATAAGCCTATAAAGAGGATAGGAATGACCATTTATAGAGTGGCCATATGGAATCCCCGTAGAGCGTAAAGAATACTAGTGTGAACCTAGAAATATTTTGTTAAATATGTGTGCAAGGTGTAAGAAGAACCCATAAAGGAATGATAAATGGTATAAAAGTACACTTCTACGAGTATTAGGGTATGCTCATATGAAGGATCAAGGATGAAAAAAGTAAATATCAAGATTTGGATTAAAAAAAGATGGTAACAAAGGGTATTGAGATGAAAAACACACAATGAGGACTTTGGCAGACTCAAAGTTAAAAAAGACAAGATAAAGGGCGGAAAAGTTATTCCTCCAAGCCAATTTTCCAATTAGTTGTTCTAAATATGCATAGATAGTATTCCTTACCTACTATAGCATGGGGAGGCATAGTAATTCCATAATTGGGTATGATAATAGGAGTAATGGATAGAACTTATTCATCAGAAGCCGTAAAGGAAAGTTAAGATATGTGTATTAGAGAATGATGGCATGTTAAAAAGGTCCATTTAATCACCAGTAAGAATTGGTAGGGCCATAACATTGTTAGTCAGTTGATGTTAAAAGGCAGCTTCTAGCCGTAGTTTCTTTGAGGTTTGGGTCATAAGCGTTGGTTGTTTCTATAAAACGTATATGTAATAATGAGAAATGTTTCTTTTGAAAATTTGTTTTTTTAGATGGACCGTTATATTAATTGGAAAACTGTTTAAGTACATATAGACACTTAACTAATGCAAAATATATAAATAAAAGGTGGCAAGTTTTATAAAATAAAATATATAATTTATTAAATTAGTTAGTAAAAGAAAAGTAAAGTTAAAACCCAAAAGTCTTAAAAGTTTTGCGAAGATAAATTTTAGCGAGCGTAGGATAAGGAAAGTTTGTTATGAAGCCATGGGTCAATGTCCCTGTACCTTGAAAGCTAAAATTTATAAATGAACTTATGTGTTGGTTGTTATAAATAAAATAAAGGTTTCTGAAAAGTTGAAATTTGCCACGTAGTTAGATAGAGTCTGCCATGGATGTTAAACCATTGGTTAAACCTCGATTTCATGTGCTTGTTTTGTTCTAAGAATATATATGTATGTATATGTATATGTATACGTATATGTATATGTATGTATATATGTACGTATGTACATTTATGTATGTCTGTATGTATACTTTTGAAAAAATTTGTTCAAAATTCTTGTTTTTGGAAAAAAAATACCTTTGTGCAAAGTTTTTGATAAATTTGTGATGAAAATTTAAGTTAAATTTTCTACTAATATTTCAAAACGTTATATAAAAAGATCTTTGAGTGGAAAAGAAGGAATTTTCTAATTTTCTAAATGCCACATACTTAGCATGAGGAAATAATTTATGGGCTAGCTAATATGGGATTTAATGTACAGCAAAAGTGATAGTAAAATAAAATATGGATAGAGATAAGGGAAAAAATTGTTTTAGTTATGGAGTCACTTTCTTCATACCTTATCAGTAGGTGAACTAAACTGGTATTAAAATGTTTCTCCTTTAAAATTTTAAAATAATATTAACTTATGCAGTCTGTACTTTGAAAAGTTGAGAAAAAAAGAGCATTAGAGGTATAAGAGAAGGTTCCCAAATATAGAGAAAAGGGTATAAAAGAGAATGATGGAAATATGGAATCCTCCATCTAAACTTTTTTCAGGCATAAGAATATAAGTTTAGAAAATTGGATTTTTCTAAAATTTGGATGCTAGCAGTAGTGTGCAAGAATTTTGAGTGGTAGAAATTGGATGAAAAATTGGTTGAACTATACTTCCATTCGTGGAAGTGTGGGAAAATTTGGATTCAAAAACAAAGTTTTTTGTATTCATGGCTAGCATACATATAGAACTGCCAGCATATTTAATTTGCTTGCACCATATTTTCGAAACTACTTTAAAAAGAATGTATCCATATAGGAGGCACCAATTTAAAATTGCTCAGTATGCATATCATATATATCGTGATACACCTTGCACTTGTACACGATTGGTTGTAAATTGGTTGTATACTAATTGATTGGTTAGTTTAGAATGGTTATACATAATGTTACATTGTTTAGTCCCTGAGAAATTTTAGTGACAAAATTCTTTAAAAGGGGAGAATGTAACACCCCTTAATTTTTACGGTAATAAATTTAAGGAAAATTAATAAATAAATAATAACACCGAAAAATAACATTTATATAATGCTACAAAAATTGCACTGTTGGGTTCATAAATTTTTTTGATCAATTTTCATATATAAAGTTTTTTGATCAGAGTTCAAATGAAAATGTTATTCATGTTTGAAGTTTTGAGTTAGGCATAATGATATGTGTAATTATGGTAATAAAAAAATGATTAACATTAATTACTAACATTAATGGAAACTTAGACGTTATGAAATGTTAACATTAAATGAAAATTTAGTAAATATATGTAGTGGGAAACAAATAACGTAATCGGTTTAACATGAAATAAAATATAAAAATAAAATGAGGCTAAGTTAATCATAGCCAAAATATATGATAGGTCGATTCCTGATGTGGTCGACTGGTAATAGTAGACCGTAGGCATGGGGCAATCAATTGTTGCTTTGATAAATCCGATAGTAATTCGTGGCCAAATGGCCCGGATTCAATGTACTTCAAGTGAATGGCTGATATTGATTTGAACCTCTATAAATAAATACATAAATCCTCACTTATAAACTCGTATTTTCAAAGCAACATCGGAGCTTTTTCATTTTCTCTTCTCCTCCAAATTATACATTTTTAAAAATAGTCATAGTTTATATGTACATAAAATTGGAGAATAGTAAAAGATGAATGAGAAGAAGAATAAGGCTAAATCAAATTGCCAAAGGCAAGGTAAATTGTAAATTTGGATATAAATTGTAAATCAAATCTAAATCTCTTTTCTAATCTAGATCTTTGATAAATCTGAGTATGCTTGTGGTGTGAAAATCCAAATAGGGAGAAAAGGAAGTCAAACTGGGGATTATATTTGAAGATTTGGAAAGCTAAAAAGATGAGAGGAAAATTATATATTTTTATATGACATTGGATTTATATCGTTGTAATTCTATTCTTGTATGCCTGAAATGTAAATTGGAGTGTAGGTTAAAATTAGATATGTGAATTATAATTATAAACACTACCTACATATTCTGTTGTTTACATGTATTGTATATTGTATGTACGTAAATTTGGAATTTAGTATTGGGTAGTAGTAGTCTCTGAAATTTATATAACATGTGATAATCCCAAAATTATGAATTTAATATGACTAGTGTAAATAAAAACATAAATTGAGTTAACACGGTAAATTATAGGGATTTGCGTAGTATTTTAATTTATTGGAATATAGCACGTTGCAATGTGAATTTCAATAGATTATCAAATTTTGAATAAAAACGTAGCATTTGAAATAACAAGGAATACACCTAAAAAAAAGATGTATAAAATATGGATATTTACCATATTTTGTACTGCCTAATTCAACAACGATGAGAAGATAATTCATTGTAATTCCAAAGGTAAAACAAATTCCCGCCCTTGGTAAAATATATAAATTTACAATATTAACCTTTCCATTTGGGTGAAATGTAATTCTAGTACATTAAAATGCAGGAATCCCTAAGGATTGATTTGTATGAATGGGATAATAAAATGGTCTAAGAATATGTGCAATATAAATAAGACAGAAATATATAAAAGAAGTGAAAAGCAGACAAGTAAAAATTTAAAATAATCGTTAGATAATCCTTTAAAACAAGGTAGGGAATTAAAGGTTAATAAAGAGTAGAAATAGAAAGTAAAATAGTAGGAAAAGAAGTAAATGAGAAAAGATATCTAATCTTTTAAAAAGAATGTGGTAAATGACCATAAACTAAGTAAGATTTAAACACATAAAGAAGTAGATAAATATTGTTAATAGTAAAAAGTAGAGGCATGATAATTAAACAATAATGAATGAAGATATATATATATATATATATATATATATATAAACAAATAAACACACACACACATATATATAGGTATGTACATAAACACACACATGCAGCCTTAAATCTGCATTTATGACGGGCTTGAATTATTAAAAGTTAGTACTAGTAAATATGAACGACACGGTCATTGGTATGGGTTGGAATGCGAGGTCAATAGCGTTACACAATAGAAATCTGCCTACCGTAAAGGGCCACCAGCATTTGCGTATACATTATACCGATGTGGGTCATGGCTAACTGTAGGACCCATGGAGTTATATATGCTTGCATATAGGTAAACCAATACCCTTAATAGAATCTGCTTCAATAAATTAGGGGGTATTGCCTTGATTGGGCTAGACAATGTAAATAGGGTGGTGAGTGGCTCGATGCTATGTCAGTGTATGTTGGTACCAAATCAGGAGTAAGTGATGTACATAAGTTTGGTACGTCATCAGTCTTGCGCGGTCAACGGGAAAGATAGGCTTACACCTAGCGTGCTACATCTCATACTAGAGTAGATCATGTTGGGTCATGCACTGGCGCCATTGTTTGTTAGTTTATTTGTTAAGATCTTGTCTAATTAACCTAAAAAAGTGAACTTTCAAAACGAATGAGGTAGTTCGAGGAGCCGAGCCCTCTAAGTCCAAGGAGCTGAGTCCAATGAAAGTGACTATGCTATAGGATCGTGTAATATGGATAAACTACTAGCGTGGAATAACAATTAAGAAGTAAATAAATAAAGAAGTAAAGTAAAGGACACTAGAGATTTTTATACTCGTTCGAACTCTCATTCTACGTCCAGTCTCAGACTCCTTTTAGAATTAAGCTAGCAACCCTCACTTGACTCGGAGGAATAGGTTTATACCGCCTGAGCAACCGAACTGGACTTCTACCTCCTAAGCAAACGAATAGGACTTCTACCACCAGAGCAACCGAATAGAAATTCTTTACAAATAAAAAAAGTATCTAACTATAATATGCTCTTTAAATAGCACTAATAAGTCATTTAAGCACAATCTTCCTATAATCTTCTCCTTTATGATATACATGTAACGTGCTTGGGAAATGTGGAAGACAAATTTATCAACGATCTAGGATTATATGTAGTTTGAGTGAAAATTGAAAATAGAGAGTAAGAGATAATAATTCAAAAATACTAAAATCATTTAGGTGAATTTTGAATTCTAAACTCTATTTATACAGATTAAAAGGTTGCAATCTTTTATGAAAGATAATGTTGAAAAGAAACAGATGCAACCGTTGTTTTTAAAATGTTCCTCATTGTTGAAGAGAAGCGTCTTTTCATAAAAAACTAGATATAATAAATAATTAGCCAGATGAAATTATAATTCAGCCTTCTGAATTTGTTAAATTCGAAGCAGCAAAGAACTAGGCATTTTTAGGCCTAATTCAGATGGCTGAATAAACTCATTCAGCCGGCTGAATATTGTGAAAAAATAAAAATTATTTTAACAAACAGACGGCTGAATGAGGTCATTCAACCGACTGTTTTCATCCTGGATTGTGCATATGTGTGCATGTGTGTGCATGTTAATACATACACATACACCCACCCCATATCGGAGAGATTTTAACATATTTCTAATAATACACAGACTCTAAACAATAGACTAACAACCTCAAAACATTATGAATCTTAATCTGCAACAAATCTCCTACATAAATAATTAGTACATAGAAATATTTACTTATATAGTTGTCACAATCAAAAGATGAAAATCAAGATTCTAACATCCTCCTCCCCCTTTTTGACGATGACTACTATATAAGTATAAATAATATATTACTATGAAACTTACATGAATTCTCCCCCGGTCAATATGCACACTAATTTAAACAAATTTATAACAAATTTCTCCCCTTCTATCATCGAAAAAAATGAAAGATGTGCAAAAGTAATATTGGAATAAAAACACATAGAGATAAATTGGAACACAATGAAAGCAAAAACATACTAGAGATAACATTAGGGAAATAAAGTCACAACATCCCGTACAACATTACATATAAAACAGAATATAACCATAGAAGTTTGAGAATAATATTACAAAGCCAAATATTAAAGTTCATAAAAAATAAAACTAGATTGAAGGAAAGGGATCATCGATACCGTCATTATCATTTACCGAACTTGAAGACGACCATTGGAAGGGAGATGGATTGTAGGCTTCAGTAAATGTTGAACCGATGCAAGAGATTTTATTCCAAACCATATTAAGAAATCCTTTTATAGAATTGAATTTTTTTTCCATCTTCTTTTCAAAAGATTTGATTTCCCGATGAAGCTTTGACTGATTTCAGGATAGATTGATGATAGCTTGTCTGGAGGAGGTTGATGGCCGATAATTTGAATGGAGCCATCCTCCTCCTCTTCTTCTTGGTGGATTTGCAAAGAGGAAGGAATATTAGTGTCACGAGGTTGTGGAACACCTTGTTTGCCCATTCTTGGAAGGAAATAATTTGCTAGGGAGAAGGCCAATGAGGAAGACCCATTAATCCTAAGGTTTTTGCTCCTAACTCGTTTATGGTTGAATACTCGAAGTCTGGCATTTAAACACCAAAATTAAGTAAGATAAATGTAATATAAGCGCCAGAAGGAATGGTCTTATATTTTCTTCGGATTGTGATGTCTTGAAACTCATCTAGTATTATTTTTCCCCAGTTTACTTGTTGATGGGAGCAGATGGCATAGAGAGCTAGAAAGTCTCATTTGCAAATTTTACATAGCTTCCGTATGAGAAAGTCCCATATGGTGTTATAAGGATCTAATAAAAGCTCGGTGAATGAGACATGCTTGAGGTTTTAAAGCACTAGATTTTAGCTCATTTAAATTGATAAGTTGATCGGATAAGAAGTGGCATGAAACTTCATCTTAATGATCCGTATCAACCTCTATGTCATCTATATCAGTACCTTAATACAAACAATTCAGAATGCAGCCCAATTGCAAAGGCAAGAAAATTTTAACACCCCAAACTAATGACCAAGCACAATTTTCTTGGTTTTGAGGGTTTCGGTGATCAAGATTCAAGTTTGTCAGGAATAGTTTAACCAAAAGATGATTAATTCAAACATTATTAGGTTCATACCCTATGAGACTTTCAAAGTGATATTGCTCGGCCATTTCTCGAATCCTATATGCTACGAATCCAAAAATTTCATGATGGCCCCTTCAAAAGTGTTGGAGTTTTTCATGTCGTTGTAGCACAAGACAGTAATATCATTCCCTAGCCATCTTTAGATTTGGTCATTGGAAGGTCCGAAGGTGGAGTCACTTGACCTTTTTGATCTTGGAGCCATTGTTGATTGAAAATTGGAAGTTAAAAATGGAGTTTTTGAGAGAGTGAGGGCTAGGTTTCTGAAGTAGGGAGGTAAAAAGTGAATATACAGATAGGGTAAAATGTGAGAGTAGGATGGATTATTGGGTTGAAAGCCCACATAATTTTTTTTGCATTGGAGCATCTAGCCGGCTGACCGGGTAATTGTTGATTTTAAGATGTTTCTCTTCGTGGAAAAAAGCGTCTTTTTATAAAAAAACTAGCTGTTATAAATAATCCACCGGCTAAAATTATAATTCAGCTTTCTGAATTTGTTAAATTCAAAACAACAATGAAATAGGCATTTTTAGGCCTAATTCAGACAGTTGAATAAACTCATTCAGCCGGCTGAATATTGTGAAATATAAAAATTATTTCCGCAAACACACGGCTGAATGAGGTCATTCAGTCGGCTGTTTTCAGCCTAAATTATGCATATGTGTGCATGTGTGTGCATGTTAATATATATAGACACGCACATCATATCGGAGAGATTTTAACATATTTCTAATAATATACATACTCTAAACAATAGACTAACAACTTCAAAACATTCCGAATCTGAATCTGCAACAAATCTCCTGCATAAATGTTTTGTACACAGAAATATTGATTTATATAGTTGTCATGACCAAAACGATGAAAATCGAGATTCTAACATCCATAATAGGAAGAAAACAAGTAATGAATCTCTGAGGCAAGATAGAATATGGCTAAACTATTGTGATGCCGTTTTTAGGCACTATGAGGTTTCCTTAGTACGCACTATGACAAGAACATGATAACTTGCCGATGATGGATCCTGATAGGGTGATGGCTTGAAACTTATGCACTATGACAAGAACATGATAACGTGCCGATCAGGTATCTTGGTCCAAAGGGGGATGGTGAAATACACACACACACACTTATGCAGTTGTGGTCTACTTCATGTAGATGGGTTGAATCGCACGCGTATGTGGAGTCGAGACGACCAAGTAAAATAAAAGGACATAACATGTGATGGAAGACAATTGGCATAAACCAATGTTATGTATAAAGTAGATAATTTTACCAGTGACTAGTACGTTGTTCTAACTCCCTCCTCATTACAACCCACATGATAACTTTAAAAGAACAGGTACTAGTGTATGGCGGGAATAGTGCAAGGACAGTCCCGATGCATGCTTGACACTGACAAGGACATTAAGTATTGAAAGTGTCAAACTTTTTCAGTAATGCATGATTTATTATTTTTGACTATTCCAGTGTGAGTAACATTGCTAGTGCTTGGATATGCGCTCATTTATTTGTTTCTAGGATATCAAACCCATGATCCGCACTTTGGTGGACTTAGGTTTTCGATTTAACTAAAATTCAGATCTATTTGGGTTTGGGTTGTTATACCTTTGCACACATCGTCCGTAGTAAATCACTTCCTGGAACTGTCCTTACAACTCTCATTTAAAGTCGTCATTATTCGGGACTATTCTCTACAGTCATCATTAGTCGTAGAATATCATCGTTTACCCATAACTTTCCTCTAATAGTCCTTTCAATCTGAATCATAGTCCTCTACTCTGCATCTCAAACACAGCCATTCCATCTTCAAAGCCATCACTTCCCATCACGGAATCATCGTCATCAGATTGCACGTCATCACCGTCGAAAGTTTGCTGCCAAGCCTCCTGGTTCTGTACCGACCCAGGCATTATCCTGAAGAAACTTGGATATAGCTCGAAGCAACTACGAGTGTAGGTGACCCAAAATAAGCGTGGAGAGAACTTAAAGTAGCCATGTGAATGACTCGAAGTAGCTAGCAAATGACTTGAAGCACACCATTTTTTCCTACCAAAACATCACCACCAATCTGAGGTCACCACAGATCGAACCCCATCACTAATCCAAGACTTAATACTAACAAACCATGCTCCACCCCCGAACCATATTTTCACCAAACCAAGTCGCCCCCATGGATTGATACCAATCCATGGGTACCACCTACCAAACTCTTAGACGATTTCCTACCTTAAAATGAACTCCAGGCAAGCACACACATAGCTCGAAGCAAACCTTGATCCATTCCCTCCCTGACTTTTAGCCAATCCAAGCACACCAATCCCACACTTCACCTTGATTTCCTAAATGAACTCCAAGTCAGCCTTATGCGACTTAAAGCGGAGACCGAAGTAAACCTTCATATGACTCGAGCGGGGTTCGAACCAACTTCCCACCGATCCAAGGCCTATGAATCACCACCGATCCATCTTTAATTGGCCACAACTCGAGAAAATGAACTCCAGAAGACTTGAAACTTGGAACGTAGCCTTGTGAGGCCTTCCTTGTCACTCCACATAAATCATACCAATTTAGGTCAGCTTGCCTTCATAGGTCATCGCTGATCCACGACTTCGTTCTTAATTCTATATCACCACTCGATCGGCATTTTCAACCAAACAAACATCATACATTCAAGAAATCATCATATACAATATAAATCTAACAAGCATACATCCATATACATCAAAGTAAAGCCTAAATATAAGGGTAGAAACTAGATAAACTATAAGAACAAGGGAGATCGATAAGAATACGATTTCACAAATCTTTTCCAAATCGTTTGAAATTAACATATGTGATTAGTTAAGTTTAAAGCATGTTTTAGGATCCAAAAATCATTTTAAGACATCATTTTAAGGTGTACAGTGACTAAATGGTAATTGTGATGTCCTAGCCACTCACCTAAATCCAAAAAAATCCAAAAATGCACAAATCCAAAGATGAACAACTCCAAGCAATTTTCAATAGAAAATCCCTAAATCCAAATGCTAAGTTCGCTAATCTCTCATTAATGACAAAATTTAGGTAATTAAAGTAAGGTTTAGAGCGGCTTTTTGGCTTAGAAGTGGTTAATGGAGGTTTGCCACTCTATTTTGGGAACTTTATAATAATGGAGAGCAGTCCTATCATCCCTATCATGATGCTATTCCAAAAATGGGATTTGGGCCAACTCACAAATTACCCATTAAGCTGTTCAAAACCAAGTGAAACTTCAAAAGGCCATATTTCCCTAAAAAAAAATCTGGTGTTCTATTTTAACGACTCTACGATTAATGGAAGTGGTTTCGGACCCCAATTCAAATTCCATCAAAAGTTATAGACCATATAAGATATTTAGGGTCAAAATCGTCCGAAAAAGTTCGAAGAGTGAAAAATTTATCTAGTATTCATTTCCCAATTTATAGAATCGTATGACTCTATATTAAAATATTATTAATATTTTACGATCCTCTAATACGTAAAATACAGGTCATTACACCAACAGCCATATTTTGTAGTTATAATAAGTGGAAACTATAAGTAGTATCCAAATTGATTTAAGCATGGCGATAGGAGAAATGTTTAGTTATAATCAACCGGTTACATTTGATGAAAACCTTTGGCCAGTCAACTTGCTTCGTAGGCCTCGAGCACCAATCATTTTCTTAAATATCAATTTACAACTGATTGGTTTTACTCCTTTGGGTACCCTTTTCAAAGTTCAAACTTTATTCTTTTACATGAAATTCAAATTTTGTTGCATCAAGGCAGAAGGCGGAGTCTTTAATCTTCAAGGCTTGATAGACGTAAGGCAATCATCATAATAAATGACACAATCCTCTTTCTTATCGTCAATCAGAAAATCACAGGATCTCTCTTGCACACGAGATTCCTATATAGACCTAATGGATTGCATGTCTTGTATAGGTGTTGAATTATTATCTTTATATTCAGTTTCTATAGGAGTTTCTTAGATCTCATCCAAGTCTATCTTACCATCACTAGTTTCTAGAGATAAAGTTCATTTTCCTAAAAGGTAGCGCCTTTTATTCCTTGGTATAATAGAATATGTATCCATTACAATTTATAGGATATCATATAAATTTGCATAAAATTGATATTTCATCAAGTTTACTAGGGTTCACGATCTTAACATAAGTTGTACAATCCCACACATTAAGATAATTAAGATTGGATTTCTTACCAGTTTAGAACTCGTAAGGTGTCTTAGATACAAATATAGATGGTACATAGGTTATTATATATATTGTGGTTTCTACTGCATATTCCAAAAAGCAAAGAGGCAACGCAGTATCATTCATCATCCATCGAACGATGTCTGACAATGTTCGATATCTCCTTTTCTAAACATCACTGAGTTAAGGAGTATATGGAGGAGTAATGAGAGAGAATATCATTCTCTTTTAGGTACCTTTGGAGCTCATATCCAATGTACTTAACATCTCAACCAGATCAAAGAATTTCAGTTTTCTTCCATGTTTGGTTCTCAAGTTTGTCTAATATTCTATAAGTTTACCATAAACCTCAAATTTGTGTTTTATAAGATACACATATCTATATCCAGATAAATCATTAATGAATGTAACAAAGTGTAGGGATTCACATTGGTTACTATAGACATAAGACCACATACATCTATATTTATTATTCCTTACAGTTCCGTAACACTTTCATTCCTTCCACTGAATGGGTTCTTAGTAATTCTTCTTTTTAGATTTAAATCATAAGTATCAAATGATTTTGAATCAACGGATGGAAAAATCCTTTATTTTTCAACTTTTTTGATTCTTTTTTTAAATTGTACGGTCTATTCTATAGTGCCATAAGTACTTATCGTTAAGTATAGATGCATTATTATTTTCTGCACCAAATGTGTAATCACAACTAAGTACATAAACGTCATATTTAGGAGAAGCAAACCACACGGCTTTATTTTTTATTACAAGCATTCTTAATATTTTCATTGTAAATAAAACTATAGTTGTTTTCCATCAAATGGAAAATGGAGATTATTCCACTAATAAAGTTCGGTGGAAAGTAGAAATTATATAAAACCAAATTATATCCACAAGCAAGCTCACATGGTAATCACCCATGCCAGGAAAGCTGCAGTAGATCTATTAGAAACTTGAAATTCCATGGTCCCACTTATTATGGGAATTTTTCCCCTAAGTACCTGTAATGACCTATAGATACGAGTTCCAAATCCAACATCTAAAGCTTAGGAATAAATACTTATGTATAAACATTTTTCTATAAAGAAAATACATTTAGGAGAGAAATCAGATTCCTTCTATTCCTCTAAGCATTTTCAAAAATTCAAGACAATTCCATTTCCATTATCCATTTAGAGCAATTGTGACATTCGCCCTTCTCATCCTTACTCTTAGATTTACCTTTGCTGCCATTCAACCAATATTCTTTTTTTCGTACTATACAAATACGAAGTACCCTTAATCGAGAGCACAACAGTTGATTCCTTCATAAATGTACCATTGGTCGTCCTTAACATATTAAGAAGATCCATGATAGTACATTTTAGCAAATTCATATTGAAGTTCAGTATGAACAAATCAAACTACGAAGTCAGCGATCCATGTATCAAATTGAACTGCAACACTTGATCCAGAATTGTTACCATCTTAGTTTGTCTCTATATATACCCAATCGTATTGACTACGTAGTCTAGGAATAAAATTCCCTTACTCACCTTTGTATGAAACAATTTCCATTAGATACATACTTTTTGAAAAGAGATTGTTCGACGTAGAACCTTTGTAGGTGATCAAATATGGAACGAACATCCATATTATCATGCTACCTTTGGAGCTTGACGCTCATAATAGATAGCACATAACATCGAGCAAGTTCATAATCTAATGACCATTATAAATAAGCTGATATTTTCTTAGAGATGGACTAAACTTTAGGTTTAGCAACGGGTTCCATAGCGACCATATGCCATAATTTTTCATATGTAACTGAAATTTTAACATTTCTTAACTAGACTTTATAGTTCATGTCGTTTAGCATGCTTTCTTTAATAATAACATCATTGTTGCCATTTTATCTATGTAAATAATTGAGGGTAAATTAGATAACATCGCATATGCTCTTGAACTTATTAGAACGGATTATTATGTTTATCTGATAATGCTCTCATAAGAGATGTTGCAATCTTTTAAATTCCTCTGGTGGGTGTTAAGATTCATTATGCTATTACCACCTTAAGGGTGCTCAACAAATTATATCTCCTATAAATGATAAATAAAACATTTTTATTATTTCTCATCTATAATTCCTAACCATACATGTATGAAATGCTCTTTAAACATTGAGGGTGCGCAATAAATCATGAAATATATTAGACGCCCTTGGACTATCGATTTATGATTCTCTAAGGATAAATTTATGAACCTTAAGCGTGCTAAAAAAAGTTGCAAAATATCCTTACCAATATAGGATCAATATAAACATCATTGTAAATAGTTATGGTTTGAGGGTCTTTAAAAAGCGTTAGTATGTATGGTACTTTATTTGTTTTGTAAATGAATAAAGATCAACATTATTCAAATTCATAATTTAAAAATGATACTTTAAGCATTGTCGACATTTTAAGGGAGTTGAATATATCATCCCATGACATCATATGTATACCCCATTCATGTCTAAATAGGTTATTTTTAATTTTTTAACATTAGGTCTATTTTTTTTAACATGTACTTTAAAATGCATGGAAGAAGGGGAGGGGTGGAAATGGTCGACTTGGAAAAGGTCTTGATGTATAAAATTGAAAATTTCTTCCAGTTTTTTATATTTTGTAAAATATCAAAAACTATCTTTTCCAACCTCTTTCTTTCTTTTGTTGAAATGATTAGGATTCTCTAGCCTCTTCTCTCCCACACAATTTGGCATACATATTGAAAATACAAAAAAAAAACTTTTTTCCAAATCGAGCACTACCTTAACCTTTTTTATATATGTGTGATGTATATATTTTTATTATAATATTTATAACACACACATAAATATATGCATATTTATTCATTAAACCCTTCTAATTAATATAAATAATACTTTTATATTTATATAAAAAATTAAATCAAATATTAATTTTTATTTTACAACTTTTCAAAACTTTTGATTTAAAACCAATTTTAAATGTAATTTGTAATATACAAATACGCATATTTGAATCAACCAGAGGTGCAACATTTTTTGGCCTTTCACAAAGGGAATATCTTAGAAACTGACTACTTCGATAAGCTAAGTAAGGGTTAAGAGTAGGGAGGTTTTCCATTCATAGGAACGTTCATTAATTAGAATAATTTTTTCCTTAATTAAACATCCTTCCAAAACACGCATATAATTGGACCTCTAGAAGACTATGTTATGTGTTAGTCAATTATGCATTTTGACACAATGCAGACTCTGGTACCGTTGTTGGCCCATGTGCTTTGACAACAGGGGAAAAAGGGAATACAAACTATCTGCATATCAGTTATTACACTTATCTTTAACTATTTTAATCATGAATAATTTTTCTATAGTAAATCATATTTAATTTTAATTTGACAGAAGGAGAATTTGCAGTTTCAATTTTTATTAGTTAAATTTTATTTTGGTTATTCAATGTTGTAATTATTATTGAACATCATATTTTCACAATAATGTACATGCTAATAATATCATATGGTATACAAACATATATATTAACTTTAACAATATGTAAAATAAAATGACATGTGCTCTTTAGGATTTATGACCACATGGTATATATTCTAACATCTTATATGTAATGTATGTATATTCATAGCATGTCATACAACACATATATATGTATGTGTGTTTTTAGGCGAACAAACAATTTTAAATAAAAAATATATAAAGATAGATATTGCACTTGCATATATTATATTTAACTATATTATCATTTGGAATATTCTAAATGCATATATTTAATGATTATAAAAACAAATATAATATTTTATAATATATTATATTTATTATACTAGGCTAAACAAAATAGTATGATTCTTATATTATATATACATACGTAGAGATTTTGAATACACAAACACGCACGTGCGCGCGTGCGCACACACACACACACACATATATAGGATGGACGCCAATAAAGGTGATGATGGACCGCTTTTTCTTGGGGGTGTAGGGAAACCCAGTCTGCACCTTATATGTATATATGACTTAACAAAATAAAATAATATATTTATATATATTTAACCAAAAAACATGGCTGAAACTGTTACACGTATATATAAATAAAAATAGAATTACCTAATTTGATTAAGCCAATTATTGACACTTCGAATTTGCAAGTTAATTCCTCTTTAGAGTGTACTTCCACTCTCCTCTTGCTTGATTTGCAAGGCTAAGTTATAGGCTCCAAATTCTCTCTAATGAAGGCTAGAGTTTTACTGTTAGAAAGTATCAAAATAATGAGATAAGATGGCGGTATCTATAACCACAAAATGCTATGATATATTATCTTTTTAAGTAGTCAAATTAAACCCTTTCTCCCTACGTCGATGGAGGGGCCCTTTACTTACAAATATTTGTAAACTTTGGGCCTAATACCTATTATTAATTATTTAAATATATACTTTTTAGCTCCTTTATTTACTTAAACCAACATATAACAATTTCATATTATTTTAGCTAATTTTAAGGCATTAAATAAACGAGTAAAAACCAAATAAACTAATACAACATTATACAAATTTCCTACATTTTAATTCATAACATTTATAATATGATCAAGTTGAATTCAGAAATATGCTAACAAGTACTATTGTATGACTCCTTGGTGTGAATTTTCCATTTAGTAATATTTTAACAATTTATATATTAAAGTCGGTACGAACTTGGCTTAAGCATGATAGTGGACATGAGTTTAGTTTTTTATAGATCATTTATGTGATATCCCGGATTTTGGAGCATCTGATAATTGGATTTTTAACTGGTTTATTCAATAAAACAGATAAATATTCTGTTAATAAAAAAACCTGGATTTGTAAATGAATTTGAAATTATATATATATACTTATACAAATATATAAGTGTGTAATTATATATTTGTATACGTATACCATGGGTAATAGGATATTTGAAAATTTTGGAAAGGTACGAATACCTATATATTGTGAATAAGAATTGATATAAGGGTCGTATACTTTCTTTTAAAGAAAATTACGTGAAAAATAAAATTAGTTATAAGTATAAAAATAAATACAAAACATATACAGGAAAATAGGCGTAAGGAAGAAGTTGCAAAAAAATTTAGTCTCAAGGACAACAAGTTTGCTTTTTAGTTTGAAGGACATTTGTTAGTGTAAATAGAAAATGATAGTTACAACTATCATTCTGTGATTTACACTAAAAAGTGTCCTTCAACCCAAAAAGCAAACTTCCTGTCCCTAGAACTAAATTTTTCTACAGCTTTTTCCTTGAGCCTAAAATCCCCAAACATATATAAATAAATATAAAACATTTGTACTTATGTTAATATAAAAGGGAAATGCATTAATTAATACAGGAAAGTATAACCTATATATTTATACCTAATTAATTGAAATTATAATATAAGGAATTTATAAACATAGTAGAAACATTTAAATATATGTGGCATCATTTTAAAAATGGAATTTAACAAGTGTAAAATTATTAGATCACACATTAACATTTGTAAGTAAATTAGCTTCCAAACAAAACAAGTGTCGCCCATTTGTTTTTATTTTCATTTTATTTCAATAAAATCATAATTAATTCTACATTAAACATATCTATCTCCTCTCTAAATTCTTTCCCATTTTTCATTTTCTGAACAAAGAAACAATAGCTTGGAAACAAATATACCACCAGAAATCAAAGTCTGTAAAGCATTTTTCAATGTGTAGCTAAGTCATCATCAACAAGATTTCATTTTTAATCAAACTTGTAACCTGTAATCTTCTTCAACTTGCATCATCTTCAAGTTTTCAAAGAAATCATAGCTTTCATTTGTTATAAACGAAGGATTTCCAGTTCAAAACAGCAAGCTTCCAGAGATCAAACAACTTCTTATCTTTAGAGTTCAAAATAAAATAATTCCAGATTTTAAGAAAAAGCTTCTCTATTTTCAAAACAGGTGAGTAAACTTCATCTAGAAATTTAACCTTCTTTATATTCAGATATATATGTATGTATGTATATATATATATATATATATATATATGAAATCATGGAAGTAGTGGTTGTGAAAATGTTTCAATAAATTAATATGTTATGCCTGACATTTATATATATATATATGTGTGTGTGTGTGTACATATATATATCTACATGCCTGTATATATGTATAGGTACCTCTGTTCTTAAGTTTTCAGACCATAAGCACATTAAAACCCAATTCCTCCTTACATAAACCATTTCAGGTGTTGATGTATGAAGAATATATGTTTGGGATGACTTGGATTTAATCTTAAAAATGAGTTTAAGGATTAATATCCGATAGTTTCACAGGGAGGTGAAAGTTTCAGTAGAGATAAATTAAAAGTCAGAAAATAAATCTTTTAAGTTTCATGTTTCTGGCTTATAACTTGATTCACATTTGAAAATAATAATTTTTGAAATAGATTTCATAATTTCTAGAGTTCAGGTTGTCAGGAATGGGCGAGTTGATCAATTTTGGGTTTTTGGTCGATATCCATCAATCAGGGTTGAACCGAGGGTCGAGGTTCAGGCCAAAGGTAGTTCATGGATTAATGAGGGTGGGAAAAATGGCCGGAGTGGTCAGAGATCACCGTGGCGACGGTAGTATGGCGATGTAGGGTTTCAACTTTTTTGCATCGACAATGTTTTAGGGGTTTTAGCGACGATGAGGTTCGATCGGGTCTGTTTGCATAAGGGGGAAATGGTACTAGAGTTTGTGAAGCAACCTTGGATGAAGTAGCAGATTTCCTGGTGGTCGATTTAGTCGACGGCGAAGGTTTTTTTCCGATCGGGTTTGAGTTTCAGTTGGTGTCGAGGGTCCTCGATATTGATTGGAGGGGACTTTCGTAAATCTAGGTGGCTAGTGTTGATCGGCATGTCACCAGCAACTGATCGGAGTTGATGAAGATGATCGGAGGGGTTTCGATGTGTTGTGCACGTTGCATGGTGTATCATGGATGTTTTTGGTTGTGGCTGTTATAATTGAGAAGGAGGAGAAAGGAAAAGAGAGGGAGCAGGTAGAAGTTTTTGCTCGGGAACATATGGAGTTTTACTCCAAGCATTTGAAGCTTAGGCTCGGGTCTGTGCTCGTGCGTATGATTGTTGTTTCCAGCTTTGTTTTAAATTTAAGACTAAGTTGTTAAGAAGAAAAAAAAGAAGGGGAGAAAATGATGCTTAGGAAAAGGAGATGAAGTCACAGGTTTTGTTTCGATAATTGCTGAGTTGTCTCGGGTAAGTTAATTATGTTACAAATGTTAAAGATAACATAATTAAGTTTTAATAGTTCACTTAAGCGTTATTTAAAATAAAGGTGATTATTTGAATGCTGATTTAATTAAGATGTATAATTTAATTTAACCTAGTTAGTTGATTCTTGGAATTTATTTAAAACCTAATCAATAATGTGATTAAATATGTTTAATCATTAGTTAAACTTAAGGGTTAAGTTAATGATAAATTATTTCCTAGGTTATTAAATAAGATTTTTATGATAAAAAGAGTTATGACATAATGAAGTAATTAGTAATGGTAATTACAGGGTGTAGTTATTTGAAGATTGAAAGTAGTTTTTGGGTTAATTACTTGGTGTAACTAATATAAAGAATAATTACTTGGTAGAAGTAATTAATAATTAATTACTTAGTGTAATTTATTCAAGAATTGGCTAATAAAAGCTATGGGAAGCTAATTAAGTAATGTAATTAATTAAGAGTAATTAATTACAGAATGAGATTAATCAAGGGTGATTAATAAATATAACTAATTAAAGATTAAGTATAATTACTTAAGGTAATTAATGGGGTGTAATTCATTAGCGAAGTAATGAGTGGATAATTACTAGATGTAATTAATTAAAAGGAAATTACTTGATGGGAAGTAATTAATGTTGAATATGCTATTATATGATTTTTTTTATGATAATAAACATATATATATATATATATATGTGTGTGTGTGTGTGTGTGTGTGTGTAAATGTATTTGGTAATGTACTATATCATTTTTCATAGATTAAATAAATATTTGCTGAATAAAATTAAATAACACAGAATTTGAATTCAAACGGAAATTTTATTCAAACAATATTTATTACAATTTTGAATTGTACAAATTCAAGCTCTCACTATACATATACAATTTTGATTCTAATTACATCACAATTTAATTTACATAAATTCCTCACTACATATCACTCACACTCGTAGTTCATCTTCAACTTCATTCCAGTTAGAATCCAGCATCTGAGCAATCTGCAGAAATATTCACTAACGCAGTAAAATTGAAAAAGAAACATTTTTGCAATATAAAATAAAATATGGATTTTGAAAATATTATTTGCCTCAGTTATTTGGGTTGTTCGTCATCATTTACATTTGAATTCATCACACGCGAACAATGTGGCATGCACAGTGTATCACTGTACATGCCATAAGGACGTGCACACCGATATACACGTGATAATGTTTACAGGGACAGGTGAGCACAGGTCAAACCCAAAATGAAAAGCCGGGTTCAACTCAAATGCAATATAAATAAAATCACAACACGCGCACAAGTTCAAACCCGAGCTATTAGCTGGATTCAACACAGGGCAGTTGTACAGGCTACGACGTCAAGCATGCGAACAGGAAAACCAAAACAATGCCCAACTCAAATGAACACAGTGAAATGCACAAGGGCATAACAACTGCACCAAGACCAGGTTACTCATTGAATAAAATATGCAAAGTAGTTTCAATTCAATATACAAACAAACAAGCACAGTATCGATTAGTAAATATAACTAAGGCACAGAGCAATTTCAAGTGAAGCCAAATGAAAATCAAGGAATCATGTATATACACAATGCAGACCAAAGAGCAAAAGTAATCTGGATCAAATGCCATCAGATCAGAGACAATACAGCAAGCTACAAGGATCAATGAATTGGATGAACAAGACACAAGTGATGATACAGCAGTAAAAATGGAACTACAAGATGAACCAGACCAAAAAGCATACATGAAGACATAAATGAAAGTATCATTGAACAAGACAGAGAACCACTAACAGATGCAGACTTCAAAAAGTATCAAGTTCGAGACAATACCAAACCAGGTACAGCAGTAAAGAAAGTACAGTGCAGACTCAAAATGAAACGTACAAGGCAAAGACTCAGCAATGCTCCAACCAAGTGAATATGCAACAAGTACACAAGTGACACAAGCCTGCAACTAAAATTGAAACTAAGTTCAGGTTACATGAAGTTTGCTGTGATACAAGGCAAGGCAACCAGTAAACCAAGCCTCACAATGAACATCTCAATGAATATATGAACTCGAGCAAGTCCAGATATAATGCAACATGAACGAATGATTATGTGGTCTGCAACGATACCAAACCAGTGACTTGAACAAGACTCGAGAAGCTACAGATATCAGTGCACATGATATGGCAATCAAAATACACAAATAGAGGCAACCAGACTGTGATGCAAGCAATGCTACAGAGCTCGAGAATATACATGCGTGAAGACCAACAAAGTTTCAAAAATGCAGGCCAACATCAAATACACAGAGCAAAGATGCACTCAAATATAATAACAATGCAAGTAGATCAAATGAGGTGTTAAAAGCAACATGTATGCAACAGGTCCAGTTACAACAAAGAACAAGGCCCAGTGTAGAAGCTAATAAGCAGTGCAAACAAGTATATCGAATGTCAACAGTCAGCGGTGATGCAATAAAAATTGTTTGCAACATGAACTAGTGTCACATGGCAGTAAAGATATAATGGCCGTGAACAACAAGTAAAATCAAGCAAGTGTACAGTTCGATCAATATCCAGAAGCTTAGTTTAAGAAATCAAATGGCTGAAGTAAACACGATCAGTGAAGACGGAGTTGAATTCACAAATCAACATCAAGGTTGATCAAGTAAAAAATCAAGTTAGTCAATGCCGAAGTCAAAATAAAATCAGAGAGTGAAGTCAAAGAATCAGAGGATTCAAAGCCGTGGTAAACATGAAATCACGAGTTCAAAATCAATGTCGTGCGAATCAAGTATCACAAAATATACGCATATGAAAAAGTCAAAAATCAAATCCAAATAGGAAAGTAGCTGCCGTAACGATCAAGGAAGGATCGAACGGTTTCAAGCTTAAACCGTGACTGTGAAGTAAGGGAAATATTCGAATTGAACAAGTTAGTGAAATCTAAACGTTCAAGCATTATCAAGCGGCAGAGAAAATGTTTTGACAAATTCAAATAAAAAATATGTGACGAAAATTTAGGAATTCAAATCCTATAAATTGTAATCAACATCATCGGCAAAGAGATAGAGTTCAAGCATTGAAACCAGAAATTAAAAAGAGAAATTCACATACCAAATCAAATCCGAACTTGATCAAGAAGGAAGAGCCACGAACAAGTTTATTGAAGCAGAAACTAACTCGATAAAGCAGTCAAAGTCATCTCAAGAGACGATCGACCAACAGAGCAAGACAATCAAACATTACAGTCGCGATCTTCCAATTTCAGAAAACCCTAATTTCTATAGAAAGAGGATCGAGCCACCATTTTCAAAGAAACAAAGCAAAGAGGAACGGGTCGAAATAAAAGGGGTCGGCCTCTTCTATATTAAGAGTTTCTTCTTTTAAAAATTATAATGGGCTTTTAATTTCTTAATTAGGGTTATTTTAATTTTGTTTTTAAATTGTTCTTAATTTGTAATTTTCTTTTTTAAACCGTTGTATTTACTAATCATGTGACCAAGGGACAAACTACGTGGCGTAGTTTGAGAATTCGCAACTCAGTGGCTTAGTTGTGGCAGGGTTTTGAGCGTAGAGTTAGGTTAGTCAATAGCGGGTGTCGCGAGTTTACGTGTGTAAGCGTGTGACTACTTAATTTCTAGTAGAACCTTGGGGGCAGCACGTAGGCAGGGTTTTGCCGTAGCTGGATAAATTCTGTGTCGTTCTATTTTTGCATTTTATTATTCTGCTATTTATTTCTATGCTGCTAATATTCTGTGATCTGTGTTGAAATTATTTTATAAGCATCCGCAATTAATTTTTATAATTAACACCATCACCCTATTCACCCCTCCCTCTAGGGTGAAATCGATCCTACATGAAGTAATTAAAGGGTAATTACTTGGTGGAAGGTATTAAGTGATAATTACTCTGTGTAATTAAAAGATTAATTAATATAATTAATCGAGGAGTTGGTTTAATTGATGGAGTAATTTAGGAAAGATAATTTCTGATTGTCACTATTCAAGTTTGATTAATGAATATAATTAAGTTAAAGGTTAATTATTAAATGAAATTTAAGAATAATTAACTAATGAAAGTAATTAGAAGATCATTAGTTAATGTAATTAATGGAAGTGATCAATCTTGCTTATTAATGATTGAATGATGATGAGTGCTTCGAATTGGTTGATATCCCTGACATGAATTGCTTTGCGATATGATATGTTGGATGGATTTGATAATGTGATTATCTATCAATTATGAATTGATGTGTAAAAGTGTTATCTGGTAATTAAAGTTGAATTGTATTTAATTGGATAATTTGGGTTATGATGACATTGAATTCGAAGAGACCGGAGTCGGGTATTAGTAAATACCCGAAACCACTTCGATTCTTTATAAATTGATATGTGGAATCAGTAGGCTGAAATGGAATGATTTACGTGAATTTGACCATTTAATCTAAGTTTTGGTACTTAGAAATTGATGTGTGACGTAAGTGTTGTCTATAACGATTTGTGAAGTTGTAAATTGATACAAGTTACCCGGGTTTATATAAGTTGTATGCTTTTGTGTTCCATGTTAGATGGGTTTACTCATGCTGGTTTTCAGCCTGACTTGGGTGTTACTTTGATGTAATGCGTGGGTCAGACCGAGTATTACAGATTTTCAGGAAAGGACGTTCTGGTGCGAGACGAGCTGGATGGCAAGAACGTATGGAGTGTTTCCGCTATATTATATTGTTGTAAATCTGAGACATGATGATTGTGTATATCCAGTGTCTGTATATTTGTGTAACTCTGATATATTGAAAAGTGATAGATACAATATTCTTTTGTTATTAATTGATATTATATTTTATCTGCTGCGAATGTGAGAATCTGGTTTTGTTCTGTTTCTTCTTCTATCTCTTTTCTTCTTTTTCCTAACTATCTGGGATTTCTAGATCAAAAATTCCAGGTCGTTACATTTGGTATCAGAGCTGAAAGGTTAAGCGAGAACCTTGGCGCTGGTGGGATTATTCATTAAGGAAAGGGTAAGTAATACACTAAAAATGAGTTGAGTGTGTATAAATATATGAGAGCATACTTGTTATTTTCTTATATAAAGGTTCTTAAATGATTTTAAGGGTAAATGATTTTATATAAGATTATATTTTGATATATAAAGCAATATTTCTTTCTAATAAATGTTAAGGCAAATGGGTTGTTAAATCATTGGAATTAAATAAAATAATGTGAACTAAATGGTAATAAAAACACAACCAAACTGAAATTGAATAAAGATAAGTTTGAAATGGATTCAAACCGAAATTAAAAATCTTGAATCTGGAAAAGGGTTTTCAGAATAAGATAATAGTGAATTGGTTTCTAGTTGTAATAACCTTAATGAAATGTTTTAAGGAAGTAAACATTTTGGTGAGTATGACTTATAAATTGGAACCGAAGATGATCTAAATTGTGAAGTTTTAAATTTGGGTCCAGAATTTGAAAATTGTTTCAACGTAATAAAGGAATAATAAATAATATTATTTAATGTATTTGATGAAAGGGTACTATTTCAAAAAAGAGTTGTTTGAAAATTTAAAGGAATTTTTTTTGAGGAAAAAAAACCAAAGGTGGTTTAAAATTTAAGGATAACTTGGTGTGTAAAAGAAATAATATGTATAAGGAGTATACATAATATCAAAGATGGTTTGAAAAAAAACTCTAAATGTTGAGTTTTATTATTGGAATGAGGTGTGATACCCAAAGTGATAAGTTTTTGAACTTTTAAGTGGGAAGATTATTAACGTGAAGTTTAAAATTTGAAATGGGAATTCGAATTGGGTAAGGTTAGGTAGATTAAGTAAATTGAATTTAACTTTGGGAAAGCTAAATAATTTAACAAGCAACCTGAATTGGAAATTTCAAGATGAAATTGGAATTTAACCTGGGAAGTTAAATAGTTGATTTGAATTAGGAGTTTGTGTGATCTCAAATTTGGTTTGCAATCTAGAAATTGAAATTTGATGATAAATTGAATTTCAAAGATTTAGTTGTTTAAAAGGGATTTGAATTATTATTTGAACTTTGAAATAAGTTAAAAATGGAATTTGGATTCATAATTAAATGGTTTAAAGATATAAGTTGATTTGATTTAAAGGATTAAATCAACATTTAAAATTTAACTCGAATTTATATAATTCAGGATGGTTTAAATTTGAAATTTGAATTGAATCAGTTCAAATTGGATTTGATTTGAATTAATTGGAATTGTTATTAAAGTTGAATAATTTTAAATTCAAATGGAATTTGATTTGAATTTGGAAATAAATTGAGGATTAACTGAACTTGAATTGGAGTTAAATCAATTTCAATGGAAATTGAAGTTATTTAAGTTGGAATTGAGTCAATTTAAATGAAAGTGGAAATTTAAATTGAATTAATTAGAAATAGAGATTGGGAATTGAATAGTTTTTCTCTGGACTACTTTCAAAGTAAATTGTTTTAATATAAATCTATTTTTCCCAAACTATTTACTATATAACCTTTCTTTTTAAAAGCCAAATTATCTTATACTTATTTTACAATTGTATTTGGAACTATTTAACAATTTTTCAACTGTTTTATAAACTAATTACTGTTTTTCAACTACTTTATAACTAATTACTATTTTATAACTATTTTGCAATTATTCAAAAATTTCTATAACTATTAGACTATTTTCCCACTATTTTACAGTTACTTAACTATTTTACAGCTATTTTGCAAACTAATTATTATTTTTCAACTACTTATCTATTTTAAAATTTGCAAGCTATTTTCTAAATTTAAGCTGGACAGAGTTCAAACTGTTTATGATTAAATATCCCATTTAAGATAAGAATTGAGGTGATAATCCAAATGGGATTGAAGCAATGGTGAATTAGGTAATAAAATTAAAGTGATGTGAATAGATAAGAGAATTGATTTGGCTAATAATCAATAAAGATGAATACGTAGGATGTATGTATATTATTATATTCGCATAGTGATTTGATCCAGATTCGAGCACAGAATTTCGAGAATAGTATGTCGATCCGAGTTAGGATTTTTCATTCGATTTTAGAAGGCGAACCTGGATATGGATTGTTGATTGGTTCTGGATATTCTCTATCATAGTTATGGCTATGCAAGGAGAATGACGGTTTCTGATCAAGAAACCAGATTTGAGTCCGCGCTAGGAAGTCGGGTAGGCGATACTAGTTCAGAAGTGAAATTGTGTGATTGAGTGAGCGATCAGATTGACATAGCGTACGGATGTTATGTGTACATCATATGGATTTGAATGAAATTGATACTGGGAATTTGTGGATAAAAAAATGTGAAATGGTTTTTGAAATGAAAGGTATATTTTGTGGAATATATGATGAAGTAAAGTGGATACGGAATGTTTCTATGAAAATAAGTAAACTGGTAAGTGACTTTATAGAGTAATCAAATTTGAATATTTGATTTGGAATAAACAAAGTTATATATCTTTGTTATATAAAATAAATCTCCCCTTCTTGAATCTATAGCCAGAAGAAAGGGTTTTGAAAATATTTGAAGTACAAAAGGATTTTTATACAAGTTTGAAATGATCCAAAACTTTTAAAAAATTATATATATGTGTATGTATATATATATATATATATAATGGATCTTATGAGGATTTTGAAAAAAGGTTTTGGGAACCTTTGGATTTGAAAAGGCTTTTGATTTTTGGGAAAAATCAATATTGGAATTTGGAAAGCCTAGTTTGAGAATTATCGATTTTGGGATAATTGATTTTGTGTAAAGGAGCTTTGTATGAGATCATACTAGGTGTATGATTTGGAAGATACTATATGTGCATAGTATAAAGTGTTTTGATAATGGCTATGGGAAAAAGGCGCTCCCTTGAAATGAACTTCTCAGGAGTACCACAGGGTGTACTGCCTTGAAACCTAAGGGGGTTTCTAAAGTTGATCCTGTGAGGAGTCCGGACAAAACTAGTTCCTGAGGATTTTGTGTAGTGTGCAGCGAAAATCGTGGGCACTAAGGCCTAAAGAGGCATTTGGGTTATGCTGTGACGACGGTGTTACTCGATGTCACTGCGATCTACTGCAGACCATAGCGAAAGTCGTGTGTACCGCTGAGAGCCAACAGTCTACGTTTGATTTTTTATCGATAGACTGCGACCTTTGGTAACATAGCGAAAGTCGTGTGTGCTGCTGAGAGCCAACAGTCTGCGTTTGATTTTATATCGGTAGAATGCGACCTGTGGTAACATAGCGAAAGTCATGTGTGCGGCTGAGAGCCAACGGTCTGCGTTGATTTTACATCGATAGACTGCGACCTATGTGGGAGTGGAGAAGTTTCATTTTTGATAGCTAAAACCGAGGGCACTGATGCCTACAGTTACATGGACTTTTGCTGTGATGGCAACGTAACCCTGGAATGTAACTGGGATCTGTTGTGGGTTCCATGGTGTAATCGAGGGGTGCGGAGTGCCTACAGTTACATGGACTTTTGCTGTGATGGCAACATAACCTAGGATGTAACTACGACCATGGATGGGGGTGATGATTTACAGAGCATTCTCACCAAAGATATTTCCTCTATTTTCAAAAATGTTTTCAGTATTTTCAATAAAATTATTTTCCAAGTATTTTCACTAGGAGTTGAAAATAGGTTTGCTAAGTACTTATAGATTTTCAGTCTTACGCCTGATCAACGTATGACCGAATTTCTTTGAGAACGAGGATGGACGTGTTGAAACATCGAGTTATAAAAAGTATTTTGGCAATATATATAGATTTTTTTAAAAAAAAATGTTTTAAAATATTGTAATAAAATTCTGGCCTCGTTTCTTTTCGAGGACGAAAAGATTCAAAGGGGGGAGGAATGTGATATCCCAGATTTTGGAGCATCTGATAATTGGATTTTTAACTGGTTTATTCAATTAAACAGATAAATATTATGTTAATAAAAAAACCCAGATTTGTAAATGAATCTGAAATTAACATATATATATACATATACAAATATATAAGCGTGTAATTATATATTTATGTATGTATACCATGTGTAACAGGATATTTGAAATTTTTGGAAAGACATGAATACCTATATATTGTGAATAAGAATTGATATAAGGGTCGTATACTTTCTTTTAAATTTTTTTACATGAAAAATAAAATTAGTTATAAGTATAAAATAAATACAAAACATATATAAATATATATAAAACAATTTTACTTATGTTAATATAAAAGGGAAATGCATTAATTAATATAGGAAAGTATAACATATATATCTATACCTAATTAATTGAAATTATAATATAAGGATTTTATAAACATATTAGAAACATTTAACTATATGAGGCATCTTTTAAAAAAATGGACTTTAACAAGTGTAAAATTATTAGATCACACATTAACATTTGTAAGTAAATTAGCTTCCAAACAAAACAAGTGTCACCCATTTGTTTTTATTTTCATTTTATTTTAATAAAGTCCTAATTAAATCTTTATTAAACATATCTATCTCCTCTCTAAATTATTTCCCATTTTTCATTTTTTGAACAAAGAAACAATAGCTTGGAAACAAATATACCACCAGAAATCAAAGTCTGTAAAGCATTTTTCAATGTGTAGCTAAGTCATCATCAACAAGATTTCGTTTTTAATCAAACCTGTAGCCTGTAATCTCCTTCAACTTGTATCATCTTCAAGTTTTCAAAGAAATCATAGCTTTCAGTTGTTATAAATAAAGGATTTCCAGTTCAAAACAACAAGCTTCCAGAGATCAAACAACTTCTCATCTTCAGAGTTCAAATAAAACAATTCCATATTTTAAGCAAAAGCTTCTCTGTTTTCAACACAGGTGAGTAAACTTCATCTGGAAATTTAACCTTCTTTATATTCAGATATATATATATATGAAAATCATGGAAGTAGTGGTTGTGAAAATGTTTCAATAAATTAATATGTTATGCTTGACATTTATAAATGTGTGTGTGTGTGTCTATATATATATATATATATATATATATATATATATATATATATATATATATCTGCATGTTTGTATATATGTATGGGTACCTCTGTTCTTAAGTTTTCAGACCATAAGCACATTCAAACCCAATTCCTCCTTACATAAACCATTTCAGGTGTTGATGTATGAAGAATATATGTTTGGGATGACTTGAATTTATTCTTAAAAATGAGTTTAAGGATTAACATCAGATAGTTTCACAGGGAGGTGAAAGTTTCAGTAGAAATAAATTAAAAGTCATAAAATAAATCTTTCAAGTCTCATGTTTCTGGATTATAACTTGATTCACATTTGGAAATCATAATTTTTGAAATATATTTCATAATTTCTAGAGTTTGGGTTGTCGGGAATGGGCGAGTTGATCAGTTTTGTGTTTTTGGTCGATATCCATCAATCGGGGTTGAACTGAGGGTCGGGGTTCAGGACAAGGGTAGTTTGTGGATTGATGAGGGTAGGAAAAATGGCCGGAGTGGTCAGAGATCACCGTGGCGACGGCAGTATGGCGATGTAGGGTTTCGACATTTTTTTCATCGACAATGTTTTAGGGGTTTTGGCGACGTCGAGGTTTGATCGGGTCTGTTCGCATAAGGGGGAAACGGTACTAGAGTTTGTGGAGCAACCGTGGATGAAGTAGCAGATTTCATGTGGTCCATTTAGTCAACGGCGGAGGTTTTTTTGATCGGGTTTGAGTTTTAGTTGGTGTCGAGGGTCCTTGATTTTGATTGGAGGGGATTTTCGTAAATCTGGGTGGCTAGTGTTGATCGGCATGTCACCAGCAACTGATCGGAGGTGATGAAGATGATCGGAGGGGTTCCATTGTGTTGTGCACGTTGCACGGTTTATCATGGACGTTTTTGGTTGTGGCTGTTATATTGAGAAGGAGGAGAAAGGAAAGAGAGGGAGCAGGTAGAAGTTTTTGCTCGGGAACATGTGGGGTTTTACTCCAAGTATTTGAAGCTTAGGCTCGGGTCTGTGCTCGTGCGTATGATTGTTGTTTCCAACTTTGTTTTATATTTAAAACTAAGTTGTTA
This sequence comes from Allium cepa, assembly GCA_030765085.1. Taxonomy (NCBI): domain Eukaryota; kingdom Viridiplantae; phylum Streptophyta; class Magnoliopsida; order Asparagales; family Amaryllidaceae; genus Allium; species Allium cepa. The sequence goes on from CM060934.1 coordinate 291,864,206, forward strand.
AGAAGGAAAAAAAGGGGGAAAGGATGAAGCTCGGGAAAAGGAGATGAAGTCACAGGTTTTTTTTCCGGGGAAATGCTGAGTTGTCTCGGGTAAGTTAATTATGTTACAAATGTTAAAGATAACATGATTAAGTTTTAATAATTCACTTAAGCATTATTTAAAATAAAGGTGATTATTTGAATGCTGATTTAATTAAGATGTATAATTTACTTTAACCTAGTGAGTTGATTCTTGGAATTTACTTAAAACCTAATCAATAATGTGATTAAATATGTTTAATCATTAGTTAAACTTAAGGGTTAAGTTAATGATAAATTATTTCCTAGGTTATTAAATAAGATTTTTATGATAAAAAGAGTTATTACTTAATGAAGTAATTTGTAATGGTAATTACAGGTAGTTATTTGAAGATTCAAAGTAGTTTTTGGGTTAGTTACTTGGAGTAACTAACACAAAGAATAATTACTTAGTAGAAGTAATTAATAATTAATTACTTAGCGTAATTTATTCAAGAATTTGCTGATAAAAGCTATGGGAAGCTAATTAAGCAATGTAATTAATTAAGAGTAATTAATTACAGAATGAGATTAATCAAGGGCGATTAATAAATATAACTAATTAAAGATTAAGTATAATTACTTAAGGTAATTAATGGGGTGTAATTCATTAGTGAAGTAATGAGTGGATAATTACTAGATGTAATTAATTAAAAGAAAATTACTTGATGGGAAGTAATTAAAGGGTAATTACTTGGTGGAAGGAATTAAGTGATAATTACTCAGTATAATTAAAAGATTAATTAATATAATTAATCAAGGAGTTGGTTGAATTGATGAAGTAATTTAGGATAGATAATTTCTGATTGTTATTATTCAAGGTTGATTAATGAATGTAATTAAGTTAAAGGTTAATTATTAAATGAAATTTAAGAATAATTAACTAATGAAAGTAATTAGAAGATCATTAGTTAATGTAATTAATGGAAGTGATCAATCTTGTTTATTAATGATTGAATGATGACGAGTGCTTTGAATTGGTTGATATCTCTGATATGAATTGCTTTGTGATATGATATGTTGGATGGATGTGATAATGTGATTATCTATCAATTATGAATTGATGTGTAAAAGTGTTATCTGGTACTTAAAGTTGAATTGTATTTAATTGGATAATTTGGGTTAAGATGACATTGAATTCGAAGAGACCCGAGTCGGGTATTAGTAAATACCCGAAACCACTATGATTCTTTATAAATTGATATATGGAATCAGTAGCCTGAAATGGAATGATTTACGTGAATTTGACCATTTAATCTAAGTTTTGGTACTTAGAAATTGATGTGTGATGTAAGTGTTGTCTATAACGATTTGTGAAGTTGTAAATTGATACAAGTTATCCGGGTTTATATAAGTTGTATGCTTTTGTGTTCCATGTTAGATGGGTTTACTCACGCTGGTTTCCAGCCTGACCTGATTGTTACTTTGATGTAATGCTCGGGTCAGACCGAGTATTAGAGATTTTCAGGAAAGGACGTTCTGGAGCTCAGGAGACGAGCTGGATGGCAAGAACATATGGAGTGTTTCCTCTATATTATATTGCTGTAAATATGAGACATGATGATTGTGTGTATCCAGTGTCTGTATATGTATGTAACTCTAATATATTAAAAAGTGACAGATACAGTATTCTTTTGTAAACTGTTATTAATTGATATTATATTTTATCTGCTGCGAATGTGAGAATCTGGTTTTGTTCTGTTTCTTCTTCTATCTCTTTTCTTCTTTTTCCTAACTATCTGGGATTTTCGGGATCGAAAATTCCGGGTTGTTACAATTTAGGTGAAATCATATTTTTAATCTATTACAGCAACACTCTACATAACGATATGCCGTGCATGTTTTCTTCGCGTTGTTACTATATCTATAGTTTTGTCAACGGTTAAAAACTCCAATAATATATGTAGTTAATTGCAAACTACAACTTTAAAACCAAGGTTCAATCCAACTATGTTTATAAATTAACTACTTTACCGTGATAAGAGATTTTGACTTTAAGTTGACTACTAATTATGATGATACTAACCTTATACAATAATGGTGATGAATCCTCTCTTGAGTAGTGTTTCACTTCAGATAGTTCAAAGAATAACCAAATATATTTATTGTATGAGCATTATGTCATTTTTTTGCCATAATCAAACTACAACCTAAATACTCAAGGTCCACGGTACTCTCAAATCTAAAGACTACTGCATATCATTACATGAGACCCTCTATATTGACTTAGTTGTTTTTAATCTATAAAAGACTATCATTGAGTCATTATGTGATTATACCCAATAAAACTGGTATGTAACTTCTTGGTGTCCCCAACTGTTATGAGTAATTCAACATCTGACATATGGAGAGCGTTATGTACAATAGCCTGAATGAAAGTATCAGTATCATTTTCTTGATACATCTAGACTGGGAACATTTAAGGATAAATATTTGAAATATGATTCAATTAATCATGATTACAAACAAATTTGCAACTATAACTGATCAAATATATTTTTAAGGATTTCTACCTGTACACATTTAATTTTTTCAGATCATTAGTTATATTATAACAATATGATAATACATACAATGGAAAACAAAACGAGAAGCTTACTTTATTTCAAAAAAGATTCTCATAGAGTTAAGTTATATAATAAATTACATACTTGCCCCTAGTGCATGCCTTTAACTCCATCATTTTCTAGGGTGATTACTTATAGTATGATAAAATTGTATGAGATCCAAGATCTAATAGGGAAAATGAAGCTTAGATGGTATCGACTTTACTGTACCCTAAGTGACAAAACATATTATAGGGTCTAACAGAGAATCTTGCACTCGGAATAGATTTAAAGGTTTGTCGCTGACGGCAAGAAAGGGAGTTGTATCTTTAATAACGAAAATCCCTTCACCTAATAATATGTTGAAGAGAGTAAACAATTTTCTCCAGGGTTTTAAGTTATGAAATATGAAATGGCATCCATGTACATTATCAAAGTTTGGGCTTTGAAAGATGTATCCAAATGGATGACACCCATCGATTGCACGTTGTCGTTAAGAAGAAGATTGGGGTAGACAGAAATTAGAGACTTCTAAAGTAAGGTTGATGGAAAAGTGTTGATTATGGCACAATATTTTCACTAGCCGCCAAAGTTAAGATCATTCAGATTCTACTTGCAATTTTCACATACTATGACTATGAGATATGACAATAGGATGCTGAAATGAATTTTCTAAATGATGATTTATAAGACATTGTTTACCTTGCATCCCAAAGGTTTTGAAGTGAATGAGAGGGGTAATAAAGCTTATAAACTTGTTGGATCAATTTACGGTTTTAAACAAACATCTAGAAGTTGGAACAAGAGTTTTGAAAAGGCAATCAAACTTTTTAGTTTTAGTTAAAATATAGATGAATTATGTCTCTTTAATGATAAAGTTAAGGGTATGCCCAAAGAGAAATTATGTAGATTGATTACATAACTTAAATCTCATAACACTTCCCAATATATCGATTAAAGTATGTATTTGGTTTTATTTATGTTATATATAAAGATATGTAATGTTATGGGCATGTTATAACCTATGAATATAAATCCTCAAGACAAAGTGATTAAATGATCGCAATTACGAATGAGTTTGTAACCATGAGTATTGCGTTTATAACCATGCATATTTGATCATACGAACAAAATAAACACTTATCCTTTAATGTCCCTGGTCATTTGGTATTTCAAGAATGAAATATTTATATACCAATAAGACAAGCATATGTAATGTTATCCATAAGATGGATAATGGTTTACTCATGGCCGATGGGGGCATCAATAGGTTGCATATTTGTAATCACTTGGAATGATTATAAATGACTTATTGAGAGACTTATATAGGTTTCGAGTAGAATTTGGCTATGATTTGATATTATGGCGTTTAATGAGTTAGTGTTTACGTGAGATAAGTGGTGTTTTGATGAGTGTTTATGGAAAAATAGCTAACATGGAATGTTTTGATCTATTTTTCAACTCTAATGATTTCAAAATACTGTAAAAAATTTAATATGATTTCTAATCATAATTTTAGAAATGGATTTTAATTAAATAGTTTTCCCACGATAAAATCAATAGTTATGAACTTTTGAAGGAAATTAGTGAATATATAAGAGAAGATGACTTTAAAATGGGGAACATAAGTAAAATGTGTTAAGGTAATTATTCAAAAAATTCTATAAACTTATAAGTATGTTCTAGATGTTTAATATCATCGATGTTAAAACCACGCTATTGGAATGTGATTAAATAAAGGGTCAAAACCAATTTTACATAAACTTGGTAAAATTAATGTTAAATAATTAGGTGAATAGATCCTATATAAACACTGAAATCATTAAAGAGGGCACTGTCACTAACAAAAAGGGGAGCTAGAACATATCATATGGTGACATAACTAAAGGTTGGTAACAGATGTGTCAAACTTTTCCTGATATAGACATGATATGGTGGCCAAACATTAAGAAAATAAACTAAGTACCTAATGCGGAGGGCAGTGATTTTCCATAAGGAGCTTACTGACTTTCGATAAGGGTCAAAAATATACGGGGAAATAATGCACTAAAAGACAAAACGTTGGCAAAAGTTTGAAAACGAAAGTTGTAGATGAGAACCATGTCAAAAGCTGAAAGGCACAGTAGGGATGTGGTCGAGGTTGTTACGTCGTTTGACCTGAAACTAGCTATGTAGTTAATATCGGATAATATCACTGGTATATCATCGATATATCTTATATCACTCATTAACCGATTTTTTTTCCATAATATCACTTAAAATTTCATTATTGATATATCACATGATATTTTCTGTCATATCGCTTCGATATTTAATATGAAATCCTCGATATTTTTTAAGAATATCGTTCATTTTTATATGTCTTGGAGAAAATAAATTTACAAATAAATATCTTCACAATCTCAATATTTGTTTTTATAAATAAACGGCTCATTAACTTATCAGGCTCTTCACAACAGATATCAACACCAATATCTCCAGCATCATTAACTCGGATGAGCCTTCTATCACAATCCAAGGCAACCATATATATATACTCAGATTACCAATCCATTTCTACCAATACTCTAGAATCGAAGAATAAACAAATCAAAAGGAAAGAGATGATTTCGACAAGAAATAGGTATCTTGAACAAACAGTGTTAAGCTTGCTCGAACCCCCAATAGGGTTTGACACAAAGAGGATTACTCACAAGGATGGGTTTAAGGTTAAGTTTGCCAACAAGATCAACTGATAAAACTATGGAAAGCACCGGTATCAAATAATAATCTTATGGTAATATCATATATGGGTAATATACCTTGCAACACTTGCTTTCCCTTTTAATCTGTAGAAGTGGATGGCATTCTTTAGTAGTAAAAGCCTATCCTTGAGACCCCTTCTTTGGAAAAGAGCACTCATTCTTCATGTGTCCTTGCTGGCCACCACAGCTGAAATAGGTAGTGTTTGGGCAATGATTTGCAAAGTGGCCCATCTGGTTGCATTTGAAATAAAAATATTGGCCATGTTGGGCTAATTCTTGTGTGTCGCAACCCCATTCTAGGTTTCTTCCCTACCTACTACTTTTGCCCTTAAACTTACGCTTGAAATTTGGCTTGCCTTCAATGGGTATAACTGATAAAGGTTTGGCACTCACTACTAGTACTATGCCCTTCTAGACTCCTTAGTATCAAGAGCCTCAAACCTCATGGACATGCTTATAAGGTTATTGAATGTACCCATAAGATGACTACTCATTTCACGATGAAACTCTATCTGCATCCTATTTACAAACATTTCATTCTTCTTGAGCAATGTGTTTATCAATCTATGTCCGAAGTAGGACAAAGCATTACACATGCTCATACCGCGGCACCGTCAAATCACCTTGCCTTAAATCAATGAAACTACGAGAAAACTAAGTCCTCCCGGCCTCTGGAATAAAAAATTTCAAAAACCTCCTTGAACTGGGCCCAAGAAAACTCCTCTTCTAGAGTACTAACTATTACTAAATCCCACTAAATCACCACCGACTTTTGGAGTTGTCGTGATGCTAACAACCGTTTCTTCGCATCCTCCAACCAATGATCTCTAAATATTCCTTCAGAAGATCGAAGCCATATCTGCATTCCAAGAATATCTTCAGTACCATGGAATGGTTTTCCACCCAAAAGTTGTAAACTTTTTACACATAGCTACAAAGTTCATGGGGGTGAATTTGCTTTATCGCTTCCTCCACCTGATCTGCGGCCGAAACATTTCTAGCTGCCCCGCCATCGATAGCCATGCTAGTTCCAGACCTCTCCTTCTTCCTTTTATTGTATGCATTTTCTATTACGTAAACAATAATAGGTATCTTTATAATACAAAGATAGGATCAAAATGATTTAAATAAATAACATTAAACGATCTAAAACTCACTACAAGAAATTTTATTTTTTGTTGCGCAAAAAAAAACGCTACCAAAACTTATGGCAGCATTTTGATAAACAGCATGATAAAGCCCGCAAGTTAAAATACATGTTTTTTAGTTGTATTTATATAAACGCCACTATAAATATCTTTATTGCAGTGTTTCAAAAACGCTTCTAATAAAACTTATTGCAGCGTTGCTTAAACGCCACTAAAAATCGTTGTTACATCCTAAACTATTTTGGCAGCGTTTTCTAAATGCGGTAATTTGGGGCACAACTTATAGCCAAATCCTACAGCTGTGTTTATTAAATGCTAACATATTAATTTTGTGTGATGTTTCTCCCTGTACATTTTTGTAGCATTTTTTGTGTGCGGCCATATGTATTAGTCTTGTCACTTGATACTTCTGAGCGTCTTTATTCCGCCGCCATATCTTTTGGATTTTTCCATGTTTTCACTCTGTTGCGTTTTCTAAACGCTGCTAAAAATCTTCCTCCCTCTAATTCAATTTGTTCATAGCTTATATTATAATATACACATAATCATTTATGCAGTTAAACATAAACACATTCAATAACCACAAAATACATAAGCACACACATTCAAAGAACCACAAAATACATAAACAACTGCACTACCATAAACACAACTAGTTCATAACCAAAGTACAGTAGTTTCAAGACAAGAAGTTAACAATACATATAATTACACAACTGAATTCCCATAAACAACGATGCGTCTAATGTACCGTAGACAATTGAACTGAACAAGTACGATAAACAACCACGCTACGCAATAAATAACTAGTGTTGTCGCTGCTCATTTCTTTAAAAATGTTGATCTACCTTTAGACAAGTAATAACCAACAATTAGATTCAAGTTATAATCAATACTGAAACTTTATCCAAATGTGATATTGCAAATGTGATACCTGAAGCTTCATCCAAAATATCAGCAGCAAGTCATTATTTGCATAACACCACCAAAATATAATAAGTCAAATACAAATGGCATTCCTTCAGTGACAAAAATAATATGCAGGCATGCTAGACGGTAACCATAAAATTACTATAAGAGGGTTTAAAATATGACAATGACCATATAAGAGTTCACATGCTCATCTGCAAACAATACTATGATATTTTAAGGTCAAGCTTAAATTTTGGACCAGTGGTATCAATTATTATCTTTGCATTGTTCAAATGCTCATCGTTTTCTTCTCGAACATACAGAACCGAAAAGGTGAATGGTGCTTATATAAATTAGTACCTATTGTACACATAATCCCGAACTATAAATTTAGTGTAATTTTGGAAGTTCTGATATTAATTAAGCTAGGCATTAAGTACATCATGATGAAAGTGCATAAATTAACTCGGAATTAGTCATAGGTAAACAGGGTATTTGTAATTATTTCTGAATTAAATTCATCATATATAGAGCTTGATGTGCTAAAAAAATTTATATAGCTTAATTACTTTGCATCTTATCACATCCCTAGAATTTACATATGTGCACACACTTCAATGTTCAGAATAATAGTATTCTCTAGCATTTCAGACTGCATTAAGTAAGTGGGAAATCATATATTGATTGATTATGGTAATCGAGCAAATGGGTTTTAGGAAGTTCAAAATTTTAAATTTTAAGCTATACGTAATAAAAAATTCTGTTAAATTTTTTAAAATTTGGGCTATAATTTTAAAATTTAATTTAGAAAGTATAAATTTGAAGTTCACATCCTATAAAATAACCTGATACCAATGGATCTGTAATGAATCAATCTTGTAGTGTGTTTGATATTCGCATCACTTTGGTAACAAAAAATAACTGGCATTGCACATACAGAATGTGTCAGCTCCTCATCACTCTATTGGTTCCATTACCTTACTAGGCGAAATTCTCATAACTGTAACTTTCAAACCCAAATTAGCTGTAACATGGCTCGAACATACATAAATTCTCTCCGAGCACTTCTACAACCTAAAACAATAACCTTCAACACCGCCACGACTGTCGACAACCATGATTCCACCATAAACGTATATAGCAAAATACTTCCTTATCCTAGACTCACAAAAAACATCAAAATGCTCTTTATCACCTCCTCCCACTGTACTTCTATACCATCACAGACCCAATCACCTTTCTGCCATCAATACAATGTCAACCTAATAGCCACTTCCACAACTCGTGACCTCACCTATCATCCTCCTTCAAACCACAGCCCTGTACACTCCACTTAGCAACCAATTACCAAATAAACTTCGACTGTCACCAACTTACTCCAAACCAACCCCTAAACTTTAATATATGCTTTTACGTAGTGTCAATTCATTATCTTAAGTGTGTTTCTATTCTGACCCGTCATATAAACTTTTTATGTTTCTTTAGCTAATTTGTACCACAATTTTACACTTATTTTTCGTATCCAGATGTTGAAGGAACAAAAGACGTCACACAGGATCATTTCTTACAATTTCTAAGCTAACCATGGCCGATTATAAGGTAAGTATCCATTACGCACCCTATACCTCTGCCATTAACTATATATATAAGTTGTAACCATATGTTAATTAAATTTTACAACATTATGTTATTTTTAATCAACTTTTCACTATATTCCTGCGCTTAAAAGAATTTTTTCTATCAAAATTATGATTTCAAACATTGCCTACATATACCGTTAGAAACTCATTTACTCTAATACAATATGGCTTAAGTTCATACTCCTTTGAGATGACCCACTCTCTTCAAAAAAATTTTTTTTGTTCAGTGATCATCTACTCAAGAGAACATCCCTTCCAGTTTCTCTTCTTTCCAGGATCTTCCAATCAATATAAAAATATTGATATACTCAAATTATTTGAACACTCATATATGAAAACATGTGTGAATAATATCTTGTGTTTTAAATCAGAGTAAAGGAATTTTGGAACCAAAGGAAAATCTTCTTTGAAATTTCCTGTGTGGTTTTTCCCCATAGCAAAATCATTTCATAAATGGTTTTCAATCTTACTTAAATTCTTACAAGTTTCTAATGTAAAATTTTCTAATCTCAGTATTCATTTACACTCCTATGATTTTAGTTTCTCTCTTTTTTTTTTCTTTTTTTTATTTGAAACTGTATTTAATTGCCTGTGCTTGTGTATACATGTAATCTGTGCATGTATATGTTTTTGCACATTTCAAGTACTCATTTTTCACTGTTACTAAAATAACTCAATCTTCCATAGCCTATGGGTTATTGAGTTTTAATTATTTAAAGATGGTTGAACCCGGGCTTGATAAAGTGGTCAGGTTAGCCTTACTGTTCTTATATGCATTTATGCACACATTAGAATGTTTTTCTAGGTTTTGTTTTTGTGCAATTTTATACTTCTGCTTAACAAACTTCTACTTCTTCTTATGACCTGAATTCCTCACATAAACTACTGAATTATTATTTTTCCTTTCAGTTTCATACATGGCTGGCATCTCAGATTTTTGTACTTTTCAGTTAAATCATTATATAAGCTAAGAAAAGAAGTTTCATTACTCAGCAAACATTTTTCAGAAGCAACATATAAGTTCTAACTGAAACACACAATTAAATCCAGTTCTTACAAACAAGAGACAACATCATTTCTTTCTAAATAATTTGAACAACATAACATGTCATACATATGACTTAAACTTCTATTTTTAATATTAGAAAGCATGTAACTAATGCATCCCAATACTTAGCAGCCAACACATGCAGAGCTTGATCATTGAAGTGCTTATTTACCTGCACAGTCACCATGGTCTGCCTCATAATTTTATGAGACACCCAATGGTGAATAAACACACAAAGGGTCAGACAACATTGTCTGGTATGAGCAATCTACTGAGATCATATCCTAATTCTAACTTTTTATTTATTATTTGGGTACTTTTCAGGGACAAAAGGTGGTATCTATGTCCTCTCTGTGTCATTTCTGTGAGATCAATACTTCATGTTAATGCAAAACTGGTTAGATATGATTCAAGCAATCTAATTCAGAAAAACAATCTTAAGATTCAACAAATAAACATCCAATACCAACTCAAGTACAACCATCAAGCCACCTTCCAAATTTTTCTTTTACTAGCCATCAGGGTTGTACCAGGCCTCACTTGACCTTACTCCTATGGTTCTTCATACAATATCAGTTTAAGATCTGTAGCTACTTTCTCTTGTTAATACACACATTGCCTGGGACCAATCTCTGTTAACCCAGCACACTCAGGCCCCTGGGTATAAACATACCATGTGTGAGCTTGCAATATTCCCCTTGCCAAGCCATCTTTTGTAGCCCAAAGATCTTTAATCCTTAGTTATTTTACTAAGTGTTATTCCCTCTTTCCTTAGTTATTCTAATCCCCTTTGTGCATCCCATTTCAATCAGAGAAAAATAAATAATGCAACCATCAAGCATGAACTCAAGGAATAATGGATCATGTTCCTATAAACATAGATTTAATTGCACAAACTAGCATATATTCTCAATAAAAACATTATTCAGATCATGGGTTTAAGTAGATCATGTTTATAACTATATGGTTATACATAGTTTTTTTTTTCTCTTTCTGTTGCATCCATTTGCCTTTGGTTTAATCAGATACTCACAGATTCATGAGATCTGGCTAAACCATAAGCCTTTAATCAAATCTGGATTCATTTGTAAATATGGAAGCTCAACACATGTATAACATTGCACTTCTATATTTCATATTATTATTATTATTTTCCATCATCATGGGACATAAGAAACAACAACTCCATGCTGCAGTCCCATTTTTCCCTTTTCAGACCATAGATTTACAACATAATTACTGAGATCTTAAATAAATATTTATATGCAGAAAAACCCATAAGGGAAAACATTTCATTTCAAGGTTAATCCATACAGAAATGATCATTTAAACAGGAGACCCACAAACCATATTTTTCTGGGTATCAATATGAAGAGTTAAATACTTAACAGATCATCAATACCAAGATAAACACAAATTATATAAATAAAATATAACACTATTTAGGCTGCCTTGATTTTTAGGACTTAATGCCAGGTTTTCCAGTGAGATTACTCACCTCACTTCCTTTCTTAAACCTTCCTTTTTCTTTGATCTTCTATTTCTTCTTATCCCTAATGATCAGTGTTCTTCATTCCATCTGGTTTGTATTTCCATTTCTATAATTTTTTTTCTGTATATTTTTTTTTTAAAATAATGACAGATCTCACCATCCCTTAAGCCCTCTTATACCAGACCCTGATTGGCACTAGGGTTTTAAATTTTTACTTAATGTCAATTTTACCCTGTCACTATGACCAGCCTCTGATTCTGTTTCAAGAGAAAATGGGTAAGTGGTCCCTATTCCTATTAACAGAAATTATTCCTCATTACCCCGGTCATCATATTTGCATGATCTATGATTTTTTCTTTCTATTTACTCTTTTTAAATATTCACCATCATCTGCATGTATTTACTCCAGCCTACCTATCTTTATTTCCTTTACACTAACTTGTTTTAAAGGTATAACCATGTCTGCAATATCTATGTTTACTTACCTATTTATTTGTAATTTATCCATTCCAACTCACAAATTAATTACTGCCTATATCATCTTGCAGAAAATTATGTGTATGTGTGTGTTCCATCTTGCATACGTATTAATACTTTCACAATGCATTTGTAGTCAATTTATTATATATATTATTATTTTTAGGCAACAAAAATTTTAAACAAGCATAACTAAATTAAATTATAAAACTTGTTCATAAAATTGCTTCATAAAAATCAGGGTTATCACATATACCCTTCCTTTTAGGAATTGTGTCTCACAATTCTTTTCATACTTAGATTAAGCATTATCAATCCAGAAATGCAATCATTTTCAAACCAAACAGTCAAAAATTTAATGCATACTTAATCAAAACATCTATCAGTATATATATAACATACCTTTCATTCAACCAAACAATTGTGGATAATCATTTCTGATTTTTTCCTCCACCTCCCATGTGCAATCATTTGGGTCAAGACTCCATTGCACTTTTACCAGTTTTATTTCTTTGTTTCTCAATTTCTTGATCTCCTTTGCAACTATGCCTACAGGCTTCTTCTCATTTACCATTCTGGGGTCAATCTGCACTTTGTCAGGGGATTTTAAAATTGTTTCCTTATCATGAACCCATCTCCTTAACTGGGATACATGAAAAACATCATGTATTGCTCTCATTTCCTCGGGCAATTCTAATTTATAGGCTACATTTCCAATTCTTTCCAGAATTTTATATGGTCCTATATACCTTGGAATCAACTTTCCTTGTTTTCCAAATCTCAAAATCTTTTTCATGGGTGATATCTTAATAAACACATAATTTCCCACATCATACTGCACTTCTTTCCTCTTCTGATCTGCATATTTCTTTTGCCTATCTTGGGCAGAAGCAATTCTTTTTCTAATCAAAGTTATCTTTTCAGAAATTTCTTTTACATTTTCTGGTCCTAAGACCACCTTCTCTCCAGATTCAATCCAATTTGAAGGTGATAAACATGGTCTACCATAGAGTGCTTCAAAGGGTGCCATGCCTATACTACTGTGATAACTGTTATTATATGCAAATTCTGCCAGAAATATGTGATCTTCCCAACTTCCTCCCCAATCCAATATACATGCTCTCAACATGTCTTCAAGTAATTTATTCACAATTTCTGTTTGACCGTCAGATTGAGGGTGATATGCTGTGCTCAAGCATAAATCAGTCCCCATTGCCTTATGAAAACTTTGCCAAAATTTTGAAGTGAAGATGGTATCTCTTTCACTTACTATAGTCTTTGGTATTCCATGCAATCTAACTATTTCTTTAATGAATAACTGAGCTAATGTGCACGCATTCCTATCTGATTTTACAGGTATAAAATGAGTTGATTTAGTTAGCCTATACACTACAACCAAAATACTATCATTTCCCTTCCTAGTTTTGGGCAAACCATCAATGAAATCGATTGATATCTCCTCCCATTTCCACTGTGGTATTTGTAAAGGTTGAAGCATTCCTGAAGGTCTTTGGTATTCAGCTTTTACCTGTTGACAAACCATGCATTTAGACACATATAATGCCACTACCCTCTTCATACCACTCCACCAATAATTTCTCTTGAGGTTATGATACATTCGGGTGCTTCCTGGGTGTATGGTATACTTGCTTTTGTGATAAGCATCCAAAATTTCTTGCTTCAATTCTTCAATAGCAGGAACACATATTCTTTTTCCTTTCTCCACATGGCCTTGCTTATTTAATTGAAATCCTTCCACTGCTTCACCATTTAGTATCTGAGTTTTCTTCTCAAGTAAAAATGGATCTTGATCTTGTAGCTTTACAATTTTATTTTTCAATTCTGATCCCAAAGTAACAAAACTTAACTTTCCTATTTCTTCCCTCTCACTGCATATGTTCATATTCTCCACACTGTCCCTTTCCACCTCTGAATCAATCAGTAATGATAAAGTATTAAATTCTTCTATCATCAATCCAGCTATCCTGGCATGTTGTCTACTTAAAGCATCTGCCACTTTATTAGCTTTGCTAGGTGTATACAATATTTCAAAATCATATGAGGCTAAGAGTTCAATCCATCTTTGCTGCCTCATGTTCAATTCTTTTTGTGAAAACAAATATTTGAGTGACTTATGATCTGTGTATACTTCAAATTTAGTCCCTAACAAATAATGTCTCCATAACTTAAGGGCATACACTATAGCAGCCAATTCAAGATCTTGTGTAGCATACTTTATCTCACTGGGTTTCAACTGTCTAGAGGCATATGCTATCACTTGATGTTGTTGCATCAACACTGCCCCAAGTCCCTGACTACTTGCATCAGTATATATCACCAAATTCTCATTTCCTTCAGGCACCTTTAATAGTGGGGCTTGTACTAGTGCTTCTTTTAACCTCTCAAAGGCTTTCTCACATTCCTCAGTCCAAACATAGGCCTGATTCTTTCTAGTTAATCTAGTCAATGGAATTGAAATTTTTGCAAAATCCTTTATAAACCTTCTGTAATACCCAGCCATTCCCATAAATGACCTGACCTCTGTGACACTAGTAGGCCTTTTCCATGCTTGCACTGCCATCACCTTATTGGGGTCTACTGATATGCCTTTTTCTGATATCACATGACCTAAAAAGTTTACTTCATTTTGCCAAAAAGTACACTTTGAAAATTTTGCTTTCAAATTTTCTTGCCTTAATTTCTGTAGTACTATATGCAAATGATTCTCATGCTCTTCTACTGACTTAGAATAAATTAGTATATCATCAATAAATATCAATACAAATTTATCTAAGTATTTTCTAAAAATTCTATTCATCAAATCAACAAAGTAAGAGGGAGCATTTGTCAAACCAAAGAGCATCACTAAAAATTCATAAAGTCCATACCTAGTATTAAAAGCTGTGTACTTAATGCTTTCCTCATCTACTTTCATTTGATGAAACCCTGAAGCCAAATCAAGTCTAGAGAATATTATTTCACCACTCAATTGATCAAAGAGATCATCAATTCTTGGTAAGGGGTATTTGTTTTTAACTATGATTTTATTTAACTCTCTATAATCAATACATAACCTAAGAGATCCATCTTGCTTCTTAACAAAAACTACTGGTGCTCCCCATGATGAGCTACTAGGCCTGATAAAGCCTTTTTCTTCAAGTTCAACAAGTTGCTTTTTCAACTCTATTAATTCTTTAGGCCCCATTCTAGTTGGTCTTTTAACTATTGGGTTTGCTCCTGGAACAAGTTTAATAGAAAACTCCACTGGTCTATGATTGTCAACCCCCTTTACTTCACCAAACACATCAGCATAATGATTTACTATAGGGATTTCTTCTATTGCAGGCATGTACTTTTCACCAGACAAAGTATTAAGGGTGGCTATGTTCCTGTTCTTATTCACTTCACAAAGAACAACTGCTCTTTTCCCTTCAGAAGTTCTCAAAGATATAGTAGAAGTTTCCATGTTTATAACAGCCCTATATTTTCTTAACCAATCAACCCCTAAAATAACTCCTATACCTGGGTATTTCAATACATATAGGTCTGCACTAAACACATATCCCCCTATATTCAATTCTAGTTGCATACACATCATACCCAAAATACAGGAATTTCCTAAAGGACTTTTAATGAGTAATGGCTTATGAACAATCATACAATTCAATTTTAGTTGTTGTAATATCCCGGAAATTTGGACAATTTAAATTTAATAATCTGAGTTTAAATTTAAATTGAATTGATAAATTTTTGTTAATAAATTGATATTGATTTAATAATCTTCTTTATTTAAATATATAATTTGTGAAATTATTTTTAATAAACTAATAAATTGTTTTCTATTTAGAAATGTATATGTATTTATATATTTTTAAATAGACAAGTTGATTTTAATTAAATTAGTATAGCATCTTTTTAATGTTTTGAAAATAGGAATTGAGATTTATTTTTAATATTAAGCTTTTCAAAAAAAATATTTTATAAAATACTCTATGATTTTAAAACATGTAAGATAAATGTTTTAATTGGTTTAAAATTCATTTTAATTCAAGTTTGAATATTAAAATAAGGTTTTAAAATGTTTGTGTCATTCTTTTTAAAATGTTGATTGATAATTTTGATTTGTCAATTTAATTTGTAAATTTGAAATACAATTTTAAATATGAACATGCATTTATTAAGTTAATTTTCTTTAACACATAATTAAATAACAAAACCATTTAAGATACATGTGTAAGCATAATAAAATCCTAAATGAACATGTGTTAAAAATTTATGTAAGTAAATTTACATGTGTCCATTCTTTTAACATGTGTCATTTGTTTAATTTTGTTTTCTTTAATTTTAATTAAAATCATAAAATTTAGATTATAAAGCATTGCAATACTCATTTCTTCATTCTTTTTTCATTTCTCATTTCTGAATAAAGAGAATCTGAAACCTTCTTCATCTCATGCAAACACTTACATCTTTCAATCAAGTAAACATTGCATTGCAATCAAACTCCACTTTCAAATTTGCATACTCCTCAAAAATACAGATCTGCATTCTTCAAATCTATAATATATTCATCTTCAAATCACTCTAATTTCTTCAATCTGGAAAACATGAAGACCTGCATTTTCTTCTAAAAATCTGCACACATTAAACCAAACATCAAGCCTGCATTTCAAATCTGGGAGCATTTAAAACAAGAAGCCTGCATTTCATTCAAGCAACCTACATGTTTTGTCTACTGGAAACAAAAGCCTGCATGCATTCCCAATTTTAAACATGCAATTGAATCTGAAAAGGGGGAAGAGGTCTGCATTCAATTCTCTTTAATCTGGAAGCCACTGCATGTTAAGGCTGGGAACAAGTACAAGTTGGATTTGCATCTGCATTCAAGCTACTGTATGATTAATCTGGGGTCTGCATCATTATACAAGTGAGTAACACCTAAATTAAAATAAATTAAGTTTGCATGCTAGTTTATTTTGATGAGTATAGTTTTGTTTATGTTCTTAAAATTGCCTGTGTATATGGGTATGATGCATGTTGTTTTCCCAAAGTTCTGACTGTACAATCTGTGTTCAAAAGTAATCCATTTCTCTTGATCTGTTGCTATTGCGTTTTATCATTGAATGAAATCTGTATATTTCATGATAAAATAACATTTAAAGGTTTCCTTTAGCAATATAGTAGGGTGTGTTGACTGCAGTTTTAAACAACCTAGCTTGATTCTGTATAAATGGAAAATTTAAGGTATTATGAATCAATGTTTCAGAGACTCACTTCAAAACAACTACTAAAATTTTGTTTTAAAAAAATATATAATAATATATTACAATTTTAATGATGGAATCATGGTGCAGTTTTCATATTGACTGTAATATACATAATTGATAAGCTCTGTTGATTCATGCATTTGTTTTGGTTGAAATTGCTTCTGAGTATGGTGAAATTATCATAGATTATAGGAAAAATCTTAGATTAAGTTAAATTTAAAAGTTTAGTTTGTAATTTGGTATTTTCCAGCATAAGCCCTAGTTTTTACTGTGTTTGGAAAATTGAGTGATGCGGCTTTCTCTTTGAATCGAGTTCAGAGATACTGTGGGTATTAATAGATAATGGGTTGATGGAGTGGTCACCGGAGTATGGAAGTGGATGGTGGTCGGAGTTGACAGAACATGCCGATGACAGGTTGATGGTTTTGGGGTAGGGGCTGTTACAGGTTTCTGTTTTGAAAACTTGGATTTAAATTCCAGTTGGATCATGGAGTTTTAAGAGTTGGATGTTGATGAGGGGTTTCTGGTAGATGGAAGGTGGCCTGAGGTGATGGCCAGTGGTGATCAGATTAGGGAAGTGGTTGCACAGGGGATTGTGCATGGTGGTGAAGGAGTGTGTTGTTTTTGTTGCAGAGTTTTGGTAGCTCGAGATTTTCTCGGGGATTCTAGGAATAAACTCGAAGTAGGGAGTCAGTTGACTCGAAGTAGATTAGGTGGTAGCTCGGGTTGCAATGTTTCAGGGGTTAATCAGAACCTATTTTCCAGTTTTTAAAATTTAAAAAAAAAAAATATGTTTTTAAAAGGAAAGTTTAAACCTGAACTAAGTATAAGTTGAAATGGAATTTAAATATGAATTCAAAGTTTGAATTCTGGATTTGTGTAAGGATTTGAGTTTTTTTTTTTTAAAAAAAAAAAAAAAAAATAAGTACTACAGGTTTTAGATTTTGAAGAAAACTTGTTTCCAGGATTTTAAAAATAAAACTGAAGTGAAGTGTAGTAATGCAAACAAATCTGAAAACAAGTTTAAATCTAGAATTGATTTTGAATTCAATTAAGTTTTAAATTTCAGATTTTTGAGTTAAATTTGAAATGTTTTTAAATCCAAGTTTGGTTTTAAACTTAAAACAGAAACTGTTTTGTTTTTTTTCTGTTTTGAAAATTTTAAAGAAGAGTTTAAACTTAAAGATGGAGTTAAATCTGAAAATGTTTAAAACTGAAACTTAAGTATGAAATCAAATATTTAAATCTTGGATTTTTAATAATTTTTGAATTCAAACTTAAGTGGTTAAACTAAACAGGAAACTGTTTTTCTGTTTTTATGTTTAAATTATAAAGTAAAATTTCAAAATGCAACTGAAAAATTTAAACAAGTTAAATCTGGAAGTGAAGTATGAAAATGAATCTGAGTTTGATTTAATTTAAATCTGGAATTTAAATTCAAACTTCAGTTTTTAAAAATAAAGGTTTAAATTTAAATTTGTTTTTAAATAATGATTTGCATTTGAAATGAAGATGGAATGTAAGTAAAGTTTTGATTTTTAATTTTGAATCTGAAATGAAATTTAAATTATGTTTCAGTTTGAAATTTAAAAAGAAATTTTTTTAAATTTGAATTTTGTTTTGGAATCAAAGTGTTTAAATACTTTGTATAAAGGAAGAAGGTTTCTAAATTTTGAACTTGAGATAATTAGTTTCATTTACATTATGTAATTAATTTAAATGTAATATTAATTATTTAATTAATTAATAATGTGGATGATTAACTAAGTAATTAATAATTTTTAAGTTAGTTAATTAAGATTTGAGATTAATTAATTAATGTTAATTAATCTATAATTAAGGATGGTTAATTAAGTTTTAATTAATGATTAAGATTTATTTAATCAAGAGATTAAAGATAATTAAGATTTTAATTAACACTTAATTAATTAATAATTAGAGATTAATTAAATTGTAATTAAATATTAGTTAATTAATAATTAATAATGATTAATTATAAGTTAATTCTTAATTAAGTAATTAAGAAATGTTAATGAAGGTCATTAACTTAAGATTAATTAACAATTAATTAATGTGATTAATTTTAATAGTTAATTAGATTAATTAATTAATAATAATCAATTGTTTAATTACTTAATAAAAGTAATTAATGAATTAATTACTTGGTGTAATTAATTTGATTAAGGTGATTAGTTTAGATTAATTAAGTTTAATTAATTTAAACCATTGTTGATTGTTTGATAATTACTTTATGTAATTAATGAATTTATAATTACTTAGAGAAGTAATTAATTAATAGTTACAGGATGTAATTAAAGATATTAATTATAGAAGTAATTTTGATTTAAATTACTTTGAAATTAATCAAGTGATTAATGAGAATAATTAATTAAGAGTAATTAATTATGGGAGGAGTAATTAAAATAGTTAATTACTAATTGGATATTAATCATGGGTGATTAATATATATGGTTTAAGTTGAAGATTAATTACTTATGTAATTAATTTATATTAGAGATTGATTAAATGTAATTAGAAATCATTAATTAATTAATTAATGATGTAATTTGGAATTGATTAATTAAGGTATAATTAATATTAAATGCTAATTATTTATTGTAATTAGGGAATTATTAATCAATAAGGATTAATTGAAATGAATATTGAGATGATTTATAAATTGATTTATAATCAATTGATGATTAAGATAAGCAGGATTTGATGATGAAGTGATTAATTTAATTTATTTTAAATTAATTAGAGAGTAAGTAATTAATTTAATTCATTTTAAATTAATTATAGAATGGAATGATCATTAGATAGTTGCTTATGTTTGATGATTGGTATTGATTGGTATGGTTTGTAATCTCAGTTATGAGATTAGTAGTGTATGTGATATGTATGCACTGGTTGCTTTTGGATGATAGTATGGATATCTGATTATGATATGAATTATCTGTTGGTAATGATAATGTTGATTATCTATTGTGTTGTGAATTATCTATCTATGTATATTTAGATAATGAATTGAATTGTTTTAAACTTAAAACAACTTGGACCTTAAAAGACACGCTTTGGATTTCGATGAGACCGGGATCGGGTTTCCATATTTGGGATCCGAAAACCACATCGATTCCAAATAACGTTAGGTCGTTAACCTAAGTGGAGCGAGTGAAGACTCGAGGTGTAAGGGCTATACGTCAGTATAACTCTGTGGGTGATTCCGTAATGAGTTTGACGGAATAGCACTTATAGATTCGAGATGGAGATTCAGAGTGCAAGGGTTATTGTCGTTAACTCTGAGGGTGATTCCAATACGAGTGTAACGAGATAATGCCTTCGGTTTCGTTCGAACCCGGAACGAACTTGTATGGATTGAATGCTTTCAGAACATCGTCAGGTGGACGATGAGCATTCTAAGTGTTATGTCCTATAAAGGTAATCGTAGCCTCAAGCCTCATCAACCGGGAATGGCTAAAACAGGGGAGGTGCAGCAAAGCTTCGTGGGTAGCCCCCACTGGAGAGCAAGATTGATCCCTGTCTAGAGGTCCCTTTATTTTCGGCTTAGTGGTGCGGTTGCTGATCACAACTGCGGGGTTGTCTTGTTTGGAACTGTTCAGTAAGGAACGGGTCCGGCTTTGTGTTGCAGGGGATGAAGGGAGTAATCCTCGGTACGGTGATCTAGGCCACGTACTGTGACGGGCGGTACCCCAGTAGCCCTGCCATTGTATGGAATCCACAATCCAATAAGTGCCAACGGTTTTGATTGTATTACCCACTTTTGTGGCTAGTAGCTGGAATTTAATGAATGTAACAATTTCGGCTATTTCTTATTTATTTGAAAACCCTAGACACTATTATAATATCATCGGATTTCCTATCAAATGTTTTGGTTAGCGTAAGGTAAAAACTTTTCCATGTTTATGTGTGGGAAGTCTTACGTGATACCTTTTCTTTTCAAAGATTTTTCAAAGTTAAGCGACTTTAACCTGTTACTCACACCAGACCCATGTCTGACCCGGAGTTATTTCTGTTTTTCCATAACTCTTGGGTACTCAAATTTTTATGAGTAGCCAAGGGAATTCAGGTTAGGATTCAGGATAGCTTTGACGAATTATGGAGGAGCAATGGAGCAGGAGGCTTCTGCGTATAGTTATATAGTTTCCGCTGTGTTGGTATCTCTGAGTGTTTGTGTTTGTGATTGAGATGTAATAACTAGACAGGTGTTTATAACTGTCTAGTATGTGTTGTATATGTCTGTGTAACTCTGATATTTAATGTATACTATGTAATACTTTGGTTATTAATATAATTTATTCGTTCCGCTGTTGAGATTCTTGTGTTGTTTCTTCTTTCTCTTCTTTCTTTTCTTCTTCTATCCCTTTCTTTCTTAATTCATGACGCGATTTTCTGGGAGTGGAAAGTCGGGTCGTGACAGCTGGTATCAGAGCTGTAGGTTGAGTGAATACCTAGGCTCTGAAGTGTGTCTTTCTTTAGGGAGCGTTAGGTTGAGTGAATACCTAGGCTCTGTAGTGGTGTCTATCTTGAGAGAGCGTATTTGTATTTTTATGTATATATATTTTTATGGTTCTACCTATTTATTGGTTTACCTGTTCGGGTTTTTCCAATATAAGTTATAAAGGTATATGAGGTAGAAGTGTGTGTAACATGACTACCATTGGTTGGAGTTTGAATGTTTGAGGTTGGAAGTGTATTTGTTGAGACTGTAGACCTAATACCGTCTCAAGTGAGTTATGCAGTGTGTAGAGATTTCATTGATCTCTGAAGGAAACCTATAAAGGTTCGGAGTTCATCTTTGAAATGCAGAGTTGGATGAGTTGAGTTTGGATCTGTCGGTAGGGCAGAAGCCAGTGAGTAAAGATATCTTGATATCTCAGGAAGTAGTAGCTGCGTGATGAGATGCAGTGAATATGGATATTTCCGAAGATGTTTCTTTGGAACAAGAGTAAGAGGTGAGTCTGCTCGGTGATGTGGCTGAGTTTAGCAGAGTATTCTGAGCTGGTAGGGAGTCCTCTGGCTGAGTAGTTTTTCTGAAGTGGAGTTCAGAAGCAGCAGAGTGGATCTTTTCTCTGGTGAGTTGGCTAAGCCAGCATAAGCTGTTCTGTTTGGTAAAGAGAGAGCAGTTTTCTTTGGATTTAGGCTGAGTTGATCGCAAAAGTGACTTGCGATAGTTTGTTCTTTGGATTGTTGGAGATTGTCCGGGTTTCTTCCAGGAAGTCAGAAGTTTGTCTGCATCTGGAGATCGAGTTTTCTTTCCAGGATGGAACTAGTGGTTCAGTTAGTAGATAGATGGTTCCTTGAGATAGAAGTTGGTGGAGTAACTCAGATTGGGAGAACACATCTGAGTTTTCTTTTATGGATATATGGAACCATATTTCTGTGCTAGGTTGTCTGGTCTGTGCCTGTGCTGTTCTTCAGCATTTTCTTCTGTTTCGGATCAGAGTTGTGCAGCGGAAGCAGTTTGGGAATGCTTCTGTTTTGTTTTCTCAGATGAGGAGAGTTTGTTCTGCCTTCTGTAGTTGAGAAGTTGAGTGTTTGTTCTTGGTTTTTGAGTGATCTTGAGGAGATCATTGGATTGTTTTGATTCAGTCTGTTTCTAATGGAATCAGCAAGAGTTAAGCTGATCAGGATGGATGTTGGTAGCCCAGGATCGTCCGAAGAGTTTTATGGATAAGAGGCAGAGAATTTGGATTCTGGAATCAGAGATTGGATTTTGGTTAAGTTTTTCTCTGATTCAGGGAGCTATAAGTTGGGAAGCTAGCTCCGTAGTGTTTTGGTTTCTTCTGTGTTTTGACAGGATCAGTTTTTGGTTTTCTAGAGTTGAATTGCCAGTTTGGATAACTGGGATTCAGTGTGTTTCACGTGTCTCTGAGGGAGTACGTGTTTGATATTTCTGGTTGTAGAACCAGTAGTTCTGGATGGTTTGTTTGTTGAGTCAGACTCGTTTGTAGTCTGATATTCTGTATAGGATTGTTGTTAGGAGCTCTATAGCTTAATAGTATTGATTGATTGTATTCTATAGAGTGAGTTCCCGATATATATATATATATATATATATATATATATATACCGGGAAAACTCGTGAAAGTTTTATCCAAAATTCTTTTGGATAATTAGATTTGTTCTGATTGTGTGGATTGGTTGCTTTGGTTGTTAGCATATGATTAACATATGCTGTATTTTAAAGTAAAATCTGTAAACAGATTATTAAATTACTTTTGTTTTAAATTTCGGGGACGAAATTCTTTTAAGGGGGAAGGATTGTAATATCCCGGAAATTTGGACAATTTAAATTTAATAATCTGAGTTTAAATTTAAATTGAATTGATAAATTTTTGTTAATAAATTGATATTGATTTAATAATCTTCTTTATTTTAATATATAATTTGTGAAATTATTTTTAATAAACTAATAAATTGTTTTCTATTTAGAAATGTATATGTATTTATATATTTTTAAATAGACAAGTTGATTTTAATTAAATTAGTATAGCATCTTTTTAATGTTTTGAAAATAGGAATTGAGATTTATTTTTAATATTAAGCTTTTCAAAAAAAATATTTTATAAAATACTCTATGATTTTAAAACATGTAAGATAAATGTTTTAATTGGTTTAAAATTCATTTTAATTCAAGTTTGAATATTAAAATAAGGTTTTAAAATGTTTGTGTCATTCTTTTTAAAATGTTGATTGATAATTTTGATTTGTCAATTTAATTTGTAAATTTGAAATACAATTTTAAATATGAACATGCATTTATTAAGTTAATTTTCTTTAACACATAATTAAATAACAAAACCATTTAAGATACATGTGTAAGCATAATAAAATCCTAAATGAACATGTGTTAAAAATTTATGTAAGTAAATTTACATGTGTCCATTCTTTTAACATGTGTCATTTGTTTAATTTTGTTTTCTTTAATTTTAATTAAAATCATAAAATTTAGATTATAAAGCATTGCAATACTCATTTCTTCATTCTTTTTTCATTTCTCATTTCTGAATAAAGAGAATCTGAAACCTTCTTCATCTCATGCAAACACTTACATCTTTCAATCAAGTAAACATTGCATTGCAATCAAACTCCACTTTCAAATTTGCATACTCCTCAAAAATACAGATCTGCATTCTTCAAATCTATAATATATTCATCTTCAAATCACTCTAATTTCTTCAATCTGGAAAACATGAAGACCTGCATTTTCTTCTAAAAATCTGCACACATTAAACCAAACATCAAGCCTGCATTTCAAATCTGGGAGCATTTAAAACAAGAAGCCTGCATTTCATTCAAGCAACCTACATGTTTTGTCTACTGGAAACAAAAGCCTGCATGCATTCCCAATTTTAAACATGCAATTGAATCTGAAAAGGGGGAAGAGGTCTGCATTCAATTCTCTTTAATCTGGAAGCCACTGCATGTTAAGGCTGGGAACAAGTACAAGTTGGATTTGCATCTGCATTCAAGCTACTGTATGATTAATCTGGGGTCTGCATCATTATACAAGTGAGTAACACCTAAATTAAAATAAATTAAGTTTGCATGCTAGTTTATTTTGATGAGTATAGTTTTGTTTATGTTCTTAAAATTGCCTGTGTATATGGGTATGATGCATGTTGTTTTCCCAAAGTTCTGACTGTACAATCTGTGTTCAAAAGTAATCCATTTCTCTTGATCTGTTGCTATTGCGTTTTATCATTGAATGAAATCTGTATATTTCATGATAAAATAACATTTAAAGGTTTCCTTTAGCAATATAGTAGGGTGTGTTGACTGCAGTTTTAAACAACCTAGCTTGATTCTGTATAAATGGAAAATTTAAGGTATTATGAATCAATGTTTCAGAGACTCACTTCAAAACAACTACTAAAATTTTGTTTTAAAAAAATATATAATAATATATTACAATTTTAATGATGGAATCATGGTGCAGTTTTCATATTGACTGTAATATACATAATTGATAAGCTCTGTTGATTCATGCATTTGTTTTGGTTGAAATTGCTTCTGAGTATGGTGAAATTATCATAGATTATAGGAAAAATCTTAGATTAAGTTAAATTTAAAAGTTTAGTTTGTAATTTGGTATTTTCCAGCATAAGCCCTAGTTTTTACTGTGTTTGGAAAATTGAGTGATGCGGCTTTCTCTTTGAATCGAGTTCAGAGATACTGTGGGTATTAATAGATAATGGGTTGATGGAGTGGTCACCGGAGTATGGAAGTGGATGGTGGTCGGAGTTGACAGAACATGCCGATGACAGGTTGATGGTTTTGGGGTAGGGGCTGTTACAGGTTTCTGTTTTGAAAACTTGGATTTAAATTCCAGTTGGATCATGGAGTTTTAAGAGTTGGATGTTGATGAGGGGTTTCTGGTAGATGGAAGGTGGCCTGAGGTGATGGCCAGTGGTGATCAGATTAGGGAAGTGGTTGCACAGGGGATTGTGCATGGTGGTGAAGGAGTGTGTTGTTTTTGTTGCAGAGTTTTGGTAGCTCGAGATTTTCTCGGGGATTCTAGGAATAAACTCGAAGTAGGGAGTCAGTTGACTCGAAGTAGATTAGGTGGTAGCTCGGGTTGCAATGTTTCAGGGGTTAATCAGAACCTATTTTCCAGTTTTTAAAATTTAAAAAAAAAAATATGTTTTTAAAAGGAAAGTTTAAACCTGAACTAAGTATAAGTTGAAATGGAATTTAAATATGAATTCAAAGTTTGAATTCTGGATTTGTGTAAGGATTTGAGTTTTTTTTTTTTAAAAAAAAAAAAAAAAAAAAAATAAGTACTACAGGTTTTAGATTTTGAAGAAAACTTGTTTCCAGGATTTTAAAAATAAAACTGAAGTGAAGTGTAGTAATGCAAACAAATCTGAAAACAAGTTTAAATCTAGAATTGATTTTGAATTCAATTAAGTTTTAAATTTCAGATTTTTGAGTTAAATTTGAAATGTTTTTAAATCCAAGTTTGGTTTTAAACTTAAAACAGAAACTGTTTTGTTTTTTTTCTGTTTTGAAAATTTTAAAGAAGAGTTTAAACTTAAAGATGGAGTTAAATCTGAAAATGTTTAAAACTGAAACTTAAGTATGAAATCAAATATTTAAATCTTGGATTTTTAATAATTTTTGAATTCAAACTTAAGTGGTTAAACTAAACAGGAAACTGTTTTTCTGTTTTTATGTTTAAATTATAAAGTAAAATTTCAAAATGCAACTGAAAAATTTAAACAAGTTAAATCTGGAAGTGAAGTATGAAAATGAATCTGAGTTTGATTTAATTTAAATCTGGAATTTAAATTCAAACTTCAGTTTTTAAAAATAAAGGTTTAAATTTAAATTTGTTTTTAAATAATGATTTGCATTTGAAATGAAGATGGAATGTAAGTAAAGTTTTGATTTTTAATTTTGAATCTGAAATGAAATTTAAATTATGTTTCAGTTTGAAATTTAAAAAGAAATTTTTTTAAATTTGAATTTTGTTTTGGAATCAAAGTGTTTAAATACTTTGTATAAAGGAAGAAGGTTTCTAAATTTTGAACTTGAGATAATTAGTTTCATTTACATTATGTAATTAATTTAAATGTAATATTAATTATTTAATTAATTAATAATGTGGATGATTAACTAAGTAATTAATAATTTTTAAGTTAGTTAATTAAGATTTGAGATTAATTAATTAATGTTAATTAATCTATAATTAAGGATGGTTAATTAAGTTTTAATTAATGATTAAGATTTATTTAATCAAGAGATTAAAGATAATTAAGATTTTAATTAACACTTAATTAATTAATAATTAGAGATTAATTAAATTGTAATTAAATATTAGTTAATTAATAATTAATAATGATTAATTATAAGTTAATTCTTAATTAAGTAATTAAGAAATGTTAATGAAGGTCATTAACTTAAGATTAATTAACAATTAATTAATGTGATTAATTTTAATAGTTAATTAGATTAATTAATTAATAATAATCAATTGTTTAATTACTTAATAAAAGTAATTAATGAATTAATTACTTGGTGTAATTAATTTGATTAAGGTGATTAGTTTAGATTAATTAAGTTTAATTAATTTAAACCATTGTTGATTGTTTGATAATTACTTTATGTAATTAATGAATTTATAATTACTTAGAGAAGTAATTAATTAATAGTTACAGGATGTAATTAAAGATATTAATTATAGAAGTAATTTTGATTTAAATTACTTTGAAATTAATCAAGTGATTAATGAGAATAATTAATTAAGAGTAATTAATTATGGGAGGAGTAATTAAAATAGTTAATTACTAATTGGATATTAATCATGGGTGATTAATATATATGGTTTAAGTTGAAGATTAATTACTTATGTAATTAATTTATATTAGAGATTGATTAAATGTAATTAGAAATCATTAATTAATTAATTAATGATGTAATTTGGAATTGATTAATTAAGGTATAATTAATATTAAATGCTAATTATTTATTGTAATTAGGGAATTATTAATCAATAAGGATTAATTGAAATGAATATTGAGATGATTTATAAATTGATTTATAATCAATTGATGATTAAGATAAGCAGGATTTGATGATGAAGTGATTAATTTAATTTATTTTAAATTAATTAGAGAGTAAGTAATTAATTTAATTCATTTTAAATTAATTATAGAATGGAATGATCATTAGATAGTTGCTTATGTTTGATGATTGGTATTGATTGGTATGGTTTGTAATCTCAGTTATGAGATTAGTAGTGTATGTGATATGTATGCACTGGTTGCTTTTGGATGATAGTATGGATATCTGATTATGATATGAATTATCTGTTGGTAATGATAATGTTGATTATCTATTGTGTTGTGAATTATCTATCTATGTATATTTAGATAATGAATTGAATTGTTTTAAACTTAAAACAACTTGGACCTTAAAAGACACGCTTTGGATTTCGATGAGACCGGGATCGGGTTTCCATATTTGGGATCCGAAAACCACATCGATTCCAAATAACGTTAGGTCGTTAACCTAAGTGGAGCGAGTGAAGACTCGAGGTGTAAGGGCTATACGTCAGTATAACTCTGTGGGTGATTCCGTAATGAGTTTGACGGAATAGCACTTATAGATTCGAGATGGAGATTCAGAGTGCAAGGGTTATTGTCGTTAACTCTGAGGGTGATTCCAATACGAGTGTAACGAGATAATGCCTTCGGTTTCGTTCGAACCCGGAACGAACTTGTATGGATTGAATGCTTTCAGAACATCGTCAGGTGGACGATGAGCATTCTAAGTGTTATGTCCTATAAAGGTAATCGTAGCCTCAAGCCTCATCAACCGGGAATGGCTAAAACAGGGGAGGTGCAGCAAAGCTTCGTGGGTAGCCCCCACTGGAGAGCAAGATTGATCCCTGTCTAGAGGTCCCTTTATTTTCGGCTTAGTGGTGCGGTTGCTGATCACAACTGCGGGGTTGTCTTGTTTGGAACTGTTCAGTAAGGAACGGGTCCGGCTTTGTGTTGCAGGGGATGAAGGGAGTAATCCTCGGTACGGTGATCTAGGCCACGTACTGTGACGGGCGGTACCCCAGTAGCCCTGCCATTGTATGGAATCCACAATCCAATAAGTGCCAACGGTTTTGATTGTATTACCCACTTTTGTGGCTAGTAGCTGGAATTTAATGAATGTAACAATTTCGGCTATTTCTTATTTATTTGAAAACCCTAGACACTATTATAATATCATCGGATTTCCTATCAAATGTTTTGGTTAGCGTAAGGTAAAAACTTTTCCATGTTTATGTGTGGGAAGTCTTACGTGATACCTTTTCTTTTCAAAGATTTTTCAAAGTTAAGCAACTTTAACCTGTTACTCACACCAGACCCATGTCTGACCCGGAGTTATTTCTGTTTTTCCATAACTCTTGGGTACTCAAATTTTTATGAGTAGCCAAGGGAATTCAGGTTAGGATTCAGGATAGCTTTGACGAATTATGGAGGAGCAATGGAGCAGGAGGCTTCTGCGTATAGTTATATAGTTTCCGCTGTGTTGGTATCTCTGAGTGTTTGTGTTTGTGATTGAGATGTAATAACTAGACAGGTGTTTATAACTGTCTAGTATGTGTTGTATATGTCTGTGTAACTCTGATATTTAATGTATACTATGTAATACTTTGGTTATTAATATAATTTATTCGTTCCGCTGTTGAGATTCTTGTGTTGTTTCTTCTTTCTCTTCTTTCTTTTCTTCTTCTATCCCTTTCTTTCTTAATTCATGACGCGATTTTCTGGGAGTGGAAAGTCGGGTCGTGACAGTTGTTGTACAATATCACGAGAAATTAAGGAGTGTGTAGCCCCAGTATCATACACTACTACAAAAGGTATGGAGTGAATAAGCAAAGTACCTTCAACTTGGCCATGCTTCTCCACATTTGGTCCCTCAGTTGCTTTGCTTTTCACCTCCAAAGTACTCATTTTTCCTTGCTTAAACTCTGGGCAGTTCCTCCTTATGTGGCCTTCCTTTCCACACTGGTGACATTTAAAGGATGCTGGTTTAGGATTTGTACACCTATTTTTCATGTGTCCCTCTTGTCCACAATTATAGCAAGTGAATTTTTTCTTAACTTCAGCAGTTTTGATTTCTTCTGACTTCTTGGTGGAAGCTACCTCTGCTTTCTTTTTGTCATAAGGGTGAAACTTTCCCTTTCCCTTCTTATTTTGGTTATTTTTAAGTGCTCTGAAATTTTCTCTGGCTTTATCATGTTGTTCAAAGCTCAAAGCCAGATCCAAAACTTGATCAAAGGTCCTGTCCTTATATGGTAGCATAGCTCTACTAATGTGGGCATTCAGTCCTTGGATATATCTGCCATTTTTAGCTTCTCTAGTTGTAATAAGCACTGCACCATATTTTGCTAGAGATTCAAACTTTTGTGTATATTCAGTTACACTCATAGTTCCCTGTCTTAGTTTAATAAATTCTTCTAACAAAGATTCTTTAGCTGATGCAGGTACAAATCTTCCTTCCAACATCTCTTTAAACTGGTTCCATGTCACCTCCCCTTCCGGTCTTCCAGCTATAATAACTTCCCACCAATCCAAAGCTGCTCCTCTCAGTTGTCTAGATGCTATTAACCTCTTCTTCTGGTCTTCAACTTGCATATCAGCAATATTCTATCCAAAATTCTGAGCCAATTTTGAACTCCCATAATTCCTTCTGTTCCATCAAAAGTCTTGCCTCCAAGATTGGTAAAGGTCTTGAGAAGTTTGGAAAGCTCTTCATGTGGATTTTCTTGCCTGTTACCTACTCCATCTCTTATGGCTCTCATAAAGTCTTGCATATTCATCATAGGTGGTTCACTTGGTCCTACATCTGGTTGTCTAGGTTTCACCATAGTTCAATGGATACAATACTTGAGTTAGTCCATTGTTTATTCTTTTATAAGTTAACCTATTCTAGCTTATTGCCATTTAATCATAACAGATATTATATTAGTATAAAACAAAGCATTCAAGACAGTCAATACTTTCATACATTCAAAACAAACAAGTTCATCCAAGATTTTTGCTATGTTATTTAACAACATAGCTCTGATACCAAATTGAGATGACCCACTCTCTTACAAAATTTTTTTTTTTCAGTGATCATCTACTCAAGAGAACATCCCTTCCAGTTTCTCTTCTTTCCAGGATCTTCCAATCAATATAAAAATATTGATATACTCAAATTATTTGAACACTCATATATGAAAACATGTGTGAATAATATCTTGTGTTTTAAATCAGAGTAAAGGAATTTTGGAACCAAAGGAAAATCTGCTTTGAAATTTCCTGTGTGGTTTTTCCCCATAGCAAAATCATTTCATAAATGGTTTTCAATCTTACTTAAATTCTTACAAGTTTCTAATGTAAAATTTTCTAATCTCAGTATTCATTTACACTCCTATGATTTTAGTTTCTCTCTTTTTTTTTATTTTTTTTATTTGAAACTGTATTTAATTGTCTGTGCTTGTGTATACATGTAATCTGTGCATGTATATGTTTTTGCACATTTCAAGTACTCATTTTTCACTGTTACTAAAATAACTCAATCTTCCATAGCCTATGGGTTATTGAGTTTTAATTATTTAAAGATGGTTGAACCCGGGCTTGATAAAGTGGTCAGGTTAGCCTTACTGTTCTTATATGCATTTATGCACACATTAGAATGTTTTTCTGGGTTTTTTTTTTGTGCAATTTTATACTTCTGCTTAACAAACTTCTACTTCTTCTTATGACCTGAATTCCTCACATAAACTACTGAATTATTATTTTTCCTTTCAGTTTCATACATGGCTGGCATCTCAGATTTTTGTATTTTTCAGTTAAATCATTCTATAAGCTAAGAAAAGAAGTTTCATTACTCAGCAAACATTTTTCAGAAGCAACATATAAGTTCTAACCGAAACACACAATTAAATCCAGTTCTTACAAACAAGAGACAACATCATTTCTTTCTAAATAATTTGAACAACATAACATGTCATACATATGACTTAAACTTCTATTTTTAATATTAGAAAGCATGTAACTAATGCATCCCAATACTTAGCAGCCAACACATCCAGAGCTTGATCATTGAAGTGCTTATTTACCTGCACAGTCACCATGGTCTACCTCATGATTTTATGAGACACCCAATGGTGAATAAACACACAAAGGGTCAGACAACATTGTCTGGTATGAGCAATCTACTGAGATCATATCCTAATTCTAACTTTTTATTTATTATTTGGGTACTTTTCAGGGACAAAAGGTGGTATCAGTGTCCTCTCTGTGTCATTTCTGTGAGATCAATACTTCATGTTAATGCAAAACTGGTTAGATATGATTCAAGCAATCTAATTCAGAAAAACAATCTTAAGATTCAACAAATAAACATCCAATACCAACTCAAGTACAACCATCAAGTCACCTTCCAAATTTTTCTTTTACTAGCCATCAGGGTTGTACCAGGCCTCACTTGACCTTACTCCTATGGTTCTTCATACAATATCAGTTTAAGATCTGTAGCTACTTTCTCTTGTTAATACACACATTGCCTAGGACCAATCTCTGTTAACCCAGCACACTCAGGCCCTTGGGTATAAACATACCATGTGTGAGCTTGCAATATTCCCCTTGCCAAGCCATCTTTTGTAGCCCAAAGATCTTTAATCCTTAGTTATTTTACTAAGTGTTATTCCCTCTTTCCTTAATTATGCTAATCCCCTCTGTGCATCCCATTTCAATCAGAGAAAAATAAATAATGCAACCATCAAGCATGAACTCAAGGAATAATGGATCATGTTCCTATAAACATAGATTTAATTGCACAAACTAGCATATATTCTCAATACAAACATTATTCAGATCATGGGTTTAAGTAGATCATGTTTATAACTATATGGTTATACATAGTTTTTTTTTCTCTTTCTGTTGCATCCATTTGCCTTTGGTTTAATCAGATACTCACAGATTCATGAGATCTGGATAAACCATAAGCCTTTAATCAAATCTGGATTCATTTGTAAATATGGAAGCTCAGAACATGTATAACATTGCACTTCTATATTTCATATTATTATTATTATTATTTTTCCATCATCATGGGACATAAGCAACAACAACTCCATGCTGCAGTCCCATTTTTCCCTTTTCAGACCATAGATTTACAACATAATTACTGAGATCTTAAATAAATATTTATATGCAGAAAAACCCATAAGGGAAAACATTTCATTTCAAGGTTAATCCATACACAAATGATCATTTAAACAGGAGACCCACAAACCATATTTTTCTGGATATCAATATGAAGAGTTAAATACTTAGCAGATCATCAATACCAAGATAAACACAAATTATATAAATAAAATATAACACTATTTAGGCTGCCTTGATTTTTAGGACTTAATGCCAGGTTTTCCAGTGAGATTACTCACCTCACTTCCTTTCTTAAACCTTCCTTTTTCTTTGATCTTCTATTTCTTCTTATCCCTAATGATCAGTGTTCTTCATTCCATCTGGTTTGTATTTCCATTTCTATATTTTTTTCTGTATATTTTTTTTTAAAATAATGACAGATCTCACCATCCCTTAAGCCCTCTTATACCAGACCCTGATTGGCACTAGGGTTTTAAATTTTTACTTAATGTCAATTTTACCCTGTCACTATGACCAGCCTCTGATTCTGTTTCAAGAGAAAATGGGTAAGTGGTCCCTATTCCTATTAACAGAAATTATTCCTCATTACCCCGGTCATCATATTTGCATGATCTATGATTTTCTCTTTCTTTTTACTCTTTTTAAATATTCACCATCATCTGCATGTATTTACTCCAGCCTACCTATCTTTATTTCCTTTACACTAACTTGTTTTAAAGGTATAACCATGTCTGCAATATCTATGTTTACTTACCTATTTATTTGTAATTTATCCATTCCAACTCACAAATTAATTACTGCCTATATCATCTTGCAGAAAATTATGTGTATGTGTGTGTTCCATCTTGCATACATATTAATACTTTCACAATGCATTTTTAGTCAATTTATTATTATTATTATTATTTTAGGCAACAAAAATTTTAAACAAGCATAACTAAATTAAATTATAAAACTTGTTCATAAAATTGCTTCATAAAAATCAGGGTTATCACATCCTCTCATTTCTGAACATTCAATTGATTGACTTTATAATATTTTAAAGCAATATTATGACATAAACTGATAGGAACCAAAATATTTCAATTACAAACAAAATTGCAAACCTTTAATTGTGTTTCCTCGATCACTTTTCCAATTGGCCAGATTATGGGAACGCCATAGGCATCCTCCATGCACATCAACTATGATGTAGGTCTTCATAGCTATGCATTCGGAATTCTCACTGTTTCAACCCAAACCTTAACAGCATCATGTCCCACTGGACGACATTGAACCATCGATATTGGATCGGTTGAAGCGATGGTTCCTTCAACCACTACTTTAATGGTCTCGCTTATATCGATTAGCTTGCACTTATCATCTTTTACCAACTTTGCAATTGGTTGGAAAAAAGAGATATTATTCCGGAGAATACACACACATACATAAATACTTAATATATATGCAATATTTATATACGTACATATAAATAGTAAACATAAATACATCGACACATAATAACCACAATTATATTCATCATAAATGATAAAAATAAGAACTCGTCTGCATTCCATCATTCATCATGTATACTTAAGTTTGAAACCAAGAACCACTTATACTTAAGTCATGTTGCCACTTCATAAAAGGATTAGGAACAAGGTCGGAATCGTATATTTTAACATTATATCTTGAACAGAAAAAGCCATAAAATTGCACAGACAGTGGAACTGAAGCCAAATTAATAAGAAAACCAACGCACTAGATGAAACCAAAATAAAAATGATGAATAAAACCATGATCCAAAATAAAGTTAACTCGTAAAGTAGATGTAAAAACTAGTACAATAAACATGAAATTAAACAAAATCATCGTTATTGTATATGTAAACATTAAATTGAACTTATTGTACATAAACATGAAAGCATAACAAAATATAAACTGCAGAATATATACTTACGCATTCATGTGCATGTTTCTTCACGAATACGGGTGGGATCTCAGGGGAGAAGTTGCACAATTTCCAGTCACATTTAGATTTTCATTATCAACTTCAACTTTTGATTTTGGCCATGCTATTTTCATACCGACTGCATCTCTAATGCACAACACATCAACTATGGGTTGCCACAAGTAAGCATCTCCATTTATTACATTGTCCACCCAAATCACAACGGCAAACAGACCGAGCGGAATACCATTAATAATATGTTGAGGATCTCCGACGTAGATTCTTCCTTCGACAACTACCCCCTAACCCTTATTCCAACACAAATCATGCATTTGTCATCTTGGGCACTGCTGTTACTCTAAAAAGGAGAAGTGTAAATCAAGAGTTTAGTGGTTAAGTTAAAATATTGTACATCACATATTTCTAAATTAAATTTGTAGAAGATCTATGAAATTATTGTGAATTGTAAAATTTATCGTACTGAATTCATTCAAGCGTGCTTGTAGTGCCCTCTTTATGCAAGTAGATGGCCATACTACTGCCTTATTCTTAGCTGTAATAAGCTGCAAAATTTCTGAGATATTTTAAATGAAAATTCATTTGAAACTTTGAATATAATTATTTTAAATCGATAAATTTGGAAAATTTAATGTATAATTTTGAGTTTGATGTGAAATGTTCTTCCAAATTTAATAAAATAAAGACTTTTCTTAAATTTCAAATTTTGGTCAACTTTGGTCAAAGTTTGACTTTTTGTGAAAATTTTAAATTTTGAATTTTTAACTTTTACTTTTTTTATGAAGATGAATTTAATTCTAACATTTTCTTTCTTTTTCATTTTGTTAAATTTTGATTCCTACTTCTCAAAATCTATAACTTTTGGCGTATTACACGCAGTTATTTTCCCGTAACATTCATCATATTTAAATTGTAACTTTGGACTTGTACTAAAGGGCTAGGAATTCCTTTAGTAGATGAATATCCACCTGTTGAGTAGACTATATAATATCCTAGGGTTTTCCAGATTCCTTATTCTTCATTTGTGCCTCTGTAGAAATCAATGTAAGTTTTCTTCTTCATCTTCCTCATCAAAACCCTAGACTTTCTTCCTCTTTTCCTCCATAATTTTCTTCCTCCTCTCCTTAAAAAATTTCGACCATGCTTGCCACTACCTCCATCTCCTCTTTCTCCAACCACAAACCTTAGCCAAAACCCACTTCTCCTCCTTCCTTTTTTCCCCTTTCCTCTTCACAAATTTCGACCTCTACCTCCTCTCCTCCAACCAAAATTTATTGCCGAACCATCACCTCACCCTTCCTCTTGCTTTGCCTTGGCCGTGTCCACCATCACCAAACTGCTAGGCCAAGCCTCCACTACCAAAACCCTAACCCTAGGATGAGCCTTCTCCACCAAAACCTAGCCTAGCCTAGTCAAAACCCCTATGGTCGAACCCACCTAACCCAAAACCTAGCCATGGCCGAGCCTTTGCCACCCAAACCCTAACCCTAGCCTAGACCGAACCCAAATGCTAACCCTAGCCTATGGCCGAACCCAAATCCAAACCCTAACCCTATGGCCGAACCAAAACAAACCCTATGGCCGAGCCTATTTGCCCCTTTGACAAGCCCTTTCATATGTTTACAAAAATATATTTTTATACTTTTATTTTTATGTGCGAATAATTTGTTTACATATAAAACTTATTTTATTTTTCAAAGCTTTGGATTTGGATTCTCCTCTCACTCTAGCTTGTCCATAATTGTCGTGCTTGTTGTAGTCGTTATGTTGCATTTTAATCACTTCTCTAACCAAAGAAAGTGAGTAATCACTCTTGACAACATACTTATATTTTGGTGAATTTACTACAACTGAATTGTGTGGATTTGTATATGCAAGTTGAGAATTTCACCTATGATTTTATTATGTTATTTCATATTATTTTATTATGTTATTTCATGTAATATTAAACCTGTTGTGACCATATGCCATGATATGTTATTTATTGTTCTGTTTATTTCATATTCTATTCTCACACTGCAAGTTCCCTCACTATGCATTGAAATGATACATACTCGAACGATCTTTAGATTGAGAAAAATTGTTATGGGCTAAAATGATAAGCCTGAGCAATTTTATTTGACTTGGGATTTCAATTTTGAAATGATATGAAACCTAAAAAATTAATAAACTGCGGATTGAAATGATATATGTCTGCATTTACTTGACCCTAGGTAGAGAATTTTATACAGACTCCATGGCTGATTTAAAGTTATTTTTGTAATTTTTTTTAAGTATTTGGGATTTTTATATATGAATCTCAACTAAAATTTGGTGTGATGATTTTTGTAAAAAAAATTTTAGGTGTTAAAATTTTTATAAGAAATAAATAGTTAGAAACGTCAATTTTGGAATCTAATTTACAGTATGAGGGTAAATTGAAATTTAATAATCCAATTTGACTTAATAATGGTATTTTATTCTAACCTATAAATTGTAAGTTTTAATTCATGTAATAATGATTAAGATGATAAATGGTTTTGTTTTGTGAATTTTTTTTTAACTAATGTAAATGGTATAATTTGGGTAATAAAAATGATAAATGTTATTTGCTGAAAAGAAAATAAAGTGTAAGTTAATAGCATACTTTAACTTAGCATAAGGATTTTAGCTTTAAAATTCGACATTGTAGTAACAAATTTATTTAACTAAAGGTGGTTTCTTAATGTACAAATAGCTAAAATTAGAGAAATATAATAGGAATGATATAATGCTATGATAAAAACTGCAAATATATGTACTATTCGATTACATAAACTATGGTAGAAGGTAGTACTACTGTATCAAACTGCCGCGCTTTCTTACGGTAACAATTCAAACTGCTGCGATTTCCTATTGTAACAATTCTGCATTGCTGCGGATTCTTACAGTAACAGTTATGCACTGCTGTGGATTCTTACAATAACAATTCCGCATCATTGCGAATTCTTACAGTAACAGTTCTCCACTACTTCGAATTCTTACAGTAGCATTTCTGTACTGTTGCGTTTTCTTACATTTCCAAAATGTTACAAAATTTTCAAAAGGGTTTTAGCTCCAAATGTTATGGTTCTAAATGTTGCATTTTTAAAGTGTTATGATCTCTAAAATTTATGTTACAAGGGGTTAAAATTAAATGAATTTGGAAGTGTTACGACTTTGGAAAAATGAATATTATTTTAAAAAGAATAATGATATGGATTTTATATGGTTTGAAAGAAAAATGTTTGATATGAAATATAAACCATTTGAAATTTATATAACCACGGGTTATAATAACGATTGGTTGTTAAAGAGATCGAGATCTGATGCGGGCATACTCTCTGTCGATACCCAAAACCACTTTAACTACTATGTATGCGATGGAGATTCCAAAATGAAGTAGGATGGTGGCGACGATCCTAAAGGTATATTTTTGTGGACTTAACTCCCGTGAGTTAGCATAACGTGGCTAAAACAGGTGCAATTGATGGGCCAAGTAAGGTAGCTCCTTCGATCGGACATACTTCATCGTTAGCCATTCTATTACATCGTGATTGATTTGGTGCGCACCTTTGATTCGGAATTGTGGATCGAGTTGGGCAGTAGTTGTGGCTATACGTTACCAACAGTCCGGAAGTGTAATTGGTATATCTACCCTGGCATTGCCTTGTTGTGAAGTGTCACCTATCCTAGTGCGCCTTCTACGAGTTTGTTGTGTACCATACCTATGGAGTGCCCTTTGACGACGTCTAGTACGGATGGGATTAAGGTACTGTATAGACTATGGGAATATATAAAATGTGTTAAGGGGGAAAATGTAAAGCCTTAACACTATTTTAGTAGTTTACTTTACTTTAGACATTATTATAATAGCATATATTAATACATAGTACATGGTTTAATGGATCCTTAAAGGATGGGCGATCCCAAGCATCGTTTAAGTTACTGATGCATTTCTTTTGCGGTTCACTTAAGTTGATTTACATTTTATAAGTATGTATATCCTGACTCGAGTGTTTTGTGTTTTTCTTTACGCTCGGGTGAGCCTGAGTTTCACAGCTTTGGATTCATCTTTTTGGAGCTAGAGATCCGCCGGAGATTTAGCCGTCTGCCTGATATTTCCATTCCAGTTATTTCCACTCACCTTTTGCTTCTGTACTAGAGAACTTATGCATCTAACTTTCCGTTGTATTTTTTTCAGACTTGTTATTATGTACTAGTTTTGAGACTCTGTATCTAGTAGCTTCATGAACTACTATAGTTATTTTATTCCGTTGCGAGTTATTATGATATTTTTATGTCTGTGATTTCGTGATTGATTTTATTTGCCCCAAATTTTATTAAAAATATGTTGTTTTGAATTATTCAAGCCTGACATGTGTGGTTTTATTGCTGATCTGAATGATCCAAAATGGTGGGATGTTACAGTTGGTATCGGAGCAGGTTATAGGCAAACCTTAGCCTACGGGAGAAAAACTCATTATGGATAGGGTAGAAATACCCTAGAATGAGTAAAATCAATCTTAGAATCATTCTTTGCGAGAGAACATATTTTTAAGAATAAAATGGTCTTTTTCAAATGATTATCGAATGATTTTCAAAGGATTATTTAGATATAAAATTTTCTTGTTTTACAATTCCTTTTCTTAGAATTTCCTTTCTTTCGAATCCACCTTGTTTAAAAGTATTATTTGATTAGGATTTCCATTCTAGTTGAATCTTGTCTTTTGGTTTTCTCCTCTATCTTGGTCCTAAAAAATTCATTCTCGAATTTCCATGATGAATCGTAGGAATGCCAGAGGCCGGGATCGTGGTGTTGCCCCAGTTCCAGCACCAGTTGCACCCATTAGGTTTACCATTCTATGTAAGGGGTTCACTCAGCTAACTGGTATGAAGTTTTCGAGATTAGAGACCATCATTGAGGCTCAATAGTGGCTGAGGGGCTTGGAAAGTATTTTCGCTGGTTTGGAGATCACTGAAACTCAGAAGCGCCAGTTAGCAGCTTGGTAGTTGAAGGAGGCAGCCCTGGATTGGTAGGAGTCTGTTACAGGTTGAGGCAGATATTTCTTGGGAACAGTTTAGGGAGACTTTTGTGGCAAAAGCTGGAAAGTCTCAGCTATATAGGGAGTTTATAGATCTTAAGCAAGGGGATATGTCATTTTATGAGTATGATCGAAAGTTTGACGAACTTTCAAAATTTGGTACTAGCTTGATTGATACCACTCTTAAGAAGAATGAGAAGTTTATAGCTGGAGCTCTATAACGACCCGACTTTCTAATCCCAAAAATTCGTATCATCATTAAGAAAGAAAGGGATAGAAATAGAAAAGAATAGACAGAAAGAAATAACAACATCAGAATCTCACAGCGGAATGGAACAAAATATAATACATCAACATAACTATTTCATAGTCTTACATATATCAGAGTTATACAATATCATACAACAGAACTGTCATATACATATCTGTCAATACATACATCTAAAATACATCATACACTAACTAACACAGAGGAACTATATAGATAGCTACATACGTCTGGTCTTCTGCACCAACTCCTCCAGAAAATTCTATACTCCGAAACCTATCACTTGGCTACTCATAAAAATTTGAGCACCCAGGAGCTTATGAAAAACAAAATATTATCTCTGGGTCAGACATGGGTCTGGTGTGAGTAAACGGTTAAAATTGTTTAACTTTGAAAAACATTTAAAAATAAAGGTATCACGTAAGACTTCCTACAAATAAATATGGGTAAGTCTTTACCTTATGCTAACAAAAACATTTTATAGGAAATTTAGTGATATTATAACAGTGTCTAGGGTTTTCAAGTAAAATACAAAAATAGCTGAAATGCTTACATCTCACATTTCAACATAGTTGGGCACAATCAAAACGTACGGCTCTTATTGGAAATCGGATCACATACAATGGCAGGGCTACTGGGGTACCGCCCGTCACAGTACGTAGTCTAGATCACCATACGGAGGAGTCACCCTAACTCCCGTGCAATACAAGGCCGGAACCATTTCTTACTGAACAGTCCCAAACAAGATAACCCCGCAGTTGGCCGTAGACCAACCGCCCACACAGCCGAATAAAAGGGACATCTAGACAGGGGTA
Organism: Allium cepa; assembly: GCA_030765085.1. Lineage (NCBI taxonomy): Eukaryota > Viridiplantae > Streptophyta > Magnoliopsida > Asparagales > Amaryllidaceae > Allium > Allium cepa. Next base: position 291,905,289 of record CM060934.1, read on the forward strand.
TATCTCGTCCTGCTTGGGCATGACCCACCTAACCTTGCTGCACATCCCCTGTTTTAGCCATTCCCGGTTGATGAGGCTTGAGGCTACGATTACCTTTATAGAACATATCTCTTAGAATGCTCATCGTCCGCCTGACGATGTGCTGAAAGCATTCAATCCATACAAGTTCGTTTCGGGTTCGAACGAAACCTAAGGCATTATCTCGTTACACTCGTTTTGGAATCACCCTCAGAGTTAACGACGATAACCCTTGCATTCTGAAAGTACCATCTCGATCTTCATTTGAGATTTCACGACCTAACGTTTAATTTGGATCGATGTGGTTTTCGAAATAACAAATTGACACCCGATCCCAGTCTCATCGAAATCCAAACGCCATTTTAAAGGCCAAGTTGTTTAAATTAATTTTAAACAGTTTAATTCAACAATTGAATTCACATAGCATTTATCATAGATAAATCGTATACAGTCATCACAGATATATCCATAATATCACAGAACATCACAGGATATAAGTACATATCAGAGTCAATCAAACAAAATCATCGATTCATATCAAATTTAGTTTGATTTATTTTAAACTTAATTACTTGCTTAAGATAAACCATTTTATTCTTACTTAGTTAATTACTAATTAATAAACTTATTAAAATTTATTAATTACTTATTGATTATACACTTAATTAATTGATTAATTTTTAATTATTAATCAATAACCTTAATTATTGATTTATAAAAACTCAATTACTCATTTAATTACTAATTATTTAATTAAACATTAATTACTAATTAAATTAATCAGTTATCCTTAATTATTTATTTAATCATTTAACTACTATTATTTGTTAATTAATTAATTTTTAACGATTAATTAAATTCTTAATTAAAAATTGATTTACACAAGATTATTATTATAAATCTTTAATTACCAATTTTATTTAATCTTAACTATTTATTTAATCATCATTATAAATTAATTACAAATTTCAGTTCACTTTCAAATTTTAATTAATTAACCCTCTTACGTTTTTGTAAAACTTCTTAATAAATTTGAAGTCAAGTCAAATATTAAAATTTTGTCAAACTATTTAATTAATACTTAACTTTTTAAAAACAAATAGCTTAAAGAACACTAGGCTAATTCATTAAAAATTGGACCGAGTCAGGTACCCAGTTTCTCGAGTGGTAACCCAAGTTCCAACTCATTTTCCCCGCGTCACTACTCGTGCATCCTTCTTCTTCTTCCACCGTTCTTTTCTTCTTCTTTTTTTATAAAGTTTAAGTTTCAAACTACTGAAACCAAACACACTCACTCGCACCAAACCACGTCCCACAGGGAAACCCGAAGCAAACTCTCCATATTCTCGAGCAAAACACGCGTCGACACAAAAACTCAAATCAGAGTCACGTACGCTACCGTGCACGTGCACGGTGGCTCGCCAACGTTTCTGGCGACCCACGGCGTTCCAGCAAATCCCAATACAACTACTCGTTCGAAATCAAAGCCCAGATCGATGCAATAAATACGAAATCGAAATATGCTCGAAAATACGAACAGTAACTCGAATACGATAGGGGAAAACGCCTCGTCCACTCAACCTCGACAACTTGCGACGACGTGGCTCCGGCCATACCTCGCCATCAACTCCCTCTACCACCTCCCAAAGTCTCATGGAGCTCGGTTGAACTACGGCGACGCAAACATTAAATGTGCAGACCCCAAACCGTCGAACCCAAACACTCTACTTTCGAATCGCCCCCAAGAATCTCGCATTTGAAATTATTTTAACATCTTTCTTGTGTTCCCGTATCAATACTCCAGCTTCACGTTAAATTTCAACATCAATAATTGATTGAATCATCAAATATTCATATAAAAGCATTTTTGGTTCATTAATGAACTGCTCTGGGTATAGCGATCTAAAAATCATAATTTTTGTTTTACAAATCATACTTTTGGTTATTCCAAGATATGATTCATACTTACAGTTTAAGTTATTCGAAATCTAACCATTTATTTCACTTTTACTGTAAATTTGAGTTCACGGTTATTTTATTTCACAGCAATCTTTAAAAAAAATTCTAAGCTTTGATCTTTATTTTAAACAAAATTATTTAGTTAAATTTCTAAGTAAAAATGTTTTAATATAAAGAGTATGGTTCATTCTTTACTTCTGTTGCCACAACAACTAGAAATTTGAAGTACATCAATATGCAGAGCTTTCAGAAATTAACAAAACATCCCAGAATAATATACATCAACATAATAATTCTTCATGAGTCAATTACTAAAAATTAAATTTCAAAGATTTAGTTTACTCACCAAATATTGATGTTGAAACTGAGGGATTTGTTGATGAAGGAAGATTGCAGTTCCTTTGCTTTGAATTTGTTTGAGCTTGGAATTCAAAATGATGTTTTATATTATTTTTTTGCTTTTCTCATGTTTTGCTTCTTAAGTTGTAAACGAACTAAATATTATGAATAGGTAGTATGGGTGGTATTTATAGATAAGAAAAGTTTTTGTACAGTGGTCACAGCTTCTAGTAAAAGCCTCCCCTGGTTATGATAATCTTTTGCTTTATGTACTAAAATCTAAGATGATATAGGTATTTCGGCTGAATTAAATGTTTGTGGGGCTGAAAATGAAAGCATTAATTGAACTTGCCTTCAAATATGTACACAACTTATTATATGTTTGCTGACAATATTATTTGGATTTCTCTGTACAAAGATTTTTGTATATAAAAAATTTTGTTTGCAGGTTTTTGTTTTGTCTTCATTGCTTGAATAACAATATATATGTATTTGCTGATCTTTGTATTTGTACAAAGATGTTTTGTTTTACATATTTTTGTACAAAGATGTTGTTTTATTATCTTCAAACTTGAACAAAAATCTATACATTTGCTTTGTCTGATTCTATATGTTTGTATTTACATAGTTAACATTTCTATTTATATCTTATATTCATATCATAGTTTTATCCTTATGTTTGTAACCATATTTTTATGTTATACTTATGTTAAATATTTATAAGCTTTATTTTATTTCAGTTATAAGAGTTGTTGCTTAGAATCATTTCTAAATCTTATTTTTATTTAAAGTTAAATCTTCCAAATATTTGATTTGTAACTTATCTTTGCATTAGTGTACTTTATATTTATATTTAATATGAATAGAATTGTGCTATTGTAAATATTATTATTATCAACTAAATTTATATATCTGATATTAAATATCATTAATACATAGCTTTTAATTTAATTGAATAAAACATATTTTATTTAAATATTGTTAAAAGAGTCTATTTTAAATTTTGAAATTAAACTTTCCTTTATAACACATATATAACAAATAATGCCCAAAATCTTATTTATTTATAAATGAAAAACTTGTATTTTATTTAAATTAGATTAAAAACTTATTATAATAATATGGTCAAAATTCCGGTATGTTACATTCCTCCCCCCTTAAAAGAATTTCGTCCTCGAAATTTAAACAATAGTTAATTCCAAAAGCTTTTATATTAATAATCCAAACATACATATCATCCATACAATAACAAACAATCAAACAGTCTATTCTAACAACCATCACTAGTTTTCCGGACACAAATCCTGATAGGCTTTGCTAACATTATCAAGAGTTTCCCAGGTACAATCTTTGGGACCCTCGCTCCATTGCACCTTGACGAGTTTCACCACTTTGTTCCTGAGTTACTTCTCGTCTTGATCTACAATCCGAATCGGATTTCTAACCACAGTCAAGTTGGGTTCTACTTCTAAATCTTCCTGGACAACTGGTTCTACAACCAGTGATGGGTCATGAATAAATTTCCTTAAATGAGACACATGGAATACATTGTGAATTCCAGACATCTGTTCTGGCAATTCAATCCTGTAAGCTACAGCTCCAATTCTTTCCAGCACTCGGAATGGTCCAATATATCTTGGAGAAAGTTTTTCCGTCTTTCCGAATCTTATAGCACCTTTGATTGGGGAAACTTTGATAAAAACTAAATCTCTGATCTCAAATTCCAATGGTCTTCGCCTCTTATCTGCATATTTCTTCTGATAATCTTGAGCAGCTTTCATCCTTTTCTTGATAAGCTCAACCTTCGCAAAAGCTTCTCGAATTAGATCGGGTCCGAGCACAAGACGATCTTTCGATTCAATCCAACAGGATGGAGATATACACGGTCTTCCATACAGAGCTTCATACGGGGCCATCTTAATACTTGCCTGGTAACTGTTATTATAAGAAAAGTCCACTAGGTGAAGATGGTCTTCCCACGATCCTCCAAAATCCAATACACAAGCTCGCAGCATATCTTCCAGAATACGATTAAGCCTCTCCGTCTATCCGTCTGTCTGAGGATGATAGGCTGTACTCAATCTCAAACTTGTTCCCATAGATGATTGCAAAGCTTCCTAGAAATTTCTGGTGAAAATAGGATCACGGTCACTTACTATACTGACGGGAACACCATGCAATCTGACTATCTCCCTCAAGAAAATCACTGCCAAAGAAGCTGCAGTACGAGTTGCCTTAACTGGTATAAAATGGGAACTCTTCGTTAAACGATCAACAATAACCCATATTCCTTCATTTCCTTTCCTGGTTCTTGGCAAACCATCGATGAAATCCATCGAGATCATCTGCCACTTCCAATCTGGAATTTCCAAAGGCTGTAATAATCCAGCTGACTTCTGTTGATCTTCCTTCACTTGTTGGCAGATGACACAACTATTCACAAAAGCAGCTACATCTCTCTTCATATTCGGCCACCAGAAGACTCTCCGCATATCTTTATACATCTTTGAGATTCCCGGGTGAATATTCAATTTGGAGCGATGACACTCATCTAAGACTTCTTGCCTCAGTCCATCTATATTAGGCACACACAAATGGCCATTAATCCTTAAAACACGCTGATCATCCACCTTGAAATCCGAATATCGACCGTCTTTAGTTGCAAGAATTATTTCCTCAAAAGATTTATCCTCCATTTGCTTACTAATGATTCTTTCCTGGAGAGATGGAACGACTTCCAACAGAGACAAAACTGCATTTCTACTAAGAGCATCAGCTAGAACATTCGCTTTCCCCGGAGTATACAGAATATCCAAATCATAGGATGCTAGAAATTCAACCCACCGCTGCTGTCTCAAATTAAGATCTTTTTGAGAGAAAATATATTTCAACGGTTTGTGATTCGTGAATGACTCAAACTTTTGCCCCAAAAGATAATGTCTCCAGATCTTCAAAGTAAAAACAATGGCTAACAGTTCAAGATCATGCGTAGCGTAGTTCTTCTCATGGTGCTTCAGTTGCCGACTCGCATACGCAATTACCCTGCCGTTCTGCATCAGAACTGCTCCTAGTCCAACTAGACAAGCATGAGTATAAACTTCAAATTTTCTCTTCCCATCCGGAATAGCAAGCGCTGGTGCACTGGCTAGCCTTGTCTTTAATTCCTGGAAAGCTTCTTCACACTGAGGTGTCCACTTGAATTTAGCTCCTTTCCTAGTTATCTTGGTCAGATGTGAAGAAATCTTTGAATAATCCTTAATAAATTTCCTGTAGTAGCCAGCCAAACCCAGAAAACTGCAAACTTCAGTCTGTGTCTTCGGCTGCTTCCATTTCAGAATAGTTTCAACCTTCGCTGGGTCGACAGAAATGCCTTCACCAGATACAATGTGCCCTAAAAAAATTGACTTCTGATTTCCATAAATGGCACTTCAAGAACTTTTCCTTCAACACATGCTTCCTCAGAGTCTCCAATACAATCCTTAAATGCTGCCTATGCTCTTCTTCAGATTTGGAGTAGAACATGATATCATCGATGAATACCAGCACGAACTTATTCAACACATCCCTAAAGACTCGGTTCATCAGGTCAACGAAGTAGGCAGGAGCGTTGGTTAACCCGAAAGGCATAACCGACCACTCATAAAAACAATTCGGTCCCCTAAATGCAGTCAAGGGAATACTATCTTCAGCTACCCTCAATTGATGGAAACCTGAAGCTAGATCCAGTTGAGAAAAGATAGAAGCTCCATGCAACTGGTCAAAGAGATCATCGATACGAGGAAAAGGATATTTATTACGGATAGTCATTTTGTTCAATTCTCTATAATCCATACAGAATCTTAGCGATCCATCCAATTTGGTTACAAACACTGCAGCAGAGGCCCAACAAGAAAAACTAGGTCTAATCAAACCCTTCTCCAAAAGATCCTGTGTCTGCTTAATCAACTCCTCTCTTTCCCTAGGAGCCATTCTCCTAATGGGCAGAATCACCGGCACTGCTCTTGGAATCAAATCAATACGAAACTCAATCTCTCGATGTCGAGGCAGACACTTAACTTCTTCAAAAACATCAGGAAAATCTTGAACCACATCGATTTCTTCAACTTTCTCTTAAGAAGTCTCAACTCCTTGCAAAAGACTACTCAAGTGAAATCCAGAATTATCACACGACACTCTGGCAATCCTACCCAAATCAGTCTCCAGCGAAACTATCCTCTCATCACAGTTCAGGACTGCTTTATACTTATCGAGCCAATCCATTCCCAAAATAAGATCAAATCCCTTAAAATTTAACACATAAGGGTCATAAGAAAAACTATGGGACATATAAGAAATCTTCAAGTCCTTACAAATCGTATCCAATTTGGTTGCTCCACCTATAGGATTAGATACAAAAATAGGACGATCCACAGTACTAGGGTTGAGAAAGAACTTTTTTACTGATTCCAGAGAAATGAAATTCACAGATGGACCCGAATCAAACAAAACTTTAATATATTTGCCATCTAAAAGTAAGGTACCATCCAAAACCCCTTTGCCTTGAGAAGAAGATGGACCGGCTTCCAGAGCAAAGACCTTAATCTGAGGTGCCCTCTGCAAAAGTGGATAATTCTTGATCATGTGATTGGGCTGGTGATAATTAAAACACAATGATCTCTGAACCATTGTTGATCCTGGACCACTCTGACGTTGTTGTTGATGAGATCTTCCTTAAAGACACTGATTTGCCAAATGTCCAACTTGCTGACAGTTATAACACTTGCAGGGTCCATTGTTGCTTCCTTCAGGTTTCTTTCCCTTGCCTTGCCTTTTCCAAAGTGGATTAAACTTCCTTTTATTTGGTTTAACAAAATTCTCTCTCGAAACCGCTGCTGTTGCCTCTGATTTCTTGCTCATCAAATTCTCATATCTCAAATCCATATCAATCAAATCAACAAAATATCCTTCCAAAAGCACCGTCGTCTTATCGTGAAATTCTGGCCTCAATCCTTGCACAAACTTTTCATTCTTCTTGAGGGGAGTATCAATGAGTCTTGGTCCATAGCACGAAAGTTCGTTGAATTTGGTCTCATACTCAGAAACAGTCATGCTTCCCTGCTTCAAATTCAGAAAATCCTGGTACAATAGAGTTTTCCCTGCTGTTGGTATAAACTTCTCCTCAAATAACTCCTTAAATCTTTCCCATGAAATATCTTCCTCAGGAATATTTGCAATTGTTGCATCCCACCATGCGGCTGCGCCTCCCTGCAATTGCCACGATGCCATTTCCCTCTTCCGATCATCAGATAACCTCATACTCTTAAAAATGCGCTCATAAGAGCGTAGCCAAGCTTCAACTTCAATTATCAATTCTGAACCTTTAAATGGTTGGCCTCCAAGGTTGTTGAAGCCTTTACATAAGGCGGCAAAACTAACTTGAGGCGGTATTGGATTTACAGCCTCACTAGCATTTTGACTTCGACCATTATCAATCGAGTACTGGCCCTAACTCTGCCTCTCCTTCCAGAAATCATGTTGGCCACCTGGACAGGTAACTCAACAAATTTAGATAGATATATAATTATATGAAAATACAAATACGCACTCTCAAGATAAATATTACTCCAGAGCCTAGGTACTCTCTCAACCTAACGCTCTGATACCAGCTGTGACGACCCGACTTTCTAATCCCAGAAAGTCGTATCATCATTAGAAAGAAAGGGATAGAAATAGAAAAGAATAGAAAGAAATAACAACATCAGAATCTCATAGCCGAATGGAACAAAATATAATACATCAACATAACTATTACATAGTCTTACATCTATCAGAGTTATACAATATCATACAACAGAACTGTCATATACATATCTGTCAATACATACATCCAAAATACATCATACACTAACTAACACAACGGAACTATATAGATAGCTACATACGTCTGGTCTTCTGCTCCAACTCGTCCATAAAATTTTATACTCCGAAAGCTATCACTTGGCTACTCATAAAAATTTGAGTACCCAAGAGTTTATGAAAAACAAAATATAAACTCCGGGTTAGACATGGGTCTGGTGTGAGTAAACGGTTAAAATTGTTTAACTTTGAAAAACATTTAAAAATAAAGGTATCATGTAAGACTTCCCACAAATAAATATGTGTAAGTTTTTACCTTACGCTAACCAAAACATTTTATAGGAAATTTAGTGATATTATAATAATGTCTAGGGTTTTCAAGTAAAATACAGAAATAACTGAAATGCTTACATCTTACATTTCAACATAGTTGGGAACAATCAAAACGTACGACTCTTATTGGAAATTGGATCCCATACAATGGCAGGGCTACTGGGGTACCACCCGTCACAGTACGTGGCCTAGATCACCTTACCGAGGAGCCACCCTAACTCCCCTGCAACACAAGGCTGGAACCATTCCTTACTGAACAGTCCTGAACAGGATAACCCTGCAGTTGGCTGCAGACCAACCGCCCACACACCCGAATAAAAGGGACATCTAGACAGGGTTATATCTCGTCCTGCCTGGGCATGACCCACCTAACCTTGATGCACATCCCCTGTTTTAGCCATTCCCAGTTGATGAGGCTTGAGGCTGCGATTACCTTTATAGAACATATCTCTTAGAATGCTCATCGTCCGCCTGATGATGTGCTGAAAGCATTCAATCCATACAAGTTCGTTCCGGGTTCGAACGAAACCGAAGGCATTATCTCGTTACACTTGTTTTGGAATCACCCTTAGAGTTAACGACGATAACCCTTGCATTTTGAAAACACCATCTCGATCTTCATTTGAGATTTCACGACCTAACGTTTAATTTGATCGATGTGGTTTTCGGAATATCAAATTGACACCCGATCCCGGTCTCATTGAAATCCAAATGCCATTTTAAAGGCAAGTTGTTTAAATTAATTTTAAACGGTTTAATTCAACAACTGAATTCACATAGCATTTATCACAGATAAATCATACACAGTCATCACAAATATATCCAGAATATCACAGAACATCACATGATATAAATACATAGCAGTGTCAATCAAACAGAATCATCGATTCATATCAAATTTAGTTTGATTTATTTTAAACTTAATTACTTGCTTAAGAATAAACCATTTTATTCTTACTTAGTTAATTACTAATTAATTAACTTATTTAAATTTATTAATTACATATTAATTATTCACTTAATTAATTGATTAATTCTTAATTATTAATCAATAACCTTAATTAATGATTTATAAAAACTCAATTACTCATTTAATTACTAATTACTTAATTAAACATTAATTACTAGTTAAATTAATCATTTATCCTTAATTATTTATTTAATCAGTTAACTACTATTATTGGCTAATTAATTTATTTTTAATGATTAATTAAATTCTTAATTAAAAATTGACTTACACAAAATTATTATTATAAATCTTTAATTACCAATTTTATTTAATCTTAACTATTTATTTAATCATCATTATAAATTAATTACAAATTTTAGTTCACTTTCAAATTTTAGTTAATTAACCCTCGTACGTTTTTTTAAAACTTCTTAATAAATTTGAAGTCAAGTCTTAGATTAAAAATTTGTCATAACTATTTAATTAATACTTAACTTTTTATAAACAAATAGCTTAAAGAACACTAGGCTAATTCATTAAAAATTGGACCGAGTCATATACCCAGTTTCTCGAGTGTCCAACTAATTTTCTCCACGTCACTACTCGTGCATCCTTCTTCTTCTTCCACCGTTCTTTTCTTCTTCTTTTTTTATTAAGTTTAAGTTTCAAAATACTGAAACCAAACACACACTCGCTCGCACCAAACCACGTCCCAGAGGGAAACCCGAAGCAAACTCTCCATATTCTCGAGCAAAACACGCGTCGACCTAAAAACTCAAATCATAGTCACGTACACCACCGTGCACGTGCACGGTGGCTCGCCAACGTTTCTGGCAACCCACGGCGTTCCAGTAAATCCCAATACAACTACTCGTTCGAAATCAAAGCCCGGATCGATGCAATAAATATGAAATCGAAATATGCTCGACAATACGAACAGTAACTCGAATACGATAGGGGAAAACGCCCCGTCCACTCAACCTCGACCACCTGCGACGACGTGGCTCCGGCCATACCTCGCCATCAACTCCCTCTACCACCTCCCAAAGTCTCACGGAGCTCGGTTGAACTACGGCGACGCAAACATTAAATGTGCAGACCTCAAACTGTCGAACCCAAAAACCCTACTTTCGAATCGCCCCCAAGAATCTTGCGTTTGAAATTTTTTTAACATTTTTCTTGTGTTCTCGAATCAATACTCTAGCTTCACGTTAAATTTCAACATCAATAATTGATTGAATCATCAGATATTCATATAAAAGCATTTTTGGTTCATTAATGAACTGCTCTGGGTATAGTTATCTAAAAATCATAATTTTTGTTTTAAAAATCATACTTTTGAATGTTATTTCAAGATATGAATTCATACTTACAGTTTAAGTTATTCGAAATCTAACCATTTATCTCACTTTTACTGTAAATTTGAGTTCACGGTGATTATATTTCACAGCAATCTTTAAACAAATTTCCAAGCTTTGATCTTTATTTTAAACAAAATTATTTAGTTAAATTTCTATGTAAAAATGTTTTAATATAAAGAGTATGATTCATTCTTTACTTCTATTGCCACATCAACTAGAAATTTGAAGTACATCAATATGCAGAGCTTCCAGAAATTAACAAAACATCCCGGAATAATATACATCAACATAATAATTCTTCATGAGTCAACTACTAAAAATTAAATTACAAAGATTTAGTTTACTCACCAAATATTACTGTTGAAACAGAGGGATTTGTTGATGAAGGATGATTGCAGTTTGAAGAATGAATCCCTGTAACTTTCCTTTGCTTTGAATTTGTTTGAGCTTGGAATTCAAAATGATGTTTTATATTTTTTTTTCTTTTCTTAGGTTTTGCTTCTTAAGTTGTAAATGAACTAAATATTATGAACAGGTAGTATTGGGTGGTATTTATAGATAAGAGCAGTTTTTGTACAGTGGTCACAGCTTCTAGTATAAGCCTCCCCTGGTTATGATAATCTTTTGTTTTATGTATTAAAATCTAAGATGATATTGGTATTTCGGCTGAATTAAATGTTTGTGGGGCTGAAAATGAAAGCATTAATTGAACTTGCCTTCAAATATGTATACAACTTATTATATGTTTGCTGACAATATTATTTGGGTTTCTCTGTACAAAGATTTTTGTATATAAAAAAATTTGTTTGTAGGTTTTTATTTTGTCTTCATTGCTTGAATAACAATATATATATATTTGCTGATCTTTATATTTGTACAAAGATGTTTTGTTTTACAGATTTTTGTACAAGGTTTTTGTTTTATTATCTTCAAACTTGAACAAAAATCTATACATTTTCTTTGTCTGATTCTATATGTTTGTATTTACATAGTTAACATTTCTATTTATATCTTATATTCATATCATTGTGTTATACTTATGTTTGTAACCATATTTTGATGTTATACTTATGTTAAATATTTATAAGCTTTATTTTATTTTAATTATAAGGGTTGTTGTTTAGAATCACTTCTAAATCTTATTTTTATTTAAAGTTAAATCTTCCAAATATTTGATATGTATCTTATATTTGCATTAGTATACTTTTTATTCATATTTAATATGAATAGAATTGTGCTCTTGTAAATATTATTATTATCAACTACATTTATATATCTGATATTAAATGTCATTAATACATAGCTTTTAATTTAATTGAATAAAACATATTTTATTTAAATATTGTTAAAAGAGTCCATTTTAAATTTTGAAATTAAAATTTCCTTTATAACACATATATAACTAATAATGCCCAAAATCTTAATTATTTATAAATGAAAAACTTGTATTATATTTAAATTAGATTAAAAAGTTATTATAATAATATGGTCAAAATTCCGAGATGTTACAAGCTTGCCTAGAGTTTTATGATCATCTGATTTCTCATGTGCATAGCCCTTTTACTGGATTGATGGATATGGCCATTAGATATGAGATCCCCACTTCTAAGGAATCATTTGTTGCATGCGTACCTTCAACTCAACCTTCTTCTGGCAACTCTAAGAAGAAGAAGTCTAATTTCCATCGTCAGAAGCAGAATTGGCTTAAGAATCCAGGTTAAGGATCTTCTTCTCCTCGGAGCAGCCTATTGATCTTTCTTCCATCACTTACTTCAAGTGTGACCAGAAGGGGCACTATGCCAATAGTTGTCCTACTTTAGCCGGAGCTGATGTTCCACTAGCTTAGGTGACTAGGCGTGATCTTTGCCATATTTACTTGCAGCCTGGCCAATTCAAGCAAGATTGTCCTACTTAGCAGAAGAGCAAGCCATCTGGTATCTTTGCAGCTGCTTCACCCATGGCACCTGCTCCTAGTGATACCCAAGGTACTCTCCAGAGCACCTTTACCTTGTTTAATCTTTCTGTTCATGTTTTATTTGGCACCGGAGCTTTGCATAGTTTCATTTCTGTGGGTCTTTGTGATAAGTTGAGCATATCCTTTCACCTAATTGTGCAACTGTACCTTTGTGTGTTACTAATCCTATTGGTGGTCCCGTGAACCTTAGTAGGATTTGTAACAATAAGAAACTCTTCTTTTTCGACCGTCGCATTTCTAGTGACTTCTTGTTCTTGGTTTCGAAGCTTTTGATCTATTTCTTGGAGGAGATTGGCTGAAGAATCATGAAGTTGTTATCTCTTTTAAAACCAAACGTGTTTCCCTTGTTGATGATTTTGGAAACCCTTTCGTGATTCAGTGCCGTATGCCTCAGGAGTATGCAGGCAATTTTATCTATTCTCTTGATTCTTTCCCTAGTGAAATTGATTCTACTCCTGTAGTTAAACTCTATCGTGATGTGTTTGGTGAAGTCACTTCTTTACCTCCTAAACGGGAAATCGAATTTCGTATTAATCTCATTCTTGGAGCTCATTCTGTAGTTCCTCCACCTAGAAGAATGGCACCCCGTGAGAAGGTTGAGTTGAGGAAGCAAATTGAAGACTTAATCTCCAAAGGTTTGATCACACCTAGTCATTCCGAATGGGGAGCAGCAGTGATTTTTATCACTAAGTCCGATGGTTCTTTGAGGATGTGTGTTGATTATAGGCAGCTGAATAAGCTTACTATGAAAAACAGATGTCCAATGCCTCGTATTAATGATACGTTCGGTCAGCTTTATGGAGCTACTATATTCTCTTAGCTCGGTCTTTCCACCAGTTTCCACTAGCTCAATATTGCCTTGGAAAATATTCCGAAAACTGCTTTTCGTTCTGAGGATGGTTTCTTTGAATGGTTAGTTATGCCTTTTGGTTTGACTAATGCCACAACTTTCTTTACCGACCTTAGGAATCGTGTTTTTCGTGATGTTCTTAATAACTTTGTTCTAGTCTTCGTCGATGATATCCTTGTTTTTTTTAAGTTAGAGGAGGAGCATGAATCTCATTTGAGATTTGTTCTGGGGACTCTCAGAAGTCATTAATTGAAAGCCAAATTCTCGAAATGCCATTTCTGGGAAGATGAAGTCCGATTTCTTGGATATATTATTTCTGGTAATGGAGTTTTTGTTGATCCAACTAAAATTACTGCGATCAACGTAAGTCTGTCTTCTCTTCTTTCCTTGTACATTAATTATTCTATCTCTTTCTCGGTTCTTATTTTCCCTATTCTATTTTATAATTGGAAAACTCCTAGGACTCCATCTGACATCATTAGTTTTCTGGGCCTTGCCGGTTTTTATCGGAGATTCATTGAGTATTTTGCTCGAATTGCAGCACCTCTCACCGCTCTAACTCATCAGAATGTTAAGTTTAGATGGAATGATAAGTGTGAGGCTGCATTCAATGAGTTGAAGCGCAAGCTTACTTCCGACCAATTCTTACTTTTCCAAATGGAAATGAGGGGTTAACGGTGTTTGTACCAAAATTGGCGCAACACTCTTCGAAAGTATTTGAATGGATAAAAATGAAGAACATAAATGTAAAAAGAGGATTATCTAACAAACACTTCAAAAATAATAATTAAAACATGCAAAAACACAATGATTTAGGGTGGTTCGGCTTATGGCATATGTCCACTATGAAGTTAATGATTTTATTGATATTCACTTGCTGGTTACAACTGACTACAGCAGATTTAAGTGATGAAATTCGAGTACAACAGCATCCTTGAAGTATAAAAATGGTTTTGGCAGAGATTAGACATCAAAGAGCCAAAAGATTCTCTTTCTGTAGGCTCTGGAGTGTTATTTATAGGCCTAGGATGCAAATATCTCGCTCAAATCTCGAAATACCTCTTTTGGCACGTGGGTGGGCCCACACAATCGATCCCACGCGATTTTGACTCAAATGCGTGATCGATACGAACGAATTTCATATCGATCAAGATTTGATCCAATCGAGTTGAAATTTGGCAGGAGCATTCCTTAGGTTGTGCGTAAGCTCCTATGAAAATTTCATAGCATTTGGACTTGTGGATTGCGAGTTATGATCGATGCAAGATTGCATTTTCCTTAGGATGACCAGTTCATATCGATACGTTCGTATTGATCAGTTCGAATTGATGATGAGCACGTGTCTGTGAGTTGATGTGGCACTTGAATTTTGGATCGCTCCACTTTTGATGCCGAATCGACCGAGTCTTCCTTATGCACGTGCCTTGTTCGTATTGATTGGACTTGGTATTGTTCGTGTCGATCGGGCCACTCTGTCCGTATGGATTGTTGTAGCCTTGTTTGTATCGATCGATGTTGTCCTGTACATATCAGTACTCATAGGCTATTTCGTATCGATAGCAGGAGACCATTTCGCATCGATAGCTAGAGGTTATTTTATTCATATCGATTGATACGAACTGCGCGATTGAGATTGATGCGAATTGTCTTCACTTGATTGACATGAAGTCGAACCAATTTGATGGATATGAACAGATGGTCGTGCGATGATGGCTACGATAAAGTTTGACACGAAGTGGACTTCCATTTTGTAGTTGATGGACGCAAAGTCGGCAACAACCGATCGATATGAAGTGTACTTGTATGCCGATGGATACGAACAAGATCAATAAGAATAGACGGTTGCGCAGTGATGGACATGGTTGTGCTGATTTCCTTGGCTTGTATCGATCATATCTTAAGCATACGAACTCAAATTGACTTGGGATTTGGGACGTTGGCTTTAATACCTTCGCTTGTCATTTCTTGTCAATTGCAGCTTGATCCGGACTCAAACAAAATTTATCGACATCCATAGTGAACCTGTGCACATTCGATAATCGAGATAAGCGATCTTTGGTTTTCAGTCAATTTCTTAATATCTAGACCTTGCCAAAAGGTGGGATAACATTTGCCGCATAGAGTATGTCTTGTTAGAATATACCGTGCTTTGAATAGTCGTACCTTTCATTTTGAACAATTCTGTCCGATTTCTTAAATGATTGTTGTCTTTTCGTCGAAATTTGTAATTTTTAATTGATTTTGCTGTAATATGGACTGTTGACTGCCAACTGTTGTACTATGTGTTGTTGTAACTGATTGTTGTATGATACTAATTAGCTGTTAGTAGTTGTAATCGTTCATCAGGTGGGGATCCGACCTGTGAATTTTCAAAATCGAAAATTAGTTCGACATACATGCATATATGTTAAGCTGGCTCTTGCTAACATTTGCACGTTCATGAGTCGTTGTCATTTTTTTCATATCTAATTCCATATCGATCCTCTCCTGAATCGATGCAAAATTCGAGTTGTAACAACACTTGACGGTTGTTTCTGGGATGTTCCTTCCTATCGATCCTCTCCTGGATCGACATGAAAGGTCGAGAGATCATTTTTGCATCGATGTAATTTGCATTGATGGATATGAGATAGACGTTTCGCATCGATGGAGCCATGTTGCATTAGTGCTGTCTTGATGTTCCTTCCACATCGATGCATCCTTACGAATTCCAACAATTTGCATAAGCTTTGTTTTTGTTGCTCATTGAGTATCTCTTCGTATCGAGGGATTTATGATGGCACGAATAGTCCTGCCAGTCATCCGGGCGTTAATCGTATCGGCGGACTTCAGATGGACTCGAGTGGATGGATACGAATAGCAATCTTTACATCGATAGAGGAAACCCGTTAACACCCGTCAAAAAATACCTGGAGACAAATCGTTCTTCTACTTTTTCGGGTCCATATAAATACCATTTGTACTTAGGAAATATTGCACTCATTTTCTGCTTTTATTCTTATCTTCGTATCGTGAAAAACTGAGAAAACAAGACAGTCTTCGTCTTCAAACCATTACGTCTCATTAATCCCTTGAATTGATACTCATATATAAGTAATTAGCCGCATAATCTCACATTAAAAACGTCAAGACTCGAGACTTAGCGCCAATTCGGCCATAATCGCGGCCTTTTTCTAACGACAACGATGAGCCCGGAATTGGTTTGGAGCATGGTTAAGGCGGAAGGAGCTGGAGTCTGAAGTGCTTGGAGGAGGAGGTGGAAATGGTGATGAAATTTGTATGGCGCATTCGTATCGATCTGGACACATCGTCATTTCGTATCAATCTGGACACATTTGAATTTCATATCGAAGAAGGAGATTGCTTCGTATCGATAACTAGTGGACATACGCATCGATCGGTTAATGATTGGTATTCGTATCGACTAGTTGCGATCGATACGAAATCTTGAGTATGGTGACTAATACGAATGTGTTGCTGTAGACCGATAGGAAGCATAGGGTTTTGCATCGACACGATGCGACCTCCAGGCAATCGATACAAAGTACCCTCGTATAATCGAGATGCCACCGAAGATCGATACGAACGGCGTTTCAGGTGATTGATGCGAACGCGTATCCTGATGGATGTGAAACTGATCGTTGCGGACTAAGGCTTTTGCGACCGATACGAGTCAAACCTCAATGAACTTGAAACCTTTTGCACATTCGAACATCTGATTCCGACGAGCTTTAGCCTTGCATAACTGGATTTAACTGTTGAATAGCATATTTGACTATCCTTCGAAGCTCGTCGATGGAACTGGAACTTAATAAAATTGTAACGAACTTTAACTTGGATCAGTCTCTAAAGTCTGGGCGACACGGTTGTGATGGTCGGCGATGACGGTCACTACAGTTGAATCTCGAAGTCTCATCGTTTGCATACATTCTCATACTCTGCAGAATTTCTCAAGTAACATGCAGCCCTATTCTTGCATATTCACACACTTCACACTGGGGGATACACGGGCTTATTATCGTCTAATGATGGTTTTTCATAAGTTAGTTAGTCATGGAGTCTACAAGCTCACAACCGTAGGAAATTCAGAGTTCACTTCCCTTAACAATTGAGATACCGGCCATCGCGGCTGAAGTTATAGATCCAGCTCCGGATGAGCTACAAAGCACTACTTTTATCGACAATCCGCCAAATTCTGTACCATCCAATGTTTCCGAAGACATGCTGGGACGGATATGCTTAAGACATGGCTTGTTATTGGACGATGTGCTATTACCAGGAATAAATGATAGATCGCATTTTCTACCGAAGAGGTTTGCTGCCTTCAATTGCCATGCATGTACGGCAGGAACACTTCCTCCATTTAACCAATACATTAGGGAAGTGTTATCTTTCTTTGGAATTGATCCATCTCAATTACACCCCAATGGATATGCTCTGCTAAATAGCCTATTCATTGTATTTATGGAACATCTTTTTCGACCACCGACCCCGATACAGGTCAGATATCTATTCAATGTTAGGGGGATAGTCCCTTGTTCACATTCCTAGAGTCAGTCAGGAATTGTCAATTTGTCATTGGCTACTGGACCAGGCTGAGTTGTTTTAAAAGGAGAGATTTTATGTCCGATGCCCTTTAGGATTCGCCAGCCGATGGTTATTCGGACGTAAGTACCACGGCCTTTTCAAGTAGTTAACAAGGTGATCATAACTGATGTCAAACTAATATCTCCTTTTCTTTACAGTTGTAATTCCACGACCCGAAGGTGTGCATTTTAAAGAGATAGTACAGGTTCTCCAAGAAGTGCCGAATGAGATGAGGGAAATATAGTCGGTGCTAACAGACCGAAATTTGAAGATAGTTGGGCTGATTGAGCGAAATCAGAGTATAATGCTTGAAGGAACATTGAGGGCAGTCCCGACTAGATGGGTTAAGCGCAAGACGTCCATGGTTGTTATAGCTGAAGGAGGTGATGATGAAGATACACACACCGACGATGAACCTATTGTCGAGCCTTCTTGCGCCTTTCAAGATTCTGAGGGAAGGAGAAAAGGCAAGGCCGCAGCCCATAAGCGTTCTAAGTCTAGGAGATGGAAATCTTTGATTGTGTCTCTCCCTGCTTCTCATATTAGAATTTCAAAGGCTCCTCCCTTGCAAGTGGAGAACCTTTTCAAAGGGCTTGCCGTTATACCAATCCAGATTATGTGTCACATCAACACGACGCCAGATTGGAGGAGCTTCAGAGTGCCTTAGACTTAAGTGAGTCTCTTCCCACAAGTGTGGCTGACATTTTCGGTTGGTCGGGGGGTAACACATACATACACACTTCATGGCACTACACGATTTCCGATCGCAAGCTGTTTAAATCAAGAGATTACTAACTTTGCTTCTCTTATTTTGCAGGTACAATGTCTGGACGCGGGTCGATGTTGGGGAGTCTTCGCTCAGCTCGTCGATCTTCTACATACTATGACTCGCGTAGGAGAGAGGCAGAGAGGGATTATGACCGTGGATATTCCAGCGAAGAAAGATATGATAGGGATAGGGATTACACACAGATCCCGATCGCGTTCTCCACCTCCTAGAATCCCTATACATCCCTCGAACTATGGAAAACAAACTACAGAGCCTCTCCGCCAGAAACCATCTTCCCAATCCTCTAGGCCTGAATCACACCGTCGTAGACATGAGGCTGAAACTCCTATTGTCTCGGAACAGGCTATTACTAAGCCCACCGAAGAAGGGGTTATTAGGATCGCACAACTGAAGAAGGATTTTCTAAACATTTGCTTTGATGGCTACATCGTTTCTCCACACTTAAAAAGAATTCCAGCGGAAGCGAAGAATACGATGCACGGTTATATTCACGATATCTATACCCAGTATAAGGAGTGGTCGAAAGCCGTAGAGAAAACATCGAAGATGGCCTTTTAGCGGGCGGCCATCATAGAGAAATTAGAAAACGAGCTTGCTCAGAAGGATCGAATCATCTAAGTGCTTCATGATGAAGCCGAATCCTCCCGAAAGGCGGAAATAGAGGCCGCTAAAAAGGCCTACGAGGCGAACTTGGCCATGGAGAGGATGAGGCAGACACACTATGCCTTGGTGGAGGAGATAGGCCATTGGAACACCACCGTCACTACTGAACGAGATGCTGCTCTCAAAGAACTTAACGAGCTTAAAGCCAAGTTCTCCAAAATTATCAAGGAAAGAGATGATGCAAATACCACAGCCCAGGAAGCATGCGAACAGGCTGTAGTACTCCGAGGTGAACGGGATGAGGCAATGGATAAAGTCCATGTGGTGGAGACTGAGGTGGAGGAGAGGGTCTGAACGGCAGAGTCCAAGTTAGAGGTGGATATCGAAGATCTCCTCATCACTTATAATGCTAATATGCTGAAACATAGGAATCTAACCTGGCTCGAAAATTATCCGATACATCTTCACAACGCGTAGGATCGACTGGTTGAGGAGGAGAAGGCAGTGCATCCAGATGAATCAATTGATGAGTTTGAGCTTGGGAATCGTATGTTGAATGAAGATGAAAGAAAGATTCTTCATGAGTCGATGATTTCACATGAAAAGGAGAGGCTCGACACCCAACACCCGGAGGTTGGAGAAAGTTCAGTTGTTGAGCATCATGACGCAAGTATTGAAATTCCTGCGCCAACTCGACCTGAATCTGCACCAACGGTTGATCCCCAATCCATTCTTGCTTACAATCCAGAATAGCTGAAGTTATCTTCGGCTAGAGAGCACACTTCTGAAGTCATTCAGTCATCTATGAGACAAACTGAGGAAGGTACTCTGAACATTCTTCGTATGTGTCCAAAATAAGGGGCTTGATTTGGAGCTTTTACTAACAGTCTATCCTTTTCTTTATCTAGTGACTGGAGTTACATTGACTGCGGCTCCTGCAACTCAAAAATCGCGTCAAGCGCAGGAGGCCATTATTACTGAGGCAACCACCACAACAACGACTCCACCTATTGATGGAATGTTGGGGTGCACACTTTCTTTTGACGAACAGAAGTTGGAGGAACTTTTCAGTCGTCATAGTGACCCTTTTGGAGACCTACCATATTGTTATGACTAGAAACGCACCTGCTACTGGCTCTGCCATGCCAACCACCGATGTCTCCAGCGAGGCTCAGGCAATTCATGAAGAAGAGATATTGGCTAAAATCGACGGTGAAATGGAGGTAGAGGCTCATGGTGGTAGTTCTGGAAGTAGAATGGAAGCTCCTGGCTTGGCCCTACTGAGAATGATATCACTTGGAGGTACAGTTGTCGATACCAATGCGTCTATCCCGCCTCCTGCATTAGATCCGACCCCTTCGACTCCGCCTGCAGGAAGCATTCCTATTCATTTGAGCTCGGAGGAGGAGGTAGATATAATGCTACCTACTGGGGACCAGCCGTCGAAAGGCAAAGGCTCGAAAAGAAAAATTACAAGCGGCTCCAGCGGGTTTACGCTGAAGGGGGAACCAAAGAAGAAAAGAGAATACATGCTCTTCTCCCTCGGCTCATTTTTGAGCAGATACGAATTTTCTTTTAGATTTTGTAGGCAGTGTATAAATGCAGGTTCGACCCCTGCTAATAGGAATTTGGAAATAGCTTGTACATAAATTTCTTCCATAGATAGTTGAAATGAAATTTGTTTTTTGGCTTCAACTCAATTATCGTTTATTTTTCTTAAGTGTTCCAGTATTTGAATTCCAGTTCATTGCACTTGCGAAGTTCCAACTTTTGAGTCGGGTTAGTTTTTATTTGCCAAGTCCGGAAATCACAAACATGTATCATGACCATAGATTAAGCTGAACTCTGATGTTGCACTGCTTCAGTCAATGGTTGACACTTAAGTTCTGCCCCAAGTTTCGGGATAAGTTGTAAAGATTGGCTAGCGATTGCGTTTCGACTTAATTTCATCGAGCTTAACTCATTGAATCAATGCTGAAACAAGTGAGATTCGAATGGTCGAATCACACTTGCTCACTTATTAGTGATCACATCCGCGCTCTGGGGGTTCGCATTTGTACGTCGACGGTCGGTCACGCATGTTCAAGTTTTAAGTATGTGTCCATGCTTTGGGGACATAAGTTAGTCTACGAGTGATCATTCTACCCAAGTTATGTTTATACTCTGACCACACTCTGGGGACTCAGAGTTATTTGCAGTCGATAATCTGGTTCGCACTCTAGGAATCTGGAGATTGTCGACCTTTGCACTCCAGTTCGCACTCTGGGAACTTGAAGTTGGTTGATGTTTATACTCCAACTCACACTTTGGGAATTTGGAGTCGTTGTTTATACTCCGACTCGTACTCTGGGAACTCAGAGTTGGTGTTTATACTCCAGTTCACACTCTAGAAACCTAGAGTTGAGATTTATACTCCAATTCACACTCTGGGAATTTTTAGTTGGTCGACAGATGGCCAGTCACATATGTTAGGCTTTTAGGATTTCATCCGCACTCCGAGAACGATGGATTTAGTAGGATCGTGGATGGTTGATTCACATCCACCCCTAGTTAACAAGTGAGGTCATTAGATAGTTGGGTCCATCCTCTTCGAACTTGGTTAGGATACAGTCGAAGTTGTTAGGTAGACAGGTCCACCCTCTTCGGAACCGCATTTATAAGTTTATACTCAACCTCGCACTTTGGGAGACTGAAGTCAGTTAAAGGATTGTCATGTGTCAATCCTTCTTTGGCTTCAGTGTGATGGCTTACCCTTGAGCTCGGGTTTCACTTAGTGAGTGGTCGGTCGTATCACAGTCACTCTCTATTTGAATAAATTCCACCGTATGATGGAACTTAGCTCTTCGTGCGTCGTGATGGTTATATGTCACATTCAATAAGTCACAGCTCTGGCTCGAAGATATGGCATTTTATTGCTAAAATGAGAAAATACGGCAAAGTCAGTTGCCTTATTAAAAATTCAAATTTCGAAATGCAGAAACAAATTGTAGATGAAAAATAGACTAAAATAAATAAAGCCTGTCATGTGTAGTAGCAACGGAGACTCTTGCTATTCCAAGCTCTCGGCAAAGTAAGGCCGTCTACGGTCGATAAATTAAATGTGCCATCTTCGAGTTTTCGTTCAATCATATACGGTCCTTCCCAAGTTAGTTCATATGCGAAGGGACTAGATAGATTCTTTTAAGGACGAGATTGCCGAGTTCAAAGGTTCGGGGTCGGACCTTGGCATTGTACAATCGTGCGACTCGACTTCGGTATGCGGCTGCCTTCAACTCAACCTCTTCGCGCTTCTCATCCAACAAATCCAAGGATTCAAAAAGTAGTATGGCATTTGTATTTAGATCATAATAAGTCACATGATGAGAAGGTACTTCCATCTCGACTAGAATAATGACTTCTGAACCATAGGATAGAGAGAATGGAGTTTGTCTGATCGCGGACTTGTGGGTTGTCCGGTAAACCCATAAAGCCATAGGAAGTTCATCAACCCACTTACCCCCGGCCTTTTTCTGGTATTTCTTTAGAGTAGACTTGATAACCTTATTAACAGCTTCAACTTGGCTATTAACTTGAGAGTGTGCAACTGGAGAGAATTTCTTTTGAATGTGGAATAGTTGGCCGAAATCCTTGAATTCAACATTGTCGAACTGGGTTCCATTATCAGTGATGATGGTATGCGAGAGACCTGTTAGTCCTTTTTGATGACAACAACCTTAGAATAAGATTATAAAAATATAAGTAGTAACAGTATAGTTTAGATATATATGTATATGCAGGATTTAACCATGCAGGTACCAAGAATGAAGACTGTACAGTATAGAGATTCAAGACTGAAGATATCAAGATTGAAGACACATGAGTATCAAGATTATCAAGAGTTCAAGATAAGTAATTTAATTAGGAATTTTGTTAAAACTCCTAGAAAAGCACTGGCATCTTAAAATCCAATTTATTCGTAGAATGGAATCCACTTCGAGCCCGTTAAAGGGACGAAACCTTAAGTAGGATGGAACATACGAAAAATATAGTGGAACATTATTTTGTATCCGCTAACTTTTATTCAAAATGTTTTCAAAATCTTCCTTTTAAAAGAATCAAAAACATCTATCCTGCTTTTAATACTTTTAGCCTCAAAATAATCTTTATTTTCAAAATCGAATTATCCTTGGTTTTAAATTATCTTTTAATTATAATATATTTAACTCCTAAATATTTATATTTAGATTTTAATATAAAATTATAGTAAAATTTTAGATATATTATTCTCTATATTTATTGATGTATTTTAACTATAGTCAAGTATATTTACAAAGTTTAAAATAGTTTTAATATAAGATAGAAGTTATTTTCAAAGAAAAACAAATCACCAAAATTTCCTTTGGCATGTCGACATACTCAAGTACCCCATGTCGACATTGTAGCAGTTTATTTCAAAAATTTGAATTTCAAAAGAAGTGTCTATTCGTCATATCCTTTCACGAATGGACATGGTTGCTGTTCTACTATAAATAGGGGGGGTTTTGAATGAATTTGTAATCATACTTTTCTGGTTTTCACTCCTCTTCTTCCACATTTCTTTATACGTATTCTTACCATTACTCTGCCAAAATCAACATTGGATCTAACTAAATTATTTCTGGTTTGACTCTCTATCACTATATCAACAAGATCTTAGCGCTATTCAGAGTTATAGACTATTTTGTAGTCAATTTAGCGAGAAAAGGCATGATTTTAGCCTTGGAAATCAATCAAGCGAGAAATGGTATGATTGTGGCCATGGAAATCAACCGAGTTAGAAAAGGTGTGATTGTAGCCTAGGAAAACAATTGGGTGAACTTGTTGCCCCTGAAATCAAGTATCTCTACCTAGAGGATTGTGAATCTGGAGTGGTGTACCTCATGGCCTTGAAATCGAGGGTGTAATTATACAATTGCTTTTGAAAGGAAATCTGTACTTGTGTGCAGGACTGGATGTAGGGTAACTCCGAACTAGTGTAAAATCCGATGTGTCTTTCCTTTATTGCTTTTACTTTATTTTTGTATCTGTGTTTGATTCTGTGATCATATCTGTGCCTGAATATTGCATACATTTGTGTTCAAATTAACAAAAAATCAAAAAGATTTAGTAATTTCTTTGAACACTATTCACCCCCCTTCTAGTGTTAATCCTAGCCTTAAGATCCGTATTCTGCATTTCTCTCATTTGGTATCAGAGCATGGTTTTCAAAGTTTTCATGATCTGAATTTTGAAAAATTTGAAAATGGAATTTTTTTATATAAAATTATTAAAACTTTTTCATATGAATATGTCACAGAATCATCATGATATTGTTGTTTAAAATTATATTTAGTTATTTTGAAAAGTCACTTGATTCTTTAAAAGGTTATGTTGTTTTGCAGGAGAAGAATTATGTCTAATGGCTATTGGTTAAAAGATATCAGGTAACCATTCAACAATCAAGAAGAATAAATGGATATATAATGACAATTGACAATGAAATGGGTACCGGATAATACAAAGCTTTCGATTCTCATCTACAACTTGATATGATACTGTACTTCTCTCCATCTACTTCGCAATATCACTGGTTTCGTGCGAATCCGTCAAGAAATGACCAAGTTATGGTCAAATGATGTTTTGGTGAACAAAGAGAGAAAGAAAGCAGAACTATCAATGGTATTCTTCAAATTGCATCCAAAAATTTGATTATTTTGTTCCCACTCCTTTTTCAGATTGTATTTCTTGTTCTCACGGTCATTTTGATGGGTGGATCATCAAATTCCGATCAAAATTGAGTGAGATGTGACAGCTTGAAGTTGACTATCCAAAACTGAAAAACTGTGTACGAGATTTTCTACATTTCTCTTACTGATTCGGCCTATTGCACCACAATACCATCCAAATTCGTCACCGAACTACTACTGGATTGTAGCCCTTTCCTTCCTCTTCGATTTGGCGCTGGTTTCATCCTATTCCGTTAAGAAACACTAGAGATATGCCTTCTAGAAGTTTGATGGTAAATAGAAAAACGGGAAGAAAAAGAAGAAGAGAAACTTTTATGAAAAGTGGCGACTGTTGGGCCTATTTATAGTGGTTGAAGTGTCCATTCGTTCAAAATTCAAATTCAAAGTTTTGGCGTCAAGTTGTTCAATCTAATAAATCATTTGTAATTTTTTCATACGGTCTTCAAATTCAGCAAATGAACATACTATGCTGATCAGAAAAACGAGCCCGTCGCAATAGAATAGATCTCGTCATTAAATTCTAAAAGATATAACTGTGTGGTTGACGACAATGGAAGAACAACAAAGTTAGAAAGATGGAGTGCAAAAATTGGTACGCTTACTATTATTTCATCTTTACTGTTGCATTTAGGAATATATATTTATGCATTTAGTTAGGTATAAAATTTATCTCTTTTATAAGTTTTGATATTTAGGTCAATATATTGACACACTATAGTATAAATTTCGATATACCAGTCTAATTTTTTTTAAAATTTTTTAAAAAATGTGTTTTCTTTCATATAAAATCTTACTACTAATTTATTGCAACTATATTAAGTAGAAAAGCATTTTTACATGCATAATGTCAAGTGTCTTTACACATGTTTTCTCGTTATTTTTTTACTATAAAAGTTTGAGTAAAAAATCAATTATTTACATTTCAATATCTAGTCATAAAATTAGTACAAAATCATGTTAAAATCAAGCCCATAACAATAGATAGTATATCTGAAATGCTGTCTTTTCTTCTGGAGCGTTTCTTAAGTGCTGCAAATTCGTTTTTATAGCATCTCTGTGCTTTGAAACACTGTAGTGCTTTAGAAACTTTTCGCAGCATTTGGTGAACACTGCAGATTCTGTTTTATAATTTTTTGAATATTTTTGTTGCAAATTTTTTTTACAGCATTCTGTGAATGCTGCCTTTTCTATTTAAAACTTTAAACTATGTAAAAATAATTTTTAAATTAAGTATTTTTCTCTACTCTTTTCAGAAGTTATTTTCTAACTTATATCAGAATATTTTAAAATCAATGTGCAGACATTTTTTAGTAATTATTAAAAATTTAAATGAAAGAGGCTTTAACATAACACATGTTTATTTTCGTTTTTCAAATTTTGTTATTTTTAATATTTCATTATGATTTTTTTAAAAGATGTTTAAACATGTTTCTAAGTATTTTAATCAATAATAATTTAAAATATATAATTTTTAACTAGTAAGTTAAGTATTTTATAAACATGGAAGTTTGGATTCTTAAAAAAATTAATAGAATTTTTTTTTTAAAGCAAGGAGGGTATTAAATTTTTTAAATCCATGTTTCATAGCAATTTAATTTTGATATTGAGTTTGATTGCTACCTTTCATGAATATGTTATAGTTTTAGTATCATTAATTACCTTTAAACTCTTGTCTTTACTACTCTTTTAGTCTCATTCATTAGTTTTCTTAAACCTAAGTTTAATAATAGGTGTGTATTACCTTGGTTTGGTTGAAGCGAGTTATAATAAATTGTTTGATATATGCATACATATACATATACATACATACACATACACATATATGTATATGCTTGTCGATTAGATATTACTTACCACTCATGTTTATCTTACAATCCGGATATCTCTTACCGTAGTATGTAAATCATCATTCTGCATATTATTATTATTTTTACTTCATTATTATTTTGTTTCGAATCACATATCATCCTATTTCATATTACATTTCATTGCATATTACATCATAAATTACAATGCATGAAATATCATAATCATTTGCATCACAAATTGCACTTCATTTTGCATATTATCTCATGCTACATTACATATGTCATACATTTCATACTGCATTACAAACTACATATTGCATACATGTACACGTAATAAGTGTATTTTATTTAGGAGGAGTTTGTAGTATTGTCTTATAGTTTAGGATTATTGGTTTTTGATTTGTTTGGTATGTTTTGGTTGACTTAATTGTCTTGTTTGACTTGTTTGACATGTTTGACTTCATTGATTTGTTTGACTTGTTTGACTTGATTGACTTGTTTGACCTTTGATTTGTTTGATTGTTTGACATGATTGGATTTGATGTGCGTGTTGATTGGATTGTTTGAAATATTCTTGTACATATATGTGTTGAATAATTATAATATAATTATGTTAATGTCTTTCATATTCAATTTACTACACTTTGTTCTAGTATTAGTTTAAGGGGGAGTTGTATAGTTTTATGGTTTTAGGATGGTTTTTTTTATGACAAAGGGGGATAAAATAGAATAGTTAGGCATAGATTAAGGGGGAGTTATTAGTTTTAGGCGGAGTTATTAGGATAGAAGTAATATTTTATAAACAAAGGTTGTCATCATCAAAAAGGGGGAGATTGTTTGTCCTTGAGATGATGGTTTTGATGACAACAACCTTAGAATAAGATTATAAAATATAAATACTAACATTACAGTTTAGATATATATGTATATGTAGGATTTAACCATGCAGGTACCAAGAATGAAGACTGTACAGTATAGAGATTCAAGACTAAAGATATCAAGATTGAAGACTTATGAGTATCAAGAATATCAAGAGTTCAAGATAAGTAATTTAATTAGGAATTTTGTTAAAACTCCTAGAAAAGCACTGGCATCTTAAAATCCAATTTATTCGTGCAATGGAATCCACTTTGAGCCTGTTAAAGGGATGGAAACCTAAGTAGGATGGAACCTATGAAAAATTAGTGGAACATTGTTTTGTATCCGCTAACTTTTATTCAAAATGTTTTACAAAATTATATCTTGTTTTCAAAATGTTTTCAAAATCATCCTTTTAAAAGAATCAAAAACATCTATCCTTGTTTTAATAGTTTTAGCCTCAAAATATCTTTATTTTCAAAATCAAATTATCCTTGGTTTTAAACTATCTTTTAATTATAATATATTTAACTTTTAAATATTTGTACTTAGATTTAAATATAAAATTATAGTAAAATTATATATATATTATTCTCTATATTTATTGATGTATTTTAACTATAGTCAAGTATATTTATAAAGTTTAAAATAGTTTTAATATAAGATAGAAGTTATTTTCAAAGAAAAACAAATCAACAAAATTTCCTTTGGCATGTAGACATACATAAGTGCCCCATGTCGACATGGTAGCAGTTTATTTCAAAAATTTGAATTTCAAAGGAAGTGTCTATTCGTCATATCCTTTCAAGAATGGACATGGTTGTTGTTCTACTATAAATAGGGGTGGTTTTGAACGAATTTGTAATCATATTTTTCTGGTTTTCACTCCTCTTCTTCGTCCACATTTCTTTATACATGTTCTTACCATTACTCTGCCGAAATCAACGTTGAATCTAAATAGATCATTTCTGTTTTGATTCTCTATCACTATCTCAACAAGATCTTAGTGCTATTCAGAGTTATAGACTTCTTTATAATCAATTTAGCGAGAAGAGGTGTGATTGTAGCATTGGAAATCAATCAAGCGAGAAAAGGTGTGATTGTGGCCTTGGAAATGAATAAAGTTAGAAAAGGTGTGAATGTAGCCTAGGAAATCAATTGGGTGAACTTGTTGCCCCTGAAATCAAGTATCTCTACCCAGAGGATTGTGAATCTAGGGTGGTGTACCTTGTGGCCTTGAAATCGAGGGTGTAATTGTACAATTGCTTTTGAAAGGAAATCCGTACTTGTGTGCGGGCTTGAATGTAGGGTAACTCCGAATTAGTATAAAATCCGGTGTGTTCTTTCCTTTATTTCTTTTACTTTATTTCTGCATCTATGTTTGATTCTGTGATCATATCTGTGTCTGAATATTGCATACATTTGTGTTCAAATTAACAAAAACTCAAAAAGATTTAGTAATTTCTTTAAACATTATTCACCCCCTTCTTCTGTTAATCCTAGCCTTAAGATCCGTATTCCGCATTTCTCTCAAGACCAAATCGGCAGATAATGTTGCGAACTACAAAGTTGATCACCTTCTTCGTCGTGATTGTAGCAAGAAGTTCGGCTTCGGCCCACTTGGTAAAGTAATCAACTGCGATGATGGCGTACTTCACACCACCTTTGGCCAGAGGTAGAAAACAATGATATCGATGCCTCATATTGCAAACGGCTATGAACTGACCATTTGAGTTATCTCGGCAGGTGGGACTCTAGGAATTCGGGCATTTTTTGACATTTATCACATTTCCTGCCATAATCTGCTGCATCGCGGTTTACCGTCGGTCAATAATATCTGTATCGGAGTACTTTCTTAGCGAGAGCTTGCGCTCCAGTGTGATAACCACATTCTCCTTTGTGAACATCATGCAACACTCGCTTAATTTCATCGTGGGCGGTACATCGTAGTAGAGGAACGGAATACCCTCTTCTATACATGAGTCCATTCTGAATAGTGAACCATACAACCTTACGAAGAATCTGTCTCTTCTCACTTCTGCACTCGGGTAGCGTTCCATGCTTGAGGTAACTTCGAAACGGAGTAATCCACGACTCCTTATGGGGAGTGATTTCAAATATCCGTCCATTTCAATCTGATCAATGCTTAGGGAAGATAGCGTTTCCACAATAACGAGTCCCATTAGCTGTGCTTCCCCCGTACTTGCTAACTTTGCCAATGAATCTACCTATTTATTGTGCTCACGGGGTTTGTAGAAGATGGCATAATAATCAATTGATTAAGTATCTCCTAGACTTAAGCTAGGTAAGCACCCAGTCTTTAATCTTTTGCCTGGTATTCACCCTGAACTAGACACACAATGTAACGACTAGGTATTTTCAACCATTCGCATCTATTATAAGTGTATAAGTAGACACTCATGCCAGAATTGAATTGCTCAAAATACCGCGTTGTAAATAAAATTTTGGCAAACCTCAGAATATACAGTAAATAAAAATCACAGGTCACAGACACAGAGTATATAAAAATGCAGCGGAAGAAAAGAGATAGTAGTTCATGAAGCTACTATATAAAATATGAGATACATCAGAGTTAAATAAGATACAACAGAAGAGTAACATGATACATCAGGTACAAATCAGATACATCACTGAACCACTGGATACTGAAACAAAATAGATGGCTGGATCTTCAAGGAAAGCTCCAACGCCGAAGGTGAATCTTGAATGCTAACTCAATCAATCTGACCCGAGCGTAAAGCAAAACACAAAACCCTCGAGTCAGGACATAAATACTTATAAACTGTAAATCAACTCAAGTGAACAGTAACAAAATGCATCAATAACTTAAAGGATACTTGGGACCGCCCATCCTCTAAGGATTCGTTAAACTATTTACTATATAGTAATATACGCTATATACGGTAGTGTCTAATCGGTAGTATAGAAAATAGCGTTAAGGGGATGGTAAACCTTAACGCGGTCGGATCTTTAAAACCAAAATCGTAGTGGGCTCGATATAAGGATATGACACGGCACGCGAGGCAATGCCAGGGTGGATACACCGTTTCCACTCCCGGACCGGTGGTGACGGCAAGCTAGCAGCTTCCGCCCACCTCGAACAATACCCTGGAATCAAAGTGGCGCCACCGAATCGAATCACAACAGTAATAGAATAGTTTCCGATGGAGCATGCTCGATGAAAGGGTGCGACCCTTTGTGTAACCCGGTATAGCTCCTTTTTTAGTCATATATGCCAACTCACGGGAGTTGGGTCCACGTAACATACCTCGAGAACATCGCCACCATCCTACTTCATTCTGGAATCTCCACCGCGTACACAGTTGTTAAAGTGGTTTTCGGTATTGTCCGGCTATAAGACAATATCTGATCCCGGTCTCTTTAACAACCAATCGTTATTATAACCCATGGATATTTATTTCAAATAATTTATACTTTCAAGACCAATATATCATACTCATTTCAAAACAATATCACAATTGTATCATTTCCATTTCAAAAATAATTCAATATTATATCATTCAAATAAAACCCAAATTTTCAAATCATTGAATATTTCTTTAAATTTATTAAACTTGAAATATTCCTTTAAATTATCATAGCATTTTGGAAATGTTACCTTAAGGAATCATAGAATTTTTGGAATGTACTACTTTCCACTTTACATTGTATATAATCAAAGTATTGATAAGCTTAAAATTTTAACACGTCAATTTATCATAGCCTTATAGTTAAATAAACTTTCTTACTGTAATATACAATTTAAACCAAAATTCGTATGTTAAGTTAAAAGCACCTTATTAACTTACATTATTATTACAATAAGTAACATTTATCATTTTAATCAATTTAAAATACACCATTAAATTAATTAAAATCTACGTGTCAAATGTACGTTTTAAATTTTATATTCCTATTACAATAATGAACATTTATTAATTAAATCAATACCACACTACTTAAAACTTTACATGTTTCTTTCTTAATTAAACTTTACATGTTCTTGCATTAATTAAAACTTTCATGTTCTCTCATTAATTAGGACTTTACACGTTTCTTTCATTAATTAAAGACTTATACATTTCTTTCATTAATTAAAACTTATACCATTCTTTCATTAATTAGGAATTTACATGTTCCTATCATTAATTAGAACACCATACGTTCTTTCATTAATTAAAACCTATACGTTTCTTTCATAAATTAAAACCTATACATTTCTTTCATAAATTAAAACCTATACGTTTCAGATTTACATTACCATTTCACAAATTTAACTAAACTTCCAATTTATTTAATTAATTTAACATCTTTAGTTAAAAATCAAATTTCACATTTCAAGTCAAGTTATAATTTAAAATTTCATTTTTCAACAGTCATTTATTCAACCACTTAAATTTATAGAAAAATCGACAATTCTTTAATAAATCACTTAAATTCAAATATAAATCAATTTATCATATTTACCATTTTCCAAATAAAATTAAAGTCCATTTTATTCATGTAACTTAAATATCATTTTTAGTCAAAATTCCAAATTTCAAACATAAGTTATATTTCAAAATCCAGTTAATCCATTCATAAATTACATTTTTAACACATAGAAAAATCATAATTTATTTATTTTAAAACCTTTCAAAATCTATTGAAATCAAATTTCATAATTTTATATTTTTAAAATACGTAAAATATTCAAAGCACTTTATAGAATAATCACGGGTCTGTATATAGTTTTCTAACATAGGTCAAGTGATACGGATATGTATCATTTCAATCCGCAGTTTTAAAAGGTAAAAATCCGGGTTCTATCATTTCAAACCCGCAATCCCAAGTTTAAATAAATAAATAAAATAACTCAGGCCTATCATTTCAGCCCATAATGATTTTTATCCTAACAGGGAACTTGTAGTGTGATCATATACAGAAATAATATAAACAATGTCAATATCACAATATACAGTCATGTATCAGATGTCAGGTGAAAATTAACAGTTTTAACATGGTAATAACATGGTAATAACACGGCATAGCATATCATATGATCATCATTAACTTGCATAAACATTTTACATTACTAAACACTTGTCATCAATCCACTTTTCATAAGTATATATGTCGGAGTGAGAAAGACTCACATTTTTCAAAGCTAGAGACCAAAACAACATACAAGCACGACTCCAAAGGCACGACAAACACAATTTCACGACTTTTGATTTGAGTTGAAAGATAGCCAAGATATGATTTTGTATCAACAACCCAAAGCAAAACAATGAAAGGAGAACAAATGAAATAAAACAAGAGTGAAAAGAAGAAAGAAAGAAAAAAAAGGAAAAAAAATGAAAGGAAAAGCATGCGCCGGTTCATACCTTCAGGAGATGCTTACGCAAATTTTGATGGAAGAAAAATGAATAAATTTATGGTATGGAACTTTTGAACGTGAAATATATATTAATATTTGCTCACTAATTTATGTAGAGGGCAGGCAAGAGAAAAATGATTAAACGGTAGAGAAAATTAAGGCATTCAATTCTATCCAATAGGTGGAAACGTATGGGAGGCAAGAGGGAAAGAAATAATTCACACACGGAAATGATTTAAGGCAAGGTTTGAGCAAGATTTTGGATTCTCAAAAGAGAATATATGGCTGAAAACTTTGCATTGTTAACGCAAGAAAGAAAATCAAATAGATAACGAAAAGGCAAGAGCAACAATTAAATATATGCCCAAAGTAACGTACAAATTATTTTGTTTCTCTTATTAAATAACGTACAAATTATTTTGTTTCTCTTATTAAATAAATTTAAAATACTAATGTTTCTATTAGGAAAATAAACCATCACTTTAAACCAAAATTTAATAGCTATTGTACCATAATTAATAACATTTGATTTAGCTTCATCCAATTGATTGTTAAATATAAAATTTAGAAACAGATGTAAACATATGTAAAAGAAATGTAAAGTTTATTTCCCGTTTCACACTAATTATTACTAACTTTTTTTTAAAAAAAAAAGTATACAACAAATCTGACCAAAACAAAAGCGAAACAAATGTTACACAATTGTATACAGTTCAGGATGAAAAATTTGCCTTTAGAATTATAAAATTTAGAATTTCTATTAAAGTTACACTTTTTATCCAAATCAAATTTTCAGACATTGTTTATTTTTATTTGGACAAATGATCAGAAATCATTTCAAGAAAATTTTCAAAATTAGATTTTTAAGAAAACAAAAGCCAAAGTCTTTAAATAAATGAAAAAAATTAAAATTTAGGGAAAACAAGTAGAAAAGTAAGAAAAAGAAAGGGAAGCCATTACCAGATCTTTAAAGCCGTGAGAAACAAATGAAAATGATTTTTTTTTTCATGTGAAAACCTAATGAGATGACGGCTACATTAGGGTTTTACACGGCTAAGGCAATTAATTGAGGAGTTTAAGGAAATGAAGGGTTTGGGCAAATAAAAGGGCTTACGTTTCAAAGTGATTTACAGTCTTCCATATTCTTTTCCTTTTAAAACTTTACATAAACAAAATTTCAAGAGAAAATACTTTACAAACCGAAATCAATTAGAAATATGAGGTAACAAATAGTATAATTTAAAAAAAAAATGAAGAAAATGCCTTAAAAATAACAAACAGTGTTCTAAAATTGTGCATAAATCACTGTTAGTCTTGGAAAATTATACATTTCATTATAAAATTATTATGAAGTGGAAAGGAATGTTTTCATGTGAAAATGAGGTAAGAAATGCACAGCTACAATAAAGAAAGGAACGGTCAAAGGAAATTAAATCTATTAATTGGAAAAGAAACGGAAGAAGAAACGTTAAAACGGTTTTACGTTTCTTTGCTTTCAAACCTTTTAAACATCCTATATATATATTCATATACATCTAAATAACTGAAAATAATTTCAGTTAAAATTCGAAAATATAACAGTTAAACAAAATATTAATAATTAAATATTAAGTAGATATGATTAAAATAAGAAAAATAGCACAGAAAATGAAAACTTGACTTAAGAATTAGAAATAACTTCAATACACTTTGGAAAATTTTACTTTAATTTAAATATATGTAAAATGAATAAAATAAAGTAAAACACAGCAAATAAAAGTGATGCATAAAATAAATAAATAAATTTTAATTATATATAATTAAATTAAGAAAATGGCTTAAAATTGTAGACTAGGCTTTTAAAATTAGAAATAAATTCAAATGAACTTTAGAAAAATTATATTATCATTTTAAAAATACTTAAAAGTAGAAATATACATTACATAACATATTATCACATATTAAAATAAAATAAAACAAAGAAGAAGTAATTTATACAATTTAAAATAGTCATTGTTAAATAACCCTATATACGCACAATATTGTAAAGGGTATAACTTTCACAATTTACATCCAATTTCAACGAAACGAAAAGTGGTGTTCTTATAATTTTATGTACTTTCATAATAAAAGAAAAAATTTAAATTTTTAAACTTTTAAAATTTTAAGTTGAAAGTCACAGTTTGACTATTTTGATCAAAATCAGCATTTCAGTCAAATATTCAACTTACACAAGTTTGGAATTATAACTCATATAAAAATCAAGATTATATTTAAATAATAAACTTAATCATTTCAAATAAGTAAAATAAGTTTTTAAATCAAAATCTTACATTATAAATAATTAAAATATACAATAAAATAATTACAAAATACAAGGTTGTTACACTCTCCCCCACTCAAAACTTTTCGTCCCCGAAAAGGAATGAGGTATGGAAGGGCACAGAAAAGATAGAGTGAAATAGGATTCAGATAAGATGACAAGAAGATTGAAGTTATACCTGATAACTGTTGTTATAGGTAAGTTTTACAAGGTGGAGATTATCAAAGATTATAGAAAGATTTCTAAACAGTAAGATCATAGAAAGATGCATATACCAGTCTATAGCAAGATGAGGACGATAAGAACAACCAAAAGATGGTTTGAAAAACAAAATAAGAAAATGAATTTGAAAGCATGGAGATTTCAACTTAAATAGAAAATAAACTTTTACACAAGTTACATAAATCTTTACTATCTCAAATTTCATTATCTTATTACCCAATCATCTTAAATTAACAAATTTTTTTTTTAAAAAAAAACCATGGGTTGGAAAAATAATCATTTATTACACTCACAATGTACTTAATAAATTTTATTCTTCTTTATTCCTAATCAAAATTAAATTTATTCCTCTCAATATATTTAGCACTCATGTTAAATATACACTTTTTATAACAGCTTTCTTTTATTCTTAGTTCTTTTAACATCATTTTATTGTAAGTTATTCAATTACCCTTTATTATATTTACCTCTGTTAATCATTTTATAATTAAAATTTAAGTGTATAACATTTATTATAACCACTCAAATTTTATTTATAAAATCTTTTTATATTGTATATTACCCAATTACATTGTTAACTTCTGAAATTAAGGTAAGTTATATTGGAATGAAATTGTGTCATACAAATAAAACTTTTCAATTCAATTATCTCAAGTTTAATCATTTATCCAAAAAAAATTGATTTTCTTTTTATAATTGAAATTATTGTTAAAAATAAAATTTAGGAATTAAATTTTCGATTTCTTCAAACCATTTAGAGATAAGTAATAATATATATATAATATGTCAAATCAAATTTCAATCATATATCTATATATATTATAAATTAAGTCATATTTTAGAAATTCAAATCAATGTAATATCCCAAAACAAAGCTGTAGCAAGACTACAGAACAGTCTCTTCACTTGGAAACTCGAAAATGGACGTCGATGATGCTGCAGTCATCACCGAAGTTATTTTCCAGCGACAAAGAGAAGAGTACTAATTTTAAACTTAAAATTGTTTGGAAACAAATTTCTATCTGAAAATATTTTAAATATTATATCCCTTTAAACTTTTAAACAAAAGGTTTGGAACCATCGAAAGTTAAATTCTCAAATTTCTTTTTCTAAATTCATTTAAGTTCCCATATAAATTTATAAACAATTATTTATAAATTCATTTATAGAACAATAAATGATAAATCAAGTATTATCATTTAAATTATCAATTTGAATCATTTTATTAAGTTCCATAAATATATTTATCAAAATTTTATTTCATTAACCAAATTTTAAAATAATATCGTGTCAGTTTGTTCTGTCAAAGTGTTTTAGAAATCCTATCGATAGCGTTGATCAGACGAATCGATCGGAAACCCAACTCAACATCAACAACTCAAATAACACAATATATAAACAAAACATATATTTACAAGTACAATTCAAAATGTTTGAAAATAGGTTGGAAACAAAAGACAAGATGATTAAATAACAAAATAGGGAGGTGGATAAGCTTAAATAAATCACGGGCAACATTTACCGGGTCAACCGTGGCTTAAAGAATAAGATCAATGTGGATTTTTCTAGGGTAAATCTACATTCGATCTCAAGAGTTAGAGTTTGGAATAACAAAAGATATTAGCATCTAAACCAAGGATAGATATAAATCTCTGGTGAATCGATGCTAATTTTAGGGGAGTTTCCCTTTTTTCTCAATTCAATTTAAAATTGGCATGACCACCGACTCACCAAAAAGATCATTCGAAGCGGAGTTATGGAATGCTCCAGAGTCAAAAGAAGATGAATAGTGAGGGATACGAATGGATTTTGGAACCGTAGGGAACGTTCCAAAATTCAAAGGAATCGAGTCAAAAGGGAAGAGATTCAAACTCGAATGAAAGTGATTCTGCAAATACATTCACTCTATATGCTGAGCTTTGCCTAGAGCTAACCTGGCTCTGATACCAACTGTAACGACCAGGTATTTTCAACCATTCGCATCCATTATAAGTGTA
The DNA here is from genome assembly GCA_030765085.1 of Allium cepa. Lineage (NCBI taxonomy): Eukaryota > Viridiplantae > Streptophyta > Magnoliopsida > Asparagales > Amaryllidaceae > Allium > Allium cepa. The sequence goes on from CM060934.1 coordinate 291,943,199, forward strand.
TAGGTAGACACTCATGCCAGAATTGAATTGCTCAAAATACCGCGTTATAAATAAAATTTTGGCAAACCTCGGAATATACAGTAAATAAAAATCACAGATCACAGACACGGAGTATATAAAAATGCAGCGGAAGAAAAGAGATAGTAGTTCATGAAGCTACTATATAAAATATGAGATACATCAGAGTTAAATAAGATACAACAGAAGAGTAACAGGATACATCAGGTACAAATCAGATACATCACTGAACCACTGGATATTGAAACAAAATAGATGGCTGGATGTTCAAGGAAAGCTCCAACGCCGAAGGTGAATCTTGAATGCTAACTCAATCAATCTGGCCCGAGCGTAAAGCAAAACACAAAACCCTCGAGTCAGGACATAAATACTTATAAACTGTAAATCAACTCAAGTGAACAGTAACAAAATGCATCAATAACTTAAAGGATGCTTAGGACCACCCATCCTCTAAGGATCCGTTAAACTACTTACTATATAGTAATATATGCTATATACGGTAGTGTCTAATCAGTAAAGTATAATCATATAGAAAATAGCGTTAAGGGGATGGTGAACCTTCACGCGGTCGGATCTTTAAAACCAAAATCGTAGTGGGCTCGATATAAGGATATGACACGGCACGCGAGGCAGTGCCAGGGTGGATACACCGTTTGCACTCCCGGACCGGTGGTGACGGCAAGCCAGCAGCTTCCGCCCACCTCGAACAATATCCCCGAATCAAAGTGGCGCCACCGAATCGAATCACAACAGTAATAGAATAGTTTCCGATGGAGCATGCCCAATGAAAGGGTGCGACCCTTTGTGTAGCCCGGTATAGCTCCTGTTTTAGTCATATATGCCAACTCACGGGAGTTGGGTCCACGTAACATACCTCGAGAACGTCGCCACCATCCTACTTCATTCTGGAATCTCCACCGCGCACACAGTTGTTAAAGTGGTTTTCGGTATTGTCCGGCTATAAGACAATATCCGATCCTGGTCTCTTTAACAACCAATCGTTATTATAACCCATGTATATTTATTTCAAATAATTTATACTTTCAAGACCAAAATATCATACTCATTTCAAAACAATATCACAATTGTATCATTTCCATTTCAAAAATAATTCAATATTATATCATTCAAATAAAACCCAAATTTTCAAATCATTGAATATTTCTTTAAATTTATTAAACTTGAAATATTCCTTTAAATTATCATAGCATTTTGGAAATGTTACCTTAAGGAATCATAGCATTTTTGGAATGTACTACTTTCCACTTTACATTGTATATAATCAAAGTATTGATAAGCTTAAAATTTTAACACGTCAATTTATCATAGCCTTATAGTTAAATAAACTTTCTTACTGTAATATACAATTTAAACCAAAATTCGTATGTTAAGTTAAAAGCACCTTATTAACTTACATTATTATTACAATAAGTAACATTTATCATTTTAATCAATTTAAAATACACCATTACATTGATTAAAATCTACGTGTCAAATGTACGTTTTAAATTTTATATTCCTATTACAATAATGAACATTTATTAATTAAATCAATACCACACTACTTAAAACTTTACATGTTTCTTTCTTAATTAAACTTTACATGTTCTTGCATTAATTAAAACTTTCATGTTCTCTCATTAATTAGGACTTTACATGTTTCTTTCATTAATTAAAGACTTATACATTTCTTTCATTAATTAAAACTTATACCGTTCTTTCATTAATTAGGAATTTACATGTTCCTACATTAATTAGAACACCATACGTTCTTTCATTAATTAAAACCTATACGTTTCTTTCATAAATTAAAACCTATACGTTTCTTTCATAAATTAAAACCTATACGTTTCAGATTTACATTACCATTTCACAAATTTAACTAAACTTCCAGTTTATTTAATTAATTTAACATCTTTAGTTAAAACTCAAATTTCACATTTCAAGTCAAGTTATAATTTAAAATTTCATTTTTCAACAGTCATTTATTTAACCACTTAAATTTATAGAAAAATCGATAATTCTTTAATAAATCAATTAAATTCAAATATAAATCAATTTATCATATTTACCATTTTCCAAATAAAATTAAAGTCTATTTTATTCATGTAACTTAAATATCATTTTTAGTCAAAATTCCAAATTTCAAACATAAGTTATATTTCAAAATCCAGTTAATCCATTCATAAATTACATTTTTAACACATAGAAAAATCATAATTTATTTATTTTAAAACCTTTCAAAATCTATTTAAATCAAATTTCATAATTTTATATTTTTAAAATACTTAAAATATTCAAAGCACTTTATAAAATAACCACGGGTCTGTATATAGTTTTCTAACCTAGGTCAAGTGATACGGATATGTATCATTTCAATCCGCAGTTTTAAAAGGTAAAAATCCGGGTTCTATCATTTCAAACCCGCAATCCCAAGTTTAAATAAATAAATAAAATAACTCAGGCCTATCATTTTAGCCCATAATGATTTTTATCCTAACAGGGAACTTGTAGTGTGATCATATACAGAAATAATATAAACAATGTCAATATCACAATATACAGTCATGTATCAGATGTCAGGTGAAAATTAACAGTTTTAACATGGTAATAACACGGCATAGCATATCATATGATCATCATTAACTTGGATAAACATTTTACATTACTAAACACTTATCATCAATCCACTTTTCATAAGTATATATGTCAGAGTGAGAAAGACTCACCTTTTTCAAAGCTAGAGACGGAAACAACATACAAGCACGACTCCAAAGGCACGACAAGCACAATTTCACGACTTTTGATTTGAGTTGAAAGATAGCCAAGATATGATTTTGTATCAACAGCCCAAAGCAAAACAACGAAAGGAGAACAAATGAAATAAAACAAGAGTGAAAAGAAGAAAGAAAGAAAAAAAGAGAAAAAAAAATGAAAGGAAAAGCATGCGTCGGTTCATACCTTCAGGAGATGCTTACGCAAATTTTGATGGAAGCAAAATGAATAAATTTATGGTATGGAACTTTTGAAGGTGAAATATATATTAACATTTGCTCACTAATTTATGTAGAGGGCAGGCAAGAGAAAAATGCTTTAACGGTAGAGGCAATTAAGGCATTCAATTCTATCCAATAGGTTTAAACATATGGGAGGCAAGAGGGAAAGAAATAATTCACACACGGAAATGATTTAAGGCAAGATTTGAGCAAGATTTTGGATTCTCAAAAGAGAATATATGGCTGAAAACTTTGCATTGTTAACGCAAGAAAAAAATCAAATAGATAACGAAAAGGCAAGAGCAACAATTAAATATATGCCCAAAGTAACGTACAAATTATTTTGTTTCTCTTATTAAATAACGTACAAATTATTTTGTTTCTCTTATTAAATAAATTTAAAATACTAACGCTTCTATTAGGAAAATAAACCATCACTTTAAACCAAAATTTAATAGCTATTGTACCATAATTAATAACATTTGATTTAGCTTCATCCAATTGATTGTTAAATATAAAGTTAAGAAACAGATGTAAACATATGTAAAAGAAATGTAAAGTTTATTTCCCGTTCCACACTAATTATTACTAACTTTCTTATAAAAAAAAAGTATACAACAAATCTGACCAAAACAAAAGTGAAACAAATGTTACACAATTGTATACAGTTCAAGAGGAAAAATTTGCCTTTAGAATTATAAAATTTAGAATTTCTATTAAAGTTACACTTTTTGTCCAAATCAAATTTTCAGACATTGTTTATTTTTATTTGGACAAATGATCAGAAATCATTTCAAGAAAATTTCCAAAATTAGATTTTTAAGAAAATAAAAGCCAAAGTCTTTAAATAAATGAAAAAAATTAAAATTTAGGGAAAACAAGTAGAAAAGTAAGAAAAAGAAAGGGAAGCCATTACCAGATCTTTGAAGCCGTGACAAACAAATGAAAATGATCTTTTTCTTTTTCACGTGAAAACCTAATGAGATGACGGCTACATTAGGGTTTTACACGGCTAAGGCAATTAATTGAGGAGTTTAAGGAAATGAAGGGTTTGGGCAAATAAAAGGGCTTACGTTTCAAAGTGATTTACAATCTTCCATATTCTTTTCCTTTTAAAACTTTACATAAACAAAATTTCAGGAGAAAATACTTTACAAACCGAAATCAATTAGAAATATGAGGTAACTAATAGTATAATTTGAAAATAAAATAAAATAATGAAGAAAATGCCTTAAAAATAACAAACAGTGTTCTAAAATTGTGCATAAATCACTGTTATTCTTGGAAAATTATACATTTCATTATAAAATTATTATGAAGTGGAAAGGAATGTTTTCATGTGAAAATGAGGTAAGAAATGCACAGCTACAATAAAGAAAGGAACGGTCAAAGGAAATTAAATCTATTAATTGGAAAAGAAACGGAAGAAGAAACGTTAAAACGGTTTTACGTTTCTTTGCTTTCAAACCTTTTAAACTTCCTATATATATATTCATATACATCTAAATAACTGAAAATAATTAAAATCTCAGTTAAAATTCGAAAATATAACAGTTAAACAAAATATTAATAATTAAATATTAAGTAGATATGATTAAAATAAGAAAAATAGCACAGAAAATGAAAACTTGACTTAAGAATTAGAAATAACTTCAATACACTTTGAAAAAATTCAATTTAATTTAAATGTATGTAAAATGAATAAAATAAAGTAAAACACAGCAAATAAAAGTGAGTGCATAAAATAAATAAATAAATTTTAATTATATATAATTAAATTAAGAAAATGGCTTAAAATTGTAGACTAGGCTTTTAAAATTAGAAATAAATTCAAATGAACTTTAGAAAAATTATATTATCATTTTAAAAATACTTAAAAGTAGAAATATACATTATATAAAATATTATCACATATTAAAATAAAATAAAACAAAGAAGAAGTAATTTATACAATTTAAAATAGTCATTGTTAAATAACCCTATATACGCACAATATTGTAAAGGGTATAACTTTCACAATTTACATCCAATTTCAACGAAACGAAAAGTGGTGTTCTTATAATTTTATGTACTTTCATAATAAAAGAAAAAATTTAAATTTTTAAAATTTTAAAATTTTAAGTTGAAAGTCACAGTTTGACTATTTTGACCAAAATCAGCATTTCAGGCAAATATTCAACTTACACAAGTTTGGAATTATAACTCATATAAAAATCAAGATTATATTTAAATAATAAACTTAATCATTTCAAATAAGTAAAATAAGTTTTTAAATCAAAATCTTACATTATAAATAATTAAAATATACAATAAAATAATTATAAAATACAAGGTTGTTACACACAACTAATTGTGAATCACAATAAATTTCCACAGCAACCATTCTCAAATCTCAAGCGAGCTTTAATCCGACAAATATGGCATCATATTTAGCTTCATTATTGGTCGTACGGAAATCAAAATTTAGAGCACAACATATGGAGCGAACTTCGGGGGTTTCAAGTACAACTTTAGCACCCGAGCACCGGTCGTTTGATGCATCATCAGTATGCAGCTTCTAGATATACTCGGGAGACTCATTAGCTTTAGGCAAGTCCTCTAGGATGGTAAATTCAGCTATGAAATCCGCTAGGACTTGTCCTTGAATGGCTCGCCTTGGAGTGTAAGCAATATCAAACTGACTCGGTTCGATATTCCATTTGAGTAACCTACCAGACATCTTAGGCCGCGTAAGGACCTATCGTAACAGCTGGTCAGTGTAGCCAATGATAGGATGAGCCTTAAAATATGGACGGAGCTTCCTTGAGGCAATAACGAGACAATAAGCCAACTTCTCAAGTTTTGGATAATTTATCTAATCCCCGGTCAGCCGTTTGCTAATATAGTAAACTAATTTTTGCACTTTGTCTTCCTCCCGAATTAAGGCAGCACTGATCGCGGTTTCTGATACCGCCGGGTAGACATACAACTTCTCATGATCGATAGGCTTTGAAAAAATAGGTGATGTGGAGAGATGCTGAATCAGTACTCGGAATGCGCCTTCACACTCCGTGGTACATTCAAAGTTTCGTTTCCCTTTTCAGATCAGATCAAAGAAGGGAATGCACTTGTTGGTGGATTTTGAAATGAATCTGCTCAATGCTTCTACTTTCCCGTTAAGGCTCTGGACTTGTTTTATAGTTCTTGGAGTTTCAAGATTTCTGATCACCCAGATCTTTTCGGGATTGGCTTCGATTCCTCGAGCCTTGACTATAAACCCAAGGAATTTTCCGGATGCGAGCCCAACGTGACATTTCAATGGATTGAGCTTTATTCTTAGTCTCGGAGGATATTGAACATTGAATCCAAGTCTTTGATATGATTGGTGGAAAAACGCGACTTCACAAGCATGTTGTCCACATATACCTCCATGGTCTTCCCGATCTGGTTGGCAAACATCCGATTGACTAATCATTGATAAGTAGCACCAGCGTTCTTGAGCCAGAATGGCACGACACTGTAACAGTAAAGTCCCATATTAGTTATGAAGCTGGTATGTTCCTGATCGGGTAAGTGCAAGGGTATCTGGTTGTAGCTAGAATATGCATCCATGAAGGATAAGAGTTCATGTCCAGCTATTGAGTCTGCGAGCTGATCAATTCTAGGAAGTGGGAAACTATCTTTAGGACAAGCTTTATTTAAATCCGAGTAATCAACACACGTCCTTCATTTCCCATTTGGCTTTCGGACAAGTACAGGATTTGACACCCATTCTGGATATAACGCATCTTGGATAAATCCATTCGATTTCAACTTATTGACCTCTTCTTTAAGGGTGGTAGATCTCTTTGGATCCATGCCATGCCTTTTCTGTTTGACCAGGATATACCGCGGGTCAATATTCAAAGTGTGGCTCGCGATGTCCGGCGAGATCCCACACATGTTAGAGTGCGTCCAGGCGAATATGTCGAGGTTCGTCCGGAGAAATTCAACCAATTCCTTTTGTGTCTATTAGCTTAACTGAGATCCAATCTTTACCGAAGAAAGCACCATAGGGTAATTTTAGAGTCAAGCACCATGGGGTAATGGCTTCCCTGAATTCAGCAAGGGTCGGTCAGCCCAAGAAGGCATTGTAAGGGGAGTCTATGTCTAATACAACAAACTACAATATCTGGACTCTCCGGTGTTCTCCAACTCCTTATTCCACTGGTAGTTCCACTACTCTAGTGGGTATAGTAGCGCTTCCGCTGAAGCCATAAATGCAAGATTGATAAGGCTTCAAGTCTTTAGCTTCCATTTTCATTTGATCATATGCTCGCTTAAACAAAATATTCATAGAGCTTCCACTGTCAACCAAGATCCTCTTCGTCCAAGAAGGACCTACCTGAGCTGATATGATGAGCGGATCGATAGTGAGGGCTTCGACCTTATCGGCATCTCTGTTTCGAAACATGATGTCATCAGTCATTGTATTATGTTGCCTGGTCGGAGCCCCATCATCACAACTACTATAACATTCGAAGTTTGCATGCCTAATAGAGCTGGCATATGACTCCATTTCCCTCCAGCTTCGATCGGCTGGATGAAGATCACTACTTACTGTATTTATCACCAATGTCTCGTCGATACGAGCGGGTTTCTCTTACCTTGCTTGACTAGGTACGTTATTTTGAGTCGATGTGGCACCTCCTGACCGCGGCGTCCGCACAAACTGTTCCAACTTCCTCTCTCTAATCGACTTCTCAATGCAGATCATGTAAATGACGACATTCATTTGTATTGTGGCCATAACTCTCGTGAAACCTACAAAATTTCTCTGTTTGGACCTGCCTCTCCGATGACGGTTTCAGAGCAGACTTCTTGTATTAGATAATATTGTTGGTTTGTAGATATACATTTTCCAAAGACGTATTCGTAGGAGTGTAATTATCAAACATAGGAGCTCTACGTCATGGACCACGGTTTTGATCCCCTTTTTTATTTTGATTTCCATTATCCCTCTGCTGATTTTGCATGTTTAACTGCACCTTTCCGGAACTCTCCTCGGTTTGTTTAACAGCAATATTACTCTGAATTCCTTGACCATTAGGCCTCATGTCATCCTTCTTCCTAGACTGTTTCGCATCCTTCCTTCTCAAGAGTTGGGCTGCTTTAGAATAGAAACGGCCCAAAGACGCCGGAGGTTTCCTAGCTAACCAATTTCAAACTCGAAATCAGGATCAATCCCCTTAGTCAATGCCATCAAGATAGAGTTGTCATAGGGATTGCTCATCTCTGCACATGGAGAATGAAATCTCTCTATATAACATCGACATATCTCTCCAGGAGCTTGAGTGACACTGAATAGAGTATGGGTTGAAATGATACATACCCAAACGATCTTTAGATTAAGGAAAGTTGTTATGGGCTAAAATGATAGGCCTTAGCAATTTCATTTGACTTGGGATTGTGGGTTTGAAATGACATAAAATCTGGAAAATTAATAAATTGCGGATTGAAATGATATATGTCCGCATTTACTTGACCCTAGGGTAGAGAATTTTATACAGACTCCATGGTTAATATAAAAAAAAATTTGTAAAAATTATTAAGTATTTTGGATTTTTATATATGAACCTCAACTAAAATTTAATGTATCTGTAAATTTGTTTGTAGGTGTTAAATTTTTTATAAGAAATAAATAGTTGGAAATGTAAATTTTGGAAACTAATTTACAGTATGAGGGTAAATTGAAATTTAATAATCCGATTTGACTTAACTATGGTATTTTATTCTAACCTATAAATTGTAAGTTTTAATTCATGTAATAATGATTAAGATGATAATGGTTTTATTTTGTGAAAAAAAATGTAAGTTAAAACGTACATTTGACATGTAAGTTTTAACTAATGTAAATGGTATAATTTGGGTAATAAAAATGATAAATGTTATTTACTGAAAAGAAAATAAAGTGTAAGTTAATAATGTACTTTAACTTAGCATAAGGATTTTAGCTTTAAAATTCGACATTATAGTAACAAAGCTATTTAACTAAAGGTGGTTTCTTAATGTACAAGTAGCTAAATTTAGAGTAATATAACAGGAATGATATAATGACTATGATAAAAACTTCAAATATATGTACTATTCGATTACATAAACTATGGTATTAGGAAGTATTACAGTAACAATTCAAAACTGCTGCGGCTTCTTACGTTAATAATTCAAAACTGCTGCGATTTCTTACTGTAACAATTCTACATTGCTGTGGATCCTTACTGTAACAATTTTGCACTGTTGCGGATTCTTACAGTAACAGTTCTGCACTGCTGCGAATTCTTACAGTAATAATTCTACACCGTTGCGAATTCTAACAGTAAAAGTTCTGCACTGCTACAATTCTTACAGTAGCATTTCTGTACTGCTACGTTTTCTTAAAAAGTGGTATTTCCATAATGCTATAAAATTTTCTAAAGGGTTTTAGTTCCAAATGTTATGGTTGGTTATATTTTTAAAGTGCTATGATCTCAAAAATTTATGTTCCAAGGGGTTAAAATTAAATGAATTTGGAAGTGTTACGACCTTGGAAAAATGAATATTATTAAAAAGAATAATGATATGGAATTTATATGGTTTGAAAGGAAAATGTTTGTTATGAAATACAAACCATTTGAAATATATATAACCACGGGTTATAATAACGATTGGTTGTTAAAGAGACCGGGAGAGGATAGGGGCATACTCTCTGTCGATACCAAAAACCACTTTAACAACTATGTACGTGGTGGAGATTCCAGAATAAAGTAGGATGGTGGCGACGATCCTAAAGTTATATTTACATGGACTTAACTCTTGTGATTTAGCATAAGGTGGCTAAAACAGGAGCAATTGATGGGCCAAGTGATGTAGCTCCTCCGATCAGACACACTTCATCATTAGCCATTCTATTACATTGTGATTGATTTGGTGTGCACCTTTGATTTAAAAGTATGGATCGAGTTGGGCAGTAGTTGCGGCTATGCATTACCAACATTCCAGAAGTGTAATTGGTATATCAACCCTGGCATTGCCTAATTGTGCCATATAACCTACCCTAGCGCGCCTTCTACGAGTTTGTTTTGTATCATACCTATGGAGTGCCCTTTGACAATGTCCAGTACAGGAGGGATTACAGTACTGTATAGACTATGGGAATATATAAAATGTGATAAGGGGAAAATGTAAAGCCTTAACGCTATTTTAGCAGTTTACTTTACTTTAGAAATTATTATAATAGCGTATATTGCTACATAGTAGATAGTTTAACAGATCCATAAAGGATGGGCGATCCCAAGCATCCTTTAAGTTAGTGATGCATTTCTTTTAACGTGAGATTAAACCCAAATATCAGCTCTAGTTACGGTCGATGGATCTAGACTTCCTTTTTTCTAAATTTATAATAACATTAAATAAATAAATTGACTAGTATTAAATACTATTACATAATACTATGCTTAATTAAGTAACCATGTTGTCGGCCAATCTAGCCATTCCCCTACAGCTAGATGTGTGTGAAAGTTGTTTATCCCTAAGGATCAAATATTTCATGCTTCATTTCTGAAATTATTAGAGGGTGTTAAAATTTAGTGAACACTGGTAAGCTAGCTTGCTTAAGTTGATTTGATTATTACATACAAGTTATACAACAATTAACAGTACACAGGTAATGGGTGGTTCAATTTTTGAATATGTATTATTATGTTGCTTGATATCGACAATGCTATATGTTGCTTTACATTCAACATATGAATAAAAAATATCTTAACGTTACCTTAAACTTCCGACTGGTTTCCGTCTTCACAAACTTTCTCCATTTGTTCTTTCTTTTGATGTTAATATGTTTCAGTTTCAATCTTTCCTTTTCGTTCTTCGCTTTATTTAGTTTTCTAACCAACATGCTTTTTGAGGACCAAATTGCTCCCATTTATTGAAATACGGCTTTTCTTAGCCAATCCTCAACAATTCAAGAAAACATGATATTAACACTGGAACACATGATATTAACAATAACTATTTGCCAAAGCTTTGTGTTGAGGTAAAACTGTTACTATATACTATAATGGGATGAAAGAATAAATTATAGTTGGAATGCTTATGGAAGAACAAACTATAGTTGGAATGCTCATGGATCTCTACTAATGCTCATAAAACTGTTACTGTATTCAATGTTGCATAAGGCACATTTACGGGAAATAATAGTAGCTTTTAGTATTAATTCATTTCCTTTTTGTATTACTATGGTTGTATAACTTTAAATTACTAACATTAATAATAAAGACAATTACATAAATCTATGTTTTTACCTAATTATTGATTCACATGTCAACTGAATATTTTGTAATTCAATGTTGAAATATATATGTTTTAAATTTGGCACTGTACATTAAAGAAGGTACAGGCATCAAATGCAATAATCTTTTGGTTGTTCATATTACCATTTAAATGCTTAATATAGAAATAGATTCAACAACAGAGATACTAGTAAAATGGTGTACAAAAATAGAAGTAATAAACTGTTATATGTACTCTTAAAAAGAAAAAATGTTGGCATTTCAAAAGTTGTCCTAATAAGTGCAGTTATTTTCTTTCCATACCTGAATCGATCACCACAAAACAACTTTTAACTCATCACTTAGATTCCTCCAATAATCATGTGTGTATGGGACCTGCAAGAAAGGAGGATAAACATGCTGACCCTGACCCTATTGGTATGCCTACTTCATTGAACTCAACATCAATTCGATCATGAATGTTCCGTGGGAGTTTTTTTGCTTTTATTGGACCACTACTGCCTCTTTTTTGAGATGTACTTGTAGTTTCAACTTCACTTGATCTCCCAAGTTCCATCTCAACATCATCAGTTTGGTCAACATGGTATTCATTTTCTTAGTGGAGTTCTTTGTCTTCATTGTCCTCATTGCAAGCACCTGCTTGCTTTCTAGCGTTGACTTCTTGTTCTTGGCTTTCCCGCAAGTATCGAATGGCTTGTTAACGTTGACTGCTTGTTCTTGCCCTTCATTGCAAACATCAGCTGGCTTCTTACATTTGTCGTTTATATTATACTTCCACTTTGAATTAGTCTTCTGGGATTCCTCTTCAGTCTTTCTCTGGTTGCGAGTACATACAATGCTTGGAAACATCTCTTTTCTACAAATGAAACAAAATACGGTATTATTTAGATTAATGATAAAAGAGGAAATAGAGGATAAAACATAAATTAGTCCAGTGAATTTGAAGGCACCTTAAAATTAATTCATAAATAAAAAATTGATAGTGAACATAATATCCATGCGCTTGTAAAATAAGAGCTAACATCTTTTACATTAGTGATATCACTTATATGTAGGTGCCAAAATTTCTATACTGAAATCCATGACAATGGTTATCTTGAGCGATTATCTTGATGCGTAAGAGTACTTGTCAACTATCAATATTCCTATGCCTACATATTCTGATGCTTTTAGCTAGTAGTGCTATTTGAAAAGGATAAAACCTACACCAAAGATTTTGTATAATAATGGTAAAATGCAATTTTGCATTTGTAACTAAAAAAATAATCCATGTATACTCCATAAATGCTATTGCATACCATCCACGAATATATTTGATACTCAGTTATATATTTATTGCAATGACGTACTCACATTTACGAATCATTATACATATATATCAGACATCTTAATGTCATAAAAAGAATCATATCACAAAATTCTGTCTTGTCTTTACTCAGCAGATAGCATCAACAAAATAATAACATAACATATCTCGCTATAAAAATCTTGAAAGCATCAATTGCATCACTAAATGCTTACTGATAGAAAAAAGGAAATTTTTTTAAGTATTCATGATATTAGTCGGTTAACCACATCAACAGTACTCTAAAAAGTTATGCCTAAATTATGGAAAATTTACCATTATTTTGCCAATTTCAAAGCCAACTGAAATGCCATAACTTATGATGTTAAGTCCATCCATTACCTTTTAGACATCTATGCTTACCACTATCATCAAAAAATCCAAGTTGTTGCAGAACTGACATTAACTTGTACATGTATAAACTGGTGTAACTTCAGTTGATATGATAGGTAATGTCAATATAACATGCATCATCAACCACATTAGAGTTGTGAAACGAAAAACATTAATTGCTAAGGTATAAAAATGATTGAGAAAAACTGCAACATGCATCTATTAATGTTATTTGAGAAAAACATTAATTGCTAACACACTTAAAGACAAACCAATAGCCACAATATTGCCAGTGGCACAAGTGGAGATATGTAAAGGAATGCACTAATATAGAAATAGCTAATGCATAGAATAACAATGCAGATGAACAACAGTCACTAAAGAAAATTAATACAAGTTCAAGTGAATTTCCAAATAGACCAAATTTATACCACCATAAATTAATAATCATGATCAAGTAGAACATATAATCTACTCAGGTATGCCTTCATAATCCTCCCTAACATAGCTAAAATCTTCATCATCCATTTTGGTTATTTCATAATCTTCCACGACTTGAATATCTTCCTCAATGCAATCATGTGACTCTAAATCATCAAAACTTCTTGATGGTGCTTTCATTACAACATGCCAATTGGAAACATCATTTTCCCTTGAATAAAATACTTGCCTTGCTTGAGAAGCAAGTATGTATGGATCTTTTGAAAATGATGCTTGATGTAAATTAACAAGAGTGAATTGATCATCATCAATTTTTACTCCATTTCCTATATAAGTCCAATGACACTTAAAAACAGGAATGTAAAACAAATGATAATCTAATAAAATAATATCTGTCAATATTCCATAATAGTGACCACATAAAACACTTGGGACATATCGTTTGCACTTGCTCTGCACATAGTAGTTGCATCAATAGTAACCCCGTATTTCTGGGTTTCTCTCCATGCATCTTTTATATGAAAACGTTGTCCATTGATGATATATCCTTTATAAGACATGGCATCATTCTTCGAACCAAAAGCAATCCATCTTAACATGTCATCATGATCCTTGGAGGTAATAGGTATCTACAACAAATTACATTTGGTAGGTATATTTTAGAATAATATTAGTAGTCAAATGAAAATATATTTGGAATCTAACTAACCTTTCTTTTAATCCAATCGGAAAAAAAATTGTATGTGTTTCCTAAAGTAAGGTCGAATTTTTTCTCACACACTAGTCTGAATATTCTAATTCCTTCAAATGCAAACTAGTATAGAACAAATGATTATAAGTTATATTTAGCATTATGAACACATCGAAATAATTAAAACAATGTAATATAAACTTATTCTATAAATGGTTCCATCATAGCCATATTTACTAATACAGCTAAATAAGCACATTCTTTCTCATTAATTAACAATGTAACTGTCTTGGACATTGAAATCAAATGTCCCTCGAATATTATACTTCTTTCATAATCTTCATTTTGAGCTTCTTTCTCCTCTATATGTCCTTATTTTTTCAAAAACTCTTTGAAAAACATCATGGATTTTTTTACAAGATAGGATTTTATAGTACATCCCTCTGGCCATGCATAGTTTCGTACATTATCTTTAAGTGTCTTCATATTCCTTTCGAATGGGTACATCCAATGAAAATGAACCGGTCCACATATTAGTACTTTTTTCCAAATTGAATTGACAAATGTACCATTATATCAAAAAAAGATGGTGGGAAAATTTTTGTCGGGCTCACATAAAATTTCAACAATCTCAACATTGATTTGTTCTACCTTCTCTCTATCAAGAACAAGTTGACATAATTTATTGAAAAATGAACATGAGTGAATTATTGCATTCTTGCCTTTTTTGCTATTAATCCTCCCGATGCTACTGGCAATAAGCGTTGCATTAATACATGGTAATCATGTGATTTCAATCCATTAACTTTGCAATACTGCAACGAAATTCGATTCTTCAAATTTGAACAGTAGCCATCTGGCCCTTCGAAATTGGTACAATCTTTTGCAAAATATTTTCCTCTCAAAATTTGACAACGTGTATGGAGCCAGTGGAAGATATGTTTTATTCCCTTGAGGTTGTGCACGAAGCTATGTCGAATTTCCCAATCCTCTAAATCTTTCTACAGCTGGTTCCATCTTTCGATTTATTACGATGCAACATCGTGCCCAATAGATTTTCACCAATGTTTTTCTCCACATGCATCACATCTAAACAGTGACGTAATGGAAGTTCCTATGAGAACCAAAACTATAACATATTATTGGATTTTTCTTCTGTTGAAACTATGAAAAGTAAATAAATTAACCACAAACCTTTCAATATGGCAAGTCAAAGAAAATCGATCTTTTTTCTACCTTGATAGCTCCATTTTTATAAAATCGTTAATGTTATCATCTTCATCTTTTGTATCATAAGCACATTTCCTCTTCTTACTTTTCTTTTCCTTTTATTTTTCAAAATCATTTGGATAATCCTTTAATAATGCATAAATGCTTCTCCCAGTTAGAATTCTATGAGCAATACCTTTCTCTATAGTGTTATCAAGTAATGCCTTTTGTTTCCTCCGTGAATCTGAAGTAGGTAAAAGTCTTCTACGACCCATATAGACATTCTTTCGACTATGATTCAACCTATAAGAATGGGTATTAACATCACATAATGGGCAAGCTTTTTCCCCCTTCACATGCATCCAGCAAGATTTCCATAAGCTAGAAAATCATTAATCATCTATAGCAAAATTGCATTATAAATGTCATAAGTCTTCCACCAAAGGCACCAAATATACATCAAGATAATTCCTGGGTTGCTTTAGGCCTAGAATAAGTAAAGTTAACAAAATATTTTCCTTCTTCATACATAACATAGGTGAGAGATTGTATGTCATAAGCATTACCGGCCGGCAACTATGTCTCAAACTCAACATGGAAAATGGATTGTATCCATCTATAGCAAGACCAAGCCTAAGATTGTGTGTATCGGATGAAGAAGATTTATACTTTTCATACACCATTTTCCATGCCATAAAATCCATGGGGAGATGCATTGTTGCATCATTGCTTGTAATATTAAAATGTCATCTTAAATCTTCTTTCATCTTTTGAGATCCATACATTCTTCTAAATCTTGGAATTATTGGATAGTATCTCAAAACTCTAACTAGAATATCTTGTATAACCTCTTCAGTATCTTGATTTTTCTTCCATCTCGAAGAACCACATTTTCGACAAGTATCTAAATCTTTATATTCTTTTCTAAAAAGGCAGCAGTCATTCTCACAAGCATGTATCTTTTCAAACCCCATACCGAATGCTTTAAGAATTTTTTTAACTTCATATAAGGTTTTGGGAAGCACGTTATCCTTCGGCAAAAAAAAATGTTGCACAGTTAAAATCTTATCAAACCCACTATCAGACAAGCCAGTCTCACATTTAATATTATGCAAATCGGTGATGGTAGATAATTTTGTATGATCTGTGCAAGCAGGATACAATGGAGTTTCTGCATCTTCCAAGTTCTTGATAAGTTCATCCTCTTTTCATTGGGATTCAACATTATCTTTAAATCATACAAAAAATTCATGATTCAGAAAATATTCATCTTCATAGTGAATCATCTTAAATAACTCATATACGTCAAACACATTTGTTTTCTTCTCTACATTTATATCTTCACCATGGTTAAACCATAAACCGTCCATGTATCTAGGATCTATTCCTTTCATAATTAAATGTTTAAAGATGATGTGGTCATCATGGCGACTAAGATTCCAACAATCTTTGTAGGGCCATAAAAAAATTTCTACACCACTTACATTCCTCTTTGCAGCATGCATGAAATTCACTACTCCTTGTCGGTACTCTATACTAGTTCTATCTAAAAAGTTATAAAAATAAAATAATGAGTTTTAATATTATATTACATGT
Organism: Allium cepa; assembly: GCA_030765085.1. NCBI lineage: Eukaryota > Viridiplantae > Streptophyta > Magnoliopsida > Asparagales > Amaryllidaceae > Allium > Allium cepa. Next base: position 291,960,116 of record CM060934.1, read on the forward strand.
TTTAATTCTCAAATACATATTAAGTTAAGCATATTATTATCACCTATTTAAATAAACCCAATCTTTTTCCATCATCGACATGTAAAGGCAAATAAGTTTTCAAACTTTGATGAAGATATTGGTTACCTGTTGTAATCAAAAAAATTAACCACACATTTCCAAGAATAATTAAATGCAAAAAAATACTCTAAGATATTGCACACCACGTTACTGCCTAGGCAGCAGTGTAACCATAAACGCTACTGATGCCCTAGTGTATAAACGCTGCTACCGAGGGCAGCAATGTAGTGTAACACTATAGTCTGGGGCAGTAGTGTATCGAAGAACTACCGTTCATGCAGTAGTGAAAGATGGTTGTACTGGAGCTCGTTATGCTTGAGCTGGAGCACAATGAGTATGTAATTTGTGTTCAAATCAAACACATTTTTTACCAGACGGTCACTTTTTCTGCATATATATCGTGAAATCATTATGTTTTAAGTTTTACAAAAGAATATTCTTATTAACTTAAAAACCAATGGTACAGTAATTGGACATATATTGTATACATGCAGTATGCAGTTTTTTAATCTTTCGGTTACTGTTTTTAACTGCATATTATCAAAAAACAACATATTAAAATATTATAACATTATGTTTACTTGAATTTAATAACCATTTAAATCTAGTTGTTTTTACCTATTTCTTACTTATTAATTTGTAATATTTTAATAAGAGTTAAGGCTAGGGATTTCATTTTTAGTCCTCCCGTCGCACTAGCAATTGGTACAAAATTTGTACCATTGAGAAAGCCAAGGAAATTGCCTAGTATATAATTTTTCTAGAAGAACTCCGAAATATCATCATGATTTAACCTAGTAATTTCATTAGCATGCAACTAAATGACCTAAAAATAATTGTTCTATTTGTTGACTGTGTTACAAAAATAGTAAAAAGTTATTTGAGGATGTTCACCAATCAGTTAAACAACACAACAAAATAATAAAACGTATGGTAACTTTCTAAACATCATGACAATGCAAACATGATATAAAACAAACACCAATTCATCTTATACCAAACAAGAATCTTAAAAATACTATCTATTTGATTAGGTAAAGTAATTTCGAAAGAATATGTCCTTGAGTATGGAACAGACTGCCTTGAAATGCACACCGGTACAGTCTAGCCTGATGAATAAGCTTTAATAGTCGATGAATTAGTCGCAATTGATGGAGCTCTTGGTGCTTCTATTAAGTTACTCAATATGTTCTTTACATGTACAAATTGCTAATAATTATTTGCAAATGTTTACAGTCTACTAGCAAAAATATCTATTATCTATACATGCTATATTAGGTTTTAAACACTACTTATGATATTCGGTAGTATTAACTTATCCATATGCAGTATGTAATATATGGTTTTAGATATGGAAAGCATATACCAAGGAACAAATATTAATAACTTGAGGAATCTCCACTGTTATAAATCCTTTTCCAATCTAGATTATCTAATCATTATTTTATATGTCAAATTGACCTTGTTTACATGAACTTAAGAGTCGGTTCACCAAAAAGATGTAAAACGAATAAAGTTATATAACATAAGAACCATATGGCTAGAATTTGATCATTTCAAAGCAACAAAAACTCAATAAAACATCCATTCATTCACATAGATAAAACCAAACAAAATTCATGCAACATTAAACATGAGCATTTTGAATAGGCAGTGAATCAATTTTTTAATACAAACCCAAATACAACTATATCCCAATAGAACATTCATATACTAAAAGAAAATCAAAGCATGTATCATCGTTATATCTTAGATTATGCAGCATTTACCAACTTATCTTATGTATAAATAGAACAGAGATCATTACAAGATATTAACATCTAATTTTCATTCTAATACTTCCAATTCTTGCTATGCCCCCTAAAATGAAAAGTTCTTCAATACTTAGTCCTTGAATGTCTTACAATATAAGCAAATACAATTCAAATTGATTGCTGAACAGTTCAAGTTAATCAATTTTATTAAAATAAAATACATAATAAAATCAACCATTCAAATTAAGGTTAAATCAACTATTCAAGTTTGACCGAAATTCGAAAATATGATGGATTCAAATTAATGCAACTTCTAAATTGAATCAAAAAATCAATTTAATAAATTCATACCTAAATATACCTATACCGCGAGGAGAAACTCTTGCTGGCTGTCGCAACATTGTTGAGTGGACTACAACAACGGAGTCAACGATGAAAAGAAGAAATTTATCTTCCGTGGGATGAAATTTGACACGATTAAAAGGGGGAATATTTCTTCAGCAAAAAATGAAAGTAGGTAATAAATTTTTCTAAGTATACGACTGTATGTAGATGGGTCATGTTTATTTCGCTTACGCGGAATTTTCTAAGGAAAGGCGGTAATGTGAATTGTTTTTGACCACGTATATGTTAGTAGTGGAAATATTATTGGTTGCATTTAAACAGAAATGCCATGAATTTTTGCAACTGTAAATGGTTTTTCTTGTAGTGACTAGACTTTAGAGGATACATGTTATTATTATTATTATAAAAATTACAAATACGCATTCTTAAGAATAACTCATTATAGGGCATCACTTACTCTATCTCTAATGATTTGACGACAATCAGGCTAAGTTGTTCACTCAACCATAGCTCTGATACCAATTGTGATGACCCACCTTTCTGATTTTTGGGAACGACACTTAATACATAAATGATATTAGTATGCGATGGCCCAAGCATCTAAAAGCAAGTTGTCATGGAGAAAATTAAAAGAACAGAACAAAAATCTCACAATAAAATGGTTAAATATAATACAATAATAAGATAGTACATAAGGTTACTCCATAACATGGAATTATCGGAATTACAACAAAAGTTCTACCATCAGCTTAGGCGGTTGTAATATCTCATAACAGTGGAAGTAGATAGCTAGATAAATAAGGAGCCTCCTGCTCATCCACCATCTTTAAAAGAGCCCGAAAACCTGTCACCTCAAGACTACTCAAACTTAAATAAGTACCAGAGAGCATAGGTAAACAAATAACTTGGATCAGATAATAAGTTTGATATGAGTAAAGTCCAAATAAAAGTGGAATAACCAAAACAATATATGAGAGCACACTATAAACACGGAATCTAATAAGAAAAACATCCAAGCATAAAAGAACAGACAAATAATTTAACATCGTAAAGAGCATAAGACACTTTCTGATACAATTAAGAACGAATCAATTCAAAGGTTTCAATCAAAAACAAGGAGAAGGAAATTTTTCAACAAAGAATAAAACAATGTGGCCCCCTTACCAAAAGTGTACCTCTAGATATATAATTAAGAACTCCAATGGCTTTCGGAAACCTTTAAGCCAGACCCCGCTAACCTTACCAAGAATCCGAGTATTTTACATCTCTTTGTGCATATAACCAAAACCAATCTAGGGTAGATATGAAAATACCTTGATGGGAGAAACCACACATAGCTTGGCCCCCACACGCTCTTTATTTAGTCATTTTAGAATAGGATATTAATGCACCAAACGAGTAGTAAATCGTCTTTGATTGATGAAACACAAAGAAGGGTATCGAAATCGATAGTCAAGATATCAACTATCGGGGATAACAAAAAGATCGTACATGGAAATTAAGTTTCATACTCATACTACCACTCATCGATTTCAAACTTGTACTATCCCTCGATTAACAATGAAGCCGGATAAGTTAAGGCGGTGTTACCTCTAAACCTTTCATCGATGTACATTCTTATCTTTCAAGGTAGAGATGAGTTTCCATATCTCGACGTTTAGTGCTAAGTATATGCCTAAATCCTTTCCATATAAGTGATATCGCTTACGGAAATTAATTTCCTTACCCTTATTACCAAATTTAGTTTTCTAATTTGTAACGACCCTGACACGACCTTCGAAAATGGGCACCTGTACTTCACTTGTACTCGAATGCCGCAGATTCAAATGCCGAATCCGGTTCGCCGAAGCTTATAACACATTAAGTATAACAACATAGCGGAAAAAGGAAATGAATATCAATATATACAACATTGATACAATATCTGATACAATATGAATCTTAATAATATCAGAGGTAAATATACAACAGTGGAAAGAGAAGCATCTATAGAGAAACCCCAAAAGAGAACTACGACATCAAACTGCAACTGCGACTCCATAGCTAAAGCTCCAAAAACTCCAGAAGCTAGATCCACCGACATGCTTTCCAAACGCGAAGCGAGAAACCCTCAATTGCATTGTATTAAGCAAGGTCAGCCCGAATGCTGAAAAGAAGCAAATGCGATCGCAAAATCCAAAGGTTGGATGCTATCGACTTCTACACCTATTATTTGTTTATCTGAAAAACCCATCCCTAGACTGCCCGTGTGGAAAATTGTGGGCACCCAGAGTTTAGGAAGGGAACAATAAACTCCGAGTCAGTCATGGGACTGGTATGAGCAAACAAAAACAGTTTATCTTTAAAATGAACAACAAAAGAAGTAAAAGAAACCCACAATGCTTTTTGGAAAATGAAACTACCATAAGGTCTCCCACCGCACACACAATGCAAACGCAAAAATAGGGGAGATTTCTCCTTATGATAGTCAAACATGCTGGATACGTAAAAACCTTTTGATATTATTATTAGTGCATAGTGCAGAAAATATTTTGAAAATATAATATTAATCTTAGCCAGTATAGACATTTCGAACTATGCTACTATAACTACCATCTAATAAGTGGTGACCACCATAAGTAAATGGCAGGTTATACAACTAAAACCGTACAAGGAGCGTATTGGAAGATCGGATTTCCAACAAATGGCCAGTCAAAGGAACTTCCCACACCAAATGGAATGCCTATGGAGGGCCGTCCTCGAGAACCTAACCGAATCTCTGCTACATAAGGCTGGGTTACCTTTGTAACTAGGCAATTACTGACACGAGTATGCTACCCCCCGGTCGTTACCAACCTTTATCCGAGATGCCTCTCAACCGACAACCAAAAAGCAATAAGTTTTGCAGCAACCACAAAGTTAAGTATCTGGGCTCCATACCATGACACCACTTATAATCCAGAAGGGAATGGACATACCATCAGGGGGCGCTACCCCAAAATAACCTTGCTGCAACGATACCTATTTCGACCATTACCGGGCTGTGAGGCTTGACGAAGTCTTGTCCACAAAGCTATGCTTTACACAAAAGCCATGCTTCGATCAACAAAAGATCAGCAGCACTTCGTATGCCACATTTCCAAATTAGGAATATATCACCGGTAAATATCAACTGCATAACCTCTGAGCTCGTACATTTCAGGGAAGGGTGTTAAGCTAAAAGAATAAATCTCCGCCACCAAATAGAAATGTATTTGACAGAAACCAGCTTTACATCTCAAAGTGTAATGCCAGACACACATCCATACAAGTCTGTTCCGGGTTCAAATAGAACAGAAGGCACTTCTAAAGAACCCCTTGTACTCCAAGAATTCCCAATCCCGATCGGACTCCCCATCACATATGGATATCTCTATACTGGCGCGACTCAGTGTAGAGATATTCGACGGGTTATCCTTTCATTCTCGAAAATACCTGATCTTCACTAAAAGTCTTCAAATACTATCCATATCGTCGTATCATTATTCGGAATGGGTTATATGACACAAGGTCCTCTCCCGGCTAAACTGAATAATGAGCGCAATATTTAAAAATATATGGATATTGGGATCTTAGTTAAGTCACATTTTAAATCCCCAAACCTTTTACAAATTACCATTTTAATCTTTAAACAAAAAGATTCACTTCACAAAGACAACCAATCTTTCTCAAAGATTCATTCACAGTATTCAAACAAATGACCTATCTTTGAGATCCTTTTTTGGTTGAAAACAAAGTCCACCAAATATTTCACAAAGATTTATTCATAGCTTTTGAAACAATTCCATTTCAAATCTTTTATACAAAAGATACACTTTTAAGATCCTCTTCAATTTCAAAACAAGGTTCAACCATTTTTCACAAAGATTCATTTATAGCTTTCAAAATTATTTCAATTACATTTCAAACTTAAAATCTTTCAACACAAATCGGAAATCCTTTCTTTACATGAAAGCTATTACTACTAAAAAAGAAAGGTTTTTATTTCAGAAAAATCTGATTACATTTGCACAAGTTAAAGCCCTTTAAGTATAAAATTTGAGTTAAATTCAAATTCCCAAAATGATACTTTTAAAATGGTTTTAAAACCCATATAAACACATTTATAACTTTGTATAACCTTTTTTAAACCATAATTTCCAAACATAGAATTCAATTTCAAATCTTGAATTTTAATTCAAATTAAATTATTTAAATTTCAAAACTTTATCAAGTAACTCAAAATAACTTTTATCTTTAAACTCCTTTTCAAAAGCTCTTCAGTCCAATTCTATTTCCAAAACCAATTGATTTCAAAATTCACTTTTAAACAAAATCGTACTTAAATACAAATATTCGTGACTTAACCAATCGCCTTGTGCAAATCCATATTCATGTGTGCATGGTGTGGTCCAGGAGTTTTACACAATAGTGCAGCATTATCAATCATCACAGATTTAAGCACATCAGTATCGATAAGCGGTATATTCCTACAACGCTTATCTTCCATTCATAGATTCATAGATAAATAATATACATTAATCACAGATAAAATAAATTACATTCATCACAGCTTGAATCAAATAACTCATATCACAAAGCACCACAAATCAGGTATATCAAACTATTCAAAGCATTTCACACAATTCGAACATCCATAAGTAAGATTAATTATTTATCTAAATAAGTTTAAATCAAATTAATCACTTATGATTAAATTATTAATCCTGGTTAATTAATATTAATTAATTACAAACCATCTTAATTAATTAACCCTTAAGCATTTATTAATTAACCTCTAATAATATATTAATCAACCTTTAATTATTAATTAATCAATCTTAATTAATAAATCAATTAATTTTGAATCATTAATTGGTCAACATTTGATTATTAATTAATCAACCTTAACTGATTAATAAATCAATTAATAATTAACCTTTAATTATTTAATTCATCTCTAATTAATTATCCTTAATTAGTTACATTAATTAATTAGCCCTTAATTAATTACTATTTAATTATTTATAATAAGTGATTATCCCTAATCACTTTCATTAATTAATCTTTAATTAATTAATTATCCTCAAATTAATCACCTTAATTTATTTAATCACTCAAATTAATTATCCTTAATAAATTAATCATAACCTTTTAGTTGAATTAAGATCTCAATTAACTTAAGATAAACCTTTTGTCTTAATTTTTATTTTCCATTTCATCATTAAATTTTATTTTGAAAAACACTCAGGAATCTAAACAATTTATATAAGAATTATTTTAAATCAAACAAAGTTAAAAACATTATCATTTTAAAATTTCAACCTTTGAAATCTGTTGAAATCTTGTTCCATACATACATTTTGGAAACTTGTTTAATAATTTGTTGTTAACAAAATGATTAACACATTTTATCATCATAAAAATTAACTTGATTATTTGAAGTTGATAAATTATACAACCTTTCTTTAACCAAACCTTTTAAAACATATATTATATAGAGATAATAGTTTGAATTTTAAAAGAAAACATAATTTATATTTCAAATTGATAATACAAGTACCCGAGAAAATCTCGAGTAAAACTCGAGCCAGATGTAGGTTTACCCGAGTAAAACCCCTAGCAATTTTTTTCTTTTGACTTTAAATTTAAAAACCTAGCTAGTTAAAAACTACCCAAGCCCAAGCTAAACCTCCCGCGATCAAATACCTGAGCCATAGTCCAAACCCCCCGTATTCAACTTCGAGCTTCCCACCTTCTTCTTCTTCTTCTTCTTTCAACCATCACTGATACACGATGACACTTGTACATATGCACCGACAATCGAAGCTCCTCCAATGAACCCTGTACCCTTTGGCAAGTCAACGAACCTCTCGCCGTCGCATACGACCTCCAAGAAGGAAGAACCGATAGCAAAATAGAATTTGAGCACTCGACTGAAAATCTGGAGCCAACCAGATTACCAGAACCTCACTGCAACGACGAACAACACTATCGAAGCTCACGTCCTTCCGATCATAGCTGCACCTGACATCACGCAACAATATCCCTTTCTCCGGTCAAGCTCGATTCACCATCGATGGCGAACTCGACTCGATTTTAACACTGACCTAAATGGGTTGCTAGACCCTATTTCACCATCGCTACGCCACCACGGCCACCAGAAAATTCCTCCCCTATTTTTCCGTTGATCCTTGATGCTCAAACCATCTTCCGACTAAAGACGATGAACATCATCTCGTCGTTTGACAGAATTTGAAAAAAATGTCATCTCTTTTCAACTCAATAATCCACAAGATCTTCCAACTTAAAAATCGAGATTTCAACATTAAAAATCATTATTCTTCAACACGAATTTGTTTATATGATCAAAACTTGAATTTTTAAAGATTAAATTTTTGATTTGAATTTGTTTTTACTGATTTTCTTTATTTTCAGTAAACCCTTTAGTAATTAAATTTGAAACTAATTTCAAAAATTAAATCCTAATCTTACAAAAATAATTTATTTAGACATCAAAGCCTATAAATGATTGTAGGATGAGAATTTGATTTTTGAATAGGTTTGCATCCTATAAATTTTTGAAACAGAGATCCTTATGTCTGTTTCCCATACATGCACAACACATTCATATCAATATTCAAACACATTTCATAACATATGCAAACTTATTCACAAACATTCATCAATACTAATTGTATGCAAACTAGAATGTATATAAGGTTAAGGATTTGCTCACCTGAAATGAAGACAGAGGTCATGAAATACTTTTTGAAACCTGGAACTTGATATTTGATTTTCTAAAGACTGGGAAACTTCTTTGATCTATTATTTGATCTGAGACTCGAATTGATTTGATCTTGATTCTGAAGCCTAATCCTTGCATTGACTTAAACTTGCATGCTTTTATCTGAATACTTTCTTTTGTTTCTTGAATTGCTCAGCAAAATCTGTAATTGTTTCCAGATTGATTGCTGAGATGATTTGACCTTACTTTTGTTTTGATGCTCTGATCTTTGTATTACTTTAGTTTGATTTTAGAACTTGATTGATGTCAAGTTGCCATTTGAATCTGCTTGCTTGAACTTGCTTTTGTTTTCCAGATTTAATTTTTTTTACACAATGCTTTGTTTTTGCATTAGACAAACAGATTTAGTTTGATTTTCTTTCTATTTCTAGGTTTGAGCTGTTGCTTTTGATTTTTTTTATTTTTTTTGTAGATGAAGAGTAAAAGGATTGAACTGAAAATGAATGAATAGGTTTCTCTCATTCTTAAACATGATATTAAATTTTAAATTTATCCAATTTTCCACTTGTTAAATTATGTTAACACTTGTACAAAGTCCTATTCTTTTTCTTACACTTGTTAACATATTTAAATTTATGTTTTAAACCCTTGTTAAGCTTTTTTTTTTTTATAAATTATGGTTTAAGCCTTATCATTTTTTTGTAATTTGTAAATTAACTTATCTCTAATGTTCTTAAAATTTAATGAATTAAATCTTATATTTACATAAGTTTGTATTTTTAAATCTTTATGTATATACAAACTATTTGTTAGGCCTTTTTATACTTATACTTTCAAAAGATATATTCATACTAAAGCTTTATATTTATTTACATATATACTACTATTTTTATATTTTTATATATTTATAAATTATAATTTTTAAAAGAAAATCTTTCTACTATTTTAAACTTAATTTATTGTGCTTTTAAATGTGTATATATATATACACATACAAATTACATTTAGTTATATATGAATTTTAAATTAAACTAAAGTTATTATACTTAAATTTATATACATAATATTAGTGTTGAAAATATTCAAATTTAACTTTAGAAAATTATTATATTAATTTCAAAATAAAACTTTTAAAAAAATTATATTATAACTTGAAAACAAATTTTTATTAATTTTGAACATAGTATTTTTAAATTCAATTTATTTTCAAAAATATTTATTTTAGAGTTTCAAATTCAAAATGCAATTCAAAATCAATCTACATACATATATTTATCAAAATTTTCATTTTAATACACAATTAAATTTATAATCAATATATTATTCAAAATATTTATTTCTGAATTTCAAATTATAAATTCTATTTTATAAAGCACTTTGATATACATTTATTTTAATAAACAAACAAATATCTACTAAATTTGGAAAATACCAAATTAATTCACTATTTAATTTCAAAAATTGAATTAAGTACCAATTTAAATTTGTTTTAAAAATAGGAATGTAACAGATTCCCCCTTAAGAAAATTTCGTCCTCGAAATTTGCTAGACAGGGAGATAATCAAGGAATAGATGAACACTTAGAGTGATGGTTCACCAGATTGAACTGAACGTTTATTCCGCATTTGGCTTACCAAATCAGAATATCATCAATAATTATGATAACGAACTCATTCAATACCACACAAGATACTCGATTCATCCAGTCTACGAAATATACAGGGGTATTGGTTAGTCCGAAGGATAACTAACCACTCGTAGAATATATCTGGACCCAACAGAATAGACAAACAAATTAAATTTAGTTCAGCTTCAGATTTATTAACCAATTTCTTTCAATTTTAATTTCAAATTCTTTAAAGTTGAATCGGAAAACTGATAACGAGAATACGAGATAGGAACTTATCCATACGATTCGCAGGGCCATTATCACACCGAAGCTTCTCCCTTGAGCTGCCACGAAGCCATCGAAGAATTGAAACTGGATCAAAGGAGATTGATAGAGAAGTTATTTTCGATGTTTTAGGGTATTGACCATTTATAGTGGTGCTCCCCTGTCCCTTATCTCATCCTCTTCTTGAACTCATACTCACTATCAGTGGATAGTAAGAGAATTTACTGAGGCACACGAACGGATATCTTAGGGATATACTCATTCTAGGATATTTATAACCCTATCTCTAATGAACTACATAATCTGTTATACTCCTGAGCTAACGTTCAACCTTCAGCTCTGATACCACTGTAACGACCCTGACCCGACCTTCGAAAATCGGCACCCATACTTCATTTGTACTCGAATGGCGCAGATTCAAATGCCGAATTTGGTTCTCCGGAGCTTATAACACATTAAGTATAAAAACATGGCGGAAAAAGGAAATTAATATCAATATATACAACATTGATACAATATCTGATACAATATGAATCTCAACAATATCAGAGGTAAATATACAACAACGGAAAGATAAGCATCAATAGAGAACTCCAAAAGGTAACTCCAACATCAAACTGCAGCTTCAACTCCGTAGCTAAAGCTCCAAAAACTCCAAAAGCTAGATCCACCAAACTGATTTCCAAACGTGAAGCGAGAAACCCTCAGTCGCGTTGTATTAAGTAAGGTAGGCCCGAATGCTACAAAGAAGCAAATGCGATCGCCAAATCTAAAGGCTCGATGCTATCGAATTCTACACCTATAATTTGATTATCTGAAAACCCAACTCTAGACTGCCCGTGTGGAAAATTGTGGGCATCCATAGTTTAGGAAGGGAATAATAAACTCCGGGTCAGTCATGGGACTGGTATGAGCAAATAAAAATAGTTTATCTTTAAAACAAACAACAAAAGTAAAAAAAATCCGCAATGCTTTTTGGGAAATGAAACTACCATAAGGCCTCCTACCCCACACACAATACAAACGCAGAATTGGGGGAGATTTCTCCTTATGATAGTCAAACACGCTTGATACGTAAACACCATTTGATATTATTATTAGTTCATAGTGCAGAAAATATTTCGAAAATATAATATTAATCTTGGCCAGTATAGACATTTCGAACTATGCGTACTATAGCTACCATCTAAACAGTGGTGACCACCATAAGCAAATGGCAGGTTATACAACTAAAACCGTACAAGGAGCGTATTGGATGATTGGGTTTCCAACAAATGGTCAGGCAAAGGAACTTCCCACACCAAATGGAACGCCTCTAGAGGGACGTCCCCAAGAACCTAACTAGATCTCTACTACACAAGGCTGGGTGTGACGACCTGGATTTTTGCGTTCAAAAATCGACATCCATACTTCACTCGTATTCGAACGCCGTAGATTCGACCATAAAATCCGATTCGTTGGAGCTTATAACACATTAAGTATAACAATACAGCGAAAGAAAATGAATATCATATACAACTCCAATGATACAATATCCAAATATACAACAATGATCAAAATTAGAGATACAATGAAATGTTACAGCGGCAACACTATAGCAGCGGAAACAACTAGAACTTGAAACTCCAATAGAAACACTAATATCAGCAATTGGCATAAATAGCTCAAACCACCATCAAGTTGAACCAAGCTAAGCAAGGTCAGTCGTCCTAACCAAAGACTTCAATATCCAAAGTCTCCAAAGAATTCCAAAGAGAAAGCTGAAATCTACTGAATCATTATCTACTATCAGAAAAACCTAACTCTAGATTGCCCGTGTGGAAAATTATGGGCACCCAGAGTTTAGGAAGGGAACAATAAACTCCAGGTCAGTCATGGGACTGGTATGAGCAAGCAAAAACAATTTATCTTTTAAAAGCAAAACAAGAGATTTTAAGTAAATTCGCAATGCTTTTTTTTGGAAAATGAAACTGCCATAAGGCCTCCCGCCACACACACAATGCAAGCGCACACTTGGAGGAGAATTCTCCTTATGACATTCAAAAATGCTTGATACGCGAAAACCAGTTGATATTATTATTAGTTCATAGTGTAGAAAACATTTCGAAAGTATAATATCAATCTTAGCCAGCATACCACATTTCGTCGTATGCCTACTATAGCTACCGTTTAAGAATGCCTAATATAGTTACCGACCTTTATCTGAGAGCTATCAACACCAACAACCACACAAGAATAAATTTGCAGAAACCACATAGGTTAAATATCTGGGCTCCATACCATAATACCACCTTTTATCCAGAAGGAAATGGACATACCCTAAGGGCGCGACCCCTAAAAACCTTGCTGCAACATTCCTGTTAAGACCATTACTATTACCGAGTTGTGAGGCCCGATGAATTCTCATCCACAAAGCTACGCTTTTTTACAAAGCCATGCTTCGGTTAACAAATGAACAGCAGCACTTCATGTGCCACATTACCAAAATGGGAATGTATCACTAGTAACCATCAACTACATAACCTCTGAGCTCGTACGTCTTAGAGAAGGGTGTTAAGCTAAGAGAATAAATCTCCGCCACCAAACAGAAATGTATTTGATAGAGAGCAGCTTTACATCTCAAAGTGTAATGTCAGACACACATCCATACAAGTCTGTTCTGAGTTCGAACAGAACCGAAGGCACTTCATAAAGAAGCCCTTGCAAATCCGGATAATCCAGAATCACGTCAAGACACCCCATCACAAAGGGTGCTCAAATCTCTATACCGGGGGCCATTCGATGAAGATACATTCGATGGGTTATCCTTTCGCTTTCGAAAATATCCGGTCTTCATCACCAGTCTTCAAATGCTATCCATAATGTCGTATCATTATTCGAAATGGGTTATATGACACAAGATCCTCTCCCGTCTAAACCGAATAGTGAGCGCAATATTTAAGAACATATGGATATGGGATCTCAGTTAAGTCATAACTTATTACCTAAAAATTTTCTTTTAAATGGTTAAACAAATTACCATTTACAAATCTTTTTGAACAAAAGATTCACAAAGTTCACAGAGTTAACCAATCCTTTACAAAGATTCATTAATATCTTTCCAATTCAAATCTTTTATGCAAAAGATACGCTTTTCAGATCCTTTTTAATTTGAAAACAAACTTCACCAATCTTTAACAAAGATTCATTCATAGCCCTTTTTAAAACAATTTTCCTTTCAAATTGGATTAACTCATCCAGTCTTTAAATCAAAGATTCAATTCATAGCTTTCAGAACCATTTCCATAAAACAATTCCATTCCAAAAAATTTATATAAAAGATACACCATTTAGAATCCTCTTCGATTCCAAAGCAAAGCTTAACAATCTTTTACAAAGATTCATTCATAGTTTTCAAAACTATTTCATTTCAAAGACTTGAAATTCTTTCAACACAAATTGGAAATCCTTTCTTCATATGAAAGCTATTATTTGAAAACAAATAGTTTTCGTTTTGGAAAAATCCGATTATGTTTGCACAAGTTAAAGTCTTACAAATATAAAACTTGGGTTAAATTCAAATTCCCAAAACAATACTTTTAAAATGTTTAAAACCCATATAAACACATTTATAACTTGTATAACCTTTTTAAATCAAAATTTCCAAACATAGAATTCAATTTTGAATTTTGAATTCAAATTCAATAAATTATTTAAATTTAAAAACTTTATCAAGTTATTTAAAATAACTTTTATCTTTAGAAATCCTTTTCAAAAGCTTTCCACATTTAACCCAAAACTATTTGGATTTAAAATTCATCTTTCAAAACCATTTCAAAATATCTGTGACTTAACCGATTTCCTCGTGAAATCCATATTTGTGTGTGTATAGTGTAGTCCAGGGGTTTTACCAAATAGTGCAACAACATCAATCATCACATATTCGATCATATCAATATCAATAAGCGGTAAAATCTATAACGTTTATCTTCATTCACAAATTCACGGATAAAGTAAATTTATCAACTACAAAGATTCACCATTATGATTCGATGTGGGTTTCGGATGAACAACTGGAACCCGACTCCCTGCCGCATCGAAATTCAAATGTCGTTTTACGGGCCAAAGGGTTTTCACATTTACACAGCAGTATATTCATTACAGATATCACAGCTCAGCACAAAGCAATTCATTTTACATAGCATCATAAGCACATAGCAGAGATATCAAACAATTCAATATTCAATAGAATCCAAACATCCATAAATAAGACCAATTAATTATCTGATTAATTTAAATCAGATAAACTACTTATTAATAAACTACTAAACCTTGTTAATTAATATTAATTAATTACAAATTATTTTTGTAACGACTCGATTTTACGATGCCCTAAAGTCGACATTTATACGTCCACTGTATCAAATGCCGCGCAATCGAATGCCGGAAAACCGAACCATTAGGGTTTAAAGAACGAAGAGGTAGAAGAAGAATAGAAACAAAATAACAGAATCTCACATTTCACAGTGGAAAAAATATAATAGATAAATAAATATCTTTAAACAGAATCACTATATCAGTTATTACATTACATCACATTACATTATCAGAGTGTACAACAACAGTAGAAGAAAATATAACATATACTAGTGATACGCTACGCCATCCAGCTTGCTCCTGATCTTCAAAGTAACTCCTGAATTCCAGAATGACCTGATAACCTGACTCTTGGCTGCCCGTGTGGAAAATTATGGGCACCCAGAGTTTAGAAAGGGAACAATAAACTCCAAGTCAGTCATGGGACTGGTGTGAGATCTTAAAACAGTTATTCTCTAACAAAAAAAACAAAGGAATTTAAAATAAATCTGCAATGCTTTTTGGAAAATGAAACTACCATAAGGCCTCCCGCCGCACACACAGTGCAAACACAGAATTGGAGGAGATTTCTCCTTATGATAGTCAAATATGCTTGATACACAAAATCATTTGATATTATTATTATTAGTGAATAGTGCAGAAAACATTTCGAAAGTATAATATAAATCTTAGCCAACATAGGCATTTCGCACAATGTCTACTATAGCTACCATCTAAACAGTGGTGACCACCAGAAGTAAATGGCAGGTTATACAACTAAAATCGTACTAGATTCGTATTGGGGATTGGATTTCCAACAAATGGTCAGGCCAATGAACTTCCCATTGCCACATGGGTACGCCTCTGGATGGACGCCCCGAGAACCTAACCGGATCTCTACCAACACAAGACCGGACTGCAAAAATAGGTAACTGCTACACGAGTATGCCATCCCCCAGTTGTAAACAACCTTTATCCGAGGATCCTCAACAACAACAATCACAAAGAAATATATGTTTGCGATATTCACATAAGTTAAGTATCTGGGCTCCATACCATGATACCACTTCTATTCAGAAGGAAATGTACATACCCTAAGGGGCGCTACCCCTATAACCTCGCCGCGTTCTTCCTGTTTTGACCGTTCCGGGGTGTGAAGTCCGACGATGTCTCATCCATAAAGCTACGCTTTTCACAAAAGCCATGCTTCGATCAACAAATGATCAATAGCACTTCGTATGCCACATTACCAAATTGGGAATGTGTCGCTAGTAACCATCAACTACATAACCTCTGAGCTCGTACGTCTCAGAGTAGGGTGTTAAGAGAATAAATCTCCGCCACCAAACAGAAATGTATTTAATAGAGACCAGCTTTACATCTCAAAGTGTAACGTCAGACACACATCCATACATGTCCGTTCCTGGATCGAAAGGAACCGAAAGCACTTTAAAAGAAGCCCTTGCAATCCAGATATTCACTAATCACGTCCGGAATCCCCATCACAAAGGGTGATAAAATATCTATACCGGAGCAACTCGGTGCAGAGACATTCAACGAGTTATCCTTTCGCTGTAGAAAATAACCGGTCTTCAACACCGTCTTCAAATGCAATCCCATTTCGTCGTATCGTTATTCGGAATGGGTTTTATGACACAAGGTCCTCTCCCGGCAAATCCAAATAACGAGCGCTTATTTTGAAAATAAGTGTTCGTTCAGATTCAGATAAATCACAACAATTTCACTTTATATTTTAAACAAAAGATCCATCAAAATCATAAAGGTTCGATGTAGGTTTCGAATATCCATTTGGAATTCGACTCCCGATCGCATTGAAATTCAAATGCCATTTAAAAAGAGGCCAATGTTGATAGTTTGTTATTTAACTATCAATCATCATTCACAACAGTCACTGGATTTCAAATAATTTTCCCCAATTAATTTTTTCAATATATCTTCGCAAGATAAAATTTCATACTTCGGTCCTTTGAAAATCAATTTCAAATCAATTTCCAAACATTTATTCATTTCCACTGAAAATCTGCCGATTTCAAATATTTTAAAATAATAAAAAAATAATTATTCAAAATGTACTTGGAAACATTTAAAATAAAACTACTTTTATTATACTTGCTTAAATATTAATTATGAAAATATTATACCAATATCTCATATAAAAGTTCAAGTCCAAAACTAATTTTAAAATAAAAATTTGTAAATAGAGAATGAATATTTAAGTAACTATTTTCTAAATCAAATATCAATTTAAATCTTTAAAATAATCCCTTATAAAATTAATTAAATAAATTTTACTTTAAAGGTTTTAAAACAATTTTCGACTAATTTCTTCAACAGTATTATTTTAAAAAACCAAGTCTAGAACTTTTAAATTTTATTCAAAAGCCATTTTAAAAATATACTCGGCTTTCCAGGGAAGATTTCTTTTCCCAATATAAATTGGTCCATTCAAATAAATTAATAAATCTCCTCGATTTATTTTAAATTTACATTCCAACTCGTAAATTTCTTTCCCACTACAACAAAAAGACCCTACAATAGCGCTCGAAAAACGCTATTAAAGGATATTATAGCGGTTCGATAAACTCTGTATAACGACATGTGATTAAAAACAACCAACATTAGATAGCACAAAAAAGCGCTATAAAAATTGTTAATTTCATAGCGCAAATATTGTGCTATGTTATTTATTTTTATAGCGGCAAATAGGCGTTATTGATTAATATCACAGTGCTATTAGCCCGCTACGAAATTCGTTATTAGCCACAAAATACTTTTTGTTTTTTCTAAGATAGCACTAATGTTGCGCTATAGAAAGTGGTAATAGCGGATTATTAGCGCTGTATTCGAATAGGTTATTGTAGACGGTGACTTGTCACAACTGTAATATACCGCTATAAAAAGTCAGCTACAATAGCGCTTGTACTCTGCTATAATATCTTATTTTATAGTGCTTACTGACCTATCATTCATCATTATTTATAGCGCTTTTTTGTAATACCATAGCGCTTTTTATGGTCTGCATCTTTAATACTAACAGATTTGATAGCGGCCATTAGGCGCTATTAAATATTATAGCGGTTTTGAAGTGCTATAATTTAATTTCACAATTCAAAAATTTTCTACATCCTACTAATAAACTGTACTATTAAATACCAATATCAAAAGGCACAATAATAATCATAAAAGATAATAAATATAGAGATGTAACACATTACATTAAACATACCAAATATTCATACACATCAAAACGTAGTAGCAAATATTTTAAGCACACCCCAAAAATTAGTAGCATAGTTTAAAAAAAAAACAAGTACATATTTGATTGTTTGCATTAAAATGAAGAACACAACTTTAGCATCTTCTTCTTTCACACACCTGCAAATAAGATAAATATTTACATTAAGAATGATACATAATTAATGATAGATGTTTTTACATGTAACAAAAAACTAAATTATTGCATATTATTGCATGTCTATTCGTACATGTTACTATCCATTTGGAGTTGGAATGTCCTATCCATAATTCTACCACAACGCATATTGTCATACAAATAAGAAACTATGCAGCGATAGATTCTCTTGAAAGACAAGATAATCCAAAATTTGTTGAAAAATTAAGTGGTAGCACTATAAGTATTTGTTTCATCTGAGTGTAGACTCCTTAGAGGATTCCTAGATATGGTGATACACCATGTGATCCAAATAGAGAACATATACAAATTCATGCCCAGGTACTTATGAAAGCTTTTATTATTATTATTACTACTACTACTACTATGATGATGATGATGATGTATTGCACCCGTCCCTGTGTCTGGAGGGGAAAGTTTGAGATGAAAATGCATCGTTTGTGGTTAATTTCAAGAAACTACTCTAGAAAACAGCGAGAACTTTTTGTCTTCTGAATGGTAAAAGATTGATCTGGTAGAAAACAGCGAGAAAATATCTGGGCAAGAGCCATTGATCCTATAACCACACCACATACTGTAGCTGCAGCACCTAAACTTATAGAGTAATCATCTGCAGTCGGAACTATTATATACGTGTTCACCATATAGAGGAAAGTGTTTGCTAAGTTTAACATTAGTGACATAAAGTGATATCTTTCATTTATGAGTACATCACGGTCTTCTTCTGAACTTGGCAAATCATCTTGAGCAATGAGAGCATGTTGTCCTATATATCGAAGGAAATTTGTTGAATTTGCCAATCTGTTGACTGCTGTGTTTATCGAATCAATTATAGGATCCTGTGTGTTACCAAAGTGGGATTCATATGCAAGAATGTAGTATATAATATAGTTTGTAAGGGACTGAAGAAAAAAATCACTTTTAAAGCTATGGATGGATGATCATAGATAGATGAGTAGCTCCCTTGGCCGAGAATACTTGAGTTATCATTATCTTGAGTTTTTCATTACATGCTGTGCTTATCTTCAGTTAACCCACTGATCTTGCGCTTCATTCTAGCGACAGATTTTTTTTTTAAATCAATGGTGGTAGAAAAAAGTGAAATAGTTAATGAAAAATTTTTAGAATTTATGGTCAAATTTGTACAAAAATTAGTCACAACTCTAGATAGTATCAAAAACACAACGCTAAATTTATAAAATAAAAAAAAAATCAGTTTTGTTAACTGATTTAATAAGGTTGTTGCAATGAACAGATCAGTTTATACTTGGTTTTGAGTATAAAAAACTGAGGGGGTCACCCACTTGACAATCAATAGATTCGCTTCCGAATGTAAACATGTTTCCCACAAACAGTCTAGATGCAATTTTTCACAGTGTTATCATAATTCAGTAGCGTAACAAACAGCAAGGGTGAAAAGTTTAGATAGTATTCTTGGTTTATAAAATAGCAAATTAACGAAGTATCAAGCTGATTAAACTCAAAAATTTGGATGGTGTAAAAGTAATAAATGGAAAAAACAAGTTGGAAACTCATGCTATCAATTTTTTCAGCACAATGTGAATAAGTTCCACATGTTAATGTATCATCTATAAGCCATCATGTCATTGCCCAAGTATAATCTAACCTTTATTGATGATGCTACATGAGCAACAACATGAGTGAGAAGGCCACCACCACCGGCTGGAATTTCAGCAAGGGTAAAGCATAGATAACTTGTCAACAGATAACATTTCTTACTAGCTAGCAACAACTATGTAATTTCGCCTGAGAATAAAAATGTTAAAGCAAGCAAATGTGGCAACAGCAAAGTAGTTTATAACTGCAGCAGTTTGCATAAACATACCTTTTGATTTAGCTGCATAGGTGTGTCAGTGCCATGGTTTACTGCTTCTTCAGGAAGAGATGCAAGTACCAAATCTATAAGTGAATCTTTATCTGTTCCATCTAGAGAATTATGCAATGCTTCTACTTCGTCTTTGAAAGGCAATCCACTACTAAGAGCGTTTTTCAATGCAAGAGTACCCTAGACAACAAATACAGAACGAAATATTGCACGCGTTAAAATTATTTGTGTTTTTTGTTTGTTTAATTATCATATTATTATTTTTTCCTTCAGGGAATAGACAGAAAACGGTATGAAACTTCAGTGAAATGAATAATAGGTTTACCAAAGCAAGTTTGTGAATTGAATAATTCCGGCGGGCTTCCTCAGACCTGGCATAGAAAGCCATGCACAATGCGCTTATCTAGCAAGCAACTGAAAAACAAACATCCCACTGTCATTTAAACCATCTACTGTCACACGACCTGCAAGCATCTCCCCTGCCTCAAAACAATTGCAACTTCCTTCTACTTCGAACATCAATTGCTCACCTTTGTTTTGCTCCCCGACTACTGCACACTACAATATAACATTTGCACTTTAGTGAGACAATATCATAACCAAATTGCTCCACCATTTTATCTGTTCGTTACCGTAATCAACGACTCCACCCATCTAACTCGTTCACCGTAATCATCTCCAAAACTGTAAACCTCCCATTGTCTTCCCCTTTTCACATCTACACAACCTATCCAACATAACCATCACAGCCACCAATTTACATCATCAACAAACATTCCCACCGAATCACTGCCTGCCATTCACCATATCACATTCACAACTCAACAACTCAAACACTTTCCACTCACCTTCATTAAACATCCACACAACTACAACATGCAACATCACATCACTACCTACCACCATCACAAACTATTTCATCACCTTCAAAACTGATCCACGAAAACAGATACCGAGTGAACACTGCAAGCTCAATCTTCAGCCACCAATCACCACAAACCAGCAGCTTCCTCAACCTCTTCACATTACATACAAACTTCAGTGCTGCTCTGTCAACATACACACAACAACCTCTTCATAAACAACTTCAGTACCTCAACATCATCACTTCATACAACCATCTTCCTTCATCACTCATCACTTCACAAAAGAAACTACCTGATCAACATCACCCCTTCACATTCATTCATATCACTGAACGGTGACTATTCATCTCTGACACTCATTTCCCGATAAATCCATTAACTTGCATTTATTGTTTGTTCTTGAATTTGCAGTCTGTAAGTTGAAAAAAGAAAAAAATAATGAAGTTGCTAATCATTAAAAAATAGAAACACACAATAAAAATCAAGTACCATGAATGTTTTCACCACATCCATAGGTGTAATAGGAGCTGTAGTGTCAACCATCTCAACAACTACTTGCGATTCAGGCCATGCAACCTTCTTACCAATCCTGAATAATTACCTATAATAGCCCATCTGGAGTTTGACAACCCATACACAGTATAATCCATGCTAGCTCGGAGAAACCTATAGACAATAGGTCATAGTTTGATGGTATCTAACATGCTTAAATTCACGCAATACTTATAACCATATAGTAAATATTAGATCCACTTATAATCGTCATAGAAGAAACCCATTCTTTAAGGAAGGTGCAATGCTTAACTCCTACTCCAACGTCTATCCCTGAAGGAAAATATAAGAAGATTTGAGTAGTCGAACAAAATTATGGAATTTTATTGTATAATGATAATTCAACTTTAAATCCCTGATATTTTTTAGAGAAAAAGTAATATTTATATGCATTATAAACTTATCAATGAAAATGAGTTGCAACATTAAAATTCAACTAAATATTGATCTCATTAGAACATTACTCAAGCATTTCATAAGAGTTTTGACACGTTATTAATATAAGAAAGTATTACATTTATTGTCAATCAACCAGCTTGTTATGTTCGTTTATAGTCCGTACTGGTATTGATACAACACAGAACTTTTAGAGTCATAATGATACACAATTGAAGTTAAGAATACGTAGGATGTACATATCATTTTAAGCTACACAAAATGAATACAAACAACAATAAGGAGTTTGTATATACGCTGCTTATGTGTGTTGGAAGCGAAAGAGGCATTTGGAGCATCGAAGGAGCTTCTCTGTGAACCCAATATCGCCACACAGAGAACGTACAATGTCTGTGTTTCCCATTGAACAGAGAAAGAAACAGCAAGAAGGAAAAAAAATAGCAGGAAAGAGATGTGAAGTGGTACTAAAATGAAAACAATGTCTGCAAGTATATCATGCTAAATGGAACATTTTAGATTTATTCAATATTTGCAGTAAGCTTAGAGGGAAAGAAAGAGAGAAAGAGAGAGAAGCGTGAAAGCAATAAGGGTGAGGTTAAAGGGCAACTCTGTCTTGAGACTATATAAACACACCTGCAAACTACACGTATGTAAATATGGAGATTGAAACCATTCTCTTCCTGTATGAAGAATATAATTCTACTGTATTATGTCAATGTTCGGTAGAGAATGGAATTAATGTTAGATAAGAAATAGTGAAATGGTACATAACAATCAGGGAGAAAAAAGGCCTACAGTTTTGCACTGTGTTGTGCATATTTTTAAGTAGTTGGACGACATCAATTTGAAAATGACAAATTTTGTCCGATACACACAAAACATAGGAACACAGGTAATAAAACATCATTGATCTATTCTTTCTAAATAAAAAAACAAGAATGGAGTATAAATTAATGAAAAATGGGACCATTTTGTGAATGTAGTATACATGAGTATTAATTTGCATGTGACTGTACACATTGCCCAGTCCTTGTCCGTTCACAAACTAGAAAGACACATTTGTTGCTCTGCAGCAGTACATAAGTACTGTAGTTGGAAAATACAGTTCTGAAAACAAAGTCGCACATCCTAGTCCATTTCATTGTTACTTTCTCAATCACGCACCCTTAAATCATTAGCTGTCAAAGGTCAATCAGTTTATGCACAAAATTTAATGTAATACGAGAGCTTTTTCCTTCTAGAAAATAGTTAGGAGTTGCGTATGACACGAGATCCTATGTATTCATACATAATCTATAGTAATTGCTATATATCATATCTACCATTTATATAAGGTGCTTGTCGAGGGTAAACAATGTTATTTCTTAAGCTGACATCTTGTTAAGTTGATAGCTACATACTGCCTTAGCACACAATTCCAAAATCAAGAGAATCGTCGGTATAATTCCCCTACGAGATTTTCGAGAAAAAGCGACTATATAATTATGATGAATATATGAGCTTATATGATTTTCCAACTTCGTGATAAGAATCGGAACATACACAGACAAACACACTTAAAAGGGCTATTATTAAAGTGAAAGGGTAAATGGTTGGATATTTGACATGACTAATACTAATTTTGATGATCTTAACAAGATAGGATATGCCTTTCAAAGCGGAGTAATATAGAAGTGTTTTGGGTTAGCGTGAGACATCAATATTTGCAAATAAGGGAACCGTTACTTTTACAAAAGCTTCAGCAACACTTTATATTCAGGTAATCACATCATCTCATTCTCAATAGAAAAAGAAAAGGAAAGAAGGATATATATATATACTTCATGTACATGTCTCCCTTTCCTTGCACTCATGTATAAACTTTTCTCGTTTCGAGAAAACTTGTCTAGATAGTAAGATATTTGTCTTCTTCCCAAGAGCAGTCTTAGTACTTATTCTTAAGAGTAGTGTTCATTGCATTTACAAAAAATTTTACCTGATTTTTTTAAAGTAACGAAACATCGATTATTTAATCCGTTTTCCAAGGAAACCATTTTCGAAGTAAGCTCCAGATCACCTACTATATTGAGTTCCTCTATTCAACTTTAGTGCTGTCTTTAAAGAGAGAACCTTTTACAATACACCTACAAAAAACATGGTCAAATAAAATTAGTATTCATATACTTTAGATTGTTGAGATTAAAAAAAGGGAAAATTTTATTCTCATTTAAGCACCTGCTCCTAAATCTTAAAAGATACCACCCCTCTTCCAACCTAAGAAATGAACAAGAGATTGCATAATATTAAGTAGTGCTTGAATCAAATATTCTGCAGCCCGTTCATTTAAAAGCATATAAAAAGTACATCATGCCCTCAGTTAGGCCCTCTACCGGTTTCGCTATAGTCTGCAGCTTGTTTTACCTGCCTACGTTCACTCAACTTTGCAAAGGCAACCATTTCGACACCTTGGCCACTTATAGCACTTAACTCACCTGCCAGGCAAAGGCAGTTATTTCTACGACCACCTTTTTCAAATACACTTCAGTTTTCTTCAAACTCTTATTTCATTGCCATTCACTTGGATTTTTTAGCACCTTCCATCTCTGTGTTGCTGCCCATTTTTTCTTCAAGCGCCTGACATATTTCAATTTTAAGATGGAAGGTAGCTACTGCCGTTGTTTTTTACAATCCCTGCAACTTACACTTTTATTACCCGAGCTACTGCACCAAGCCTTACTGTGACATGCAAACCTTACATGTGACCCTCTTCAACACTCTAGTGCCTTGCTGTCGCACACACATTCTCAAGTCTGCAGCTTAGCATTAATTCTTATAAGAGATTACAACTAAATTGGAGCACTGAGTGTGACACCTCCTTTTGCAATTGGTTTGAATGAATGCGATTTATAAAAAATAGCAGCTTGATTAGTTCATCTAAGAATAAAATATATATTAAATATAAAAAAGAAAAGGTAAACTCATGCAAAGAGTGTGCCCCCTCCTTTTGCATGTCGTCCATTATAGTCATAATCATGGCTCCTGCTGGTACATTTTCTTTAAAAG
The DNA here is from genome assembly GCA_030765085.1 of Allium cepa. Taxonomy (NCBI): domain Eukaryota; kingdom Viridiplantae; phylum Streptophyta; class Magnoliopsida; order Asparagales; family Amaryllidaceae; genus Allium; species Allium cepa. Next base: position 291,985,384 of record CM060934.1, read on the forward strand.
CCCATGCTTGATCAAATGCAACTTGACCAATGTTGTTACCCATGACAAATATAACAAGGCTTAGATTTAACAAGAGTAAGAGGAAGGCAATAAATGATTTTTGAATATGCATAAACCCTTAACTTTAAAAACTGTTGCAGAACCCTCTTAATGACCTTTACCTCACAAATTGAAATGCCATTGTTAGAAAGGTAAAGTCAGTTGCCGATACTAACGGCTAGTTTGACATGATTTGACTAGACAGTGGCTGCATAAGCCTTATCATTAGTAAGGTTTAAATAGAATAATTTTGAAGTCCTTAGTCGAAGAAGAAAGAATTACTAGAAAAGGATCAATGAGTTATTAGATATGGATCAAAGAAGTTATATCATAAATTTTAGCGACTATATAGAAGCTATATCCTTTTTCTTGTTTTACCATTCATATATTTCAGTTATATATTTCAAAATTTATTCCTGACCATTTTCAGAATATTGGTTCATGTAGTATTCTAAGAACTGTTTTTAGCACTCACTTTGGTATCTAGAAATTTTAATTTCCCAGCAAAGAGAAGACCCTAGAAAATTCTAAAGTTGCCTTTGTTTGTAATGAACCTTTGACCGTTACATTTGGCTAGCTTCAAGCATTACCTATTCACACCAAAAAAATTATAGTTATTGAGTGTTTTTACAATGTAACAAGTACTAAGTAGTTCAGCAAGTATAAAAGTCAATTTAGTAATGGGGTAAGACCAATCCTATTCAAATATAAGCCTTGTGCACTGGGTAAACTTTTGAATGATCATAAAACAGTTTAATTTAAAAAACTAGATCTATTTAATAATATTTTGAATTTAAGATATGTGAAGAAAGTATTTAAAAACGCTTTGGATAAATTGTGATACAACTATCCCAAACAACAATAGAATAATTAAATGAAATTAAAATATTTTTCTAAGGTAACAAACAAAGGCCAAACCTATTGCATTACTGGCAAAATCTATGAATCAAACCAGCAACCACAACAGTCGGAGCCTTCAAGTGCAATTTGCACACCTTATGCCTTCAATGATACTTCTATGCCTCAGACAAACGACGCGGCTCTTGGCTTGACAGCGAATAAATACTGAAGCAGCTCCTCCTCTCTTTAGTGAGTTGTTTCCCAGCTTTCTTGTCTTCTCTTCTTCATACATTTTTTTATCATCCGCAACTTCATTAATGCTATTCTTTATTTTGAGTATGGTTTTTGGAGGATTATAAGGAGCGAGTTCAGAATATGAAAAGGAAGATGAATACAGAAGAAGCGTGGATGGAATATAAGGACTAAAATCACACAACCTTGATAAATTCACTTTTCTCCTTAATGATTTCAGTCTTCCTTCTTTATTTTGTAGCCATGAAAATTAGAGTTAGGATTGAGAGAAAACAATAGCAGTATAATTAATTTTGGAAATTTTGGCTTGGAATTAGGGCTGGAGAAAAGGTTTTGGGATTACGGGTTTCGGTTTGCAGAGATTGTGGTTGGGAAGCAGGTAGCAGCGGATGATAATGGAGAAGAATTTACATTTTAGGATTAGAGGAAAAAAATTGAGGAAGAGATAGCAAAATGAGCGGAATGGGAAAAAATTTAAGGGATTAGCGGCCATGAAAATATAGTCGAGTTGAATTTTGCGGTACCCGCTTTCATTCCGTTACACAGGCAATCCCGCTGTTTGTAAAGCAAATTAAACTAAATAATAACACTATGAAATAATGCGTTATCTATCGCCGTTATAGAAAATAACATTTCTTGTAGTGTCCACACTTTAAAAATAAACCAATATTTATTTTTGAACGATTTCTCTTTCTTTACAAATTCTCGTTGTGAATTTACATTTCCAAATATCAACTGATATACAAATTTTAAATCGATTCCTAAATATCATCTTCAAACCCAATCAAATTCCAAATTTGATTTCCAATTTATTTCAAACGCAAAATCAAATTCCAATTTGATTTCCCCAAACTAAATTTTCAATAACAAATCAATTTCAAGTTGATTTCCCAAAATTATTTCCAACACACCAAACCAAATTTCCTAATCAGTTCCTAAGATTTATTCTAACTCCAAATTAATTACCGAATCGATTTTTAAAATAAATTTCAACTCTAAATTAAATTCCAAATTTAATTTCTAAATTTATTTCCTTTTGAAATAAATTCCTTTATCTCTTTTAATTATTTAAAATACATATCTTGGATAACTTCCTCTATTATTAAACAGTATTACCCAAAAATTCCTTTATAAAAATAATTTTCCTATATTTTTGGAATTAATTCAATCAGATTAGAAAAATCAACTTTAATACTTTAATTGTAACAGTCTAGGCTTTTCTACTTTAACTTCTAAAAATCCAATTTCATATTTCTAGTATCCTACGATACCAAAAATATATTTGGCTAAATTATAGCCTTAACGGTTTCAATCACAAACATTCACACGGATTAAAATTAATCAACACACAACATACGCAACAAATTAAATGTTTGAGGAATCCAGTTGGATCCCTCAAACCTGTTTTCCTGCATCCACAGACGTTAGCACAACAATTAAATACCCATTCCACTTCAAGGTGGAATATCGCGGTATATGGGATATTATAAAATATTATCCGCTATTATGCGGTGCAATAGGGTCTCATCCGCTATATAATGCGGGAAATCAACAACTCCAAATACATATATAATACCAATTCCACTTCGAGGTGGAATATCGCGGTATATGGGTTTAATATAATAACCTCCGCTATTATGCGGCGCATAGGGTCTAAACAAATATAACTGACAATAAATTTATTTTCCAAACACACAATCAATCAAATTTAAATTTAACTATTAAAATTAAATTAGCGATTGAGTGAGAAGATCTCACCTTAGCTTTTGTTTCGCAATCCATTTCCATTATGACTATTCCTCCACAGTTTCAAACCTTGTAACACAATTATATGACTTTTTTTATTAATATTCGAAATAAATCGAACAACTAATTCTTCCATTTACTAAATTTAATCTAAACTAAAAATTTGGGTTTTTAAACATATATTTTAGTTTTAAACAAATAATTTACCCCCGTACTACAATTTTAAATTAAACTAGTAACTGAAATATTTATATATTGTTTATACCAATTCCAAAAGTTTTCTGTGTATATATATATATATATATATACACACTTATTAAATCAAATTAAAAAATAAAGCAGTCCATAACCTTATAAATATATACTTTAACTTGATTAATTTTTTCTTTCTTTTTCTTTGAAGCCCTCACTTATAAAAAATCAATTTATATAGATTTAAAAATCAAATTTTATAAAATTTTCAAACAAATTAAAATCCATTTTTCTTCTTCCAAAGTCTCGTATATATAAAATCTTCTGATTTACCTACGTATATATTAAATTAAACAGAAATGTCTTTACTGTATCTTGTGCTCGTGTATCTTCCCCGAGCAGCGCCTCATCCCACAAGAATACAAATGCGACTACGCCTCGTGATTTACATCGGAGTGCTCGAGCTTCATCCCCACGAGCTACCCATCACCAATGCCTCACGAAACCCTAACCGATGTCGATCGTTCCAGAATCGAAGCTTCCCCATCACGACAGCGAAAACGAACCCAAACGACACCCTACTGACTTCCACTCCTTGCCGATAAGCACAGTTGAGATGCTCCTCTTCCCCTTACCAATGAACTCCGGTCAGACTGCCCTCTACTAAAGCATGCGAGCTCTCCTCAAGGTCACGCTGCACTCGCCTCCACGCTCAATCGCGAGCCAAGCGAACTTTGCCTGCGTCGTTACACCCTCGTCAACGTGCGATTCCCATGAATCGATCGGCCTTCGTTTATTTCTCGAATTCGATCCCCCTTTTTTTCTTTTCCGATTTGAACGTGAATCAGTTGATTTGATTTCGGAGAGAAGAGGGCTTCGGCCATGATTTGAAATTTTTTTTTTCGATTTTGAAAACTGAAGAGGGAGAGAGATGAATATTAAAGTATCGGCCATTCTTTAATTTTCAAATTTCATTACATTTTCTTTTAATTTGCCATCTCGAATTGCTTGGGAGAAAAGGACATCTGGAATAAGATTACAGAAGGTAATAGACACGTGTTTAAAGAAATGAAACGTTTTTAAATTTGACAATGGTATGAGAATATATAATTTAAAATTTAAATTTAAATTCAAATTGTCTCGATATCACCACTCAAAATTTTGACTTCCAATCGAAACATGCCGCTAGTCATTTATAATGTTAAACCCCTATTTTGGACACAATGGAAAAGGTTCCGAGTCCAAATTCGATCGTATGGAGAAGATAGCTTTTTGAAACAGTTAAATATCAAATTTCCAATTTAAATTTCAGCGCGTTTGCTTATCGTACGGCCAAATGATCACTCCAAACACAACGAAAATTGAAATCCGATAATAATAAAATATTACGGATCCAATGGAACTAGTTTCGTCGAATTCCGAGACTGTGCCTCGGTCGGCTATTTTTAAATACCGATTTAAACAAAAAAATTCCAAAACTGAATAAAACAGTTTCAAATTCAATTCTAAAGCTTCTATTAACCTCAGTATTATCAATCTAAATTTTCTAAGCCATTAAATTATTTTTAACAGGCTTAAAATTGAAGATTTACAATTTTACCTAAATTTCTATAATTGAATTTGATAATTAAATTGCTAAATTCATATTTAAAATTAAAATCCAAGTTAAATTAACGATTCAGGTATTTGAAATTAATTGAATATTTCAATTTCAAACGTTGAAAATTTTGGGTCGTTACAATTTTGATCAATTATCCTTTAATCACTTATTAATTAAACATTAATAATAAATTATATAACATTTAATTATTAAATAATTAACCTTTAATTAATTAATTATTCTTTAATTAAATTTTTTTAATTTATTTCATTCATTAATCAACCCTTAATTAATTAACATTTAATTAATTACAATAAGTGATTATCCTTAATCACTTAATTAGCTTTAACCATTAATTAATTACTTTTACTTAAGTAATTATTTTTAAGCAATTAATCATCTTTGATTACTGATTTATAAATTAGTCAATCTTTAATTAAAATAATCAACCTTTAAGAAGTCACATTAATTAATACTTCGAAATAAATTATCATTATCATATAATTTAACATAAAAACTTTTAAGTTAACTAATGATTTAAAATATTATTTTAAGATAACCCATTTATCTATTAAATCAACTATTTAATTAAGCTATTAAAAATTATTTCAAAACAGCTTAAGAAAGTAAAACCTACTTAATTTTAAGTTGAAAAAACTACACAACTTTTATCAAACATTGATTAATTAAACTTTTATCATATAAAAGAAATTGTTTTTAAGAGTATGATTTTAAAACTTGTTTTATTTATAAATTTCAAAACTCTTTCAATATCCACCCGAGTCAACGTTTAGAAACTCCTGAGTGCAAAGCCGAGCCAGATGTACACAATCCTGAGCTCGAACCCGAGTCGTTTCCTATATATATATTTTTTTACTTTTTTTACTAAAACATACCTTTGTTATATTCAAATGAACCCGGCAAACCACTCGAGCCATGATCCCATTTACTCGAGATCTTCTTCGAGACCACCCAACACCAAGGCCATTCGAAACAAATGGTAACTCGTGCATGTGCACACGAGTTCGCCAGCATTCTGATCATCAAGGTCGACAGCTACAGGTCACCGACGACCTACTGTGACGACTCAGAAATTTTGACAAGTTAAATTGGAATAATTAATTGATTTTAAAATATTTAAAAGTTAATTTTAACTTGAATTTCAGGATATCAATATTTACTTGATAATTAAATCACTGAATTGTGTAGTTTAAATATTGAATTTAATAATTGAAATTGGGTTAATTGTTGAATCCGAGATTCTAAGCCTGTTTAAAATAATTTGAAGGCTTATAAAATCTATAATGATGATACTGAAGAGAATAGAATGGTTGAAATTTAATGTAAAGGTACTTTGTTCAATTTTAATAATATATCATTTGAATTGGGATTTAAAAATAGCCTTCCGAGGCAAAGTCTTGGAATTCGATGAAACCAGTTCCATTGGATCCGTAGTATTGTATTATTGTCGGATTTCAATTTTCGTAACAATCAGAGTTGTTGTTTGATCCTGGCAAATCAAAACGCTTAGAAACTATTTTAATCGATTTAATTCAAAATCGATCGTTTAATTTCGAAACTCGCGCATATGATCGAATTAGCTTCCGAAACACATTTCATTGTGTTCGGAATGCGGGTAAAACCTTATAATCGCCTAGCGGCATTCCTTAAGAGGAGTTCGATAATTTTATAGCAATTAACGAGGCGTTTTGAGAGTTTTATAAAATAATAAAATTTAAGGTCAATTGTCAAAGATATTTTCATCTGTAAGCTTACTCTAGAAGCCGTTCGTTCCTTCCCAAATACGCCTCTTTCTCTGCTTAAAAATTTTGTCCCTCTCCTTTATTCGAAAAAAAAGGGAGATCAAATTCACAAAGGAATTTTATGGCCGAACTAGTAAAATTGAAAATTCCCTTTATAATTCCCCTCTTTTCCTTCCTCTTCAAATTCGAACCAGGTTTCTTTTCACGATCCAAATTCCCAAATCAAATTCGAACCCAGCCTTTCTTCCTTCTCTTCAGGAAAAATCGCGACCCGATGTATTAAAAAAATAGAAAAAATAAAAGAGGGGCGAAGCTAGAGGGATGAAGGAACGGTGGCGCGATTGGAAATCACGATCTAGGGTAGAGTCGCGATCGCTTAGGGAGGGTGCGGCGCACGATCGTCTACGCGTGGGTTGCCTACACTCTCACGAGCCATCTTCAAGCTCGAGATGCAGAGGCTTCGGTGAGGAGGAACGTTCGAGCTCGCGCGTGTGGGAGGGTTCGGCTGTGCGTGTGGCGACAAGCGATTGGTGGATGCGGACGTGTTGGCTGCGACAGCGATAGCACTATGAGGTGAGCTTTTCCTTGTTTACTGCTTCTTGGATTTGAAATTTTTAAGAGTCAACCTTGGAAATAATTGTCAATCATAAATGGTTCAATAGGGAATATGTATATATATATATATAGTGTAAATTGATTAATCAGAATATATTTATATAGAGATTATAGAATTTATATGGCTATTTTTATTGGGATATGTGTTTAGTACAAATCTATATATTTATTAAAGTTATGTGATTTGTCTTAGTTATTAAAAATATTTATTTAAAGGAAATTTGTTTAAAAATAAATTATCGGTTTAAACTCAACTCATTAGTTTAAAATAATTTACTGGTTAATTAAAATTATAAAACGAATTATAAATTTTGCAATTAGTCAAATACTAATAAAACCATAATATGTTCATTCAAGGTCAAAAATCGAGAGACCAAGGCAATATTGGAAAGGATTGGAAATAAAAACAAAGGTGAGTAAATATCACTTTGTTGGGTTTTTATTTACATTTAAATTGGTTAAATTTAGATAATTGGATGATTGATTGAATTGTTTGGATGTGCACTGATGATTCGGTTATTTTTGTTTTGCTTGGTTTTCGAGTTAAGTGTTGATTGACTCGAAGCATTTAGATTTTTAAATTATTTAAACTTAAATCATAAATAAGGAAATGGTTTATTTAAAAATTAATAAGGATTTAATGAATTAGTGATTCATTAGATAGGTAGGATAATTTAAATGGATAATTAATTAATTAAATTAATTAATAATTTGAGTTAATTAATTTTAGTTTAAATTAATTGGGTGGTTTAATAGGTAATTACATAATGCAATTAATAAAATATAATTACTTTGTGTAATTAATCAAGAGATAAATTAGGATAATTAATTAAGGAGAATTAATCTGTTTAATGAAGTAAATAAAAAGGTGGATAATTTCCGATGGAGATAAATCAAGCATGGTTAATACTGTGCTTTAATTAATATAATTAATTCAGATTAAGATAAATTGAAATATAATTGGAAATCAATAATTTATATAATAAGTGATGTAATTAAAGACAGGATTAATTAGGGCTAATTTATCCATAATAAGTGACTTATCAGAAATTAAGTAAGAAAAGAAATTAAGAATTAAAGTAATTAATGTAGTTAATAAATTGATGAAGTAATTAAGATTTCTTATTGATTTTGGTTAAGAGTAATTAATACCGTGAAATTAATCATGGATAATTTCTTGAATGGAATTGAAAGAAAATTAATCCAGGGTGATTAATTAAGATGAATGGATATGGAATGGTCGATTGATTATTTGATTTTGGAATTGATTGATAAAAGAATCTAAGTGATTGAGGATTGAAATTCAATTAGAATCAATTGAATTGATTTGTATGTGATTAAGCTTTGTTATGAATAATTGAATGGTATTGGATGTTTTGAATGAGTTGATATCTCTGTTATGAAATGTTGTGTATTTCATTGAATAATTCGGGACGGGATAACATGAGTGTCGAAGAGGCCGGGTCGGGTATTAGGAAATACCCGAAACCACTTCAAATTTATATAAATTGATTTGTGAAATCAATACGATGGAATAAAACGATTTAAGTGAAGTGGACTATTTTATCTAAGTTGGTACTTAGAAATTGATATGTGAAGTAAGTGTTGTCTATAGCAAATTTGAATTGCTTAAATTGATATAAGTTAACCCGGGTTTTATTTAAGTTGTATGTTTGGTATTCCATGTTCGTTGAGATTACTCACGCTGGTTTCCAGCCTGACCCGGGTGTTACTTCGGTGTAATGCTCGGGTCAGACCGAGTATTACAGATTTTTAGGTAAGTACGTTCTAGAGCTTAGGAGGCGAGCTGGATGGCAGGAGCGTATAGAGTATTTCCGCTGTATTTATATTATTGTGAATCTGAGACATGATAATTGTAAATATATTCAATGACTGTGTATAATGTGAAACTCTGATGTATGTTAAATATAATCGACAGATATAGTATTCTTTTGTAGATCGTTATTATTTATTATTATATTTTATCCGCTGCGAATGTGAGATGTTAATGTTTCTGTTCCTCTTCTATCTCTTTCTTCTTTTCCATAACTATCTGGAATTTTCGGTTCGAAAATTTCGTGTGACGGCCCTGACTCGACCTTCGAAAATCGGCACCGAATACGACACTCGTATTCAAATGCCGCAGATCCAAACGTCGAATCTGGTTCGCCAGAGCTTATAACACCATTAAGTATAACAACACAACGGAAGAAAAAGAATAACATATATCATATATACTTGATATACAATATTTTATACAATATCAGATACAACATGATGGTACAATAGAAAGATACAATAGATATCAACATATCAGAGATACAAAGAATAGCAGCGGAAAGATAATGTCTTCAATGCCAAACTCCAAGAACTCCATCTTCAAAACACCAAGGCTAGCTCGAACCCCCATCACGCTCCACTAGATGAGCAAGACTGGTCCAATGCTGAAGTGTAGCAAACGCGATCCACAAATCCAAAGAGCTTCGAAGGCTAACGAATCTATACCTATTACACGATTATCTGAAAACCCAACTCTAGACTGCCCGTGTGGAAAATAGTGGGCACCCAGAGTTTAGGAAAGGAACAATAAACTCCAGGTCAGTCATGGGACTGGTATGAGTAAACAAAACAGTTTTATCTTTTAAAACAAACAACAAAGCTTTTAAAGTTTAAATCCGCAATGCTTTTTAGAAAATGAAACTACCATAAGGCCTCCCGCCACACACACAATGCAAACGCAGAATTGGAGGAGATTTCTCCTTATGATAGTCAAAAATGCTTGATACGTGAAAACCATTTAATATTATTATTATAAGTGCACAGTGGAAAACAATTTCGAAAGTATAATATTAATCCTAGCCAGCATACGACTCTTCGTCGTATGCCTACTATAGCTAGCATGTTCAATAGCAGGTTACCGCCACATTCCATGGCAGGTTATACAACTAAAACCGTACAAGGCTCGTATTGGATTGAATGGATTTCAACAAATGGTCAGGCTAAGGAACTTCCTATTGCCACATGGAAACGCCTCCGGCGGGACGCCCCGAGAACCAACCTGTTCTCTACTAACACAAGGCCGGCTACCCCCTTCCCGGGGAATAAAACCTGAGATATGCCACCCCCGGTCCTTTGGGACCTTTATCCGAGAGCTCTCCAACAACAACATCTCACAGTAATAATAATAGTGTGTCCACATGAGTAAGTATCTGGGCTCCATACCATGATACTACCCTTTTCCAGAAGGTATGGTCATACCCTAGGGGAGCTACCCCTGAAACATTGCCGCATCTTTCCTGTTTCGACCATTACCGGGCTGTGAGGTCCTGATGCAGTCTCGACCACAAAGCTACGCTTTTCCACAAAGCCATGCTTTGATCAACAAATGATTATCAACATACAGCAGCACTTAGCGTGCCACACTACCAAATTGGGAGTATATCGCTGACAACTTCAACTACATAACCTCTGAGCTCGTACGTCTCAGAGAAGGGTGTTAAGCTAAGAGAATAAATTCTCCGCCACCAACAGATATGTATTTGAAAGGAATCGGCTTTATATCTCAAAGTGTAGTGTCAGACACACGACCATACAAGTCTGTTCCGGGCTCGAACAGAACCGAAGGCACTTCCGAAGAAGCCCTTGCAAATCCGGGTATTCACAATCCCGATCGGACTTCCCATCACTTAGGGAATCTCTATACCAGCGCAACTCAGTGCAGAGACAATCGATAGGTCATCCTATCGTTCTCGCAAATACCCGGTCTTCACCACCGGTCTTCAATGCTATCCATAACGACGTATCACATATTCGGAATGGGCTATATGACACAAAGGTCCTCTCCCGGCTAAACCGAATAGTGAGCGCAATATTTAAAAACATATGGATATGGGATTTTAGTTAAGTCACAACTTAAAAATCCAAAACTTTTATTTTCAAATAGTTAAACAAATCACCATTTTAAATCTTTACACAAAAAGATTTATTTCACAAAGTTCCCCCAATTTCACAAAGATCTATTCATGGATTCCAAAACAATTCCCATTCAATTTGGATTAACCCAATTAAATCTTTAAATTAAAGATTTATAGCTTCCAAAACACGTTTCCAAAGAATTATCTAAAACTTGGAAAACTATTTTCATTTTTAGACTTGAAATCCTTTAACACAAATTGGAAATTCATTCTTATGTGAAAGCTTCAATCGGTTGAAAACAAATAGTTTTCGTTTTGGAAAAATCCGATTTCATTTATATAAGTTAAGATCTTTGGGTTAAATTTAAATTCCAAAACATCACAAAAATGGTTTTAAAAACCCATATAAACCCATTTATAAGTTGAATAACCTTTTTAAACCCTAGTTCCCAAATTATAGAATTCAATTTCAAATATTAAATTCAAATTTAAATCAAATTATTTAAATTTCAAGATTTAACCAAGTTATTTAAAATAACTTTTATTTTTGAAACTCATTTTCAAAAGCTTCAATTCTAATTCCAAAACTATTTTGGATTCAAAAATTCAAATTTAAGATTATTTCAAAAATCTATGACTTAACCCATTTCCACGTGCAATCCATATTTGTGTGTGTATAAGTGTGGTCCAGGGGTTTTACACACAATAGTGCACAACATCAATCATCACAGATATATCAATATCGATAAGCGATATAATCAATAACGCTCATCTTTATTCACAGATTCATAGATAAAATAAATTATCAATCACAGAGGTTTACCATTATGATTCGATGTGGGTTTCGGACAACCTACAGGAATCCGACTCCCTGTCGCATCGAAATTTATATGCTGTTTTAAAGGCCAAGGAGTTTCTTGTATATATATATATAATCAATCACAATTTACAGTACAGCATCAGGAAATTCACAACTCATGGCATCACAATTACAAACAAAAAATAACAATACACAATCTATAAGCAATCATCTCTAATTCTTATTGTAATTAATTCAATTAAAATTAATTACCTGAGAATAAATTACTTAACCCTGTTTAAATTTGGTCATTAATTATCAATTGATTATTCATTCGAAATTATTTAATTAACTTTAATCATTAGTCCATTGTTCTTAATTAAATAATTATTTTTAATAATAAATTTCCTTAATTTAATTAATCTTAATTGATTAATTATTCCATAAGTAACAACGTAATTATATCTTAATTCCATTAAGTAGTAATCTTTTATCAAGTAATCAGCTTTATTAGGCAATTAACTTTCCAATAATTTACATCAAATAATTATTCTCTTAATCACTTGTACAAATTATCTAATACATATAATGACTCGATGTTCAAAACAATTTATTTTCAAATTATTAGACTTTGAAACTCGATTTAAATCTTGTTTAATGATCTTACTTTGGAAAATTTAGTTTACAGCCCTTTGAACTTATTTATTCAATTAAGCTTTAAAACTTGTCTTAAATAGATTGTTTAAAATCTGTTAAACTATTAAGTCCAGAAAGCCCCCAAAAAAAACCCGAGCCAATCTTTAGTTTTCCCCAGTGCTACTTCGGGTCACTCACGACCCTACCCACTTCGAGTCACGCCTGCAAAATTCACGAGCTAATACCCAAGCACATCTATTCATTCCCAATCCAACATCATACCCAATTTCTTCAGACACTGGCGTCGCCTCGTGCACGTGCACGATCACCAGGCCACCTCTGGTCGTTCACCGAGGTCATCAACATGACGACGATCACCTAAGGATAGCTCCAACCATATCAACACCCATAAATGCATGACGCAGCAAAATTGAGCAATCCAGCTCCTACCAGAACCCAAACCACCATCTGAACATGCCTTGAATCATCTTCCCCAGCCACCGTTAACCACGCAACACCCACTGGAGCTTCGTCAACCACCCCTGATTCAATTCCCCTGGGTCACGATCAACTCGATGCGGTTGGTGACCACGAATTTGCCTCACGTCTCTCTTCGTTCGAAAACTGACATCGAACCCTACTTTAGTTCAAATCTCAAACTATGGTGAATTAAAAAATCTCCTTGTATTTTTCTATGATTCTACGTTCACCCACCTACCTTCGCCCTGAAGTTCGGCCTTCCAAACCTTGGCATTCATCAGATATCGGCAAAACATGTTTTTTTTTTCCACTCAAGGAATCTCGATCAACCCAATCCTAAAAATCATAATTTCTTTTTCTAAATTCACTATTCACAAGCATAAATCAGATTATAGAATCAAAATGTGAATTTAAATTGTTTGATTTTCTGACAAATATTGATTATCACTGTAATATCCAACTTTTGGATTATTTACTTAATATAATTGTTTGGGATTATTTTTAAAATTTAGATTGGAGTATCCTAAACAACTTTTGTTCAAACATCATGGTCTAAATGTTATTATTCAGAGAGATATGGATTTTTTTTCTTGAATTGAGTTTAAAACCTGAGACTTTAAAACAAGAACATGTCTGTACAGACATATATGTTTACACAGTCATATATACACATTCAGGCATTTTCACACTTATACTAACATATTACTTAAGCAACCATCTAACACTAATCACATGAAAATCAAAGTACATATGGTTTTAAAAGTTGCGCACATAGGAGGTTTAGCAGGAAGAAATAGATTTTCTTGAAAACCTGTAGACATAACTGTGAACAAGGAAAAGGCAATCTGCCTAATTTACAGACATACACACATTAAATCTATGTATACATTCAACATGCAGGCACATTCAAGTCCATACCAAAACATTATCACATGAAATCATAATGTGAACCAGATTATAGAGATTTGGGGTGTAATTTGCTCACCTGGAATTGTGCAGTGGAGACAAGAACAGAGACAGAGAGGAATTTCTTTTGAGCCTGAACTATAATTTTTTTCTTCTTCAATCTTTTAAAGATTAGATTTGCAGAAGTTTGTAAATTCAAAACTTAACTCAAACTCCTGTTTATTTACTTGTTTACTTCATCAATAACTACAAAATTTAATTTACTTACAGTATGATTTCTTATATAACAGAGAAGACTTCCTTTATTCCTATCTCTACAGTTGAAACCAGAGTTTACATAGCCTTTAACTTGATTTATTTTCCTGTAACTTGGATTAATACAACTGCTTAGATTCTTGCTTTGCTACTGATCAACAACATTAAGTTCAAATCTTAAAAAAAATGTTACTTGCCTTTTAATTATTTCCACAGATTGATTTTAAAACCCTACTTGGTTTGTACTACAGTTTGAATTGGTTGAAGCTTGATCTTCTTTTGATTTAAACTTTGCTTTGATTGCCTGAATTTGTCTGCCTGAGCTTGCATGTTTTCCCCAGGCTTTGAAACTATTTTGAATTTCTGTTCTTTGACCTTGTATTTATTTTACTTGATCTTCTTTGTGAGGATGTGCTTTGTTTTCGAATTGATTTCTCAGATTTTAAAAATTATGAACTGAGAATTAGTTTCCTTCTCTTACATATGTGTTGAGATTTGAGATACAAAATCTTTTGTTACTATTTGCTTCAGATTTGCTGATGTATAATATGATTGAGCATGGGGAGATGGAAAGTTTTTCTCAATTTTTTATTTCTATTATTTTATTTAAATTAAACATACTTGATGCCATTTGTAAAAATGAAATCGTGAGCTTTAGATTTTGTTAATTATCCTACTCTAAACCATGTGCAAGTATGCATATGTTTACATTTAAATTCTTAAAGACAAAAGAATATTTATGTTTTGTCCACACTTGTAACTTTCAAAGATAAAGGAAATTTCCATATAAAATTTTATATCATATTTATTCTATAAGTAATTGTACTTACATTAAATTTTTGTTCAACATGTTTATACACTTATTTAAAATTTATATTAACACAATTTACATTCATACATTTTTTTTATTTATTTATTTTGTACAACTTTATAAAAAGAAAAGAATGGATTTAAACACTTTGATTTCATATTAACAATTGTTATATTTATTTATATAAGAGAATTAAAATCTTAAAATAAATCTTTTTGAAATTTGTTACATCTGCCAAATATATTTAATATTTTAGAAAACAACTATCATTCTCCTTTTATTAATCTCAGGCTTTTAAGTTCCATTATATTTTTAATACATTTTATTTTGAAGTTCAATACTTGTTTTATAAATCACTTATTCTTAAATTTCTAATATAAATTTCTATTTATAATCAAAATTATTTAGTTATCCTGGAAAATTTTCTAATTAATTCACAATTTATTTTCAAAAATAAATTTAATTGCCAATTTAAACTTGATAAATTTTCAGGAATGTTACATTTCGGGTCGTCACATTTGGTATCAGAGCTGAAAGGTTAAGCGAGAACGTTGGCTCTGGTGGGGATTACTCATTGAGTAGAGTCTGTAGTACTCTAGAATGAGTTGAGTGTGTGTGTGTGTGTGTGTGTGTGTATAAGAGCGTACTTGTTGATTTTATATAAAAATATATTTTGATCTATATAGCAACATTTCCTTTTAAATTATTGGAATTAAGTTAAGTAAAATAAAATATGACCAAATTGAAACTTATAACCAAAGTTGAAGAATAAACTTATATAACAAAATGGAATTTGAAATATAGATAGTGAATGTAATTTATAAATTGAAATAAGCTTCATAAATAAAATGAGATTATGATTTGAAATATAATTGCAGAGAATATTTGAAAATAAAGTAAGATGGAAATTCCAGAGAAATGTTTAAACATGAATTGAATGGATTGGGAATTTGGAATTTTTGGAAAAATTTAAAATTCCTTTAGATTTAGAAGTGGTTTCCAAAGGTTTTGGAGAAATAATGGTATTATTTCAAAAATATTTTTGTGTTGAATTTGAAATCCGGGAGATTTGAAATTAAAATTTTTGGAAATGTTTTTTTTAAAGAGATAAAAGCATTGAACTCTTTCGGTCAGTGGAAAATAACGTCGATGATGACTGCAGCATTATCGATGTCTATTTTCGAGTTTCTAGAAGAGAAATGACTACCAAATTGTTTTAAATTGGAATTGTTTGTGAACTGGGTTTGGTTTTGAAATTCAAAGGGGTAATTGAATTTTCTAAAGAATTTTGGATATAGTTGAATTCTAAGGTGATAATGAAATTTTGGAAAATTGTTTAAACTCTGGAATCTTGATTAAAATGTTTATGGAATAATAAAAATATATTGGCTAAATAAAATGTATAATTCCGAGTTAAAAGCAAAATGTGAATGTAATTGATTATAAATAGAAATTGTAAAATTGAAATTGTAATTAAAGTTGTACAATTTTAAAGATCAAACGGAATTTGATTTGAAGTTGGAAGGAAATTGAGAATCAATTCAACTTGAATTGGGATTAGATCAATTTCAATCGAAATTGAAGAATGTTTAATTTGGAGTTGGGGTCAATTAATGGGAATGGAAATTTAAATTGAATTGTTGGGGAAGGGAACAGTTTGACACTTGATTATTTTCAATATAAATTGTTTTCATATAAACTTATTTTTCTAAGCTATTAAATATATACAACCTTCCTTTTTAAAGCTAACTTATTATATATTTGTTTTACCATTATTTTTGGAGCTATTTAAAACATTTTTCAATTGTTTCCTAAGCTAATTACTATTTTTCAACTATTTCACAAACTACTTTCTATTTTACAACTATTTTGCAATTATTTAAAAATTTCTGAAACTATTTAACCATTTTCCAACTATTTTACAATTAGTTAACTATTTTAAAGTTATTTTGCAAACTATTAATTATTTTTCAACTACTTATCTATTTTTAAATTTTTCAAGCTATTTTCTAAATATAAACTGGGGAGTTCAAACTGTTATGGATTCAATACCCAATTAAGATAAGAATTGAAGAGATAATCCTAATGAGAATTAAGGCAATTGTAAATAAGTGGAGGGGAATTTAAGGAAATATGAATATAAAGGAAATTGATTTGGCTAATAATCAATGGAAATAAATATGTAGGATGTACGTATACTACTCTTTTCGCATAGTGATTTGATCCAGATTCGAGCATAGAATTTCGAGATAGTTATATCGATCCGAGTGGGATTTTTCACTCGATTTTCGATGACGAACCTGAATATGGATTGTTGATTGGTTCGGGATATTCTCTATCATAGTTATAGCTATGAAAGGAGAATGATGGTTTCTAAACAGGAAACCAAATCTGTGTCCGATTAGGAAGTCGTGTGGACAATACTAGTTCGGAAGTGAAATTGTGTGATCGAGTGAGCGATCAGATTGGTATAGCGTACGGATGGTATGTGTACATCGTACGCATTTGAATGAAATTGATATCGGGAATTTGTGAATAAGAATTGTAAAATGGTTCTTTGAAATGAAAGAATATCGTGAGAAATATACAATGAATAAAGGTGAAAATTGGATATTTCTACGGTTTTTGGAAGTGTTTGAAGTATAAAAGGAGTTTTATACAAGTTTGAAAGAATCCAAAGTTTTAAAAATTATATATATCTGAATATATATATATATACAAAGGATCTTATGAAGATTTTGAAAGGTTTTAGGGAACCTTTGGATTTGGAAAGGCTTTTGATTTTTGGGTGAAATCAATATTGGTATTTGGAAAGCCTAGTTTGAGAATTATCGTTTTGGGATAATCGATTTTGTGTAAAGGAGTTTTGTATGAGATCATACTAGGTGTATGATTTGAAAGATACTATAGGTGTATAGTATAAAGTGTTTTGATGATGGCTCTGGGAAAATAGGCGCTTCCTTGAAATGGACTTCTCAGGAGTGCCACTGGGTGGTGCTGCCTTGAGCCCCAAGGGAGGGTTTTAAAGTTGATCCTGTGAGGAGTCCGGACAAAACTAGTTCCTGAGGATTATGAGTTGAGTATACCATAGCGAAAGTCGTGTGTGCCGCTGAGAGCCAACAGTTGTATGGACTTTTGCTGTGATGGCAACGTAACCCAGGATGTAACTGCGACCTATGGTATAACATAGCGAAAGTCGTGTGTGCCGCTGAGAGCCAACAGTCCGCGTTTGATTTTATATCGGCAGACTGCGACCTATGTAGGAGTGGAGAAGTTTCATTTCGACAGCGAAAATCAGAGGCCACTGAGAGCCGGCAGTTACATGAAGTTTTGTTGTAATGGCAACGTAACCCTGGATGTAACTGTGATCTGTTGTGTGGAATCCATGGCGTAATCGAGAGGCCGCGGAGAGCCTGCAGTTACATGGACTTTTGCTGCGACGGCAACATAACCCTGGGATGTAACTGCGACCATGGATGAGGGGTGATGATTCCTAGAGCATTGTAACGACCCGCTATTTTGGACTATTCGCATCCGCACATGTCGGACTTGAATAATTCAAAATACCGAATTGTTAATTTTAATTTGGCAAAACTCAGATATACAGTAAATAAATAATCACAGAATCACAGACACAGAGTAATAATATGCAGCGGAAATAAAGAGATAGTAGTTCATGAAGCTACTATATAAATATATAAGATACATCAGAGTTTACAACAAAGAGTAATACGATACATCAGATGCAAATCAGATTACATCACTGGAATCGTCGAATGCTGAAAGCAGAATAGATGGCTGGATCTCCAAGCGAAGCTCCAACTCCAAAGGTGAGTCTCGAATACTGGTACACTCAGTCTGACCCGAGCGTAAAGCAAAATACAAAACACTCGAGTCAGGATTAATATTCTTATATCAATAAATCCAACTCAATTGAAATAGCAATCGAAATACAAGTAACTCAAAGGATGTTGGAATAACCATCCTTCAAGGATCCGTTAAACTATCTACTATGTAGTAGTGTACGCTAAATAGATAATGTCTATCAGTAATATAAAGTATCAAAATAGTGTTAAGCAGACGCCCATTCCCCTCTTAACAAGTTTATAAATGCCATAATCTATACAGCACTGTAAACTCCACCGTAAACTGGTGGGATATCAGGGAGTACTCCATAGGTATAACACAAAACAATTTCGTAGTGGTCGCGTATAGGGATACAAGTATGACAAGGCACATGAGGCAATACCCAAGGTAGTGAAACTACCGTTCGCCTGATCCGGACTGGTGAGAACGCATCGCTGCAACGATCGCAACACCGCGAAACAACACTCCTGAAATTCCGAGGGTGCACCAATCAATAACAAAGTAATGAGTAGTTTTCGAAGAAGTGTGTTCGCTTGAGGTAGCTAACCCCATTTGGCCCGGCACAGCTCCTGATTTTAGTCATTTCCAATTTGACACAAGTGTCAAGGCTATCCATTATCGTTCACTTTCTTCAGTCATCACGTACATCATTCCAACCACTTCATTCTGGGTCATCACTCCGCGTATAGTTATTAAAGTGGTTTTCCGTTTAGATAGAGAGTATATCCATAACCGATTCCGGCTTCTTTAATAACTTCGTGATTATTACACCGATTGGTCATTTAATAAATTTCAAAATCAAATCAATTTCAATTTCAATTTCAAATTCATAAATCAACATTTCATTTTCTTTCAATATCAATTTCCAAATTTTACGTCCAAAACTTCCAAATTACCATTTCAAAATCTTATAATTCAACTTCATTTTTATTTAGACAATACAATTATTGATTCAAGTTCATATATAAATTTCATTCCGAAATCATTTAAATTAATTTAATGTAACATTCAAAATCAATTTAAATTCATTTATCAATTTCGTTCAGTATTCGTTAAGTTCATTTATCATTCAAACAATTTTACTTAATTCCCAATTCATTAAATCAATTACTTACGTTTATCTACATTATACCAAAACTTCAAATTAACTAAGTTAAATTCGTCAAAATCAAATTCTTTAAATTACAAGTCTTACGTTAATTTCGATAAATCGCATTCATTTCAATAAATCGCATTCTATTTCTTGTTAAAGAAATTCAATTTTCACTTATTTATTGACTTCGTTACAAATTTCAAACTCAATTAATAAAGAACTAAATTTCACATAATCGAGAAGTTTCAATTTCACTTATTAACTTCTTAAATAATTTTCAAAATTTTAATAAATAAAGAAACTCAATTTCATTTATTAACTAAGTTCAAATCTACTTATTCAAAAGTTCAATTTCACTTATCAAAGAATTCATTTTTTATTCAATTATCAAATAGTTCAATCTTATTCAATTATTAAATAATTTCAATCTTAATTATTAATAATTTCAAAACTTAATAATTTCAAACTTAATTATAATTTCAACTTTAATTATTAAATGATTTCAACTTAATAATTTCAAAACTCAATCATTAATAATTTCAAATTATTTATTAATAATTCCAAATTAATTATTAATAATTTAAATTAAATCATAAATTTTCAAACTTCATTATTAATAATTTCAAACTTTATTATTAATAAATTTCAAGACTTGGTTATTAACAAATTCCAAATTAATTATTATTAATTTCCACCAAATTATTAATAACTCCAAAATTAATTATCAATTAATTCTAAATTTAATTATTTCATAATTAAATTTTAAAAAATATTCTTTGTCAAATACGACGTTAATATTTGTTTCGAATTTCAATATTTACATTTCTTTTCATAAAAATTTACGTTCCAATTTTATTCCAAAACTTTATTATTCAAATAAAATCTTCATTTCATTTCAAATCAAATTATTGACCAATAGGGTTTATATTTAATTTTCTATCCTCGGTCAAATTCATTTGGGTATTTATCATTTCAACCCGATTCCAATTCTATTCAAAATCAAGTATAATAAAAGGGAACTTGCAGTGTTATAACAGGGAAGTGTCAAAGTAAATAAACAAGCAATAGCAACAATCAATATCAATTCAATAATTTTATTCAAATAATCCCGAAATAATCGTATTAATTCGCGTTGTCATTTGTACGAATTAATATAATTATTTCTAGAATCTACACTATCATTTCATGTAGATTAAAGATTATTACATTACGGTTTTTCACTTGTCGTTCAATTTCAATTTCAGTTAATACTACAACAATTAATCCAAACTACGTTCAAAGGTTCAAAGTACAATTTATCAAATTCTACGACAATTAAAGGGTTAAATTTAACAAATCAAAGTTAACATATCCAGGGTCAAGTTTAACTAATCAAAATTCGTCATATATAATCCGTTTTAATTCGTTAACTATACTACATCAAATTTAACTTGCAAATTAGTTATCACTTAACAATAATAATTAACATCCAATTCAAACAACAATCAATCAATTTTCAACCAAACTGTATTATTATCACATAAATAATTATCAGATAATGGTGTCAGGTGCCATAGGTTAACAGATACAGGTAATAGCAGTCATAACAGTATAAACAACTAACAGCAGCATATTTCAATTGTCGTTTCAATTGAAATCAAATTTAAATAATAAAAGAATATTAATCGTGAGTGATTACTCACCTTTCGAGGCTAGAGAAAAACGGAGATGACACGGATACGCACACTGATACGGACACTGAAATTGAGTTACGAATCCAAGCATGAATCTCATAGCAACGTAAGATTGGCACGAGTCGACGAGCAAAACTGTTAAATAAGAATTGCCAGAATCAAATCAAAACATTCAATAGAGCAACAATTACAAAACATGTCAAATGTTCAGGTCTGAAAACCCCTCTGGGTCTGACTTTCAGGTAAGAAACGGAAGAATGAAACACCTCGTATGAAGCTAAAATTTCATATACAGAAAGTAGAAAACTTAATCTTTTAAACAAAAAAAAAATCACTGTATTCCGACGTAAGACGGAGGAGATATGATGCGTCAAACATGAACTCAGGTCGTGTTTGCAGCAGTGTAAAATAATTCTAAGTACAAAAAAATATCTGTCTGGGTCTAACTTCCAGATCCTCGACCACAAATCAAACGATGTCGGATTTCGTTGGAATTTGACGTGTATAAACTAGGTAACTTAAACTCCTTTTTAAAAATAGAATCAACCCATTCCGATAAAACATGAGTGATATATGATATCATGAACATGAAGTCTAACTGCTGTTCGAAAAAATATAAACATGCAAAACATATTTCGAAATCAATATATTTGAACACAATAGATTTGTAAAGATATAATTTGTATATTTTATAGCAACAATACATATGATAGTACTTACATAAAGTAACAGCATAAGCATAGATTTATACTGTCATAATTTGTATAGCCTTTATTACAATTAACTATATATATACACTACATATATTAACGGTTAAAGTTTATACACAACATTGTATTTGAAAATATTATATACATACTAGTATCAAAACTGTATAAATAAACTTTTATAACTCTTATCGACTTATACTGTATAACAACACATAAATATATATAATTTGTCAATCCAGTCTATGTATATTTATACCAAAATATTTTTATATATAGTAAACATTTATATAGCACTATCATAATATATACATATCTTTACATAAAAATTGAACTCAAGTTGAAATTGTGTTCGATTACAATTTATATGCAAAGCAACAATTTTTATAAAACTTACATACACGTGACATATAAATATATACATAACAGCAAAATCACAATCAAACAACACTTACCTATAGAGTTTATAAGTATATACCTATCTACAAACAAGAGGAGATGCGCACGGCCAGGAAGATGGGTAAAGGAAGAGGCCGGTAGAAGGTAGAAACCTGGTGGAGTTGCGTGGTCGAGCACGGACTATGGGTGAAGCAAAGTTGGTGGGCCGAAGGTGGTTCAGGCGGAGGGTGGCACTGGGCTGCGTGTAGGTGGAGGAAAGCATGGTGGCGTTTGGCGGAGATTTTAGGCGAGGGTGGAGATGTGAAGGCGGACTTGGATGAGCAACATACTGAGGTGGCGAGTCCGACGACTATTCATGCATGCACGGCTTCAAGTTGGCTGTGCCAACGCTTGGCCGCGTGGTGAGGCATGTTGAAGGCTGTGAGTAGGCGAGCTCTCGGCGGTGGTTAGATGCAAACAAAGGAAGAGCCGAGTGGTTGATGAACATGGGTTTGATGCATAGGGATATATAAGACACGTACAGATCAAAAGAAGAAAAAAAAAAGAATTTTGAGAAGAAGGCATGCAGGCTGTCACCCTCATTATTTCTTTCGCAACTTGCTCTTTTCTTTTCTTTTTTTGTTTTTCGAGCATAGCCGAAAGAATGAAGATATAGGAAGAAGAAAAGACTTTATGTCGGGGACCCCAACGAGCACAAATCAGAAATGAAATAAATTGAGATGGGAAATAGGAAAAGTTAGCAGTAAATTGGAGAATATAAGAGGTCGGTGTCTATTGGATTTCACAGTGAACCGTGGGTACGCTTAAGGTCATTTAGAAATTTAAAATGGGTCGAAAAGGAACGATACCTTTAATCGTTTCGCGATTTCACCGCTTATCGAACGCTGAAACACAGAACGAATATAATATGGAAATCGGTATGATGAGACGATCAAAACGGTATACAAATATCAGTGGTTCGATTAAATTTTTAAAAACTCGAAATTTCTACCAGCGGAAAATGCGTAAAAATCGCAGAAGATTAAGGACGACGGAGCCAAAGATGTCCGAATTTGGAAAAACGACAAACTGACAACTTGCTCAAAAGATGGTTTAGAATTTTTCTATGTAAAAATATTTTGGTTTTGAAACGTTTTGTTTTTATCGCTTTTTAACTGATTAAATTGAAGTAAATTTACGCGCGAAATAAACTTTCATATTTTCGGACGAAAATTTACCAGTTGCTATGTTTAACTAGACGCATTCCAAATATAAATTTTTTTTTTTTTTAAATTTTACTGTTTAAAACTTCACAAAATTTCAGTAAAAAAAAACGTTACTAAAACCGGTTAAATTTACGGGTCGTTAAAAGCATTCTCACTAAAGATATTTCTTCTATATTTTCAAAAACTGATTTCTATAATTTCAATAAAATTATTCTCAAAAGTATTTTCACTGGATGTTGAAAACGGGTCTGCCAAGCGCTTATAGATTTTCAGTCGTACGCCTGATTAACGTATGACTGAATTTCTGTGAGAATAAGGATGGACTGGTTGAGAAACGAGTTATAAAAAGTATTTTATAAAGAGTTATTTTAATAGTATGATGTGAATTTAAAAGCATTTCTAATTTTTTTTAAATAAAGATGTTGGAATTTTGGAAAATCAAGGAAATCCAAACTAGAATTTTAATGAAGTGAATTTGTAATTAAAATCAAATATTGATTTAGAAGTTGAAAGTAAGCTAATTGGCTAAATAATTAATTGATTGAGTATATTAATAAAATTTAACTTGGGAAAAATAAATGGATTGTAAGTTGGTAATGGGTTTGGGAATGAATTCGAATTTTAAATAGAATTCGACTTAGATTTGCTAATGAATTAAATAAGAGGAGATGTTGTAAAATAAAAATAAAATAGAGTTGGATTGAAAAATGTGATGGTTTGAATTATAAATAAAATTTAAGGGTGATTCGAATAATATTTAATGAAGTTTGCGAGTAAATTAGAATAAGAGAAGTGATGTCATATGAAATAGAAGTGATTATAATAGAAATGATTTGTGTTGCAAAACAAAACCCAAGTGAATAGAAATAAAATGGGGAATGGCCTTGTATTAATAAAATAAATTCGAAAATGAATTAAGTAAGTAAATTAAAAGTTTTAAATGGGTTAATAGAATTAAGTAATAAATGGATGAAGTCTGATTGAATAAAAACTAAATCAAGTTGTGATTGGAATTAGATTATCAGACTGAATTTAAATTTGGTGGTATATTAATTTGAAGTATAGATGGGATAAGTATGTGGTTGGATATTATTTTGACAAGTTGAGAAGGTGAATTTGAAATTAAAATTTAAAATGAATGGGCTGATTGTATTTGATGGAAGTTGCTTAAATAAGAATCAAATAGAAACAAACTTAAGGTTGATGTTGGGATAAACTAAAGTAAATCCACTTAAGTTTAAAATTTATGGGAAAATAAGAGTGGAAGCCCAATTAAATAAAAGCTTGGATTGAATTAATTTGAGAATGGCTAGAAATATACAAGAATGGAATGTGTCGAGTTAAATGAATGGTTGGTGAATAAATTAGAAATGAAATGGAATTAAATATAAAATGAGTCGAAAATTAATTTAAAAAGTAGTTGTAAACTAAAATAGATACTGTATTAAGCGAATATCGTCGAAATTGCATAACAATAATTGTCTTTGGGCGTAAACAAAAGTAATTAAATTTCCATGAGTTGATAGAGATTAAATAAATTGGTTTTAAAATTAATTGAAGTGAAAATTAGCTTGTTTGGATTAAAAATCAGTGGAATGTAAGAAATTGAGTTGCAAATCATTAAAATTGAATAAAATGGTTTATGAATTGATTGAAAGCAATTGAATTAGCTTTAAAATTATAAAAATCGCTTGTGGAAAACGTTTTGGTGCTTCTTGCTTATGTTATACATGTGTTTAGCTATTGAATATAAGTAAAATGCTAATAAATTCTCTATATACGGCACTTACATATTTAAATTGAGTAAGTACAGGTACCGGAAGGCCGTTTGGCTGGCTTGGATTGTGCCAATTGCTTAAATTAATAAGCAGCTTGCTTTAAATGCTAATTAAGGTACGTCTACGCAATAAAATAGGAAATATGAACTGTTTTTGTTTTTTTCCGACCGTGTGGGTCGATGTATACATATTTATATCTCTTGTCAAATTGCAAAAGCTCCTCCGTACAAAGGAGACTCTGCCAAAATTTTCTGAAAATTTTGGGAGTTAGAAAATTTTCGGAAATTTTTAAAAAAATTTTGTTAACAACAAAACGATTTCAAATTGGAATTTAATGTAAATTAGTAGATGAAACTACTACGAATCAATTATAAATGAAAGTTAAAATTCAATGCTCAAATTAATGATAAACTGAATTCATATGAAAATGGAAAAGACTAATTTGAAATAGGTATGAAACTTCTGTAAGGAAATGTATAAAATGATTGGAAAATCATGATTGGTTATGATTGCTAGGAAGTTATGCAGATTTTAGTAGGGGGAAAAGAAGGTTGGATTTGATTCCAAAAGATAAATTTGCATTGCCCGGCAAAAAGGTATGTATTTAAAATTTCTGAATGAAATTGGATTGGGTTTTTGATGTAGTCACTTTGCTTTTGTTTTCTTTTGGAATTTAGGAGCCCGTAGAGCCCTTTTGTAGTAGTACCGAGCTAGCCGCGTAAAGGAGACGCTGGCAAAAATTTTCGAGAATTTAGAGAGTTAGAAAATTTTGATAATTCAAAATTTGATTTTAAATTTAAACCTGAATAAGTGAAGTAAATTAATGATGTTGAAAATTATAGAGGTTTTAGGAAATTGGTTAAGGTGACAGTGGGCCTTTAATAAAAGATAGTGGGTAGAACGTTGAATTGTGAGTTTTGGGAGAAGATAAACAGGTATTGGACCATTCTTCCTATCTAGTAATTTCGGGGACGAAATTCTTTTAAGGGTGGAGGAATGTGACGACCCGAAAATTTTGACAAATTAAATTGGAATAATTAATTGATTTTAAAATATTTAAAAGTTAATTTTATCTTGAATTTCAAGATATCAATATTTACTTGATAATTAAATCATTGAATTGTATAGTTTAAATATTGAATTTAATAATTGAAATTGGGTAAATTATTGAATCCGAGATTCTAAGCCTGTTTAAAATAATTTGAAGGCTTATAAAATCTATAATGATGA
This sequence comes from Allium cepa, assembly GCA_030765085.1. NCBI lineage: Eukaryota > Viridiplantae > Streptophyta > Magnoliopsida > Asparagales > Amaryllidaceae > Allium > Allium cepa. The sequence goes on from CM060934.1 coordinate 292,012,184, forward strand.
TACTGAAGAGAATAGAATGGTTGAAATTTAATGTAAAGGTACTTTGTTCAATTTTAATAATATATCGTTTAAATTAGGATTTAAAAATAGCCTTTCGAGGCACAGTCTCGGAATTCGATGAAACCAGTTCCATTGGATCCGTAGTATTGTATTATTGTCGGATTTCAATTTTCGTAACAATCAGAGTGTCGTTTGATCCTGGCAACTCAAAACGCTTAGAAACTATTTTAATCGATTTAATTCAAAATCAATCGTTTAATTCCAGAACTCGCGCATATGATCGAATTAGCTTCCGAAACACGTTTCATTGTGTTCGAAATGCGGGTAAAACCTTATAATCGCCTAGCGGCATTCCTTAAGAGGAGTTCGAGATTTTTATAGCAATTAACGAGACGTTTGAGAGTTTTATAAAATAATAAAATTTAAGGTCAATTGTCAAAGATATTTTCATCTGTAAGCTTACTCTAGAAGCCGTTCATTCCTTCCCAAATACGCCTCTTTCTCTGCTTAAAAATTTTGTCCCTCTCCTTTATTCGAAAAAAAAGGGAGATCGAATTCACAAAGGAATTTTATGGCCGAACTAATAAAATTGAAAATTCCCTTTATAATTCCCCTCCTTTCCTTCCTCTTCAAATTCGAACCAGGTTTCTTTTCACGATCTAAATTCCCAAATCAAATTCGAACCCAGCCTTTCTTCCTTCTCTTCAGGCAAAATCGCGACCCGATGTATTAAAAAAAAAAAAAATAAATAAAAGAGGGGCGAAGTTAGAGGGATGAAGGAACGGTGGCGCGATTGGAAATCGTGATCTAGGGTAGAGTCGCGATCGCTTAGGGAGGGTGCGACGCACGATCGTCTACGCGTGGGTTGCCTACACTCTCGCGAGCCATCTTCAAGCTCGGCGATGCAGAGGCTTCGGTGAGGAGGAACGTTCGAGCTTGCGCGTGTGGGATGGTTCGGTTGTGCGTGTGGCGACAAGCGATTGGTGGATGCGGACGTGTTGGCTGCGGCAGCGACGGCACTATGAGGTGAGCTTTTCCTTGTTTACTGCTTCTTGGATTTGAAATTTTTAAGAGTCGACCTTGGAAATAATTGTCAATCATAAATGGTTCAACAGGGAATATGTATAAATATATATATAGTGTAAATTGATTAATCGAAATATATTTATATAGAGATTATAGAATTTATATGGCTATTTTTATTGGGATATGTGTTTAGTACAAATCTATATATTTATTAAAGTTATGTGATTTATCTTAGTTATTAAAAATATTTATTTAAAGGAAATTTGTTTAAAAATAAATTATCGGTTTAAACTCAACTTATTTGTTTAAAATAATTTACTGGTTAACTAAAATTATAAAACGAATTATAAATTTTGCAATTAGTCAAATACTAATAAAACCATAATATGTTCATTCAAGGTCAAAAATCGAGAGACCAAGGCAATATTGGAATGGATTGGAAATAAAAACAAAGGTGAGTAAATATCACTTTGTTGGGTTTTTATTTAAATTTAAATTGGTTAAATTTAGATAATTGGATGATTGATTGAATTGTTTGGATGTGCACTGATGATTCGGTGATTTTTGTTTTGGTTGGTTTTAGAGTTAAGTGTTGATTGACTCGAAGCATTAGAATTTTTAAATTATTTAAACTTGAATCATAAATAAGGAAATGGTTTATTTAAAAATTAACAAGGATTTAATGAATTAGTGATTCATTAGATAGGTAGGATAATTTAAATGGATAATTGATTAATTAAATTAATTAATAATTTGAGTTAACTAATTTAGTTTAAATTATTTGGGTGGTTTAATAGGTAATTACTTAATGCGATTAATAAAATATAATTACTTTGTGTAATTAATCAAGAGAAATTAGGATAATTAATTAAGGAGAATTAATATGTTCAAAGAAGTAAATAAAAAGGTGGATAATTTCCGGTGGAGATAAATCAAGCATGGTTAATACTGTGGTTTAATTAATATAATTAATTCAGATTAAGATAAATTGAAATATAATTGGAAATCAATAATTTATATAACAAGTGATGTAATTAAAGACTGGATTAATTAGGGCTAATTTATCCATAATAAGTGACTTATCAGAAATTAAGTAAGAAAAGAAATTAAGAATTAAAGTAACTAATGTAGTTAATAAATTGATGAAGTAATTAAGATTTCTTATTGATTTTGGTTAAGAGTAATTAATACCGTGAAACTAATCATGGATAATTTCTTGAATGGAATTGAAAGATAATTAATCCACGGTGATTAATTAAGGTGAATGGATATGGAATGGTCGATTGATTATTTGATTTTGGAATTGATTGATAAAAGAATCTAAGTGATTGAGGTTTGAAATTCAATTAGAATCAATTGAATTGATTTGTATGTGATTAAGCTTTATTATGAATATTTGAATGGTATTGGATGTTTTGAATGAGTTGATATCTCTGTTATGAAATGTTGTGTATTTCATTGAATAATTCGGGACGGGATAACATGAGTTTCGAAGAGGCCGGGTCGGGTATTAGGAAATACCCGAAACCACTTCAAATTTGTATAAATTGATTTGTGAAATCAATACGATGGAATAAAACGATTTAAGTGAAGTGGACTATTTATCTAAGTTGGTACTTAGAAATTGATATGTGAAGTAAGTGTTGTCTATAGCAAATTTGAATTGCTTAAATTGATATAAGTTACCCCGGGTTTTATTTAAGTTGTATGTTTGGTATTCCATGTTCGTTGAGATTACTCATGCTGGTTTCCAGCCTGACCCGGGTGTTACTTCGGCGTAATGCTCGGGTCAGACCGAGTATTACAGATTTTCAGGTAAGTACGTTCTGGAGCTCAGGAGGCGAGCTGGATGGCAGGAGCGTATAGAGTATTTCCGTTGTATTTATATTATTGTGAATCTGAGACATGATAATTGAAAATATATTCAATGACTGTGTATAATGTGAAACTCTGATGTATGTTAAATATAATCGACAGATATGGTATTCTTTTGTAGATCGTTATTATTTATTATTATATTTTATCCGCTGCTAATGTGAGATATTAATGTTTCTGTTCTTCTTCTACCTCTTTCTTCTTTTCCATAACTATCTGGAATTTTCGGTTCGAAAATTTCGGGTCGTTACACCTGCCCAAACTACCCATCCATCCAGATTCGTCGAAGGGTCTGAGATTCGAAATCGAGTATGTTTGAATCAAGCTGGAACCCAACACAGATTGACTAACCACCAGAAACTTCCCAGCACCACCACCACAGACCTCCGGACGCCACGCGACCACAACCCTAGCTGCTCCGATGACCCACGACCCCTTTCCCCTGGTCCGATCATCTATAACCCACCATGGTCAACGAATTTTTTTTACAAAACCTTGCCGAACAACCCATACCCAAAACTCTATTTCACCAATTTCCGATTACTCCGATCATTTGAAAACTCACCTCCATTTTTTCCTAGCCTCGACAACTCTCCAGCTACACCCAGACTCGAAATCGACGAACAGTTCGTCGTCATTGGTCGGAGTTTGACGAAAATGCTAATTTTAATCAATTTGAGATAACTCGCCAACTAATTGCATAAAAATCTTGAAACAGTTATCAAAAACCATTGATTTGTGATTCGAATCTAATTGTATAATCAAAAAATGGAAATTAAGATACTTGATTTTCTGATGATTTTGGGTTATTACTAATTTTTATCATTTTTGAGAAAATTGTTCAACCTTAACACTTGCAGTGATTTTTAAAAATAATATTACACTACAACAACCCTTTTTCATTCAAAAACTTAGTCTGATAATGTTTCTTTGAGAAGATGTAGATTAAATTTGTGCTTGTATGTGTTCAAACAGGAATATTTATACCTATAAACAGACATGCTCAGATATATATACATATCTGTATACATTCAACACATTCACATAAATCCAAACATTTTTCCACAACTTTATTTCACAAATAATATGTTAGAGTTCAGAAAAAGGAGTTTGCTCACTTCGTTTAAAGCAGAGGAATAGTTTAGCTCAATTTCTTTGATTTCAGTATTGATCTCTAGCTCATAAGCTTCCAGGTTTGATTATTGATCGGTAGATGATTTCCTGAGTTTGATCTGATGCTTGAATATTAAGTTGATCTTGAATTAGCTGAATTCTACTTTCTTTTACTCCTTCAATTTGCATTTCAGTTTGATTATTGACTTGCTACTTCGATTTTGATTTTGAGGTAATCTACAGGCTTCAAGTTTTCATTTCTTTCTTTGATCTATATATCTTTCTTCTTCTTCAGATTGGAAAATGTATGGAAGAAGAAAATGTGGCCTATTTTTCTTTTCTATACATATATCTATTCCTTTTGAATAATGTGATATGCCACTTGTACAATCAAGTTACACTTGTAATCCTATATATCTATCTCTTTAACAAATGTCATTTGTTAAAATTTTAAACTTAAATCCCTTACTAAAATTTCATTTAAATCTTATATTTGCATAAGTTTGTGTGTTTATTTTTTTTTATAAATTTATAAACTTGTAAACGTATACATATATATACAACTATGTTTATCTAATGTTACATCTTTTTAAAAGAAAATGTATATAAATCTTTTTATCAAATTCAAATTAAGCTACTATACTTATTTAATGTCTATCTTATATTTATACAACATTCAAAGAGAAATGATTTGAAAAAAATTATACACTTAATAAAAATCATACATATATATTAGTTTCTTTAATTAAAAAGTTTTTAGATCCAATTAAATTTATAACATATTTATATAATTTCAAAATCAAACTTATCTTTGAATTTCAAACCAAAATTATAAATTAATTCACCATTTAATTCTTATTTTAATCTAAAAAACAAATTAGTTCACAATTCAATTCTAAAATTGAAATTTAGTTACCAATTAAATTTGACTCAAAAATCGGGATCGTTACAGATTCCTCCTTAAGAAAGCTTTGTCCTCGAAATTTGCAGGCAGGGAAAAACAAAATAATATAGAAAGGTAGAGATGAATCACCAGATCAAGCTTAATATTTATTCTGCATTTGGCTTATCAAATCAGAATATCAACAGTAGATACAAGAACGAATATGTTTTAACACTTCACAAGATACTCAGGTTCTCCAGATCTACAAAGTGTGCATGGGCATTGGTTAGTTCGAAAGGATGACTAACCATTCGTAGAACATATCTGGACCCCAAAGAATAAACAGATATATGGACATAATTTCAAAAAAAATTAGTTTAAACAACCAAAATATACCCATCAACCATAGCAACCAAAGCAACCAATTCATCCAAAACAAACGATTCTGACCCATCTGGAGCTTGTGTCCCATGCAAATATATCAAAGCTTCTTCCTAGAGCTTCCAGGAACCATCAAAGAATTAAGTAGAGATGATGAGCAAAGAGATTGATAGGAAAAGATTGTTTCCGTTGTTGTTACAGGGCATTGACCATATGAAGTGGTACATCCCTGTCCCCTATCTCGTCCTCTTCTTGCACTCAAACTCAATATCAGTGGACAGTAAGAGAATTTTCTAAGGAACATAAACGGATATCTTAGGGATATACTCATTTTAGGGCATACTTCACCCTATCTCTAATGAGTCACTTAATGTGTTATACTTCTGAGCTAAAGTTTCAACCTTCAGCTCTGATACCAAATGTGATGACCTAGATTTTCGCGTTCGAAAATCGACATCCATACTTCACTCGTATTCGAGTGCCGCAGATTCGACCGTTCAAATCCGATTCGCTGGACCTTATATCACATTAAGTATAACAACACCGCGGAAGAAAATGAATATCATATACAACTCCAATGATACAATATCCAAATATACAACAATGATCAAAATCTAAGATACAATGAAATGTTACAGCGGAAACACCAATGAACTAGCAGCGGAGACAACTAGAACTTGAAACTCCAGTACAAACACTAATATGAGCAATCTCCATAGATAGCTCGAACCACCATCAAGTTTGTAACGACCGTAAAATTTCGATAATTAAAAATGTTAATTTAATAAGATTTCATGGTTAAATGTTGGAAGAATTAAAAATTTGTAATTTATGTATGGTAATAATAACTAGAATGAATTGCAACAAATTTCATCTAAGTTAATTATTTATGAATTGAATGAAATCCCAAATAAATTGAAATAATATGTAGTCAACGGTAATAGAGTGAATTTGTATTGTATAGGTAATTGTGACACTTTTTTGTACATAATAAACTTATAAGTGTAATTAGAAGTTAACGGTGATAATTATTCAAGTTACCGATTCATTTAGTTAGTTGAATTGAATTTAGGAACCAATTGCAATTGAAATGAAAGTTTATATATTAGTTGAGTGCATTATCTCTAACTGAAATTAAATAATAATGTGGAATAAATTTGATGTAATAAAGTAATCGACTGATAACGAAAATTTATTTAAATCCAATATTGAAATCCGTTGTGACAACCCTGCTTTTGGAGATTACCTGTTAATAGTTATAATTTAATATTGAAAATTTAATAAAATTGAAAGTTTTATATTGTTTATTTGGAATAAACAATGAATTTAGAAAATAAAATGAGAAAATAAAGTTTGGAACTTCATTTTATTTATTTGGACTAATGGTGATGGAGAATGATCTTTGTTTAGAGAAAATGAAATAATTTTTATAAATTATTGTCAATTACTTCTTTTAATAATTTTTAAATGAAGTATTTGATTTTTTTGAAGGGTGTTTAATTAAGTAAAAAGATGGAAATTGGTTTAAAAATGAGTGTTGGTTATAAATAAAGTTTGGATACCGTTTGTAATATTTTTCTAAGTAAGAAAATAATTTTTATGGAATTTTAAAAGTCAAAAATGTATGCTTTTGCATTTAATTGTGGAAATAGTGCATTTTTGTGAAATAAAAGATTTTAATAATAAAAATGTTTTATAAATATAAATTTATCTTTTTATATGGTGGAAAATGATTTAGTTTATAAGTGTGTAAATTTAGAATTTTATTTGTGTAAAAATTTGAAAGATAGTGGCATTTGCTAATTGCATATGTTTAAATATAAATATATGCATTTTAGTTTAAGCATGGATTAAAACTTGGACTTATTATTTCTTTTGTTCATTTTGGGTCCAAGGCCCATTATAATCTTAACCAGGTTAGAAAGGAAGAAATTTAGTTCCTGTACGTTCATACGTCAGCTCCTCTTCTTCTTTCTTCCCTAAGACAAAAACAGTAAAAAGAAAACCCTTCTTTCAAAATCAAATCTCATTCAAGATGAAACTTCTTCAAATGATAGTAAATTGAAAGGCTCTTGAAGACTAATTTCACCTTGAAGCTTCAATCATTCTTCAAAAATTCGGGTATCTGCTATCTAAATCAAAGGTGAGTTGAAAACTCACATTTTCTAGCATAATTTGAGATTTCAAGGTTAGAAATCTCAATTTGATTTTTATTGCATGTTCATTTGTAAACCGCTATAAGTAAATTGGGCATAACTTTTTCGTTTTAAGTCGGAATTTGATTTTGTTTAATGTTATGGAAAGCAAGAAGAGAGGGTGATAAATTTTGTGTTAAACACTTTCGAAAATATTGATCATAGAAGGTCGAAAAACCCAATACAAACTCACTGGCCTGTAATTTTAAAACTGTGCTTAATACAGTTAGTAAATTGAGCATATCTTCCATTTTTCTTATCGGATTTGGATGATTTTTGAAGTTATGAAAATCATATTTTATGTGTGACAACTTTCCAGTTGAATACATTTGCATATTTTGATCATAGTTTGACCAAAATGCTGTTGCAAACTCTCAGCTCTGTCACTTTAGTAATTACGTTATCCAAACTAAACATAGTTAGTAAATTAGACATATCTTCCTTGTCTCTTATCGGATTTGGATGATATTTGAAGTTTTGGAAAGAATATTTTGTGTGTGACAACTTTTATGTTGAACACATTTGCATATTTTAAGCATTGGTTGATCGAAATCCTGTTACAAACTCTCAGCTCTGTCACTGTAAAATTGTGATTTTCTGTCCTAAGTGCTGTTGGAAATTTAAACATATCTTTTTCGTTTGATGTCGGAATTTGATGATACTTGATGCTCCTGAAAGCTTAGATTATATGCTACAATTTTCATGTTTTGAGTTTTGCCAAATTTTGAAGTTTACATGGTCGAAAGTTCATTCTAGTATCGCTGTCCCGAAACTAAAACAACAGCTGTAGCGAAATTCATATCTGAAATTTGTTTTGGCCATATCTTTCATGTTTCTTATCCAAATTTAATAATTCAAGATGTTCCAGAAAGCTTAGACTTTGTGCTAAAAGTTTTATGTTTTTAGTTTTTTGAAATTTCGAAGTTAGCTTGTTCAAAACTATATTTGTTTGTTGCTGTATCGAGAGCAAAACGACAGCAATAACAATCATTGAACTGAGAATTGTATTGGCTTATTTTTGCTCTCATTCTTGTTAGATTTTGATGTTGTTTTTGAGATGTTTTGAGCGTTATGATGCCTATCAATAGGCTAGCTATATTTAGAGAATTTGAAATGCAAATTTAAATAGAATTTGAATTGACTTCGGGTTAAATTTGAATTGAATTCGTATTGAATTCAAGTTATCGGTCTTGAGTAATCTATCTTGTTTTTCATTATTTTCGAGCATGATTTTCACTAAACCATTTTGAAGTGATTTTTGAAATAAATGGACATTTTAAATTATTATTACATTGTACTTTAAAATTATTTTTCTAATATAAAATCTATTTATTTCCTATAATAAAGAAATTTAAATATTGGTTTTATTAATATTTTCGGGAAAAAGTTTTAAAAGCTTGTTTTCTCAAATAAATTATTTTATATATAAAATACACACTTTTGTACTATTCGAACGTATGAGAAAGAGAATTAAACGATTTAGTTAAACACGTGGTATGGGACATGTGCGTTTACTATTTCGGTTAATTCCGGACTTGTACGATCGAAGCTATTTGAGATTATTGATTTTGAGATGTTTGCCATTTTATGGCATATTTTGAGTTTTATAATTCCTATTTACCAGAATTATTTAATATGGCCAATATTTGGCGAGTATTATGGTTTGGGATCTCCTAAGCAGGAGTATGGTCGATGAGAACCATCACGATGTTTTATTTACTTGCCAATGATATAAGGCAAGTGTTGAGTATATGATTTCATATTTTGAGATTTATGGTTTATGAGGAACCATTACGATGTTTTCACTTGTCGATGAAATGAGACAAGTTACGATGTTATTTAACACTTGTCGATGAGATAAGACGAGTATGGTGTCTCTTTATCACTCGCCAATGAGATGAGGCGAGATATGATTTTATGAGTTTTATGATGTTCCTAGTGTGGCACTGACTAGCGGCTAGTAAATCGCTAAGTGCGAACGAGTGGTATGGGACACACGTTAACACTTTTCGGATTCCTATCCGTGAGTTTGTGACACATTCACGATGTTTACCTAACAGAATTGCTTTGAGAGGTGTCAGCGACCTTGTCATGAGGACAAACTGCTTAGGGAGGTGTTAGCGACCTTGTTAGGGCTGACAAAATAGCTTGGAGAGGTGTCAGCGACCTTGTCATGAGGACGAACTGCTTTGGGAGGTGTTAGCGACCTTGTTAGGGCTGACAAAATGGCTTGAAGAGGTGTCAGCGACCTTGTCATGAGGACGAACTGCTTTGGGAGGTGTCAGCGACCTTGTTAGAGACTTCGACCGTTTGAGAATGGCACGTGCAGCATCGCTTCGGCATGCAAATGGGATTTGGCCAATCCGGGGAATTTTTATGAGTTTTTGATTTTGATTTCACCAATTTTGAAATGATGATTTTACCTATAGCCTTGAGTTAGAGAAAGGCTTATATATATATATATGTGTGTGTGTGTGTGTGTTGTTTTATGGTGATTTCAATATGGGGATTATAAACTCTTATTGAGTTTCATAAGTTTTTATTTGGAGATTATCATCGGCGATTGTTTATGTTATTTGAGTGTATTGTAGAGTTTACCTCTTTTGTGGCCTTTGTATACTTAAATGACATTGTTTCACTTAAGTCATGAGTATGTGTATTTTCTATTGCCTCTTCTCATTTGAGAAGAATTATCACCTTGTATCTTATGCTTCATATTATCTTCTATCCTTATGAACTGATTGTTTTAGCTAGACTGACCCGCGTATTTTATACTCGGGTCAGACCGAGTTGTTTCAGGTTAGCAATCAGTTACGGGACTTAGCTTTGATGCATCTGCTTGGATATCAGCCTAGCACTTTCGTGTAGTTTATATTTCTTTCCGCTTGGCTCTGATATGTATTTGATTAGATGTATATAGTGTGGTCTCTGTACCACTTTCGTATATTAGTTTGTATCATACTGGGATGTATCTGTGTATATGTATTTATATATATAATGATTACTGTTCTGTGATGTGATATGCATTCTGTTATTGTACTTTGTTCTGATAGATCCATTAGCCACCTATTGTTTTGTATTAAACATTTATTGGATATGTCGATCCACTTGAAATAGAGAAAAAATATAGAGCATTTATCGACGTATGCAGTAGATATTTAAGACAAGATTATAGATGGTCGCTCCTAGCCCTATTCTCTGCATTAACAGACAGAATTACCCAGTAATTCTCTTTGTTAATGTGGGTCTTGGGGTGGGGCGTCACAGCTTGGTATCAGAGCGAGGTTCAGAACAAAGTATGATAAACACAGAACAGAAACACATATGAAGGTACATCTAAGTGTAATACAAGTGTTACGAATTCCTTAATCATCGTGTCATTTACCTTATCGTGCCTTTTGGAGTAGATAATTTGGGATATGTCTAGGAATATGTTTTATTCTGAAATATTCCCAAATTTAATTGATGACATCTTATCTTAGGAGTAATCCTAATCGTGATTGTTTTATTCAAGTCCTCTTCAATACGGGTGCTTGACACCCATCCGTATTGAAGGAGTTTGTTGATGTTCTTTGACGTTCTTATTTTGTGATTTCTTTGAGGATTGCGAATCCTATTGAGGGGATCTGCAATATTTGGTATGATGTTAAGGATTTTGGATTTTTTCCTTATAGCTTATCTTTTCAAGTGAATTAGCATGCTTTTTCCTCTTTAGAGTTTGGAATGATTTGATTTGGGGTAACTTGGGTATTTTCTAGTTGCATTCTGTAATCCAAAGGAAGCTAAAATTAGGTATCCTAATTTTAACCGATTTGTTGTTTCTTTCTCTTCGGAATGTTATTGATGATTTTGAAGTGTCTGTATTCACTCTTGAGTTTCGAGATGTTGATGATTTATCTCAAATTCCTGTCGTTGTGACTCTGTTGATTTCTGTGTGTCCGTTTTGGGTATGACACACAATCGGGCAACCGAATATTGTATTGACTTCATTCTCGGTTCTTGGCCTGTCGGTCGTCCTTCCATGAGGATGTCCACTAGGGAAATGAGGTGTTTTCAAAAAAAAAAAATCAAACTTAAGATATGTTTCTACGAGAAATTAGTTTATATTTTTGGGGAAAAACAAAAATAAAATATTTTAAGTATTATATATGAGTTATTTCTTTTTAAAAGAAAATGAATTTTTGTGTTAGGTTGTCCGTCTAGTGCTTTAAGAATTCTGGTCGATGCGTTTGGCCAACGTTATCGATAGGGATTTCATAAACGCTGTGATGAGACAGTCAGACACGGTAAATTTAGTTTTAATTAGTAAATTTTGATAATAATTAATAGGGTAGAGTATTAATTTTTTTTAATTGTTTAATAAAACCATTGAACCATGGTGAGTGTTGGAGGAGCGGCGAGGCATTTTTGATCGTTTGATCAACCATGCAGCCAATCGATGGGGTCATTCACTATAAATCAATGGTGAGGCAACACCGTTATATTATTTGAAATTTGAGAAATTAAATATGGTAATTTGTGTAAGTAAAGTGAATAATTCTAATTAAGGGATGTCTTAATTAGAAGAAAATATCATTTGATGTTTTGATTGATAAAATGATGTATTTAAGGTAAAAGAATACATTGGTTTGAAAATTAAATTATTAATTGAATATTTTAGTACAAGTTATTAATGATGACAATAAAAATTTATTTTGATGGATAATCAATAATCATGTCTTTATAATGCAAGAAATTAGTATCTCTTTGAAAATGAGTTTTCATAGTTAATTGTTTTTAAAGCTAGATTTTGGAAAGTAATGAACATATTTCCACTTAATAAAATGTTTTATGGTGATTATGTAAAGTTGATCATAATTTTATATGTCTTAGATTTCCAGGAAAAAAGGAGGATCATTTAATAAATGATTTATCCAAAAGCTAGTTTGAAATTGTAGTTTGAAATTAAAATGGTTTGGGAGAATTTCAAATTTCAAATTGATTTTAAAAGCTGAAAATTTCATTTAGAAAAGTGATGTACTAAAACAGCGATAACTAGAGATTTATTACTCCAAATGAGCTCAATCTTTTTGCAGATGAAAGAGCTTTCAGTAAGCTATAGAGTTTCTTTGTACCACTTTTAAATATTTTGCTATTTACTAAGTCTAAAATGGGATTGAATAGAGATAGGCAATTCTGCCCTATTACAAAATTCTCTAAGATTAAGCTGAAAGTAAATTTAACATAACTTTCAAACCGTAAATCCGATTTTGATGATCTTTATATTTCCGGAAAGCTCAGACTAATTAGAACAACTTTCATTTTATAAAATTCTTCAAATTTTGTATTTTTCTCGGTAAAAATAGGTCTTCTTTACAGCAGTTCTGAACTGAAATTGATTTATTTCCCCTCAATAGTTAAGTGTAGCATTTCTTATTTATGATCATGAACTAATATCATCTATTTGAGTTAAGTACAAGTGAAAATATGATAGATGGAATATATTTTGATCAAAAAGATTATAGATATAAGTTTGTGCAAAACTGCTTTAAAATGCTTAAAGGGAAAGGTATGTTTTCGGATTAATTTTAAGTGTTAAATAATGATATATATTGTGTTTCCGACCAAATGGTCGATGTATATTATATAATTTATTTTTGTAATATTGTATATGGTCGTCCGTTCAAAGGAGACTCCGTCAATTTTTTTCGAAAATTGCAAACACTTAGAAAATTTGAGAAACAAATTGAAAAATAATATGTTGCAAACTAGAGTGTACCTGTGGAAGAATTAGAGAATAACAACTTAAACTTTATTTACACTAGTGAAGAGTAATAAATTTAAAATCTAAGTAAGAAGTTTTGGAAAAATTTCAAGTGTTGAAAATTGTGGTTATAACTATAAAGTATCGATCTTTTGGAACTCTAAGAATTTTTGATTGAGAATATATACATATATTTTAGTTCCTTATGAGTATCTTACTCTTGTGCTATTTTCTAATGACGTGCATTTACGCGGTCATTCGAGTTTGAAACCACCTTTCGGTTGAACTATCTTGCCTCTATTATGTCTATCTTGTATTGGTGTTGTTCCTTCCGTAGTGTCATACGGAAAGATCATATCGATAATCATCTTGTTGATTAGAGTTTGGGTTGAAGTGTGCTAAATCCCGACTCTACTTGAGGAGCTTATGAGAAATCAATCTCATTTGATTGATCCTTTTTCTTGCATCTTGTTGTTCTCTTATTCGAAGGTGAGACGCCTTCGAAATCTTATGTGCTGATTGGAAAATTCAGCGGTTCGCTAATTCCATATTTGCACTTTAAAAACCACAGAATTAATCGAGCAATCTTATCTTGGTCTTCTTTCATCTTGAGTTGAAAGTGAGAAATTGTGATCTTGTGCCTGTCTATCCTTCTACGATTGATGAAATACTTATGTTGAATACAAACTCTTCTTTAGAAATTGCGAGGACGCAATTTTGATAAGTGAGAGAGTCTGTAACAACCCTGCTTTTGGAGATTACCTGTTAATAGTTATAATTTAATATTGTAAATTTAATAAAATTGAAAGTTTTATATTGTTTATTTGGAATAAACAATGAATTTAGAAAATAAAATGAGAAAAATAAAGTTTGGAACTTCATTTTATTTATTTGGACTAATGGTGATGGAGAATGATCTTTGTTTAGAGAAAATGAAATAATTTTTATAAATTATTGTCAATTACTTCTTTTAATAATTTTTAAATGAAGTATTTGATTTTTTTGAAGGGTGTTTAATTAAGTAAAAGATGGAAATTGGTTTAAAAATGAGTGTTGGTTATAAATAAAGTTTGGATACCGTTTGTAATATTTTTCTAAGTAAGAAAATAATTTTTATGGAATTTTAAAAGTAAAAAATGTATGCTTTTGCATTTAATTGTGGAAATAGTGCATTTTTGTGAAATAAAAGATTTTAATAATAAAAATGTTTTATAAATATAAATTTATCTTTTTATATGGTGGAAAATGATTTAGTTTATAAGTGTGTAAATTTAGAATTTTATTTGTGTAAAAATTTGAAAGATAGTGGCATTTGCTAATTGCATATGTTTAAATATAAATATATGCATTTTAGTTTAAGCATGAATTAAAACTTGGACTTATTGTTTCTTTTGTTCATTTTGGGTCCAAGGCCCATTATAATCTTAACCAGGTTAGAAAGGAAGAAATTTAGTTCCTGTACGTTCATACGTCAGCTTCTCTTCTTCTTTCTTCCCTAAGACAAAAACAGTAAAAAGAAAACCCTTCTTTCAAAATCAAATCTCATTCAAGATGAAACTTCTTCAAATGATAGTAAATTGAAAGGCTCTTGAAGACTAATTTCACCTTGAAGCTTCAATCATTCTTCAAAAATTCGGGTATCTGCTATCTAAATCAAAGGTGAGTTGAAAACTCACATTTTCTAGCATAATTTGAGATTTCAAGGTTATAAATCTCAATTTGATTTTTATTGCATGTTCATTTGTAAACCGCTATCAGTAAATTGGGCATAACTTTTTCGTTTTAAGTCGGAATTTGATTTTGTTTAATGTTATGGAAAGCATGAAGAGAGGGTGATAACTTTTATGTTAAACACTTTCGAAAATTTTGATCATAGAAGGTCGAAAAACCCAATACAAACTCACTGGCCTGTAATTGTAAAACTGTGCTTAATACAGTTAGTAAATTGAGCATATCTTCCATTTTTATTATCGGATTTGGATGATTTTTGAAGTTCTGAAAAGCTTATTTTATGTGTGACAACTTTCCAGTTGAATACATTTGCATATTTTGATCATAGTTTGACCAAAATGCTGTTGCAAACTCTCAGCTCTGTCACTTTAGTAATTACGTTATCCAAAGTAAACATAGTTAGTAAATTAGACATATCTTCCTTGTCTCTTATCGGATTTGGATGATATTTGAAGTTTTGGAAAGAATATTTTATGTGTGCAACTTTTATGTTGAACACATTTGCATATTTTAAGCATTGGTTGATCGAAATCCTGTTACACACTCTCAGCTCTGTCACTGTAAAATTGTGATTTTCTGTGCTAAGTGCTGTTGGAAATTTAAACATATCCTTTTCGTTTGATGTCGGAATTTGATGATTCTTGATGCTACTGAAAGCTTAGATTATATGCTACAATTTTCATGTTTTGAGTTTTGCCAAATTTTGATGTTTACATGGTCGAAAGTTCATTCTATTATCGCTGTCCCGAAACTAAAACAACAGCTGTAGCGAAATTCATGTCTGAAATTTCTTTTGGCCATATCTTTCATATTTCTTATCCAAATTTAATAATTCAAGATGTTCCAGAAAGCTTAGACTTTGTGCTAGAAGTTTTATGTTTTGCGTTTTTTGAAATTTCGAAGTTAGCTTGTTCAAAACTATATTTGTTTGTTGCTGTCTCGAGAGCAAAACGACAGCAATAACAATCATTGAACTGAGAATTGTATTGGCTTATTTTTGCTCTCATTCTTGTTAGATTTTGATGTTGTTTTTGAGATGTTTTGAGAGTTATGATGCCTATCAATAGGATAGCTATATTTAGAGAATTTGAAATGCAAATTTAAATAGAATTTGTATTGACTTTGGGTTAAATTTGAATTGAATTCGTATTGAATTCAAGTTATCGGTCTTGAGTAATCTATCTTGTTTTTCATTATTTTCGAGCATGATTTTCACTAAACCATTTTGAAGTGATTTTTGAAATAAATGGACATTTTAAATTATTATTACATTGTACTTTAAAATTATTTTTCTAATATAAAATCTATTTATTTCCTATAATAAAGAAATTTAAATATTGGTTTTATTAATATTTTCGGGAAAAAGTTTTAAAAGCTTGTTTTCTCAAATAAATTATTTTATATATAAAATACACACTTTTGTACTATTCGAACGTATGAGAAAGAGAATTAAACGATTTAGTAAAACACGTGGTATGGGACATGTGCGTTTACTATTTCGGTTAATTCCGGACTTGTACGATCGAAGCTATTTGAGATTATTGATTTTGAGATGTTTGCCATTTTATGGCATATTTTGAGTTTTATAATTCCTATTTACCAGAATTATTTAATATGGCCAATATTTGGCGAGTATTATGGTTTTGGATCTCCTAAGCAGGAGTATGGTCGATGAGAACCATCACGATGTTTTATTTACTTGCCAATGATATAAGGCAAGTGTTGAGTATATGATTTCATATTTTGAGATTTATGGTTTATGAGGAACCATTACGATGTTTTCACTTGTCGATGAAATGAGACAAGTTACGATGTTATTTAACACTTGTCGATGAGATGAGACGAGTATGGTGTCTCTTTATCACTCACCAATGAGATGAGGCGAGATATGATTTTATGAGTTTTATGATGTTCCTAGTGTGGCACCGACTAGCGGCTATTAAATCGCTAAGTGCGAACGAGTGGTATGGGACACACGTTAACACTTTTCGAATTCCTATCCGTGAGTTTGTGACACATTCACGATGTTTACCTAACAGAATTGCTTTGAGAGGTGTCAGCGACCTTGTCATGAGGACAAACTGCTTAGGGATATGTCGATCCACTTGAAATAGAGAAAAAATATAGAGCATTTATCGACGTATGCAGTAGATATTTAAGACAAGATTATAGATGGTCGCTCCTAACCAGCCCTATTCTCCGCATTAACAGACAGAATTACCCAGTAATTCTTTTTGTTAATGTGGGTCTTGGGGTGGGGCGTCACATCCGTCATATATTAAACAATTAAATTGTTTAAATTTAATATTTGGAATTTACTGAATAATTGAATAACGGGAATCGAATAACTGTTTAATGGAAATGGTTGTTCTATAATTGGAATTTGTTTCAAAGGTTAATTTTATAAGTTTGTTTTTGAATATCTCAAAAGATAGTGATTCAAGAATAATCAAATTTGTTTAAATTTAATATTATTCCAAATTTGATATGATTAATTTGATATTGAAATTTAATATATGAAAATAGAGTGAATAACTGAAATTTGATTTAATATGATTCAAATTGGTTTCCAAAGTGAATGTAAGTTATATCTGGATTACAATAGAGTTAATAAGATTTTAAAATTGGAATTTTAGCAATTCTGTAAATTTATGGAAGTCGTCGATTTAATCGACGAGTTAAAATAGCCTTCCGGGGCGCAGTCTCGGAATTCGACGAAACCAGTTTCATTAGATCCGTAATAATTTATTATTATCGGGTTTCGATTTCCATAGCAATCGGAGTTGTCGTTTGACCGTGGCAGCTCAATACGCTTAGAGATTAATTTAATCGATTTAATTTAAAATAGATCGTTTATTTTCGTAACTCGCACATACGATCGAATTAGGACTTGAAACGTTTTCCATTACGTCCGGAATAGGGGTATAACATTATAAACGCCTAGCGGTACATCTTGATAGGAGTTTGAAATAAATATCTAGATATTTGGAATTAAAATAATAATAATAAATATATTGACTTGACTGTACCCATCACATCTGTCTCTTTTCTTTCTTTACTCAGTCATCCTAACCTATCACTGTACCACTTCCTTTTTAAATACGCTTCCTTCTATTCATAACAGCCGAGCACAGAGGGAAAATGATAATGGAGCTTTGAAAAAAAAATATCTCACAAACTATTAATCTAAAAATCCTCAAACCAATTCCTAAATTCATGTTTCATCCTGAGCTTCGAAGTGGTATGCGATTTGAAGGGTGCGGCTACGATTTGGAAACGACAGTGAGGACGAACGTGTGCAAGGATAGCTAGGGTTTGGAAATTTTATCCATTCGATCATCGATTCGTCGATTTGAGTTCATACTTGAATTCGACATGGAAGAGAGCATCATCGGCGATTTTTTTGTGAAGCTCGGAGGTTGTTTGGTGCGTGTGACTTCCTCGTGGTCGAGGGGAATGCTACAGGTCACGTTTTGATTGAAGGGTTCGAGCTTGTGGATTTTGGTATGGAGAGGTCGAGTTCGTTGAGGGAAAGCCGATGGCAAAGGCGGAATTTGATTTCGTCGTGCGTAGCTCCGTGTCACTATGGAATCGTGCACGCATGGTTGGGTTCTTCTCTGTTTCGTGTGCAGGCATTGGCAAAGGATGGGAGAAGAAGCTTTGTACTTGGACTAGGCCAAATATTTGGGTATGCGTTGTTTAAAATGTAATTTAAATTGTTTTATAATTAAATTTTCGATCAACTTATAACCGGTAAATCTCCTTCGTACGAGATCGGAATCGGATGAAACAAGCGGCGATGGGATCGTGGCGACAAGCACTATGCTCTGGGATCGATTTGGAGACATTTAGAGCCTATTAAAATTTTAGGTCAAATTGGACGTCGTTCGATTTGATTTGAAACTGAAATTCAAGATGAGTGTTTTATAATGCTCACAACGTATGGAATATCTTTATGGTAGTTAAATTTGATACTATGAAGTAATATGAATTTTATTTGTCGTTGTTTGATAAAATTTAATTGTCATATATATTGTCATTTGAATTCACCATTGAAAATTAATTTGACAGTCAAATGGAAATTAAAATTGAATTGTGATTAAATTACCTGATATTGATAACTATGAAATTGCCGTGAATTGTATTGTCAATTGGATGATGTATTTCGATGGATGCTATTGGTTGATATTTAAATGTTTGGATGTTTATTTGCTTATATATATCCTATTATGCATACATATGACACTGTGATTTGGTTTAAGTGATATATATTCATCCCTGACATTTAATTGAAATAAATAATCACTTGGCCATAGGATAGAAAATTATATACGGACACCGGATTGGTTGAATTAATAAATTTTTAAAATCGTTGATTTGAATTTTATTTAAATGTTTTGATTTAAAAGATGTAAATAAAATCAATTTATAGAAATCGAATTTATCGAAAAAAATTGAGTTTGGAATGTTGAAATAAATTTTGGTTAAAAGAAATTGTTAAATAAATTACGTTGAGACTTTGAAATATTTTTTTTGGATATGATCGAATTTCGAAAATTCATTTGTTTTAAAGATTGAACATTATTTCGAGCTTTGAGTATTACTAAGTAAAAGTGATATAAAAATGATATTTTGAAATTGAGCTTGGAATTGAATCGTATTTGAAATTTGGATTCAAAAGTTGAATATTGAAGGATAATTTTGTTAAGTGTTATAAATTGATATTTTGAAAAATCAAGCTCCAAATCGATATAAATTGAAATTGAATTAATTGAAGGTGAATGTAGAATTGAATTAAGTTGAAGTCGAAGTTGACATTGATTTGAATTGAATCGAAATTAAATCGGTAGAAGGGAAATTGAAATTGAAATTGATTTGAATTAGGAAGTTATAATTAAAATGGTTTGGTTTTGAAGCTGTTTCATTTTGTTTTCCCAAATTTCTCTGTTATATAAACCATTTTAAATACTTAAACTATTTTAACCTACATTAACTATATTAAATTAATTTATCTATTTGAAACCCATTTAAATATTTTAAGTATTTTAACTATTTTAATTATTTAAAACTACTTTTAAACTACTTAAAACAATTTTCTAAAATTTCAAGTTGGTCAATAAGGTGAAATGTTTATGTTTAAATCTTGAATAAATACGAATTGGGTTAAATGAAGTTGCAACCTAAATTGAAATTCGAAATGATTTTGAAATCGAAATGTGATATTGAGGCAAAAAAATGATTTTGAAACGGAATCTTACATTTTGAATAGATATGATGATGTTAAAATGGATTTGATTTTTTTGAAGCGAATATGATATTTTGATATAAATTATGAATCGATTTGAAATGTAAAAGAGCCATCGGTGTAATAATACGAAGTTACTAAAGAGACCGGGATTGGATATGGACATACTCTCTGTCGATACCGAAAACCACTTTAATAACTAGTATACGCAGAGTGTTGATCCAAAATGAAGTGGATGGTTTGGTGAACGCGTTGACTGAAGAAATAGAACGATATTGGATGACCCCTGACATGACTAAAACAGGAGCCGCGCCGGGCTATTGAGGTTCGCCATCTCTAGAGAACACACTTATTCGATACCATATCTATTACTTTTGTGATTCGATTTGGGTGCACCCCTCGATTTGGGAGTGTTGTTTCGCGGTGTTGAGGTAGCTGCTGGCTATGCTCAACATCAGTCCGGATCACGCAACTACTAGTATCCTAGTTGGTATCACCTCATGTACCTTGTCATACTGATTATCCTATTCGCGACCACTACGTTTTGTTTTGTGTTATACCTATGGGCTACCCTCTGATAACCACTAGTTTACGGTGGGGTTTACGGTGCTGTATAGACTATGGCATTATAAAATGTGTTAAAGGGAATAATGGTAACGCCTTAACGCTATTTTAATCTTTTACTTTACTGTAGACATATTATAATAGTATATTGTACTACATAGTAGATAGTTTAAAGGATCCTTGAGAGATGGAAAATCCCGTAACATCTCTTGAGTTACTGCACGCACGTTAACACTGGATATGAGATGTCAAAACCTGTAAACATTTTTGACGCCTTACACTCATATTTATTTACGATTGATTTAACTTACATGAGGATATTTTAGTCCTGACTCGAGTGTTTTGTCTTTTCATTACGTTCGGGTCAGACCTGAGTTTTTCAGCTTATTGAAGATCAATTCTGGAGGACGAAGACGAAGATTTGGTATACTATTATTATTATTATCTTTGCATCATGCTGTCTGCTGCATTATTTTATTTGTTCAGGTGTATATGTATAACTCTGATAAATGTTATGTAAATAATGATCAAAGTATAGTAAACAGCTTCATGAACTGTTTATTTGACTATTATATTTTATCGTTCCGCTGCAAGATTCTGTGTTGTTTCATTTCCTTTATTTCCCTTTCTTTTCTTTTCTTTTCTTATTTACCCCAATAGCCATCTACCCTTTTTGAATTGTTTGAAATCGACATGTGTATTTGATCGTCGGTTTAAACTGTCCAAAAAGGTGGGTCGTTACAAAGTTGAACCAACCTAAGAAAGGTCAGTCGTCCTAACCAAAGGTTTCAATATCCAAAGTCTCCAAAGAATTCCAAAGAGAAAGCTGAAAGCTACTGAATTGTTATCTACTATCTGAAAAACCTAACTCTAGACTGCCCTTGTGGAAAATTGTGGGCATCCAGAGTTTAGGAAGGGAACAATAAACTACAGGTCAGTCATGGGATTGGTATGAGCAAACAAAAACAGTTTATCTTTTAAAAGCAAAACAAAAGATTATAAGGAAATTGGCAATGCTTTTCTTTGGAAAATGAAAACTGCCATAAGGCATCCCGCCACACACACAATGCAAGTGCACACTTGGAGGAGATTTCTCCCTATGACAGTCAAAAATGCTTGATACGCGAAAACCATTTGATATTATTATTAATGCATAGTGTAGAAAACATTTCGAAAGTATAATATCAATCTTAGCCAGCATACCACATTTCTTCGTATGCCTACTACAGTTATCATTTAAGAATAGCAGGTTATACAATTGAAATCGTAAAGGCGCGTATTGGATGTGTGACGACCCGACTTTCTACCACCAGAAAATCGCATCATCTTTAAGAAAGAAAGGGATAGAAAAGAGAAAAGAAAGAAGAGAAGAAAGAAACAACATCAGAATCTAACAGCGGAACGAATAAACTATATTAATAACATAAATATTACATAGTTTACGACCATATCAGAGTTACACAGATATACAACAGATACTAGACAGTTATAAACACCTGTCTAGTTATACAACTAAATACAGCACAAGAAACAACTAAAGACAACAACTCAGAGAACACACATCGGAAAACTATATATATCTATACGCAGAAGCCTCCTGCTCCATTGCTCCTCCACAATTCGTCAAAGCTAACCTGAAACCTAACCTGAATCCCTTTGCCACTCGTAAAAATTTGAGTACCCAAAAGTTTATGAAAAACAAAAATAAACTTCGGGTCAGACATGGGTCTGGTGTGAGTAACAGGTTAAAGTTGCTTAACTTTCAAAAACCTTTTGAAAAGAAAGGTATCACGTAAGACTTCCCACACATAAACATGGAAAAGTTTTTACCTTACGCTAACCAAAACATTTGATAGGAAATCTGATGATATTATAATAGTGTCTAGGGTTTTCAAATAAATAAGAAATAGCCAAAATTATTACATGATTAAATTCCATCTACTAGCCACAAAAGTGGGTAATACAATCAAAACCGTTGGCACTTATTGGATTTTGGATTCCATTCAATGGCAGGGCTACTGGGGTACCGCCCGTCACAGTACGTGGCCTAGATCACGGTACCGAGGAGCCACCCTAACTCCCCTGCAACACAAAGCCGGACCCATTCCTTACTGAACAGTTCCGAACAAGATAACCCCGACGGTTGGAGCTCAAAGCCGTCCACACAGCCGAAATAAAAAAGGACCTCTAGATAGGGG
Source organism: Allium cepa (assembly GCA_030765085.1). Classification (NCBI taxonomy): domain Eukaryota; kingdom Viridiplantae; phylum Streptophyta; class Magnoliopsida; order Asparagales; family Amaryllidaceae; genus Allium; species Allium cepa. Next base: position 292,035,138 of record CM060934.1, read on the forward strand.
TAAATATCACTCTCCAGTGGGTGTGACCCACGAAGCCTTGCTGCACCTTCCCTGTTTTAGCCATTCCCAGATGATGAGTCTTGAGGCTACAATTACCTTTATAGGACATATCACTTAGAATGCTCATCGTCCACCTGACAATGTTCTGAAAGCATTCGATCCATACAAGTTCGTTCCGGGTTCGAACGAAACCGAAGGCATTATCTCGTTACTCTCATTTTGGAATCACCCTCAGAGTTAACGACAATAACCCTTGCACTCTAAACCACCATCTCGAATCTATAAGTACTATTCCGTCAAACTCATTACGGAATCACCCATAGAGTTATATTGACTTATAGTCCTTACACCTCGAGTCTTCACAAAGCTCCACTTTGATTCACGACCTACGTTATTTGGAATCGATGTGGTTTTCGGATATCCAAATATGAAAACCCGATCCCGGTCTCATCGAAATCCAAAGCGTGTCTTTTAGGTCCAAGTTGTTTTAAAGTTTTAAAATAATTCAATACAGTATCTATATACACACAGATAGATAACTTATAAATCACAATTGATAATCAACATTATCAAATAGCAGGTAATCCGCATTATCAGTATCAAATAGATATTCCATATATCACCATACAATAGATAACCTATGTTATCATCATAATAAAATCAAGTCATTCATACCACACAATATCATTTATCTCATTACTGAGATCACAAAGCATCCAAGACAATCAATGTCACCCATTCATACATAAGCAAAGATTCACTCATACCACAATATAATTAATTTAAAATGAATTAAATTAACTATCTCTATCTCTAATTAATTTAAAGTGAATTAAATTAATTACTTTATCTATAATTAATTTAAAATAAATTAAATTAATTACTTCACCAATATAAATCTTGCTTATCAATCATTTAATTGATTACAATCAGTTAATCATTCATAATTAATCACTTTAACTAATCACTCTAGATTGATTATCCTTAATTACATTCAAGTAATTATTCTCAATTAATTCCACAAATCAACCAAATAGTAATTAACCTTTAATTACTTTAATTAATTAATTAATCATAATTACTTACATTTATCCTTAATTAATTACATTAATTAATTTCCTTTAATTACTTGTTATTGATTAATTAATCTAAATTAATCAACTTTAATTACATTATTAATTAAAATAATTAATGATTCCCTTTCATTAATTACCTTAAATAATCAATTAACTTAATTACCATATTAAAACAAATTAATTATCCTTAATTAATCTCTTAATTAATCCCTTGATTAATTAATAAGTAATTTAAACCAAATTACTTCACACTTAAACAACTCCACTTAATTACAACTATGTGATTATTAATTAATTAATTACTTAACTAAGTAAATACCCAAATCATTAATTACATAAAGTAATTATTTATAAAACCCAAATGTTTAAAATTAATTAAACTTAATTAATTAAATTAAACAATCCCATTAAACTAAATTAATTACATTTAGTAATTAATCTCTTAATTACTTTATTAAGTAATTACCCAAACCATTTAATTTTGATTATTAATAAATTAATCTAATTAATTATAAAAATTAATCACATTAATTAATTATTTAAATAATCCTGGTTAATGACCATCATTAACCTTTCTCTAATTATTTTATAAAGTAATTAACTTAAATTAATTACAATTTAATTATCTATAATTTAAAGTCTAATTATTTAAATAAATTAACCTTGATTAAAACTTAATTAATTAATTAATAATTTATTAATCATTAATTAATAATCTAATTAATGATCTAAATTTCAAATTGATTAACCCCTAAATCAATATGAATTAAACCTTAATAATTACTTAAATAAATTAATTAATTATTTCTTAATTACCTTTTTAATAATTTAATTTCAAAACATTAATTCTTAACTTAATTTTAAAATAAACATTTCAAAATTTTGCTTAAAACACAAATTTTGTTTTGAAACAAGATACCTTTGAAATTATCTTCAAATTTCAATTTAAATATAAGTTTAAAATGAAAATAATTTTAAAGTTATCAAAGTTTAAACAATTTATAACTTTAGCATTTCAATAACTCAATTTATATTTAGCTTAAATCTTCCAACTTCAAACTTTCTTTTAATTTTCAAAAACTGAAATACATATTCCACTTTGATTCCAGATTTAGACTTAAGATCTAAACTTCTCTTACATTTTAAAAATTCAACCACATAAACATTTTATTTCAAACTAAGATTCAAGCTAGCTTTGAATCCAGATTTAAATTTAAATTTTAAACTCTGTTTAAACCTTAAACTTCAGATTTTAAAACATTATATAAAATACTTAACAATTTCAAAGTCGTTAAAAACCTTCTATTTTTATAAAACTTATATATTTTTAAATCTTATAATTCAAACTCATTTTGAATTAAGATTTTATACTTGTTTTAAAACTTTGTTTAAAACTTACTCTACAATTTTTAAATTCAGTTTAACTTTTAAAAACTTAATACTGTCAGGTTTATAAACAATATTTGATAAAACAAGTTCAGGTTTATTAAAACCTGTAAAAATTTCTTTTACCCGAGCCAACCCCAAATTTACTCGAGTAAAACCCACACTATCTTCGAGCAACCTACATAACTCCTCTACTACTCAACTAACCAAAACAACTTCATCAGAGAATTCATTACCGTGCATATGCACGGCAACCACAGCCAACTCTGATAATCAGAGATGTTCGCTGATCACCAGAAACATGCCCAGCCACCTCCCACTACAAACCTGGAAACCGAAAAACAGGTTTCTGCTTCAAACCTGTCAACGGCCGCTTCTCGCCGCTTCGACCACCTGTCGATCAAATACTCCGGCCTCGTCTTCAACTACGACCAATCCATCAATCACCAAAAGATCACAGCACTCGGTCAAGTATACAAGTCGAAATGACTTATTCTTTAAAACCCATCAAACTAGGGCTTAAAAATGAATACCCAAATCTGCTCCTTCCTCAATGACAACCATCAGCCTCCATGATTTTTCATAGCATCTCCTGACACTACTCCATCACCCAGAAGAAAACCAAGGCACCAAAAATCAAAGATCACCAGAAAATGTAGTTATTTCCATTTCAGTTGATCATCAAACAGTGCCTTCAATCTATTCTAAAAATTATGGTTCTTGATTTAGAAATCATGATTTTGTTAAGGCTTTAGATTTTTAATATTGAATTACAAATTTAACATGTCAGGATTTTTATAAAAATCAACATGTACTGATGTTCCTTATTTTTTGTTTCCAGAGATAACAAACTAATATTTTAACTTATATAAAATTTTAGTTATTGATTTAAGATAATCAACTACTTCACTTTATAAACTTCATTCCATCAGAAACTTAACTAAAAATGAAGATTTAAATGATGTTTGGTGTCTGGAAAATTAAACAAAATGGGCAAATAAAACAACAGCATGCACACATTACATCTCACATCAGACTTTTATCAAAACACAACAATACATATTTATATCAAGACAAACAAGCATGCAACCAAAGTAAGAATTTAAATATTTTTAAAGTTACTCACCGTTTAGAGGAAACAGAGCCTGATATTTTAAAAAGCCTTGAATGGAGTTGCAGAAAACATCTGCAAGTGACTTGATTCCCAAATTCAACCTGCATTTGAAATTAAAAACTTGGGTTTGCAGACTTTTCCTTTGAACTTGCATTTTGTTTAACATCAGGTTGAAAATGCAGGCAGGTTGTTTTATAAAGCAGACAAGGATTGCAGGACCCTTTTTGATGAAGTTGCAAATTTTGTTTTTCATGTTTACATGCATTTCAGATTTGAAGAGGGTTTGATTTCAAAGGGGTTTGATTTGCATGTTTGGAATTGAAGAGGATTTTTTTACAGGGAAAATGATTCAGGCTTTTCATATTGAAATGAAGATGATTACTGATTTTTAGAATGGTATAGATTATGCTCAGATTTTTATATAGGGAAGTGATTTTAGGGATTTTGATGATTTGAATCTTTGAATCTGAAAATAGGTTTCCCTGTTTTCATATTTGTGTATATTTTAAGCTTTTGAATTTCTTAACTTAGATTAGAAAACGAGAAAGAAAACAAGTAAGAGTGAAAGTGTAAGTTTAAATAGATGTATTTTTCAGATTTTATTAAATAAAAGAAAACAAATTTTTAAAGAAGCCACTAGTACTATTTTCAACATTTGTCAAGTTAAATGTTTAATCTTTGAACACTTGCTAAATGATGCTTAATCTTCATACACTTGTCTTTTAAAAGAAATTTGTATATTAATTAACATGTTAATAAATATGTATTAAGCTTAATTGATAAATTAATTAGAATTTAAATATGTATATAAATTTATAAAAGAAAACAAATCATGCTTATAAAATAAAACTTATACATATAGAAATTAAAACACTTAAGATTTTATACTTTTGAATTTATATTCAAACTAAATTCAAGAATCAATTATTTTCAAATCAAGTTATATACATAAATTCAATTTGAAATAAAAATTACAAATTCTATTCAAACTTATTTATAAAGACAATACACTATCAATATTATTTTTATAAATCTCTTATTATTAAATTAAAATCATTATAAAAGAAATTATTAAATTACTTATTTTATTAAGCTATATTTTAAAAGAAAACAAAACAACTCTTTTTGTTAATTCATTTATATTTTAAAACTTAAGCCACAAATCATTTTACAAGAAATTATATTTTTATTAAATAAATAATCCATTTTATTAAGTCATGAAATCATTTTGTTAAATTTATTCTAAATTTAAAACTTAATCCAATTTAATTTAAAACATTTAATATTTTCTATTCAATTTTAAAATCATATATTTATTTATGAAATAGTCTTTGAAAACTCAATACTAATTTGTATTAAAAATTCCAAATTATTAATATATATATTAGAATTTCAAATCATGATTCATTTATTAATTTAAACCAAGACTTATTCATTAACCTTGAAAAGCTAATATTAAAGAAAACAAATTTTCAAAATACTAAAAATATTAGAATTAGAAAAATATGGTTTATTTATTAAAGTTAAAACAAATGCTAATCTATTTAAAATATAAACCAAATATTTATATTGTAAATAGAAATCAATTTATTATCATTTTAAAGATAAAATAACCAATTTAAATATTTATTGAAGAAGATTATTAAATCTATTTGAATAATTATTATCAGAATATCAATATCAATTTAATTTTAATTACAGATTATTAAATTGATATTGTTAAAAATTCCGGGACATTACAATCTTTCCCCCTTAAAAGAATTTCGTCCTCGAAATTTAAAACAAAGATAATTTAATAATCTCATTAAATTTAAATTTTAAACTCAAGCATATATCATACATATGCTAACAACCAAAAACAACCAATTCAACCAATCAAACAAATCTAATTATCCAGACAAAATTCTGGATAGAATTTTCTTCGAGTTTTCCCAGGTGTATATATATACCGGGATACTCGCTCTAGAGAATCAAAACAAACAATACTATGAAGTTACAAAATTCCTATTCATCTATATCTATAACACTAGATAAGATATCAGACTACAGACGAGTCTAACTCAACAACCAAAACTCCAGAACCGCTGGTTCCACAACCAGAGATAGATCATACACGTACTCCCTCAGAGATACGTGAAACTCATCGAATCCCAGTTATCCAAACTGGCAATCCAATCCTGAAGATCAATCACTTAATCTCCTAGAATACAGAAAAGATCCAAAACACTTCAGAGCTAGCTTCTCAGACTTACCCAAACTTATAGCTCACTTATGATCGGAGAAAACTTATCCAAAATTAAATCTCCGATTCAGGAATCCAAATTCCATCGTCTTTTACCCACAAAACTTTTCAGACGATCCTGGGCTGCCTACAACTTACTGATCAGCTCAACCTTCACTGATGCTTCTAGAAACAAACTAGACCAATCAACTCAACAAAATGATCTCCTCAAGATCAACCAGAACCAAGAACCCAAACTCTACTCCTCAACATTAGAAGACAACAACCACTTCTGTCCAGAAAAGAAAAGCAGATACACTTCCAAACTGCTTCCGCTGCTTAACTCTGATCCAAAGTAGAAGAGAATGCTGAAGAAGAATACAAGCACAAACAGGACAACACACCCCAGAGATATGGTTCAACAAATCCATAAGAATCATTCAGAAGTTTCTCCTAAACTCTGAGCTGCTACACCAACTCAATCTCCTGAAACCATTCTACCATTGAACCACCCGTACCACTCTTGGAATTCCTGTCGATAAGAAAACTCAATCTTCAGCTGCGAACAAAACTCTGACTTCCTCAAGACATCCAGAAAAACTCAGATAACCCAAGAGAACACTCAAATGCTTCTGAACTCCATTTCAGAAAAACTGCTAAGCCAGAAGATCTCTTGCCAATACCGAGAACACTCCAAACTTCACTGGTGTCACAGATGCCAAAGAATTTCAAAACAAAGCTCTTCGGGAAACTCAAACTTCAAAGCAACAAAAACTCAAGCTGACCCCAGCCACAACACTAAACAAGACTCACTTCCTTAACTTGTTCCAAAGAAAACATCTTCGGGAACATCCGTAGTCACTTCATCACATCACGCAGCTACTACTTCCTGTGGTATCCAAAATACCTTCACTTGCTTCTGCCAACCAACAGATCCAAATTCTACTCATCCAACTTCAGAAATGAACTCCAAACCTTTACAGGTTTCCTTCAAAGATCAATGAAGTCCTTCATCACTACAAAACTCGCTCGAGACGGTATTAGGTCTACAGTCTCAATAGATACACTTCCAACCTCAAACATTCAAACTCCAACCAATGGTAGTAATCGTGTCACACACACTACTACCCCATCTACCTTTATAATTTATATTGGAAAACCTGAACAGGTAACCCAATAGGTAGGCAGAAATATATATATATATATATATATATATATATATATATATAGTTATATATAAAAATTACAAATACGCTCTCTCAAGATAGACAGCACTACAGAGCCTAGGTATTCACTCAACCTAATGCTCTGATACCATGTGTGACGACCCGACTTTCTACCACCATAAAATCGCATCATCTTTAAGAAAGAAAGGGAAAGAAAAGAGAAAAGAAAGAAGAGAAGAAAGAAACAACATCAGAATCTAACAGCGGAACGAATAAACTATATTAATAACATAAATATTACATAGTTTACAACCATATCAGAGTTACACAGATATACAACACATACTAGACAGTTATAAACACCTGTCTAGTTATACAACTAAATGCAGCACAAGAAACAACTCAAGACAACAACTCAGAGAACACACAGCGGAAAACTATATGTATCTACACGCAGAAGCCTCCTGCTCCATTGCTCCTCCATAATTCGTCAAAGCTAACCTGAAACCTAACCTGAATCCCTTGGCTACTCGTAAAAATTTGAGTACCCAAGAGTTTATGAAAAACAAAAATAAACTCCGGGTCAGACATGGGTCTGGTGTGAGTAACAGGTTAAAGTTGCTTAACTTTCAAAAACCTTTTGAAAAGAAAGGTATCACGTAAGACTTCCCACACATAAACATGGAAAAGTTTTTACCTTACGCTAACCAAAACATTTGATAGGAAATCTGATGATATTATAATAGTGTCTAGGGTTTTCAAATAAATAAGAAATAGCCAAAATTATTACATGATTAAATTCCATCTACTAGCCACAAAAGTGGGTAATACAATCAAAACCGTTGGCACTTATTGGATTTTGGATTCCATTCAATGGCAGGGCTACTGGGGTACCGCCCGTCACAGTACGTGGCCTAGATCACGGTACCGAGGAGCCACCCTAACTCCCCTGCAACACAAAGCTGGACCCATTCCTTACTGAACAGTTCCGAACAAGATAACCCCGACGGTTGGAGCTTAAAGCCGTCCACACAGCCGAAATAAAAAGGGACCTCTAGACAGGGGTAAATCTCACTCTCCAGTGGGTGTGACCCACGAAGCCTTGCTGCACCTTCCCTGTTTTAGCCATTCCCAGATGATGAGTCTTGAGGCTACGATTACCTTTATAGGACATATCACTTAGAATGCTCATCGTCCACCTGACAATGTTCTGAAAGCATTCGATCCATACAAGTTCGTTCCGGGTTCGAACGAAACCGAAGGCATTATCTCGTTACTCTCATTTTGGAATCACGCTCAGAGTTAACGACAATAACCCTTGCACTCTAAACCACCATCTCGAATCTATAAGTACTATTCCGTCAAACTCATTACGGAATCACCCATAGAGTTATATTGACTATAGTCCTTACACCTCGAGTCTTCACAAAGCTCCACTTTGATTCACGACCTACGTTATTTGGAATCGATGTGGTTTTCGGATATCCAAATATGGAAACCCGATCCCGGTCTCATCGAAATCCAAAGCGTGTCTTTTAGGTCCAAGCTGTTTTAAAGTTTTAAAATAATTCAATACAGTATCTATATACACACAGATAGATAACTTATAAATCACAATTGATAATCAACATTATCAAATAACAGGTAATCCGCATTATCAGTATCAAATGGATATTCCATATATCACTATACAATAGATAACCTATGTTATCATCACAATACAATCAAGTCATTCATACCACACAATATCATTTATCTCATTACTGAGATCACAAAGCATCCAAGACAATCAATGTCACCCATTCATACATAAGCAAAGATTCACTCATACCACAATATAGTTAATTTAAAATGAATTAAATTAACTATCTCTATCTCTAATTAATTTAAAGTGAATTAAATTAATTACTTTATCTATAATTAATTTAAATTAAATTAAATTAATTACTTCACCAATATAAATCTTGCTTATCAATCATTTAATTGATTACAATCAGTTAATCATTCATAATTAATCACTTTAATTAATCACTCTAGATTGATTATCCTTAATTACATTCAAGTAATTATTCTCAATTAATTCCACAAATCAACCAAATAGTAATTAACCTTTAATTACTTTAATTAATTAATTAATCATAATTAATTACATTTATCCTTAATTAATTACAATAATTAATTTCCTTTAATTACTTATTATTGATTAATTAATCTAAATTAATCAACTTTAATTACATCATTAATTAAAATAATTAATGATTCCCTTTTATTAATTACCTTAAATAATTAATTAACTTAATTACCATATTAAAACAAATTAATTATCCTTAATTAATCTCTTAATTAATCCCTTGATTAATTAATAAGTAATTTAAACCAAATTACTTCACACTTAAACATCTCCACTTAATTACAACCATGTAATTATTAATTAATTACTTACTTAACTAAGTAAATACGCAAATCATTAATTACATAAAGTAATTATTTATAAAACCCAAATGTTTAAAATTAATTAAACTTAATTAATTAAATTAAACAATCCCATTAAACTAAATTAATTACATTTATTTATTAATTTCTTAATTACTTTATTAAGTAATTACCCAAACCATTTACAATTGATTATTAATAAATTAATCTAATTAATTATAAAAATTAATCACATTAATTAATTATTTAAATAATCCTGGTTAATGACCATCATTAACCCTTCTCTAATTATTTTATAAAGTAATTAACTTAAATTAATTACAATTTAATTATCTATAATTTAAAGTCTAATTATTTAATTAAATTAACCTTGATTAAAACTTAATTACTTAATTAATAATTTATTAATCATTAATTAATAATCTAATTAATGATCTAAATTTCAAATTGATTAACCCCTAAATCAATATGAATTAAACCTTAATAATTACTTAAATAAATTAATTAATTATTTCTTAATTACCTTTTTAATAATTTAATTTCAAAACATTAATTCTTAACTTAATTTTAAAATAAACATTTCAAAATTTTGCTTAAAACACAAATTTTGTTTTGAAACAAGATACCTTTGAAATTATCTTCAAATTTAAATTTAAATATAAGTTTAAAATGAAAATAATTTTAAACTTATCAAAGTTTAAACAATTTATAACTTTAGAATTTCAATAACTCAATTTATATTTAGTTTAAATCTTCCAACTTCAAACTTTCTTTTAATTTTCAAAAACTGAAATACATATTCCACTTTGATTCCAGATTTAAACTTAAGATTTAAACTTCTCTTACATTTTAAAAATTCAACCACTTAAACATTTTATTTCAAACTAAGATTCAAGTTAGCTTTGAATCCAGATTTAAATTTAAATTTTAAACTCTGTTTAAACCTTAAACTTTAGATTTTAAAACATTATATAAAATACTTTAACAATTTAAAAGTTGTTAAAAACCTTCTATTTTTATAAAACTCATATATTTTTAAATCTTATAATTCAAACTCATTTTGAATTTAGATTTTATACTTGTTTTAAAACTTTGTTTGAAACTTACTCTACACTTTTTAAATTTAGTTAAAATTTTAAAAACTTAATACTGTCAGGTTTATAAACAATATTTGATAAAACAAGTTCAGGTTTATTAAAACCTGTAAAAATTTCTTTTACCCGAGCCAACCCCAAATTTACTCGAGTAAAACCTACACTATCTTCGAGCAACCTACATAACTCCTCTGCTACTCAACTAACCGAAACAACTTCATCAGAGAATTCATCACCGTGCATATGCACGGCAACCACAGCCAACTCTGATCATCAAAGATGATCGTTGATCACCAGAAACACACCCAGCCACCTCCCCCAACCATCAATTCAAGCTACCACCCTTTAAGTCAAAATCGAACACCCACTACAAACCTGGAAACAGAAAAACAGGTTTCTACTTCAAACCTGTCAACGGCTGCTTCTCGCTGCTTCGACCACCTGTCGATCAAATACTCCGGCCTCGTCTTCAACTACGATCGATCCATCAATCACCAAAAGATCACAGCACTCGGTCAAGTATACAAGTCGAAATGACTTATTCTTTAAAACCCATCAAACTAGGGTTTAAAAATGAATACCCAAATCTGCTCCTTCCTCAATGACAACCATCAGCCTCCATGATTTTTCATAGCATCTCCTGACACTACTCCATCACCCAGAAGAAAACCAAGGCACCAAAAATCAAAGATCACCAGAAAATGTAGTTATTTCCATTTCAGTTGATCATCAAACAGTGCCTTCAATCTATTCTAAAAATTATGGTTCTTGATTTAGAAATCATGATTTTGTTAAGGCTTTAGATTTTTAATATTGAATTACAAATTTAACATGTCAGGATTTTTATAAAAATCAACATGTACTGATGTTCCTTATTTTTTGTTTCCAGAGATAACAAACTAATATTTTAACTTATATAAAATTTTAGTTATTGATTTAAGATAATCAACTACTTCACTTTATAAACTTCATTCCATCAGAAACTTAACTAAAAATGAAGATTTAAATGATGTTTGGTGTCTGGAAAATTAAACAAAATGGGCAAATAAAACAACAGCATGCACACATTACATCGCACATCAGACTTTTATCAAAACACAACAATACATATTTATATCAAGACAAACAAGCATGCAACCAAAGTAAGAATTTAAATATTTTTAAAGTTACTCACCGTTTAGAGGAAACAGAGCCTGATATTTTAAAAAGCCTTGAATGGAGTTGCAGAAAACATCTGCAAGTGACTTGATTCCCAAATTCAACCTGCATTTGAAATTAAAAACTTGGGTTTGCAGACTTTTCCTTTGAACTTGCATTTTGTTTAACATCAGGTTGAAAATGCAGGCAGGTTGTTTTATAAAGCAGACAAGGATTGCAGGCCCCTTTTTGATGAAGTTGCAAATTTTGTTTTTCATGTTTACATGCATTTCAGATTTGAAGAGGGTTTAATTTCAGAGGGATTTGATTTGCATGTTTGGAATTGAAGAGGACTTTTTTACAGGGAAAATGATTCAGGCTTTTCATATTGAAATGAAGATGATTACTGATTTTTAGAAATGGTATAGATTATGCTCAGATTTTTATATAGGGAAGTGATTTTAGGGATTTTGATGATTTGAATCTTTGAATCTGAAAATAGGTTTCCCTGTTTTCATATTTGTGTATATTTTAAGCTTTTGAATTTCTTAACTTAGATTAGAAAATGAGAAAGAAAACAAGTAAGAGTGAAAGTGTAAGTTTAAATAGATGTATTTTTCAGATTTTATTAAATAAAAGAAAACAAATTTTTAAAGAAGCCACTAGTACTATTTTCAACATTTGTCAAGTTAAATGTTTAATCTTTGAACACTTGCTAAATGATGCTTAATCTTCATACACTTGTCTTTTAAAAGAAATTTGTATATTAATTAACATGTTAATAAATATGTATTAAGCTTAATTGATAAATTAATTAGAATTTAAATATGTATATAAATTTATAAAAGAAAACAAATCATGCTTATAAAATAAAACTTATACATATAGAAATTAAAACAATTAAGATTTTATACTTTTGAATTTATATTCAAACTAAATTCAAGAATCAATTATTTTCAAATCAAGTTATATACATAAATTCAATTTGAAATAAAAATTACAAATTCTATTCAAACTTATTTATAAAGACAATACACTATCAATATTGTTTTTATAAATCTCTTATTATTAAATTAAAATCATTATAAAAGAAATTATTAAATTACTTATTTTATTAAGCTATATTTTAAAAGAAAACAAAACAACTCTTTTTGTTAATTCATTTGTATTTTAAAACTTAAGCCACAAATCATTTTACAAGAAATTATATTTTTATTAAATAAATAATCCATTTTATTAAGTCATGAAATCATTTTGTTAAATTTATTCTAAATTTAAAACTTAATCCAATTTAATTTAAAACATTTAATATTTTCTATTCAATTTTAAAATCATATATTTATTTATGAAATAGTCTTTGAAAACTCAATACTAATTTGTATTAAAAATTCCAAATTATTAATATATATATTAGAATTTCAAATCATGATTTATTTATTAATTTAAACCAAGACTTATTCATTAACCTTGAAAAGCTAATATTAAAGAAAACAAATTTTCAAAATACTAAAAATATTAGAATTAGAAAAATATGGTTTATTTATTAAAATTAAAACAAATGCTAATCTATTTAAAATATAAACCAAATATTTATATTGTAAATAGAAATCAATTTATTATCATTTTAAAGATAAAATACCCAATTTAAATATTTATTGAAGAAGATTATTAAATCTATTTGAATAATTATTATCAGAATATCAATATCAATTTAATTTTAATTACAGATTATTAAATTGATATTGTTAAAAATTCCGGGATATTACAGGATGATTGGATTTCCAACAAATGGTCAAGCTAAGGAACTTCCCTACCGAAATGGGAATGCCTCTGGAAGGATGACCCCGAGAACCTAACCGAATCTCTGCAAACACAAGACCGACGCTACCTCACGCTTTAACCAAGCTATAACATAGATAACTGACACACAAGTATGCCATCCCCGGTCGTTACTGACCTTTATCTGTAAGCTCTCAACACCAACAACCACTAAGGGATAAATTTGCAGTAAGCACATAGGTTAAATATCTGGGATCCATACCATGATACCACATTTTATCCATAAGGAAATGACATACCCTAGGGGCGCGACCCCTAAAAACCTTGCTGCAACATTCCTGTTTCGACCATTACTATTACCGGGTTGTGAGGCTCGACGAAGTCTCATCCACAAAGCTACGCTTTTTCACAAATCCATGCTTCAATCAACAAATGATCAGCAGCACTTCATGTGCCACATTACCAAAATGGGAATGTATCACTAGTAACCATCAACTACATTACCTCTGAGCTCGTACGTCTCAGAGAAGGGTGTTAAGCTAAGAGAATAAATCTCCGCCACCAAATAGAAATGTATTTGATAGAGACCAGCTTTACATCTCAAAGTGTAATGTCAGACACACATCCATACAAATCTGTTCCGGGTTCGAACAGAACCGAAGGCACTTCACAAAGAAGCCCTTGCAAATCCGAATAATCCCTAATCACATCCAGACTCGCTATCATAAAGGGTGCTCAAATCTCTATACCGGGAGCCATTCGATGCAGAGACATTCGACGGGTTATCCTTTCGCTTTCGAAAATATCCGGTCTTCATCACTGGTCTTCAAATGTTATCCATAACGTCGTATCATTATTCGGAATGGGTTATATGACACAAGGTCCTCTCCTGGCTGAACCGAATAATGAGCGCAATATTTAAAAACATATGGATATGGGATCTCAGTTAAGTCACAACTTATTACCCAAAAATTTTCTTCCAAATGGTTAAACAAACTACCATTTACAAATCTTTTTGAACAAAAGATTCACTTCACAAAGTTCATAAAGTTTACCAATCCTTTACAAAGATTCATTAATATCTTTCCAATTCAAATCTTTTATACAAAAGATATGCTTTTCAGATCCCTTTTCAATTTGAAAACAAACTTCACTAATCTTTAACAAAGATTCATTCATAGCCCTTTTTTAAAACAATTTTCCTTTCAAATTGAATTAACTCATCCAATCTTTAAATCAAAGATTCAATTCATAGCTTTCAGAACCATTTCCACAAAACAATTCCATTCCAAAACTTTTATATAAAAGATACACCATTTAGAATCCTCTTCGATTCCAAAACAAAGCTTAACAATCTTTCACAAAGTTTCATTCATAGTTTTCAAAACTATTTCATTTCAAAACTTGAAATTCTTTCAACACGAATTGGAAATCCTTTCTTCATATGAAAGCTGTTATTTGAAAACAAACAGTTTTCATTTTGGAAAAATCCGATTATGTTTGCACAAGTTAAAGTCTTACAAATATAAAACTTGGGATAAATTCAAATTTCCAAAACAATACTTTTAAAATGGTTTAAAACCCATATAAACACATTTATAACTTGTATAATATTTTTAAATAATAATTTCCAAACATAGAATTCAATTTTAAATTTTGAATTCAAATTAAATTATTTAAATTTCAAAACTTTATCAGGTTATTTAAAATAAATTTTATCTTTAGAACTCCTTTTCAAAAGCTTTCCACATTTAACCCAAAACCATTTGGATTCAAAATTCATCTTTCAAAACCATTTCAAAATATCTGTGACTTAACCGATTTCCTCGTGAAATCCATATTTGTGTGTGTATAGTGTAGTCCAGGGGTTTTACCCAATAGTGCAACAACATAAACCATCACAGATTCGATCATATCAATACCGATAAGCGGTAAACTCTATAACGCTTATCTTCATTCACAGATTCACAGATAAAGTAAATTTATAAATTACAAAGATTCACCATCACGATTCGATGTGGGTTTCGGATGAACAACTGGAACCCGACTCCCTGTCGCATCGAAATTCAAATGTCGTTTTACGGGCCAAAGGGTTTTCACATTTACACAGCAGTATATTCATTACAGATATCACAGCTTAGCACAAAGCAATTCATTTTACATAGCATCATATGCACATAGCAGAGATATCAAACAATTCAATATTCAATAGAATCCAAACATCCATAAATAAGACCAATTAATTATCTGATTAATTTAAATCAGATAAATTACTTATGAATAAACTACTAATCCTGGTTAATTGATATTAATTAATTACAAATTATTTTGATTAATTATCCTTTAATCACTTATTAATTAAACATTAATAATAAATTAATTAACATTTAATTATTAAATACTTAACCTTTAATTAATTAATTATTCTTTAATTAAAAATTCTTAATTAACTTCATTCATTAATCAACCCTTAATTAAGTAATATTTAATTAATTACAATAAGTGATTATCCTAAATCCCTTAATTAGCTTTAACCATTAATTAATTACTTTTACTTAAGTAATTATTTTTAAGCAATTAATCATCTTTGATTACTGATTTATAAATTAGTCAATCTTTAATTAAAATAATCAACCTTTAAGAAGTCACATTAATTAATACTTCGAAATAAATTATCACTATCATATTATTTAACTTAAAAACTTTTAAGTTAACTAATGATTTAAAATATTATTTTAAGATAACTCATTTATCTATTAAATCAACTATTTAATTAAGCTATTAAAAATTATTTCAAAACAACTTAAGAAAAAAAAACTTACTTAATTTTAAGTTGAAAAAACTACACAACTTTTATCAACCAATGATTAATTAAACTTTTATCATATAAAAGAAATTGTTTTTAAGAGTATGATTTTAAAACTTGTTTTATTTTTAAATTTCAAAACTCTTTCAATATCCACCCGAGTCAACGTTTAGAAACTTTTAACTGCAACCCCAAGCTAGATGTACACAATCCCAAGTTCGAACCCGAGTCGTTTCCCCTATTTTATTTTACTTTTTTTATTAAACATACCATTGTTATATCTACACGAATGAACCCGACAACCCACTCAAGGCATGATCCCATTTACCCGAGATCTTCTTCGAGACCACCCAGCACCGTGGCCATTTGACACAAATGGTAACTCGTGCACGTGCACACGAGTTTGCCAGCGTTCTGATCAACGAGGTCGACGACTACAGGTCATCGATGACCTGCCCAAACCACCTATCCATCCAGATTCGTCGAAGGGTATGAGATTCGAAATCGAGTATGTTTGAATCAAGCTGGAACCCAACACAGATTGACTGACCACCAGAAACTTCCCAGCACCACCACCACAGACCTCCGGACGCCACGCGACCACAACCCTAGCTGCCCCGATGACCCACGACCCCTTTTCCCTGGTCCGATCATCTATAAGCCACCATGGTCAACGAATTTGTTTTACAAAACCTTTCCAAACAACCCATACCCAAAACCTTATTTCACCAATTTTCGATCACTCCAATCATATGAAAACTCCCTCCGTTTTTTCCCAGCCTCGACAACTCTCCAGCTACACCCAGACTCGAAATCGACGAACAGTTTGTCGTCATTGGTCGGAGTTTGACGAAAATGCTAATTTTAATCAATTTGAGATAACTCGCCAATTACTTGCTTAAAAATCTTGAAACAGTTATCAGAAATCATTGATTTGTGATACGAATCTAATTGTATAATCAAAAAACGGAAATTAAGATACTTGATTTTCAGATGATTTTGGGTTATTACTGATTTTTATCATTTTTGAGAAAATTGTTCAACCTTAGCACTTGCAGTGATTTTTAAAAATAATATTACACTATAACAACCCTTTTTCATTCAAAAATATTAGTCTGATAATGTTTCTTTTGGAAGATGTAGATTAAATTTGTGCTTATATGTGTTCAAACAGGAATTTTTATACCTGTAAACAGACATGCCCGGATATATATACATGTATGTATACATTCAACACATTCACATAAATCTAAACATTTTTTCCACAACTTCATTTCACAAATAATCTGTTAGAGGTCGGAAAAAGGAGTTTTCTCACCTTGTTTAAAGCAGAGGAACAGTTTAGCTTAATTGCTTTGATTTCAGTTTTGATCTTTGTCTCATAAGCTTACAGGTTTGATTATTGATCTGAAGATGATTTCCTGAGTTTGATCTGAAGCTTGAATATTAAGTTGATCTTGAATTAGCTGAATTCTACTTGCTTTTAACTCCTTTAGTTTGCATTTGAGTTTGATTATTGACTTACTATTTTGATTTTGATTTTGAGGTAATCCACAGGCTTCAGGTTTTCAATTCTTTCTTTGATCTATATATCTTTCTTCTTCTTCAGATTTGAAAATGTATGGAAGAAGAAAATGTGGCCTATTTTTCTTTTCTATACATATATCTATTCCTTTTGAATAATATGATATGCCACTTGTACAATCAAGTTACACTTGTAATCCTATATATCTATCCCTTTAACAAATGTCATTTGTTAAAATTTTATACTTAAATCCCTTACTAAAATTTCATTTAAATCTTATATTTGCATAAGTTTGTGTGTTTATTTTTTTATAAATTTGTAAACTATGTTTTGTAAAGGTATACATATATATACAACTATGTTTATCTAATGTTACATCTTTTTAAAAGAAAATGTAGAAATCTTTTTATCATGTTCAACTTAAGCTACTATACTTATTTAATGTCTATCTTATATTTATACAACACTCAAAGAGAAATGATTTGAAAACAAATTATACACTTAATAAATAATCATACATATATATTAGTTTCTTTAACTAAAAATTTTTAGATCCAATTAATTTTATAACTTATAAAATTTAAAAATCACAATTATCTTTGAATTTCAAACCAAAATTCTAAATTGATTCACCATTTAATCCTTATTTTAATCCCAAAAAAGAAATTAGTTCACAGTTCAATTCTAAAATTGAAATTAATTACCAATTAAATTTGACCCAAAAATGGGATCATTACAGATTCCCCCTTTAAGAAAATTTCGTCCTCGAAATTCGCAGGCAGGGAAAAACAAAAGAATATAGAAAGATAGAGATGAATCACCAGATCAAGTTGAATACTTATTCTGCATTTGGCTTATCAAATCAGAATATCAATAGTAGATACAAGAACGAATCTGTTTTAACACTTCACAAGGTACTCAGGTTATCCAGATCTACGAAGTGCGCATGGGCATTTGTTAGTTCGAAAGGATGACTAACCATTCGTAGAACATATCTAGACCCCAAAGAATAGACAGATATATGGATACAACTTCAAAAAAATTTAGTTTAAACAACCAAAATAACCCATCAACCATAGCAACCAAAGCAACCAATTCACCCAAACAAACGATTCTGACCCATCTGGAGTTTGTGTCCCATGCAAATATATCAAAGCTTCTACCTGAAGCTGCCAGGAACTATCAAAGAATTGCATAGAGATGATGAGAAAAGAGATTGATAGGAAAAGATTGTTTTCGTTGTTGTTACAGGGCATTGACCATATGAAGTGGTACTTCCCTGTCCCCTATCTCGTCCTCTTCTTGCGCACATACTCTCTATTAGTGGATAGTAAGAGAATTTACCGAGGCACATGAACGGATATCTTAGGGATATACTCATTCTTGGGTATAATTCACCCTATCTCTAATGAGTCACTTAATGTGTTATACTCCTGAGCTAAATTTTCAACCTTCAGCTCTGATACCAAATGTGAGGACCCGGATTTTCGCGTTCGAAAATCGACATCTATACTTCACTCGTATTCGAATGCCGCAGATTCGACCGTTCAAATCCGATTCGTTGGAGCTTATAACACATTAAGTATTACAACACAGCAGAAGAAAATGAATATCATATACAACTCCAATGATACAATATCCAAATATACAACAATGATCAAAATCATAGATACAATGAAATGCTACAGCGGAAACACCAATGAACTAGCAGCGGAAACAACTAAAACTTGAAACTCCAGTAGAAACATTAATATGAGCAATCTCCATAGATAGCTCGAACCACCATCAAGTTGAACCAAGCTAAGCCAGGTCAGTCGTCCTAACCAAAGACTTCAATATCCAAAGTCTCCAAAGAATTCCAAAGAGAAAGCTGAAAGCTACTGAATCGCTTTCTACTACCTGAAAAACCTAACTCTAGACTGCCCGTGTGGAAAATTGTGGGCACCTAGAGTTTAGGAAGGGAACAATAAACTCCAGGTCAGTCATGGGACTGGTATGAGCAAACAAAAACAGTTCATCTTTTAAAAGCAAAACAAAAGATTTTATGGAAATTCGCAATGCTTTTTTTTGAAAAATGAAACTGCCATAGGGCCTCCCGCCATACACATAATGCGACGCACACTAGGAGGAGATTTCTCCTTATGACAGTCAAAAATTCTTGATACGCAAAAACCATTTTATATTATTATTAGTGCATAGTATAGAAAACATTTCTAAAGTATTATATCATTCTTAGCCAGCATATTACATTTCGTCGTATGCCTACTATAGCTACCATTTAAGAATGGCAGGTTATACAATTGAAATCGTAAAGGCGCGTATTGGATTATTGGATTTCCAACAAATGGTATGGCTAAGGAAATTCCTTACCGAAATGGGAACGCCTCTAGAAGTACGACCCCGAGAACCTAACCGGATCTCTGCTAACACAAGGTCGACGCTGCCTCATGCTTTAACCAAGCTATAACATAGGTAACTGACACACAAGTATGCCATCACCGCTCGTTACCGACCTTTATCCGAGAGCTCTCAACACCAACAACCACAAAGGAATAAATTTTTAGTAACCACATAGGTTAAATATCTGGGCTCCATACCATGATACCACCTTTTATCCAGAAGGAAATGGACATACCTAGGGAGCGACCCCTAAAAACTTTGCTGCAACAATCCTATTTCGACCATTACTATTACCAGGTTGTGGGGCTCGACGATGTCTCGTCCACAAAGCTACGCTTTTTCACAAAGCCATGCTTCGATCAACAAATGATCAGCAGCACTTCATGTGCCACATTACCAAAGTGGGAATGTATCATTAGTAACCATCAACTACATAACTCTGAGCTCGTACGTCTCAGAGAAGGGTGTTAAGCTAAGAGAATAAATCTCCACCACCAAACAGAAATGTATTTGATAGAGACCAGCATTACATCTCAAAGTGTAATGTCAAACACACACATCCATACAACTTCGGGTTCGAACAGAACCGAAGTCACTTCACAAAGAAGCCCTTGCAAATCTAAATAATCCATAATCACGTCCAGACTCCCCATCACAAAGGGTGCTCAAATCTCTATAATGAGGGCCATTCGGTGCAGAGACATTCGAAGGGTTATCCTTTCGCTTTCAAAAATATCCGGTCTTCATCACCGGTCTTCAAATGCTATCCATAATGTGATGACCCGGTATTTTGGCAACATTATTTTAATAAATAATTTAATCCAATTAAATAAAATGTAAACTCATCTTTTTAAAATGAATAAATCTTTTGGAAATATTTGCCATTTATTTATATAGATTTGTATTTTGAAAAGGGAATTGCCTTGAAAATTTAAAATAAATCTCTTAATAATATTTACAATAAAAATTTATCTTATATAATTGAATTAAAATGCTTTACCTTGTTAACATTTGGTAAATATATATGGATAATAATGTTTGAAATAACATCAAATTCTACCAATTTAAAATTTAAGTATAAAATGTAAGTCAAACTTATGAATAATTTAAATATTGATAGTTAAAATACAAATAAAAATAAAAGTAAAAACAAAATATCTTCATTTAAAAGCCAAAGGAATAAGTATGTAAACAAATTATAAAAAGTTAAACCAGTCAAACAAACATTATTATTCAAGCAAGAAGACAAAATGTTTACATACATAATATCTATGTTCATAAAAAGATAAAACAAAATATCTTCATATACAAAACCCATGTCAACCTACAAAGTGTATATTTTTATACAAATATCTATACACAGCCAAACATAATAATAAGTATGTAAACTAATTAGGAAACCTTACATTTATTGCCATCATCTCAGCCTAATTTGAGTCAATTCAAAATATTTAGCAATCTTTTCTTTTTC
Organism: Allium cepa; assembly: GCA_030765085.1. Lineage (NCBI taxonomy): Eukaryota > Viridiplantae > Streptophyta > Magnoliopsida > Asparagales > Amaryllidaceae > Allium > Allium cepa. The sequence goes on from CM060934.1 coordinate 292,056,746, forward strand.
AGGTAGAAAATCTGTTCATATCAATCTTAAAGAAGAAGCTGACCAGATAGCACCTTCCTTATTACATCCTGTTCTTTCTATATATATGTATACATCTGTTATTTTAGTTCGTTCAAAAACTTTGCAAATCTGAGAAAAGAAAATAAATATCATTACAAACTTAAAATATCATTTAACAGCAATCAGGCAAGAAGATTTAAAGGAAATCAAGTAGTGGCTTCCAGAAATTTTTCTCTGTTCCCAAACTTTATTTCAGGTGAGTAAGCTACTGTTTTTAAGAAACTTATTTGGTTTAAATCTTGATGTACGAGATAAATCCTTGAAGTTAAGGATGTAAATCTTGTTGTACGTTTGTATATAGGAAGGTTTAGTGTATGCAGGTTAGTAAAAATGTTTATACTTCTCTGTTTAAAGAAATTTATAAGCCTTAAAAATTTAAGAAAATCAAATATTCATCTCCTAATCCTTCCAGGAATTAATGTTTAAACAAAAGTTGGTTGAATCAACCAGATCTTAACCTTAAAAATATTTCTACATGTTATTGGTTTAGAATTTTATGGGAAGTTAGAAAACATAGTAGATTTTCTTTAAGTAGGTAAAACCCAAACATTTTAAATTGTTGATTTGAATTCACCGCTTGAATCGTCATTCAAAAACTTGATTTTTAAAATGAAGATCACGAATTTTAGGTTTGTAAATTGGGTGATATTACATGTTGATCGAAATTGGGTATAGTGGCAAATTCTGGCGATCGGGATACTTTCTGTGGTCGAGATTATGCTCGAAGGTGGAGGAGGATCTAAAGACCTCGGTAAAAATGTCTGACGAATTTATCAATCATTGTAGAGGCCGGACTTTGACGATAGGTTTTAAGCTTGTGTTTGTGTATAGGTCGAACTCTAAGTGTTGCGTCGTCCTCAGTTGACTGGATCAGTTCGCACCCACGGCAATTGGAAGAAGAGGAGTTGGAGAAGCTCCGACCAGAGTATCATCGTCTCTGGTGGCCTATGGAATCGGGGCGAGGCGTTCCTTTGAAGATTGTCTTAGTTCCAGTTGGGTTGTATTGCTCGATTTCGCTTTCACCGTCGTCTTTGATTTCTGGGTGAACGTGGGTGTTCGTGGGTTCATCGCCGATGTTTTGTTGACCCTAGCTTCGATCGGTAGTGGCTGGAATCGTGGTGCACGTGCACGAATTCCTGATGTGTCAATGGCTTCGTGAGGTTGAGATGGATTGGGGGCGTGCTGGAGAAATGAGGAAGGTGACTCGAGTGTTATATCGAGTTTTCCTATGGGATTACCCGAGTCTTCATCTGGTTTCGCATGAGAAACTCGAATAGGTTTCTCAAAATATTTCTAACAGTTTGAATATAAGAAGAAAGGAAAACCCTGGGTTTGAACTCGAGTAAATTAAGATCTTGCTCGTGTCTCAGATTACAAGATGTTAAACCTGATAAATTTAGTTGTAAACCATTTTTGGAACTTGGGAAAAATATATATAATATGATTTTAACAGTTTCAAAGCAAGACGTTTTTAACAAGCCTTCAAAGTGTTTAAAGAATTTTAAGTTATTTGGAATTGATTTGCAAAATGTTTCAAATGGAAATTTAATGATAAACATTAAAGGATAATTACTTGAGGTAAGTAATTTAAAGAACAATTACTAAATGAAGGTAGTTAAGAAATAAGTTAATTACTAAATGTGACTAATGGAAATTAAATAATGATGTAATTAATTCAAATGATAATTACTTAGAGTAAGTTATAATGGATAGTAAATATTGGGATCATTAACTAGTGGTTAAGAAATGATTAGTTAATTTAGGTAATTAATTTAAGAGAATTAATTGGTTTAAATTAATTAAGGATAGACTTGGAATTGATTAAGGATTGGTCACTTAATGAGATTAATCAAGTGAATTACTTAGTGTAAGTAGTTAATGTGTAATTTCTAAATGTAATTAATTTAAGAGGGTAATTACTTTATGGAAGTAATTAAGGGAAGTAATAAGGATTGGTTACTTGGAGAATTAATTAAGGATAATCAATTAATTTATGTAAATAATTAAACTTTATTTTATTAATGAGATTAATTAATGGATAATAAATAAAAATGATAAATAAAGAGGTAGTTACTTAATGAAGTAACTAGAGGTAAAATAATAAAGTAAGTTAAGGTTAATTAATGTGAATGGTGAATAGTTAATCTATGTGATTAATTAAAGATTAATTATTTAATGAAATTAAAGAATAATTAATCAAGGAAGATTAATTAAGATGGATGATTATTGGATGATTCATTAATTGGTTTATAAATAATGAATAAGCAGGGTTTAAAAGTATTTAAAATAATCGATCCAATTCAATGTGGTTAATTAAATTAACTAGAGAGGGTATGGTTGATAAATCTTGCTCATAAAAGATTCAATGCGTTGGAATTATTGATATTTCTGATATGAAATATCAGTGAAACAATTTGGTTGAATGGTGATAAGATGGTTACTTTTCTATGATGGATCGTTATGTAAAATGACATCTTGTATATAAAGTGAATTGTATATCACTTGAATAAATTTTATTGGAATGATATTGAATTCAAAGTGACCAGGGCCGGGTATCAAAAATACCCGAAACCACTTCGATTAGCAATTTTAAACTCTCATAAATGTGACGTGTGGAAGCAAACATGCTGGGATGGAATAAATTGCAAAATTGAATATTAACCTGAAACCGTTGTGTAATAAATGCTTACCATGAGAACTCGTAAAGGATACAAGTTACCCCAATATTCACATATGTTATAGCTTGGAATGTTTTAAGTGAATTGGACCATATAATCTAAGTTCTGGCACTTAGAAATTGATGTGTGAATAAGTGATGTCTATAACAACTTGTGAAGTGAAATTGATATAAGTTACGCCGGGTTTATGTGAGTTGTGCACTTTTGTATTCCATGTTAAATGGGTTTACTCACGCTGGTTTCCAGCCTGACCCGGGTGTTACTTTGATGTAAAGCTCAGGTCAGACCCAGTATTACAGATTTTCAGGTAAGGACGTTCTGGAGCTCAGGAGTTGAGTTGGATAGCTGGAACGTATAGAGTATTTCCGTTGTATTATATTATTATAAAACCAAGACATGTTGATTTGTGAATATTCAGTGTCTGTATATATGTGCAACTCTAATGTATTGAAATATAATCAACAGATATAGTATTCTTTTGTAAACTATTATTATTTATTATTATATTTTATCCGCTGCGAATGTGAGATGTTGATGTTTCTATTCTTCTTCTTCTTCTATCTCTTTCTTTTTTTCATAACTATCTAGAATTTTTCGGGATTGAAAGTTCCGGGTCGTTACAGTTGGTATCAGAGCTGAAGGTTAAGTGAGAACCTTGGCTCTGGCGGGTGTACTCATTAAGGATAAGGGTCAATAGTACCCTAAAATGAGTTGAGTGTATGTATGTGTGTCTATATATATATATATATATATATATATATATATATATATATATATATATGTATGTATGTATATATATATATGAGAGCGTACTTGTTATTTTCTTGTATAGGGATTTTAAAAGATTTTATATAAGATTATATTTTAATATATAAAGCAATATTTTTCTAATATTAAGTTAATTGGTTGTTAAATTATTAGAATTAAATTAAGAAGTAATATAATACAACCAAACTAGAATTAAATAAAGCTAATTTTGAAATGGACTCAAACGGAAATTTAATCTTAAATTTATAGTAGTAAGAATAATATAAAAAAAGAATAGGTATCTAGTATGATTACCTTGGATATTATCATAAATAGTTATTGTGTTTAATAATGATAAAGCAAAATGAAATGTTTTAAAGAAGTAAACTTTTACATAAAGTATAACTTGGTAAGCAAATTAATATAAGAGTAAAAGTTGAACTCTTCTAATTAAGTTTAATTTATGGGTTAGGAAGCCCCTCTAGAATTCAGTCTTTGAGTGAAATGACTAAGAGGAAGAGGGGAAGGGTCGATGCGTAGAGCAAAAAATAGCTGCACGTAAGAATTGGGAAGAGAAAATTCAAGAGTATGAGAAACATGTTAAGGAAAAGCCTGAACCAAAACCTTATGATAATGTCACCTGCTATAGATGTTTCAATAAAGGACATTATGCAGCCAAGTGCAGTAAAACAAAGAAGGAACTGAAGGGTACATTCCAACGGTTTCGCTCTGAGATCTTCTGTTTTAAGTGTCATAAGAAAGGACATTTTCTAAATCATTGCCCTGAAGTGAGAAAGGCGAAGCGTAAACCAGTTGAACCGGTCAATGAGTCGACTATGTGCTATCATTATAAAAAGACCGGACACATTGCTAGGAATTGTTCCGAGAGGCAGAAGAGGAGTAAGGCTGTAGAACGTACTATTGGAGGCGTGAAGGTTATCCAGATTGATGACAGGGTAGAAACATTTTGTGGTAAATGTCATAAGTGGGGACACCCTGTTGAGAAGTGTATGTTCGGGATTTTCCCTTTGGAAGGAAGTCCATATGAAGGATTTTTGTAGGTGTATTAGGGCTCTGTTCTTCCCAAACCTCTAAGTAATAGGAAGGCATCTAGATTTATAACTTCTGTAAGACTCTTATTTTGGATAAATGTATGTAATGTATGAACTACTAGTATGTAGTGAATTAATGTATGGAATCATTTTGGACTTAAGACTGAAATGTTTAAGATAAAACTTCAAAAGTTGGGTTATAAAAATTTAAGTTTGGTGATAAATTAAATTTCAAGATTTAGTTGTTTAAAAGAGATTTGAAATATTGTTCGAATTTTGAAATAAGTTTAAAATGGATGTTGGATTCAGGATTAAACGGTTTAAAGAGATAAGTTGATACTATTTAATGGATTAAATCAACATTTAAAAATTTAACTCGAATTTATATAATTCGAGATGGTTTAAAATTGAGATTGAAATTGAATGTAACTTAGAGGAAGTTAAATAAGTTTGAATGGACGACCAGATTTGGAAATTTCAACATGAAATTGGGATTTGACTTGGGAAGCTAAATGGTTAATTTGTGTGGAGAGTTTGTGTGATCTCAAAACGGGTTTGAGATCTAGAAATTGAAAACGGATGGATGTTTTTAAATAAATTAGACGACATCATCCTATTGTTGTTAAAAATATTTAAGGTGCAAATTGGATTTGTTTAAATGAATGAGAAGTGAAATGTGGTAATATATCCATCATTGAGAAAAAAGGGGAAATTAAACTTTAATTTGAAAATAAGGATATGGAATTACTTTAAACTGAAAATTTGAATATTTGAATTTGTAAACTAAAATTTTTTAAGAACTGGTTTCAAATCCGAAAGATAAAAATTGGGTAATAAATTAAATTTTTAAGATATAATAGTTTTTGAACTTTTATTTGAACTTAAAGATAATTTAAAATAGAATTTTGAGAATTTGACTCAAAATTTAAATTGTTTAATAATTTGGGTTATAGTTGAAATTTAGATTCCATTAGTTCAGACTGAATTTAGTTTGAGTTAATTAGAATTGAAGATGAATAAGTATGGAATTCAAATGGAAAATTTCTATAACTATTTAACTATTTTCCAACTATTTTACAGCTATTTTGTAAACTGATAATTATTTTTCAACTGCTTATCTATTTTTAAATTTTTCAAGCTATTTTCTAAATATACACTAGTCGGAGTTTAAACTGTTATTGATTTAAATACCCAACTGAGATAAGAATTGAAGTGACAATCCAAATGGGGATTATCGCAAATGTGAATAAGTGAATGAAAATTTAAATGAATGTGAATGCAAAGGAAATTGATTTGGCTAATAATTAATGAAGTTAAATACGTATGACGTACATATATTATTCTATTTGCATAGTGATTTGATCCAGATTCGAGCATAGAATTTCGAGATAGTATATAGATCCGAGTTGGGATTTTAACTCAATTTTCGACGGCGAGCCTGGGTATGGATTGTTAATTGGTTCTGGATATTCTTTATCATAGTTATGGCTATGCAAGGAGAATGACGGTTTCTAATCCAGAAACCAGATTTGTGTCCGCACTAGGAAGTCGGGTGGACGATACTAGTTTGGAAGTGAAATTGTGTGATCGAATGAGCGATCAGATTGGTATAGCGTACGGATGATAAGTGTACATCGTACGGATTTGAATGAAATTGATATTGGAAACAATAATCAAATTTGAATATTTGATTTTGAATAAACAAAGTTATATATCTTTGTTATATAAGATAAATATCCCCTTGTTGAATCTATTGCCAGAAGGAAAGGATTTTTGAAAGTGTTTGAACTATAAAAGGAGTTTTATACAAGTTTCAAATGATCCAAAGTTTTAAAAATTATATATATCTATATATATAAAGGATCTTATGAGGATTTTGAGAAAAGGTTTTGGGAACCTTTGGATTTGGAAAGGCTTTTGATTTTCAGGTAAAATCAATATCAAAATTTGGAAAGCCTAGTTTGAGAATTATCGATTTTGGGATAATCGATTTTGTGCAAAGGAGCTTTGTATGAGACCACACTAGGTGTATGATTTGAAAGATACTATATATGTATAGATTTGAAAGATACTATATATGTATAGTATAAAGTATTTGATGATGGCTCTAGGGATAAAGGCGCTCCCTTGAAATGAACTTCTCAGGAGTACCACCGGGTGGTGCTGCCTTGAGCCCCAAGGGGGGTTCTAAAGTTGATCCTGTGAGGAGTCCAGACAAAACTAGTTCCTAAGGATTATGAGTAGTCGTGCATGCCGCTGAGAGCCAACAGTTACATGGATTTTTCCTAAGATGGCAACATAACCCAGGAAGTAACTGCGACCTATGGTAACTTAGCGAAAGTCGTGTGTGCCGTTGGGAGCCAACAGTCTGCGTTTGATTTTATATCGGTAGACTGCGACCTATGTAGGAGTGGAGAAGTTTCAATTTGACAGCGAAAGTCGTGTGTGCCACTGAGAGCCAACAGTTACATGGACTTCTGCTGCGATGGCAACGTAACCCTGAAATGTAACTGCGATCTGTTGTGGGTTGCATGGTGTAATCGAGGGGCGCGGAGTGCCTACAGTTACATGGACTTTTGCTGCGATGGCAACGTAACCCTAGATGTAACTGCGACCATGGATGGGGGTGATGATTTCCAAAGCATTCTCACCTAAGATATATCCTCTATTTTCAAAAACAGTTTTCTATATTTCCAATAAAATTATTTTTCAAAGTATTTTCACTGGGTATTGAAACGGGTCTACCAAGCACTTATAGATTTTCAGTCATACGTCTGACCAACGTATGGATGGACTTTTCGAAACATTGAGTTATAAAAGCATTTTTATAAAAACTATTTTAGAAATATTATATAGATTTTTAAAGTAGTTTAAAAATGGTCAAAGAAAATTTATTCGATTTTAAGCATTTTAATAAATCTGGCTTCGTTCCTTTTCGGGGACGAAAAGATTCAAAGGGGGGAGGAATGTGATGACCCGGTATTTTGGCAACATTATTTTAATAAATAATTTAATCCAATTAAATGAAATGTAAACTGTTCTTTTTAAAATGAATAAATCTTTTGGAAATATTTGCCATTTATTTATATAGATTTGTATTTTGAAAAGGGAATTTGATTTGGAAATTTAAAATAAATCTCTTAATAATATTTACAATAAAAATTTATATTATATAATTGAATTAAAATGCTTTACCTTGTTAACATTTGGTAAATATATATATATATATATATATGGATAATGATGTTTGAAATAACATCAAATTCTATCAATATAAAATTCAAGTATAAAATGTAAGTCAAACTTATGAATAATTTAAATATTGATAGTTAAAATACAAATAAAAGTAAAAGTAAAAACAAAATATGTTCATTCAAAAGCCAAAGGAATAAGTATGTAAACAAAGTATAAAAAGTTAAACCAGTCAAACAAACATGTATATATAAATTATTCAAGAAAGAAGACAAAATGTTTACATACATAATATCTATGTTCATAAAAAGATAAAACAAAATATCTTCATATACAAAACCCTTGTCAACCTACAAAGTGTATATTTTTATACAAATATCTATACACAGCCAAACATAATAATAAGTATGTAAACTAATTAGGAAACCTTAGCATTTATTGCCATCATCTCAGCCTAATTTGAGTCAATTCAAAATATTTAGCAATCTTTCCTTTTTTAGGAAGAAAATATGTTAATATGAATCTTAAGGAAGAAGCTGACCAGATAACACCTTCCTTATTACATCTTGTTCTTTCTATATATATGTATACATCTGTTATTTTAGTTCGTTCAAAAACTTTGCAAGCCTGAGAAAAGAAAATAATATCATTACAAACTTAAAATATCATTCAACAACAATCAGGCAAGAAGATTTAAAGGAAATCAAGTAGTGGCTTTTAGAAATTTTTCTCTGTTCGCAAACTTTTTTCAGGTGAGTAAGCTACTATCTTTAAGAAACTTATCTGGTTTGAATCTTGATGTATGACATAAATCCTTGAAGTTATGGATGTAAATCTTGTTGTATGTCTGTATATAGGAAGGTTCAGTGTATGCAGGTTAGTATAAAAGTTTATACTTCTCTGTTTAAAGAAATTTGCAGGCCTTAACAATTTAAGAAAATCAAATATTCATCTTCTAATCCTTCCAGGATTTAATGTTTAAACAAAATTTGTTTGAACCAACCAGATCTTAACCTTAAAAATAATTCTAAGTGTTATTGGTTTAGAATTTTATGGGACGTTTGAAAATACAGTAGATTTTCTTTAAGTAGGTAAAACCCAAACATTTTAAATTGTTGATTTGAATTCACCACTTGAATCGTCATTCAAAATTTTGATTTTTAAGATAAAGATCACGAATTTTAGGTTCGTAAATTGGGTGATATTACATGTTGATCGAAATTGGGTATAGTGGCAAATTCTGGCGATCGGGATACTTTCTGTGGTCGGGGTTGTGCTTGAAGGTGGAGGAGGATTTGAAGACCACGGTAAAAATGTCTGACGAATTAATCAGTCGTCGTAGAGGCTGGACTTTGACGATATAGGGTTTAAGCTTGTGTTTTGAATGGGTCGAATTCTAAGTGCTGCGTCGTCCTCAGTTGACCGGATCAATTCGCACCCATGGCAATTGAAAGAAGAGGAGTTGGAGAAGCTCTGACCAGAGTATCATCGTCTCTGGTGGCCTATGGATTCGGGGTAAGGCGTTCCTTTGAAGATTGTCTTGGTTCCAGTTGGGTTGTATTGCTCGATTTCGCTTTCACCGTCGTCTTCGATTTCTGGGTGAACGTGGGTGTTCGTGGGATCATCGCCGATGTGTTGATGACCCTAGCTTCGATCGGCAGTGGCTGGAATCGTGTTGCACGTGCATGAATTCCTGATGTGTCAATGGCTTCGTGAGGTTGAGATGGATTGGGGCATGCTCGAGAAATGAGGAAGATGACTCGAGTGTTGTATCGAGTTTCTCTATGGGATTACGCGGGTCTTCATCTGGTTTTGTGTGACGACCCGGCTTTCTACGCCCAGAAAGTCGTGTCATCAATAAGAAAGAAAGGGATAGAAATAGAAAAGAAAAGAAAGAAAGAACAATAACATCAGAATCTCACAGCGGAACGGAATAAAATATAATATATCAACATAAATATTACATAGTTATATATACATCAGAGTTATACAGTATCATACAACATGACTATCATATACATATCTGTCAGAACATACATCTCAAATATCATAAACTAACACAGCGGAACTATAAAGATATATATGTCTACATCGCTGAAGCCTCCTGCTCCATTGCTCCTCCAGAAGTCGTCAAAGCTAACATGAATCCCTTGGCTATCTATAAAAATTTGGGTACCCGATAGTTTATGAAAAACAAAATAAACTCCGGGTCAGACATGGGTCTGGTATGAGTAAACGGGTTAAAGTTGCTTAACTTTGAAAATCATTTAAAATAAAGGTATCACGTAAGACTCCCCACAAATAAATACGGGTAAGTTTTTACCTTACGCTAACCAAAACATTTTATAGGAAATCCAATGATATTATAATAGTGTCTAGGGTTTTCAAGTAAAATACAGAAATAGCTGAAATGCTTACATCTCACATTTCAACATAGTTGGGCACAATCAAAACGTACGGCGCTTATTGGAAATTGGATCCCATACAATGGCAGCGCCACTGGGGTACCGCCCGTCACAGTACGTGGTCTAGATCACAGTACCGAGGAGCCACCCTAACTCCCCTGCAACACAAGGCCGGAACTATTCCTTACTGAACAGTCCCGAACAAGATAACCCCGTAGTTGGTGTACATCCAACCGCCCACACAGCCGAAATAAGGGACATCTAGACAGGGGTATATCTCGTCCTGCTTGGGCATGACCCACCTAACCTTACTGCACCTCCCCTGTTTTAGCCATTCCCGGTTGATGAGGCTTGAGGCTGCGATTACCTTGAGGCTGCGATTACCTTTTTAGAACATATCACTTTGAATGCTCATCGTCCGCCTGACGATGTGCTGAAAGCATTCAATCCATGCAAGTTCGTTCCGGGTTCGAACGAAACCGAAGGCATTATCTCGTTACACTCGTTTTGGAATGACCCTCAAAGTTAACACGATAACCCTTGCATTCTGAAAACACCATCTCGATCTTCACTTCAGAGTTCACGACCTAACGTTTAATTTGGATCGATGTGGTTTTCGGAATATCAATTGGATACCCGATCCCGGTCTCATCGAAATCCAAACGCCATTTTAAAGTCCAAGTTGTCTAATTAACTTAACAGTTTAAATTTAACAATTGAATTCATATAGCAATTTAACACAGATAAATAACATCAGATACATCATAAAGCAATTTAACACAGATAAATCATATACAATCATCACAGATATATCTAAAATATCACAGAACATCACAGAAATAAATAAACATCAGAGGCAATCAATATAATCATCGATTTAAATCAACAGTTTTGATTTGTTTTAAACTTAATTGCATACTTGAACATAAATTATATTTTGTTCATGCTTAATCAATTACGATTAATTAACTTATTTCAATTTATTAATTATTCCTTAATTAATGAAATAAATTCTTAATTACGAATCAATAACCTTAATTATTGGTTTATAAAACTTAATTGCATAATTAATTATTATAAATTGCTTAATTAATCATTAGTTATTAATTAACTTAATCGTTCAATCATTAATTATATATTTAATCAGTTAGCTACCCCTTTTGTTAATGAATCAACTTCCAATGATTAATTACATTCTTAATTACAAATGAATTTCCACAAGGTGATTATTAAAATCTTTAATTACTAATTCCACTAAGTTTTAACTACTTATTAAATACCATTATTAATTTATTACCTACATAATTAACTTTCACTTTAAATTAATTTCCCAATTTTGTTTCAGCAAAACTTTCAAGATCATCAGAGTTTAAAAACAAATTGTTTAATACTTAATAACATAGATTATGCTTAACATAATTACTTTACTATCATATTACAGCTAACCAATTTTCTGCAATTTCAAACCCGAAGCCACCCACGCGCATACCTCGAGTAGAACTCGAGACTACCCAGCAATTTCACGCGATCCTTCCCTCCCTCTCTTCTTCTCCCTGATTCTTTTTTTTTAAAGCTTACAGTTTAACTGCTACAAACATATAAACCCTCGCACATAATCACACTCAACCCAGAAACACAACTCTAAGCAGAGCACGACAATACTCGAGTTCTCCTCGAGTCGACCCAACCGCGTTCATCTCCGCCGCCGTGCATGTGCACGGCGGTCCACCACCGCGCTAACCCCTTGCGACGCCACCAACAAGTCGCAAATCCTCACCATACTCGAATACAAAACCCAAATCAACCCAGTTGACACGAAAACAAAAGTCGACCTAAAAGTCGAACAGAAACTCAAACCCAATTCATAAAATCGCCTCGCGATAGTGATCGCCGCCACCAGAGAGGTCAAAACTTCGGCCATAGCTTGCTGACATCACCCCCTAACTTCTCCCAAACCCACGCGTCACTCGGTTGCAACGTGATGCCGAAATCACAATGTCGCAGAGCATGAAAAATATTAGTCCTAAACCCTACTATTGATTCCCCTCTACAATTCTTGCAATTAAAAATATTTCTAACATTTTTCTGTTGATCTATAATCAATACACCAACTTCATGTTAAATTACAACAGCTAAAATTGTTTGAATAATCAGAATTTTACAAAAATGCATTTTTGCTTTACAAATGAACTGCTCTATAGATGGTTAACTAAAAATTGTATGGTTTGTCTTAAAAATCATATTTTTATATGTAGTTTCAAGACATCAATCCCAATATACAATTCGAATTATTCGAATTTTAATCCTTATTTCCTTTTTACTGTAAAGTTTGGTTTACAGTGTTTTACAATTCACTGATATATAGTGTTTACAATTTATTTTACTGTAAAATTTTATTTAGATAATGCACTAATTAAAGAAGTTAGTTTTAAATAAAAGTATGAAATATATTCTTTAGATTTTTTTGTTCAACGGAAAAGAAAAAAAATAAAAAGAAACCTGAAAGAACAAGTTAACACTGACAGAACATAGTAAATATTCCAGAACTTAAGCATCCACATAACCATTCTACATAAACAACTTATTAGAAGTTATAATTTAAATCAGTTTACTCACCAAGATTGTAGTAGGAATTTGAAACAGAGGCCAACTAGAAGACTGCAGTTTGAACTGTTTGAATTCCAGTAACCTCTTTGCTTGAATATGTTTTGAACTTGCAAATTTATTTATTTTCTTTCTTATCTCAGGTTTGTTTCATAAGTTTTAAGACTGAACTAAGAATGAAATAAAAATGATGAATACATATATATATAACTTGTAACAATGGAGTCTTCTTGCACAAGCTTCACTTGATAAAATATCTTACTCTATTTTATTTTTTTATTTATTTGTTTTGTACTAATACCTGAGATGTATATAAAATTTCGGCTAGGAGATATTTTTTTTCAGACAAAGATGTGTGCTAATTAATATTTATGTCTTCTTTAAGTTAACATAGATTAATTGCTTTGCTGACCAAAATTATTTGTACAAAGATGTTTACAGGATGGTTTGTACTAATGTTTTCATTTATGCTAACATCTTATTAATGTGTGCAGATTTGGCTTGTACTACTGTGCATATAAGTTTACACTAATTAATATTTGCTGACATATAACTTTACAAAGATATTTGCAGTATTTGTACTAATATTTTGCTGGCACTTATTTTACTTTTATAAAGATATTTTGCAGAACCTATGTTGGAACTAAGATGTGAATATTTGGCTTGCAAATGCATATAAAGTTTACTTGCATGTTGTCATATTGTCTTCATATCTATATTAACATATAAATGATATTTGCAGGTTTTATATGTTGTTCATGTTGACTTAAGTTTATAACTATTTTATGTAATACTTATTTTAAATATTAATAAGCTTATTGTAAATATTATTGTAAATATTATTCTTAAACATACAATATGGTTAACTACTTAAACCTTTTTTTTAAAGTTTAATCTTTCAATATTTGATTTGTAATGTATACTTTATATTTATATTTAATATGGGTTGAATTGTATTATTGTACTTGTTACTATTCTTAACTGCATACATATACATTTGATAATAATTGTCATTCATACTTAAATTTTATTTTAAATAAATAAAACAGATTTAATTTTTGAATATTGTTAAAAGAGTCTACTTTATATTTTGAAGTTATATTCCTTTATAACCCATATACAACTAATAATATCCAAATTCTTATTTATTTATAAATGAAAATCTTATATTTTATTTAAATTAGATTAAAAACTTACTATAATAATAGGGTCAAAATTCCGGGATGTCACATTCCTTCCCCCTTAAAAGAATTTCGTCCTCGAAATTTAAACAACAGTTAATTCAAAAGCTTAATATTAACAATCCAAACATACACATCATCCATACAAAAACAAACAACCAAACAGTCAATTCTAACAACATTACTAGCTATCCGGACATAAATCTGGATAAGCTTTCCTAAATCAATCAAGAGTTTCCCAGGTACAGTCTCTGAGATCCTCACTCCATTGCACCTTGACAAGTTTCACCACTTTGTTCCTGAGTTGCTTCTCGTCTTGATCTATAATCTGAATAGGATTTCTAACTACAGTCAGGTTGAGTTCTACTTCTAAATCTTTCTGAACAACTGGTTCTACCACTAATGATGGGTCATGAACAAATTTCCTTAAATGGGACACATGAAATACATTGTGAATTCCAAACATCCGTTCTGGCAATTCAATCCTATAGGCTACAGTTCTAATTCTTTCAAATACTCAGAATGGACCACTATATCTCGGTGCAAGTTTTCCCATTTTTCCGAATCTTATAACACCTTTGATTGGGAAATTTTAATAAAGAAACTAGATCTTCGATCTCAAATTCCAATGGTCTTCGTCTCTTATCGGCATATTTCTTCTGACGATCTTGAGCAGCTTTCATCCTTTTCTGATAAGCTCAACCTTCGCAGAAGCTTTACGAATAAGATCGGGCCCAAGTACAAGTCGATCATTCGATTCAATCCAACAAGATGGGGATCTACACGGTCCTCCATACAGAGCTTCATATGGAGCCATTTTAATATTCACTTGGTAACTATTATTATAAGAAAATTCCACTAAATGAAGATGGTCCTCCCATGATCCACCAAAGTCCAATACACCAGCTCGAAGCATATCTTCCAGAATTCGATTAGGTCTCTCCGTTTTCCGTCCGTCTGAGGATGATAGGCTGTATTTAATCTCAAACTAGTTCCTATTGCTGATTGCAGAGCTTCCCAAAATTTACTAGTGAAAAATAGGACCACGGTCACTTACTATGCTGATAGGAATACCGTGCAATCTAACTATCTCCTTCAAGAAAATTTCCACCAAGGAAACTGCAGTACGAGTCGCCTTAACCGAAATAAAATGGGCACTCCTTGCTAAACGATCCACAATAACCCGTATTCCTTCATTTCCTTTCTTGGTTTTAGGCAAACCGTCTATAAAATCCATCGAGATCATTTCCCACTTCCAATCTGGAAATTCCAAAGGTTGCAATAATCCTGCAGACTTTTGTTGATCTCCCTTCACTTGCTGACAAATTGCACAACCATTTACAAAAGCAGCTACATCCTTCTTCATAATCGGCCACCAGAAAACTCTCCTCATATCTTTATACATCTTCGAAATTCCCGGGTGAATATTCAATTTGGAGCGATGGCACTCAGCTAAAACTTCATGTCTCAGTCCATCGATTTTTAGGCACACACAAACGACTATTAATCCTTAGGACACCTTGAAATCTGAATTCCGATCGTCTTTAGTTCCAAGAATCATTTCCTTAAAGATTTATCTTCCATTTTCTTACTAATGATCTTATCCTGGAGAGATGGAACGACTTCCAAAAGAGATAAAACTGCATTTCTATTAAGAGCATCAGCCACGACATTTGCTTTCCCTGGAGTATACAAAATATCCAGATCATAAGATGCCAAAAATTCGATCCATCTCTGTTGTCTCAAATTAAGATCTTTTTGAGAGAAAATATACTTCAACGGTTTGTGATCCGTGAATAACTCAAAGTTTTCTCCCAAAAGATAATGTCTCCAGATCTTCACAGCAAAAACAAAAGCTAATAGTTCTAAATCATGCGTAGCATAATTCTTCTTATGAGTCTTCCATTGTCGACTAGCATACGCAATTACTCTGTCATTCTGCATCAATACTGCACCCAATCCAACTAAACATGCATCCGTATATACTTCAAATTTGCACTTCCATCCGGAATAGCAAGTACTGGTGCACTGGTTTGCCTTGTCTTCAATTCCTGAAAAGCTTCTTCACACTAAGGTGTCCATTTGAATTTGGTTCCTTTCCTTGTTAGTTGGTCAGATGCAAAGAAATCTTGGAATAATCCTTAATGAATTTTCTGTAGTAGCCAGCCAAACCCAGAAAACTATGAATTCCCATCGGTTGCTTCCATTCTAGAATAGATTCTCCTTTCGTCGGGCTACAGAGATATCTTCACCCAAAATACTGTGCCCCTAAAAAAAATTAACTTCTGATTTCCAGAAATGGCACTTTGAAAATTTTGCCCTTAACACATGCTTCCTCAGAGTCTCCAAAACAATCCTCAAATGCTGTCTGTGCTCCTCTTCCGATTTGGAGTAAACCAAAATATCATCAATGAATACCAGCACAACTTATTCAACACAGAACCTTAGCGAACCATCCGATTTGATGACAAACACAGCAGCAGAGCCCAACAAGAAGAAAAACTGGGTCTAATTCAAACCCTTTTCCAAAAGATCTTTAACCAACTCTTCTCTCTCTAGGAGGCATTCTCCTACTGGACTGAATCACCGGCACAGCTCCTGGAATCAAATCAATACGAAACTCAATCTCTCGATGTGGCGGAAGACACTTAACTTCATCAAAAACATCAGAAAAAAAATCTTGAACCACTTCGATTTCCTCAACTTTATCTTGAGAGGTCTCAACTCCTTGCAAAAGATTACACAAATGAATTCCAGAATTGTTGCACAACACTCTGGTAATTCTACCCAAATAAGTTTGTTCTCTCTTCACAATCCAGAACAGCCATATACTGTTCAGGTCAATCCATCGAAGAAATGAATCCACTCTGCTACTTCTGAAACCACCTCAAGAAAACTGCTAACCAACAAACCTTCTCAACAACACACAGAACACTTCCAGCTATAGGGCTAATCCTCAATGTCCAAAGACTTCTATTCAAAGCTCTTCGAGAACTCGAGCCTCAATCAAACAAAAATACCCTATTGAACTTGGTCACAATTCTGAAACGGACATACTTCCTTAACTTGTTCCAGAGAAACATCTTCCGAGACATCCAAACTCTCTATGTCTCATCACACAGCTACAACACCTTGAGATATCAAGATATCATGATCTGGTCATGTCCATCCAATAGATCCAATCTCAAACTCATCCAAAATCACATTCCAACAATGAAATCCTCACACCATCCAAAGCTCACTCGAGACAGTAATAGGTCTACAGTCTCGACAAATATACTCCCACCATAAATATTCAAAACTCCAACCATCGGTAGTCGTGTTTCACACACCACTACCTTACCTACCTTATAACTTATATTGGAATACCCGAACAGGTAACCCAATAAATAGGTAGAAATAAATAAATATGTATATATACAAATACGCTCTCTCAATAAAGAAATCACTCAAGAGCCAAGGTATTCACTCAACCTAGTGCTCTGATACCAGCTGTGACGACCCGGCTTTCTACGCCCAGAAAGTCGTGTCATCAATAAGAAAGAAAGGGATAGAAATAGAAAAGAAAAGAAAGAAAGAAAAATAACATCAGAATCTCACAGCGGAACGTAATAAAATATAATATATCAACATAAATATTACATAGTTATATATACATCAGAGTTATACAGTATCATACAACATGACTATTATATACATATCTGTCAGAACATACATCTCAAATATCATAAACTAACACAGCGGAACTATAAAGATATATATGTCTACATCGCTGAAGCCTCCTGCTCCATTGCTCCTCCAGAAGTCGT
The DNA here is from genome assembly GCA_030765085.1 of Allium cepa. NCBI lineage: Eukaryota > Viridiplantae > Streptophyta > Magnoliopsida > Asparagales > Amaryllidaceae > Allium > Allium cepa. The sequence continues at coordinate 292,074,474 of CM060934.1, forward strand.
CAAAGCTAACCTGAATCCCTTGGCTACCCGTAAAAATTTGGGTACCCGATAGTTTATGAAAAACAAAATAAACTCCCAGTTAGACATGGGTCTGGTATGAGTAAACGGGTTAAAGTTGCTTAACTTGAAAATCATTTAAAATAAAGGTGTCACGTAAGACTCCGCACAAATAAATACGGGTAAGTTTTTACCTTACGCTAACCAAAACATTTTATAGGAAATCCAATGATATTATAATAGTGTCTAGGGTTTTCAAGTAAAATACAGAAATAGTTGAAATGCTTACATCTCACATTTCAACATAGTTGGGCACAATCAAAACGTACGGCGCTTATTGGAAATTGAATCCCATACAATGGCAGGGCTACTGGGGTACCGCCCGTCACAGTACGTGGTCTAGATCACAGTACCGAGGAGCCACCCTAACTCCCCTGCAACACAAGGCCGGAACCATTCCTTACTGAACAGTCCCGAACAAGATAACCCCGCAGTTGGTGTACATCCAACCGCCCACACAACCGAAATAAGGGACATCTAGACAGGGGTATATCTCGTCCTGCTTGGGCATGACCTACCTAACCTTGCTGCACCTCCCCTGTTTTACCCATTCCCGGTTGATGAGGCTTGAGGCTGCGATTACCTTTTTAGAACATATCACTTAGAATGCTCATCGTCCGCCTGACGATGTGCTGAAAGCATTCAATCCATGCAAGTTCGTTCCTGGTTCGAACGAAACCGAAGGCATTATCTCGTTACACTCGTTTTGGAATCACCCTCAGAGTTAACGACGATAACCCTTGCATTCTGAAAACACCATCTCGATCTTCACTTCAGAGTTCATGACCTAACGTTTAATTTGGATCGATGTGGTTTTCGGAATATCAATTGGATACCCGATCCCGGTCTCATCGAAATCCAAACGCCATTTTAAAGTTCAAGTTGTCTAATTAACTTAACAGTTTAAATTTAACAATTGAATTCATATAGCAATTTAACACAGATAAATACCATCAGATACATCATAAAGCAATTTAACACAGATAAATCATATACAATCATCACAGATATATCTAAAATATCACAGAACATCACAGAAACAAATAAACATCGGAGGCAATCAATATAATCATCGATTTAAATCAACAGTTTTGATTTGTTTTAAACTTAATTGCATACTTGAACATAAATTATATTTTATTCATGCTTAATCAATTACGATTAATTAACTTATTTCAATTTATTAATTATTCCTTAATTAATGAAATAAATTCTTAATTACGAATCAATAACCTTAATTATTGATTTATAAAACTTAATTGCATAATTAATTATTATAAATTGCTTAATTAATCATTACTATTAATTAACTTAATCGTTCAATCATTAATTATTTATTTAATCAGTTAGCTACCCCTTTTGTTAATGAATCAACTTCCAATGATTAATTACATTCTTAATTACAAATGAATTTCCACAAGGTGATTATTAAAATCTTTAATTACTAATTCCACTAAGTTTTAACTACTTATTAAATACCATTATTAATTTATTACCTACATAATTAACTTTCATTTTAAATTAATTTCCCAATTTTGTTTCAGCAAAACTTTCAAGATCATCAGAGTTTAAAAACAAATTGTTTAATACTTAATAACATAGATTATGCTTAACATAATTACTTTACTATCATATTACAGCTAACCAATTTTCTGCAATTTCAAACCCGAAGACACCCACGCGCATACCTCGAGTAGAACTCGAGACTACCCAGCAATTTCACGCGATCCTTCCCTGCCTCTCTTCTTCTCCCTGATTCTTTTTTTTTAAAGCTTACAGTTTAACTGTTACAAACATATAAACCCACGCGCATAATCACACTCAACCCAGAAACACAACTCGAAGCAGAGCACGACAATACTCGAGTTCTCCTCGAGTCGACCCAACCGCGTTCATCTCCGCCGCCGTGCGTGCACGGCGGTCCACCACCGCGCTAACCCCTTGCGACGCCACCAACAAGTCGCAAATCCTCACCATACTCGAATACAAAACCCAAATCAACCCAGTTGACACGAAAACAAAAGTCGACCTAAAAGTCGAACAGAAACTCAAACCCAATTCATAAAATCGCCTCGCGATAGTGATCGCCGCCACCAGAGAGGTCAAAACTTGGGCCATAGCTTGCTGACATCACCCCCTAACTTCTCCCAAACCCACGCGTCACTCGGTTGCAACGTGATGTCGAAATCACAATGTCGTAGAGCATGAAAAATATTAGTCCTAAACCCTACTATTGATTCCCCTCTACAATTCTTGCAATTAAAAATATTTCTAACATTTTTCTGTTGATCTATAATCAATACACCAACTTCATGTTAAATTACAACAGCTAAAATTGTTTGAATAATCAGAATTTTACAAAAATGCATTTTTGCTTTACAAATGAACTGCTCTATAGATGGTTAACTAAAAATTGTATGGTTTGTCTTAAAAATCATATTTTTATATGTAGTTTCAAGACATCAATCCCAATATACAATTCGAATTATTCGAATTTTAATCCTTATTTCCTTTTTACTGTAAAGTTTGGTTTATAGTGTTTTACAATTCACTGATATATAGTGTTTACAATTTATTTTACTGTAAAATTTTATTTAGATAATGCACTAATTAAAGAAGTTAGTTTTAAATAAAAGTATGAAATATATTCTTTAGATTTTTTTGTTCAACAGAAAAGAAAAAAAATAAAAAGAAACCTGAAAGAACAAGTTAACACTGACAGAACATAGTAAATATTCCAGAACTTAAGCATCCACATAACCATTCTACATAAACAACTTATTAAAAGTTATAATTTAAATCAGTTTACTCACCAAGATTGTAGTAGGAATTTGAAACAGAGGCTAACTAGAAGACTGCAGTTTGAACTGTTTGAATTCCAGTAACCTCTTTGCTTGAATATGTTTTGAACTTGCAAATTTATTTATTTTCTTTCTTATCTCAGGTTTGTTTCATAAGTTTTAAGACTGAACTAAGAATGAAATAAAAATGATGAATACATATATATATAACTTGTAACAATGGAGTCTTCTTGCACAAGCTTCACTTGATAAAATATCTTACTCTATTTTATTTTTTTATTTATTTGTTTTGTACTAATACCTGAGATGTATATAAAATTTCGGCTAGGAGATATTTTTTTCAGACAAAGATGTGTGCTAATTAATATTTATGTCTTCTTTAAGTTAACATAGATTAATTGCTTTGCTGACCAAAATTATTTGTACAAAGATGTTTACAGGATGGTTTGTACTAATGTTTTCATTTATGCCAACATCTTATTAATGTGTGCAGATTTGGCTTGTACTACTGTGCATATAAGTTTACACTAATTAATATTTGCTGACATATAACTTTACAAAGATATTTGCAGTATTTGTACTAATATTTTGTTGGCACTTATTTTACTTTTATAAAGATATTTTGCAGAACCTATGTTGGAACTAAGATGTGAATATTTGGCTTGCAAATGCATATAAAGTTTACTTGCATGTTGTCATATTGTCTTCATATCTATATTAACATATAAATGATATTTGCAGGTTTTATATGTTGTTCATGTTGACTTAAGTTTATAACTATTTTATGTAATACTTATTTTAAATATTAATAAGCTTATTGTAAATATTATTGTAAATATTATTCTTAAACATACAATATGGTTAACTACTTAAACCTTTTTTTTTAAAAGTTTAATCTTTCAATATTTGATTTGTAATGTATACTTTATATTTATATTTAATATGGGTTGAATTGTATTATTGTACTTGTTACTATTCTTAACTGTATACATATACATTTGATAATAATTTTCATTCATACTTAACTTTTATTTTAAATAAATAAAACAGTTTTAATTTTTGAATATTGTTAAAAGAGTCTACTTTATATTTTGAAGTTATATTCCTTTATAACCCATATACAACTAATAATATCCAAATTCTTATTTATTTATAAATGAAAATCTTATATTTTATTTAAATTAGATTAAAAACTTATTATAATAATAGGGTCAAAATTCCGGGATGTCACATTTTGCATGAGAAACTCGAACAGGTTTCTCAAAACATTTCTAACAGTTTTAATATAAGAAGAAAGGAAAACCCTGGGTTTGAACTCGAGTAAATTAAGATCTTGCTCGGGTCTTAGATTTCAAGATGTTAAACCTGATAAATTTAGTGGTAAACCATTTTTGGAACCTGGGGGAAAAAAATATAATATGATTTTAACAATTTCAAAGCAAGACGTTTTTAACTAGCCTTCAAAGTGTTTAAAGAATTTTAAATTATTTGGAATTGATTTGCAAAATGTTTCAAATGGAAATTTAATGATAAGCATCAAAGGATAATGACTAGAGGTAAGTAATTTGAAGAACAATTACTAAATGAAGGTAATTAAGAAATAAGTTAATTACTGAATGTGACTAATTGAAATTAATTAATGACGTAATTAATTCAAATGATAATTACATAGAGTAAGTTATAATGGATAGTAAATGTTGGGATCATTAACTAGTGGTTAAGAAATGATTAGTTAATTTCGGTAATTAATTTAAGAGAATTAATTGGTCTAAATTAATTAAGGATAGACTTGGAATTGATTAAGGGTTGTTTACTTAATGAGATTAATCAAGTGAATCACTTAGTGTAAGTAGTTAATGTGTAATTTCTAAATGTAATTAATTTAAGAGGGTAATTACTTTATGGAAGTAATTAAGGGAAGTAATTAAGGATTAGTTACTTGGAGAATTAATTAAGGATAATCAATTAATTTATGTAAATAATTAAACTTTATTTTATTAATGAGATTAATTAATGGATAATAAATAAAAATGATAAATAAAGAGGTAGTTACTAAATGAAGTAACTAGAGGTAAAATAATAAAGTAAGTTAAGGTTAATTAATGTGAATGGTGAATAATTAATCTATGTGATAATTAAAGATTAATTATTTAATGAAATTAAAGAATAATTAATCAAGGAAGATTGATTAAGATGGATGATTATTGGATGATTCATTAATTGGTTTATAATTAATGAATAAGCAGGGTTTAAAGTAATTAATGTAACGTCCCGAAAATTTTCGACTTCCGAAAATTCAACATCGACACTCACTTTATCGACTGCCGAGAAATCGAAGGCCGGAAACCCGAAATGTTATGGTTTTAAGAAAAAAGGAAAAGAAGAAGGCAGAAGAAGAGAGGAAAGAAAATAGAAATTTTTTAAAATAGAAAGAATAGAGAAGAGAAAGAAAATAGAGAATGAAACAAAATTTTAAAATAGAACGGAACAGGAAGAAAACAACAGAACTACAACTGAACAACATCGGAATCTCACAATTCGCAGCGAAACAACATATAATAATAAATGAATAATCTTTAAACAAAGAACTATATCAGTTATTACATTTTATACATTACATTTTATTACATCATATCATCAGAGTGTACAACAATATACAACATCAAACAGTGCAGCGGAAAAAGAAATACTATATAAACTAGTAATACGCCATGCCATCCATCTTGCCTCCAGCAACTCCAGAATATCCAGAATATCCTGATAAACCTTAACTCTTGACTGCCCGTGTGGAAATTGGTGGGCACCCAGAGTTTAGGAAGGGAAACAATAAACTCCGAGTCAGTCATGTGACTGGTGTGAGAACTCAAAACAGTTTATTTATCTTTAAAATCAAAAATAGAGGAATATTTTTAAATTCAATTCGCAATGCTTTTAAAGATGAGACTACCATAAGGCCTCCCGCATACACACACAATGCAAACGCAGAATCGGAGGAGATTTCTCCTTATGATAGTCAAAGATGCTTGATACGCATTTAAAAAGACATTTGATATTATTACTAGTGCATAGTGTAGGGGAAAAATTCATTTCGAAAGTATAATATAAATGTTAGCCAGCATAGACATTTCGAACTATGCCTACTATAGCTAACTATGTTCAATAGCAGGTTACCGCCACATTCCATAGCAGGTTATACAACTAAAACCGTACAAGTCACGTATTGTTTCTTTGGATTTCCAACAAATGGTCAGGCCAAGGAACTTCCCATTGCCACATGAGAATGCCTCTGGAAAGACATCCCCGAGAACCAAACCGGAACTCTGCCAACACAAGGCCGGGTTACCCCTAACTGGGTAACTACTGACACGAGCACGCCATTCCCCGATCGTAAACGACCTTTCTCACGGGATCCCGATAACCAACAACCACAAAGTAATAAATTCGTAGTAACCACATAGGTTAAATATCTGGGCTCCATACCATGATACCACCTCTATCCAGAAGGAAATGTACATACCCTAAAGGGAGCTACCCCTCATAACCTTGCCGCATCTTTCCTGTTTTGACCATTTCCGGGGTGTGAGGCTCGACGAAGTCACATCCACAAAAACATACTTTATACAAAAGCCATGCTTTGGGTCAACAAATGATCAACACAATGATCACCAAGATAGACGATCAAATAAATGATCCTATCACAAATAATCAACACAATGATCATTTACAGCAACACTCAGCATGTCACATTACCAAATTGGGAATATATCGCTGATAACTTCAACTATATAACCTCTGAGCTCGTACGTCTCAGAGAAGGGTGTTAAGCTAAAAGAATAAATTCTCCGCCACCAACAGAAATATATTTGAATGAAATCGGCTTTATATCTCAACTTGTAATGTCAGACACACAATCCATACAAGTCTGTTCCGGGATCGAACAAAACCGAAGGCACTTACAAAGAAGTCCTTGCAATCCGGATATTCACAATCCTGATCGGATTTCCCATCACTTAGGGAGTCTCTATACCGCTGCAACTCAGTGCAGAGACAATCGACAGGTCATCCTATCGCTATCGCAAATACCGGGTCTTCAACACCGATCTTCAATGCAATTATAACTACGTATCACATATTCGGAATGGGTTATACGACCCCATGGTCCTTTCCCGGTTAACCCGAATAGTGAGCGCTTATTCAAAAATAAGTGTAGCATTCACATTCAAACAAATCACATCAATTACCCATTCAAAGGGAAATATTGATAGTCGGTTATTGAACTATCACTGGACATGCACACATCACCAGTTTCCAAATAATTTTCCAAATTATTTATTTCACAAAATATCTTTACAAGATATATAATTTCAATACTTCAAAAATAAATCAATATTTATTTTTAAACAAATTCCACTTCCTTTATAAATTCCTTAGTGAATTTATAATCCAAAATATCCATGAATATTCGATTTCAATTATTCATTTCAATATTTCTTTTCAATTTATCTTCAAAAAGATAAATTCTCAAAGTATTCGCTTTATATTGGAAAACATTTCCATACTTATTTATTCATAAGTAATTCACAAATTTTATTTATTTTCGACACTTAGAAAATATTCAATATACTTAAATCGAGATTAAGTATATATTTCATTCTTTAAGGAAATCATGCTCTTAAACATATTTATTTGGGCCAAAACGAATGTTACGTAAAACATCGTTACGACAAACCAAAATCACTAGTATAGGGATTCGAAATTAAAATAGATATATATATCCCAATACTATACAAAAACATTTCCTTTCGGAAATCATTTACTATAACAACAGTGTTATAGTCCACTATTTCCTTCTATTTCTCGAAAACGTCTATTTCAACAATAAATGTTGAAATCTATGGTTTCGACTCTCAACACATTTTAAAACATTGTTCGATCGTTTTAATTCTATTTAAAACATCCAAATCCAAAACAATTTCTTTAACATATTATTCACTATTCAAAACGTGAATATACTTCATTAACAATTTCATCCTTTTATTCATTTTAATTCAAAGGATTATTCACAGTCAAAAATGTGAATATAACTCCATAAATAAGTTATAACCATTTACTTATCAAAATAAGTCTTTTGCGAATTTACAAAACAACGTTTATAAATTCCATTTCTATTTATTTCATAACTACTTCCTTTATAAATCTCCTTTATTAACCTATTCGATTTATAACTCAATTATAAACCAAAAATTCACATTATAAGTTAAATGCTTATAAAACGATTATTTTACAAAATCGTTCTTTTAAACTTCATAGTTATAAATCTTATAACTTTTAAGATTCAATTATTCATCCAAATATATTCTTTAATAACTTCACAAAATTTATAAATCTTACTATTTATAAATTTCATTTATAACTTCACCATTTATAATTTTATAAATTCCATTCATTTACAAAATTTATTTTCACTTCATTCAAACACTTATAAAAACTCGTTTTATAATGTCAATATTTCAATTTATAAATATCCATTTATAAATCTCTTAATATAAATCAATTTATATTATTCTTTAAAACGACTTTAATCTCCTTTATTATTTCACCATTTTGATTCATAAAATAATTAAATTTTATAAATCCTAAATTTAAACTTTTCACAATAAATTCTAAAATCCCGATTAAACTATTTTATAAAATCAATAGCATCGTATTCTCAAAAATCAGTTTTTAACTATATTTCTCAAAAATCATAATTTTTTATAACATTAAAAATTATAACGTTTATTTATTTAAAATGGATCAATTCCAAAATTATTTTATAAAACGTATACTTTCTAAAATCACTTTAAACTCATTTTAAAATCCCAAAATCTGGGTCCAATGATGCTACACACCAAATAGTCAATCACGACTACAACGATATCATATATCAATATGAAAATCCATCAAATATCAAAATATCTGAAATCAAATAAATACTGTTGAGGAATCCAGTTGGATCCCTCCAACCTGTTTTCCTGCATCCACAAACATTAGCACAATACCAATTTCGCTCCAGTACGAAATTATCGCGGTATATGTTCTTATTAAATATTATCCGCTTAATAACGGCGCAATAGGGTCTCATCCGCTAAAAAATGCGGGGAATCAACAATTGCAATATATACATATGCCAATATATATATTGATATTATTTATAATACCAATTTCACTTTTTTTGAAATATTCGCGGTATATGTTTTTAATAAATAACATCCGCTTACTAACGGCGTATAATGTCTATTTTAACTATCAATAGATAACAATCATCATTCAAACATGCATTCAAATATTTTAAATCTAATTATTTAAAATAAAATCGAAACTGATTCGATTGAGTGAGAAGTTCTCACCTTGATTTAATTTCGTTTTAGCGATTTATTTCGAATAAAATTAAACGGACGTTTAATTTTACCCAAAATTCTCACTAACTCCAAACGACTCCAAACCAACTCCATCGCGTAGTGCTCGTCCATATGATTCCAACGCAACTGGTTTCGCGCGTTTTCGACCTAGTATGAAAAAGTTATGATTTTTTAAAGTTTACTCGATTTATATATATCTAATTTACAACAAACTTTAATAATTTTTAACCTCATCAAACTCAAGCCGTTGGATCCCACTTCATGAAATCTTGGCCGCACCCCCACTCTCCCTCTCCCTCACGTTACTCCTTACAGTAAACTCACGTACAAAATCAAACCCATCACCTTAGAACTAGGGTTTCAATTTGCATCATCAATACTCAACTAAACCTCATCAAACCACTGCCATGTCGAAGCCCTTCGCGAGAGCTATCTCCACCATCCCTAGCATGAAGCTCGGCCCCCACATGAGCATGGAATTGCGTGCGAAATCTGCAGGTTTCGGCCCCTTTTTCTCCTCCTACGCGACGTCGCTTCAGATCTCAACCGTATGGATCTAAAATACTCAAGACGCTTAACAACTTTCATGTTAAACACTTCTTCTAATTCTTGCTGGATTGAGAGTGATTGAGGGATGAAAATCGAAAAATTCTGGCCTTTCATTAGGGTAGTGGCGGCTAGGTTTAGATTAGGGTTAGGTTTTATTTTTTTCTAAATTTATGAAGGTGTTGGTCTATTTATAAAGAAAAATCGAACACTATTCATCCGGAAATTCCAAACTCCGATTTACGCGCCGTAACCAGCGTTTCTAGGGTTTACCCCGCGTTCCGGACACAATGGAACAGGTTTCGGAAGCTAATTCGGAAGTATGTGCGAGTTATGGTTATAAACGCTCAATTTGAATTAAACCGATTTAAATCGATTTCTAGGCGTTTTAATTTGTACCGGACAAACGGTAAATCCAATCGACTTGATATTTAAAACCTTACAATAATATCACATTACAGATCCGATGAAACTGGTTTCGTCGAAATCTGAGACTTTTTGAAAAATGGCTATTTTAACTCGTCAAATTAAAATTAAAAATAAATCGATGCGTTTCGAGCTGCCACGATCAAACGATAACTCCGATTGACACGAAATTTGAAATCCGGTAATAACTAACTATTATGGATCCAATGGAACTGGTTTCGTTCAATTCTGAGACTGTTCAAAAATTGACTATTTTTACTAGTCGATTTAAATATTAAAATATTCAATTTTCACAAATTAACTTTTAATTCGATTTTAAAAGTTCTAAAATATCGTTCTAACTTCCATATGATAAAATAAAATTTTACAAATCATTTTCAATCATATTTAACCCAATTTTCAATTATTTCCATAATTTAACATATTAAATTATCGATTTAATTATTCAGTTAAATCCAATAATTCAAATAAAAATTTATTTGACTTATAAATTCACTTATTAATATTTAAAATTAATTAAATATTAAATTTTTAATTACTAAAAATTCTGGGTCGTTACAATCTTCCCCACTTAAAAGAATTTCGTCCTCGAAATTATTAAGTAAGAAAAGTTACAGAACCTATTAATTTTCTCAAAATTCATAGTTAAACTTCTTACAATACTTACTAAGTTTTCCAAATCATACTTAGTTATCTTTTCAAAAACAACTACTATTGTTTAACTTTCAACTCCCAAAATCAAAGTTAAAGTTTTCAAAAAAATTCCCATTTTCTCAAATTTTTTCTAACGCTTTAAATTTCCGGAAAAATTCGCCATAGTCTCCTTTGCGCGGCTCGATCCGAAAAAAAATGACAGTATATATATCACAAATATACATCTCATCAAGTAATGAGGCATCCCGCAGGGAAAAAAGTGTAAAAGCACGATATTTAATCCGAGATATGTACCTTATATTTTATTAGCGAGCATATACGGCTAATATAGCGCGAAAGCGAGCTCCAAATGCGAAGCAAACGCGATCCGCACCTACTAATCACTCAACAAACAACATGAGAACATGCATATATGACAATAGTATCAATATACATCATGTAGTAACATAATAACTATATATGTCAACATAGCAAATGAAACAAAACAACAAATGCAACCATCAACCAACTAGCATTCATTTTCAAGTTGGTTCACTTCCAATTCAAATTCAATTCTATTTAAGTTTATTTACTTCTAATTTGAATTCAATTACATAGCTTTAACTTTCACTAATTCACTTTCATTAATACTTAATGAATTATATACAATCAACTAACAATCATATAACAATCAATGTATATTTATTACAACCAAATTCCTTTGCTTATCAATTGGTTTAATTAAATGATTTTCATTCAACTATTCAACTTCCAATAACATTAGATTTTAATGAATTAACACTTATATTCATTATTTCATACCAATTATTCACATTCAATTGATTTACATTCAATCCAATTCAATTTCTAAAGTTGAATTTCATTTGCATAACTTTAGTTCACATTCATTTTTATTTACAATTCATATTCATAAATATATTCATATAGTTTCACTTCTTATATATATAAGTTTATTTCACAATTGTAAATCACTTTAATTATAATTCAATTCTTATAATTCTTTTTGCTTATACAATTCCTTTATTTAGATTATTCAAACAACTAAACAATCAACTTATATACACTTTTATAATTCTGAAAAATTATTCCTTTATATATAAAATATACTCAAGGTAAAATTATTTCATTTACCCAATTTAAAGATCAATACTGTGTCGAATTGTTTTATTCAAGTGTTTAGAAACCCCTTCGGCATAGTTGTACAGACCGTGCTGACGAAAGTTCATATACCACTCAACAAACAATTCATCACAATATAAAACAATTTTTATATTCACTAACAAATACGCTCTCATAGCTATTATTACACTCAAACTCATTCTAGAGTACTACTGACTCTATCTCTAATGAGTAATACCCAACAGAACCATGGTTGTCGCTTAACCATATGCTCTGATACCAGATGTAACGTCCCGAAAATTTTCGACTTCCGAAAATTCAACATCGACACTCACTTTATCGACTGCCGAGAAATCGAAGGCCGAAAACCCGAAATGTTATGGTTTTAAGAAAAAAGGAAAAGAAGAAGGCAGAAGAAGAGAGGAAAGAAAATAGAAAAATTTTAAAATAGAAAGAATAGAGAAGAGAAAGAAAATAGAGAATGAAACAAAATTTTAAAATAGAACGGAACAGGAAGAAAACAACAGAACTACAACTGAACAACATCAGAATCTCACAATTCGCAGCGGAACAACATATAATAATAAATGAATAATCTTTAAACAAAGAACTATATCAGTTATTACATTTTATACATTACATATCATTACATCATATCATCAGAGTGTACAACAATATACAACATCAAACAGTGCAGCGGAAAAAGAAATACTATATAAACTAGTAATACGCCATGCCATCCATCTTGCCTCCAGCAACTCCAGAATATCCAGAATATCCTGATAAACCTTAACTCTTGACTGCCCGTGTGAAAATTGGTGGGCACCCAGAGTTTAGGAAGGAAAACAATAAACTCCGAGTCAGTCATGTGACTGGTGTGAGAACTCAAAACAGTTTATTTATCTTTAAAATCAAAAATAGAAGAATATTTTTAAATTCAATTCGCAATGCTTTTAAAGATGAGACTACCATAAGGCCTCCCGCGCACACACACAATGCAAACGCAGAATCGGAGGAGATTTCTCCTTATGATAGTCAAAGATGCTTGATACGCATTTAAAAAGACATTTGATATTATTACTAGTGCATAGTGTAGGGGAAAATTTCATTTCGAAAGTAGAATATAAATCTTAGCCAGCATAGACATTTCAAACTATGCCTACTATAGCTAACTATGTTCAATAGCAGGTTACCGCCACATTCCATAGCAGGTTATACAACTAAAACCGTACAAGTCACGTATTGTTTCTTTGGATTTCCAACAAATGGTCAGGCCAAGGAACTTCCCATTGCCACATGAGAATGCCTCTGGAAAGACATCCCCGAGAACCAAACCGGAACTCTGCCAACACAAGGCCGGGTTACCCCTAACTGGGTAACTACTGACACGAGCACGCCATTCCCCGATCGTAAACGACCTTTCTCACGAGATCCCGTTAACCAACAACCACAAAGTAATAAATTCGTAGTAACCACATAGGTTAAATATCTGGGCTCCATACCATGATACCACCTCTATCCAGAAGGAAATGTACATACCCTAAAGGGAGCTACCCCTCATAACCTTGCCGCATCTTTCCTGTTTTGACCATTTCCGGGGTGTGAGGCTCGACGAAGTCACGTCCACAAAAACATACTTTATACAAAAGCCATGCTTTGGGTCAACAAATGATCAACACAATGATCACCAAGATAGACGATCAAATAAATGATCCTATCACAAATAATCAACACAATGATCATTTACAGCAACACTCAGCATGTCACATTACCAAATTGGGAATATATCGCTGATAACTTCAACTATATAACCTCTGAGCTCGTACATCTCAGAGAAGGGTGTTAAGCTAAAAGAATAAATTCTCCGCCACCAACAGAAATATATTTGAATGAAATCGGCTTTATATCTCAACTTGTAATGTCAGACACACAATCCATACAAGTCTGTTCCGGGATCGAACAAAACCGAAGGCACTTACAAAGAAGTCCTTGCAATCCGGATATTCACAATCCTGATCGGATTTCCCATCACTTAGGGAGTCTCTATACCGCTGCAACTCAGTGCAGAGACAATCGACAGGTCATCCTATCGCTCTCGCAAATACCGGGTCTTCAACACCGATCTTCAATGCAATTATAACGACGTATCACATATTCGGAATGGGTTATACGACCCCATGGTCCTTTCCCGGTTAACCCGAATAATGAGCGCTTATTCAAAAATAAGTGTAGCATTCACATTCAAACAAATCACATCAATTACCCATTCAAAGGGAAATATTGATAGTCGGTTATTGAACTATCACTGGACATGCACACATCACCAGTTTCCAAATAATTTTCCAAATTATTTATTTCACAAAATATCTTTACAAGATATATAATTTCAATACTTCAAAAATAAATCAATATTTATTTTTAAACAAATTCCACTTCCTTTATAAATTCCTTAGTGAATTTATAATCCAAAATATCCATGAATATTCGATTTCAATTATTCATTTCAATATTTCTTTTCAATTTATCTTCAAAAAGATAAATTCTCAAAGTATTCGCTTTATATTGGAAAACATTTCCATACTTATTTATTCATAAGTAATTCACAAATTTTATTTATTTTCGACACTTAGAAAATATTCAATATACTTAAATCGAGATTAAGTATATATTTCATTCTTTAAGGAAATCATGCTCTTAAACATATTTATTTGGGCCAAAACGAATGTTACGTAAAACATCGTTACGACAAACCAAAATCACTAGGGATTCGAAATTAAAATAGATATATATATCCCAATACTATACAAAAACATTTCCTTTCGGAAATCATTTACTATAACAACAGTGTTATAGTCCACTATTTCCTTCTATTTCTCGAAAACGTCTATTTCAACAATAAATGTTGAAATCTATGGTTTCGACTCTCAACACATTTTAAAACATTGTTCGATCGTTTTAATTCTATTTAAAACATCCAAATCCAAAACAATTTCTTTAACATATTATTCACTATTCAAAACGTGAATATACTTCATTAACAATTTCATCCTTTTATTCATTTTAATTCAAAGGATTATTCACAGTCAAAAATGTGAATATAACTCCATAAATAAGTTATAACCATTTACTTATCAAAATAAGTCTTTTGCGAATTTACAAAACAACGTTTATAAATTCCATTTCTATTTATTTCATAACTACTTCCTTTATAAATCTCCTTTATTAACCTATTCGATTTATAACTCAATTATAAACCAAAAGTTCACATTATAAGTTAAATGCTTATAAAACGATTATTTTACAAAATCGTTCTTTTAAACTTCATAGTTATAAATCTTATAACTTTTAAGATTCAATTATTCATCCAAATATATTCTTTAATAACTTCACAAAATTTATAAATCTTACTATTTATAAATTTCATTTATAACTTCACCATTTATAATTTTATAAATTCCATTCATTTACAAAATTTATTTTCACTTCATTCAAACACTTATAAAAACTCGTTTTATAATGTCAATATTTCAATTTATAAATATCCATTTATAAATCTCTTAATATAAATCAATTTATATTATTCTTTAAAACGACTTTAATCTCCTTTATTATTTCACCATTTTGATTCATAAAATAATTAAATTTTATAAATCCTAAATTTAAACTTTTCACAATAAATTCTAAAATCCCGATTAAACTATTTTATAAAATCAATAGCATCGTATTCTCAAAAATCAGTTTTTAACTATATTTCTCAAAAATCATAATTTTTTATAACATTAAAAATTATAACGTTTATTTATTTAAAATGGATCAATTCCAAAATTATTTTATAAAACGTATACTTTCTAAAATCACTTTAAAATCATTTTAAAATCCCAAAATCTGGGTCCAATGATGCTACACACCAAATAGTCAATCACGACTACAACGATATCATATATCAATATGAAAATCCATCAAATATCAAAATATCTGAAATCAAATAAATACTGTTGAGGAATCCAGTTGGATCCCTCCAACCTGTTTTCCTGCATCCACAAACATTAGCACAATACCAATTTCGCTCCAGTACGAAATTATCGCGGTATATGTTCTTATTAAATATTATCCGCTTAATAACGGCGCAATAGGGTCTCATCCGCTAAAAAATGTGGGGAATCAACAATTGCAATATATACATATGTCAATATATATATATTGATATTATTTATAATACCAATTTCACTTTTTTTGAAATATTCGCGGTATATGTTTTTAATAAATAACATCCGCTTACTAACGGCGTATAATGTCTATTTTAACTATCAGTAGATAACAATCATCATTCAAACATGCATTCAAATATTTTAAATCTAATTATTTAAAATAAAATCGAAACTGATTCGATTGAGTGAGAAGTTCTCACCTTGATTTAATTTCGTTTTAGCGATTTATTTCGAATAAAATTAAACGGACGTTTAATTTTACCCAAAATTCTCACTAACTCCAAACGACTCTAACCGAATTCCTAGCGTAGTGCTCGTCCATACGATTCCAACGCAACTAGTTTCGCGCGTTTTCGACCTCGTATGAAAAAGTTATGATTTTTTAAAGTTTACTCGATTTATATATATCTAATTTACAACAAACTTTAATAATTTTTAACCTCATCAAACTCAAGCCGTTGGATCCCACTTCATGAAATCTTGGCCGCACCCCCACTCTCCCTCTCCCTCACGTTACTCCTTACAGTAAACTCACGTACAAAATCAAACCCATCACCTTAGAACTAGGGTTTCAATTTGCATCATCAATACTCAACTAAACCTCATCAAACCACTGCCATGTCGAAGCCCTTCGCGAGAGCTATCTCCACCATCCCTAGCATGAAGCTCGGCCCCCACATGAGCATGGAATTGCGTGCGAAATCTGCAGGTTTCGGCCCCTTTTTCTCCTCCTACGCGACGTCGTTTCAGATCTCAACCGTATGGATCTAAAGTACTCAAGACGCTTAACAACTTTCATGTTAAACACTTCTTCTAATTCTTGCTGGATTGAGAGTGATTGAGGGATGAAAATCGAAAAATTCTGGCCTTTCATTAGGGTAGTGGCGGCTAGGTTTAGATTAGGGTTAGGTTTTATTTTTTTCTAAATTTATGAAGGTGTTGGTCTATTTATAAAGAAAAATCGAACACTATTCATCCGGAAATTCCAAACTCCGATTTACGCGCCGTAACCAGCGTTTCTAGGTTTTACCCCGCGTTCCGGACACAATGGAACAGGTTTCGGAAGCTAATTCGGAAGTATGTGCGAGTTATGGCTATAAACGCTCAATTTGAATTAAACCGATTTAAATCGATTTCTAGGCGTTTTAATTTGTACCAGACAAACGGTAAATCCAATCGACTTGAAATTTAAAACCTTACAATAATATCACATTACGGATCCGATGAAACTGGTTTCGTCGAAATCCGAGACTTTTTGAAAAATGGCTATTTTAACTCGTCAAATTAAAATTAAAAATAAATCGATGCGTTTCGAGCTGCCACGATCAAACGATAACTCCGATTGACACGAAATTTGAAATCCGGTAATAACTAACTATTACGGATCCAATGGAACTGGTTTCGTTCAATTCTGAGACTGTTCAAAAATTGACTATTTTTACTAGTCGATTTAAATATTAAAATATTCAATTTTCACAAATTAACTTTTAATTCGATTTTAAAAGTTCTAAAATATCGTTCTAACTTCCATATGATAAAATAAAATTTTACAAATCATTTTCAATCATATTTAACCCAATTTTCAATTATTTCCATAATTTAACATATTAAATTATCGATTTAATTATTCAGTTAAATCCAATAATTCAAATAAAAATTTATTTGACTTATAAATTCACTTATTAATATTTAAAATTAATTAAATATTAAAATTTTAATTACTAAAAATTCTGGGTCGTTACAATTAAAGTAATTGATTTAATTCAATGTGGTTAATTAAATTAACTAGAGAGGGTATGGTTGATAAATCTTGCTCATAAAAGATTGAATGCTTTGGAATTATTGATATTTCTGATATGAAATATCAGTGATACGATTTGGTTGAATGGTGATAAGATGGTTGCTTTTCTATGATGGATTCTTATGTAAAACGACATCTTGTATATAAAGTGAATTGTATATCACTTGAATAAATTGGATTAGAATGATATTGAATTCGAAGTGACCAGGGTCGGGTATCAGAAATACCCGAAACCACTTTGATTAGCAATTTTAAATTCTCATAAATGTGACATGTGGAAGCAAACAGGCTGGGATGGAATAAATTGGGGAATTGAATATTAACCTGAAACCGTTTTGTGATAAATGCTGACCCTGAGAACTCGTAAAGGATACGAGTTACCCCAATATTCACATATGTTATAGCTTGGAATGTTTTAAGTGAATTGGACCACATAATCTAAGTTCTGGCACTTAGAAATTGATGTGTGAATAAGTGATGTCTATAACAACTTGTGAAGTGAAATTGATATAAGTTACCCCAGGTTTATATGAGTTGTATACTTTTGTATTCCATGTTAGATGGGTTTACTCATGCTGGTTTCCAGCCTGACCCGGGTGTTACTTTGATGTAATGATCGGGTCAGACCGAGTATTACAGATTTTCAGGTAAGGACGTTCTGGAGCCCAGGAGTTGAGTTGGATGGCTTGAACATATAGAGTATTTCCGTTGTACTATATTATTGTAAAACAGACACATGTTGATTTGTTAATATTCAGTGTCTGTATGTATGTGCAACTTTGATGTATTGAAATATAATCGACAGATATAGTATTCTTTTGTAAACTTTTATTATTTATTATTATATTTTATCCGCTGCGAATGTGAGATGTTGATGTTTCTGTTCTTCTTCTTCCATCTCTTTCTTTTTTTTCATAACTATCTGGAATTTTTCGAGATCGAAAATTCCGGGTCATTACACATAACGTCATATCATTATTTGGAATGGGTTATATGACACAAGGTCCTCTCCCGGCTAAACCGAATAATGAGCGCAATATTTAAAAAATTATGGATGTGGGATCTCAGTTAAGTCACAACTTATTACCCAAAACTTTTCTTTCATATGGTTAAACAAATTACCATTTACAAATCTTTTTGAACAAAAGATTCACTTCACAAAGTTCACAAAGTTTACCAATCCTTTACAAAGATTCATTAATATCTTTCCAATTCAAATCTTTTATGCAAAAGATACGCTTTTCAGATCCCTTTTCAATTTGAGAACAAACTTCGCCAATCTTTAACAAAGATTCATTCATAGCCCTATTTTAAAAAAAATCCTTTCAAAATGGATTAACTCATCCAATCTTTAAATCAAAGATTCAATTCATAGTTTTCAGAACCATTTCCACAAAACAATTCCATACCAAAACTTTTACATAAAAGATACACTATTTAGAATCCTCTTCGATTCCAAAACAAAGCTTAACAATCTTTCACAAAGATTCATTCATAGTTTCAAAAATATTTCATTTGAAAGACTTGAAATTCTTTCGACACGAATTGGAAATCCTTTCTTCATATGAAAGCTATTATTTGAAAACAAATAGTTTTCGTTTTGAAAAATCGGATTATGATTGCACAAGTTAAAGTCTTACAAATATAAAACTTGGGTTAAATTCAAATTCCTAAAAAAATACTTTTAAAATGGTTTAAAACCCAAATAAACACATCTATACTTGTATAACTTTTTCAAATCATAATTTCCAAATATAGAATTCAATTTTAAATTTTGAATTCAAATTCAAATTAAATTATTTAAATTTCGAAACTTTATCAAGTTATTTAAAATAACTTTTATCTTTAGAACTCCTTTTCAAAAGCTTTCCACATTTAACCCAAAACCATTTGGATTCAAAATTCATCTTTCAAAACCATTTCAAAATATCTGTGACTTAACCGATTTCCTCGTGAAATCCATATTTGTGTGTGTATCGTGTAGTCCAGGGGTTTTACCCAATAGTGCAACAACATCAATCATCACAGATTCGATCATATCAATATCGATAAGCGGTAAAATCTATAGCACTTATCTTCATTCATAGATTCACAGATAAAGTAAATTTATTAATTACAAAGATCCACCATTATGATTCGATGTGGGTTTCGGATGACCAACTGGAACCCGACTCCCTTTCGCATTGAAATTCAAATGCCGTTTTACGGGCGAAAGGGTTTTCACATTTACACAGCAGTATATTCATTATATATATCACAGCTTAGCACAAAGCAATTCATTTTACATAGAGCACATAACAGAGATATCAAACTATTCAATATTCAATAGAATCCAAACAACCATAAATAAGACCAATTAATTATCTGATTAATTTAAATCAGATAAATTACTTATGAATAAACTACTAATTCTTGTTAATTAATATTAATTAATTACAAATTATTTTGATTAATTATCCTTTAATCACTTATTAATTAAACATTAATAATAAATTAATTAACATTTACTTATTAAATAATTAACCTTTAATTAATTAATTATTCTTTAATTAAAAATTCTTAATTAATTTCATTCATTAATCAACCCTTAATTAATTAACATTTAATTAATTACAATAAGGGATTATCCTCAATCACTTAATTAGCTTTAACCATTAATTAATTACTTTTACTTAAGTAATTATTTTTAAGCAATTAATCATCTTTGATTACTGATTTATAAATTAGTCAATCTTTAATTAAAATAATCAACCTTTAAGAAGTCATATTAATTAATACTTTGAAATAAATTATCACTATCATATTATTTAACTTAAAAACTTTTAAGTTAACTAATGATTTAAAATATTATTTTAAGATAACCCATTTATCTATTAAATTAACTATTTAATTAAGCTATTAAAAATTATTTCAAAACAACTTAAGAAAATAAAACTTACTAAATTTTAAGTTGAAAAAACTACACAATTTTTATCAACCAATGATTAATTAAACTTTTATCATATAAAAGAAATTGTTTTTAAGAGCATGATTTTAAAACTTGTTTTATTTTTAAATTTCAAAACTCTTTCAATATCCACCCGAGTCAACGTTTTGAAACTCTTGAGTGCAAACCCGAGCCAGATGTACACAATCCCGAGCTCGAACCCGAGTCATTTCCCCTAATTTTTTTTACTTTTATTATTAAAACATATCGTAGTTATATTTACACGAACGAACCCGGCAACCCACTCGAGCCATGATCCCATTTACCCGAGATCTTCTTCGAGACCACCCAGCACCATGGCCATTTGAAACAAATGGTAACTCGTGCACGTGCACACGAGTTTGCCAGCGTTCTGATCATCGAGGTCGACGACTACAGGTCATCGACGACCTGCCCAAACCACATATCCATCCAGATTCGTCGAAGGGTCTGAGATTCGAAATCGAGTATGTTTGAATCAAGCTGGAGCCCAACACAGATTGACTAACCACCAGAAACTTCCTAGCACCACCACCACAGACCTCCGGACGCCACGTGATCACAACCCTAGCTACTCCGTTGACCCTCGACCCCTTTCCCCCTAGTCCGATCATCTATAACCCACCATGGTCAACGAATTTGTTTTACAAAACCTTGCCGAACAACCCATACCCAAAACCCAATTTCACCAATTTCCGATCACTCCGAACGCCTCAAAACTCCCCTCCATTTTTTCCTAGCCTTGATAGCTCTCCAGCTACACCCAGACTCGAAATCGACGAGCAGTTCGTCATCATTGGTTGGAGTTTGACGAAAATGCTAATTTTAATCAATTTGAGATAACTCGCCAATTACTTGCTTAAAAATCTTGAAACAGCTATCAAAAATCATTGATTTGTTATTTGAATCTAATTGTATAATCAAAAAAGGGAAATTAAGATACTTGATTTTCTAATGATTTTGGGTTATTACGGATTTTTATCATTTTTGAGAAAATTGTTCAACTTTAACACTTGCAGTGATTTTTAAAAATAATATTACACTATAACTACCCTTTTTTATTCAAAAATCTTAGTCTAATAATATTTCTTTGGGAAGATGTAGATTAAATTTGTGCTTGTATGTGTTCAAACATGAATATTTGTACCTGTAAACAGACATGCTCAGATATATATACATATCTATATACATTCAACACATTCACTTAAATCCAAACATTTTTTCCATAACTTCATTTCACAAATAATCTGTTAGAGGTCAGAAAAAGGAGTTTGCACATCTTGTTTAAAGCAAAGGAACAATTTAGCTTAATTGCTTTGATTTCAGTTTTGATCTCTAGCTCATAAGCTTCCAGGTTTGATTATTGATCTAGAGATGATTTCCTAAGTTTGATCTGAAGCTTGAATATTAAGTTGATCTTGAATTAGTAGAATTCTACTTGCTTTTAACTCCTTCAGTTTGCATTTGAGTTTGATTATTGACTTGCTACTTTGATTTTGATTTTGGGGTAATCCACAAGCATCAGGTTTTCATTTCTTTCTTTAATCTATATATCTTTCTTCTTCTTCGGATTTGAAAATGTATGGAAGAAGAAAATGTGGCCTATTTTTCTTTTCTATACATATATCTATTCCTTTTGAATAATATGATATGCCACTTGTACAATCAAGTTACACTTGTAATCTTATTTAAGTATAAAATTTTAACAAATGTCATTTGTTAAAATTTTATACTTAAATCCCTTACTTAAATTTCATTTAAATCTTATATTTTCATAAGTTTGTGTTTTTATTTTTTAATAAATTTATAAACTATGTTTTGTAAAGGTATACATATATATACAACTATGTTTATCTAATGTTACATCTTTTTAAAAGATATTGTATAGAAATCTTTTTATCAAATTCAACTTAAGCTACTATACTTATTTAATGTCTATCTTATATTTATACAACATTCAAAGAGAAATGATTTGAAAACAAATTATGCACTTAATAACTAATCATACATATATATTAGTTTCTTTAATTAAAAACTTTTTAGATCCAATTAATTTTATAACATATTTATAAAATTTCAAAATCACACTTATCTTTGAATTTCAAACCAAATTTCTAAATTAATTCACCATTTAATCCTTATTTTATTCCAAAAAACAAATTAGTTCACAATTCAATTCTAAAATTGAAATTAATTACCAATTAAATTTGACTCATCGTTACACCGGGTTACCTCTGTTACTAGGTAACAACTGACACGAGTATGCCACCCCTCAGTCGTTACCAACCTTTATCTGAGGCACCTCTCAACCAACAACCACAAAGCAATAAGTTTTTCAGCAACCATAGAGTTAAGTATCTGGGCTCCATACCATGATACCACTTATAATCCAAAAGGAAATGGTCATACCCTCAGGGGGCGCTACCCCCAAATAACCTTGCTGCAACGATTCCTGTTTCGACCATTACTGGGTTGTGAGGCTTGACGAAGTCTCGTCCACAAAGCTACTCTTTACACAAAAGCCATGCTTCGATCAATAAATGATCAGCAGCACTTCGTATGCCACATTACCAAATTGGGAATATATCGCTTGTAAATATCAACTACATAACCTCTGAGCTCGTACGTCTCAGAGAAGGGTGCCAGCTAAGAGAATAAATCTCCGCCACCAAATAGAAATGTATTTGATAGAAACCATCTTTACATATCAAAGTGTAATGTCAGACACACATCCATACAGGTCCGTTCCAAGTTCGAACAGAACCGAAGGCACTTCCAAAGTAGCCCTTGCACTTCGGGAATTCCCAATGTCGATCCGACTCTCCATCACATATGGAGATCTCTATACCGGCGCGGCTCAGTGTAGAGACATTCGATGGGTTATCCTTTCATTCTT
Organism: Allium cepa; assembly: GCA_030765085.1. Lineage (NCBI taxonomy): Eukaryota > Viridiplantae > Streptophyta > Magnoliopsida > Asparagales > Amaryllidaceae > Allium > Allium cepa. The sequence goes on from CM060934.1 coordinate 292,098,348, forward strand.
GAAAATACCCGGTCTTCACCACTGGTCTTCAAATGTTATCCATATCGTCGTATTATTATTCAGAATGGGTTATATGACATAAGGTCATCTTCCGGCTAAACCGAATAATGAGCGCAATATTTAAAAATATATGGATATTGGGATCTTAGTTAAGTCACACTTTTAATCCCCAAACCTTTTCTTCAAATGGTTTAAACAAATTACTATTTTAATCTTTAAACAAAAAGATTAACTTCACAAAGTCAACCAATCTTTCACAAAGATTCATTCACAATATTTAAACAAAAGATCTATCTTTGAGATCCTCTTTTGTTTGAAAAAAAAGTTCACCAAATATTTCACAAAGATTTATTCATAGCTTTCGAAACAATTCCATTTCAAATCTTTTATACAAAAGATATACTTTTAAGATCCTCTTCAATTTCAAAACAAGGTTCAACCATCTTTCATATAGCTTTCAAAACTATTTCAATTCCATTTCAAACTTGAAATCTTTCAACACAAATTGGAAATACTTTCTTTATATGAAAGCTATTACTATTTAAAAGCAAAGGTTTTCATTCGGAAAAATCCGATTACATTTGCACAAGTTAAAGCCCTTTAAGTATAAAACTTGAGTTAAATTCAAATTTCCAAAATGATACTTTTAAAATGGTTTTAAAACCCATATAAACACATTTATAACTTTGTATAACCATTTTTAAACCATAATTTCCAAACATAGAATTCAATTTCAAATCTTGAATTTTAAATTCAAATTAAATTATTTAAATTTCAAAACATTATCAAGTTACTGAAAATAACTTTTATCTTTAAACTCCTTTTCAAATGCTCTTCAGTCCAGTTCCATTTCCAAAACCAATCGATTTCAAAATTCACTTTTAAACAAAATCATATTTAAATTCAAATATTCGTGACTTAACCAATCTCCTTGTGCAAATCCATGTTTGTGTGTGCATGGTGTGGTCCAGGGGTTTTACATAATAGTGCAGCATTATCAATCATCACAGATTTAAGCACATCAGTATCGATAAGCAGTATATTCCTATAACGGTTATCTTCCATTCACAGGTTCATAGATAAATAATATTCATTCATCACAGATAAAATAAATTACATTCATCACAGCTTGAATCAAATAACTCATATCACAAAGCATCACACATCAGGGATATCAAACAATTCAAAGCATTTCATACAATTCAAACATCCATAAGTAAGATTAATTATTTATCTGATTAAGTTTAAATCAGATTAATCACTTATGATTATATTATTAATCCTGGTTAATTAATATTAATTAATTACAAACCATCTTAATTAATTAACACTTAAACATTTATTAATTAACCATTAATAATATACTAATCAACCTTTAATTATTAATTAATCAATTTTAATTAATAAATCAATTAATCTTTAATCATTAATTGATTAACCTTTTATTATTAATTAATTAACCTTAATTGATTAATAAATCAATTAATAATTAACCTTTAATTATTTAATTCTTCTCTAATTAATTATCCTTAATTAATTACGTTAATTAATTAGCCCTTAACTAATTACTATTTAATTACTTATAATAAGTGATTATCCCTAATCACTTTCTATAATTAATCTTTAATTAATTAATTCTCCTCAAATTAATCACCTTAATTTATTTAATCACTCAAATTAATTACCCTTAATAAATTAATCATAATCTTTTAGTTGAATTAAGATCTCAATTAACTTAAGATAAACCTTTTATCTTAATTTTTATTTTCCATTTCATCATTAAATTTTATTTTGACAAACACTCAGGGATCTAAACAATTTATATAAGAATTGTTTCAAATCAAACAAAGTCAAAAACATTATCATTTTAAATTTTCAACCTTCGAAATCTCTTGAAATCTTATTCCATACATACATTTTGGAAACTTGTTTAATAATTTGTTGTTAACAAAATGATTAAAACATTTTATCATCATAAAATTAACTTGATTATTTGAAGTTGATAAATTATACAACCTTTCTTTAACCAAACATTTTAAAACAAATATTAAATAGAGACAATAGTTTGAAGTTTAAAAGAAAACTTTAATTTATATTTCAAATTGATAACACAAGTACCCGAGAAAATCTCGAGTAAAACTCGGGCCAGATGTAGGTTTATCTAAGTAAACCCCCAAGTTAATTTTCTTTTCTTTCTGATTTTAAATTTTAAAACCTAGCTAATCAAAAACCACCTGAGCCCAAGGTAAACCTCCCTCGATCAAATACACGAGCCATAGTCCAAACCCCCCGTATTCAACTTCGAGCTTCCCACCTTCTTCTTCTTTCAACCATCACTGATACACGGTGACACTTATGTATATGCACTGGCAATCGAAGCTCCTTCGATCAACCCTGTACCCTCCGGCAAGTCAACGAACCTCTCACCGTCGCACACGACCTCCAAGAAGGAAGAACCCGATAGCAAAATAGAATTTGAGCACTCGAATGAAAATCTGGAGCCAACCAGATTACCAGAACCTCACCGCAACGACAAACAACACAACCAGAGCTCACGTCCTTCCGACCATAGCTGCACCAGACATCACACAATAATATCCCTTTCTTCGGTCAAGCTCGATTCACCACCGATGGCGAACTCGACAGATTTTAACACTGACCGAAATGGGTTGCTAAACCCTATTTCACCATCGATACACCACCACGGCCACCAGAAAATTCCTCCTTTATTTTTTCGTTGATCCTTGATGCTCGAACCATCTACCGACCAAAGCATGATGAACTTCATCTCGTCGTTTGACAGAATTTGACAAAAATGTCATTTCTTTTCAACTCAATAATCCACAAGATCTTCCAACTTAAAAATCGAGATTCCAATATTAAAAATCATTATTCTTCAACACGAAATTGTTTATGCGATCAAAACTTGAATTCTTAAAAATTAAATTTTTTATTTGAATTTTTTTTACTGATTTTCTTTATTTCCAGTAAACCCTTTAGTAATTAAATTTGAAACTAATTTTAAAACTTAAATCTTAATCTTACAAAAATAATTTATTTAGACATCAAAGCCTATAAATGATTGTAGGATGAGAATTTGATTTTTAAATAGGTTTGCATCCTGCAAATCTTTGAAACAGAGATCCTTATGCCTATTTCCCAGACATGCACAGCACATTCATATCAACATTCAAACACATTTCATAGCATATGCAAACTTATTCACAAACATAGATCAATACTAATTGTATGCAAACCAGAATGTATATAAGGATAAGGATTTGCTCATATGAAATGAAGACAGAGGACAAGAAATACCTTTTGAAACCTAGAACTTGATATTTGATTTTTCTAAAGACTGGGAAACTTCTTTGATCTATTATTTGATCTGAGACTCGAATTGATTTGATCTTGATTCTGAAGCCTAATCCTTGCATTGACTTAAACTTGCATGCTTTTATCTGAGGATTTTCTTTTGTTTCTTGAATTGCTCAGCAAAATCTGTAATTGTTTCCAGATTGATTGCTGAGATGATTTGATCTTACTTTTCTTTTAATGATTTGATCATTGTGTTACTTTAGTTTGATTTCAGAACATGATTGATGTCAAGTTGCCATTTGAATCTGCATGCTTGTACTTGCTTTTGTTTTCCAGATTTTAATTTTTTTTAAACCTTGCTTTGTTTTTGCATCAGACAAACAGATTTAGTTTGATTTTCTTTCTGTTTCTAGGTTTGAGCTGTTGCTTTTGATTTTTTTTTTTGAAGATGAAGAATAAAAGATTGGACTGAAAATGAATGAATAGGTTTCTCTCATTCTTAAACATGATATTAAATTTTAAATTTAACCAATTTGCCACTTGTTAAATTATGTTAACACTTGTACAAAGTCCTATTATTTTTCTTACACTTGTTAACATATTTAAATTTATGTTTTAAACCCTTGTTAAGATTTTATTTATAGATTATGGTTAAGCCTTATCATTTTTTTGTAATTCGTAAATTAACTTATCTCTAATGTTCTTGAAATTTATTGAATTATATCTTATATTTACACAAGTTTGTATTTTTAAATCTTTATGTATATACAAACTATTTGTTAGGCCTTTTTATACTTATACTTTCAAAACATATATTTATACTAAAGCTTTATATTTATTTACATATATACTACTATTTTTATATTTTTATATATTCACAAACTATAATTTTTACAAGAAAATTTTTCTAATTTTTATAACCAATACTATTTTAAACTTAATTTATTATACTTTTAAATGTATACATATATATATACATACAAATTAAATTTAGTTATATATAAATTTTAAAATCAAACTTAAGTTATTATACTTAAATTTATATACATAATATTAGTGTTGAAAATATTCAAATTTAACTTTTAGAAAATTATTATATTAATTTCAAAATAAAACTTCCAAACAAATTATATTATAACTAGAAAATAAATTTTTATTAATTTGAACATAGTATTTTTAAATTCAATTTATTTTCAAAATTATATATTTTAGAGTTTCAAATTCAAAATGCAATTCAAAATGCAATTCAAAATCAATCTATATACATATATTTATCCAAATTTTCAATTTAATCCACAATTAAATTTGTAATCAATATATTATTCAAAATATTTATTTCTGAATTCCAATTAGAAATTCTATTTTAAAAAGCATTTTGATATACATTTATATTAATAAACAAACAAATATCTATTAAATTTGGAAAATACCAAATTAATTCACTATTTAATTTCAAAAATTGAATTAACTACCAATTTAAATTTGTTTTAAAAACAGGAATGTTACATAATTCATACTATCCCTCGCTAAAAAAGGAAGCCAGGTAATTCAGGGCACTGTTTGCTCATGGCCTTGCACAAACACCCTAGTTTTTCAATCTCACGGACAGTAACAAAATAACCTTTGTGATGGCCTGGAATTTCTAACAATTTAAATTGGAATATTTGCCTAATTGTAAATATTTAAAAAGTTAATTTTTAAATTAATTCAAATATTATTATTAATGGCAATTAAGTTATTAGATTTAATAAACCGACATAGGCTAAAATGTTGAATCTGGAGTTTTAAGCCTATTAAAAATAATTTAAAGGCTTGTAAAATTTATACTGATAATACAGAAGACAGTAAAAGTGTTAAAATTGAATTTGGAAATGTTTTGTTCCGTTTTGAAAATTTATCGTTTAAATTAAATTTAAAAATAGCCTTACGAGGCCTAGTCTCGGAATTCGATGAAACTAGTTCCATTGGAACCGTAATAGTTAATTATTATCGGATTTCAATTTCGGTAGCAATCGGAGTTGTCGTTTGACTCTAGCAGCTCAAAACGCAAAGAAATTATTTTGATCAATCTAATTTAAATTGACCGTTTACTTCCATAACTCGCGCATATGATCGAATTAGCTTTCGAAACGCGTTCCATTGTGTTCGGAATGTAGGTAAAACCTTATATTCACCTAGCGGCACTCCTTAAAAGGAGTTCAGAATTTTAAGAAGCATTTAACGAGGAATTTTGGAAGTTTTATAATATAATAAAATTTAAAGTCAACTAGACAATGATATTTATATTAACAAAACACGCGTACTCAAGAAGCTTCCCCAAATCTATATTTTTATCTCCGTCTCCCCTTCATTTTACCGGAAATCAATATTGAAATCATCCGGAAAAGAAATAAATTAATGGCCGACACCAAACCCTCCTACTCAAATTTGAATAAACCAGATGTAGTATTGAATTCATCTCCACGACTTGCCTGTAGAGATCGAGCTTCTGAAGCTCGCGTGTGCGCTCGCGTAGGGGACAGCATCGCGACTCGAAGTCGCGATACAAAAAGGGATTGTTTTCAAGGTCGTGCGATTCGAGGCCGTGCGATACGAAGTTGTGCGATTCTGCTGGGTTGGGGTGCGGCGTGTTCAGGGTGGTGGTCGCGAAGTTGGTGCGAGCCAACTTCGGGGTGCGAGTTCGAATTGCAGGCAATTGGTGGGTGAGGAGAAATTCGTGATGAAGTTTGGTGATTAGGGTTGCTCGATGCTGCTTGTGTGTCTGATGAAGTTTCAAGAGTATTGTATTTGGTTCGGGGGAGTTAGACGCGATTTCGAGTGTGAGTTATTGGGTAATCGTCGTGCTTGTAGTGGAAGAAGATGGTTGTGGAACAGAGGTTATTCTCGAGCGCGAGTTGGTTGCAGTTTCAATTGGGTTTTAATTTGTTTTGGGAAGTAGGTATGGGTCTTTCTATATTTTGTTAGTTTAATTTGAATTTGTATCTTAGATTTAATAGGAAATGAATTTAAAAAAATATATAACGTTGCTATGTTAAACTTATGTAAATCAGGAAAATATAGGGGTTTTAGACATTGGACTATCTATGTAAAGTTAGTTTAAAATTTTAATTTTAGTCTAAATTAGATAAATAAATGGAAATTTATTTTTTGATCTATTTGGAATCTTAATAAACTATAAATGGTCATATAAGGTTTAAAATCAAGGGAACAAGCCAGTTGGAATGGATTGCAAACAGTAAAAGCAAAGGTGTGTAAACCTCACACTTCTGGATTTTTATTTAAATTTGAATGGTTAAATTTAAATGAGTGGTTGAATGGTTGAATTGAATTGGTGTGTTATATTATATAGTATATACTGGAATGATTGATATTCTGTAATGAATATTTTTGGTAATTGGAATGTTGAATGTTGTGGGTTGTTTGAATATTTCGATACCCTAAGTTATCGATTATATAAAATTAGTTTTTGAAAGGAATATAAGGGTGAATCTTGGAAGTGAAATAATTATAGAATAAAAATAAGAATGAATTGGAAAGAAATAGAAGTGATATTTAAAAACTGAAGTTAAATTGTTAAGTAGAGATTTAAACAAGTTTTAAATCTGAGTTAAATCTGGAACTCAAGAGTGAATCTGGGTTGTCAAACAAATAAGTTTTTAAATTTAGTTATTTTAACAAATCGAATGTAAATGTGCATTTTTAAATTTAATTGAATTTACAAATGAATTTGGTTTTAAATTCCTTTAAACTGCTATTTTAAAATGAGTAATTTATTTATTTAATAAAGTAAATAGAAGATTGTTAACTACAGGTTGAGATTAATCGAGAATGATTAATATCGTGGTTTAATTAATGTAATTAATTTAGATTAGGATAAATTAAAATATAATTAGAAATCATTATTTATATAATTAATGATGTAATTAAAGATTGATTAATTAAGATTGATTAATCAATAATAAGTGACTTATAAGAAATTAATTAATATAGGTAATTAAGGATTAATGTAATTAAAATAGTTAATTAATTCATAAAGTAATTAAGTTTACTTATTGTTTTTGGTTAAGGATAATTAATATTGTGAAATTAATTAAAGTTAATTACTTGAATGTAATTGAAGGATAATTAACCCAGGGTGATTAATTAAGATGAATAATGAAAGGATGATGGATGAATTGGTTTGCAATTAATTAATGTTAAATGAAGGAAACTAAGTCAATGAGGTTAGTAATTCAATCAGGATTAATTAAATTAAATTTATATGTGCTTAAGCTTTGCTTATGGATGATTGAATGGTATTGGATGCTTTGAACGAGTTGATATCTTTGATATGAAATGTTGTGTATTTCATTTGGATAACTTGGGTTAGGATGACATGAGACTCGAAGAGACCGGGGCCGGGTATTAGAAAATACCCGAAAGCACTTCGAATTTTCATAGATTGAAATGTGAAACCTATAGGCTTGAATGAAGTGATTTAAAGGAATTCGACCAATTAAATCTAAATTCTGGTACTTATAAAATGGATGTAAGGAATAAGTGATGTCTATAATAAATTGTGGCTTTGTAAATTGATACGAGTTACCTCGGGTTTTAAATAAGTTGTATGCTTTGTATTCCTTGTTGAATGGGTTTACTCATACGAGTTTCCAGCCTGACCCGGGTGTTACTCTGATGTAAAGCTTGGGTCAGATCGAGTATTACAAATTTTCAGGTAAGGACGTTCTGGAGCTCAGAAGTCAAGCTGGATGGAGAGAAAGTATGGATTGCTTTCGTTGTATTATATTGCTATGTATATGTGACATGATAATTGTGTATATTCAATGTCTGTATATATGTGTCACTCTGACGTACTATAAATGTAATCGCCAGAATAGTATTCTTATGTAAACTGTTACTATTTATTATTATATTTTATCCGCTGCGAATGTGAGATGTTGATGTTTCTGATATTCTTCTTCTTCTTCTATCTCCTTCTTCTTTTCCCTAACTATCTGAAATTTTCGGGATCGAAAATTTCGGGTCGTTACAGTTAGTATCAAAGCTGAAAGGTTAAGCGAGAACCTTGACTCTGGTAGGGATTACTCATTAAATAGAGTCTGTAGTACTCTAGAATGAGTTGAATATATATATATATATATACATATGAGAGCGTACTTGTTATTTTCTTATATAAAATTTTTAAATGGTTTTATGTAAAAATATATTTCGATATATAAAGCAGTATTTCCTTCTAATAAATATTAAGGTGATTGGTTGTCAAATTTTTGGAATTAAATTAAGAAGTAATATAATACAACCAAACTGAAATCTTGAACTGGAATTAAATTAAGTGGTAACAGAAATACAACCAAATTAAAATTAAATTAATTGAAAATGAAATTCTAGAATTAGAACTCAGAAATTAAATCGTTTAAAAACTTTAAATGAACAAAGTTAAATTGGTTTAAAAAGTTAAACCAACCTTTGAGAATTTAACTCGAGTTTATATAATTCGAGATGGTTTAAAATTGAGATTGAAATTGAATTAGTTCAAAATTTAATTTGATTTAAATTAATTGGATTTGTGATTGAAGATGGATAAGTTTAAAAAATTTAATGGAAAAATTGGATTGGATTAAATTGAAATGATTTGAAATTGAAGTGAGTTCAATTGATATTAGTCCAAATTGATTGGAATAATTTAAAATTATAATTAAAGTTGAACAGGATTAATATCAAATGGAATTTGACTTGGATTGGGAAAGAAATCAAGATTGATTCAACTTGAATTGGGGTTAAACAAATTTCAATAGAAATTGAAGTTATTCAAATTGGAATTGAGTCAATTTAAATGGAAGTGGAAATTTAAATTGAATGTATGGGGAAGTGAACAGTTTTGACTCTGGACTATTTCAATATAAATTGTTTTAATATAAATTTATTCTTCCAAGCTATTTAATATATACAACCTTTCTTTTTAAAGCCAAATTATTTACATTTGTTTTACAATTCTTTTTAGAACTGTTAACCATTTTTCAACTGTTTTATACACTAATTATTATTTTTCAACTATTCCACAACCTAATTACTATTTTACAACTATTTTGTAATTATCTAAAATTTCTGAGACTATTTAACTATTTTCCAACTATTTTACAATTAGTTAACTATTTTACGGCCATTTTGCAAACTAATTATTATTTTTCAGTTACTTGTCTATTTCTAAAATTTTCAAGCTATTTTCTAAAAATAAAGTGGTCAGAGTTCAAACTGTTATTGATTAAATACCTAACTGAGATAAGGATTGAAGTGATAATCCAATGGAATTGAGGAAATTGTAATTAAGTGAATAAAGTTCAATGTGAGGATGAATATAAAGGAAATTGATTTGGCTAATAATCAATGGAAAAAAATACGTAGGATGTATGTCTAACGACCCAGAATATCTGTCATTTGAAATTCGTAAATTTAATTGATTTTTAATATTAATAAGTAAAATATGTAAGTTGAATAAATTTTATTCTGAATATCTAGATTTAATTGGATAATTAAATCGATAATTTAATATTTGAAATTACAGAAATAATTGGAAATTGGGTTTAAAGTGATTAAATTTGATTTGTAAAGTTGTATTAAATTATATTGGAGTTATAATGATATTATAGAACTTTTAAATTTGAATTAAAAGTTAATTTGTGGAAATTGAATATTTTAATATTTAATTGACGAGTAAAAATAGCCATTTTTCAAACAGTCTCGGATTTCAACGAAACCAGTTTCATTGGATCCGTAATATTAAATTATTGTCTGGTTTCAAATTTTGTGTCAATCGAACTTACAGTTTGTCCGGGGCAAGCTAAAATGCGTGAAATCGATTCGAGTGAATTTTGAATTTAAATAGTCGATTCCAAAAAACTTATCTTCCAAATTTGATCGAATTGGCTCCCGATATATATTCCATTGCGTTCGGAATAGGGGTAAAACATTATAAACTCCAGGCGGCACGCTTCGTTTGGAGTTCGGAAAAATTCGGGATGAATAGTGTTTCGATATTTTCTATAAAAGGACCTCACATCTTCTATTTTACACTCAAACCCTAATTTGCTTTCATAGCCCCCATGTGACGCCCCACCTCTATACCTACGCTAGCCAAGAACATTACGGTGAATGCTGTCAATTAGCACGGAGAATAAGGCTGTTGAGGAGCGACCATCTGTATAATTGCTTTCTGCGAGTACCGATATGCCAGATAAAAATATAACTTTTCATCTCAAGAGGGAATCCGACATACCGACACAAACTCAAAGCTACTACACAGTGGCTATAAAGGTCTTCGGAAACAAATATAGAAATAAACATAACATAAATCAGTCACAGACAATTCATAGGCTTAGATGTGAATATTACACATGAAAGTGTATATCAGAGTAGTGGTCTAAAAAGATCCACGATAATACAAAAGAATAGCAACACGTGCTATACAAAGGAATACAACTATGAGTCTATATCTCAAGTGTATACAACAAAATAAACTACTAATCTAAGTAGTTTGCCAAAAGTCAGAGTAATGATCCTGGATGAGAAGTCAAGCAGAAGCACCTGTAACATCTCGGTCTGACCCGAGTATTATTTAAGAAGAAAATAATAAACGGATCAGTCTAGCTATAAATATCAGAAGAAATGATATAGAATAGGAGATATGACATAAGCATATAATAATCACAATGCCAAGCTGTGATAAATAAGTAATTGAAAATCAACAAGAGATTAATCAATATCACAATAATCTACTCAAGATAAAAAGGAATGTCATACTCCTAATTTCCTTCACCAAGCCACAATAAATGACATATATATATATATATATATATATATCCATGCCAATCGTAAAAGTTGGTGAAACACAAATTCCAGAAATCAACACATGAAATCCAGAAATCACAATAAAAAGGATGGCCAATCCCACAAACTGGACATCGACACACCTAAAAAGACATGCCCCATGAACAGTCGAACATCGACGCACCTAGAAAGATACGCCCCATGCTCTGGCATCGACGCACCTAGAAAGATACGCCCCATGCACAAATAAACATCGATGCACCTAGAAAGATACACCCTATGCTCTAGCATCGACGCACCTAGAAAGATACGCCCCATGCATAAATAAACATCGATGCACCTAGAAAGATACACCCCATGCATAAATAAACATCGATGCACCTAGAAAGATACACCCCATGTAATGTCTAACACCGATGCACCTAGAAAGATACACCCCATGCTAAGTCGAACATCGACGCACCTAGAAAGATACGCCCCATGCTCTGGCATCGACGCACCTAGAAAGATACGCCCCATGCACAAATAAACATCGATGCGCCTAGAAAGATACACCCCATGCTCTAGCATCGACGCACCTAGAAAGATACGCCCCATGCATAAAATAAACATCGATGCACCTAGAAAGATACACCCCATGCTCTAGCATCGACGCACCTAGAAAGGTACACCCCATGCATAATAAAACATTGACGCACCTAGAAAGGTACGACCCATGTGAGAAGTGAGACGAAGCTCAATAAAATGAGGAACAGTCCTCCACATAAACAAAGAGACATCGTACATTTCTAGTCTAAACCACAAAGATGATCGTCATGATCAACGAGAAGTGTCAATTACAATAAGCTAGTAAATATATGAGCTTAGCTTCATGTCCCATAACCACTAGCTTAACTTAAATATTTACGAACAAATTGTAGATATCCACTAGAAAATGTCACAAGTGGTTCAATCGAACAAGTCCAAAAATTAACCAACGAAGTAAACGCAAGCGTTTCATACCACTTGTTTTACTAAGTCGTTTAATTAGATTTCTCATACGAGTGAGGTAAAGGTTTATATATACTAATAGATTGGAAATCGGTTTAAGAAAACGAGCTTTGTAATAAAATAGTGTTGAAATCATTTGAAGAAAGAGTTTTGATATTTACTACTAGTATAGAAAACCTTTATATTTTTAAAGTGACAAATCACAAAGAAGATTGTAGGAACAATCAATCACAAAGATTCACATTCGAAAATGTGAATAAAATTCAAAGAAATCGATATAAAATCCATCAAAGTGGATATATCTAAAATTCCCAAAGAAAAGGTCATCAAAGTCGATAATAAATGACAACTACAAAAGGGAGACAACACGAATCGATTAAAGTTGGATATTCAAACGGATTAGCAAAATAGGCTAATCTGGCAAAAATCATCAGGTCGGTCGACCGGACTCCCTGAGTCGGTCGACCGAACCAAAGGCTGGAAACCTCTCGGGACAGCAAGTCGGTCGACTGGGCTCCCTGAATCGGTCGACCGAACCCTAAAACAGAAAGTGCTTATGCACTTGGAAGCAGGTCGGTCGACCGGACCAGAGGGGTCGGTCGGCCGAACCTGTTTCCAGCTTCATCCATGCCTATTACAAATGAGGTTCAATATTGACCAAAATTGCATTCGCACGAGCAACGGCGCTAAGGGATTATGCGAATCGACTACCCGGCCCTATAAGCTCCTCGATGCGTCACCCAAAACATGTTCAAACATCAAAGTTAGGATTTTTAACGAATTGAACTCAAAACACTAAAAATTGGAATATTCACAAAAGCAATCCAAATCAAACTCAAATGCACATGAATAAGTGTTAGGAATTCATACCTAACAATAGAAGAGAATTATAAGCATAGATGTGAGATTAAAAATCTCACCTTTGAACCCAAACGAATGAAGAAGAAGCTACGAAGCAATGGCAAGAACAAGCACTCTTCAATTCCAACTCAACAAGCTTGAATCTAAGCTTAAAGGAGAAATATTTCCTAAATTAGGTTTAGGAAATTTCTGAAATCAAAGAGAGAATGAGTTGGAGAAGATGAAGGAGATGCTTAACAATGGGTTCTCTTTGAATTTGGAGCAAGAACTTGAGCTAGGAGATGGATTTGCAAAGGAAGCTAGGGCTTGGAGTTTTAATTCTTTTTCTCTTCCACCATTGATGAAAGCTTGAAGAGTTAGGAATTAGAAATGAAGTAATGAAGAGTTGGAGTGGGTTGGGACTGAGTTAGTAAGTGGGTTCAGCCCAAACCAAAGCCCAAAGCAAAAAGTAGCAAAATTCAACTTTATCCAAACATATCAAAGCTTATACTCAAAAAGGTCGCAAACGGCATTTTGAACTCAATGGGGGTGGTCTCGAGTCCTAATTCGACCGTATGCAAAAAGTAGCTTTTCGGACTAAAATCCGACTAACGATAAAATATTAAAATAAAATATTAAAATATAAAATCGATAAATATGCGGGTTGTTACACCCCAGTTCAGAAATAATGGCCGAGAATACTCAAAACTTTTCGCTCTATTATCTTCCAATCCATCATCTATTACCAAAAACGTTCAACTACGAAGTTGAAGAGCATCGAGAGATCCATCCATCCATGCGGTGATGATCATCTTTAGAGCATCGTGGAGGCCGAATTTCTGCTGTGAAGTCACCGCGTTCATTCACATTTTTCCATGTGAGGTGATAGCTGAGCTTGGCATGCTCACGGCCGAGTGTAGGGGGACGCACGAGCTTTCAAATGGTGGTGGTGGTATGATGTTTCAAGCACCATAGAGGTCGCGAGCATTAGGGTTTCGAGGCGGCTCCTATGGGTTTCGGTTGCGTGATAACCTGATGGAGGGAAGAATATGGGCATGGTCCTGATTTCATCAAGTGGAGAAGAACGGCTCAGAGGAGTAGAGGTTACAAATAATAAAAGGATTTGTAAATTATATATATATATATATTAATTCGTTCAAACTTTAAACGATCATAACTCTTTCATACGAGGTCCGTTTTGGACGAAACGAATTGTGTCGGGTTTGTATTGACGAATACTACGCGATTGAATAGGATTGGAGTTGATTGGAGCTAGTGAAATTTTTGGGTAAAATTAAACGCGTGTTTAATTTTATTCAAAATAAAACACTGCAACCGTTATTGAAAGCAAGGTGAGAACTTCTCACTCAATCGAAATTGTTTCGATTTAAATTTTAAATAGTTAGATTTAAAATTGCTTGATTGTGTGAATGAATGATGAATTATTATCTATTGTATTGAAATAGACCCTATATGTCGTATATTAAGCGGATGTTATTTATTAAACGCATATACTGCGATATTCCATCTTGATGTGGAATTGGTATTATATATGTACATGGAGTTGATTTTCCCACATTATATAGCGGATGAGACCTTATTGCGCCGCATAATAGCGGATAATATTTTATATAAACCCATGTACCGCGATATCCCGTATTGGAATGGGATTGGTATTGTGCTAACATCTATGGATGCAGGGAAACATGTTGGAGGGATCCAACTGGATTCCTCAACCGTATTGATTTATTTACAGATATTTGTGATATATTTTGTTATCATATGAGATATGATGTTTTGGATGCCATGATTGTTATATTTAGTGCTATTGCAGCATTGGCCTATTTTGGAAAATTAAAAGTGTTAGTGATGATTTTCAAAATTTAAAAGGATTTTAAAGTGATTTTTGAAAGTGTACATTTTATTAAATTTTGGAATTAATTCATTTTAAATAAATAAACGTTATAATTTTAATGTTATAAAAATTATGATTTTTGTGAAATATAACCGAAATGTGACTTTTTTGAAATAAGTAATTGATTAATTTATAAAATGGTTTAAATTAGGATTTTTGAATTATTATAAACGTTTTTTATAAAAGATTTATAAAATTGATATTTATAAATTAAAATATTGGAATTATAAAACGAGTTTTTATAAGTGTTAAAATGAAGTATAAATGGATTTCATAAGTGAATGGAATTTATAGATATATAAATTGTGAAGTTATAAAATGAATAAATTTTGCAAAATAAAAGATTTATAAGTAACCAACTTATAAATTGGATTTTGGCATTTAAATGAGATATACATAGAATTTGTTGATCAAGGGGTTTTATAAGTTGAAGTTTTATAAAATATATATATATATATGTGAATATATAAACGTTGTTTTTTAAATCCGAAAACAACATATTTTAATGAGTTAATTATTATAGCTTATTAAAGGAGATATATCCACGATTTTGAACTGTGGATAATCCTTTAGATAAAATGTGTAGAAAAAAATTGAATTTGGTTAGCAAAGTATATTCACAATTTTGGGACAGTGAATAATATATTAAGGAAATGTTTTGGGGAAGTGATATTTTAAATAGAATTAAAACTATTTAAAGATGTTTTAAAATGTATTAAGTATCCAAACCATAGATTTCAACATTCATTGTCGAAATAGACGTTTTGGAGAAATAAAAGAAAATGGTGGACTATAACACTATTGTTAGAATAAATGATTTTCGAAAGGAAATGTTTTTGCATAGTATTGGGATTTATATATCTATCTAAATTTCGAATCCCTATACTAGTGATTTTGTGTTATCGTAACGATGTTTTATGCAACATTCGTTTTGACTCAAATAAATGTGTTTAAGAGAATGTTTTCCTTAAAGAATAAAATATATGCTTAATTGTGACTTAAGTATATTGACTATTTTTCAAATGGTGAAAATAAATAGTTTTGTAAATTACTTATTATTAAATAAGTATGGAAATGTTTTTCCAGTATGAAGTGAAATGTTTTGAGATTATATCTTTTAAAGATAAATTGAAAGTGAATATTTGAAGTCGATTTGAAAATCGTATACCAATGGATATTTGGGAATTTAAATTCACATGGAATTTATAAAGGAAAGGGAAATTTGTTTAAAAATAAACATTGATTTATTTTGAAGTGTGGAAAATATATCTTGAACAGATATTTTTGGAAAATAAATAATTTGGAAAATTATTTGGGATTTGACGATGTTGTGCATATCAATTGATAGTTAAATAACCGACTATCAATATTTACCTTTAAATGGGTATTTATTATGATTTGCTTGAATTTGAATGCTACACTTATTTTAAAAATAAGCGCTCGTTATTCAGTTCAGCCGGGGAGAACCTTTGGGTCATAAATCCCATTCCGAATAGTGATATGTCGTAATGGATAGAATTTGAAGACCAGTGTTTAAGATCGGATATTTTCGAAAACGGAAGGATTACCGTCGAATGACTCTGCATCGACTGATCCCCGATATAGAGATTTTATCACCCTTTGTGATGGGAATTCCAGACGTGATTAGTGAATATCCGGATTGCAATGGCTTCTTTCGAAGTGCCTTCGGTTCTGTTCGATCCCAGAACGGACTTGTATGGATGTGTGTCTGACGTTACAATTTGACATGTAAAGCTGGTTTCTATCAAATATATTTCTGTTGGTGGCGGAGACTTTATTCTCTTAGCTTAACACCCTTCTCTGAGACGTACGAGCTCAGAGGTTATGTGGTTGATGGTTACTAGTGATATATTCCCAATTTGGTAACGTGGCATGCTGAGTGTTGTTGATCATTTGTTGATCAAAGCATAGCTTTTGTATAAAGCGTAGCTTTGTGGACGAGAATTCGTCGGACCTCACACCCCGGTAATGGTCAAAACAGGAAAGATGCGGCAAGGTTATTAGGGGATAGCGCCCCCTTAGTGTATGTCATTTCCTTCTGGATAGAGGTGGTATTATGGTATGGAGCCCTGATACTTAACCTATGTCATTGCTGCAAACTTATTATTTTGTGGTTGTTGGTGAATCCCAGGATTTAGGTCGGTTGCGACCGGGGGATGGCATACTCATGTCAGTTGTTACCCAGCTAGGGGTAACCTGGCCTTGTGTTAGCAGAGATCCGGTTAGGTTCTCGGGGCGTCCTTCCAGAGGCGTACTCATGTGGCAATAGGAAGTTCCTTGGCCTGACCATTAGTTGGAAATCCAAAGAAACAATACGAGCACTGTACGGTTTTAGTTGTATGACCTGCCATGGAATGTGGCGGTAACCTGTTATTGAACATGGTAGCTATAGTAGGCATAATTGCGGAATGTCTATGCTGCCTAAGATTTATATCATACTTTCGAAATGTTTTCCTACACTTTGCACTTATAGTAATAATATCAAAGAAATTTACATATCAAGCATATTCGACTATCATAAGGAGAAATCTCCTCCGATTCTGCATTTGCATTGTGTGTGTGTGCGGGAGGCCTTATGGTAGTCTCATTTTCTAAAAGCATTGCGAATCTAATTTAAAATATTTCTTTGTTTATTTTTAAAGGTAAACTTTTTTAAGTTCTCACACCAGTTCCATGACTGACCTGAAGTTTATTGTTTCCTTCCTAAACTCTGGGTGCCTACAAATTTTAATATGGGCAGTCTAGAGTCAGGCTATCAGGTCATTCTGGAATTCAGGAGTTGCTGTAGAGATCTAGAGGCAAGCTGGATGGCATGGCGTATCAACTAGTAAATAGTATTTCTTTTCCGTTGTTTGTTGATCTACACTCTGATAATGTAATGTGATGAAATGTAATAACTGATATAGTTCTTTGTTTTTAAGATATTCATTTATCAATTATATGTTGTTCCGCTGCGATTGTGAGATTCTGATATTGTTTCTGTTGCTTTTTCTTTCTTTCTTCTTCTATCTTATACCTCTTCTTTAACCCTAATGGTACGGTTTTCCAGCCTTCGATTGTTCGGCAGTTGATTGAGTGGTGATGTCGACTTTCGTGAGTCGAAAATCGTAACCTTTACATCTGGTATCAGAGCATATGGTTAAGCGACAACCTTGGCTCTGTTGGGAATTACTCATTAGAGATAGAGTCAGTAGTACTCTAAAATGAGCATGAGTGTAATCATAGATACGAGCGCATATTTGTTAGCGAATGTGAAATTGTTTTGTATTGTGTTGACTTATTAGTTGATTGTTTATAGATTCTGGTCGGTGCAGTCTAGCTAACTGTTTCGATAGGGGTTTCTAAACTCTTAAACGAGATAAAACGACATAGTATCATTTTAAATTGGGTAAATGAAATAATTTTACCTCGATTGTATTTTATATATAAAGGAATAATTTTTCAGAAACTATTAAAGTGTATATAAATTGATTGTTTGGTTGTTGAAAATGTAAGAATATATATATATATATATAAATAATTAACAGAACAAATTTTATAAGCAAACGAATTATTAAGATGGAATTATAATTAATGTGATTTACAAGTGTGAAATAATCTTATATATAAGATGTAATATCCCGGAATTTATGGCAATATAAATTTAGTAATCTGTGTTTAAATTTAAATTAATTTGATAGTTTCTGTGAATAAATTTGAATTGATTCAATAATTTTCTTTTATTAAATATTTAATTAGTGAATTTATTTTTAATAAGCTAATAAATCTGTTTTCTACTTATAAAATGTATATATATTTATATATATTTTAAATAGATAAGTTTCATTTTAAATTTAATTATTGTAGCATATTTTCTAATTTTAATATTTTGAAATTGGGAAATTTTGATTTATTTTTGAATTAAGAATTTCAAAACTGTTTAACAAAATAACTAAATGATTTTAAATATATAAGATAAATGTTTTATTTGTTTAAAATACATTTTGACTTAAGTTGAATATTAAAATAAGTTACAAAAATGTTTGTTTTATTCTTTTTAAAATATTGATTTATAAAATGTGATTTGTATTTAATATGAAATTTAAAATACAATTTAAAATATGAAACATGTATTCATTTAAACAACAAATAAGTTATAACCACTTTCGTAAATTTATTTAAAATGATTAAAAATATTATTTAAATGATTAAATTTTATATTGTTTTTATTTATAACTATAATTGGTTTATTTCTTTAATTATTTATGTAAACATAACAAAGTATTAAAACTAGTTAACTATGTTTAAACTTTCTTTAACCCTTAATTAAAATAACAAATCACTTAAAAGACATGTGTAAGTATTTAGACACCTAGTTTAACATGTGTTGAGTAATTAAATAGGAAAGTTAACAAGTGTTAACATTTAAGCCATGTGTCATGATTAATTTTATTTTTCTTTGTTTTTAAAAATATCACAAAGAAGTTATATAAACTTACATTTTTTTCCATTTCCTTCTTTTCTCATTTCCATTTCATAATCAAGAAATTTTTAGATAAAAATGAGAAAAACATCCCACACTAGAACAAATATGTAACCTGCACACAACCTCATTTTCAAGCTCAAAACATTTTCAAACCAAGTACCAAAAGCATTTCCAGTTCTTTAACATGCATGTCAGTTTGTAAAACTGAAAAAAAAAATGCAAAGAAACTTGCATGCAACAAACAAATCTGCATTTCTTTTAAATCTAGGTAAAAAAAATTTTGCCTGCATACAACAATTAGAGCAAGAGGTCTGCATTTTTTCCATCTGCAATCTGGAAGGTAGCAACTACCTGCAAGATAAAGACAAATAAAGAAAGTTTTAAAAGCACTTCAGATTTAAGTCATGCATGGAATTTTAAGGCAAGCTTTCAAAGGATTCAAGAATTTTTTTCAAGCCTGAAAATTGTGCTCTGCTCATCTAAATCAGTGAGTAACTCTTTTTTTTTAATTATTTAAGTAGGTAAAAGTTGATTCATGCTTTTATTTAGAAATGACTAAGCATTTGAATTTTTCTGTGTATATATTTATGTTGGAGTAAGGTGCATTCTGTTTCATTTAGGTTCTGACTATCTACAATATAAGTTAAAGTTGATAAAAAAATCCTTTATCTTTGATTTGTATGCTGCTATGTTTTAATCATTGAATAAAACTTGTTTATTTCGAGATAAAGTAAGTTTTAAAACTTTATATAAGTTAAATAAAATTGTGTGTTATCTGTAAATTAAATCAACAAAGCAACAATTTGAATAAGGTGAAATTCAAATATTACAAAACAATGTTTCAGGTTTGTATATCAAAACTTTACCAAAAATTATGATTTTTAAAAGTAGAATCGCCATTTTTAATACCATATCCAAAGAGCAGTTCTATCTTCACTGTAATCTACAATTTGGGTTAACATAGATAATCCTTATGTTCATTTGTTTTGAATTTGCTTCTGAAGAAGGTGGAGCTATCAGAGATAATGGGAAAATTCTTAGATTAGGTTGAAATTTGTTTTTGATGTTGTGATTTGGATTTTAAATTTTGAACCCTAGTTTCATTGTGGCTGGAATATTCGATCATTCCGGCAAGTATACTTGTTCGAGTTGCTTAGGGTTTTGGGGAAATAAGGTTGATGGGTTGTTGAAGCATTCACCGAAGTTTAAGTGGCGATGGTGGCCGGAGGCGCGTGGGAATGGTTTGTTGATAGGTTGGGATGAGTATACTGTATGTTGTTCCAGGTTTGGAACTGTGTCTCGATTTTGATTTCAATCAAATGTCGTTGGAGTTGGTGTTTTGTTGGCCTGAGGGGATGATGGACGACTGAGGGGAGGTCTCGTGGTTGGCCAGCGAGGGCCGGAGGTGCTGTGCAGGTGCATAGAGAAATGGGGATGTGTTGGTGATGTTGTAGGTTCAGGGTTTTGGTTTCCATGTGATGGACTCAGGAATTTCGAGTTTTAACTCGAAGCAGATGGGATTTTTACTCGAAGTAAAATATGGGTTGCTCGAGCATTTTGCGTTGTTTCAGGTTTTACAAGTGACAACAGAACCTGTTCTGTTATTTTAAATTAGAAGTAAAAGTTTAAATGCTAACTAAAATCTGAACTAAGTTTTAAACCTGAAATTTAAATATGAATTCAATAGTTTAAGTCGTGGTTTTGAAATCATTTGAATTTTTAAATTTTAGTTTTGGGTTTTAAATAAAAACAGAAAAAAACCCTGTTTCTGTTTTTAAATTTAAGGGTAAAGCTTAAAATGCAAGTTGAAATTTAAAATGAGTTTTAAATCTGAAATTGAATATGATTCAAACTAGTTTACATCTGGAATTTGAAATAATTTAAGTTTTAAAATTTAAATTTGGTTTTTAAAGCTCACAAGTGTAAATGCATATGTGTTTTGCATTTGAATTGGAAGTTCAAAACTGTAAAATATAAAATTTAAAATAAGTTTAAATCTGGATTTTTAAATCTGGAATTAAATCTTAATTTCAATTTTTTTTAAATAAATGAGTTTGAATTTAAATTGTTTAATTATTTTAAATGGTTAAATGATTTGAATTTAAAATGGAGTTTAATAATGTAAGTAAGCTTTTAAAGATTTAAGTTTAAATCTGGAATAAAAGGATTCAAACCATATTTCAGTTTTGAAATTAAAAGGAAAATTTTAAATTTAATTTGTTTTGTTTTAAATTGATTTGAATTTAAATTGAATTAGGATTTAAATTCTTTAAAAAACTTATTTTATAAGTGTATTGTTTCTTTTAACATATGAGATAAAGGTTTGAATTACTTTTAAAATCTTGTTTAAATTAAAATTTGTATTCATTTTGAAGTCTTAAATTTTAAAATGAAGTTTAAATGGAATTTAAAATAAATTTAAAAACAATTTGTTTTTTTAAAATGCTTAATTAAGTAAGAAATGTTATCTAAAAGATAAATGAAATTTTTTGAATTGAATTAATTAAATAATTAAGTTAATTTAAGATGAATAATTAATTATTTAATTAATTAATAATATATGGTTAATTAAATAATTAAGAATTTTAAATTGATTAATTAGACTTAAGATTAATTAATTAAGGTTAATTAGACTTAAGATTAATTAATTAAGGTTAATTAATCTATAATTAAGGATTGTTAATTAAATTTTAATTAATGATTAAGATTAATAAATCAGGTGATTAAAATTAATTAAGTTGTAATTAACACTTGATTAATTTAATAATTAGTAATTAATAAATTGGTAATTAAATATTAATTAATTGGTAATTCATAATGATCAATATAAGTTAAATTCTTAATTAAGTAATTAAGAAATGTTAATGAAGGTCATTAACTAAGATTATTTAACAATTAATTAGTGTGATTAATTTTAATAATTAATTAGATTAATCAATTAATAATAATCATTTGTGAAATTGTTTAAGTTTAATTACTTATGGAAGTAATTAATAAATTAATTTCTTAATGTAATTAATTGGTTTAATGTGATTAGTTTATATTAATTAGATAAGTTTAATTAATTTAAACACTTAAGGATTGATTAATAATTACTTTATGTAATTAATGAGATTGTAATTACTTAGGAAAGTATTAATTGATAATTACTGGATGTAATTAAAGATGTTTGTTTATGAAACTAATTTGGATTTAATTACTTGAAATTAATCAAGGGATTAATTGAGGTAATTAATTTATTAATGAGTAATTAAGTGTAGTTAATTACTGAATTGTTATTAATCAAGGGTGATGAATATAGGTGTGGTTTAATTGAAGATTAATTACTTGATGTAGTTAATTTATATAGTGAGATTAATTTAAAATGTAATTAGAAATCATTAATTAATAAAATTAATGATGAAATTTAAAATTGATTAATTAAGGAATAATCTATAAGTGAAGTAATTAATCAATAAAGGATTAATGTAATTAGCTTTAGTTAATTAATTGATTAAGTAATTACAAGTTAATTATTTGTAAAGTGTTAAGTATAATTAACTTGTGTAATTAATATTAAAGGCTAATTACTTATTGTAGTTAGAGATGGTTAATCAGTAATGAGTAATTGAAATGAATATTGAGATGGTGATTAATTAATTGATTTGTAATCAATTAATGGTTAAGTTAAGCAGGATGATAATGATGAAGTAATTAATTTAATTCATTTTAAATTAGTTGGAGATTAAGTAATTAATTTAATTCATTTTAAATTAATTATGGATGGTGTGATCATTAGATCATTGCTTATGTACGAATGATTGATATTGGTTGCCTGGTATGGTTTGTAATCTTAGCTATGAGATGAGTTATGTTATATGATATGGATGCATTGGTTGCATTGTGATATTGATATGGATTATCTGATTATGATATGAATTATCTTTTGGTAATGATAATGTTGATTATCTATTGTGTTGTGAATTATCTATCTGTGTGTATATAGATAATGAACTGAATTGCTTTAAACTCTAAAACAACTTGGCCTTAAAAGACACGTTTTGGATTTCGATGAGACCGGGATCGAGTTTCCATATTTGGATATCCGAAAACCACATCGATCCAAATTACCGTTAGGTCATGAATCTGAAGTGAAGATGAAGATTCAGAGTGCAAGGGTTATCATCGTTAACTCTGAGGGTGATTCCAAAATGAGTGTAACGAGATAATGCCTTCGGTTTCGTTCGAACCCGGAACGAACTTGTATGGATTGAATGCTTTCAGAACATCG
This sequence comes from Allium cepa, assembly GCA_030765085.1. Lineage (NCBI taxonomy): Eukaryota > Viridiplantae > Streptophyta > Magnoliopsida > Asparagales > Amaryllidaceae > Allium > Allium cepa. The sequence goes on from CM060934.1 coordinate 292,121,991, forward strand.
TCAGGTGGACGATGAGCATTCTAAGTGATGTGTCCTATAAAGGTAATCGTAGCCTCAAGCCTCATCAACCGGGAATGGCTAAAACAGGGGAGGTGCAGCAAGGCTAAGTGGGTCATGCCCAAGTAGGACGAGATTTACCCTTGTCTATATGTCCATTTATTTCGGCTTAGTGGTGCGGTTGCTGATCACAACTGCGGGGTGGTCTTGTTCGGAACTATTCAGTAAGGAATGGTTCCAGCTTTGTGTTGCAGGGAGCGGGCGTACTCCTCTGTACGGTGATCTAGGCCATGTACTGTGACGGGCGGTACCCAGTAGCCCTGCCATTGTATGGAATCCAAAATCCAATAAGTGCCAACGGTTTTGATTGTATTACCCACTTTTGTGGCTAGTAGCTGGAATTTAATCATGTAACAATTTCGGCTATTTCATATTTACTTTGAAAACCCTAGACCTATTATAATATCACTGGATTTCCTATCAAATGTTTTGGTTAGCGTAAGGTAAAAACTTTTCCATGTTTATGTATGGAAAGTCTTACGTGATACCTTTTCTTTCAAAGGTTTTTCAAAAGTTAAGCAACTTTAACCTGTTACTCACACCAGACCCATGTCTGACCCGTAGTTATTTCTGTTTTTCTTTAACTCTTGGGTACTTAAATTTTTACGAGTAGCCAAGGGATTCAGGTTAGCTTTGACGAATTGTGGAGGAGCAATGGAGCAGGAGGCTTCTGCGTATAGTTATATAGTTTTCCGCTGTGTTGGTATCTCTGAGTGTCTTCTGTATTGTATTGAGTTGTAATAACTAGACAGGTGTTTATAACTGTCTAGTACGTGTTGTATTATCTATGTAACTCTGATAATTGTTGTATACTATGTAATACTTATGTTATTAATATAATTTATTCGTTCCGCTGTTGAGATTCTTGTGTTGTTTCTTCTTTCTCTTCTTTCTTTTCTCTTTTCTATCCCCTTCTTTCTTAAGGATGATACGACTTTTTATGGAGAAAAATTCTGGTCGTCTCAAAAGAAGTGAAACCATACGAATATATTTATAAATATGAGTTGTAAATAAAAATGAATTTGGACTACGGATTTGAAAGTTTTGAATCCCTTCTACTTTGAAAGTTGTTTTTTCAAAGTTAAAGATGTTATATTATTAAGTAAGATAAATCAATTTGGAATAATCTTATGAAAGTAAAGTGGAAGAGTGAAATTATATAAGAAAAGACTTATAAATGTGAGTTATAAGTAAAATAAATTTTTTTGAAAGAATATTAAGCACTGAATTCACAACTGTTACTGGGCAATAATAAGGGTGATGACTGCAGCATCATCAGTATCATTTTCTAGTTTCTGTGTGATGGATTTGCTACCATAATAAATTTGACTTTGGTAAAAGTTAAATAGAATTTACTTTAGAATTGAAATCTAAATTGGATTTATAAGGGAAAATTTAAGTTAAGTTAAACAAATGATGTTTGAAATGGAATATAACTTAAGTGATGTTGTATGAAGTTGATTTTGGTATTGAAGTAAAATAATAAAGTGAAGTGATGAATATGAACTTGAGTCATGTAATGAAATTCAACTTTTTTGGTTAAATGAATTAGCAATTGAATTAATAAATGGATTGAATATTAATCAATCGAATGTAAAAGAATTGATATAGAATAATGAATGTAAGTGTTAATTCATTAGAAGCTAATGAAGTTGAATTAATGAAATTGAAAGCTAAAGTAATTGAAATCAAATTGGAAGTTAAGTGAATCTTAAATAGAATTGAATTTGATTTGGAAGTGAACCAACTTGAATGTAAGTTAGTGAATGTAAACTAATTGAATAAGAATGAATATTGATTTGGTTATGGATGTTAGTTGGATGATAGTTGGTTGATGGTTGAATTTATTGCTTTTGATTGCATTGGTTATATGGGCATATATAGTTGTTGGTATATGTTGTATATTGAAATTACTTTCATATATACATGTTTCTCATGGTTTGTTGAGTGTTTAGTAGGTGCGGATTGCGCTTGCTTCGCATTTGGAGCTCGCTTTCACGCTATATTAGCCGATATGCTCACTAATAATATATAAGGTACATATCTCGAATTACATATCGTACTTTTACATTTTTTTCCCTGCGGGAAGCCTCATTACTTTGTTGAGATGTATATTTGTGATATATATATTGCCATTTTTTTGGGATCGAACCGCGCAAAGGAGACTATGGCGAAATTTTCTGGAAATTTAAGGCGTTAGAATATTTTTGACAAAATTGGAAAATTTTGAAAACTGTAACTTTGATTTTGGAGTGAAAAGTTAAACATTTAAGTGAATTTGAAATAATGGATGTTTGAAAAGTTAATGGATTCTGTAACTTTTTCTTACTTGGTAATTTCGAGGACGAAATTCTTTTAAGGGGGAAAGTTTGTAACGAACTAGATTTTCTGTCAGTTGAAATTCATATATTTAATTGTTTTTTAATATTAATAAGTAAAATTTGTAAGTCGAATAAATTTTATTCTGAATATCTAGATTTAATTGGATAATTAAATCGATAATTTAATATTTGAAATTACAGAAATAATTGGAATTCGGGTTTAAAGAGTTTAAATTTGATTTATAAAGTTGTATTAAATCATATTGGAGTTAGAATGATATTATAGAACTTTTAAATTTGAATTAAAAGTCAATTTGTGGAAATTTAATATTTTAATATTTAATTGACGAGTAAAAATAGCCATTTTTCAAACAGTCTCGGATTTCGATGAAACCAGTTTCATTGGATCCGTAATGTTAAATTATTGTATGGTTTCAAATTTCGTGTCAATCGGACTTACGGTTTGTCTGGGGCAAGCTAAAACGCGTAGAAATCGATTCAAGTGAATTTTGAATTTAAATAGTCGCTTCAACAAAACTTATCTTTCAAATTTGATCGAATTGGCTCCCAATAGATATTCCATTGCGTTCGAAATAGGGGTAAAACATTATAAATGCCAGGCGGCACGCTTCGTTTGGAGTTCGAAAAATTTCGAGATGAATAGTGTTTCGATATTTTCTATAAAAGGACCTCACGTCTTCTATTTTACACTCAAACCCTAATTTGCTTTCATAGCCGCCAGTTCAGAAATAATGGTCGAGAATGCTCGAAACTTTTCCCTCTATTACTTACAATCCATCATCTATTACCAAAAACGTTCAACTACGAAGTTGAAGAGCATCGAGAGATCTATCCATCCATACGGTGATGATCATCTTTAGAGCATCGTGGAGGCCGAATTTCTGCTGTGAAGTCGCCGCGTTCGTTCACATTTTTCCATGTGAGGTGATAGCCGAGCTTAGCATGCTCACGGCCGAGTGTAGGGGGAAGCACGAGCTTTCAAATGGTGGTGGTGTGATGATGTTTCGAGCATCGTAGAGGTCGCGAGCATTAGAGTTTCGAGGCGACTCCTCTGGGTTTCGGTTGCGTGATAACCTGAAGGGGGGAAAATATGGGCATGGGCCTGATTTCATCAAGTGGAAACGAATGGCCCAGAGGAGTAGAGGTTAAAAATAATAAAAGGATTTGTAAATTATATATATATTAATTCGTTCAAACTTAAACTATCATAACTCTTTCATACGGGGTCTGTATTGGACGAAACGAATTGCTTCGGGTTCGTATTGACGAATACTATGCGATGGAACTGGATTGGAGTTGATTGGAGCTAGTGAAATTTTTGAGTAAAATTAAACGCGTGTTTAATTTTATTTGAAATAAAACACTGCAACCGTTTTTGAAAGCAAGGTGAGAACTTCTCACTCAATCGAAATTGTTTCGATTTAAATTTTAAATAGTTAGATTTAAAATTACTTGATTGTGTGATTGAATGGTGAATTATTATCTATTGTATTGAAATAGACCTTATACGCCGTATATTAAGCGGATGTTATTTATTAAAGACATATACCGCGATATTCCATCTTGATGTGGAATTGGTATTATATATGTACTTGGAGTTGATTTTCCCGTATTACATAGAGGATGAGACCATATTGCGCCGCATAATAGCGGATAATATTTTATATAAACCATGTACCGCAATATCCCGTATTGGAAAAGGATTGGTATTGTACTAACATCTGTGGATGCAGAGAAACATGTTGGAGGGATCCAACTGGATTCCACAACCGTATTGATTTATTTACAGATATTTGTGATATATTCTATTATCATATGACATATGATGTTTTGGATGCCGTGATTGTTATATTTAGTGTTGTTGCAGCATTGGGCCTATTTTGGAAAATTAAAAGTGTTAAAGTGATGATTTTCAAATTTTAAAAGGGTTTTAAAGTGATTTTTAAAAGTATACGTTTTATTAAATTTTGGAATTAATTCATTTTAAATAAATAAACGTTATAATTTTAATGTTATAAAAATTATGATTATTGTGAAATATAACCGAAATGTGACTTTTTTGAAATAAGTAGTTGATTAATTTATAAAATGGTTTAAATTAGGAATTTTGAATTATTATAAACCGTTTTATAAAAGATTTATAAAATTGATATTTATAAATTAAAATATTAGAATTATAAAACAAGTTTTCATAAGTGTTAAAATGAAGTATAAATGGATTTCATAAGTGAATGAAATTTATAGATATATAAATTGTGAAGTTATAAAATGAATAGATTTTGTAAAATAAAAGATTTATAAGTAATCAACTTATAAATTGGATTTTGGCATTTAAATGAGATATACATAGAATTTGTTGATCAAGGGGTTTTATAAGTTGAAGTTTTATAAAATATATACAAGTGTGAATTTATAAACGTTGTTTTATAAATACGAAAATGACTTATTTTGATGAGTTAATTATTATAGCTTATTAAAGGATATATATCCATGATTTTGGACAGTGGATAATCCTTTAGATAAAATGTGTAGAAAAAATGTTGAATTTGGTTAACGAAGTATATTCACGATTTTGGGACAGTGAATAATATATTAAAGAAATGTTTCAGGGAAGTGATATTTTAAATAGAATTAAAACGATTTAAAGATGTTTTAAAATGTATTAAGTATTGAAACCATGGATTTCAATATTCATTGTTGAAATAGACGTTTTCGAGAAATAAAAGGAAATGGTGGACTATAACACTGTTGTTAAAATAAATGATTTTCGAAAGGAAATGTTTTTGTATAGTATTGGGATTTATATATCTATCTAAATTTCGAATCCCTATACTAGTGATTTTGGGTTGTCGTAACGATGTTTTATGCAACATTCGTTTTGACTCAAATAAATGTGTTTAAGAGAATGTTTTCCTTAAAGAATAAAATATATACTTAATTGTGATTTAAGTATATTGAATATTTTCCACATGGTGAAAATAAATAGATTTGTGAATCTTATTATTAAATAAGTATGGAAATGTTTTTCCAATATGAAGTGAAATGTTTTGAGATTATATCTTTTAAAGATGAATTAAAAAGTGAATATTTGAAGTCGATTTGAAAATCGTATATCAGTGGATATTTGGAAATTTAAATTCACATGGAATTTATAAAGGAAAGGGAAATTTGTTTGAAAATAAACATTGATTTATTTTGAAGTGTGGAAAATATATCTTGAACAAATATTTTTGGAAAATAAATAATTTGGGAAATTATTTAGGATTTGGCGATGTTGTGCATATCAATTGATAGTTAAATAACCGACTATCAATATTTACCTTTAAATGGGTATTTATTGTGATTTGCTTGAATTTGAATGCTACACTTATTTTAAAAATAAGCGCTCGTTATTCGGTTTAGCCGGGAGATGACCTTTGGGACATAAATCCCATTTCGAATAGTGATATGTCGTAATGGATAATATTTGAAGACCGGATATTTTCGAAAACAGAAGGATTACCGTCGAATGACTCTGCATCAGCTGATCCCCGATATAGAGATTTTATCACCCTTTGTGATGGGAATTTCGGACGTGATTAGTGAATATCCAGAATTCAAGGGCTTCTTTAGAAGTGCCTTCGGTTCTGTTCGATCTGAAACGAACTTGTATGGATGTGTGTTCGATGTTACAATTTGAGATGTAAAGCTTGTTTCTATCAAATATATTTCTGTTGGTGGCGGAGAATTTATTCTCTTAGCTTAACACCCTTCTCTAAGACGTACGAGCTCAGAGGTTTTGTAGTTGATGGTTACTAGTGATATATTTCCAATTTGGTAACATGGCATGCTGATCATTTGTTGATCAAAGCACAGCTTTTGTATAAAGCGTAGCTTTGTGGACGAGACTTCGTCGGACCTCACACCCCGGTAATGGTCAAAACAGGAAAGATGCGGCAAGGTTATTAGGGTATAGCGCCCCCTTATTGTATGTCATTTCCTTCTAGATAGAGGTGGTATTATGCTATGGAGCCCTGATACTTAACCTTTGTTGTTGCTGCTAACTTATTATTTTATGGTTGTTGGTGAATCTCGGGATTTAGGCCGGTTGCGACCGAGGGATGGCATACTCGTGTCAGTTGTTACCCAGCTAGGGGTAACCCGGCCTTGTGTTGGTAGAGATCCGTTTAGGTTCTCGGGGCATCCTTCCAGAGGCGTACTCATGTGGCAATGGGAAGTTCCCTGGCCTGACCATTAGTTGGAAATCCAAAGAAATAATATGAGCACTGTACGGCTTTAGTTGTATAACCTGCCATGGAATGTGGCGGTAACCTGCTATTGAACATGGTAGCTATAGTAGGCATAAGAGCGGAATGTCTATGCTGGCTAAGATTTATATCATACTTTCGAAATGTTTTCCTACACTTTGCACTTATAGTAATAATAAAAATGAAATTTATGTATCAAGCATATTTGACTATCATAAGAAGAAATCTCCTCTGATTCTACGTTTGCGTTGTGTGTGTGTGTGCGGGAGGCCTTATGGTAGTCTCATTTTCTAAAAGCATTGCGAATCTAATTTAAAATATTTCTTTGTTTATTTTTAAGATAAACTGTTTTAAGTTCTCACACCAGTCCCATGACTGACCTGGAGTTTTTGTTTCCTTCCTAAACTCTGGGTGCCCATAAATTTTAATACAGGCAGTCTAGAGTCAGGTTATCAGGTAATTCTGAAATTCAGGAGTTGCTGTAGAGATCTGGAGGCAAGCTGGATGGCTTGGCGTTTCAACTAGTATATAGTATTTCTTTTCCGTTGTTTGTTGATGTACACTCTGATAATATAATGTAATGTGATGAATGTAATAACTGATATAGTTCTTTGTTTTTAAGATATTCGTTTATCTATTATATGTTGTTCCGCTGCAATTGTGAGATTCTGATATTGTTTCTATTGCTTTTTCTTTCTTTCTTCTTCAATCTTCTACCTCTTCTTCAACCCTAACGGTACGGGTCTCCGACCTTCGATTGTTCGGTAGTTGATACAATGGACGTATTGATGTCAACTTTCGTGAGTCGAAAATCGTAACCTTTACAGTACGTAGATTATTCTATTCGCATAGTGATTTGATCCAGATTCGAGCACAGAATTTCGAGATAGTTATATCGATACGAGTTGAGATTTTTCACGCGATTTTTGACAAAGAGCCTACATATGGATTGTTGATTGGTTCTGGATATTCTCTATCATAGTTATAACTCTGCAAGCAGAATGACGGTTTCTGATCAAGAAACCAGATCTGAGTTCGCACTAGGAAGTCGGGTGGACGATACTAGTTCGGAAGTGAAATTGTGTGATTGAGTGAGCGATCAGATTGGTATACCGAACGAATGATAAGTGTACATCGTAAGGATTTGAATGAAATTGATATTGAAAAGAGTAATCAAAATTTGAATATTTGTTTCGAATAAACTGTTAGTCCGTGAGATAATGGTTTTGATGACAACAACCTTAGAATATATTATAAAATATAAATACTAACATTATAAGTTTAGATACATTTGTATATGCAAGATTTAACCATGCAGGTACTAAGATTGAAGACTGTACAGTATAGAGATTCAAGATATCAAGATTATCAAGAGTTCAAGGATAAGTATTTTTTTATTATTAGGAATTTTTGTTTAAACTCGTAGAAAAAGCACTAGCGTCTTAAAATCCAATTTATTCGTGGAATGGAATCCACTTCGAGCTCGTTAAAGGGATGAAACCCTATGTAGGATGGAACCTACGAAAATCAAGTTGGACATTGTTTTGTATCCACTAATTTTGATTCAAAAGATTTTACAAAATTATCTTGTTTTCAAAACGATTTCAAAACTTTCCTTTTAAAAAGATTCAAAACCCTCGATCCTGATTTTAAATAATTTTAGCCTCAAAAACATCTTTATTTTCAAAGTCAAATTACTCCTGATTTTAAATTATCTTTTTAAATAATATATTTAAATTTTAAATATTTATACTTAAATTTAAATATAAAATTATAGTTAAAATCTATATATATTATTCTCTATATTTGCTTATGAATTTTAACTATAGTTAAGTATATTTATAAAGTTTAAAATAGTTTTTTATAAGATAAAGGTTATTTTCAAAGAAAATCAAAACACCAAAAAATCCTTTGGGATGTCGACATGCCTAGCATGACCATGTCGACATGTTGACAGTTTGGTTCAAAAATTCAAATTTCAAAAGAAGTGTCTGTTCGCCATAACTCTTCATGAATGGTCATGGCTGTTGTTCTTCTATAAATAGGGGTCAGTTTCAACGAATTTTTAATGATAATTTTCTGGTTTTCACTCCTCTTCTTCTTCCTCATTTCTTAATACATATTCTTATCATTACTCTGCCGAAATCAACATTGAATCATACTCGATTACTTCTAGTTTGATTCTCTATCACTATCTCTACAATATTCTCAGTGCTATTCAGAGTTATAGACTTCTTTGTAATCTATTAAGCGAGAAAAGGTGCGATTGTAGCCTTGGAAATCAATCAAAAGGGAAAAGGTGTGATTGTAGCCTTGGTAAATCAATTGGTAAACTTGTGGCTCGGAAATCAAGTATCTCTACCCAGAGGATCGAAATTCTGGAGGGTGTACCTCGTAGCCTTGAAACCGAGGGTGTAATTGTACAATTGCTTTTGAAAGGAAATCCATACTTGTGTTGCGGGACTGGATGTAGGGTAACTCCGAACCAGTATAAAATCCGGTGTATTCTTTCTTTTACTGCTTTTATTTTATTTCTGCATCTGTGATTGTTTCTATGATCATATCTGTGTCTGCATATTGCATACCATAAATTAAAAAGATTTAGTAATTCTTGATTAACACTATTTAATCCCCCCCCCCCCGGTCTAGTGTTAATCTTAGCCTTAAGATCCGTAATCCGCATTTCTCACAATTGGTATCAGAGCAAGGTTTTCAAAGTTTTCATAATATGAATTTTGAAAAAAGTTTTTAAAATGGCTATTTTCGGGATTTTATTAACACTATTTTCATATGAATATGTCACAGAATCATCATGAAATTTTTGTGTAAAACTATATTTAGTTATTTGAAAAGTCACTTGATTCTTTAAAAGGTTATTTTGTTTTGCAGGAGAAGAATTATATCTAATGACTGTTGGTTAAAAGATATCAGATAATCATTTATCGATCAAGAAGAACAAGTGGATATATATTGGAAATCGACAAAGAAATGGGTACCAGATTAATACAAAACTTTTGGTTCCCATCTACAACTTGATTTGATACAGTACTTCTCTCCATCTGCTTCGCAATGCCACTGGTTTCGTGTGAATCCGTCAAGAAATGACCAAGTTATGGTCAAATGAAGTTTTGGTGAACAAAGAGAAAAAGAAGGCAAAACAGTCAAAGGTATTCTTCAAATTGCATCCATAGATTTGAGTATTTTGTTTCCACTCCTTTTCAAGATTGTAGTTTTTGTTCTCGCGGTCGTTTTGATGGGTAGATCATCAAATTCCGATCAAAATTGAGTGAAATATGACAATTTGAAGTTGGCTATCCAAAATTGAAAAACTGTGTACGGGATCTTCTATATTTCTTTTACTGTTCCGCCTGTTGCATCACAATACCATCCAAATTCGACACCAAACTATTACTAGATCGTAGCCCTTGCCTTCCTCTTCGATTTGCCGCTGGTTTCATCCAATTCCGTTAAGAAACGAAGGAGACATGCCCTCTAGAATTTTGATAGTATATAGAAAAACGGGAAGAAGAAGAAGAGCAATTAAAATGAAAAGTGGTGACCGTTGGCCCTATTTATAGTGATTGAAGTGTCCATTCATTCAAAATTTAAATTCAAAGTTTTGGCGCCAAGTTGGTCTATCGAATAAATCATCTATATCTTTCTCATACGGTCTCAAAATTTAGCAAATGAATATACTACGATGATCAGAAAAACAAGCCCCTCGCAATAGAGCAGATCTCGTCATCAAATTCTAAAAGATATAAATGTATGACTCATGACAATGGAAGAACAACAAAGTTACAAAGATGGAGTGCAAAAATTGGTACGCTTTTCTATTATTTCATCTTTATTTTTGCATTTAGGAATATATATATATATATATATATATATATATATATATGCATTTAGTTAGGTATAGAAATTTATCTCTTTTATAAGTTTTGATATATTGGTCCATATATCAACACACCATAATATAAATATCGATGTACAAGTCTAATTTTTTTTAGTCTTTTAAAATGTGTTTTCTTTCAAACAAAATCTACAACTAATTTATTACAGCTATACTAAGTAGAAAAGCATACCTTCATTCACGATTTCAACTTTTCTAATGTTATTTTTACTTCTCATACTCTATTTCTTTTAAGATACTAATTTTATATCTTTAAAAAATTAATAGAATGAATTTAGAATGCTAGAATAAGGCTCAATTTACATATTTCTTCAATAAATAAGATAGCACCACATAACATGACCGGAATTTTAGATAGCATTTCTAAAATGCTTATTTTCTTCTGTAATATTTTGTAAGTATTGCAAATTCGTTTTTATAGCATTTCTGTGCTTTGAAACGCTGTAGAGTTTCAGAAACTTTACATAGCATTTGGTAAAAGCTACAGTTTTAGTTTTATAAAGTTTCGAATATATTATATTGCAAAAACTTTTTATAGCATTTTGTAAATGCTGTCTTTTCTGTTTGAGACTTTAGATCATGTAAAAATAATATTTAAATTAATTATTTTTCTCTATTATTTTTAGAAATTATTTTCTAACTTATACTAAAGATTTTAATTTCATGTTTAAATTTTTTTTAGTAATTAATTGTAACAACCCGCATATTTTACGATTGAATATTTAAATATTTTATTTAAAATAATTCATCGTTAGTCGGATTAGTATCTGAAAGGCTACTTTTTGCAAACAGTCGAATTAGGACTCGAGACCACTCCCATTGAGTTCAAAATGACGTTTGCGACCTTTTTGAGTATAAACTTTGATATGTTTGGAGTTAGTGGAATTTTGCTACTTTTTCACTTAGGGCTATGGTTTTGTTTCAGCCTATAGACCAAAGCTTCACCCCTCTTCTCTTTATTACTTCATTTCTATTTTCTAATACTCAAGCTTTAGCAACAATGGAGAGAGGAATGGGAAATTAAAACTCCAAGCCCTAGTTTCCATTTGCAAATCAATTTCTAGCTCCAAATTTGTAGAAGAAGCTTTGGTAAGCCTCCTCTTCTTCTTCTCCAACTCATTCTCTTACCAATTTCAGAAATTCCTAAACCTAATTTAGCAAATGTTTCTCTTTTAAGCTTAGATTCAAGCTCTTAAGGTTGGAATTGAAGAGTGATTGTTCTTGCCATTGCTCTATAGCTTCTTCTTCATTTGTTTTGGGTTCAAAGGTGAGATTTTTATCTCACATCTTAGTCTATAACTGTCTTCGATTGTTAGGTATGAATTCCTAGCACTTATTTTTGTGCAATTGATTTTGGTTTGGATTGATTTGGTGTATATTCCAATTTTTGGTGTTTTGAAATCAAAATCTATGAAAATACTATTATGGATATTTGGACATTGATATTTGAGGCGTATGGAAGAGCCGTTAAGGCTGGGTTGTCGCGTGGCGTAAATCCTTAGTCGTCATTTTCTCGTTTGATCGCTTCCGATATTCATTTGGCCATTTTTGGTCGAGGTTCAGAAAATGCTCTGAATTCCAGTTTCAGACATCTGAATTTGGAATTTCAGACGTCTGAACTGGCTCGATTTCAAACAGAAAGGAAATAGGCTAAAAACGCCCATTTCAGACGTCTGAAACATTTGGTTCCGATGTCTGAATTACGTTCTGGAAAACTTCTAATTTTCTAGATTCAGACATCTGAACCACCTATTTCAGACGCTTGAATCTGTTGTGTTTTGCCTGCTTGCCTAATTTGTTTAAGAATTCCAATTTTATCGATTCGTGTTGATTCCCTTTTGTTGTTATCATCTATTATCAACTTTGATGACATTTTCTTTGGGATTTTTGGAAATATCCATTTTGATGGATTTGATACCGATTTCCTTGGAATTAATTCACGTCTTCGTATGTGAATTTTAGTGGTTGGTTGTTTCTACAATCATTTTTGTGATTTGTCACTTTAAAAATATAAAGGTTTTCTATACTAGTAGTAAATAATCAAACTCTTTTACAAAGATGATTTCAAACCCTATTTTTAATACAAAGCTCGTTTGTAAAACCGTTTTTTTCCAATCTATTAGTATATACAAACCTTTACCTCACTCGTATGCGAAATCTAATTAAACGACTTAGTAAAACAAGTGGTATGAAACGCTTGCGTTTACTTCGTCAGTTAATTCTTGGACTTGTTCGATTGAATCTCTTGGGACAGATTTTCTAGTGGAGATCTACAGTTTGTTCGTAAATATTTAAGTTTAGCTAATGGTTATGCGACATGAAGCTAAGCTCATATATTTACTAGCTTATTGTAATTGACACTTCTTGATGATCGATGATAATCATTTTATGGTTTACACTAGCAATGTGCGATGTCTCTTTGTCCACGTGGAGGACTGTGCCTCATTTTATTGAGCTTCGTCTCATTTCTTTGTGGGTTAGCAACCCATGTACTTTTATTGTGCTTTGATTCATCTGATGTACCGTTTGTACTACATCGATGTCTCGGCTTTTCGATTCATTTGATGTACCGTTTGTACTACATCGATGTCTCGGCTTTTCGATTCATCTGGCGTACCATTGTACTACGTCGATGTCTTGGCTTTTCGATTCATCTGGCGTACCGTTGTACTACGTCGTTGTTCCGAATTATTCGAGTTTCAGGTTCCTTGGGCGTACCGATATTGTACTACGTCGTTGAACCGGCTCTATGGTTAGCGACCATAGGATAGCGTCCCGTTTGTGATACACGTGTTGGTGAGTTTTCATGCTCCCGTTTTGTGATAGGCCTCCCCCTTTTTGTGATTTCTGGATTTCTATTGATGATTTCTAAAATTTGTGATCCACCAGCTTTTATGATTGGCATCGATATGATGTCGATATTCGTGACTTAGTGAATAAAACTAAAGAGTATGACATCCTTTTGATCTTTGAGAAGATTCTTACGATATTGGTTAATCTCTGGTTGATTTTCAATTACATACTTTTCACAGTATGGCTTTATGGTTATCATACGTTTTTGTCACATCTCTTATTCTATATAATTTTATCTGCTATTTATAGCTAGACTGATCCGTTTATTATTTTCTTATTAAATAATACTCGGGTCAGACCGAGATGTTGCAGGTGCTTCTGTTTGAGTCCTTGTCGGGGAGAATTATCTGACTTTTGGATAACTACTTAGATTAGTAGTTTTTGGTTGTATACATTTGAGATATAGACTCATTGATGTATACTTATTCTTTTGTGTACCACTTGTAACTATTCTTTTGTGATATTGCGGATCTTGTTTGACCACTACTCTGATATACACTTTCATGTGTAATATTCATATCTGTTTCCGCCTTTGAGATATGAACTTCTGTGACTGATTTGTGTTGTGATATTTCTATATTTGTTTCCGAAGATATTATAGCCACTGTGTAGTAGCATTGAGTTTGCATCGGTATGTCGGATTCCCTCTTGAAATGCAAGTTATATTTTTTATCTGGCATATTGGTACTCGCACAAAGCAATTACACGGATGGTCGCTCCTTAACAGCCTTATTCTCCGTGCTAGTTGACGGCATTACCCTGTAGTGTCCTTAACTAGCATGGGTATAGGGGTGGGGCGTCACAATTTGGTATCAGAGCCAAACTTTGGAACAATGTAGAATAATTTAACAAGGATCATCGTCCTATGTCCATCTTAGGAGTCGTGCCTTAGGATTTTATTCGGGTCTTCGAACCGTTCTATCCTATTTTCTTTTGTGATACCTTGTTTTATCAATCATTATTGTTTGATATTAATTTTGTGAATAACCTTTTTATTCTTCTTTCTTTCTTTCTTAAAGAAAAGAAATGGTCGGATCTGGCAGTCCTAGCACTGGTCATTCTAGTAGTCCTTCTGTGGGTGGCGTATTTATGTCTGCCCAACAACTTTTGGATCTTGTAAAGAATCAAAGGTTTATCTGTGCTTTGAGTATGAACCCCAAAATGGTTTTACCTCTAAAACTTGAAGTTCCTTTCCATCAGCTTGTGGATATCACTCTTCGACATGAAGAGGCTGTTAAAGGAATTGATGGTGATATTGAGATTTCCCAGAAGAGGCATATTAAGTTCAAAAGCCTTAAATCCAACAAGAAAGTGAAGCAATCTACTTTGGTAGCAAAGACTCCAATCCCTAATCATGGAGGATGCTACAATTGTAATTCTAAGGAACACTATGTAAATAAGTGTCCGAAACCACTTACTTGTCGCTATTGCAAAAGTTCGGGTCATCTTTTATCTTCATGTCCCAAACTTCAAGGCAAGAAGGAGGAAAAGTTAAATGTTGCACAAGCTCCTAGCAACTCTTCTCGTGGTCAAGGTATTTTCCATTCAATCCTTGATGCTATTGTTTTATTTCGTGATCTTCCTATTTGAGTTCTTTTTGATATGGGTTCATCTCATTATTTTTATATCAAAAGAACTTGTCGATTCTTTTTCTTTAAATATTTTGGGCTCGATGACTTCTTTGAGAATTGCGAATCTGGTTGGTTGATCCGCAACGCTCGATTTTCTTTGTTTTGATGTCGAGATTATTTTATGTGATTTTTCTTCTGAGCCGATTTGCATGTTATGTCTTACTTAGGCTTCGGAATTGATTTTTTGTGAAAGGATTGGCTTAATTATTGTGAAGCCCGTATCCTATGTCCCATGTGGACTATTCATCTTCGACATCCTCAATCTGTTAAGCAAATTTCTATTTTTCCTTTGAGATTTTGATTCCAATTTGATGGCATCATTTTATTCTTTAAGCCCTCATGACGAGGAAAGTGTTATTTCTCTCATTCATGCAGTTTGAGAATTTTCTAGTATTTTTGAGCCTGTCTTAGGATTATCACCTAAGCGATATTTTAAGAGGTGATAAGGTCTTTTCAGCTCGACCTTGCCATCGATTTTCATTAGCGATGAGTTGCGGGAGTTAGCATTCCACTCATCGCATTCCGCACTCGTTATGATTCTTATGAATGACTTATTATGTCATTCAGTTTATCCAGCATATTTCGTCCATTTTATCAATCGAGTATTCTTCGAATATCTCGATGACTCCATTCTCGTATTCTGTGATTTTGGATGAAAACAGCAATTTAAAATTTTTGCAAATCTTTTTCATAAGATTTATTTATAAGTGTAATTGGATTTTTTTATTAAAAGAGCAAAGAATATTCTTAAAACTTTTAAGAGACATTTTTATCATATAAAAGATGATTTTGTGATTATATTGCCCATTGAGTGCTTAAGAATTCTGATCGATGCGCTTGATCAACGTTACCGATAGGAATCTCCTAAACGCTTTGATGAGACAGTTAGACATAATAAAATTGACTTGAAAGATATAAATTTATCTAGAAAGATCGTTACATAAAGATAAATGTAATTTTGAAAGTTTTAGCTTTTCGGGAAAGAAGATTATTTAAAAGAACTCTTTTCCGGCACTTTTATTCTTGTGATTCTCGAGTGGAACCAAGACTTTATCTTTTGTACCAATGCTAATCGTATTGGTTTGGATTTCGTTCCCTTACAAAAGGGAATGTGCTATCACTTATGCTTCTAAATCATTAAAGCCGATCGAGACTTGATATGCCACTCATGATTTAGACCTCACGGCTATTGTTTTCGCCCTTCGAATTTGGCGTCATTATCTTTCGGGAGAAAAATTTATTCTTTACACCGATCATAAATCTTTGGAATAATTATTTTCTCAAAAGGAACTAATTTGCGTCAACAGCGTTGGCTCAAATTTCTTGCATCTTATGATCTTGATATTCTTTATACTCCCGGAAAGGGAAATCGGGTTGCCGATGCACTTAGTCGCAAGCAACAAGCGGTTGTTTCCATGTTGATATGCGAATGGAATGATCTCGAGATTTTATCTACTTGTGAGATTCGAGATCGTGAGTCCGATCTATGTTCATCTTTGGCTTTATGTGGCCTTGAGGCTCATCCTTCTCTTTTAGACCGCATTCTTGAAGCTCAAAAGCTAGATCCCGAATTGGCCCTTCTTAGCCAAAGTTGTAGGGATAAAATTGGTATTGAAAGTTTGAGGTACTTTGATATTGATTCTCATGGCGGCATTCGAAAATTTGATAGACTTATCGTGCTAAATATTAGTGATCTTCGTAACGACATTTTAGAAGATTCTCATTATTCTAAATTTACCATTCATCCTAGTAGTAGTAAAATGTACGCGGATATGAGGCGACTTTATTATTGGGAGGGAATGAAATCTGATATTGCTAACTTTGTTAAGTGTTGCATGACTTGCCAACTTGTTAAGGCCGAGCATCAAAGGCCCGGTGAGTTATTACAACCTTTAGAAATTTCTATTTGGAAGTGGGATCAAATTTCCATGGATTTTATTGACGGCCTTCCCCGTTCTCGTTCGGGTCATGATAGCTTATGGGTGATAGTTGATAGACTTACTAAATCCGCCCATTTTATTCCCGTTCGGTCTTATCGGACCGTTCCTCTTTTGGCCAAACTCTTTATTAAAGAGATTGTTAAATTACATGGAGTTTCTACTTCTATTGTTAGTGATCATGACCCATTATTTACTAGTGGATTTTGGAAGAGTCTTCAAAGAGCTTTGGGAACGAAGCGTAATTTTAGCACCGCTTATCATCCTCGGTCCGATGGACAAACCGAGCGTGTGAATCAAACTCTTGAAGATCTTCTTCGTGCTTGTGTTCTTGATCTTGGTTCTGACACCCCACCTCTATAACCACCACTCTAGCCAAGGACACTACGGAGTAATGCCGTCAACTAGCATGGAGAATAAGGCTGTTGAGGAGCGACCATGCGCGTAATTGCTTTGTGCGAGCACCGATATGCTAGATAGTAAAACAATCCATTTGGTTTCAAGAGGAAATCCGACACATCAATACAAACTCAAAACTACTACACAGTGGCAGTATATATTCTTCAGAAACAAATATAGAAATAAACATAACACAAATCAGTCACAGATATCCATATCACAATGGCGGAAAAAGATATGAATATATCACAAGAAAGTGTACATCAGAGTAGTGGTCAAACAAGATCCACAATGTCACAAAAGAATAGCTACAAGTGCTAGACAAATGAACAAGGATACATCTATGAGTCTATATCTCAAATGTATAAAACTAATAATCTAAGTAGTTAGCCAAAAGTTAGGGTGATAATCCCAGATGTGAAGTCAAGCAGAAGCACCTGTAACATCTCGGTCTGACCCGAGTATTATTTAATAAGAAAATAATAAACGGATCAGTCTAGCTATAAATATCAGATAAAATGATATAAAATAAGAGATATGACATAAATATATAATAACCATAAAGCCATACTATGATAAGTATGCATTTGAAAAATAACCTAGGGATTAATCAATATCACGAGAATCTTCTCAAAGATCAAAAGGGATGTCATACTCCTTATTTACCAAATCACCAAACTATAAATATTGACAATAATATCAATGTCAATCACAAAAGTTAATGACACACAAATTCACCAATGCACAAATATTGATAGAACTTATCAATGTAACCACAAAAATTGGTGAAACACAAATTCTAGAAATCGTCAATAGAAATCCAAAAATCACAAAAAGGGGGAGGCCTATCACAAAACGGGAGCATGAAAACTCACCAACACGTGTATCACAAAATGGAACGCTATTCCATGGTAGCTAACCATTAATTTTGAGCCGAAGCTCCACAAAACGGCCCAAAGACCATGGGTCGCTACCCCACCAAATTGAGCTGAAGCTCCACAGAAATGGGGTTTAGTCTCCCTCGTAGTCAAAGAGACATCGCACATTTTCTAGTCTAAATCACAAAAATGATCATCATCGATCATCAAGAAGTGTCAATTACAATAAGCTAGTAAATATATGAGCATAGTTTCATGTCCTATAACCACTAGCTTAACTTAAATATTTACGAACAAATTGTAGATCTCCACTAGAAAGTTGCCACAAGAGATTCAACCGAACAAGTCCAAGAGTTAACCGACGAAGTAAACACAAGCATTTCATACCACTTGTTTTACTAAGTCGTTTAATTAGATTTCTCATACGAGTGAGGTAAAGGTTTGTATATACTAGTAGATTGGAAAACGGTTTGAGAAAACAAGCTTTGTAATAAAATAGTGTTGAAATCATTTTGAAGAAAGAGTTTTGATATTTACTACTAGTATTAAAACCTTTATATTTTTAAAGTGACAAATCCCAAAAATGATTATAGGAACAATCAATCATTAAAATTCACATACGAAGACGTGAATCAAATCCAAAGAAACCGATACCGAATCCATCAAAGTGGATATGACTAAAAATTCCTAAAATAGAAGTTATCAAAGTCAAAAAAGGTGATAACAACTAATAGGAGAAGAAGAATCGATTAAAGATTTGAAAACAAAGCAAATTGAGCATAAACAGGCAAAACAGGAGCAGGTCAGTCGACTAAACTCCCTGAGTCAGTCGACTGAACACAGACCTGAATAATTCTCGGGCTTCAGCTCAGTCGACTGACTCAGAGAATTCTGTCGACTGAACCTGATTTCCTGCATTTCCTATTCCATTTTAAATGAAGTGCAAACTCTCTCAATTTGCAATCGGACAAGCACGGACGCTAGGGGCTTACGCCTATCGGCTATATACCCGGTCCTATAAGCTCTTCGATTCATCACCAAAAACGTGAGCAAACAACAAAGTTAGGATTTTTAAAGAATTGAACTCAAAACACCAAAAATTGGAATATTCTCTAATTCAATCCAAACCAAAAGCAAATGTACATGAATAAGTGTTAGGAATTCATACCCAACAATCAAAGACACCCCACCTCTATACCCACGCTAGCCAAGGACATTATGTAGTAATGCCGTCAACTAGCATGGAGAATAAGGCTGTTGAGGAGCGACCATCCTCGTAATTGCTTTGTGCGAGCACCGATATGCCAGATAGTAAAACAATCAATTTGGTTTCAGGAGGAAATCCGACACATCGATACAAACTCAAAGCTACTACACAGTGGTAGTATATATTCTTCAGAAACACATATAGAAATAAACATAACACAAATCAGTCACTGATATCTATATCACAATGGAGGAAAAAGATATGAATTTAATACAAGAAAGTGTACATCGGCGTAGTGGTCAAACAAGATCCACAATGCCACAAAAGAATAGCTACAAGTGTTAGACAAAAGAATAAGGATACATCTATGAGTCTATATCTCAAATGTATACAACAAAAAACTACTAATCAAAGTAGTTAGCCAAAAGTCATGTGATAATCCCAGATGTGAAGTCAAGAAGAAGCACCTATAGCATCTCGGTCTGACCCGGGTATTATTTAATAAGAAAATAATAAACGGATCAGTCTAACTATAAATATCAGATAAAATGATATAGAATAAGAGATATGACATAAATATATAATAACCACAAAACCATACTGCGATAAGTATGCAATTGAAAAATCAACTAGGGATTAATCAATATCACGAGAATCTTCTCAAAGATCAAAAGGGATGTCATGCTCCTTATTTACCAAATCACCAAACTATAAATATTGATTATAATATCAATGTCAATCACAAAAGTTAATGACACACAAATTCACCAATGCACGAATATTGATAGAACTTATCAATGTAACCACAAAAATTGGTGAAACACAAATTCTAGAAATCGTCAATAGAAATCCAGAAATCACAAAAAAGGGGACGCCTATCACAAAACGGGAGCATGAAAACTCACCAACACGTGTATCACAAAATGGAACGTTATTCTATGGTAGCTAACCATTAATTCTGAGCCGAAGCTCCACAAAACGGCCTGAAGACCACGGGTCGCTACCCCACCAAATTGAGCCGAAGCTCCACAGAAACGGGGTTTAGTCTCCCTCGTAGACAAAGAGACATCACACATTTGCTAATCTAAATCACAAAAATGATCATCATCGGTCATCAAGAAGTGTCAATTACAATAAGCTAGTAAATATATGAGCTTAGCTTCGTGTCCCATAACCACTAGCTTAACTTAAATATTTACGAATAAATTGTAGATCTCCACTAGAAAGTTGCCACAAGAGATTCAATCGAACAAGTCTAAGAGTTAACCGACGAAGTAAACGCAAGCGTTTCATACCACTTGTTTTACTAAGTCGTTTAATTAGATTTCTCATACGAGTGAGGTAAAGGTTTGTATATACTAGTAGATTGGAAAACGGTTTGAGAAAACGAGCTTTGTAATAAAATAGTGTTGAAATCTTTTTGAAGAAAGAGTTTTGATATTTACTACTAGTATTAAAACCTTTATATTTTTAAAGTGACAAATCCCAAAAATGATTATAGGAACAATCAATCATGAATTAAATCCAAAGAAACCGATACTAAATCCATCTAAGTGGATATGCCCAAAAATTCCTAAAATAGAAGTTATCAAAGTCAAAAAAGGTGATAACAACTAATAGGAGAAGAAGAATCGATTAAAGATTGGAAAACAAAGAAAACTGAGCATAAATAGGCAAAACATGCAAAACAGGAGCAGATCAGTCGACTAAACTCCCTGAGTCAGTCGACTGAACACAGACCTGAAAAATTCTCGGGCTTCAGCTCAGTCGACTGACTCAGAGAATTCAGTCGACTGAACCTGATTTCCTGCATTTCCTATCCCATTTTAAATGAAGTGCAAACTCTCTCAATTTGCAATCGGACAAGCACGGACGCTGGGGGTTTACGCTTATCGGCTACCCGGTCCTATAAGCTCTTCGATTCATCACCAAAAACATAAGCAAACAACAAAGTTAGGATTTTTAAAGAATTGAACTCAAAACACCAAAAATTGGAATATTCTCCAATTCAATCCAAACCAAAAGCAAATGTACATGAATAAGTGTTAGGAATTCATACCCAACAATCAAAGATAGATATAGGCATAGATGTGAGATAAAAATCTCACTTTTAGACCCAAAACTATGAAGAAGAAGCTATAGAGCAATGGCAAGGACAATCACTCTTCAATTCCAACCCAAAGAGCTTTAATCTAAGCTAAAAAGAGAAACATTTCCTAAGTTAGGTTTAGGCATTTTTGAAATTGATAAGAGAATGAGTTAGAGAAGAAGAAGAGGAGGCTTACCAAAGCTTCTTCTATTGATTTGGAGCTAGAACTTGATTTGTAGATGGAAACTAGGGATTGGAGTTTTAATTTCCCATTCCTCTCTCCATTATTGCTAAAGCTTGAGTATTAGGAAATAGAAAGTAAGTAATGAAGAGAAGTGGGGTGAAGTTTGGGTCTAATGGGCTGAAACAAAAACCAAAGCCCTAAGTGAAAAGGTGGGAAAAAATTACTATCTCCAAACATATCGAAGTTTATACTCAAAAAGATCGCAAACGTCATTTTTAACTTAAGGGGGGTGGTCTCGAGTACTAATTTGACTGTTTGCAAAACGTAGCTTTTCGGACTATAATCCGACCAACGATGAAATATTTTAATAAAATATTTAAATATTCAATCGTAAAATATGCGGGTTGTTACAGACTCCCATCCTTAAAGAAATTACGTCCTCGTAATCATAAGAAACAAATGAACAAAAAGTAACAACCATAAAAGCATATCAATGCAAAAAGAAGAAATTTTTAAAATAAAAAGTTCATCTAAAAGAGCACGAGAAAGTAAGTCCGGATGTGTTCGCTCGATGAATTCTCTAGATTCCCAAGAGCAATCCTTAGGATTTGAGGACCATTGAACTTTCACAAGCAGGACATCTTTATTTCGAAGACGTTTGACTTCTGAAGCAATAATTCGAATAGGATGTTGCTCATAAGTTAAATTAGGCGAAACTTCAATTTCTTCCACAACACCGGGCTCAAGAATAGAATTGGAATCTCGAAGACATTTCTGTAATTGAGAAACGTGAAACACGTCATGAATAGCAGAAAAATGAGCCGGTAATGAAAGGCGATAAGCCACGGAACCAATACGTTCGGTGATGGGAAATGGACCAATATATTGAGGTGCTAACTTTCCCGATCGACTGAAACGCACAACACCCTTCATAGGTGAAACGCGAACAAACACAAAATCCCCCATAGAAAATTCTAATTTCCTTCTTCGGTTATCGGCATAGGATTTTTGCCTACTTTGAGCTTCTTTCATTCTATGACGAATAAGGTCAATCTTTTCTGTGGAATCACGAATAAAATATGGACCTAAAAACAGCTTCTCACCGGCCTCAAGCCAACAAGAAGGAGATCGAGATGGCCTTCCATAGAGTTCCTCAAAAGGTGCCATACCAATAGAAGATTGGAAGATATTATTATAGGAAAACTCAACAAGAGAAATATGATCTTCCCAACTTCCACCAAAATCAAGAATGCACGCACGAAGAAGATCTTCAAGAGTTTGATTCACACGCTCGGTTTGTCCATCGGACCGAGGATGATAAGCGGTGCTAAAATTACGCTTCGTTCCCAAAGCTCTTTGAAGACTCTTCCAAAATCCACTAGTAAATAATGGGTCATGATCACTAACAATAGAAGTAGAAACTCCATGTAATTTAACAATCTCTTTAATAAAGAGTTTGGCCAAAAGAGGAACGGTCCGATAAGACCGAACGGGAATAAAATGGGCGGATTTAGTAAGTCTATCAACTCTCACCCATAAGCTATCATGACCCGAACGAGAACGGGGAAGGCCGTCAATAAAATCCATGGAAATTTGATCCCACTTCCAAATAGGAATTTCTAAAGGTTGTAATAACTCACCGGGCCTTTGATGCTCGGCCTTAACAAGTTGGCAAGTCATGCAACACTTAACAAAGTTAGCAATATCAGATTTCATTCCCTCCCAATAATAAAGTCGCCTCATATCCGCGTACATTTTACTACTACTAGGATGAATGGTAAATTTAGAATAATGAGAATCTTCTAAAATGTCGTTACGAAGATCACTAATATTTAGCACGATAAGTCTATCAAATTTTCGAATGCCGCCATAAGAATCAATATCAAAGTATCTCAAACTTTCAATACCAATTTTATCCCTACAACTTTGGCTAAGAAGGGCCAATTCGGGATCTAGCTTTTGAGCTTCAAGAATGCGGTCTAAAAGAGAAGGATGAGCCTCAAGACCACATAAAGTCAAAGATGAACATAAATCGGACTCACGATCTTGAATCTCACAAGTGGATAAAATTCCAAGATCATTCCATTCGGAATATCATCACGGAAACAAACGCTTGTAGCTTTCAGCTAAGGGCGTCGCAACACGATTTCCCTTTCCGGGAGTATAAAGAATGTCAGGATCATAAGATGCAAGGAACTCGAGCCAACGTTGTTGACGCAATTAAGTTTCTTTTGAGAAAATAAATACTTCAAAGATTTATGATCGGTGTAAAGAATAAATATTTCTCCCAAAAGATAATGGCACCAAATCCGAAGGGCGAAAACAATAGCCGCGAGCTCTAAATCATGAGTGGCATATCTAGTCTCGGCCGGCTTCAATTGCCCAGATGCATAAGCAATAACACGTTCTCTTTGCATGAGAACGGCTCCCAAACCAACACGACTAGCATCGGTATAAACAATAAAATCTTTATTCCCCTCGGGAATAACAAGAGTAGGAGCAACGGAAAGGAGTTCTTTTAATTTCTGGAAAGAAGCTTCACATTTGTCCGACCAAATGTATTTAGCACCTTTCTTTGTTAAGCTAGTAAGAGGCACGACAATTTTAGAAAAGTCTTTGATAAAACGACGGTAATAACCCGCCAATCCGAGAAAACTACGAATTTCCGTCACACTCTCCGGTCTCTTTTAATTTTGAATCGCTTCAATCTTTGAAGGATCTACTGATATTCCAGATTCGGAAATAATATGACCGAGAAACTTCACACGAGGTTGCCAAAATGGCATTTAGAAAATTTTGCTTTTAATTGATTACTCCTAAGAGTTTCCAACACAATCCGAAGATGCTTTTCATGTTCCTCCTCGATTTTTGAATACACAAAGATATCATCAATGAAGATGAGAACAAATCGATCGAGGAAACCTTTGAAAACTCGATTCATAAGGTCAACGAAATAAGCCGGAGCATTCGTTAAACCAAATGGCATAACAAGCCATTCATAAGATCCATTACGAGTACAGAACGATGTCAAAGGAATGCTATCCTCTGCAATACGAAGCTGATGAAAACCGGTAGCCAAGTCCAATTGTGAAAAGATTCTAGCACCACTAAGTTGGTCAAATAAATCATCAATCCGAGGTAAAGAATATTTATTCTTGATAGTAAGATCATTAAGCTTGCGGTAGTCAATGCAAAGCCTAAATGTACAATCGGATTTCTTCACAAAAATAGTCGAAGCTCCCCAAGGAGAGGAACTAGAACGAATAAATTGCTTCGTCTCCAATTCGGATAATTGTTTGCGCATCTCCTCATTTTCTTTATTGGACATACGATAAGGAGGACGAGTGATAGGTAGAGCTCCAGGGATTAGATTGATTCTGAACTCAATTGCTCGCTTAGTGGTTATCCTAAAACGGGCTCAAATATGTCGGAAAATTCACGAACAACGTGAATAAGAGAAATGACATCCTCCTCATCGTCATTATCGTCATCATGAGGATTTAAAGAATATAAAGATGCAGCCAAGCTGGAATCTGAATCTTTAAGATCAATAGAAATCTGCTTAACAGATTGGGGATGTTGAAGATGAATAGTCCGCTCAGGACATAGGATTTGGGCTTCATAGCGGTTAAGCCAGTCCATTCCCAAAATCATTCCAAAGCCAAGGTAACGCATAACATGCAAATCGGCACGGAAAGAGTAATCACACAAAATAATCTCGACATCTTTACACAATAAACTGATTGTTGCAGTTCCACCAACCGGATTCGCGATTCTCAAAGAAGTCATTAAACACAAAACATCCAAAGAAAAGGTATCAACAGGTTCTTTTGAAATAAAAGAGTGGGATGCACCCGTATCAAAAAGAACTCGAATAGGATGATCACGAAATAAAATAATGCCATCAAGGATAGAATGAGAAATACCTTTACCACAAGATGTGTTGCCAGGGGCCTGAGCAACATTAAGCTTTCCCTCCTTCCTATTTTGAAGTTTGGGACAAGAAGATAAATAATGATCCGGGCTTTTACAATAGCGATAAGTACGAGGCTTTGAACACTTATTCGCGTAACGGTCCTTAGAACCACAGCTGTAGCATTGCCCACCACTTGGGGTAGAAGTCTTAGTTGTCGGAGAGGCTTGATTCCCTTTCTTATTGTTGGGGTAAGGACCCTTGAACTTATTAGGCCTTTTCTTATTGTTGGAGTTTGGTTTGGCACCCATAACTTCAACATCACTTTCTTTATCTGCCTCTTCAAGTCGAAGAGCGATATCAACAAGTTGATCAAAAGAAACTTCTAATTTTAAAAGTAATGGCTTCTTGAGATTCTTGTTCAAGCCATAGACAAATCTTTGGTTCTTCTTGAATGGGGTGTTTATATATTCGACCCCATATTTAGAAAGTGACTCGAATGATGCGACATAGTCTACCATGGAGGGTTCACCTTGAACAAGGTCTATGAAACGACGAGCCAATGTCACCTTCTCAGCTTCTGGCATAAATTTTAACTCAAATCGTTCCCGGAATTTCTCCCAAGTAAGATCCGCCTCATTTATTTCGGAAATCAAAAGCTCGTACCAGTCTAATTCTCTTTCTTGGAGCATACTAGAGGCCACCTGAACACGGTGAAGATCGATAAGATTCATGCGTGAAAAGATTCGATCGCATGTTCTTAGCCAAGCCTGGACTTCAATAATGGTTTCAGAACCTTTAAATGGCTTCCCACCCAAGTTGGTATAATCGTTGCACAAGCGTGCAAATCCAGACTTAGGGTAAGTAGGTTCTGGATTAGAACCGGCTGCTTGAGATTCTTTACTAGATCAAGAAGCTGCTGGGCAGTCATAAAAGCTCCATCCTGGGGAGTAGCACTAGATTGACCGGCGCTGGGACAGCCAGGTCTAGCCATTTCTCTTCCTTAAGAAAGAAGGAAGAAGAAGAAAAAGGTTATTCGCAAATTAAATATCAAACACTAATGATTGTTAAAACAAGGAATCATAAAAGAAAATAGGATAGAACGGTACGAAGACACGAATTAAATCCTAAGGTACGACTCCTAAGATGGACTTAGGACGATGATCCTTGTTAAATTATTCTACATTGTTTCAAAGTTTGGCACTGATACCAAGCTGTGACGCCCCACCTCTACACCCACGCTAGCCAATGACACTACGGAGTAATGCCGTCAATTAGCATGGAGAATAAGGCTGTTGAGGAGTGACCATCCACGTAATTGCTTTGTGCGAGCACCGATATGCCAGATAGTAAAACAATCCATTTGGTTTCAGGAGGAAATCCGATAAATCGATACAAACTCAAAGCTACTACACAGTGGCAGTATATATTCTTCGGAAACAAATATAGAAATAAACATAACACAAATCAGTCACAGATATCCATATCACAATGGCGGAAAAAGATATGAATATAACACAAGAAAGTGTACAACAGAGTAGTGGTCAAACAAGATCCACAATGTCACAAAAGAATAGCTACAAGTGCTAGACAAAAGAATAAGGATACATCTACGAGTCTATATCTCAAATGTATACAACAAAAAACTACTAATCTAAGTAGTTAGCCAAAAGTCAGGGTGATAATCCCAGATGTGAAGTCAAGTAGAAGCACCTGTAACATCTCGGTCTGACCCGAGTATTATTTAATAAGAAAATAATAAATGAATCAGTCTAGCTATAAATATCAGATAAAATGATATAGAATAAGAGATATGACATAAATATATAATAACCATAAAGCCATACTGTGATAAGTATGCAATTGAAAAATCAACTAAGGATTAATCAATATCACGAGAATCTTCTCAAAGATCAAAAGGAATGTCATACTCCTTATTTACCAAATCACCAAACTATAAATATTGACAATAATATCAATGTCAATCACAAAAGTTAATGACACACAAATTCACCAATGCACAAATATTGATAGAACTTATCAATGTAACCACAAAAATTGGTGAAACACAAATTCTAGAAATCGTGAATAGAAATCCAGAAATCACAAAAAGGGGGAGGCCTATCACAAGACGGGAGCATGAAAACTCACTAACACGTGTATCACAAAATGGAATGCTATTCCATGGTAGCTAACCATTAATTTTGAGCTGAAGCTCCATAAAACGGCCCGAAGACCATGGATCGCTACCCTATGAAATTGAGCCGAAGCTCCACAGAAACGGGGTTTAGTCTACCTCGTAGACAAAGAGACATCACACATTTGCTAGTCTAAATCACAAAAATGATCATCATCAATCATCAAGAAGTGTCAATTACAATAAGCTAGTAAATATATGAGCTTAGCTTTGTGTCCCATAACCACTAGCTTAACTTAAATGTTTATGAACAAATTGTAGATCTCCACTAGAAAGTTTCCACAAGAGATTCAATCGAACAAGTCCAAGAGTTAACCGACGAAGTAAACGCAAGCGTTTCATACCACTTGTTTTACTAAGTCGTTTAATTAGATCTCTCATACGAGTGAGGTAAAGGTTTGTATATACTAGTAGATTGGAAAACTGTTTGAGAAAACTAGCTTTGTAATAAAATAGTGTTGAAATCTTTTTGAAGAAAGAGTTTTGATATTTGCTACTAGTATTAAAACCTTTATATTTTTAAAGTGAAAAATCCCAAAATGATTATAGGAACAATCAATCATCAAAATTCACAAACGAAGACGTGAATCAAATCCAAAGAAACCGATACCGAATCCATCAAAGTGGATATGCCCAAAATTCCTAAAATAGAAGTTATCAAAGTCAAAAAAGGTGATAACAACTAATAGGAGAAGAAGAATCGATTAAAGATTGGAAAACAAAGCAAATTGAGCATAAATAGGAAAAATAGGAAAAACAGGAGCAGGTCAGTCGACTAAACTCCCTGAGTCAGTCGACTGAAAATAGACCTGAAAAATTCTCGGGCTTCAGTCAGTCGACTGACTCGGAGAATTCAGTTGACAGAACCTGATTTCCTGCATTTCCTATCCCATTTTAAATAAAGTGCAAACACTCTCAATTTGCAATCGGACAAGCACGGACGCTAGGGGTTTATGCCTATGGCTACCCGGTCCTATAAGCTCTTCGATTCATCACCAAAAACATGAGCAAACAACGAAGTTAGGATTTTTAAAGAATTGAACTTAAAACACCAAAAATTGGAATATTCTCCAATTCAATCAAAACCAAAAGTAAATGTACATTAATAAGTGTTAGGAATTCGTACCCAACAATCAAAGATAGATATAGGCATAGATTTGAGATAAAAATCTTACCGTTAAACCCAAAACGATGAAGAAGTAGCTATAGAGAAATGGCAAGGACAATCACTCTTCAATTCCAACCCAAAGAGCTTGAATCTAAGCTATAAAGAGAAACATTTCCTAAGTTAAGTTTAAGAATTTCTAAAATTGATAAGAGAATGAGTTGGAGAAGAAGAGGAGGAGGCTTACCAAAGCTTCTTCTATTGATTTGGAGCTAGAACTTGATTTGTAGATGGAAACTAGGGCTTGGAGTTTTAATTTCTCATTCCTCTCTCCATTATTGCTAAAGCTTGAGTATTAGGAAATAGAAAGGAAGTAATGAAGAGAAGAGGGGTGAAGTTTGGGTTTAATGGGCTGAAACAAAAACCAAAGCCCTAAGTGAAAAGGTGGCAAAATTTTACTATCTCCAAACATATCGAAGTTTATACTCAAAAAAATCGCAAACGTCATTTTTAACTTAATGGGGGTGGTCTCGAGTCCTAATTTGACTGTTTGCAAAAAGTAGCTTTTCGGACTATAATCCGACTAACGATGAAATATTTTAATAAAATATTTAAATATTCAATCGTAAAATATGCGGGTTGTTACATTGGTAGAAGTTGGGAAGATCATATTTCTCTTGTTGAGTTTTCCTATAATAATAGCTTCCAATCTAGTATTGGTATGGCACCTTTCGAGGCACTCTATGGAAGGCCATGTTGATCTCCTTCTTGTTGGCTTGAGGCCGGTGATAAGCTGGTTTTAGGTCCAGATTTCATTCGTGATTCCACAGAAAAGATTGACCTTATTGGTCATAGGATGTAAGAAGCCCAAAATAGGCAAAAATCCTATGCCGATAACCGAAGAAGGAAATTAGAATTTTCTGTGGGAGATTTTGTGTTTGTTCGTGTTTCACCTATGAAGGGTGTTGTGCATTTCAGTCGATCGGGAAAGTTAGCACCTCGATATATTGGTCCATTTCCCATCACCGAACGTATTGGTCCCATGGCTTATCACCTCTTATTACCGGCTCAGTTTTTTGCTATTCATGACGTGTTTCACGTTTCTCAACTACGGAAATGCCTTTGAGATTCCGATTCTATTCTTGAACCCGGTATTGTAGAAGAAATTGAAGTTTCACCTAATTTGACTCACGAGCAACATCCTATTCGTATTATTGCTTCGGAGGTCAAACGCCTTCGAAATAAAGATGTCCCGCTTGTGAAGGTTCAATGGTTCTCAAATCCTAAGGATTGCTCTTGGAAATCAAGAGAATTCATCGAGCGAACACATCCGGACTTACTTTCTCGTACTCTTTCAGGTGAACTTTTTATTTTCAAATTTCTTTTGCGTTGAATATGCTTTTATGGTTGTTGCTTTATATTTTCTTCTTAAATATTGTAAGGACGCAATTTCTTTAAGGAGGGGAGTCTGTAACAACCTGCATATTTTACGATTGAATATTTAAATATTTTATATAAAATAATTCATCGTTATTCGGATTAGTGTCCGAAAGGCTACTTTTTGCAAACAGTCGAATTAGGACTCGAGACCACTCCCATTGAGTTCAAAATGACGTTTGCAACCTTTTTGAGTATAAATTTTGATATGTTTGGAGTTAGTGGAATTTTGCTACTTTTCACTTAGGGCTTTGGTTTTCTTTCAGCCTTTAGACCCATGCTTCACCCCTCTTCTCTTCATTACTTCATTTCTATTCCTAATACTCAAACTTTAGCAACAATGGAGAGAGGAATGGGAAATTAAAACTCCAAGCCCTATTTTTCACTTGCAAATCAAGTTCTAGCTCCAAATTTATAGAAGAAGCTTTGGCAAGCCCCCTCTTATTCTCCAACTCATGCTCTTACCAATTTCAGAAATTCCTAAACCCAATTTAGGAAATGTTTCTCTTTTAAGCTTAGATTCAAGTTCTTTAGGTTGGAATTGAAGAGTGATTGTTCTTGCCATTGCTCTATAGCTTCTTCTTCATTTGTTTTGGGTTCAATGGTGAGATTTTTATCTCACATCTTAGTCTATAACTGCCTTCGATTGTTAGGTACGAATTTATAGCACTTATTCTTGTGCAATTGATTTTGGTTTGGATTGATTTGGTGTATATTCCAATTTTTGGTGTTTTGAAATCAAAATCAATGAAAATACTATTATGGATATGTGGACATTGATATTTGAGGCGTATGGAAGAGCCGTTAAGGCTGGGTTGTCGCGTGGCGTAAATCCTTAGTCGTCATTTGCTCGTCTGGTCGCTTTCGATATTCATTTGGCCATTTTTGGTCGAGGTTCAGGGTTCCGAAAATGCTATGAATTCCAGTTTCAGACGTCTGAATCTGGAATTTCAGACGTCTGAACTGGCTCGATTTCAAACAGAAAGGAAATAGGCTAAAAACGCCCATTTCAGACGTCTGAAACATTTGGTTCCGACGTCTGAATTACGTTCTGGAAAACTTCTAATTTTCCAGATTCAGACGTCTGAACCACCTATTTCAGACGTCTGAATCTGCTGTGTTTTGCCTGCTTGCCTATTTTGTTTAAGAATTCCAATTTTATCGATTCGTGTTGATTCCCTTTTGTTGTTATCATCTATTATCAACTTTGATGATATTTTCTTTGGGATTTTTGGATATATCCATTAATGGATTTGATATCGATTTCCTTGGAATTAATTCACGTCTTCGTATGTGAATTTTAGTAATTAGTTATTTCTACAATCTTTTTTGTGATTTGTCACTTTAAAAATATAATGGTTTTCTATACTAGTAGTAAATAATCAAATTATTTTACAAAGATGATTTCAAATTCTATCTTTAATACAAAGCTCGTTTATAAAACCGCTTTTTTCCAATCTATTAGAATATACAAACCTTTGCCTCACTCGTATGAGAAATCTAATTAAATGACTTAGTAAAACAAGTGGTATGAAACGCTTGCGTTTACTTCATCGGTTAATTCTTGGACTTGTTTGATTGAATCTCTTGTGACAGATTTTTCTAGTGGGGATCTACAGTTTGTTCGTAAATATTTAAGTTCAGCTAGTGGTTATGGGACATGAAGCTAAGCTCATATATTAACTATTTTAGTGTAATTGACACTTCTTGATGATTGATGATGATCATTTTATGGTTTAGACTAGCAATGTGTGATGTCTCTTTGTCCACGTGGAGGACTGTACCTCATTTTATTGAGCTTCGTCTCATTTCTTTGTGGGTTAGTAACCCATGTACTTTTAATGTGTTTCGATTCATCTGATGTACCATTTGTACTACATCGATGTCTCGGCTTTTCGATTCATCTGATGTACCGTTTGTACTACATCGATGTCTCAGCTTTACGATTCATCTAGCGTACCGTTGTACTACGTCGATGTCTCGGCTTTTCAATTCATCTGGCATACCGTTGTACTACGTCGTTTTTTCGAATTATTCGAGTTTCAGGTTCCTCGGGCGTACCTATATTGTACTACGTCGTTGAACCGGCTCTATGGTTAGCAACCATGGGATAGCGTCCCGTTTGTGATACACGTGTTGGTGAGTTTTCATGCTCCCGTTTTGTGATAGGCTTCCCCTTTTTGTGATTTATGGATTTCTATTGATGATTTCAAGAATTTGTGATCCACCAACTTTTTTGATTGGCATCGATATGATGTCGATATTTGTGACTTGGTGAATAAAACTAAAGAGTATGACATCCTTTTGATCTTTGAGAAGATTCTTGTGATATTGATTAATCTCTGGTTGATTTTCAATTACATACTTTTCATAGTATGGCTTTATGCTTATCATACGTTTTTGTCACATCTCTTATTCTATATCATTTTATCTGATATTTATAGCTAGACTGATCCATTTATTATTTTCTTATTAAATAATACTCTGGTCAGACCGAGATGTTGCAGGTGCTTCTGTTTGACTCCTTGTCGGGGAGAATTATCTGACTTTTGGCTAACTACTTACATTGGTGGTTTTTGATTGTATACATTTGAGATATAGACTCATTGATATGTACTTATTCTTTTGTGTAGCACTTATAACTATTCTTTTGTGATATTGTGGATCTTGTTTGACCACTACTCTGATATACACTTTCTTGTGTAATATTCATATCTGTTTCCGCCTTTGAGATATGAACTTCTGTGACTGATTTGTGTTATGATATTTCTATATTTGTTTCCGAAGATATTATAGCCACTATGTAGTAGCTTTGAGTTTGCATCGGTATGTCGGATTCCCTCTTGAAATGCAAGTTATATTTTTTATCTGGCATATTGGTACTCGCACAAAGCAATTACACGGATGGTCGCTCCTCAACAGCCTTATTCTCCGCGCTAGTTGACGGCATTACCCTTAGTGTCCTTGGCTAGCGTGGGTATAGAGGTGGGGCATCACATTAATTAATTTTTTTAAAAGTAAGAGGCCTTAATATAACACATGTTTATTTTAGTTTTCCAATCTTTATTATTTTATTTCATTATGATATTTTATAAATTTAAAAGATGTTTAAACATGTTTCTAA
Source organism: Allium cepa (assembly GCA_030765085.1). NCBI lineage: Eukaryota > Viridiplantae > Streptophyta > Magnoliopsida > Asparagales > Amaryllidaceae > Allium > Allium cepa. The sequence continues at coordinate 292,155,504 of CM060934.1, forward strand.
ATATTTAAACCAATAATAATTTATTTTTATTTTTATTTTAAAAAAAGGAATTAAATAAGGAGAATATTAATCTTTATAAAAACCATATTTGATCATATATAGTATAAATCCTTATTCCTTAGCATTTGATTTTAATATTAAGTTTGATTACTACCTTTCACAATTATGTTATAGTTTTAATATCACTTATTACCTTCAAACTCTTACTTTACAACTCTTTCAGTCTCATTCATTAGTTTTCTTAACTTAAGTCTAGTAATTGGTGTGTTTTACCTTTGTATAGTTGAAGTATAATAAATAGTTTGATATATGTATACATACATATATAGACACACACACAGATATATATATATATATATATGCTTGTCAATTAGATATTACTTATTACTCATGTTTATCTTATAATCTGGATGTCACTTACCGTAGTATATATATCATCATATCATTCTGCATATTATTATTTTTACTTCATTATCATTTTGTTTCATATTACATATCATTATGTATCCTATTTCATATCTCATTTTATTGCATATTACATCATAAATTACAATGCATATCATAATTATTTGCATCACAAGTTGCACTTCATTCTGCATATTATCTCATGCTACATTGCATATGTCATACATTTCATACTGCATTACAAACTACATATTGCATAAATGTATACATAACGAGTGTATTTTATTTAGGAGGAGTTTGTAGTATTGTTTTATAATATAGGATTATTAGTTTTGATTTGTTTGGTATGTTTTGATTGACTTGATTGACTTGTTTGACTTGTTTGACTTGATTGATTTGTTTGACTTGTCTGACATGATTGGTTTTGATGAGTGTGTTGAAATATACTTAATAAATAATTTATGTTCTTATATTTTTCTAACTATTATAAGTATTATAATAGATTCTTAGTTAGGATAGTTAGTAATTTAGGATTAATTTTTAGTTTTTAGAGTTAAGTGTTGATTATTTATGATAACACAATCAATATAATCACATGTCATAGAGTGTTAATTTTAGAGGGAGTTATATAGTTTGGAGTGAGTTTTTTGTTGATGACAAAGAGGGAGAAATCTAAAATAGGTTAGTTAGGTATAGATTAAGGGGGAGTTGTTAGTTTTAGGGGGAGTTGTTAGGATAGAAATAATATTTTATAAACAAAGGTTGTCATCATCAAAAAGGGGGAGATTGTTAGTCCGTGAGATGATGGTTTTAATGACAACAACCTTAGAATAAATTATAAAATGTAAATACTAACATTATAAGTTTAGATATATATGTATATGTAGGATTTAACCATGCAGGTACTAAGAATGAAGACTGTACAGTATAGAGATTCAAGATATCAAGATAGAAGACTCATGAGTATCAAGATTATCAAGAGTTCAAGATTTCAAGGATAAGTATTTTTTTTATTATTAAGAATTTTTGTTAAAACTCGTAGAAAAGCACTAGCATCTTAAAATCCAATTTATTCATGGAATGTAATCCACTTCGAGCCCGTTAAAGGGGTGGAACCCTAAGTAGGATGGAACCTATGAAAATCTAGTGGGACATTGTTTTGTATCCACTAATTTTAATTCAAAAGATTTTACAAAATTATTTTTTTTTCAAAATGATTTCAAAACTTTCCATTTACAGAGATTTAAAACCCTCGATCTTGATTTTAAATAATTTTAGCCTCAAAAACATCTTTATTTTCAAAGTCAAATTACTCCTGATTTTAAACTATCTTTTTAAATAATATATTTAACTTTTAAATATTTATACTTAGATTTAAATATAAAATTATAGTTAAAATCTATATATTATTCTCTATATTTGCTTATGAATTTTAACTATAGTCAAGTATATTTATAAAGTTTAAAATAGTTTTTAAATAAGATAAAGGTTATTTTCAAAGAAAATGAAAACACCAAAAAATCCTTTAGGATGTCGACATTCCTAGCATGACCATGTCGACATGGTGACAGTTTGGTTCAAAAATTCAAATTTCAAAAGAAGTGTCTATTCTCCATAACTCTTCATGAATGGTCATGGTTGTTGTTCTTCTATAAATAGGGGTCAGTTTCAATGAATTTTTAATCATAATTTTCTGGTTTTCACTCCTCTTCTTCTTCCTCATTTCTTAGTACATATTCTTATCATTACTCTGTTGAAATCAACATTGAATCATACTCGATTACTTCTAGTTTGATTCTCTATCACTATCTCTACAAGATTCTCAGTGCTATTCAGAGTTATAGACTTCTTTGTAATCTATTAAGCGAGAAAAGCTGCGATTGTAGCATTGGAAATCAATCAAAAGGGAAAAAGTGTGATTGTAGCCTTGGTAAATCAATTGGGTAAACTTGTGGCTCGGAAATCAAGTATCTCTACCTAGAGGATCGAAATTCTAGAGGGTGTACCTCGTAGCCTTGAAACCGAGGGTGTAATTGTACAATTACTTTTGAAAGGAAATCCGTACTTGTGTTGCGGGACTGGATGTAGGGTAACTCCGAACCAGTATAAAATCCGGTGTGTTCTTTCCTTTACTGCTTTTATTTTTCTGCATCTGTGATTGTTTCTGTGATTGTTTCTATGATCATATTTGTGTCTGTATATTGCATACTTTTGTGTCTAAATTAACATAAATTAAAAAGATTTAGTAATTCTTGATTAAAACTATTCACCCCCCTCCCCTCCCTCCCCCCGTAGTGTTAATCTTAGCCTTAAGATCCATAATCCACATTTCTCACATAAACATGGCTATATGTCTTTATTATATAAGAAAAATCTCCCCTTGTTGAATTTATTGCCCAAATAAAAGGATTTTTGAAAATATTTGACGTATAAAAGGAATTTTATACAAGTTTGAAATTATTCAAAGTTTTTAAAAATTATATATATCTGTATATATATATATATAAAAGAACTTATGTGGATTTTGGAAAAAGGTTTTGGGAACCTTTGGATTTGGAAAGGCTTTTGATTTTTGGGTAAAATCAATATTGGAATTTGGAAAGCCTAGTTTGAGAATTATTGTAACGACTCGTAGATTTCGTTGATTTAATTTGGGTGAATTTATGAGTTTTGTAATTAAATTTAGTAAAAAAAAAATTAATTTTTAATGAATTAAATGTTAAGAATTAACCTATGAAATATTATGTTGATTAAATTTAGACTTAAATAAAAAGGTTGCATTGGATAAATCCTATTTATTTGAACCTAATTTATTAATATGCAAAGTTATAATAAATGAGTTATTGCAAGAGATTCGAAATTTGAATAGAATTCCAATGAATGAAATAGTGGAAAGGATTATACCTGTGTATAAATTGAAAATGAGAGAGAAAAGTATTTAATTGATTTACGCAATAAACCATGGTTAACGGTAATTGGAATAAATTAAGGAAGTGATGAAAATATGAATTAATTAATGTACGCATTAATTTATAATAAGATAAACGTAAAGTAATGCAGGGTGATAAGTATTCATAATGGTTGTGTTGATGTTAAACGTTACTTTAATGATTGTAATATATAGTAACGGAAGCGTAGATGGAAATGAATAGAAACGTATGCTTATTTTTAAGGAAGTAACTGAATGTAGATTTGTGAAATAGAGTAATAACAATAATTATTGTACGTTACTTATTTTATTAGCTTGTTAAGTTTAATTTGAAATCAATTTCAATCAATTCGCTAAATTATTATAGTTAACATGGAATAAATGGATAAGTGAAGAATGTTGGATTCAATAAGATGTAACCAAGGTAAAATTCCTTTCATAAGATGATAATTAATGCGATAAAAAGAAATGAAACCAAGATGAACATTGGAAAATATAAATGTAATGAAATATAAAATAATATTAACTATGTTAGTTGAGTAATAATTGATTGAATATTTAGTTTGGAACCAAATAAAATCAAATTTATTTGGAATTAATTTGCAATTAATTGGATTAATTGCAGCTAACCTTTGAACACTGTATTTACTGAAATAATGAACACTAAATTGATATGTGAATTTGCTTTTAGTTATTATAAATATCAAAAAGGGATAAATTGCAATTAAATGGATTTAATATTTAAAAATTTATGTAAATATTTATTTAAATGAAACTGAAGTTATTTATGTAATAAGTATGAATCTAATGTTAATTTTACTTATAAAATTGACAATTGTTGAGTAAAAAGAATGCAAGTATAAGTTGTGTCAATATATTGGAAGTGTATAATAATAGGTTTTATTGGAATTAAATGAAATCAAACATCTAATTATTACGTTAATAGAAAGTTAAATGGAATGTAAGAATATTAAGGTAATAGTTGTAAATCCAATATTTTATCCGTTTAATGATAGTGAGTTGAAAAATATAATGAAAGTCAATTAAATAGAATTTTGGGAGATTAAATTTATAAATTTGGAATTTAATGAAACTGAGGTTAATATTGGAATTGATAAATTTATTTTCTCTAATTTGACATTTAAAATTTATTTAAATCATTGTAAATGACTGAGAAATATAAAGTGAGATAAATCGTAAATTTTAGAATTGAAATTAAGAATGGGCTTTATTTAATTAATTATTAATTTATATAAAAAGTGTGAAAATAGCCATTTTGGCCACGGACTCGGATTTCGACGAAACAAGTTTCATCGGATCCGTAATGGTGAATTATAATAATGTTTCAAGTTTCGTAGCAATCGGACTTGTCGTTTGATCGTACGGACTCGAAACGCCTTGAAATTTATGCAATTGAAATCAATTTGAAAATATTGATATTAGCGTATCTTCTTCATACGATGCAATTTGAACCTGAAACCTTTTTCATTGCGTCCAAAATATTTTAAAACACCTACTTTGATATATGGGTTTATCCAATTTCGTTCCGGGGTCAGAACGGGCTTTTTTGGACAACGTTAGCGTTAGCGCTATATCTATCTACCTGATCCATATTTTTTTATTTCAATTTGCCTATAAATATCCTGCTAAACCCTAGCCTCTGCCTATTCTCATTTATCTACACGAAATATCATCAGCTCCTCTTCTTCTTCAATGGATGCAAACCCTAAATCCAATTACAATCCAAAATCAAATCCAAAGCCTAAAATTCAAAGTCCTCGGAAAAATCTAAAAAAAATATATGTTGAAGCACTCGAAGAGCGTAATTCAATGGTGTAATTCGTTTTTCAATTCGTTGCATCGTTTGCTCGAAAATTAAAAGTTTATCCACGACCGTTCATCATCGCCGCGATAAAATTCGTTGGATCAGGAAACGGTTTCTGGGTTTTGGAGAGGAAGTTGAGGGGATCTCATCTATATGATTTTTGTGTCGATTAGACGGTTAGATTGAGGTGGAAAATTCAATTAGGGTTATCAATATAGCCGGCGGCTGCATATTTTTTAGGGCTCGAGCGATCGGAGGTGATGGCATGGGGGTAGGCGAGTGCGGCAAGGGGAGTCATGGCCTTCGGTAGTGGTCGGTGTCGCTCGTGCAACCGGAGGTGGAGTGATTTCTTGGTCAAAGTTCGGCGGTAAGGGACTTTCATGCACGCATATCCTCTCTATTAAAGACGCCTGTAGCTTCTACCCTGTGACGTGGCGCAAAAATGAAGGTAAAAGTGTGTCATTTTTTTTATTTCAACATTTGAATTCAATCTCATTTATCGCTATAACTCTTGCATACGAACTCCATTTCACGCCCGATTTTTTTTGTTAGGATCGTATTGAAATTCTGGACTTGATGACGAAGGTTTGGGCGAATTCTGAGACTGTCAAATTTTTGGGTTTAAATTGAATTTAAAATCAATTTAAATTCAAAAGGTGAGTGTTTTAACCCACTCACAACTTCTAAGTTTTCTTATGTTTGTTAAATTGATTTAAGATATGAGTAGAAATTTATTTATGACTGTTTGCAAATTTTTTTTCATCATCTCGGTTAGATCGCATTTATTTAATTTAACTGTTAATTAATTTTATTATTGCATATAAATTGACAGTTAAAATTTACTTATTTTGCATTTAAACTGCTAGTTAAACAGTTATTTATTTATTTATTTTGAATATAAACTGTTCGTTGATACCTGTTATATATTACATGCTCTTTTGATGTTTGTTTAAATTGATGATGATTGAAATAAAATTGGTTGATGATTGATATTGGGTGAATGGATAGTGTGTTCTATATTATATAAACTGCAAGGTATTATGCATTCTCATTTCATTCGGGATTGCGGTTTGAAATGATATACAACCGCATTTTATTATTTTTAAATTTGTAGATTGAAATGATAAATATCCGTATCACTTGGCCATATGAAAGAAAATTATATACAGGCACGGCGGTATATATATAAAATTATTATTGAAATGATTTCTATGGTTTGGATAGGATGCGGTTTAATAAATATTAATTTTGATCTTATATAAAATCTTATTTTATATATACATATTAGTTAAATTATTGAATTTAATCTATGTATGAATTTATTAAATGGAAATAAATAAGTTGAAAAATGGAGTTTGATAATTTGTATTTATGATTAAGTACAGGTTTAAGATATTGTGTATATATATAGTTTTAAATAGTTCAAATCAATTAAGATTGGAAATTAAATTGGAAATTTATTTGGAATTGGGCTTATTTAAAAATTAAACTCCACAAGTTGGTGTAAACTTATTAATCTTGGAAATTTTAAAGGTATGATATTTATAACTGGATTTTTATTCAAGATAAATTAAATGAATAATTCTAGTATAAATAAATGGAAGGAAATATTTAGTGTTAATAAATTGGGTTTTATTTTAAATGGTTATGGATCTGTTATGTAAACGTTTCAAAACTAAATAATAGGACAATGAATTGTTGAATAGAAATTCTAACCTTAGTTTTGAAAGTTATTAAATACTCAAAGTTTGAAAATATTGAAATCGAAGTGTTTTTATTCAAACTGAAAGTGAATCTAAAGGTTATGGGTTTAGACTGAATTTAAAGTAAATAAAAATTGTAAAGGCGTGGAAATTATTTACTTTATAAAGAAATTTTAAATTCAACTGTTTTATTTTATATACTGTTGAATATCCAAACCATTTAAGTTTTGAAAGTTATGGTTTTAAAGCTATGAATTTCGAAGTATTATGTTTTGAAAGTTATAATTCAAATGTTTGGGTTTCAGATATTATAAATTTTAAAGCAGTGTGATTTTGGAAAAGATATATGTGAAATAAAGATGATATTATACTGATTTGGGTTTATAAATGATATCAAATTTATTTGGTTTTTAAAACGAAAAATGGTATCGTATTATATGGTTTTGAAATGGGTATATATTCTGGTTTTGAAAGTAAAACTATTTTGATAACACCGCGGTGTCATAATAACATTTGGTTATTGAAGAGACCGGGATCGTAAGTTGTCATACTCTCTGCCAACTCCGAAAACCACTTTAACTATCGTGTGCGGGTGGAGACTCCAGAATGAAGTAGGATGGTGGCGGCGTTTCCTTTGAGGTAAATACATGGACCGACTCTCGTGAGTTGGCATAAGGTGGCTAAAACAGGAGCGATTCTCGGGCTAAGGGGGTTAGCGCCCTTTATTGGACAAATCCCTTCGATACTATACTCTGACTTTCGATTGATTCGGTGGCCACCTTTATATTTTTGATTTTGGGGGTGTTTGTTCGAGGTGGGCGGTAGCTGCGGCTATGCGTTACCACCAGTCCGGATAGCAATTGGTATATCTACCCTGGCATTGCCTAGTTGTGCCATGTCACCTACCCTGGCGCGTCTTATACGATTTTGGTTCTGTATCATACCTATAGAGTGCCCTCTGATGACGCCCAGTACGGGGGAGATTACGGTACTGTATAGACTATGAGAATATATAACTGTGTTAAGGTGGAAAATGTAAAGCCTTAACGCTATTTAAAAGTAAGTTTATTTTACAATTAGACACTAGTATAATAGCGAAATATACTACATAGTAGATAGTTTGACGGGTCCTTAGGAGATGTAAATCCCGAGCATCTCTTAAGTTACTGCACTCATATTTATCTCTATTGATTTAACTTACATAAGATCTTTTAGTTCTGACTCGAGTGTTTTGTCTTTTCAATTCGCTCGGGTCAGTCCGAGCGTTTCAGGATTTGAAGATTTTATTCTAGAGGACGAAGACGAAGATTTGTAGTATTACTATCTATTATATTATTCCAGTACACCATTTGATTCCGCTGCATTGATATTTATTGGTATGTGAACTCTGATATTTATTGTATAAAGAAAAATCAAATGTTTTGTAAACAGTTTTATGAACTGTATATTTATTATTATATTTTATCGTTCCGCTACAAAATTCTATTTTTTTTCTTCTTTCTTCATCTTCTTTATGTTTATCTTATTTACCCCATAACAATCCGCTCATCCGTATGGTTTGAATTGGCACATGTGTCGATTTAAAGCGTGTGAAAAGGCGGGACGTTACAATTATCGATTTTGGGATAATCGATTTTGTGTAAAGGAGCTTTGTATGAGATCATACTAGTTGTATGATTTGAAAGATACTATATGTGTATAGTATAAAGTGTTTTGATGATGGCTCTGGAGAAGAAGGCGCTCCCTTGAAATGAACTTCTCAGGAGTTCCACCGGATGGGGCTGCCTTGAGCCCCAAGAGGGGTTCGAAAGTTGATCCTGTGAGGAGTCCGGACAAAACTAGTTCCTGAGGATTATGAGTAGTGTGTACCATAGTGAATTTCGTATGTGCCGCTGAGAGCCAACGGTCTACGTTTGATTTTATATCGGTAGACTGCAACTTATGGTAATATAGCGAAAGTCGTGTGTGCAACTGAGAGCCAACAGTCTACGTTTGATTTTATATCGGTAGACTGCGACCTATGTAGAAGTGGAGAATTTTCATTTTTGACAGCGAAAATCGAGGGGCACTGATGCCTACAATTACATGGACTTTTGCTACGATGGCAATGTAACCCTGGAATTTAACTGCGATCTGTTGTGGGTTCCGTGGCGTAATCGAGGAGCACGGAGTGCCTACAGTTACATGGACTTTTGCTGCGATGGCAACGTAGCCCTGGAATGTAACTGCGACCATGGATGGGAGTGATGATTTCCAGAGCATTCTCACAAAGATATTTCCTCTATTTTCAAAAATTGTTTTCTATATTTTCATTAAAAATTATTTTCCAAGCATTTTCACTGGATGTTGGAACGGGTTTACCAAGTACTTATAGATTTTCAGTCCTACGCCTGATCAACGTATGACTGAATTTCTATGAGAACAAGGATGGACTGGTTGAGACATCAAGCTATAAGAAGTATTTTTATAAAGAGCTACTTTATTGGTATGACGTAAATTTAAAAGCATTTCTAAAATTTTTAAATAAAAGTGTTGGAATCTTGAAAGATGAAAGAAAATCCAAACTGGAATTATAAAATTTTGAATTCAGGAAAATTTAATGAAGTGATTTTTGTAATAAAAATCGAATATTGAAAAAAAAATGGGTTAATTGAATTAAATAATAAATGGATGAAGTCTGATTGAATAGAAATTAAATCAAATTTTTAATTGGAATTGGGTTATCAGGATGGACTTAAGTTATGAGGCGAATTAATTTGAAGTAAAATTACTTAAATAAAAGCTTGGTTTCGAATGAGAATAGTAGACCATTGAATAAAGATTTGGGTTAAATTTATTTGGAAAATGGATATTAATATAAGCATCGAAGGGTGTCAAGCTCAATGAAATAGTTTTAAAATGAATCTAGTGCGGAGATAAAATGAAATGCAATGAATGGTTGGTGAATAAATTAGAAATGAAATGGAATTAATTACAGAATGAGTTGAAATTAATTTGAAATAGTTATAAACTAAATAGATTCTCTATTAAGTGAATATTGTTGAATTTTCATAGAATGAATTGTCGTTTGACGTAAATGAAAGTAATTAAAATTCTATGGGTTGAGAGAAGTTAAATAACTTGATTTTGAAATCAATTGAAATTGAATTAGCTTTAAAATTTTGAACATCGTTTATGGAAAGCGTTTGGCACTTGTTGCTTATGAAATGCATGTGTTAGCTATTGAAAGTAAGTGAAATGCTAATAAATTTTCTATATATTGCACTTACATATTTAAATTGAGTAAGTACAGGTACCTAAAGGCCGTTTGGCTGGATTCGGATGCACAATTGCTGAAATAAATAAGCTGCTTGCTTAAAATGCTAAATAAAGATACGCCTACGCAATAAAAATAGGAAATATGAACTGTTTATGTTTTTCCGACTGTGGGGGTCGATGTATATATATTTATATCTCTTGTCAAGTTGCAAAAGCTCCTCCGTACAAAGGAGACTGCCAAAAAATTTCGAAAATTTTGGGAGTTAGAAAATTTTTGAAGATCTTGAGAAAAATTTTAGCGACAAACGATTTCAAATTGAAAATTGAAATAAATCAGTAAATGAAACTAATTTAAATAATGATATGAAGCAGTTGTAAATGGAAGATAAAATTCAATATTCAGAATTTAAGATAAATTTAATTCATATGGAAATGGGAAAACTAATTTGAATAGAAGTAGATATGAACCATATGTAAGAGAATGCATAGAATGATTTGAAAAGTTACGATTGGATATTATTGCTACGTAAGATATGCAGGTATTATAAAGGGAAAGGAAAATTGGTTTTGATTTCGGAAGATAAATTTGAATTGCCCGACTAAAAGGTATGTATTTAAATTTCTGTATGAAATTTGATTGGGTTTTTGATTTAGCCACTTGGCTTTTTGTTTTCTTTTGGAATTTGGGAGCCCGTAGAGGCATTTTGTAGTTGTACCGAGCTAGCCGCACAAAAGAGACGCTGGCAAAAAATTTCGAAAATTTAATGAGTTAGAAAAATTTTGAGAAGTTTTGATAATTTATATTTGGATTTAAATTTAGATTTGAATAAATGAAGTAAATAATATTGTTGGAAACTATAGAAGGTTTTGGGAAGTTGATTGAAGTAATAGTGGGTCTTTAACAAAAGATATGTTATGGAAAGTTGATATAACTGTTTGGTTTTGGGAAAAGTAAACGGGTATTAGACCATTCTTCCTAACTAGTAATTTCGGAGACAAAATTCTTTTTAGGGGGGAGAAATGTGACAACCCGAAAATTCTAACAATTTAAATTGGAATATTTACTTGATTGTAAATATTTAAAAAGTTAATTTTTAAATTGAATTCAAATATTATTATTAATGGCAATTAAGTTTTTAGATTTAATAAACCGAATTAAGTAAAATGTTGAATCTGGAGTTTTAAGCCTGTTAATAATAATTTAAAGGCTTGCAAAATTTATACTGATAATACTGAAGACGGTAAAACTGTTAAAATTAAATTTGGAAGTGTTTTGTTCCGTTTTGAAAATTTATCGTTTAAATTAAATTTAAAAATAGCCTTCCGAGGCCCAGTCTCGGAATTCGATGAAACCAGTTCCATTGGATCAGTAATAGTTAGTTATTATTGGATTTCAATTTTGGTAGTAATCGGAGTTGTCGTTTGACCCTGGCAGATCAAAATAGGCTCAAAACGCAGAGAAACTATTTTGATCGATCTAATTTAAAATTGATCGTTTACTTACGTAACTCACGCGTATGATCGAATTAGCTTTCGAAACACGTTCCATTGTGTTCGGAATGCGGGTAAAACCTTATAATCACCTAGCGGCACTCCTTAAAAGGAGTTCGGAAATTTAAGAAGCATTTAACGAGGCATTTTGGAAGTTTTATAATATAATAAAATTTAAAGTCAACTAGACAAAGATATTTATATTAACAAAACACACGTACTCAAGAAGCTTCCCCAAATCTATATTTTTATCTCCATCTCCTCTTCATTTTACCGAAAATCAATATTGAAATCATCCAGAAAAGAAATAAACTAATGGCCGACACCAAACCCTCCTCCTTAAATTTGAATAAACCAGATGTAGGAACGAATTCATCTCCACGACTTGCCTGCAGAGATCGAGCTTCTGAAGCTCACGCGCTTGCTCGCATAGGGGACAGCATCGCGACTCGAAGTCGCGATACAAAAACGGATTGTTTTCGAGGCCGTGCGATTTGAAGTTGTGCGATTCTGCTGGGTTGGGGTGCGGCGTGTTCAGGGTGGTGGTCCCGAAGTTGATGCGAGCCAGCTTCGGGGTGCGAGTTTGAATTGCTGGCGATTGGTGGGTGAGGAGAAATTCATGATGAAGTTTGGTGACTGGGGTTGCTCGATGCTGCTTGTGTGTCTGATGAAGTTTCAAGAGTATTGGGATTTGGTTCGGGGGAGATAGACGCGATTCCGAATTTGAGTTATTGGGTAATTATCGTGGTTGTAGTGGAAGAAGATGGTCGTGGAACAGAGGTTATTCTCGAGCGCGAGTTGATTGCAGCTTCAATTGGCTTTCAATTTGTTTTGCGAAGCAAGTATGAGTCTTTCTATATTTTGTTATTTTAATTTGAATTTGTATCTTAGATTTAATAGGAAATGAATTTATAAAAAAAATAAGGTTGTTGTGTTAAACTTATGTAAATCAGGAAAATATAGGGGTTTTAGACATTGAACTATCTATGTAAATTTAGTTTAAAAATTTAACTTTTAGATAAACTAAATTTTAGTTTAGATTAGATAAATAAATGAAAATTTATTTTTTGATCTATTTGGAATCTTAATAAACTATAAATGGTCATACAAGGTTTAAAATCAAGGGAACAAGCCAGTTGGAATGGATTGCAAACAGTAAAAGCAAAGGTGAGTAAACCTCACACTTCTGGATTTTTATTAGAATTTAAATGGTTAAATTTAAATGAGTGGTTGAATGGTTGAATTGAATTGGCCCACTATATATATAGTAATATATAGCATATACTGAAATGATTGATATTCTATGATGAATATTTTTGGTAATTGGATTGTTGAATGCTGTGGGTTGTTTGAATATTTCAGTACCCTGAGTTATCGAATTATATAAAATTGGATTTTTGAAAGGAATATAAGGGTGAATTTTGGAAGTGAAATAATTATAGAATAAAAATAAGAATGAATTGCAAAGAAATAAAAGTGATATTTAAAAACAGAAGTTAAATTGTTAAGTAGAGATTTAAACAAGTTTTAAATCAGAGTTAAATCTGGAACTCAAGAGTGAATCTGGGTTGTCAAACAAATAAGTTTTTAAATTTAATTATTTTAACAACTCGGATGTAAATGTGCATTTTTAAATTGAATTGAATTTACAAATGAATTTGGTTTTAAATTCCTTTAAACTACTATTTTAAAACGAGTAATTAATTTATTTAATAAAGTAAATAGAAGATTGTTAATTACAGGTTGAGATTAATCGAGAATGATTAATATCGTGGTTTAATTAATGTAATTAATTTAGATTAGGATAAACTAAAATATAACTAGAAATCATTCATTTATATAATTAATGGTGTAATTAAAGATTGATTAGTTAATATTGGTTAATCAATAATAAGTGACTTATGAGAAATTAATTAATATAGGTAATTAAGGATTAATGTAATTAAAATAGTTAATTAATTCATGAAGTAATTAAGTTTACTTACTGTTTTTGGTTATGGATAATTAATATTGTGAAATTAATTAAAGTTAATTACTTGAATGTATTTGAAGGATAATTAACCCAGGATGATTAATTAAGATGAATAATGAAAGGATGATGGATGAATTGATTTGAAATTAATTAATGTTAAATGAAGGAAACTAAGTCGTTGAGGTTAGTAATTCAATCAGGATTAATTAAATTAAATTTATATGTGATTAAGCTTTGTTTATGGATGATTGAATGGTATTGGATGCTTTGAATGAGTTGATATCTCTGATATGAAATGTTGTGTATTTCATTTGGATAACTTGGGTTAGGATGACATGAGACTCGAAGAGACTGGGGTCGGGTATTAGAAAATACCCGAAACCACTTTAAATTTTTATAGATTGAAATGTGAAATCTATAGGCTGGAATGAAGTGATTTAAAGGAATTCGACTATTTAAATCTAAATTCTATTACTTATAAAATGGATGTGAGGAATGAGTGATGTCTATAATAAATTTTGACTTTGTAAATTGATACGAGTTACCCCGGGTTTTAAATAAGTTGTATGCTTTGTATTCCTTGTTGGATGGGTTTACTCACACTGGTTTCCAGCCTGACCCGGGTGTTACTCTGATGTAATGCTCGGGTCGGACCGAGTATTACAGATTTTCAGGTAAGGACGTTATGGAGCTCAGGAGTCGAGGTGGATGGCAAGAACGTATGCAGTGCTTCCGTTGTATTATATTGCTGTGTATCTGTGACATGATAATTGTGTATATTCAATGTCTGTATATATGTGTAACTCTGATGTACTATAAATGTGATCGACAGAACAGTATTCTTATGTAAACTGTTACTATTTATTATTATATTTTATACGCTGCGAATGTGAGATGTTGATGTTTCTGATATTCTTCTTCTTCTTCTATCTCCTTCTTTTTCCTTACTATCTGAAAATTTCGGGATCGAAAATTTCGGGTCGTTACAACCTTCTAGATGTTTGGTGCTAAGGTTAAGATAAAATCCTTCCTATAATCGAATCAAACTTTTAAAATTGAATTTGTGCTTGGTTTTCACATAACAAAGAATTGTAAAACACATTTAAAATCCTTGGAAATAAGTTAAGAATATCCATATTTAATCTCATGAAGAGAAAAATAATTAAAGACTATTTTTATAAAAATTAGAAAAACGTTGCAAAAAGTATCGCTATATAGTAATGAAAATTTATTTAAATCGATCTCTTTTAATGTAAATTTCTTTGAAATTATTCGAGTATGAATACTCTATTTTATTTTTAGAACAAAATATCTTTGATCTAGTATACATTTATAAAAACATAAAGAGTTTTGAAATGAAATAAACACATTTGAAAATTCTTTTAAAAACTTTACTTTCCACGAAATCGATAAAGGAAATCCATTTCTAACCTTTAAAGACTTTAGTTTTAGGGGTTCTAACCTTTTCCAAGCCATCACACTTTGCATCAAAAGTGCAAGAATGCGACAAATTGTTTGTTACGTAAAACCCCAAGCATGAGATCAACACAAAGAATTTCAAGAAAGATATATTTTCAAAGTGTCGGTATAGCGATAATCACTATAATGACACTTCCATAAAGCATGATGTATATCATATATATTCATCCACACATTACAAACAATATAAATATGAAAGTGAATCAACATTGATGAGAAACCCCTTAGGATCTTTCTATAAAAGTACCCTGTAAATCTCATATATGTATATGCATTTTGAAGCTTTCCATAGCGATCTATTCGCTACAAAGACACTTTGACTTCCTCTTTTTGTCTCCTGCAAAACAATGGTTATGTATGTGATCCGCCTCTAAGAGAAAATCAAATTTAAACAAGAAAATATGCAGAAGTATAAACAATATAAACAACAATTTATATTTTGCGTAATTTATCAAATTTTAAACTATTTTAAAGTGAGTTTAACTCACTTTCAAGCAAGCTAAGATCAAACCAAAGCAAAATAAACTTTCCTCGACCTAGCAATACCACAAGACACCACCTTTCTTGCTCAACTTCAATTCAAAGCCCTAGGAATCTCTCTTTTGCTCACATAAATGCTTAGAATAGGGTGTTCAGGCTTCAAACTTTGCAACATTGGAATAATGATAATGAAGACTATATTATTTCAATTTTATTTAGAATTTTGAAAGAGAAAGAGTGTGTTTTTCTATGCTTTTTAGTTTGGAAAATATAAAGAGATAAGGATGAATATGATGAAGAAAAGAAAGCGAAAAGGATAATGGTAATGTAAAGGTGGAAGTGAAGTAAGGATGTCCTTTTATAGACTTTGGCAAAGTGGCTAATTACCTTCATGTCCCTTAGCCAAATTACCATTCTAACCCTTGTAATTTCAACCACCTCATGAAACACCCATGTGGCTTTAAGTACTTGCCATCAAATCACATAAAAATGAGCAAAATATTAGCAAAATGTCTTCCCTCCTTAATTACCTCTAGAAAATGTTTTTAAATTAACATTTTAAATTAGTTAATTAATCTTTCTTATGTGTTATGTATATGATATATGTAAGCTAGTATGTGTGCAACAAGTTACAACAACTTTTGTTTAATAAAAGATCAAGAATCCAAAAATCGATTTTTGATTACAATTTCAATTTTCCCTAAACTATTTAGATTTGAAAACAAACTTACAAAATAAGTTTTCCACTATTATTTGTCAAATAAAAAATGTTTATTTGTGTTATAAAATCCATAATTTAAATATTTAAACGTATATTAAATATTCGAATTCAAAGAAATTAAATTATGGGTGATTACATCCTCCACCTTAAAGGAAATACCATCCTCAAAATTAATCACATACACAAACACAAGATATCAAAAGAAACTCGAATGGTATCATATGACAAACAGATACAAAGAAAATGCCACCACCACAACCGGTTAGTACACTAAAATGATACAACAAAATACAAACAACTACCACAAAAATTTGGGATAAGAATCCTTAATATAGTCCTCGATTTCTGAAGTACAATCTCTATCATCTCTACTCCACTAAACATTGACCAGATTCACAACACTCATCCTCATTTGCTTTATATCTCGAGTAACGATACGAATAGGTCGCATAAGAATGGTTAGGTTAGGTTGTACCTCCAAATCAACTTATTGTGCCGGTTCCGCTATCGTCGAAAGGTCATGTATATACTTTCGTTAATGAGATATGTGAAATACGTTGTGCATATCTAATAGTCGATTTGGTAGCTCCACTTTATATGCAAGTTTACTAATTTGATCCAATATGGAAAACCGGACAATATAACGAGGGGCTAATTTTCCTGTCTTCCCAAACCTCACAACACTTCTCAGAGGTGATACTTTAACACCAAGTCTCCTATTAAGAACTCTATATCCCTATATCTTCGATCTACATAACACTTTTATCGATCTTGCACTTTCTTCATCTTCCTTCTAATATCAGCTACCTTCTTATTGGATTCTAAGATCATGTCGGATCCAAGAATAAGTTTGTCTCTAGAATCAACCCAATACGAAGGAGAATGACATGGATGGCCATATAGAGCTTCGAAAGGGGTCATACCAACGCTTGCCCGATAGCTATTGTTGTGAGTGAATTCGACTAAGGGTAGATGATCTTTCCACGGACCCCTGAAGTCGAGAACGCATGCTCGCAATAAATCTACCATGGTCCGATTTACTCTCTTTGTATGCCCATCTGCTTAGGAATGGTAAGTTGTACTCAGACTTAGCTCTGTCTCTAAACCAGTTAGAAGTCCCATCCGAACCTGCTAGTGAATATCAGGACTAGGTCACTTACAATACTACAAGGAATCTCATGGAGTCGTACAATATCCTTCGCATACAAACTTGATAGACTCATAACAGTCCTTGTCAACTTAAAATAAATGAAATGGGCACTCTTGGTTAATCTATATACTATAACCCAAATGACTTCATTATCCCTTCTCGATCTAGGAAGCCCATTAATAAAGTCCATAGAGATCTTCTCCCACTTTCACTTTGGAATCTCCTGTGGCTAAAGCAGCTCAGCTGTCTGCTGCTGATCACCCTTAATTTGCTGGGAGTTTGCACAGCGACTCACCAAGATTGAAATACCTTGCCTTATCCCCTTCCACCAGAATATCCTCTTTATATCCTTAAACATCTTGATCACTCCTGGATGGAAATATAACTTTGAACAATGGCATTCCATTAACACTTCTTATCTATGACCATCAAAGTCTGGAACACAAATATGCCCATTTATATTCAATATTCCCTATAGATCAATCACATAGCTATAAATAACGCCTTCTTCCACGTCTTATTAAGTCAAGCCAAAATAGGACATGTCCCTTGACTTCCATCATAACTGGCTTAACTTCTAAGTTTGCAACAATAGCTACATTCCTACTTATTGCATCAGCAATGGCATTTGCTTTTCCAAGGGAATTGTGATAACCCAAATTTTTGGTATCTGATAGTTGAATGATTAACTAGATTTAAAAGTTGTATTTTGAATAATATGTATGTATATGTAACTAGAGTTGTAAATATGATATGATATTAAGATAAGAATCGATAAAATTTTTGAAAGTATACATATCTTTTGAAAATTTATAAAAAATTATATATTTATGCTTAAAAAATAAAAATTGGTTTGTAAATGTATATGTAAGATCTAGTAAAAAAAAATTAAAATACTTTCTTTTAATACTTGGAATAAACCATAGTTTATACATATATATACATTTGTAAGCATAATTCATAAATGAATAAAAACGAATGTAAGCTAAATGCCTATAGTATAAGTATATTAACATAAGAAAGTATTAATAAAATTTAAGTAAGGGTTTAAAACAAAAGTTATAAAATTAATTTAAACAAGGACTTTGGCAAAGTCTTTTCTATTTGAAATTGTAAAATAAATATAAAAAATATATAGCCAGGCCTTCATTTTTCTTTCTTCATTTTTTTCAAACTAATCTAAAGAAAATTAAAGCTGAAATGTTAAACTTGAGATAAAAGCAATCAAAAAAATTCAAATTCAAGCCAAAGCTATTAAAGGTAAAATCTATATTTTTACAACAACAAAGATAATATATATGTCTATTTATTTGTTAAGGAATTAAAGCTCAAGTTTAAAATGGAATTTAATAAGATTCATACAGTTTTTAAATCTATGTATAAGATATATATATATATATATAAAGTATTAAACATATAAAAACATAACATATAAATTAAACATACAAATATAAATACATAGGTAATTTAGAAAAAAAATTAAAGATTTAAACATATGTAAATGCTTAGTTCTTGCATCTAAACATTTGTAAACCAAATAACCCATATATGAACACTTGTAACTTATTTGTGCCATGAAATTTACAAATGGCATAAGTTTTTCTCAAGTTGAAAACAATATTATTGTGAAAAAAACAAACAAAACCAGAGAACATAGAAATCAAAACAAATCAAAGAAAAAATCCTGTAACCTGAAACCAGGTTTCAGTTTCTTCTCAACTTGGAAAGCATTAAATCAAAACAACTAGTGCAAACTTGATCAAGCAAACAGGGATTGAATTTTCAACAGGCAATGTAAACTCAATTCAAGATTAACTATGAAGATCCAGATTCAAAATCAAGGAATTTTGTTCCTCTGTTATTCTCAAAAGCATGTGAGTAAACCTTTCCCTTTTAAAAGCAGTCTTAAACAATTTCATGTGGTAAATATGTATGCAAATATTGGATTATGTTGCATGAATCTTCTTTTTCTGGAATATGACTGAACTGCTATGTGAATGTGAATGTATGTGAGGATATATATATCTATACACTTCTTTGTTGATTTTACAGGATTTATTTTCATTTGAAAATTCATATCTTTCTCTACGATCTGATTCAATCCCTGATTTTTGAATGAAAGATAATCATTACAACGTAGTATTAATTTTATAAATAGTTTCGAGATTTTATATTCAGAAATTTGTACAGAAAATATAAAATACTGTAATGATCTGAAAATAAAGAAAAAATCAAACATACTAATTTTGATTTCTAATTTTAGAATCAGTTTTGTAATGCTAAATGATGAATTTAAGGATTGAAATCTTGATTTTTAAGTATAAAATTTTCGAGATAATTGGAGTTGATATGATTGGGTGTTCTGACCATCTTCCGTCGATCGGAGATGATTTGGAGCTCGGGGTAGTTGTCGAAGTAGGTTTAAGGAATGACGACCTATGCAAAATTGTGGATGGTATTTATCATCGACCGTGGTGACTAGACATCGGTGATCTAGGGTTTTGGGAGTGGTTCTGTCGAGTGGAATGGAGAAATGATCTCGGCTATAATGTAGCATCGATTTCGATCACGAGCGATGGGATAGTTGAGTGGGTCAATGGCAAGGATGAAGTCAGAGTGACGTGGACTCCGGACGTCTCGTCGTGGTGAGCACATTTTTGTCGAGGTGGTTTGGGGTCTGGGATGTTCAAATTGCTCAATTCGATGTTGTGATGTGATTTTCCGATCTGGGTGGTTTGAAGGGGAGTGGGGATCGAAGGCGATGTGTTGAGGCCAACATTGATGGTCGGAGGGTCGTGATTCGTCGGTATACGTGCACCGTGCACGTTTGTGCATCTGGGTTGAGTTTGTTTGGGAAGAAGATTTTTCCCTCGGTTTCGATCTCAGGTTGATACTTGTGTGACTCGAAGTGGATGTAGAAGGGGACTCATGAGTGACTTGAGGTCTCAGGTGTTTTAGCTCGGTTTGTTTTGGTTTTGTGTTTAGGTTTAAATTTCTGAATTTGTTAACAACCTTTTACAGTTTTAAAATTTAAACTGAGTTAAAAAAAGAGAAAAGGGTGAAGCTTGGGAAAAGGAGATGAAGACTCGGTTTTTTATAGTTTGGGTAAGTGCTGAATTTGTATAGGGTAAGATAATTATATTTCAAATGTTAAAATAACAAAATTAAGCTTTTAATAATTCACCTAATCATTCTTTTATATAAAAGTGATTATTTAAGAGTTTGATTTATTAAGTTGAATTATTTATTTTAACTTAGAAAGTAAATTCTTAAAGTTTACTTAATTTATAATGTAATTAAATTAAGTTGAATAATTAAGGGTTGAATCATTTACTAGTGATTAAGTAATGATTAATTGATTAATTAATTAATGTAATTAACTTTGAGTTAATCAAATTAGTCCAATTAATTAAAGATAATCACTTAATTATAAAATAATTAATTATAATTACTTAGTGGAGTAATTAATGGATAATTACTGGTTGTAATTAATTAAAGAAAAAATTATTTAATGAAGTAATTAGAGGGTAATTACTTAATTGAAGTAATTAAGGATTAATCACTTGGTGTAATTAATTAATTAATTAATTAAGGTAATTAGAGGTAAATTAAAGGTTGAGACTAATTAATATATGGGTAATTAAAGGTTAATTACTGAATGTAATTAAAAGATAAATAATGAAGGGTGATTAATTAAGAGGAATCATTAAAGGATCATTAATTAATTGATTTATAATTAATTAATGTTAAGTAAAGATAATCTAAGTAATTAAAGATTAGTAATTGATTTATTTAGGGATAAATTAAATTAATTTTGGAAGTGAATAATCTTGCCTATGAATGATAGAATGATGATCAATGCCTTGAATTGGTTAATATCTCTGATATGAAATGTTTTGTGGTATGATATGTTTGAGTGACAATGATAAATGTAGATTACTTATCAATGAATTGCTGTGGAAAAAGTGACATCTTGTATTTAAAGTTGGATTATATATCACTTGGATAATTTGGGTTAAGATGGTATTGAACTCGAAGAGACTGAGGTCGGGTATTAGTACATATCTGAAACTACTTCGATTTTAAATCTATAAAATTCTATATAGATTTGATATGCGAAAACCATAAGCTGAAATGGAATGATTTAAGTGAATTGGACCATTTAATCTAAGTTTGGTACTTAGAGATTTATGTGTGAAATAAGTGTTGTCTATAACAAATTGTGAATTTGTAAATTGATACGAGTTACCCAGGTTTTAAATAAGTATATTGCATTAGTATTTTCTTGTTAGATGGGTTTTACTCACGCTGGTTTCTAGCCTGACCCGGGTGTTACTTTGATGTAATGCTCGGGTCAGACCGAGTATTACATATTTTCAAGTTAGGACGTTCTGGAGCTCAAGAGGCAAGCTGGATGGCAGGAACGTATGGAGTGTATTCCGTTGTATCATTGTTGTAATTTATCTGGGGCATGTTGATTTTAACTGTCCAGTGTTTTGTGTCAAATTGTAACTCTGATGTATTGGCGTAAATAACAAATACAGTTTTCCTTTATATAACTGTTATTTTATTTGATATTATATTTTGATCCGTTGCGAATGTGAGATTCTGTGTTCTTTTCTGTTTCTTCTTCTATCTCTTTTCTTCTTTTTCCCTAACAATCTAGAATTTTCTGGATCGAAATTTTCGGATCGTTACAGGAATAAATAATCTTCATATCATAAAAAGCGAGAAACTCCAGCCATCTCTCCTGCCTCAAATTCAAATCCTTTTGGGTAAAGATGTATTCTAAGGATTTGTGGTTTATGTATAACTTGAACCTTTCACCTAGAAAATAAGGCATCCACATTTTTAGTCCGAAGACAATAGCCAAAATCTTCAAATCATGCATAGCATAATTTTTCTCATGCGGATTTAGTTGTCGGCTCGCATAGGCAATAACTTTCCCATGCTGCATCAAAACTGCTCCTAATTCGGTTCCATAAGCATCCATATACATAGTTAAACCTTTGCTCCCATTTGGAATGATTAAAACAGGAGCACTAGTCGACTTCTCCTTTAATTCATTGAATGTTTGATCACACTTAGACGTCCAAATGAACTTAACATCTTTCTTTTTTAACTTTGTATGATAAGAAGCAATCTTCGAGAAGTACTTGATAAATCTATGGTAAAAACCTACCAATAACAAGAAATTTCTAACTTCCATTGCACTTTTGAGCTTCTTCCAGTCTTGAACTGCAAAACCTTTAGCTAGGTCGATTGATATGCCTTCCCCCGAGACAACAGTCCCCAGAAATCTAACTTTGGATTTCCAGAAATAGCATTTAGAAAACTTAGCTTTCAACACATGGCTTCTGAAGGTATCGAGAGTGTGATACAGAGATGATATTTGTGCTCCTCCTCCGTCTTTGAATAGATAAGAATGTCATCAATAAAGACGAGGACAAATAAGGATATCTTGAAATACTCAAATTATCAAGTCTACAAAATAAGCGGGTGCATTACTTAGCCCAAATGGCATAACTAACTACTCGTAAAATATTTTAGAGTTTGAAAAGTTGTTGAGATCACACTCAGTTCAGCTACCCTTAATTGGTGGAAACCAATGGCAAGATCCAATTGAGAAAATATCCAAGCGCCATGTTGTTGGTAAAACATATAGTCGATCCTTCGCAAAGGATATTTATTCTTGATAGTCCTTTTGTTCAGCTCCCGACAGTCTATGCATAACCTTAAAGAAACATATGCCTTTGTAACAAAGACGACTGGCGATCCCTAACATGAGGTACTACATTGAATCAAGTCCTTCTACAACAAGTCATATGGTTGCCCTTCTATCTCCTTCTTCTCTTTTGGAGCCATCCTTTATAGGGGTTATACAATAGGTCTGGTTCCCAGAATTAAGTCAATACTCAACTCCACTTCACGGTGAGAATGTAAACCTTGCACCTCATCAAAAACATTAGTGAAACCCCAAACAATCGGTACATCTCCTAGCTCTTCTTTAGCCACTTTGAGTGAATAGATAAAACTGCTCATTGACTTGTTAGGCTCTTCACAAAAAATATTAACACTATTATCTCCAGCGTCACTAAGTCGAACGTGCCTTTTGTCACAATCCAAGACAACCTTATACTCAGATAACCAATATATTCCCACCAGTGCTCCAAAACCCATGAACCCAAGAACAAACAAATAAAAAGGAAAGAGATTATTTCGAAAATAAATACGTAACTTTGAACAAACGGTGTTAAGCTTAGTCGAACCCCTAATAGGGTTTGACACACAAAGAGGATTACTTACAAGGATTAGTATTAGGTTAAGTTTACCAATAAGATCTACTGAAATAAAACTGTGGAAAGCACCGGTATCAAATAATAGTCTTATACTGATATCATAAAATGGATAATATACCTTACAATACTTGCTTCCCTTTTTTATCTATAGAAGTGGATGGTATTTCTTCAATAGTAAAAGACTATCCTTGAGACTTCTTCTTTGGAAAAGGGCACTTATTCTTCATATGACTCTGCTAGCCATAGTTGAAATATATGGCAATTGGGCAACTATTTACAAAGTGGCCACATCTTTTTACATTTGAAACAAAGAATGTTAGCCAAGTTGGGTTTCTTTTTCTATCTTGAAGCCCCAATTTCGGGTTTCTTTTCTGCTCACTGCTTCTTTCCCTTTTTGAAAGTTGGCATACCTCCAACTGGTATAACTGATAAAGGCTTGGCACTCACTGTTGGTACTATGCCTTTCTAGACTCCGTCCTTAATATTAAGAGCTTCAAACCTCAAGGCTATTCTAATAAGGTTGGTGAATGCACCTGTAAGATTATTGGTCATTTCATGATGGAACTCTAGCCGCATCCTATTCACAAACACTCATCCTACTTGAACGGTGTACTTATCAATCCAGGTCCGAAGTGGGATAAAGTGTTGAACTTATGCTCATATTATGACACCATCATATCACCTTACTTTAAATCAATGAAACTACTAAACAACTGAGTTTTCCCAGCCTCTAGAAAAAACTATTTTTCAAAAATCTCCTTAAATTGGGCCTAAGAAAACTCCTCCTTCGAACTATTAGCTGTTACTGAATCCTACCATCCATCGCTGACTTCTGGAATTGTCGTGATGTCGACAGCCGTTTCTCATCATCCTTTAACCAAAGATATCTAAATATTCTTTCACAAGATCGGAGCGACATCTTCACTCCAAGAATATCTTCAGTCCCATAGAATGGTTTCCCTCCTAAAGTAGCAAAATTCTTACACAAGGTCGCAAAGTTCATAGGGGGCTGAACTTGCTTTATCACTTCCTCTACCGGATCTACAGCAGGCACATTTCGAGTTGCCCTACCATTCATAGCCATGCTAGTTCCAGATCCCGTTCTTCCTCCTGCTTTTGTATTCATTTTATATTGCCTGAATAGTAACGGGTATCTTTAGAATATAAAGATATGATCAAAATAGTTTAAGGAAATAACACCAAAAGATCTAAAATGAGACTTTAGAGGATTTTTTACTATTATTATTATTATAAAAATTACAAATATGATCTCTGAAGATTAACTCATTCTAGAGCATCACTTACTCTATCTCTAATGATTTGTGCCCCAATCAGGCTAAGGTGTTCGCTCATCCAAAGCTTTAATACCAAATGTGACAATACACCTTTCTGACCCTTGAAGACGACACTTAATACATCCATGGTATTTGTGTGTCATTGCCCAAGCATCCGAAAGACGAGTTTTCATGGGGTGTAAAAAAGAACAGAACAGATTTCTCATAAAGGAACGGTTAAATATAATATAGTAATAGGATAGTACTTAAGGTTACTTGAGTTATAAGAATTTCAACAAAAGTACTACCGTTAGCTAGGCAGTTATAACAACCTACCTTTTACACTTGCTGATAAAAAATACACAAACATAAAACAAACATCTCATAACAACAAAAATACATAGCAAGATAGATAAGGAGTCTCTTGCTCTTTCACCATCTTTAAAAGAGCCTAAAAAACCTATCACTCCCAGACTGCTCAAATATAAATGAGTATCTAAGAGTTTAGGGAAAATAAATAACTTGGGTTGGACAATAAGTCTAGTATGAGAAAACTCCATATAAAAATGGAATACATAAAACAACATGTAAGACCACGCTGCAAAACACGAAACATATTTCCCCTTATAAGAACAACATTTAAGCATAAAAGAATGGACACAAATAATTAAACATTGCAAAGAGCACAAGGAATTTCTTATGCAATTAAGAAAGAATCAATTTAGAGGGTTGAATCAAAAAAATAAAGAAGGAATTTTTTCAATAATGACTAGGAGGGTCCGCCCCCTTACCGGAAGTATACCTCTAGATATATAATTGAGAACTACAATGGCTTTCAGAAACCTCCAAGCCAGACCCCGTTAACCTTACCGAGAATCTGAATATTTCACATCTCCTTGTGCATATAATCAAAATCAATCTAGAGTAAATATGAAAAATACCCTAATGAGAGCAACCCATCATAGCTTGGCCCTCACTCCCTCTTTATTTAGTCATTTCCAATGAATGATATCAATGCTCCAAACGAGCAAAAGATCGTCTTAAATTGACGAAACACAAAGGGTATCAAAATCGATGGTCAAGGAATCAACTATCGGGGACAACAAAAATGATCGTGTATGGAAATTAAATATCATACTCTTACCACCACTCATTGATTTCAAACTTATATTGTCCCTCGGTTAACAATGAAGCCAGATAAGTTAAGATAGTGTTACCTCTAAACCTTGCCTCGACGAACATTCTTAACTTTCGAGATAGAGATGAGCTTCCATACCTCGATGTTTAGTGCTAAGTGTATGCCAAAAGTATTTCCATATAATTGATATCACTTATGGAAATTAAATTATTTACAGTTATTACCAAACTTCGATTTTCGACTCGTATTATCCCTCTCTTAAAACGAAGCAAGGTAAATCTGGACACTAGTTGCCCCTAACCTTACCTAGGACATCCATTTTATAAATCTCATGGATAGTAACGAATCTACCTTCTAGATGTTTAGTACTAAGGTTAAAATGAAATCCTTTCCATAAGCAAATCTGTTTGCATCAAAATTGACCACAAACACCCAATAGTCGTGAAAGCACCCGTTTATCAACACAGACCAGTAATAATTAACACAGAACACAGATCTAAGAGATAGTAAATGCATCAAATCACGAGTAACAGTAAATGACACAGGATTTATAGTGGTTCGGCATTCGTGCCTACGTCCACTTTGAAGGTTATCTCTTTAGTGATTCACTTGATGATTTTCAATCGATTACAGCAAATTTCAGCAAGTTGTAGCTTTGATACTTGATTACAATGATGATGGAAAGACTTAGAATTGAATCTGACAGAGTCTGGGCTTGCTTTTTCTCTCCTGAATCTTCGACCCCTTTTCTGAATGACCAGGGGCTCTATTTATAGGCGTGGAAGGCTGAAATTTCTCCTAAAAATCAGGTAGACCGCTTCTGGCACGTGAGGGGGCCCACATGGCCGAAACCTGGAGATCCGGGCCCACATTGGGATCTATTCGACCTTTGGTTCGAATCGATCAAGAAATCGTCCAATCGTGATGAAACTTGGCATGGACATTCTTCGACATGTAGACGAACTCTTGTAAAAATTTCATGGCATTTGGATCAAGGGATTGAAAGATATGATCGATTCAAGATGGTGTTCTTCGGCATGCTGGTTGGTTCGAATCGATCCTATGGGTTCGTTCGAATCGATCAATTCGAATCCATAGGGTCAAATCCATGCTTCTGTGACGTGGCATGCATTCTTCGAGTCGATCCACCTATCTCTCCGAGTTGAATGGGTCGAGTCCGAGTTTGTAGCCGCGTTTCCTTGATGGCTTCGAGTGTTGGGTTCGAAGGTCTGCTTCGAATCGATGGAGAGGTACTTGTTCGAATCGATCCAAATACGTTACTCCGGATCGATTCGAAGCTGTCTTTAACATGGGGATTCGAAGACAGTATGGAGCCGAAGCCATGATGGGTTTGTGGTCATGTGAGGATGGATTCGAACTAACGATGGATTCGAGGCATGGCTATCTGGGGGCTTGCTTGATGGAGTCGAAGCGAAGGTGCTTCTCGTGGATTCGAAGCAAGGATATGGAGTGGCTTCAGTTGGATGGAGTCGAAGGAAGGCACTAGCCGATGGATTCGAACGTCGTCTCTCCTTATGGATTCGATCGTGATGCCTGCCCTGATGGGAACTCGATGGGTTCGAACCAATGAAGGGGTGATGGATTCGAACTGAGCAGAATCCATCTTTCTCAACTTGAATACATCATAACTTGAGAATACGACCTCGGATTGTCTTGAAATTTAAGATGCTGGCTTCTATGGCTTTGTTCATCATGTCTTATCGATTCTGGCCCAATCCGGACTCGGACAAAATTCATCGATATCCATGGTCATCCTGCAATGCATGGTTGATATTCAAGAATAGCGATCATTGACTTTCAGCTGATTTTTGGGTATCTCAACTTTGAAAAAAGTTGGGATAACACTTTGCCCCCCAAAACATGCCTTGCGGTAGGAAGGCGTGTTTTGTAATGCCATGAGCTGGGCGTTCATATCCTGTTGATGTCCTGCAAAGGAAGTTATAGTTTTATGTGATCTCAAATAACGACCGTTCGGGATCAAGATATTTGAGATGAAGTGCGACCGTTCATGGTTAAGCGCTTAAATCCATGCGTCGATCGTTCGGGATCGAGTCATTTGCGGTGAAATGTGACCATTCAAGGCCAAGCGCTTAACCTCAAATGACGATCGTTCGTGATCGAGTCATTCGAGGTAAAGTGCGACAGTGTGCGGTCAAGTGGTGGACCTCAAATGACGACCGTTCGCGATCGAGCCATTTGTGGTGAGATGAGTTGTGTCGTTCGAGGCGAGTCGTGCCTGTTCGAGGCGAGTTGTGACCGTTCGCGATCGTGTGCCGTTCGAGGCGTTTTTGTGACCGTTCGAGGTCGAGTGCCGTTCGTGGCGAGTTGTGACTGTTCGAAGTCGAGTGCCGTTTGTGGCGAGTGGTGACTGTTCGAAGGCGAGTGCCGTTCGCGGCGAGAAAGTGTGCCCGAGAGGGCTTGGTATTATCGATTCCAGGCTCACGTTCGCGTGGGTCCCTGGATCGTTTGTCAGGGCGGCTTATCGCCATCTCAGAGCATGCCTAAGGACCGTTCGCGACCCCGTACATGTGTAAGTAGCTTAGCCATTTCAAAATTATCAAAATCAAATATCTATTCAACAGGTGAATTTTAAAAACAGAAATGTCCAAACAAACCAAGTTCAAATGCCCAAATCAATATGAAACAAGAGCAAAGTAAGGATGTGAAAGTGTAAATTCTCACAACGATAGGATTAATAGCCATTCAGAGCATGCCTGTGGACCATTCGCGATCTTGTACATGTGTAAATGATTAACCCACGTTAGTGAGAGGTTTACTACTTGTTCATCGTTATTTCAATTAATTGATGATCAAACGGTGTTCCGATTCAGGGCCACCCCTGGCTAATGTAGATGGTGGCCGCTCCGGCTCCACCGCTGAAGCTCGCCTCCTCACATATTGAAGGAGCATACCGTTCCTGATATGCCCTTCCACCTCGTCCTTCAGATGCCTACAATCATTAGTATTATGACCATTTAATTCATGAAATACACAAAACTTATCTGATCTCCTTTCGTCAGAAGTTGGATCCCTTCGTATCGGTCTACGATAGGGAACCTGCTCTTTGGTATCCTGATAAATCCTTTCCAAACTCTCAGTCAGCTCGGTGTAAGTAGTGAATCGCGGCTCCCTCCATTGCCGTTTTGACCTGTCATTATAATCCTCAGCCCCTCGTTTTCCTTTACCTTTGTCTGAGTCCTTTTCGAGAGGCTTTTTGTCCTTGAGCACATAAACTTCTATTCCCTCTCCTTCTTATCTTTCTGCATTCGCATCCTCTAATCGTAGAAACTTTTCTGCCTCGTTGTAGAATTCCTCTAGATCCATGGGCGGATCTTTAGTCAATGAATTTTTGAACTTTGTGCCGTCAGCTACTCCGGACACAGCTGCCATCACCACCATAGATGGATCTGCTCGATCCATCGAAGCTGCTGCTGCATTGAATTGTGCTAGATAACTCCTCAAGGTCTCTCCGGCTTTCTGCTTTAGGGTCGCCAAAGTCATAACATTCTTGGGTCTCGTAATGTGAACCCTGAATTGCCTCATAAATCTCTCAATTAAACCGTTCCATGTTCCGATGGATCCATTCTCCAATTGTCTAAAGCACAATGCTGCAATATCCGCCAAGTACAATGGAAAGCACCGGGCCATAACCTCCTCTGATGCTCCCAGCACTTCCATATGCCTCATATACTTCGTTAGATGAACCGTGGGATCCGTTCTCCCGTCGTACATGTACAATGATGGTAATTTGAAATCCGGTGGGTTCCTAGCTCGTCTAATTGCTGGAGTAAAAGGACTCCTATTAACATCTTCCAAATCCTTGTTCACTAATCCGCCTCTCATGGCTTGCCTGACTATCTCTGCCAATCTGTCATTGTTCCCGAGATGCAACCTTCGCTCACCACTTTCGACCTGCCCCCCGAGTCCACGAGGGAAATCTGGGATCTGCTCCCTTGACCGAGAGTTCACTCCTCTACTACTTCCGGGTTGTGCAGATGTTCCTCTCTCTCTCTCTCTGAAATTGGGTCAACGTTTTCCATGGGCGTGCCCCCTAGTTCAGGTGCTACGCCGGATGGTCCTGCTCCGTTCTGGACTCCGGTTACTCCTTGATTCTGTGCTCCAAGTTGCCCTATCTGTTGGAACAAACTCTGGATCAGCTCCTCCTGTTTTTTCATCATTGTCTCCATCTCGTCTCTAGTGATGAAGATTGAAGCTTGGTTTGCTCCTGAAGAAGCCTCTTGACTTCCTTGGTGTTCACTTCTCTCTGGCCTTTGTTTCTTACTTGTTTGTCTCGTCATGGTTCTTAGATCTAAATTCCTAAGTCTCTAAATTCAACTTCTCCTGAATCAGTGTTCTCAGTGAAAGCACCAAAATGTTTGCGTCAAAATTGACCACAAACACCCAATAGTCGTGAAAGCACCCGTTTATCAACACAGACCAGTAATAATTAACACAGAACACAGATCTAAGAGATAGTAAATGCAGCAAATCACGAGTAACAGTAAATGACACAGGATTTATAGTGGTTCGGCGTTCGTGCCTACGTCCACTTTGAAGGTTATCTCTTTATTGATTCACTTGATGATTTTCAATCGATTACAGCAAATTACAGCAAGTTGTAGCTTTGATACTTGATTACAATGATGATGGAAAGACTTAGAATTGAATCTGGCAGAGTCTGGGCTTGCTTTTTCTCTCCTGAATCTTCGACCCCTTTTCTGAATGACCAGGGGCTCTATTTATAGGCGCGAAAGGCTGAAATTTCTCCTAAAAATCAGGTAGACCGCTTCTGGCACGTGAGGGGGCCCACATGGCCGAAACCTGGAGATTCGGGCCCACATTGGGATCGATTCGACCTTTGGTTCGAATCAATCAAGAAATCGTCCAATCGTGATGAAACTTGGCGTGGACATTCTTCGACATGTAGACGAACTCCTGTAAAAATTTCATGGCATTTGGATGAAGGGATTGAAAGATATGATCGATTCAAGATGGTGTTCTTCGGCATGCTGGTTGGTTCGAATCGATCCTATGGGTTCGTTCGAATCGATCAATTCGAATCCATAGGGTCAAATCCATGCTTCTGTGACGTGGCGCGCATTCTTCGAGTCGATCCACCTATCTCTCCGAGTTGAATGGGTCGAGTCCGAGTTTGTAGCCGCGTTTCCTTGATGGCTTCGAGGGTTGGGTTCGAAGGTCTGCTTCGAATCGATGGAGAGGTACTTGTTCGAATCGATCCAAATACGTTACTCTGGATCGATTCGAAGCTGTCTTTAACATGGGGATTCGAAGACAGTATGGAGCCGAAGCCATGATGGGTTTGTGGTCGTGTGAAGATGGATTCGAACTAACGATGGATTCGAACTAACGATGGATTCGAGGCATGGCTATCTGGGGGCTTGCTTGATGGAGTCGAAGCGAAGGTGCTTCTCGTGGATTCGAAGCAAGGATATGGAGTGGCTTCAGTTGGATGGATTCGAAGGAAGGCACTAGCCGATGTATTCGAACGTCGTCTCTACTTATGGATTCGATCGTGATGCCTGCCCTGATGGGAACTCGATGGGTTCGAACCAATGAAGGGGTGATGGATTCGAACTGAGCAGAATCCATCTTTGTCAACTTGAATACATCATAACTTGAGCATACGACCTCGGATTGTCTTGAAATTTAAGATGCTGGCTTCTATGGCTTTGTTCATCATGTCTTATCGATT
Source organism: Allium cepa (assembly GCA_030765085.1). Lineage (NCBI taxonomy): Eukaryota > Viridiplantae > Streptophyta > Magnoliopsida > Asparagales > Amaryllidaceae > Allium > Allium cepa. The sequence goes on from CM060934.1 coordinate 292,187,362, forward strand.
CTGGCCCAATCCGGACTCGGACAAAATTCATCGATATCCATGGTCATCCTGCAATGCATGGTTGATATTCAAGAATAGCGATCATTGACTTTCAGCTGATTTTTGGGTATCTCAACTTTGCAAAAAGTTGGGATAACAAAATCAAACTTTTAAATTTCAAAAACCGAATTTGTGCTTGGTTTTCACATCAAAAACTTTTATAAAATACATTTAAAATCCTTGGAAAGAAGTTAAAAATATCCATATTTAATCTTATGAATAGAAAATTAAGTTAGAACCATTTTTATAAGAATTAGAAAAACGTCAAAAAAGTGTTGCTAAATAGTATTGAAAATTTCTTTAAATCGGTCTCTTTTAAATGTAAATTTCTCCAAAAAAATTCAGAGTACAAATATTCTATTTTCTTTTTAGAACATACTATAGATCTAGTATGCATTCAGAAAAACTTAGAGAGTTTTGAATCGAATAAACATATTTGAAAATTCTTTTAACACTCGACTTTTCACGAAATCAATAAAGGAAATCTATTTCTAACTTGTGAAGACTTTAGTTTTAGTGGTTCCAACTTTTTCCGAACCATCATTCTTTTGCAATGAAAGTGCATAAACACAACCAAATATTATTTCTGTAAAAACCCAAGCATGAGATCAACATAAAAAATTTCAGAAAAGGAGATATTTTCTAAGTGTCAATATAGCGATAATCGCTATAATGACATTTCCATAAAACATGATATACGTCATAAATATATAACCCCTTAGGATCTCTCTACAAAAGACCCCGGTAAATCTCATATATATATATATATATATATATATATATATATTTATTTATTTACACACACACACATTTCGATGTGTTTCATAGCGACCTATTCACTACAAATACACTTTAACTTCCTCTTTTTATCCCCTGCAAAACAATGGTAACTTATGTCATCCACTTCAAAGAAAAAATCAAATTCAAATAAGCAAATATAGATAAATATAAACTATATAAACAACAATTTATATTTTACACAAATTTTCAATTTTTAAACTATTTTAAAGTGATTTTAAATCACTTTCAAGCAAGCTAAGACCAAACCAAAGCAACATAAGCATTCCTCAACCTAGCAATACCACAAGACATGACCTTTCTTGGTTGACTTCAACTCAAAGCCCCGAGGATCCCCCATCCCTTTTGCCCATGCAGATGCTTAGAATGGGGTGCTCAGGCTTCAAACTTTACAACTTTGGAATGGTAACGGTGAAGACTGTATTATCTCAACTTTACTTAAAGTTTTGAAGGAGAAAGGGAGTGTTTTTTTATGGTTTTTGCTTAAGAAAATATATGGAGATAAGGATGAAGATGACGAAGAAAAGAGAGTGAAAAAAATAATGCAAATGTAAAGGTGGCAGTGAAGTAAGGAGGTCCTTATATAGACTTTGGCAAAAGTGGCTAATTACATTAATGTCCTTTAGTCAAATTACCACTTTAACCCATATTATTTCAACCACCTCATTATACACTCATGTACCATCCATATGGCCTTAAGTACTTGCCGTCAAAACACATAAAAAGGAGCAAAATATTAGCCAAAAGTCTTCCCTCCTAATTACCTTCTAGAACATAGTTTAAATTAACATTTTAATTTAGTAGATTAAACTTTCCTATATGTTATAAGTAAGTTACATGTGTGCTCGTGTGTGTGCAAGAAGTTACAACAACTTTTTTTATATAAAAAGTTGAAAATCCCAAAAATGATTTTCGGTCGCATTTTTATTTTCCTCAAACTGTTTATTTTTTAAATAAATTTACGAAACAAGTTTTCTACTATTATTTATTCACAAAACATGTTTATTTGTGGTATAAAATCCATTATTTAAATATTTAAAAATATATTATATATTCAAATTCAAAGTGATTAAATTATGGGTCATTACAAAGCAATGCGCACCACAATACGAATGAGAGCAGGGTTGTATGACAACCAGGTAAAGCTCGAGGAGCTTAAGATGACTAATTAAAAGAAGAATCTACACTAGAATGTAGTTTCGGAAGGTCTGTTGATGCCAAGTAAGGACACTCACTTTAATGCACATCTTGGAAAGGTGAGGAGGGACATTCAACTTTCGAAGGGACATGAGATATCCAAATGGGTTGTATGCTCTCGAAACTGCATGTAGCCGATTCTTGTAGTAATTAAAGAAAGAAAAAACTACATAGACGATTCTTTGCAGTATAAATTTAAGAGAGACAAAAGTGCACGTGGTTGATTCTTTGCAGTACAAACTAAAGAAAGACAAAACTGCATGTTGTTGATCCTTTGTAGTGTAAACTAAAGGAAAACAAGAAATTGTATGTGGTTGATTCCTTGCAGTATAAATAAAAAAGACAAAAAACTTAGGATTGTAGTTCGCAGTTCAAAATAAGGAGAAACCAAACAATGTTAGGGATGTGTTTCGAGGTAGTGCGTCTCGAATGACGGACCGTGCAAGGATGGACCGCGCTTTTCGAAGGTAAGGTACATGTTGGGTATGCTTGACAACCGGACCAGTAAGGGAAGTACCTTCGATGGTTAGGTTTTCATGCGTAGTTTTATATGGATGGTACGGTCAGGGGTTGGCCAAGAGCAGAATAATGTAGGGGTTTCGGGGATAGCCTATATTTGACTATGCATTACAAATTTGACGGAATAGTCTCACTATATGTTACGCTTTGGGTAAGGTACTATTCGCACGAGGATTTATGTCTGATCCATGTTTTTATTATTTTCTCCATAAACTCATGGGTGCTCATTTGAGTATGCTGAGTTTATGGACATAGGAAGCTTACCTTAGAGCCAAACGACGAAGACCGAAGATGAAGCAGAAAGCTTTGTTAGCTAATAAAGAAAGTTTATATTCATCGTTTAAATGGTTTGGTAAACATCACTACATGTCGGCTTGACACTCTATAGGTTATTTTCTATTGTAATTTGGCCTCTACGTGGGTACGACTTTGGAGTTAATTTGAAAAACATATATAATGAATATCATGACAATTTACGTGCAATGTAAATTGGCTACTCTATTTACTTAGACTGTTACATACACACACACGCGCGTTGAACTCACTTTTATCGCTTGAAAATAATTCGGGTATTGATTGCATCATCATCGACGTTCATTTTTAGGTCTCAAAGTGGAGGATGTTACAGTTCGGTATCAAAGCCTAGGTTAAGCGACACCTAAGTAAAACAAAATTAGAAAATAAGGATAGTACTTGGAATAGAATGAAAACATAGGAAGGATATGCGCTAATACACACACACACACACACACATATATATACATATACATACATACTGATGCAGCGCACCATGATGAGCGAGTTATGCCAACTGCCGTAAGTCGCCTGCTTCCTTAAGTCGCTGACCTTAAGTCGCCGCCTACCTTAAGTCGTAAGTCGTCTGCCTTGATAAGCGACTCAATATATCAGGCCCGCATCTCTTAAGTCGTTCCCTGAAGCCGCATTTCTTAAGTCGCATTCTTCTTAAGTCGCTGATTCCTTATGTCGCTAAGTCACTCCTGAAGCTGTGCCATCCTGTTATGTCGCATGGTGTTGTAACTTGTATTGTGTTGTTAAGTCGTGTGATGTTGTTATGTCGTATGTCGTGATTGTTGAGTTAAGTCGTATGTTGTAATTGAATGTTGAGTTAAGTCGTGTTGTAATTTCCTTATGTCGCATGTGTTAAGTCGTGTGTGTTGTAACTCGTGGGATGTTAGGTCCTGTGATGTTAGGTCGTGTGATGTTAGGTCGCGAAGTCGCTGGTTGAGTCGCATGTGTGTGTGTTGTAATCTTCTATAAATAGGGGTGTGTTGTCATTTGTAAAGGGGTGTTGATTTTGAATAAAATTTGTGTGTGAGCTTTGGTCATCTTTGTTGAAGTTGAGTGTGATCTCCTTCTTCTTTCCATCTTCGGGTTATTCGTACGCGAATCAACGAAGTTGAAGCCAATTTTCGGTATCACTTACGAGTGATCAACGATCGAATTGTAGATCTTACAACATGGCATCTTGCGAGATCAACGGGTTGGAGATAGCTAGATTCCGGCATCATCACGATCAACAGAATTGAGCATTTATCGTTCTACCAGTTTATTTGACACGAAATCATCATTTCGTGAGGAAGATCCTGGATAGGTTGCGACAGTTTGACATCTAAACTGTTCGAGCCTAAGTCTAAGCTGCGTCAATTGGTATTAGAGCTAAGTTAGAGACGGAAACGAGATTGTTTAATGATCATGCCTCCGAGACGTGCTAATCGCTATCATAATGTGGAAGATTTGTATGAAAGACAAGAAGCTGAGCAGATGGAGAAGTGTATTAATGAAAAGTTCAATGAGGGTATTGAAAAATTAGAGAAATTGATGAATGACATGAATCGAAATCAAAGGAGAACGTCACCAGTTTCGAACCAGAGTGGAAACAGGGTTTCACCATCGATTTCGGAAGAAAGGAGGATGTCACCCCGGTCTTATTGAGATAGGAGAGAGTCATCAGTTTCAATGATGCGAGACCACCATGGGTATCGAAATGAAGAGGGAAGAACTCAACGTGGGTATGAGAATGAACCATATCGTGATGCTGAAAGATAGGATAGAAGGGACATGCGTAGTCGTAGAGATGTAGATGGTCATGATCGATATCGAAATACATATGATTTTGAGGAGGATGGTGATGGGGGTAGTATTCCTTTTCGAAATCAAGGCCAAGTGCGAAATCAATATCTGGATTCAGAAAATGATCTTAAATGAGAGTCAGGTATGAGGATGAAAATTCCAGAATTCAAAGGTGGTATGCAAGCAGAAGAATTTCTTGATTGGTTGTCGAATGTTGAAGAAATTTTGGAATTCAAGGAGGTGCCTGAGAATCGCAGAGTCCAATTAGTTACTACAAGACTAAGGGGAAGAGCTATGGCTTGGTGGCAACAAACTAAACTAACTCGAGAGAGAATGGGAAAATCAAAAGTTGTCACTTGCGAAAAGATGAGAAAGATGATGAAAGCGACATTCTTGCCATACAATTATCAATCTCTCATGTATCCACGTTTGTAGAATTTGAGACAAGGAACGAAGACAGTGAATGACTATGCAGATGAATTCTATCAATTGATTGCAAGGAATGATATTATGGAGACGGAGGAATAACGGCTAGATATATTGGAGGGTTACGAATGCAAATTCAAAACATGGTTAATATGTTTAATCCAACGTCTATTGCTGAAGCACATCAGAAAGCTCTAGCTTGGGAGAAACAAGGGAGACGAGGAGGTGGTGTGTTTACGGGTTCTAACAACCAGAATAAGGGTGCTAGTAGCAGTGCTAATGTTTCCAAGGCAATCAATAAACCAATTGTCAATGAAGCCGCAAAAGCAAAGGTCAATAACAGTATCAAGTGCTATAATTGTCAGGAGTTTGGCCATAAAAGTAATGAATGTATAAAGCCAAAGAAGAGAGCATTAGTTGCAGAGGAATGTGAGTATGAGGATGTGGAAGCTAAAGTTGATTATTCTCAACCATCGAAGTTTGATGAAGATAAAGAAGTTGTGTCAGGAGACGAAGGGTGTAACTTGATGATAAGGAGGTCTTGTTTAGTGCCAAAGCATGAAAATGATTCCAGTTAGCTGAGAAGCAATATCTTTCAGTCTACATGTACTATCTTGGGAAAGGTTTGTCGATTTGTTATTGATGCAGGAAGCTGCGATAACATTATTTCTGAAGAAGCCGTCAAGAAGTTAGGGTTGAAGACTGAAAAACATCCTAAACCTTATAAACTGGCATGGCTAAAGAAAGGTGGAGAAGTGACAGTGGGAAGATGAGCATTTGTTACATTTTCTATTGGGAAGAAGTACAAAGATGATATATGGTGTGATGTTGTCGATATGGATGTGTATCACTTACTATTGGGAAGACCATGGCAATATGATAGATCTATACAACATAATGGTCGCACCAACAGCTACAGTTTCATGTTCGAAGGGACCCAAATTACCTTAGTTCCTAAGAAGCGTGAACAAAGTGAAAGTAAGTCAGAGAAGAAAGTGGAATCAACTAGTCTATTATCTACGAGAGAATTTGTTGAAGAAGTGAAAGATAGTGCTGAATTGTTTATGTTGATTGGGTATGAAACAAGTGAAGATCTTGAAATTCCTGCGGAGGTTAGACCGGTGTTGAATGAATTTGAAGATGTCTTTCCTGCGGAATTACCTAAGGAATTACCGCCACTAAGAGATATACAACATCAAATTGATCTAGTGCAAGGTGCTGTTTTACCGCATAGGCCACATTACCGTATGAGTCCAAAAGAGCATGAAGAGTTGAGGAGACAGGCTGAGGAGTTGCTTGAGCAAGGGCGTGTTCGAGAGAGTCTCAGTCCTTGTGTTGTACCAGCTTTTTTGGTACCGAAGAAAGATGGTTCATGGAGAATGTGTACCGACAGCAGGGCACTCAACAAAATAACTGTCAGATACAGTTTTCCTATGCCAAGACTTGATGATCTATTGGATCAACTCAGTGGGTCTGTAATATTTTCTAAGGTCGATCTTAAGAGTGGTTATCATCAGATTCGCATAAGACCAGGTGATGAATGGAAGACAGCATTCAAGACTCGGGAAGGATTATATGAATGGCTGGTCATGCCATTTGGTCTACTTAATGCACCAAGTACATTTATGAGGGTGATGAATCAAATTTTCAAACCTTACATCGGAAAGTTTGTTGTAGTCTACTTTGATGATATCTTGATATATAGTGCTATCATAGAGGAGCACGTTCAACACTTGCGAAAGGTGTTAACTATTCTTCGACAAGAACAGTTCTATGCAGCGACGAAGAAATGCGTGTTCATGACGCCAAGTGTTTTATTTCTGGGTTATATCGTGTCTAAGGAAGGGAGGCAAGTGGACCAGAGTAAATTAGCCGCAATCAGAAATTGGCCATAGCCCAAAACTATAACAGAAGTCAGAAGTTTCCATGGGTTAGCTTCATTTTATCGAAGATTTATACCGCACTTTAGTAGTGTGATGGCTCATGTTACTGATTGTATGAAAGTAAAGCAGTTTTCATGGACGAAAGAAGCAGGATCTGCTTTTGAACGAATCAAGGAACTTTTAACCTCAGCACCGATTCTAGTGTTGCTAGATTTTCAGTTACTATTTGAGTTACATACAGATGCATCCAAAGTTGGAATTGGAGGAGTGTTGAGCCAAAAGGGTCGTCCAATCGCCTATTTCAGTGAAAAACTTTCTGGAGCAAAGATGAGATACAATACTTATGATGTGGAGTTTTATGCTATTGTGCAGGTTGTGAAGCATTGGAGACATTACTTGTTCCACAAAGAATTTGTTTTGTATACGGACCATGAAGCGTTGAAACATTTACAAGGGCAAAATAAAATTGCAGCTAGGCATGCATCGTGGATAGCTTATTTGCAACAATTTACATTCGTCGTAAAGCACAAGTCTGGAGTAACTAATCACGTCACCAATGCATTGAGTCGGAGGGAGAATTTACTAACAACCATACGAATAAAGGTGATGGGTTTTGACTTACTTCCAGATCTTCTTACTTTAGATTCATATTTTTCTGAAATCCTAGACAAAGTCAAACAGAGAAGCATGGATGGATATATGCTGGTTGAAGGTTTTCTATTCAAAGGAAATCAGTTGTGCATTCCAAATTGCAGTCTACGAATGAAAATCATCAAAGAATTACATGAAGAAGGACACGTGGGCCGCGACCATACTATGCAGTTGATCTCAAATTCTTATTTTTGGCCGCCAATGAGGAAGGAGGTTGAAAAGCTTGTTCAAAGGTGCCATATTTGTCAAGTTTCAAAGGGGGCCGCAACAAATGCAGGTCTATATATGTCGTTGCCTATACCTACTAAACCATGGGTGGATGTTAGTATGGACTTTGTATTGGGTTTGCCGAGGACGCAACGTGGCAATGATTCTATCTACGTAGTGGTTGACCGGTTTTCAAAAATGGTGCATTTTATTGCATGCAAGAAGACTGCAGATGCACTTAATGTCGAACAGATATACTTCAGAGAGATCTATCGTCTTCATGGGTTGCCTGAATCTATTGTATCGGATAGAGACACTCGTTTTCTGAGTCATTTTTGGATGAGTCTATGGAGAATGGTCGGGACAAAGCTGAAATTTAGTAGTGCTTATCATTCACAGACGGATGGACAGACAGAAGTTGTGAATAGATCCCTAGGTAATCTATTGAGATGCCTCGTGAATGACAATTTGAAGAGTTGGGATTCCAAGCTGTGTCAAGCTGAGTTTGCACACAACCATGCAGTTAATCGTAGCACTGGGTTCAGTCCATTCCAGGTCGTTTACTCAACAATTCCTAAGGGACCATTGGATTTATCTATAGTACCACAGCAGAAAGGAGTGATCAAACGAGCTAGTGATTTTGTGAATGAATTGCAAGAGTGCCACAAGGTTGTGAAGGAACGATTGCTTAAGGCGAATGAGAAATATAAGCAATCCGCAGATATTAAACGATGAAATGTTAAGTTCAAAGAAGGAGATTTTGTATATGCAGTATTGACTAAGGAACGATTTCCTATTGGTACTTACAACAAACTAGATGCTAGAAATATTGGTCCTTTGGAAATCGTAAAGAAGATTAATGAGAATGCTTATCAGTTAAGATTGCCGGAACATATCCATACTGCTGACGTTTTCAACGTCAAACACTTGATTCCATATCATGAGAATAAGTATGTCGAAGAAGAGGAAAGTGTAAATTCGGGGTCGAATTCTTTTCAACCAGGGGAGGAGATGATGCAGCGCACCATGATGAGCGAGTTATGCCAACCGCCTTCCTTAAGTCGCTGACCTTAAGTCGTCGCCTACCTTAAGTCGTAAGTCGTCTGCCTTGATAAGCGACTCAATATATCAAGCCCGCATCTCTTAAGTTATTCCCTGAAGCCGCATTTCTTAAGTCGCATTCTTCTTAAGTCGCATTCTTCTTAAGTCGCCGATTGCTTATATCGCTAAGTCGCACCTGAAGCTGTGCCATCCTGTTATGTCGCATGGTGTTGTAACTTGTATTATGTTGTTAAGTCGTGTGATGTTGTTATGTCGTATGTCGTGATTGTTGAGTTAAGTCGTATGTTGTAATTGAATGTTGAGTTAAGTCGTGTTGTAATTTTCTTATGTCGCATGTGTTAAGTCGTATGTGTTGTAACTCGTGGGATGTTAGGTCGTGTGATATTAGGTCGCGAAGTCGCTAGTTGAGTCGCATGTGTGTGTGTTGTAATTTCCTATAAATAGGGGTGTGTTGTCATTTGTAAAGGGGAGTTGATTTTGAATAAAATTTGTGTGTGAGCTTTGGCCACCTTTGTTGAAGTTGAGTGTGATCTCCTTCTTCTTTCCATCTTCGGGTTATTCGTGCGTGAATCAACGAAGTTGAAGCCAATTCTCGGTATCACTTACGAGTGATCAACGATCGAATTGTAGATCTTATAACACGGTATCTTACGAGATCAACAGGTTGGAGATAGCTAGATTCCGGCATCATCACGATCAATGGAATTGAGCATTTATCGTTCTACCGGTTTATTTGACACGAAATCATCATTTCGTGAGGAAGATCCTGGATAGGTTGCGACAGTTTGACATCTAAACTGTTCGAGCCTAAGTCTAAGCTGCGTCATACACACACACACACACATATATATATATGTGTGTGTGTGTGTGTATGTATGTATGACATACTTGTATTTTGCTATATATATCTAAGAAGATATATCTACCCCTTCTATTATTGTTTCATTATCTTTATTTTTGTTTTCAATGAAGGCTTACTTAACAAAAAAAAGCAAGATGAGAATGAGGAATGATCAAGACATGATAGGAGGGGTAAATGTGAGAAGGGAGATTGAAAATATTCAGATCAATGGAAGAAATGAAGGTGAAAGGCCAAGGGGAGTTGAGGCTAAAGCTGCATTGCCAGCTAATGATGGATGGATGTGAATGCCCTATTTATGTAGTTTATGGTACAAATGATGAGGAAGAATATGCCAAATACTGTGGAGCCAAGGCTTGTTGCATTATGAGAAGATTCCTCAAAGATGAATTAAGACTACCAAAACTTGGAAGGGAAGATGGTTAAGGGAAGGAGCCCTCGGTTGAAGTGCTTAATTGGCTTAGAATTTGTGAGTGCATATTTGGAGGCTTAGGGTTTAATGATGTGTAAAGGAGAACGCTAGAATTGAGGCAATTGCATGAAGATGCTTTGGACTATTGAAAAACAGTAATTGCTAGGACTTCTGAGGAGATGATTACTTGGATGCAGTTCGAGGAGAGGTTCGAGACTCGGTTTATATCCGATTCTCTACTGAGTGTGCTACTGTGGAAATTTATAGACCTAAACCGGGGTGACTTTACGGTGGAAGGGTACATCCAACAGTTCAATTCTTTGGCTAAATATGGCAGGGAGAACGTAAACACTCCGCCGAAGAAAATGAGAAGTTCGTTTGGGGTTTGAAGCATGTTCTTGATCATAAGATGATGGTGCATTTGGCATTTCCTTTTGAATTCTTAGTGGATATGACCCGAAGGTATGGTATAATGTATAATGAACAAAGGATAGAAGAGACGAGCCCTAAGGCAGTGTAAAAGAAGAAGTTTACCCGGTATACCAAAGGAAAGAAAGGTGTACCGAAGGGAAGACGTATGATGTCATTATTGTCGAGATGTCTTATTTCAACTTTAAGCAAAAGGGACACTATGTGACAAAGTTTTCGACAATATAGAATCCTTAAAGTGTAAAGTGCTTTAAGTGTGATAAGATAGTACATTTGAAGAAGAATTGTCTGAAGCTCAAACCGCATGTTTATGCTTTGGAAGGTCTGGAGGGAGGTCCATCTACTATGGAGAAAGGGAAGAATATTACTTTGGAAGGTACGACTTTGATTTTTTTAATTTTAGTAAGCATTGTTTGATACCGGTGCTACACGGTCATTTACAACTAAAGACTAGGTTAATAGATTTTGGGTCAGAGGTTATGTGTTTAGTCACTTTCATATGTGCATTAAATCCGACATGGGGATGTACCACTCTCGGATTGAGATACGTTAACTTAGAGACTGAATTAGGTAGGTGCAAGTTTTTGTGCAATCCCTATGTATTTGACTTCATCGACTTTGAAGTTATTTAGGGGTGGACTGATTTGAGCACTACAATGCTAGGATATATTGCACCGAGAGGATAATAATCTTGAGTCACTCGAGCCGAAATGAAAGAGAATTTGTAGTTTCAAAAGCACTTAAAACCGGATGCAGAGGTGTTTTGTTCATTTAGTTTCGGAGAAAGAAGGTCTCGATGCAATACAAGTAATAAGGGAATTTCCTGGTATATTTGGATTGATCTTGTGAATTGATCTTGGGGTTACCAACCTCAAGAGCAGTAGAATTTCGTACACAGTTGCTACTGGGAGCTGAACCATTTAGTCGAACCTCTAGTAGAGTGCCTCCAAGGAAGATGGAGGAGTTAAAGAAATGGTTGGTTGAGTTAGAAGGGAAGAGCTTTATAAGGCTGAGTAGCTCACTTGGGGAGTTACAGCAATATTTGTAAACAAGTCTGATGGATCTTGAAGACTGTGTATTGACTATCAAAAATTGAATGAAAGAATGATGAAGAATAGATATCCTATGTTGAGAATTGATGACTTCTTTGATCAGTTGAATGAGCCTAAGGTGCTCCCGCAGCTAGATTTGGCTTTGGGGTTCCATCAACCGAGGATCACGAAAGAAAGTGTTCATTGACTGCATTTAGGACGATGTAATTTGATGTTTTTCAATTTAATCTAGGAAGACTGGTTCAAGAATATGGATATGAGATCGTAATTGGCCCAAGTGCAAGTAGGAGGTCAATAGAGTTTAGGGTCTACCTAGGGAAAATTATGTAACTTGATAGTCTTTTAACTCTTGTAACGAATCTTGTTCGAAATAAAAATATGCTTTTAATTTTTATTTTTATTTTACGTATTTTGATAATATAAATTTATATAGTGTATAACATACGAATAAAAATCCTTATGACATAGTGCATTCGGTTGTGGTTTGTAGATTCATAAACAAGAGTATTAAATCGTAATTCTAAACACTTATCCCTAATCTTATTAGTCATTTAGTATTTTGAGAATGAATATAGATACATTGGTTAGACTACTATATGCAATGTTATGCATACAATGGACAATGATTTACTCATGATATCAGAGGCAATAACTGGTTACATGCTTGTAGTCATTTGGAATTACTACAAATGACTAACAGGGATTCATCTATAGGTTATTGTATTTAAGTCAAGTAAGATCTCATGTAACGATGTGTGGTAGTCTTTCAATTTGAGAGTACAACAAATCTTATATACTTTGATTATAATCAATCACACGACAAATGGATCATGTTACGTCCATTGTTGGATATGTGCTAAGACTCTTGAAGTGAAACACCACTCAAGAAAGAATTTGTCTCCTTCGATATAGAATGTTAGTGACACTGACCTATAATTAAGACGAAGTCATAAGACCTAGTCGGGGCAATATGATTAATCGATATTTGTTATCAAATTGAACCAAGTGTCATCGAAGTTTGAATTTTACAATTGAATACAAAATTATTGGTGTTGACCATTGTTTAAGTGGCACAGTGTTGATCAAAAGATGTAACGTGCACTACATGTCATTGCTTAAGAGTGTAGCATAAATGATTAGAAGTAGAACTTCATCAAGATGATCTGTAAGCAACTAACCTCAAGTCAATTATTGTACTTCACCAAAATCTGTACATGCTTTGTTATTTGAATAAGTAAATTAAAAAATTAAGCCTCACTAAAAAACTTACGTCACAAATAGGCTTAATCAAAACTTATTAGAAAAATAGGCTTGTATTCCGTTTTATATGTGCGTATTTTCAAAATGCCCATGTACGAATTTTGATTTTGTACATGCACATTTTCAAAATGTGCATGTACAAAAATGAAAAACAAGAATGCCTTTATAATAAGTTTTGGGTGAAACATATTGAAAAAAGTTTTTTACAGAAGCTTATATTTAAAATGAATCCTACCTGAATTGTTCAAATATTACTTAATGTTGAGTGTCACACCTAAAGCCTCACATTTATAACTCTCATTATCCGACCAAAATCACTTTAAGTAAATAATTTATAAAGTAATAAAAGATCGTTATAGTTGTGTTAATGTAATAGTAATTTATTTATTATTTATAAACCTAGATTTAATTAATTAATATGCATAAAAGTTATGTCTTTTAAAATATTAATGGACTTGAAATAATTGATATACATATACATGTGTGTGTGTTAATTATGGCAAAAAATTACTGTATTTAATCAAATAATTAGATTGGTTATACAATAGACAATTCAAAACGTAGCTCAAAATGTTTGAGTTAGTGGTAAGAGAATTAAGATATTTTCGGTAGTTGAATCGTCGATGCTCTCCTATAAATAGATCTCATAGCACTAATTATTCGAAAACATACTTTTTGAATTCTGCTAAATTAAATTAATACTTAAGATGGATGTTGCAACTCCATTATTGAGTTAGAGAAACTTTCTCTTAAAGGCGACAGTTATGGTTCAAGGTGATCACCAACTTGAACATTCGGCTGTTGGCAAAGTTTCGAAATGGACGTTTCGATACCAAATTGGAGCAAATTTGTCAACCTAAACCACATTAGAGGCACCTTGTTTGGCATGAATCAGATGGGTAGCGAACAAAGAAGCATTTGGCAATGGCGACGAAAGCTCCAACGATCTCCAGCGCAATACGTGGCCAACGATATTGATCAAAACTAGGGTTATTTGTAGGGAAAGTTAAGTGTGGATCAAAGGGTGTTGGATACGTTATTTTAGTTCTACATCTCATATTTTAGTGTTCGTTTTATATTTATATACGTGTGCACAGGGAGAGAAGAGCGATCCACATCACAACTTTTTTGTATTCCTGATTCGTGTGTGATTCATAGTTTAGCACCCACGTACATCAAAGTTCTATAATTTTTTGTCGACGTTATCTACACATCATCTCTACGACAAATTATTTTCTCATATCTCTTGACGATCAAAAATAGATAATTTAAACCTAATGATTATATTAAGTATTTTAAGTCTGAGAAATTCTATTTGGACCCAAATATATGATACGGTAGATTTCAACTATTGGATATCCCCTTGATCTCGATCTCCCATGTAAAGAGAAGAAATCCAATGGCTGATATTCGTTCTGTCAAATTTTATGTTTTATGTTTTGTCTATATAGTCGCTCCCTTTAAGTATATAACATACTACACATGTAATTTGATGGATTAAAGTTTGCCCGTATAAGATAATCTTTTGCAAAGATGAAGTTGCTATGTTGATCTTGCTTAAAATGCAAAATAGAAGTACGTTTTTATGCTACATGAGAAAATATTATGATATTACCTTGTTTTTCCGTGCTTCGGTATTCCCCATGTTGGGATGTATATCGATTTTATGATTATATTGTGTTTTGATTTCGAAACGCTCTCCGTACAAAAAAGATTTTTTCTGAGTTTTCAGAAAAATTCAACACTTAAAAAACTTACAAGTTGTTGAATGTGCCTGTTTTAAGGGTAAAAATTATCAAATTCCTATGGTACACGTATCTTGTCTGTATATACGAATCTTCATTAAGAAACAAAGTCAGCATCCATCGATTTGACCAGTATTGTTTTTGCTCAAAACATTTTTAGTTTATTATTTTAGACATCGGCCAGTATTATTCCATTAAACCTTGGTTAAACACGATATTTCCTTGTTTCCTTAGATACTGATATGAAAACAATTGACATGAAGTCAAAAATAGTTACAAGTATTGCACTATCTTATTACAGTATCTTCGTTGCAAACTTGCACGCATACAGCAAAAGAAAAAGGAGAGGAAAATCCGAAGGTAGATGAATCAATATCCAAAGGGAGTTACAGTAGAGTTCTTTCATAGTTATAGTCAGCCTACAACATTTATTCCTAAGCTAGATAGATGTTGCATGGTTTATTCACATTTCCCATAATAAGATATAGATAGCGAAATAAATAAATGTATATAAGTATATGGAAGTTGGCATTTAATTGTTAGATATATAGATTTTAATAAAGGAAGATAGAAGCATTGAAGTGAAAATTGAAGATAGAAATTAATGGTGGCAGGTGACTGACTACTTGAAAACCATGACTTGTCATGACCGCCTTCTTCAAGCTTTAAATGACTATGTTATAATGAACATCACCTCATAGCTATAAATATTTGATCAGTAGTCTTCTTTGGTAAAACATATCATTCGTTCTAAATGTCTTATGCACACAAAAAAAAAGTAATAGTAAAAATAAAAATAAAAATAGCTAGTCTTTTGAATCAACTACATATTTGCAACTTATATATGTAAATAAAAAAACTTATGAAACAAGATTTATTTTCTATTTTAGCAGGAAGAGAAGCGAGTATTCTGTGCAAGATTATCAAACTAATATAGTTGGTCATCCACTAATTAATACAGACTCGTAATAATGCATTTAATTGGTAGATTTTGATGGATTAAACTGCTCAACTGTGAAAACCAAACTAGCACCCGTTTGATTATGACTTGTATTAACACCAAATCAAGTACATTGTACATGTATTCATGGTTGGTTATCATGTATATTCATAGCTTTGCTTATGTTCACTACTGCAAAAATCATAACCCTGAAAAAATAACACTTCAAGATTTATACATATATAACTCTTGACTTGCTTGATAGTCAGCATTGGTCTCCTTGAATACATTATTTGTATATAAATACAAGTAAAACCAATTGATATACAAGTATCTATAAACAATTTATATTTTTCATCTATTAACCGTACTTACATTTTATGGACATTTATCAATATGACCATCTATACTGTCAAGAAAATTGATTATGTACTATGATAAAACTACTGTGAAGACTTGAATACAGGTTGTTTGATCTATTTATTCCAATTAATGGTCTAAAGTAAAGCAAAGCATTCAGTACCATGATTTTATTTCATAACTGCTTATTGAAGAGCTAACTATACTAGTTAATGGACTAGTAGGTAGCTATGCCCAAGAATAAGAATACAATGATATCTTTAACTTACATGTATTTTGTTTCTTTTTTATTTCAGTTTTCTCCATATATTCAACAATCTGTATTCAGTTCAATAGTGTAAATGACTTTGGAAGGAAGGAAAAAAAAAATAGTACAAAGAATTAATGGGTTGAGAATTTAAGCAGTATTGATGACTATTTATTGAAGGTGCATTTAAAAATGAGAGATATATAGATGGGGAAGATGTCCCTTTTAAATTCACGGGGGGTTGTGGGTGGATTTAATATTGAGTTTAAAGAGGGTGTTGAGAGCTTTAAATTTGAATTTAATATTGCATTTAATCCTTCACTCAACTGTATTTTTCTTCTTAATTGAACTCCCGTCATTTATTTATTTTAATGGTACTTAAGTTTGAGTTAATATGAAGTAATGGTAAGCACCTTTCATGTTTCTCTTTTGTAACATGTGATGAGTTTGAGCTAGAAAAGAAAATAAAAAAAAGAGGTTTTTAGTCTTCTATTCTTATGTAACATGTGATGAGGAAAATGATACTATGTGTGAGACCAATCTACTCTTTAATGCAAACTGTTTATGTTAACTTTATACCTAAACTTGTATTGTACAAGTGAAAAATGTGCCTGTGCAGACTCATTTTGCTCATTTAATATGGTTCAACTATATTTGTAGATAAGATACTTTAGCTATGTATTAAAATCATTATCCGCAGCACGTTAAAATGTTAGATACGGATAATTGAATATCGGATGTTGGCTATATGCATTATATAGCGTTGAATACTTAGTGCTAAAACACTCAATGAGGGTGTTATATGTATATATTATTAGGTGGGTACTTTCAAACAAGAGCATTATCTCGTTCACGCTAACTTTGTGAATGAACAAAAACATAATCATTCATGGCCATATTAATTTGAAGCAAAAGGTTGATAATCAATAAGAGGGATATGAGTCTGCACTGCGAATACAACTGATATATGCTGTCCTAGGACCGTTTCGAACAAGTTTGCATTTGATTTTTATTTATTTTTTACCTTTTTAAACATGGTTGATCCGACCTATCATTTTATTATAAAAAAAAAATGTGCCACCTATATATCGTAATCATCTATTTTCTAATTTAGTGAATTAATTAAAATATTGATATTCAA
Organism: Allium cepa; assembly: GCA_030765085.1. Classification (NCBI taxonomy): domain Eukaryota; kingdom Viridiplantae; phylum Streptophyta; class Magnoliopsida; order Asparagales; family Amaryllidaceae; genus Allium; species Allium cepa. Next base: position 292,204,680 of record CM060934.1, read on the forward strand.
TGGATGAACATGATGATTTAGAAATATGAGACTAAGAATTGGATACAAACGATCTCAACCATTCAAACATTAAATAACCCTTTAGAGTAATTTCCATTAAACCATTCCCTAGCAGAACTGCCATCATAAATGGCTCCCTAACCTGTTCCTATATAATAACATCCAATCCCACGATAGATATCACAATTCAGGACATGCACAAAAGTCATAATAAAATAAAAATAAAAATAAAAAGAGAAAGCTAGGAAAGCAAACTCATTTTTTCTTAAAATTCCATGATGTCCTTGCAAGCATCCATTCCTCAGGAAGAGAGAAGACTGAGCCCAAACTTTGAGAACTTTTCATCCAAAAAGAGGAAATGGCAGCAAGAATCTGAAGAAAGCAAAAGAGAAGATGTTCTTGATTACACCAAAGAATCAAAGTTGTGCAAAAAGGAACAAGCTAATCATATTGACCTCAACCTTGATTCTCCTTTGCCTTTAGAATGGCAAAGATGCCTTGATATTAAGGTATAACTGCATCATATCAATCAAGTTATTTGAATGTATAGATTATTTTAAATTATGGTGTAGATTAACGTTGCTTTATTGTGTAAATGTTACAGTCGGGACAGATACACTACTACAACACCAGGACACAAAAGAGAACGTCCAAAGACCCAAGGTCAAGTCCTAAGCAACCTCTCGACCTTGAGCTCAATCTTAATATGAAACATGTTGACATTGATGATCAAGAGCAAAACAATCATGAATCAAATACTGCAAATGAAGAGGACAAATGCAAAAATTCAAATGCTGATAGCAAGTCATCATTGGAAATCTCACTCGATACTGATCGAAAAGAGATGCTAGCAGCAGTTTGTATGAAGTGCCATATGCTAGTAATGATGTGCAAAGATACTCCTTCATGCCCAAACTGCAAGTATGTGCATTCTCAGAGCGTTGACAATAAGCCTTCCCTTGAATTCAGGCTTTTTTGTTGTAAAGATTAATTGAATTGTTATGGGGTTAAAGGATTATATTAATTTATTGTAGTATGATGATTCATGATGATTCATGATGCAAATATAGATATATAAGCAGAGATGTTTTCAGTTTGTGTAATAATGGTTATACTATTATTCGCGGTATTCAGATGAATATACTGTCACGATATTAAATTGTGCAACATTGTATAATTAGCACAGGTACACTATATATGTGGTGGCATTGAATAAACAGTATACAAAATTTAACTTGTGCTACACTTAACTTTGTTTGTAACTCATGTTCAATTTAATTGGTGACCTCCTCTTTATGGCTATTTATGCAAAAAATGTTAGTATCTTTTTGCAGAATTCGGTTCATGGTGATCATGATCAGATAAAATATATGATAATATGATTTACTGAAGAAAAAATGACAATGAAATCCGCTTGAACTAGCATGAGCAACTGATGCGTACATTGTATGAAAGGTTGAACAATAAAAATGGTAACGGATCATACCTCTACACTTACTTCAGCTGATTTACATACATTGAAGAGAAATCACGAACAACTGTTTACATGTAGGATTCTCTTAATTTAGAAATCTGCAAGAAATAGGTTCTTCTCCATTATGAACATGTCTTCCTCCGAAGCTTCCTACAAACTAGCTCAAAAATGAAGAAAGATAATTTTGTGTGGATAATTTTGAAATGTTTAGTTATATTTCCTGATGTTCGTCATCCATACGAGCAAAAATAAAATTGAACAAACTGTATGTGGATAAAATGAAGATAGTAATACAAAACTGACAGAGTGAAGAAACAGCTGCAGTTTACAATTACTATCCATAATCGATTTTCGCCCTAGAGGTGAACTATCATGTCAAGTAGAAATCAACAGGTACCATTGTTTCAACTGAGACAGTATTCAAACTTCTGTTTTGTTCACTGTAATTTTCATCAATTGACCCACCAGGTAAAAATAGATTATCCAATTATTGACTTTTAGGATTGATCGAGGCTTTTAACATTGTAACCAAATTCTAGGTTTGCACGCCCTAAATTCGGCAAAGAGCACTGAAATTTTAGAGTCTGGTGGTACAAAAGGCGAAAATGAAGCAGAAGAAATATAAAAAAAATTCGTGTTTTTGGAATGAAGTCGTACTGCAGCCTATCCAAAAACATGTTCAGGACCCAAACCCAACTATACTCGGTTGGACGGGAAGCAGCGCAAGTGTCGCATGGCCTATCTCTTCAACCCCAATAGAAAATAACTGAATACGAAATGGGGTCGCATGGCCTATCTCTTCAACAATCGGATGCCTGAATGAAAAAAACTCATGTATATTCAATAATGGTAACAAAAGGATGGTCTTAAGTTGCCTCAGCGGTTACTACTTGCAACGTGATCGTTCATGGTACATGTCTTTATTCGATGGGATTACAAACTTACAACTGTCTCCGGATTATAGAATGTCAAATTCTATGCGAACATAAACAATTGCTGAATTGCCCTTCCGACTTTTAAAATAATGAAAAAAAAAACCTTTTAATTTGCTGAGTTGTCACTCGTCCGAAAAACAAATCCAAAAGTGCCCTTTCACCTGGTGCATTAAAGGCACCACGCAGTACCACTGTGTGGTGGACAGAAAATTTGAAGAAGAAAAAAAAATATAAATTCAAGCAAAAAAGTTGAAAAGGCTCTTGAGTTCAAATAGAATTTGTCTCGTGCAAACTTCCTTCATTGGTCAACTACGTTATAAACAATCTTTGAATAACCTCAACCTCACTGTATACTCATAACCTAAAATAAGTTGAGTTTTTTTTTTTTTTTTTCCAGGAACATATCACCTACTTATGAATGCCCAAGTGCAATGCACTCTGAAAAATTTAACCCGTGATTCCATAGAATAAGCAAAAAATTTATGCCCTCCATTTTTTATACAAAAAAATAGGCATGAGACAAATTTGAAAAAAAAAATTAAACGAAAGGATGGTAAGTTTATTTTTTGGTTGAAAAACAATGCTAGTTATAATTATCATTTTGTATACAGTAAAACTGAATATAATGTCGGTTATAACTAGCATTTGTCATTCAATCTAAAAATAAAATTTAATGTCTTTCGATTAAATTTTCTTTCAAAATTTATATTTTTTTTTCGACTCCCCTTTATTTTACTTACACTAATTAATAAGCATGATTAATTATACATGAGGACCCTAAATTTTAAAGGTAGTAGACCTTTACTCATAGATTGTAGACATTAGAGAAAGTCGGCTAAATTTATATTTTTCCTTAACCGGTCAAAAGAAAGCATGCTTAGGGAAAATATGAATTTAATTGGTTTTCTTTTAGCCGGTCAAGCCTTTATTTCCTTCGCAGGCTAAAACCGGTTAACGTGTTTTTTTTCTCCGATTGAAGGTGGATTTTGATTTAATGGGTTTGAATAGACATGTGACAACACATCCTACTGGAAATACTGTTAAAACACCTATTGGTTTTGTTTATTTATTATTAGTTTACCGTAAAATGCAATAGAAAAAGGTGCATTAACGTCTGAGATTTGACTTCAAGTTCAAGACGACAAGTATACAAAATAAGACGATAATAACGAAAATTATACAACTAGATCAGCAAAATCATAAACCCATCTGTCAACGAAGTTGCTTCAGTTAGTCTTTGTTAGTTATTTTGATCAATGTTTCTTTGGTATTCCCAATCATATATAGAAGCAAACAGCTTTAAACATCGAGGAATAATATTAATACAGTAACTAGCGTCAGATAAAAATAGAATTTCCTAAAATGATGAGAATGCAGTCATGATGCTGTGGATGCTGTTGCACTACAAGAGAAAAGGCCTGCGATATATGTCGAACTTCTCTGAAGAAGAAAGTTGAGGTTCCTGCATGTGAAGGAAAAAATAGTAATTATATGCATTTTCATTTTACAAGTGTTATATGGACATCCATAGAAAAATTTGCATATGCTTACTCATTAGTTATCGTCGTCTACATATCACCCATTCCAATCAAATTTGTTCATTTTAATATCTTTCTCATTAATGACAAGTAGATTAAGGTCGTTTCAGTAGTAAACCATATTGTAAACAATATACATGTTTCTAGTTTGCATCTGCTTACCAAAAACAAAACTTGAAATTTGTATAAAAGCAGATAAAAATAGCTTTAAACGGGTATGGACAACGACAAGTATCACAAGAATTTCACTTTGTAACTAAAAAATATACCTGTCTTAAGCCAGACTTGAGAACTTTCCTGGCAAAAGAGGCAACTGGGCTGCACAACTTAGCATTTGTGTTGGCTCCACGAATAGCAGAACGCATGGAATAAAGGAGTTGCCCATAAGTTGTGCCAGGATTAGTTTCTAATGCCCAAATTAGACTGTAGGTCATGGCACCAGTTGTTGTGTGCCCTGATAAAGCCTAGATATCAAGCAATTGCGATCTTTAGGTTACTGGTTGTATTCAAAACAAATGAAAATGAAATTGCTGCTATGTACTGCAGCAACACATACAGAATATTATGTATGCTAGGTTTTCGAAACGGGATTCAAATCCAAAATCGTAACGTTCAAATTTTAAATCGAAACGGGATTTAAATGTAGATCGTATATTCAAAAGATCCATATTTTAAGCATTGTACAAACTTTGAAAATGATTTTGATGTTTGAATTTCGACATCTAATTGTCAAAATCAATTTTCTCTCTTGTTCCAATTTTATTTTGTTTAGAAATAAGTCAAACAAGAATTATGAATCCAAATAAGCATATTGAATATATCAATATGAATTAAATGGTTTTTCTCAATTGGAAAATAAACCGGTTTCGAATTGGAATGTATATCTAATCATAAATGGAGATATTCAATTTGAAACATGATTTAAATCGTATGATTTCAAGATTTTTGACAACAATGCACGAGAGTGCTAACTTAAAGTACATTGATCAACAAGCACATATGGCAAAGTGCTTTCAGATAAATTCACGACACCTAAGAACGCAAGATCTATAGTTAATAAACATGACATGAAATATGCGGCAAGGTCACTTTTTATCAGTGTTTACATGATGGGATCCAACGACGGTCCAATCTCGAATAAACCTAGACACCACTTCAGTCAAGAACTCAATCAAAACTCAATCGTGCACGAACCACGGATCAAACTTTGAACTAGTGGTTCAACTGTCCACTTTACCTAGTTGAAATGCGATTCTTTTATTTTTTTTCCTCATTTTCTCACCACGTCATTCTCTCTCCTTGTTATCATTTGTATTGTTTTAAAGAAAATAATAAACCTATATTTCAAAAATCATTATTGCCTCAAAATCTAAAAGGCAAGCTCCATCATTTTTTTGTTTGCCACTACAAACTTCTTTAACACCATAGCAAGATTCGTAAAGTTCATCGTCGCTAAACTTCTATTATTGTGCGCTACTAGTGCATACATAAATACAGTTATACATTTTCGGTTGCAAACCTTGAAGATCCTATTTTTATTTTAATATTTTTTCATATAGTATTTGAATGTATAAATTTACATAAAAAAATTCACGGTCCCAATTATTGGACTGGTCGTGTTGGGAAAATTCCCTTCAGATGATCAGTATAAGGGAATGAAAACCCAACGCAACGGAAAAACAACTAGATCATGATTGTAGTGAGTTGATACAAATAGAGATAAACATCAGACCAGACAGTCACAAATCTATCCAATGCAGAAAAATAAATAGCATCAGGATTTATAGTGGTTCCACTACCACAAGACAGTGTGCGTCCACCAGGGAAGAAGAGTTTTATTAATCACTGAAAAATTAGAGTTACAAGATTGATTCATTTTTATATGCTATACATAAGAATAATTAACTATACACTCAAAATTCTGAAGAGTTTCAGCTCTCTATGATGACTCTGAAATTGACTGAAATTAATTCTCAATTTCGACTGCTATTGTTGTCCAAAAGCTCCACTATTTATAGAGTGAAGATATGAGGAGGGGTAGCTGCTATATGGAAACTCAGGATTTGGTTCGGTATGTTTGGTCCGACATATAACACTTGGCATTTGGTTCGGCATAGTACACTTCAAGTTTGGACCGGCATATTCCCATTTGCCGAACGAGAAATCTGAACCAGTTTTCCTCTTCACCTACTTGGTTCGGTAAATACCGAACGAAATATTTCGTTTGGCATCACCAGATCACCGAACGACAAATTTGGTTCGGCCTTCCTTCATCGCTCCAAACCAATGCCGCTCCACTTCTTTGCTTTACCGAACGAAATTTCTTGTTCGGTCTTCTTCGATCACCGAATGAAATCGCCACCACTTCAGAACTCTGGAGCGGCAAATTCAAGCGACACTGGACCATTGATTTGGTCCGGTAAATCAGCATTCTCCACTGAACCCCTTTGCTGGTTTGGCCTTCAGCTTCTGCTCCTAGGGCTTCGGCTTCCTCCTCCATGCGCTTCTCCAATGGCCTCTTTTCGAATTAAAGTATCATCTCTAACAATCTCCACCTTGATACCGAATTCCATACAAGCCTTTCAACTTCTACACCTTCATGCTCCAAGCAATGGATACTTACCCAATGAGCTTCGGCGATGTCATCACCCATTGCACCCTGTCAACGAACTTCAGCAAGGCCGCCGTGCGTCAAAAAAGTGTTCGAAGTACACAGTATGTGTAGAATCTATCAATCTACACCATGAAAACAAACATCTTCATGAACCATCTCAACTCTTCCCTCGTGCCTCCCCGTGGCACCTAACACTTCATTAAGCGAATCAAGTCCGAGCAATGCTCGAACTTAGCAACAGGCAACGACTTGATAAATATGTCTGATGCATTCTCCTTTATGTGAACTTTCTGAAGACGAACTAGCTTCTCTTCACTCATTGAGACAAGAAACGATCCTCTCACCTCAATATGTTTCGTACTCGAGCTGAAGGTCAGATTTTCAGCCAAATGAATTGCACTCTGATTGTTACAGAACACTTCCACGTTTTCATATACGAAACCCAAATCACACAACATTCGTCTCAAATAAAGTGCCTCCTTAGCTGCTTCAACCGCAGCTATGAGCTCTGCCTCTGTAGTAGATAAAGACACAATCGTCTGCAACCTCATTCTCCAACCGATCGTTGTTCCACTAATGATGAACACATATCCGGAGGTTGACTTACTTCGATCTCTATCACTGTCATAGTCGGAATTACAAAATCCAACCAAGCTGAAATCTCTTCCTCTGTCGTCAAAGACAAGTCCATGGTTTGGAGTTCCTCTAAGGTGTCTGAAGATACACTTCACTGCTTCCCAATGCGTCTTCCCTGGATCCGCCATGAACCTACTCATCAATCCAACCGCTTGTGCAATGTCAAGCCTAGTACAAACCATGAGATACATCAAGCTGCCAACTGTACTTGCATATGGAACCTTCATCATATAAGCCTTATCTTTTTCTGAGATCGGAGAGCTTTTACTAGAAAGCTATATGTGCAAAGGCATTGGTGTGTTGATTGCCTTTGCCCTTCCACGCTAAACCGAGCACGCATCATTCGAATGTGCTCCTTTTGAGCGAGACTCAAAAGTCCTACCTTTCTATCCCTTTGGATTTCCATATCCAAAATTTTCTTTGCTTCTCCAAGGTCTTTCATTTCAAATTCCATTTTAGTTTTCGCTTTAAACTATCAATTTCAGCTTTGTCCTTGAAAGCAATCAACATGTCATTCACGTACAAGAGTAGGTACACCCATCTACCATTCTTTAAATGCTTGAAGCACACACAAGCGTTTTTGATGCTACAATCAAAACCAAGCGAAAGTATAAAAGAGTCAAACCTCTGTAAGCGACTGCTTAAGTCCATACAATGACTTCTTCAATTTGCAAACCCAATTTTCTTTCCCATCTACAAAAATCCTTCTGCTTGCTTCATGTAGATGGTTTCATTCAAGTCTCCGTGCAAGAAAGCGGTTTTCACGTCCAGTTGCTCCAGCTCCAAGGCATGAGCTGCGACGATAGCAAGCAAAATGCGGATCGACATATGCCTCATTACTGGAGATAATATCTCATCATACTTCAATCCCTTTCTTTGTGGAAACCCTTTAGCAACTAGTCTAGCCTTGTATCTTCCATCATCCTTCACCTTGAATATCCATTTGCAAACCTATGACTCGGCTTCCTTCAGGAGGTGGTACCAAATCCCACGTCTTGTTCTTCTTCAACGACTCTAACTCTTCTTCCATAGCGCACATCCACTTCGAACTGTCACATGACTTCAAAGCTTCATTAAGGTCAAGCGGCTCCTCAAAAACCACATATACGGCATATTCAAACTGATCATCAAGGCTAAGGTTCGTAAACTGCCAATCACCATACCTTTCGGACGGCCTAATAGTCCTACGACTGACCCGAATAGGTACTACTTCGCCTAAACTCCTTTCAGCTCCACCTTGACTTGAAAATTCCTCTAGATTCATACACATCACCAACACAACTAGAAGATAGCTGTGGACTATCCTGTGATGTTTCATCAACTGCGTTTTCCTTGATAGCATAAACAACAACTCTACTATTTGGTTGGAACGCGGGAACTTCTTCCATCTCTTTAGGTCTGTCAGAATCTTCTGATGTGGTATGTAATTTCTCCTTCAGATTGAACATAACAAACTCATCAAAAGTAACATGTTTGGAATGAACAATCTTTCGATCAATAGGGTTCCAAATTCGATACTCTTTGATACCATCGGTGTATCCCATTGATATGCCCTTGTATGCTCTAGCCTCTAACTTATCATCGCATGTATGGTGAACGTACACAGGACAACAAAAAATTGAAAAGTAACCAAGATACACAGTTTTACCTCTCCACTTCTCTTCTGCAATCTTCTCATCATCTATGGCTGAACACGGAATTCGATTTATGATATGTGCCGCAGTTAATAATGTCTCAGCACAAAAGTCTCTCAACAAACCTGTCGTCAATCTCAAGCAACGATCCTTCTCTAGCAGTTGTTCATTCTTTCTGCAACCCCAATGCATTGCGGATCGCTGGGTGTAGTGAAATGTCTCTGAATGTCATGCTGTCTTCATAAATCGAGGAACTCCCTAAAGACAAATTCACCATCATTATCAGATCTCAGCACCTTCAACCTAAAATCAAATTGATTCTCAATAAGTGCTTTCCAGTCTTTGAACTTCTCAAAGCTCTCTGTTTTGTCTTCATCACATACACACATACTTCCGAGAAAAGTTATCAATGAAAGAGATAAAATACTTTGCTGCTCCAAGAGAATAAGTAGCAACTGGTCCCCAAATATCTGTATGCACGTACTAAAGTACCCACCTCGATCTATGTAGTCCAACTCCAAAAGATACTTTAGTTTGCTTGCCTAACACACACTCGTGGCAAAAGTCCATCTTGTGAAGGCTTCCTTCTTTGATCATCTTCTGTCTTCGAAGCCACTCTAAGCCCTTCTTTGAAATATGACCCAACCTGAGATGCCAAAGCTTGTAGTATCCAACACACGACTCTCCAAGAACTGTGGTTCCTTTCAGCAGATACAGTTTTCGGAACAAATCTCCTTTCGTACGAACTAGTGCACCTCTCAAAATCTTCAGACTATCTTTCTCGATAGTTACCTTGCATCCAAATATGCCAACTGTCCTAAAGAAATTAAGGACTTCCGAAAACCTGGAACATACCGAACACCTGTCAAAGTGCATATCACTCCGCCAAGCATCCTGATCCTCACTGTATCTTCACCCACTGCTCTACAGCTAGCATCATTACCCATAAGAATATATCATCTCTCTCGTCCAATGAAAGAACTTAAGTAATCTCTATTAGGTCTCATATGGACAGACGTCCCCGAGTCTAGCACCCAATGGTCTGAGACATCCGATATTGTTGCAGACAACACGTCGTCAGATACAGATTTCTCCACCGCAAATGATGAAGATCTGTTTTCTTCCTTCAAATCTGGACAATTCTTTTTGCAATGACCAGGTTTTTTACAGATAAAGCACTTACCGTTCTTAGACTTTCCTCTCCTTCCATTACCGGACTTCCTGGACTTGGAACGCCCTCTAGAGTGTCAGTTCCTCTTATCTTCTCTACCTCTTTCAACAAACAGGCCGTGACTATTACTTCCACCTCTACTTCCTTCACTTATCTTCTTCATCTGATCTCTCAATCCCTCGGATAGAAGGCATGACTTCACATCTTCCGCTGTCAATGTGTCTCTAGCGAAGATAAGGTTGTTTGCGAACCTGTGTAACACTTTGAAAAAGAACACAAAAGAATCATTTCCATTTGCTCCTCATCCATCTTAAAGTCAACAGTCTTCATCTTCATCACGAGATCATCAAAGAAATCAAGATGTTCCTCCACTGAAGTACCCTCTCTAATCCGCATGGTGAAAAATGTCTTCAGTGATATCAGACGGTTAGTCAGAGATTTATTCAAGTAGATATTTTCTAGCTTGGTCCAAATACCACTAGCAGTTGTCTCACTGCTAATCAAGGTTTTAAATCTCGGATATCGGACACGTTTCGTCTCGACGATTTTAGTGACTCGGTATCGTATCGGAGGAGATCTCGGACGAGACGAGTGTATCTCGGATGCCGGTATCGAATTTACATCTCGGACCTAAAGTTCATCACAAGACCATATCGGAGTATAATACATCACATAATTTAGGAAAAAATGCATGATATTGGTTTATTAACATCTATTGAATTACTGCCACTAATCTCCACTATTCTAATTGAAAAAATAATGCAATTATACTTCAACCATATGAAATTATTCAACAAAAGTTACAAAGCATCATCAGTTTTAGCAATTACATATAAGTAGATGAAAGACGACAAATTAACTGAAAAAAGCAGGTTCTATACTATTGCATATATGCAGTAAGAATAACATAATAACAATATCAGGAACTGATGCAAATAAAAGCAAATGCATATAAAAGATATCGGGAATCAAAGGGTTTTAGGCAATGCAAATCTACTTGCAGAAGGTTATGCAATAAGAATAACAAACTAAATATACTTGCAAATCTACTCTAAATTATATTGTATATTCAATTTTTAAAAAAATGAATTTTATTAAAATAGAAACAACCCTAATTTATATGTAGAGAGTAGAGAGATTGGTCGAAGACGAAGCTGCAGACTGTCAAAAGCAAGATCGAGTGGTCGAAAATTGGAAGGACCCGCGAGCTGTTGGATGTTGGAAGAGGGAGTTCAATTTTTTTTAAAAGGGAGTTCGATTTCTTTTCTAGAGAAGAGGGAGTTCAATATTTTGACAAGGAACATGATCTTTTGAGAAGTTGAATCAGAAAGAAAATGGCTTTGTTCATTTTTTTATGATAGACTGAGATGAGCCTTTTTTTGGAAAAAATAATATATCGAGGATATCTCAGAATATCGTACCGCTCCAAATATTGGCTGATATATGTAAATTTCGACCGATATAATCGAAATGAGATATCAACCGATATCTCAAATTTCGTTTCGCCCAAGCCTTCAACCGAGATATCGGCCAAGATTTAAAACAGTGCTACTAATCTCTGAGATAGCATTCCCTCCCATAGCTAGCTGTAAAGTTGTAAGCGCTTATTTCTCCATCTCCTTCCTTTCCACGACTGAGATGTCAGCCATCAACCCCTCGGGGACAAACACTACTGGATGGACTTCATTCCTCATCAGAACAACCTTCACCCTCCATTGTAACTTCTCAAATCTTTATCCCAATTCATTTATCAATTGTCAACTGTGAACCTAAGACGATATACGTACTTTTAGTATAGGGTCTTGTAACAAATGAAGTCGCTTCATCTCCTGCCATAGCGTCTAACACTCCTCAATCAACCTTGCGGCTCTGATACCAGACTGTTGGGAAAAATCCCTTCAAGTGATCAATCTAAGAGGATAAAAACCAAACACAGTGGAAAACAACTGAATCGTTATTGTAGTGAGACGATACAAACGGAAATAAACACCAGAATAGACAGTCGCAGATCTATGCAATGCAGAAAAATAGATAACACCAGGATTTATAATGGTTCTATTACCTCGAGGCGGTGTACGTCCACTTGGGAAGATGATATTTTATTAATCAATGAAAGATTAGAGTTACAAGATTGATTCACTTTTAGAGCCTACACATAAAAAGAATTAACTATGCAGTCAAAATTCTGCAGAGTTTTAGCACTCTAGGATGGCTCTGAAATTGGCTAAAATTTGCTCTCAGTTTCGGCTGTCATTGTTGTTCAGAAGCTCCACTATTTATAGAGTGAAGATAGAAGAAGAGGCGGCTGTTACATGGAAGCTCGGAATTTGGTTCGGCATCTTGGTTCAGCATGTTTGGTCCGGCATATGACACTTGACATTTGGTTCGGCATAGTACACTTCAAGTCTGGATTGGCATCTCCCAATTGCCGAACGAGAAATCTGGACCAGTCTTCCTCTTCATCTACTTGTTTCGGCAAATACCGAACGAAATATTTCGTTCGGCATCACAAGATCACCGAATGACAAATTTGGTTTGGTCCTCCTTCACCGCTCCAAAACTAATGCCGCTCCACTTCTCTTCTTTACCTAACGAAATTTTTCGTTCGATCTTCAATCACCGAACGAAGTCGCCACCGCTTCAGAGCTCTGTAGCGGCAAATCCAAGCAACACCGAACCACTGAGTTGTTCCGACAAATCAGCTTCCTCCACCGAACCACTTTGCTGGTTCGGTCTTTTGCTCCTGCTCCTAGGGTTTCGGCTTCCTCCTCCATGAACTTTTCCAATGACCTCTTCCCGAATTTAGGTATCATCTCTAACAGGTTGAACCATCGAAACCTTAAAGTTTGAATCAACATGGTTCGACTCATGGTCCAATCATGAAACTCATGCTTTTAAGTTATTATATAACCTATTTTGATATAACAGTTGAAAGCTAGCAAACCATTATAGTGAATTGAAATGGAAGTGGAACAACTTTACGTTTTTTAATAGCAAAACAAGACGTAGTGAGTGAACAGAACAGATCCCGATAAAATTTTGCGAATCAATGTATTTACCGTTGTATCCGCAGAAACCTGATGATCAGCACAACCACTAATACTAATGGCTAATCCACCGCTAGTACCTTTGTTTTTACGTGATGGAGGGCTGTGATCTTCCCATTGGTAATATCCTGCCCTGTTGAAAGTTTAGAAAAAAGAAGATAAATATGTCTTCGTGTTAAGATTCAAAACTAGTCACAAGAAGTGAATCGTCCTATATCAAGATAACATGCAAAATATAGCTCAAGGATAGAAATAAGCATGTTGGATTCTAGATAGACGATATAGTAGGAATTAGGGAAGACAATAAAAAGAGTTGAGAGATTTTGTTTAATGAATTAAGTTAAATGAATTGATTGGCTGATAGCAAATAAAACTTAGTTGTTTCAAAATACCTTGTTAGGGGGACGCTGCTCGAACCTCCAATTAGCTCTATGTGTGTGCATTTGAAGACCTAGAAATCCGAGTATGTTTACATGTATGTGCGTGGACACGCACACGCTCAACATTTGCTACTTAAATTGACAATACATAGTATACAACTGAATTTGCTATGTTCAGAAGTCCACTCACACTTATGTACAACTGTTTATTTGGATTTCACCGCTGATTTTCCTTTTTTGGTAAACGTCACCGGTAAAATGGAGCGTGTTTTAAGTTCAGTTTTTCTTCTCAACAGATGAAAAAAATAATACCGATATTAACATATGCACAACAAAGTATAAATAAACGAAAATCTAAGACCCATGGAAGACGTTTACCAAACTTGATCAGTATACCAAATGCAAAGCACAACAAAATAGCACCAACTATAGCTGCTATTAGTACAACATTAGTTATACCTGTTGATTCTACAGAGATAAGGCAAATCAAGTACAGTTCCACTATGGCAAGCATCAATAATCGCGTGCAGCTTCGCTCGATGAGGAATTGGCCTAACTAGGGTTTCATTGACCTCATCATCGATAATCATCCCATTGATTTCATAATCTAAAGGGCACAATGTTTCATCAAAGCCATCTAGCTCATCATTGCCACTCTCATCAACCTTCTGGGACCCATGTCCAGAGAAATGGAACACTAGGGAGTCGCCTGGTTTGCATTTGTGAACCAGCCACTGCATTGCCATTCGCATGTTGGCTTTTGTTGGGATCCGATAAGGATCCGATAATCCCTCTGTTGAGCAAAAGACAGTATGTTTGATATTCAATGATATTAATCTAGTATCTAGCACTTGCAATGCGCGTAGTGAATTCAGATAATCAATACTTAATTTTTTATGTGTTTTTCAATATGAACATGAAAATAAAGAGTAAAACAAGTCAATATTAAAAGTGCAAATGAAAAACAAACATAAAATAATGAATTATCGAATAGTAGTGTGTATTTACATTGAGAATTTATAATGAACATAAATAAATTGTAAAGTAAAAAAGAAAAAAAAAATTCGATTGTAACCCCTGTTTATATATCAAATCTTGCAAAATAAAATATAAGATTACTTGACAAATCTAAGATTTGAACTCATGACCTTATTGATTTACTAAATTTTGTGACAGATATAACCATACAAGGAGTAATATTTGTCGCTTTTGCGGCTTGAACTCATGATCTCACTTGTATTTAGGAGCACTTTGGGAAATCTAAAAAGGTTTTGATGCTACTACGGTTGTTATTAAAGATAAATGATTGTGTTATGGCATTTATATCTCTGAGGTAAATTTTATAATGTCTTCCTTCCAAATCTTTTCTTTTCCCCATGTTTTCATTTCTTTTCTATTAATTTCATTGCTTGACGTACATAAACTCAAAGGTTGACTATGAAATACATGATTATGTGGTCAATAAATGATGATATACATTTCTCTCGATTAATGGTTTTCTGCATGACTTCAATTATTCAACTTGCAACTTCTAATATATAATGATATCAAGGGTTCGATGGATGAATAATGTAAACTACATTGAGACCTTCAAGGTTCATCGACCTCTACATTAATGTTTTTGCCTTTGCCAATAAGAGTTTGCATTGTTCTGAAAACAGTGATGAGAAATTTACCAGTAAGAACAAGAATACAGTCTTCGGGAAACCCAAATTTCGTAGTAAGCAAGTATTTCATGCAATTCACATCATTGACAGTGCCCTTCAACTCGTACCTCTTTCCAATGTAATTCAGACCACATAAAAGCGCCCGCTTATTGCCAGACACCCGTGGGTAGCTATCTGGAAAACTTGACCAGCTTTGTTCAGACAAGGTCCATGATGCGGATGATGTATTGTCAGGTATCACACTTCGGGCCCACCTAGATAGACGGTTAATTGGGCTGTGGGTCCGGCTGACAGCATTGCATACTGAGCACCGTACGGTCCAAGAGAGTCGCTGGGCCTGCAGGCTTATCCCACAGTTGCTGCATCTCAATGTTTTGCCACAACTTGCCATATCAGTATTCTACCATTGTTATATTCCTTGCGTTTTGCTTTTATACAAGGTTTGACAAATATTCTTTTCTTTAAAGTGCATGACATCTATGTCTGGGTATTTGGTAGTGGAGAACTGGATTCTATCAGCTTTTATTTTTGTACGCTAGTTTTGTAGGAGAACATATTGGCTAGTTTGATGGATGTATGGGCATAAGTATAGCATATTGAAGTGGAATTGTTTGAAGCATGGTTATCTTGACTGAACCGTGAGTCAAACAGTGACAACCTAAGTTTAAAGTACCAAGAACCATGCATTATTTTATTTTTCGAAAATTTTCACATTTAAGCAAGTTATATGCAAAATTATTAAAAGAAAAAGACTAGATATGCGAGTCGTAAATGTGTACAACAAAAGTTGCACAACTGAAATTACGTACTGATGTTATGCATAAGTCAGTAGTTGTGCACAGGTGCGGTTGCACAACTGCACCAACACAACTGATGTTGTGCATACAATAGAGGTGCACAACGGCAAAAGCTTAGTAGTGGCAAACTTGATGAAGCTTATAGTGACCTTGAAGGTGCTGCAACATCAAAGAATGAAGTGGTAGAATTTGTTATTTAGGTTTACAAAGGCGATTATTTTTTTTAAATGTAGATTTTTTTTTTTCGAAATAGTAGAGAAAATGAGTATGGCATACGGTGAAAAAATAAGAAATCGTGGCTCAATCAGATAAAATTGAAGGTTGAATGTTAGTTTGAAGGTCCGACCTTCGGTTCGTGCACAATTGAAGTTTAATTGAGTTCTGAACCGTAGCGGTCCATGCTTTGAGGTATTTCGAGGTTGGGCCGCCATTGGGGTCCGGTCAAGATTACACTAGTTTGAAGAACAAAGTTAGATTATTCCCCACGGTTGGAAAACAATGATCTTCGACTGAGTCGTGGACAACGTCACTCTCTTGAAGACGTTACGGTGATCTGTTATGTTGTGCAAGCAGTTCGTATCAATCGTCGCCGCCTCTAAGATAAAACAGTCTCTCAATAATTTTTGTGGTATCGATTCGTCTGCACGTACAAAATGATTCTGTTTGCACTCAAAACTACTGCTCGAAATTGTGGATTGAAAAAAGGATTTTCAACGGGATGTAATTTTTTCTATTTCGTCTCCTTATCAGTTAAGAAGACGGAATAGCAAAAGAACATTGCTAGTTGTGGAAAAACGTGGTCTCGAAAAACGGATCTGAGAGAATAAAGGGTCAAAAACAATGAACGTTTTTCGATACGGGTCTGGTCTGATTTGACCGATCCAGCCCGGTTAAAGAATTTTGTACCAAAAATATAAGTGTTACACCACTACAAGCCCGAACCCGGGTCTAGTCGGTCGGTCGGCGTGCGCGTGTTAGTCAAGCATGGCCACCCTACTTACAAAATAACACCAACACAACTGTTGTTGTGCATACAACAGAGGTACACAACGGCAAAGGTTTAGTAGTGGCGAACTTGATGAAGCTTAGAGTGATCTTGAAGGTGCTACAACATCAAATAATGAAGTGGTAAAGTTTGTTATTTAGATTTAGAATGGTGATTATTTTTTAAATGTAGATTTAATTTTTTTTCTTCAAAACAGTAGAGAAAATGAGTATGGTATGCGGTGAAAAAATAAGAAGAAAATAAAAAACCGTGGTTCAATCAGATAAAATTGAAGGTTGAATATTGGTTTGAAGGTCCAACATTCGGTTCGTGCACAGCTGAGGTTTAATTGAGTTCTGAACCGTAGCGGTCCATGCTCTGAGGTTTTTCAAGGTCAGGCCGCCGTTGGATCCGGTCAAGATTACACTGGTTTGAAGAACAAAGTTAGATTATTCCCCAACGTTGAAAAACAATGATCTTCGGCTGAATCGTGGACAACTCACTCTCTTGAAGATGTTACGGCGATCTGCTGTGTTGTGCAAGCAGTTCGTATCAATCGCCGCCGCTTCAAGTATAAAACATCCTATCAATAATTTATGTGGTATCGATTGGTCTGCACACACGAAACGATTCTGTTTGCACTCAAAACTGCTGCTCGAATTTGTGGATTGAAAAAAGGATTTTCAACTGGATGTAGTTTTTTCTGTTTCATCTCCTTATCAGTTAAGAAGACGGAATAACAAAAGAACGTTGCTAGTTGTGGGGAAATGTGGTCTCGAAAACTGATTTGAGAAAATAATAGGTCAAAAACAATGAATGTTCTTCAATACGGGTCTGGTGATTTGACCGTTCCAGTCCGAGTAAAGAATTATGTACCAAAAATATAAGTGTTACACCACTACATGCCCGAACCCTGATCTAGTCGGTTGGTCGGCGCATGTCTGTGATGGTCAAGCATGGTTACCCTCCTCACAAAAGACCACCAACACAGCTGCTGTTGTGCATGCAATAGAGGTGCACAATGGCAAAAGCTTAGTAGCGGCGAACTTGATGAAGCTTATAGTGATTTTGAAGGTGCTACAACATCAAAGAATGAAGCAGTAGAGTTTGTTATTTAGATTTAAAACGGTGATTATTTTTTAAATGTAGATTTTTTTTTCTTCGAAACAGTAGAGAAAATGAGTATGATATACGGTGAAAAAATGAGAAGAAAATA
Source organism: Allium cepa (assembly GCA_030765085.1). Taxonomy (NCBI): domain Eukaryota; kingdom Viridiplantae; phylum Streptophyta; class Magnoliopsida; order Asparagales; family Amaryllidaceae; genus Allium; species Allium cepa. The sequence goes on from CM060934.1 coordinate 292,222,774, forward strand.
AGAAATTGTGGTTCAATCAAATAAAATTGAAGGTTGAATGTTGGTGTGAAGGTCCGACCTTCGGTTCGTGCACAACTGAGATTTAATTGAGTACTGAACCACAGCGGCCATGCTTTGAGGTTTTTCGAGGTCGGGCCGCCGTTGGGTCCGGTTAAGATTACACCGGTTTGAAGAACAAAGTTAGATTATTCCTCACTGTTGGAAAACAATGATCTTCGGTTGAGTCATGAACATCGTCACTCTCTTGAAGACGTTATGGCGATCTGCTATGTTGTGCAAGCAGTTTGTATCAATCATCGCCGCCTCTAGGATAAAACAGTCTCTCAACAATTTTTGTGGTAACGATTCGTCTGCACGTACGAAACGATTCTGTTTGCACTCAAAACTGTTGCTTGAATTTGTGGATTAAAAAAAGGATTTTCAACGGGATGTAATTTTTTATGTTTCGTCTCATTATCATCTAAGAAGACAGAATAGCAAAAAATCGTTGTTAGTTGTGAGAAACGTGGTCTCGAAAAAGGGATCTGAGAAAATAATGGGTCAACAACAATGAACGTTCTCCAATACGAGTCTGGTCTGATTTGACCGTTTCAGCCCCGTTAAAAAAATTTGTGCCAAGCCCGAACCCGGGTCTAGTCGATTGGTCGGAGCGCGCGTGTTGTGGTCAAGCATGGTCACCCTCCTCACAAAGAAGCATCATTGGATGCCCAAAGGGACCAACTTAGCTTCCAAGAATCAAGTATAAATACTTGATTCTTTCATATAATCCTACAATGTGAGACTATTCACATATAGGAGTCACTCATTCACACTTAGTCAATTTTTAATAATTCACTTGTTATTTATAATATTTTCCAACACCCACAGTCAATGTAAAAAAATTGTCAGGGATTAAACCAACAATAAGCTATATTCTCGTTTATTACTGTTAAACTACCTTTCCCATTTATTTATTTTTGTTTAAAGTGAACATACTTTACTTTTCGTGCAGTAAATAATTAATGACTTGGTTACTGCAAGGTATTTATTATAAATTATTTTGATGAACCTTTAGCCATAATAACATACAGTGTGCATATGATGTTCAAAGAATCCATGATGAATGATCGTTACAATTAAATTTATCTTAGGACTTTCAGGTAATTTTCTTCAAAATTGCACTAGCACATGAAAGGCACCTAATAATGTATTATTTATTTCGTACTAAGATGTAGGCGAGAGATACATGGTCCAAGAGATATAGCATAAAAATGCATCCATTCAAATCAGCTATAAATATTCACTCAAAGAAAAAACATAAAGTGGAACTGTACTTTGAATGGATGTATACAAGTCCTTGAAGCAACTAACTCAGACAAGCAATTTTACTTAAATTAATGTTTGACTGCTAAAAGAGATATTCTTTGTGATCTTTTAAAAAAATGTAAATAGGCAGATAGTTTAGCAATGTATAATGTGTTCGTTGCTGGCTTGGGATGAAGATTGAAAGAAAAGAAGAAGAAAAATCCTGATTGCTGGATGAGCTATGATTTAGCAAATATACATTCAGTAAAAAGATTTGACTAATATGTTATCAGTTTCAATAAAAACCATAGCCTACCCTTGAGTCTGTTGAATTTTGCATTGATTTTTTGCTTTAACTGAATGTTAATACGGTTTTTTCCGATACTTCTGTAGCATAATCAATACAGAATGATGATTTGAGATCACAATGCACAATTTTGAGTACCTGTTCAATTTAGCCATAAGATTTTATCAACATAATACGAGTAGGAGACAATAACCAAATTTAAACTAAATTGACTTAGCAAAGTAGTAATTTGTGAATAAAGTTATCTGTACCTAAGAGCAACATGGAATTGCCTATTTCGCCGAATGAGAAACCGAAAGTGCTGTAATTGCCAGGGACGATACAGGCGCTCAAGTGCTAATGCATTGTACATTCGACCAAGATTTGCTATGTTACTTTTCTGCAGGAAAAATATAGATGAACCATTTCTTAGATTTAGGGTTCGAAAATGTGTTAACGAGAGATATTGAAGAGGCGGGAGAAATTGGGCACCGTGTATGCTAGGTACGGCAGTCGGACGTCATTGTAGTTTGGCGCGGCCGGCGATCAACTGGCGACCACGGCGCCATCAGCCAAAACGGCAAGACATTTAGCAGCACACTAATTATTTGTTCTGCTTTGTTTTGCATTTTTAATTCACCCCCGCATTTTACACTGAATACCATGATGTGACAGACCAAGGCTGAGCAATTGCGTAATTTATTATATTTAATTTTGCAGGAAATTATTGTCAAGGACAAAATTTCACAGCTTTTTAGCCTTAAGGACAGACCTTCAATATTTTACCGTGAAGGACAACTTTCTGTAGGTATCAGTTTTTAGTTATTGATAGCAGTTTTTAGGTATCAGTTTCTAGTTATCGGTAGCAGTTTTTAGGTATCAGTTTTTAGCTCGGTATCAGTTTTGTTGTCCTTATGGATAATTTTGGAAAATATTTGTCCTTGTGGATAATTTTTAGAAAAATGTTTGTCCTTGTGTTAAAAATATTGAGGTCGTGTCCTTGAGGCAAAAAATATAGAAAATTTTGTCCTTTAAATTAATTCCCCCTTAATTTTGTTACTCATTTTGTTTTTAGAATCATAATCTTGCTCATAATATCGGTACTTATGTTCTATTTATACTTTACTACACAGTGATGTATTCCTATAAACACCCCAATTTTTCTCTTTCTAATATTATTGCTAAAAAAATATCGACAATTTTACACTACATTCTTTCTAATACCAGATTTTTTAAGGGAAAATTAATTTAAACGACAAAAATTTGTATATCTTCAGCCTTAAGAAGACGACAATGTTCTTACAAAATTATCCACAAGGACAAACATTCTTTCAAACTGCTACCGAACTAAAAGCCGGTACCTAAAAACTGATACCGAAAACTACAAATTGATACCTAAAAACTACTATCAGTAACTAAAATCCGATACTTAAATAAAGTTGTCATTCGAGCTAAAATACTGAAAGTGTGTCCTTGAGGCTAAAATGCTAGAAAATTTTGTTCTTGACAATAATTTCCTAAATTTTTAAAGGGCTATCAAAAGTATCATTTTCGACTCATTTTTGTAGGTGTACAACCGCCGATCAATACCATTTTTCAAGACGGTCAACCACCCAGCAACAATAGTTTGATGGTTGATGATTGTGGAAAATGGTGTTGATCGGTTGTTGTTTGTTGTGCAAAACAACTTTGCGTAGTGGTTGTTTGTCATGTGAGATGACTTTGGTATTAGAAAGCATACAAATTTTATTTTTTTCTATGGCATTAGGAAGAAGAAAACTGAATGCCTCTAGGACACACTATAATTAATCAAGTTATTAATTTAAGGGAAAATCTATTAGAACACAAAATGTAGACGCGATTGGTGACACAATGGATCTCCACCATTGAATTGTTCTCGATTTTCATCTTCCATATAAGGACAAAATGATTCAACGATCCAGATTTTTTGTGCCACCAACTGTGTTTTATTTTGGGTTCAACCAACCGGCCCCTTAATTTAAAGTATATAAATAAGTAAATTCATAAGTGAAATGTTACGAGATTGTAGTTGCGAATTGTTGCAATTATGAGTAATTAGTCACAATATAAAATAATATTTTATTTTAAATATTTTTGGTCAAGTTGTTTCGAGCAAAGATATCGATACATCAGTTAGCACCAAAGTATGTAATTCTCTTCAAATGTTGGAAGTATATTACTCATGACTGTTCGGGCACTAAAGGATGACGTGTTGATAGTTAATGGATAACTATCAAATGACCCACTCGAAAGTTTCCTGTTGGTTAGCAGTAACCAAGGATAGACGCGAAATCTCAAAATGATGATATTACAAGATTCGCTTGACTTGAGAATACCGTTGAACTTAATGTGGATACATCATCTTGATTATAACCAAATTGTGTATGACGTCCATTGAATGACTATATTTAGGTTTGAGTTAAAGCATTGAAAGTGAAACACTATTCGATAGAGAATTCATCTCCTTAGTTATATGAGGTTGTTATCACGGTCAACTATAGTCAATTCAAAGTCAAAGGCTCCTGCTAGTGCAGTACGGTTAATAATATTAGTACTATTGAACCAATGACTTTATTTAAGGACCAACCAAGTCGAGTGTGGACGATACTGGAATTTTAATCTAAAACTTAATTCCATAAGTCCTAAAGTGGTATAGTGTTGATGAAGAGAATTTGTATAAACAATCGTTACTAAAAATGCCACTTCAGTTGTAAATTTGGATTTTGCTAATAAAGATGTATAAGCGATAAATTTGGTCAAACTATCACTCCACTAGCTAAGGTGATTGGTGAACGTTAATATTTAAATAGTTCGATATTAATCAATATTTACATCTATGGGTCACGCAACCATATTGGTGATTCTTTCGAAATACCACACGATTTAATTGATTCATAATTGTTATAAACTAATTAAGTTAATTAATATTTACTAAATATTAATTATTTATCTGTTTGATGTTAATTTTTTGGGTGTCATTAGTAACTAATTTGGTGTGCATATAAAAATTATGTATGTATGTATGTATCGATATACGATATCAATACATATTTAAGTACAATTTAAATGATAATAATTACTTAATCAATTTAGAGTGATTTGCTAAGTAGCCCATCATATAGTCGACCATACACAATAAAGGGAGAGGGGATATTTTGGTTTTTAAATTCTAGATATAGGTCTTAGATTGGTAAAAGGGGAATTAGTAAAAGGACGAGAATTTATCTCCTCTCTTCCCTTATTTAAAAAACCATACCCTTCACTTTATTTCTTCTTGGTTGCCTCCTCCTCCTAGTGTGTGCTTCTTTATTCCCATTTTGCTAAAAATTCATTTAACCCAAATACATCATGACAAATATAAACAGTGGTACTCCGAGCAGTTATGATTCAAGGTGAATTTAGAAGAACACGTCAATCAACGTGTGTTCAAAGACAACGTCATTAAGGTAGAACATCTTGTTTATAATTTTATTATACTTGTCATCCAACAGATGATGATTATAACGATTTTATGTATGCATTAGTTGTCTCTTATTTTATCTGTTATTTCATATTAATGGTTGAAGTAAGTTATCAATATTGTTGTTTAACCAAATTATATATATATATATATATCATTAATTTTTAGCAAACATTAATATTAAATCTAATTAATTAAATTTATTATTTGTAAATTTTAATCCATTTATGCATATGTAATATATTTTCAATCATTTAAAGTTAATTTTATATATATTAAAAAAGGTTTTTGGATTTATTTAAAAAAATTATGTTGAGTTTATATTTTAATGTGCATGTGTATATTGATGTTTTTATATTCATTTTTTTATATTAATACATACATAGTTCATATATATATATATATATATATATATATATATATATATATATATATATATGTTATAAAACTAATATAGTTTTGGATTTAAAAAGATCGTGTATATTTTTAATACGTACATACATACATACAATATATATATATATATATATATATATATATATATATATATATATATATATATAACTAAAATAGGTTCAAATTTTAAAAAAAGATTGGCTGTGAATAATTTAATTTATGTATACAACATATGTGTGTCTGTGTGTATTATAATCATTTTCCTATAGTATAGGTATACTTTATTTTATTATAAATTTTAAATAATATATATATATATATATATATATTAATTTTAAAATTAAAATTTATTTATTGTGTATTTTATATATCTAAATTTGAGATTCAAATTACTTTTACAAAGTAAAACACTAGACATTTTAGGTTTTATTTTGAATTCATATCTTGTTGACTTATTCAAAGTTTATTTAGGTATTTTATTATAAATTTTAAATAATATGTATATATATTAATTTTAAAATTAAAATTTATTTATTGTGTATTTTATATATCTAAATTTGAGATGCAAATTACTTTTACAATGTAAAACACTAAACATTTTAGGTTTTATTTTGAATTCATATCTTGTTGACTTATTCAAAGTATATTTAGTTATTTAATTGAAAAGAATTATTTTATTTAAATATAAAATAAATTTTGAAATATACTCATAAATTTTTTTAATAACGTGTTGAGGCAGCTAATGCGTATATAAATGACCAATGTATATAATAGATACAAATCTCAACATCTATATGCATATGCATTAACTATATACACCTTACTATGTTGCATATGCATGTTAAACACATATTAGTATATAATGATATACTCATATTTTATACACACACATACACGTATATAAAGCCAATTTAATTACAATTTAATTAAATTCATTAATTAAAAATGAAAAAATATGATTTTATTTTAATTAGTTACATTGGATCTAATTCAACCCTTTAGAGTTCAAAGGCCTACGACAATCCAAAATAGGGGAAATTTTGAAATATATATATTTCATCCACTTCTGACTAGTCCGGTCCCTTTAATGGTATCAAATGGTCTATGCACTCTAACTAATAAAGCCTACTTATGTAACGAATGTCTAGAATAGTATCGTCTATGCTTGGGGTTGGATAATCAAATATTCTCCCCTCTTTAGCTACTTTCTTAGCCTAATCGTAGAGTAAGTCCAAAAGATTGGCCCAATTGCAAAAGTCCAAATTGATTTTGGCATTAGACTAGTTCTCAAAATTCAATTTGAAAATTTTAAATACTTAATTTGAATTTAGAAGTTACATTTAAAATATAAAATAAAATTTATAAAAAATTCAATTTTTCTCCTTGAAAATAAATTAATATTTTCAAGTTTTTTATAAATTCAATTAATTGGATTGATTGAATAGATAGTTAATAATAGGCTAATTAATGAAAGTAAACATATATATATATATATATATATAGTGATATATGTATGTATGTGTGTGTATATATGTTATAATTGAATATATATATATATATACATACATATATATATCTTAAATTGTTTAAGATAAATTATAAATAAATATTTTTTGAATTTACTAAAGTTATTTAATTAAAATTGTTTTAATTAAACAAGATAATTATTAAATACAAATTAATTAAATGTTAATTAATATGTGTATATACATATATAAATCTATAAATGTTATAATTAATACTCATCTTAAATCATTTCGGATGAATAAAATAAAAAATTAAATTTAAAAATAATTTAATTAATTTGTTAATTAATTTAATAATATGATTTAGTTAATAAATCAAAATTAGTTTAATATGATTAAATTAATAAGATATATATATACATTATATACGTTAATTAAATTATAATAGTTATAATTAAATTTTATATAACTATATATGTGTAAAATAATATAAATGGAACCATAACAAACCTAGCTTAATAAAAGTAACTGCTATGCTATAGGATAGAAATGGCCAATAGTTGTAAAAATTGTAAATGTAGTGGCAATGCGACATAAACTAAGTTATCTATTGATGCAGAATGAGTATAAAAATAAATAGTAAAGTAAATGACACTGGGGATTTTTATACTGGTTCGAACTCTCGTTCTACGTTCAGTCCTAGACTCTTCTGGATCTAAAACTAGCAGCCCCCACTTAACCCGAAGGAACGAGTATTACACCACCTGAGCAACCAAATAGGACTGAACCGCGTGAGCAACCGAATAGGACTTGATTGCCTGAGCAATAGAACATGACTTGACCGCCTAAATAACCGAAAAGGACTTTCTTACAAACTGATTTTAACTTGACTTTGTGTGTTCTGAAAAATACGGATTTGTCACTTGTAGTACACCCTTCCATTAATCTTATCCTCAAGTATGATGTGTATGATTGTGTGTATATGAAGAACATGAAGTTTCAAATTGGTTGAAAGATATGAAATTGAGATCATAAGCAATAAATGTATAAAATCAAGAAAGTAATGGACTCGGAGAATATAAATCAAATTAGAGCAAGAGAGAAAAGTAATTGAAGTAATTTGATCATTAGAACACAAGCATATATGTAGTAGATAAGGAGTTGCAACTGTTGGTGAAGAGTTCTCAACGAATAGCAATGGCTGCAAAAAGGCTATTCAAAAAAGGAAATGTCTTTTTAAAAAATGACAGTTACATACAGTTCAGTCGACAGGTATAGAAGCTTCAGTAGATTGAATTCAAAAACGTGCATGAGCATTCAAAAGTGCACAAATTCAGTCAACTGACTGAATATATTCAGTCGGTTGAGTTCTATTGTTAAACAAAAACTATCATAGCTCATTTGGTTAGAGCACTTGCATTCTAAACTAGTGACTCGGGTTTGATCCCCGCTCCATGCATTTTTTTGAAAACTTGATTTTGATTAAAATATGCATACAAGTTTATTTGAATGTGAATGATGATTCTTGAGGAAAGATTTTAACAAAGCACTAAACTAGACTCTATATAAATATTTGATGACTCTTGTTAAAATATATAACCATACGAACCATAGTTTGAGTCGTTGAGTCCGGATGTTGACGTAATCATAGATTCATGAATTGTTGTTTCATGTCAGCATCAAAACCTATGATCCAACAAACATGTATATGCGTATTTGTATGCATATCATGATTTCAAACGTGTCTAACACTTGAACCACAAGGATAATTGATAAAAATTACATTGTTCCCCAAATCGATATCACTCAGTGTATATGTATATATACTAAAGATTATGAATACTTAATATATAAGTTGTCCTCTATCATTTGTATATTGATAATTATTTACATACTCTTTAGTTCTTAAGCTTTCTCAAGCTAGAGATGTTATGTATAGTACTATTAATATATTGACTAGACAAGGTAAGATACAAGAACATATATATATCGAGCTTCCTCAATGTACATTTATTGTACTTATGCCATCATGAAATGGTGGATACAAGTGAATGGTCTCTTTTAATTTTTTGAGATTCCTCGAGGTCAAGGTGAGATTAGGACAAAAACCATGGGGTAAGAGTGATATATGATACACCCGATAGGGCATTATCAATCGCGTATAGGCCTATGATTTGTTGAGCTTCCTCAATGTCAGAATCCCACGGCAAGCAAGTCCGAATAGCCACTACAAAAATTAAAAGATTATACATTTTCTCTTAGAGTTTTGAGAAACATAAAAGTCTAGCATGAGGTTGTTAGAAAAAGAAAATGAATACACTTTACCTTTCTAACATTGAAGAAAATATGGTATATAAAGTTAAAATAATCTACTTAGATAAATTTCTGCCACCATTATAACTAATAAAATGTTTGTCTGTTAAAACATACAAATGAACTAAATTAAGTTTGACATATAAATACAAAATATACTTACCAATAGATCTTTTGACATGTTGTTACTTCAAGACCCATGTAAGAGCCAATATGTACAACTACTAAAACATTCGTGCCTTAGTCGTCTAGGTGTCTAATTGCCCGAGACTGTGTGTTATCTTTAGTGTGTTTTGAACTCAATAACAATATAATATTATGGATAATCGATCCACATGCGATCACATATAATGTTATATGGTAAATAGTCACAATTAGTAATGTATGAAACTTCAATGAAATTAGTCCATTCGAAATAAACAAGTAAACCATAATGTGAGATCATGTATTCAATATGTTTGATTAGAGTGAGGATCTTATTATGTTAGATGTAGTACTAGACCAAGAGCTAAAAGATGTACTTCGGAGTTCGATCACCAAAATTTTAGTTTGGTCAGTTTACGTAAAGTGAAACTTGTTTTATATCCCTAAATGTTAAGGTTAACCAAATGCATTTTTGTAAAGAGTTCACTAGGGTCTTGTAATAAGGGTTTTATTTTGAATGGTTCAACCGTTTGGAAATGAAAGCGAATGTACGAGAGTGGATGTAACTTAGGCACAATACAGTTAAGATGAAGAGAGTGAATGGTCATCTCTGCTTCATGAAAAGACATTGAAAATGAGACTTGTATAAAATGCTAAAATATACTTAATATGAATGATAAATGTGATTACTATTTCAAATGTATTTCAATATAAAAATTGTTTTCTATAAAAGTTATTTCTTTGAGTTCAAGATATTTGAATTGAAACTCTCTACTGTAAATTAGTAACAATGTATGAAATAAAAATCCATAATAACTGTATGAGTGGAGCTTCGTATTTCGTAAAATATTATAGTAATTGCGGAGACAGTGGGAGCGTACCATATAACACTTCTTAGTGGATGAATCAAGTTACAAAAAATTATTTTCATAAATGTACCAAATATTATTTATGAAATAACAACCGTTCTCAATATTGACTGAAGATAGACATGGTTTGATTTCTATATGAATATTATGAATATTTGCTATAAGATAAATCATAATAACGATTTTTGTTCTCATAACAAAAGTGATGCATCAGAAAATACATAAGTGTTTGAATTTTTACAATTATTTTGAAATTATGGACTAAGCCATAATTTTGAGAACTAATTCTTTAATCATATGATTATGAATCATATGGTACCAGTGAATCGTATCTCAAACGATTAAGGACAAAGCACCCAATCAGTGGGAGTGACAAAAGAGTTGGTGAGCTCTTCGGATTAATTCATATAGATGTATGTAATTGTAAGTCTAATGAATCCAATAACGATCCTATGCATATCGTTGAATTCATCAATGAATATCATAGACATAAACATGTGTTTTAATATAGATATAAATGTTTATGATAAGTTCATTGAATATAAAATGGAAGTAAATAACATAACATGCATAAGAAAATATAACAATTCAATTTGATTGGAAATGTGAGTATATCAAAAAGAGTTCCAAATGTACCAAAAAATACATAAGGTTCAATCTCAAAAGCAATCCTCTTTATGACCATAATGAATATCTATAAGAAGTAATCGAACTTAATTGGACAATGTACCATTGATGGGGAGTCGGTTCACTTCTTTTGGTAAGGTCGTGTACTAAGACTAAGTACATAAGGTTAAAAATAAATTCATCTAAAGCATAGTTTACAAGATCATACAAGATAAGAGTTGATAACAAACCCCTATACATATTATGCCAAGAAGTTGACAGGTTGTGTGAGTCGATGGAGAGGCTGCATGTGATATTTGCTTTTGATGGATCTTGTGTAGAACAACCAAAGGAGTTTGGGACTGACCAATATTGGTTTACTGAATTATGTTATGAAAACAATTTTTTGTAAACTAAAACCAATTCAGTTTTATACATATATAAAGATAATTCATAAAATGTATACGAAAACCTATTTCGTTGCATTAAGAAACACTTATTGTTTGGGAAACATCGAGTCATGATGAAGGAATTTCTTTTAGAAAGTACTGGTAGTAAAATGGATCTGGACATAATCCAAAGATAAAAGCGATTATGAAGGATGAAATGAAATTAACAAGCATAAATGGACACAATATAATAGAATGCCTAATAAGAATTCTCGCATGTTAAAGAGAAACCGTGAATTTCTTATCAATATCAAAAAAATTGAATTTCCTCAGTTATTAATAAGTCATTAAGATTATTGACTTTGTCATTTGGCATGATTTTGATAATTATAACCAAAGGGATATGATCCATTAGTTATAAATGTGTCTTTAAGAAGCTGGTTGTAGTTACAATACTGTAAGCAATGTTGATAAGACAGCTCTGTAGATTTCAATTGTTTAAATTAATGCAATAGATTCATTACTTAACATGATTGGATATATTCAGATTTTACTTACAAAATTATCGCCCGGTATGCCTTTGACTTTTTTTACATATATATTGAAAATGACATTCTAAATAATGACTTTGAATTTATTATTTACTTATAACAACCAAAGTATCTCGAAGTCAATGGGAGTGATATTGAATTTATGAGTTTTCGGATATGATCAAGAATTGATACGAAAGATCACAATAAGAATTATAGTTGAACGAGTATTTCGACAGAAATATCAAATATGTGATTTTCGATCAAAAGGCAGAGGAAGCATATGTCTATAAAAAATAATATTAAAGCTAATAAAATATTTTTAAAACTATACATAAATAAGTAATTTATGATACCTATATTAAATCTATATAGTTTAATTTGTTGATACTCAAAATTGGACTTGAAAATGACATTTTTTATAGTCAATATAAAATGATGTTGGGATTTTCCCAAAAAATATATGTAAACAACATAATAAAATGTGTAATATGCAGCATGTAAGATGGATTCCTCGTGCATTAGCAATAGGAATTATCACACAGGCTGTATTGTCTACAATATCACATTTTGATTATGTGCTTAGTATATTGAGTGAATATCAAATTCGAATTAAGATCGCTAGATGATAGCTAAAAGTATTCTCGAGTATTTGTAAAAAACTAGAGAATTATTTATGGAAACAACGAGCTTCGTATGGAAAGGTATTCGAACTCATAACATCATAACTGATATCGACTATAATATTGCAATATTTTTATTTTCGGACCTTAGTTAAAGAGATTTAAGCTGGAAATGTTGTCAACATCAAGAAAGTGGCTGATTCAATTAAAAGGCCATGTACATCGCCTTAAATAGCATCGCAATAAAAGTAATGTATATATAAATATAGATAAACAAATTTATAACCGAGTTAGGTGTGATTTCAAATGTTGAGGATCCCGTAACATTTTTATGCGATAATAATATCGCAACACAGATCACAAAAGAACTTAGAGCTCATTATAAGTCGATAAACGTACTACAAAAATTTCCATATGATAAAGGCGGTTTACAAATATTGGAGAGGGTTAACTGACAAAGTAGATAATTAAAACAACCTATCATACCCGTTCACTAAAGTGACTAATTCGGTCGCTTTGAGAAAACTGATCAACATCGAATGGGAATAAGATTCATAATTGACCCCAAGTGCAAGTGGGAGACTGAAAGAGTTAAGGGTATGCCTCAAGAGTAGTTTTGTAATTTATTTCTTATATGTAACTCTATGACCAATTTTGTTAATAATATAAGTACTTGTTTTTTGTTATGTACTTTGTTATATATTGATATAATTAAATAACTAATCAATTTAAGGTATATAAATAAGAAAATTCTTAAATGAAATGTTTTACAATTGTAGTTGCTAACTGTTGCAATTGTGAGTAATTAATCATTTTATAAAGTAACATTATATTTTAAATATTCTTGATCAAGATATTTCGAGAAAGGATATTGATACACTCGTTAAAACTAGAGTACGTAATACTCTCCAAATTTTGGGTACAGTATTACTCATGGCTGCCAGAGACACCAAGGGATTACATACTGATAGTTATTAGAAAACTATGGAACTGTTCGCTTGAGAATTTCCTGTTAGTTAGTAGTAACTAGGTTAAACAAGAAATCTCCAAGTGACGATATTACACAGTTCTCTTGACTTAAGAATATTGTTGAACTTCAATATGGATACTCCACCTTTGTTATAGTTAAATCATGTCATAGTGTCCATCAAACAACTATATTTAGGCCTGAGTTAAAGCATTGAAAGTGAAATACTACTCGATAGAGAATTTATCTCATTGGTTGTATGAAATTGGTATCACGGTCAATCGTAGTTGTGACGCCCCACCTCTTTGCTCACAATAATAAAGAGTATTAAAGGAAATACTGTCTGTTATCACGAAGAATAAGGCTGGATAGGAGAGGTCATCCGTAGTTAGGCCTTACACCATCGACAGGAGTGGTATATATTTTTATTTTTCCTCTTATTTATTTACTCCCATCGACATACCCAGTTCCAGTATAAAACGAACTACGATGGTTCATAATAGTTTAGGACAATAAATATAATAATAACACAGATAATATAAATGCGGAACACAGATAAAACAAAAAGTCTCATATATATAATAACTGATGCTAGTTACAATACATGTGATACAATACATATGATACAACTATAACTGTCGACTCAGGAAGTTATATACATAAGTACATTATCGTGATAAATATACATGAATACATAACAACTATATAAATATACTGACTACTAAAAATGACAGCAACTACTCCAAAAGATAAGAAAAGACTTCATAGCTCTAGCAGCAATCCAAAGCAGGATATCTACAACCTGTAATAACTCGGTCTGACCCGAGTATTAAATTCAAAAGAAAATAATACACGGGTCAGTCTAATTCAAACTCAGTTATTAGTGCACAGAAGCAATAATAATTAAGTAACAAATAGACGACAGTCACAATAAATCTCGTCTATCCGATCCTTAAATAAAGAAATCGGATAACGATAAATATAACACGTAACAGTGTTAATCAAAAAATCAGTAAATCCAAATTATCAACGAAGATAAATTAAAAAGATTATCAATGAAGATAATTTAGAAAACAACAGAATTGCCTAAACGGCAATTAACGACAAATTCTAATTATTAAGTAAATAATTAGAAACTTAAATCTAATTATCAAATTGATAATTAGACAACAAAAAAATCATCAAATTAAACCAATCAAAATACAAATCAAAACATATTGAATTGAATAAACAAAACAGTTCAAACAATTGAAATATCAATTAAAATGCCAATTCAATAGGGCTGTAGTACATGCACGCGTGTACTGCCTCGCCACTACAGCATATGGAATACTAAAAGATCAATAAATCAAAAGCAAATAGAATATCAATAAAAGCAATACCGTGTGGCTGTTGTACACGCTTGCGTGCACTGCCTTACCTCTACAGTGATGATGTACACAAAAGATCAACGAACCAAAATCAATGAATCAATTATCAATGCCACAGCCTCAATGGTCAAAGCAGACAGACATGGACAGGTGCACGTATGTACACAATGAAAATTCACAAACGAACACAAGGTCAATCCCGAAATACCGGATTCAACTCAAGTGCAATAAAATAATGTCAATACTGTGTGGCTGCAGTACACGCACGCGTGTACTGCCTCGCCACTACACCTTAAATTACACAAAAGCTCAGCAAATCAAAAGCAACTGGCACCAACTCAAAATCAAGTTTGAGTTATACGACTCAAACTCAACTGATTAGTACCATCTAACCAAATTCAAAAATGTAAGCAGGTACAATAAGAGTGGTCAGTGAAGCCCAGAGCTAACAGCAATGCAAAGGAATCAAACAAGGTTAAGCCTGAACAACATGAATGCGAACCCAAATGTACACAATGGACGTACACTACTAACTGCACATGGACAAAATGAAGCAGAGGTGCAACATGGAACTGCAGACATATAGACCAACAGAGGTGATATCATACACACAAGGTTACAAATGTACATATGCATAGCATGGCACAAATGCATAGGAACAGGAAGCAGTACCAATGTACATGAACATGAAGGCAACAGATACAAGGCACCAATAACAACTACACATGTAGTTCAAAAGTGAAAACTGTATAAGGTAATATGAAGATACTGCATCATGAAAACGACTGCAGACCGTCTCGAAGACAAACTCGGGTAGGACAGAAAAACCAAATATGGTAGAGACAACCAAGCTAGATATGCTACACTTATGCAACATGCTCAAATATAAAAGGGTCAAGGAGAAACTGAAACAACACTGCAACAGGGTGATGCAGTGCAGTACAACATAAATTACTGGAGCAATTGCAACAGCAACACGACCTGTCTCAATATGTATATGAATGTACTGACAAGAATTAAGATACACCAGCCTCAACAGTTATAGTGCAGCATCAACAAACTCAGATATATACTTGTGAACATCATGTATATATGTAGTTAGGCTTTCAAATGAATACATGAACATGAAGCAGTGACAATACACAAAGAGAATGCAAAGTCAAAGTTCAATGAAGTCACTGTTGAACAACTCTTGCAAGTAAAATCAAACGAGGATGAAAATATTACCAGAGGCAGTGAATAGCACAGTCAAAGCCAATAAGATCAACATCATCCTCAAAATAATATTGAGCACCGAAGCACAGTTAAATGAAATCCCAAGCCAAGGCCGAAGAATTCAAGCTAAACTAACAGAAACCCAAAGTTTGATATGAATTAGAAATAGGATATACAGGAAATCCAAATATACCAAATCATGGCCGCAAGTAATTATATGCCCAAGGATGTCGAAGTCAGATGTCTTCAACACAAAATACCACCCAAAACAGAAATTAACAAGCATAACATCAAGAAAATCAATTCAAAGCCGAAAATAGCTTTATTCAAGTAATTCAAATTCAACAAAGTCAAAACAGTTACTTTTTTATACCAAAGTAAGTTTTAAACTGTTAGAGAAGCAAATGAAAAATCACCTAGAAATCGAAACTCCAATCAATGTCGTTTAAATCAGTGACAGTTATGAGCAAGTAATAAGAAACAAATTTAATTACTGGCCAAGATAAAACAACATCGAAGCAAAATCGAATTGCAGAAGCACCATACTAAGAATGAACTAGATGTGAGTAAATAGGATTACTCACCATTGATTCGACGAGCATAAACGATCGATCGGCAAGCAAAAATCCCCCAAATCGAAGCAATCATAATCGGCTTCATCGAATTTGCGAAAAACCTAAAAAAAAATTCATAGAGGAACGAACGAAAGAATAACACGAGGCCGCCATTTATTTTCTCGTTCTTTTTATTTAGGGTTTGCGAAAAAGTGAATGGGGGAGGAAAGTAATGGGCATCGGCCTTGATAAGTATCACAACACCACGAAAATAAACGTGGCCCAAAATTAGTTTTTTTTAGGCCCGAATAGCCTTTTAACAAAATTGTAAAAGAATTGCAACTTATTAAAACACTCAACAGCAATTAACACCCAATTAATCGTTTTAATGACGAAAACTAATTGTTACAAAATCACAGGGTTGTTACAGACTCCCCTCCTTATAAAAATTACATCCCTGCAATTTTCATAATTAAGGTCGTCAATAACAATTATTTTTCTAACATAAACTGGTTAAGCTAGAAAATAAAGGACAAGAACACTAACCCCAAAGAAATCTTTTAAAATTCATAAAAGAAATTCACAAATTCTCAACAAAATCTAATTATCAATAGATAATTCAGAAAACATCAAAACTAAATAAATACGATTATCGGCAATATTTAATTATCAATTAGATAATTAGAATACAGGAATCACAAAACAGCAATATCTAATTATCGTTACGATAATTAGAAAACAGCAAAATCTAATTATCAACGAAGATAATTAGAAAACACAAATCACAAATTGCAAAACCGCAAACATCTAGTTATCAACCAGAAAATCAGAAAAAACGCGAACTCCATAATCAGCAAACTCTAACCATCAACAAAGATAGATAGAAAACAACAGTTCAATATAATCAACATAATCTAGAATCAATTAGGGACTAGAAAATCTCATAATCAACAAATATTTAATTATCACAAATGATAATCAAATCTCAAATCTCAAATATTTAACTATCACAAACGATAATCAAATCTTAAATCGAAAATATTTAATTATCACAAACGATAATCAAATCTCAAATCGAAAATATTTAATTATCACAAACGATAATCAAATCTCAAATCAACAAATATTTAATTATCAAAAATGATAATCAGAAATCAACAAATATCTAATTATCAAAAACGATAATCAAATCACAAATCAACAAATATTTAATTATCACAAACGATAATCCAATCTCAAATCAACAAAAATCTAATTAATAAAAACGATAATCAGAATCAACAAATATCTAATTATCAAAAAAATAATTAGAACTCATATCAACAAATATCTAATTATCAAAAAAATAATTAGAACTCATATCAACAAATATTTAATTATCAAAAACGATAATCAAACTCAACAATTATCTAATTATCAAAAACGATAATCAGAATCAACAAATATCTAATTATCAAAAAGATAATTAGAACTCATATCAACAAATATTTAATTATCAAAAACGATGATCAGAATCAACAAATATCTAATTATCAAAAATGATAATCGAAATCAACAAATATCTAATTATCAAAAACGATAATCAGAATCAACAAATATCTAATTATCAAAAACGATAATAAGAATCAACAAATATCTAATTATCAAAAATGATAATCAGAATCAACAAATATCTAATTATCAAAAAGATAATCAGAACTCATATCAACAAATATCCAATTAGCTGCAAATAATTGGAAACAACAAATATCTAGATTCAATTAAGATAACTAGAAAATCAACATAAAAGGTTGGATCGATCCCATCAGATGGCGAGTTTTCGCTACGCCGCACGTGCATCAACAAATGGCCGAAGCCTACCAAGTACTCAACATAATTTTGGCGCCCAACAAATGACCCGGAGGTCCAACAAATGACCCGAAGGTCTAGTACTGGTATTGACCCGAAGGTCCAACATATGACCCGAAGGTCCAACATAGTGGCTCAAAAGCACACGAAAATCATCAAAATCATCAAAATAGCAAATATTTCCGGAATTAACCAAAATAGCAAACGCACATGTCCCATAACCACGAGTTTTACTAAAGCGTTTAATTCTCTTCATCATTTCCTTGAAAGTGCAAAATTGTGTATTTCAAAAATAACATTTCACATTCTCAAACGGATAAGTCCGGAATTAAGGGAATCAGTAAAAGAAAGGGGTCATAGTCCTCGATTTTGCTAAAACGTTTAAATCGCTTCCTCATTCTTTTGAAAACGAAAACTGCAAAACTTCTGAAAACAATTTCATTTATTTTATAAAAGTAATAATTTACATTCTCAAACGGAAAAGTCTGGAATTAAGCGAATCAGTAAAAGAAAGGGGTCATAGTCCTCGATTTTGCTGAAACGTTTAAATCGCTTCCTCATTCTTTTGAAAGCGTAAATTTTAAAAAAATTTAAAAACAATTTTTATTTTGAAACAATTTTTTTTAAACACGTGATTAAAACAGCAACATCAGAAACAATTTCGATAAGGAAATTGTACTTCTCAAAACACCGTAAACAGACAACAAAATCAGCATTGCGGGATAACCGCTTGAAAATGCACTTTAAATTTGACGGTTACTGAAGTCAAAGCGACAATAATTTTAAATGTCAAAATCTCATCAAATAATTTGCATCAAAATATAACACCAGTGAATTTTCATCCAATAAAAATGTCAACAAAACACTGTGCTTCAAATATTCAGCACCGATGTGAAAATCCCGTTATAAAATAACGGCAACAAAATACGTTCAAAACCAAACATCGGTTTAACGTAAAATTAATGTAGTAACATGCAACATAAATTTGCACGTATAGCACAAAATAAACAAAGAAATCATTTAAATATATCTTCAACGAAGATAATTCAAAACAGCAAAAATCTAATCAACCATGTGATTAGCATCAAGGAAAACCAGCAAGAATCTCAACAAAATCACATAGCTGCAATCGCTTCGAATCCTCAATCGGATTCGAAATTTTCAAAGAAAATAAAATAAACACAGCTATGTAAACAACAAATGAAATTTATTTCGATTTCATATTTGATTTTTAAATCAAAAAGGTTATCAGCTGTACTCAGCGAAGACATTCTCATTATTTCCGCTGCGCACTCTGATAAACAGAACACAAATTACTCAAATCATCAAAACACAAATTCACTTTTATTTTTAAATAAAGATATTTAAAAATTTCATCATAATTTCAAAACTTTAGTTTTGACTCAAAGCACAATAAAACATCGACTAATAGTTGTAACACATGTTCCATCTAAGTTATGTTTTATATTATGTCCATAAACCCCAAGCTCTGATACCAACTGTAACGCCCCACCTCTATGCTCACGATAACAAAGAGTATTAAAGGAAATACTGTCTGTTATCACGAAGAATAAGGCTGGATAGGAGCGGCCATTCGTAGTTAGGCCTTACACTAGTATTGGTTATTTCGACAGGAGTGGTATATATTTTTATTTTTCCTCTTATTTATTTACTCCCATCGACATACCCAATTCCAGTATAAAACAAACTACGATGGTTCATAATAGTTTAGGACAATAAATATAATAATAACACAGATAATATAAATGCGGAACACAGATAAAACAAAAAGTCTCATATATATAATAACTGATGTTAGTTACAATACATGTGATACAATACATATGATACAACTATAACTGTCGACTCAGGAAGTTATATACATAAGTACATTATCGTGATTAATATACATGAATACATAACAACCTATATAAATATACTGACTACTAAAAATGACAGCAACTACTCCAAAAGATAATAAAAGACTTCATAGCTCTAGCAGCAATCCAAAGCAGGATATCTACAACCTGTAATAACTCGGTCTGACCCGAGTATTAAATTCAAAAGAAAATAATACACGGGTCAGTCTAATTCAAACTCAATTATTAGTGCACAGAAACAATAATAATTAAGTAACAAATCGACGACAGTCACAATAAATCTCGTCTATCCGATCCTTAAATAAAGAAATCGGATAACGATAAATATAACACGTAACAGTGTTAATCAAAAATCAGTAAATCCAAATTATCAACGAAGATAAATTAAAAATATTATCAATGAAGATAATTTAGAAAACAACAGAATTGCCTAAACGGCAATTAACGATAAATTCTAATTATTAAGTAAATAATTAGAAACTTAAAATCTAAGTATCAAATTGATAATTAGACAATAACAAAATCATCAAATTAAACCAATCAAAATAAAATTCAAAACATATTGAATTGAATAAACGAAACAGTTCAAACAATTGAAATATCAATTGAAATGCCAATTCGAGTAGGGCTGCAGTACACGCATGCGTGTACTGCCTCGCCACTACAGCATATGGAATACTAAAAGATCAATAAATCAAAAGAAAATAGAATATCAATAAAAGCAATACCGTGTGGCTGCAGTACACACTTGCGTGCACTGCCTTGCCACTACAGTGATGATGTACACAAAAGATCAACGAACCAAAATCAATGAATCAATTATCAATGCCACAGCCTCAATGGTCAAAGCAGACAGACATGGACAGTGTGCACGTATGTACACAATGAAAATTCACAAACGAACACAAGGTCAATCCCGAAATACCGGATTCAACTCAAGTGCAATAAAATAATGTCAATATTGTGTGGCTGCAGTACACGCACGCGTGTACTGCCTCGCCACTACACCATGAATTACACAAAAGCTCAGAAAATCAAAAGCAACTGGCACCAACTCGAAATCAAGTTTGAGTTATACGACTCAAACTCAACTGGTTAGTACCATCTAACCAAATTCAAAAATGTAAGCAGGTACAACAAGAGTGGTCAGTGAAGCCCAGAGCTAACAGCAATGCAAAGGAATCAAACAAGGTCAAGCCTGAACAACATGAATGCGAACCTAAATGGACACAATGGACGTACACTACTAACTGCACATGGACAAAATGAAACAGAGGTGCAACATGGAACTGCAGACATATAGACCAACAGAGGTGATACCATACACAAGGTTACAAATGTACATATGCATAGCATGGCACAAATGCATAGGAACAGGAAGCAGTACCAATGTACATGAACATGAAGGCAACAGATACAAGGCACCAATAACAACTACATATGTAGTTCAAAAGTGAAAACTGTATAAGGTAATATGAAGATACTGCATCATGAAAACGACTACAGACTGTCTCGAAGACAAACTCAGGTAGGACAGAAAAACCAAATATGGTCGAGACAACCAAGCTCGATATGCTACACTTATGCAACATGCTCAAATATAAAAGGGTCAAGGAGAAACTAAAACAACACTGCAACAGGGTGATGCAGTGCAGTACAACATAAATTACTGGAGCAATTGCAACAGCAACACGACCTGTCTCAATATGTATATGAATGTACTGACAAGAATTAAGATACACCAGCCTCAACAGTTATAGTGCAGCATCAACAAACTCAGATATATACTTGTGAACATCATGTATATATGTAGTTAGGCTTTCAAATGAATACATGAACATGAAGCAGTGACAATACACAAAGAGAATGCAAAGTCAAAGTTCAATGAAGTCACTGTTGAACAACTCTTGCAAGTAAAATCGAACGAGGATGAAAATATTACCAGAGGTAGTGAATAGCATAGTCAAAGCCAATAAGATCAATATCATCCTTAAAATAATATTGAGCATGGAAGCACGCTTAAATGAAATCTCAAGCCAAGGCCGAAGAATTCAAGCTAAACTTACAGAAACCCAAAGTTTGATATGAATTAGAAATAGGATATACAGGAAATCCAAATATACCAAATCATGGTCGCAAGTAATTATATGCCCAAGGATGTCGAAGTCAGATGTCTTCAACACAAAATACCACCCAAAATAGAAATTAACAAGCACAACATCAAGAAAATCAATTCAAAGCCGAAAACAGCTTTATTCAAGTAATTCAAATTCAACAAAGTCAAAACAGTTACTTTTTTTTATACCAAAGTAAGTTTTAAACTGTCAGAGAAACAAATGAAAAATCACATAGAAATCGAAACTCCAATCAATGTCGTTTAAATCAGTGATAGTTATGAGAAAGTAATAAGAAACAAATTTAATTATTGGCCAAGATAAAACAACATCGAAGCAAAATCGAATTGCAGAAGCACCATACTAAGAATGAACTAGATGTGAGTAAATAGGATTACTCACCATTGATTCGACGAGCATAAACGATCGATCGGCAAGCAAAAATCCCCCAAATTGAAGCAATCATAATCGGCTTCATCGAATTTGCGAAAAACCCAAAAAAAATTCATAAAGGAACGAACGAAAGAATAACACGAGGCCGCTATTTATTTTCTCGTTCTTTTTATTTAGGGTTTGCGAAAAAGTGAATGGGGGAGGAAAGTAATGGGCATCGGTCTTGATAAGTATCACAACACCACGAAAATAAACGTGGCCCAAAATTAGTTTTTTTAAGCCGAATACCCTTTTAACAAAATTTTAAAAGAATTGCAACTTATTAAAACACTCAACAGCAATTAACACCCAATTAATCGTTTTAATGACGAAAACTAATTGTTACAAAATCATAGGGTTGTTACCGTAGTCAACTCAAGGTCAAAGGCTCTGTCCATAGTAGTAAGGTTGATAATAATGTTATTATTGAACAAAGGACTTCGTTTAAGAACTAACCAAGTCAAATGTGGATGATATTGGAATTTTGACCAAAAACCAAATTCCATAAGTTTTAAAGTGGTATAGTGTTAACGAAAAGAATTAGTGTAAACAATCATTGCTAAAAGGTACCGCTTAAATTACAAAATTGAATTTTACCAATAAAGATGTACATGTGATAAATTTGGCCAAACTGTTACTCCACTAGCTAAAGTGGTGAGTGAACGTTAATATTCGTATAGTTCGATAACAATTGCTAGCTGAATTTACATCTGTGAGTTGCACAACCATATTGGTGATTTTTCTTAAATACCACATGATTTAAGTGATTTATAATTTTTATAGATTAATTAATATTTATAAAATATTTAGTATTTATTTTGTTTTATGTTTTAGGTGCGGTACGTTATTTTTTGGAGGTCATTAGTAATTAATCATGTGTATATATAAAAGCTATATACATACGTGTTTATATATGATATCTCGTACATTTTAATACAATTTAAATGGTATTAACTACTTAACTGATTTAGAGTGATTCGATGACCCAAGTAGCCCATTATATGGTCGGCTATGTATAGTAAAGGGAGGGGATATTTTGGGTTTCAAATTCTAGATATAGATCTTAAATTGGTAAAAGGGGAATTAGTAAAAGGAGGAGAATTTGTCTCCTCCCTTCCTCTATTTAAACAAGCATATCTCTTCACTTTATTTCTTCTTCATTACCAACTTCTCCTAGCCACACGCATCCCAATTCCTCTTTGGTCAAAATTTTATTTAACCTAAATACATCAAGACAAATATAAACACTGGTATTTGGGAGGCCGATTCAAGGCGAATTTTGGAGAATGCTTAATCGACATGTGTTGAAAAGTAGCATCATTAAGGTAGAATGCCTTATTCATAATTTTATTATACCTTTTATGGAGTAGATAATATTTAAAATGATTTTACACATGCATTAATTATCTACTATTTTATATGTTATTTTATTTCAAGTATAAATAACAATATTGTTTATATATATATATATATATATATATATCACTAATTTCGACCATGACTTATTATAGATATTTTATATTTTTAAAACATTAATATTAATTTCAATTAATTAAAATCGTTTTTTTGCTAATTTAATTCATTTTTGTACATGTAATATATTTTAAATAATTTTAAAATTAATTATACATACAAAGGTTTTTGGATTCAAAAATATATTCATGTCGAATTTATATTTTAATGTGTGTATATATTAATGTTTTTATATTCACTATCATTTATTAATACATACATTAGTTAATGTATGAATATTATATATATGTTAAATATATTTTTAATATATATATATATATATATATATTAATGTTTTTTGTATTCATTTTTTTATGTTAATGCATAAATTAATTTGTGTATGAATATTCTATATGTGTGTATATACATATATTATTAAAATAAAGTAAGTCCGGATGTAAAAAAAGATTAGCTGTAAAGAATTTAATATATGTGTATAAAATATGTGTATATGTATTATAATCATTTTTCTGTAGTATATGTATATTTATTTTATTATAAAGTTCTAAATAAAATACTCCTGTATATTTATTAATTTTAAAATTAAAAGATATTTTATTTTGTATATATATCTAAATTTAGGATTTAAGTTACTTTTACTACGTTAAAATAATAGACATTTTAGATTTTATTTAAATTCGAACCTTGTTGATTTATTCAAAATACATTTATATATTTAATAGAAAGAATTATTTTATTTAAATGTAAAATAAATTTCAAAATATAGTTAAACTTGTATATATTTTTTAATAGTGTTTTGAGATAGCTACTGCATATATAAATGGCCAATGTATACGTTATAGATGCAAATCTCAACTTCTATATACGTATGTACGCAATACTATGTTGTACATGCACATTATACTCATATGAGTATATAATGATATACTCATACTTAATATATATATGTATAACGTGAATTTAATTAAATCCATTAATTGAAAATCAAAAAATTAAATAAAATATGATTTTATAAAATTAATTAGATTGATCTAATACAACCCTTTGGACTTCATAAGCCCATAACAATCCGAAGTAGGAAAAAAATTGAAATTTACCTATTTCGTCGAGTTCCAATCGACCCGATCCTATTAATGGTGTCAGCTGATCTATATGGTCAAAATTAGCAACTTTAGGGCTAACTAATAAAGCCTACTTATTTAATGAGTGTGGTAATATCTAGGCTTAGGGTTAAATAACCAAGTATTCTTCCCTTCTTGGCTGTTGGTCTAACATAGTAGATGGAGCAAGTCCAAAATATTGGTATAATTGTAAAAGTCTAAATTGATTTGAGCCTTGGGTTATTATCAAAATTCAGTTTGAAAATGTTTAAAATATAATTTGAGTTTAAAATTTAATAAAAGTTAAGAAAAATTCAATTTTTTTTGAAATAAATTACTATTTTCTAAATCATTTAATAAATTAGATTAATTAATCAGTTAATCAATCAATTAATTAATTAGAATAAATATATATACCTACGTATAACGATTTGAAGTGTTTGAAATAACCTTTCAAGTCTCAAATGTATAGGGTCATTTTTGTCCTTCCTGTTACCCACGTTCTGATGCACTAGCATTAATTGCAATTGTAATTTAGTATATGTTCCATCTTCCTCATTCTCCTACACCACAGTTACTTTTATTTTTCTAATTCGAAACTCATTTTACACCAAATCAGACTCGAGTCAATACAAGTGATTCATTTGGACGTTTTATAGAGATACCATTGGCTTGCATTTCTGTAGCTGTGGGCTGCAAGATCCAGTGGATCTTTGAGTTTGAATTTTCAATGGTAGCGGATACGATGGAGGAACATGGGCCTCACAAATTATTTTACTCCTATGGTTGGTTTTTTATTTGACTTTTCCATAAAAATATAAGAACAAAAATTGCAGAGTTGCTTTATAAATATGGAGTCTGTATTATTACATAAGGATACGCATTCATGTATCGTGTTAATAAATTATACCACCAAATTTATTACTATATTCTCATACTCACTCTGAAATTCAATTTAATCTGAAGTTAATTTGGAAGAGTTGGTGTTGTCTAAGGTGGGTTTTCTCTGTTATCATGAATTAGTTTATGTATTACTAATATTTGGGTACAAGCCCGTCTCTCTCCAGTCTTAACAATATTTTACCATAGCAATGGTTTACCACAGTAGAGCAGAAGTACCGTTTACGTCACTAGGCATAAGCTCATTAGAATATGGTGTATCTAATGTTACGCCATTCTGTCAAGTGACTAAAGAAGGTAATTTTTTGCATTTTATACGTTGTGCTGCTTGAGATATTAATGGACCCAAGAACCAATATGTTTGGGTGGGAGGAAGAGGAGGAGGACTTTTCAAGGGAGTAAGGTGGCAACTATAGAGATGCAAGATCGGGGAGTTGCTCCAACAATGTAAGTTGGACTTGGGATTGCAAAGATTAAAACAAATATATTATTGTATATTATGTAGATCAATAACAATATATATGTTATTAGCATATTAACGTCCTAAGTTGTTTCTGATTTAAACTTTGGTGTTGTTGAATATGTATATATATTTGTCAATCTCTCTATACTCTTCGTCTTCGTCTTGGCCTCTGGCGAGGACTTAATCATTATTTCACAATAAATAAATTTTCTTTTGGTTTTCTATCCATACGTCCAACAGATGTGATTAACGTACTGTTACATATAAAAGGAATACCATGATCTTAAGATTTAAAAGGAATACCATGATTTTAAGATTTAAATTTACAAAACTACCCTTTTAAATATCACGTTGCCTTAAGAAGACTTTGGTCACATACACCCCTACATCCAAATTCTTCTTCACTCCTTACAAACAACTTCCACTTATGTTGCTTTTATCGCTAAACCCGATCTTCATTTCTCTTAGTTCCAAACTAGGAAAACCACTTTCTCTCTATTTGTGCGTTTTAGGATTCAGATAACTACATCTTCATCAAATTTCATTTCACGAATTAAATTTGCATACTTTTAAGACAATTAACACTATCAACTTTGGTTTTTATTCCTTTACTGCTGAATAAGATGATCAGAAAATGATCAAGGAGTTTCAGTGGATTCAATCCATTTCTAAAAAGGCATCAAGTACTGTATTTTTATTTTTGTCATATTTTAGCTTAGTAGTTAAAATTCTAAATAATCATTAGTTTAGTAGTTAATCAAATTTTAGATTAGGAGGAGTATGAAATTAGATTAACAAAAGAGTTCAATTTTCATAACTAAAAATTGGATATTGTGTAAGGATGAATCTCAAATGTGCTTTAGAAGGCATTTCTTTATATAGAGGTGAATATGCATGTATGTAATGCTCCATGAATGTTAGTTTTGTTTACTAGAAAATCTGACAAAATTATGTTTGTGTGGACAAGACAAAATGGTATATGTTGGAAGTATTATAGTTAATGGTGTAGGTTGTACTGAGTTGATATATTTATTTAAATAGAGTTAATTGGTTGGGAGCGAACATGTTGGAGTAACACAACTAGCTATAGTAGTACAATGTGCTGCTAATAATTAATTGTATATTGTACTTGTAACTAATCATACATATTTTTTATACATATATTGTGTACGTACAGGAGAAGACCTTTTATAGCCAAAGAAGCATAGAGCTACTAATAGTCAAAATGATGAACAGGTATGCCAATCGGGAAAGGAATAAAGGTAAGGAAAACACACTTCTCTGAAATCATCTTCGGATACAAAGTTGAGTCTATTCCTGTGGTTGTTATGAAAACTTTACTCTGCTTTGCTTATGAGAGTTATGATAAGGATTGATCATAAAGTGGCTATATATGCGATTGTTGCTTTTTGAACATGTTTTAATGTCAAATCATATCATTTTTATTGTTACCGACTTTGTGGGAGCCGAGCTTATTCAACATTCATTGGTTTATGCTGTCTTGGAGTTTCTTCAGTTCATTCTTCATAAAGTTATTGATCGGTTCTTTTTGTATAACGTAGACGAAATAATGAAATTTATTTATTTTTATGAGTTCAAATTTTATTTTCTTGATTTTGCGTATATGAAGCATCATGTTGGTTACCTTATCTCTCATTATATTTCAAAGGATTGATGTGACTTATATGTTCATAAGATACTTATAGTACGTTAGTTTTAAGATTAAGTTGTTTCCAGTAGTGAATAAATCATGTGTGCTTACATGTGTTTAATTGTCAAATAGTATGGGGTTCATATTATTTGGTTCACTTACTCATTATATAGATAGACATGCATAAAATAAATATATTGAATTTTGTGTATTTTGCACTAAAAAGAAATTAACTTACAATTTTTTTTACACATGCCCAACAGACGTGCTTTATGTACTTGTATTGATAAATGTATGTATATATAAATGTTATAGTTGAACGCATACACACATATATCTTGAATTATTTAAGATAAATTATAAACAAATATTTTTTGCGCTTATTAAAATTAATTTTTTTAATTAAATAAGATAATCATTAAGCATAATTAAATCTTAATTAATTAATAGGGGTTTTTAGGCTCAAGGAAAAAGTTAAAGAAAAATTTAGTTTCAGAGACAAGAAGTTTGTTTTTTAGCCCGAAGGACTCTTTTTAGTGTAAATCACAGAATGATAGTTGTAACTATCATTTTCGGTTTACGCTAAAAAGTGTCCTTCAGACTAAAAAGCAAACTTGCTGTCCCTGAGACTAATTTTTTTTGCAACTTCTTCCTCGTGCCTATTTAACTGTAATTAATATATACTGTTATTTGTATATAAATATATAAATGTTATATTTAATATTTATCTTAAATTAGTTAGGATGAATAAAATAAAAAATTGAATTCTCCAAATAATTTATTTCATTTATTAATTAAATTAATGAACTAAAATTAATTAAATATGATTAAATTAAAATTAGTTGGATATGATTTAACTAATAAAATACATATATACATTATATAAGTTAATTAAATTATAATAGTTATAAATAAATTGACATTTTATATAACCATGTATGTGTAAAATAATACAAGTGGTGGAACTATAAGAAACCAAACTTAGGTTTAAGGAACAAGTACTTGTGTATTGTACGTGTACTGTGTTTTTAGATGTGTCTGACACTTGAATCACAAGGGTATTTCATAAAAATTACATTGTTCCCTAAATCGATATCACTCAATGTATATCTATATATGTTAAAGATTATGAATCCTTAATATATACAAGCTGTCCTTTACCATTTAAATATTGATAGAATACTT
The DNA here is from genome assembly GCA_030765085.1 of Allium cepa. Lineage (NCBI taxonomy): Eukaryota > Viridiplantae > Streptophyta > Magnoliopsida > Asparagales > Amaryllidaceae > Allium > Allium cepa. The sequence goes on from CM060934.1 coordinate 292,252,313, forward strand.
GCATACTTTTTAGTTGTTGAGCTTTCTCAAGGTTTAGACGTTATGCATAGTGCTATTAATATATTAATTAGTAGCGGTAAGATACATGCATGTATTTATTAACCATTCTTAAGGTATGCGCATTGTACTTAGGTCATCACGAAATGGTGGATAAGAGCAAATAATGACTTGTGATTTGTTGAGCTTCCTCGAGGTCAAGACGAAAGTAGGGAAAATACCATGGGTTAGGAGTTGTATATGATATGACTGATAATGCATTATTCATTGCATGCGGGCATATGTTTTGTTGAGATTCCTCAAGGTCAGAATCCCAAGACAAGCGAGTGTAGACACCCACTAGAGAAATCGAAAGATTTTTGTGTTTTATCCTAGGGATTATAGAATCATAAAAGTCTAGTAGGATCTTATTAGAAAAATGAAATGAATACGCCTGATATTTCAAATATTATAAGAATATATATTATATAAAGTGAAAATAATCTACTTAGATAAATTTGTAAAACCATTAAATTGATAAAATTTTCGTCTGTTAAAATATACAAATGAAATGGATTAATATTAACATAGAAATATAAAATATGTTTACCAAAGCATGTTGTCACTTCAAGGCCCTTGCAAGAGACAATTTATATAAATACTAAATATTCGTGCCATGGTCGCTTGGGTGTTTGTTTGCTCGAGACTATGTATTGTCTTTTGTGAGTTTTGAACTCTATGAAAAATATAAGAATATGAATAATAGATCCATATTTGATCACATGCAAATGTTATATGGTGAATAATCGCAATTCATAGTGTAGGAAACTTCGATGAAATTAGTTCATCCGAAATAAGCAAGTATACCATAATGTGAGACCGTGTATTTAATATGATCGATTCCAATAAGGATCTATTTGTATTATATGTAGCACTAGACCAAGAGCTAGAAGATCCAACTAGGAATTCAGTCAATAAAATTTCAGTTTGATTAGATTACGTAAAGTGCAACTTATTCTACATCGTTGTATGCTATGGATGATCAAATGCATTTCCTAAAAAGTTCGTTACGGTCTTGTATTAAGGGTTTCCCTTTGAATGGTTCAACAATTTTGAAAAGAAAGCGACTGTACGAGAGTGGATGTAATTTAGGAGCAGTTGGGACAAAGAGCGAATGGTCACTTAGCTTCATGGAGAGACAATGGAAACGAGAATTGTATAAAGTACTAAGAGATACTTAATATGGAATTATGAATGTGATTACTATTCCAGATGTATTTTCATGTAGAAAATTATTTCTATGAAAATTATTTCTTCGAGTTCAAGATATTTGATTTGAAACTCTCTACTGTAATAGTTACAATGTATGAAATAAAAATTCATAATAAGTGTTTGAATGAAGCTTCATATTTCATAAGTTATTATCTTAATGGCAGCAATATCAGGAGTATACCATATAAAACTTCTTAGTGGACGAACTAAGTAACGAAAATTATTTTTAAAAATGTACCAAATATTATTCATGAAATCATAACGGTTTTCAGTATTGGTTGAAAATAGACATAGTTTTATTTCAGTATGAATATTATGAATATTTTCTATAACATAAAACTATAATAATGGTATTTGTTCTCAAAAAAAAGAGATGCATCAGAAAATACAGAAGTGCTTGAAATTTTACAATTATTTGGAAATTGTGGACCAAGCCACATTTTTGAGAAATAATTATTTAGTCAAATGATTATGAATCATATGATATTGGTGAATAGTTTCCCAAAAGATTAAGGGCAAAGCATCCATTCGGTGGGAGCGATAAAAGAGTTAATGAACTCTTCATATTGATTTATATAGATGTATGCAATCGTAAGTCTAATTATACCAAAAAAGATCCCACACAACACCTTAATTGGCTCTAATTTCGACTAAATCGAAACCCAAGTCCGTTATAGCATGGATTGTTGATTTTGGCATAATAAACATAAGTATATTAGAGATAGCTCAATATAAACTCATATGGAATAGAGAATATAATAAACATAAATACTGACTGAGTTAACTACTTTGGAATCAGTAGAATTCCTTGGATATCCAACTGCCATGTCAGCACTTAGCATGAATAAGAAGACTTCTCCGTCAACCATTCCTGTCTTGTCCAATAACCCGTCCCTCTAATCTATCATGTGGGCTGTAAGGAGTAGGGGGGTCAGAACATCGTTCTAGTGACTGGAAAATTTCATACATTACCCATGACACCAATCTATACTGATTGATTTCCATTTAGGTGTTATATCTATTATTTTCAGCTAATCCATTAAATCATATGTGCGCATACGATACATCCAACCCAACCTTCTCCATGGTATAGCTATATGTATGTGTGCCTATATATACGTATGTATGTATGTATGTATGTATGTATGTATAAACAATGTACTACCTAAAAACCTCGGCCACTTACTACTTCGTAAGTAGAAGGAGGCAAACCCAATGGTCATTTAATACCTCAATCCCTGAAGCGGACCCTCCACAATGTAAATGTTGGTCAATCTATAACAACCTACCTTATCGACCATCAAAAGTTACACCGAATACATCCATGGTATTCAAATGTCGAACATCCAATCATCGGAAAGGTAGAATGTTAGGGTAAAAATAAAAAGAAAAGAACAGAGAATAGGAAAGCAGAATCTAACTGCGGAATCGATTACATATAATATAACAAAGACGGTAAAAACTATCACCCTAACATAAACGGTACATTAGAGTTAAAAACAAACCTTATAAGCTAGACAGTTATAAAATTCTGACCTTATAATTACTGATAGGTATATTGTATAATACAGTGGAAAATAAAACACTACGGTATGTGAACATACAACTCTTCTCCAATAACTCCTATCACCAAAGAAAACCTGGGAAAAACTCAGTCTGACTCGAGCATTATTGTAAAATAAATCCGGATCAGTCTAAAAAACCAGCATGTGAGAACTCGAGTTATATAATGCACATATAAAAATTCTGTGAGACCACACCACTAATGCGGAATGGGCTTTTACTTTGCAAGAATAACATCCATAAAAGAAAAAATGGGAAACAAATCAGAACAACAATCCAATCAAGAAAGAATGGAAATAAACAAAAGAAACAATCCAAAAAGGGTGTGTACTAGTAAGAACAAATCCCATACTGAATGAATAGCTATAAATAATAATAAACAGACTCGAAAGAATGGTCATAAATAATTGAACATATAGAATAGCACAAGGCAATTCTCCATGCAATTAAGGAAACAATTCAAATATTTGAATTAACAACAAGGAAAAAAGAGAATGTTTTCAAACAATGACTATGAGGGTGCACCCTTCTTACCGAAAGTATACCTTTGGAAATATACTGGAGAGAGTCATATACTTTGTGAAATCTCTCGGACACGTCCAAGTCGGACCCGACCAACCTTACCGAGTATCCGAGCATTTCACGTCTTTATGTGTAAACGAAATCCCACCTAGAGTTAATGTGAAAATACCTTAATGGACATAGCTTGGCTTTCGCTTGCTCTTTGGGTTTAGTCATTTTCGATAACAAAGCTCAAATGAGCAACTCATTGTCTTAGAGTGACAAAATATAAAGAAGAAAGCAGAATCAAAGTCGATAGTCCATAAATAAACTATTGAGAATGATAAGATGGTTGTTTTCACTTACGCTTGATTTTGAATCAAAGTTTTCTTAAAGATACTTTAAAAATACCGTTTAAAATATCCTTTTAAAGGGGCAAAATTGTATTTTTTAGGTGTATTAAAACCAAGGTAAAAACAAATATCAAAACAATGTTTATTATAAACCCCAACAATTTACACTTCGCTTTATTTGGAATTTTTTTTTAAAGATCCTCTTGTTTATAAACTTTTATTTACAAATTTTAAAACAATATTTATTATTCCAAAAGATAATAAATCGATTAAACTACTTTTATAAATTTTAATTAAAGGTTAATCATTCCGAAGGATAATTTATATAACCTTTTGATAACTTTAAAACCATATTAATTTTGCCGACCAAAACAAATCAAATTAAAAATCCCTTTTATAAATTTAAACCAACATTAATTATCCCGAAAGGTAATTAATCACATTTATAATCTTTTATAATTTTAAAAACAACATTAAGTGTAACGACCATGACTTGACCTTCGAAAATCGACAATAAATACATCACCTGTATTCGAACGCCGCAGATTCAAACGTCGAATCTGGTTCGTTGGAGCTTATAACACATCAAGTACAACAACACAGCGGAAGAAAACAATATCATTGATACAACAATTGATACAGTATTCTGATACAATGAATATCACATAATGAGAGATACACAACAACGGAAAGATACAACAACGGACAAGATAACTCCAACATATACTTCAAGAGAGAATGAATCCACAAACTGCATCCTAACTCCAAAGCTCCAAAACTCCAAATTGAAAGCTCGAACCGCCATCAAGTAGGACTTAAGCAAGTCAGATCCTGAATGCTAAAGAGAAGCACAAAGCGATAGCCAAAATCCAAAGACTTTCAAGATATCGAATCTACATCTACTATTTGATTATCTGAAAAACCCAACTCTAGGCTGCCTGTGTGGAAAATTATGGGCACCTAGAGTTTAGGAAGGGAACAATAAACTCCAGGTCAGTCATGAGACTGGTGTGAGTGAACGAAAACAATTTTAAACAAAAACAAACAAAGAATTTAAAATTGAAATCGACAATGCCTTTGGAAAATGAAACTACCATAAGGCCTCCCCGCACACACACAATGCAAACACACAATTGGAGGATATTTCTCCTTATGATAGTCAAACATGCTTGATACGCGAAATCCCTTTTGATATTATTATTAGTGCGTAGTGCAGAAAACCTTTCGAAAGTATAATATAAATCTTAGGCATCATAGGTACCATTATATTATGCCTGCTATAGCTACCACCTGAGGTGGCAGGTTATACAACTAAAACAATACAAGACGCGGATTGGAGATTGGATTTCCAATAAATGGTCAGGCTAAGGAACTTCCTACTGCCGCATGGGTACGCCTCTGGAGGGACACCCCGAGAATTTAACCAGCTCTTTGCCAACACAACGCCAGGTTACCCCTGTCCGGAAGTAACACCTACAAGTATGCCATCCCCGGTCATTACCGACCTTTATTCGAGGATCCTCAACCACAAAGCAATAACCACAAAGCAACAACCACAAAGGAATAAATTTGCAGCAACCACATAGGTTAAATATCTGGGCTCCATACCATGATACCACCTTTTTCCAGAAGAAATGGAATACCCTAGGGGCACGACCCCTAATAACCTTGCAGCATCTTTCATGTTTCGACCATTTATGGGTTGTGAGGTCCTGATGCAGTCTCGTCCACAAAGCTACGCTTTACACAAAAGTCATGCTTCGATCAACAAATGATCAGCAGCACTTTGTATGCCACATTACCAAATTGGGAATGTATCACTATTAACCATCAACTACATAACCTCTGAGCTCGTACGCCTCAGAGAAGGGTGTTAAGCTAAGAGAATAAATTCTCCACCACCAAACAGAAATGTATTTGATAGAAACCAGCTTTACATCTCAAAGTGTAATGTCAAACACACATTCATACAAGTTTGTTCTCGATTCGAACAGAACCAAAGACACTCCAAAAGAAACCCTTGCAAATCTGGATAATCTCTAATCATGTCCGGACTCCCCATCATAAAGGGTGATCAAATCTCTATACGGAGGCCATTCGGTACAGAGACATTCGACGGGTTATCCTTTCGCTTTCGAAAATACCCGGTCTTTACCACCGATCTTCAAATGCAATCCATAACATCGTATCATTATTCAGAATGGGTTATATGACACAAAGTCCTCTCTCGGCTAAACCGAATAATGAGCGCAATATTTAAAAACATATGGATATTGGGATCTTAGTTAAGTCACAACTTAAAGCCCAAAAACCTTTCTTCAAATGGTTTAAACAAATTACCATTTTTCAAATCTTTAAACAAAAAGGTTCACTTCACAAAGTTCACCCATCTTTCACAAAGATTAATTCATAGCTTTCAAAACTATTCACAATTCAAATCTTTTATACAAAAGATACACCTTTAAGATCCTCTTATTTTGGAAACAAAGTTTATTGATCTTTAACCAAGATTCATTAATAACTTTCAAAACAATTCCATTTCAAAACTGAAATTCTTTCAACAAAAACTGGAAATACTTTCTTTATTTGAAAGCTATTATCATTTGAAAACAAATACTTTTCGTTTTAGAAAAAATTGATCAAATATGCACAAGTTATATCCTTTAAAGTATAAACTTGGGTTAATTTTAAATTCCCAAAATAGTACTTTTAAAATACTTTAAAGATGGTTTGAAACTATATATATATATATACATCGTATAACTTGTATAAACCTTTCAAACCAAATTTCCAATACGATTTCAAAACTTAAACAATATATATATTATTCAAACTAAATTTCAATTTCAAACTTTCTTTCAAATGCTTTTCATATTCAATCCAATTCCATTTCCAAAAATTCAACTTTAAAACCATTCATTAAATTCAAATATCCGTGACTTAACCAATTTCTTCGTGCATCCATATTTGTGTGGGTATGGTGTAGTCTAGGGGTTTTACACAATAGTGCAACATTGTCCATTATCACAGATTCAATCATATCAATATCGATAAGTGGTATAATTTATAGCACTTATCCTCCATTTATAGATTCACAGATAAATAATATACATTCATTACAGATAAATAAATTACATTCATCACAGCTTGAATCAAAATAATTCATATCATAAAGCATCACACATCAGGGATATAAACAATTCATGCAATCTAAACAACCATAAGTAAGATCAATTAATTATCTGATTAATTACTTATGAATAACTTATCAATCCTAGTAATTATTACAAACCAACTTAATTAACTTTTAATCATTTATTAGTAAACTAATTACCTTTAATTAATAAATCAATTAACCTTTAATCATATAAAAAAATTAACCTTTAATTATTTAATTATCCTTTTATTATTTTTTCATAGTTAATTACATTAATTACTTAACCCTTAATTAATTACCATTTAATTAATTATCCTTAATTAATTACAATAAGTGATTATCCTAATCACTTTTATTAATTAATCCTTAATTAATTAATTATCCTCAAATTAATAACCTTAATTAATTAATCACTCAAATTAATTATCCTTAATTAATTATTCTTTAATCACTTGATTTATCAACTATAATCATCAATTTAATTACTTAATTAAGCAATCATCTTTAAGTAATTAATAACCCTTATTACTTACATTTATTAATTAATTTGTAATAATAAATTATCTTTTAAATTAATTACCATAATTAACTAACCTTTAATTAATCACATAAATAAATTAATCATCCTGATTAACAAATCCTTAAGAAATTAAATGATTAATTCTTTTAAAAACATTGGGTAATTATCCTTTCAAATTTATTTTATTAAGTAATTAAATCCATTGTTTAATCACCACATTAAATCACCTTTGAAAAACATTTGGAAATCAAACTATTATATAATCACCCTATTAAACAAATATTCTCAAAACATTTTAAAACTTTGAAAACTTGTTTTATACTTTGGCTTAAAAAATAGTTCCCTCATTTTTTTTAAAGATTTTAAAAACCTGGTACAATTACTTTCAAATTTTTGTTTGTAAACAAACTAACCCGAGAGCAAAACCAACCTACCCGAGCTAAATGAAACAAAACCCCGAACCCAACTTCGAGCCAATGCCATCATTTTCTGAGCAATTTCTCGATTACTCTTCTTTTTCCCAAACACAAACCACCGACACAACCCATCACCGTGCACATGTACGGGCGGCCAATCCACTTCCGACCAACCTCCAGATCGTCAGTAAGTCGCTGACTACCTCGCCTAAACTTCCGACCACCCAGACGGATGAATCATCGATAAATCATAATCGAGCTATTCGGCTACCTTCTGGAACCAATTCGATCACCTACAATGCCACAAACCATCGCCTCAAGCCATCAGAAATGTCGAAACTCCGACCACAGCTGCTCTGATGATCCACTAACCTCTTTCCCCAGGCTCGATTGACTCCGATCAATTCTTGATGACGCAACGGTAATTAAAACCCAGTCACCCCTAAACCTGACTTAAACCCTGAAAGGGCTTTGCCATGCATCCACGACGAACCATAAAATCGCCAAGCATTTTTCCCCTGACCACTAATCTTACAACGAGCTTCAGCCAGAATCTCGAAGCTACTCGACTATGCAATCATCAGAAATTGATTAATTTAGCAATTCTGTTCAACTCAACCATTCTCGATAAATACAAACTTGAAAATATTGATACCATTATCAAAATTCTTTATTTTCGAAGACAAATCACATTACAAAATCAAAACATGAATTCTAAACAATCGTATTTAACATGGTTTTAAAGTTGCTCTATATATTTTAAATTTTCCAGATAAATTCAAAACAATTCTTCTCAAAAAATATTTTTAAAATTAAGACCTGGTCTGTTAAAACTTATTTCATTTGAACATCATTTCCTTTTTTTTTTTTAGATTTTGAGATATAAATTTTTCGAATTTTTCTATTCTCCTGTTGCTAACAGAGACAGATCTACATGTATACACAAACATGCATACACATATATACTTATATATGCAGAATTATTCACACAATTATACCAACACATATATCGCATACAAATCCAAATTCAAAAGATATAATAAGGTCAAGTTTGCTCACCTGGGAAATGAAAGCAAAGAACAGAGAGGTTTTGAACAAAAATCTGGAAACTGGAAATGCTAATCACTTTGGTTCTGAGGCTTTGTATTGTTTTGAACAGGTCTGAACTTGATTGTTTGAATCTGATCCTGACTTTGCTTATTTTGATCTTGAATTTGATCAGGTTTGATTTGAAACTTTCCTTTAGGTTTGGATCTGAGTTGTTTACAGGCTTGAATTTTTTTTTACTTTTGTTTCCAGATTTGCTTTTAGTCTTGAACTGAATCTTAGCTTCAGAGTGAAGAATCTGATCTTGTTTAATTGCTGAGTTGATCTTCGCTTCTTTGATGTTCATTTGTTTTCAGATATTGTTTCAGGTTGAAACAGAATTTTTTTTGTTTAAACTTAAATCTAATTTGCTTTGATTGTTACAGGTTGATTGATTTTTTAACTTTCTTTTGTTTTAGATTTTAAGTTTAAAGAAAATGAAGTGTATTGCCTTGTTTTTCTTTTATATATACATATTTTTATTTAAAATGAAGATAATAATCAAGTTTGCCACTAGTTAAATTGCATGATGCTAATGTTTACAAAAGTTTATTAACATTAACACTTGTTTATGTGTTTATTTTCCTTTTTACAAATGTCATTTAAAATAATTTTTATGTTTAAATACCTAACTTATTTAAATTTATAAATTTTGTTTTAAACCCTATGTTAATAAATTTGCATTTTTATATTTATATTGACTCATTTTCCTATTATTTATATTTATTCAACTTTAAATAGCCTTTTGAAAATTATTACTTTAATCTCAAATTAAAACTTTCAAATATAAATATGTGTACACATATATATTAAAATTGGAAAACAAATTTTATTCTCTTTAAAATATAGACTTTTCAAATCCAACATATTTTCAAAATATCTACCTTTGAATTTTAAATAAATCCATATACATATATAAACAAACAAATATCTTGTTTAATTTGGAAAAATTAAATTAATTTACAATTTAAATCCATAAATTTTTATCAATTACTAAATTTAATTTTACTCAAAAATTGGGATCGTTACAAATTCCCTCCTTAAGAAAATTTCATCCCCGAAATTTGCTAGACAGGGAGACAAACCAAAGAACAGATGGACACACAAAGATAGAGAAATAATTTTCCAGATCAAACTGAATATCCATTCTGTATTTGGCTCACCAAATCAGAATATCACCAATAATTATGAGAACGAACTCATTCAATATCTCACGAAGTGCTCGGGTCATCCGGATCTACGAAATATACAGGGGAATTGGTTAGTCCGAAGGATAACTAACCATTCGTAGAATATATCTGGACCCAATGGATACTCAATCCAGTTTGAAATATCCCAAAGTAGACACCAACTTGTCCCCCTTTGGACTTTGATTCTCACAAGAAATTACAACAAAAATTTCAAACTTTGGTTTTGACCGAAATCATTTTATTGATACCATCCAATTTAACTTTATATTTAATTAACCAATCTATTTCAAATAGAATTTCAAATTCGTTTAGAAGCGAAAAGCTAATAGAAACTGATGAAATAGGAACTTATCTACAACGATATGCAGGGCCACCATCACACCGAAGCTTCTCCCTCGGGCTGCCACGAAGCCATCAAAGAATTGAAGATTGATAGAAAAAATCCATTCCTTGTTGTTACAGGGTATTGACCATTTGCAGTGGTATTTCCATGTCCCCTATCCCGTCCTCTTCCTGCGCTCATACTCACTATCAGTGGATAGTAAGAGAATTTACTGAGGCATATGGACGGATATCTTAGGGATATACTCATTCTAGGGTATTTATAACCCTATTTCTAATGAGTTACCTAATGTGTTATACTTCTGAGCCAAAGTTATTACTCAACCTTCAGCTCTGATACCACTGTAACGACCCTGACTTGACCTTCGAAAATTGGCACTAAATACATCACCTGTATTCGAATGCCGCAGATTCAAACGTTGAATCTGGTTCACCGGAGCTTATAACACATTAAGTACAACAACACAACAGAAGAAAACAATATATTTGATACAACAGTTGTTCTGATACAATGAATATCACATAATCAGAGATACACAATAGCGGAAACATACAACAACGGACAAGATAACTCCAACATATACTTCAAGAGAAAATGAATCCAAAACTGCATCCCAAATCCAAAACTCCAAATCGAAAGCTCGAACCACCATAAAGTAGGACTTAAGCAAATCCATTCCCGAATGTTAAAGAGAAGCACAAAGCGATAGTCAAAATCCAAAGACTTCCAAGATATCAAATCTACATCTACTATTTGATTATCTGAAAAACCCAACTCTAGGCTGCTCGTGTGGAAAATTATGGACACCCAGAGTTTAGGAAGGGAACAATAAACTTTAGGTCAGTCATGGGACTGGTGTGAGAAAACGAAAACAGTTTTAAACAAAAACAAACAAAGAATTTAAAATTGAAATCGGCAATGCCTTTTGGAAAATGAAACTACCATAAGGCCTCCCCGCACACACACAATGCAAGCGCATAATTGGATGAGATTTCTCTTTATGATAGTCAAACATGCTTGATACACGAAATCCTTTTTGATATTATTATTAATGCGTAGTGCAGAAAACCTTTCGAAAGTATAATATAAATCTTAACCAGCAAAGGTACCATTATATTGTGCCTGCTATAGCTACCACCTGAGGTGGCAGGTTATACAACTATAACCGTACAAGGCGCGTATTGGAGATTGGATTTCTAATAAATGGTCAGGCTAAGGAACTTCCATTGCCACATGGGTGCGCCTTTGGAGGGACGCCCCGAGAACTTAACCAGCTCTCTGCCAAAACAAGGTCGGGTTACCCTTGCCGAAAGTAACACCAACAAGTATACCATCCCCGATCGTTACCGACCTTTATTCGAGGATCCTCAACCACAAAGCAACAACCATAAAGTAATAAATAATCAGCAACCACATAGATTAAATATCTGGGCTCCATATCATGATACCAGCTTTTTCTAGAAGAAATGGACATAGCTAGGGGCGCGACCCCTAATAACCTTGCCGCATCTTTCCTCTTTTGACCATTTTCGAGTTGTGAGGTCCTGATGCAGTCTCGTCCACAAAGCTACGCTTGACACAAAAGCCAAGCTTCGATCAACAAATGATCAGTACCACTTTGTATGCCACATTACCAAATTGGGAATGTATCACTAGTAACCATCAACTACATAACCTTTGAGCTCGTACACCTTAGAGAAAGGTGTTAAGATAAGAGAATAAATTCTCCGCCACCAAACAGAAATGTATTTGATAGAAACCAGCTTTACATCTCAAAGTGTAATGTCAGACAAACATCCATACAAGTCTTTTCCGGGTTCGAACAGAACCGAAGGAACTTCAAAAGAAACCCTTGCAAATCCGGAGAATCCCTAATCACGCCTGGACTCTCCATCACAAAGGGTGATCAAATCTCTATACTGAGGTCATTCGGTGCAGAGACATTCGACGGGTCATCCTTTCTGTAACGACTCGCAAATCCGTACCCCTTAACTCAACACTATTCTCCATCAATAAACTCAAGTTGTACGAAAATACAAACCATTTGGGTTAAAGAAGAAGAGGTAGAAAAAGAAAATAGAAAATAACATCAGAATCTAACCATTGCAGTGGAATAAAATATAATAGGTAATCACAGATCTTTACACCAAAACAAATACTATATCAGTTTATACATAAATCATCAGAGTACATCATCAGAGTTTCACATCAATAACATACAACTGGATACATATCGGAATAATAATCAAATACGGAAGTACATATCGCCATCCAGCTCGTCTCCTGAGCTCCACAGCATCATATCCTGTATCCTAGAATACTCGGTCTGACCCGAGCATTATAGTTAAATAACACCCGAGTAGTCTGGAATACCAGCGTGAGAAAACCACACTCAAATTGATTATTAAAGTTTCAAAATCATTTGAAAATAAAATCATCTCGTAATACCACGCCACAAATAAACATGTTGGGTTTTTACCTTACGATAGCTAAAACACTTTTATTAAAATCCTCTGATATTATAATAAGGTCTATTGACAAATACTTATTAAAATAGCCGAAATTGTTACATTATTAAATTCCAGCTACTAGCCACAGAGTGGGTAATACAAACAAAACTCGTAAAAGGCGCGTAGGGAGAATGGATTTCCAACTAATGACTAGGCACTGGGGTACAACCTGTCACGGTACGTGGCCTAGATCATTGTACCGAGGATCACTCCCGACCCCCTGCAACACAAGACCCGGACTATCCCTTACTGGATAATCCCGAGTAAGATCACCCCGCGGTTGGGATCAACAACCGCACCATTAAGCCAAAATAAAAGGGACATCTAGACAGGGATGACCTTACCCGGAAATGGGTGCTGCCTACCAAGCCTTGCTGCATAACCCCTGATTTTCAGTCATTGCCGGTTAATGAGGCTTGAGGCTAAGCGTTACCTTTTTAGAACACATCCCTTAGAATGCTCATCGCCCACCTGACGATGTTCTGAAAGCATTCATCCATACAAGTCCGTCCCGGGTTCGAACGGAACCGAAGGCACTACTCCTACTACATCCATTTTGAAAATATCCTTAGGATTAGTAGCGACTAGCCCTTGCACTTCACTGCTCCATCTTCGAATCCAAACTCGTTTTTCCACGAAACGTACAAACTGGATCGAAGTGGTTTTCGAGAAATAAATCTCGATCCTGGTCTCTTCGAAATGATCAGTGCATTTGGCCAATATTGATAGTCGGTTATTTAACTATCAATTAACTTTCACAAACATCCATCAAACAATATATAATTTTCCAAGTTATTTATTTATCTCAAAATATCTTCACAAGATATACTTTTATTTTCAACCCTTTGAAAACAGTTTCAAACTACCTTCCTTTTTCAGGATAAATTTCCCAAATATTTTCTATTTCCACTGAAATCACCAAGCACAAAACTTTAGATTTTAAAATAAATATAAAACACTTTATTATAAAATATGCTTTAACATTTAAATTTAGAGAAACTACTTTAATACTTTATTAAAAATAATACTTTAGAAATAATAAAAATAAGGTTACTTTATAAAATATAAAACTAGATTTTCTCCTTTAAAACAAAATACTAAGTCACTTTTAAATAATTACTACGATAATAGATTTGAAAAATACTTACTTTAGAATTTAAAAATTTAGCAATAATAAGTTTCCTAAACATACTTTTTAAAACAAATTAAAACTTTTATCTTATATTTAAAAATTTACTTTGAAAACGTACTTGGCTATCCAAGGAAATATACTTCTCTTCACATTCTTTAAAAATAAATCACTATTTAATTTTAAACAAATTTTCTCATTCCTTTAGTAAATTCCCATCGAGAATTTATTCTTCTAAATATCCACCGATATATTACTTTGCCTTTATAAACCCAGTTTATAAATTCCCAAAGTCTCATTTCTCTTTTAAAAATTTCAGTTTTACGCAATTAAATCAAATCTCCAAATTGATTTCCAATTTACTTCATTCGGAAATAAATTCCTTCTTTATCTATTTCAATAAATTTAAACTTGGATTTTAAAATAAATTCTTTATTCCTTTAAATAATGCCACATAAGGTTTAAAATTCATTATTTCTCTGTTTATTCAAAATCCCCTTTCCATACTCGAAATTTATTTATTAGAATTTTAAAATCACTTTTATTCCTTTTCAATTCATTCTTAAATTCATTCAAATTTTCTATAATTATTTCGCTTACAAATTCACTTCTTTTATTTTCTTCTCGAAAATCCAATTTATATATTTTTGGTAACTCATTATACCCAAATATATTCAATCAAACCATAGCATTCAATATTTCAATATAATCCCTCATAGAATATCAAATAATCACAACAGAGAATATTAAATAATTTAAATAAATGTTGAGGAATCCAGTTGGATCCCTCCAACCTGTTTTCCCTGCATCCACAGATATTAGCACAACATAAAATACCAATTCCACTTCGAGGTGGAATATCGTGGTATATGGGATTAAATATAATATCATCCGCTATTATGTGGCGCATTGGGTCACATCCGCTATATAAATGCGGGAAATCAATCATTCCAAGATGTATTATATACTATAATATGGCACATCAATCAATTTAATTATTCAACCAATTATCTAAATTTAACCATTTAAATTAAAATTAAAATTCAGTTGAGTGAGATTAACTCACCTTATTCCGTTTGCAACCTATTCCCAAACCAGCTTGTTTCTTCACAATTCTTCACAATTTAAACCTTGTATAAACATTAGGTATTTTATTAATATTCGAGTCAATTGAACAATTAAATTCCCATTTGATAATTTAATTAACCACATATTTTATTATCTTTAACAAAATTTAATTTACTAATAATTAAATTTTAAACTAATTTCTTTTTAAACAATTTCTTAGTAACTAAAAAATTTTAAATAAGTTAATAAAATAAATTAATCACCTTAATATATTATTTTAAAAATGACTAGTAAGTTTAAAATGTGAATATGTATATTTATTTTATTTTATTAAAACTACATATATACTTGTCGAAATAAATTACCGATCTAAAAAATCTAAGTTTATATAAACTTCCTATATTTTCCAAATCTTATCTACCACACATTTACTAATTTACTTATATATAAAAATTTTAAAATCTACTTTCTTATAATCCCTACCATATTTTAAAATCCTTATTATTATTTCAAAATCTCATCTATGTAAAAAATAATTTATATGTATTTATATTAAAAACTGTTTCTTTTCTTTTCCAATAAACATAACAAAAATTTTCTTTACTGAAATTAATTTTTTTTCCGTACACAAATATACACATTAAAAAAAACAATAATAATACCTCAATACGAACCCTCCTCAGCGAAAGCACCCAAAACCATCAATCTACTGCTACCAACAACCTCCTCACGACCCAAAACTCGGTGCCGCCTGACTGACTACGCAAGCGAGCGACACTCGTGACACCCCATATGCGCGCATCACCCAGTTCAAGGTGCTATCACCACAAATTGTCACCGCCGCTATCCTCTTTACGCCACAACAAACCCCCAAGCATCACTTTACCTCCTCCAGATCGAGCGTGCGCCTACATCCCATCCATGCTTCGCCGACTCGAGACGACCACGGCTCGTGCCTTGATTCAATCGCGAACCGTGGTCACGATTTTTAGGCGCTCGCGCCGCCTTCTTATTCGAACATCGAACCCAAATTGATCGAGCGAAAGAGGAAAAAACATCCGGCCATTAATCTATTTTCCTTTCTAAATTTTTATTTTGAATGATGCGTTTAAAGACTCGAAAGAAAGCTCGGCTGTTAAATGAAAAGAAGAGATAAGATCAGATGTTAGCGTGTGGGAGAATACTCGCTACAGTGTTTTGAAAGTGAAAGGCAAAAGTATCGATGTGAAGGAAATTCAACTGAGGTTGATTTGGGGTTTTATTTATTTATTATTTTATGTTACTTTAAATTCAAATTTGAATGCAAATTATCTCGACTTACATTGCCTAAAATCACGAACTCCTATCGAGGCGTGCCACTAGGCGTTTATAATGTTATACACCTATTCCGAATGAAATGGAAAAGGTTTCGAGTCCTAACTCGATCGTATGGAGAAGATAGCTTTTGGACCAGTTATTATATTGAATTCTCGATATAAATTTCAACGTGTTTACTTATCGTACGCTTACACAAAACTCCAAACGCTACGAAATTTGAAATCCAATAATAATACACTATTACGGATCCAATGGAACTGGTTTCCTCGAATTCCGAGACTATGCCTCAGAAGGCTATTTTTAAATTCAATTTTAACGATATATTTCCAAAACTGAACAAATCACTGTTATATTCAATTTTAACGCTTCTATTATCTTCAGTGTTATCAATATAAATTTTATAAGCCTTCAAATTATATTTTAACAGGCTTAAAATCCCAGATTTCATATTTTACCCAATTTTCAATTATTAAATTCAATAAATAAATAGTGATATTCGTAATTCAAGTTAAAATTACTCTATTGAATATTTAAAATCAATTAAATATTCCGATTTTAAATGGTCGAAAATTCCGGGTAGTCACATTCCACCCCCCTTAAAAGAATTTCGACCCCGAAATTACTAGTTAGGAAGAATGATCCAATACCCATTTACCTTTCCCAAATCCAACAATTCAACATTCTACCAACTATCTTATTGTAAAAGACCCATTACCATTCTTACAAACTTCTCAACTCTCCCATAGTTTCAAACAATACTATTTGCTCAATCATTCAATTTTCAATTTAAAACCAAATTTTGAATTACCAAAATTTTCTCAAAAATTTTCTAACTCCCTAAAATTTTGGAAAATTTCGCCAGAGTCTCCTTTGCGCGGCTAGCTTGGTACAGCTGCAAAATTCCTCTACGGGCTCCCAAATTCCAAAAGAAAACAAAAAGCCAAGTGGCTAGATCCAAAAACCCAATCAAATTTCATACAGAAATTTAAACACATACCTTTTTGTCGAGCAATTCAAATTTATATTCTGGAATTAAAAATATCAATTTCCTTTCCTTTTTAAACACCTGTATATCATACTTAGCACTAATATCCAATCACAACTTTCAAAACATTTTATTGACTTCCTTACCAAATGTCAATATCTATTCATCCAAATATTAACTTAGAATATATTTATAATATCAATTTCAAATCAAAAATTCACCATTCCTTCCTTAAGTTTAGTATAAGTATCTTCTATGTTTATTTATTTATTTTTACTTCACTACTTTAGTTTATATCTACTTCTATTCAAATTGGTTCTCCCATTTCCATATGAATTCAATCTATCTTCAATTCTGAATATTGAATTTTATCTCCCATTTATAACTGATTCATATCATTATTTAAATTAGTTTCATTCCCTAATTTATTTCAATTTCTAATTTGGAATCGTTTTGTCGCTAATTAAATTTTTCCCAAAAATTTCAAAAAAATTTCTAACTCCCAAAATTTTCGAAATTTTCTGGCAGTGTCCCCTTTGTATGGAGGAGCTTTTGCAATTTGACAAGAGATATAAATATATATACATTGACCCACACGGTCGGAAAAACCAAAAACAGTTCATATTTACTATTTTTATTGCGTAGGCGTACCTTTATTTAGCATTTTAAGCAAGCGGCTTATTATTTTAGCAATTAGCGTGACCAAAATCCTGCCAAACGGCCTTTAGATACCTGTACTTACTCAATTAAACATGTAAGTGCTAAATATATGCAAATTTATTAACATTTCTCTTACTTTCAATAGAAAACACATAAATTTCACATATAATGCATGTTATATAATTTCCATAAGCATATATAAGGTTCCGATACTTATTAGAATTGCTTACAAGCAATTCTCGAACCATTCCATTCAGTTAAGTGATTTACAACCTACTTTCTTATATATAATTCGTTCTAAGAAAAACAACTTATATTCATTCCAATAGATTTCAAAATCATCTTATTTCACTTCTACTAACTCGTAAAATTTATCTAATCCAATTTACATCGAACGACTCATTTTCTTATGCAATTCGACAATATTAATGTGAATAAATAAGTACTTGAGCTTATAACCATTTAAATTGATTCCAACTCAATTTACACTTAATCCCATCCCATTTTAATTTATTCACAAACTTTCATTGCATTTTCTTTTATCTAAAAAGTTTGATTCCAAACCATTTTATTATACTCGATATCATCCCATGCTTCTATTAACTTTAAACTTAAGTTAATTTACTTCAATTCACTCTCATTTCATAACTTAAGTTCATTCTCATTTTTAATTTATTCATACTCGAATTGGATTTATTTTCATCTCAAATCATTTTTATTTTAATCCAATTCCATACAACTTCAATTCATATTTAATTCACTTAAAATTCTAAGTTGAATTTCTATTTATAACTCAAGCTTTATTTCCAAACTCTATTATCTATTCACAATCTTTTATTTGATTTTCCTTTGATCAAATCCCAACCATTTCACTATTTTATTCAATTAGTTTATTCTTTTATCCATTTTTAAATTTTAATTCACATCAACAATTCATTATAGAATTTATTAATAATAAGGTCATTCAATTTATGCTTGAATTGGATTTGTTTACAACTCACACCAAATCTATTTTAATCCAATTCAATACTTACTTAGTTTACATTTATTTATTTAAGTAAGAATTTTATTCCATTCTATATTATCTATAACTTGACTGAATTTATTTCAACCCAATTTTATTTAGCTTAACATCAGTTAATTCTAGCTACACACCATTCTTTTTGAATTTGGTTAAGCAAGGACTTAATTCCATTTAATATCATTCCAATATACAAATTTTCAACTCATGTGCCTACTCACCTGAATCAATTAGTACTTACAAATCTTAATTCCAATACTTTTTTTAATTTAGTCCAACCTGACTAATTTTCCCATTCCACATAATTTAACACAATTCAATTTTAAATTCCAGTATTCAGTTTTCATTTTACTTACTTACTAAGTTGAATAAATTTGTCCTCCCACAAATTAACTTCCAGTAAATTTTCTTTTATTTACTAGGTTCAATTACATTCTATTTCCATTCAATTTTTTTTACACTTCTTTAAGTTTCCAACCTATCTATATTCCATTCCCATTTCTTTTTAATTCAGTACATTGTATTGGTTTACTATCTTATTTTGTTTCCTACTTCCTATAATTTAACTCTTTCAAGTTGAATTTTATTTCAAAAAATTCTAAATTTACAAGTTATCAAACTTATTATATGTTCTTATTTAAGATTCCAGAGTTTAAACAGTCTTTTAACATTTCAAAATTCCCTTTGAATCACCTATATCCAAAATTTCTTGCATTTCTAAAATCAAATTTATCCTTTGCAAACAATTCCAATTTAAAATAATTTGGTAGCAATTTCTCTCTTGGAAACTTGAAAATGAACATCGATGATACTGCAGTCATCACCGAAGTTATTTTCCAGCGACCGAAAGAGTTCAATGCTTTTATCTCTTTTAAAACCCTTTAAATATTTTTAAATTCCAAATCTCTCTAGATTTCAAATCCTATTCAAAATATTTCTCAAATATATTTCATTTTTCCCAACTTTTTGAGAATCATTTTCAACTTCAAAGGAATTTAAATTTCCAAATTTTCAAGTCCCAAATCCTTTAAATTTTATATTCAAACATTACATTGGAACTTTACCTTATTTTAATTATTAATCACACTATAATTCACAAATATAGTTTACATTTACAAATCTCATTTGTATATGCATTTGTTTCTTAGCTTTTAATTATGATTTCAATTCCTTATTCAATTATGAATCACATTACAAATCCCATTTATTTATTCATTTATTCCTTCATCTTTGGTTATTATTTCAATTTCTTATTCAATTCTCATACAATAATGAAAATAATTAAATATTATCACTTTCTAACAACCAAGCAACCATATATAATTATCATAATTTACGAAAAATCATTTCCTTTATATACAAAAATAATTTTTGGTAAAATTATTTCATTTACCCTATTTGAAAACTATATTGTGTCGGTTTATCTTGTTTAAGAGTTTATAAATCCCTATCGATAACATGGCATCCCACATATCGTCCAGAATCCATAAACACTCAACCGATAAATCAACGCAATATAATTTTTTTTTTATATTTACTAACAAATACGCGCTCATATCTATTAATACTCTCAAACTCATTCTAGAGTACTACAGACTCTATTCTATGAGTAATTCCCACCAGAGCCAAGGTTATCACCAAACCTGGCTCTGATACCAAGTGTAACGACCAGCATATCCGTACCCCTTAATTCAACACTATTCTACATCAATCAACTCAAGATGTACGGAAATACGAACCATTTGGGTTAAAAAAGAAGAAAATAGAAAACAACATCAGAATTTAACCATCGCAGCGGAATAAAATATAATAGGTAATCACAGATCTTTACACCAAAACAAATACTATATCTGTTTATACATACATCATCAGAGCACATCATCAGAGTTTCACATCAATAACATACAACTGGATACACATCGGAATAATAATCAAATACGGAAGTACGTATCGCCATCCAGCTTGTCTCCTGAGCTCCACAGCATCATATCCTGTATCATACAATACTCAGTCTGACCCGAGCATTATAGTTAAATATCTCCCGAGTCAGTCTGGAATACCAGCGTGAGAAAACCACACTCAAATTTATTATTAAAGTTTCAAAATCATTTGAAAATAAAAGCATCTCGTAAGACCACGCCACAAACAAACATGTCGGGTTTTTACCTTACGATAGCTAAAACACTTTTATTAGAACCCTATGATATTATAATAGGGTCTATTTACAAATACTTATTAAAATAGCCGAAATTGTTACATTATTAAATTCCATCTACTAGCCACATAGTGGGTAATACAAACAAAACTCGTAAAAGGCACATAAGAAGAATGGATTTTCAACTAATGACTAGGCACTGGGGTACCACTTGTCACGGTACGTGGCCTAGATCACTGTACCGAGGATCACTCCCGACCCCCTGCAACACAAGACCCGGACTATCCCTAACTGGATAATCTCGAGTAAGATCTCCCCGCGGTTGGGATCAGCAACCGCACCACTAAGTCGAAATAAAAGGGACATCTAGACAGGGATGACCTTACCCGGAAATAGGTGCTGCCCACCAAGCCTTGCTGCATAACCCCTTATTTTTAGTCATTCCCGATTGATGAGGCTTGAGGCTAAGCGTTACCTTTTTAGAACATATCCCTTAGAATGCTCATCGCCCACCTGACGATGTTCTTAAAGCATTCATCCATACAAGTCCGTCCCGGGTTCGAACGGAACCGAAGGCACTACTCCTACAACATCCATTTTAGAAATATCCTCAAGATTAGTAGCGACTAACCCTTTCACTTCACTGCTCCATCTTCGAATCCAAACTCGTTTTTCCATGAAACGCATAAACCAGATCAAAGTGGTTTTCGAGAAATAAATCTCGATCCCGGTCTCTTTGAAACGATCGGCGCATTTGGCCAATATTGATAGTCGGTTATTAACTATCAATTAACTTTCACAAACATCCATCAAATAATAAATAATTTCCCAAATTATTTATTTATCTCAAAATATCTTCACAAGATATACTTCTATTTTCAACTCTTTGAAAACAGTTTCAAACTACCTTCCTTTTTCAGGATAAATTTCCCAAATATTTTCTGTTTCCACTGAAATCACCAAGCATAAAACTTTAGATTTTAAAATAAATATAAAGCACTTTATTATAAGACATGCTTTAACATTTAAATTTAGAAAAACTACTTTAATACTTTATTAAAAATAATACTTTAGAAATAATTACAATAAGGTTACTTTATAAAATATAAAACTAGATTTTCTCCTTTAAAACAAAATACTAAGTCACTTTTAAATAATTACTACGATTATAGATTTGAAAAATACTTACTTTAGAATTTAAACATTTAGCAATAATAAATTTCCTAAACATACTTTTTAAAACAAATTAATTTTTTTATCTTATATTTAAAAATTTACTTTGAAAATGTACTTGGCTATCCAGGAAAATATACTTCTCTTCACATTCTTTAAAAATAAATCACTATTTATTTTTAAACAAATTTTCCCATTCCTTTAGTAAATTCCCATCGAGAATTTATTCTTCCAAATATCCACTGATATATTACTTTGCCTTTATAAACCCAGTTTATAAATTCCCTAAGTCTCATTTCTCTTTTAAAACTCTCGGTTTTACGCAATTAAATCAAATCTCCAAATTGATTTCCAATTTACTTCATTTGGAAATAAATTCCTTCTTTATCTATTTCAATAAATTTAAACTTGGATTTTAAAATAAATTCTTTATTCCTTTAAATAATGTCACTTAAGGTTTAAAATTTATTATTTCTCTGTTTATTCAAAATCCCCTTTCCATACTCGAAATTTATTTATTAGAATTTTAAAATCACTTTTATTCTTTTTCAATTCATTCTTAAATTCATTTAAATTTTAAATAATTATTTCGCTTACAAATTCACTTCTTTTATTTTCTTCTCAAAAATCCAATTTGTATATTTTTGGTAACTCATTATACGTAAATATATTCAATCAAACCATAGCATTCAATATTCCAATATAATCCATCATAGAATATCAAATAATCACAATAGAGAATATTGAATAATTTAAATAAATGTTGAGGAATCCAGTTGGATCCCTCCAACCTGTTTTCCCTGCATCCACCGATATTAGCACAACATAAAATACCAATTCCACTTCGAGGTGGAATATCACGGTATATGGGATTAAGTATAATACCATTCGCTATTATGCGGCGCATAGGGTCACATCCGCTATATAAATGCGGGAAATCAATCATTCCAAGATGTATTATGTAACAACCCGCATATTTATCGATTTTATATTTAAATATTTTATCGTTAGTCGGATTTTAGTCCGAAAAGCTACTTTTTGCATACGGTCGAATTAGGACTCGGGATTACTCCCATTGATTTAAAATGCCGTTTGCGACCTTTTTGAGTATAAGCTTCGATATGTTTGGAGAAAGTTGATTTTTGCTACTTTTCACTTTGGGTTTGGTTTTGGGCTCAGCCCTATGTTTTAACTTATACTCCAAAACCGAACCACTCTCCCCATTCTCCCTCACTTCTTTCTCTTTTCAGTTTTCTTAGCATTAATGGTGGGAGAGATTGGAAATTAAAACTCCAAAACCCTAGTTTCTCTTGCAAATCAAATTCCTAACTCCAAACTCAAGAAGAACCCATTGGTAAGCTTCTCTCCTTCTTCTCCAACTTATTCTCTTACCAATTTCAGAAATTCCTAAACCTAATTTCGGGAATGTTCTTGTTTTTGAGCTTAGCTTCAAGCTCAATTGGGTTGTGTTGAAGAGAGGTTGATTCTCCATTTGCTTTCAAGCTTCTTCTTGTTCGATTTTGTGAAAAGGTGAGATTTTTAATCTCACATCTAAGTCTATGAATTATCTTCGAATGTTAGGTATGAATTCCTAACACTTATTCGTGTGCATTTGCTTTTGGATTGGATTGAATTGGTGTATATTCCAATTTTTAGTGTTTTGAGTTCAATTCGTTAAAAATCCTAACTTTGATGTTTGAACATGTTTTTAGTGATGCATCGAGGAGCTTATAGGGCCGGGTAGTCGATTGGCATAATCCCCTAGCGCCGTTGCTCGAGAGAATGCAATTTGGTCAAGATTGAACCTCATTTGTAATAGGCAGGGAAGAGGCTGGAAACAGGTTCGGCCGACCGACCCCCCTGGTCCGGTCGACCGACCTGCTTCCAAGTGCATAAGCACTTTCTGTTTTAAGGTTCGGTCGACCGAGTACAGGGTTCGGTCGACCGACCTGTTGTCCCGAGAGGTTTCCAACCTTTGGTTCGGTCGACCGACCTGATGATTTTTGCCTGCTTTGCCTTGTTGCTTGAATTTCCAACTTAAATCGATTCGTGTTGTTTCCTATGCCTTGTTATCATTTGTTATGACTTTGATGACTCCTTTTTAGGGATTTTAGATATATCCATTTCGATGGATTCTTTATCGGTTTCGTTGGATTTTTATTCACATCTTCGCGTGTGAATTTTAGTGATTGATTGTTCCTACAATCTTCTTTGTGTTTTGTCACTTTAAAAAAAATAAAGGTTTTCTATACTAGTAGTAAATATCAAAACTCTTTCCTCAAACGATTTCAATACTATTTTAATACCAAATTCGTTTATAAAACCGTTTTCCAATCTATTAGTATATA
This sequence comes from Allium cepa, assembly GCA_030765085.1. Lineage (NCBI taxonomy): Eukaryota > Viridiplantae > Streptophyta > Magnoliopsida > Asparagales > Amaryllidaceae > Allium > Allium cepa. Next base: position 292,277,056 of record CM060934.1, read on the forward strand.
CAAACCTTTACCTCACTCGTATGAGAAATCTAATTAAACGACTTAGTAAAACAAGTGGTATGAAACGCTTGCGTTCACTTTGTTGGTTAATTCTTGGACTTGTTCGATTGAAACTCTTGTGACAATTTTCTAGTGGAGATCTACAATTTGTTCGCAAATATTTAAGTTAAGCTAGTGGTTATGGGACATGATGCTAAACTTATATATTTACTAGCTTATTGTAATTGACACTTCTCTATGATCATGACGATCATTTTTGTGATTTAGACAAGCAATGTGCGATGTCTCTTTGTCTGCGTGGGAGACTAAACCCCGTTTGTGTGTCAAATTTGTGGGGTAGCAACCCACGGTCTTCGGACCATTCGTGTGTCAGGTCTTCGGGCCATTCGTGTGTCAAATTAATGGCTAGCTACCATGAGATTGCTTCTCGTTCGTGTGTTACAGCTTTTGGTGAGTTTTCATGCTCCCGTTCATGTGATAGGCCTCCCCCCCTTATTTTGTGTGATTTCTGGATTTCGTGTGTCGAATTCTGGAATTTTCTTCTTCACCTATTTTTGTGATTTCTATTGATATGATTTATCAATTCTTGTGCATAGGTGAATTCGTGTGTCATTGACTGGATTTCTTGTGTTGATTTCTGGAATTTATGTTTCACCAACTTTGTGATTTCTATTGATATGATTTATCAATTCTTGTGCATAGGTGAATTCGTGTGTCATTAACTTGTTGTGAGTACAAGTTTTGGGTATGATACCCTTTTTGGATCTTTGAGAAGATTCTTTGATATTGATTAATTGTTTGTTGATTATGATTTACATACTTATAGTGGTATGCCATTATGGATATTATACGTCTATGCCATATCTGATATGTCATTTATTGTGGCTTGGTGAATGAAATTAGGAGTATGACATTCCTTTTTATCTTGAGTAGATTATCGTGATATTGATTAATCTCTTGTTGATTATCAATTACTTATATATATCACAGCTTGGCATTGTGATTATTATGTGTTTAGTCATATCTCCTATTCTATATCATGTTATCTGATATTTATAGTTAGACTGATCCGTTTATTATTTTCTTATAAATAATACTCGGGTCAGACCGAGATGTTGCAGGTGCTTCGACTTGACTTCTCTCCGGAGATCCATTTCTCTGACCTTTTGCTTACTACTTAGATTAGTAGTTTTTGTTGTATACATTTGAGATACAGACTCCATAATGTATAATTATTCTTTTGTGTAGTTCATGTAACTATTCTTTTGTGATATTGTGGATCTTTTTAGACCACTACTCTGATGAACACTTTCATGTGTTATATTCATATCTATTTCCGCCTTTGTGATATGAATTGTCTGTGACTGATTTATGTTATGTTTACTTCTATATTTGTTTTCGAAGATATTATAGCCACTGTGTAGTAGCTTTGAGTTTGTGTCGGCATGTCGGATTTCCACTTGAAAAGAATTGCATGCTATACTATCTGACATATCGATGCTCGCACAAAGCAATTACATGGATGGTCGCTCCTCAACAGCCTTATTCTCCGTGCTAGTTGATAACATTCACCGTAATGCTCTTGGCTAGCGTGGGTATAGAGGTGGGGCGTCACAGCTTGGTATCGGAGCCAAACTTCGGAACAATATGGAATATTATAACAAGGATCATCGTCCTAAGTCCATCTTAGGAGTCGTGCTTTAGGATTTAATTCGAGTATTCGTACCAATTCATCCTATTTTCCTTATGATTCCTTGTTTATCTATCAAGATTGCTTGATATTCAATTTGGTGAATAACCTTTTTCTTCTTCTTCCCTTTTTCTGAAGGGAGAAAAATGTCTAGACCAGGCCTCCCTAGAGCCTTGCCATCTAGCACTCCGCCCCAGGATGGAGTTTTTATGACTGCTCAACGGCTTCTTGATTTAGTGACGAATGCTCAAGCAGCTGGAGCTAACCCGGAACCTACTCACCCAAAGTCGGGATTTGCACGCTTGTGTAGCGATTACACTAATTTGGGTGGGGAGCCATTCAGAGATTCCGAAACTGTTATTGAAGTACAGGCCTGGCTAAGGTCATGCGATCGAATCTTTTCTCGCATGAATCTTATTGACCTTCACCGAGTTCAGGTGGCCTCTAGTATGCTCCGAGAAAGAGCATTGGACTGGTACGAGCTTCTTATTTCTGAGATTAATGAAGCGGATCTCAACTGGAAGAAATTCCGAGAACGCTTCGAGTTGAAATTTGTACCAGAAGCTGAGAAAGTGACATTGGCTCGACGATTTATAGACCTTGTTCAAGGTGAGTCCTCCGTGACTAATTACGTCGCCTCCTTCGAGTCGCTTTCCAAATATGGGGTTGAATACATCAACACCCCTCTGAAGAAGAATCAGAGATTCGTCTATGGCTTAAACAAAAATCTCAAGAAGCCATTACTTCTAAAATTAGAAGTTTCTTTCGACCAGCTTGTTGATATCGCTCTTCGTCTTGAAGAGGCGGATAGGGAGAATGATGTTGAAGTGGTGGGTTCCAAACCAAACTCCAACAACAAGAAGAGGCCAAGCAAATTCAAAGGTCCTTATCCCAATAAGAAAGGGAGGGAGGCAACTCCTACTGAAAAGACCTTTTCCTCTACTCAAGGGAAATGCTATAATTGTGGTTCGAAAGACCATTTTGCGAACAAGTGTTCAAATCCTCGTATTTGTCGCTATTGCAAGAGCCTGGACCATTTTATGCATGTGTGTCCCAAACTTCAAAATAGGAGGGAGGGAAAGCTTGATGTTGCTCAAGGCCCTGGCAACACATCTCGTGGTCAAGGTATGCCTCATTCTATCCTTGATGGAATTGTTTTATTTCGTGATCATCCTATTCGAGTTCTTTTTGATACGGGTGCGTCCCATTCTTTTATATCAAAAGAACTTGTCGATACCTTCTCCTTGGATGTTTTGTGCTTAATGACTTCTTTGAGAATTGCGAATCCGGTTGGTGGATCCGCAACAATCAGTTTATTGTGTAAAGATGTCGAGATTATTTTGTGTGATTTTCCTTTCCTAGCCGATTTGCATGTCATGCGTTATTTAGGCTTTGGAATGATTTTGGGAATGAATTGGCTTAACCATTATGAAGCCCATATCCTATGTCCTGAGCAGACTATTCATCTTCGACATCCTCAATCTGTTAAGCAAATTTCTATTAATCTTCAGGATTCAGTTTCCAGCTTGGTCGCATCTTTATATTCTTTAAATCCTCGTGATGACGATGATGATGATGAGGGTAATATTATTTCTCTTATTCACGTCGTTCGTGAATTTTCCGACATATTCGAGCCCATTTTAGGATTACCACCTAAGCAAGCAATTGAGTTCAAAATCAATCTTATTCCTGGAGCTCAACCTATTACCCGTCCTCCTTATCGTATGTCCAATAAAGAAAACGAGGAGATGCGTAAACAATTATCCGAATTGGAGACGAAGCAATTTATTCGCTCTAGTTCCTCGCCTTGGGGAGCTTCGGCTATTTTTGTGAAGAAATCCGATGGTACACTTAGGCTTTGCGTTGACTATCGCAAGCTTAATGATCTTACTATCAAAAATAAATATCCTTTACCTCGGATTGATGATTTATTTGACCAACTTAGCGGTGCTAGAGTCTTTTCACAATTGGACTTGGCTACCGGTTTTCATCAGCTTCGTATTGCAGAGGATAGCATTCCTTTGACATCGTTCCGTACTCGTTATGGATCTTATTAATGGCTTGTGATGCCATTTGTGTTAACGAATGCCCCGGCTTATTTCGTTGACTTAATGAATCGAGTTTTTAAAGACTTCCTCGATCGATTTGTTCTCATCTTTATTGATGATATTCTTGTGTATTCTAAAACCGAGGAGGAGCATGAAAAACATCTTCGGATTGTGTTGGAAACTCTTAGGAGTAATCAATTAAAGGCAAAATTTTCTAAGTGCCACTTTTGGCAATCTCGTGTGAAGTTTCTCGGTCATATTATTTCCGAATCCGGAATTTCCGTGGATCGTTCAAAGATTGAAGCGATTCAAGATTGGAAGAGACCGGAGAGTGTGACAGAGATTCGTAGTTTTCTCGGATTGGCGGGCTATTACCGTCGTTTTATCAAAGACTTTTCTAAGATTGCCGTGCCTCTCACTAGCTTGACAAAGAAAGGTGTTAAATACATTTAGTCGGACAAATGTGAAGCTTCTTTTCAGAAATTAAAAGAACTCCTATCTAATGCTCCTATTCTTGTTATTCCCGTGGGGAATCAAGATTTCGTTGTTTATACCGATGCTAGTCGCGTTGGTTTGGGTGCCGTTCTTATGCAAAGAGAACGTGTTATTGCTTATGCTTCTAGGCACTTGAAGCCAGCTGAGACTAGATATGCCACTCATGATTTAGATTTCGCGGCTATTGTTTTCGCCCTTCGTATTTGGCATCATTATCTCTTAGGAGAGAAATTTGTTCTTTACACAGATCATAAGTCTTTGAAATATTTATTTTCTCAAAAGGAACTTAATTTGCGTCAACAACGTTGGCTCGAGTTCCTTGCTCCTTATGATCTTGATATTCTTTATACGCCTGGTAAGGTAATCGTGTCGCCGATGCTCTTAGCCGTAAACAACAAGCTGTTGTTTCTATGATGATATCCGAATGGAACGATCTCGAGATTTTATCCACTTGCGAAATTCGAGACCGTGTTTCCAATTTATGCTCATCATTTGTTTTATGTAGCCTTGAGGCTCATCCATCTCTTTTAGACCTCATTCTTGAAGCTCAAGGGTTGGATCCAAAATTGGCTCTTCTTGGCCAAAATATTAAGGATAAAATTGATATTGAAGGTTTGAAAGACTTTGATATCGATTCTCATGGCGGCATTCGGAGATTTGGTAGACTTATCGTACCAAATATTAGTGATCTTCGTAAAGATATTTTAGAAGATTCTCATCACTCTAAATTTACCATTCATCCCGGTAGAAGTAAAATGTACGCGGATATGAAGCGACTTTATGATTGGGAGGGAATGAAACTTGACATCGCTAACTTCGTTAAGTGTTGCATGACTTGCCAACTCGTTAAGGCCGAACATCAAAGGCCCGGTGGGTTATTGCAACCTTTAGAAATTCCAGTTTGGAAGTGGGATCAAATTTCCATGGATTTTATAGATGGCCTTCCCCGTTCTCGATCGGGTTATGATAGCTTATGGGTAATTGTTGATAGACTTACTAAATCCGCCCATTTTATTCCCGTTCGGTCTAACCGAACCGTTCCTCTTTTGGCCAAACTCTTTGTTAAAGAGATTGTTAAATTACATGGTGTCCCTACTTCTATTGTTAGTGATCGTGATCCATTGTTTACTAGTGGATTTTGGAAGAGTCTTCAAAAAGCTTTGGGAACGAAGCTTAATTTTAGCACCGCTTATCATCCCCAGTCCGACGGACAAACCGAGCGTGTGAATCAAACTCTTGAAGATCTTCTTCGTGCTTGTGTTCTTGATTTTGGTGGAAGTTGGGAAGATCACATTTCACTTGTTGAATTTTCCTATAATAATAGCTTCCAATCTAGTATTGGTATGGCACCTTTTGAGGCACTCTACGGAAGGCCATTCCGATCTCCTTCTTGTTGGCTTGAGACCGCTGAGAAGTTGGTTTTAGGTCCAGATTTTATTCATGATTCCACAGAGAAAATTGAACTTATTCGACATAGAATTAAAGAAGCTCAGAGTAGACAAAATTCCTATGCCGATAACCGGAGAAGAAAGTTAGAATTTTCTGAGGGAGATCTTGTGTTCATTCGTGTTTCACCTATGAAAGGTGTTGTACGTTTCAGTCAATCGGGAAAATTGGCGCCTCGATATATTGGGCCATTTCCTATTATTGAACGTATTGGTTCCATGGCTTATCGCCTTTTATTGCCGGCTCAATTTTCTGCTATTCATGACGTGTTTCACGTTTCTCAATTACGGAAATGCCTTCGAGATTCCGATTCTATTCTTGAGCCCGGTGTTGTGGAAGAGATTGAAGTTTCGCCTAATTTAACTTATGAGCAACATCCTATTCGTATTATTGCTTCGGAGGTCAAGCGACTTCGAAATAAAGATGTTCCGCTTGTTAAAGTTCAATGGTCTTCAAATCCTAAGGATTGTTCTTGGGAATCTAGGGAGTACATCGAGCGAACACATCCGGACTTACTTTCTCGTGCTCTTTGAGGTGAACTTCTTATTTCAAACTTCTCTTGTGTTGAATATGCTTTTATGGTTGTTACTATATATCTTCTTCTTGAAATATTGCGAGGACGCAATTTCTTTAAGGAGGGGAGTCTGTAACAACCCGCATATTTATCGATTTTATATTTAAATATTTTATTTAAATATTTTATCGTTAGTCGAATTTTAGTCCGAAAAGCTACTTTTTGCATACGGTCGAATTAGGACTCGGGGCCACTCCCATTGAGTTTAAAATGCCGTTTGCGACCTTTTTGAGTATAAGCTTCGATATGTTTGGAGAAAGTTGATTTTTTCTACTTTTCACTTTAGGTTTGGTTTTGGGCTCAGCCCTATGCTTTAACTTATACTCCAAAACTGAACCACTCTCCCCATTCTCCCTCACTTCTTTCTCTTTTCAGTTTTCTTAGCATTAATGGTGGGAGAGATTGGAAATTAAAACTCCAAAACCCTAGTTTCTCTTGCAAATCAAATTCCTAGCTCCAAACTCAAGAAGAACCCATTGGTAAGCTTCTCTCCATCTTCTCCAACTTATTCTCTTACCAATTTCAGAAATTCCTAAACCTAATTTCGGGAATGTTCTTGTTTTTGAGCTTAGCTTCAAGCTCAATTGGGTTGTGTTGAAGAGAGATTGATTCTCCATTTGCTTTCAAGCTTCTTCTTGTTCGATTTTGTGAAAAGGTGAGATTTTTAATCTCACATCTAAGTCTATGAATTATCTTCGAATGTTAGGTATGAATTCCTAACACTTATTCGTGTGCATTTGCTTTTGGATTGGATTGAATTGGTGTATATTCCAATTTTTAGTGTTTTGAGTTCAATTCGTTAAAAATCCTAACTTTGATGTTTGAACATGTTTTTAGTGATGCATCGAGGAGCTTATAGGGCCGGGTAGTCGATTGGCATAATCCCCTAGCGCCGTTGCTCGAGAGAATGCAATTTGGTCAAGATTGAACCTCATTTGTAATAGGCAGGGAAGAGGCTGGAAACAGGTTCGGCCGACCAACCCCCCTGGTCCGGTCGACCGACCTGCTTCCAAGTGCATAAGCACTTTCTGTTTTAAGGTTCGGTCGACCGAGTACAGGGTTCGGTCGACCGACCTGCTGTCCCGAGAGGTTTCCAACCTTTGGTTCGGTCGACCGACTCAGGGAGTCCGGTCGACCGACCTGATGATTTTTGCCTGCTTTGCCTTGTTGCTTGAATTTCCAACTTAAATCGATTCGTGTTGTTTCCTATGCCTTGTTATCATTTGTTATGACTTTGATGACTCCTTTTTAGGGATTTTAGATATATCCATTTCGATGGATTCTTTATCGGTTTCGTTGGATTTTTATTCACATCTTCGTGTGTGAATTTTAGTGATTGATTGTTCCTACAATCTTCTTTGTGTTTTGTCACTTTAAAAAAATAAAGGTTTTCTATACTAGTAGTAAATATCAAAACTCTTTCCTCAAACGATTTCAATACTATTTTAATACCAAATTCGTTTATAAAACCGTTTTCCAATCTATTAGTATATACAAACCTTTACCTCACTCGTATGAGAAATCTAATTAAACGACTTAGTAAAACAAGTGGTATGAAACGCTTGCGTTCACTTTGTTGGTTAATTCTTGGACTTGTTCGATTGAAACTCTTGTGACAATTTTCTAGTGGAGATCTACAATTTGTTCGCAAATATTTAAGTTAAGCTAGTGGTTATGGGACATGATGCTAAACTCATATATTTACTAGCTTATTGTAATTGACACTTCTCTATGATCATGACGATCATTTTTGTGATTTAGACTAGCAATGTGCGATGTCTCTTTGTCTGCGTGGGAGACTAAACCCCGTTCGTGTGTCAAATTTGTGGGGTAGCAACCCACGGTCTTCGGACCATTCGTGTGTCAGGTCTTCGGGCCATTCGTGTGTCAAATTAATGGCTAGCTACCATGAGATAGCTTCTCGTTCGTGTGTTACAGCTGTTGGTGAGTTTTCATGCTCCCGTTCATGTGATAGGCCTCCCCCCTTATTTTGTGTGATTTCTGGATTTCGTGTGTCGAATTCTGGAATTTTCTTCTTCACCTATTTTTGTGATTTCTATTGATATGATTTATCAATTCTTGTGCATAGGTGAATTCGTGTGTCATTGACTGGATTTCTTGTGTTGATTTCTAGAATTTATGTTTCACCAACTTTGTGATTTCTATTGATATGATTTATCAATTCTTGTGCATAGGTGAATTCGTGTGTCATTAACTTGTTGTGAGAACAAGTTTTGGGTATGATACCCTTTTTGGATCTTTGAGAAGATTCTTTGATATTGATTAATCGTTTGTTGATTATCATTTACATACTTATAGTAGTATGCCATTATGGATATTATACGTCTATGCCATATCTGATATGTCATTTATTGTGGCTTGGTGAATGAAATTAGGAGTATGACATTCCTTTTTATCTTGAGTAGATTATCGTGATATTGATTAATCTCTTGTTGATTATCAATTACTTATATATATCACAGCTTGGCATTGTGATTATTATGTGTTTAGTCATATCTCCTATTCTATATCATGTTATCTGATATTTATAGTTAGACTGATCCGTTTATTATTTTCTTATAAATAATACTCGGGTCAGACCGAGATGTTGCAGGTGCTTCGACTTGACTTCTCTCCGGGGATCCATTTCTCCGACCTTTTGCTTACTACTTAGATTAGTAGTTTTTGTTGTATACATTTGAGATACAGACTCCATAATGTATAATTATTCTTTTGTGTAGTTCATGTAACTATTCTCTTGTGATATTGTGGATCTTTTTAGACCACTACTCTGATGAACACTTTCATGTGTTATATTCATATCTATTTCCGCCTTTGTGATATGAATTGTCTGTGACTGATTTATGTTATGTTTACTTCTATATTTGTTTCCGAAGATATTATAGCCACTGTGTAGTAGCTTTGAGTTTGTGTCGGCATGTCGGATTTCCACTTGAAAAGAATTGCATGCTATACTATCTGACATATCGATGCTCGCACAAAGCAATTACACGGATGGTCGCTCCTCAACAGCCTTATTCTCCGTGCTAGTTGACAGCATTCACCGTAATGCTCTTGGCTAGCGTGGGTATAGAGGTGGGGCGTCACATATTATATACTATAATATAGCACATAAATCAATCCAATTATTCAACCAATTATTTAAATTTAACCATTTAAATTAAAATTAAAATTCAGCTGAGTGAGATTAACTCACCTTATTCCGTTTGCAACCTATTCCCAAACCAGCTTGTTTCTTCACAATTCTTCACAATTTAAACCTTGTATAAACATTAGGTGTTTTATTAATATTCGAGTCAATTGAACAATTAAATATAATTTAATTAATCACATATTTTATTGTCTTTAACAAAATTTAATTTACTAATAATTAAATTTTAAACCAATTTCTTTTTGAATAATTTCTTAGTAACTAAAATAATTTAGATAAGTTAATAAAATAAATTAATCACCTTAAAAACAACTAGTAAGTTTAAAATGTGAATATGTATATTTATTATATTTTATTAAAACTACATATTTACTTGTCGAAATAAATTACCGATCTCAAAAATCTAATTTTATATAAACTTCCTATATTTTCCAAATCTTATCTACCACACATTTACTAATTTACTTATATATAAAAATTTTAAAATCTACTTTCTTATATTCCCTACCATATTTTAAAATCCTTATTATTTCAAAATCTCATCTATGTAAAAATATTCTATATATATTTATATTAAAAGCTGTTTCTTTTCTTTTCCAGTAAACACAGCAGAAATTTTCTTTACTGAATTTTTTTTTCCGTACATAAATATACACATAAATTTAAAAAAAACAATAATAATACCTCACTACGAGCCCTCCTCAGCGAAAGCACCCAAAACCATCAATCTACTGCTACCAACAATCTCCTTACGACCCAAAACTTGATGCCACCTGACTGATTATGCAAGCGAGCGACACTCGTGACACCCCAAACATGCGCATCACACAGTTTAAGCCGCTATCACCATAAATCTTCACCGTCGCCATCCTTTTTACGCCACAACAAACCCCCAAGCATCGCTTCACCTCCTCTAGATCGAGCGCGCGCCTACATCCCATCCATGCTTCGTCGACTCGAGACAACCACGGCTCGTGCCTTGATTCAATCGCGAACCGCGGTCACGATTTTTAGGCGCTCACGCCGCCTTCTTGTTCGAATATCGAACCCAAATTGATCGAGCGAAAGAAGAAAAAACATCCGGCCATTAGTCTATTTTCCTTTCTAAAATTTGATTTTGAATGATGGGTTTAAAGACTTGAAAGAAAGCTCGGCTGTTAAATGAAAAGAAGAGATAAGATCAGATGTTAGCGTGTGGGAGAATACTCGCTACAGTGTTTTGAAAGTGAAAGGCAAAAGTATTGATGTGAAGGAAATTCAACTGAGGTTGATTTGGGGTTTTATTTATTTATTATTTTATATTACTTTAAATTCAAATTTGAATACAAATTATCTCGACTTACGTAGCCTAAAATCACGAACTCCTATCAAGGCGTGCCACTAGGCGTTTATAATGTTATACACATATTCCTAACGAAATGGAAAAGGTTTCGAGTCCTAATTCGATCGTATGGAGAAGATATCTTTTGGACCAATTATTATATTGAATTCTCGATATAAATTTCAACGCGTTTACTAATCGTACGCTCACACAACAACTCTAAACACTACGAAATTTGAAATCCGATAATAATACACTATTACGGATCCAATGGAACTCATTTCGTCGAATTCCGAGACTGTGCCTCGGAAGGCTATTTTTAAATTCAATTTAAACGATATATTTTCAAAACTGAACAAATCACTGTTAGATTCAATTTTAACACTTCTATTATCTTCAGTATTATCAATATAAATTTTATGAGCCTTCAAATTATATTTTAACAGGCTTAAAATCCCAGATTTCATATTTTACCCAATTTCCAATTATTAAATTCAATAAATAAATAGTGATATTCGTAATTCAAGTTAAAATTACTCTATTGAATATTTAAAATCAATTAAATATTCTGATTGTAAATGCTCGTAAATTCTGGGTCGTCACACTTTCGCTTTTGAAAATATCCGGTCTTCGCCACCGGTCTTCAAATGCGATCCATAACGTCGTATCATTATTCGGAATGGGTTATATGACACAAAGTCCTCTCCCGGCTAAACCGAATAATGAGCGCAATATTTAAAAACATATGGATATTGGGATCTTAGTTAAGTCACAACTTAAAGCCCAAAAATCTTTATTCAAATGGTTTAAACAAATTACCATTTTTCAAATCTTCAAACAAAAAGATTCACTTCACAAAGGTCCACCATCTTTCACAAAGATTAATTCATAGCTTTCAAAACTATTCACAATTCAAATCTTTTATACAAAAGATACACCTTTAAGATCCTCTTATTTTGGAAATAAAGTTCACTAATCTTTAACCAAGATTCATTAATATCTTTCAAAACAATTCCATTTCAAAATTGAAATTCTTTCAAGAAAAACCGAAAATCCTTTCTTTATTTGAAAGCTATTATCATTTGGAAACAAATGCTTTTCGTTTCAGAAAAATCTGATTAAATATGCACAAGTTATATCCTTTAAAGTATAAACTTGGGTTGATTTTAAATTCCCAAAATAGTACTTTTAAAATACTTTAAAGATGGTTTAAAAGCATATATATATATATATATATATATACATTGTATAACTTGTATAAACCTTTCAAACCAAATTTCCAATACGATTTCAAAACTCAAACCATATATATTATTCAAACTAAATTTCAATTTCAAACTTTCTTTCAAATGCTTTTCATATTATATCCAATTCCATTTCCAAAAATTCGACTTGAAAACCATTTCATTAAATTCAAATATATGTGACTTAACCAATTTCCTCGTGTAATCCATATTTGTGTGTGTTTGGTGTAGCCCAGGGCTTTTACACAATAGTGCAACATCATCAATCATCACAGATTCAATCAAATCAATATCAATAAGCGGTATAATTTATAATTCTAATCCTCCATTTATAGATTCACAGATAAATACTATACATTCATTACAGATAAATAAATTACATTCATCACAGCTTGAATCAAAATAATTCATATCACAAAGCATCACACATCAGGGATATCAAACAATTCATACAATCCAAACATCCATAAGTAAGATCAATTAATTATCTGATTAATTTAAATAAGATTAATTACTTATGAATAACATACCAATCCTGGTTAATTAATAATTAATCATTATAAACCAACTTCATTAACTTTTAATTATTTATTAATAAAGTAATTAACCTTTAATTATTGATTAATCAACCTTTAATTAATAAATTAATTAACCTTTAATCATATAAAAAATTAACCTTCAATTATTTAATTATCCTTTAATTAATTTTTATTAATTAATTACATTAATTAATTAACCCTTAATTAATTGCCATTTAATTAATTATCCTTAATTAATTACAATAAGTGAGTATCCTAATCACTTTAATTAATTAATCTTTAATTAATTAATTATCCTTAACTTAATTACCTTAATTAATTAATCACTCAAATTTATTATCCCTAATTAATTATTCTTTAATCACTTGATTTGTCAACTATAATCATAAATTTAATTACTTAATTAAGTAATCATCTTTAAGTAACTAATTACCCTTAATTACTTACATTAATTAATTAACTTGTAATAATAAATTATCTTTTAAATTAATTACCCTAATTAATTAACCTTTAATTAATCACATAAATAAATTAATCATCTTGATTAACAAATCCTTAAGATATTAACTGATTAATTCTTTTAAAAACATTGGGTAATTATCCTTTCAAATTTCTTTTATTAGGTAATTAAATCCATTGTTTAATCACCTTATTAAATCACCTTTGTAAAACATTTGGAAATTAAACTATTATATAATTACCCTATTGAACAAATAATCTCAAAACATTTTAAAACTTTGAAAACTTGTTTTATACTTTGGTTTAAAATCCCTCATTTTTTTAATGTTTTCAAAAACCTGGTACAATTACTTTCAAATTTCTAAAACCTGTTTGTAAACAAACTAACCCGAGAGCAAAACCAACCTGCCCAAGCCAAATGAACAAAACCCCGAACCCAACTTCGAGCCAATGCCATCATTTTTCGAGCAATTTCCCGAGACTTCTTCTTCTTCCCAAACACAAATCACTGACATAACCCATCATCGTGCACATATACGGGCGCCCAAGCCACTTTCGACCAACCTCCAGATCGTCAGTAAGTCGTCGACCACCTCGCCTAAACTTTCGGCCACCCAGACTGATGAATAACCGATAAACTCAAAATCAAGCTATTCGACTACCTTCTAGAACCAATTCGATTACCTACAATGCCATATCCCATCGCCGTAAGCCATCAGAAATGTCGAAACTTCGGCCACAGCGGCTCTGATGACCCACTAACCTCTTTCCCTAGGCCCGATTGACTCCGATCAATTCTTGACAACACAGCGATCATTAAAACCCAGCCAACCCCAAACCTGACTTAAAACCTAAAAGGGATTCACCACGCATCCACGACGAACCAGAAAATCACCAAACATTTTTCCCCTGACCACCGATCTTACAGTGAGCTTCAGCTAGAATCCCGAAGCTACTCGACTATGCGATCATCAAAAATCGATTAATTTAGCAATTTTGTTCAACTCTACCATTCTCGATAAATACAAACTTGAAAACCTTGATACCATTATCAGAATTCTTTATTTTCGAAGACAAATCACATTACAAAATCAAAACACGAATTCTAGACAATCGAATTTAACATGGTTTGTTGCTCTGTATATTTTAAATTTTCCAAATAAATTCAAAACAATTCTTCTCAAAAAATATTTTTACAATTAAGACCTGGTCTGTTAAGATATATTTCATTTGAACATCGTTTCCTAAGTTTTTTTTAGATTTTAAGACATAAATTTTTCGAATTTTTCTATTATCCTGTTGCTAACAGAGACAGATGAACATGTATACACAAACGTGCATATACATATATATGCATAATTATTCACACAATTATACCAGCACATATTTCACATACAAATCCACCTTCAAAAGATATAATAAGGTCAATTTTGCTCACCTGGGAATGAAAGCAAAGAACAGAGAGGTTTTGAACAAAAATCTGGAAACTGGAAATGCTAATCACTTTAGTTCTGAGGCTTTGTATTGTTTTGAACAGATCTGAACTTGATTGTTTGAATCTGATCCTGACTTTGCTTATTTTGTTCTTGAATTTGATCAGGTTTGATTTGAAACTTTCCTTTAGGTTTTGATCTGAGTTGTTTACAGGCTTGAATTTCTTTTACTTTTGTTTCCAGATTTGCTTTTAGTTTTGAACTGAATCTTAGCTTCAGAGTGAAGAATCTGATCTTGTTTAACTGCTGAGATGATCTCCGCTTCTTTGATGTTCATTTGTTTTCAGATTTTGTTTCAGGTTGAAACAGAATTTTTTTTGTTTAAACTTAAATCTGATTTGCTTTGCTTGTTACATGTTGATTGATTTTTAAACTTTCTTTTGTTTTAGATTTTAATTTTAAAGAAAATGAAGTGTATTACTTTGTTTTTCTTTTATATATATATATTTATTTAAAATGAAGATAATAATCAAGTTTGCCACTTGTTAAATTGCATGGTGCTAATGTTTACAAATGTTTATTAACATGAATACTTGTTTATGTGTTTATTTTCCTTCTTACAAATGTCATTTAAAATAATTTTTATGCTTAAATACCTCACTTAATTAAATTTATAAATTTTGTTTTAAACCCTATGTTAACAAATTTGCACTTTTGTATTTATATTGACTCATTTTCCTATTATTTATATTTATTCAACTTTAAATAGCCTTCTGAAAATTATTACTTTAATCTCAAATTACAACTTTCAGATATAAATATGTATACACATATATATTAAAATTGGAAAACAATTTTCATTATCTTTAAAATATAGAATTTTCAAATCCAACATATTTTCAAAATATCTAACTTTGAATTTTAAATCAATCCATATACATATATAAACAAACAAATATCTTGTTTAATTTGGAAAAATTAAATTGATTTACAATTTAAATCCACAAATTAATATCAATTACTAAATTCAATTTCACTCAAAAATTGGGATCGTTACATTAAGTATCCTAAAAGATAATAAATCAAAATCAAAATCATTTATCTTTATTTAATTAGTTAATTATTTCAAAAACATTTTTATTTAATTAGTAAATTAGTTTTTAAACCATATTAAATCAATTCATTAACTTTAATACACTAAATCAATCAATTAACTTGAAAGCAATTTTATTAAATCAATTAAATTACTTTAAACTCTTTTATTAAATCAATTATTTAACTTATAAAACACTATTAATTAAAAAATATCAACAAAATTCAAATATCATTAATCAAAATGATAAATTAGATTCAAACATCGTTAATTAAAACGATTACCTAAATTTAAAACATCACCAATTAAAATAATTAATTAAACTCAAATATCATTAATTAAAATGATTAATTCATTTAAATATCATTAATCAAGACGATTGATTAAATTTAAACATCTTTAGTTAAAATGATTATTAGCTTAAAATATCATTACTTAAAGTGATTACTTAAATTAAAATATCATTAATTAAAATGATTGATTAAATCCAAATATCATTAGTTAAATGGATCAATTAAATTCAAACATCATTAGTTAAAATGATTTGATAAATTTTAAACATCATTAATTAAAATGATTAAATAATTTAAATATTATTAATCAAAATGATTAATGAATTTAAATATCTATTTTGTGAAAATACAAGCCCAAGACAACACACATGAAGGATTTAGGAGATGATATTCAATAATTGACGATATAGCGAAATTTGCTATAACGTACTCGTACAATTTAAATAAAATATCATAATTAATTTCAACTAACATTAATAGCAGTATTAGGAAATAAATAATCATTATTGGTGAGAAACCCCTTAAGTTCTCTCAAAAAATATTCCGTGTAAAACAATGGTTACGGACAATATATACAATCACATAGGTTCACAACAATTAAGTTAATATGTCATCCTTTTTCAAAATGGGATTTTGACCAAATAATTAGTCAAACAACAACAAAAATATCTGAACTATCAACCAAGCATCCAACAATAAATTTATAGCATCACAGATAATATATAATTAGTTTAAGTGTGAGTAAACTAATAGAAGTTCCAGTTATCACCAAAGCGTTCCATCTTGAACTAAAATCGATCAGGCTTCGATTTTCGCATAAAATTCGACAAGACTCCAAAATCCACCAATCCTATTCCACTGTATAGCTTATGATCCACGAGTGCAATGCAACTAATCGCGTTCGATTTGGACCTCGAATGAAATAGATATGGGTTTTATATGATATTGAATTAAATAATATAATTAATTACTGTACTTAATCACCGCTTCACTTAATTGATAAAATAATCATCTTCCTACCTCAAAATGCTTCCTGTCCATGCACAATATTATGCATGTCCAATTCGCTATACATCCTAAGCGTGACATGGAGCTACGCTCGATTAAATCATAAAATGACTTCACCATCAGACTCCACCTCTGAATCTCCATCTCCCCGACCTATCGACTTCAAGCACGCATCACCCTTAGAGTCATGACCTACTGTGCTTTCACCCGATCTGCTATTTTGATGCATTCATCCATACATGACCAGAGGCAACAAAACTTGGCCAAAGATGCAACATCCATTCACGAACCCAATGCTGGCCATGCTTCGTCCAAATTCCACCTTCTTGTCAACTAATCTCCAACCCTAGTTCACCCATGGTTCACAACTCCACTGTCGAACCCCTTAAAAGAGCTTCGCATCCTCTCGAACGTGCATCGACTTGTAGAGCTAGCTAAACATGAACAACGAAGTAAGCTTTATATTTTTTTCAATTTTTCTTTGATTTCTTATGTTTTTTCAAAGTGGATCTTCTTTGTCGTTTTCTTTTTCTTTTTCAAAACATAAATACGTAGAACACGGGGGAGATAAAAGAAAATAAAATCAGAGAAATGTTGGTCGAAGTTAAGTGCTGACTTTAATATATTTGCAATTTCCAGCATCTCGCCACACTGATTTTTGATCGTGTATGAACCCCAAACACTAAAACAAAAATATGGTCACGCTCGGAATAACAATACGACCCTAAAAAAATAATAATATATACTGGTTATCAAGTTTTGTAAAATTCCAAAAATAATATCTTTTGCTAATAAATCATCAAATGATAATTTCAATATTTTTCAGATTAAAAATTATGGAAAAGAAAAAAAATTAAACAAAAAAGATTAATACAAATTGGCTCGTTATAATAAAATATATTTACCGATTAACTATTTGAACCATTTATTACTGCAGATAAATTTATAAATTGAATTCGCCAGTTTACTTATTAATTAAAAGGAGTTAAATAAAATCATTAAATCAACTTAATTAATATTTAATTCACAAATCTAAATATTTAAGTAATCCCTATATTTAAATATAAGTTATTAAATTCCAAAATCCAATTATTTAAATAATAAAATTCATTAAACATTTAAAATTCAATAACTAAAATTCTGGGTTGTTGCATTCTCCCCCCTTAAAAAAATTTCGTCGTTGAGATTCCCATTGAAGAAAATGTTACCAAACCCCTAAGGTTTAAAAACTTGTTAATTAAAATGATTTTTTAACTTGTTACTTAATTAATTTTCAAATGTTAAGGAAAATTTTAGCAGCAACTCCTTTGCACGGCTCGATCAAATAAATTACAAATTGCCACTACGAGCCCCAAACCAACAAAAGAAAACAAAAGACAAGTAGTCTCCCATATCCGAGGCATAAAATCATCATCCAATTTAAATTTATAAATCAATTTCATACCTTTTTGCGTTTAATTTATATTTTAGCAAGCATTTTATTATCTCAATGCAAATGCAAGTGCACAAGAACTCAAGTAGAAATCTCTTGCTTCCCTGTACTTACATAATCCAAAAGAGTCATACTGATAAAGAGAAATATACTAGTTATCTCTATCATAAATTCAAATAGCATAAGCAATATAATAATCATATGCAACAAAACAAGATGATGCAATAACTAATAATAATTCATAATAATGAGGCAACCCTACAAGCTAAAACTAGCATAATATAAATCTATATACAACTCTAGTATGAAACAAAGCTATCTGAAATCAAAATCAACATATCAACCATTATGTAACAAAATACAGCAACTTTTCTGTAACAAATGCTATGTATCCCATATCTCCAAACCATAAATTTAGAACCAAATTCCTGGATTTTATATTCAAAAATATATTTTAAACTCCCTCAAAAACAAATATATCAAAACTAGATATAACAGACTAGGATAGTGTGCCCCCCTTTCGAGCATTGTATAACTCTAAAATAATAATAATGGAGTCTCCACTGGTATTCTGGTGTAGCGACCCGACTTCCAATCTCCAGGAAATCGCATCACTAGTGAAGAAAGAAAGAGATAGAAGAAGAAAAGAAAGAGAAAGAAGAAACAACAACAACAGATAACTCACAGCGGAACGAATGAATATATAATATATAACATAAAATATTGCACAGTATCATAATACATCAGAGTACACAACTATACAACACATATTAGACAGTTATAAACATCTGTCTAATTCATACAACTCAAGTATACTAGATACAGACACAACATACACAGCGGAAACATAATATCTACACGAGGAAGCCTCCTGCTCCATTACTCCTCCAGAATTCGTCAAGCTTACCTAAATCACTTGACTACTCATACATAATATGAGTACCCAAGAGTTTAATAAAACAGAAAATAAACACTCGGGTCAGTTAGGGGTCTGGTGTGAGTAAACGGGTTAAAATTGCTTAACTTTAGAAAACCTTTGAAAAGAAAAGGTATCACGTAAGACTTCCCACACATAAACATGGAAAAGTTTTTACCTTACGCTAACCAAAACATTTGATAGAAAATCCAGTGATATTATAATAGTGTCTAGGGTTTTCAAGTAAATATGAAATAGCCGAAATTGTTACATTCATTAAATTCCACCTACTAGCCACAAAAGTGGGTAATACAAACAAAACCGTAGGGTCTCGTAGGGAAAATGGGTTTCCATCAATGGCAGGGCTATTGGGGTACCGCCCGTCACAGTACGTGGCCTAGATCACCGTACCGAGGAGTACTCCCACTCCTCTGCAACACAAGGCCGGGACCATTCCTTACTGAACAGTCCCGAACAAGACAACCCCGGCAGTTGTCCGGATCAACCGCCCCACACAGCCGAATAAAAAGGGACTTCTAGACAGGAGTAAATCTTGCTCTCTAGTGGGAGCGACCCACGAAGCCTTGCTGCACCTCCCCTGTTTTAGCCATTCCCGGTTGATGAGGCTTGAGGCTGCGATTATCTTTATAGGGCACATCTCTTAGAATGCTCATCGTCCGCCTGACGATGTGCTGAAAGCATTCAATCCATACAAGTTCGTTCCGGGTTCGAACGAAACCGAAGGCACTATCTCGTTGCACTCATTTTGGAATCACCCTCAGAGTCAACGACCATAGCCCTTGCACTCTAAATCATCATCTCGAATCTATAAGTACTATTCCGTCAAACTCATTACGGAATCACCCACAGAGTTATACTGACGTATAGCCCTTACACCTCGAGTCTTCACTTGCTCCACTTGGATTAACGACCTAACGTTTAATTGGAATCGATGTGGTTTTCGAATATCCAAATATGGAAACCCGATCCCGGTCTCATCAAAACCAAACGCCATTTTAATGTCCAAGTTGTACTTAAGGGATTTAAACAGTTTAACTTATATTCAGGATGATATAAACAGATAGATGAATTACATTATCACAATAGATAATTCATAACAACATTCATTTCACAATGAAGCATATCACAACATAGATATCCAAATCATCCAATATCAACCAATCACCCAATATCCATCCAATATCATTCAACATCCAATATCAACCATTCAATATTAATCAATCACCCATAGCAGAATGGATTAACTCTTTATAAATTTAATTAACCTCTAATTAAATTAATTACCATCCTTTAATCATTTGGATTATCCTAACTCCTGCTTCATTGATTTATTACAAATCAAATTCATTAATCATCTCCTAATGACCTTCTTTAATTAATCTTCCCTGATTAATTATCCTTTAATTACATTCAAGTAATTATCTATAATCCAAAATCAGTAGTTAACCTTTAATTACTATCATTAATTACAATAATTAATGATCCTTCATTAAATAATTAACTATAATTAATTACATTAATCCTTAATTAATTACAATTAATTAATCACAATTAAATTATTTACTTTATTAATTAATAATTCTTATTAATTAATAATCCTTTAATTAATTAAATAATTAACTTGTAATTAATCATCTCATTAATCATAAACAATAATTAACAATTTGTAATTACTTATCTTAATTAATTAACTTCTTAATTAATTATATTAACCCTTGATTAATTAATCCATTTAATTAATCTTAATTACTTCATTAAGTAATTATTATTCAATTAAATTAATTTACAAATCCTTAATTAATTACTCTAATAATTAATTACAATTTTAATTAATTACACTTAGCAATTAACCTTTATTTAATCCCATTCATTAATTAATTAATCACATTAATTAATTATCTAAAATAATTAAGTAATTAACTCTTAATTTCTTACATAAGTAATTATCTCTAATTACTTCTATTAATAAATCTTAATTACTTCTTAATTAATTACTTTAACAAGTAATTATTTCATCATTAACCAAATCCTTAATGCTTTTATTAATTAATTATTTCATAATTAATCCACTTCAACAATTATATTAATCAATTTCTTAATTAATATCATTAAATGATTACCCAATAATCACTTAACTTAAATTACTTCATGAGCAACCTCTACTAGTTACTTCCTTAAGTAATTAATATTCTAATTACATTCAAAAATTAACCATTAATTACTTCATTAAGTAATCACACTTAATTAATCCCTAATTAAGTGATTATTTTAAAATTAAATAAACAATTAACTAATTATTTAAAATTAATTAAACAATTAATTAATTAATCACTTATATTTAAAAATCCTTATTTAATTAAGAAAAGCATTTATCTTAATTAATTCTTTACTTAATTACAAATCATATTTAAATCAAGTATTCTAAAGTTAATAACAAAGATAAATTAACCCTATTTATCTTTATAATTAAATTACTTGAACTTAAATTAAATTTCACTAACTTAAAACAAATTTATTCAATTTGTTTTCAAAATCATAATAATAATCTTGTTTGTAAATAAGTTTATTAAGAAATCAAATTTAAAATTTCAAAATAATTTAATTATTCAATTTAAACTTATTTATTTTCAAAAAATGATTTGAAATCTTGAGTTACCAAATCATTACTTAAACCTTTTAACCTGAGACTTTGATTAAAATCACTTCCTTATAAACTAGAATTAAATTAGTTAATTACTTACAAATGTTATTCATTTAAATTTGCAAATAAATTTAATTAATACCTTTATAAGTTTGATTAACACCTATTTTAAAACTACAAGTTACAATTCATAAAACTTAACCTGATTCATTTATTTAACAATGTGTTAATCTGTAACATATTTAAAAACTTGAGCATATACTTGCTCAAGAGGAAATCTCGGGTTAAACCCGAGTAGAACTCACCAAAACTCCAGGTAAGTCTCGAAGCAAACTCACGCTTGCCTCGAGTCACCCCCAACAGCATCTACTTCTGGTCGCCCCCCCTAAAACACGAGCTCGACTTCGAGCTGCCTTTATCTTCCCCAATCAAAATTCCCAGAACCTCAAACTGACATCAATCTATGCACGGTGCACATGCACTCCCACCGCCGTCCCCTTATGATCATCGCGACCCCCGTCACTAGTCGCTACACTACTCGCGAGCATGCACGTAGTTCCAGATCAAACAATACGCATGCGATTCGAAATTTCACCATTCGAATCGAAAACTGCAGAACCACGCGACCCATACTCCTCCACGACCGCCGCTACAACGCCGAACTTCCCTCGCCGACCACTCCATTGAAGTGCCTCGGCTCCATACTACATTTTTCCCAAACACGGACGAACTCGGTCCACCACCCAAGTCATAATGACACAACCTTCAGACCGAACTATAATACAAACCTAAACCCTAGTTCATTCAATTCCAAGCCAATTTGGTCACTGGAAAAATCCATAAGCAATTTTCCCAACATCCTCCACATCTAAGCGAGCTTCCACCAAAAATTTAACTTAAATCCATGTGCCGATCAATGGCAATCCTCAAAACTCCCAAAATCACACAAACCTAAATTTCTCATGATTTGTCAAACTAAAAATCATGAAATTAGTATTAAAAATCATGGTTTCTTATCACTAATGCATTCATGTATTCAAAATCAGGAAACAAGATTTTAAATTTTCGAAGTGTAATAGTATTTAACTGTAAAATTGAAATTCTGAGTAATTTCTACAATTTAAAATCTTATAATTATTTTTAAATGATATACTATATGATTACAAACAACATTCATTAACATACCATAGTCCACTTCATGATATAACCAAAGTTATTTAGATTTTTGAAAAAAACTTGACTGTTCCTATTAAACACAGTATTCATTTTTCATTTTACAGGTAATTAAACATTTTAATTTCACATGCAATCCAATTTAAAACGAATTTTCATTTAACATCAATATAGATTTACACATGCATCATCATTAAATCACAAGTTATACTAAAACTGTTTTTAAAAGATGATTTACTCACCTGTTAAATTAAAGAGGCAGAGCAGTTTAAACTTTCCAGGTTCTTGAATCATTAAATCTGGAAAATACTTTAAATTCTTGCTTTGCTGATGAAGTGAATTCCTTTGCATGCTTTTGAATTGAAGTTGTACTTCATGCAGGTTGGATATTTACTTCAATTGCAGGTTGATGGTGCATGTTAATTTGCATACTGCAGATTTTTAATTGTTGCAGATTTCTAATTTTTTTGCAGGTTGAAGATTATAGGTTGAAGTTGAGAGAAACTTTGATTCTGATTTTAAAATCTCAGGTTGTAAATGAATTTCTGGTTTTAGCCATTAATTGAAAGAGGAAACAAATTTTCTTTATATTTTAAGTTTATAATTTTTTTTTTAAAGAGAGTAAGATTTTAAAATAAAGACACTTGTCACATAAGTATTTAATGTTCTTACATTTGTTTATTAAAGAAGTTTGCATGTTAACACATGTCTTTAAGTATTTTAATAAATTTTCATTTAATTTTAAATGTAAATAAAAACTAACATATTAATTTACTAAGTAAACAAATACTTATATATATGTAAATAAGTTTACTTTTAAAAGAAAATATCCTAAACTAATTATAAGATTAATATAATCTTATACATGTTATTTTAAATCTTAAACATTCATTTTTAATGTAAACATTTTAAAAGAAAACAAAACAAAGCTTGTTTAAATCATTTTTAATCTATCACATTTTAAATACTTTAAAGAAAGACAAAACAAAACTTTGATTAAAACCCTTTTAAACTATCTATAAAAAAAATAACAATCTTATATTTTGAAAATAAATGAATTAGTCTTTAGATTAATTTTTAAGCAAAGCTTTAAATTATAATTTCATACATATTCAAATTATCAATAGATTTAAATTCAATTTCAAAACAATATCAAATTATAACATATACATACATATATATTACAATTTGAAAATTTAACTTTATTTAAAACAAATGATATTTGCTATTCACAATATATATCAAACATATATATTATAAATAGAATAAAAAATTATTAGCTTTTGAAAAACAATTCTAACCAACTTTTAAATTGTTAAAAGATATTGATCACACTTACTAGATTAAATATTTGTTATCCATTAAAAGATTAATTTCACCAATTTAAATTAAAATTATAAAGAAATTTATCAAACCAATTAAATTATTATTGCAGATTATTAAATTTATATTGCCCCAAAATTCCGGGTCGTTACAATCCTTCCCCCTTAAAAGAATTTCGTCCCCGAAATTTAAAAGCAAAGTTAATTTAATAACCCAGAAAAGATTTTAATTTCAATTTGCAAAGCATTCCTAACAACCAGTAACTAACAACCAAAGCAATCAATCATATAAACAAACTTAACTAATTATCCTGACATACCTCAGAATAAAACTCTAATACTATTCCGAGTTTCCTAAGTAAAAATAACCAGGAGACTCGCTCTACAGAAGCTAACAAACTAACTACACTACCAAAATCCAGAGCTCCTCTCTTATCTAGATCCACCAATCTGAACAGAACATCAGATTATCCTTAGATCTAGCTCAATATCCAACACCAACTGAACTACAGATTCAACAAGCAACAATGAATCATACACATACTCCCTCAGAGGTACGTAAAATAAAATGAACTACAGCTATCCAAACTGGCAATTCAATCTCATAGACAACAAATCTTATCTTATCAGAACACAGATAAGAAATCTCAAATGCCATAGCACTAACCAACCAATCTTACTTAATTTCTTCTCTCTTAACCAGAGAAATCCTAACAACAATGAAGTCTCCAACTTCGATTCAAAACTCCTTATCTCATATCTGTATATCTTAACAGACAATCCAGGGCTGCCAATCTCTTCTTGATCAGCTCAACCTATGTAGATACTTCTAGAAACAACTAGACTAAAGCAAACTAGCTTCCTTCCTCGCACAGCTGCTACCTCGCTTCCGCTGCACAACTCTGATTCTAAAATAGATGAGAATAATGTTGATGAACACGAATACAACTTATCCACTAAATTCGGAAAACTTTGTTCATCAAATCCATATAATCTTGTGACCCATCTGACTCAGTCACACTACCTTATAGCAGAAATCCAAACTTAATACTAGATCTGCCCAAACCAAATCCAGAAATTTCTGAGCTGCTACACCAATTCTACCTTCTCCAAGAACCATCCTACAACCAGGCTAACTACCAAATCACTTCTGGAACCAAACAATATGGAACTCAACTCCAGATGCAGACGACCTTCTGATTACTCCAGCAGCTCCTACTTCCTCATGAGAATCCTTAGTCTCAAACAAAGAATGCTCAAGAAAAATTCCACACCAATCGCAAGTCACTTTTGCGATCCAACCTAATTCGGATTCCAAAGAAACTGTCCTCACTTTACCAATTAGAACAGCCTAAAGCTTTTCCAAACAAGGTTAATTCTTCAAGAAAACTTCCACCAACTGCTCGGCTGCTGCTAGAAGAGACATCAAGATTTCTGAGCCACCAGAGAAACAACCAACACTGCTGCTTCCAACTCTCCCTCGTCAATACTGCAAAGCTAAAAGATCCACTCGTTAGCACACCGAACTCTTCGAGCTGAAATTGCTACCACAGCTAACCAAAAACTTCTAATCCAAATGCTTCTCCAAAACAACCCACACAAAAGACCTCTGAGATGGTAGATAACCCAAAAGAAACTCGGTCTCCAAAACAAGCATCAACACTTCACTCTCCTTAAGATACGACAAATGAGACCACGCCAAAGCGAAGCAACTCATAGACCTTAGTCTCATATTCCAGAACAGACAACTTCCATACTGAAGATCTAGACAACTTCTACACAGACGAGTCTTCCCTGAGACAGGTAAAGACTTCTCCTCAACCATCTCTAAAACTGCTTCAAGAGAAAACATCTTCTGGAATATCCATGGATACTGCATCTCATCACGCAGTCATCAAGATATCATCACTTATTCCTGCACTACCATCAAATCCAAACTCAAGAAAAATTCGCTCATCCGAGCGAAATTCAAACTTACACTTCAAGGATAGACTCCGAATCTTTAAAAAGATTTCCTTCAGATATCAGAGAAATCCTTACTCCAAACAACAAAACTTATTCGAGACGGTATTAGGTCTACAGTCTCGACAAATACTTCCAACCTCAACATATGGACCTCTTCTGTCAGTGGTAATCGTGTTACACACACAAACCACTACTCCATCTACCTCTATAACTTATGTTGGAAAATCCGAACAGATAACCCAACAGATTAGGTAGATATATATATATATATATATATAGTTATATAAAAATTACAAATACGCTCTCTCAAGAAAGACACCACTACAGAGCCTAGGTATTCACTCAACCTAATGCTCTGATACCAACTGTAGCGACCCGACTTCCACTCTCCAGGAAATCGCATCACTAGTGAAGAAAGAAAGGGATAGAAGGAGAAAAGAAAGAGAAAGAAGAAACAACAGCAACAGATAACTCACAGCGGAACGAATGAATATATAATATATAACATAAAATATTACACAGTATCATAATACATCGGAGTACACAACTATACAACACATATTAGACAGTTATAAACATCTGTCTAATTCATACAACTCAAGTATACTAGATACAGACACAACATACACAGCGGAAACATAATATCTACACGAGGAAGCCTCCTGCTCCATTACTCCTCCATAATTCGTCAAGCTTACCTAAATCACTTGACTACTCATACATAATATGAGTACCCAAGAGTTTAATAAAACAGAAAATAAACACTCGGGTCAGACAGGGGTCTGGTGTGAGTAAACGGGTTAAAATTGCTTAACTTTAGAAAACCTTTGAAAAGAAAAGGTATCACGTAAGACTTCCCACACATAAACATGGAAAAGTTTTTACCTTACGCTAACCAAAACATTTGATAGGAAATCCAGTGATATTATAATAGTGTCTAAGGTTTTCAAGTAAATATGAAATAGCCGAAATTGTTACATTCATTAAATTCCAGCTACTAGCCACAAAAGTGGGTAATACAAACAAAACCGTAGGGTCTCGTAGGGAAAATGGGTTTCCATCAATGGCAGGGCTACTGGGGTACCGCCCGCCACAGTACGTGGCCTAGATCACCGTACCGAGGAGTACTCCCACTCCCCTGCAACACAAGGCCGGGACCATTCCTTACTGAACAGTCCCGAACAAGACAACCCCGGCAGTTGTCCGGATCAACCGCCCCACACAGCCGAATAAAACGGGACTTCTAGACAGGAGTAAATCTTGCTCTCTAGTGGGAGCGACCCACAAAGCCTTGCTGCACCTCCCCTGTTTTAGCCATTCCCGGTTGATGAGGCTTGAGGCTGCGATTACCTTTATAGGACACATCTCTTAGAATGCTCATCGTCCGCCTGACGATGTGCTGAAAGCATTCAATCCATACAAGTTCGTTCCGGGTTCGAACGAAACCGAAGGCACTATCTCGTTGCACTCATTTTAGAATCACCCTCAGAGTCAACGACCATAGCCCTTGCACTCTAAATCATCATCTCGAATCTATAAGTACTATTCCGTCAAACTCATTACGGAATCACCCACAGAGTTATACTGACGTATAGCCCTTACACCTCGAGTCTTCACTTGCTCCACTTGGATTAACGAACCTAACGTTTAATTGGAATCGATGTGGTTTTCGAATATCCAAATATGGAAACCCGATCCCGGTCTCATCAAAACCAAACGCCATTTTAATGTCCAAGTTGTACTTAAGGGATTTAAACAGTTTAACTTATATTCAGGATGATATAAACAGATAGATGAATTACATTATCACAATAGATAATTCATAACAACATTCATTTCACAATGAAGCATATCACAACATAGATATCCAAATCATCCAATATCAACCAATCACCCAATATCCATCCAATATCATTCAACATCCAATATCAACCATTCAATATTAATCAATCACCCATAGCAGAATTGATTAACTCTTTATAAATTTAATTAACCTCTAATTAAATTAATTACTTTAATCATTTAGATTATCCTAACTCCTGCTTCATTGATTTATTGCAAATCAAATTCATTAATCATCTCCTAATGACCTTCTTTAATTAATCTTCCCTGATTAATTATCCTTTAATTACATTCAAGTAATTATCTATAATCTAAAATCAGTAATTAACCTTTAATTACTATCATTAATTACAATAATTAATGATCCTTCATTAATTAATTAACTATAATTAATTACATTAATCCTTAATTAATTACAATTAATTAATCACACTTAAATTATTTACTTTAATTAATTACTTACATTAATTATATTAATTAATAATTCTTATTAATTAATAATCCTTTAATTAATTAAATAATTAACTTGTAATTAATCATCTCATTAATCATAAACAATAATTAACAATTTGTAATTACTTATCTTAATTAATTAACTTCTTAATTAATTATATTAACCCTTGATTAATTAATCCATTTAATTAATCTTAATTACTTCATTAAGTAATTATTATTCAATTAAATTAATTTACAAATCCTTAATTAGTTACTCTAATAATTAGTTACAATTTTAATTAATTACACTTAGTAATTAACCTTTATTTAATCCCATTCATTAATTAATTAATCACATTAATTAATTATCTAAAATAATTAAGTAATTAACTCTTAATTTCTTACATAAGTAATTATCTCTAATTACTTCTATTAATAAATCTTAATTACATCTTAATTAATTACTTTAACAAGTAATTATTTCATCATTAACCAAATCCTTAATTCTTTTATTAATTAATTATTTCATAATTAATCCACTTCAACAATTATATTAATCAATTTCTTAATTAATATCATTAAATGATTACCCAATAATCACTTAACTTAAATTACTCCATAAGTAACCTCTACTAATTACTTCCTTAAGTAATTAATATTCTAATTACATTCAAAAATTAACCATTAATTACTTCATTAAGTAATCACACTTAATTATTCCCTAATTAAGTGATTATTTTAAAATTAAATAAACAATTAACTAATTATTTAAAATTAATTAAACAATTAATTAATTAATCACTTATATTTAAAAATCCTTATTTAATTAAGAAAAGCATTTATCTTAATTAATTCTTTACTTAATTACAAATCATATTTAAATCAAGTATTCTAAAGTTAATAACAAAGATAAATTAACCCTATTTATCTTTATAATTAAATTACTTGAACTTAAATTAAATTTCACTAACTTAAAACAAATTTATTCAATTTGTTTTCAAAATCATAATAATAATCTTGTTTGTAAATAAGTTTATTAAGAAATCAAATTTAAAATTTCAAAATAATTTAATTATTCAATTTAAACTTATTTATTTTCAAAAAATGATTTGAAATCTTGAGTTACCAAATCATTACTTAAACCTTTTAACCTGAGACTTTGATTAAAATCACTTCCTTATAAACTAGAATTAAATTAGTTAATTACTTACAAATGTTATTCATTTAAATTTGCAAATAAATTTAATTAATACCTTTATAAGTTTGATTAACACCTATTTTAAAACTACAAGTTACAATTCATAAAACTTAACCTGATTCATTTATTAACCAATGTGTTAATCTGTAACATATTCAAAAACTTGAGCATATACTTGCTCGAGAGAAAATCTCAGGTTAAACCCGAGTAGAACTCACCAAAACTCCAGGTAAGTCTCGAAGCAAACTCATGCTTGCCTCGAGTCACCCCCAACAGCATCTACTTCGGGTCGCCCCCCCCCCCTAAAACACGAGCTCGACTTCGAGCTGCCTTTATCTTCCCCAATCAAAATTCCCAGAACCTCAAACTGACATCAATCTGTGCACGGTGCACATGCACCCCCACTGCCGTCCCCTTATGATCATCGCGACCCCCGTCACCAGTCACTACACTACTCGCGAGCATGCACGTAGTTCCAGACCAAACAATACGCATGCGATTCGAAATTTCACCATTCGAATCGAAAACTGCAGAACCACGCGACCATACTCCTCCACGGCTGCTGCTACGACGCCGAACTTCCCTCGCCGACCACTCCATTGAAGTGCCTCGGCTCCATACTACATTTTTCCCAAACACGGACGAACTCGGTCCACCACCTAAGTCATAATGACACAACCTTCAGACCGAACTATAATACAAACCTAAACCCTAGTTCATTCAATTCCAAGCCAATTTGGTCACTGGAAAAATCCATAAGCAATTTTCCCAACATCCTCCACATCTATGCGAGCTTCCACCAAAAATTTAACTTAAATCCATGTGCCGATCAATGGCAATCCTCAAAACTCCCAAAATCACACAAACCTAAATTTCTCATGATTTGTCAAACTAAAAATCATGAAATTGGTATTAAAAATCATGGTTTCTTATCACTAATGCATTCATGTATTCAAAATCAGCAAACAAGATTTTAAATTTTCGAAGTGTAACAGTATTTTACTGTAAAATTGAAATTCTGAGTAACTTCTACAATTTAAAATCTTATAATTATTTTTAGATGATATACTATATGATTACAAACAACATTCATTAACATACCATAGTCCAATTCATGATAAAACCAAAGTTATTTAGATTTTTGAAAAAAACTTGACTGTTCCTATTAAACACAGTATTCAATTTTCATTTTACAGGCAATTACACATTTTAATTTCACATGCAATCCAATTTAAAATGAATTTTCATTTAACATCAATATAGATTTACACATGCATCATCATTAAATCACAAGTTATACTAAAACTGTTTTTAAAAGATGATTTACTCACCTGTTAAATTAAAGAGGCAGAGCAGTTTAAACTTTCCAGGTTCTTAAATCATTAAATCTAGAAAATACTTTAAATTCTTGCTTTGCTGATGAAGTGAATTCCTTTGCATGCTTTTGAATTGAAGTTGTACTTCATGCAGGTTGGATATTTACTTCAATTGCAGGTTGATGGTGCATGTTGATTTGCATACTGCAGATTTTTAATTGTTGCAGATTTCTAATTTTTTTGCAGGTTGAAGATTATAGGTTGAAGTTGAGAGGAACTTTGATTCTGATTTTAAAATCTCAGGTTGTAAATGAATTTGTGGTTTTAGCCATTAATTGAAAGAGGAAACAAATTTTCTTCATATTTTAAGTTTATAAAAAAAATTGAAGAGAGTAAGATTTTAAAATAAAGACACTTGTCACATAAGTATTTAATGTTCTTACATTTGTTTATTAAAGAAGTTTGCATGTTAACACATGTCTTTAAGTATTTTAATAAATTTTCATTTAATTTTAAATGTAAATAAAAACTAACATATTAATTTACTAAGTAAACAAATACTTATATATATGTAAATAAGTTTACTTTTAAAAGAAAATATCCTAAACTAATTATAAGATTAATATAATCTTATACATGTTATTTTAAATCTTAAACATTCATTTTTAATGTAAACATTTTAAAAGAAAACAAAACAAAGCTTGTTTAAATCATTTTTAATCTATCACATTTTAAATACTTTAAAGAAAGACAAAACAAAACTTTGATTAAAACCCTTTTAAACTATCTATAAAAAAAATAACAATCTTATATTTTGAAAATAAATGAATTAGTCTTTAGATTAATTTTTAAGCAAAGCTTTAAATTATAATTTCATACATATTCAAATTATCAATAGATTTAAATTCAATTTCAAAACAATATCAAATTATAACATATACATACATATATATTACAATTTGAAAATTTAACTTTATTTAAAACAAATGATATTTGCTATTCACAATATATATCAAACATATATATTATAAATAGAATAAAAATTTACTAGCTTTTGAAAAACAATTCTAACCAACTTTTAAATTATTATCCATTAAAAGATTGAATATTTGTAAATTTAACTAGATTAAATATTTGTTATCCATTAAAAGATTAATTTCACCAATTTAAATTAAAGTTATAAAGAAAATTTATCAAACCAGTTAAATTATTATTGCAGATTATTAAATTTATATTGCCCCAAAATTCCGGGTCGTTACATCTGGTACCTCCTAAAAATAGTAGACAATATACTCCCGGTGAGTGCCAAAATGGAGAAACTCCCAATTGCACTTTGATTTTAGTCATCCATTGCAATAAATAAAAATATTTGTAAAATACTTTACAAATATTTATTGAAATAAATTTCAAACTTTCTCTCTCAAAATAATAGTATTTCTCACATGCTTCAAATGATACTATTTTTATTTCTTTTCATAATCATACCAAAAATCTTTTTAAAACGATTTCAAATCCACGAGGATTTAAGTCCTAAATAACAACAATTCAAAAACCACTATTTATAAAATCAAACTTTTGTAAACTATGGTATATAAATCACACAACCAATCAAATCAAATTTCATATAGGAATAAACTAACATTATTAATCAATCAAATTTCATAAGAGAAAAATCGAACACTTATCATTATTTAAAATGTCAAATGACTACAAACTTTAGAATTTTGCTTAAGTTCATAAATTTTATTAAGTCACATACTAAGTATACAATTATACTTAAGTCCGTATGATATACATAAATCATCAGTATGCTATATTTGATCTGATCATTGGTTTGGATATATAGACTTCTACTTTTGCGCTAGTATAGCTCACTTGATCTCCCTTAGAGTGGACTCCGGTCAGGTTTCTTGATTAGAAACTTCTGCTCTCCTTGCATAGCCATATACTATCATAGAAAAATTTAGTATCGTATTGAGAATTTGAATCTAGTGTTCACTGACAAGAATCAAATGAGAAATTCTTTTTCGAATTAGTGTGAATCATCCTAAGTTATGTATTCGAATCCTAGGTCAAGAATCATGCAAATAAAATGATCTATGTGTAATTAACGTACTTAATTCAATTGGTTTCTTAGTTATATCAATCTCTTTCAAAATCACTCATATTTTCTGCTTAATATTTCATTCAACACTAAAATTATATTATGAATCACTTCATAAATTTTAACCTAGTTTATATTTGCAAAAACAATTCTTTATAAAAACAATAAACAAAATTTTACTCTATCTTATTTACTTGTATAATACTCTTCTAGGTCCTAAGAGTATACACAAAACACCAATTTTAATTCATTTATTTGTTATTATTTTTATTTTTCTCAAAATTTAACTAGAAGTCCAAATACAATATAAGTCTTTAAAACTGAGTCTAACCTTTGACCTTTTCACCTTAGAGTGCTCTAAGAAAATTCGTTCATGGGTCGACTCAATATCACTAAATAATTTACACAACTTATATGATTAATAAAAACTATGGTCTTAATTAAATAAATTTACTAAAAATTTTCTATCTAATTTAAATCATTTGAAACTTGAGCTAAATTATTTCTTTTCTATCCAAGAATTTTAAAATAACTTTTATTTTAAACCGGTTTCCTTTAAGGAAACTTAAAAATTTAATACCTAGCTTTTATTTCAAATTTCCACCATTGAAAACATACTACTTATATCTCTTTATGAAATAACTTCAAACAATTTA
The DNA here is from genome assembly GCA_030765085.1 of Allium cepa. Taxonomy (NCBI): domain Eukaryota; kingdom Viridiplantae; phylum Streptophyta; class Magnoliopsida; order Asparagales; family Amaryllidaceae; genus Allium; species Allium cepa. The sequence goes on from CM060934.1 coordinate 292,310,892, forward strand.
TTTACTAAAACTCACTTTAGGTTCGTTTGGATTTGAACTCATTTCGATCACATAATGATAAAGAGAATAATTTACTAAGTGCCCCACAATGTTCACCTAAGAAATCTTATGATCGTCACTTATAAGATTATTCAGATTATCACAAAAATAATAGAGATGTTTTCCCTGAATTATCCCCAAAGAAAAGGCATTCCATTTAAAGTTTCTCTTATAAAATCTTTATATTTTAGAAATACTTCCAAGTAATTCTACTGTTATATATTTTTCAGAAAAACCTTTTGAAATTATTTCAAACAACTTTGGGGTTTAAATTCAAAAATCCTTTTTAAAACACATTTTATTATCAAATTTATGTAAAATTACCTTTATATAAGACCATTTCATATTATAATAATTCTCCTTTATTATAATAAAATGTTATCAAATGTTTATTCTCTAAATGCCTTATCCTATCATTTAAATTATTTTAAAAAATCTTTATTAAAAGATTACTTTAACTTAACATTCACTCTGAACACCTTATAGTCAATTTTGTGGAACTTAATTCACAATGGATTCATTTTAATGTACTTACAATTATCAAACAATATATGTTCATAAACTAGTTGAGCATGGATTAACAAATCAATAAACAATAATCAATGCACCTAAACTATCTAAGCACAACAAATCAAACAATAATGATAATAAATGTGTATAATCATTAACAAACAACACTGTAAAATTATATAAATTTGAAAATTATTTGTTCATATATATAAATAGAGATAAAATATTTCATTTACCAAATTTTTAAAAATCAATATTATGTCTATTTGTCTTGTTCAGGTGTTTAGAAATCCTTTCGACAACGTGGCATCTCATATTCGCAACCTGAATTCATAAACAGCTCAATACAGAAATTAAAACAATACGTTTTTATAAGAATAACAAATACGCTCTCATAATATATAATACTATCAAACTCATTCTTTGGCATCATTTACCCTATTTCCAGTGAGTTACTCACTCTAGGGTATTGTTAACCCTATCTCTAGTGAGCCATACCCTACAAAAACCAAGGTTCTCGCTTAACCTTCAACTCTGATACCAAGTTGTAATGACCTGCCTTATCGACCATCGAAAGTCGGCACCGAATACATCCACGTATTCAAATGTCGAACATCCAATGGATAGAAAGGCAGCTTGTTAGGGTAAAGCAAAAAGAAAAGAATAGAGAATAGGGAAATCAGAATCTCACAGCGGAATCGACAACATATAATATAACAAAGACGGTACTCGCTAGCCATGCCATTCCGGTTAACACCATATCTAGCATGGCTAGAATTAAGATATGACAATACCGCTCCAAAGTCTATTTATTAGTCCGGTAAAACTATCACTCCAACATACAAAGTACATCAGAGTTAAAAACAAAACTTATCAGCAGGACAGTTATAAAATTCCGAACTTACAATAGCTCGTAGGTATACTACATAATACATCGAAAAATAAAACGCTATGTTAGGTGAACATCCAGCTCTTCTCCAATAACTCCATATCATCAAAGCCAACTTGGGAAAACTCGATCTGATCCGAGCATTATAATAAAATAGCACACGGGTCTGTTTGGAAAACCAGCCGAGAAAACTCAAGTAATATGATAAATATATAAAAATTCTATGAGACCACACTGCTAATGTGGAATGAGTTTTTACCTTACAAGAATAACATCCATAAATGAAGAAATAGGAAACAAATCAGAATAACAATCCAATCAATAAAGAACGGAAATAAACAACAGAAACAATCCAAAAAAGGGTGTGTACTAGTAAGAACAATCCCATACCAAATGGATGTGCATAAATAATAACAAATTATAGACTCAAAAGAATGGTCATAAATAATGGAGCATAGATGTGATGCCCCACCTCTATACCCACGCTAGCCAAGAACACTACGGTGTAATGCTGTCAACTAGCGCGGAGAATAAGGCTGTTGAGGAGAGGCCATCAGTAGTTAGGCCTTACACTAGTATTGGTTATCTCGATAGAAGTGGTATATAAATATATATATTCTTTCATTTTTCATCTCGGATTTATTTTCTCCCATCGAAATACCCCAATTGCAGTATAAAACGAACTACGATGGTTCATAATAGTTTAGAACAAAATATATAATAATAACATAGATAATATAAATGCGGAACACAGATAAAACAGAAAGTCTCATATATACAATAACTGATGTCAGTTACAATACATTTGACACGGTACATATGATACAACTACAACAGTCGACTCAGGAAGTTACATATACAAGTACATTAACGTATATAATATACATGAATACATATCTTCCTATACAATTATACAGACTACTACAAATGACGACGACTACTCCAAAAGATATGAAAGAACTTCATAGCTCTAGCAGCAACCCAAAGCAGAATATCTACAACCTGAAATACTCGGTCTGACCCGAGTATTAGATTCAAAAGAAAATAACACTCGGGCCAGTCTAATTCAAACTCAGTTATTAGTGCACAGAAGCAATAACAAGTAAATAACAATTAGACGATAGTCAAAATAAATCTCGTCTATCCGATCCTTAAATAAAGAAATCGGATAACGATAAATATAACACGTAACAGTGTTAAACAACAAATCAGCAAATTAAACCAAATCAGAATACAATTTGGGATATTGGATCGAATAAACAAAACAGTTCAAACCATTGAAATATCAATTAAAATATTATTTCGAGTAGGGCTGCAGTACACACACGCGTGCACTGCCTCGCTACTACATCATATGAATATGCAAAGGATCAATAAATCAAAACAAGATAGAATATTATAAAAGCCGTACCGTGTGGCTGCAGTTCACTCTTGCGTGCACTGCCTTGCCACTACAGTGAAAATGTACCCAAAAACTCAATTCCGTGTGGCTGCAGTTCACGCTTGCGTGCACTGCCTTGCCACTACAGTGATAATGTACCCAAAAACTCAATTCCGTGTGGCTGCAGTTCACGCTTGCATGCACTGCCCTGCCACAACAGTGATGATGTACACAAAAGATCAACGGAAGTTCACACACGAGCACAAGGTCCAACCCAAGCGTTTAAGACTGGGCTCAACACAAGGCACAATAAACTGAATGCAACGGTCAAGCCATTGTTGTCATGACTCAACACATATGCAAAGCTTCGACAAATCAAAACTGTATCAGATCACAAATGCAATGCTCAATGCACAAAGTAAGTACCAGTAAGCAAAGGGCCAGAACAATGTATGGAGTGTGCAAGTGAACATGATAGCAGACCAAAGTGCAGACCAAACAGCAATGCAAATGCAGTAATGGGTGAACAGACCACAAATGTACAACATAGTGAAGATGACAGGTGCATCCAGAAGTTCAACAAAGATCAAGTTCAAGTCATCAAGTTCAAGTCATCACTGTAATAAAGCAAACATGACAGGAAACAGATCAATAAGAACTGATGAAGCAGTGCAAATGAACAAGCGCAGTTGAAATGGCCAGGCAAGTGCACAACCAACACAATCACAAACAAGTGCACCACTGAGCTATGCAAACTAATGCACTAACCAAAGCACTAGTGCCATTACATGAAACAGCATAATATGCAGCAGTAAGTTATGTACAAGAACATGAAGGCAAGGCACAAGTCAGGTAGTGGTAAAGTCAAAGCCCAAAAGGTCAGAGGCAATATAAATGCAAACTGCACATAAATGAAGACCACACGAGCTCACTGCATCCCAAATGCTCAAATATACAACAAGTGTATACATGTACATGAAGACAGCAGACAACATAACATGACCAAGAAATGCATATACAAGGATGAACATACATGCATCATAGGGTTTGGTATAAGAAACTACTCAAGTGCAACTACTCAAGTGCAAGTTCATACTCAAGTGTAGCCAGATATGTAGACAAGCCAAAAATGGGACTGCAACAGCCGGAATGGCATTTTATACGAACCCAACATGTATGCAACAGAGAATGTATAATGCTATCATGACCAGAATGCAACTGCACAGGAAGGTAGGCCCGGCAGTTTAAAAGGGTATTCATGTATACCCAAAATTGGAAACAAAGGCAACTAAACTCAAATGCAACTTTTTTTTTATATGTGCCAATATGCTATGCAGTGAAGCAACTCGAGCTCCAACAGACCAAATCAAACAGTATGCAAAAGGGCAGTGGACAGGATAAGTGCAAGAATCATACTCGAGAACAAAAGGAAATGGTATAACGCAATTCAACCAGAATCAGAAGCATGTGCATGGAAGCAATGCGACAAGAACTCGAGATTACATATGTAATATAGACCATACAATGACCAGAAAATAAAATACACATTCAAGCTTCAAGCTGCTACAGGGATGAACAAAAGTGCCGAAGATTCAGTAATATCAAAAATCAAGTTGAAGCCATGTTCAACAGAAATCGAAGTCATAGAATAACGTATACAAATTAGGGCAGAAAACAAGATTCAAAGTAATACCGAAGTCAAGGAGGAATCAACAATGAAACAACAATAATCGAACGGCCGAGCACAGAAGAAATTCACAAAACAACATCGAATTGCCGAAACACTATATTTAGAATGAATTAGATGTGAGTAAATTTGATTACTCACCTTGTCGATGAATTTAGAAGAAGCCGACCACACCAGAAATCGAGCGAAGCCATAGTCTTCATTCGATCGAGCTTCAATGGTTGGCGACTTCGATTGTCACGAGCCCTAGTTTTCTTTAAAGAGGGGCGAACGAGAAGGAGTAAGCGAACGTGGCCGCCATTTATTTTCTTTCGAGTGATTTTTTTTGGGGCTTAGGATTTTAGGATGAGAGAAAAATGAAGAGAAAGGGGAACGGGTTATTGGCTTTTGTTAATTTTCACAGCCAAAATTAAAAAATGGACCACTATTTAATTTTCAAAGCTCATCAATCTTTTTAACACTTTATAAAAGAATTTTAATTCAATTTAGAAACCTCAATCAGCAATATGCAACAATATTAATCGTTTAAATGTCGATTATTAATTGAGGCGAAGTTCCGGGTTGTTACAATAAAGAATAGCACAAGGAAATACTATATGCAATTAAGGAAACAATTCAAAGATTTGAATTAACAATGAGAAAAAAGAAAAGTTTTTCCAACAATGACTAGGAGGGTGCACCTCCTTACTGAAAGTATACCTCTAGAAATATACCAGAGAGAGTCATATACTTTATGACATCTCTCGGACACGTCTAAGCCAGACCCGACAATCTTACCGAGAATTTGAGCATTTCACATCTTACTGCGTAAACCGAATGCAATCTGGAGTTGATGTTAAAATACTCTAATGGAAGCAACCCACATAGCTTGGCTTCCACTCGCTCTTTAAGTTTAGTCCTTTTTGACAAGGATAACAAAGCTCAAATGAGAAACACATCGTCTTAGGGTGATGAAATATAAAGAATAAAGAAGAATCAAATTCGATAGTCGATAAATCAACTATCGAGAATGATAAGATGGTTGTTTTTACTTGTACTTGATTTTCAATAAAAATATTTTTTAAGATGCTTTAAAAACACTCTTTAAAACATTCTTTTAAAAGGGAAGAATTATATTTTCTAAGTTTATTGAAACAAAGGTCAAAACAAATGTCAAGACATTGTTTATAATAAACCTCAAAAATTTACACCTAGCTTTATTTGAAACATTTTTTTAAAAGATCCTCTTATTTATAAACTATTATATATAAATTTTAAAACAACATTATTATTCCAAAAGATAATAAATTAATTAAATTACTTTTATAAATTTTAAATCAAAGGTTAACCATTCCGAAGGATAATTTATATAATATTTTGATAACTTTTAAAACCATGTTAATTTCCTAACCAAAATAAATCAAATTAAAAATCCCTTTTATAAATTTAAACCAACATTAAGTATCCTGAAAGACAATTAATCACATTTATAATTTTTCATGATTTTAAAAACAATATTAATTATCCTGCAAGATAATAAATCAAAATCAAAATTAATTATCTTTATTTAAATAGTTAATTATTTCTAAAACACTTCTATTTAATCGGTAAAATAACTTTTAAACCTTATTTAGTCAGTTAATTAACTTTGATACACTATACCATTTAATTAACTTTAAAACACTTTTATTAAATCTACTAATTTACTTTCAAACTCTTTTATTAAATCATTTAATTAACTTTTAAAACACCAGTAATTAAAATTATTAACTGAATTAAAATATCATTAATTAAAATGATAAATAAATTCAAACATCTATAGTTAAAATGATTAACTGAATTTAAAACGTCACCAATTAAAATAATTAATTAAACTCAAATAGGATTCATTAAAATGATTAATTCATTTAAATATCATCAATCAAAATGATTAATTAAATTTACACATCTTTGGTTAAAATGATTTATTTGCTTAAAACATCATTACCTAAAGTGATTAATTAAATTTAAATATCATAAATTAAATGATTAATTAAATCCAAATATCATTAACTAGATGGATCAATTAAATTCAAATATCATTAGTTAAAATGATTTGATAAATTTTAAACATCATTAATTAAAATGATTAATTAATTTAAATATCAAAATCAAAATCGTTAATGAATTTAAATATATATTTTGTGAAAATACAATCCCAAGGAAACACTCACGAAGGTTTCAAGAGTTGATATTCAAAAATTGACGATATAGCGAAATTTGCTATAACGATACTTAAATAATTTAAGTAGAATATCACGGTTAATTACAACTAAAATCAATATAAGCAGCATAAGGAAATAATAACAGTTATTGGCTAGAAACCCCTTAAGGTCTCTCTACAAATATTACCTGCTAAACAATGGATACATATAGGTTATATAATAATATGGGCTCACAACAATTAAGTTAATATGTCATCCATTTTCCAAAACGGGATTTCAACTAAACAATCAATCAACCAACAAAAACAATATCTAAACTATCAACCAAGCATTCAACAATAAATTTATATCATCATAGATATTATATAGTTAATTTAAGGATGAGTAAACTCATACAAATTTCAGCTATCGCCAAAGCATTCCATCTTGAACTAAAGTCGACCAGGTGTTCGATTTTAACATAACATTCTTCAAGCTCTAAATTCTACCAATCCTATTCCATTGCATAGCAAATGATCCCACGAGTGCAACGCTATCGACTGTGTTCGATTTAGACCTCGAACGAAATAGATATGGGTTTCATACGATATCGAATTAAATAACATAATTAATTGCTTTAATTAATCACTATACTTAAATTAATTGACAAAAAATGCTTTCCGCCTGTTCACTGAATAATGCAAGCCCAAATTGCTATACATCCCAAGCGTTGACACGGTACTATGCTCCATTAAATCATGAAACGACTTCGCCATCGGGCTCTACCTCTAAATCTCTATCTCCATGACCTATCGACTTCAAGCGTGTACTACCCCTCAGAATCACCTCTTACCATGCTTTCACCCGACCTACAGCTGATGCATTCATCCATACATAACCGGAGGCGGTAGAACTTGGCCAAAAGATGCAACATCCCTTTACGAACCCAACACTGCCCGTGCTTTGTCCAAACTCCACCTTCTCATCAACTAATCTCCAACCCTAGTTCACCCATGGTTCACGACTCCACTGTCGAACCCTTCATAAAAATGTCGCACCCTCTCAAACATGCATTGACTTGTAGAGCTAGCTTAAACATGAACAAAGAAGCAAGTTTTGTATATTATTTTTATTTTTATTTGATTTGTTATGTTGTTTTCTAAGTGGATTTCCTTTTCTTTTTCTTTCTCTGAATGTAAATCGGTAGAAGAGCACGGGGAGACAAAAGAAAATAGAATCAAAGAAATGTTGGCTGAAGTTAAGTGTTGAATTTAATTTATTTGCAATTTCTAGCATCTCGTCGCATTGATTTTGATCGCGTATGAACCCCAAACGATAAAACAAAAATACCATCGTGCTCATAACAACGACGCAACCCCAAAACAAAAATAATATACATTGGTTATTGAGTTTTCTAAAATCCCAAAAATACTGCCATTAGCGTCGTCAAACGATAATTTTCATATTTTTCAAATTAAAAAATATGAAAATATCAAATAAATTAAATTAAAAAACATCGATAAAAATTGGGTCGTTATAATAAAATTTCTGATTTATTTTTTGAATTTTTTTTTACTGCAGATAAATTTATAGATTGAATTCTCCAATATTATTTATTAATTAAGAGGTTAAATAAAATCATTAAATCCATTTAATTAATATTTAATTCACAAATCCAAATAAATAAGTAATCCCTATATTTGAATATAAGTTATTAGATTCCAAAATTTAATTATTTAAATATATAAAATTAATTAAACATTTAAAATTCAATGACCAAAATTCTAGGTTGTTACGCAATTAGTCCAAGCTATATTGACCGATGACCCTTATATACAGTTCTATAATTTATAATTTGATTATCGTAATACTAACGCATCTTAAAGACTTATCTAAGGGTTAACGAGCCCACCTCCAATAAACAAACATCTAACCAACTAACTTTGAGGTCTATGCATATCCCATACAGATTCTATACTGGCAAAAAGCAAAATCTGTCAAGGCACAACCCAAGTACTTGGTACTGCTCGGTTGGAATCGCTGGTGGTCATAGCTTAGATGCCAACCTTACTACTAAATACCAGTCCAACAAAAATACTACTGCCTACCTTCCCAGCTGACATCCTGTTTTGACCAACTTAAGTAAGTCATGGAAAATGCCCCTTTCAGTTACTTAATACATCTTATTAGAAATGAAGCAGACTATATTTCCTTAGAAGTACTATGCCATATAATACTACAAATCCGATGTGAACACTTGGTATATTTTCCCCTACCTATCCGCAACACATATGCTTTCCATACGGTCCCTAAGATTGGAGGTGTCCCATATCAGTAGTAAATATACACAACTGCCGATAATCTCTAGATGAAGGCAGACTTATGTTATGTAACTATATTGACCTCGCATCCCAATCCAATAAATCAAACCAATTATCATAGGCCTAAATATTAGGCTAAGTCCACTAATTCACACTTATCCTAAACGTACAATTAAGGCTATATAATTTCCCATTATGAAAAATATACCACCCTCTAAAATTTAATTCTTATCTTATCTGCTTATTTACTATATTCCATAAATATGAATTGTCCGTGACAAATGGCTATTATTATTCTAATTGGAAAATCTCTAATAATATTTGTTTATTCGTTCTAATTAAGCAATTATACCTATTCATTTCCCTGTAATTACCATAGTAAACTCTTAATCAATCCCCACTTAATTCATTTAACTCTCTATTAATTGCGAATTTATTGACTATTAAATTTGTAGTTGTTGTCCATAAATGTTGGAATTACTATTCCTTCCTTTTCTAACCTCTTAATCCTATAATTACCATGCTATTAATAACTAATATTAATATCATCATAAATTACACTATATATATAATTGGTAAGCACGGTTATACGTTTATATATATATATATATATATATATATTCCTATTTCTAACAATTAATTCCTAGACTAGATCCTTTCCATGTTTTAATTTATCAGAGCTATCCTTCCAAAAAGGATTACCGTTATGGCTTTCCATAAATTACCCAAAAGTGAGACCTCCGCTTCATTCGAAATTGCACAGAATTATCCCTTTCCTTTTATTGAAATAGACAGTGCAAACTATGAGGTAGAATATCTGTACTTTACACATCTCTTCCATTTTGGTATATTGTTTATTATTTCAAACAACACATTTTTTATATATTTGTGGAATTGGATAATTTATGGAAATTTTCATGAAAATAGATACAATTAAATTATCCCTGGCCCCAATAAACTAAAACATAGAACTTCACGTTCTAAGTCGAATCAGGGCAGTATAAATTAATACCAATATTATACAACCCAATTATAAATCTGGAATAACTTACAACTTTATCAACATTGAACTCTAACAAATGCAGGGATTAATTTCCAAATTTTCTAGATTTGGATGTAAATAACATTCCTATTCCAATTACCTATTTTACAGAATATATAGACGATATTCCTATATGTTCGTTTTAAGCCCATAACTCATCAGAGCTTATATATACATAAAAAATCAATGATACAAATTTCAGTGTTATAAATAAATTATATAATTTCCCACTCACTTTTAAAGCTTTCCAAATTTTCCAAATCCGAATCTATTCCTTTAATTTGACCCCTTCTCCTTTCCAATCCAAAAGAATATGCGTAACAAGGTATGTGTGTGTGTGTGTGTGTGTGTGTATATGTATGTATATTACTATTATAATTACAGATTCGAGAAGAGATTTAGGATTAAGGGGAATATATATTTATAACTAAAGAAATTTACTTTTATGTGCCGTATTAATTCTCTCCTTCTCTTCTTCTCTTCTTCTTTTTTATTTCTGCTCTTCTTCAATTTGTATAAATATATAATATTTTATAATTTATAGAAAACATGGAGAATGAAATATGTAGAGCTTCACTGCATTGATCAGAAAATATAAGAAGAGAAGTGAGGGGATAGACCTGTATTTATAAGTTCTCGAATCAATCGTAACCGCTATAAAAAATAGTTAAATCCGACTTATTTGGCCAACGTTCAACCCTAGCCCCTATTGTCTAGATCGGTCAACTGCTTCCTTATAGGCAATCAACCATTAGCAGTCGACTGACCTAAGGAGGTGGTCGACCGGTAGGGTCCCACATTTGTTATTATTTATTTCCAAACTTTCATTTTTGATTATTTCTTTCTGAAAACTTTAAATGCTAATAACATTTTAGTTCGAACTCCAATTTCAAAGCTCCAAAATGGAAGTTGCCTAAAAAATCTCCATAAATGCAATGGTGCAAGTTTCACGGTCAAATTCCGATGTTTTCTCAAATTCAATTTGAGTCTTAACAGATGTATATTAATTTTTGTAAATTTTATGGGGTGTTACATTCTTCCACTTTTTAAAAGAATTTAATCCTCGAAATTCCCTGATGATTAAATCATGGGACATAATATGCAGTTATCCTAAACTATCCAACTAACTACTGTATAACCAATTTCGCAGCCAAACATGTACAAATGCATGGCGTAGCACAACATATAAGACATGCAAGCAGAATGATTCTAAATCGGCACCTCATATATGAATGCATTATTTTGAAAACATTTGAAAATATGATGCAAACAACTTAGATATACCAGCAATTCTATATGTATGCAAGTTTTCAAAAATGAAAAATCCTTTTTCACATAACAAATTCCACACTCCTACAAGTAGGAGTATGGTTCAGTAAATTTTTGCATTCAATTTCCTGCAATCCAAAATTCTAACATGTCAAAATTTTCATTTTCTAAACTTTTATCCTATGCTGAAAAGGAATTTAGTTAGAAAATTTTAAATTTCTACCATTCTATTAGATACCAATCCCTTTGTACATTGAGAAATTTTTTGTATCGCCCTCAAATTTTCTCTAATTTTCCCAGCACAACAAAGATAAGAAGGTTTATTTTCAAACTCTATAATGGAAATAACGCTACGAATGAATTTTTCTTGCTATCGAAAAGGTATGGAAAATTCCAAGACTAAAACAGCTTTTTTCGTTGTTATCGTTTGCTTCTGACCTACTGCCACCCTAAATGCACCACTATAACTTATCAATCCTCCCTACGCTAAGCGTGTGGCATTGGAAAATCAAAAATTGTCATTCACCTTAAAAAATTCTTCCCTTTCTAATCAAACTATGCAAAATAATTTGAAAAGTTAAATTCCTAGAAGTATTTAAACATAAATTTTTATTTCAAAATCAATTTGAGCAAAAAATTTCAAAAAAAATTGAACGGAACCTTTCAAAACATTTACCTTCCCGTTTTAAAATAAATCAAGCCACATTTTATTGCGATCGAGATTCAGTCAATGAGTTAATGCATATAATTGACCATAATAATGCATAACAAATCCTAGACTCTAAATACCTATTCCTTTATTCGAAACGACGACTACTAGTCTACTTACAAATTTTAGTTTTGAAGGCATAGGGATAATGAGCTATGATTTCGCAATAACTTAGCCTATCATTCGCTTGCTAAAATTTCATTTTTTTAAACTTCCAGTCTTATATTGTATTTACCGTTAGTTAAGTATCTAAACGAGGTTTTCATATTTTCGCTATTTCTCCCATATATATATATAACATGATCAACATACCTAGAAATAATAATACAGTACATAAATATGAACACGTCTCATAATATATCGTACGTGTCTTTTATATAAAGATATAACTAATGATTACAACCCAAAAAACGGAAAGAAAAGAACAAATGCTGGAAGGGAAATAACAACAACACTATTACTAAACCTAAATACTACCTACGTGCAATGGGATGATCAGAATCCCTTACAGGAGCTCGAGCCATTGTCACGGCCCCTAAATGGGCATAGCGTGGCTCGTATGCACCCAATCTCATGGCTCTAGAACTGTTGCTTAGCTCGCATCTCCTAAATCTTGGCCTAGATCTACTGGATCGCAACCATTTTTACATTCTAGTATACTAAAACACCCTATCCTCGCCTCGCCTCCTACTGATGCTGGTGGTGCCGCTATCCCTACGGGTGGCTCTGCTATCCCCGTTCTCCTAATAGAGGCTCTTTCAAATGAGGGTAAGGGCTTTTTTTAAAATCTTCTCTCCATGGAGGTTCACTCTGTATCGCCTAAAGACACGAGTGAAAAGACGAGAATACGGAATGTAGCTCCGTAGGGTCTCTACTTATGGCTCCATATTGTTGCTCATATAGTGTGAACCCAGTTCACCGTTGTACCATCCATGATGGTGTAGGTGGCCTTCTGCATAAGCAAATAAATCTGGTCAAAGCTCCCCATCTTTGGGATAATGTTCAACTAAAGAATGCGAACAACGAGGTGGGATATAGGCTGCAAATTGTCTGGCCTCTAAACATCAATAGCTCCAGAAAGATCCACCATAAAATCTCAGGAACAACGGTCTCAATGTCTTCCAAATCCACTCCTTTCGTGGCTATCCCCTGAATATCTACGAAATCATCATCCGACAGATCAATTACTCCCCTTTCACCTCTGATATAAGACTACTATTGTCTTCATCAAACTCATATTGCAAATTTGCATCAAACAGCTGCATGTAACATGGGTAGCACTCCCACTCAAAATGTCATAGCCGAGGATCAACGCTAGCCATGCAGGTGTGAATAGATCCCTTAGTCCAAAGTCTAGGAAGTCCCCGAATTTCACCGATCATCCCTGAAGGAAGCCGAAGTTTGCTAAGGTATCATAGGTGTAGATTTTTCGATCATTCCGGTTGAGCCAGGCAATCTCTTAGGGAGTAAGATTCAGGTGGTGCGAGGAGGTGACGGTGGCTCGTGGTGGTGCCATGGACTAAGTTATGCTTGGAGAGAAGGGTTGGGTTTAGATCTAGAGAGAGAGAGGATGAGGCATAGATCTGGCGGCTATAGACGATTGTGTGGGTGGGCTCACTGCTGGAGAAAAGAGGAAGGCGATGCATGCATTTTAGTGGGAGGGAAAGGAGCAGGGGAAGGATAAGGAGAAGGAAGGTTGAGGAATGGGGGATTCGAAGCTTGGATGCGACTATATGTCATGTTCAAGGCTTTGGTTGTGTATTTTACCTGGATACTGGTTGACCATTCTAGGGTTGTTGGTCGATCGTTACCAGTCGGTCAACCAGTTGTCGAATTTTGGGCCCAGATTGAACCCGGATCCTATTCGACAGGATTAATTTATCAATGATAATAATATCGATTAATAACATCATCATGTGCCATCTTCGTCTGCTTGTATCCAACATGGTTCGCACAGCTCTGATGCCTTCTACATGATAGTGCCTTAACCTGCCATATAGTTCACTAGGTTCTCTTCTTCTTCGATCTCGTAGTGTACTTACCTATACTGCTTAGCCATCAACCTTTTTCAAAAACCTAAAAATATTTCAGTTTTGATTCTCCATACTCACCTTATATTGGAATATTCCTCCTATCTTCATTGTCGGACGTTCTTACCCTTCAATTCTTCTTACCTTATTTTAATTAGGTACCATTTTCATTTACCCACCCCTTAAAGGCGATTTTAAAAAAAAAACTGATTTTATAAATAGAAAAAATCATCAAGTTAAACCTATGCTCTATCTCACATTCATTTCAAAAATAAATTCCCACTATTAAAAACCTTTGAATGAAAAACTTACAACTCGATCAATTTAAACTAAGAATTTCAAATTTTGGTTACTTCTCAAAACAACAAATATTCAATAAATCCTTTGAAAAACTCATTCAAAAAACGTTTCAAATAATTTTCAAAAATATTTTATCAAATTCTTTTATGGTCCTTACTTCTTTCTACTTGCCTTCATAAAAATCTGGTTTATTATCTTGTGATGATCAATGTACACCTTCTTGCAGAAACTTTCTCCACTCCTTCTTCATACCTTTATTCTAGATGTTTGTAACATATAAGTTTTTTACTTGTTTGGATGAAATTAACATCTTTAATTGGAAATGCAACAAAATCCACAGTCATATGACAACCTAGGCCCAACAAAGGAGCCACATACCATCCAGCCTCCGGGATCCTTTTTTATGTCATGCTCGTGTTCTTCTTAGTCAACACCTTACAATACAACCAACACTCCATGGGGTAACCAGAGTAGTGTATAAATTAAACTATATTTATTTTTCCAACTCATAGTTGCTTCGTCCATACTTTCGAAATATGGTCGTAACTGCTTCTACAGTCAGAATTCATAGAGTTTGGGGCATAATATATAATTATAGCTAAAAAATACAAGTACGTTCTCTCGGCGTATCCTAATTCCAATGTTCGACTAACTTAGGCTCTGATACCAAATAAAATAACCTGCACCTTAATGGTCCCAAATTTTGAATAAATCAAAACTCAAGTTCATTAGAGCACGAATCGTTGGTTTTGGTGCTCATAATAAACATAAGTATATTAGAGATCGATCTATAAAACTCACAGTGAAATGGTAAATATAATAAAAATAAATACTGACCGAGGCTTCTACCTTGGAACCAATAGAATTCCTTGGATATCTAATTATCTTATCAGCACCTAGCAGGAATAAGAAGCCTTCTCCATCAACCACTCCTGTCTTGCTCCAGTAACAAGTCCCTCAAATATATTCTATGGATTGCAATAATGAGGGATCAGAATAATGTTCTAGTGACTGGAAATTTTCATATTTTACCCGTAACACTTGTAACGACCCGGTATTTTCAACCATTCGCATCCGCATATGTCGGACTTGAATTGTTCAAAATATCGCGTTGTAAATTAAATTTGGCAAATCTTAGAATATACAGTGAATAAATAATCACAGGTCACAGATATAGAGTAAGAAATGCAACGGAAGTAGAGAAAATAGTGGTTCATGAAGCCACTATCACATAGTCTCAAAATAAGTACATAATTACATAGTTTAAAACCAAATACAATTTGAAACAACCACAGAAACCCCAAATTTATTCGTCTCGATTACATAAACTAAGATAAAAGACTGAAAGAAAAAGGACAGCAGCTCGATGAGGTGATCTCCAGCAGTCCTAGCTCCGGGGAAAGAAGTCCGAACTAATACTCAGGCTGACCCGAGCGTAAGAAAATAAACACAAACACTCGAGTCAGGACATACATACTTATACAGTGTAAGCTAATTCAAGTGAACTGTAATATACAGAAAAATAACTTAAAGGATGCTTGGGACCGCCCATCCTCTAAGGATCCGTTAAACTATTTACTATGTAGTAATATTTCGCTATTATAATAGTGTCTATATTAAAATAAACTTACTTTAAAATAGCGTTAAGGGGTTACCCATATAGCCCTTAACATGTAATAGTACCAATATTCCGTCCAATATCATAGTTCCTCCTGACCGGGAAACCACCAGAGGATAGCACACGGGCTACGGGAGAAAACCAAACTCGTACAAGGCGCACTAGGGTAGGTGACACGGCATAACTAGGCATTGCCAGGGTAGATATACTAATTGCTATACGGACTAGTGGTAGCGCGTAGCAGCTACTACCGCCCACCTCGAACAACACTCCCAAAATCAAAGGTACGCACCAAACAATCACAAAGTAATAGAATGGCATATGAAGAAGTGCGTCCGATAAGAGGTGCTACCTCCTTGGCCCGAGAATCGCTCTTTTTTTAGCCACCTTATGCCAACTCACGGGAGTCGGGTCCACGTACATACCTCAATAGAACGTCACCACCATCTTACTTCATTTTGGAATCTCCACCGCGTACACGGTTGTCAAAGTGGTTTTCAGTATCGGCAGAGAGTATGCCCATATCCGATCCTGGTCTCTTTTGTAACGTTTGCGCTTTTTCGTCCACGAACGCCGACATCAATACGTCCACTGTATCAACTACCGAGCAATCGAAGGCCGGAAAACCGTACCGTTAGGGTTTAAGAAGAGGAAAAAGGTAGAAGAAGAGAGAAAAATATAGAATAGAACAGAAACAACAGAACAATGTCAGAATCTCACAAGCGCAGCGGAACAACATATAATAAATAAATTAATAATCTTTAAACAAAGAACTATATCAGTTATTACATTACATTACATTTTATTTCATCACATCAGAGTGTACAACAACAAACAACATCAACAGCTGAAAATAAATATTATATACTAGTAATATGCCATGCCATCCAGCTTGCCTCCAGCAACTCCTGAATTCCAGAATATCCTGATAAACCTTACTCTTGACTGCTCGTGTGGAAATTGGTGGGCACCCAGAGTTTAGGAAGGAAAACAATAAACTCCGAGTCAGTCATGTGACTGGTGTGAGAACTAAAACAGTTTATTTTTCTTTTAAAAATCAAAATAGAGGAATATTTTTAAAGTCAATTCGCAATGCTTTTAAAAATGAGACTACCATAAGGCCTCCCGCACACACACACAATGAAAACGCAGAATTGGAGGAGATTTCTCCTTATGATAGTCAAAGATGCTTGGTACGCATTAAAAAGAAACATTTGATATTATTACTAGTGCATAGTGTAGAAAACAATTTCGAAAGTAGAATATAAATCTTAGCCAGCATAGTTACCATTATAGTATGCCTACTATAGCTACAATGTTAAATGGCAGGTTCTACAACTAAAACCGTACAAGGCACGTATTGTTTTGTTTGGATTTCCAACAAATGGTCGGGCAAAGGAACTTCCCAAGTAAAATAGAACGCCACTGGAGAAACGTTCCCGGATCTAACGTTACGGTTAGATCTCTGCTACACAAGGCCGGGTTACCTTTCAAACTAGGTAACAACTGACACGAGTATGTCATCCCCCGATCCTTTGGGACCTTAAACCGAGCGCTCGATAACCAACATCATACAGTAATAAATATAGTGTGTCCACAAAGTAAGTATCTGGGCTCCATACCATGATACCACTTATAATCCAGATTGGAAATGACATACCCTATGGAGGAGCGACCCCCAAATAACCTTGCTGCCACGATCCCTGTTTCAACCATAACCGGTCTGTGAGGCTTGACGAAGTCTCATTCACAAAGCAACGCTTTATATAAAAGCTATGCTTTAATTCACAAATGCTCAATTGCACTTATATGCCACATTACCAACTTGGGAATGTATCACTAGTAACCATCAACTACATAAGTACGTCTCAGAGAAGGGTGTTAAGCTAAGAGAATAAATTCTCCGCCACCAACAGAAATATATTTGATAGAAACCAGCTTTACATCTCAAATTGTAATGTCAGACACACATCCATACTAGTACGTTCCGGGATCGAACGTAACCGAAGGCACTTCCAAAGAAGTCTTTGCAATCCGGGTATTCACAAACCCGATCGAATTTCCCATCACACAGGAAATCTCCATACCGTAGCTAACGGTGCGGAGACAATCGATAGGTTATTCTATCGTTTTCACAAATACCCGGTCTTCAACACTGGTCTTCAAATGCAATCCATAACGACGTATCACATATTCGAAATGGGTTATACGACCCAAAGGTCCTTTCCCGGCTAACCCGAATAGTGAGCGCTTATTTAAAAATAAGTGTGACATCCAATTCAAGCAATTCACAAAAAATACCTATTTAAAGGTAAATATTGATAGTCATATATTTAACTATCAATAGGTATGCTCAACATCACCAGATTCCAAATAATTTCCCAAATTATTTACTTTCCAAATATCTTTACTAGATATATAATTTCCACACTTTAACCATTTGAAAACAAATTTTCAAATCACTTTTCAATCCTTTATCACTTTTGAAAAAAAAATTCAACCATTTCCTTACTCGGAAATACTTTCATTTCAAAATGGTTCATTTAAACCAATCAAATAAATCCTTACCGATTTGCTTTATATTTACATTCCTAATCCGTAAATTTACTCCCATACTTCAAAAATAAATCAACGTTTATTTTTAAACAAATTCCTCTTTTCCTTTATAAATTCCATAGTGAATTTACATTCCAAAATATTTATGAATATACGATTTCAAATCGATTTCTAATATTCATTTTCAATTTATCTTTTAAAAAGATAAATTCTCAAAAACATTTCATTTCATATTGGAAAAACATTTCCATACTTATTCTAATAATAAGTATTTCACAAATCCATTTATTTTCAACATTTGGAAAATATTTAATATACTTAAACCATAGTTAAGTATATATTCCATTCTTTAAGGAAATCATTCTCTTAACACATTTATTTGGGTCAAAAACGAATGTTGCGTAAAACATCGTTACGACGATCCAAAATCACTAGTATAGGGATTCAAAATTTAGATAGATATATAAATCCCAATACTATACAAAAACATTTCCTTTCAGAAATCATTTACTATAACAACAGTGTTATAGTCCACCATTTCCTTATTCCTCGAAAACGTCTATTTCAACAATAAATGTTGAAATCTATGGTTTCGATAGTTAATCCATTTTAAAACATCTTTAAAACAATTAACTTCATTTGATAATATTCATTTTCCCAAAACATATCCATTTTGTTTAATAATATATTCACTGTCCAAAATCGTGAATATACTTCCTTTAATAAGCTAAAATAATTAACTTATCAAAATAAGTCGTTTTCGGATTTATAAACAATGTCTATAAATTCCATTTCTATATTTTATAACAACTTCGTTTTATAAATCTCCTTTATTAACCAATTTTATTTATATTCCATTTACATGTCGAAATCCGGTTTATAAGTAAATTACTTATAATTCATTTATTCACAAATCCATTCTTTTATATCAACAATAATCTATAAATCAAAAATTCTTATTTATTTATGAATCTTGGTTCAAACTTTATTTTTTAACACTTATAAAAGCTCGTTTTATAATTTCTATATTTTTAATTTATAAATATCAATTTTATGCAACTTTTGTATAAATTGTTTATAATAATTCAAAAATCCCAATTTAAACTATTTTATAATTTATTAACTACTTATCTCAAAAATCACCTTTTTGTTATATTTCACAAAAAAATCTTAATTTTCATAACATAATAATTTATAACGTTTTAATTATTTAAAATGAATCAATTCAAAAATTTAATAAAACGTATACTTTGAAAAATCACTTTAAAAATTCTTTTAAAAACCAAAATCATTATTTTAAAACTTCAAAAATGAATCCGATGATGCAACAGTACCAAATAGTCAATCACGACATCCAAATATCATATATCGATATGATAATTAAACAAATATCACAATATCTGTAAATAAATCAATACAGTTGAGGAATCCAGTTGGATCCCTCCAACTTGTTTCCCTGCATCCACAAACATTAGCACAATACCAATTCCGTTCCAGTACGGAATTATCGCGGTATATGGGATTTATAAAATATTATCCGCTTAATAGACGACGCAATAGGGTCTCATCCGCTATATAATGCGGGAAATCAACTCCAAGTACATAAATAATACCAATTTCACTGTACTGTGAAATATTCGCGGTATATGTTTTTAATAAATAACATCCGCTTACTAACGGCGCATAATGTCTATTTTAACAATCAATACATAACAATTATCATTCAAACATGCATTCAAGAATTTTAAATATAACTATTTAAAATTAAAAAATCGAAACCGATTCGACTGAGTGAGAAGTTCTCACCTTGATTTTAATTCCGTTTTAGCGTTTTATTTCGAATAAAATTAAATGTACGTTTAATTTTACCCGAAATTCTCACTAGCTCCAAACGACTCCAAACCAGCTCCATAGCGTAGTGCCCGTCCATACGAACCCAACGCAACTTGTTTCGTGCGTTTTCGACCTCGTATGAAAAAATACAGCATTACAAAGTTTGACGAATTTATAATATAATTAAATTTACAACTTTATATTTTTAAAACCCTACAAAAATTTTGGGCCATTGGTTTCTGAGATTTCATCAGGGCTGCACCCACCACTCTTCTCCCCTTCAGTAAACAACGTGACCCAGGAACCCAAATTGCCGCCCCTTCCATGCTTCTAACGCGATCACTACGGACCACTTCACATCGATCAGGGGTTGCCTTCATGTGCGCCTATCCTAGCTCTACACTCGGCTGTAACATGGGTGAGCTCGGCCTCGTCTTCTTCTTGAAAAACGTGTATGAATGGCGAACGTTTGAATGCAGTTTGTCGTCAATCCGTGCAACGAAACACGATCATAACCGTTGAGATTATAGATCTCAACATCCTCTACAACTTTGTAGTTGATAATTCTTTGAATTGATGAACGAATTTGGAGATTTCGAGGGGAGAAGATCGTTAAATTCTGGCCTTCAAATTGGGAGATGGCGGCCAGGGTTTTAAACCCTAATTTTTTTTACTTTGGAAAAAAAAGAAATAAATGAAGTGCTTTTATAGAGAAATCGACAAACACTATTCATTCTGGAATTTCCGAACTCCGATTTACGTGCGGTAACCGGCGTTTCTAGGGTTTATCCCATGTTCCGGACACAATGGAACAGGTTTCGGAAGCTAATTCGGTCATCTGTGCGAGTTATGGCAATAAACGTTCGATTTAAAATTAAATCGGTAAATCAAATTTCTGGCCGTTTTAGCTTGCACCGGACAAACGGTAAGTCCGATTGACTTGAAATTTGAAACCATACAATAATATCACATTACGGATCCGATGAAACTGGTTTCGTCGAAATCCGAGACCGTTTGAGAAATGGCTATTTTAACTCACCAAATTAATATTAAAACAATTTCGATGCGTTTCGAGCTGCCACGGTCAAACGATAACTCCGATTCCTATGAAAATTGAAATCCAATAATAACAAACTATTACGGATCCAATGGAACTAGTTTCGTCCAATTCTGAGACTGTTCGAAAATTGACTAATTTCACTAGTCGATTTAAATATTAAAATATTCAATTTTCACAAATTAACTCTTAATTCAATTTTAAAAGTTCTAAAATATCGTTCTAACTCCAATTTGATAAAATAAAATTTTACAAATCATTTTCAATCACATTTAGCTCGATTTTCAATTATTTCTGTATTTTCACTATCAAATTATCGATTTAATTATCCAATTAAATCCAATTATTCGAAATAAAATTTATTCGACTTATAAATTTCACTTATTAATATTTAAAATCAATTAAATATATAATTTTTAATTAATAAAATTCTGGGTCGTTACACTTTGCTAACCAATCGTTATTTTTACCGGTGGTTATAAATTCCAAGAATAATTTATATTTAAATCCAAATACTTCATTTTAACTTTCAAAAGTGAAGCTATTATATTTACAAATCAATTATTCAAAAATCTCATTTTCAGCCATTACAACACTTAACAAGTGCTACTATAGCGCTTTTATTTACTCAGGATTAGTTTTAAATTTTTTGCAATCACAGTAACCAAGTACTGCGATAGCCCTTAATTAATTCTAGCCTTTAGTTCATTTGCATCAACTACGGCACTTATAAAGTGCGGTAATATCCCTTACAACAGATTTTAAGTAAATTAAATTCCAGACTTAAATATAAATTTATCAATAATTAAACTTTAATTTAAAGCAATTTAACTTATAAGAATCATATTTCCACTTTAAAATAGTCATTTAAATTACCCAAAATTTTATGATTTATATAAGGTAAATTTCACAAATAAATATCATCTTCCTAAGACTTCACTTATTAAGATCAAATGCAAAATTTTCTATTCTTTGTATTCAAAATTTACTTAATATGAGTTTAATTTCCATTAACTAATTTCAATTTTTTTTAACTTACCCTTTTATCATAAACCAAACTTCCATGTTTAAATTAAGATATATTTCAATAACATTTTTAAGTATTCATGTCTTTAATCATTTAATTCATAGAAAATTTAGATAACACCTTATTTATCCATTTAAATTCAATTTATATCAAATTTATTATAATGATTTACTTATCTTGAATTTCATTCCTTTAAAAATCAAATTCCAAAATAAATTTATATTCCAATTCCAACTAACCATTTATTTAATTATATATATTTAACTTGTATAAAATCACTAAAAGATCATTTTTATTCAATTCAAATTTAAAAAATAATAAAATATACAAATTTAAATTACTTAGATTTTTTCAGAAATATATATATATATATATATATATATATATATATATATATATAACCACGGGCCTGTATAATATTTTCTACCCTAAGTCATGTGGTACTGATAATATGTCATTTCAATCCGTGATTCATAAAAAAAAAAATCTAGGTTCTATCATTTCGAACCCGCAACCCCAAGTTAAATAAATAAATAATAAATAACTGAATAAGTAAATAAATAAATAAATTATCGTTCAGGCCTATCATTTCAGCCCGTACAATTCTATTCTATAGGGAACTTGCAGTGATGACAGTAAATAAATAAACAGTAACAGTATAAATTTAACAGTATATAGTATAAGTGATGATGTGTCAATTTAATAACAGGGCTTTTAACATCATAAATTTATATTACAGGCAAGTAAAATATAATATATCCATTCTATAATTACACTTATTATTAATTTACAGATCTATAAGTATGTTTTGTCTGGTGAGAATACTCACCTTTACGCTGCTGGAGTTTTGATACAAAATAACGAATATTGTTATCCCGCTTTTTGGCAAAGCCGAGATACCAAAAGACCGGTCAAAAACAAAAGACAGTTCGTCTCAGAGATTGGTTGTACTTCACTTCGCTATGGATATCGATGAATTTTGTCCGAGCCTGGATCAGGCTACAATTGATAGGACATGACAAGCAAGACCACAAAAGTCAATCTTCCAAATTTCAGGTTAATCGGAGTTCGTATGGATGAGATATGATCGATGCAAGTTTGCCCAAGTTCACAGTTCGAAACCATCGGCTTGTTGAGAAGGTGTCCATTTCGAACCAATGGGGTTCGAATCCATCAGTAATTGCCTTATTCGAACCCATCGGTTCGCATACGCTTCGAGTCGTTCGAGTTCGAACCGATCAGGCATGATTTTGATCACTTCGAATCGATCGGTTCGAACCCATCAGATGGGCGTGACCTCAACAAGTTCGAATCCATCAACACGTTCGTATCCATGCTAGAGCACTATTTCGTACCCATCAGTGGGTTGCGTCCTCATATCCATGAATTTCATATCGTTCACGCCAGTGCCTAGTTCGAATCGATGATCATTCGAACCCATCGCGGAGCTTCAGTTCGTATCCATCACAAGTATCGATGCGAACTTACCATCGATGCGAACTTACCATCGATGCAAAGGAAGCCCCCTCTCCTCGATTCGAACTAGGCAGATGCGGGACAACGCGAGACTTACGTAGTTGATTGATTCAAACTATGCAACGGCCATTGATACAAACGAGGCGAAACTCACGGCTACGAAACGATCAATTCGGCGATAACAATGGATCGATCCCTAAAGCGCGCACCACGTCATCACTCAGGCACGCGCGTTGATCTATTCGAAACCATCGATTCGAAGTGATCGATTCGAGCCAAACAGCCAACCGAAAACAACCAACTCGAATCGATCGTATCTCCCAAACCACTGAACCAAATGCAACAAAATTTTCACAGTAGCTTCCATACATGATAAAGATGGTTCCTGCCAAGTTTCGGCTCGATTGGACCATTTCTTGATGGGTTCGAAATCACTTCGAATCGATGTCAGATCGAGTCGAAACTTGGTGGGGTCGGTCGCGTGGGCCCACTCACGTGCCAGAAGAAGTCTCCCGAAGTTTGAGCGAGATCTGGGCCTCCTACGTCTATAAATAGCACCCTGAAGCCTTCAAAAAAGGGGGTCTTTGGGAGCTTCCATCATTGAACGTCCAGACTCTGCCGGATCAAATTTCATACTTCATTATCGCTGTTGTATTCAGATTTCAAAGCTTTCATCAACTGTAATCTACTGTAATCGATTAATATCATCAAGTGAATCAATAAAGAGAGAACCTTCAAAGTGGACGTAGGCAAGATCACCGAACCACTATAAATCCTGTGTTTGTGATTTTTATATGTGAATTATCGTGATTGTTGTTGCTTAGATCTGAATTCTATATTGATTGTCGCTGATCTATGTTGATAAACGGGTGCTTCCACGACTATTGGGTGTTTGTGGTCAATTTTGACGCAAACATTTTGGTGCTTTCACTGAGAAGGCTGATTCAGGAAAAGTTAAATTTGAAGATCTAAGAGTTCAAATCTAAGAGCTATGATGAGACAAACAAGTAAGAAGCAAAGGCCAGAGAGAAGTGAACACTAAGGAAGTCAAGAGGCTTCATCAGGAGCGAATCAAGCACCGATCTTCATCACTAGGGACGAGATGGAGACGATGATGAAGAAACAGGAGGAGCTGATCCAAAGTTTGTTCCAACAGATAGGACAACTTGGAGCACAGAATAGAGAAGCGGATGGAGTTCAGAACGAAGCAGGACCATCCGGCGTAGCGCCGGGATTAGGAGGCACACCCATGGAGAACGTTGACCCAATTTCGGAGAGAGAGAGAGAGAGAGGAACATCTGCGCAACCCGGGAGTAGTAGAGGAGCGAACGCTCAGTCGAGGGGGCAGATTCCGGGGTTCCCTCGTGAACTCGGGGGGGCAGGTTGAGAGCAATGAACGAGGATTGCATCTTGGAGACGAAGATAAATTGGCACAAATGGTTAGGCGAGCCATGAGAGGCGGGTTAACAAACAAAGATCTTGAAGACGTAAACAGGAGTCCCTTTTCTCCTACGATTAGGATGGCTAGGAACCCACCAGAGTTTAAGTTGCCATCAATAGAGATGTATGATGGGAGGACAGATCCCGCGGTCCATTTGACGAGGTACATGAGGCATATGGAGGTACTGGGAGCATCACAAGAGGTTATGGCCCAATGCTTTCCATTATATCTGACATATATCGTAGCTTTATGGTTTAGGCAACTAGAGAGCGGGTCCATAGGAACATGGGCGGACTTGACTGGAAGATTCATGAGACAATTTAGGGTTCACATTGCAAGACCCAAGAACGTAATGAGTTTAGCAATTTTGAAGCAGAAGGCTGGAGAGACTTTGAGGAGTTTTCTGACGCGATTCAATGCGGCAACAGCATCGGTGGATCGGCCGGATCCATCCATGGTTATGATGGCAGCCGTTTTCGGAATAGCTGATGGCACGGATTTCAAAAATTCATTGACAAAAGATCCACCTATGGATCTAGGAGAATTCTATCATGAGGCGGACAAGTTCTTGCGATTGGAAGACGCGAGTGCAGAAAGAGAAGAAGGAGATGAGCTCAATGTTTACACGGTCAAAGATGGAAATCCTCCTGAGAAAGGTACAGAAACTAGCAAGGGGAAGCGAAAGGCTGAGAGTGGCTATAACAGGTCGATGCGACCGCGAAAGGAGCCAAGATTTACCACATACTCAGAGCTGAACGAGAATTTAGAGCGAATCTATCAGGATACCAAAGAACAGGTCCCGTATCGCAGACCAATGCGAAGGGACCCAACATCCGACGAAAGGAAATCAGATAAGTATTGCATATTTCATGAACTGAATAGTCATAACACTAATGATTGCAGGCATCCGAAGGACGAGGTGGAAGGGCATATCAGGAACGGTATGCTCCTTCAATATGTGAGGAAACGGACTCCAGCAGTGGAGCCAGAGCGCCCGCCGTCTACCTCAACTAGGGGTGGCCCTGAGTCGAGACAACGTCTGATTATCCATTGATTGACTGAAATAACGATGAACAAGTTGTAAACCTCTCACTAATGCAGTTAAATCATTTACACATGTGAGCGATCGCGCACGATCCATAGGCATGCTCTGAATGACTACCAACCGCATCATAGTGGGAGTTTACATTTTGACATCCCTGCTTTGCTTTTTTGCTTTGATTTTGATTTGAACATTTAGATTCTGTTTGTATGGACATTTCTGTTGTGAGATTCGTATAAGCATTACCTTGATATTTGCAATTTCATTAAAAAGTTTATTTTCATGCCCGTTGGATCGCGAACGGTCCACAAGCACCGTTTGTATGGCGATGAGCCGCCAGATTCTTTGGCTCAGAAACTCCCTCGAACATGAACTACGGCATCGATTATACTAAGTCCCCCCCGGGCACACATAAATCGCCTCGAATGGCAAACGATCGCGAACGATCACAAATCGCCTCGAACGGCATCCGACCTCGAACGGTCACGATTCACTTATATGACAGTTGATCGCGAACGATCACAATCCGCCTCGAACGGCACCGACTGTGAACGGTCATGATTCACTTATTATGAAATCCGACCTCGAACGGTCACCATTCGCCTTGAACGGCACTTGATTGCGAACGATCACCATCGACCGCGAACGGTCCCATCCAATCTTTTGCCATGAACGGCGTCGACCGCGAACGGTCCTATTCCATCCTTTGCCGTAAACGGCGTAGACCGCGAACGGTCCCGATCCACCTCAAGTGGCATACGATCCCGAACGATCGTCATTTGAGGACATATGAAACTATTGAGTTCTTTACAGGTTGATGATAGGATATGGACATCCAACTCAAGGCATTACAAAACACACCTTCCTACCGCAAGGCATGTTTTGGGGGGAAAATGTTATCTCGCTTTTTGGCAAAGCCGAGATACCAAAAGACCGGTCAAAAACAAAAGACAGTTCGTCTCAGAGATTGGTTGTACTTCACTTCGCTATGGATATCGATGAATTTTGTCCGAGCCCGGATCAGGCTACAATTGATAGGACATGACAAGCGAGACCATGAAAGTCAATGTTCCAAATTTCAGGTTAATCGGAGTTCGTATGGACGAGATATGATCGATGCAAGTTTTCCAAAGTTCACAGTTCGAAACCATCGGCTTGTTGAGAAGGTGTCCATTTCGAACCAATGGGGTTCGAATCCATCAGTAATTGCCTTATTGGAACCCATCGGTTCGCATACGCTTCGAGTCGATCGAGTTCGAACCGATCAGGCATGATTTTGATCACTTCGAATCGATCGGTTCGAACCCATCAGATGGGCGTCACCTCAACAAGTTCGAATCCATCAGGCTCCATATACTTCGAATCGATCACATTCGAATCCATCAGCACGTTCGTATCCATGCTAGAGCACTATTTCGTACCCATCAGTGGGTTGCGTCCTCGTATCCATGAATTTCGTATCGTTCACGCCAGTGCCTAGTTCGAATCGATGATCATTCGAACCCATCGCGGAGCTTCAGTTCGTATCCATCACAAGTATCGATGCGAACTTACCATCGATGCGAAGGAAGCCCCCTCTCCTCGATTCGAACTAGGCAGATGCGGGACAACGCGAGACTTACGTAGTTGATTGATTCAAACTATGCAACGGCCATTGATACGAACGAGGCGAAACTCATGGCTACGAAACGATCAATTCGGCGATAACAGTGGATCGATCCCTAAAGCGCGCACCACGTCATCACTCAGGCACGCGCGTTGATCGATTCGAAACCATCGATTCGAAGTGATCGGTTCGAGCCAAACAGCCAACCGGAAATAACCAACTCGAATCGATCGTATCTCCCAAACCACTGATCCAAATGCAAAGAAATTTTCACAGTAGCTTCCATACATGATAAAGATTGTTCCTGCCAAGTTTCAGCTCGATTGGACCATTTCTTGATGGGTTCGAAATCACTTCGAATCGATGTCAGATTGAGTTGAAACTTGGTGGGGTCGGTCGCGTGGGCCCACTCACGTGCCATAAGAAGTCTCCCGAAGTTTGAGCGAGATCTGGGCCTCCTACGCCTATAAATAGCACCCTGAAGCCTTCAGAAAAGGGGGTCTTTGGGAGCTTCCATCATTGAACGTCCAGACTCTGCCGGATCAAATTCCATACTTCATTATCGCTATTGTATTCAGATTTCAAAGCTTTCATCAACTGTAATCCACTGTAATCGATTAATATCATCAAGTGAATCAATAAAGAGAGAAACTTCAAAGTGGACGTAGGCAAGATCGTCGAACCACTATAAATCCTGTGTTTGTGATTGTTATCTGTGAATTATCGTGATTGTTGTTGCTTAGATCTGAATTCTATATTGATTGTCGCTGATCTGCGTTGATAAACGGGTGCTTCCATGACTATTGGGTGTTTGTGGTCAATTTTGACGCAAACAAATATCTACACCGCAAAGCGTACAGAAGGCACGATCAATTTTCATAGGATGCGACAACCCAATTCCGATCTTGAACAAAATAAATAAAAAATTTACGCGAATTCAATACGATCGTATCAAAACTTCAACAGATCAAACTGGAACGAGATTTAAATAAAAGGATGATTTGACAAAATTTCTCGACCACTTCACCACACAACTCCAACTACACCTCACATGCTCGGTGATCAAATTCTGGACATGCAAGTATTCAAGCAGGGGAATACTTTGGAAATAAAAGCTGCGCTATCATTTTTGAGTGGATGTGGTGCACTGCACCTCGGTTCGCAGCCATGACAGCGAACTGCATCAGAGGGGCCGTGCTGGCGGCGGCGGCGGAGGAAAGTAGTTGAGTCGAGCACGGTGGTGAGCACTTGCGGTGGAACAGTGAACAATTGATAATTCAAGAAAAAGAAAAGGAAGGAAAATGGTGTAGCCATTACCTGTTGCAAGCACACGCAAGATGGAGGACTGAAGCCAAAATGAGATGTAAATTTTCGTCGGGTACGTGAGTTTTAATTTATAAAATGAGTGGCGTAAAACAAGGAAGAGAAAGTGGCAAGAATTAATTGATTTTTTAAATAGCCGAGTTAAGAAAATAACGAGCGCGTATGGAAGGCAAGGATTTTTGTTTTGAAAACGCCTACGCGAATTTTGATGAATTTTATTCCTGTTATAAAATGAAGAAAAAGGGAAGCGTAGAAACCTATACTGAATTATCAAAGCTAGATTTAAAAGAAATTGAACGGCAGGGAAATTAATATTTTATACCAATTAAATCAATTTAAGCAAAAGGAAAGTGTGTAATGTTTACATGTGAATTGAGGGAAAGCTTTTAAACGAAATTGAATGGCTAGGGAATTTATTCCTTTCCCACTTAGAATTGCACGTCTACTGATTGATTGATTGATTTATAGCTAAGGTAATAATTTAAGAATGTGTACTATATACGCAATAATTTAATCAAAACATACGCCCAAATTTATAACAAAAGTAACGTATTTAAATTTATACATTTTATTATTTACTCGCTACCTATATTCAGTAAAATATACGTTTAAAGAATATTTTATTAAACACGTACCGTTTATATGCCAACTATATTAATCAAAACAGATATAAACGTACAAATTAAAGGTGTAATTAAATAGATTATTTATACACTATTAATTTTAAAATTTATTACTTAAATAAAATATGATTTGTTTACGTCCTTTTGATTCATTTACCATTTACTAAGAACTGATGTATATAAGTAAAATATTAATTACTTAATTTAAAAGGTATATAACCAATTTTTTTAAAAGAAACAAAAGTGGAGTAAAATGTTGTTACGAATATATTCAGTTAAATTAAAAGATTTTGAAGTTAGAATTTAAAAGATTTAAAAATTCCAATAAATGTTAAACTTTAACTAAAATAAGAATTATAGAATTTGCTTAATTTATTGAATCTAGCTTAAGAAAATTGCAAGCACAATCCACTTAACTTTGGAAAATTACAACTCTTCTTAAAAATGGTTTAAAATAAATCTTTGAGAAATAAAATAAAGTGAGAATGAGAATAAAATAAGTTCTTAAGAAAAATATAAAAATAAATAAAGAATTTCTTAAATTAATTAAAGTTGGAAATTAGAAATTTTAAACAAAATACAACCGACACTGGAAAATGTCAATTACACTTTTAAATATGTTTTAAAACCAAAATATGTACAAAACAAGTTATTTTACCCCTGAAAACATAAATTATAACATTGCATGACTAAATAAAATATTATCTATATAATTTAAAGTAAACAATTTTGTTAAATACAGCAAATTACACACAATAGTTAAAAAGGCATAACTTTCACATTATAATTCAGGTTTCAATGAAATGAAAAGAAGTATTCCTAAAATTGTATTCTCTTTCAAAATAAAAGATAAAATTCAATTTTTCAAACTTTTAAAATTTTAAATTTAGAAGTCAAAGTTTGACCATATTGACAAAATTTACATTTTCGAAAAATATTCTATTAATTCATGTGTGGAATTCTAATCCACACCAAAATTTATATTTTAAATAACAAAATTGTCTAAATTAAATAAATAAAACATTTATTAAAAATTTTGGGTTGATACATAGATGGTTTGGATGGCAAGCAAAGTGAGAGTAAACGCTAAGAAACAGAAAATGCATAAGTCAAGGTGAAAGAAACGTATATATGTTTTATTCTTAAATGCAAATGAAAATGAGGAGTTTTGAAATGAGAAATAAATCTTCTTGTACATGATTTGCAAATGAGAAATACATGGCTAAGAAAAGAGTTTGTATGGATAAAGCAAGGAATAAAGAGGCCAGGTAGAAAAAGGCAAGAAATCAAGCAATGACCTGATGGATTTAATTAATTTCTTTCCTTTGTATTAACAGTTGTTCTTAATTATATTGAATTTGTTAAATGTGTACATTTTATGATTGAATCCTCAAATAAATTCATCCAGATAAGTTTCATTCTTTTATATTACCTTATGAATAAAATATGCATTTCCACTTTAATATTCCTTCCTTTTTTTATTACAAAGTTTATTTTTCTACATATTAAATTACCAAAATTTTATCAATTTAACAATTTTAATTATTAAAAATTTATGGATCGTTACACTCTCCCCCACTCAAAAAATTTCGTCCTCGAAAAAGAAGAAGGTAGGGGAATAGAAACAACCTGAAAGAAAACTAAATTGAAACTCAAAATAGAATCGTTAATCTAAACCATACAAATTCAATTTTAAATTAATAATTGATTTAATCTATTTAATTTCACTTAAGTTAAATTTAACTATTTCAAATTTCATTACTTCATCTTCCAATTATCTTAAAATAAAAATTTCTAAAATCATAAGTTTGAAAATCATTTGTTATACTCAAAAATGTGCTCAATAAATTAATTTCTTCCTTATTCCTAATTATAATTAAATTTATTTCTCTCAATATATTTTTATCATCTATGTTAAATATGTTTACCCTTATTACAGCTGCTTAAATTTATTCTAAGTTCCTTTAACATCATTTTATATTGTAAATTATTCCATTACCCTTTTATTCTATTTACCTCTGTTAATCTTTTTATAACTAGAATTTAAGTGTATAACATTTATTATAACCACTCAAATTTTATTTATAAAATCTTTTTATATTGTATATTATCCAATTACATTGTTAACTTCTGAAAATCAAGGTAAGTTATATTGAAATGCAATTGAGTATTATACAAATAAAACTTTCAAATTCAATATCTCAAGTTTGAATCATTTATTCAAAAATTTGATTTTCTTTTTATAATTGAAATTATTCCTCAAGATAAAATTTAAGAATTAAATTTATGATTCCCTTCAAACCATTTAGCGATAAATAAATATATGTACATAATATGTCAAATCAAATTTAAATCATATATCTATATATTATAAACCAAGTCATATTTTAGAGATTCAAATCAACTAAATTCTCAAGGTAACACTGTAGCTAGACTACAGAATGGTCTTTTCACTTCGAAACTCGAAAATGAGTGTCGATGATGCTACAGTCATCACCGAAATTATTTCCCAACGACAAAGAGAAGAGCACTGATTTTTAAACCTTTAAAATTCTTTGGAAACAAATTTCTATTCGAAAATAATTTAAATAATACATCCTTTAAAACTTTAAACACAAGGTTTGAAACCATCGGAAATTGAATTCTGAAGTTCTTGTTTTAAATTCATTTCTGTTTCCAAATTAATTTATAACCATTGTTTATAGTTCAATTATTTATATGAGACAAAACCCATGGTTTACAAAACCATAAATAAAATCAAAGGCTATTATCTCTTGACAACTAGTTAAATTAATTATAAAAATTCTGAAAATTACACTTATATGTAATATTAGATTTTTTTTCTTCCAAATATTGGAATAAATTTTTCAAAACAAAGATCGAGATTCAAATTTGATGGACTCAAATCAAAGAGAATTTTGATTTAAAGGTAAGTTGGAATCAGAAGATCCGATGATTAAATAATAGAATAAGGAACTGGATAAGTTTATATAAATTGCGGGCATCCTTAATCGGGTCAACCGTGACTTAAAAATAAGACCGATGTGGATTTTCTGGGTAAATCTACATTCGATCTAAAGAGATAGAGTTCGGAATAACCAAAGATACTAGCATCTAAACCGAGGATAAATATAAATATACGGTGAATCAATGCTAATTGTAAAAGAGTTTCACTTAAAGATCATCCGAAGTGGAGTTATGGGATACTCCAGAATCGAAAGAAGATGAATAGTGAGGGACACGAATGAACTTTGGAACCGCATGGAACGTTCCAAAATCCAAAGGAAATCGAATCAAAAGGAAGAGATTCAAGCTCGAATGAAAGCGATTCTGTAAATCAAATTTACCATACATGTTAAGTTTTGCCTAGAGCCAAAGCTCTGATACTAAACTGTAACGACTCGGTATTTTCAGCCATTCGCATCCGCACATGTTGGACTTGAATTGTTCAAAATATCGCGTTGTAAATAAAATTTGGTAAATCTTAGAATATACAGTAAATAAATAATCACAGGTCACAGACGCAGAGTAACAAATGCAGCGTAAGTAGAGAAAATAGTGGTTCATGAAGCCACTATCACATAGTCTCAAAATAAGTACATAATTACATAGTTTAAAACGAAATACAGTTTGAAACAACCACAGAAACCCCAAATTTATTTGTCTCGATTACATAAGCTAAGATAAAAGACTGAAAGAAAAAGGGCAGCAACTCGATGAGGTGATCTCCAGCAGTCCTAGCTCCGGGGAAAGAAGTCCGAACTAATACTTAGGCTGACCCGAGCATAAGAAAATAAACACAAACACTCGAGTCAGGACATACATAATTATACATTGTAAGCTAATTCAAGTTAACAGTAATATACAGGCAAATAACTTAAAGGGTGCTTGGGACCGTCCATCCTCTAAGGATCCATTAAACTATTTACTATGTAGTAATATTTCACTATTATAATAGTGTCTATATTAAAATAAACTTACTTTAAAATAGCATTAAGGGGTTACCCATATAGCCCTTAACACGTAATAGTCCCAATAGTCCATCCAATATCATAGTTCCTCCTGATCGGGAAGCCATCAGGGGATACCACACGGGCTACGGGAGAAAACCAAACTCGTACAAGGCGCACTAGGGTAGGTGACACAGCACAACTAGGCAATGCCAGGTTAGATATACCAATTGCCATCCGGACTGGTGGTAGCGTGTAGCAGCTACTACCGCCCACCTCGAACAACACTCCCAAAATCAAAGGTGCGCACCAAACAATCACAAAGTAATAGAATGGCATACGAAGAAGTGCGTCCGATAAGAGGTGCTACCTCCTTGGCCCGAGAATGGCTCCTGTTTTAGTCACTTTATGCCAACTCACGGAAGTCGGGTCCACGTACATACCTCAATAGAACGTCACCACCAACCTACTTCATTCTGGAATCTCCATCGCGCACACGGTTGTCAAAGTGGTTTTTGGTATCGGCAGAGAGTATGCCCATATCCAATCCCGGTCTCTTTGCCAACCAATCGTTATTTTTACCCGTGGTTAAAAATTCCAAGAATAATTTATATTTAAATCCAAATACTTCATTTTAAATTTCAAAAGTGAAGCTATTATATTTACAAATCAAATATTCAAAAATCTCATTTTCAGCCACTACAGCACTTAACAAGTGCTACTGTAGCTCTTTTATTTACTCAGGTTTAGTTTTAAATTTTTTGCAATCACAGTACTTACCAAGTACTGCGATAGCCCTCAATTAATTCTAGCCTTTAGTTCATTTGCATCAACCACGGCACTAATAAAGTGCGGTAATATCCCTTACAATAGATTTTAAGTAAATTAAATTCCAAACTTAAATATAAATATATCAATAATTAAACTTTAATTTAAACCAATTTAACTTATAAAAATCATATTTCCACTTTAAAATAGTCATTTAAATTACCCAAAATTTTATGATTTATATAAGGTAAATTTCATAAATAAATATCATCTTCTTAAGACTTCACTTATTATGGTCAAATACAGAATTTTCTATTCTTTGTATTCAAAATTTACTTAATAATTATGTTTAGTTTCCATTAACTAATTTCAATTTTTT
Source organism: Allium cepa (assembly GCA_030765085.1). Taxonomy (NCBI): domain Eukaryota; kingdom Viridiplantae; phylum Streptophyta; class Magnoliopsida; order Asparagales; family Amaryllidaceae; genus Allium; species Allium cepa. Next base: position 292,345,930 of record CM060934.1, read on the forward strand.
AACTTATCCTTTTATCATAAACCAAACTTCCATCTTTAAATTAAGATATATTTCAGTTCCATTTTTAAGTATTCATGTCTTTAATCATTTAATTCATAGAAAATTTAGATAACACCTTATTTATCCATTTAAATTCAATTTATATCAAATTTATTATATTTTATTTACTTATCTTGAATTTCATTCCTTTAAAAATCAAATTCCAAAATAAATTTATATTCCAAATTTCAACTAACCATTTATTTAATTATATATATTTAACTTGTATAAAACCGCTAAAAGATCATTTTTATTCAATTCAAATCAAAAAAATAATAGAATATACAAATTTAAATTACTTAGATTTTTCCATATATATATATATATATATATATATATATATATATAACCACGGGTCTGTATAATATTTTCTACCCTAAGCGTAATATCCCGGAAATTTGGACAATTAAATTTTAATAATCTGGGTTTAAATTTAAATTGAATTGATAAATTTTATTAATAAATTTGGTTTGACTTAGTAATCTTCTTTATTTAAGTATTTAATTTGTGAATTTATTTTTAATAAACCAATAAATTGTTTTCTATTTAACAATGTATATGTATTTATATATATATTATAAATAGATAAGTTGTTTTTAATTAAATTAGTATAGCACAATTCTAATGTTTTGAAAATAGAAATTGTGATTTTGTTTTATTTAAGCTTTTCAAAAATATTTAATAAAGTACTATATGATTTTTAAATATAAGAAAAATGTTTTAATTGGTTTAAAATTTCATTTTGATTCAAGTTTGAATTTTAAAATAAGTTACAACTCTTTTATAAATTTATTTTAATTGTTTAAAAGTTTCTCTTTCAAAAGATAAAGTTGTATATTGTCTTATTTAAAATAACACTTGGATTTATTCTTTAGAAATTAATTGCATTCATAACTAAGTACTTATAAAACTAATTAACTAAGTTTAATATTTCATTAACTCTAATTTTAAATACTAATTAATTTTTGAAGACATGTGTAAGTTTATTAAAGCCTAAGTTAAACATGTGTTAACATATTAGACAAGTGTCATGTAGTAATTTTGTTTTTCTTTAATTTAAAATAAATCATAAATTAGCTATAAAACATTGCATTTTCTCATTTCTTCTCCTCTTTCTCATTTTTCATTCTAAAACAAAGAAACCTGAAGAAAAAAATTCCTTCTCTAACCTGCAAATTCAAATGAGTAAACATGCATGCAACAATTTCAAACATGTAAAATGCATTGCATTCAAACTCCTCATTTTCAAGTTTGCATATCAATCCCTATAAACAAATATGCAAGCCTGCATTCACTTTCTTTAAAATCTGGGAAATAAATCAAACACTTGCATACAAATTCTTCAAAACTCAAATCTGCATCCTCCAAAAATAAATGCCTGCATTTTCAATTTTTATCAAGTAAATCCTGCATTTTTGTTTCCTGCAATCTACAACTTGGAGGGATTTGCTATCTGCATGTTCTTGCTGAAACAAAGGCCTGCATACATAAATTTTTCAAAGTTGATAGCATTTGAAATCAAGGAAGTCTGCATTCATTAATTTCTTACAAATCTGGAACCTGCAAATTAAATTTGGGCTCTGCAATTATATCAGGTGAGTAACTTTATTTATAAAAAGAATCTTTATAAAATCAGGTTGCATGTTTATTATATGTGATGAATATTTTTGGGAATGTTTAATTGATGAATGCTCTTATGCATGTTGAATACATGACTGTGGAATCTGTACGTCCCCTCTGTTCAAAATGTTTTAACTCCCTGTTTAATTTTAAATTCAAAACTTTCAGTTTTGTCTGTGGTACAACTCAAGACTTAAAGTATATTCATTTGTTTTATCACATACTTTAGACTAAAGTTTTTACTTAAGATAAAATTTGTGAACTGTTTCTATAATTTGAAAGAAACAAGCAAGTTTGAAAATAAACAAAACTCTAACATTTATAACTTAATGTTACAGGATTATAAATTGAATCATAGTGCAAAAGCATGATTTTAAGAAAAAAAATATTTCAACTTTTAGAGTTAAGGACAGAATGCAATTTTAACTTGACTGTATTTTACAATTTTGGTCAAGTTCAGATGATGCATGCAATTAAATTGATTGTATTTGATTATGGAGATAGTATAGCTATCATAGGTTATGGGAAAATTATTGGATTGAGTTGAAATTGGGTTTTGATGTTGTAATTTGGGGTTTCCAGGTTTATAACCCTAGTTTACTGGGTTTAAGGAAATTTGGTGTTGTGGTTTCAAAATTGGATCGAGTTCAAAGCTCTTTTGAGTATGGATAGGGGAGGTGTTGATGGAGTTGTTGCCGAAGTTTGGGTGGAAATGGTGGCCGGAGGCGCGTAGGGTCGCTGTTGACAGGTTTGAGGGGGGAGAACTGTGTTTGTTTACAGGGTTGGGGTTTATGAGTGTTGTAGTGGTTGCAAGGTTACCTTGGGTTGGTCTCAGGGGAAATTGGAGAGTGACTGGAAGCAATATGGCTTCTGACCCGAAGTAAAAATTTAGTTGCTCGGGTTATATGTTTCAGTTTTTACAGAGCCTGTTTCCCAGGTTTTAAAATTTTTAAAGGTAAGAATTTGAATATAAACCCAAACCTGAACTAAGTATAAGTTGAAATTGAATTGAAAATATGAATTCAAAGTTTGAATTCTTGGTTCTTGCAATAATTTGAGTTTTTAAAATAAAAAGTAAGTGTTTCAGGTTAGTATTTATACAGAACTTGTTTCCAGGTTCTTAAATATAGAATTTTAGGTGATGAAAGAAATGCAAACAAAATCTGAGAATAAGTTTGAATATAGAATTGAATTTGAATTCAATTAAGTTTTAAATTTTTAGATCTTTGAATTAAATTTGTAATGCTTTTAAATCCAAGTTTGGTTTTAAAACTAAAAACAGAAAGAGTTTTTCTGTTTTAAAAATTTAAAAGCAAAATTTCAAAATAATAAGTTGAAGTTCAAAGTGGAAGTTTAAACCTGGGAGTTAAATTTGAAGTAAATAGTTTAATTCTTGAATTTGAAACATTTTTGAATTCTAGAATATAATATGTTTTAACTAAAACAGGAAAACCGTTTTCTGTTTTTTTATGTTTTAAATTGAAAGCAAATTTTAAAATGAAATTGAAAATTTAAAATAGTTTAAATATGGAAAACAGAGATATGGAGCCTAAGTTTGAATTTAAAAACAGGAATTTAAATTTAGACTTTAAACTTTTAAAAGAATAAAGAAACATTGGTTATATTTAAAACTGTAAGTTTTAAATTATGGAATAAAATTTAAAATAAGTTTAAATTCAGTTTTGAAACCTGAGATTTGACCTTAATGGCAGTTTTTAAAATTAAATAAGTTTTTAAATTTAAATTTGTTTTGATTACTTTAGAAAGTTTAAATAATTTAAATTTGAAGATGAAGATGGAAGTGTAAATAAAGTTTTAAATTTTTAGTTTGAATCTGAAATGAAATTTTTAAAAATTGTGTTTCAGTTTGAATTTAAAAGGAAATTTTAAATTTGAATTTTGTTTGAAGCAAGTGTTTAAATTTCTTTGTATAAATAAGAATGTTTCTTATTTTTGAATTTAAGAAATTAGTTTCATTTAAATTGTTAAATTAATTTAAATGGAATATTAATTGTTTAATTAATGAATATGTGGATGTTTAATTAGGAAATTAATAATATTTAAGTTAATTAAATTAGATTTGAGATTAATTAATTAAGGTTAATTAATTATAATTTAGAATGGTTAATTAAATTTTAATTAATGATTAAGATTTACTTAATCAAGTGATTAAAGATAATTCAGATTTTAATTAACACTTAATTAATTAATAATTTAAGATTAATTAAATTGTAGTTAAATATTAATTAGTTGATAATTAATAATGATTAATATAAGTTAATTCTTAATTAAGTAATTAAGAAATGCTAATGAAGGTCATTAACTTAAGATTATTTTAACAATTAATTAATGTGATTAATTTTTGATAATTAATTAAATTAATTAATTAATAATAATCAATTATTTGATTACTTAATGAAGTAATTAATGAATTAATTACTTAGTGTAATTAATTTGATTTAGGTGATTAGTTTAGATTAATTTAGTGTAATTAATTTGAACATTTGTGGGATGTTGATAATTACCTTATGTAATTTATGAATTTGTAATTACTTAAGGAAGTAATTATTAATAATTACTGAATGTAATTAAGGATATTTATTATAGAAGTAATTTGGATTACTTTGAAATTAATCAAGTGATTAATGAAGATAATTAATTGAGAATAATTAATTATGGGATGAGTAATTAAAGTAGTTAATTACCGAATGACTATTAATCAAGGGTGATTAAAATATATGTTGTTTAAATTGAAGATTAATTACTTATGTAATTAATTTATTTTGAGAAATTGGTTAATTAATGATGTAATTTGGAATTGATTAATTAAGGTATGATTAATATTAAATGCTAATTACTTATTGTAATTAGAGATAGTTAATCAATAATGATTAAGTGAAATGAATATTGTGACGCCCCACCTCTATACCCACGCTAGCCAAGAACACTACGGAGTAGTGCTGTCAACTAGTACGGAGAATAAGGCTGTTGAGGAGCGACCATCCATGTAATTGCTTATCACACGGTGGCTATAAATAATCTTCGGAAACAAACGTAGAAATAAGCATAACGCAAATCAGTCACAGACATCCATATCACAAAGGCGGAAGAAGATAAGAATATATAACTAACACATGAAAGTGTACATCAGAGTAGTGGTCAAAAGATTCACAATAATACAAAAGAATAGCAACACGTGCTATACAAAAGAATACAACTATGAGTCTATATCTCAAGTGTATACAACAAAAACTGCTAATCTAAACAGTTAGCCAAAAGTCAGAGTGATGAATCCCTGGGAAGAAGTCAAGCAGAAGCACCTGTAACATCTCGGTCTGACCCGAGTATTATTTAAGAAAAATAATAAACGGGTCAGTCTAGCTATAAATATCAGATGACAAGATATAACATAAAAGATATGGCATAAACATAAAATATCCATACTGACATACTACTATAAGTATGCAAATAACGATCAACAGGAGATCAACCGATAAGAGATAAATCAATATCACAAGAATCTTCTCAAAGATCCAAAGAGGGCATCATACCCTAAACTTGTACTCGTGACAAGTCAAAGAGATAAATTCCAGAAATCAACACAAGAAATCCAGAAATCATAAAAAGGGAAAGAGGCCTATCACATGACGGTCCGAAGACCAAGGGGAGCTACCCCGCATGTGTGAATGGAATCACACAGATTGAGGTCAAGACTAACCAAAAAGCAGAAAGGTATGTGTGAATGGAATCACACAAGTGGTGTCTAGTCTAACCTTGCAATGAAAGAGACATCGCGCAATTGCTAGTCTAATTCATAAAGCGATCATCAAGATCAACGAGAAGTGTCAATTACACTAAGCTAGTAAATATAGAAGTTTAGCTTCATGTCCCATAACCACTTGCTTAACTTAAATATTTACGAACAAACTGTAAATCTTCACTAATAAAATTGTCACAAGAGGTTCAATCGAACAAGTCCAAGAATTAACCGACGAAGTGAACGCAAGCGTTTCATACCACTTGTTTTACTAAGTCGTTTAATTAGATTTCTCATCCGAGTGAGGTAAAGGCTTGTATAACTAATAGATTGGAAAACGGTTTAAGAAAAGAGATTTGTTATTAAAAATAGGGTTGAAATTGTTTGTTAAAAGAGTTTTGATATTTACTACTAGTATTGAAACCTTTATATTATAAAGTGACAAAACACAGAAGCAATTGTAGAAACAATCAGTCACAAAAATCGCATACGGAGATGTGAATAAAATCCAAGGAAATCAGCTCAATTTTTTTTCAGATAAGATCCCCTACGGAGGGGGGGGTCCAGGGGGGGTGGCAACCCCCCAAGGTGGGGGTGCGGGGGCAACGCCACCGCTTACGGGGTTCGACCTAGGAATTTTGGACAATTTAAATTTAATAATCTGGGTTTAAATTTAAATTGAATTGATAAATTTTGTTAATAAATTTGGTTTGATTTAATAATCTTCTTTATTTAAGTATTTAATTTGTGAATTTATTTTTAATAAACCAATAAATTTTTTTCTATTTAATAATGTATATGTATTTATATATATATTATAAATAGATAAGTTGTTTTTAATTAAATTAGTATAGCATAATTCTAATGTTTTGAAAATAGAATTGTGATTTTGTTTTATTTAAGCTTTTCAAAACTATTTAATAAAATACTATATGATTTTTAAATATAAGAAAAATGTTTTAATTGGTTTAAAATTTCATTTTGATTCAAGTTTGAATTTTAAAATAAGTTACAAACTCTTTTATAAATTTTTTTTAATTGTTAAAAGTTTCTCTTTCAAATGATAAATTTGTATATTGTCTTATTTAAAATAACACTTGGATTTATTCTTTAGAAATTAATTGCATTCATAACTAAGTACTTATAAAACTAATTAACTAAGTTTAATATTTCATTAACTCTAATTTTAAATACTAATTAATTTTTGAAGACATGTGTAAGTTTATTAAAGCCTAAGTTAAACATGTGTTAACATATTAGACAAGTGTCATGTAGTAATTTTGTTTTTCTTTAATTTAAAATAAATCATAAATTAGCTATAAAACATTGCATTTTCTCATTTCTTCTCCTCTTTCTCATTTTTCATTCTAAAACAAAGAAACCTGAAGAAAAAAATTTACTCCTCTAACCTGCAAATTCAAATGAGCCAACATGCATGCAACAATTTCAAACAAGTAAAATGCATTGCATTCAAACTCCTCATTTTCAAGTTTGCATATCAATCCCTGTAAACAAATATGCAAGCCTGCATTCAGTTTCTTTAAAATCTGGGAAATAAATCAAACACTTGCATACAAATTCTTCAAAACTCAAATCTGCATCCTCCAAAAATAAATGCCTGCATTTTCATTTTTTATCAAGTAAAGCCTGCATTTTTGTTTCCTGCAATCTACAACTTGGAGGGATTTGCTATCTGCATGTTCTTGCTGAAACAAAGGCCTGCATACATAAATTTTTCAAAGTTGATAGCATTTGAAATCAAGGAAGTCTGCATTCATTAATTTCTTACAAATCTGGAACCTGCAAATTAAATTTGGGCTCTGCAATTATATCAGGTGAGTAACTTTATTTGTAAAAAGAATCTTTATAAAATCAAGTTGCATGTTTATTATATGTGATGAATATTTTTGGGAATGTTTAATTGATGAATGCTCTTATGCATGTTGAATACATGACTGTGGAATCTGTACGTCCCCTCTGTTCAAAATGTTTTAACTCCCTGTTTAATTTTAAATTCAAAACTTTCAGTTTTGTCTGTGGTACAACTCAAGACTTAAAGTATATTCATTTGTTTTATCACATACTTTAGACTAAAGTTTTTACTTAAGATAAAATTTGTGAACTGTTTCTATAATTTGAAAGAAACAAGCAAGTTTGAAAATAAACAAAACTCTAACATTTATAACTTAATGTTACAGGATTATAAATTGAATCATAGTGCAAAAGCATGATTTTAAGAAAAAAAAATATTTCAACTTTTAGAGTTAAGGACAGAATGCAATTTTAACTTGACTGTATTTTACAATTTTGGTCAAGTTCAGATGATGCATGCAATTAAATTGATTGTATTTGATTATGGAGATAGTATAGCTATCATAGGTTATGGGAAAATTATTGGATTGAGTTGAAATTGGGTTTTGATGTTGTAATTTGGGGTTTCCAGGTTTATAACCCTAGTTTACTGGGTTTAAGGAAATTTGGTGTTGTGGTTTCAATATTGGATCGAGTTCAAAGCTCTTTTGAGTATGGATAGGGGAGGTGTTGATGGAGTTGTCGTCGAAGTTTGGGTGGAAATGGTGGCCGGAGGCGCGTAGGGTCGCTGTTGACAGGTTTGAGGGGGGGAGAACTGTGTTTGTTTACAGGGTTGGGGTTTATGAGTGTTGTAGTGGTTGCATGGTCACCTCGGGTTGGTCTTGGGGGAAATTGGAGAGTGACTCGAAGCAATATGGCTTCTGACCCGAAGTAAAAATTTAGTTGCTCGGGTTATATGTTTCAGTTTTTACAGAGCCTGTTTTCCCAGGTTTTAAAATTTTTAAAGGTAAGAATTTGAATATAAACCCAAACCTGAACTAAGTATAAGTTGAAATTGAATTGAAAATATGAATTCAAAGTTTGAATTCTTGGTTCTTGCAATAATTTGAGTTTTTAAAATAAAAAGTAAGTGTTTCAGGTTAGTATTTATACATAACTTGTTTCCAGGTTCTTAAATATAGAATTTGAGGTGATGAAAGAAATGCAAACAAAATCTGAGAATAAGTTTGAATCTAGAATTGAATTTGAATTCAATTAAGTTTTAAATTTTTAGATCTTTGAATTAAATTTGAAATGCTTTTAAATACAAGTTTGGTTTTAAAACTAAAAACAGAAATAGTTTTTCTGTTTTAAAAATTTAAAAGCAAAATTTCAAAATAATAAGTTGAAGTTCAAACTGGAAGTTTAAACTGGAAGTTAAATTTGAAGTAAATAGTTTAATTCTTGAATTTGAAACATTTTTGAATTCTAGAATATAATTTGTTTTAACTAAAACAGGAAAACTGTTTTCTGTTTTTTTTATGTTTTAAATTGAAAGCAAATTTTAAAATGAAATTGAAAATTTAAAATAGTTTAAATCTGGAAAACAGAGATATGGAGCCTAAGTTTGAATTTAAAAACAGGAATTTAAATTTAGACTTTAAACTTTTAAAAGAATAAAGAAACATTGGTTATATTTAAAACTGTAAGTTTTAAATTATGGAATAAAGTTTAAAATAAGTTTAAATTCAGTTTTGAAACCTGAGATTTGACCTTAATGGCAGTTTTTAAAATTAAATAAGTTTTTAAATTTAAATTTGTTTTGATTACTTTAGAAAGTTTAAATAATTTGAATTTGAAGATGAAGATGGAAGTGTAAATAAAGTTTTAAATTTTATGTTTGAATCTGAAATGAAATTTTTAAAAATTGTGTTTCAGTTTGAAATTTAAAAGGAAATTTTAAATTTGAATTTTGTTTGAAACAAGTGTTTAAATTTCTTTGTATAAATAAGAATGTTTCTTATTTTTGAATTTAAGAAATTAGTTTCATTTAAATTATTAAATTAATTTAAATGGAATATTAATTATTTAATTAATGAATATGTGGATGTTTAATTAGGAAATTAATAATTTTTAAGTTAATTAAATTAGATTTGAGATTAATTAATTTAGGTTAATTAATCTATAATTTAGAATGGTTAATTAAAGTTTAATTAATGATTATGATTTACTTAATCAAGTGGTTAAAGATAATTCAGATTTTAATTAACACTTAATTAATTAATAATTTAAGATTAATTAAATTGTAGTTAAATATTAATTAGTTGATAATTAATAATGATTAATATAAGTTAATTCTTAATTAAGTAATTAAGAAATGCTAATGAAGGTCATTAACTTAAGATTATTTTAACAATTAATTAATGTGATTAATTTTTGATAATTAATTAGATTAATTAACTAATAATAATCAATTGTTTAATTACTTAATGAAGTAATTAATGAATTAATTACTTAGTGTAATTAATTTGATTTAGGTGATTAGTTTAAATTAATTTAGTTTAATTAATTTAAACATTTGTGGGATGTTGATAATTACCTTATGTAATTTATGAATTTGTAATTACTTGAGGAAGTAAATATTAATAATTACCGAATGTAATTAAGGATATTTATTATAGAAGTAATTTGGATTACTTTGAAATTAATCAAGTGATTAATGAAGATAATTAATTGAGAATAATTAATTATGGGATGAGTAATTAAGGTAGTTAATTACTGAATGACTATTAATCAAGGGTGATTAAAATATACGTTGTTTAAATTGAAGATTAATTACTTATGTAATTAATTTATTCTATTCGTTCCGCTGTTGAGATTCTTGTGTTGTTTCTTCTTCTCTCCTTTCTTTTCTCTTTTCTATCCCTTTCTTTCTTAAAGATGATGCGATTTTCCGGGAGTGGAAAGTCGGGTCGTCACACTAAGTCAAGTGGTACGGATAATATATCATTTCAATCCGTAATTCATAAAAAAAATCCGGGTTCTATCATTTCAAACCCGCAACCCCAAGTTAAATAAATGAATAATAAATAACTGAATAAGTAAATAAATAAATAAATTATCATTCAGGCCTATCATTTCAGCCAGTACGATTCTATTCTATAGGGAACTTGTAGTGATGACAATAAATAAATAAACAGTAACAACATAAATATAACAGTATATAGTATAACTGATGATGTGTCAATTTAATAACAGAGTTTTTAACATCATAAATTTATATCACAGGCAAGTAAAATATAATATATCCATTCTACAATTACACTTGTTATTAATTTACAGATCTATAAGTATGTTTTGTCCAGTGAGAATACTCACCTTTACACTGCTGGAGTTTTGAAACAAAATAATGAATATCTACACCGGAAACAGAAGGCACGATCAATTTTCAGAGGATGCGACAACCTAGTTTCGATCTTGAACAAAATAAATAAACAATTTGCGCGAATTCAATACGATCATATCAAAACTTCAATAAATCAAACTGGAACGAGATTTAAATAAAAGGATGATTTGACAAAATTTCTCGACCACTTCACCACACAACTCCAACTACACCTCACATGCTCGGCACTGACCAAATTCTGGACATGCAAGTATTCAAGCAGTGGAATATTTTTGACATAAAGGCTGTGCTATCATTTTTGAGTGGATGTGGTGCACTGCACCTTGGTTTGCAGCCATGACAGCGAACTGCACCAGAGGGGCCATGCTGGCGGCGGCGGCGGAGGAGAGAAGTTGAGTCGAGCACGGTGGTGAAATGTTGAGCACTTGCGGTGGAAAGTGAACAAATGATAATGCAAGAAAAAGAAAAGGAAGGAAAATGGTGTAGCCATTACCTGTTGCAAGCACGCGCAAGATGGACGACTGAAGCCAAAATGAGATGTAAATTTTCTTTGGGTACGTGAGTTTTAATTTATAAAATGAGTTGCGTAAAACAAGGAGGAGAAAGTGGCAAGAATTAATTGATTTTTTAAATAGCTGAGTTAAGAAAATAATGAGCGCGTATGGAAGGCAAGGATTTTTGTTTTGAAAACGCCTAAGCGAATTTTGAGGAATTTTATTCCTGTTATAAAATAAAGAAAAAGGGAAGCGTAGAAACCTATACGTGAATTATCAAAGCTAGATTTAAAAGAAACTGAACGGCTGGTAAATTAATATTTTATACCAATTAAATCAATTTAAGCAAAAGGAAAGTGTGTAAAGTTTACATGTGAATTTAGGGCAAGCTTTTAAACAAAATTGAATCCTAGGGAATTTATTCCTTTCCCACTTAGAATTGCACGTCTACTGATTGATTTATTTATTTATAGCTAAGGTAAGAATTTAAGAATGTGTACTATATACGCATAATTTAATCAAAACATACGCCCAAATTTATAAAAAAAAGTAACGTATTTACATTTATACGTTTTCTTATTTACTCGCTACCTATATTTAGTAAAATATACATTTAAAGAATATTTCATTAAAGACGTACCATTTATATGCCAACTAAATTAATCAAAACGGATATAAACGTACAAATTAAAGGTGTAATTAAAAATATTATTTATACACTATTAATTTTAAATTTATTACTTAAATAAAATATGATTTGTTTACATCCTTTTGATTCATTTACCATTTACTAAGAACTGATGTATATAAGCAAAATATTAATTACTTAATTTAAAAGGTATATAACCATTTTTTTTAAAAGAAACAAAAGTGGAGTAAAACGTTGTTACGAATATATTCAGTTAAATTAAAAGATTTTGAAGTTAGAATTTAAAAGATTTAAAAATTCCAATAAATGTTAAACTTTAACTAAAATAAGAATTATAGAATTTGCTTAATTTATTGAAGCTAGCTTAAGAAAATTGCAAACACAATCCACTTAACTTTGGGAAATTACAACTCTTCTTAAAAATGGTTTAAATAAATCGTTGAGAAACAAAATAATGTGAGAATGAGAATAAAATAAGTTCTTAAGAAAAATACAAAAATAAATAAAGAATTTCTTAAATTAATTGAAGTTGGATGTAACGGACCGCCTTTTTGGACAGTTTAAACCGACGATCAAATTCCCATGTTGATTTCAAACCATTCAAGAGGGCAGATAGTTATTGGGGTAAATAAGAAAAGAAAAGAAAGAGAAATAAAGGAAATGAAACAACACAGAATCTCGCAGCGGAACGATAAAATATAATAGTCAAATAAACAGTTCATGAAGCTGTTTACTATACTTTGACAATTATTTATACAACATTTATCAGAGTTATACATCAGAACAATTAAAATAATACAGCGGATAGCATGATGCAAGGAAAATAATAATAATAGTATACCAAATCTTCGTCTTCGTCCTCCAGAATAGATCTTCAAAAAATCTGAAAAACTCAGGACTGACCCGAGCGTAATGAAAAGACAAAACACTCGAGTCAGGACTAAAATATCCTTGTGAAAGTTAAATCGATCGTAAATAAATATGAGTGTAACGGCGTCAGAGATGTTTACGGGGTTTGACATCTCATATCCAGTGTCAACGTGCGTGCAATAACTCAAGAGATGTTACGGGATTTTCCATCTCTCAAGGATCCGTGAAACTATCTACTATGTAGTAATATACGCTAAGTAGATAATGTCTATCAGTAATATAAAGTATCAAAATAGCGTTAAGGCGTTACCATAATCCCCCTTAACACATTTTATATTCCCAAAAGCATATACAAGACCGTAGTTTCCCCAAAACCGGAAGTCACCAGAGGGCAATCCATATACTCAAGGTACAAATCAAAACGTAGTGGTCGCCAATAGGATAATCAGTATGACAAGGTACATGAGGCAATACCAACTAGGATACTAGTAGTTGCGTGATCCGGACTGATGTTGGGCATAGCCAGCAGCCACCCCAACACTGCGAAACAACACTCCCAAATCAAGGGGTGCACCCAAATCGAATCACAAATGTAATAAAAATGGTATCGAAGAAGTGTGTCCGCTAGAGGTGGCGAACCTCAATGGCCCGGCGCGGCTCCTGTTTTAGTCATGTCAGGGGTCATCCAATAATCGTTCTCTTTCTTCAGTCAACGCGCTCACCAAACCATCCACTTCATTCTGGATCAACACTCCGCGTATAATAGTTATTAAAGTGGTTTTCGGTATCGACAGAGAGTATGTCCATATCCGATCCCGGTCTCTTTAATAACTACGTATTATTACACCGTTGGCTCTTTTACATTTCAAATCGATTCATAATTGATATCAAAATATCCTGTTCGCTTCAAAAATCAAATTCATTTCAAATATCGACATAGCCATTCAAAATTTAAGGTTCCTTTTCAAAAATCATTTTTCGTCTCAATATCTCATTTCGATTTCAAAATCATTCCGAATTTCAATTTAGGTTGCAACTTCATTTAACCCAATTCGTATTTAAATTCAAGATTTAAACATAAACATTTCACCTTATTAACCAGCTTGAAATTTTTTTAGAAAATAGTTTTAAGTAGTTTAAAAGTAGTTTAAATAATTAAAATAGTTAAAAATACTTAAAATCTTTAAAATAGATAAATTAGTTTAAAATAATTTAAATTGGGTTAAGTAGATTAAAAATAGATTAAAATAGTTTAAGTATTCAAAATGGTTTATAAACAGAGAAATTTGGAAACAAATTAAAACAGCTTCAAAACCAATCCATTTCAATTATAACTTCCGAATTCAAATAAATTTCAATTTCCAATTTACCGATTCAATTTCGATTTCAATTCAAATCAATGTCAACTTTGACTTCAAATTTATTCAATTTTACATTCACCTTCAACTTATTTAATTCCAATGTATATCGATTTTTAGCTTGATTTTTTTTAAAATATCAATTTTTAACACTTAACAAAATTTTCCTTCAATATTCAAATTTAAATCCAAATTCCAAATATGATTCAATTCCAAACTCGATTTCAAAATATCATTTTTTTTATATCACTTTTACTTAGTAATATTCAAAGCTCGAATTAAGGTTAAATCTCTAAACCAATCAATTTTCGACCTTCAATCATATCCAATTTCAAATTTCAAAGTCTCAACTTAATTATTTAACAAAATTCCTTTAACCAAAATTTATTTCAACATTTCAAACTCAATTTTTCGATAAATTCGATTTCTATAAATTGATTTCTATTTATACTTTTAAATCAAAACATTTAAAAAAATTTCAAATCGACGATTTCAAAATTTATTAATTTAGCCAATTCGGTGTCCATATATAATTTTCTATCATATGGCCAAGTAGTTATTTATTTCAATTTAAATGTCAGGGATGAGCATATATTAATTAAATTAAATCACAGTATCATATGTATGCATAACAGGATATATATAAGCAAATAAACATCCAAACATTCAACATCAACCAATAGCATCCATCGAAATACATCATCCAATAGGCAATACAATTCATGGCAATTTCATAGTTATCGATGTCAGGTAATTAAATCGCAATTCAATTTTAATTTTAATTTCAAATTTAACTGTCAATTTAATTTTCAATGGTTAATTCAAATGACGAGCTATATGACAATTAAATTTTTATCAAACAACGACAAATAAAATCATAACACTTCATAATATCAAATTTAACTAGCATAAAGATATTTAGTACGGTGTGAGCGTTATAAAACACTCACATTGATTTTTCAAATCGAACGACATTCGATTTAACTCAAAATTTTCTCTAGCTCTAAATGATTCCAATCCAGTTGCAATGCGAAGAGCTCGTCGATACGATTCCAACGCAAAAAGTTTCGTCGAATTCCGACCTCGTATGACAAAGTTATGATGGTTTAAAGTTAACACGAATTTTTATATAAATTAATTACAGCTTAATTAAATTTTTAAAACCCACCCCATCATCACCGTTGATTTCCTGCATAGCAGATCTGGGCCGCACCTTCTTTCTCCCTCCAATTCACGTTCTTCTCCCAGGTTAGAGACGCAACATAAAACCCATCAAACGTGGCCTAGGGTTCCAAATCGCGGCCACCACGATCAATTTCAAGACGATCAACCAACGCCAGACGAACGCGCATCACAAGAGCCACTTGCGCCTGCCATGGGGTGGAGCTCGGCCCCCCATCTCTCCTCGAAAAACGTGAAAAACGCAGCCCCTTCTTGCTCGATTTCCCGTTGATTCGAAGCTCCGTTTTCGATCATCTCCGTATGGATTTGAAG
Source organism: Allium cepa (assembly GCA_030765085.1). NCBI lineage: Eukaryota > Viridiplantae > Streptophyta > Magnoliopsida > Asparagales > Amaryllidaceae > Allium > Allium cepa. The sequence goes on from CM060934.1 coordinate 292,361,408, forward strand.
CTTTCATCGTGCTCTACAACTTTGTAGTTGAGAGTTTTTGCTAATTGTTGATGGATTGAGAGGAAAATGAGGAGGAAGTTTCGAAATTTTCAGGCCATTGAAATGAAAGTGGCGGCTGGTCAAAAAGAGTTAGGGTTTGGAGCAAATGAAAGAGGATGGGTCCTTTTATAGAAAATTGCAAAAACACTATTCACCGAAAATTTTTCGAACTCCAAACGAAGCGTGCCGGCAGGCGTTTCTAAGGTTTACCCCACGTTCCGAACGCAATGAAACGTGTTTCGGAAGCTAATTCGATCGTATGTGTGAGTTACGGCAATAAACGATCAATTTTAAATTAAACCGATTAAACGATTTTCTATGCGTTTTGGCTTGCCCCGGACAAACGGTAAATCCGTTTGACTTAAAATTTGAAACCTTACAATAATATCACATTACGGATCCAATGAAACTAGTTTTGTTGAAATCCGAGACCGTTTGAAAAATGACTATTTTAACTCGCCAAATTAATATTAAAACAATTTCAACGCGTTTCGAGCTGCCACGGTCAAACGACAACTCCGATTGCTACGAAAATTGAAATCCGATAATAACTAACTATTACAGATCCAATGAAACTAGTTTTGTCCAATTCTGAGACTGTTCAAAAATTGGCTATTTTCCAGTCGAAAATTAAATATTAAAATATTCAATTTTCACAAATAAATTTTAAATTCAGTTTTAAAAGTTCTATAACATCACTATAAAATCAATATGATAAAATAAAATTTTGCAAATCATTTTTAATCATATTAAACCCGTTATTTAATTTATCCAATAAATTCCAAATATTTAATTTAGACAATTTCGCTTATCCAATAATTCATTATCTTTTGAAATATTGAAATTGAACTTATAAGATCCAACTTTTAAAACCATTTCAAAATTTAGAACCCTATTTTCATTTTACAGTTATTCAATTATTCAATAAGTTTTAAATATTTAATTTAAACAATTTACGTGTTCAATATTCAATATTTGATTTCAAATAGATTTTACTTATCAATCAACTACTTTCTTATACCAAATGAATTCAACATTTATCACCCTATTCAACTATCGATTGCAAAGGAATTTACTAAGTAGCATTTATTTTTCATTACTTGGATAATTGTTGCAATTCATTCCAGTTATTTTTATTCCAAATGAATTACAAATTTTTTTCTAACATTAAATCACGAAATCTTATTAAATTAGCTATTTTAATTATCAAAAATTTACGGGTCGTTACACTCTCCCCCACTCAAAACTTTTCGTCCCCGAAAAGGAAAAGAAGGGAAAAGAAACAAAGTATAGAATTCAACATTAGATATATTTTATTCAAAGTTACCAACTTATAAAACAATGAAATTCCATTTATAATGTCATAACTACGCTTCCACTAACTTACTCCGAACGGCTTTCTAAACTTAAAAGTTAATTATCAAAACAAGTTATATAAAAAAAATTTAAACTTGAAAAATTTTCTAATACCCGGATTTACGGAAAAATTCGGCAAAGTCTCCTTTGCGCGGCTCGATCGGAAAAAATATAATAGCATATATATCACAAATATACATCTCATCTCAATGATGAGGCATCCCATATGTGGGGAAACAACATATAAATATCACCAATATCATATAAAACCGTAAGCGTACGTTTTATTTACCATTTATTAGCATTTTACTTACATTATGCGTTTAGCGTAGAAGCGAGCTCCACAATGAAGCGCAACCCCTTTGCTACCTACTAAAATGCTCAATAACTAAGTTAGAACCATGCATATAAAGATAGATCGCTATACTTAGCCTACACAACATATATATAACATATTTAGCTTCAAAACTGAGATTTCAATTTCTGGACAGCAAACAAATCTTAGCTTTAGGTCACCTAAACGGTAAAATTTGACAATAGAATCAAAACAAAAGTTCTTGCATTCATTTCAGGCTTTCCGGAACGTCCAAAATCATCGAATTCGGATCATCCGTTCAAAAGTTATGGCCGTTTTACTTAGGGGATACGCTTCAGCCTGGGCAGTGTTTGCGCAGGTCCGCGACGTTCACCCACATTTCCGACCATCTAAAGGACATCAAAACACAAAACACTTAAAACAAAAGTTTTATCTTAAGTTCTTAACTTTCCATAAAGGGCAAGATCATCAAAATCCGATAAACCAGTCAAAAGATATGGCGAAAATACTAAGGGTGTATACTACTGATTTTACTTATTTTTACACAGGATAGCGAGTAACATTCAAGTTTTTAACCTATTAAACGAAGGAATTTTCTCAAGTTATCTAAACAAAAGTTGTGCTATAGTTTCTGAGCTTTTCGAAAAGTCCAAGATCGTCGAATTCCGTTCAGCCATTTAAAAGTTATGGTTATTTTCGTTTCAGCATATATTGGACAAATTTGGATTTTCCCAAAAATTTGCTTTTATTATTTCAAAGTGCAAACCATCAAAACTTCAAATTTTCTAAAAAAAACAATCATAAACACAAAGCCATTTATTTTCTTATTCATCCATGCAATAGGTTTACATTCAATTTGTTTCCGATTTATTCAAGTTTGTTTCATTCACATTTTAAATTCAAGTCAATTTGCTTCAATTTAAATTGAATTCAATTATATTTAATTTCACTTTGCTTCAAACTAGAATTTAATTTTTTTTTTTTTTAAATTCCGTTTATTCAATTCCATTAACACTAATGAATTCTACTCAATCAATTTTCATCCATCTAACAACCAATGCATATCAAACATTAACAACCATCCAGAATCTACACGAAATCAATTATACATTTCCAAGTCAATTTTTTTAATTTCATACACTTCCAAGTTTATTGACATTTAGTTATATTCAAATTTAATTAGTTTCCATTTACCAATTTTATATTTCATTAAGTTTAAATTTTATTCATTCACTTATACATGTATCATTCATTTTACAGCTTAAATTTCTTTTATATTTACAACTATCAATAGATCTTTACATTTTATTTTTCACTCTCACACTGGTATATTATTTCTCTACTTATCCTTATTAGCATTTTAAACCCTTTAAGTATTTGGTAAGTTATAGTTATGCAAATGGAATGTAGTTAAACAACATACAACTTCTTTTCATTTAAAGTTGAATTTTCAATTTATCAATTCTTAAGTCATTACTTAAATTTTACTATAATTTAATTTCACATTTACATTCACATATAGTATTTTCATTTTATATTAACATAATTGTGAATCACCTTTAAATGTTAATTTAAATTCCAATTATTTACTAACAATTTTATTTATATTTGCAAACCATTAATTAAATGCATGTTTCATTATTCAAACCTATACTTGTATATTATCCAATTAACAATTCATATAACATTTTTGAACTTCTTAAGTATTTTGGTAAGTTATATCTAAGCTATAGAATGAAATTTAATACTATGCGAGTTTTACAGTTTCAATTTTATTTTAAGTTCATAATTTCCTAATTCTAAGGATTTCTACTTCAATTGATATTTTCACTTAGCTCTTAGGTTCATTTCTCATTTCACAATTCAGAAGTTCCTTAATGATTCAAGTCTAAATTCATTTCAATCAAAAAAAAAAAATCATTAATTATTAAAGAACTTAAGAATTCCAATCCCGGTTTCATTTCAAATCAAGGTTTGAAATAATATATACTTATATAATTTATATATCAAATCATACTATAGAGAATGCAAAACAAAATAAAATTTGAGTCAAATCATTGATTTAGACAAGCTATTAAGTGGTCTCCCCCACTCGGACTCTCGAAAATAAACGCCAATGATGCGTGCACACATCATCGAAATCATTTTCTAGCGTCAAGAGAAGGGAATATAACACTTATCATAAAAAAAATCCTTCGAAAACAATTTCAACTCAATTATACTATCATATAATGCTCATATTATATTTTTCAAATTCTTGTAAGTCAATCTCAAACACCGGAATTTAAATTCCCAAATCCAAATTAAAATTCATTTATATTCATTATCAATTGTGTTTACAAGATTTCATTTTCCTAAATCCATTGTTATTTAATCAATTGTTGTAAATATTGACTGATCAAACAATAACGATAATAATCTAATATTATCATCTCCTAACAATCAATTCAATCAAAATGAATAAATATTCAAATAATTCTTTTATATAAAATATATTCCAAAATGATATTGTGTTGGTTTGTCCTATTCGAGTGTTTAGAAATTCCTATCGACGCCTTGGCGTCCCAAGTATCGACCAGAATTCATAAATACTCAACGGAACAAATTAACACAATATAAAACCATTTTATATCAAATAACAAGTACGCTCTCTCATATACACTCAACTCATTCATATAGTTTACCTCTATTTCAATGAGTTATTCCCCACTAGAGCCAAGGTTTATCGCTAAACCAAAGCTCTGATACCAACTGTAACGGACCGCCTTTTTGGACAGTTTAAACCGACGATCAAATTCCCATGTTGATTTCAAACCATTCAAGAGGGCAGATAGTTATTGGGGTAAATAAGAAAAGAAAAGAAAGAGAAATAAAGGAAATGAAACAACACAGAATCTCGCAGCGGAACGATAAAATATAATAGTCAAATAAACAGTTCATGAAGCTGTTTACTATACTTTGATAATTATTTATACAACATTTATCAGAGTTATACATCAGAACAATTAAAATAATACAGCGGATAGCATGATGCAAGGAAAATAATAATAATAGTATACCAAATCTTCGTCTTCGTCCTCCAGAATAGATCTTCAAAAAATCTGATAAAACTCAAGACTGACCCGAGCGTAATGAAAAGACAAAACACTCGAGTCAGGACTAAAATATCCTTGTGAAAGTTAAATCGATCGTAAATAAATATGAGTGTAACGGCGTCAGAGATGTTTACGGGGTATGACATCTCATATCCAGTGTCAACGTGCGTGCAATAACTCAAGAGATGTTACGGGATTTTCCATCTCTCAAGGATCCGTGAAACTATCTACTATGTAGTAATATACGCTAAGTAGATAATGTCTATCAGTAATATAAAGTATCAAAATAGCGTTAAGGCGTTACCATAATCCCCCTTAACACATTTTATATTCCCAAAAGCATATACAAGACCGTAGTTTCCCCAAAACCGGAAGTCACCAGAGGGCAATCCATATACTCAAGGTACAAATCAAAACGTAGTGGTCGCGAATAGGATAATTAGTATGACAAGATACATGAGGCAATACCAACTAGGATACTAGTAGTTGCGTGATCCGAACTGATGTTGGGCATAGCCAGCAGCCACCCCAACACCGCGAAACAACACTCCCAAATCAAGGGGTGCACCCAAATCGAATCACAAATGTAATAGAAATGGTATCGAAGAAGTGTGTCCGCTAGAGGTGGCGAACCTCAATGGCCCGGCGCGGCTCCTGTTTTAGTCATGTCAGGGGTCATCCAATAATCGTTCTCTTTCTTCAGTCAACGCGCTCACCAAACCATCCACTTCATTCTGGATCAACACTCCGCGTATAATAGTTATTAAAGTGGTTTTCGGTATCGACAGAGAGTATGTCCATATCCGATCCCGGTCTCTTTAATAACTACGTATTATTACACCGTTGGCTCTTTTACATTTCAAATCGATTCATAATTGATATCAAAATATCCTGTTCGCTTCAAAAATCAAATTCATTTCAAATATCGACATAGCCATTCAAAATTTAAGGTTCCTTTTCAAAAATAATTTTTCGTCTCAATATCTCATTTCGATTTCAAAATCATTCCGAATTTCAATTTAGGTTGCAACTTCATTTAACCCAATTCGTATTTAAATTCAAGATTTAAACACAAACATTTCACCTTATTAACCAGCTTGAAATTTTTTAGAAAATAGTTTTAAGTAGTTTAAAAGTAGTTTAAATAATTAAAATAGTTAAAAATACTTAAAATCTTTAAAATAGATAAATTAGTTTAAAATAATTTAAATTGGGTTAAGTAGATTAAAAATAGATTAAAATAGTTTAAGTATTCAAAATGGTTTATAAAACAGAGAAATTTGGAAACAAATTAAAACAGCTTCAAAACCAATCCATTTCAATTATAACTTCCGAATTCAAATAAATTTCAATTTCCAATTTACCGATTCAATTTCGATTTCAATTCAAATCAATGTCAACTTTGACTTCAAATTTATTCAATTTTACATTCACCTTCAACTTATTCAATTCCAATGTATATCGATTTTTAGCTTGATTTTTTTTTTAAAATATCAATTTTTAACACTTAACAAAATTTTCCTTCAATATTCAAATTTAAATCCAAATTCCAAATATGATTCAATTCCAAACTCGATTTCAAAATATCATTTTTTTTATATCACTTTTACTTAGTAATATTCAAAGCTCGAATTAAGGTTAAATCTCTAAACCAATCAATTTTCGACCTTCAATCATATCCAATTTCAAATTTCAAAGTCTCAACTTAATTATTTAACAAAATTCCTTTAACCAAAATTTATTTCAACATTTCAAACTTAATTTTTCGATAAATTCGATTTCTATAAATTGATTTCTATTTATACTTTTAAATCAAAACATTTAAACAAATTTCAAATCGACGATTTCAAAATTTATTAATTTAGCCAATTCGGTGTCCATATATAATTTTCTATCCTATGGCCAAGTAGTTATTTATTTCAATTTAAATGTCAGGGATGAACATATATTACTTAAATTAAATCACAGTATCATATGTATGCATAACAGGATATATATAAGCAAATAAACATCCAAACATTCAACATCAACCAATAGCATCCATCGAAATACATCATCCAATAGGCAATACAATTCATGGCAATTTCATAGTTATCAATGTCGTAATTAAATCGCAATTCAATTTCAATTTTAATTTCAAATTTAACTGTCAATTTAATTTTCAATGGTTAATTCAAATGACGAGCTATATGACAATTAAATTTTTATCAAACAAAGACAAATAAAATCATAACACTTCATAATATCAAATTTAACTAGCATAAAGATATTTAGTACGGTGTGAGCGTTATAAAACACTCACATTGATTTTTCGATTTTAAATCAAATCGAACGACGTTCGATTTAACTCAAAATTTTCTCTAACTCTAAATGATTCCAATCCAGTTGCAATGCGAAGAGCTCGTCGATACGATTCCAACGCAAAAAGTTTCGTCGAATTCCGACCTCGTATGACAAAGTTATGATGGTTTAAAGTTAACACGAATTTTTATATAAATTAATTACAGCTTAATTAAATTTTTAAAACCCACCCCATCATCACCGTTGATTTCCTACATAGCAGATCTGGGCCGCATCTTCTTTCTCCCTCCAATTCACGTTCTTCTCCCAGGTTAGAGACGCAACATAGAACCCATCAAACGCGGCCTAGGGTTCCAAATCGCGGCCACCACGATCACTTTCAAGACGATCAACCAACGCCAAACGAACGCGCATCACAAGAGCCACCTGCGCCTGCCATGGGGTGGAGCTCGGCCCCCCATCTCTCCTCGAAAAACGTGAAAAACGCAGCCCCTTCTTGCTCGATTTCCCGTTGATTCGAAGCTCCGTTTTCGATCACCTCCGTATGGATTTGAAGCTTTCATCGTGCTCTACAATTTTGTAGTTGAGAGTTTTTGCTAATTGTTGATGGATTGAGAGGAAAATGAGGTGAAAGTTTCGAAATTTTCAGGCCATTGAAATGAAAGTGGCGGCTGGTCAAAAAGAGTTAGGGTTTGGAGCAAATGAAAGAGGATGGGTCCTTTTATAGAAAATTGCAAAAACACTATTCACCGAAAATTTTTCGAACTCAAAACGAAGCGTCCCGGCAGGCGATTCTAAGGTTTACCCCATGTTCCGAACGCAATGGAATGTGTTTCGGAAGCTAATTCGATCGTATGTGTGAGTTACGGTAATAAACGATCAATTTTAAATTAAACCGATTAAACGATTTTCTATGCGTTTTGGCTTGCCCCGGACAAACGGTAAATCCGTTTGACTTAAAATTTGAAACCTTACAATAATATCACATTACGGATCCAATGAAACTAGTTTCGTCAAAATCCGAGACCGTTTGAAAAATGACTATTTTAACTCGTCAAATTAATATTAAAACAATTTCAACGCGTTTCGAGCTGCCACGGTCAAACGACAACTCCGATTGCTACGAAAATTGAAATCCGATAATAACTAACTATTACAGATCCAATGAAACTAGTTTTGTCCAATTCTGAGACTGTTCAAAAATTGGCTATTTTCCAGTCGAAAATTAAATATTAAAATATTCAATTTTCACAAATAAATTTTAAATTCAGTTTTAAAAGTTCTATAACATCACTATAAAATCAATAGGATAAAATAAAATTTTACAAATCAATTTTAATCATGTTAAACCCGTTATTTAATTTATCCAATAAATTCCAAATATTTAATTTAGACAATTTCGCTTATCCAATAATTCATTATCTTTTGAAATATTGAAATTGAACTTATAAGATTCAACTTTTAAAACCATTTCAAAATTTAGAACCCTATTTTCATTTTACAGTTATTCAATTATTCAATAAGTTTTAAATATTTAATTTAAACAATTTACGTGTTCAATATTCAATATTTGATTTCAAATAGATTTTACTTATCAATCAACTACTTTCTTATACCAAATGAATTCAACATTTATCACCCTATTCAACTATCGATTGCAAAGGAATTTACTAAGTAGCATTTATTTTTCATTACTTGGATAATTGTTGCAATTCATTCCAGTTATTATTATTCCAAATGAATTACAAATTTTTTTCTAACATTAAATCACGAAATCTTATTAAATTAGCTATTTTAATTATCGAAAATTTACGGGTCGTTACATTGGAAATTAGAAATTATAAACAAAATACAACTGACACTGGAAAATGTCAATTACACTTTTAAATATGTTTTAAAACCAAAATATATACAAAACAAGTTATTTTACCACAGAAAACATAAATTAGAACATTACATGATCAGATAAAATATTATTTATATAATTTAAAGTAAACAATTTTGTTAAATACGGCAAATTACACACAATAGTTAAAAAGGCATAACTTTCACATTATACTTCAGATTTCAATGAAAAGAAAAGGAGTATTCTATTTTATTCTCTTTCAAAATAAAAGATAAAATTCAAATTTTCAAACTTTTAAATTTTTAAATATAGAAGTCAAAGTTTGACCACATTGACAAAATTTACATTTCCGGAAAATATCCTATTAATTTATGTGTGGAATTATAATCCACACCAAAATTTATATTTTAAATAACAAAATTGTCTAAATTAAATAAATAAAACATTCATTAAAATTTTTGGGTTGATACATAGATGGTTTGGATGTCAAGCAAAGTGAGAGTAAGTGCTAAGAAACAGAAAAGGCATAAGTTAAGGAGAAAGAAATGTATATATGTTCTATTCTTAAATGAAAATGAAAATGAGGAGTTTTGAAATGAGAAATAAATCTTCTTGTACATGATTTGAAAATGAGAAATACATGGCTAGGAAAAGAGTTTGTATGGATAAAGCAAGAAATAAAGAGGCCATGTAGAAAAAGGCAAGAAATCAAGCAATGACCTAATGGATTTAATTAATTTCTTTTCTTTGTATTAACAGTTGTTCTTAATTATATTGAATTTGTTAAATGTGTATATTTTATGATTGAATCCTCAAATAAATTCATCCAGACAAGTTTTATTCTTTTATATTACCTTATGAATAAAATGTGCATTTCCACTTTAACATTCCTTTCTTATTTTATTACAAAGTTTATTTTTCTACATATTAAATTACCAAAATTTTATCAATTTAACAATTTTAATTATTAAAAATTTATGGGTCGTTACAACACTAATCTATACCGATTGATTTTTATTTAAGTGTTATGTCTATTATTTTTGACTAATCCATTAAATCCTATGTGCACGTACGATGTGTCTAACCTAACATTCTCCAAGGTATACATATCTACACGCACTACCCAAAAACCCCGACCATTTATACTTCTTCAGTAAGGAGGTGGTAGACCTAACAGTCAATTGATACCTCAATCCCCAAAGCGGACACTACGCAACATTTACGCTAGTCAACTAGTCCTAGCTACATAGATCGACGACCCTAATATATAGCTTTATAATTTATCCTTTGATTATCATACGACTAAAGCATCTCAAAGACTCATCTAACGGTTAGCTAGCCTACATTAGACAAACAAACATCCAACCAACTAACTTTAAGGTCTGTGCGCATCACATATGCATTCTATACTAGTAGCAAGCGAAATTCTTTAAGCATAAACCAAGTCTTTCCCGCCGCTCGCTCGTGATAACTAATGGTTATAACCTATATGCCATCACTACTACTAAATATTGGTCTAAAAAAATACAAGCATAGCCTGCCGATTTTCTCAGTAGACTTCCCTTTTAGACTAACCTGATTAAGTCAAAAAAAATGCCCCATTCAATTACTTAACACTTCGTATTCGGAGTGAAGCAGACCCCATTTCCTTAAAAGTGCTGGGCCATTTAATACTTCAAATTCGATGCGAACACTTGGTTATTTCTCCCTATCTATCTACAAATCTCACAGGACTACGGTTAAAGATATCCCATATCAGTGATAAGTGTATGCAACTGCTGGTAGCCTCTAGGTGATGGGCAGATCTTTGTTTTGTAACTCTACTGACCACGCATCCTAACTCACTAAACCAAACCAATTATCTTAGGCCTCAATATTAAGCTAAGTCCACTAATTCTCGCTTATCCTAAACGTATAATAAAGGCTATATACTTCCCATTATGAAAATTGTACTTCCTTTTAGAATTTAACTCCAATCTTATATGCTTATTTACTATATTTCGTAAGTGTCAATTGTCCATGAAATACGGTCATTATTTCTCTAATTGGAAAATCTCTAATAATATCTGGTTATTCATTCTAATTCAACCTATTATGCCTATTCAATTCCATATAAATACCATATTAAACTCTTAATTAGTCCTCATTTAATTCCGTTAATTCTCTATTAACCAAAAATTTATTGCCAATTAAATTTGTAGTTATTGTGCATAAATTTTGAAATTACTATTCCTTCCTTTTTCAACCTCCTAGTCTTCTAACTACCACACTATTAATAACTAATAAGAATATCATCATAAATTACGCTATATATATTAATTGGTAAGTGCGTTTACGTGTGTGTGTGTGTATTCTTATTTCTAACTATTAATTCTTAAATTGGAATACCTTTCCACGTTTTAATTTATAAGAGCTACCCTTCCAAAAAGTATTACAGTCATAGCTCTCCATTAGTTATCCAAAAGTAGGAACTTTGCTTCGTTTTAAATTACAGAGAATTATCCCTTTCCTTCTATTGAAATGGACAGTGCAAACTACGGGCAAGAACATTCGTACTTGGCACATCTCTTCCATTTTGATATATTCTTCATTATTTCAAACAAGGAACTTTTTATATATTTGTGGATTTAGATAATTTATGAAAATTACACAGAAATAGATACAATTAAATTATACCCCGATCCCAATAAACTAAAACATAGAACTTCACATTCTAAGTCAAATTAGGGCAACCTAAATTAATGCCAATATTTTACAACCCAATTATGAATCTGGAATAACTTACAACTTTATCAATATTCAACTCTAACAAAATTTAGGGACTAATTTCCAAATTTCCAGATTAGAGTATAAATAGCATTCTTATTCAAACTACCTATTTTGCATAATATAAAGGCGATATTCCTATAGGTTCATTTTAAGCCCACAACTCATCAGACCCTATATAGGCATAAAAATTCAATGATATAAAATTCAATGTTATAAATAAATTATATAATTTCCCACTCACCTTTTAAGCTTATCAAGTCTCCCAAATCTGAATCCATTCCTTTGATTTGACTCCTCCTTATAATAAGGTATATACATACTACTGGAATTTACAGATCCAAGAAGAGATTTGGAATTAAGGGGAATATAGATTTATAACTAAAGAAATTTACCTTTCCATGCAGTATAGATTCTCTCATTCTCTTCTTCTCTTCTTCTCTTTTTTTTCTGCCCTTTTTCGATTTGTATCAATATATAGCTTTTTTAATTTTCAAAAATAGCAGAGAAGTGAAAGTGGCAGAACTTTTCTACTTTGATCAGAAAATACGAAAAGAGATGTGAGGAGTTAGGCTTGTATTAGTGCTTAAATCAATCGTAACCATTAGTTTAAAATAATTAAATCAGAGTCATTTGACATAAGTTCAATCCTAGCCCCTGTTGTCTAGACTGGTCGACCGCTAGTGGTCAACTAGCCCAAGGAGGAGGTCGACTGGTCGGCTCCTATATTATTATTATTTATTTCTAAATTTTCATTTTTAATTATTTTCATTTTGAAAACTTTAAATGCTAATAACTTTTTTGTTCAAACTCTGGTTATAAAACTCCAAATATGGAAATTGCTTAGAAAATCACCATGAATGCAATGGTGCAAGTTTCGTGTCTAAATTCCAACATTTTCTCAAATTCCTTTTTTGATCCTTAATAATCATTTATTAGGCAACGTAAATTTTGTAGGGTATTACAACAGACTTCTTTAAATTCACCGATGAAGTACCATAGGTATGTATATGTGTGTTCTATACACATGTAGATGTCTATGACAAGTTCATTGAATAGAAATCAAAAGTAAATAACATAATATGCGAATGAAAATAAAACGATATATTTTGATCGAAAAGATTAGCATGTTGAAAAGAGTTCCAAACATACCTAAAAATGAATAAGATTCAGTCTCAAAAGTCACTCCTCCTTATGATATGTAATGATATGACAATAAGAAGTAATTGGACATTATTGGATAAAGTAGGATTAATGATGAGTCAACTTGAGTTAACATCTTTCTATAAGTTCGTATACTTAAGAGTAAGTACATAAGGTTAAAGATAATTTCATCTAAAGCATAGTTTACAGGATCATACAGGATAATAGTTGATAACAAACCCCTACATATCTTATGTAAAGAAGTTGACAGGTTGTGTATGTCATGATGCTACATATAATATTTGGTCATGAAGGATCTTTTGTAGATCAACCCAGTGGAGTTTGGGACTGACTGATATTGGTTAATTGAGTTATGTTATGAGCCTAAGTTTTGTAAACTAAAAACTAAATCAGTTTTATACATATATAAAGATAGTTCATAAAATATTTATGAAAACCTATTTAGTTGCAATAAGAAACACTTGTTATGTTGAGAAATGGCAACTTCACAAAAGAATAAATTTCTTTTAGAAATTATTTATAGAAAAAGGATTTGGATACAATCCAAAGATAAAACCAATTACAAAGGATGAAATGGAATTAACCAAGCCTAACCAGATACAATACATAAGAATATCTAATAAGAATTCCCATATATTAAAATGAAACTATGAATTTTTTATTGATGTCAAGAATATAGAATTTCCTCCATTGTTAATAACTCATTAAGAGTATTAACTCTAACATTTGGCATCACGCATAAATTCGAATGGATTCCAAGTACATTATCAAAAAATGATTTAATAATTACACCGAAGAGATATGATCCATCGGCCATAAATGAAACTTTGAGAAGAGGATGGTTGCGGTCGGAGTATAGTAAGCAACGTTGAGAAGAATAGCAACATAAATTTCAATTGTTGAAATTAAGATAATAGATTTGTCATTCAACGTACATGGATGAATTCGGATTTTACACACAAAATTATCACTTAATACAACTTAGAGTTTTGCTACATATATGTTAAAATAGACATTTTAAATAATGATTTAGAACTTACCATTTTCTTATAACAACCAATGTGTCTCAATGTCAGTGGAAGTGATATTAGTCTTATAGGTTTTCGGATATGATCCAAGAATCGATATGAAAGTATCGTTCAATAATCATCAGAGTTAAAAAAATATTTTGAAAGAAATATCAAATTGTTTGATCTTTGGTCAAAATGCAGAGGCGACATGTTCTATAAGAATAATATTAAAGGTACTAATATATTTCCAAAACTATACTTAAACAACAAACTTATGACTGTTAAGGATGTATCCATATTAAGTCATTATTTTTTGCTTGCTTGATATTTGACAAATAATTTGAAAATGACACCTTTTATAATTAGTATAAAAGGATGTTAGAATCTTCCTAAACTATAAACATAGACACCATAATAAAATATTTAACATGGAGTATGCAAGATGGATTCCTTATACATTGGCGACATAAATTGTTTTACCTGATGTATTGCCTATAATATTACACTTCGATTATGTACTTAGTACATCGAGCAAATAACAAATCCAAATTAGGATCATTAAAGGTAGGTAAGAGAATTCTGAGTATTTGTGAAATACTAGAGAATTATTTTATAGAAACAATGTGCTTCTTATAAGGAAGTATTTGAACTCATACCATCATAATTGATACCGGTCATAGTATGTCAATACTAAATTCATGTTTAAACCTTAGTTAAAGAGATTTATGTTGGAAATGTTCCAAACATTAAGGATGTGGCTTATTCAACCAAAAGGCTATGTACATCGCTTTGAATGGCACCGCAATAAAAGAAATGCCTATGTAAATATAAATGAACAAATTTATAACCGAGCAAAGGGTGATTCCAAATGTTGAGAATCCCATAGCAGTGTGATGGACAACAATGTCGCAATACATATTGCAAAAGAATTAGAGCTCGTTATAAGTTGACAAACATACTTCAAAAAGTTCCATAGGATATAGGCAATTTATCAACGTGGAAAGAGTTGATTGATAGAGCAAATAATTAAAACAACATAACATACCCTTATGATGGAACTTACTCGATTTCTTTGAGAAAACCGATCAATATCAAATGTGAACAAGATTCCATAATTGACCCCAAGTGCAAGTTGGAGACTGATAGAGTTATCAGTATGCTCTAGAGGCAGTTATATAATTTATTACACATATCTAACTCTATGACCAATCTTGTTCATAATATAGCTATTTATTTTCTATTATGTATTTTATTATATAGTGATATAATTATCTAAGTTATAATTTAAGATATATTAATAAGATAATCTCTAAACGAGATTTTACGTGATTGTAATTGCAAAATGTTGCAATTGTGGTAATTATTCACAATATAAAATAATATTTTATTTTAAATATTCCCGATCAAGATGTTCAAGAAAGGATATCGGTACATCCTATTGAGAGAGTGCATAACACTCTCCAAATGCTCTCATGGCTGATGAGTGCACCAAGGAGTTACATATTGATAGTTATTGCATAACTATAGAATGAATGATTCAAGAGTTTTCTATTGGTTAGTAGTAACTAAGATAAAACATGAAACCTCAAAGTGATGATATTACACATTTCTCTTGACTTGAAAATACTGTTGGACTTCAATGTGGATACTCCGTTTTGTAGTTAAATTGTGGAATGGCATCCATCGAATGGCTATATTTGGTTCTAAGTTAAAGCGTTAGAAGTGCAGCAGTATCCGATAGAGAATTCATCTCCTCGGTTATGTGGGTTTAGTATCATGGTCAATTATAGTGAATTTAAAGTTAAAGGTTCTGGCTAGAGCAGTATAGTTAATAATATTATTATTAAACCAAGGATTGTGTTTATGGACTAACCAAGTTGAATATGAAGATTTGGAATTTTGACCAAATTCCATAAGGCCTAAAGTGATATAGTGTTGACGAAGAGAATTGGTGTACACAGTCATTACTAAACGACACCGCTTAAATAGTGAAATTGGATTTTACCGATAAAGGCGCATAAGCGATAAATTTTGCCAAATTGTCACTCCACTAGCTAATGTAATGACCCGTCTTTCTTACACCTAAAGACGACACTTAATACATCTTTGGTATTCGTGATGCCAATCATTTAATTGCTCGGAAGATAGGTCATTTGGGGTGAAGAAACAAAAAGACAGAACAAAATCTCGCATCACGAAGAAAAATATATAATATACATCTAACGACCCTGGATTTTGGACATCCCGAATTGTGAATATTATTTATAATATTCAATAATATTGTATTTTAATATACAATATTTCCATTAATCAATGATTTATAATTATATAAAAATTTTCTAAATCAATATAACTTGAGTTTTCAAAACTATATTAAGTTATTAATTTGATTTAAATAAAATTTCTTAAATGTATATTTTGTTTTAAAGTAATATATATATATATTGCTTTAGATTTAATATATGTATTTGTTTTAAAGATAAATATGTATATTTATTCTAAAGTTGAATATGATAGAAAATCTAAATTTATTAAAAACCATTTTTTTTACATATAGGATAATAAATTTATATGTAATATAATTAGATGGAAATTCTTAATGAAGTGAAAGTGTTATACTTTGATTTGGTATATATAAAAAATGTTGTTTATATTGAATAAAGTAGTTTTAGGTTTCTAAAAAAATATACATATACTTTGAATAAGGAAATTTTTTGTATATGTGTTATGATAAGTTAAAAGGAAAATTTATAATATTTGATTGGGAAAAATGTTATAAATTGTTCTGTATAAAAATCACTTAAATAGATTGGAGAAATTATTTACACATAAATATCAATGAGACTTAGTTTGTTTTGAAGTCATACATTTTTATATTATAAAAGAAGGAAGTGACTTGATTTATTTTGAAATTTAATCTATGGTATAGATTTTATTTTTTATCAAAGTTTCATTGGTTTAAATTGTATGAAAATATAAATGTTATTTTATTTCATTTTGTTTAAAGTAAAAATATATTTATAAAAGTGTATTAATCAAGAAAAGTGTTATTTTAATTTATTAATTTTCATCTTTATTTCAAATTATATAAGAGCACATACCTTAAGTCTTATTTAATCTAGTTCTTATTTTTGTTTAAAAATGTATTAGTGACAAATTCATTTCTACCTTGTCAATATAGGATTGGCTGTCTAATTTTCATTATGCCTATATATATACACACTTTTATGTATCCAATGGTTTATATAAACTATATAATAAATAAAGTCTTCAAAGTTGTTTACTGTTAAAAGAAAACAGTTAAACCAAAACAGGCTAAAAGCTAGTTTATATCAAGTTTAAACTAGGGATTAATAAAAGTAAATTCCATCAGTTAAACAGGTTCACACTTGGCAGTGAAAAATCTGAATAAATCCAACATAATTATTTTAGTTTCTTTTCAAATCTCTCAGCTCAACAGAGAAAAAATCATTTCTGTCTAAAAATTTATGTTGCAAGTTTTTATCTGTATAAGTTTTAGATCAATAACCGAGGAGAATTATCTCTGTTAAAATTTTAAGCATCAAAAATATTAGAAAAGAGGAAAATGGAAGTAGTAGCCTCTATTCAATTGTTAACATCAGAAACAAAGCATCCTCTGTTAAATCCAAGCTCAGTAAATTTCAAAGCAAGATTTTCAAATTTCAAATTTTAAAGCATCTAGAATCAATGTGGAAGGTGAGAAACATTTATCTTTTAATCCTAGAAATGAAATTGATCTGTTATTCAGTTAACTGCGAAATTTCTTTTTTGTTCATCCCGGTATTCAAAAATCTAGATCACATATTAAAAAATAAACTTTGTTGGTGAAATCATACTGTATAGTTCATTTATGTCAAGATTTACAGTAAATATCATATGTTGGTGAAATTTCGATGTAATTGAATCAAAGATTTAAGCATGCATATTGATTTCCTTTGTAGAAATATGATTTTTAAAGGTTAAATTGTGATTTTTAACAACCTAGATTGTAAGGGATTTGGAGATGAACAAGTTCCGTTAAAAAATTTATTTCTGGTGATCGGCTTGATAAGGGGTATTGCGCTTTGGTCGAAAAGGAGCCTACCTTCATGTGCTAGGGTTTCACCGAAGCCGATTCTTGAATTTGGTTTCAATTTATGGTGGGGTGCTGTTTTTAGGGTTTAAGAGAGGATGTGGCCATGGTAAACTCGCGGCAATTTTGGGAAACGAGGAGGCGACCGGAGTTATAGGGGTTCAGCACGAGAATAGCCGCATGAGTGAGCTTTCGATCGTGGTAGATGGTGTGCGAGGTCGTAATGACCCGGAATTTTGGGCAATATAAATTTAATAATCTGTAATGATAATTAAATTGGTTTGATAAATTTTCTTTATAATTTTAATTTAAATTGGTAAAATTAATCTTTTAAAGGATAACAAATATTCGATCTAATAATTGTGATTTATAACTTTTTAACAATTTAAAATATTGATAAGATTTGTTTGTCAAAGTTAATGAAATTTTATTCTGTTTGTAATATATACATTTGATATATATTGTGAATAGGAGATCTTTTGTTTTAAATTTAAAGATTAATTTTCAAATTGTAATATATATGTATGTATATGTTATAATTTGAGTTGTTTGAAATTTAATTTAATGTATTAACAATTGATGTATGAATGAATATTGTAATTTTAAAACTTAATAGTTTTCAGAGATTAAATTTAAAGATTTATTCATTTGCTTTCAAAATGTAAGATAATTGTTTATTTTAATATGATAGTTTATAAAGGATTTAATCAAAGTTTTCTTTATGTTTTCTTTAAAGTGTTTAATTTAAAATGGTTAAAAATGTATATGTATAATGTTTTAGATTTTAAATACATATATAAGAATTATTTGCATTTTTATTAGTATTAGAATATTTCTTTAAAAAGGTAAGTTGTTTATAAAATAAACGTTTACAAAGATTTCACACTTGTATTTATTAAAATCCAAAAGCTTATTTTCATAAAAACATTTCACTCATGCGTATAAACATTTTATAAATACATATAAATGCATAAGTAAACATTTATTAACAAAGTAACTTAATTATGTCAGTTTATATTACATTTAAATTAAATGATAAATTAATTAAAAAATATTCAAACATTTGTAAACATGTTATCATCTCAAAAACACATGTAAAGTAAGTAAGCTAATAGGATGACAATTGTAAATTCTTAAGGGATATGTGTCTTTATTTTAAAAATTTTACTTTCTTTAATTTTAAATAAACATAACACTTTGTCTTCATTTCATTTCTTAGTTTACTTTTCTTAACCAAAAATAATGGCAACCAGAATTTTATCAAACCTGAAATAAAAACCTGCAAACCTGTAATGTAAGAATTCAAATTCAAACCTGCCAATGCAAATATATCTTCAACCTCAAATCTGTAAAATGAATCTGCATTTCAAAGTAAAGCTTCAACCTGCAAATACAAATAGAGTTCAACTGCAATCAACAGTTTCAACTGCAAGTGTAGATCAACAATTTGATGCATGCAGAGGGTATTCATCAGTAAGCAATCAAAAGACTTTTACAGGTCAAAATTTTTAAGTCTGGACATCAAACCTTCTCTGCTCTACATAACAAGGTGAGTAAATACTTTTTAAAAACAGTTGATCTTATTTTACTGCCTTGCATGTGTTGTTATTGACTTGTATTAAAATTCTATAGCTTAAAATTATATGGATTAGTACCTGTATGTTGTGAGAGTTTGTTGTATACATGCAAGTGTGTTTTCTGTGAATGATCTGTTAAGAGAAAAATTCAAAATCTTTTACTGGCGTCCCGCCGCAATTAATATACTAAACAATATTAGATCTTGATATGTAAAGAGAAGTTGTTTGTAATCATATGACTTTTCATCTAAAAATGTTTATAAGTTTTTAAAATGAAATATTTGCTCAGAAATTTCAAATTACAGTAAAAAAAAAAATTGAGTCAAAAATTTATGAATTTAATCTTTAATTTTGATGGCATGATTGGAATAGCAATGGAAAATCATGATTTTTAATACTTGTATCATGATTTTTAGTTGCGTACTTAGGGAGAATTTGGAGTTTGTTTGAAATTTGGGTTTTTGCAACTTGCCGGTTACCCACGCTGCAATTGGGTTTGAATCTTGGGTCGACGCAAGTTTGTGGATTATGGAAGTGGGGTAAAATGTTCAAGATTTTTTTTATAGGCCGAAGTGAAGGGATTAGATCGAAGTAGGGTTTAAAGCTTGTTTTACTGGGCTTTACTGTAGAGGTGTTTGCGATGCGAATGAAGGGTCGGGGGTGTTCGCACATGAGGGAAGGTGGAGCTCGTGACGTGGCGGTGCTATGGAGGGAACGGCAGGGTTCATCGTCGAGGAGTTCGTCGGCGGTGGATTTGGGTTTTGTAACGTTGTTTCTGCAGTTGGTTCGAATGGTCATTTTTCGACTCGCGTATTGTTTGTTGGATCTAGGTTCACCTAAGTGCTCGCGAGTGGGTTTGGGACTGTGGAGGATGGTCGTGATGCTCAACGGCGGCCGGTGGTGTTGTGCTTGGTGCACGGTGTATGTTCGTGTGCACTGAGAATGGATTTGGGGAAGACGAGTTGAAGAACTCGAAGTAGTTATCGCGTTAGATCCAGGGTTGACTCGAAGTGGTATGGAGGTTGGTTGTCTCGGGGGTAGCATGGGGGAACTAAGGGTTAGTCTCGAGTATTTTTGTTATGATTTGGAACTGTAATAAAATAAGTGCAGATTATACTTATTGATGCAGTAAATAAAATCAGGATTCAAACTACAAAACAAGTTTATTAAATAAATTAATTTACGAATTAAACTTGTTTCCTTGATATATATGTTAAGCAAAGTATTAAAAGTGTAAATTGAATTTATATTTCAAGTTTAAAATGTTTGAAGATGAATGTTTTAAAGATGATTATCTTAGTTAAATTTTGAAATCCAATTTCAAAGAAGTATTTTGAATTTAAATATTGAACTAAAGTTTTAAGCAAAATTTTAAAAGTAATGTTTAAAACTTATGTTTCAAAATTTTATTCAAGTTGAAGAAGTTTGAGTTAGAAGAGATAAGTGTTTTAGATTTTAAATTGATTTCGAAATGCTTTGTTTCCAAATAAGGTTATTATTATGATTTTGGAGAAACTGAATTGAATAATTTGTTCAAGTTGTTAAAATTTGATTAAATTCAAATAATTTGTTTATGGAAATAAATAAGATTAAATTACTTGGATAATTAACTTAATAATACTTATTTAATATGATTTGTTAATAGGTTAAGTTTGATTAAGATTTATGCTTTTCTTAACTAATTAAAGATTTTCTTTAATTATAAGAAGATTAGTTAATTAATTAATTGTTTAATTAATTTTAAATAATTAGTTAATTATTTATTTAATTTTAATAATCACTTAATTATGGATTAATTAAGTGTAATTACTTAATAAAGTAATTAATGGTTAATTGTGGATGTAATTAAGGAAGTTAATTACTTATGGAAGTAATTAATGATAATTACTCATGGAGTAATTAGTTGAAGTGATTATTGATTAATCACTTAATGATATCAATTAAAGAATTGATTAATATAATTGTTGAAGTTAGTTAATTATGAAGTGATTAATCAATTAAAGAATTAAGAATTATTTAATGATGGAATTAATTATTTGTTAAGTTATTAATTAAGAGATTAATTAAGATTTCTTAATAATTAGATATAATTACTTATGTAAGTAATTAAGAATTAATTACTTAAATTATTTTAGTTAATTAATTAATGTGATTAATTAATGAATGAGATTAATTTAAGATTAACCACCAAGGGTAATTAATTAAAATGTAATTAATTAATTAAGTAATTAAATAAGGATTAATTGTTAATTTAAATTTGTTAATAATTACTTAATGAAGTAATTAAGGATTAATTAATTGAATTAATTAATCAAGGATTAAAATAATTAAATTAGAAGTTAATTAATTTAGTTAAGTAATTACAAATTGTTAATTACTAATTATGAATTAATGAGTAAATTAATTATAAGTTAATTAGTTAATTAATTAAAGTATTATTAATTAATAAGGATCATTAATTAATGTGATTATTGATATTAATCAAGGTTGATTATTATAAGTAATTAATTTAAGAGTGATTAATTATTGTAATTAATTGAGGTCTAATGCAATTAATTATAGTTAATTAATAGAAGTAAATGAATGATCATTAATTATTGTAATTAATGATAGTAATTAAAGATTTAATTACTATATATGGTTAAGGATAATTAGTTGAACGTAATTAATATAATTAATCAAGGAAGATTAATTGGGAAAGATCATTAGAGAGGATTAATTTATTTTATTTGGAATAATAATTAATGAAGATGGGTTATGGAAATTCAATTGATTAGAGATAATCAATTCTGTATGATTGATTAATATAGGTTGATTGATTAATATTGGTTAATCGATTGATATTGGATGATCAATATTTGGAGATTGATATTGGATGATTGATTGATATTGGATGTTTGATATTGGTTTGATATTGGATGATTTGTATATATCTGTTATGTGATATGATGCTTTGTGAAGATGAATATTGATATGAATTATCTCTTGTGATAATATGATTCATCTAATTGTTTATATATCATCCTGAATATAAGTTTAATTGTTTAAACCCAAAAGTACAACTTGGACATTAAAATGGCATTTGGTTTCGGTGAGACCGGGATCGGGTTTCCATATTTGGGATCCGAAAACCACATCGATTCCAATTAAATGTTAGGTCGTAAATCCAAGTGGAGCAAGTGAAGACTCGAGGTGTAAGGGCTATACGTCAGTATAACTCTGTGGGTGATTCCGTAATGAGTTGACGGAATAGTGCTTATAGATTCGAGATGGAGAATCAGAGTGCAAGGGCTATGGTCATTGACTCTGAGGGTGATTCCAATAATGAGTGCAACGAGATAGTGCCTTCGGTTTCGTTCGAACCCGGAACGAACTTGTATGGATTGAATGCTTTCTGAACATCGTCAGGTGGACGATGAGCATTCTAAGATAGATGTGTTCTATAAAGGTAATCGTAACCTCAAGCCTCATCAACCGGGAATGGCTAAAACAGGGGAGGTGCAGCAAGGCTTCGTGGGTAGCCCCCACTTGAGAGTGAGATTTACCCCTGTTTAGAGGTCCCTTTCTATTTCGGCTTAGTGTGTGGTTGGTCGCGCCAACTACGGGGTGGTCTTGTTCGGGACTGTCCAGTAAGGGATGGTTCCGGCCTTGTGTTGCAGGGGAGCGGGCGTACTCCTCGGTACTGTGATCTAGGCCACGTACTGTGACGGGCGGTACCCCAGTAGCCCTGCCATTGATGGAATCCAAAAATCCAATAAGTGCCTGTATGGTTTTGATTGTGCCCAACTATGTTGGAACGTGAGATGTAAGCATTCCAGCTATTTCTGTATTTTATTTGAAAACCCTAGACACTATTGTAATATCACTGGATTTCCTATCAAATGTTTTGGTTAGCGTAAGGTAAAAAGGTAAAAACTTTTCCATGTTTACGTGTGGGAAGTCTTACGTGATACCTTTTCTTTTCAAAGGTTTTTCTAAAGTTAAGCAACTTTAACCCGTTTACTAACACCAGACCCCTGTCTGACCCGAGTGTTTATTTTCTGTTTTATTAAACTCTTGGGTACTCATATGATGTATGAGTAGTCAGGTGATTCAGGTTAGCTTGACGAATTCTGAAGGAGAAATGGAGCAGGAGGCTTTCACGTGTAGATATATTGGTTCCCCTGTGTTTGTTTGGTATCTGTATCTTATATACTTGAGTTGTATGAATTAGACATATGTTTATAACTGTCTAATAGGTGTTTTATAAGTTTTGTACTCTGATGTATTATGATACTGTGTAATATTTTATGTGTTATATTATATTTTATTCGTTCCGCTGTGAGTTCTCTGATGTTGTTCTGTTTCTTCTTTCTCTTTCTTTTCTTCTTCTATCCCTTTCTTTCTTCAAGATGATGCGATTTCCTGGAGATAGGATGTCGGGTCGTCTCATTTGGTATCAGAGCATTAGGCTGAGTGAATACCTAGGCTCTGAAGTGTGTCTTTCTTTAGGGAGCATTAGGTTGGGTGAATACCTAGGCTCTGTAGTAGTGTCTTTCTTGAGAGAGCGTACTTGTAATTTTTATATATAACTATATATTTATATTTATATCTATATTTACCTGATTTGTTGGGTTATCTGTTCGGATTTTCCAACATAAAATTTAAAGGTAGATGGAGTAGTGGTTTGTGTGTGTAACACGAATACCACTAATGGAAGAGGTTCCATATGTTTGAGGTTAGAAGTATTTGTTGAGACTGTAGACTTAATACCGTCTCAAGTGAGATTTGTAGTTTGGAGTAAGGATTTCTTTGATATCCGAAGGAAATCTTTTGAAGATTCGGAGTTTATCTTTGAAGTGTAAGTTTGGATTTTTCTCGGCTGAGCGAATTTTTCTTATGTTTGGATCTGTCGGAAGAGCAGAAGTAAGTGATGGTGTCTTGGTAACTGCAGGATGAGATGCAGTATCCTTGGATATTTTATGAAGGTGTTTTCTCTTGAAGTAGTTTTAGAAGTAGTTGAGAAGCAGTCTTTACCTGCCGCAGGGAAGATTTGTCTGTGTAGAAGTTGTCTGGATCTTTAGTAAGGAGTTTGGCTATTTTGGAATATGAGACTAAGGTCTATGAGTTGTCTCTTCAGGAATGGTCTCATTGTTAATCCTTAAGGAAAGCAAGATGTTGATGCTTGGTTTGGAGTCCGAGTTTCTTGAAGGGATTGTCTGCCATCTGGGAGGTCAGTTGTGTGGTTTGTTGAAGGTTTTGGAGTTGAGAAACCTTTGGATTAGAGTCTTTCGTTAGCTGTGGTAGCAATTTCAGCTTGAAGTGTTCGGTGTGCTGACGAGAAGGTCTTTTAGCTTCGCAGTATCATCGAGGTAGAGATTGGAAGCAGCAGTGTGGCTTGTTTCTTCGATGGTTCAAGAATCTTGGTGGTTCTTCTATCAGCAGCCCAGGCAGTTGGAGAAGTTTTCTTGAAGTCTTTGGTTAGCTTTGTTTGGAAAAGCTTAAAGCTTTTCTAATTGGTAAAGAGAGGACAGTTTATTTGGAATCTGAATCAGGTAGGATCGCAAAAGTGACTTGCGATTAGTTTGGGATTTTTCTTAGGCTAACTTTTGTTTGAGACTGAGGATTCTCATGAGGATAGGAGCTACTGAGGTAATTAGAAGGTTGTCTGCATCTGGAGTTGAGTTCCATATTGTTTTGGCTCCAGAAGTAATTTTAGTAGTTAGCCTGGTAGTAGGATGGTTTTTGAAAAGGAGAGTTGGTATAGCAGCTCAGTATTATTTTTGGAATTGGACTGATCTAGCTTTTGAATTGGATTCTGTTATAAGGTGGTGTGACTGAGTCAGATAAGTCACTCAGATTTTTATGGATTTGATGAACCAAGTTTTCCAGATATATTGGATAAGTTATACTTGTGTTCATCAACAGTATTCTCATCTATTTCTGAATCAGAGTTGTGCAGCGGAAGCGAGGTAGCAGCTGTGCAAGGAAGGAAGTTCAGTTTTCTATTGCTTGATAGTAGAGCTTGAGTTCTGGATTTCGACGGATTATGAAGACTTTTCTGTTGAATAGGATCTAAAAACTGTTTGCTTTAGTCTAATTGTTTCTGGAAGTATCAGCATAGGCTGAGCTGATCAGAAAGAAGATTGGTAGCCCAGGATTGTCTGTTGAGTTTTAGATATGAGATAAGGAGTTTTGGAATTAGAAGTTGGAGACTTCAGTGTTGTTAAGAATTCTCTGGTTAAGAAAGCTGAAATTGGATAAGATTGGTTGGTTAGTGCTGAGGCATTTGAAGATTTCTTATCTATGTTTTTGATAGGATGAGATTGAATTGCCAGTTTGGATAGCTGGAAATCATTGTATTTCACGTATCTATGAGGGAGTACGTGTGTGATTTATCGTTGGTTGTTGAATCTGTAGTTCAGTTGGATTTGGAAATTGAGTTGGACTTGAGTATAGTCTGATGTTCTGTTCAGATTGAAGGATCTAGAGATGAGTGGAGCTCTGGATTTTGGTAGCGTAGTTAGTTTGATGGCTTTTATTGAGCGAGTCTTCCTATGTTTTATAGTTGGGAGAAAATCGAGATAGTATTAGAGATTTATTCTGATTTGTGTCAGGATAAATAGTTAAGTTTGTTTGTATATTTGATTGCTTTGATTGTTAGTTACTGGTTGTTAAGTATGCCTTGTTGATTGAAATTAAAATCTGTACTGGGTTATTAAATTACCTTTGCTTTTAAATTTCGGGGACGAAATTCTTTTAAGGGGGAAGGATTGTAACGACCCGGAATTTTGGGCAATATAAATTTAATAATCTGTAATGATAATTAAATTGGTTTGATAAATTTTCTTTATAATTTTAATTTAAATTGGTAAAATTAATCTTTTAAAGGATAACAAATATTCAATCTAATAATTGTGATTTATATCTTTTTAACAATTTAAAATATTGATAAGATTTGTTTGTCAAAGTTAATGAAATTTTATTCTGTTTATGATATATACATTTGATATATATTGTGAATATGAGATCTTTTGTTTTAAATTTAAAGATTAATTTTCAAATTGTAATATATATGTATGTATATGTTATAATTTGAGTTGTTTGAAATTTAATTTAATCTATTAACAATTGATGTATGAATGAATATTGTAATTTTAAAACTTAATAGTTTTCAAAGATTAAATTTAAAGATTTATTCATTTGCTTTCAAAAAGTAAGATAATTGTTTATTTTAATATGATAGTTTATAAAGGATTTAATCAAAGTTTTCTTTATGTTTTCTTTAAAGTGTTTAATTTAAAATGGTTAAAAATGTATATGTATAATGTTTTAGATTTTAAATACATATATAAGAATTATTTGCATTTTTATTAGTATTAGAATATTTCTTTAAAAAGGTAAGTTATTTATAAAATAAAGGTTTACAAAGATTTCACACTTGTATTTATTAAAATCCAAAAGCTTATTTTCGTAAAAACATTTCACTCATGTATATAAACATTTTATAAATACATATAAATACATAAGTAAACATTTATTAACAAAGTAACTTAATTAGGTAAGTTTATATTACATTTAAATTAAATGATAAATTAATTAAAAATATACAAACATGTGTAAACATGTTATCATCTCAAAAACACATGTAAAGTAAGTAAGCTAATAGGATGACAATTGTAAATTCTTAAGGGACATGTGTCTTTATTTTAAAATTTTTACTTTCTTTAATTTTAAATAAACATAACACTTTGTCTTCATTTCATTTCTTAGTTTACTTTTCTTAACCAAAAATAATGGCAACCAGAATTTTATCAAACCTGAAATAAAAACCTGCAAACCTGTAATGTAAGAATACAAATTCAAACCTGCCAACGCAAATAGATCTTCAACTTCAAATCTGTAAAATGAATCTGCATTTCAAGTAAAGCTTCAACCTGCAAATACAAATAGAGTTCAACTGCAATCAACAGTTTCAACTGCAAGTGTAGATCAACAATTTGATGCATGCAGAGGGTATTCATCAGTAAGTAATCAAAAGACTTTTACAGATCAAAATTTTTAAGTCTGGACATCAAACCTGCTCTGGTCTGCATAACAAGGTGAGTAAATACTTTTTAAAAACAGTTGATCTTATTTTACTGCCTTGCATGTGTTGTTATTGACTTGTATTAAAATTCTATAGCTTAAATTTATATGGATTAGTACCTGTATGTTGTGAGAGTTTGTTGTATACATGCAAGTGTGTTTTCTGTGAATGATCTGTTAAAAGAAAAATTCAAAATCTTTTAATCCAAACAATATTAGATCTTGATATGTGAAGAGAAGTTGTTTGTAATCGTATGACTTTTCATCTAAAAATGTTTATAAGTTTTTAAAATGAAATATTTGCTCAGAAATTTCATAATTACAGTAAAAAAAAAATTGAGTCAAAAATTTATGAATTTAATCTTTAATTTTAATGGCATGATTGGAATAGCAATGGAAAATTAAGATTTTTAATACTTGTATCATGATTTTTAGTTGCGTACTTAGGGAGAATTTGGAGTTTGTTTGAAATTTGGGTTTTTGCAACTTGCCGGTTACCCACGCTGCAATTGTGTTTGAATCTTGGGTCGAGGCAAGTTTGTGGATTATAAAAGTGGGGGAAAATGTTCAAGATTTTCTTTATAGGCCGAAGTGATGGGATTAGATCGAAGTAGGGTTTAAAGCTTCTTTTACTGGGCTTTACTGTAGAGGTGTTTGCGACGCGAATGAAGGGTCGGGGGTGTTCGCACATGAGGGAAGGTGGAGCTCGTGACGTGGCGGTGCTATGGAGGGAACGACAGGGTTCATCATCGAGGAGTTCGTCGGCGGTGCGTTTGGGTTTTGTGACATTGTTTCTGCAGTTGGTTCGAATGGTCATTTTTCGATTCGCGTATTGTTTATTGGATCTGGGTTCACGTAAGTGCTCGCGAGTGGGTTTGGGACTGTGGAGGATGGTCGCGATGCTCAACGACGGCCGGTGGTGTTGTGCTTGGTGCACGGTGTATGTTCGTGTGCACTGAGAATGGATTTGGGGAAGACGATTTGAAGAACTCGAAGTAGTTATCGCGTTAGATCCAGGGTTGACTCGAAGTGGTATAGAGGTTGGTTGTCTCGGGGGTAGCACGAGGGAACTAAGGGTTACTCTCGAGTATTTTTGTTATGATTTGGAACTGTAATAAAATAAGTGCAGATTATACTTATTGATGCAGTAAATAAAATCAGGATTCAAACTACAAAACAAGTTTATTAAAGAAATTAATTTACGAATTAAACCTATTTCCTTGATATATATGTTAAGCAAAGTATCAAAAGTGAAAATTGCATTTATATTTCAAGTTTAAAATGTTTGAAGATGAATGTTTTAAAGGTGATTATCTTAGTTAAATTTTGAAATCCAATTTCAAAGAAGTGTTTTGAATTTAAATATTAAACTAAAGTTTTAAGCAAAAATTTAAAAGTCATGTTTAAAACTTATGTTTCAAAATTTTATTCAAGTTGAAGAAGTTTGAGTTAGAAGAGATAAGTGTTTTAGATTTTAAATTGATTTCGAAATGCTTTGTTTCCAAATAAGGTTATTATTATGATTTTAGAGAAACCGAATTGAATAATTTGTTTAAGTTGTTAAAATTTGATTAAATTCAAATAATTTGTTTATGGAAATAAATAAGGTTAAATTACTTGGATAATTAACTTAATAATACTTATTTAATATGATTTGTTAATAGGTTAAGTTTGATTAAGATTTATGCTTTTCTTAATTAATTAAAGATTTTCTTTAATTATAAGAAGATTAGTTAATTAATTAATTATTTAATTAATTTTAAATAATTAGTTAATTATTTATTTAATTTTAATAATCACTTAATTATAGATTAATTAAGTGTAATTACTTAATAAAGTAATTAATGGTTAATTGTGGATGTAATTAAGGAAGTTAATTACTTATGGAAGTAATTAATGATAATTACTCATGGAGTAATTAGTTGAAATGATTATTGATTAATCACTTAATGATATCAATTAAAGAATTGATTAATATAATTGTTGAAGTTAATTAATTATAAAGTGATTAATTAATTAAAGAATTAAGAATTATTTAATTCTTGAATTAATTATTTGTTAAGTTATTAATTAAGAGATTAATTAAGATTTCTTAATAATTAGATATAATTACTTATGTAAGTAATTAAGAATTAATTACTTAAATTATTTTAGTTAATTAATTAATGTGATTAATTAATGAATGAGATTAATTTAAGATTAATCACCAAGGGTAATTAATTAAAATGTAATTAATTAATTAAGTAATTAAATAAGGATTAATTGTTAATTTAAATTGGTTAATAATTACTTAATGAAGTAATTAAGGATTAATTAATTGAATTAATTAATCAAGGATTAAAATAATTAAATTAGAATTTAATTAATTTAGTTAAGTAATTACAAATTGTTAATTACTAATTATGAATTAATGAGTAAATTAATTATAAGTTAATTAATTAAAGTATTATTAATTAATAAGGATCATTAATTAATGTGATTAATGATATTAATCAAGGTTGATTAATATAAGTAATTAATTTAAGAGTGATTAATTATTGTAATTAATTGAGGTCTAATGCAATTAATTATAGTTAATTAATAGAAGTAAATGAATGATCATTAATTATTGTAATTAATGATAGTAATTAAAGATTTAATTACTATATATGGTTAAGGATAATTACTTGAATGTAATTAATATAATTAATCAAGGAAGATTAATTGGGAAAGATCATTAGAGAGGATTAATTTATTTTATTTGGAATAATAATTAATGAAGATGGGTTATGGAAATTCAATTGATTAGAGATAATCAATTCTGTTTGGATGATTGATTAATATAGGTTGATTGATTAATATTGGTTAATTGATTGATATTGGATGATCAATATTTGGAGATTGATATTGGATGATTGATTGATATTGGATGTTTGATATTGGTTTGATACTGGATGATTTGTATATATCTGTTATGTGATATGATGCTTTGTGAAGATGAATATTGATATGAATTATCTCTTGTGATAATATGATTCATCTAATTGTTTATATATCATCCTGAATATAAGTTTAATTGTTTAAACCCTTAAGTACAACTTGGACATTAAAATGGCGTATGGTTTCGGTGAGACCGGGATCGGGTTTCCATATTTGGGATCCGAAAACCACATCGATTCCAATTAAACGTTAGGTCGTAAATCCAAGTGGAGAAAGTGAAGACTCGAGGTGTAAGGGTTATACGTCAGTATAACTCTGTGGGTGATTCCGTAATGAGTTGACGGAATAGTTCTTATAGATTCGAGATGGAGAATCAGAGTGCAAGGGCTATGGTCGTTGACTCTGAGGGTGATTCCAATAATGAGTGCAACGAGATAGTGCCTTCGGTTTCGTTCGAACCCGGAACGAACTTGTATGGATTGAATGCTTTCTGAACATCGTCAGGTGGACGATGAGCATTCTAAGATAGATGTGTTCTATAAAGGTAATCGTAACCTCAAGCCTCATCAACCGGGAATGGCTAAAACAGGGAGGTGCAGCAAGGCTTCATGGGTAGCCCCCACTTGAGAGTGAGATTTACCCCTGTCTAGAGGTCCCTTTCTATTTCGGCTTAGTGTGTGGTTGGTCTCGCCAACTACGGGGTGGTCTTGCTCAGGACTGTCCAGTAAGGGATGGTTCCGGCCTCGTGTTGCAGGGGAGCGGGCGTACTCCTCGGTACTGTGATTTAGGCCACGTACTGTGACGGGCGGTACCCCAGTAGCCCTGCCATTGATGAAATCCAAAAATCCAATAAGTGCCTGTACGGTTTTGATTGTGCCCAACTATGTTGGAACGTGAGATGTAAGCATTCCAGCTATTTCTGTATTTTATTTGAAAACCCTAGACACTATTATAATATCACTGGATTTCCTATCAAATGTTTTGGTTAGCGTAAGGTAAAAACTTTTCCATGTTTATGAGCGGGAAGTCTTACGTGATACCTTTTCTTTTCAAAAGTTTTTCTAAAGTTAAGCAACTTTAACCCGTTTACTCACACCAGACCCCTGTCTGACCCGAGTGTTTATTTTCTGTTTTATTAAACTCTTGGGTACTCATATTATGTATGAGTAGTCAGGTGATTCATGTTAGCTTGACGAATTCTGAAGGAGAAATGGAGCAGGAGGCTTCCACGTGTAGATATATTGGTTCCGCTGTGTTTGTTTGGTATCTGTATCTTATATACTTGAGTTGTATGAATTAGACAGATGTTTATAATTGTCTAATAGGTATTGTATAAGTTGTGTACTATGATGTATTATGATACTGTGTAATATTTTATGTGTTATATTATATTTTATTCGTTCCGCTGTGAGTTCTCTGATGTTGTTCTGTTTCTTCTTTCTCTTTCTTTTCTTCTTCTATCCCTTTCTTTCTTCAAGATGATGCGATTTCCTGGAGATAGGAAGTCGGGTCCTCTCAGAGGTTGCGGTTAG
Organism: Allium cepa; assembly: GCA_030765085.1. Lineage (NCBI taxonomy): Eukaryota > Viridiplantae > Streptophyta > Magnoliopsida > Asparagales > Amaryllidaceae > Allium > Allium cepa. The sequence continues at coordinate 292,393,489 of CM060934.1, forward strand.
TCGTGGAAGCAGTGGGTAGTTTTGTGGTGGAGTGTGGTTTCGCGGTTTGGAATTTTCGAACTGGTGATCGATTCTTCGATCGATGGTGAAGTTTGCATTGGCGAATAACATTTTGGATTCGAGCGATGATGTGGAGATGGGAGGAGGTGTCGTGGCAGTGAAATGGCCTGAGTTTTGGCCGTACACGTGCACGCGTATCAATGCACATTGTTCCAGGCTTGATAGCTAATTGTTGTTTATCGACGCGATGGGTGCGAGATGATTGTGGTTCAGCGTTGGACTTGTTTGGTTTCACGAGTGATCGTTTTCTTGTTTCGGATGTCGCCGTTCGTTGTTGTTTTGTTTCGGAAAGTGGATCTAGAGCCAAGTCTTTGGGGAAGAAGGGGAGGATGTTTTGGTGGGCACTTGTTGGGCTTTGGGCCGTTTTAGTTGCGTGGTGGTGATGAGTTGGGTCGAGTCTGTTAGTTTGGGTTATGGACATCTTTGGGCTTATGGGCTTTTGTTTATTTAAACAAAGTTTATTATTTTAAAGAAATTGTTATATAAAAAGTTTTAAATCCAATTGTTTTCCAAAATTTTTACTTAAGTTCATTTGAATAATTTGAGTAAAGTAAAGATGATTAAGAAGATCATTATAATTAGGCTTTTGAATTAATCATGTGCTTAAGAGATTTTTGATTTATAATAATTAATAAGGTGATTATGGGTTGATTAATTAAGGGATAATTAATCAATATAAATGATTATCAAATAATTAATTATAATTAATTGAGGGTTAATGTAATTAATTATAGTCGATTAATTAATGAAGCAATTAAAGGTTAACTACTGTAAATGGTTAAGGATAATTAATTTGTGTAATTAATTAAAGGCTAATTACTTAATGTAATTAGAACATAATTAATTAAGGATGATTAATTTAAAGTGAAGTATAATTGAAATAATAAAAAGGAATTAAATGCTTATACTTTGAAGTGAATTCGACTCCTTAAGTGATGTTATATTTTAATAATTATTTAATTTCACATAAAAATGTTATGGAATGAATGGTTCGTATCGACGGATGTTACGCCGTCGTATGATCCATTTCGAAATTAAATAAGTAAAATTTTATAAGCTTGTATAGATAGGATCTAATTACCAATTGGAAATGAATGCCACTGAATAATTTTACGGCCAAACTGTTGAAATCTTCCCAACTGATTAGTTGTGTTTATTTAGATTGTTCAAACTAGATGACATCTGAACAGTGGAAATTGACACCATTCCGTTGTATAATTAATCTAAATTGCTGTGAATAGTGTAAGCCATTGATATGATTATATCTATATAATTGTTTCTAGCAATATCTCGGATCTGTTGTTCTTGCATATATCTGTTAAGTGCTTGTTAATTATATTTAAGAATATAATGTGAATCGATCTATTGAAGTCGACTGATTTGAATATCTGTGACTGTGAACTATGAAATGTGATTTAATAAGTACCGTTGGGACTGACAAGCCTTGTTCTGTTTGGATTGATTTGTGAAATTAGTTTTGTTTTAAAAATTAATATTATTTTTAGAAATGTTTTAAAGATTGATAGATATTTTGAAATGTCAAAGGTAGTTATTTATTTCTACTTTTGAAAATCTTTTTAAGTTATAATTTTTATAAATAAATATAATTTAAATTGTTTCAAGTATTTAAACTATTTTATAATGATACTTTAGAGAATAATTTTTATTAAATTAATATTTAAGCATATTTTATTCAATTTAAAATATATTTAATAAATGTTGTTTAAATAATAATTTATAATAACTTTTATTAAGAATACTTTATTTATTAAACTTGGAATAATATTTGGAAATTTATAAGTATGATTTGAAGGAAAAGGTTTTATATATTTCTAATTAAATAAGCTCTCTTAAGTAAATTGTAATCCGTTTGGATTTTAAAGGTGAATAAGGCTTAACGGTGGCAATGGGAAACAATGTTATTGTATTAATTGTTTGTTTTGATAGTTAAATAATGGACTATCAAAAATGGGACAAAACCTAACTTTGGTAACATCTAGAGGAGATTCGAGAATCATATGGTACGGTTACCGTTCGTGGTGCTATACCGTACGTATAAACTCGTTTGTTCTCTTGGACGAATTATTAGGAGACCCATCCACTATCGGTTAGGAGGTGAATTCCGATCTTGTATTTCGTCGGTGTATTTCCTAAAGAACCGGGGTTGAGATTATCGGAAAATAGCAAACGTTGTTTCGAAGAGATCGGATAGGATTTGTAATCCAAGAACCACTTCGATCCAACGAGAACGTTTTCGTGATGAAGACAAGAGCTTGAAGTCGAAGATGGAGCAGTAAAGTGCAAAGGCTAGTCGCTACTAATCCTGAGGGTGATTCCAAAATGGATGTAGTAGGAATAGTGCCGTCGGTTCCGTTCGAACCCGGAAAGGACTTGTATGGATGAATGCTTTCAGAACATTGTCAGGTGGACGGTGAGCATTCTAAGTAATATGTTTTAAAAAGGTAACGCTTAGCCTCGAGCCTCATCGACCGGGAATGACTGAAAATCAGGGGTTATGCTGCAAGGCTAAGTGGGTAGCACCCAAGTAGGGTGAGGTCATCCCTATCTAGAAGTCCCTTTTATTTCGGCTGTGTGGGCGGTTGCTGATTCCAACCGTGGGGTGATCTTGATCGGGCTATCCAGTAAGGGTAGTCTAGTCTTGTGCTGTAGGGGATCGGGAGGGGTCCTCGGTACTGTGATCTAGGCCACGTACCGTGATAGGTGGTACCCTAGTGCCTAGTAATTCGTTGGAAATCCATTCTTCCTACGAGCCTTTTACGGTTTTGATGGTATAACCCACTTTGTGGCTAGTATGCTGGAATTTAATCGTGTAACAATTTCAGCTATTTCAATAAGTATTTGTATATAAACCTTATTATAATATCAGAGGATTTTATAAGAAATGTTTTAGTTATCGTAAGGTAAAAACCCGACATGTTTATTTGTGGTGTGGTCTTACGAGATGTTTTTGTTTTCAAAGGATTTTCAAACTTTAATAATCAAGTTGATTGTGTTTCTCACGCTGGTATACCAGACTGGCCCGATCTTGGTGTTTTTCCTATATGCTCGGCTCAGACCGAGCATATTTCCAGGTTTAACTGGAAGAGTGGAAGCTGTTCAGGAGAGGAGCTGGATCAAGAGACGTATTCTCATAGAAGTTTATTTTCAGTCTATTTTTGGTCGTGTGGTTATTGTTGTAAGGAAATAATTGATATAACTGTCCAAATCTGTGTGGTCGTAAACTCTGATATAAAGTTTGTGTATGTTATTAAAGTAACAGTTTTGGTTTTGTGTAAAGTTTTGTTTATATTATAATTTATTCGTTCCGCTGTGAGATTATGATTTGTTCTCTTTTCTTCTATCTTCTTTCTATTTCTACCTTCTTTCTTTCTTTCACTATCCGTCATTCCGTGCGATTTGGCTAACAAGTGTGGTTTAAAGTCGGTTTAAATCTATACAGGAAAATGGGTCATGACATTGTGGTATCGGAGCCTAGGTTGAGTGAATACCTAGGTTCGAGTAGGTTGCTCATTAGGAATAGAGTCTATAGCAACCTTATGAGTCTAAGTGTGTGTGTAGATGAAATATTATTTTAAAGGGGTAGATGAAATAATTTTACCCAAATATATTTTCTATATAAAAAGTATGATTTCTTTTTTAAATAAATATGATATTTCAAATAATTGGTTTTGATGATAGTAATTTATCATCTGGGTTTTGAGTGGTTTAGCCGTCAACTTAAGTATAATTATTTGTTGCCCTTTTGACTAGAGTATACCCTTATAAACTGAACCTTTTAGAATTTGAATCTTTAGGAAAATGTATTCTTACTAAGTTTTATTTACTAGAGGAATTTGGAAAACTCTTAAATTGATATTTGAAAAACTTTTAAACTAGTAAATTTTTGGAAAATTTTCCACTCTTTAAAGATAAAATTAATTTTAAATGGTTAATTAAAGCATAATTACTTAGAGAAGTAATCAAAAGAATTGTAAATGGTTAATGTGAAGGTCATTAACTAGGGAATATGTAATGATTAATTAATGTGATTAATTTTAATTATTAATTAGATTAATTAATTGGGGATGTTTGAAATTTTTAAAACCCTTATAACAATTTATTTGTTATATATATGTGGATTTACAAATTGAAAAATAAGTTGTTTATAAAAAACCTACTATATATATGTGTGTATTTTCTCTACCTATAATTACTTTTCAAATATATATACTTGAATTATTTTGAAAGATGGTTTTATAAAATCTTGGATGATGAGAATTTAAAGTGGTGGAATAAATTTGAAGTGTAAACCTTGATGAACTCCTTAGCTTGTATAATTCTAAACCTTAGATCTTATCTTTGGGATTTGGTTTTGATTATAGAGAACCTGTATCATCCATCGTGGTGGAGCTTTGGCTTGAGCTAGAAGAGAGGGTGATTTTGACCGAGTCAGAAGGATAAGGGCGGATCTTAACGAGCCTTCCTTGCATGAAGAAGAGCCGGAGATATCAGTAGAGCCGGTTGAGCAGCCACAGCCTCAGCCTCAACCTCATCAAGAAGATCCAATCAAGGATTTTGACAGAGAGGAAGAATTTAAGGTCGAAGAAGAAGAGGAGTTTGACGACGAGGAGGAATTTGAGGTAGAAGAAGATCCCGAATCCGAGAACGACGATGCTATCATTTGGGATTTAGGAGAAGCTATTGAGGGACTAGCTGCCCGTGAAGGTTTCACTCCTAGAGTTCCTAATCCAGAGGATGTTTGGGTTCCTGATAATGATGGAGAGGCCAGGGAGTTGTCAGGGCCCAAGAGGGAGGACTCTGATAGTGGGAGTCCGTTGTAGGTGTTGGGTTGTTTTCTCTAGGAAGTGTATATACTTTTTGTATGTGTTTTGACCCATGGACATCATGGATGTTAAGTGTTTGGTAGGGTAATCACATATCTATGTATATATATATATGGTTGATGGATAGTGATAACATCTGTATGAATATTTTGGATAGTGCTTAATGTAATGTATATTTTGATATACGATGCGAATCTATATGTTTACTGGTGTGGTTGAATTATTATTGATATGTTATAATTTTTGTGTGTGGGTAATTCATAAATAAGCTATGGAATTTCAGGGACGAAATTCTTTTTAAGAGGGGAGGAATGTAACGACCCGGGATTTTGGACATCTCGAATTGTGAATATTATTTATATTATTCAATAATATTATATTTTAATATATAATATTTCCATTAATCAATGATCTATTATTATATACAATTTTTCTAAATCAATGTAACTTGAGTTTTCAAAACTATATTAAGTTATTAATTTGATTTAAATAAAATTTCTTAAATTTATATTTTGTTTTAAAGTAAAATATGTATATATTGTTTTAGATTTAATATATGTATTTTTTTTAAAGATAAATATGTATATTTATTCTAAAGTTGAAATATAATAGAAAATATAAATTTATTAAAAATCAAATATTTTTACATATAGGATAATAAATTTATATGTAATATAAAGTGTTATACTTTGATTTGGTATATATAAACAATGTTGTTTATATTGAATAAAGTAGTTTTAGGTTTCTAAAAAATATATACATATACTTTGAATAAGGAATTTTTTTATATATGTTATTATAAGTTAAAAGGAAAATTTATAATATTTAATTGGGAAAAATGTTATAAATTAGTGTGTATAAAAATCACTTAAATAAATAGGAGAAACTATTTACACATAAATATTAATGAGACTTAGTTTGTTTTGAAGTCATATATTTTTATATTATAAAAGAAGGAAGTGACTTGATTTATTTTGAAATTTAATCTATGGTATAGATTTTATTTTTTAATCAAAGTTTCATTGGTTTAAATTGTATGAAAATATAAATTTAATTTTATTTCATTTTGTTTAAAGTAACAATATATTTATAAAAGTGTATTAATCAAGAAAAGTGTTATTTTAATTGATTTGTTTTCATCTTTATTTTAAATTATATAAGAGCACACACCTTAAGTATTTTTTAATCTAGTTCTTATTTTTGTTTAAAAATGTATTAGTGACAAATTCATTTCTACCTTGTCAATATAGGTTTGGCTGTCTAATTTTCGTTATGCCTATATATATACACACTTTTATGTATCCTATGGTTTATATAAACTATATAATAAATAAAGTCTTCAAAGTTGTTTACTGTTAAAAGAAAACAGATAAACCAAGGCTAAAAGCTAGTTTATATCAAGTTCAAACTAGGGATTAATAAAAGTAAATTCCATCAGTTAAACAGGTTTACACTTGGTAGTGAAAAATCTGAATAAATCCAACATAATTATTTTAGTTTCTTTTCAAATCTCTCTTGTCAGCAGAGACAAAATCATTTCTGTCTAATAATTTATGCTGCAAGTTTATATCTGTATAAGTTTAAGATCAATAACCGAGAAGAATTATTTCTGTTAAAATTTTAAGCATCAGAAATATAAGTAAAGAGGAAAAAGGAAGTAGTAGCCTCTGGTCAATTGTTAACATAAAAAACAAAGCATCCTCTTTTAAATCCAAGCTCAGTAAATTTCAAAGCAAGATTTTCAAGTTTCAAATTTTAAAGCATGTGGTATCAATGTGGAAGGTGAGAAACATTTATCTTTTAATCCTGGAAATGAAATTGACCTGTTATTTTGTTAACTGTGAAATTTCTTTTTTGTTCATCTCGGTATTCAAAAATCTAGATCACATCACCTAGTTCATATTGCATGTTAATGTAAACTAAGAAAATGTTTATTTCTTAATATAGTTTTAGTTAAAAATTGATTTGTGTGGAAATCATACTGTATAGTTCATTTATGTCAAGATTTACAGTAAATATCATATTTTGGTGAAATTTTCAATGTAATTGAACCAAAGATTTAAGCATGCATGTTGATTTCCTTTGTAGAAATAGGATTTTTAAAGGTTAAATTGTGATTTTTAACAACCTAAATTGTAAGAGATTTGGGGATGAACGAACTCCGTTAAAAAATTTATTTCTGGTAATCGGCTTGATAAGGGGTGTTGCGCTTTGGTCGAAAAGGAGCCTAGCTTCATGGTAAACTCGCGGCGATTTTAGGAAACGAGGAGGCGACCGGAGTTCTAGCGGTTCAGCAGGAGAATAGTTGCATGAGTGAGCTTTCGATCGTGGTAGATGGTCTATGAGGTTGCGGTCAGTCGTGGAAGCAGTGGGCAGTTTTGTGAGGGAATGTGGTTTCGCGGTTTGGAATTTTCGAACTGGTGATCGATTCTTTGATCGATGGTGAAGTTTGCATTGGCGAATAACATTGTGGATTCGGGTGATGATGTGGAAATGGGAGGAGGAGTTGCGGCAGTGAGATGGCCGGAGTTTTGGCCGTACACGTGCACACGTATCAGTGCACGTTGTTCCAGGCTGGATAGCTGAGCGTTGTTTGTCAACGCGATGGGTGCGAGACGATTGGGGTTCGGTGCTAGACTTGTTTTGTTTCACGAGTGATCGTTTTCTTGTTTCATGATGTCGTCGTTCGGTGTTGTGGTGTTTCGAAAAGTGGATCTAGAACCAAGTGTTTGGGGAAGATGGGGAGCATGTTTCGGTGGGTATTTGTTGGGCTTTGGGACGTTTTAGTTGCGTGGTGGTGATGAGTTGGGTGGAGACTGTTAGTTTGGATTGTGGAAATATTTGGGCTTATGGGCTTTTGTTTATTTAAACAAAGTTTATTATTTTAAAGAACTAGTTATATAAAAAGTTTTAAATCGAATTGTTTTCTAAAATTTTACTTAAGTTTATTTGAATAATTTGAGTAAAGTAAAGATGATTAAGAAAATCATTATAATTAGGCTTTTGAATTAATCAAGTGCTTAAGAGATTTTTAATTTATAATAATTAATAAGGTGATTAAGGGTTGATTAATCAAAGGATAATTAATCAATGTAAATGATTATCGAATAATTAATTATAACTAATTGAGGGTTAATGTAATTAATTATAGTCGATTAATTAATGAAGTAATTAAAGGTTAACTATTGTAAATGGTTAATGATAATTAATTTGTGTAATTAATTAAAGGCTGATTACTTAGTGTAGTTAGAAAATAATTAATCAAGGATGATTAATTTAAAGTGAAGTATAATTGAAATAATAAAAGGGAAATAAATGCTTATACTTTGAAGTGAATTCGGGTCCTTAAGTGATGTTATATTTAATAATTATTTAATTTCACATAAAAATGTTATGGAATGAATGGTTCGTATCGACGAATGTTACACCGTCGTATGATCCATTGCGAAATTAAACAAGTAAAATTTTATAAGCTTTCATGGATAGGATCTAATTACCAATTGGAAATGAACGCCATTGGATAATTTTATGGCCAAACTATTAAAATGTTCCCAACTGATTAGTCGTGTTTATTTTGATTGTTCAAACAAGATGACATCTGGACAGCGAAACTAACACCATTCCGCTGTATAATTTATCTAAATTGTTGTGAATGGTGTAAGCCATTGATTTGATTGTATCTGTATAATTGTTTCTAGCAATGATAATCTCGGATCTGTTGTTCTTGCATATATCTGTTATGTGCCTGTTAATTATATTTAAGAATATAATGTGAATCGATCCATTGAAGTTGATTGATTTGAATATCTATGACTGTGTATTGTGAAATGTGAAATGATAAGCACCATTGGGACTGATAAGCGTTGTTCTGTTTGGATTGATTTGTGAAATTATTATTTTTTAAAAAATTAATATTATTTTTAGAAATGTTTTAAAGATTGGTAAATATTTTGAAATGTCAAAAGTAATTATTTGTTCCTACTTTTGAAAATCTTTTTTAGTTATAATTTTTATAAATAAATATAATTTAAATTGTTTCAAGTATTTAAACTATTTTATAATGATACTTCAAAGAGTAATTTTTATTAAATTAATATTTAAGCATATTTTCTTCAATTTAAAATCTATTTAATAATAGTTGTTTAAATAATAATTTATAATAACTTTTATAAAGAATACTTTGTTTATTAAACTTGGAATAATATTTGGAAATTTATAAGTATGATTTGAAAGAAATGGTTTTATATATTACCAATGAAATAAGCTTTCTTAAATAAATTGTAATCCGTTTGGATTTTAAAGGTGAATACGGCTTAACGGTAGCAATGGGAAACAACTTTATTTTATTGATTGATTGTTTTGATAGTTAAATAACCGACTATCAAAAAATGGACAAAACCTAACTTTGGTAATATCTAGAGGAGATTCACGAATCATATGGTACGGTTACCGTTCGAGGTGCTATGCCGTACGTATAAACTCGTTTGTTCTCTAGGACGAATTATAAGGAGACCCGTCCACTATCGGTTAGGAGGTGAACTCCGATCTTGTATTTCGTCGTTGTATTTCCTAAAGAACCGAGGTTGAGTTTATCGGGAAATTGCGAATATTGTTTCGAAGATACCAGGGTTGGATTTGTAATCCGAAAACCACTTCTATCCAATGAGAACGTTTCGTGATGAAGACAAGAGCTTGGAGTCGAAGATGGAGTAGTAAAGTGCAAGGGCTAGTCGCTACTAATCCTGAGGGTGATTCCAAAATGGATGCAGTAGGAATAGTGCCTTCGGTTCCGTTCGAACCCAGAACGGACTTGTATGGATGAATGCTTTCAGAATGTCGTCAGGTAGACGATGAGCATTCTAAGTAATATGTTCTAAAATGGTAACGCTTAGCCTCGAGCCTCATTAATCGGGAATGACTGAAAATCAGGGGTTATGCAGCAAGGCTAAGTGGGTAGCACCCAAGTAGGGTGAGGTCATCCCTGTCTAGAAGTCCCTTTTATTTCGACTGTGTGGGCGGTTGCTGATCCCAACCACAGAGTGATCTTGCTCGGGATATCCAGTAAGGGGTAGTCTAGACTTGTGTTGCACGGGATCGGGAGGGATCCTCGGTACTGTGATCTAGGCCATGTATTGTGATAGGTGGTACCCCAGTGCCTAGTCATTCGTTGGAAATCCATTCTTCCTACGAGCCTTTTACGGTTTTGATTGTATAACCCACTTTGTGGCTAGTATGCTGGAATTTAATCATGTAACAATTTCATCTATTTGAATAAGTATTTGTATATAGACCCTATTATAATATCAGAGGATTTTAAAAGAAATGTTTTAGCTATCGTAAGGTAAAAACCCGACATGTTTATTTGTGGCATGGTCTTACGAGATGCTTTTGTTTTCAAAGGATTTTCAAACTTTAATAATCAAGTTGATTTTGTTTCTCACGCTGGTATACTAGACTGACTAGGGCTTGGTGTTTTTCCTATATGCTCGGGTCAAACCGAGCATATTTCCAGGTTTAACTGGAAGAGTGGAAGCTGTTCAGGAGAGGAGCTGGATCAGGAGACGTATTCTCATAGATGTTTATTTTCAGTCTATTTTTGGTCATGTGGGTATTGTTGTAAGGACATAATTGATATAACTGTCTGAGTTTATGTGGTTGTAAATTCTGCTGTAAAGTCTGTATTTGTTATTAAAGTAACAGTTTTGGTTTTGTGTAAAGATTTGTTTATATTATAATTTATTCGTTTCGCTGTGAGATTCTGATTTGTTTTCTTTTCTTCTATCTTCTTTCTATTTCTACCTTCATTCATTCTTTTTTTAACTATCTGTCATTTCGTGCAATTTGGCTGACAAGTGTGGTTTAAAGTCGGTTTAAATCGGTACGGAAAAATGGGTCATGACAATACACAAGGTCTTTACAAAAAGAGAAGAACTTTATTATATATACAACATAAAAATACACTACATATTATCAGCCTGGACAGTTATAATAGTCCGTACTTACAATTGCCGGTAAATATAGACAGATAACAAAGCAACAAAACATCGAAAGAACATAAGATACTTGAATACATGTTGAAGAATCCATCTCGTCTTCTGAAAGCTCCAAAGGATTCAGCAAAATATGGAAATATACTTGGGCTGATCTGAGCATTATAGGAAAATGACGCCCAGGTCAGTCTGGTAAAAACAACATGAGAAAAGCTCAAAACAAATCGCATGGATTGCTATATTTTTAAAACCTTCAAAATAAAAAGTATCTCGTAAGGCCAGGCTACATATAAATACGGATGGTATTTTACCTTATCTTATCTAAAACATTTTATTATAAAAAAATCCATTGATATTATAATCATGTCAAGGTTTAAAATAAATATGGAATATAGCTGAAATGCTTGCATCTTATATTTCAATATAGTTAGACACACCTAAGTCCGTTAAGGTTCGTATTGGAGAATGGCTTCCAGCAATTGCTAGGCTAGGAACTATCTTTCGATGGTACACCTCTAAAAAAGTACCTGAGGGCTATAGATGCATCTGCCCCTCTACTTCATATAGCAAGCCTGCCCTTTTAACATGACAAGCCGGATTACCTCACCCTTTTGGCACTGAGGCTGTTTTGCTTCGCTCCTCGATGCTTGGGCGCAAAACAACTCTATGGGACAATCTTAAATGGCATGATGGCTCCTAATGATAGCTAACCACGTGGCTCTACTTCATACCTTGTATTAGCCATTCTTGCAGGTTGTGAGGCTATACTTTTACCTCTTCTACTAACATACCATCTTGGAATGCTAACACCGTCCTCCAAGAAGAGATGCAATCCTAGCATTCATTTATACAAGTTTCTTCGGCATCGAACAAGCATTCAAAAATTCTAATTCTTCCATTTTGGAATAACCCTCGGGAAGAATAGTATAGCTTCATATTATACTTAATCATGAACGTTATTAGTTTGGAGTGGTTCGGACAAATTCTGAAACCATTGTCCCAAACTAAGCAATAATTTCCGACTAACTCAATTCTGGTTCTTTGGAAGTATGAAATAAGTAATCAGCTCCTCACTGGGGAACTTGAGTATATGCAAAATACTTCCTAAGTTAAAACGGTTCTAGTTTGATAGTCGGTTATTTAACTATCAATTAAATAAACAATAATAATTCAACGACTTAATTACCCTTAGCAACAACTAAGCCATGAAAAAATTCTTTCATTTATTAAAATCTTTTTTTCCAAAAGTGTTTATAAAAAACATCAATATATTTATCTCACTGACATAAGTATATTCATAAAACATTTGTGAAGGGTTTCTCATTTACAAAACTTATAAAAGGATCAGAGCAAAATGTTATTCAAATTGAAGATAAATATAATCTCAAACAATATTCCTTCAGTGTTAACTGTGGAACGAATGTCCATACCACCATCATTAATAAGGTCAGTTAAAGGAATTCCCATCTCATATTCTTTAATAATTTACTTCTATAAATCTGTATAATAAATGAAATCTCTTTTACTTAAATTCCAAATTCATTTATAAAACACGTTATAAGTTTCCAAGTTTATTTATAAAACTCTTTTATAAATATCAAAAATCATTTAAAAAACTCCGTTTATAAACTTTCTTTACCTAAAACAAAACTTCTTTAATAAGCTTTAATCAATAAAATTCCTTTTTTAACAATCAATTATTTAAAACACCTTTGAATAAACAAGTTATTATTTACTTAAACATTCTTCATTAAATTATCTTTAAATCACATTAACAAAATTATGATTTAAACAATCATTTAAAGGAAAGATATTAAATTACTTCATAACTCCTTTAATAAAATAATCACTGAATTATTCTTTAAATATCTTAAAATGGGATAAGCTTTGAACCATTATCAAAAGGATAAAATGAAGTATTTGATTTCATGAAAATTAGAAAGAGGCTTAATGACTACAATGGTTCTCATTTAATTGAGTTTAACTTATTCAAATTATAACATGGGTACTTACATAAAAATTAGATATGTAAAAGGAATCAACAATCCACAATCAATAACATATGGATAAATATTCATGTTACCAAAATGGCAAACAAGGATTTTTTCTGCTTAAATAGATGTCATTATAATCTACTTGAGAAAATTAAGGCAGAACTGTGATTTATTCTACCAAACAAATGTCAAATACAATTTAATTAGCAAGGCAGTGTTTTATTCTGCTAAACAAATGTCATTATGTTTTTTATCAATTTGAAGTTACTTAAGGGTTGTCGACAAAGAAATCCCTTGGATTTAAAATACCCTTTGATAGAAAGTTTCTTAAAACAAAATCTAATCTTTGGAAATAAAATTATTTAAACTTTAAAACTTTTATCTAAAAATAATTGAACCTTTAATTAATGATTAAACAATTAAACCCTCGTTAATCTTTAATTAATTATTAAATAATACTTTTAAATTTTAAATAATAATTAAATATCAATTAATATCAATTAATTAAATAAATAATCCTTAATTAAAACTTGGATAATAATTAAACCTTAGTAATTAAATCATAACTTAAATTTAACTTGATTAATAATTAACTAATATTTAAACCCTCCTTAAATAAATTATTTGATTTATCCTAATTAAATAATTAATTAAATCACAATTAAATCTTTAGTAATTAATAAATTATAATTAACTTACTTAAAAATAATTAAGTATTAATTACTCCAACTTAATTAGTGATTAAGTACTAATTACCTTACTTATTTAATTAATTATATAATAATTAAATAAATAAATAATAAATTAAATATAATATAATTGCTTTTAATATTTAAAATATGATTTAAAACACTTTTCAAAATGATACTTATGTTAAAACATTTTAAATTCAAAATGAGTTCGTTTTTCACGAACTGCATTTATAACGACTATCGCTATACGACCTGAAATTTTAAATCTTGTTTTATACTCTAAATAGCTTTCAAAATTCTATCTATAATTTTTAAACCTACCTTTATAACTTATGAATAAAGTCTATAAACTAAAAGTGAGGTTTAAAACTTTATAAAACTCCCTAGCAACGTAAAGTAAGAAACGAAACCAGCTATACACGGGATTTTGATGTCGCCATACAAAAAACTTGAATGCAAACCTGTTTTACTTACAACATCTAGCATAGCACAAACAATTTTGACATGGCACATATGAAAATTATGGTAAAATTACTACCTTTTAAATCCTAGCTTCACTTATTTAATTTAATTCCAAGTCCATAACAAAAACTATGTCCAAGCATACATATATACACGTACAAATCCAAATCAACGCTACATTTATACAAGAAATGATTAATCAATAAGGTGTACTTTAAACTTCAAGTTAAAAAACTTCAAATAAAGGTGGTATCTTTCTCACCTAAAGCTAACCAAAACAACACAACCTCCACTAACACTAGAATACGAACATAGATTTTTTGCTTTGACTTTGGAAAAATGTGATTTTGGAGGTTTTAAGGCATATTATGGTTTGGCCTTAAGGGATTTCGCCTCGTCCAAGGCTTGAAATGGATGGAGAGGCTTGCCTTGGTTAAGTGAAGTTGTAGAAGTAGAGTGAATTGTTTTAAACAAGGTCTTGGAATTTAAAAAGAGAATAAAACTAAGAATTTTTAACTTTAGAAATTTCCTTAGGAAGCTATGAATTGTTTATGGAAGCTTATAGAAATTTTAAAAAGATGGAAATAAAATGATCCAACCGAGACAAAAAAATGAAAAAATGGGCTTTTATATCTCGTGAGATATCTAAATTACCTAAATGCCCCTGTACTATACCCTCCATCCTCCTTGTGCCACCTTACCATGCTCCTCTACCTCCATGTACCACACGCCACCCTTATGTCCCCTCTTTTCTAATGCTTAGCCAACATGCCTTAATACCATATGTACCTAATGTTTCTTAAGATGTGATGGTTATATTTTCATTTAGTCTTACTATATATACAAGTCACATCATACTTTCTTATTAACTTAAGTAAATGTATACATATATATATATATATATATAAATATATTTACATACATACATACATACATACATACATACATACATACATACATATATATAATTCTAGTTTATTTATAAATGTGTGTATTCACACTATAGAGTTCACAACATAACTAATAACTTTTAGTTGACGAAAAGTCGAAAATTCAAAAAAGAATTCCGGTCACAATTTCGATTTTCCTTTGAACTAAGTATTTTTTTAAAGAAATTTGAAAACTATTTCACCATCAGTATTTATTACTTAAAGGGTTTTATCATAAATATAAAATCTATTACTTGAATATTTAAAGTTGATTAAATATTTTCAGATTAAAATGTGAAATTCCGGGTTGTTTTACTCTCCCCCTTAAAAGAATTTCATCCTCGAAATTTTACCACAACCTTAGCCCACAAACAAAAATCGTAAGCATAACTAACACTATACATCAATCTATATTATATACATAGATCATTCATGTGCAAAATCTTCTTTGATCACTTACTCGAATATATAGCTTCATTTTCGAAGTATCTCCCACCAACTTCCTAGTGCAATTTCTAATCAGGCTTCTTAATTCAAAATATTCATTCTTCTTACATAACCATATACTATGATTAACAACTATGATTTTATATTAAGAACCCTCATCAAGTGTTCGCTGTCAAAAATTGAGTGATAAATCCTTATTCGGGATGGTGTGAAAGACCTCAAACCACATACTCGAATCTTTTATTGAGAATTATATGAAAAAGAGGAAGAATCTACTTACATCTTACATACCTATCCAAGGGTCCCTAATAGTAAAGTACTTTTACATTCCCACAACAAACTTATGAAAACATTTCATAAAATCATTTTAAATTTATTAAGTTGTATAGTACTCTTCTACGTCCTAAGAGTATATACGAAACATCTGATTTTAAAATCCTATTCATTTTTAATTATTTAGATATAGGCCTAAAATAATTTGGGTCTCAAAACTAAGTCGACTAATATAACCTCTTTACCCAAATTGGTATAGTAAGTAGCTAAGAAGTAGGATGCTAGTATCCAAATAAAGACTTAGAGTCTACTTCTCTTTAGACAATTCTAAGGTAAAGGTGTTTATTAGCCAGCTTAATAACATCAAATAAAAATTTACCTCCAAGGTTTTAAAATCCAAAGACACTGTTTAATAAAACCAAGCTTATTAAATCTTCTCATTAAATTAATTCAATTTTAACCTTATTTATTAACTTACTCTATAATCAAAATACCTTATGATGAGTCAACTCTTACCGCACTAAGATTGATACAATATAAAGTCACGAAGCATATTGGTTCAAGTCCTAGTCTCTCTACAAGGCTAAGAGAGGTAAAACTGTGATAAGAACCAATATCAAACAAAGGATGGCAGAAGAAACATTATATATATGCATAACATCGTTCAGTCTAAAAGCACCCTAGATACAAGCCGAGTGACTCCATCACAGAATGAAAGTACATTCCAAAAGATATGATACAATAGAAGATACTAAATAAGGAACAAGTTAGGATACTACTTCCTAATACTAGCCTCAAATCTTCCTAGTGCTTAACCAATCTTTCCATAACCTCCTTTCCCTTTGTTACTATTGAAGTGGATGGTGCTGAAATGAAAACAAAGGGCCTAGGCTGCTTC
This sequence comes from Allium cepa, assembly GCA_030765085.1. Taxonomy (NCBI): domain Eukaryota; kingdom Viridiplantae; phylum Streptophyta; class Magnoliopsida; order Asparagales; family Amaryllidaceae; genus Allium; species Allium cepa. The sequence continues at coordinate 292,410,078 of CM060934.1, forward strand.
TCTTTCCTGAGCATAGTACGACCTTTGATGAAATGACATTTCTGGTTGCAATAATGACAATCCTTTGGTGCAGCCTGTGTCTCTAGCTTTGGTACCTTAGTGGCCTTTTCTTTCACAACTTTTCTTTTCTTACCCAACTTAGATTTCTAAACAAAGTGATCATATTTCCCACACTTAAAGCAACCATGCTTGGGAATATTATTTTTGAGCTTGTGCTTCTTATTCCCAACTAGTGTATTAGTAGGCAGTTTTGGAGATAAATCTTTAAATCTTAGAGCATTTTTTATTACCTTCTCAAATGATCCTTAAATAAAATTCATCATGTCTCTATATAACTTGTCACACAACCCAAGCTAATTATTAACCTCGATGATAGACTTAGTATCGTTGAACTTCCTTTTACTAAAAATATCAAAGTCATGGCATAGCGAAGCAAAGTCCATTGGAGCTTGATCTTACGGCCCTTCCTTAACAACATATGGCTTAGTTCCAAAAATACCAGCATTCATAATTCTTTGCTACCTGAATTCATATCATATACCTTAGAGTATTTCAAAGAATAAGGTTACTCCAAATCAAGTTAAAAAAAAATGATTACCATGAGACAATTCCTAAGAAAAGATTGTTCCAAAGGAAGAGATACCTAAGGGAGGGAACTTCTAAGAAAAGAAACTTGAGGAGGGATACTTTTAAGATATATCTACATAAGAATTTCTTAAAATCATTCCTTTGTATATAAAATATAACTCTAGGTAAAATTATTACATATACCATATTTAAAACAATACTGTGTCGATTTGCCTTATTAAAATATTTAGGAACCCTTATTAATATCTCGCGTCTTACGTCTCGACCAGAGTTCTTAAGCCACTGAACAAATAAATCGATACAATATAAAACAATTTGTAATCACTAACAAATATGCGCTCTTTTATATAATACACTCATACTCATTCTAGGACCTCACTTATTCTATCTTAAATTAGTTTACGCCACTAGGGCCATGGTTCTTGCTTGACCTTGCACTTTGATACCAAGTGTAACGATATGCTTTTCTTACACCTAAATATGACACTTAATACATCCTCGGTATTCATGTGCCAATCATTTAAGTGTCCGAAAGACAGGTCATTTGAGATGAAGAAAGAAAAAGACAGAACAAAATCACGTATCATGACGAGAAATATATAATATACACAAGATCTTTACAAAAGAGAAGAACTTTATTATATACACGACATTAGAATACACTAACCTATTATCAGCCTGGAAAGTTATAACAGTCTTTCCTTACAATTGCTGGTAAATACAGACAGATAACCAGGCAATAAAATAGCAGAAGAATATTAGATACGTGAACACGTCTTGGAGAATACAGCTTGTCCCCTTTAAGCTTCAAATGATTCAACTAAATCTAGAAAATATGCTCAGGCTGACCCGAGCATTATAGGAAAACAATGCCAGGTCAATCTGGTAAAACCGGCATGAGAAAAGATTGAGACAAATCATATGGATTACTATATTTGAAAAACCTTTCAAAATAAAAGTATATCATAAGACTATGCTGCACATAAACACGGATGGATTTTCTTACCTTATGATAACTAAAACATTTTATTATAAAAAATCCAGCGATACTATAATAATGTCTAAGTTTAAAATAAATTTGGAATATAGTCGAAATGCTTGCATCTCACATTTCACATAGTTGGGGACATCTATGTCCATAAAGGTTCATATTAAAGAATGGATTCCAACAATAGCTAGGTAAGGGACTACTTTCCGATGATACACCTCTAGAAAATGTACCTAAGGGTTACAGATGAATCTTCCCCTCTGCAACATAGAGTGGCCTACCCTGTTAACATAACAAGCTGAATTACCTCACCCCTTTGAAATTGAGGCTGCTTTACTTTGCCCCTCGATGCCTTGGTGCAAAACAAATCTAAAGGACAATCTAGAATTGGATGGTGACTCCTAATGGTAGGTAACCGCATGGCTCTACCGCATATCCTGTTTTAGCCATTCGTCCGGGTTGTGAATTATGAGGCTGCGCTTTTACCTCTTCTACTAACATACCATCTTGTAATGCTAACACTGCCCTCCAAGCAGAAATGCAATACTAGCATTCATCATACAAGTTGTTCCAGAATCGAACAATCATTCAAATTTTTTACTATCTTCCATTTTGGAATCACCCTCAGAAAGAACAGTATAGCTCCACATCATACTTCATAACAAATGTTTGGAGTGGCTTGGATAAATTTGAAAATCGGTGTCTCTAAACTAAGCTATAATTTCCGACTAACTCAATTCTGGTTCTTTGGAAGTATGAAATAAGTATTCGGGTCCTCAACCAGAAAATCGAATGTACCAACAAACTTCTTGAGTTAAAATAGGTCCAGATATGGTATTCGATTATTTATCCATCAAATAAACGAACAACAATAATTCAGAGATTTATTTATCCATAGCAACCACTAAGCCTCAAAACAATTCTTTCACTATTAAAACCTTTTTTCAAAAATGTTCATAAAAAAGATTCATATACTTATCTCATTGACATAAGTGTATTCACAAAACATTAGTGAAAAGTTTCTCATTTACAAATCAGACCAAAGGATTAGAACAAAATGTTATTTAAATTTGATAAAGATAACCTCAAACAATATTCCTTTGGTGTTAAGTGTGGAACGAATGCTCATATCACCAAAATTAAGAAGGCCAGTTAAAGGAAATCCTGTTTCAAATTCTTTTATAATTTACTTCTATAAATCCTTTAAATAAATAAAATCTCTTTTACTTAAATTCCAAATTCATTTATAAAACACTATATAAATCTCCAAGTTTATTTATAAAATTCTTTTATAAATATCTAAAATCATTTATAAAACTACCTTTGTAAACTTTCTTTATCTAAAATAAAACTTCTTTAATAAACTTTAATCAATAAAGTTCCTTTGATAACAATCAATTATTAAAAACGCCTTTAAATAAAACAAGTTATTATTTATTTAAACATTCTCATTAAATTACCTTTAAATCACATTAACAAAATGATGATTTTAAACTATCATTTTAAATGAACAATATTAAATTACTTCATAATACCTTTATATAAAATAAATACTACATTATCCGTTAAATATCTTAAAATGGAATAATCTTTAAACCATTGTCAAAAGGATAAAATGAAGTATTTGATTTCATAAAAATCAAAAAGAGGCTTAGTGACCAAAATGGTTCTCATTTACTTGAGTATAACTTATCCAAACTATAACATTAGTTTCTACTTAAATAGATCTCATTATAAGTAATTATAATCTGCTTGAGAAAATTATGGCGAAACTTTCCAAACAAATGTCAAATACAGTTTAATTGCTTTAATGGTGATCTTCATTTGACTCCTATAGTCAGATTCTGTCCCGATATATTGGTGAAGTCACTCCTTTACCTCCTAACCAGGAAATTTCTTTTCATACAGATCTTATTCTTGGAACTCTGGGAATAGGTTCTATAAATGGTTAGTCATGCCTTTTGGTTTGACTAATGCTCTTGATTTCTTTGTTGATTTGATGAATCTTGTTTTCGGGCTGTGCCTTATAAATTTTCTAAAGGCCATTGCTGGAAAGATGGAGTCCGATTCCTTGGACATATTGTTTCTAGTAATGGAATTTCTGTTGATCCAGTCATGATTGATGCGATCAATAGAAATCTTTCTTTCTCTTTTTCTTAGTCATTCAATTATTCTATTCTGTGTTTCTCGTACTTCATTCCTTTACAGGGATGAAAAGTTTTGAGTGGGGGAGAGTGTAACAACCCTATATTTAAGGATTATTTTATTATATATTTTATTTCTTTTAGTTTTAATTTCTTGATTTAAAAAATTTATGTTATTTATTAAAATGAATAAATTTTGTTATTTAAATATAAACTTTGATTACTATGTGAATTATATTTCCAAACTTGAATAAATTGAATATTTTCTAGAAATTGAATTTTTGGTCAATATGGTCAAACTTTGACTTTTAATTTTATAATTTAAGTATTTAAATTTTTTAATTTTATCTTTTATTATGAAAATATATTAAAGTTTAAGAATACTACTTTTCGTTTCGTTGAAATCAGAGTTATATTGTGAAAGTTATGTTTATTCAATATTGGGTGTAAATTGTTTTATTTAACAATATTATTTATTTTAAATCATATAAATAATATTTTTATTCGCCATATCTTACTAAAATTTGTATTATATGTTATGTTACATATATTTTTGTCTTTTAAATATTTTTAAAGCAATGTTTGAATTTTTCCAAAGCATATTGAATTTATTTTCAAATTTTAAGCCTTAGTTTTCCTTTTTTTTGCTATTTTCTTAATTTAATTAAAATTTATTTATTTATTTATTTTTGTAAATGCATTTTTATTTTGTGTTCTTATCTTTATTTATAAATATTTTTCAAGTACATAATAATTTTCCAAAGTTTGTTCCATTTATTTTCAAATTTTCAAGACTAGTTTACATTTTCTTTGTTATTTTCTTAATTTAATTATATATATATCTAATATTTACTTATTTATTTTTGTTTATTTACTAAATTTTCTTATTTTTAGCTGAATTTATATATATATATATATTAGTTATATAAAAATTTAAAAGAAATATTGGATATATGTAGAGTCTGAACCCTTTTATATCCCTTGACTTTTCACCTCCTCACCTTTTCAATTTCAACCAACATTTACATTCAATTTTTGGCCGTTCCTTACCATTGCTTCAGACGACTTCTTTTCTTCATTTTCACGCATATCTCAAACCTTCTCAACTCCAAAAATTTTGGCCATTAACCTGAAGCAAAGCTTGGTAATTTTTTTTCTTCTTTTCTATGCAAATTCTTATTGTTTTGTTTGTTCTATGCACTTGCCTTCACCTATAGGATTGGCCTTAGCTCCTTCTTTACCATGGCTGCCTCCACCACCACCCACCACCTCCTCCAGCCCTCTGCCAAAGACCATGGCCATGCACCCATGTGACCAAATCCAACAATATTTGCACAAACTTCACTTGAATTGCCATAGCCAAGCTCCTATGCCTTCCACCACCCCTTGGCCGCCACCTACTCCACCTCCACCACCCATAGATGACCTGAAACCCTCTGCCACACCATCCTCTAGCCCACTACAGAGATGACCGTGCCTGGTCTTGCTTGGGCCGAGCCCAATGTTGCATTGAATCCATGTAGTTTGCCTTTGTAGTTGTAATCCATGCACTTGTCCCTTTGCATCACCTTTGCCCCATCACCATAGATTCTAGGCCGACCTCTTATGAACCCAAACCAGATCCTAGTCCTTTCTTTAGTCATGCCATTCCAACCTAGGGCTGAGGCATACGTTGTAGAAGCAAGTGCAAGTGGTTTGGAGATGATTTATGCATTCATTTCTACCACTGTTTAATCGTATTTTCGATTGAATCTGATGTTGTTTGTATTGTCTTGTTTGAATGTGTTCAAGGAAATAAATCTTTGGTTCACTCAATCTCAAATCTTATTCGTCCTATCATGCCTCTGAAGATCTCAGTTTGTGTGTTTCAGTTGTCATCTCCAGCTTATACAAGTGAGTTATTCTCACCAGACAGTTTTGTACTTATATGACTTGTGAACTGATTTCATCTGAATTTGTAAAATGCATCACCATATTATATTTTCCATGTTATGATTATATGATTTTCACCCGTGCTTAAACACCTGTTATATCATATGTTACTGTTATATGATGCTGTCCTGTTATTTATATCAGTTTATCACACTTCAAGTTCCTTTTCGATCAGAATCACTATGGGTTGAAATGATACATACCCGAACGGACTTTAGAATAAGGGAAAATCGTTATGGGCTGAAATGATAGACCCGAATGATTTTCAATTATTTTCATTTACTTGGGACTGCGGGTTTGAAATGATAAAACCCGGGTTTTCTTTGTAAATTACGGGTTGAAATGATATATTACCCGTATCACTTTGCTTAGGCTAGAAAATTATATACAGACCTGTAGTTAAATTGTATTTTTCCAAAAATTTTAACATATGTTCGAAATGTAAATATTATAATATTTTGATTTAAAACTTAATTAAAAATTATTTTTGTAAAGTATTATTGATTTTCTGAAAATTTATAAGTGAAATAAATTATGGTAAAGTTAGAAAATTCGAAATGTAAGTTATTTTGGAAATTTTAATTTAGTGATAAATGGAATTTAAATTAAATTTGAAAATATGATAAATTTATGATATTTGAATTAAAATGAATTTAAAATGATTTTATATATATTAATGATTTTTGAATAAAGTTAAATTGTTAAATGAATGAATATTTAAGTTGAAATTTGGAAATATAACTTAAATTGGAATTTGTGAATTTTGTTTTAAAAGTGAATTTTGAAGTTAAGTAAATAAAATGAAAATATGTTATATTTGAAAATTTAAACTTAGGTGTTAAGTTAAAATTTAATCTAATGAAATTAAATTTGAATGTTGGAATTTAATAAGTTAATTATTATTAAAAATTGATTTTTGAATGGAAAGTTAACCTTATAAAATCATGAATTTAAGGAAAATTAAATGATGGTTCTAAAGGTGAAATTATATGATTTTATATGTTTGAAATAAAAATAAAAATAAAAGGATTATTTGTTTGTGAAATTATATTGAATATTGGAAATGTAATTAACTATATTTTGAAATGCTATTATTTCTAACGTAAATGATATTACAACGCTTTGTAAGTGCTGTGGTTGATACAAATGAACTATGTATAAATTATAATTAAGTGGTATTACAACACTTGGTAAGTGCTGCGATAGCAGGAAGATAATTAAAATCTGACACTAAATAAAGGGCTACAGTAGCACTTGATAAGTGTTGCAGTAGGCTGAAATGAATGCTTGAGGTTTTGTTTTAAATAAAAGTGCTCAGAATTTGTCTTATATTTTGGGAACTGAATATTTGATTGTAAATATAATGACTTCACTTTTAAATGGTTTAAATGAATGATATCTTTGAATTAAAAAGGATAATAAATGAATGATACCTTTGAATTAAAAAAGATATTTAAATGTGTATATTTGGATTTGAATTCAAATAATGATTTGAAATGAATTTTGAAAGATATGATATTTTGATATATTGAAATGGTTTGGAAATGATTAGATCTTTATTTTGATAAAGATATGAATTTGAAATGATAATTAATCTTGAAATATAAACTATGATTTTTAAATTATAACTACGGGTTATAATAATGATTGGTTGTTAAAGAGACCGGGATCAGATATGGACATACTCTCTGTCGATACCGAAAACCACTTTAACAACTGTGTACACGGTGGAGATTCTAGAATGAAGTAGGATGGTGGCGACGTTCTTGAGGTATATTACGTGGACCCGACTCCCGTGAGTTGGCTTAAGATGGCTAAAACAGGAGTGATCTCGGGCCAAAAGGGGTAGCTCCTCTAGTCCGACACATTCCTTCGATACTATACTCTTGCTTGTGATTGATTAGATGGCCATCCTCCGATTTTGATATGGGAGTGTGTTCCAAGGTGGGCGTATGTGGCTGCTGCGTTACCACCAGCCCGTGTGCGTAATTGGTATATCTACCCTAGCATTGCCTTGTGTGCCGTGTCACCTACCATACCGAGCCTTTACTACGAGTTTGTTTTTCTTCCGTAGCCCATGTGGTATCCTCGATAGTCTCCCGATCTGGAGATATCATGAAATTGGATGGACTACTGGGACTATTATATGTGAAGATTGATATGGGTAGCCCGGAACGCTATTTAAAAGTAAGTTTATTTTACTGTAGACATTATTATAATAGCGCAATATTACTATATAGTAAATAGTTTGACGGATCCTTAGAGGATGGGCGGTCCCAGGCATCCTTTAAATTACTTGTACCTTATTACAGTTCACTTGAGTTGGTTTACATTATATAAGTATATATTGTTCTGACTCGAGTGTTTTGTGTTCTGCTTTACGCACGGGTCAGCCTGAGTATTCACAGCTTTGGATTCTGGAGCCGGTCTTTGCTGGAGTTTCTGTCTATATTTATATCTATTTCTGTTTTCAGCTATTCTAGTTTATCTCATGTATTAGTGAACTTCTATGTTTTTGGGATTTCTATTATGTTGTTTCAGGCTGATATTATGTATTTGTTTTGAGACTTTGTTATAGTAGCTTTATGAACTACTATGTTATTCTTATATTCCGCTGCGAGTTATTCTGATTGTTCTGTTTCTATGATTCTGTGTATTTGATTTCATTTGCTTTAAATTTATTTACAATCTATTATTTCGCATCATTCAAGTCCGACATGTATGGATTATTGTCGATTTGAATGGTACGAAATGGCGGGTCGTTACAGCAATATAGCCTTCCATCCATATTTCCCATACAAACACCATTCCACCAATCACCAAACAAAAAAAACCTGTAATTAAGTCAAAACACATAATTTTACAACAAAGTAGCTAAGTGTATCATAACATAGTACATAAATCAACAACTACCTCCACCATCTACCAAATCGTACAAAACAGAAAAAACATATCGACCAAAGCAATCAATCAATCTCCTCCTGAACCAGAGCCAGCAGAGGAAGGGAAGCGGCCACCATATTGCTACATGTACTCGGTGATACGCTGGTTTAGCAACTATGTGGTCTCTATGGCCTGCCGACGGTTCTGCTCCTCCAGCTGCGCCACTCTAGCCCGCAAATCATTGATCTCTACTTGATCGATCTAAGCTCTAGTCTGCCTACCCCGTCTCTGACTACTGGCCTATAATAAATATTTAATTTAGCTGTGTGATCTTTGTAAGTGTATGTGCAGGTATGTGAATGATTAGCAGTGTGATAATGTTATTTAATTTGGTTTATGCATGTTTATGTAAGTGTATGTGCATGTTGATAACATCTTAGATTGTGGTAACACCAAATAACTATAGTGACAAGATTGCTGATTAATATTTTGAAATACGATAACTTTGGAAAATTTTAGCACAAGTAAAATAACTATAGGGAAGTATGAGAGTAATAAATTTGAAATTACTCTATTTTCTATCTCTCAAATGAGAGGCAGGTTGGCCAATTTATAGATATGAACAGTTGTGTCACCCAGTAAAGGGATAACTATTTTGAAAGGAAATGACTAATTTCAAAAAATGATCTGTAATTGGTTAAGGAGGGCCATGCGACTAAACCATGAAACTGTAGACTGAATGAGGCTGATAATGTATTGGACAAATATTAACCATTACAAAACATTATTTTGTAGTTTAACAAATTACTCATCATTTGAACTTAGAATTTACACATATTAGATTATGGGAAAAAAGCATTAATTGATGTAGTTTCCGCAGCATAAACCGCCATTTTGATACCTGAAACACTAAAGGCCTTTATTTACAAATTACTGCAGTCATATGTAATCTACTATAGTAAAGTATATGTAATTCATATTTATATGTTCATTTATACTTGTTAATCAAGATGCTAGTCCTAAAATGAATAAAAAATTAGCAATAAAATAATTTATGTCGATGCAAAATAATTTTATCCTTGTATTATTTTATTTCAAAACAAATGTACAAGTACTCGTTCAGTTTATAGATTTCCATTCAAAAATCATATGTTACTCGGGTATTTTCAAAAATGAATCCACATGTTACATTAGTCACTAATAAATAAATATGTCGTTAGAAGCACCTAAGGCTTTTATGGCAAAGTCACTCTATTTCAAAACTCTATCCATTACCATTTTGCCGCACTAAATTTCTTCCTGTTATTTAATGCAATAAAATCAAAGCTACAATAATTTACTCGTTAATGAAGTTCTAACCATTACTGATGTATAATGTATACATTTGAAAATATGTTCTTTTGGCCGTTTTTAAATTGTGATTCAACCATTTATTAACAAAAATAATAGGACGTTACATTACGAGATATCACTGCTTTTGATCTATTTAACAGTAAATGTGACAAATTTATGCATGTGTACAGCATATATTAGGCAAATTAAACCAAGTAACATGTCTTTTTCGTTATTTTTTTGGAATGACATTCAAGTAATGAATTAATATATTTTGGAAATGCATAATGCTTTCATAACGAAGTGACTCAAAACCAATGTACTGAATTTGAAAACTTATATGATACCCAATATATTATTTACTTACCACTTGATTGCCAAATCCCTATCGTCTGCCATGCTCCGATGGATCCCTAACTGACTCAAAAATAGCATCCTCCTCATCCGTCGTCAGCTAATCTTGACCCGTATCAGCAAGGAGTTCCTGGCTCTGCTTCATAAACTTTTCCTGCATTAACAAATTAATATAATCATATCTTATTTCATTATATTTTAACAAGTATAACAATTACTAATACTTTATAAAATGAAATATGCTTACATGGCTCTTGCTGCATTTATCGTCATGGCACGTATACGAAACTATCCCATTCGGATTTACATGCTCGACAGCATGCGTACGAGTAAACACGTCAGCATAGCCCACAGGACCATGTGCCTCAGCATCCTGAAATTGATTTTTACATACAATTATTGTACATTTAAAATTATATAGCACAAACTGAAAATGACTACTGTGTGGCTAGTTATCACTTAGGATCATGTAATATGGAATGTATTATAATCTAAATGCAGGAACATATAATACTAGTAAAGTAAATAAGAATAAGCACACCAGGAGTTTTTATACTGGTTCGAACTTCCCGTTATACGTCCAGTCCCAGACTTCCCTTTGGAATTTCACTCAATAACCCCTCACTTAACCTGGATGAATAGGTAAACAACACTTTGGCAACCGATCAAGACTTTTCCGCCTCTAACAACTAAAAGAGGACTTTTACCATCTGAAAAACCGAACAGGATTTTAACAGTTTCAATAAAATTGCTTTGACACTTTGTGTTCTTGATAACACTGATTTGTCTTTGACAGTATACCCTTCCTATAATATTTTCCTCAAGTATATATTTTGTGTGTGTAAAGGTTTAGAAGGAAAATATTGCTTTGAATTGAAGAATAAGTTAATTGATTCGGAGATTCAAGCAATATATATAAATTGTGATTGCTTGTAGAATGAAGAGATAGTAGAGAGTATGATCAGAAAACAAAATAAAATTCAGTGATTTGAGAAGTGAATATCATGTGTTTATATAATAGATAAATAGCTACAACTATTCATGAAGAGTTTTGACCTAAAGATGCAGCCACGATTCTTCAAATTGGATCGTATCTCTTGGGAAATGGAAGTGTCTGTTCAGAAAAATAGCTGTTGGAATCGTTCAGTCGACTGACCCAAAACGACTAGTCAACTAGATATTCAAAGTTGGTGTAAAACAGAGCATATTTGTGCAACTGAATAGGTTCAGCCGACTGGCCATTTTTGGTCAGTCGACTGACCTAGTTGTCAGTGCACAATTCACCCATTTTTATAAAAAATTTGAATTTAAAAAAAAACTTTGATTTTGTGTAAACTACTTGAGGATAGATTTTAACATTTTTAAGACTAAAAACTTCAACAAATAAACATACTATAAAGTCTTGTCTCCTTTGTAGTTTTAGTATCATATCTCTTTCTCTTTTTGTCGCTTGAACATATAGTCTCATCAATAATTTGTTTAAGCTCTTTGTCATGAATCAAAACTTATGATTCAATATTCTCCCCCTTTTTGATTGATGACAATTTGTTATAGCACTACTAGAGAAACCGTCTATTCCAACGGCTCCCAACCGTTGGCAGACGTTGGGAGCCATTGGAAAAGCCGTTGGAATAACATTCACGCTTTCCAACGGCTTCCAATGGATGCAATGGGGCTATTCCAACGGCTTTTCCAATGGCTTCAAAAGACTTTTAGCCGATGGAGGCCGTTGGAAGCCGTTGGTTTAAAATGACGAAAGAGCCATTGGTAGTCGTTGCTAATCTGGATGAATTTTTTTATAACAACAAGCCATTCACCTTCCAGCCACACACAATCAATATATATCCATTTCCATTCCATTTCCACTCCATTTCACATATATATCACGTATCCAACACATTATACCACAAACAACATAAACAACCAAAAATCAACATCAAACATTACATTTTCAAACCAAACTCCAAGTCAATATGTACATAAACAACAAAACCCTCACCAACACCAACTCTAACTCCATATTCAAGTCAATATATACAATGCAAACGCTTAAACCTCACCATCTTAAAGTCAATATATACACAATAACCATCAAACATAATCCTCACCACCTCAAAGTCAATATATACAATAACCAACCACAAAGACAATAATCATCACACCTCTCAAGCATCACCATCACCTCCGGAAGCACCAGACGACGAAGGGAAGGAACCATGCCTCTGTGCGTACTCCGCTAAACGTTGATTCAGCTGCTCCATTTGTATAGCGCGAAGACGGTCCTGCTCTTGCAGCTGCTCGACCATAGCACTAAGCTCTTTTATTTCAGCTTTGTCACATGCTTTTTGAGCTGGCCGAACCTGCAAATAGAATGTGAGATGTTCACATTTGTATTATAACCATTTTCTTAAGCAATGCATATTTTAAAATATAGAAACGTAAATGACGTGATCTTAAGCAATGCATATAGCACAAGGAAATGCATATTTTATTAAATATAATGGTGCAGGATAATAAACGATAAAAAAAATTACCTTTTCACTATCAATATTGATGTATGATGCCAAAATACTAGATTTTCCCCTACTTTACAATGAATTAATTAAATTCCTAATCCATTTCCACTTGTTTTCGTTTTGAATGTGCTAGAGCTATACAAACTTGATTCGAACTATTGGAATTTTTTTGAATTTATTTATTTCTACAATAATGTCTTACATTGTTCAATTAAAATAACGTACCAAATGTAGAATGTTCTTTTGTGAAATTTATTTACTTTTATTGTACATTGCATTTTTATACCGCAGCCAAAACTCATCACTACTTTGGTTCATTGCATTATTAGAGTCTAAGGTATAGAATGATTTTAAATTTTTAGTTCCATTAATTATTGTTAATACTACTACTAGGTTCATGTTTTTGGTTCCTAATGCAAAATAGCGAATCCTTTTCTTGGAATATATAGCACAAGGAAATGGATTCTTTTTAATACAATATATAGGTGTTAAAAGTATTCTTATATTTTTTTTTGGTTCATCACATATCACAATATAATATTGCAATGTTTATAAGATTACCGCTTGATTTCCATAGCCGTAGCGCCTATTCCGCTGCGTCGGATCCATAACAACGTCGAAAATATTATATTGCTCCTCTACCGTCAACTCATCGCGATCCGATTCTAAAAGCAACTCTGCCCGTGCCTCCTGAAGCTTTGCCTAAAATAAAAAAATTACAGGTTAAAATTAATAGAATATGATTTAAACTTATCGATATTAATAAAATAAGATTTAAAATATGCATACATATGCAGTCGTCGCCTTATCATCATCATCCCACTGATATGTGATATTGCCAGCATTGTCTGCTTGTCTTGATGCGTGGGTGCGGGTAAATACCTCCATCATAGACATGGGACATCCAAGCGATCTTTCCGGCAATAAATAATTTATATATTTTATTTTTTCATAGCTAATTACTGAACTGATTATTATACAAAATGTAATAACGGTTTAGATTTGTAACTGATAAATTTACCAAGTCCTTACCGTGATGCCAAAAAGACTTGGATCCGCCACGATGCGTTACAGGATTCCTACTTCTATTGGCAGAGTTCCTCTTCGACTCCACCTGCAATTTAAATTGAATATTATATTTACTAATTGCAAAATAATTAACTATATATTTGGTAAATTTACCTTAAACTCGTCAGTCTCCCGCCAACTCATCCAAGTATCCCCTACGGAAGCGCCCATCCAGTTCGGTTTCTTCCCCGATTTTTTAAGAGCTGACATTACCTCCCTGTAATTTTTGACGACCTTCGAATTCCAGTGGCGCTGAACCATGGCGACATCGGGCTCCGCCAAGTCCACTTGCCCCTGTACAAAGAGAAAATATTACTAATTGTTCATTTATACTTATTTATATAGTAAAGTGGTATAAACTCACTAGAAAATCCTGCCAAATGGCCTTCCTGACTTGGTCAGGGATCTTACTCGACTTAGGCTAGCAATCTGTCATCCTGCTCATATATGATTGCTTGGAAATTCCAAGCACAACTCCTGAGGGGTCCAAATCAAATCCCATGCGTTAAATATAAAACAAAGCTTTAGACAAGTATATATATGTATGAACAAATTTATATTGTTATCATTTTAATTTTGATACTTACGCTCCATCAGCCTTTGGCTGCAAATATACAAGTGGTCGAGCCAGAGGCTCACCACTACTCTCGCCAGCCGAGCGAGAAGAGCTACGACGTCTGGAGCCTGACATAATACTTTTAAAAGGTTTCATTTTTAATTATAGACATAGATAAAATGATGATGATATGTGGTGCATGTAATGAAATAATTTTTAATTGATAGTGCATGTAATGATGATGATATGTGATGCGTGTGCGTGAATAATTGTAAAAATTACCGAATATTACTCAATCCTCGTCGTTTTTTGATTCAGACTCGGCCTCTTGTTCTATAACATTTTCCTCTATACTCTCAAATGCTTCGACTAATACATTTGTCTCATCATTTATTTGTCCAAAATCAATTTGATCGTCTGTAATTGTGATTTCAACATTTCCTCAATATCTTCTTGATAGGCTTGTTCTTCTGGAATATTCTTTCCATCGAATGTAAATCTCGCCTTAGCTTTAAAAACCGCAGACCAATCCACCTTATCTCTTTTTAGAGATGGATAAGGGGCGTAATAAACTTGTAGGGCTTGTTTGGCTAGTAAAAAGGACAACATAATATCTTCCCATGCCGTAAAGAGCATGCTCGCATTTCTTCCATACAGTAAGAACAAGCAAAACGACCGGCCATACTCCAACCCGAAAGCATTGCATATGCAGGAAAATCGCTAATAGTCCATAACAAAGAAGCATACATCCGAATTTTTTTCGATACGTCGTATGTTTCAACTCCTTCATACCACAATGTTTTCAACTCATCGATTAGCGGTTGTAAGTAAACATCGATACCCTGTGTCGGATCATCAGGGCCAGGGACGGCAATTGTGAGAAACATATATCAAATTTTCATACACATCCACGGGGGTAGATTGTAAGGTGTAATGATTATAGACCAAGATGAATATTTAGAACCAAACTGAGAAAACAGTGAAAATCCATCAGTACACAAACCTAGTCTAACGTTACGGCTCTCCGCTGCGAAATTGAAATATTTCTTATCAAAATACTTCCATGCTTCTCCATCAAATGGGTGTGTTAACGTACCTTCTTCAGGTGTTCTCACACTGTGCCATCTCATATGATGTGCTGTTACAGATGATGCATATAACCTTTGAAGTCTAGGAGTGATAGATAAATAATGCATACGCTTGTATGGAACTTCTTTTCCCTTTTTATCCTTGGTTTGTATCTTTCTTGATTACATATTTTACAATTCCAAAGGCTGACATCATCTTTCCAAAACAACATGCAACCATTTAGACATGTATCAATTTTTTGATACAGCAAACCGAAAGATAACATAAGTTTTTTCACTTCATAATAATTTTCGCACATTAAATTATATGATGGCATATGGCGTTTAGCAGCTTGTACAACAGCTGTAAATCCGGCTTCTGTGAGGTTGTACTTTGATTTCATTGCAATATACTCTGCAGTTGCCGATAATTGAGTTCTGCTAGTACATCCATTTCAAAGAGGTTTCTTAGCAGCATCCAATAAATCATATATATTTTTCGCTCTAATATTTGGTTCCTCTCCGACGTTAACATCGTCATTATTAATTTCAACAGTAGGTAATATTGATCATGCTGCATCTTTAACCATATGTTCTATGAGATTCGTCGTACTAACTTCATCACTAATGACCTCTACTGACTGTTCTTCGTTTTGTGTTATAATTTCTCCATGACGATCCCACACCAAATAATTAGTTACGAAACCATATTGACGCAAGTGAATCCTAACCATATTCAGTACTAAATGCTTCAATAATTTGCACCTACAACATGGACAACGAATTTATACGTCGTTTCCAAAATTACTTAAAGCGAATTCGACAAACACATTTACCCTGTTAAGAAAATGTTTACTTATTGAGCCCCCCATTTCTCTTCTTTGATACATCCAGCTCCGATCGGTAAAATAATTAACCATTTTTCCTACTGTAAAACCTATGATCAATAGTAAAAAAATTATTAATCAAATTCGATAAACACATTTAGATTTTACTGTTTTTTATAATCCATTTTCGTTTGTATAAAAAGTTATATTTCTTGATATTTTTTTCACATTTTTCTACCTTTTGTGATGGTAGTCATCCTACTTTCCATTACAAACACAATAGTAATTACATTTCTTAAATCATATCATCATAAACGATTTTCTAAAATTTCGGCAGCACTTCCCCCGTGTTCCTTGTATCGTACACATATGCATGTACACAAGGAATGAAAAGGAAATGCCGTCGAAATTTTGTGAACCGTTTATAACGATATGATTTACGAAACATAATTACTTTATAGTGTTGATCAATGGCGTCGGAGTAGCTGTCGGTTGCGTAGGAAGGTTAGGAGCAAGAAAAGAGGAGGAGTGGAGGAAGACGGTGATGGATTTGGGGGTTTTTTTATTGGAAGAAGATGAATGATATTTCTCTCGGCTTGGCTGCGGGTTTACACAAATAATTCCAACGGCTTCCAACGGTCGCAAACGGAAATTTTACAATGGTGACCAATGGCTACCGATGGCTTGTTAAAAAATAACGAGCCGTTGAAAATTTTCATTGGTGGCCATTGAAACCCCATCGTTGCTATATACTATAGTTCTAGTAGTGTAAATGATACTATATTTTAAGAAATATATAACGTAAGTTATATAAATCTCCCCCTGAATATCTAGCTACATATCTAATCCTACAAAAAATGGTTAGTCATACAAATTTCTCCCTCTTTGTCATCGACAAAAAGGAAATAAACAATAATATCGTCATTGAACTAACAACATAATAATGACAAAAAATATGTTTCGAATTGTACTGAGCTACTTATACAAGCTCATAAAAATAAATAGTAGAGAATGTTTGAAATAAATAAAGATAACTTACTACCACCAAGAAATATCGATATCACTCATCAGATTCAGACTCTGTTCTTCTTCCACTTGCATTGGTCCTTTGCCTCTTGAAGAACTTTTCACAAATTGTCTGCCACCTCCATTTCCACTTGTGTTAGAACTTGTGTGTTCTTCGATTGTAGACCAAGTAAACCGAGGAGCTGGATGTTTACCTGGATCACGATGTGAAGTGTCCCTAGTTATGGAAGAGGAACAAGAGACTGCATTCCATAAAATCCCCAAAAAGCTTTTAATATTGTCAAATTTCTTGTCGAGATTTTTGTTGCGAGAATTCAAATGACTTGATTTCGCATAATTAGATCAATGGATTCTCGGGTGCTTTTGGATGGGGTTGGTGGACGAATGCCATCTCTTTATTGCTGTGGAGTAGTAGTTTGTTGACGAGGTCATGATTGCCAGTCTTGAAAAGACATGATAGTTAGAGGTCTAGGAGGCAATTTCATTAGACTTATTGTGCGGCTATTTAGAGTTTTGGTAATGGAGGTATCGGATTCCAGAATAGGAACCTATAGGTTCATAAATAGCCACATAATATATTTGTCGTAATAGATGATGTTCGTTCGACCTTGGTTAAAAGACAAGAGCTCATCAAGAATAAGCTTGGGCCAATTTATTTAGGCATCTCCCCAAATAGCATATAACGCTCTAAAATTATTTGGATATACAAGCTCATAAGAACCAGTACGAGGAAGAATTGTGTGCGTTAAGGCCCGATGCACAATTCGAGCTGTAGGGCATAAGGGGATAGATTTTAATTCAGTCATGTCATCTTCCAGAAACCTATGACTTACTTTATCTCGTTCGCCTATAGGAACATTTAATTCTTCCAATGGAATATCATTAGTTGGTGTATGAACAATGTGACCGATTCTATCTAATGACAGGAATACGTGTTGACCATAAACTAAACTCCATACACAATTTTCACGATTTCGTGGATTTTGATGTCCTAAATTTAAATTTACATAAAAGAGTTTTACCATAGTATGGTCATTTTGAGATTATTCTGATTGTGGTCAAGAAGATATTCTAGAAGACTTCTCCTTGCAAGCTCTTGAATTCTATACGAAGCAAAGTCTGAAAACACAACAAAAGATCCTTCGAAGAAGCATGCTTCCTTCATTTTGTTCCATCTTTGGAGAGCTTTAACATCATAAAGTCATTGAGCAATTTAGGTGTCAATTGGCTCAAAGGAAGAGGTCTAAATCGTTTAGGTTGTCTTGGAGCCATTTGAAATTATAATGGAGTAAAGGAATTTTAAAAAATTTAGGAGCTAAAGTTTTGAAAATCTAAAGTAAGAAGGTAAAAGTGAATAGTGAAAAGGAGATAGTGGGATAAAGAGGTAAAAAGGTAGGTAAAATAGTTTAAAAAAAGCTTAGATCTGTCATTCAGTCGACTGGATGTATATAGTTAGTCGACTGATCAATATCCCAAAACTCCCCGGTTCGTGATTCAGTCAACTGGCCAAATTCGTTCAGTCGACTGAATACTGTCTGAAGGCTTTCTGTTTCCAGATTCAGTCGGCTGGTCGAATTTGGTCAGTCGCCTGAATTCTTTTTTCAGCATTTACACTATATTTTGCATAAAAATATATATATTCAATACATTAAATAATACATACAAATAAGAGAGAAATAAATTAAAAATATATAGAAAGAGAATAAATTATTTTGACGAAGGAGTGGGTGGAGACTTCAAGTTGTCTGGTTCAACCTTTGTCTTCTCTTCATATGGTTTTAATGGCGACCAACAATTTCCACGCTCCCATGAATTCAGAGACACAGGTAGAGGTTGTGGTGACTGATCTCATAGATCCAAGAGGAAGAGGTTGCAGGTTGATGAGCAGCAGATGAAGATGACCCATAGAATTTCCGTCCAAATTGCTCTAAAAAGTTACGTCGTCTTGAATTCATCTTCTGTTCATAGTACATTTCACGTTGAACTGCTAATGATTCCCTTTGATAATGATGTAAATCATCAATCTTTTGCTTTGTTTGTGGAGAACCAAAGAACAGAAAACGACGTGCCTATTTCTTTTTTGGAGTATGGCCAGTATGATAGTTTGATGGTCTGGCCGGTTCATGATATGGTGTAGGTGTAGGTAAGTTTGATGATCCAGAGGTAGGTGTCGAGAAATCGACAAAGGAATATCAGAGCCATTTGAGGAGTTTTCTTGTGAAGACATTGTAGTAGAAAGAAATAATATAGGACTGAAGCAAATTGGATGGTAGGGTAAATAGAAAAACTTTTGAGGTATATATAAGTGAAAAAATAGTTAAAGATGGATGGATTAACGGATAATCTGAAAAGTAATTAGAGGATGAAAACCAAATGCAATTTTCATGGCTGAGAATTGTTCATTAGAAAAGTGAAAAATAGATAAGGAAAAAATTATAATAGAAACAGTTGTAAAACAACAAATGGTCAAATGGCAGGGACATAGGATTTCCAAACTAGAGGTGCTGAGTTCAAGTACGAGCAATTTTTTTCCATATTTTATTTTATATATTCTTTTTAAAAATATTATTATAGAAATTTTATAATTCTTTTAAAGAAATTAAACCTAGTTCTCTTCTTAGTTTTATAAAACAATTTTCATTCAGTGGTTTAGTAAAAATATCAGCTAACTGATTTTCAGAATTTACAAATTCTAAAGTCACTATATCCTTCTCAATATTATCACGAACAAAGTGACGACGAATGTCAATGTGTTTAGTTCGTGAGTGATTGATAGGATTTTTAGACAAGTTTATTGCACTGGTGTTATCACAATATATTATAGATTTATTTAATTTTATAGCAAAATCTTGCAATGTTTGTTGCATGTAGATTACTTGAGCACATGCTAAAGCTGCAGATATATATTCTGCTTCACATGTCGATAGTGAAACGTATTTTTGTTTCTTGCTAAACCAAGATACTAAGGATCGTCCAATGAAATGACAAGTTCCACTTGTATTTTTTCTATCTGTCTGACTTCGTCTAAAATCAGCATCACTATATGATACTAATTCAAAAGGACATTCTTCTGGATAAAACAGTTCTAAATCGTTGGTCTTGCTACGATAATGAATTATACGTTTTACTGCTCGCATATGTATTTTTTAGGATTTGCTTGAAATCGGGCACATAAACAAACAGTCATCATAATGTCAGGTTGACTAGCAGTTAAGTAAAGTAATGATTCAATCATGCTACGATATAGTTTTTGGTCGACACTCTTACAATTTTCATCTCTGTCGAGATGTATAGTTGTTCTCATAGGAGTTGGCTTGGCAGAAGTGTTTTCCATACCAAAATGTTTAATTAGATTATTACAATACTTTTCTTGATTAATAAAAATTCCATTTTGCAATTTCTTGATTTGTAGTCCAAGAAAATATGATAGTTCTCCCATACGTGACATTTCAAATTCATTTGTCGTGATAGTTGAAAATTCCTGACATAATTTTCATTTGTGGAACCAAATACAATATCATCAACATATATTTGTGTAATTAAAATATCTTGTTTAGATTTCTTTATAAATAAAGTATGATCAACGTTTTCAATTTCAAAACTAGATTCATTTAGATAGCTTTTAAGTAGGTCGTACCAAGCACGAGGTGCCTTATTTAAACCACATAAAGCTTTCTTAAGTTTATAGACATGATCTAAAAAAATTTCATGAGTAAAAAGAGGAGGTTGCTCAGCATAGACATTTTCTTTTATATATCCATTCAAAAATTCACTTTTAACATCCATTTGATATAAGTTATGAAAACATGCAAAAGCCAATAGAATACGTATAGCTTCTAATCTCGCGACAGGAGCAAATGTTTCTTCATAGTTTATTCTCTCTTCTTGATTATATCCTTGTGCTACTAATCGAGCTTTATTTCTAGTTACGTTACCTTGTTCATCAGCTTTGTTTTTGATAACCCATTATGTACCAATGACTGATTGATCACTTGGTCTAGAAACTAATTCCCAAACTTCGTTTCTTTCAATTTGATTTAGCTCTTCTTGCATAGCTATAATCCAATAATCATCAGTGGAGGCTTCCTTAATATTCTGGGTTCTATATTAGAGAGAAAAGCTATATAGCCCATTTGATTTAATTGATGTCTTTTTCTAACATTTGAATTTACTTCTCCAATTATATTTGAATAGGGTGATCTCTAAGAATTCTTAGAGGAGATCTTACTATATTTCATTATGAACAATGTTTTCGTTTTCTCTAGTGTTATTAGTATTATTTTGTTGAAAAATAATATCATCATCTTTTGAATTATTTGTTAGAATTTGATTTGAATTACTTTTCATGTTTGTATTTTTAAAAGAAATTTTGACATTTTCATCGAATGAAACGTGAAGAGTTTCTTCGATTACTTTAGTTCTTGTATTAAAAAACTCGATAAGCTTTGCTTCTTTTCGAATATCGTATGAATAGTCCTTCATCGGATTTTGGATCAAACTTGCCAAGCTGATCTTTAGTGTTAAGTATAAAACATTTTGAATCAAAAACTTTGAAATATGATATATCTGGTTTTCTACCATTTAAAAGTTCATATGGAGTATGTTTTGTTAATGGTTGAATAGAAACACGATCCAAAACAAAACAGGCAGTTACAACAGCTTCTGCCCAGAAATGATTAGGTAAAGTGCTTTCATTTAATAAAGTTCTTACACATTCTTGTAATGTTCTTTTTTTTCCTTTCTACAACTCCATTTTTTGTGGTGTTCTAGGATAGGAGAAATTATGATTAATTCCTTTCTTGTTACAAAACTGTTCAAAAGCTTCATTTTCAAATCCACCTCCATGATCACTTCTAATATTTTTAACTTTCAAATTCTTTATATTTTGAATTATTTTTACAAAAATTTTAAAATTCTTAAAAGTATCACTTTTATGTTTCATAAAAATAGTCCATGTATATCTTGAAAAATCATCTACAATAATAAAAACATATCTATTGTGATTAATAGATTGAACTTGAATAGGTCCAAAAAGGTCCATATGTAGTTGTTCAAGTGGTTATGTTGTAGATATGATTTTCTTAGAATTAAAAGAAGATTTTATTAATTTTCCTAACTGACATGCATCATGAATATTACAATTCTGAATTCCATATCAAGTAGTCCTTTAACAAGTTTATTTTTAGCTATTTTGTTAATAATATTAATATTTATATGAAAAAATCTTTCGTGCCATAGCCAAGAATCATTCTCTGTAGCTACTAAACACATGTTTGTGTTATAATTTATATCCATATTTAAAATATAAATATTTCTTTCTCTTATACCTTCAAAAATTAAATTTTGATTTTTATCAGAAATATTACATTTATATTCTTAAAAGGATATATTAAAACCTTTATCACATAATTGACTTATGCTTAATAAATTATGTTTTAAGTTTTTAACTAATAAAACATAACTAATGAGAGGTGAGTTAGAGATACCGTTATTGCTCACATCCCCTTTGCCGATGATATAACCTTTTGAATTATCTCCAAAAGTGACCGATCCTCCATTTGAGTGGGCAATGTTTGTTATTAACATGTCCTTATTACCAGTTATGTGTTTCGAGAAACCGCTATCTAAAATCCATTTTCCTCTCTTTTTAAGTGGTACCTGCAAAAAAAAAGATTAAGATGGTACCCATTTTACTTTTAAGGGTCCTGAGAGTTAGGTCTTAGGAAACCAAATCCAAGAAGGTTCAGAATTCCCTTTATAAATATAATTCTTATTATTATGAACAGTTTCCATAAATTTTTTGGTATGCTTATTCCTAATTAAGCTATTATTTGTTTTAGCAATCCATATTTTAATAGTTTTAAAATCTTTAGAAACTGTTTTCCTAATATCTTTCTTAATTTTGTTTTTAAACTTATTTTTAAATTTTCCAAATTTCTTTGGATTTTCAATTTTCTTATATCCTAGTCACTTTTTATTTGAAGTAGGATGAGAATTTTTTATTATTTTAGAAAGATTTTCTCGTCCTTTATTAAAATTACAAATATTTTTATTTATATCTTCTAACTTAGTTTTGACACCAGATTTTGCTAAATCTAATACTTTAGTGTTAGATTTTAAATCATTAATTTCAACTGATAATTCATCATTTTTATTTTTCTGAATTTCTAATTCCTGAGTTATCATAGAAAGTTGAGATGCTAAATTAGAATTAGATTCTTGAGATTTTTCAAGTTCTTCTTCCAGAATTTTCTTTTCATCTCTTAGCATACTAATTTCTAATTTATACCTATTTAGTTTTCCTTGTGACTCCTTATTTTTCCTTTTAGTTTATATTACAAAGTCCACTAGTTCTGAATTAATTTCAACCAAATCTTCAAAACTTAGTTCACTTACATCATCACTTGTAGCCATGAAGCATACATTTGCTTGCTTTGTGTCACTGTCACTCATTGATGAAGAAGAAGAATTTGAATCATCCCATGTTACTGAAAATGCTTTCTTCTTGAATTTATTTTTCTGTTTCTTTGGACAATCTTTCTTAATATGACCTTTTTTATGACATTCATAACATTCCATGATGGAAGATGATGGTTTATTGCTATTATTGTTGTTATTAGAGTTATTTTTGTAACTCCTGAACTTGTTATTCTTTTTGAATTTCAGAAACTTTTTGAAGTTTTTAGCAATAAGTGCCATATCCTCTTCATCTGAGTCAGAGTTATCTTTTATGCTTGAAATGCTAGATTCTTCTTATCCTATGCTTGAACTTTCTTTGCCTGCAAATTTACTTCATATGACATTAAGTTTCCTATTAACTCTTCTGGTTTCATATTGGAAAGATCGTTTGCTCTTCAATAGCTATGACCTTTCTTTCCCATTCATCCGTTAAAGAGTTTAAGATGTTTGATACTATTCAAAGTCATAAATTTTGTCTCCTAGTGCCAATAGTGAGTGATATATATCTTAAAATCTAGAGTACATGTCATTTATACTTTCATTTGATTTCATTTAAAAAATTTGAAACTGATTTTTCAACACAGAAATTTTGCTTTGTTTGACTTTGTTTGTTCCTTCATGTGTTACTTTTAGAGTTCTCCATATCTCATAAGCAGTTGTAGACATACTGACTCTACTAAACTCATTTTTATATAATGCACAAAATAACATGTTCATAGCTTTAGCATTTGAAGTAGCATCAGCTTTCTGTGCAGCAGTCCAAGTTGAAATATCTTCTGTTGGAATGGTATATTCATTTTGGGTAATATTCCAAGTTTCAAAACCATTAGCTTGCATATATATATATATATATATATATATATATATATATATATATATATATATATTCTCATTCTAGTTGACCAGTAATTATAATTCATGCCATTGAATAGTGGAGGTCATGCAGTAGATTGACCTTTAATAAAACTATTGTTAATGATTGCTGGTGTTGTTTTCCATATTAGCAGAATAAATAATCAAATAACTGTGTTGCAGTTATAGGATGTCCTGCTCTGATACTAAATGAAAGTGACTACTGTGTGGCTTGTTATCACTTAGGATCGTGTAATATGGAATGTATTATAATCTAAATGCGGAAATAGATAATAATAGTGAAGTAAATAAGAATAAGCACACCAGGAGTTTTTATACTGGTTCGAACTTCTCGTTCTACGTCCAATCTCAGACTTCCCTCTAGAATTTCATTCAATAACCCTCACTTAACCCGAAGGAATAGGTAAACAACACCTGAGCAACCGATCAGGCCTTTTCCTCTTCTAACAACTGAATGAGGACTTTTACCGCCTGAACAACCGAACATGATTTTAACAGTTTCAATAAAATTGCTTTGACACTTTGTGTTCTTGATAACATTGATTTATCTTTGACAGTACACGCTTCCTATAATCTTTTCCTCAAGTATATATTTTGTATGTGTAAAGATTTAGAAGGAAAATATTGCTTTGAATCAAAAATTAAGTTAATTGATTCAGAGATTCAAGCAATATATATAAATTGTGATTGCTTGTAGAATGTAGAGATAGTAGAGAGTACGATCAGAAAACAAAATAAAATTTGGTGATTTGAGAAGTGAATCTCATGTGTTTATATAGCAGATAAACAGCTGCAACCATACATGGAGAGTTTTGACCAAAAGATGCAGCCACAACTCTTCAAATTGGATCGTATCTCTGCGAAAATGGAAGTGTTTATTCAGAAAAATAGCTGTTGGAATCGTTCAGTCGACTGACCCAAAACGACCAGTCAACTAAATATTCAAAGTTGGTGTAAAATAGGGCGTATTTGTGCAACTGAACAGGTTCAGTCGACTGGCCATTTTTGGTCACTGGACTGACCTAGTTGTCGGTGCATAATTCACCCATTTTTAAATAAAAAAATCGAATTTAAAAACAACTTTGATTTTGTGCAAACTACTTAAGGCTAGATTTTAACATTTTAAGACTAAAAACTTCAACAAATAAACATACTATAAAGTCTTGGCTCCTTTGTAGTTTTAGTTACATATCTCTTTCTCATTTTGTTGCTTGATCATATAGTCTCATCAATAATTTGTTTAAGCTCTTTTTCATGAATCAAAACTTATGATTCAACACAAACTATTTACAATTTGCATTCAGTAAATTTACCAATTCCTGCCGATACTACTGAAATGACTTCGAACCTCCGCGACGAGTGATGGGATTTTTATTTCTGCTCGAAGAGTTTCGTTCCGACTCTGCCTGTACATTCAAAATTTGATACATTATTTATGGATCATGTATTTTTTGATATTTACTATCAGTCAAATAATTTTAAAAAAATTAGTATACTTGCCTTCGCCTCGTCAGTTCCCGAGTATCCCAACCTTGCTTGCATACGCTCTCCCCCATCCAACGTGGTTTCTTACCTGATTTCTTGATTTCGGATATCGAGTCCATATAGATTTTACGCATCTTCTTTATTCAATATTCTCATGCCAACTGCATATCGTCTGTCTAAATGTCTCTCTCAACCTCTGTTTCACAATAAAAAGCAAAAAGAATACTAAACTTTAAACGATAAACAGTAAAAAAACGACAAAAATGAATTAAAAATGGAAAACAGAAAAATATACTTACTAGGACATCCTGCCAAATATAGTCTACTATGTGGGGAGGGATGTTATCCCACTTCGGCCAACATGCACTCATCCTACTCCGGTAAGAAGCTCTAGAAACATCCAACACAACCTTCGAAGGAAGTAGGTCGTACCCCCTGTTTCT
The DNA here is from genome assembly GCA_030765085.1 of Allium cepa. Lineage (NCBI taxonomy): Eukaryota > Viridiplantae > Streptophyta > Magnoliopsida > Asparagales > Amaryllidaceae > Allium > Allium cepa. The sequence continues at coordinate 292,436,619 of CM060934.1, forward strand.
ATATATGATGCAGATAAGTACATATGTATATCAAAAAAAATAAGATGCTGAATAAAATTTAATTCTTACCCCTCTACTATAGGTGTAACGACCCAACTTCCAAATACCAGGAAGTCACATCGCTAAGAAGAAAGAAAGGGATAGAAAAGAGAAAAGAAAGGAAAGAAAGAACAGACAACATCAGAATCTCACAGCGGAATCGAATAAATTATAATATATCACATAAAACTTTACATAGTATCATATACATCAGAGTTTTACAGCTAATATAACACAAACAAGACAGTTATAATCCTCTGCCTAGCAATTACAATTCAAGTACATCAGAGGAAACAGATACAACTCAAACACAGCGGAACCACCATATATATCTACGCGCTGAAGCCTCCTGCTCCATTATCTCCTCCAGAACTCGTCAAAGCAATCCTAAAACACTTGACTACTCATACGTAATATGAGTACCCAAGAGTTTAATAAAACAGAAAATAAACACTCGGGTCAGACAGGGGTCTGGTGTGAGTAAACGGGGTTAAAATTGCATAACTTTTAGAAAATCCTTTGAAACAAAAGGTATCACGTAAGAATTCCCACACATAAACATGGAAAAGTTTTTACCTTACGCTAACCAAAACATTTGATAGAAAATCCAGTGATAATATAATAGTGTCTAGGGTTTTCAAAATAAAATACAGAAATAGCTGGAATGCTTACATCTCACGTTCCAACATAGTTGGGCACAACCAAAACCGTACAGGCACTTATTGGATTTTGGATTCCATCAATGACAGGGCTACTGGGGTGCCGCCCGTCACAGTACGTGGCCTAGATCAACGTACCGAGGAGTACTCCCACTCCCCTGCAACACAAAGCCGGACCCATTCCTTACTGAATAGTTCCGAACAAGGCCACCCCGGCGATTCTAGCTAGTAATCGCCCCACACAGCCGAAATATAAAGGGACATCTAGACAGGGATGTATCTTGCTCTCCAGTGGGAGCTACCCACGAAGCCTTGCTACACCTCCCCTGTTTTAGCCATTCCCGGTTGATGAGGCTTGAGGCTGCGATTACCTTTATAGGACCAACTATCTTAGAATGCTCATCGTCCACCTGACGATGTTCTGAAAGCATTCAATCCATACAAGTTCGTTCCGGGTTCGAACGAAACCGAAGGCACTATCTCGTTGCACTCATTTTGGAATCACCCTCAGAGTCAACGACCATAGCCCATGCACTCTAAATCACCATCTCGAACCTATAAGTACTATTCCGTCAAACTCATTACGGAATCACCCACAGAGTTATACTGACGTATAGCCCTTACACCTCGAGTCTTCACTTGCTCCACTTGGATTAACGACCTAACGTTTAATTGGAATCGATGTGGATTTTGGATATCCAAATATGGAAATCCGATCCCGGTCTCACCGAAACCAAACGCCATTTTAATGTCCAAGTTGTACTTAAGGGTTTTAAATAATTAACTCATTTCATTATTATCTATTTCACAAGATAGATAAACTATATATCACAATAGATAATCGTATCCTTATCATAAACTGATAATCTGTATCATCACAACAGATAATCATCACACTCAGATAATCCATCACAAACCATCATACATTAACCAACCATCCATGTCATACAAATACAACTCATCTCATTACTGAGATCACAACCATTCAATTAATAACACCCATAAGCAATGATTTATCAACCATCAATTATAATTAATTTAAAATGAATTAAATTAATTACAACCATCTCTAATTAATTTAAATTAAATTGAATTAATTACTCATTTAAATCCTGCTTAACATCCATTAATTAATTAACCCAGTTAATTAATTATTCTCCAAGTATATAACTTGATTAAACAACTTTTGATTAATCATCCTCTAATTACAATAAGTAATTAGTCCTTAATTAATTTTACAAAATTAATTAACCTAAATCATAAGTAATTAATATTTAATTACTTCATTAATTAACTATAATTAATTACATTTATCCTTAATTAATTACAATTAATTAATCACTTAATAATTGATTATTTCTTACTTAAACAATCCTTAATTACATCATTAATTTTATTAATTAATGATTTATAATTCAAATTAATAACTTTATTAATTACATTTAGTAATTAATCTAAAATTAAAATACAATTATTAATCACCTTTGATTAATATTAAACCAGTAACTAACTGCCCTTAATTACTCATTAACAAATTAATTATCTTCACAATTAATTATCTTCAATAATTAATCCCTTGATTAATTTCAAAGTAATTACCAAAATTACTTAATTAAAATCATCTTAATTAATTACATTCTAGTAATTATCACTTATTTCTTCTTTAATAAATCCTGCTACATTAATTTCCTTAAGTAATTACACTTATTAAATCATTAAATGATTCCTTAAATTAATTAAACTAAATTAATTAACTTAACAAATTACATTATCAAAATTAATTACAAAAAGTAATTAATTCTTTAATTACTTTTATCAAGTAATTAGACTTAACAATTTAAAACTAATTACCTTAAATTAATTAATCTAATTAATTATCAAAATTTTAATCATACTAATTAATTACTTAATTATCCTTGGATAATCATCATTATTAATTAATAATATTTCCTTAAATTATTAAGAAAAATTATCTTTAATTAATCACCATTAATCATTTCTAATTAAATTAATTCTAAATCATTACTTAAAATCAAATAAATAAATTCCTTAATTAAATTCCTTTATTATCTTAATTATAAATGATTTTATTAACATTTAATATGTATTTTAAATAATACAACTCTAAATTAAATTCAAATTCCATTTTACACTTTAAGATTTCAAAATGTTTTACTATTTAAGCATTATTAAAATTTAAATAAAATTATAACTTTGAAATGAAAGTGTAAACATTCATTACTTAAGTTGACAAATTTTGAATCCAAATTTAATTAATTTTATTAAAGTAATCAAAATTTTAAAATAAACTGATTATTTAAACTTCTCAAGTTTTCAAGTTAAACATTTCAAACTTTTTTTTAAAATTTTTAAGAAAGAAGTTTTCAAGTTAAAACATTTATCTGATATCAATTCATCTTTAAAATTTTCTTAAAACATTGAATTTGATCAATATTTTTAAGAAGAGTTTATACACTGTTTAAATTTAAACTAAATTTAAATAACCTGAAATTTCTTTTAATTAAACCTGATTTTCAACTTAATATAAATCTTGTTCAAATTTAAATATTTTCATTTTAAACTTTGAATTTAAAAAGTTCATTTGAATTCAAATTGATACAAACTTGGTATTTAAATTCTTATCAAAATCCTGATTTTTAAAAAATTTAAATTCATCAAATTTTAAAAACTTCACAATTGCAGGTTTTTAACAACCTGAACCAAACTAACCCGAGACATCAGAAATTTTGCTTCGAGTTTCTAAGCCTAATTCCCGAGTCAAAACCTCTTTTCACCTGAGAAGAACCCGAGTCCTTTTGCCTGCACAACCCAGAAAATGTTCACCAGAAAAATTTGTGCACGGTGCATATGCACCGGCACTCCGGCGACCTTCAACCACCTTGACTAACTCCACCAAGTCACCATCTAACCCCCAAACATGATCACCGTCACCAAACTTCCCATAGCCACTTGAATCAAAATCAAGATTGACCCTGAAACCTGGAAAAGCTTCACACTGCAATCTTCAAACCTGTCAACTACAAGGAAACCCAACACCTGCCATCTTATCACCCAATTCTCCTTCATTCATCCACCAGTCCCCCACTTCCAGGAAACACCATAACCTCCCTAAATCTCTGGACAAACAGATAATCCCAAAAATTCCCAATTTGCTTCACCCAGAAATGAACATTCATCCATTAATTATAAAATGTGAATTTTTTTTTAAAAATTCATGATTCAGCCATGCATTCAAGTTATAACTTGTTTTAATAATTTAAGGAGTATGTCATTCTTGCTTATTGAATTTGTTGACTGTTGTACTTGTTTTCAGAGGCTACAGGTTTTCCAATTTAGCTTAATTAACTACATCATAATTTACTAATCTAAATTTGTATTAAACAACATATTCTGATTTCAGAACAAATCCTAACAGAGTACTAAGTCCAGGGGAAATGAGTTTTATATTAACAATCTTAGTTAGTTTTTGTTATGCAGATTCCAGTCAATAACAACATACATACACATTTATGTATGTTCACACAAAAACATTCATCAACAAACAATCACACAACATACTTATTCCTATATATATTCATATGCACAGCTAACAAAACTTAAGCATTTTGAGGTTAAACAAGGAACACAGAGCAGTTTTCTTATTTATATGTATTAGAACTTGTGTTCTATAAATTATGCTTAACTTTGATTTGAAAAGAGAAAACTGTTTTTAAAAACAAAAGGCTTACTCACCTAATAATTGGAAGATGCAGAGAATACCCAGATGCAAACTCATATGCACACATTTACATTCAATCTCAAGCAAACATTATATACTACATGCAACAGATTTCATCAACCATAAATTGTTTTTAGATAAAAAGGTTTACTCACTTAAAAGAAGACAGAGCATTTTTTCTTTTATCAATAGCAGTTTGATTGATTTCTGTTTTTATATAACAGTTTGATTTGAAACTTGAGTTCTGTAAGTATGTTAGCTCTGATTTTTCTAAGAAAACTATTTTTTTTAAACATAGAAGTTCACTCACATGCACATCTAACATCAATTTTAGCATTTTGAGGTTAAACAGTTTTAACCAAAGAACAGAGCAGTTTCTGATTTATGTGAATTAGAAATTATGTTCTATAAATTTTGTTTAACTTTAATTTAAAAAGAGAATAACTGTTTTAAATAAAGAAGTTTACTCATCTTATAATTGGAAGATGTAGAGAAGCACTTAGAGAAGTATTTTCCCAAATCCAGAAACTTGTTTTGCATGATGCAGTTGATTTAAATTGCTTGATGAATCTGTGTTTTAGCTTCCCTTTGATCATTGAATTTACTTGTTGTTGCTGAAATTTGAAACTGCATGCACATCCATCTTCATATGCTTGAATTGAAGTTGAAGTTGCTAATTTATGTTGAAGATAGGAGCAGGTTTTATTTTGCAGATTTTTTTTGATTTGAAGTTGTTTTGTAGAATTAGTTTTGAAATTCTTCTTTCTTTTTTTGTTTTTCAGATCTGATTTTAGTTTCTAATGAAGATAATGTTTTAAACAAAATGAATTGTTAAGTCTCTTTTATCAAAAATAATTATTTCAAAATAGATAAATAAATTATTGCCACTTGTTATGTTATGATATAGATAAGTTTACAAGTGTCTTATTATGTGTTAAGTGTTTGACACATATTCCATTTAAAAATAAAAAGAAGCTCCTAAATTTTAAAAAGGTTTTAAAGTTCATTTCTTACTTAGTTTAACATGTTTCAATTGTTTAATTACATTTAGTTTTACATGCTTACATACAAACATCCTTTATAAAATTACACAATTTAAATGTCTATTTGAATGTCTTCAAAATAATATTTTCTTTAAAGCTAAACTTTTTTAAAAGAGCAAATTTTTAAAAGAAAAGAAATGTTAAATTCAATTTTATTCAAAAGCTTTCAAATCAAAATATTATACTTTAATATAATTAACTAAATCTTATTTCAAAAGAAAAGCAATTCTTAAAACAAAACAAAACAAACTCTTATTATAAAATACAATTTTAAACTATTTTATTTTTAAACAAACTATTATATAATTATAAACAAAATAAATATTTGCTTATATTTCAATGAAAATATAAGATAGACTTTTAAAACAACTTTTGAAAAGTTTCCAATACTGATTTTAAATCAATTCATAAATCATACATCTTATATATAAAATGAATTGGAAAATATTCTTTATAAAATTTAAATTAAAATCAAACTCATATTTACAATGTATACATATATATACATTATAAATAATATCTTTAAATTAGCTTAGAAAAATAATTTTATTACTTAAATATTTTTAACATTTGAAAAGAATAAAATTCCCAAAAGTTATCATTATTATCATCATTATAAATATCATTTATCAAATTAAATAATAATTAATCTTGAAAAGATAATTCCTGTTTGAATTAAATTATTATATCAGTATTTAACATTTTAAAATAATTATTAATGAAATTATTAAATAAATATTGCTTAAATTTCCGGGACATCACAATAGGTATAAAGAAACTACAAGACACTGTGATGCTTGAGATGGACACTCCCATCGCCTCCTGAAGATCGAGAAGAGCTCCTACCTCTAGATGACATTACGATAAACATGTGACATATATACACATCATTTCAAAAGAGAATAATAACATGATAATGAAATATATTTCATACATAAATGACATCAGCGGTATAAATTGCTAAATTAATGACTGAAATGGAAATAGAAATGGAAGTGTGTTATACCTGATTCATAATGGGTTTCATGTTCCGACGATAAGCAGATTACTTTGCATTTTTAGTAAAAATTACTAAATAAATGACAAATGGAAACGACATAAAACATGTAAACAATGGTAAACGTGCAGATTTGGTTTCATTGTTACATCAATTTCATAATACATCAAGAATTCAACATAGTTACATCAATTGCAAAAAAAATCAGATTCAGATTTTTATCAATCATCATCGTCTTCTGATTCAGATTCGATCTCGTTTTCTACGATATTTTCCTCTACACTGTTAAAGCTTCTAACAAAAAATTTGATTTATCGATCAAAGGATCAAAATCTGTATGATCATTTGTAATTATTATTTCGTTATTTTCCTCAATATCTACCTGATAAGCTTGTTCGTTTGGAATATTCTTCCCATCAAATGTACATCTGGCCTTTGTTTTAAAAACTGCAGACCAAACTGCTTTATCTCTTTTTAGAGATGGATAAGGAGCGTAATAAACTTGCAATGCTTGTTTGGCTAGTACAAAAGGATCGTACTTGTGATAGTGCGATGTATGCTTTATTTTGATAAGATTATAATCCTTGTGCACATTAATTCCAGAACCTAGAACATTGCTAAACCAATTGCATCTAGATAGAAACACCTCCTCCGTGGGTCGTGAGAAATATGTCAGTTGCAAAATATGTGTTAGAATGCCATAAAAACCATTTATGCGATTTTCTTGATCGTCGCTACCTTTAAGAAATATACCGGTATTACTCGTTAATTTTTCTACACCGTTTTCTTTGGTGTTAAATTTATATCCATTGACGAAACATATTGGATTTGTCTTGACCACTCTTTTTGGTCCCATCGCAAGATGTTTCAACCCTTTGTTAACAACACAATTTCTCGGCTCATAAACGTAATTTGAAAACCAACCGGAAAATTCTTTACTGAGATCTCCATTTGGATGTTCATGTTCATAAACACTGTATATATAAAAAAAATATTACATTAGGTTACACACGCGCATGCATTATAGAAAAGAATAAAACACAAATTATTATTTCAGATTACCTAACAAATGGTGCAACCTCGGCACAATTTAAAAGAATATAAGTGTGTGCTACATGAAGATCTCTATCCTCTAGCCATATTTCTACACATTTTCCAAAAGGCCGACCAAGTTGTCTAAAAATAGATAACATTGCTTGAGAGGACTCTTGTTCGTCGCCTTCGTCATTAGGAGGAACACTTTCAAATGATATATTCATGTGGCCACTAAAATAGTGAGAGAAAAGAACGAAGCTTCTTCTTCGATGTAAGATTTACATATCGAACCTTCAACTCCTGCCTTTTGCCTCACTTTTTCTTCAGATGATTTAGAGATCTATGCAAAATTATTTACGTTAACTTCATCTTTCAAATGCAATTAAATTACGTGATAACATATTACATACCACTCAAATGGATACATCCATCCATATTGAACAGGACCTCAAAGTCATGCTTCAGATGGGAGATGAATAGGTAAATGTTCCATTACATTAAAAAACCTAACAGAAATATTTTCTCTAATTTGCAGAGCAATATAGGAATATCTACTTCAAGTTTACGTAAATGTTTCACTTTTAAAGTAGTCGAACAGAGCTATTTGTAAAACATACTAAGCTCCATTACTACATTCCAAACTTTTAACGGCGGTAGTTCTTTGAACATAACGGGAAATAAATTTTCCATCATTATGTGACAGTCGTGTCTTTTCATTCCGCTCAATCTACCATTTTCAAAGTCAAAACATCTACGAAGATTTGATGATATTCCATCAGAAAATCTTAACCCTTCCACCCATTTTAACACAACATTTACTTGATTATTATCTAATTCGTAACATGCTTTGGGTTTTTTACTGTCATTTGGTTTCGTATGAAGCTCAAGACGTTTGCATAATTCTTCTATATCGTGTATTGATTTCAAATCATCCTTCGTCTTCCCTTTCACATTCAAAATTGTATTAAAAACATTATCAAATACATTTTTCTCATTGTGCATCACGTCTGTATTATGACGAAGCAGAAGATGTTTCCAATACGGCAACTCCCAAAAAATAGTTTGTTTGCACCAATTATGAACAATCGATTTGCCTTCTATTTCTTTTTGCACACCAGTTTAATATATCTTTGGATAGTCTCTAACAAGTTCATATATGTCTTCACTTAACCATATCATCGGTGGTTGTCTCGTTTCTACTCTATTAGCTAATAAGTTTTTCTTGTCTCCTCTGAAGGGATGATTTACATGGAGAAAATATTGATGACAGTCAAACCATGAAATTTTCTTACCATGAGGTAAAGAAAATACTCATGTTTCATCCATGCAATATGGACATGCTAGACGACCGGCAGTACTCCATCCTGAAAGCATTGCATAGGCCGAAAAATCATTTATAGTCTACAACAAAGAAGCAAACATATGAAATTTTTTCTTCTTGGCCACATCGTATGTTTCTACTCCTTCGTTCCACGGTATTTTTATCTCCTTAATCAATGGTTGTAAATATACATCGATTTCTTGTGTCAGATCGTCAGGGTCAGGAACGACAACAGTAAGAAAATATATTGTGTTTTCATACACATCCATGGAGGTAAATTACACGATGTGACGGTAATGGGCCAGGATGAATATTTAGAACCAAATTGAGAAAATGAAAAAAAACCATCTGTACGTAATCCCAATCTAACATTTCGACTCTCTGCTGTAAAATTAGGATACGTTTTATCGAAATGCTTCCATGCTTCTCCATCGGCCGGATGTGTCAAAGTACGCTCTTTCTCCGTTCTCACGCTATGCCATCTCATATTAGATGCAGTTATAGAAGATGCATATAATCTTTGAAGCCTTGGAGTGATGGGTAAGTAATGCATATGCTTGTACTGAACTTCCTTCCCCTTCTTTTTTCTTGGTTCGTATCTCTCCTGATTACAAATTTTACAATTTGTAAGTTTTGCGTCATCTTTCCGAAACAACATGCAGTCTTTTAAACATGTATCTATTTTCTGATAAGGTAAAACAAAAGCCGACATAAGTTTTTTAACTTCATAGTGATTTCCACACGTTAGATTATTGGGTGGCATATGTCTTTTTGCAGCTTGTACAAAAGCCGTAAACCCAGCTTCTGTGATGTTGTATTTTGACTTCATTGCAATGTATTCTGCGATTACTAAAGGCTGAGTGCCGCTTTTACAACCATCCCGAATAGGTTTCTTAGCAGCATCTAGTAAATCGTAGAAAAAATTTGCTTCAATATTTGTTTCTTCAACATTTCCAACAACGTCGTCAACTTCAACCATATGAAACATTGATCGTGCTGCATCTTCGACCATATTTTCTATACGGGTCGTCGTAACTACTTTGTTAACGATGCTTTTAGACTCTATAGAAGTATTTGCTACAACTTCTCCATGCCGACCCCAAACATAATACTCGAGTATGAAACCGTTTTGACACAAATGAACTTTCACAATAGCTGGTAACAAATACTTCAAATGTCTACACCTACTATACAACAATGAATTTCTCGATCGTTTCCGTTATTAATTAAAGCGAATTCAAAAAATACGCTTATACCATTAAAAAAATCTTCCTTTGTTGAGTCTCTCAGTCCTTTTCTTTGATACATCCATCTCCTCCGATCAACAAAATAATCAATCATTTTTTCTATTTGAGAAAATGAGTCACAAGTTCAAATTTTAATATTTATTTTCAAGAATACAAATTCGAAAAAGATTATTTTCATGGTCATATAATATTTGAATTTAAAGAATTATTTCACAAATTAAAAAATATTTTCAAATATGATGCATTTTATGTTTTAACATATCGACACAAAATTTTGTACAAAAATATTTTTTTTCATGGTCAGACATCCTACTTTCCATTACAAACACAGTAAGAATTTATATTTCGTATATTACTTCGTCTCAAACGATTCAAAAAAATTTCGACAGCATTTCCCTTTTGTTCCCTTAATTGTACACAAATGTGTGTACGTAGGAAACAAAAAAGAAAAGGTAGGCCGAAATTTTATGAACCGTTTGAGAAGAAGTAGTATACAAAATGTAAATGCTTACTATGTTCATAACTTGTCCAATACAGGGACAAATCCAACAAACATTGTACCAGATGAATATAAATGGTCATTTTTTGAAAAAAAACGACTATTTATAAAACGATCATGTACAACACTCGTCAAAAAGGGCCAAAAACTCTCTAAGGGACATTAGTTAATTAAATGTGCGTATTTTACGAAAAAAATACAGTTTTACTAACTATATACACACACAATCACAAATTATACATACTCTTTAAAATTTCAAGATAACATATGAAATAGGTATATCATGGGATACTACAAACCATTATTACGCAATTGAAAACAATTTCAATCACTAATTAGCTCTAATTTATCATCTTATGCAAATCTAGATTTAGGGCAAAAATTAGATTTTTGTTCAAATTAAGATATTATACCTAAGATTGAGAACAATAGAGTTTGCTTAGGCTGCCGTGGAGGATCGAAAAACTCGAAATTAGAGATTGAAAGCTTGTAGGAGGGATTTGGGGGTTTTTGATAAAAAATTTCGTGCTGCAAAATGAGGAAGAAGAAGGCTCGGCTGGGCTTGTAATTTGCGAATGGCCGTCGGAAGCCGTCGCTACGTGCTGTCGGAATATTAGTCTTTTTTAGTAGTGTAGGAATTTCAGAAAGATGGAAATGAAATGATCCAAATGAGAAAATAATAATGAAAAATGGGTTTTTACGTAACATGAGATAGCTAAAGTACCTAAATTACCCTTGTACTATACCCTCCATCCTCCTTGCACCTCACTATGCTACTCCACCTCCATGTACCACACGCCACACTTATGTCCCCCTTCTTTAATGCTTAGCCAACTTGCCTTAGTACCATATGTACTTAATGTTTCTTAAGATGTAATAGTTATTTTTTTCATTTAATCTTCTTATATATACAAGTCACATCATACTTTTTTATTAACTTAACTAAATGCATATATGTATATACACACACATATATATGATTCTAACTTATTTGTAAATGTATATATTCACGCTAAAGAGTTCATAACATAACCAATAGCTTTTAGACGACGAAAAGTCGAAAATTCAGAAAACGAATCTCGGGCGCATTTTTGATTTTCCTACGAACTAAATATTTTTGTGAACAAATTTTTAAAACTATTTCACCATCATTATTTATTATTTAAAAGGGTTTTATTTTAATTATAAAATCTATTATATGACTATTTAAAGTTAATTAAATATTCCCAAACGAAAGCGGTGATATCCCGGTTCATTACATAAGATGACTAGTGGCCCTTAATATTTTAATAGTTCAATATTAATCGCTAACCGAATTTACACCGACAAATCACCCAACTATATTGGGTATTTCCATGAAATACCGCACTATATATTTGATTTCTGCTTGTTATAAATTAATTAAATTAATTCGTATTATGGATTATTGGTTATTTATTCATTTGATGTTTTGAGCGTAATAAGTAATTTTTTGGTGTCGTTATTAAATAATTGGGCGCGTATATAATAGTTATATACGTAAATATCGATATACAATATCGATGCACATTTAAACATGATTTAAATGGTATTAATTAGTTAACCGGGTTTAGAGTAGTTTTATGGCCCAAGTAGCCCATCGAATGACATGCCATACACGGAAAAGGGAGGAGAGGGGTATGTTAGTGCGACGACCCGCCCTTCTACTACCAGAAAGACATATCATCATTAAGAAAGAAAGGGATAGAAAATAGAAAAGAAAGAGAAAGAAAGAACAACAACATCAGAATCTCACAGCGGAACGGAATAAAATATAATATATCACATAAATAATACATAGTTTTACATATATCAGGGTTATACAATATCAATACATATGACAGTCAGGTATACATCTATCACAATATACATCAGAGGTACATCATACATCAACTACTGACGCAGCGGAACTTAGATAGATAGCTACATACGTCTGGAAACTCCTGCTCCCAGCTCCTCCAGAAATCAAAGTCCATAACCTATCACTTGGCTACTCATAAAAATTTGAGTACCCAAGAGTTTATGAAAAACAAAATATAAACTCCGGGTCAGACATGGGTCTAGTATGAGTAAACGGTTCAAGGTTGTTTAACTTTGAAAAACATTTGAAAATAAAGGAATCACGTAAGACTCCCCACAAATAAATACGGGTAAGTTTTTACCTTACGCTAACCAAAACATTTCATAGGAAATCCAGTGATATTATAATAGTGTCTAGGGTTTTCAAGTAAATAGAAAATAGCTGAAATTGTTACATTCATTAAATTCCAGCTACTAGCCACAAAAGTGGGTAATACAAATCAAAACCGTAGGGTCTCGTAGGGAAAATGGATTTCCAACAATGGCAGGGCTACTGGGGTACCGCCCGTCACAGTACCGGGCCTAGATCACCGTACCGAGGATCACTCCCGATCCCCGCAACACAAGGCCAGAACCATTCCTTACCGAACAGTCCCGAACAAGATAAACCCCGTGGTTGGCGCGACCAACCATCCACTAAGCCGAATAAAAAGGGACATCTAGACAGGGGAATTATCTTGTCCTGGTTGGGCATGACCCACCTAACCTTGCTGCATCTCCCCTGTTTTAGCCATTCCCGAATGATGAGCCTTGAGGCTACGATTACCTTTATTGAATATATCACTTCGAATGCTCATCGTCCGCCTGACGATGTGCTGAAAGCATTCAATCCATACAAGTTCGTTCCGGGTTCGAACGAAACCGAAGGCATTATCTCGTCACACTCGTTTTGGAATCACCCTCAGAGTCAACGACGATAACCCTTGCATTCTGAATACACCATCTCGATCTTCATTCCAGGATTCACGACCTAACGTTTAAATTGGATCGATATGGTTTTCGGAGAATCAAATTTGATTCTTCCGATCCCTATCTCATCGAGTCCAAACGCCATTTTAAGGGCCAAGTTGTCTAATTAGCTTAAACAGTTTTAAATAATTTAAATTCAACAATTGAATTAACATAGCATTTATCACAGATAAAACCAATACAAGCAGCATAGGTATAGCACAGCATATTACAGAGTATCATAGAATATCATCACATAAATATCACAATCAGATATTCAACACACAATCCATAAGCAGTCATCTGAAATTCAATGTAAATTAAGTATATCAGAGTTAATCGCTTAACCCTGCTTTATTGATTAACAGTTTATTACTCATTTCTTTTCAAACTATTTGAATCAATAGATCATTCATAATTAATTATTAATCTTAATTACTCAATACCTTATTTTATTTTACACTACTTAATTAATCAATTCTTGATTAAATAGTTTAACTTTAAATACGATTCTTTAACCATTAGTTACTACCTTAATGGTTATTTAATAACTTGAATACTTATTTGTTAACTTTAATTTACTTAATTAACCCTTTATTTATCCTTAATTCTTAAGTAAATTACTTAGTTAATTATTAATTTACATCTAGTTTATTTGATTAACCAACTATTAACTTCAGTAGTAATTATAATCTTATAATTACTTAAAATCTACCATTAATTATAGTTTAAAAGTGATTATTCTTAATTACTTCAGGAAAATATTGATTATTTAATTTAATTAACATTTTAAGGGTTTCTTTAAGTTTGAAGTTCCATTATATTACTAACTATAACTCAGACATTAATTAACTTTATGCTTAATTAAATTGATCACTGAATTACGTTAATAAATAGGAGCTTGACCTTTCAAAGTATGGACCAAAATAATTATCTTGTATATAAGTTTGGAAATCTTGAACCTGTTAAACATTTTTTTTTAAAACAGTGTTTTACAGTTAAATAAAAACTGTTTACTTAGCTTACTAAAAGAAAATGAAACTGCAGTTATCAAACACTGAGCACTACCCTGGGGAACTCACGCAATGCCTCGAGTCACTCAAACAATTCACCCGAGCACCTCCCTGAACCCCATCTTCTTCTCTTTTTTTAAATTTTTTTTATAAACTGTTAAATTATAAACTGCTAAAAGTTTACAAAAGAATGAACGTCAGGTCCTTAACAACTATCACGCGATCGTCTCGAGGCAACTTCCCAGAAAACTAAACACGACTCGAAGCACACTAATGACAGAAAAAAAAACACAACTCCACCTCCATCGCCACCGTGCACGTGCACGGTGGCTCACGAGGCATTGATGATCTTCCAAGATCATCTACATGTCGCAAATTTCATGGACACACGAAAACAATCCTCGCATCACCATCAAAGTTTACGATTTGAAATATTGTCATTTGGGGGCACAAACTGGAACTCATACGGTCGGCAAACGAGTCCGCCACCACCGCCGAGACCACCTGAGACCCCCAACCCTTGGCCATACCTCCACAACACGCCAATGCTCCATTTCCCAATCGCTCGAGACACTCGATCACATATGTTTAACGCACGCGTCATGTGACAGAGATGATCAAAATCTCCATCTAAAACCCTAAAATGATCTCGTACTCTAACCTCATTCAATAGAAAAATTATTTACTAATTTTTATGAAACCACCACTGCTTATACTTGCTGCAACACAAATTCGGACATTTATTATTGAATCAATGATCTGTAATTGATAAAAATGCACCTTTTGATCAACCATGAACTGCTTGTTCAATTCTACATTGAAATGTCCCATTGCTGATTTAAAAATCCTATTAAAGATTCAAGTTATTAACTTGAATCAATATTTACTAACAATCGATTTTATCATCTTAATTCTTGTTGCCTGTACAATCACATTACAGTAGCATCCCTTTTTATGCAGATATGTTAAACAGTTTGTAAATTCTTAGTTTTAGTTTAACCACCTCGTTTGATCTAAAAAATTTAAAACTTAACATGTATTTGCAGTAGATATCTTTGAGTATTGAACAAAGTATTTTCCTGTATCAATTTACAGAAAACACAGTGCATCTCAACACATACAAACTGAAGCATATACAAATCAATTCATCAAATAAATTTGAACTATTTAAATTAACTTAATTTTTTTTTAAAATTTAGTTTACTCACTTGAATTATGCCTGAACAAAGAGTAGCTTGATGTTGAACATCTGAAGCCTGAACTGTCTTAAGATCCTCACTGCTTCTTTTTGTTTTTGAATTAAAATTTTGAACTTGCTCTTCCTTTATTTTTATTTTCAGGTTTGCTAACTTTTTTTCTCTTACTGAACGAACTAATTTGGCCAGTTGTATATATGTATAAATAAGAAAAGGACTGAAAGCAGGTAGGTAATAACCAGTTAGGCTTTTACTCATTTTTGTTTTGATATGAGCAAATCTAGAAAAAATATTTTGAGCTGATATTAAGTACATACTTTGTTTTATAATATGTTTGCACAATTATTAATTGTTTTGCTGTGCAAAGATACTACCTGCAATATGAACCAAATACTGAGATTTCGGCTGGAACATTGTTTTGTTACCTGAAATGACTAATTGTGTACTTAATGCTAATGAATATGTCTTCAATTTTGTTAACATACTTATTATGTTCATCTGTGCATAAATATTGTATGCAGTCCTAAATTTTCAGGCAATCACTTTGCTTGCAAATGAAGCCTTATTTGTATGTAAGCACTTCCTTATTACTTTTAGTCAAATAGTTGATTCACGTGCACTTCTGACAGGTATTAATATATGTTATGTTATATATATATATATATATATATATATATATATATATATATATATTAACTTTGGTCTTTAGAATAGAGGCAAGTTTATTAGTTTATAAATTTCACTGGACAAAGAAGTCTTATATATGTATAAAGATATGAACTTTTAGGTAAGCTTGTGAATGAAGGCATGTTCATACATATATTCAACTTGTCATTGTTAGTTTAAACTATGGTCAGATAGATGCAGATATCTTGTATGAAAACATTTTGTTCTTTTCTTCTAGAAGAAATAGTTTATATTCATATTTTATCTATCAATATTTAAATAGTATTCATCAGTTTGCTTTCTTATTTATATTTGTATTCTATGTTTTGATTATCAATGCTTACATTATATTCTTAAGTTTTACTTATATTTAATATTTATATGTTGTATTAACAACTTTAATTTTATTTAAACATTATCATTCACATCAATATATTTATTCGTCACATGTTAATAAGACAAAGTATTGTAATTCAATCATATAAGATAAATTTTATTGTAAATATTATCAAAAGATTTTATTTTGTATTCTCAAAGTCTAATTCCCTTTTAAAAATACAATTTAAAGAAATAATTTGACAGTATTTCCAATAATATGATCAATTTTCATTTTATTTAAATTAGATTAAATATTTATTAAAATAACCAGGGCCAAAAATCCAGGGTCGTTACATTCCTTCCCCCTTAAAAGAATTTCGTTCCCGAAATTTAAAACAAAGATAATTTTAAAAAACTGTTATACCATCCATTCAAACATAAATATCCTGTATGTATTAACAAACAACCAAACAGTCTATCCTAACAAACATCACTAGCTATCCAAACACAAATTTGGATAAGCTTTCCTAAAATTATCGAGAGTTTGTTTCTCGATGATCAACAATCCAAACTGGATTCCTGACTACAGTTAAATTCGGTTCAATTTCCAAATTCCTGAATTACTGGTGAAACAACTAATGAATTATGAGAAAATTTCTTAAGGGGATATATGGAATATACGATAAATTCCAGACACCTATTCTTGGCAATTTAATTCTGAAATCTACAGTATTAATTCTTTCCAAATTTTATTGACTTCTTTATAGAATTTCAATATCTATTCAATCAAGCCCGTACGATGTACATATATCCTTCGTACGCAATATCAAATTTGATCGCTAGCTCGATCACACAATCTCACTTCCGAACTAGTATCGTCCACCCGACTTCCTAGTACGGACTCAGATCTGGTTTCTTGATCGGAAACTGGCTTTCTCCTTGCATAGTCACAACTATGAGAGAGAACTTCCGAGATCAATCCAAAATCCATATCCATGGTTCGTCGTCGAAAATCGAGTGAAAAATCCTAACTTGGATCGATATAATTATCTCGAAATTCTGTGCTCGAATCTGGATCAAATTGTCATGCAAATAAAATAATATACGTTCATCCTACGTATTTATATCCATTGATTATCAACTATATCCATTTTCTTTTATTCACATTATTCTGATTTCTATTCACTTGGAATAATTCTCTCAATATCAAATTTACTTGAGAATTTCACCATTCATTTCTTAAGTTTAATATAAGCATTCTATATTCTTATATTATTACTCTACCACTTAAGCCTTTATAGCCTCTTATATCTACTTATTTCCAATTTGAATTCCTAATTTCTTGTGAATTCAGATTTTTTTTCAACTCTGAATATTAAATTTTATTGACTATCTTTCATTTATAACTAATTCCTATTATTATTTAAATTAGTTTCATCCACTAATTTATTTTAAATTTTCAATTTGAATTTTTTTTTTGTTGCTAATTTTTTTTTTAGTTTTCAAAATTTGAAAAGTTTTGACAGAGTCTTCATTTATCTAGCGTTACATATTTCGATAAACACATATGTAAGGTTCCAATCCTCATCACAATTAATTTCAATCAATTCTCAAACCATTCCCTTTTAGTTAAAATGATTTATAACTTACTTGCTTATATTTAATTCATTTGAGTAAAGCAAACTCATATTCAAAATCATCTTATTTTGCTTCCAATAATCCATAGAATTTTATCTAATTCTCATTTACTTCACACAACCCATTTAATGTAACAACCCATTTCCTTATGCAATTTACCAATATCATTGTGAATAAATAATCACTTAATCTTTATGACCATTTTAAATTGATTCCATCTCAATTTTACACTTGACTCCACCACATTTAATTTATTCACAATCCTTTCATTACATTTTCTTTCATTTCAATCAGGTTTGATTTCAAACCATTTTATCAAATTCGACAACTAATGCTTTAAATAACCATCTCACAATTTACTTAGGTCATTTATTTTCTTCAAACTATTCCACCCAATAACTTAAGTTTATTCTATTCCACCAATTTTCATTCAAATATTTGATTTGATTTTCCTTTAATCAAATCCCAATTATTTACTGAATAGTCTATTGTTTATCCATTCTTAAAATTACATGAACAATTTATTATTGAATTTATAATAAAGTCATTTAATTTATGCTTAAATTAGATTTGTTTACAACTCTCACCATTTCTATTTTAATCAAATTCAAGACTTACTTGGTTTACATTTACTTATTTACATAAGAATTTTATTTCATTCAATATTATCAGTAACTCGATTGAATTCATTTAAATTCATTTTTATTTCAACTCAACTTCAGTTAAATTTAGCTACTTCCCATACTTTAAATTATTTCTCAATATATGAGCTCAAAGCTTATTTGTTTTCTTAAAAGTTTATATCACTCATTTGGGTCATTTCATCTTATAATCACAATTTCAGATTTTATATATATATATATATATATATATATATATATATAATACTTATCGTCTTAGGGTATAAATTTCCAACTCACAATTACTATCATTTTACCTTCAAATTTTATATTCCATTAAGTTCATTTTGAACTTCAATTTCATTTAACTTATCTCAGGTTAAGTTCAAATATATTTTCTTCACCTTCATTTACTTAAATTAAATTTTAAGTCCTGGATTAAATTTCCCGATTTCTTCTTATTAACACCAGCTTTACTTTGTAAGCTCAATTGTTGATTCCTTTAAACTTTTCACATTATCATATAGAATTCTTAAAATTCAATTTGCCCGGTTTTTATTTCCAAAACCATTTTGAAAGGATAACTACACTTACCCACTTGGCGTCAAATCAAATTTCAAATTCCAAACACTTGTTTTCACCAAAATAAATTTTTCCCTTTGAAATTTCTAAAATACTTGTATACCCAACAACTCTAAATATCATGTCCAACTATCCTGGTAGCAATCCATCACTTTAGAAACTCGAAAATGAATACTGATGATGTGGCCATCATCATCAGGATTATTTTCCAGCGACTGAAGTGAGTTCAGTGCTTCCTTACTTTCATAAATTCTTCTCAAAACAATTTCCATTCAACAATATTTTCCAAAACAAAATTCCATTATTTCCTTCAAATCTTTGGAAAAACATTTCAAACATACCAAGATTTTTAAATTCCCAAATTCCTTTGTTTAAATTTATTTAAACATCTTCCAAATTTCCAGGATTTAAATTATGGTTTAATCAGATTTCAGTTTTATTCTTTTTTTTATTTAAAATCATTCTTAAATAATTTTATTTAGTTATAGACCACTCACATTTAAATTTTTATTTGATTGTACTATTAACAATCAACATCCAAGTATGTATAGTTATTTTAGAAAAATATTTCTTTTATATCAAAATATAATTTTGGGTAAAATTATTTCATTTACCCTACCTTTAAAAACAATACTGTGTCGGTCTATCTTGTTTAAGAGTTTAGAAATCCCTATCGATGAAATGACGTCCCACACATCGACCAAAATCCATAAACACTCAACAGATAAATCAACACAATATAAAAACAATTTTATATTCACTAACAAGTACGCGCTCATATCTATTAATACACTCAAACTCATTTTAGAGTTCTACTAACTCTATTTTATGAGTAATTACTACCAGAGCCAAGGTTATCACCAACCTATGCTCTGATACCAACTGTGACGACCCGCCCTTCTTCTACCAGAAAGACGTATCATCATTAAGAAAGAAAGGGATAGAAAATAGAAAAGAAAGAGAAAGAAAGAACAACAACATCAGAATCTCACAGCGAAATGGAATAAAATATAACATATCACATAAATAATACATAGTTTTACATATGTCAGGGTTATACAATATCAATACATATGACAGTCAGGTATACATCTATCACAATATACATCAGAGGTACATCATACATCAACTACTGATACAACGGAACTTAGATAGATAGCTACATACGTCTGGAAACTCTTGCTCCCAGCTCCTCCAGAAATCAAAGTCCATAACCTATCACTTGGCTACTCATAAAAATTTGAGTACCCAAGAGTTTATGAAAAACAAAATATAAACTCCGGGTCAGACATGGGTCTAGTATGAGTAAACGGTTTAAGGTTGTTTAACTTTGAAAAACATTTGAAAATAAAGGTATCACGTAAGACTCCCCACAAATAAATATGGGTAAGTTTTTACCTTACGCTAACCAAAACATTTCATAGGAAATCCAGCGATATTATAATAGTGTCTAGGGTTTTCAAGTAAATAAAAAATAGCTGAAATTGTTACATTCATTAAATTCCAGCTACTAGCCACAAAAGTGGGTAATACAAATCAAAACCGTAGGGTCTTGTAGGGAAAATGGATTTCCAACAATGGCAGGGCACTGGGGTACCGCCCGTCATAGTACGGGGCCTAGATCACCGTACCGAGGATCACTCCCGACCCCCTGCAACACAAGGCCGGAACCATTCCTTACTGAACAGTCCCGAACAAGATAAACCCCGTGGTTGGCGCGACCAACCACCCACTAAGCCGAATAAAAAGGGACATCTAGACAGGGGAATTATCTTGTCCTGCTTGGGCATGACCCACCCAACCTTGCTGCATCTCCCCTGTTTTAGCCATTCCCGGTTGATGAGGCTTGAGGCTACGATTACCTTTATTGAATATATCACTTCGAATGCTCATCGTCCGCCTGACGATGTGCTGAAAGCATTCAATCCATACAAGTTTGTTCCGGGTTCGAACGAAACCGAAGGCATTATCTCGTCACACTCGTTTCGGAATCACCCTCAGAGTCAACGACGATAACCCTTGCATTTTGAATACACCATCTCGATCTTCATTTCAGGTTCACGACCTAACGTTTAAATTGGATCGATGTGGTTTTCGGAGAATCAAATTTGATTCTTCCGATCCCGGTCTCATCGAGTCCAAACGCCATTTTAAGGTCCAAGTTGTCTAATTACCTTAAACAGTTTTAAATAATTTAAATTCAACAATTGAATTAACATAACATTTATTACAGATAAAACCAATACAAGCAGCATAGGTATAGCATAGCATATTACAAAGTATCATAGAATATCATCATATAAATATCACAATCAGATATTCAACACACAATCCATAAGCAGTCATCTGAAATTCAATGTAAATTAAGTATATCAGAGTTAATCGCTTAACCCTGCTTTATTGATTAACAGTTTAATACTCATTTCTTTTCAAACTATTTGAATCAATAGATCATTCATAATTAATTATTAATCTTAATTACTCAATACCTTATTTTATTTTACACTACTTAATTAATCAATTCTTGATTAAATAGTTTAACTTTAATTATGATTCTTTAACCATTAATTACTACCTTAATGGTTATTTGATAACTTGAATACTTATTTGTTAACTTTAATTTACTTAATTAACCCTTTATTTATCCTTAATTCTTAAGTAAATTACTTAGTTAATTATTAATTTACATCTAGTTTATTTGATTAACCAACTATTAACTTCAGTAGTAATTATAATCTTATAATTAATTAAAATCTACCATTAATTATAGTTCAAAAGTTATTATTCTTAATTACTTCCTGAAAATATTGATTATTTAATTTAATTAACATTTTAAGGGTTTCTTTAAGTTCGAAGTTCCATTATATTACTAACTATAACTCAGACATTAATTAACTTTATGCTTAATTAAATTGATCACCGAATTACGTTAATAAATAAGAGCTTGACCTTTCAAAGTATGGACCAAAATAATTATCTTGTATATAAGTTTGGAAATCTTGAACCTGTTAAACATTTTTTTTAAAACAGTGTTTTACAGTTAAATAAAAACTGTTTACTTAGCTTACTAAAAGAAAATGAAACTGCAGTTATCAAACACCGAGCACTACCATAGGAAACTCACGCAATGCCTCGAGTCACTCAAACAATTCACCCGAGCACCTTCCTGAACCCCATCTTCTTCTCTTTTTTTAATTTTTTTTATAAACTGTTAAATTATAAACTGCTAAACGTTTACAAAAGAATGAACGTCGGGTCCTCAACAACTATCACGCGATCGTCTCGAGACAACTTCCCAGAAAACTAAACACGACTCGAAGCACACTAATGACAGAAAAAAAACACAACTCCACCTCCATCGCCACCGTGCACGTGCACGGTGGCTCACGAGGCATTGATGATCTTCCAAGATCATCTACATGTCGCAAATTTCATGGACACACGAAAACAATCCTCGCATCACCATCAAAGTTTACGATTTGAAATATGGTCATTTGGGGCACAAACTGGAACTCATACGGTCGGCAAATGAGTCCGCCATCGCCGCCGAGACCACCTAAGACCCCCAAACCTTGGCCATACCTCCACAAAACGCCAATGCTCCATTTCCCAATCGCTCGAGACACTCGATCACCTATGTTTAACGCATGCGTCATGTGACAGAGATGATCAAAATCTCCATCTAAAACCCTAAAATGATCTCGTACTCTAACCTCATTCAATAGAAAAATTATTTACTAATTTTTATGAAACCACCACTGCTTATACTTGCTGCAACACAAATTCGAACATTTATTATTGAATCAATGATCTGTAATTGATAAAAATGCACCTTTTGATCAACCATGAACTGCTTGTTCAATTCTACATTGAAATGTCCCATTGCTGATTTAAAAATCCTATTTTGTATTAAAGGTTCAAGTTATTAACTTGAATCAATATTTACTAATAATCGATTTTATCATCTTAATTCTTGTTGCCTGTACAATCACATTACAGTAGCATCCCTTTTTATACAAATATGTTAAACAGTTTGTAAATTCTTAGTTTTAGTTTAACCACCTCGTTTGATTTAAAAAATTTAAAACTTAACATGTATTTGCAGTAGATATCTTTGAGTATTGAACAAAGTATTTTCCTGTATCAATTTACAGAAAACACAGTGCATCTCAACACATACAAACTGAAGCATATACAAATCAATTCATCAAATAAATTTGAACTATTTAAATTAACTTAAAAAATTTTTAAAAAAAATAAAAAATTAGTTTACTCACTTGAATTATGCCTGAACAAAGGGTAGCTTGATGTTGAATATCTGAAGCCTGAACTGTCTTAAGATCCTCTCTGCTTCTTTGTGTTTTTGAATTAAAATTTTGAACTTGCTCTTCCTTTATTTTTATTTTCAGGTTTGCTAACTTTTTTTCTCTTACTGAACGAACTAATTTGGCCAGTTGTATCTATGTATAAATAAGAAAAGGACTGAAAGCAGGTAGGTAATAACCAGTTAGGCTTTTACTCATTTTTGTTTTGATATGAGCATATCTAGAAAAAATATTTTAAGCTGATATTAAGTACATACTTTGTATTATAATATGTTTACACAATTATTAATTGTTTTGCTGTGCAAAGATACTACCAGCAATATGAACCAAATACTGAGATTTCGGCTGGAACATTGTTTTGTTACCTGAAATGACTAATTGTGTACTTAATGCTAATGAATATGTCTTCAATTTTGTTAACATACTTATTATGTTCATCTGTGCATAAATATTGTATGCAGTCCTAAATTTTCAGGCAATCACTTTGCTTGCAAATGAAGCCTTATTTGTATGTAAGCACTTCCTTATTACTTTTAGTCAAATAGTTGATTCACATGCACTTCTGACAGGTATTGATATATGTTATGTTATATATATATATATATATATATATATATATATATATATATATATATATATAAACTTTGGTCTTTAGAATAGAGGCAAGTTTATTAGTTTATAAATTTCACTGGACAAAGAAGTCTTATATATGTATAAAGATATGAACTTTTAGGTAAGCTTGTGAATGGAGGCATGTTCATACATATATTCGACTTGTCATTGTCAGTTTAAACTATGGTCAGATAGATGCAGATATCTTGTATGAAAACATTTTGTTCTTTTCTTCTAGAAGAAATAGTTTATATTCATATTTTATCTATCAATATTTAAATAGTATTCATCAGCTTGCTTTCTTATTTATATTTGTATTCTATGTTTTGATTATCAATGCTTACATTATATTCTTAAGTTTTACTTATATTTAATATTTATATGTTATATCGACAACTTTAATTTTATTTAAACACTATCATTCACATAAATATATTTATTCATCACATGTTAATAAGACAAAGTATTGTAATTCAATCATATAGGATAAATTTTATTGTAAATATTATCAAAAGATTTTATTTGAATTCTCAATGTCTAATTCCCTTTTAAAAATACAATTTAAAGAAATAAATTTACAGTATTTCCAATAATATGATCAATTTACATTTTATTTAAATTAGATTAAATATTTATTAAAATAACCGGGGCCAAAAATCCAGGGTCGTTACAGTTGGTTTTTAAATTCTAGACATATCTCAAGATTAGTAAAAGGAGGAGAATTTGTCTTAAAACCAAACCCATTCACTTTATTTCTTCCTAGTTGTGTCCTCCTCATGGCTATATGCTCCTTTATTCCCCTTTGGCTGAATACTCATTAACCAAACACATCAAAAAATACAAACAGTTGTACTTCGAGCTTTGCAATGCTAGGAGATTAATTCAAGGTGAATCTAGCAGAGGCCATCAATCAACATGTGTTCAAAGACAACATTATTAAGGTATAACATCTGATTTATACTTAACATGCAATGGATAATATTTCTAATGATCTTATGCACAAATTAGTTGTCTTCTGTTTTATCTATTATTTAATTTTAATGATTAAATATAATTATCAATGTTGTTGTTTAATACATACATACATACATACATACATACATACATACATATATATATATATATATATATATATATATATATATATATATATATATATCATTCATTGTCAAGCATTGCTTATTTCATATACATACTTTATATTTTTAAAACATTAATATAAATTGTAGTTAATTAAAATTGTCATTGGTTAGTTTTGATTCATACATGTCTATGTGGCATGTTTTAAACCATTATAAATTAATTATATGTATAAAGGTTTTCTGATTAAAAAAACACATTTATGTAAATATATATTTCTATATATATATATATATTTATTTATTTATTTTACACAAAACATACATTAGTTCATATATGAATAGTGTGTGTGTTATAAAACTAATATAGTTTCAATTTATCACAACCTCAAATAAATTTCAAATTATGGAAGATGCTAATGAAGTTGATAACGAGCTTGATGTTGAGAAAGTTGCTGAGTTGGAAAATGAAATAGCTATAGTTAGTGATGCAAAACGTAGTTGACACAACTGTGAATGTTTGAGTTGATTCTCTTATGCACAACTTTAGCACAATTCAAGAAAACAAAAGTATGCATGTTGACCACAGACCACCTGAAAAAAAATGTAAATAAAGCACCTTTAAGCCTTGCTAACCCCTTAAATACTGATGGTCTAATGCATGTATCTTCTCAAAGCCACGTGCATGCAATTAATTCTAATGTTGGCCAATCAGATCCTCCCCCTTCGATGCAAAACTTTAATTCCTTTTCCACCTCTCTGCTTTGAACATCTCTCCAACCTCTCAAGATCTTATTTAGATCTCTCCCTCTCAATCTCAAGCTCCAGGAAACATATCACCTGCTCAATACTCACACATCCTTCATCCTCTAGGTTGGATTCCACCTTCTACCATCCCTATTGTCTATGTCCCCACATCTTCTATTGAGCATCAGAAAGTCAATCGCCTATCTATTTCCTCTGAAACAATGACCCCATGAACAAAATTGTCATGAAAACTAGGCAAACATAAAATCCTCTTGACCATAATGATGGCCTTGATATAAACTACGAGGATACCTTGCCTGAGACACATAAAATCAGTTTTTTTCTGTTAGAAGTATAAGAAGTTCAACCTCCGAAAATCCTATAATTTAACTATGGTTCACAACATTTGATTAGGAACATTAGCGGTGCTCATAATCAATCTAAGCTTAGTCAAGCTAGAACCATTATCTATGACAATAAGCTAGCCATATTAGCTTTAGTTGAAACTAAATGTAGCGACCGTGATTTTATTACCGTCGTAATAAATATTTTTTTTAAAATCAGTAACGACCGTAATTTTTGAATTACTGTCGGAGTGTATATTTCAAATAGAAAAAAAAATCATATATGCGAAAAAAATATGGTCCTGGAAATTAAAGGCACACACGTGTGTAGCTTGTAGAAATGCAGGCCCAGGATTCATATTTTGTTTTCCAATGAGTTCAAATGTGTCCAGGTTGTAATACACGTGCGTTCAATAATGAATAGCAAACCTATAGTTTAGTTAATCAGTTCTCAAATGAAAAGCACAAAGTCTTTTTCCCAAGTCCTTTTCTTCTCTTGTGCACGTATAGCTTTCAATGCTTTGTACTTAAATATTGGCCAACACGTTCTCAATTTAATGCAGTGTACCCGAATGGTCAGATTGCATAATTTATTCAACTTATTCATGTTAACAAGAAAAGAAAAATACCTGAGACATTATTTCATTTTGTTTTAGAAAAAAGCTTTAGTGTAGTAAAAATTTCATTAATGGCTGTCACTTTTGCCACTTGAATCTCTGGTGCTTATTGCTTTGAACGAGTTAAGGTGAGTTTTAAAACTCACGTTTCTAATATAGATCAGTTATTACGTTGTACATGTCTGCATAAATTTCTTTTTTTTTTTTTTTTTTTTTGAATCAAGGTAAACAGGGCCCGGCCCAAATAATACAACAAAACGGGTATAAGAATAATACCCGCAACCACTCACCCAATGCAACAAAACAATACAAACCCTAGCCGACAGATAAACCAAAACGAACTAAAATGAAACAGGAAAAGGAAGAAAAATGGCGGAGGCGATTTACAGTATCTCCTCTCCATTCTTCGAACCACTAGTTTCACCACGTTCCTAGTACGATAAGTCTTCGTTCATCTCTCTTCTCATGCCTCGCTGACTATTACAGTTACTCGAGAAGCATATATTATGTGAGAAACTGGCTCTACTGAATCTGCTAGTATCTAGGGGATTTTTGCTAGATCTAGTGTCATTGTGACCTAGATCTGACAATTTCTTCTCATAATCGCCATTATTCACACTGCTGACTCTCAAGTTCACGTTATTAGCGTCGAGAATATGCTTGAGATAAGTATCACTGTCGTTATCAATATCAATATGCTTATTGACAGTAGTAGTGTCTAAATCTCGATATTGTCTGCATAAATTTCTATTCACATACATTGTTACTTTGATTATCACCTACCTGCTTTTACACGTGGTTTTCTTGAGGGTGAATTTGTCACTGTCAGTTTATATATGCATGCAAGGGTCAAGTAGATTCATTTTTAGCCGCATACGTGAGTTCCTAATCCATATAGTGGGTGTGCATGCATCACCTAAGTTAAGCTTACGTGAGTGTTTAAATGGTTTTTTTTAATATATATGCTGTTGATTATTGCATGTATAAGGTTGCCCAGAATCTTATTTTACTCGCAAGCGTATAAGTTTGCCCAGAACATTGTTTTATAGCATGCGCATAAATCAAAGGTTAGTCTTGCTTATTGGCTAGTGTGTGAACAATCAAAGAATTTGTGCAGGCTAAAATTTTGTTTTGAAAAAATTTGTTGCACGCATTGGAAAAAATAATAATGTGTAACTTGCATTTTTATACGTGCAAATGGTTGGGTTCATATTGCACTTTCATGATACATGTGTACATACATAAAAATATTGCCTGTAAATTTTTTATTTATTTTAGTATGTGCGCAAGTTTGGATCTTCATTTTTAGGCATTTCATATTTTAAGGTTGATGTGTCTGCAAGCAATTGTTTTAAATGTAAGTGCATATAGGTCTGATTTGCTTTGTTACGTGTTTCATGCTTTGCATGTGTGATGGGAAACAAAAATATGGTTCAGGTTCGTTGTTGCTATGCTATGTGCATTTTAGTGTAGCCGAGAATTTCATCAGTGTACGTGCACGATGGTATGCTGTGTATTTTGTTTAGCCAAGAATTTCATCAGTGTACGTGCATGATAGTATGCTATGTGCATTTTTGTTTAGCCGAGAATTTCATATGTGTTACATGCACGTTAAGGTGCTATATGCATTTTAGTCCAGCCGAGCATTTTAATGTGTTACGTGCAAATATGGAGTATAATATTTCCCGACATCATATTTCATACAGTCCGTTATTGAATTTGTTTTGAACCGGTGTTACGGTTTAAAACGTATTTTTGCGCCGTTATTTTTATAACGGATTTTGTACGCCGGTACTGTATTTTTTTTTTTAGATTGTCATTTTGGTGACATTTTTGGTGAATAAAAATCATTGTTTTTTAACGTCGGTAACTGTTAATTTGAACTTAATTTTTTTAGCGATTACCCTGCAATGCTGATTTGGTATCCGTTTTTACGGTGTTTTATGAAGCGCAATTTCTTTGTCGAAATTGCTACAGATGTTGCTGTTTTAATCACGTGTTTTAAAAATCGTTTTAAAATAAAATTGTTTTCTAAAATTTTACAGTTTGCGCTTTCAAATGAATGAGAAAACGATTTAAACGCTTCAGCAAAATTGAGGACTATGAACCCTTACTTTTACCGATTCGCTTAATTTCGGACTTGTCCGTTTGAGAACGTAAAATGTTATTTATTTAAAATACACAATTTTGCACTTTCAAGGAAACGATGAAGAGATTTAAATATTTAGCAAAAGTGCGGAGTATGAAACCACACTTTTACTATTTTGGTTAATTCCGGACTCGTTAAGTGAAACATCCGCTGTTTAATGATTTTGATGATTTTATTTGGCTTTCGAGCCACCCTGCTGGACCTTCGGGTCATTTGATGGACCTTCGGATCAAATACCAGTATTAGACCTTCGGGTCACTCTACGGACCTTCGGGTCGTCTGATTGGCGCCAAAATTTATAGTACTTGGTAGGCTTCGGCCATCTGAGATGCACGTGCGGCGTAGCTAAAACTCGCCATATGTTGGGATCGATCCACTTTTATGCTGATTTTCTAGTTATCTTATTTTGATTTCTAGATTTTGCGACTGATGAATTTCTAGTTATCTTATTTTGATTTCTAGATATTGAGACTGCTAATTTTCTAGTTATCTGTTTTGATTTCTAGATTTTGTGAATTGCTGCTTTGAATTCAATTATGAATTTGGAAGTTAAGTTTGAGTATAACCTCATCTGAGATTATAAATTTGCGTATTGCTGTTTTAAATTCAATTGTGAATTTGAAAACTGATTTTGATGGAGTTTAAATTAAGACTTCTTCATTTAAACTATGCTGATTATTTATGCTGTATAGTCTCATTCGAGACTATAATTATTTATTTAAGTGTTGTTTAACATTCACTTATTTCTGAGAATAAATTAGACCGATCTGTTTATTATTTTCTTTTAAATAATACTCGGGTCAAACCGAGTCATTTCAGGTAATCTCTATCTCTGTTTCTGTTGTAGCTTCAGCTTTTGGGATTTCACTCCATCTTGTTTCTAGTCTTCAAGGTGTACTATTGGTGTTGACTCTCATCTCTTGTATGTTGATGTATATGTATATGTACATTGGTTCTTGTGAACCATCGAGTGTTGTAGCATGTATCCAGACTTGTCTTCCGCTATATATATACCTGATATTTCTGTTCTGATGTGATTATACTATCAGTGTTGTTGTTATTATAAGTTGTTCTGGATTTTTCTATAGCCTGTAGTTTCGTTTTAGATTTGGATTGAATATATATCTTTGGGAGTACTTTATACAACTCCTATCGATTTAATCAATACTCGTCTAAGCCATAACTTACAGATGGTCGCTCCTAACAAGCCTTATTCTTCGCAATAGCAGACGTTATCCCTCATAATAACCTTTGTTATTGTGAGCATAGAGGTGGGGCGTCACAGCTTGGTATCAGAGCTGAAATTTAGAACAAATTATAATAAACACAGAACAAAGCAGAATGGAACATGTGTTACAACTATTCGAGGGTTTTATTCCTGCCTTTCAAATCTATTCCTTCGTTGTTCTTAAAATTTTATCCTTTCTAACAAGTTGGAATATGTCTAGAAATATATTTCGTATTTCCGTAGTATTCCAATTGTTAAATTCCTTATCAATCTTGAGTTATTTTAACTGCTCCTAAGGGTTTCAAATCTGGGAAGCTTAATGTTTCTTAAGCTTCTAGTGTTTCTTCTCAGTCTAAAGGTATTATCCCTTCTGTCTTGGAAGGTTTTATTTTATTTTGTGGCCGTCCTATTAGATTTCTTTTCGATACGAGTGCATCGCATTCATTCATGTCAAAGGAGCTTGTTGATGTTATTCCTTTGGATGTTGTTACTCTTTGTGACCTTTGAGGATTGTAAATCCTATTCGTGGATCCACTACTCTTGGTTTGTTGTGTATTGATGTTGAGATTATTCTTTATGGTTTTTCCTTTCATGCGAATCTGCATGTTATGGATCATCTTGGTTTTGATATGATTTTGGGAATGGATTGGCTCTTCCGTTATGAAGTTCAATCCTATGTCCCGAAAGAACTTTATATCTCAAGCATCTTGATGCTATCGAGCAGTTATCTATTATGTTTCGAACATGTTTCGAATGCTATCATTTCTTCCTTCGAATCGGAGGCTATTATAGCTAAAGATTCCAGTTGTTTGTGATTTTTCTGTTGTCTTTGAGCCTATTTGGAGTTTGCCGCCGAAAAGGCAATTGAGTTTCGTATTGATCTTATCTCGGGTGCTCAGCCTTTCAGTCGTCCTCCCACGAGGATGTATGTTAAGGAAAATGAGGAACTCAAGCAACAATTATCTGAATTGGAAGCCAAACGATTTATTCGTTCTAGCTCTTCTCCCAACTCGATCTTGCTACCGGTTATCATCAGTTACGAGTGGCGGAAGATAGCATCCCTCTTATCGCATTCCGTACTCGTTATGATTCTTATAAATGACTTATTGTGTCATTCAGTTTGCCCGGCTTATTCATCCATTTTATGAATCGGGTATTTTACGAATATCTTGATGACTCCATTTGTGTATTTGTTGATTTTGGATGAAAACAGCAATTTAAAATTTTGCAAATATTTTTCATTGGATTTATTTACAAGTATAATTGGATTTGTGTTTATCATATAGAAGGTGATTTTGTGATTTTATTTCCCATTGAGTGCTTTAAGAATTCTGGTCGATGCGCTTGATCAACGTTATCGATAGGGATCTCCTAAACGCTTTGATGAGACAACTAGACACAATAAATTGACCTATAAAAAGTAATTTTTCTCTAGAAAATGATTTCATAAAGATAATTGTAATTTTGGAAGTTCATTTTTTCTGGAAAGAAGATTATTTGAAAGAACTCTTTTTCGATACTCTTATCCTTGTGGTTCCCGAAGGGAACCAAGACTTCATTATTTGTACCGTTACTAACCGTATTGGTTACGGTATAGTTCTTATGAGAAAGGAGAGTAGTTGCCTATGCTTCTAGACAACTAAAGCCTAACGAAATTCGTTATGCTACCTCTGATTTGGAGTTAGCTGCCATAGTCTTTGCTCTAAAGATATGGTGACATTATTTTTGGATGAGCGTTATATTCTCTTCACTGATCACAAATCTTTGAAGTATCCATTCACTTTTAAGGAATTTAATATGAGGCAACAGCGTTGGCTCAAATTTCTTGCTTCCTTTGATTTCGATATTAGGTATACCCCTTTTAAGGGTTATCTAGTTGCTGATGCACTCAGTCGCAAACAGCAAGTTGTTGTTTCCATGGTGCTAGCAGAGTGGAATATATTAGAAGCTTGATCTCTTTGTGATATCAGAGACCGTCCTTCAGTTTCTGATTCTCCAATGCTTTTATATAGCATGGAAGCTCGTCCTAGTTTGTTGGATCGTGTTGCCGATGCCCGAAGACAAGATCCAGATTTTTCTTATCTTATTCAGAGTTGTAAATCGGAATCCCAAAGTGATGAACTAAAGGATTTCGATATTGATGTTCATGGTTGTATTTGGAAGAAGGGTAGGTTGATCGTGCCTAGTGTTTCTAATCTTAGAAATGACATTCTTGAGGACTGTCATCGTTCTAAGTATACTATCCATCCGAAGAGTAGTAAGATGTATACTGATATGAAACGCTTATACTATTGGGAGGGTATGAAACGTGATATTGCAAGTTATGTAAGTCATTGCATGACTTGTCAACTTGTTAAAACAGAACACCATCGTCCTAGTGGTCTTTTGCAGCCTCTTGAGATCCCATTATGGAAATGAGATCAGATTTCTGTGGACTTCATTGATGGTCTACTTCGTTCGAGGTCGGGCCATACTAGTATTTGGGTGATTGTTGACCAATTAACCAAATCAGCCCATTTTATTTCTATCAAGTCCAATCGGACTGCTTCTTGACTTTGGTGGTAGTTGGGTAGACCACTTATCTATTGTTGAATTTGCTTATAACAACAGTTTCCAATCCAGTATCGGTATGGCTCCATTCGAATCCCTTTACGGAAGGCCGGGTCGATCACCATCTTGTTTGTTGGAATCGGGGGAAAAGTTAGTTCTGGGCCCCGATTTTATTCGTGAGTCTTCTGAGAGGATCGTTATTATCAGACAGAGAATGAAGGAGGCTCAGTATAGGCAGAAATCTTGTGTCGATCATCGTAGAAAGCCTTTGGAAATTTCTGTTGGCGATCTCATATTCATTCGTGTTTCCCCGATGAAGGGTGTTGTGCGTTTTAATAGCTCCAAGAAAGTGCTCCTAGTTATCATGGACCATTTCCTATTACAGAACGCATTGGCCCTATTGCTTATCGTGTATCGCTATCTATTCAGTTTTCAGGAATTCATGACGTATTTCATGTATCCCAGCTTCGTCGATGCCTTCGAGATTCAGATTCTGTTATTGATTGTCATATGTTGCAAGATCTTGAGATCTCAGCCGACTTGTTTATTGTGAAAATTCCTATTCATGTGCTAGCTACGGAGGTGAAACGCCTTCGGAATAAAGAAGTTTCGCTCGTGAAGATTCAATTGTTCGCAAAACCCAAGGATTGCACTTGGGAAACCAGAGAATTCATCAAGCGTTCTTATCCCGGTTTTCTCTCCTCTTCGGGTGGGGGTGAGCATTCATATCCATCTTTTCTATTTTTAATCTTTGTTGTGATTAATTATTTATGTTATTGACTGCTTCTAATATGAAAATTGTGGGGACGCAATTTTTATAAGAAGGGAAGTCTGTAGCGACCATGATTTTATTACCGTCGTAATATTTTTTTTTAAAATCAGTAACGACTGTAATTTTTGAATTACTGTCGGAGTGTATATTTCAAATAAAAAAAATTCATATATGCAAAAAAAATATGGTCCTGGAAATTAAAGGCATGCACGTGTGTAGCTTGTAGAAATGCAGGCCTAGGATTCATATTTTGTTTTCCAGTGAGTTCAAATGTGTCCCGGTTGTAATACACGTGCGTTCAATAATGAATAGCAAACCTATAGTTTAGTTAATCAGTTCTCAAATGAAAAGCACAGTCTTTTTCCCAAGTCCTTTTCTTCTCTTGCGCACGTATAGCTTTCAATGCTCTGTACTTAAATATTGGCCAACACGTTCTCAATTTAATGCAGTGTACCCGAATGGTCAGATTGCATAATTTATTCAACTTATTCATGTTAGCAAGAAAAGAAAAATACCTGAGACATTATTTCATTTTGTTTTAAAAAAAAAGCTTTAGTGCTGTAAAAATTTCATTAATGGCTGTCACTTTTGCCACTTGAATCTCTGGTGCTTATTGCTTTGAACGAGTTAAGGTGAGTTTTAAAACTCACGTTTCTAATATAGATCGGTTATTACGCTGTACATGTCTGCATAAATTTCTATTCACATACATTGTTACTTCGATTATCACCTACCTGCTTTTACACGTGGTTTTCTTGATGGTGAATTTGTCACTGTCAGTTTATATATGCATGCAAGGGTTAAGTAGATTCATTTTTAGCCACATATATACGTGAGTTCCTACTCCATATAGTGGGTGTGCATGCACCACTTAAGTTAAGCTTATGTGAGTGTTTAAATGGTTTTTTTTAATATATATGCTGTTGATTATTGCATGTATAAGGTTGCCCAGAATCTTATTTTATTCGCATGCGTATAAGTTTGCCCATAACATTGTTTTATAGCATGCGCATAAATCAAAGGTTAGTCTTGCTTATTGGCTAGTGTGTGAACAATCAAAGAATTTGTGCAGGCTAAAATTTTCTTTTGAAAAAATTTGGCGCACGCATTGGAAAAAATAATAATGTGTAACTTGCATTTTTATACGTGCAAATGGTTGGGTTCATATTGCACTTTCATGATACATGTGCACATACATAAAAATATTGCCTGTAATTTATTTATTTATTTTAGTATGTGCGCAAGTTTGAATCTTCATTTTTAGGCATTTCGTATTTTAAGGTTGATGTGTCTGCAAGCAATTGTTTTAAATGTAAGTGCATATAGGTCTGATTTGCTTTGTTACGTGTTTCATGCTTTGCATGTGTGATAGGAAACAAAAATATGGTTCAGGTTCGTTGTTGCTATGCTGTGTGCATTTTAGTGTAGCCGAGAATTTCATCAGTGTACGTGCACGATGGTATGCCGTGTATTTTGTTTAGCCGAGAATTTCATCAGTGTATGTGCATGATAGTATGCTATGTGCATTTTTGTTTAGCCGAGAATTTCATATGTGTTACACGTACGTTTAGGTGCTATATGCATTTTAGTCCAGCCGAGCATTTTAATGTGTTACGTGCAAATATGGAGTAATGTGTTACGTGCAAATATGGAGTATAATATTTCCCGACATCATATTTCATGTTTGAAAATTTTAATGCAGCCCGTTATTGAATTTGTTTTGAACTGGTGTTACAGTTTAAAACGTATTTTTACGCCGTTATTTTTATAACGGAATTTGTACGCCGGTACTGTATTTTTTTTAGATTGTCGTTTTGGTGACATTTTTGGTGAATAAAAATCATTGTTATTTTAACGTCGGTAACTGTTAATTTAAACTGAATTTTTTTAGTGGTTACCCTGCAACGCTGATTTGGTATCCGTTTTTACGGTGTTTTGTGAAGCGCAATTTCTTTGTCGAAATTGCTACAGATGTTGCTGTTTTAATCACGTGTTTTAAAAATCGTTTTAAAATAAAATTATTTCTAAAATTTTACAGTTAGGCTTTCAAAAGAATGAGAAAGCGATTTAAACGCTTCAGCAAAATTGAGAACTTTGAACCCTTACTTTTACCGATTCGCTAAATTCCGGACTTGTCCGTTTGAGAACGTAAAATGTTATTTATTTAAAATATATAATTTTGCACTTTCAAGGGAACGATGAAGAGATTTAAACGATTTAGCAAAAGTGCAGAGTATGGAACCACACTTTTACTATTTTTGTTAATTCCGTACTCGTTAATTGAAACATCTGCTTTTAATGATTTTGATGATTTTATTTGGCTTTCGAGCCACTCTGCTGGACCTTCGGGTCATTTGTTGGACCTTCGGATCATCTGATGGACCTTCGGTTCAAATACCAGTACTAGACCTTCGGGTCACTCTGCGGACCTTCGGGTCATCTGATTGGCACCAAAATTTATAATACTTGGTAGGCTTCGGCCATCTGAGTTGCACGTGCGGCGTTGCTAAAACTCACCATATGTTGGGATCGCTCCACTTTTATGCTGATTTTCTAGTTATCTTATTTTGATTTCTAGATTTTGCGACTGATGAATTTCTAGTTATCTTATTTTGGTTTCTAGATATTGAGACTGCTGATTTTCTAGTTATCTGTTTTGATTTCTAGATTTTGTGAATTGCTGCTTTGAATTCAATTTTGAATTTGGAAGTTAAGTTTGAGTATAACCTCATCTGAGATTATAAATTTGCATATTGCTGTTTTAAATTCAATTGTGAATTTGAAAACTGATTTTGATGGAGTTTAGATTAAGACTTCTTCATTTAAACTATGCTGATTATTTATGCTGTATAGTCTCATTCAAGACTATATTTATTTATTTAAGTGTTGTTTATCATTCACTTATTTATGAGAATAAATTAGACTGATCCGTTTATTATTTTCTTTTAAATAATACTCGGGTCAAACCGAGTCATTTCAGGTAATCTCTATCTCTGATTCTGTTGCAGCTTCAGCTTTTGGGATTTCACTCCATCTTGTTTCTAGTCTTCGAGGTGTACTATGGGTGTTGACTCTCATCTCATGTATGTTGATGTATATGTATATGTACATTGGTTCTTGTGAGCCATCGAGTGTTGTAGCATGTATCCAGACTTGTCTTCCGCTATATATATATATCTGATGTTTCTGTTCTGATGTGATTATACTATCAGTGTTGTTGTTATTATAAGTTGTTCTGAATTTTTCTTTAGCCACCATAGTTTCGTTTTAGATTTGGATTGAATATATATCTTTGGGAGTACTTTATACAACTCCTATCGATGTAATCAATACTCGTCTAAGGCATAACTTACGGATGGTCGCTCCTAACAAGCCTTATTCTTCGCAATAGCGGACGTTATCCCTCATAATAACCTTTGTTATTGTGAGCATAGAGGTGGGGCGTCACACTAAACTTGATTCCACTTTTTGACTTTTAAAGCATCCTCATGTATCAACTCCTCTTAGGATTCTTTCCACAACCTTACTCACTCTCCTTACCGTAGAATTCTAGTTTTATCCAACCCTTGTGTCTTCTCACTTAACTATATTTTGGTCAATAGGCAGTTCATGCACTTTCATGTGATTTAAATTCCTATGTACATTACTTTTGTTTATGGTGACAACCTCCCAACTTCAAGACAACTTATGCTTGACTATTTGCCTCACTTAAGTCGGAACTCCCACCCTTGATTGTTTTAAGTAATTTCAACTACATGTTGAGAGCTTCTGACCGTAGTGGTGGAGCACCTCTATCTAATTGGGATACAACCCCCCTTAGTGAAGCCATTAACCTTTTTGGCCTTCTAGAAAGTATGGTGATTGGTCCTTATATTGTAGAGTAAAGGGGTTCAAAACAGAATGCAAAAGTTCGTCGGAGGCTTGCCGTGACAATCGCTTTAAGACATTGTTCGAAGTCTCCCAGGGTACAACCGACGAAACTGCGCGAGACTATAAGGAGTACGTCAGTCCAAGATGATGATGGCAACAGAAAGGAATCGAGTATGTCTGGGAAGAAGAAAAACTTTAAATCAGTGAGTGATTTGATCAGGATACGTCACTAATTTATAGTTGCTGAACGGTCACGATTGCGTCCGTACAAAATATTTTTGTTCTGAAAAACGGCAAACCTTCATTCTTCTAACGGGTCGCACCCGTATTCAATTCAAATTCAAACGGGCCACGCCCGTGTAGCCAAATAAAAACCCACCGAAAATTGTAGTGTTTTCTGTAGCAAAAATAAGATTTCAGAGTAGGTCCAAACCCACGCCCGAGCCCGGCCCGGCCCGGTTCGGTACGGGACGGGCGGACAGCGCGCGCGCGTTCATCAGATTTGGGTCCTCCCTCTCGCACAAAATTACCCGACCCTAAAGGCCAATATAGGGAATGAGGATCCTACATATATACACAATTTAATCTTACATTTTG
Organism: Allium cepa; assembly: GCA_030765085.1. Taxonomy (NCBI): domain Eukaryota; kingdom Viridiplantae; phylum Streptophyta; class Magnoliopsida; order Asparagales; family Amaryllidaceae; genus Allium; species Allium cepa. Next base: position 292,474,947 of record CM060934.1, read on the forward strand.
CCGATGTAGGACTAAAGCATATTTCATTCATCTCTTTAGAATTGTCAACAATCCCCCACATGAATGACAATATACTTTTCCCCCACACAAAGTGGAATATCTCAGACTACGTATGGAATAATGCTTTTTGAAGGATAAGTAGATGTTTCACTTTGAACTTTTCCTTGTTAACACTCAACGGATATACTTGGCTAATCGGTGAATTATTTCATCTTGAACCGTCTACCGTTATTGTATAACCAGACAATATGGTTAACAAAGCATTGTTTCTCTTCTCATTCAATCTCTTGGTTGTGTTCATTTCGGTCCTAAACAAATTTGGTTCTGCGAGTGTTTTAGAGAATAAAAGCCTTATAATATTCTTATAGAGCCGACCCAACTCACACTAACATAGGTGATCGCAACCATTAAGAGTATCCTACATATACCCCACTTGTTATTTTACAAGATATGGTCATCATTAAAAAGCATAGTTTTAACCTTTTAATACTTCTGTAGGCATGCATTTATGTTTTGCACCATAGGAATGAAATGGACTATGTCAAGAAAAATGCATTACGTCTTCAGTTATTTAGAACTGCTTTGTCTATTGATCCTAGTCCGTGGGATCTCCAGTCGATAGGATATGTTTCCGTATAAGATAACTCTTGTTGGTTTAGGCTTTCAAACCCATTCCCCTCGATGCGCAATCTATTTTCTCTCTTGATAACCCTTTTGTAAATGGATCCGCTAGGTTATCATTTGTACTTACATAATCAATGGAGATAGTTCCATTAGAGAGTAACTGCCTAACTATGTTATGGCGTCGACGAATGTGTCGTGATTTTCCATTATACGCAAAGTTTTTCGCTCTACTTAGCGCAGCTTGATTGTCGCAGTGAATACATATGGCCGTTACAGGTTTAGGCCATAAAGGAATATCTTCTAAGAAATGACGAAGCCATTCTGCTTCTTCTCCTGCTTTGTATAATGCAATGAACTCTGATTCCATAGTGGATCGAGCTATACATGTTTGCTTCGTTGATTTTCATGACACTGCAGCTCCTGCAAGAGTGAAGACATAACCACTTGTGGATTTTGATTCCTTTGATTCTGCAATCCAGTTTGCATCACTGTATCCTTCTAGAACAGCTGGATATTTTCCGTAATGCAAGGAATAATTTGTGGTATTCTTCAATTATCCCAGCACTCTCATTAGTGCTTTCCAGTGTTCCTTCCCTGGATTACTTGTATACTTGCTTAGTCGACTTACTGCATAAGCTATATCCGGTCTCGTGCAATTCATGAGATATATTAGACATCCTATTACACGGGAATATTCCAGTTGCATTACACTTTCACTAGAGTTTTTATGCAGTACTTTCGATGGATTAAAAAGTGTTCTTACTCCTTTAATTCCATAATGTTGGAATTTCTCAATTATTTCGTCTACATAATGTGACTGAGATAATTGTATTCCATTAGGCGTTCTTATTATTTTGATTTCCAAAATAATGTCAGCAACTCCTAAATCTTTCATATCAAAATTGTTGATAAGCAATTTCTTTGTGGTCTCCATAACTTTAATGTTAGGACCAAAGATTAGCATATCGTCCACATGTAAACAAACAAACACGCATGATTGTCCAACTTGTTTACAAAAAAGAATTTGTCACACTCATTTATACGAAAACTATTTCTCATCATGACACTGTCAAATTTTGCGTGCCATTGTTTTATAGCTTGTTTGAGTCCGTATGGTGATTTTACCAATTTACAGACTTTGTTTTCATTTCCCTTGGATACAAATCCTTCGGGTTGCTCCATGTAGATTTCCTCATTGAGATCTCCATTTAAGAATGCTGTCTTTACATCCATTTGATGGATTTCTAGATTGTAGATGGATGCAATTGCTATTAGCATTCTTATTGAGGTTATTCGTGTAACTGGTGAATATGTGTCAAAAAAGTCTATACCTTCTTTTCGACGATATCCTTTGGCTACTAATCTGGCTTTATATTTATCAATAGATCCATCTGGTTTCATTTTCTTCTTGAAAATCCATTTGCAGCCAATAGGTTTTATTCTAGGTGGAATATCAACAATTTCCCAAATTTTATTACTTAGGATTGAATCGACCTCACTTTGTATTGCTTCTTTCCAACATTAAGATTCAGAAGATGACATGGCTTCCTTGTACGTTTGAGGTTCGTGTTCTAACACATATGTGAAAAAATCCGAACCAAATGATTTAGAAGTTCTAGCCCTTACACTTCTTCTTGGTTCTACTTCATCACTTTCACGATGAGTTTCATCTTCATGTGGGCTGTTCGATTCTTCTTGTGTCCTTTTAGGGACATTATTCCCTTCATTCTTTTTGTGTGGAAACACTTCTTCAAATAATGAGTCATCTCTTGATTCCATGATTGTATTTACATGAATATCAGGTATATTAGACTTGAACACCAAAAATCTATATGCACTACTATTTTGGCTGGTCCTAAATAGTAACAATCTACAGTTTTTGGTCCAAGTTTGACCTTCTTTAGAGGCGGGATATGAACTTTTGCTAAACACTCCCACACTTTGAGGTATTTGAAGCTTGGTAGATGTCCTTTCCATAATTTAGAATTTTTCCCTTTTTACTATGAGGAACCTTATTTAATATGTGATTAGACATATTTAAAGCTTCACCCCACAAGTTTGTTGGTAGGCCAGAGGTTAAGAGCATGACATTAATCATATCTTTTAATATTCTATTCTTTCTATCGGCTATTACATTTTGTTGTGGCGAATATGGTGCTGTTGTTTGATGAATTATTCCATTTTCTGCACAAAATTGTTCAAAAGGTGACTCATATTCTCCAACTCGATCTGATCTCAATATCTTGATATTTTTATTTAGCTGATTTTCTACTTCAGCCTTATATTTTTTAAACGATGTAATTGCTTCATCTTTACTATTTAAAAGATATATGTAGCAATATCGTGTATAATCATCAATAAATGTGATAAAATACTTTTTCCTACCTCTTGTAGGTAAGTTTTTGAAATCACATAAGTCAGTATGAATCATTTGTAATGGTTTAGTACTTCTATCAACAATATGAAATGGTTTCTTAACCATTTTTGCTTCTACATATGTCTCACATTTGTATTTTTTATCTACTTGAAATTTTGGAATTAAATCCAGATTTGCAAGTTTTTTCATCTTTCAAAAGTTTATATGTCCTAATCTTTCATGCCATAATAGAGCATCATACTCGACAACATAAGAAACTTCCTTTTTATTCATTTCAGAATTACAATATACATCATTATTGCCAATTACGGCTACATTAGCCTTAAATAGGCCATCACACAAATATCCTCTCCCTATATAGATTCCAGCCTTAGACAGAACAACTTTATCCGATTCGAAGACCATTCGGAAGCCTTTCTTCGAGAGTATAGGTCTAGAGATCAAGTTCTTGCGAATGTTTGGAACATAAAGCACATCATTCAGCGTAATAGTCTTACCAGATGTGAACTTGAGAATCACTTTCCTGCTTCCCTCAATCATTGACACTGCAGAGTTGCCCATGTACAACTTTTCTTCATGATCGAGTTTGTTGTAAGTGGAGAACATGGACTTTTCAGAACACACGTGTCGTGTAGCACCTGTGTCAAACCACCACTGAGAACGATTCTGAACTAGATTGCATTCCGACACAAGTCTAGAAAAATTTGACCCATCGATGTCCATGTTTTCCACCACATTTGCTTCAGAATTATTCTGTTTCTTGTGCCTGCATTCCTTTGCTTGATGTCCAGTCTTGCCACAAACCCAACACTGCCCATTGAACTTCTTGGACGGCTTCTGATCAGTTTGTTTGGTTTCTGGGGCCTTTCTTTTCTTTTTCTTTTTGTTGGGGTTTCCTTTTTTCTTTGCCCCTTCTGCAACAAAAGCCTCTTCGTTTTTTGGTTTAGTGACTCCGCGATTATCTGCCTCGATCTTCAATCTGACGATGAGGTCTTGCAAGGATATCTCCTTCTTCTTGTGCTTCAAATAATTACGGTAGTCCTTCCAAGATGGTGGTTGCTTTCCAGTGATTGCTTTAACCAGGAAAGATTCACCAACTTCGTGGCCTTCTGCTTGAAAATCATGGATAATAATCTGAGTTCATGCAATTGCGTAATTACAGATTTTGAATCTACCATCTTGTAGTCCATAAACTTGTCAACTATGAACTTCTTCAGGCTCACGTTTTGCATTTTGTACTTTGCATTAAGCGCATTCCAGAGAGCTTTTGCAGTCTTCAGTGGCTGATACACTTGGTACAAAACCTTATCCAAACAGTTTAGGATGTAATTCTTGCACAAGAAATCGGAGTGCCTCTATGCATCAATTGCAAAAATCTCATTTGCTGAATTGGTTTTGCCTAGTGTAGGCGGCACTGGTTCATCTTCATCAAGATACTTCTGTAGACCAAGGGTTGTGAGATAAAAGAGCATCTGACTCTGCCATGTCAGAAAATCATCTCCGTCTCCCTTGAATGGGTCTGGTTTGTTTAAATTCGCTGTCTTAATCGACATTTGTTCTGCTGCCATCACTGTTTGAACCAAAATAGAAAAGGTTTAAAATGTAGAGTAAAGGGGTTCCAAACAGAATGCAAAAGTTCGTCGGAGGCTTACCGTGATAATCGCATTAAGACTTTGTTCGAAGTCTCCTAGGGTACAACCGACGAAACTGCGCGAGACTGTAAGGAGTACTTTAGTCCGAGATGATGATGGAAACAGAGAGGAATCGAGTATGTCGGGGAAGAAAAAAAACTGTAAATCAGTGAGTGATTTGATCAGGATCGGTCACTAATTTATCACTAATTTATTATAAGGACCCGATTCTTCGACTTTCGAAAATCGAAATCAATACGTCCACTTTATCAACTGCCGAGCAATCGAATGCCAGAAAACCGAATTCTTAGAGTTTGCGAAGAAGAAAAAGATAGAATAAGAAAGAAAAAATAGAACAGAACAATATCAGAATCTCACAATCGCAGTGGAACAATGTGACGCCCCACCTCTATACCCACACTAGCCAAGGACACTACGGTGTAATGCCATCAGCTAGCACGGAGGATAAGGCTGTTGAGGAGCGACCATCTGTATAATTGCTTTGTGCGAGTACCGATATGCCAGATAAAAATATAACTTTTCATCTCAAGAGGAAATCCGACATACCGACACAAACTCAAAGCTACTACACAGTGGCTATATGTAATCTTCGAAAACAAATATAGTTATAAACATAACACAAAGCAGTCACAGATAATTCATATCACAAAGGCGGAAATAGATATGAATATAACACATGAAAGTGTACATCAGAGTAGTGGTCAAACAAGATCCACAATATCAAAAAGAATAGATACACGGTGCTAGACAAAAGAATACGTATACATCAAGGAGTCTATATCTCAATAGTATACAATAAAAACTACTAAACTAGAGTAGTTAGCCAAAAGATCAGATGATGGTTCCAGATAGGAAGACAAGAGGAAGCACCTGTAATATCTCAGTCTGACCCGAGTATTATTTAATAAGAAAATAATAAACGGATCAGTCTAGCTATAATTATCAGATAAAATGAGATATAAGAAGAGATATGATAAAAACGTATGATAACCAAAAATGTCATACCTCGACAAGTATACCTTAGAAAATCAACAAAGGAAAATCATACAGATACCTCACGAATCTCATAGCATAAAAAGAATGTCATATTCTTTATTTAATTCACCAAGCCACAATAAATGACATACATATCAATGCCAACTGAAGAAGGTGGTGAAACATAAATTCCAGAAATCAATAATTAGAAATCCAGAAATCAAAAAAATAAGAGGATGCCAATCCCAAGCGGAGCGCTATTCCATTAACCGAACATCGACGCACCTAAATAGATACGCCCCATGCACAGTCAAACATCGATGCACCTAAAAAAGTACGACCCATGCAAAGACAAACATCGACGCACCTAAATAGATACGCCCCATGTAATGTCTAGCATCGATGCACCTAAAAAGATACACCCCATGCATAAATAAACAACGACGTACGTAGAAAGATACGACCCATGCAAAGACAAACATCGATGCACCTAAATAGATACGCCCCATGTAATGTCTAGCATCGATGCACCTAGAAAGATACACCCCATGCATAAATAAACATCGACGTACCTAGAAAGATACGCCCCATGTAATGTCTAACATCGATGCACCTAGAAAGATACACCACATGCAAAGTCGAACATCGACGTACCTAGAAGGATACGTCCCATGCATAGACGAACATCGACGCACCTAGAAAGATACGTCCCATGCCCCGACTTATTGAGCCGATTGCTCCACGAAGTAAACATACATCGTCGCACCTAAATAGGTATGACCCATGCGAGAAATGAGATGAAGCTCAATAAAAATGAAGTACTGTCCTACATGTGGACAAAGAGACATCGCACATTGCTAGTCTAAACCATAAAATGATCATCATCGATCATCAAGAAGTGTCAATTACAGTAAGCTAGTAAATATACGAGCTTAGCTTCATGTACCATAACCACAAGCTTAACTTAAATATTTACGAACAAATTGTGGATCTCGACTAGAAAATTATCACAAGAGATTCAATCGAAAAAGTCCAAGAATTAATCGACGAAGAAAACGCTAGCGTTTTACACCACTTATTTTACTAAGTCGTTTAATTAGATTTCTCATACAAATGAGATAAATGTTTGTATATGCTAGTAGATTGGAAAACGGTTTAAGAAACAAGCTTTGTAATAAAATAGTGTTGAAATCGTTTTGAAGAAAGGGTTTTGATATTTACTACTAGTATTAAAAACCTTTATATTTTAAAGTGACAAATCATAGAAGTGATTGTAGAAACAATCAATCATAAAAATTCACATGCGAAGACGTGAATAAAATCCAAAGAAATCGATGTCAAATCCATCAAAATGGATATTTCCGAAAATTCCCAAAGAAAATGTCATCAAAGTCGATAATAAATGATAACAACAAAAGGGAAACAACACGAATCGATTAAAGTTGGAAATTCAAACAAATAGACAATATAGGCATAATTGGCAAATAGGAGCAGGTCGGTCAACCGGCTCATTGAGTTCGGTTGACCGGACCAGAGGCAGAAGTGCTCGGGTAGCAGGACGGTTGACCGGACCCTGAGTTCGGCCGACCGAAGCCTGTTACCAGCACTTCCAAACCAGAGGCAGGGAAATGCTCGGGTAGTAGGTCGGTCGACCGGACACTGAGTTCGGTCGACCGGAGCCTGTTACCAGCACTCCCACGCCTATCTAATGAATGCCAATACCTTCCGAATTACAATCGGTCGAGCAACGACACTAAGGGTTTACGCCCATCGACTACCCGGCCATATAAGCTCTTCAATTCATCACCAAAAACATGATCAAAACATCAAAGTTAGGAATTTTAAAGAATTGAACTCAAAACACTAAAAATTGGAATATTCACCAAATCAATCCAAACCAAAAGCAATTGCACAAGAATAAGTGTTAGGAATTCATACCTAACAATTGAAGATAGTTATAGACTAAGATGTGAGATAAAAATCTCACATTTGAACCCAAAAACAATGAATGAGAAGCTTGAAGACAAGGGAAGATCGACCACACTTCAATCTCAACACAAGACGCTTGAATCTAAGCTTAAAAGAGAAACATTTCCCAAATTAGATTTAGGAATTTTCTGAAATCAAAGAGAGAATGAGTTGGAGAAGAAGGAGATGATACTTACCAATGCTTCTGTTTGAATTTGGAGCTAGAACTTGATTTGCAAAATGAAAACTAAGGCTTGGTGTTTTAATTTCCCATTCCACTCACCATTAATCTCTTTAGAACTGAAAAGTAGAGGAAGAGGGAGTGAATGAAGAGGGGGTTTCAGTTTAGGGTATTAAGTTAGAACATTGGGCTGAACCCAAACCCAAACCCAAAGTGAAAATGGTCAAATTTTTGGCTAACTCCAAACATATCAATGTTCATACTCAAAAAGGTTGCAAACGACATTTTGAACTCAATGGAAGGGGTCTCGAGTCCTAATTCGACCGTATTCAAAAAGTAACTTTTCGGACTATAATCCCACTAACGATAAAATATTTAAATAAAATATTTAAATACTCAATCGTAAAATATGCGGGTTGTTACAGACTCCCCTCCTTAAAGAAATTGCATCCTCGCAATATTTAAGAAGAAAATATATAGTAACAACCATAAAAGCATATCAATACAAAAGAATTTGAAATAGAAAGTTCACCATAAAGAGCATGAAAGAGTAAGTCCGAACGTGTTCGCCCGATGAATTCTCTGGATTCTCAAGAGCAATCCCAAGGATCTGAGAACCATTGAACTTTCACATGAAGAACATCTTTATTCTGAAGGCGCTCAACCTCCGAAGCAATGATGCGAAAAGAATGTTGCTCAAAAGTCAAATTTGGTGAAACTTCAATCCCTACTATAACACCAGTCTCAAGAATAGAAATCGAAAACCAAAAAGCATTTCCATAGTCGAAAGACGTGGAAAACGTCATGAGTAGCAGAAAATTGAGTCGGTACAACGACGTAGTACAATGACGGTACGCCCGAGAGACAAGAAACTCGAATAATTTGGAACAACGGCGTAGTACAATAACGGTACGCCAGATGAACCAAAGCTCGAATAATTTCGAAACACCGACGTAGTACAAAAATGGTACGTCCAATGAACCGAACACCATAAAAGAACATCGGACACTAGTCCATAAAAGGAATGAGATAAAGGTCAATAAAACGAAGTATATCAAAACGTCCGATGAACTTGATAAAAGGATAATTCCATTCAGACATCATCAAAGAATCAACCACTTGTTGCTTACGACTAAACGCATTGGCAACACGATTTCCCTTCCGGGAGTATACAAAGAATATTAATCATAAGATGCGAGGAACTCTAGCCAACATTAAGTTTCTTATGAGAAAATAAATATTCCAAAGATTTATGATCGGGGTAGAGAACAAATTTCTCATCCAAAAATGATGATGCCAAATTCTAAAAGTGAAATCAATAGCCGCGAGCACTAGATCATGAATGGCATATCTAGTCTCGATAGGTTTTAATGATTTAGAAACAAAAGTGATAGCACGTTCTCTTTCGTAAGAGAACGACATCCAAACCAATACGACTAGCATTAGTACAAAAGATAAAGTTTTGGTTCCCCTCGGGAATCACAAGAATAAGAGTATCGGAAAAGAGTTCTTTTTAAATAATCTTCTTTCCCGAAAAGCTAAAAATTTCAAAATTACATTTATCTTTATGTAATGATCTTTCTAGAAAAATTTACATTTTTACAAGTCAATATATCGTGTCTATCTGTCTCATCTAAGCGTTTAGGAGATTCCTATCGATAACGTTGATCAAGCGCATCGACTAGAATTCTTAAAACACTAAATGGGCAATACAATCACAAAATCATCTTCTATTTGACAAAAATGTCTCTTAAAAACTCTTAAGAATATTCTTTGTTCGTTTTAAGAACAAAATCCAATTATACTTATAAATAAATCTTTAAGAAAAAGATTTATAAAAAAAAATTAAATTGCTATTTTCATCCAAAATTAATAAATACAAGAATGGTCTCATCGAAATACTCATAGAATACTCGACTTATAAAATGGATGAAATAAGCTGGACAAACTAAATGAGATAATAAGTCATTCATAAGAATCGTAACGAGTGCGGAATGTGGTAAGTGGAATGCTAACTCCCGCAACTCGTAGCCAAATAAAAATCGGTGGCATGGTCGAACTAGAAAGACCTTAACACCACACAAAAGATTTCTTAGGTGATAATCCTAAGACAAACTCAGAAATATCAGAAAATTCTCAAACCACATGAATGAGAGAATAACACTTTCCTTATAAGTGGGCTTAAGGAATAAAAACGATGCAACCCAAAAATTCGAAACCGGAATCACAAAGAAAAATAGAAATCCGCTTAATAGATAGAAAATGTCGAAGATGAATAGTCCACTCGGAAAATAGGATATGAGCTTCACAACGATTAAGCCAATCCTTTCAAAAAAATCAATTCTGAAGCCTAAGTAAAAATATCGGCTCGGAAAGAAAAATCACATAATATAATTTCGACATCAATAGAAAGCAAATTGAGTGTTGCGGGCCCATACGGATTCACAATCCTCAAAGAAGTCTTCAAGCCCAAAAATGTTTAAAAGGAATCAACAAGTTCTTTTGATATAAATTAGTGAGATGGAACCCATATCAAAAAGAACTCAAATAAGAAGATCACGAAAGAAAACAGTGCCATCAAAGATTGAGTGAAAAATACCTTGACCAAGAGAAGAGTTGTTAGGGGCTTGCAGCTTTCCTTCTCTCTTGCTTGGAAGCCTAGGAGACGAAGATAAAAGATGACCCGAATTTTTGCAATAGCGACAATAAAGAGGTTTCGGACACTCCCTTGCATAGTGGTCCATGGAACCACAATTGTAGCATTGTCCACGACTAGAGGTAGGGGATTTTGCTACCGGGGTTTATTGTCTCCCTTTCTTGTTGGGAAAGGGGCCTTTGAATTTAATTGGCCTCTTCATGTTGTCGTTGAAGTTCTGTTTGGCAACCACAACTTCAACATTACTCTCTCTATCGGCCCCTTCAAGACGAAGAGCGATATCAATAAGATGATCAAATGAAACTTCAAGTTTCAGGAGCAATGGCTTCTTAAGATTCTCATTCAAGCCATAGACAAATCTCTGATTTTTCTTCAATGGGGTATTAATGTATTCAACCCCGTGTTTGGAAAGAGATTCGAAAGATGCGACATAGTCTGTCACAGAAGATTCACCTTGAACAAGGTCAATAAAACGCCCGGCCAAAGTTACTTTTTCAGCCTCCGGCACAAATTTCAATTCGAATCTTTCCCGGAATTACTCCCAAGTGAGATCCGCTTCAACGATTTCATAAATTAAAAGCTCATACGAATCTAACGCTCTTTCTAGGAGCATGCTAGAAGCCACTTGGACTCGATGAAGGTCAGTAAGGTTCGTGCGAGAAAAGATACGATCGCATGATTTGAGCCAAGCTTGAATTTCTATAACACTCTCGGATCCCATGAATGGTCTTCCATCCAAATCGGTATAGTCTCTGCACAAGCGTGCAAAACCGGATCTAGGATGAGTAGGCCCTGGAATGGGTCCGGCTGCTTAAGTGTTCTTTACTAGATCAAGAAGCTGCTGGGCAGACATAAATACTCCATCCTAGGGAGTAGCACTAGATTGACCGGCGCTGGGATGGCCAGGTCTAACCATTTCTATTCTTTGAGAAAGAAAGAAGAAAAGTTATTCTCAAAATAAATATCAAGAAATCTTGATAGATAAAACAAGGAATCATAAGGAAAATAGGATGAATCGGTACGAAGACTCGAATTAAATCCTAAAGCATGACTCCTAAGATGGACTTAGGACGATGATCCTTGTTAAATTATTCTACATTGTTCCGAAGTTTGGCTCTGATACCAAGCTGTGATGCCCCACCACTTTACCCACACTAGCCAAGGACACTACGGTGTAATGCCGTCAGCTAGCATGGAGGATAAGGCTGTTGAGGAGCGACCATCTGTATAATTGCTTTGTGCGAGTACCGATATTCCAGATAAAAATATAACTTTTCATCTCAAGAGGAAATCCGACATACCAACACAAACTCAAAGCTACTACACAGTGGCTATTTGTAATCTTCGAAAACAAATATAGAAATAAACATAACACAAATCAGTCACAGATAATTCATATCACAAAGGCGGAAATAGATATGAATATAACACATGAAAGTGTACATCAGGATAGTGGTCAAACAAGATCCACAATACCAAAAAGAATAGATACAAGGTGCTAGACAAAAGAAAACGTATACATCAAGGAGTCTATATCTCAATAGTATACAAAAAAAACTACTAAACTAGAGTAGTTGCCAAAAGATCAGATGATGGTTCCAGATAGGAAGACAAGAGGAAGCACCTGTAATATCTCAGTCTGACCTGAGTATTATTTAATAAGAAAATAATAAAAGGATCAGTCTATCTATAATTATCAGATAAAATGAGATATAAGAAGAGATATAATAAAAACGTATGATAACCAAAAATGTCATACCTCGACAAGTATACCTTAGAAAATCAACAAAGGAAAATCATACAAATACCTCACGAATCTCATAGCATAAAAAGAATGTCATATTCTTTATTTAATTCACCAATCTACAATAAATGACATACATATCAATGCCAACTGAAAAAGGTGGATAAACATAAATTCTAGAAATCAATAATTAGAAATCTAGAAATCACAAAAATAAGAGGATGGCCAATCCCAAGCGGAACGCTATTCCATTAACCGAACATCGACGCACCTAAATAGATACGCCCCATGCACAGTCAAACATCGACGCACCTAAAAAGGTACGACCCATGCAAAGGCAAACATCGACCCACCTAAATAGATACGCCCCATGTAATGTCTAGCATCGATGCACCTAGAAAGTTACACCCCATGCATAAATAAACATCGACGTACCTAGAAAGATACGACCCATGCAAAGACAAACATCGACACACCTAAATAGATACTCCCCATGTAATGTCTAGCATCGATGCACCTAGAAAGATACACCCCATGCATAAATAAACATCGACGTACCTAGAAAGATACGCCCCATGTAATGTCTAACATCGATGCACCTAGAAAGATACACCCCATGCAAAGTCGAACATCGACGCACCTAGAAAGATACGTCTCATGCATAGATGAACATCGACGCACCTAGAAAGATACGTCCCATGCCCCGACTTATTGATCCGATTGCTCCACGAGTAAACAAACATCGTCGCACCTAAATAGGTACGACCCATGCGAGAAATGGGACGAAGCACAATAAAAATGAAGTACTGTCCTACATGTGGACAAAGAGACATCGCACATTGCTAGTCTAAACCATAAAATGATCATCATAGATCATCAAGAAGTGTCAATTACAGTAAGATAGTAAATATACGAGCTTAGCTCCATGTCCCATAACCACTAGCTTAACTTAAATATTTACGAACAAATTGTAGATCTCCACTTGAAAATTGTCAAAGAGATTCAATCGAACAAGTCCAAGAATTAACCGACGGAGTAAACGCAAGCGTTTCATACCACTTGTTTTACTAAGCCGTTTAATTAGGTTTCTCATACGAATGAGATAAAGGTTAGTATATGCTAGTAGATTGGAAAACAGTTTAGGAAACGAGCTTTGTAATAAAATAGTGTTGAAATCGTTTTGAAGAACGGGTTTTGATATTTACTACTAGTATTAAAAACCTTTATATTTTAAAGTGACAAATCATAGAAGTGATTGTAGAAACAATCAATCATAAAAATTCACATACGAAGACGTGAATAAAATCCAAAGAAATCGATATCAAATCCATCAAAATGGATATTTCTGAAAATTCCTGAAGAAAATGTCATCAAAGTCGATAATAAATGATAACAACAAAAGGGAAACAACACGAATCGATTAAAGTTGGAAATTCAAACAAATAGACAATATAGACATAATTGGCAAATAGGAGCAGGTCGGTCAACCGGCTCACTGAGTTCGGTTGACCGAACCAGAGGCAGAAGTGCTCGGGTAGCAGGTCGGTCGACCTGACCCTGAGTTCGGCCGACCGAAGCCTGTTACCAGCACTTCCAAACCAGAGGCAGGGAAATGCTCGGGTAGTAGGTCGGTCGACTGGACCCTGAGTTCGATCGACCGGATCCTGTTACCAGCACTCCCACGCCTATCTAATGAATGCCAATCCCTTACGAATTGCAATCGGTCGAGCAACGGCACTAAGGGTTTACGCCCATCGACAATCCGGCCATATAAGCTCTTCGATTCATCACCAAAAACATGATCAAAACATCAAAGTTAGGATTTTTAAAGAATTGAAGTCAAAACACTAAAAATTGGAATATTCACCAAATCAATCCAAACCAAAAGCAATTGCACAAGAATAAGTGTTAGGAATTCATTCCTAACAATCGAAGATAGTTATAGACTAAGATGTGCGATAAAAATCTCACCTTTGAACCCAAAAACAATTAATGAGAAGCTTGAAGACAAGGGAAGATCAACCACACTTCAATCTCAACACAAGAAGCTTGAATCTAAGCTTAAAAGAGAAACATTTCCCAAATTAGGTTTAGGAATTTTCTGAAATCAAAGAGAGAACGAGTTGGAGAAGAAGGAGATGATACTTACCAATGCTTCTCTTTGAATTTGGAGCTAGAACTTGATTTGCAAAATGAAAACTAGGGCTTGGAGTTTTAATTTCCCATTCCACTCACCATTAATCTCTTTAGAACTGAAAAGTAGAGGAAGAGGGAGTGAATGAAGAGGGGGTTTCAGTTTGGGGTATTAAGTTAGAACATTGGGCTGAACCCAAACCCAAACCCAAAGTGAAAATGGTCAAATTTTTGGCTAGCTCCAAACATATCAATGTTTATATTCAAAATGATTGCAAACAGCATTTTGAACTCAATGGAAGGGGTCTCGAGTCCTAATTCGACCTTATGCAAAAAGTAACTTTTCGGACTATAATCCGACTAACGATAAAATATTCAAATAAAATATTTAAATACTCAATCGTAAAATATGCGGGTTATTACAAACAACATATAATAGATAAATGAATATCTTTAAAACAAAGAACTGTATAAGTTATTATATTACATCACATCACATTACATTATCAGAGTCAATATGCAACACAATACAAGAATGGACAGCTATACAAACTTGTCCTTACAAGCGAATTTTACAGCGGAAAAGATAATATCATATACAAGTAATATGTCTCGCCATCCAGCACGCCTCCTAAGCTCCATAGCACTTCTGGAATCCAGAATGACCTGATAACCTGGCTCTAAACTGCCCTTGCGGAAGCTATGGGCACCCAGAGTTTAGGAAGAGAACAATAAACTCCAGGTCAGTCATGAGACTGGTGTGAGAACTCAAAATAGTTATTTATCTTTTAAAACAACAACAACAAGGGAAGTGAAAAATATCCGCAATGCTTTTGGAAAATGAAACCGTGACGATCCAAATTTTTTGTATATTTGAAATTGGAATATTTAATCAATTTTAAATATTTAAAAGTTAATTTTTAACTTGAATTTCAAATATCAATAATTATTGGATAATTAATTGTCGAATTTAATTATCAGAATTGGGTAAATGATTGACTCTGAAATTTTAAGTCGGTTAAAAATAGTTTGAAGGTTTGGAAAATTTACTTTCATAATATGGACGGTGATAACACTTTTAAATTCGAATTTAAATATATTTTGGTTCAGTTTTGAAAATATAACGATAGGAACGCTGGCCGTTCCATTTAAATTGGGGTTAGGGGGTTAGAATTATGGACCACGGGATATTTTGGATATAAAAATATAAATTTCAAATCCTTTAGCCACCCTATAAGCAGACCTAGCCTGTCTCTACCATCACCCTTCTCCGTGAAGCCACCTTCTATCTACTTCGCGTCTCTTCCTTTATTCTTCAGCCGAACATTTCAGTTTAAAAAAAAATAACTCACGAAAGAAAAACGAGGAAACCCAAATTTATGGCAAAACTAAGAACCCAAAATACGATCTTCCTTTTCTTCTCCTTTTAAACGCCGAGCTCCTCAAATCGAATATAAACCAAACCCTTAGCTTCATCTCGCTTCCCAATCTCGAACCGATTCGAGAATATCGAATGCGACTTCAAAAAAAAGAAAGGGGAAAAATCGTTCTTCTTTAAATCGAGCTTAGAAATGGGACGGCGAAGCTTTTCGCGAGGCTGTAGGTGGTATCGAGGGGGAAACTTCATCCGTGGATCGAGGTAGTTTGACCGCGTTCGATTTTGGGTTCTCGAATTCGTGGATCGTGCAGCAGATTGGAGACGCGAGGGTGTGATGTTCGTGGAGGCGGGGATTGATGGCTGCTCGATTCGAGCACGATGTCGACGCAAAGGTCGAGGTGACGAAGGAATCAACGACAGTGGAGGCCGATGGAATCACGTTCGTCGTGATTGGATTGAGGACCGCGAGCTTGAGATGATGATTTCAGAGTAGGTAGTAAGTTATTCATGTTAATAATTTATTTTCAAATTGAAAACTAATTTAAAGAATATATGTATATGCAGGAGACAGAAATATAGGTACATATTGGATTTTGAAAAAAAAGGGATATGTAGGAATTTATATAAATTTTTTGATTTATGCAATTTATATTAGTATACGCAGTTCAAACAGAAATTCAAAGATACATATACACCTACTAAACCTACTATTTAATTTTAGAATAATATTAGTGATTAACTTATTTATTAACTTATTTAATTAAGTATTACCAAAATTATTTATAAGGAAATTTGTTTAATTAAATAAATAGTTTAGATTAAATAAATAAATGAAAATTGACGGTTTGATTTATTTTGAATATTAATAAATCATATGAATTGTTTATTCAAGGTCTACAGTCTCAAAGAAATGGTCAAAAATGAAGTGGATTGCAAACAAAGTTTAAAGGTGAGTTAATCTCAGTCAGTTAATTTAAATTTAAATTTAAATGATAAAATTTAAATAATTGTTGAATGGTTGAAAATTGATTGATGTGCTATAGTGTGGTATATTCTGGAATTGGCATATTATTGTGCTAACGTCTTTGGTTGCAGGGAAAACAGGTCGGAGGGATCCAACTGGTTCCCTCACATTTATTATTTAATAATTCTCTGTTGCGATTACTTGATATTCTATGATGAATATATTTGAAATATTGAATGTCATGATTTGATTGGATATATTTGGGTATAATGAATTACCCAAAAATTTATAAATTGGATTTTGGAAAGAAAATAAAGGAAGTAAATTTGTAAACGAAATAACCTTGAAAAATTTAATGAATTAAGAATGAATTGAAAAGGAAATAGAAGTATGTTAAGTACTAATAAATAACTTCGAGTATGAAAAGAAAAGAGTTTGAATAAACAGAAATTAATGAATTGTAAAATTATGTGATATTAATTTAAATGAATAAAGAATTATTTTCAAACTCAAAGTTTCAAATTTATTTAAAGGAATAAGAAGTAAATTGAGAAAATCTAAATTGGTATTTCAATTAAAAGTATTTTAAACCATAATTAAGGAATAAAATATGAAATTAAAAGATTTTTGAATAATTGAAGTAAATTGGAAACCAATTTGAAAATTGATTTAAGTGTTTGAAATTGGATGTTTGGAAGAATAAATTCAAGGTGGGAATTTACTAAAGGAATGAGAAAAATTGTTTAAAAATAAATAGTGATTTATTTTTAAAGGATGTGAAGAGAAGTATATTTCTCTGGATAGCCAAGTACGTTTTCAAAGTAAGTTTTTAAAAATAAAATAAAGGTTTTAATGTTGTTTTACAAGTATGTTCTTGGAAATTTATTATTTCTAAATGATTAAAATTCTAAAGTAAATATTTATTCAAATCTATTACCGTAGTAATAATTTATAAAAAGTGACTTAGTAATTCTGTTTTAAAGGTGAGAATCTAGTTTATATTTATAATGTAACCTTATTTTCAAATATTCATATAGTATATATGTTCAATCAATTATTGAAGTAGTTTTAATTTAATTATTTTAAAGTAAATTCTAAAATAAGTAAACTGTTAATCCATTATCGTAATAATTATTTTAAGAATGATTTAGTATTTTGTTTAAAGAAGGAAATCTGGTTATATTTATAAAGTAAACTTATTTTAATTTGTTTCTAAAGTATTATTTTAAATTAAGTACTAAAGTAAAGTTTTCTAAATTAAATATTACACATACTTTACAATTAAAGTGCTCTGAAATTATTTTAAAAATCTAAAATCTTGTGCTTGGTGATTTCAGTGGAAATGGAAATATTTGGAATTTATTCTGAGAAAGGAAGATAGTTTGAAAACTGTTTTTAAAGGGGTTTGAAAGTGAAAATATATCTTGTAAAGATATTTTGAGATAAATAAATAATTTGGAAAATTATTTATTGGTTGATGGTTGTTCGGAATATAAATTGATAGTTAATCACCGACTATCAATATTGGACAAATGCGCTTATCGTTTCGAAGAGACCGGGATCGAGATTTATTTCTCGAAAACCACTTCGATCCGGTTTGTACATTTCGTGGAAACGAGTTTGGATTCGAAGATGGAGCAGTGAAGTGCAAGGGCTAGTCGCTACTAATCCTGAGGATATTTCCAAAATGGATGTAGTAGGAATAGTGCCTTCGGTTCCGTTCGAACCCGGGACGGACTTGTATGGATGGATGCTTGCGAAACATCGTCAGGTGGATGATGGGCATTCTAAGGGATATGTTCTAAAAAGGTAATGCTTAGCCTCGTGCCTCATCAAATGGGAATGGCTGAAAATCAGGGGTTATGCAGCAAGGCTTCATGGGTAGTCCCCACTGGAGGGTGAGGTCATCCCTGTCTAGATGTCCCTTTTATTTCGGCTTAGTGGGCGGTTGCTGATCCCAACCACAGGGTGATCTTGCTCGGGACTGTCCAGTAAGGGATGGTTCCGGTCTTGTGTTGCAGGGGAGTTAGGGTGGCTCCTCGGTACGCTGATCTAGACGAGGTACTATGACAGGTGGTACCCCAGTGCCTAGCCATTAGTTGGAATCCATTTTCCCTACGCGCCCGTACGGTTTTGATTGTTCCCAACTATTGCTGAAACGTGAGATGCAAGCATTTCAGCTAGATTCTATTTTACTTTCTATAGACGCTATTATAATATCAGAGGATTTTAATAAAAATGTTTTAGCTATCGTAAGGTAAAAACCCGACATGTTTATTTGTGGCGTGGTCTTACGAGATGCTTTTGTTTTCAAAAGGATTTTCGAAACTTTAATAATCAATTGAGTGTGATTTTCTCACGTTGGTATTCCAAACTGACTCGGGTGTTATTTAATTGTAATGCTCGGGTCAGACCGAGTATTATAGGATACAGGAGATGCTGTGGAGCTCAGGTGACGAGCTGGATGACAATACGTACT
Source organism: Allium cepa (assembly GCA_030765085.1). Lineage (NCBI taxonomy): Eukaryota > Viridiplantae > Streptophyta > Magnoliopsida > Asparagales > Amaryllidaceae > Allium > Allium cepa. The sequence goes on from CM060934.1 coordinate 292,494,078, forward strand.
CCCGTATTTGTTTATATATATATATATATATTCCGTTGTGTTGAGTTGTTGTGTATCCATTTGTATGATATTGATGTTGAGCTGTGATTGATGTACTCTGATGATGTAATATATAAACAGATATATTTGATCTTGAGTAAAGATCATTATTATCTATTATATTTTATTCCGCTGCAATGGTTAGATTCTGATGTTTTTTTCTATTTTATTCTTCTACCTCTTCTTCTTTAACCCAAATGGTTCGTATTTCTGTACAACTTGAGTTGATTTAGGTAGAATAGTGTTAACTCAAGGGGTACGGATTTGCGGGTTGTTACACTTGGTATCAGAGCATAGGTTGGTGATAACCTTGGCTCTGGTTGGAATTACTCATTGAAATAGAGTCGATAGTACTCTAGACTGAGTTTGAGCGTATTAATAGATATGAGCGCATATTTGTTAGTGAATATAAAATGATTTTATATTGTGTTGATTGATTTATTGAGTAGTTTATGGATTCTGGTCAATACGAGTAATTAACGTTATTGATAGGGATCTCTAAACACTTGAATAGAATAATTCGACACAGTATTGTTTTAAAGTAGGGTAAATGAAATAATTTTACCCAAATTATTTTTATATATAAAGGATATGATTTTTGTAAAGTATTATAATATTTGGATGCTTGATTGTTAAGGAATGGTAATATCAAATTATTAACACTATTGTGTAGAAATTAAATAAGAAATTGAAAACTTATAACCGAAGTTGAAGAATAAATTTATATAACAAAATGGAATTTGAAATATTATGATGAAAATTATAAATTGAAATAAACTTCATATATAAATGGTATTTGTAAATGTAAACTGTAAAGGGTGATTATAATCTTGGAAAAGAATTCCCGAGAAACATTTGAAATTGAAATGAGATAAAATTCCAGAGAATGTTTGAATATGGAGAAATTTGGAATTTAAAAATATTTGAAAGGGATTTTAAAGAGATAAAAGAATTTAATTCTCTTTCGATCGCTGGAAAATAATTTCGGTAATGACTGCAGCATCATCGAAGTTCAATTTCGAGTTCTAGAAGAGAAATTGCTACCAAGTTGTTATAAATTGGAATTGTTTGTGAACGGGGTTTGGTTTTGAAATTCTAAGGAATAATTGAATTTGCTAAAGGATCTTGGATGTAGTTGATTTCAAAAGTGTTTTGAAATTTTGGAAAATTGTTTAAACTCTGGAATCTTATTTAAAATGTTTATGGAATAATAAAATATATTGGCTAAACAAAAGGTATAATTCCGAGTTAAAAAGTAAAATGTGAATGAGACTGATCGTAAATAGACGAAATATGAAAATAAATAAGTCGTGACTTATAAAATTTGGAAGTAAAATAAATAGGCCAAATAAAATAGTTGTAATGATAATGAATATAATCCAAAATTTAAAAATATAAAATAGATTGAACTCAAGTAAAAGGTTAGAGTGATTTTTGAAATAAAAATCAAATATTGGATAAAATTTTAAATAGACTACTTGATTAATTAATGGAATATGGAAAAGGAACTCAAATTGGTTAATAAAAACTTGAGTTGTGAATAAATGATAAAATTTGAAAGTGAAGCTTGAGTTATTAATAGAAACTCAACTTGAAATTGTAAGTGAATTAAATTTGAACTGAAGTTGAATGGAATTGAATTAACATAAAAATGATTTATATTGCAAATAAAAATCTAAGTAGGGATAAATTGGAAATGGCCTCGTTATAAAATGAGAGGAATTCAGAAATAAATTATTGAATGTGAATTAGAATTCATATTGATTCAATGGAATATACTAATTTAATTTAAACAAATGGAGCTGGCAATGAACTCAAGTTAAACAAAATAGAGTTGAAATAGTGATGGTTTGAGTGGTAAATAAAATTCAAGTGAATAAAATTGAAATTGAAATGATTGCAAATGAATTAGAATGGGAGAAATTGACTATTAATTGAGTTGAAATCAAATTAAAGTGGTTACAAGCATACGTAGTTATTTATTCACTTGCATATGGTCAAATTTCGTAGAAATAATTGTCATTTGACGTAAACAAGGGTATATAAATTCTATGGATTAACAGAAGCCAATAAAATTGATTTTTGAATCAATTGAAATAAATATGAGCTTGTTTGGATGAAAAATAAATTGAATGTAAGCAATGAAGTGTAAATGAATTCAGCCTGGATTGTCGATGAATTGTATATAACTGGAAATGAACTCGAGAATAAATGAATTCAGCTTGGATTATAACAATGATGGATTGAATTGGTGGATAAAAATCCAAGTAGATATAAATTTAAAACTTTCCTTGTTATTGATAGAAATAAATTCAGAATGAATTAAGTATAGAAGTTTGAAGTTTAAAGAAATGACTGAATAAACTAATTTAATTAAATTAGTAAATGAGATTGGTTTGGAAATTTAAAAATCAAATTAAAGTTTTAAATTGGGAAGTGCTTGTAAAAGCAAAGTATAACTTGAGATTTAAGGTTGAAATAACTTGACGAAAAAAATAAAATAACTTAAGTAATAATTAAATAAAAGCTTGACTCAAGTAATTTGAGGTATGGTGGTGTCGAGTTTTATGAAATGATTTTAAATAAAACTTGTTTGGTAAATGAAATTAGTAATTGAGTTAATTAACTTAAGTTATATTGATGAGAACTTGACTTCGAATAAAAATGGGAGTTAGATTGCTTTTGGAAATCAATTCAATTTAAATGAGTTTGCTTGGATTAAAATGAATTTAAGTTAATTAAGAGAGTTGTGAAATCATTTAAATTGAGCAGGATGGTTTGAATATTGTTTGGAAGCATTCAAAATAAGTGTCGAAATATTTCATATGTGCTTATGGAAGTATATAATATGCACTATTTATAGAATCCATGTTTTAGTTATTTAAAATAAAATGAAATGTTAATAAACTTTGTATATTTGACACTGACGTGTTTAAATTGAGTAAATACAGGTTTTTTGGAAGCTGCATGCTTTAAAATGCTAAATAAGGTACGCCTACGCAATACAAATAGGAAATATGAACTGTTTTTCTGTTTTCCGACCGTGTGGGTCGATGTATATATATTTATATCTCTTGTCAAATTGTAAAAGCTCATCCGTACAAAGGAGACTCTGGCAAAAATTTTCGAAATTTTTTGGAGCTAGAAATTTTTTGAATCTTTTGAAAATTTTCACTAATGAAAAATGAATTAAAGTTTGTTAAGAAAATAGAATTATAACTGAATGTTGAAATTTAATTTAAATTGTGTAAGTAAAGTAAGATGAACTGAAGAATTGTTCAAAGAAACTAAAAAAAAGTTTGCAAACTAACTTTTATTTGAGATATAAAAATAAATTAGTAAGTAAAACGAATAAGGGAAATGGTTAATTAAATATGGATTGAGATAGGGTGAATCAAAATTCAATATTCAAAGTTTGGAAATGAATTGAATTTAAGTGAAACTAGGTAGAAGTATTTATATTTGAAATTAATTAACAAAGTAAAGAAAATTGAAATTTTTATGGAATTGTAAAGGCAAATTGAATAAAATAGATATAAACTCCAATACTGAAGTGAAAACAAATTTATGAAAGAAGTGTATAAAATAATTATATTAAACCTAAGAAATGAATGGTGAGATTCTTAAGTAAATTGGTATTGAGGAAAATTATTCCAAGTGAATAATTGAATGAAAATTTAACTGAAGTTGTGACAAGGGAAAGTGAGAATATGTGAATAACAATCAAAATAAATGTGAATAAAAAGGAAATTGATACAGTTGATAATCAATTGGGGCAAATACGTAGGATCTATTCGCATAGCTATTTGATCTAGAATTCGAGCATAGAATTTCGAGGTAATTTTACCGATCCGAGTTGGAATTTTTCACTTGATTTTCAACGGCGAACCTGGATATGGAGTTTTGATTGATTTTATAAATTCTCTATCATAGTTATGACTATGCAAGGAGAATGACTGTTTCTAATCAAGAAACCAGATCTGAGCCAGCACTAGAAAGTCGGGTGGACGATACTAGTTCGGAAGTGAGATTGTGTGATCGAGTAAACGATCAGATTCGGTATTGCGTACAAATGATATAGGTACATTGTACGGGCTTAAGTAAAACAAATATTGGAAATGTGTAAAAGAAGTCAATAAAATGTTTTTTTGAATGTTGTGATTGGATATTATTGCTAAACAGGATATGCAGGTATGAAAAAGGGATAAGAGAATTGGTTTTGATTTCAGATAATAAATTAGAATTGCCTGACGTAAAGGTATGTGTTTAAAATTCTATATGGGATTTGATTGGGTTTTTGGATCTAGCCACTTGGCTTTTTGTTTTCTTTTTGGATTTGGGAGGCCGTAAAGCCATTTTGTAGTTGTACCGAGCTAGCCACGCAAAGGGGACGCTGGCAAAAAAATTCGGAAATTTAGGGAGTTAGAATTTTTTTTTGAGAAAACTTTGATAATTCAAAATTTGGTTTTAAATTGAAACTTGAGTAATTGAGTAAGTAATATTGTTTGAAACTATGGGAAAGTTGGGAAAGATTAGTAAGAATGGTAGTGGGTGTTTTATAAAAAGATAGTGGATAGAATGTTGAACAGTTTGGTTTTGGAAAATAGTAATGGGTATTGGATCATTCTTCCTAATTAGTAATTTCGGGGACGAAATTCTTTTAAGGGGGAAGGAATGTGACGACCCAGAATTTTTGTATATTTGAAATTGGAATATTTAATCAATTTTAAATATTTAAAAGTTAATTTTTAACTTGAATTTCAAATATCAATAATTATTGGATAATTAATTGTTGAATTTAATTATCAGAATTGGGTAAATGATTGAATCTGGAATTTTAAGCCAGTTAAAAATAGTTTGAAGGTTTGGAAAATTTACTTTGATAATATGGACGGTGATAACACTTTTAAATTCGAATTTAAAGATGGTTTGGTTCAGTTTTGAAAATATAACGATATAACGCTAGGAACGCTGGTCGTTGCATTTAAATTGGGGTTGGGGTTAGAATTATGGACCACGGGATATTTTGGATATAAAAATATAAATTTCAAATCCTTTAGCCACCCTATAAGCAGACCTAGCCTGTCTTTATCGTCACCCTTCTCTGTGAAGCATCTACTTCGCGTCTCTTCCTTTATTCTTCAGAACATTTCAGTTTAAAAAAAAAAAATAACTCACGAAAGAAAAACGAGGAAACCCTAATTTGTGGAAAAACTAAGAACCCAAAATACGATCTTCCTTTTTTTCTCCTTTTAAACGCCGAGCTCCTCAAATCGAATACAAACCAAACCTTTAGCTTCATCTCGTTTCCCAATCTCGAACCGATTCGAGAATATCGAATGCGACTTCAAAAAAAAGGGGAAAAATCGTTCTTCTTCGAATCGAGCTTAGAAATGGGACGGCGAAGCTTTTCGCAAGGCCGTAGGTGGTATCGAAGGGGAAATTGCATCCGTGGATCGAGGCAGTTTGACCGCGTTCGATTTTGGGTTCTCGAATTCGTGGATCGTGCAGCAGATTGGAGACGCGAGGGTGTGATGTTCGTGGAGGCAGTGATTGATGGCTGCTCGATTCGAGCACGATGTCGATGCAAAGGTCGAGGTGACGAAGGAATCAGCGACCGTGGAGGCCGATGGAATCACATTCGTCGTGATTGGATTGAGGACCGCGAGCTTGAGATGATGATTTCAGAGTAGGTAGTAAGGTATTCATGTTAATAATTTATTTTCCAATTGAAAACTAATTTAAAGAATATATGTATACGCAGGAGACAGAAATATAGGTATATATTGGATTTTGAAAAAAAAGCGATATGTAGGAATTTATATAAATTTTTTGACTTATGCAGTTTATGTTAGTATACGCAGTTCTAACAGAAATTCAAAGATACATATATACTAAACCTACTATTTAATTTTAGAATAATATTAGTGATTAACTTATTTGTTAACTTATCTAATTAAGTATTACCTAAATTATTTATAAGGAAATTTGTTTGATTAAATAAATAGTTTAGATTAAATAAATAAATGGAAATTGATGGTTTGATTTATTTCGAATATTAATAAATCATACGAATTGTTTATTCAAGGTCTAAAGTCTCAAAGAAATGGTCAAAAATGAAGTGGATTGCAAACAAAGGTTAAAGGTGAGTTAATCTCACTCAGTTAATTTAAATTTAAATTTAAATTTAAATGATAAAATTTAAATAATTGTTGAATGGTTGAAAATTGATTGATGTGCTATAGTATGGTATATTCTGGAATTGACTTATTATTGTGCTAACGTCTTTGGTTGCAGGGAAAACAGGTTGGAGGGATCCAACTGGATCCCTCACATTTATTATTTAATAATTCTCTGTTGGGATTACTTGATATTCTATGATGAATATATTTGAAATATTGATTGTCATGATTTGATTGGACATATTTGGGTATAGTTAATTAATCAAAAATTTATAAATTGGATTTTGGAAAGAAAATAAAGGAAGTAAATTTGTAAACGAAATAATCTTGAAAAATTTAATGAATTAAGAATGAATTGAAAAAGAAATAGAAGTATGTTAAATACTAATAAATAACTTCGAGTATGAAAAGAAAAGAGTTTGAATAAACAGAAATAAATGAATTGTAAAATTATGTGATATTAATTTAAATGATTAAAGAATTATTTTAAAACTCAAAGTTTTAAATTTATTTAAAGGAATAAGAAGTAAATTGAGAAAATCTAAATTGGTATTTCAATTAAAAGTATTTTAAACCATAATTAAGGAATAAAATATGAAATTAAAATATTTTTGAATAATTGAAGTAAATTGGAAATCAACTTGAAAATTGATTTAAGTGTTTGAAATTGGATGTATGGAAGAATGAATTCAAGGTGGGAATTTACTAAAGGAATGAGAAAAATTGTTTAAAAATAAATAGTGATTTATTTTTAAAGGATGTGAAGTGTAACAACCCGGAATTTTTGACAGCATATTTTAATAAATATTTAATCTAATTTAAATTAAATAAAAGCTTTTCAATTTTTAAACTGATGAGATCTTTAATATTTAACAGTTATATGTGTTTGTAAAAGAAAGTATCGATTTGAAAATTTAAAAATAGAATGCGTCAAAACCATTTAAAACAAAATCTGTCTTAGTCAATAAAATCAGATCAAAGACTCTATATTTTTATTATTTGATAATATACATATGAATATCTAATTATAAGTTTTAAATAATAATGTTTAAAAATAACCTATCATATGAATATTAAACATGGAAATTTAAAACTTAAGTATAAAACAATATAAATGATTATAAACATGAACATACAAAACAAGTATAAATCATAATTTTAAACATAAGTATAAACCATAATTATAAAATATAAAATGTAACTAAGAATATAAATATACAAATATAAGTTATAACTAGGAATATAAAATTTGCAAATGCAATATTATGATACAAACGCTTGGAAAAAAATCTAAAGTACAAATAGATTATGTTTGTGTCAAAATTGGGCACAACACTCTTCGGGAGTCGTTGAAGAGATAATAGTCAAGAATGCAAGTTCAAAACAGATATTATCTAATAAAAACTCCAATCAACAGTAAAATAAATGCGTAGACAAGCGATTGATAGTGGTTCGGCGTGTTGCCTACGTCCACTGTGAAGTTTTTTGATGTTTTATTGATTCTCTTTCAATGATTACAAGTTGTTACAGCGACCAACAGCAAGTTACAACTAGAAATTCGAAATCAACAATCAAGTTATGATATAGGATGGTGGAGATCTTGATCCGGCAGAGTCTCGGCGTCTCAGAGTCAGAAGATCCCTTTTCTGTTGGCCCTGGGGCTCTATTTATAGGCGTAGGCTGCTGATATTCTGCTGAAAACTCGGGAGACCACTTCTTGCACGTGAGGGGGTCCACACGCATGGTCTCAGGAAGTTTGGGCCCACTTTGGCATCGGTTCGAACTCCATTCGAACCGATCAAGAATTCATCCAATCGAGGTGAAATTTGGCGTGGACATTCTTCAACATGTACGCAAGCTTCAGTGAAAATTTCGTGGCATTTGGATCAATAGGTTAGGAGATATGATGGATTCGAAATTGGGTTTCTGGCATAGCTGTCTGGTTCGAACCCATGTATTCGAAACAATGGTTTCGAATCCATCATGGCATGCGGCTTCGTAGTGACGTGGAGCGCAGACTTCGAATCGATCCGGACTTCACTCCGTGTTGACCGCTTCGACTCCATGTATCTCGGCGCATTCGAACTGATGGAAGACACGTCATCATGGTTGGTTGACCCAGTGGGTTCGAACGAAGTTACTCAGGATGGGTTCGAAGATGGTATCACAAATGGGTTCGAAGAAGGCCTCTGTGATGGGTTCGAAACATGGCTTCTGTGATGGGTTCGAACGTGTGTTCCTTGGATGCACATGAGCTCTGCAACCCCTCCATGGATACGAGGCACATGGATTCGAATACGATGGAGTCGAAGGTAATGGAGTCGAAGGTAATGGAGTCGAGGGTGAGGCGCTTTGGTGGTTTCGAAACTGATGGGTTCGATGTCCTTCGGTTCGAAGGTGATGGTCTCGAGTGGTGCACGATGATGGGTTCGAATAAACCCATCATGGTGGGTTCGAAACCAGCATGTCCCCTCCAAGTTGAACCGATCATAGCTTGAGCATGCGAACTCGGATTGACTTGAAATTTGAAATGCTGACTCCTATGGTCTTTCTTGCCGTGTCCTATCAACTGTAGCTCAATCTGGACTCGGATAAAATTCAGTGATATCCATGGCGAAAGGAAGTACGATCAACCTCTGAGGCGAACTGTCCTTCGTTTTCGATCGATCTTTTGGTATCGCGGCTTTGCCAAAAAGCGGGATAACATTTTGCCCCCCAAAGTACGTCTTGTGGGAACATGACGTGCTTTGAATAGCTGCAATCTCTCTCTGAACAATCATTGCTCTCTTTTTTGTCGAAACTCGTATGTTGTACTACTGTAACCTTGCGTTGATATGATTGATTGCTGTATAATAGTGCTTAGCCGTTGGCTGTCGCATTTGTAACAGGATGAGTGTTTGATCCATGTGAATATTCAAAATCGAACGTTAGTCCAACATGTATGCGCATATGTTAATTTGACCCTTGTTAATGTCGTGCGTCCACGAGTTGTTGTCAGTTTGGTTTGCTATAGAATTTCGTATTGATTCTCTCCTGAACCAACTTTGAAATTTGAATTGAGACAACGCTTGGTGGTTGTTTTGAAAGGTTCCTTCGTATCGATCCTCTCCTGAACCGATGTAGAAGGTTAAAGGAATCGAATTTGTATTGCGCGAGTGTAATGTTTCGAACCGATGCATTCGAGCATTGATGGGTTCGAAATCCACGTTTGTATGGACGCGGTACGCTTGCTGCTACGATGGATTCGAAATTGACATTCGAACCGGTCTGAAAGGATGGAATACACTTGTGTAGTGATGGGTTCGAAATTGACATTCGAACCGATGTGAAGGGATGGAGTACACTTGTGTGGTGATGGGTTCGAAATTGACATTCGAACCGATGTGAAGGGATGGTTTCGAGACTTTTTTTCGTGGCAGTGGTCCGTGTGCTTCACACGATGGAGCCTCAAACGTATGGGTTCGAAAGTGGATTTCGAAACGGTTCTGCATTCTGACCTGTTGTAAACGGTCTAGTCCACCGGCACGCGAATCGACCCAGTCATCTCCAACCCCCCATATAAATAGCAAAGACCTCGGCATTTTTTCACTTTTTACTTTTACTGTTGCCTGCTTTTTACTGTGCTCTTCATCGTTTCAGAGCTCCAAAAGAGAAAACACAGTGTCGCTCTTTCGAACCATTCAAGATCTGAATCTTCAATTCCTTGAATTCATCATCCAAACTAGGTAACTAGCCTCGGATTCAAACGGCGAAGTTATTTTGAACCCATTTCTTTTTATCGATTGCGTAGCTTCGAGATTGGCAAAACCAGATCTGGTTTGGGAGGGATTCGAACCGATGCGTGAGCTCGAGTTCGAATCGATGACGGTGGCGTCTTCTTACTGGATTTCGAATCGATCCTTGGAATGTCCTTGCTGGGATGCGTAGTTCGCACCGATCGAGGGATTCGAGGGGTCCATTCGAACCGATGGGTTCGAACCCATAGGCTATCGTTTCGAAGTCCACAACTTCGTATCGATACGAAGTGGATCGTTTCGAATGTGAGTGATGAGGAGTTGAGGTTTTCTCATCGGTTCGAACTAGTCATCTGTTTATCGGTTCGAAGCGCGCCAGGATGGGTTCGAACGCATGGGTTCGAAGCGACATCAGGATGGGTTCGAACGCATGGGTTCGAAGCGACGTCAGGATGGGTTCGAAAGAAGTCCTGGTGATGGTTTCGAACCCTACATGATGGATACCAAAATTTGAAATTCCCCAAGCATAACTCCGACGAGCTTCATTCCTGCATATTTGGACTTGAATATTAAACTGCATACATGACTACCTTTTGAAGCTCGTCGATGGAACTATAACAACTTCTACCCGAACCAACTTCCATCATGGAAATGGACTGGTGATGACGGTCAGCGATGACGGTCATTATAGCTAGACTCCGTAGCCTCGTCGTTTGCATATTTCTTTAACTCTGCAACATTTATTCAAGTAATGCATGTCACTGCACAACACACACTCATACACGTTACACTGGGGAACGCACGGGTTTTTGTCATCTAACGATGGTTTCTCGTGAGTTAGCTAGTTATGGAATCGTCAAGTTCACAGCAGCAGGAGACTCAAATTGCAGTCTCTCCGAGGCTAGAGATTCCGGATATTGATCCTGAGATTATTGGTCCAGCTCCGGATGAACTTCCCGATGCGTCGTTCATTGCCAATCCATCAGATTCCGTTCCGTCCAATATCTCTGAAGACATGTTGGGGAGAATATGTTTGAGACACGGCCTGTCGCTAGATGATGTGCTACTGCCGGGGCCGAATGATAGACTGCATAATCCACCGGAGGGATATACGGCATTTAACCGCCACGCGTGCGCGGCCGGGACACTTCCTCCATTCAACGAGTACATAAGGGAAGTATTGTCGTTCTTGAGGATCGCCCCATCTCAGCTGCACCCGAACGGATATGCGTCGATCAATAGCGTGTTCATCGCATTTATGGAATATCTCCATCGACCACCGCTCCCAATTGAGATCAGATACTTGTTCAATTTCAAAACTCGGGGTGATTATCCCTCCTTCACATTCCTGGAAGCGGTGAGAAACTGCCAAGTGGTTACCGGGTCTTGGACCAGGCTGAGCTATTATAGGACAGAATGGTTTTATGTCAGATGTCCTCCTGGATTCGCCCGATGATGGCTATTCAGACGTGAGTATAGTTGAGTTCGCAAATAATTACTATGGCAATCGCAGCCGAAGTGGAACTTATATTTTATTCTTTTTTTGCAGCGGTGATCCAGCGACCTGAAGGCGAGCACTTTAGGGAGATGGTGCGAGTGCTTCGAGAAGTCCCGGATGGAGATAGGGATATCGATGTGTTATTGACGGATAGGAATCTCCGGGCCTGCGGTTTGATCGAACAAGGGCAGAGCATAAGTTTTGAAGTGGCACTAAGGGTCGTCTCGAAGAAACGAGTCAAGCACAAGAAACCCAGAGTTACCACAGCTGAGGAAGCAGACTCTGAAAGAACCCACACCGATGATGAGCTGCTGACCGGGCCTACTGACGCAGTTCCGGATGTCGCGGAGCAGAGAAAAGGCAAGGCTGCCATGGTTAAGTCAAGTAAGAAGGGGAGATGGAAATCGGTCGTCACGGCCTGTTCTGCTCCCGGAGTTAGAATCTCGGAGACGCCTCCTCCGAGAACTGAAAATCTTTTTGAAGGGCTTTCCGATCTTCCAATCCCGGACGATGTGTCTTTTCAACATGATGCCGGGTTGGAGGAATTCCATCGCACCCTAGAATTGAACGAGCCTCTTATTACTAGCGAGGTCGACACTTCCGGTTGGTCGGGGGGAATGCATATTCATACACATTTCACGACACTGCATAACCTTTGACTGAAAACTATCTGTTTGAAAGGTGATTAATTCTATTTTATCTTGCTTCGCAGATATCATGTCTAAGCGCGGTTCAATGCTTGGGAGTCTTCGACACGCCCGCAAGCCTTCATATTACGATTCGCGCAGACGAGAAGGGGATAGAGGTTATGATCAGGGGCGCCCTGGGTATTATGACCAGGGACGCTCTGGGTATTCTAGTCACGAGAGATATGACACGGACAGGGGCTATAAGCGTCGATCGCGGTTGCGTACTCCTCCTCCTTCCAGAGATCCCGTACAACCTCCTGCTCACGTCCCTCATCCTTCCGAGTCTTCTCGATATACGTCGGTTTCTCAACCTTCCCGATCCGAGGCGATGACCCCGATAGTCGTAGAGCAGCCTCCTACAGAGATCTCGGGAGAAGGGGCAATTAGACTCGCGCAATTAAAGAGGGAGTTCCCGAATATTTGTTTCGATAACTACGTCTTTCCTCCGAACCTGAAAAGAATCCTGCCGGAGGCCGAGCGGTTAGCGCTCGACTATGTGCATGACTTCTACTCCCAATACAAGGCGTGGTATAGGGCGGCCGACAAGGCATCGGCGTTGGCCTCCGAACGAGCGGCTACCATTGAAAAACTTCAAACCGAGCTGGCTCAAAGAGACCGCATCATACAAGTGCTGAATACTGAGGCTGAATCGTCTCAAAAGTCGGAGATGGAGGCTCTTACAAAGGTCGACGAAGCTCAAGCAGCCATGGATAGAATGAAAAAGGAGCACTATGTTACGGTGGATGACATGGGCCACCGGAACACTATCGTCACTGCTGAGCGGGATGCGGCGTTAAAAGAACTTAATGAGCTTAAGGCTAAATTTGTCGAGATTATTAAAGATAGAGATGATGCGCATAACACGGCGCAAGAGGCCTGCGAGCAAGCCGTAGTGCTTCGCACTGAAAGAGATGTGGCCGTGGCCAAAGTTCAGGCGGTCGAAGCAGAGGTGGAGGAGAAGGTTCAACATGCAGAGGCCAGGCTAGAGGCCGATATCGAAGATTTGCTCATAACTTACAACGCCAATGTCTTGATGTACAGAAACTTGGCCTGGCTTCAAGATTATCCAGTTCACCTTCGTAGTGCCTGGGACCGATTGGTTGAGGAGGAAGAGGAAGCGCACCCAGGTGAGGCAGTCGATCGATTCGAACTTGAGAATCGACTGCTCACAGACGATGAGAAAAAGGTTCTTCATGACGCTATCATCGCTCATGAGAAGGAAATGATCGGTGGTCGTTCCCAGGAAGTCGGAGAGGGGTCAGGCGTTGAGCACCATTCTGCTGTCACTGAAGTCACCACACCATCTTCGTCGATGCCTGTATCTGTGTTCAGTTTGCAACCTGTTCCTGCTTACGACCCGGAACAACCACGCTTATCTCCTATTCATGAGCGTACTTCCGAGGCCGCTCAGCCGTCTGCGAGCCAAACTGGGGAAGGTATTCCGAAGTTATCTCAAGCGTTTTCTGAATAGAGTGTTTTTTTTGTAGAAGTTTTTTAATAACTTCTTATCTTTTGCCTAGTGACTGGAGTTGCGCCGACTGTTGTGGCTGAAGAATCAAGCAGAGGAGATAAGGCCATCGCTACCGAGACTATTGTTGTAACCGCGGTATCTGCTGAGGCGGTGCAGGGGGGATCCTTATCTGCTGACGAACAAATGGTGAGCGAACTGCTCGGTGAGCAGGGTGGTTCTTTCTCTGACTTGCCATTTATCATCGTTAGTAGCCTACCGCTGTCCTCAAGTTCTTCGATGCAGGCCTTAGATGCCCCCAGCCAAGCCCATGCGACTCGTGATGAGGAAATTTTTGCTGAGATTAACGTCGAAATAGAGGCTGTGGGGCATAGCGGTACCGTCGGTGGCAGCACGGCGGCGTAGAGTCCAGCACCTGCTACGGTAGCACCATCGGGTGGCACGGTCTCAACTTCCGTTACGGATCCAGTCCCCCCTGCTCCTCCGGCAGGTAGCCTCCATGCAGATTCAAGCTCCGAGGAGGATATTGACATCATGCCTCCAGCCAAAGAGCCGCTGCCGGAGAGGAGACATTCAAAACGAAGAATTTCTGTCCCTAGTGACACTGATGATGTACCACTAGTAAGAAGGACAAAAAAGAAGAAATAAATCGGCTTCTCAAGCAGACGTTTTGGTAGATAGGTACTTGTCTTCGTTTTTTGTTAGTAGGTCATGTATAGATGCAGGTTCGGCTCCTGCTAGTAGGCATTCTTTTTTGGAAGAACTTATCTGCGTGTAAGTCCTTGTTTTATGTTAGTTGAAATAAAATTTTATTTCTTTGTTTCAACTCTTGTTTTATTTGTGCTTAAGTACTTGCAATGCCTTGTTTTCGGTCCGGTGTACTTGTGGTGTTTTTACCGTTTAAGTAGAGTTCGTCTCATTTTCCAAGTCTGAAGATCTTGGTCACACGTTGTGATTGATGAATGAGTTAAACTTCGGATGTTGTATCACTTCGGTTAGCGAGTAATATTTAGCTTTCGTGCCCCCCAGTTTTGGGGAACAACACTTGTATTTATGATGGTTGATCGCACTTGTTGCAAGTCTTGAGCACACGTCCGCCTTCCGGGGACTTAGAACAATTTGAGATCGATAACCTGGTATGCATTCCAGGAGTTCGAGTGTTATTGGTGCTTGTAACGTGGTTCGCGCTCCGGGAACTTGGGAATGACGTTCACATTCCAACTTGCATTCTACTAACTCGGAGTTAGTATTAACACTTTAGTTCGCACTACGGGAACTTTGACTTGGTGTTGGTGCTCCAATTCACACGCCGGTAACTTGGATAAAACATGTATGTTTGGGTTCGTACTTCAGGAACCCGGAATTGACATTTATACTCCAACTCGCACTTCGCGAATCTGGAGCTTGCACGGATGCTTCGGTTCGCGCTCCGGGAACTTTGAATTGATGTTTATACTCCAATTCACACTCTGGGAATTTGGAGTCCGCATTGATGGGTTGGTTCGCGCAGTGGGAACGAATTATTAAATGTTTATACTCCAATTCGCGCTGTGGGAATTTGGAGCCCGTTCGCGCTCTGGGAACGAATTGTTAAGTGTTCATACTCCGATTCGCGCTCTGGGAATTTGGAGTCCGTTCGCACTCCGGGAACGAATTGTTAAGTGTTTATACTCCAATTCGCGCTGTGGGAAGTTGGAGTCCGTTCGCACTCCGGGAACGAATTGTTAAGTGTTTATACTCCAATTCGCGCTCCGGGAATTTGGAGTCCGTTCGCACTCTGGGAACGAATTATTGAATGTTTATACTCCAATTCGCGCTGTGGGAAGTTAGAGTCCGTTCGCACTCCGGGAACGAATTATTGAATGTTTATACTCCAATTCGCGCTGTGGGAAGTTGGAGTCCGTTCGCACTCCGGGAACGAATTATTGAATGTTTATACTCCAATTCGCGCTGTGGGAAGTTGGAGTCCGTTCGCACTCCGGGAACGAATTATTGAATGTTTATACTCCAATTCGCGCTTGGGGAAGTTGGAGTCCGTTCGCACTCCGGGAACGAATTATTGAATGTTTATACTCCAATTCGCGCTGTGGGAAGTTGGAGTCCGTTCGCACTCTGGGAACGAATTATTGAATGTTTATACTCCAATTCGCGCTGTGGGAAGTTGGAGTCCGTTCACACTCCGGGAATGAATTATTGAATGTTTATACTCCAATTCGCGCTGTGGGAAGTTGGAGTCCGTTCGCAGTCCGGGAACGAATTATTAAGTGTTTATACTCCAATTCGCGCTGTGGGAAGTTAGAGTCCGTTCGCACTCCGGGAACGAATTATTGAGTGGACTGTCGTGTGTTGGTCCAGTTCAGCCTTCGATGTGTTGGCTTGCCCCCGAGCTGGGGTTTCACTTAGTGAGTGGCCGGTTGTAACGCAGTCACTCGCTATTTGAATAAATTCCATTGTTCGATGGAACTTAGCTCTTCGTGTGTCGTGATTGTTGAATGTCGTATTCGGTGAATCACAGCTTTAGCTTGAAGAGATAGCATTTTATTTGCTGAAATGAGAAAATGTGGCAAAGTCAGTGCCTTATTACAAATTCAAAATTCAGAACATAAAAGAAATTGTAAAGTATTCATGGATTGAAGGAGCCTGTCATGTGTGACAGTGACGAGGTTCTTCGTCGTTCCAGGCTTCTAAATGAGTAGGCCCGCCACTGATGGCGTTTATCACCAATCTCCCACGGGGACAAGTCGAGTCCTCCTGCATCGGTCGATTGAGTTCATTGATTGGATTGGATGGGCCCGCATCTCTGGGCTGCGGTGTCCGCACAAACTGTTCCAGTTTCCCTTCCCTGACCAGTTTTTCAACAAGATCCTGTAGGTGACGACACTCGTTCGTATCGTGCCCATAGCCTTCATGGAACCTGCAAAATTTTCCCGTCTGGATTTGTCTCTCCGACGACGGTCTTGGAGCAGGTTTTTCATATTGAATCGCGTTACGGGTCCGCAAATACAAGTCCTCCAATGAAATATTCAAAGGAGTATAACTGTCGAACTTCGGATTTTTGCGTTGCGGACCGCGATTTTGATCTTGTTTTTTAAGTAGATTCACGCTCTCTCTTCGCCGAGCTTGCTTATTTTTAATGTTCAACTGAACTTTTCCGGAGCTCTCGCCGGACTGTTTTATTGCAACATTGCTTTGGGTTCCTTCCGCATTTGGTCCTGCGTCAGTTTGCTTCCTAGACTGTTTCGCGTCTTCCCGTCTCACGAATTGAGCTGCTTTGGCATGGAAACGGTCCAATGACGCAGGCGGTTTCCCAGCTAGCCAATTGACAAATTCAGAATCGGGGTCGATCCCCTTAGTTAACTCCATAAGGATGGAATTATCGTTTGGATTACTAATCTCTGCACATGCAGTATGGAATCTTTCTAAGTAGTGTCTGAGTGTCTCTCCGGGAGCTTGTGTGACACTAGATAGAGTGTTGACATCTTTCGGCCTTGCGACGTGCATGCGGAATTGCTCAACGAATTTTGTGGCCAGCTGGTCGAATGAGGAGATGGATCGAGGAGGCAATCGGGTGAACCACATGGTGGCGATGCCCCCCAAGGATATAGGGAAACTACGACATTTCACAGCGTCGTCGGCTCTGGCAGCAGTCATCGACCATTCATATTTTAGAATATGTTGGTTGGGATCGGAGTTTCCCTCATACATGGGCAGAGTGGGCATTCGGAATCGCCGTGGGGGTTCAGCAATAAGAATGTCGTCCGCAAAGGGAGTGTGACTTCGGGAAACTCCCCAATCGTCGTTTGTGAATCCCTGACTCTCACGGATCATCTGACGTATCATAGTTGAAAGATCCGGCATTTGCGCCGGAGTATGGTCACGTTCCATACTTCGGGTTTGAACCGGATGTCGTTGACGGTTCACGTCTTGCCTTCTCGGCTCATAGTCCTCCGGGACGTACGGTTCAGGAGTACGGCCGCTTTGACGACGGTCCGGGTCCGACTGATCTCGAGCGTCGACCCCTGGTTCAGCCGCAACGCTAGCGGTGCGGTATTCAGCGGCGTGGTGAGGAATGGCACCCCCTCGGGAGGAGGGTCCGGTTTGGAAACTGGCTGACGGACCAACTCTTATTTGTCCAACGGTCAATATCGGTTGGTTTCCAGCGGGTGGCATACAACCCTCATCTAACCGGGGTCGTGGAGGTCGATTATGATAATCAGAAGATGAAGAACTTTCGCTGGAAGAACGAGAAGCACGATCTCTCATGGATCTCTTTCGTTTTTGGCGATCCAGCTTGTTGGTTAGCTCAGCGTTAGCGCGTAGCTGTTCTTCTAGTTGTCGCCGACTCTGGGTCAGCTCTTGAAGTAACAACTGCAATTCTTGTCGGGTAACCGGACCCGACGGCTCTGAGCGCCCAGCGACATCTTGATTAGATGGTGGTAGAGGGGCAGGATTCTGTCTATCCTGTCCTTCTTGATTGACGGCGTTCGAGGTGGTTCTTGTGCTAACCATCTTTAGAGTTGACTTCCTTTCCTAGACTTTATGCAAATCTGAATAGAAGGGAAGGAAGTTGGATTTAACGATCTGGATCTCTCTCTTAGATTTATTCAATCCGGTATCGATGACAGATCCAACGAGCAGGAGAAAATCTGGGTTTTCTCAGTGAAAGCACCAAAGTGTTTGTGTCAAAATTGGGCACAACACTCTTCGGGAGTCGTTGAAGAGATAATAGTCAAGAATGCAAGTTCAAAACAGATATTATCTAACAAAAACTCCAATCAACAGTAAAATAAATGCGTAGACAAGCGATTTATAGTGGTTCGGCGTGTTGCCTACGTCTACTGTGAAGTTTTTTGATGTTTTATTGATTCTCTTTCAATGATTACAAGTTGTTACAGCGACCAACAGCAAGTTACAACTGGAAATTCGAAATCAACAATCAAGTTATGATATAGGATGGTGGAGATCTTGATCCGGCAGAGTCTCGGCGTCTCAGAGTCAGAAGATCCCTTTTCTGTTGGCCCTGGGGCACTATTTATAGGCGTAGGCTGCTGATATTCTGCTGAAAACTCGGGAGACCACATCTTGCACGTGAGGGGGTCCACACGCACGGTCTCAGGAAGTTTGGGCCCACTTTGGCATCGGTTCGAACTCCATTTGAACCGATCAAGAATTCATCCAATCGAGGTGAAATTTGGCGTGGACATTCTTCAACATGTACGCAAGCTTCAGTGAAAATTTCGTGGCATTTGGATCAATAGGTTAGGAGATATGATGGATTCGAAATTGGGTTTCTGGCATAGCTATCTGGTTCGAACCCATGTATTCGAAACGATGGTTTCGAATCCATCATGGCACGCGGCTTCGTTGTGACGTGGAGCGCAGACTTCGAATCGATCCAGACTTCACTCCGTGTTGACCGCTTCGACTCCATGTATCTCGGCGCATTCGAACCGATGGAAGACACGTCATCGTGGTTGGTTGACCCAGTGGGTTCGAACGAAGTTACTCAGGATGGGTTCGAAGATGGTATCACAGATGGGTTCGAAGAAGGCCTCTGTGATGGGTTCGAAACATGGCCTCTGTGATGGGTTCGAACGTGTGTTCCTTGGATGCACATGAGCTCTGCAACCCCTCCATGGATACGAGGCACATGGATTCGAATACCATGGAGTCAAAGGTAATGGAGTCGAGGGTGAGGCGCTTTGGTGGTTTCGAAACTGATGGGTTCGATGTCCTTCGGTTCGAAGGTGATGGTCTCGAGTGGTGCACGATGATGGGTTCGAATACACCCATCATGGTGGGTTCGAAACCAGCATGTCCCCTCCAAGTTGAACCGATCATAGCTTGAGCATGCGAACTCGGATTGACTTGAAATTTGAAATGCTGACTCCTATGGTCTTTCTTGCCGTGTCCTATCAACTGTAGCTCAATCTGGACTCGGATAAAATTCAGTGATATCCATGGCGAAAGGAAGTACGATCAACCTCTGAGGCGAACTGTCCTTCGTTTTCGATCGATCTTTTGGTATCGCGGCTTTGCCAAAAAGCGGGATAACAGATTACAATCAATAAAGTCAAAATATTAGCCTGCAAAATTCATTGTACAACATAAAACCTTTAACAATGCTGTAAAAATTAAAATAACATGTTTGCTGTGTAAATCATGTTTGCAAAAGAAGACAAATTTATTCACATAATGTATGTACAAAATGCTAAGTATAAAGTGAACAAAAAAATAAACTATATATGTATGTTCTCCCAAAACACAGCCAGGCTACACTTTAAAAAAATAATAATAAGCTAAATAAGAAATGTACAAAGAACATACGAATATGCTAAGCAAGTTCCAAAACCAGGTTTTACAAACTAGTATGATAAAATGTACATAAGTACAAGATGATAAATTACACAAAATGTTCAAATGTCCAGTACAAAAAGATTTATCATATATGCTGCTGTAAGTTTATAGGCATAAGAAACAAAAGTTTTTCACTTCAAATTAAATAAAATAGGTCTGTGTCTTGTACAAAATAAACAAAATCTGAAACATGGAATACATGTTAGCATAAATGAAGCATAAGCATTAATTAGATGTAAACAAATATGAAAACATGCATTTAAGATTAGCACAACTTCTTGTTTAACAAGTACTGCAGCTGAATTTTTTTGATTTCCTTCTGCAGAATATTATACTTAGCCAATAAAAAAAATGATGGCAATACAAATAGAAACTGCCTAGATACCACCTATAATTATTCAGTTACTTCTATATATATATCCATCATTTCGTTTATAAAAACTTAACTAAAACCCGAGAGCAAACCTGAAACAAATAATAAAGCAAGCAAAACTCAAAATGTAAATTCAATACAAAACAAAGAAAAATATATACAGGCAGTTTTAATGCTTCAGGTGTTCAAAAATTCGAGTGCATCTTTCTGTTCAAGGGAATTTTCGGTGAGTAAACATACATATTGAAGTTTAAGTTTGATAATTACTTATGAAATTTTATGTTGCTGTACATTCTGAAATGTTGGAAGCTCTGTTATATGTGTTCTTCGACATTTCAAGCTATTGTATAAAGTAAAGCAGAGAATAGTTTGATTACATCTTCATATTAATATTTAAACTTGATAATTTAAGTTAATTAAACTGGTTTAAACTAGAATCATGGCCTGGAAGAAATGTTTGAAGGTGTACAGTGTAGTTAAAACACTGTATATTAAATTTTACAGTAAAAGGGAAGATCAAGGTGGAAATTCGAATAGTTAAATTTGTTAGTTTGGATTCAAATCTTGAATAAACATTCCAAGGTGGGATTTTTAAAACAAAGATCAAAATTTAAAATTTTATATTCAAGAAGCAGTTTGGGTTTAAAGAAAATTTGCATTTTTTCTTAATTCAAGAGATTGATTTATTTTTAATTAATGAAACTTGGATTGAGGCAAGTTTATACATCTATCAACTCGGGAAAAATATAAATTAATTTTTCTATTGATTGAACTTTGAGCACGAGACTTTATTAGGGTATTATTTGGGTGTTTTGTTCTTCTCTGTAAATCATCGATCTCGCCACCATAATGTGATCGAGCTGTGCGAGAGCGTGGGAGAGGGAGGATGGTCGTGTTGTCTAGGCGTGGACGAGTTTTCGTCACCTCCGGTGGACTGTGCTTTGGTGGCGAGGTGGTTTGTTTCAGGAAGGTCGTGCGTTTGTTTTGGTCGAACCGCTAAATTTTGTAATCGAATTTTTAAAGGTGATTTGATTTTAATTTTCAAGTGTTTGTGTTGATTGTGACTTGCTTGATGCATTGGAAGTTCGTCAGAGTCGTGTGCACCGCCGTACACGTGTACGACAGTGGTGGCGTATCGGCGATTGCAGGGAAGCATGGTCGCGGGTTTTACTTGAGCGAGTGGGAAGAAAGCCTCGGGTTTTTGTTTGTTTTTGGCGCGTTCGACGTAGGAGATTTCCTGATGCTTTGTGTATGCTCAGTTAAAACTTTAACTATAAAAAAAATATAAAAGGAGAAGAAGATGTTCAGAGGAGCCTCAAGCGTGGGAAACTCGAAGTAACACCCGAGTAAGAACAGGGTAGTTCTCGGGTTTAGTGGGAAAGTCTAGGGTCTATTGATTTGGATCTGCTGTTTTTAAATATAAATAAGTGGAAATGTTTAACACAATTAAGTTAAAATTTAATACTAGTTTAACTTTGAAACTAATGTTTCACAATGTTTTTAATTCTTAATTGCTATTTTAAATAAGGAATTAATTTGAATTAAGTATTAGGTTAACTAATAATTAAAGTAGTAGTTAATTCTATAATTGATTATCAAGATTTAAAAGAAGACTTTTACATGTTTAATTATGTTGAACATATAATATAAATAAATTATTTTAGAAACAAATTAAGAACAATTACTTTTAAATCATAATTAGCGATAGATTGATTATTTTTGGGAAGTGATTGGGAGTAATCATTTTATAATCAGAGATCGAGTAAATAATTAAGAAAAGGGGTAAATTTGAAGTTAATTACTTAAAGTCAATTTATGAATGATTAATAGCTAATTAATCGAGTAATTTAATAATAAATAAATGGTTAAGTAAGTAATTAGTAGTAATTAAATGGGTAATTAAGTTTGATTAATAATTAAGACTATTAATTAAATGGTTAATTAAAGTAAATAACCGGGTTAAGAGATAATTAAGTAATTGATAGTATGAAATAAAATAATTATGTAATTAAGACTTAATAGTTGATTGAGGAATGATTTATTAGACAATTTTAAATGAAATAGGTAATTGATAGTTAATTATTGATTAATTAAAAAGAGTTAAGTGATTAACTCTCAGGTAATTAATTCAAAATTGAATTAATTACAAATACGATTTAAAGGTAATTGCTTATGGGCTGTTGGGTTGAATATCTGATTGTGATATTTATGAGATGATATTCTGTGATGCTCTGTGATATGTTATGTTATATCTATGATGCTTGTATATGTTTTATCTGTGATAAATGCTATGTTAATTCAATTGTTGAATTTAAATTATTTAAACTGTTTAAGTTAATTAGACAACTTGGCCCTTAAAATGGCGTTTGGATTCGATGAGACCGGGATCGGAAGAATCAAATTTGATTCTCCGAAAACCACATCGATCCAATTTAAACGTTAGGTCGTGAATCCTGAAATGAAGATCGAGATGGTGTTTTCAGAATGCAAGGGTTATCGTCGTTGACTCTGAGGGTGATTCCAAAATGAATGTGACGAGATAATGCCTTCAGTTTCGTTCGAACCCGGAACGAACTTGTATGGATTGAATGCTTTCAGCACATCGTCAGGCGGACGATGAGCACTCTAAGTTATATGTTCTATAAAGGTAATCGCAGCCTCAAGCCTCATCAACCAGGGAATGGCTAAAACAGGGGAGATGCAGCAAGGTTAGGTGGGTCATGCCCAAGCAGGACAAGATATTTC
The DNA here is from genome assembly GCA_030765085.1 of Allium cepa. Lineage (NCBI taxonomy): Eukaryota > Viridiplantae > Streptophyta > Magnoliopsida > Asparagales > Amaryllidaceae > Allium > Allium cepa. The sequence continues at coordinate 292,517,163 of CM060934.1, forward strand.
CCCTGTCTAGAAGTCCCTTTTTATTTCGGCTGTGTGGGCGGTTGCTAGCTACAACCGCGGGGTTTATCTTGTTCGGGACTGTTCTGTAAGGAATGGTTCCGGCCTTGTGTTGTAGGGGGTCGGGAGTGATCATCGGTACGGTGATCTAGGCCCCGTACTGTGACGGGCGGTACCCCAGTAGCCCTGCCATTGTTGGAAATCCATTTTCCCTACGAGACCCTACGGTTTTGATTTGTATTACCCACTTTTGTGGCTAGTAGCTGGAATTTAATGAATGTAACAATTTCGGCTATTTTCTATTTACTTGAAAACCCTAGACACTATTATAATATCACTGGATTTCCTATGAAATGTTTTGGTTAGCGTAAGGAAAAAACTTACCCGTATTTATTTGTGGGGAGTCTTACGTGATACCTTTATTTTCAAATGTTTTCAAAGTTAAACAACTTTAAACCGTTTACTCATACCAGACCCATGTCTGACCTGGAGTTTATATTTTCTTTTTCATAAACTCTTGGGTACTCAAATTTTTTATGAGTAGCCAAGTGATAGGTTTTGGACTTTGATTCTGGAGGAGCTTGGAGCAGGAGTTTCCAGACGTATGTAGCTATCTATCTAGTTCCGCTGTGTTTGATGATGTGTACTATATCTCTAATGTATGTAGTGATAGATGTATGTATGATTGTCATATGTATTGATATTGTATAACTCTGAAATATGTAAAACTATGTAAATATTTATGTGATATATTATATTTTGTTCCGTTCCGCTGTGAGATTCTGATGTTGTTGTTCTTTTCTTTTCTTTTCTTTCTTTTCTATTTCTATCCCTTTCTTTCTTAATGATGATACGTCTTTCTGGTAGTAGAAGGGCGGGTCGTCACAGTTGGTATTAGAGCATAGGTTGGTGATAACCTTGGCTCTGGTAGGAATTACTCATAGAATAGAGTTTGTAGAACTCTAAAATGAGTTTGAGTGTATTAATAGATATGAGCGCGTATTTGTTAGTGAATATAAAATTGTTTTTGAGACGACCCGACTTTCTACTTCCAGAAAATTGCGTCATCTTGAAGAAAGAAAGGAATAGAAGAAGAAAAGAAAGAGAAAGAAGAACACAAACAACATCAGAGAACTCACAGCAGAACGAATAAAATATAATATATCACATAAAATATTACATATTATCTCATTACATCAGAGTACACAACTTAAACAACTGATAAGAGACAGTTATAAACTTCTGTCTAACTATACAACTCAAGTATACAAGATACAGACACAAACAAACACAGCGGAAATCAATATATATCTACATGTCGAAGCCTCCTGCTCCATATCTCCTCCATAATTCGTCAAGCTAACCTGAATCATTTGACTACTCATACATAATATGAGTACCCAAGAGTTTAGTAAAACAGAAAATAAACACTCGGGTCAGACAAGGGTCTGGTGTGAGTAAACGGTTTAAAATTGCTTAACTTTAGAAAAACCTTTGAAAAGAGAAGGTATCACGTAAGACTTCCCACACATAAACATGGAAAAGTTTTTACCTTACGCTAACCAAAACATTTGATAGGAAATCCAGTGATATTATAATAGTGTCTAGGGTTTTCAAGTAAATAAGAAATAGCCGAAATTGTTACATTCATTAAATTCCAGCTACTAGCCACAAAAGTGGGTAATACAATCAAAACCGTAGGGTCTCGTAGGAAGAATGGGTTTCCATCAATGGCAGGGCTACTAAGGTACCGCCCATCACAGTACGTGGCCTAGATCAACGTACCGAGGAGTACTCCCACTCCCCTGCAACACAAGGTCGAAACCATCCCTTACTGGATAGTCCCGAACAAGACAACCCCGCAGTTGGCCGCGACCTAACTACCCACACAGCCGAATAAAAAGGGACTTCTAGACATGGGAAAATCTTGCTCTCCAGTGGGAGCTACCCACGAAGCCTTGCTGCACCTTCCATGTTTTAGCCATTCCCGGTTGATGAGGCTTGAGGTTACGATTACCTTTATAGAACACATCTATCTTAGAATGCTCATCGTCCACCTGACGATGTGCTGAAAGCATTCAATCCATACAAGTTCGTTCCGGGTTCGAAAGAAACCGAAGGCACTATCTCGTTGCACTCATTATTGGAATCACCCTCAGAGTCAACGACCATAACCCTTGCACTCTGATTCGCCATCTCGAATCTATAAGCACTATTCCGTCAAACTCATTACGGAATCACCCACAGAGTTATACTGACGTATAGCCCTTACACCTCGAGTCTTCACTTGCTCCACTTGGATACACGACCTAACGTTTAATTGGAATCGGTGTGGTTTTCGGATTCCAAATATGGAAACCTGATCCCGGTCTCACCGAAACCAAATGCCATTTTAAATGTCCAAGTTATACTTAAGGGTTTAAACAATTTAACTTATATTCAGGATGATATAAACAATTAGATGAATCATATTATCATAATAGATAATTCATAACAATATTTATCTTCACAAAGCAGCATATCACATAACAGAGATATCCAGTATCAACCAATATCAACCAATATCAATCAACATCCAATATCAACCATTCACCCAATATCATTCAACATCCAATATCAATCAATCATCTAATATCCATCATCCATATTAAAACCGAATTGATTAACTCCTAATCACCTGGATTACCTAAATCCTTTTCATTTATTTATTCCAAATAAATAAATTAATCATCCCTAATGATCTTCTTTAATTAATCTTCCTTCATTAATTATCTTTTAATTACATTCAAGTAATTATCCTATCCATATTCAGTAATTAACCCTTTAATTACTATCATTAATTACAATAATTAATGATCATACATTAATTAATTAACTATAATTAATTACATTAATTCTTAATTAATTACAATTAATTAATCACACTTAAATTAATTACTTTTATTAATCAACCTTGATTAATATCATTAGTTATATTAATTAATTATCCTTATTAATTAATAATTACTTTAATTAATTAAATAATTAACTTATAATTAATCAACTCATTAATCATAATCAGTAATTAACAATTTGTAATTACTCAACTAAATTAATTAACTTCTCAATTAATTAATTTCTAATTTAATTATATTAATGCTTGATTAATTAATTCAATTAATTAATCTTTAATTACTTCATTAAGTAATTATTAACCAATTTAAATTAACAATGAATCCTTATTTAATTACTTAATTAATTAATTACATTTTAATTAATTACCCTTAGTAATTAATCTTAAATTAATCACATTCATAATTAAGTAATTAACTCTTAATTACTTACATGAGTAATTATTTCTAATTACTTTATTAATAAAACCTAATTACTCTTGTAACGATCCTGAATTTTTATTTAATTTAAATTAATAATTAAATGAAATTTTGAATAAAAATTTATACAATTAATTATAAATAGTGATGTGAGTTTCCCCGAGTTCAAATATATTCTATATAAATCATTTAACTTTTTGAATATTGTATATATTTGTATATATGAGAATATATATATGTATATGTTGGATTTTAAATAAATTCTTAAATAAATGATTTTGGAAAAAAATAAACAATATACTTTGGACACAAGTATAAAAATAAATAAATTGATTTGTAAATTTATAAATTATGATAATTTGAGTTATATAAAATATATGTGTATATATAGAGAAATATAAAACAATAATTTTTTAAAGAAAAATTTATGATAAATATTTAAACTAAAAGTAGAAGTAAATATGCAGGCAAGACAAGAGGAAAAATAAAACACAAACATAAACAAAACAAAATATCTTTTAAAATATAAACTATTGAAATAAATATATAGAAAGATACAAAACAATTTGTATGTAAGATAAAATAAATACTCAAGATAAAAATAGAAATGTGTAGGCTTGCAAAAGAAAAAAAAAAGAATATGCATTCAAATGTGATTTGAAATGTATTCATATGACAAGTGATAAAACAAAAGAAGGAATACACATAAGAAAAGGTATGTAAACAAACTCAGCTCAATATAAAACTGCAAACAAATTGAGTATGTGTAAACAAAGAAATATGTACAATGGCAATTAATGCCATAGCCTCTAGTACACCATAACCATTCATATCAGCTGAAAGAAAAAAAAAAAAAAAATACAAGTACATTAGCCACCAACACATCTTCTCTCAGCCGAAATAAAAGAATAAAACAAGTAGAAAATCTACCTAGTCAACAAATACATAAGTAATACATTAGAAACAAATTCAAAGTTAAAAATAATTATCATCCTGCACACTATCTTTTATATATATCAGTACAATTCCGAGATCTAAAAAGCTTGCACTTCAGTTTCAAATGTCTACATTTTTTCATAAGCTAAAGGAATCAAAACTTAAACAAAACTTTAACTACAACAACAAAAGCAAGTACAAATATAAGCATGGGAAAGAAGTACTGGGGCATTTACTGCTTGAATCTTTAGCATGCCATAATGTATCTTCAGCCAACTCAATGTTATCAACCTGTACAAAGTTAGTACATCACACAGTAAAACATTCTTCTTTATATCAACCCCCCACCTCAGTTCTTTCATCAAACAAATAAATAAATAAAACTAAGCAAAGAAAACTAAAGCTTACCATCTTTAAAAACTCAAACAAGAATTCAACTGTTTAACATTAGCAAGCTCTGTCTTCTTCTTCCTCTGGAAATACTGTGAGCAAACTTCCATCTTTAAACTTAATCTGTTTATATATAGGTTTGCATGTTAACAGGCTTCTTTGTTTCAATATCCCGTGAGTAATTTTAATTCTCCTCTAAAAAGCTTTAAATCTGGATAAACTTTTTTTTTGATGCCTGTGAAAATCTATGAAGTGATATTATGAAGATGATTTCTTTAATGTATGGTAAAAGAATACATACACATATACTTGTGAAAGCCTGCATATGTTTAGAAGTGAGTAACTTAAATTTAAATTTGCTTAAGTATATTCAGTTATGTTTCTTATGCGTGGAATAAGTATGTTTGTGTGTCTATATATTGATGCAATTCTATGAATATATGATGCCTGTCTGTTAAATAGTCTGAAAACACCTCTGTTATAAGATTTGAAGCTCAGATTTAAAACAAAGATCATCTTTGCTTAATCTATTGATTGATAGGACTTAGTATCTACACAAAATATTTTTGTTTGATCATAAAGTAAATTTTAAAAATCTGAATTCAAGTTAAACAAGGTGGAATTGCTTTGAAAACCTTAAAAACAGTTAAATGCTTAATAGGAGTGAAGTTTCAAACATCTTAAATTATTAATTCAGGTTTACAACTTGAATTCTTATCTAAAATTAGGATTTTTAAAAGTAAAATCACATTTTATAGCTAAGTATTGATTAGGCATTTCTGGTTTGATGGTTTTGGGGATTTTGGGTTGCCCTCGGCAATCCAGTTGACCTGGGAGTTTGTGGCGCTTCTTGGAGGTGGAGGAGCGAACGGGAAGTGTGGGAAAAATGGTTGGAGGTGCCAACGGTGGCGGTGGCGATGGGGGCAGTGATTTGAAGTTGGTAGCCCTAATTTTTGAGGTGATTGAACTTTTGACCACCGCGTCTTCAACTGTGCATCGAGTTGCACGAGGTTTGGGAAGGTGGTAGCATGGTCGGAGGCGAGTTCATGGCTGGAGTTTGGCGAGTTCAAGTGGCCGAGGTGGGGAGAACGACTCGTTGACAGGTTGGGAAGGTTTGGGTTCTTGTGTTTCCAGGTTTCCTATTTACTTCTTTTTCGTTCGATTTTGATTTCTGGCCGATAGTGATGGGTTGATGATCGAGGTGTGTTGCCGCGATGATGGCTGATGTGATGGAGGGCTCGTCGATCGCCAGAGGAGCGTCGTGGGGTGGTGCAGGTACACACGTGTTTGCGTGTATCAGTGATTATGTTTGGGTGGTTATAGTTGGGAAGGGAAGATAACTCGAAGGAAGTATCGAGTAATATTAGTTTTGGCTCGAGTCTTAGCTCGAGTGCATTCAGTTGTGCGCCGGGTCAGATAAATACTTAAACAAAATTTTGAAAAAAAAAATACTCACACGGGTTGGTTTGGGGAAAGACTCGAAGCAGGGCTCGGGTAGAACGTGGATTTCCTCGGGTTTGACTCGGGTAGGTATAAAAACAGTTTTTGAAATTTTAAAACAAAATGCAAGTTTTAAACATTTTTAACTCATTCTTTTAAATACTTGTTTTATTTAAGTATGGGATTGGTTTAAGGTTAAAAGTAAATTATTTCAATTTAATTAAGTTTTACTTTAAGATTTAAGTTAAAGGATTAATTAATTAAAGATTTAATTTATGTGATTGAATAAATTAATGAGATTAATTTATTAAGATAAGTAAATTAAGGATAATTAATTAATGAGATTAATTTATTAAGATAAGTAAATTGAGGATAATTTAATAAATTAAAGGTTGATAATTAAAGGTTAATTGATTTATTATAAACGGATAATTAATATTATGTAATCATTTTAGAAAGAAATTAAGGATAATTTCATTTTAATTGTAATTAGAGTTTGAATAAATTTATGAGTAAGTGATAAATAATCGTAATTAACTACTTAAATTAATTAATGCATAATTAATAGTTAATTAGTTAAGGAATTTAATTAAGAATTTATAATTGGTTAACTAAGTAGTTAATGGTAAATAAATGGGTAGTTAAGTTATTGATTAATAATTAAAGTTATTAATTAATGACTAAAGTGTTTGATAAATAAATTTATATCAAATGATTTGTAATTAATAAATCAGGATTGGATAATTAAATTCATAAGAGATAAATTGAATTGATTAGGATTAAACGATTAATTAATCCTGCTTATGAATGATTGTATTGAATGAGTTGCCTTGAATTGATTGTCATATATGATCTATGATACTTTGTGATATATACTATGTATGACCTGTAATGTAGTTTATTTATCTGGGATAAATGTAATTCATTATCTGTAATTTATATATCTGTGATCTATGAAATAAGGATAAGCGTTATAGTTTATATCGCTTATCAATTATATTTCTATATTTTGAACTGTGATGATTGAATGGTTGTGCACCATTGTGTTAAACCCCTGGACCACACCATACACACACAAATATGGATTTCACGAGGAAATCGATTAAGTCGCAGATTTTTGAAATAGTTTAAATTGAATATTTGAATTCAAATGTTTTGGAAATGGAATCGGAATAAATGTGAAAAGCTTTTGGAATGGAATTTCAAAATAGAATTTATTATTTTTAAATTACTTGATTAAGTTTTTGGAATTTAAATAAGTTGGTTTAAATTTAAATTCAATACTTGAAATTGAATTCAGTAATTTGAAATTAGGGATTAAAGATATTATACTAGTCACTATGAGTTAAACCATTTTTAAAGTATTATTTTTGGGAATTTGAATTTAACTCAAGAATTTCAACTCGTATAAATGAATCAGATTTCCAAAATGAAAACTGTTGTTTTCAAATGATAAACACTTTTGGATAAGAACTAAGATTCCAGTTAATTAGGGGAATTTCAAGATTGAATAGAGAAATGATTTTTCCTAAGTCATGAATGAATTCTTTTTGAAAGCCATGAATTAAATCTGTTTATTTTTAACAGGTTTAAATTGATGATTGTTTAAATCAAATTGAAATGAAATTGTTTTGAAAGCTATAAGTTAAATCTTTGATTTAAAGATTTAACGAGTTAATCAAATTGAAATAAAGATTGATTTGGAAAATCTATGAATGAATCTTTTTTTTAAAAGATTAAAATGTGAAAACTGTTTAAACCGTTAAAGGTTGCGAAAATGAATCTTTTTGTTAAGAGATTTGAGATGGTAATCGGTTTAAGCCATTTGAAGAAAAGTTTTGAATTATTAAGTTGTGACTTAATTGAAATCCCATTATCCATTTGTTTTTGAACTATTTCGCTCACTATTCGGTTTAGCCGGGAAAGGACCTTTGTGTCATATATCCCATTCCGAATATGTGATATGTCGTTATGGATAGCATTTAAAGACCGGTGTTGAAGACGGGGTATTTGCGAGAGTGATAGGATGACCTATCGATTGTCTCTGCACTGGGTAGCTCCTGGTATAGAGATTCCCTAAGTGATGGGAAATCCGATCGGGATTGTGAATATCCGGGTTGCAAGGACTTCTTTGTAAGTGCCTTCGGTTCTGTTCGAACCCAGAGCAGACTTGTATGGATTGTGTGTCTGACATTACAAGTTGAGATATAAAGCCGATTTCTTTCAAAGATATTTCTGTTGGTGGCGAAGAATTTATTCTTTTAGCTTAACACCCTTCTCTGAGACGTACGAGCTCAGAGGTTATATAGTTGAAGTTATCAGCGATATATTCCCAATTTGGTAATGTGACATGCTGAGTGTTGCTGAAATGATCATTGTGTTGATTATTGTGATAGGATCGTTTATTTGATCGTCTATCTTAGTGATCATTGTGTTGATCATTTGTTGACCCAAAGCATGGCTTTTGTATAAAGTATGTTTTTGTGGACGTGACTTCGTCGAGCCTCACACCCCGGAAATGGTCAAAACAGGAAAGATGCAGCAAGGTTATGAGGGGTAGCACCCTTTAGGGTATGTACATTTCCTTCTGGATAGAGGTGGTATCATGGTATGGAGCCCAGATATTTAACCTATGTGGTTACTGCGAATTTATTACTTTGTGGTTGTTGGTTTTCGGGATCCCGTGAGAAAGGTCGTTTACGATCGGGGAATGGCGTGCTCGTGTCAGTAGTTACCCAGTTAGGGGTAACCCGGCCTTGTGTTGGCAGAGTTCCGGTTTGGTTCTCGGGGATGTCTTTCCAGAGGCATTCTCATGTGGCAATGGGAAGTTCCTTGGCCTGACCATTTGTTGGAAATTCAAAGAAACAATACGAGACTTGTACAGTATTAGTTGTATAACCTGCCATGGAATGTGGCGGTAACCTGCTATTGAACATGGTTAGCTATAGTAGGCATACGATAATGGTCGTATGTTGGCTAAGATTTATATTCTACTTTCGAAATGAATTTCTTCTACACTATGCACTAGTAATAATATCAAATGTTATTTTAAATGCGTATCAAGCATCTTTGACTATCATAAGGAGAAATCTCCTCCGATTCTGCGTTTGCATTGTGTATGTGTGCGGGAGGCCTTATGGTAGTCTCATTTTTAAAAAGCATTGCGAATTGACTTTGAAAATCTTTTATTGAATGTTTTTAAAGATAAATTGTTTTTGTTGCTCACACCAGTCCCACGACTGATCCAGAGTTTATTGTTTCCTTCCTAAACTCTGGGTGCTCATTATTTTCTACACGAGCAGTCTAGAGTTGGGTTTTACAGATAGTTAGATATAGTGGATTATCTGGAGTTAGTTCAGTCCTTGGATCACACCAGTCTTGCTAAGCTTGGTGCAATGTTTATTGGGAGTTCGAGCTACTGCTGGATTGATTCTTGGAAATGGAGTTACAGTTCCGATTTGGAGTTCTTCCTTGAAGACTATTTTAGAGTTATATTGTTCCGTATGTTAGATGTCATCTATTTTCTTTTCCGCTGCTATTTATTGTATCATATCTCTGATGTATATTGATATCTATTGGATCATCTGTTGTATCAGATATTGTATCAAAGCTGTATATCAATGTATTATTCTTTTATTCCGCTGTGTTGTTTACTTAATGATTGTTATAAGCTCCGGCGATTCGGATTTGAACGGTCGAATCTATGGCATTCGAGTACGATTTGAAGTATGGATGTCGATTTTTGAGCGGGCAAAATCCGAGCCGTCACAACTCTCTTAATTAATTACTTAACAAATAATTAATTCCATCACTAAATAATTCTTAATTTAATTACTCCATAATTAATTAACTTTAAAATAATTATGTTAATCAATTCTTTAATTGATATCATTAAGTAATTAACCAATAATCACTTCAACTAATTACTACATGAGTAATTATCATTAATCACTTCCATAAGTAATTAACTTCCTTAATTACATTCACTTATTAATCATTAAATACTCATTAAGTAATTTCACTTAATTAATTCATAATTAAGTGATTATTAAAAATTAAATAAATAATTAACTAATTATTTAAATTTTAATAAACAATTAACTAATTATTTAAAATTAATTAAACAATTAATTAATTAACTTCTTATAATTTCAAAATCCTTAATTAATTAAGAGAACATTAATCTTAATTAAACTTTTCTTATTAACAATCAAATTAATTATTCAAATCAAGATAAGTTAACCTTATTTATCTTGTAATGAATTAAATCAAATTTTAACATCTTAAACCAGTTATCCTATTTGGTTTCAAAATCATAATGATAATCTTATTTAAAAATAGGAAATTTAAAAACAAATTTCAAAATTTCAATACTTTAAAACATTCAAATTAATCTTATTTATTCCAAATATAAATTTGAAATCTTAAGATTGAATCATTACTTAACATTTTAAACTTAACTTTTGATTTAATATTTAAATTCAAAATACCCTTTTTAAATTGAAATCCAAAATGTAATTAAATTACTTTCAATATGAAATCCCTTTAAATAAGTTTAAATTGAAATTTATATAATTTCAACTTATACTTTATAAATTTGATTATCATTAAATTTTTAAACAACAAGTTTAGAGTTTTCATTTTATTTCCTTTAAAAAAAACTATTATCATACAACACCCAAGGAAAACCCGAAGCAAACCACCCACCAACCCGAGTTAGTCCTGAAGCAAACCCAAACCACCCTGACTTCGAGTTACCCCCGAGTCACACGCGAGTCCCGAAGCAAACCCAAACCAACCTGACTCCGATTTACGCGCCGTAACCAGCGTTTCTAAGGTTTACCCCGCGTTCCGGACACAATGGAACAGGTTTCGGAAGCTAATTCGGACATCTGTGCGAGTTATGGCTATAAACGGTCAATTTGAATTAAACCGATTTAAGCGATTTTCTAGGCGTTTTAATTTGTACCGGACAAACGGTAAATCCAATTGACACGAAATTTGAAACCTTACAAAAATATCACATTATGGATCCGATGAAACTGGTTTCGTCGAAATCCGAGACTTTTTGAAAAATGGCTATTTTAGCTCGTCAAATTTAAATTAAAAATAAATCGATGCGTTTCGAGCTGCCACGCTCAAACGATAACTCCGATTGACACGAAATTTTAAATCCGGTAATAACTAACTATTACGGATCCAATGGAACTGTTTTCGTTCAATTCTGAGACTGTTCAAAAATTGACTATTTTCACTAGTCGATTTTAAATATTAAAATATTCAATTTTCACAAATTAACTTTTAATTCGATTTTAAAAGTTCTAAAATATCGTTCTAACTCCCATATGATAAAATAAAATTTTACAAATCATTTTCAATCATATTTAACTATATTTTCAATTATTTCCATAATTTAACATATTAAATTATCGATTTAATTATTCAATTAAATCCAATAATTCAAATAAAAATTTATTTGACTTATAAATTCACTTATAAATATTTAAAATTAATTAAATATTCATATTTTAATTTCTAAAAATTCTGGGTCGTTACAATCTTCCCCACTTAAAAGAATTTCGTCCTCGAAATTAACTAGTAAGAAAAGTTACAGAATCTATTAATTTTCCCAAAATTCATAATTAAACTTCTTACAAATCTTTACTAAGTTTTCCAAATCATACTTAGTTATCTTTTCAAAAACAACTACTATTGTTTAACTTTCAACTCCAAAATCAAAATTAAAGTTTTCAAAATTTTCCAATTTTCTCAAATTTTTTCCAACGCCTTAAATTTTCGGAAAAATTCGCCATAGTCTCCTTTGCGCGGCTCGATCCGAAAAAAAAAATGACAGTATATATATCACAAATATACATCTCATCAAGTAATGAGGCATCCCGAAGGGAAAAAAGTGTAAAAGTACGGTATGTAATCCGAGATATGTACCTTATATTTTATTAGCAAGCATATACGGCTAATATAGCGCAAAAGCGAGCTCCAAATGCGAAGCAAACGCGATCCGCACCTACTAATTACTCAACAAACAACATGAGAACATGCATATAGAGAATAGTATCAATATACAACATATAGCAACATAATAACTATATATGCCAACATAGCAAATGAAACAAACAACGAATGCATACATCAACCAACTAAATATTCATTCATATTCTCATTAATATTCAATGAATTGGTTTTTAATTTAATCACATTTGATTCATTTACATTGGGTTTACTAACATTTATTTTCAATTAGTTTATATTCACTAATTCATATTCAAGTTGGTTCACTTCCAAATCAAATTCAGTTCCATTCAAATTTATTTACTTCTAATTTGAATTCAATTACTTTAGCTTCCAATTTTATTAAATCAATTTCATTAACTCTTAACGAATTCATATACAATCAACTAACAATCATATAACAATCAATGTATATTAATTACAACCAAATTACTTTGCTTTCAATTGGTTTAACACTTTCACTTTCAATTGGTTAAATTAAATTGATCTTCATTCAATTATTCAACTTTCAATAACATTAGATTTTAATGAATTAATACTTATATTCATTATTTCATATCAATTTAATTTACATTCAATTGATTAACATTCAATCCATTAATTCAATTCTATTACAAAAGTTGAATTTCATTTCATAACTTAAGTTCATATCTATCACTTCACTTTATTATTTTACTTTGATATCAATATCAATTCCATTCAACAACACTTAAGTTATATTCATTTTATAAACATCACTTGTTTTACATGACTTAAATTCATTTTTATTACAACTCATATTCATATAGTTTCACTTCTCATATATATAAGTTTATTTCACAATTGTAAATCACTTTAATTATAATTCAAATTCTTATAATTCTTTTGCTTATACAATTATTCTTTTATTTGGATTATTCAAACAACTAACAATCAACTTATACACATTTTAATAATTTTGAAAAATTATTTCTTTATATATAAAATATACTCAAGGTAAAATTATTTCATTTACCCAATTTAAAACAATACTGTGTCGAATTGTTCTATTCAAGTGTTTAGAAACCCCTTCGGCATAGTCTTGCGGACCACGCTGACGAAAGTTCATATGCCACTCAATAAACCAATCATCACAATATAAAACAATTTATATTCACTAACAAATACGCTCTCATAGCTATTATTACACTCAAATTCATTCTAGAGTACTGCTGACTCCATCTCTAATGAGTAATACCCAACAGAACCATGGTTGTCGCTTAACCATAAGCTCTGATACCACATTGTCAGGACCCGATTCTTCGTCTTCCGAAAATTCAACATCGATACTCACTTTATCGACTGCCGAGCAATCGAACGACGGAAAACCGAACACTGAGGTTTTTTTTCAAAAGAATTTAAGGAAAGAGAAAGGGAGAAAAAGGTAGAAAAAGATAGAAGATGGAGAGGAAAGAAAATAGAAAATAGGACAGAAAGAACATAGAGAAGATAGAGAATAGAAGTTTTAAAATAGAAGAAAAAGAGAATAGAGGAAAAAGAAAAACAGAAGAAAATAGGACGGAACAGAAAACAACAGAACAACATCAGAATCTCACAATTCGCAGCGGAACAACATATAATAATAAATGAATAATCTTTAAACAAAGAACTATATCAGTTATTACATTACATCACATTACATCATATCATCAGAGTGTACAACAACAACAAATAGTGCAGCGGAAAAAGAAATACTATATAAGTAATACGCCATGCCATGCAGCTTGCCTCCAGCAACTCCAGAATATCCAGAATATCCTGATAAACCTAACTCTTGACTGCCCGTGTGGAAATTGGTGGGCACCCAGAGTTTAGGAAGGAAAACAATAAACTCCAAGTCAGTCATGTGACTGGTGTGAGAACTCAAAACAGTTTATTTAACTTTAAAATCAAAATAGAGAGATATTTTTAAATTCAATTCGCAATGCTTTTAAAAATGAGACTACCATAAGGCCTCCCGCACACACACACAATGCAAACGTAGAATCGGAGGAGATTTCTCCTTATGCTAGTCAAAGATGCTTGATACGCATTTAAAATAACATTTGATATTATTACTAGTGCATAGTGTAGGGGAAAAATTCATTTTGAAAGTAGAATATAAATCTTAGCCAACATACGACCATTATCGTATGCCTACTATAGCTACCATCCAAACAGTGGTGACCACCATAAGTGAATAGCAGGTTCTACAACTAATACCGTACAAGTTTCGTATTGGGAATTGGATTTCCAACAAATGGTCAGGCCAAGGAACTTCCCATTACCACATGAGAATGCCTCTGAAAAGACATCCCCGAGAACCAAACCGGAACTCTGCCAACACAAGGCCGGGTTACCCCTAACTGGGTAACTAGTAACACACGAGCACTCCATTCCCCGATCGTAAACGACCTTTCTCACGGGATCCCGAAAACCAACAACCACAAAGTAATAAATTCGTAGTAACCACATATGTTAAATATCTGGGCTCCATACCATGATACCACCTCTATCCAGAAGGAAATGTACATACCCTAAAGGGTGCTACCCCTCATAACCTTGCTGCATCTTTCCTGTTTTGACCATTTCCGGGGTGTGAGGTTCGACGAAGTCACGTCCACAAAAACATACTTTATACAAAAGCCATGCTTTGGGTCAACAAATGATCAACACAATGATCACAAAGATAGACGATCAAATAAATGATCCTATCACAAATAATCAACACAATGATCATTTCAGCATCACTCAGCATATCACATTACCAAATTGGGAATATATCGCTGATAACTTCAACTATATAACCTCTGAGCTCGTACGTCTCAGAGAAGGGTGTTAAGCTAAAAGAATAAATTCTTCGCCACCAATAGAAATATATTTGAATGAAATCGGCTTTATATCTCAACTTGTAATGTCAGACACACAATCCATACAAGTCTGTTCCGGGCTCGAACAAAACTGAAGGCACTTACAAAGAAGTCCTTGCAATCCGGATATTCACAATCCTGATCGGATTTCCCATCACTTAGGGAGTCTCTATACCGTTGCAACTCAGTGCAGAGACAATCGACAGGTCATCCTATCGCTCTCGCAAATACCGGGTCTTCAACACCGATCTTCAATGCAATTCATAACGACGTATCACATATTCGGAATGGGTTATACGACCCCATGGTCCTTTCCCGGTTAACCCGAATAGTGAGCGCTTATTAAAAAATAAGTGTGGCATTCACATTCAAACAAATCACATCAATTACCCATTCAAAGGGAAATATTGATAGTCGGTTATTGAACTATCAATAGATATGCACACTTCACCAGATTCCAAATAATTTTCCAAATTATTTATTTTCCAAAATATCTTCACTAGATATATAATTTCACATTTTAAAAATAAATCAATATTTATTTTTAAACAAATTCCACTTCCTTTATAAATTCCTTAGTGAATTTATATTCCAAAATATTCATGCATATACGATTTCAACTATCCATTTTCAATTTATCTTCAAAAAGATAAATTCTAAATATTCACTTCATATTGGAAAACATTTCCATACTTATCTATTCATAAGTAATTCACAAATCTTTTTATTTTCAACCTTGGAAAATATTCGATATACTTAAATCGAATTAAGTATATAATTCATTCTTTAAGGAAATCATTCTCTTAAACATATTTACTTGGGCCAAAACGAATGTTGCGTAAAACATCGTTACGACAATCCAAAATCACTAGTATAGGGATTCGAATTTAAAATAGATATATAAATCCCAATACTATACAAAACATTTCCTTTCGGAAATCATTTACTATAACAACAGTGTTATAGTCCACCATTTCCTTCTATTTCTCGAAAACGTCTATTTCAACAATAAATGTTGAAATCTATGGTTTCGAATCTCAACACAATTAAAACTTCGTTAGATCGTTTTAATTCAATTTAAACATCTCATTCAAAACATTTCCTTTAACATATTATTCACAGTTCAAAAACGTGAATATACTACGTTAACACATTTCATCCTTTTATACATTTTAATTCAAAGGATTATTCACTATTCAAAAACGTGAATATAACTCCATTAATAGGTTTCAACAATTTACTTATCAAAATAAGTCATTTGCGAATTTATAAAACAACATTTATAAATTCCATTTCTATTTATTTATAAAAACTTCCTTTTTATAAATTCTTTTATTAACCTATTCCAGTTTATAACTCAATTATAAACTAAAAGTTCATATTATAAGTCGAATGCTTATAAAACGATTATTTTACAAAATCGTTCTTTTTAACTTCCCAAATTATAAATCTTATAACTTATAAGATTTATTTATTTAACCAAATCTATTCTTTCAATAACTTCACAAATTTATAAATCTTACTATTTATAAATTTTATTTATAACTTCACAGTTTATAATTTTATAAATTTCATTCATTTATGAAATTCATTTTCACTTCATTCAAACACTTATAAAAACTTGTTTTATAAGGTCAATATTTCAATTTATAAATATCTATGTATAAATCTCTTAATATAAATTAATTTATATTATTCTTTTAAAACGTCTTCAAATTCCTTTATTATTTCACCATTTTGATTCATAAAATAATTAAATTTTATAAATCCTTTATTTCAACTTTTCATAATAAATTCAAAAATCCCGATTAAACTATTTTATAAAATCAATAGCATCATATTCTCAAAAATCAGTTTTTTACTATATTTCACCAAAATCATAATTTTTATAACATTAAAAATTATAACGTTTATTTATTTAAAATGGATCAATTCAAAAAAATATTTTGTAAAACGTATACTTTTCAAAAATCACTTTAAAAACATTTTAAAATCCCAAAATTTGGGTCCAATGATGCTACACACCAAATAGTCAATCACGACTACAATGATATCATATATCAATATGATAATCAATCAAATATCAAAATATCTGAAATCTAATAAATACTGTTGAGGAATCCAGTTGGATCACTCCAACCTGTTTTCCTGCATCCACAATCATTAGCACAATACCAATTTCGCTCCAGTACGAAATTATCGCGGTATATGTTCTTATTAAATATTATCCGCTTAATAACGGCGCAATAGGGTCTCATCCGCTAAACAAATAAATGCGGGAAATCAATAACTCCAATATATACATATGCCAATATATATATATTGCTATTATATATAATACCAATTTCACTGTTTATGAAATATTCGCGGTATATGTTTTTAATAAATAACATCCGCTTACTAACGGCGTATAATGTCTATTTTAACAATCAATATATAACAATCATCATTCAAACATGCATTCAAATATTTTAAATCTAACTATTTAAAATAAAATCGAAACTGATTCGATTGAGTGAGAAGTTCTCACATTGATTTTAAATTCCGTTTTAGCGATTTATTTCGAATAAAATTAAACGGACGTTTAATTTTATCCAAAATTCTCACTAACTCCAAACGACTCCAAACCAACTCCATCGCGTAGTGCTCGTCGATACGATTCCAACGCAACTGGTTTCGCGCGTTTTTGACCTCGTATGAAAAAGTTATGAATTTTTAAAGATTGTACACGATTTTATAACTTAATTACAACAAAACCTTTATATTTTTAACCTCAACAATTACAGGCCGTTAGATCATGAACCCCTCAAATCTTGGCCGTCCCCCCCTTCTCTCCTCTTCACGTTCAAGCTACAGGTTGAGGCCGCAACTTAAACCCATGAAGCCATAGAACTAGGGTTTGATAATACACCCTCATTTCTCGACGAAATTCGATCAAACCACTTGCAAATCGAAGCTCTTCGCGAGAGCTACCACCACCATCCCCCACCTGAAGCTCGGCCACCTATGTCTCCTTGAAATGCGTGCGTGACCTGTAGAGAACGGCCCCCCATAGCTCCCTCTCCGTTGCACCATTTCCGATCATCACCGTATGAAATCGAAGCTCTCGTCGAGCTCTTCGACTTTCGTGTTGAACACCTTGGCTAAATCTTTGTAGATTGAGAGAGATTAAGGGGAAAAGCTTGTGAATTTCTGGCCATTGGTTTGTTAGGTGGCGGCTAGGGTTAAAAAATTAGGGTTTTAGTATTTTTTTTCTAAATTTATGAAGGGGTGGTCTATTTATAGAATTTCGTTCGACACTATTCATCCGGAAATTCCGAACTCCGATTTACGCGCCGTAACCAGCGTTTCTAGGGTTTACCCCGCGTTCCGGACACAATGGAACAGGTTTCGGAAGCTAATTCGGACATCTGTGCGAGTTATGGCTATAAACGCTCAATTTGAATTAAACCGATTTAAGCGATTTTCTAGGCGTTTTAATTTGTACCGGACAAACGGTAAATCCAATTGACACGAAATTTGAAACCTTACAATAATATCACATTACGGATCCGATGAAACTGGTTTCGTCGAAATCCGAGACTTTTTGAAAAATGGCTAGTTTAGCTCGTCAAATTTAAATTAAAAATAAATCGATGCGTTTCGAGCTGCCACGCTCAAACGATAACTCCGATTGACACGAAATTTTAAATCCGGTAATAACTAACTATTACGGATCCAATGGAACTGGTTTCGTTCAATTCTGAGACTGTTCAAAAATTGACTATTTTCACTAGTCGATTTTAAATATTAAAATATTCAATTTTCGCAAATTAACTTTTAATTCGATTTTAAAAGTTCTAAAATATCGTTCTAACTCCCATATGATAAAATAAAATTTTACAAATCATTTTCAATCATATTTAACTATATTTTCAATTATTTCCATAATTTAACATATTAAATTATCGATTTAATTATTCAATTAAATCCAATAATTCAAATAAAAATTTATTTGACTTATAAATTCACTTATAAATATTTAAAATTAATTAAATATTCATATTTTAATTTCTAAAAATTCTGGGTCGTTACAATCTTCCCCACTTAAAAGAATTTCGTCCTCGAAATTAACTAGTAAGAAAAGTTACAGAATCTATTAATTTTCCCAAAATTCATAATTAAACTTCTTACAAATCTTTACTAAGTTTTCCAAATCATACTTAGTTATCTTTTCAAAAACAACTACTATTGTTTAACTTTCAACTCCAAAATCAAAATTAAAGTTTTCAAAATTTTCCAATTTTCTCAAATTTTTTCCAACGCCTTAAATTTTCGGAAAAATTCGCCATAGTCTCCTTTGCGCGGCTCGATCCGAAAAAAAAATGACAGTATATATATCACAAATATACATCTCATCAAGTAATGAGGCATCCCGAAGGGAAAAAAGTGTAAAAGTACGTTATGTAATCCGAGATATGTACCTTATATTTTATTAGCAAGCATATACGACTAATATAGCGCAAAAGCGAGCTCCAAATGCGAAGCAAACGCGATCCGCACCTACTAATTACTCAACAAACAACATGAGAACATGCATATAGAGAATAGTATCAATATACAACATATAGCAACATAATAACTATATATGCCAACATAGCAAATGAAACAAACAACGAATGCATACATCAACCAACTAAATATTCATTCATATTCTCATTAATATTCAATGAATTGGTTTTTAATTTAATCACATTTGATTCATTTACATTGGGTTTACTAACATTTATTTTCAATTAGTTTATATTCACTAATTCATATTCAAGTTGGTTCACTTCCAAATCAAATTCAGTTCCATTCAAATTTATTTACTTCTAATTTGAATTCAATTACTTTAGCTTCCAATTTTATTAAATCAATTTCATTAACTCTTAACGAATTCATATACAATCAACTAACAATCATATAACAATCAATGTATATTAATTACAACCAAATTACTTTGCTTTCAATTGGTTTAACACTTTCACTTTCAATTGGTTAAATTAAATTGATCTTCATTCAATTATTCAACTTTCAATAACATTAGATTTTAATGAATTAATACTTATATTCATTATTTCATATCAATTTAATTTACATTCAATTGATTAACATTCAATCCATCAATTCAATTCTATTACAAAAGTTGAATTTCATTTCATAACTTAAGTTCATATCTATCACTTCACTTTATTATTTTACTTTGATATCAATATCAATTCCATTCAACAACACTTAAGTTATATTCATTTTATAAACATCACTTGTTTTACATGACTTAAATTCATTTTTATTACAACTCATATTCATATAGTTTCACTTCTCATATATATAAGTTTATTTTACAATTGTAAATCACTTTAATTATAATTCAAATTCTTATAATTCTTTTGCTTATACAATTATTCTTTTATTTGGATTATTCAAACAACTAACAATCAACTTATACACATTTTAATAATTTTGAAAAATTATTTCTTTATATATAAAATATACTCAAGGTAAAATTATTTCATTTACCCAATTTAAAACAATACTGTGTCGAATTGTTCTATTCAAGTGTTTAGAAACCCCTTCGGCATAGTCTTGCGGACCACGCTGACGAAAGTTCATATGCCACTCAATAAACCAATCATCACAATATAAAACAATTTATATATATTCACTAACAAATACGCTCTCATAGCTATTATTACACTCAAATTCATTCTAGAGTACTGCTGACTCCATCTCTAATGAGTAATACCCAACAGAACCATGGTTGTCGCTTAACCATAAGCTCTGATACCACATTGTCAGGACCCGATTCTTCGTCTTCCGAAAATTCAACATCGATACTCACTTTATCGACTGCCGAGCAATCGAACGATGGAAAACCGAACACTGAGGGTTTTTTTCAAAAGAATTTAAGGAAAGAGAAAGGGAGAAAAAGGTAGAAAAAGATAGAAGATGGAGAGGAAAGAAAATAGAAAATAGGACAGAAAGAACATAGAGAAGATAGAGAATAGAAGTTTTAAAATAGAAGAAAAAGAGAATAGAGGAAAAAGAAAAACAGAAGAAAATAGGACGGAACAGAAAACAACAGAACAACATCAGAATCTCACAATTCGCAGCGGAACAACATATAATAATAAATGAATAATCTTTAAACAAAGAACAATATCAGTTATTACATTACATCACATTACATCATATCATCAGAGTGTACAACAACAACAAATAGTGCAGCGGAAAAAGAAATACTATATAAGTAATACGCCATGCCATGCAGCTTGCCTCCAGCAACTCCAGAATATCCAGAATATCCTGATAAACCTAACTCTTGACTGCCCGTGTGGAAATTGGTGGGCACCCAGAGTTTAGGAAGGAAAACAATAAACTCCAAGTCAGTCATGTGACTGGTGTGAGAACTCAAAACAGTTTATTTAACTTTAAAATCAAAATAGAGAGATATTTTTAAATTCAATTCGCAATGCTTTTAAAAATGAGACTACCATAAGGCCTCCCGCACACACACACAATGCAAACGCAGAATCGGAGGAGATTTCTCCTTATGCTAGTCAAAGATGCTTGATACGCATTTAAAATAACATTTGATATTATTACTAGTGCATAGTGTAGGGGAAAAATTCATTTTGAAAGTAGAATATAAATCTTAGCCAACATACGACCATTATCGTATGCCTACTATAGCTACCATCCAAACAGTGGTGACCACCATAAGTGAATAGCAGGTTCTACAACTAATACCGTACAAGTTTCGTATTGGGAATTGGATTTCCAACAAATGGTCAGGCCAAGGAACTTCCCATTGCCACATGAGAATGCCTCTGGAAAGACATCCCCGAGAACCAAACCGGAACTCTGCCAACACAAGGTGTGACGCCCCACCTCTATACCCACGCTAGCCAAGAACACTCCGGAGTAGTGCTGTCAACTAGCACGGAGAATAAGGCTGTTGAGGAGCGACCATCCATGTAATTGCTTATCACACGGTGGCTATAAATAATCTTCGGAAACAAACATAGAAATAATCATATCACAAATCAGTCACAGATATCCATATCACAAAGGCGGAAGAAGATATGAATATATAACTAACACATGAAAGTGTACATCAGAGTAGTGGTCAGTAAGATCCACGATAATACAAAAGAATAGCAACATGTGCTATACAAAAGAATACAACTATGAGTCTATATCTCAAGTGTATACAACAAAAACTGCTAATCTAAACAGTTAGCCAAAAGTCAGAGTGATGAATCCCTGGGAAGAAGTCAAGCAGAAGCACCTGTAACATCTCGGTCTGACCCGAGTATTATTTAAGAAAATAATAAACGGATCAGTCTAGCTATAAATATCAGATGACATGATATAACATAAAAGATGTGGCATAAACATAAACATCCATAACGACATACCACTATAAGTATGTAAATAATGATCAACAGAAGATCAATCAATAAGAGATAATCAATATCACAAGAATCTTCTCAAAGATTCGAAGAGGGCATCATACCCTAAACTTGTACTCATAACAAGTCAATGACATAAATTCCAGAAATCAACACGAGAAATCCAGAAATCATAAAAAGGGAAAGAGGCCTATCACATGACGGTCCGAAGACCATGGGGAGCTACCCCGTATGTGTGAATGGAATCACACAGATTGAGGTCAAGACTAACCAAAAAGCAGAAAGGTATGTGTGAATGGAATCACACAAGTGGTGTCTAGTCTAACCTTGCAATGAAAGAGACATCGCGCAATTGCTAGTCTAATTCATAAAGCAATCATCAAGATCAACGAGAAGTGTCAATTACACTAAGCTAGTAAATATAGAAGTTTAGCTTCATGTCCCATAACCACTTGCTTAACTTAAATATTTACGAAAAAACTGTAAATCTTCACTAATAAAATTGTCACAAGAGGTTCAATCGAACAAGTCCAAGAATTAACCGACGAAGTGAACGCAAGCGTTTCATACCACTTGTTTTACTAAGTCGTTTAATTAGATTTCTCATCCGAGTGAGGTAAAGGCTTGTATATACTAATAGATTGGAAAACGGTTTAAGAAAAGAGCTTTGTTATTAAAAATAGAGTTGAAATTGTTTGTTAAAAGAGTTTTGATATTTACTACTAGTATTGAAACCTTTATATTATAAAGTGACAAAACACATAAGCAAGTGTAGAAACAATCAGTCACAAAGATCGCATACGGAGATGCGAATAAAATCCAAGGAAATCAGCTAAATGTTTTTCAGATAAGATCCCCTACGGAGGGGGGGTCCAGGGGGGGTGGCAACCCCCCAAGGTGGGGGTGCGGGGGCAACGCCACCGCTTACGGGGTTCGACCTGCCCGGTCAGGTCGCGGGGGTCCAGGGGGAAGCGCCCCCGGCGGGGTGCGGGGCAGCGCCCCGACCAAAACGGTACGACCTAGTGAAGACAAGCAACCTAGTGAAGCCAAGCGACCTAAGGGGCCATGCGACCTAATGGGTCATGCGACCTAAGTTTAAAAAGGTGGGCGACTTAACAAAGTGGCCGAGCGACCTAACTGGAGCAAGTGGCCATAGGTCATGCGACCTAAAGGTAAGCGACCTATCACGGTCACGCGACTTAAGGGATAGGACCGACCGACCTAACGACCTAGGCAAGGTCGACCGACTTAATGGTTGCGAACTAAAAATACAACAGGGTCGAGCGACCTAGTGGGATGCGCGACCTAAGAAGGTACGCGAGCTAAGGGTGAGCGACCTAACAAGGTCGTGCGACCTAAGTGGTCACAATGCCAAGCGACCTAAGGACTTAAATACTCACGACCTAGCGCGTGCATCGGCCGAGCGACCTAAGGGTTTAACACGCGAGCGACTTAAGGTTTTAACACACGAGCGACCTAAAGTGATGCGCGACCTACGACCTAGCAGGATCGAGCGACCTAGAGCCGCCTTGTGATATAAGGTCGAAAACGACCTAATTCCGAGGCTAACGACCTAACGCTGCAGGGGGGATTTAAGGCCAGAAACGACCTACGACCTAAAGTGAAACGACCTAACTCCGATGTGAAGATTCAAGGCAGTGCGACCTAGCGCGATAACACGCGAGCGACCTAAGGGTTAGGTCGCGAGCGACCTATACGCGAACGACCTAAAGTCAAACGACCTACGACCTAAATCCGAGGCGAACAAAATATGCAGGCCGTGACTTTTCCACGCACGCGAGCTAATGATTCCGAGCGACCTAACCTAGGCAGAGCGACCTAAGCTCAGGAAATTCACCAAACAACTAAAAAATGGAGTTTTTCGCCAATCCAATCCAAATCAAATGCAAATGTACATGCTAAAGTGATGGGGAATCATTCCTAATAGTCCAATATAGTTATAGACTAGAATTGTGAGATAAAAATCTCACCTTTGCACTAAAATTTATGAAGATGAAGCTTGAAAGCAAGGAGAAGAAAGGAGAAGCAATCCAAAGCTTGAATCCAATATCTTCTACTTGAATTTGGAGTTGAATGTTGGATTTGCAATTGAATTTGTGCTTGGAGTTTTAATTTCCAATTCTTTTCACCATTAATGCCCAAGCTTGAGTTAGTTAGGAAATTTATGAAGAGTGAGGAGAAGAGGGTTGGAACTTGGGCTTAATAGGCTAAACTAACCCAAAGTCCAAAGCGGGAAAAGTTAGTGAAATTTCACTAACTCTAAACCTATCGATGTTTATACTTAAAAAGTTGTAAACGACATTTCGAACTCAATGGAAGTGGTCTCGAGTCCTAATTTGACCATTTGCAAAAAGTAGCTTTTCGGACCAAAATCCGATTAACGAGTTAATATCTAAATAAAATATTTAAATACAAACTCGATAAATATGCGGGTTGTTACACAAGGCCGGGTTACCCCTAACTGGGTAACTACTGACACGAGCACGCCATTCCCCGATCGTAAACGACCTTTCTCACGGGATCCCGAAAACCAACAACCACAAAGTAATAAATTCGTAGTAACCACATAGGTTAAATATCTGGGCTCCATACCATGATACCACCTCTATCCAGAAGGAAATGTACATACCCTAAAGGGTGCTACCCCTCATAACCTTGCTGCATCTTTCCTGTTTTGACCATTTCCGGGGTGTGAGGTTCGACGAAGTCACGTCCACAAAAACATACTTTATACAAAAGCCATGCTTTGGGTCAACAAATGATCAACACAATGATAACAAAGATAGACGATCAAATAAATGATCCTATCACAAATAATCAACACAATGATCATTTCAGCATCACTCAGCATATCACATTACCAAATTGGGAATATATCGCTGATAACTTCAACTATATAACCTCTGAGCTCGTACGTCTCAGAGAAGGGTGTTAAGCTAAAAGAATAAATTCTTCGCGACCAACAGAAATATATTTGAATGAAATCGGCTTTATATCTCAACTTGTAATGTCAGACACACAATCCATACAAGTCTGTTCCGGGCTCGAACAAAACCGAAGGCACTTACAAAGAAGTCCTTGCAATCCGGATATTCACAATCCTGATCGGATTTCCCATCACTTAGGGAGTCTCTATACCGTTGCAACTCAGTGCAGAGACAATCGACAGGTCATCCTATCGCTCTCGCAAATACCGGGTCTTCAACACCGATCTTCAATACAATTCATAACGACGTATCACATATTCGGAATGGGTTATACGACCCCATGGTCCTTTCCCGGTTAACCCGAATAGTGAGCGCTTATTCAAAAATAAGTGTGGCATTCACATTCAAACAAATCACATCAATTACCCATTCAAAGGGAAATATTGATAGTCGGTTATTGAACTATCAATAGATATGCACACTTCACCAGATTCCAAATAATTTTCCAAATTATTTATTTTCCAAAATATCTTCACTAGATATATAATTTCACATTTTAAAAATAAATCAATATTTATTTTTAAACAAATTCCACTTCCTTTATAAATTCCTTAGTGAATTTATATTCCAAAATATTCATGCATATACGATTTCAACTATCCATTTTCAATTTATCTTCAAAAAGATAAATTCTAAATATTCACTTCATATTGGAAAACATTTCCATACTTATCTATTCATAAGTAATTCACAAATCTTTTTATTTTCAACCTTGGAAAATATTCGATATACTTAAATCGAATTAAGTATATAATTCATTCTTTAAGGAAATCATTCTCTTAAACATATTTACTTGGGCCAAAACGAATGTTGCGTAAAACATCGTTACGACAACCCAAAATCACTAGCATAGGTATTCGAATTTAAAATAGATATATAAATCCCAATACTATACAAAACATTTCCTTTCGGAAATCATTTACTATAACAACAGTGTTATAGTCCACCATTTCCTTTTTTTGCTCGAAAACGTCTATTTCAACAATAAATGTTGAAATCTATGGTTTCGAATCTCAACACAATTAAAACTTCGTTAGATCGTTTTAATTCAATTTAAACATCTCATTCAAAACATTTCCTTTAACATATTATTCACAGTTCAAAAACGTGAATATACTACGTTAACACATTTCATCCTTTTATACATTTTAATTCAAAGGATTATTCACTATTCAAAAACGTGAATATAACTCCATTAATAGGTTTCAACAATTTACTTATCAAAATAAGTCATTTGCGAATTTATAAAACAACATTTATAAATTCCATTTCTATTTATTTATAAAAACTTCCTTTTTATAAATTCTTTTATTAACCTATTCCAGTTTATAACTCAATTATAAACTAAAAGTTCATATTATAAGTCGAATGCTTATAAAACGATTATTTTACAAAATTTTCCTTTTATACATTTTAATTCAAAATAAAATAGTCGAATGCTTATTATTTTACAAAATCGAATTATAAATCTTATAACTTATAAGATTTATTTATTTAACCAAATCTATTCTTTCAATAACTTCACAAATTTATAAATCTTACTATTTATAAATTTTATTTATAACTTCACAGTTTATAATTTTATAAATTTCATTCATTTATGAAATTCATTTTCACTTCATTCAAACACTTATAAAAACTTGTTTTATAAGGTCAATATTTCAATTTATAAATATCTATGTATAAATCTCTTAATATAAATTAATTTATATTATTCTTTTAAAACGTCTTCAAATTCCTTTATTATTTCACCATTTTGATTCATAAAATAATTAAATTTTATAAATCCTTTATTTCAACTTTTCATAATAAATTCAAAAATCCCGATTAAACTATTTTATAAAATCAATAGCATCATATTCTCAAAAATCAGTTTTTTACTATATTTCACCAAAATCATAATTTTTATAACATTAAAAATTATAACGTTTATTTATTTAAAATGGATCAATTCAAAAAAATATTTTGTAAAACGTATACTTTTCAAAAATCACTTTAAAAACATTTTAAAATCCCAAAATTTGGGTCCAATGATGCTACACACCAAATAGTCAATCACGACTACAACGATATCATATATCAATATGATAATCAATCAAATATCAAAATATCTGAAATCTAATAAATACTGTTGAGGAATCCAGTTGGATCACTCCAACCTGTTTTCCTGCATCCACAATCATTAGCACAATACCAATTTCGCTCCAGTACGAAATTATCGCGGTATATGTTCTTATTAAATATTATCCGCTTAATAACGGCGCAATAGGGTCTCATCCGCTAAACAAATAAATGCGGGAAATCAATAACTCCAATATATACATATGCCAATATATATATATTGCTATTATATATAATACCAATTTCACTGTTTATGAAATATTCGCGGTATATGTTTTTAATAAATAACATCCGCTTACTAACGGCGTATAATGTCTATTTTAACAATCAATATATAACAATCATCATTCAGACATGCATTCAAATATTTTAAATCTAACTATTTAAAATAAAATCGAAACTGATTCGATTGAGTGAGAAGTTCTCACCTTGATTTTAAATTCCGTTTTAGCGATTTATTTCGAATAAAATTAAACGGACGTTTAATTTTACCCAAAATTCTCACTAACTCCAAACGACTCCAAACCAACTCCATCGCGTAGTGCTCGTCGATACGATTCCAACGTAACTGGTTTCGCGCGTTTTCGACCTCGTATGAAAAAGTTATGAATTTTTAAAGATTGTACACGATTTTATAACTTAATTACAACAAAACCTTTATATTTTTAACCTCAACAATTACAGGCCATTAGATCATGAACCCCTCAAATCTTGGCCGTCCCCCCTTCTCTCCTCTTCACGTTCAAGCTACAGGTTGAGGCCGCAACTTAAACCCATGAAGCCATAGAACTAGGGTTTGATAATACACCCTCATTTCTTGACGAAATTCGATCAAACCACTTGCAAATCGAAGCTCTTCGCGAGAGCTACCACCACCATCCCCCACCTGAAGCTCGGCCACCTATGTCTTCTCGAAATGCGTGCGTGACCTGTAGAGAACGACCCCCCATAGCTCCCTCTCCGTTGCACCATTTCCGATCATCACCGTATGGAATCGAAGCTCTCGTCGAGCTCTTCGACTTTCGTGTTGAACACCTTGGCTAAATCTTTGTAGATTGAGAGAGATTAAGGGGAAAAGCTTGTGAATTTCTGGCCATTGGTTTGTTAGGTGGCGGCTAGGGTTAAAAAATTAGGGTTTTAGTATTTTTTTTCTAAATTTATGAAGGGGTGGTCTATTTATAGAATTTCGTTCGACACTATTCATCCGGAAATTCCGAACTCCGATTTACGCGCCGTAACCAGCGTTTCTAGGGTTTACCCTGCGTTCCGGACACAATGGAACAGGTTTCGGAAGCTAATTCGGACATCTGTGCGAGTTATGGCTATAAACGCTCAATTTGAATTAAACCGATTTAAGCGATTTTCTAGGCGTTTTAATTTGTACCGGACAAACGGTAAATCCAATTGACACGAAATTTGAAACCATACAATAATATCACATTACGGATCCGATGAAACTGGTTTCGTCGAAATCCGAGACTTTTTGAAAAATGGCTATTTTAGCTCGTCAAATTTAAATTAAAAATAAATCGATGCGTTTCGAGCTGCCACGCTCAAACGATAACTCCGATTGACACGAAATTTTAAATCCGGTAATAACTAACTATTACGGATCCAATGGAACTAGTTTCGTTCAATTCTGAGACTGTTCAAAAATTGACTATTTTCACTAGTCGATTTTAAATATTAAAATATTCAATTTTCACAAATTAACTTTTAATTCGATTTTAAAAGTTCTAAAATATCGTTCTAACTCCCATATGATAAAATAAAATTTACAAATCATTTTCAATCATATTTAACTATATTTTCAATTATTTCCATAATTTAACATATTAAATTATCGATTTAATTATTCAATTAAATCCAATAATTCAAATAAAAATTTATTTGACTTATAAATTCACTTATAAATATTTAAAATTAATTAAATATTCATATTTTAATTTCTAAAAATTCTGGGTCGTTACAAATTCTATCGCCGCCGGTCAACCCCACGCCGATGTGCCTTGCTGTACCCACCACATCACCGCCACGACTCGAGCTCCACTTCCCTCCATGTGCGATCACCCCCAAACCTTCATTCGCGTCGCAAACTCCTCCACAGTTAATCCCAGTAAAACAAGCTTTAAAACCCTACTTTGAATCAACTCGAAAAAATCTATCATATAAAAATTTCAATTGTATTTTTCCCATTATCCATAACATACAAGCAACCTTTGCCCAAAATTCTAGCTACAATCATCTTGCCAATCAATGGCAATTGCCAAAAACAACTATTTCGAACAAAACCAAAATTCTCAAGAGTTACCCATCTAAATTTTTTGAAATGCATGTCTAAATTCATGATTTTCTATCACCAATCTGAGTATATAATCAAATTTAGAAATCAAGATGTTTTATTTCTGGCCATTTTTATTTCTTACTGTTATTCTTGTTTAAAAATTGTTATTTAGTTTCAAATTTCCAGAATTCTAATTTTAGAACCTTCAGTACATATGAACAAACAAATTTCATTTATGTAACAATCCTAATATTAGTTTGATTGAGAGATTTTAAATTTTCCTTAAGAAAATCAAACCCAGTAAATAAGCAGAGTACATAAATTTACACATGCACTGTATTCTCTGATAATTTCATACTTCTAACTGGTATACACAAAAATTTTCAAGTAAACAAATATTCATAATCACAGCAACATTCATCACATGCATATGGAATTCAACTGTAGATATTATCTAAAACTGTTTTTAAAATATTTACTCACCTCTTATTTATGCAGAGCACAGAATAGGATAAATTTCTGGGCCTTGCACAATAAATCTGAAAAATGCTTTTGATTTCTTGCTGTTGCTGAAGAAAACCTTTTCATGCCTCAAATCTTTGATTTAAAATGTTGAAACTTCAGTTGTTGATCTTTATTTAAAAATGCAGGTTGAACTTGATTTTCATATGCAGGTTTAAATTTGCAGATTTTGCTTTTGATTTTCTAATCTCAGATTTGGATTTCCAGGTTTATAGTTTACTGAATTGCCATAAATTTGGAGAGGAGGAAAGAAAGTTTTGAAAAAAAATGAAAAAGAAGAAACTATTTTCTTTTATGTTGTAAATTTCAAATATATGAAAGATTAATGCCACTTGTTATAAAATTGAACAAATGTCATTTAATTTGTCTAATAGCTATACATGTATTAAAATCTTGCATAATTGTTTTAAAAACCTTATTACAAAGATAATTATATTTTATATTTATGTAAATGTGAATTTTGTAATTTATTTACATACTACTTATGTTTACAAATTATTCCAAATTTAAGAGATTATTTTAAAAAGATTTTATTTAACACTTTATATATTTATAACACTTTAAAATTTGAGCATTATAAAAGAAAACAAAACAAAACTTAAATTAAATCCTTTTTAACTATCATATTTTAAAACAACAATTATCTTATTTAAAAACAAACTAATTATCTTATATTTTAAATGAATTAATTTTTAAATTAATTTTTGAAAACATAAATTAAAACAAAGCTTAAAATTACAATTCATTCATATATAAATTATTAATGGATTAAAATTCAATTTCAAAACAATATCAAATTATAACATATACATACATATATGTTACAATTTGAAACTTCAGTTTTTAATTTAAAACAAAAGCTCTTCTATTCACAATATATATCAATTTAATGTATATTATAAATAGAATAAAAATGTATTAGCTTAGAGAAACAAACCTTAACAATATTGCCATATTAAAAATTCATTAACCTTTAGAAGATTAAATTAGCCAATTTTAAATTAAAATTATAAAGAAAATTATAAAGAAAATTATCAAACCAGTTGAATCATTAACACAGATTATTAAATTTATATTGCCCAAAATTCCGAGTCGTTACAGTTTTTACATTGTGTTGACCTATCTGTTGAGTGTTTATGGATTCTGGTCGATGTGTGGGACGCCATTCCATCGATGAGGATTCCTAAACTCTTAAACCAGATTGACCGACACAGTATTGTTTTTAAAGTAGGGTAAATGAAATAATTTTACCCAAAATTATATTTTGATATAAAAGATATATTTTTTCTAAAATTATTATATATTTGGATGATTGGTTGTTAATACTACAACCAAATAAAAAAATTTAAAGTTTGAATGGTTTATAACCAAGTAAAATTGTCTAAGTATGATTTTAAATAAAAAGGGTAACAACTAAAATTTAATTGAAGCAGAATTTAAGTCCTGAAAATTTAAAAGGTGTTTAAATGAATTTAAACAAAAGAATTTGGGAATTTGCAATCTTGGGAATGTTTGAAATGTTTTTCCAAAGATTTGAAGGTAATAATGGAGTATTGTTTTGGAAAATATAGTTGAATGGAAATTGTTTTGGGAAGAATTTGTGGAAGTAAGGAAGTAGTGAACTCACTTCAGTCGCTGGAAAATAATCCTGATGATGATGGCCACATCATCAGTATTCATTTTCGAGTTTCTAAAGTGATGGATTGCTACCAGGATAGTTGGTCATGATAATTGTTTGGGCTTGTTGGGTATACAAGTTGTTTTAGAAATTTTCAAAAAGGGAAAAATTTGTTTTGGTGAAAACAAGTGTTTGGAATTTGGAAATTTGATTTGATATACCAAGTGGGTAAGTGTAGTTATCGTTTCAAAAATGGTTTTGGAAATGAAAACCGGGCAAATTGAATTCTAAGAAATTCTATTTAGATAATGTGAAAGTTTAAATGAATCAACTATTGAACTTATAAAGTTAAGTTGATATTAATAAGATGAAATTGGGAATTTCAATCCGGGAGTTAAAAATTTAATTTAAGGAAATAAAAGTGAAGAAAATGTACTTGAGTTTAACCTAAGATAAGTTAAATGGAATTGAAGTTCAAAACGAACTTAATTGGATATAAAATTTGAACGTAAAATGATTGAAATTGTGAGGTGAAAATTTATACTTTACGATAGTAAGTGTTATATATAATCTGAAATTGTGATTATAAGATGAAATGACCCAAATGAGTAATATAAGCCTTTAAGTAAATAAATAAGTTTTGAGCTCATATTTTGAGAAATAAATTTAAAAGAATGGCACGTAGCTAAATTTAACTGAAGTTGAGTTGGAATAAAGTTGAATTCAAATGAATTCAATCGAGTTACAGATAATATTGAATGGAATAAAATTCTTATGAAAATAAGTAGATGTAAGTAAGTAAATATTGAATTGAATTAAAACAGAATTGGTGTGAGTGTAAACAAATCTAATTCAAGCACAAATTAAATGACTTTATTATAAACTCAATAATAAATTGTTCATGTAAATTTAAGAATGGATAAAAGAATAAACTAATCAATAAATAATTGGGATTTGATTAAAGGAAAATTGAAGCAAAGATTTGAATGGGAATTGGTGAAATAGAATAAACCTAAGTTGTTAGGTGGAACAGTTTGAAGAAAATAAATAACTTAAGTAAACTGTGAGATGATTATTTAAAATATTGGTTGTCGAGTTTAATAAAATGGTTTGGAATCAAACTTTGGAAATAGAAGAAAATGCAATGTAAGGATTGTGAATAAATTAAATGTGATGGAGTTAAGTGTAAATTGAGTTGGAATCAATTTAAGAATTGTTATAAAGCTTAAGTGATTATTTATTCACAATAGCATTGTCGAATTGCATAAGAAAATGGGATGTTGGAAGTAAATGAGATTGAATAAAATTTTATGAATTATTGGAAGCAATAGGATGATTTTGAATATGAGTTTGTTTTGCTTAAGCAAGTAAGTTGTAAATCACTTAAACTGAAGGGAATGATTTGAGAATTGATTGGAATTAATCGTGATAAGGATTGAAACCTTACATACGTGCTTATGAAAATATGTAATGGAGACTCTGCCAAAACTTTTCAAAATTTTGGAAACTGAAAAAAAATTAGCAACAAAATAATTTCAAATTGGAGATTGAAATAAACTAGTGGATGAAACTAACTTAACATAATGATAGGAATCGGTTTAAATGAAAGATAGTCAATAAAATTAAATATTCAGAGTTAAAGAAAATTTGGATTCACATGGAATTAGAAATTCAAATTGGAAATTCAGATTTAAATAAGTAGATGTAAGAGGATATAAAGGCTATAGTGGTAGAGTAATAATATATGAGTATATATAATGCTTATATTAAGCTTATGAAATGAGTGGTGAAATTCTTAAGTAAATTTGAGATTGAGAGAATTATTCCAAGTGGATAGAATCAGAATAATGTGAATAAAAGAAATTGATATAGTTGATAATCAATGGATATTAATACGTAGGATGTACGTATATTATTTTATTCGCATAACAATTTGATCTAGATTCGAGCACAAAATTTCGAGATAGTTATATCGATCCGAGTTAGGATTTTTCACTCGATTTTCGACGACGAACCACGGATTTGGATTTTGATTGATTCTGGAATTTCTCTATCATAAGTTATGACTATGCAAGGAGAATGACAGTTTTCTGATCAAGAAACCAGTTCTGAGTCCGCACTAGGAAGATGGGTGGACGATACTAGTTCGGAGATGAAATTGTGTGATCGAGCGAGAGATCGGATTTGATATTGCGTACGAATGGTATATGTACATTGTACGGGCCTGATTAAAATAGATATTGAAATTCTGTAAAGAAGTCAATAAAATTTGGAAAGAGTGAATACTGTAGATTTCAGTATTGAATTGCCAGAGTGGATATCTGGAATTTATTGTGTATTCCATATATCTCAGGAAATTTGTTCATGATTCATCATTAATTGTTAAACTAGTAATTCAGAAATTTAGAAGTTAAGTCGAATTTGACTGTGGTCAGGAATCCAGTTTGGATTGTTGATCATCGAGAGACAAACTTCGACAATTTTAGGAAAACTATCCGAATTTCTGTTCGAATAGCTAGTGATGTTTGTTAGGATAGACTGTTTGATTGTGTCATTGTATGAATGATATGTATGTTTGGATTGTAAATATAAAAGCTTTTGAATTAATTGTTGTTTTAAATTTCGGGGACGAAATTCTTTTAAGGGAGGAGGAATGTAACAACCCGAAATTTTTGACAGCATATTTTAATAAATATTTAATCTAATTTAAATTAAATAAAAGCTTTTCAATTTTTGAAATGATGTGATCTTTAATATTTAACAGTTATATGTGTTTGTAAAAGAAAGTATTGATTTGAAAATTTAAAAATAGAATGCATCAAAACCATTTAAAACAAAATCTGTCTTATTCAATAAAATCAAATCAAAGACTCTATATTTTTATTATTTGATAATATATGTATGAATATCTAATTATAAGTTTTAAATAATAGTGTTTAAAAATAACCTATCATATGAATATTAAACATGGAAATTTAAAACTTAAGTATAAAACAATATAAATGATTATAAAGTTAAACATACAAAACAAGTATAAATCATAATTTTAAACATAAGTATAAACCATAATTATAAAATATAAAATGTAACTAAGAATATAAATATACAAATATAAGTTATAACTAGGAATATAAAATTTGCAAATGCAATATTATGATACAAACGCTTGGAAAAAAATCTAAAGTACAAATAGATTACAATCAATAAAGTCAAATATTAACCTGTAAAATTCATTATACAACATAAAACCTTTAACAAAGATTTATCAAGCTGCTGTAAAAATTAAAATAACATGTTTGCTGTGTAAATCATGTTTGAAAAAGAAGAAAAATTTATTCACATAATATATGTACAAAATGCTAAGTATAGAGTAAACAAAAAAATAAACTATATATGTATGTTCTCCCAAAACACAGCCAGGCTACACTTTAAAAAAATAATAATAAGCTAAATAAGAAATGTACAAAGAACATACAAATATGCTCAGCAAGTTCCAAAACCAGGTTGTACAAAATAGTATGATAAAATGTACATAAGTACAAGATGATAAATTACATAAAATGTTCAAATGTCCAGTACAAAAAGATTTATCATATATGCTGCGGTAAGTTTATAGGCATAAGAAACAAAAGTTTTTCACTTCAAATTAAATAAAACAGGTCAGTGTCTTGTACAAAATAAACAAAAACCTGAAACATGGATTACATGTTAGCATAAATGAAGCATAAGAATTAATTATATGTAAACAAATATGAAAAACATGCATTTAAGATTAGCACAACTTCTTGTTTAACAAGTACTGCAGCCGAAATTCTGTGATTTCCTTCTGCAGAATATTATACTTAGCCAATAAAAAAAATTGATGGCAATACAAATAGAAACTGCCTAGATACCACCTATAATTATTCAATTACTTCAATATATATATATCCATCAGTTCGTTTATAAAAACTTAACTAAAACCTAAGAGAAAACCTGAAACAAATAATAAAGCAAGCAAAACTCAAAATGTAAATTCAATACAAAACAAAGAAAAATATATACAGGTAGTTTTAAAGCTTCAGGTGTTCAAAAATTCGAGTGCATCTTTCTGTTCAAGGGAATTTTCGGTGAGTAAACATACATATTGAAGTTTAAGTTTGATAATTAATTATGAAATTTTATGTTGCTGTACATTATGAAATGTTGGAAGCTTTGTTATATGTGTTCTTCAACATTTCAAGCTACTGCATAAATTAAAGCAGAGAATAGTTTGATTACATCTTCATATTAATATTTAAACTTGATAATTTAAGTTAATTAAACTAGTTTAAACTAGAAT
Source organism: Allium cepa (assembly GCA_030765085.1). Lineage (NCBI taxonomy): Eukaryota > Viridiplantae > Streptophyta > Magnoliopsida > Asparagales > Amaryllidaceae > Allium > Allium cepa. The sequence goes on from CM060934.1 coordinate 292,553,444, forward strand.
CATGGCCTGGAAGAAATGTTTGAAGGTGTACAATGTAGTTAAAACACTGTATATTAAATTTTACAGTAAAAGGGAAGATCAAGGTGGAAATTCGAATAATTAAATTTGTTAGTTTGGATTCAAATCTTGAATAAACATTCCAAGGTGGGATTTTTAAAACAAAGATCAAAACTTAAAATTTTATATTCAAGAAGCAGTTTGGGTTTAAAGAAAATTTGCATTTTTCTTAATTCAAGAGATTGATTTATTTTTAATTAATGAAACTTTGATTGAGGCAAGTTTATACATCTATCAACTCGGGAAAATATAAATTTATTTTTCTATTGATTGAACTTTGAGCACGAGACTTTATTAGGGTTTTATTTGGGTGTTTTGTTCTTCTCTGTAAATCATCGATCTCGCCACCATAACGTGATCGAGCTGTGTGAGAGTGTGGGAGAGGGAGGATGGTCGTGTTGTCTAGGCGTGGACGAGTTTTCGTCACCTCCGGTGGACCGTGCTTTGGTGGCGAGGCGGTTTGTTTCAGGAAGGTCGTGCGTTTGTTTTGGTCGAACCGCTAAATGTTGTAATCGAATTTTTAAAGGTGATTTGATTTTAATTTTCAAGTGTTTGTGTTGATTGTGACTTGCTTGATGCATTGGAAGTTCGTCAGAGTCGTGTGCACCGCCGTACACGTGTAAGGCAGTGGTGGCGTATCAACGATTGCAGGGAAGCATGGTCGCGGGTTTTACTCGAGCAAGTGGGAAGAAAGCCTCGGCTTTTTGTTTGTTTTTGGCGCGTTCGACGTAGGAGATTTCCTGATGCTTTGTGTATGCTCAGTTAAAACTTTAACTATAAAAAAAAGTTGAAGGAGAAGAATATGTTCAGAGGAGTCTCAGGAAGTATGCGTGGGAAACTCGAAGTAACACCCGAGTAAGAACATGGTAGTTCTCGGGTTTAGTGGGAAAGTCTCGGGTCTATTGATTTGGATCTGCTGTTTTTAAATATAAATAAGTGGAAATGTTTAACACAATTAAGTTAAAATTTAATACCAGTTTAACTTTGAAATTAATGTTTCACAATGTTTTTAATTCTTAATTGCTATTTTAAATAAGGAATTAATTTGAATTAAGTATTAGGTTAACTAATAATTAAAGTTGTAGTTAATTCTATAATTGATTATCAAGATTTAAAAGAAGACTTTTACATGTTTAATTATGTTGAACATATAATATAAATAAATTATTTTAGAAAGAAATTAAGAACAATTACTTTTAAATCGTAATTAGCGATAGATTGATTATTTTTGGGAAGTGATTGGGAGTAATCACTTTATAATCAGAGATCGAGTAAATAATTAAGAAAAGGGGTAAATTTGAAATTAATTACTTAAAGTCAATTTATGAATGATTAATAGCTAATTAATTGAGTAATTTAATTAAGAATAAATAAATGGTTAAGTAAGTAATTAGCAGTAATTAAATGGGCAATTAAGTTTGATTAATAATTAAGACTATTAATTAAATGGTTAATTAAAGTAAATAAATGGGTAAAGAGATAATTAAGTAATTGATAGTATGAAATAAAATAATTATGTAATTAAGACTTAATAGTTGATTAAGGAATGATTTATTAGACAATTTGAAATGAAGTAGGTAATTGATAGTTAATTAATGATTAATTAAAAAGAGTTAAGTGATTAACTCTCAGGTAATTAATTATAAATTGAATTAATTACAAATACGATTTAAAGGTAATTGCTTATGGGCTGTTGGGTTGAATATCTGATTGTGATATTTATGTGATGATATTCTGTGATGCTCTGTGATATGTTATGTCATATCTATGATGCTTGTATATGTTTTATCTGTGATAAATGCTATGTTAATTCAATTGTTGAATTTAAATTATTTAAACCGTTTAAGTTAATTAGACAACTTGTCCCTTAAAATGGCGTTTGGATTCGATGAGACCGGGATCGGAAGAATCAAATTTGATTCTCCGAAAACCACATCGATCCAAATAAACGTTAGGTCGTGAATCCTGAAATGAAGATCGAGATGGTGTTTTCAGAATGCAAGGGTTGTCGTCGTTGACTCTGCGGGTGATTCCAAAATGAGTGTGACGAGATAATTCCTTCGGTTTCGTTCGAACTCGGAACGAACTTGTATGGATTGAATGCTTTCAGAACATCGTCAGGCGGACGATGAGCATTCTAAGTGATATGTTCTATAAAGGTAATCGCAGCCTCAAGCCTCATCAACCGAGAATGGCTAAAACATGGGAGATGCAGCAAGGTTAGGTGGGTCGTGCCCAAGCAGGACAAGATATTTCCCCTGTCTAGATGTCCCCTTTTATTTCGGCTGTGTGGGCGGTTGCTAGCTACAACCACGGGGTTTATCTTGTACGGGACTGTTCAGTATAGAATGGTTCCGGCCTTGTGTTGTAGGGGGTCGGGAGTGATCCTCGGTACGGTGATCTAGGCCCCGTACTGTGATGAGCGGTACCCCAGCAGCACTGCCATTGTTGGAAATCCATTTTCCCTACGAGACCCTACGGTTTTGATTTGTATTACCCACTTTTGTGGCTAGTAGCTGGAATTTAATGAATGTAACAATTTCGGCTATTTTCTATTTACTTGAAAACCCTAGACACTATTATAATATCACTGGATTTCCTATGAAATGTTTTGGTTAGCGTAAGGTAAAAACTTACCCGTATTTATTTGTGGGGAGTCTTACGTGATACCTTTATTTTCAAATGTTTTCAAAGTTAAACAACTTTAAACCGTTTACTCATACCAGACACATGTCTGACCCGGAGTTTATATTTTGTTTTTCATAAACTCTTAGGTACTCAAATTTTTTATGAGTAGCCAAGTGATAGGTTCTGGACTTTGATTCTGGAGGAGCTTGGAGCAGGAGTTTCCAGACGTATGTAGCTATCTATCTAGTTCCACTATGTTAGATGATGTGTACTGTATCTCTGATGTATGTAGTGATAGATGTATGTATGATTGTCATATGTATTGATATTGTATAACTCTGAAATATGTAAAACTATGTAAATATTTATGTGATATATTATATTTTGTTCAGTTTCGCTGTGAGATTCTGATGTTGTTGTTCTTTTCTTTTCTTTCTTTTCTATTTCTATCCTTTTCTTTCATAATGATGATACGTCTTTCTGGTAGTAGAAGAGCGGGTCGTCACATGAAGAGAAGTTTATTTCTCTGGATAGCCAAGCACGTTTTCAAAGTAAGTTTTTAAAAATAAAATAAAGGTTTTAATGTTGTTTTACAAGTACGTTCTTGGAAATTTATTATTTCTAAATTTTTAAAATTCTAAAGTAAATATTTATTCAAATCTATTACCGTAGTAATAATTTATAAAAAATGACTTAGTAATTCTATTTTAAAGGCGAGAATCTAGTTTATATTTATAAAGTAACCTTATTTTCAAATATTCATATAGCATATATTTTCAATCAATTATTGAAGTAGTTTTAATTTAATTATTTTAAAGTAAATTCTAAAGTAAGTAAACTGTTAATCTATTATCGTAATAATTATTTTAAGAATGATTTAGTATTTTGTTTAAAGAAGGAAATCTAGTTATATTTATAAAGTAAACTTATTTTAATTTGTTCCTAAATTATTGTTTTAAATTAAGTACTAAAGTAAAGTTTTCTAAATTAAATATTAAACATACTTTACAATTAAAGTGTTCTGAAATTATTTAAAAAATCTAAAATCTTGTGCTTGGTGATTTCAGTGGAAATAGAAATATTTGGATTTATTCTGAGAAAGGAAGATAGTTTGAAAACTGTTTTCAAAGGGGTTTGAAAGTGAAAATATATCTTGTAAAGATATTTTGAGATATTATTGGTTGATGGTTGTTTGGAATATAAATTGATAGTTAAATCACCGACTATCATTATTGGACAAATGCGTTGATCGTTTCGAAGAGACCGGGATCGAGATTTATTTCTCGAAAACCACTTCGATCCGGTTTGTACGTTCCGTGGAAACGAGTTTGGATTCGAAGATGGAGCAGTGAAGTGCAAGGGATAGTCTCTACTAATCCTGAGGATATTTCCAAAATGGATGTTTTGGAATAGTGCCTTCGGTTCCGTTCGAACCCGGGACGGACTTGTATGAATGGATGCTTGCGAAACATCGTCAGGTGGATGATGGGCATTCTAAGAGATATGTTCTATAAAAGGTAACGCTTAGCCTCAAGCCTCATCAAATGGGAATGGCTGAAAATCATGGGTTATGCAGCAAGGCTTCGTGGGTAGCCCCCACTGGAGGGTAAGGTCATCCCTGTCTAGATGTCCCTTTATTTCGGCTTAGTGGGCGGTTGCTGATCCCAACCGCAGGGTGATCTTGCTCGGGACTGTCCAGTAAGGGATGGTTCCGGTCTTGTGTTGCAGGAGAGTTAGGGTGGCTCCTCGGTATGCTGATCTAGACCAGGTACTGTGACAGGTGGTACCCCAGTGCCTAGCCATTAGTTGGAATCCATTTTCCCCACACGCCCGTATGGTTTTGATTGTGCCCAACTATTGCCGAAACATGAGATGCAAGCATTTCGACTAGATTCTATTTTACTTTCTATAGACACTATTATAATATCAGAGGATTTTAATAAAAGTGTTTTAGCTATCGTAAGGTAAAAACCCGACATTTATTTGTGGCGTGGTCTTACGAGATGCTTTTGTTTTCAAAAGGATTTTCGAAACTTTAATAATTAATTGAGTGTGATTTTCTCAGGCTGGTATTCCAGACTGACTCGGGTGTTATTTAACTGTAATGCTCGGGTCAGACCGAGTATTATAGGATACAGGAGATGCTGTGGAGCTCAGGTGACGAGCTGGATGACAATACGTACTCCCGTATTTGTTTATATATATATATATATATATTCCGCTGTGTTGAGTTGTTGTGTACCCATTTGTATGATATTGATGTTGAGCTGTGATTGATGTACTCTGATGATGTAATATATAAACAGATATATTTGATTTTGAGTAAAGATCATTATTATCTATTATATTTTATTCCGCTGTGGTGGTTAGATTCTGATGTTGTTTTCTATTTTCTTCTTCTACCTCTTCTTCTTTAACCCAAATGGTTCGTATTTCTATACAACTTGAGTTGATTTAGGTAGAATAGTGTTAACTCAAGGGGTACGGATTTGCGGGTTGTTACAGAAACTACCACAAGGCCTCCCCGCACACACACAATGCAAACGCAGAATTGGAGGAGATTTCTCCTTATGATAGTCAAAGATGCTTACTACGCAAAACAAATCAATTTTGATATTATTATTAGTGCATAGTGTAGAAAGCATTTCGAAAATAGAATATAAATCATAGCCAGCATAGGCATTCTGAAATATGCCTACTATAGCTACCATCCAAACAGTGGGGCGCCACCATAAGTGAATGGCAGGTAATACAACTAAAACCGTACAAGGCTCGTATTGTTTCTTTGGATTTTCCAACAAATGGTCAGGCTAAGGAACTTCCTACTGCCACATGGGATCGCCTCTGGTAGGACGTCCCGAGGACTTAACCGGCTCTTTGCTAACACAAGGCCGGGTTACCTCTGTAACTAGGTAACTACTACATGAATATGCCACCCCCCGGTCCTTTGGGACCTTTATCCAAGGGTCCTCTATCACCAAGTAACAACCACACAGAAAATGAGATTGGAGCAACCATATAGGTCAAGCATCAGGGCTCCATACCTGACACCACCCTTTTCCAGAAGGAAATGACATACCCTAAAGGGAGCGACCCTCATAACCTTACCGCATATTCCTGTTTCGACCATTTCCGGGGTGTGAGGTCAGACGAAGTCTCGTCCATAAAGCTACGCTTTTTCACAAAGCCACGCTTTGATCAACAAATGATCAATAAACAATCATCACACAGCAACACTCAGCATGCCACATTACCAAATTAGGAGTATATCGCTGATAACCTTCAACTACAAAACCTCTGAGATCGTACGTCTCAGAGAAGGGTGTTAAGCTAAGAGAATAAATTCTCCGCCACCAACAGAGGTGTATTTGAAAGAAATTTGCTTTATATCTCAAAATGTAATGTCAAACACGTAACCATACAAGTCTGTTCTGGGTTCGAACAGAACCGAAAGCACTTCCAAAGAAGCCCTTGCAATCCGGGTATTCACAATCCCGATCGAATTTCCCATCACAAAGGAAATCTCCATACCGTAGCTAACGGTGCAGAGACAATCGATAGGTCATCCTATCATTTTCGCAAATACCCGGTCTTCAACAACGATCTTCAATGCTATCCGTTACGTCGTATCACTATTCGGAATGGGTAATCCGAATAACGAGCGCAATAATTTAAAAATAAGTGTAGCATTCAATTTCAACCAATTCACAACAAATAGCCATTTAAGGGTCAATATTGATAGTCTTTTTATAATTCCAATATTTTAATTTATAAATATCAATTTTATAAGTCTTTTATATAAATCATTTATAATAATTCAAAAATCCCAATTTAAACCATTTTATAAATTAATCAACTACTTATTTCAAAAATCACATTTCGATTATATTTCACAAAAATCATAATTTTTATAACATAAAAATTTCAACGTTTATTTATTTAAAATGAATCAATTCCAAAATTAAATTTTATTATGAATTCTCGACTTAAATTTTCAAAAATCCAATTTTATTTATTTTCGGCATTTAACGATACCAAAAATATATTCGGCTAAATTTTAGCCTTTAACGATTTCAATCACAAAGATAATCACGCAGATTATAAATAGATCAACACACAACATTGAAACAAATTCAATCATTTAAGGAATCCAGTTGGATCCCTCCAACCTGTTTCCTTGCATCCACAGATGTTAGCACAATACCAATTCCACTTCGAGGTGAAATATGGCGGTATACGGGATTTATAAAATACTATCTGCTATTATGCGGCGCAATAGGGTCTCATCCACTATATAATGTGGGAAATCAACTCCAAGTACATATATAATACCAATTCCACTTCAAGGTGGAATATCGCGGTATATGTGTTTAATAAATAACCTCCGCTTAATATACGGTGCATAGGGTCTATTTCAATACAACAGATAGCAGTTTATCATCCAAGCATATAATCAACACAATCAAGCAATTTTCGATTTAACTATTTAAAATTTAAATCGAAACAATTCGATTGAGTGAGAAGTTCTCACCTTGAGTTTTCGATAACAGGTGTAGTGTTTTATTTCGAATAAAACTAAAAGTGTGTTTAATTTTATCCGAAATTATCACTAGCTCCAAACGACTCCAAACCAGCTCCATTGCGTAGTGCTCGACAAAACGAAGCCAAGCAATTTGTTTCGCGCAATTGCGACCTCGTATGGAAAAGTTATAATATTTCAAAGTTTACACGATTTAATTAAAATTCAATTTACAAATTTTCTTTTATTTTTCTTTCAAACCTTTGCATCTCTGGCCGCACGTTCCTGCCTAGAAGATCACGGACGTCACTTGTGTATTCTTCCCCAGGTAACACACGCGCGCGTGAACCCATGAACAGCGTGCAAAACCCTAATAGCCGTGGCCAACTCGACGACTTCTACCACGATCAGCGACCACCTCTTATAGCCCTAGCGAGCTCGCCCCTCGGCGTTACTGCCATTGAACTCGGTCACACTATTCTCGAGAAAACCATGAACGAATGTGTGGCATTCAAACTCCAATTGCTGTCAATCCACTTCGTTGTTTTCGATCTCCACCGTTGAAGTCGTAGATCTCGAGACGATCTACAACACTGCAGTTGATAACTTCTCGTAATTGCTGATGGATTTAAAGAAATCGAAGAGGAAAGAACGAGCAATCTTGGCCATTAGTAGATATGGAGGCGGCTGAAGTAAATTAGGATTAGGGTTGATTATTTTTTTGCAAATGGAAATAATGGAGGCCTTTTTATAAAAATTTCAACGAAAACACTAGTCACTCAAATTTCCGAACTCCAAATCTCGCGTGGTGACCTGCGCTTCTAGGGTTTACCCCGCGTTCCGGACACAATAGAATAGGTATCGAGAGCAAATTCGATCATCTGTGCAAGTTACGGCAATAAACGATCAATTTTAAGATAAATCAATTAAACTAATTTCTTTGCCTTTTGGCTTGCCCCGGACAAACCGCAAATCCGATTGACACGAAATTTGAAACCCTATAATAATACAACATTACGAATCCGATGAAACTGGTTTCGTCGAAATCCGAGACTTTTGAAAAATGACTATTTTAACTCGTCAATTAAATATTAAAATATTCAATTTTCACAAATTAACTTTTAATTCAATTTTAAAAGTTCACAAACATTGGTCTAACTCCAATATGATTTACTATAACTTTATAAATAATTTTTAATCACATTAAACCCAATTTCCAATTATTTATGCAATTTCAAATATTAAATTGTCGATTAAATTATCCAATTAAATCTAAATATTCAAAATATAATTTTTCGACTTGTAAAATTTACTTGTTGATATTTAAAATCAATTAAATATCTGAATTTCAAATGGCAGAAATTCTTGATCGTTACAATCTTCCCCCCTTAAAAGAATTTCGTCCTCGAAATTACCTAGTAAGAAAAAGTTTTGAAATCCATTAACTTTTCAAAACAAACCGTTCAAATTTGATTTACAAATCTCTTAAGTGTTTAACTTTTCCAAAATCCATAGTTGAACCTCTTACAAAACTTCACTAATATTTTCAAATCCATATATAGTTATCTTTTCCAAAATCAACTATATCGTATAACCTTTGACTTCAAATCAAAACTTAGTTTTCACAAAAAAAATTCCAAAATTTCCCGAAAATTTTCTAACGCCTTAAATTTTCAGAAAATTTCGCCATAGCCTCCTTTGTATGGAGGAGCTTTTACAATATCACAATAGATATAAATATATATACATCGACCCACACGGTCGGAAAACAGAAAAACAGTTCATATTTCCTATTTTTATTGCGTAGGCGTACCTTTTTAGCATTTTTAAGCAAAGCAGTTATTTATTTTGCATTTTTCGCAACCAAATCCCGCTAACGGTTGCCCCGGTACCTGTACTTACTCAATATAAACAGATAAGTGACATATATAAGAAGTTATTAACATTTTACTCTTTTAAACAACTACAACACATGCATATTAAAAGAAATGTATACTAAGCAAGGTTTATAAACAATTTATATGATTTCAACATTACTTGTAATTGTTTACAACCAATTCATATACAACGACACTCAATTATTCATTTTCAGTTAGTTTACATTCACCAATTTACATTCAAGTTGGTTCACTTCCAATTCAAATCAATTTCTATTCAATTTTAATTTACTTAACTTCCATTTTTTTATTAATTCAACTTCATTAACATTTAATGAATTTCAACATCACCAACTAACAACAATCTAACAACTAATGTATATTCAACACAACCAAATTTATTCTCTTTACATTCAACATTCATATTCACTTTGTTTACCTTCAATTTGGTTTAACATTCAATTAGCCTTAAATGAATCAACACTTATATCCATTATTCTATATCAATTCATTACATTCGATTGATTAATATTCAATTCATTAGTTCAATTACCAATTTATTTTACAATTAAAGTTGAATCTCCTTTATATAACTCAAATTCTTATCCATTTAATGACTTCATTTCATTAATTCATTTTGCTACCAAAATCAACTTCATTCAGCATCACCAAGTTATATTCCTTTTAAACATCGTTTGTTTAACTTAAATTAAATTTCCATTTCAACAACATATCTAATCCAGTTAAAATCCAATTCAAATTCCGACTCCAAAGTAAATTCCATTTAACTTTTACCAAAGTCAATTTTATCACTTATTCAGATTCATACCTCGTTTTGCTTAACAAAGTTGTTTAACCATTTTAATAATTGGTTTTACTTACATTTTCACATTTTATAAGTTATACAACTTATTATTCAAGAATCTTATTTAATTTATTTAACTTTCTTTAGTTAAATTTCACATCATATATTTTATCATACTAATTCAAATTTATTTCAATTTTACTAAAGTTAAATCTTTATTATCTCATATTATAAGTTCAAAATTCAATAACTTATATTCATCAATTTCAACTTGGATTTTAATTTCAAAATTTGTTTATCACAACAAAATTCAATTTCAACTTACTATGGTAGCAAATCCATCACACAGAAACTGGAAAATGATACGGATGATGCTGCAGTCATAACCCTTATTATTTCCCAGCAACAGTAGTGAATCCAATGCTTTAAATTCTTTCAAAATTTTCTTTTATTTATAAATAACATTTATAAGTCTTTTCTTATAGAATTTCACTATTTAACTTTACTTATACAATTGTAGCTTTTACATAATTTATTCTTTCACAATTGTTGTTTTTATTCAAATTATTTGAACAACTTTGATTCACTTATATATATTTACATTGTCAACAACCAAACAATTAATTCTATATACACTTTGATAATTGTGAAAAATTGTTCCTTTTGTATATAAAATATAATCGAGGTAAAATTATTTCATTTACCCAATTTAAAACAATATCGTGCCGAATTGTTCTGACAAGTGTTTAGAGATCCCTATCGATAGAGTTGTACGGACTATACCGACCAGAATCCATATACCACTCCACAAACCAATCATCACAATATAAAACAATATTATATTCACTAACAAATACGCGCTCATATATATTATTACACTCAAACCCATTCTAGAGTACTACTGACTCTATCTCTAATGAGTAACACCCAACAGAGCCAAGGTTGTCGCTTAACCAAATGCTCTGATACCACTTTGTAAGGACCCGATTCATCGACTTCCAAAAATCGACATCAATACGTCCACTGTATCAACTGCCGAGCAATCGAATGCCGGAAAACCGAATCTTAGGGTTTGCGAAGAAGAAAAAGATAGAAGAAGGAAGAAAAAATAGAACAGAACAATATCAGATTCTCACAATCGCAGCGGAACAACATATAATAGATAAATGAATATCTTCAAAACAAAGAACTATATAAGTTATTACATTGCATCACATTACATTGCATTATCAGAGTCAATATGCAACACAATACAAGAATGGACAGCTATACAAACTTGTCCTTCCAAGCGAATTCTACTGCGGAAAAGATAATATCATATACAAGTAATACGTCTCGCCATCCAGCTCACCTCCTGAGCTCCATAGCACTTCTGGATCCAGAATGACCTAATAACCTGACTCTAGACTGCCCGTGTGGAAATTATGGACACCCAAAGTTTAGGAAGAGAACAATAAACTTCAGGTCAGTCATGGGACTAGTGTGAGAACTCAAAACAGTTATTTATCTTTTAAAACAACAACAACAAGGGAAGTGAAAAATATCCGCAATGCTTTTGGAAAATGAAACTACCATAAGGCCTCCCCGTATACACAAAATGAAAACGCAGAATTGGAGGAGATTTCACCTTATGATAGTCAAAGATGCTTACTACGCAAAGCAAATCAATTTTGATATTATTATTATTAGTGCATAGTGTAGAAAGCATTTTGAAAATAGAATATAAATCTTAGCCAGCATAGACATTTCAAACTATGCCTACTATAGCTACCATCCAAAGAGTGGGGAGCCACCATAAGTGAATGGCAGGTAATACAACTAAAACCGTACAAGGCTCGTATTGTTTCTTTGGATTTTCCAACAAATGGTCAGGCTAAGGAACTTCCTACTGCCACATGGGATCGCCTCTGGCGGGACGTCCCGAGAACTTATGTAACAGCCCTAGTTTTTAGCTATTTATTTCTTTTAATTTTTTTGTTTTTAGAAACATAATTTATATAAATTGTGTTTACCAATATTGTTTAAATATTTAATTTAGAGAATTAAACTCGTTAATTTAATATGATTTTTGTAACTAAATTTAAGAAGAAGAAAAAAAAAGGAAATTTTTATAATGTATAATGAAGTGAGTGGTAACTAAATGTTTTGGATATTATCATAATATCTGTTGTTATACCCATTCCCTAAAAATAATGAAAAGGAGAAAATTTGTAACATATTAAAGTAGTTAATTAATTATGTTAATTTGGTAGGTTATGACATGCAAATCATGTTGGTGGAATATTCTCAATTTTGACATATTAATTATGTTAGCAGTGAACATTGTTAAGCAATTTAAAACAATGAAACTTACAATCAATTTATTTGATAAATCTACCTTATTCCTAGTTAGCAATTCAAAACTTGAATAAAGGCACATACGGATATTTTAAAATGGAGTTAATGACAATTAATAGATATTTCAAAAAGAAATTTATGACAATTAATAGAGAAATTAATTGTAAAATTTCAGTAGTTGACCAGAATTAATTTATTGAATAATTAATGCAAATTAATAAAATTGATGAAAGATAAATAAGTTAATTCTTTTGGTTAATGGCATGAGGACACGAGGTTAATCCCCATTTTGTAGGAGAAATCTGCCCGTGTAACCAGTCCGGCTACCAGTGCCTACAAAGCGGACGGATTAATGTGAGACGTCGCAGGATTGATAATTAACAAAAAGGGTTAATTAACTAATTAAGTTAGTAACCAAATTTGAGTATGTAATTAAAGGAGGATAATTAATTGGTAATATGGTAATTAATTGAAATCAATTAAGGAGGGTAATTAAAAGGGATAAGGTAATCAATTGAAATCAATTAAAGGCAATTAAAGGGGAATTAATTGATTAGAAGAATATGGAAATCAAATTTGCCTTCCTTTGCGCGTGACACAAAATTTTATTCTTTTAACATTTTGACATTTGCCTCTTACCATTTGTTTCTTGAGCATGTCACTGTATTCATTTATTCACGCAGCCTTATCCACAAAAATATCAACTCTTCCAATTGCCATTTTTCCTCTCACCTAAATTAAATGCATTCAAAATTTAATCTTGCCTATCTTTGCAAATTTTCGCATACCCATTATATCTCTCTGTTTCCACTGCGTTTGTTTTGCAATAAATAAATTTTTCGAACCATTGATCAAGTAAATATTTATGTAAGCATTTATTACTTTTGCCTTTTCAGTTAAAAGCTTTTTCATTGCTTACCATAAATCACGCAAGAGCTCAAGTTTTGCTTCCTCAATCAAATCTGTTCAAATTTGCAGTAACGCATGCTTTAAATTTAGATTATAACTGGTATAAATCACGCAAGCTATCTAAAAAAAAAAAAAAAAAAATCCAAAAGAGTGATATCGTTCAAACATAAAACTGGAAAGAGAAATCAACGCATGCATTTATCACAATTTTCGTGTAGCGTTCAAACAAGAAGAACTGGAAATAAATCTCTTGCCTAAACGCATGCACTCAAAAATCAACGCTTGCATTTATTTCTTACGTTTTCAAACCTGCCTATTTATCTCCCCTTTTTATTTCGCAAGTTTATCTATAAATACTTTGCCTCATTCACATAAGTTTTCATATCTCCTTGTTTGTCACTCTCTGGTACAAGCTTCTATTAGGTAAATAATTTGCATTGTTTATTTCTTTGCTTCTTCCAATTTTCTTTCCTCCTTCTTGTGTTCTCTGATTTCCTTGCTCGGCTACTTCCCCATCATGCCGTGCCATTTATAAATACATATAGAACTTTGTTAGTAGTAGGCTGGAAGAAATGATATAAATTGATTGTAGGAAGCTAGACTATGGAATTAGTGTAGTTATGATGTAGTTAGTGGTATTGTGGATTTGGATAAGTGCAGTTTGAAGAGGAAGGCATAGAAAAAAAAAAGAATTACAATTTAATAATGGAGAAGATAAATTGATAAGGAGAAAATGATATGAAATGTTGTTTAATTCAAATAAACAATATTGTATGAATAAATCTTGGGTGAATATAATAAAATGACATTTATTTCAATTTTTAATGGTTGAAATAAATTTAAGATGGTTAAAAATAAATTTAACTACTTATTTGAGAATTTGGGTGGATAAATATCAATGGATTGTATTTATTATGGTTAATAAAAGGATATTGGTGATGTATACCAATAATCACCTTTTAATGTTTAATAATAAAAGTAAAAGAAGAAATAATTTGCCTAAACATGATGAACATGTATGTGAAATAAAGTATTATTTAATGAATTCGAATGTAGTTAGTGGCTACATTTGATTAAATCGAATAATTTGAACAGTATTGTGTTTGTTGCCAATATTGTCATTTTATTTAAATAAATATATATGAGAATGAAAATAATTGATCATGATAAATATGATTAAAAATGTGAGAAATAATTTAATAATGTCTAAACATGTATTTGTTTTGTTTGGGTGCATAACATCTTTTTATTCAATCAATTGTATTAAATTTGCAATTTATTTTGCAATTTATTCAATTTATTTTATGCATGCGTACGGTTGAAGTATGGGCCTAGGATATGTTGAGACGGTTAGCGGGTTGTAGTAGTCGAGCAAGTTGAACTAAATTTCTTTTATTCTATTCGTTCCAGTTGTTCTGAAATTTTGCTTTGACCGTAATTTTTAAATTCGCATACTTGGTATTTGGATCTTATAAATTTAAGTCAAGGCTTTGCATCCGCCGAAGTTTGATCGTGCTTTCCGTTTTTTTTTTCCGAAGTAGATACCGTGTTTGATTTAGATCCACTGCAGCGTTTAAGGTGAGTATTTCTCACCAGACATATGTACATATATTTTGTGAATTATCGCAAGTGTATGTGTAAAAATTTTATTTAAATATTATCTGTCTGTAGTATAACGTAGAATGATGAATCCCATTTAAATTGACACCTCATCAGTTATTATCTGTTGTATTATTTCTGCAGTTATATTATATTATTGTTTATTTACTGCTTAAATCACCACTGCAAGTTCCCTGTTAAATTTAGATTGTTGTGGGCTGAAATGATAGGCCTAAATGATGATTACTGTGCTATTATTATGTTAACTGTTTAACTGTTAACTTGGGATTGCGGGTTTGAAATGATAGAACCCGGGGTTTGTAAATTACGGATTGAAATGATATAAATCCGTATCACTTGACCTAGGCTTGAAAACTATATACAGGCCCGTGGTCCTTATAATATTTTCTGAAATATTTAAAATTATTTTGGAAGTTAAATATTTGATTTAATATCTTTAAAGGATTTTATATTGATTTTGAATGAGTTATAAATGTTAATAAATAAATAAATAAATATTTGAATAAAATTTTGGAATATAACTTATTTTGGAAATTCTGGATTTTTGAAAGGATAAGATTTCAGTTAAGAAATATATATATAAGTTATATTTGGAAATATTTATTAAGTTAAACAATCTACTAAAGCATTTAAATGCTGTCTTTTGAAATTGGACTAGTTTTACCCGTAACTTTAGGTAGCATTTCCTAAGTGCTATAGAATCTGGAATTTGATTGTTTTGAAATTTAAGGAATTTGATAAATTATATTTATGTTTAAGTTTTGGAGACCTTTAAGATATGAGATTTATAACTGGATTTTTCTTAATAAATTTAAGATGAACATTCTAGTGTTAAGTAAATTTTGAAATTATTTAATGGCATAATTTTGGAGTTTTATCTATGGAATTTATGGGAATATTCAAGACGAAATAATAAACACTAATTTGTTGAAAGAAAAAAATATCCAACCTTAGTTTTGAATATTAATACTCCAATTGGATATATATATATAGGAATTGAAATGGTCTTGGGAACATGAAGTGATATTTAAATTATGGTTTAAAATAAAGAAATATATTTGTAAAGCTATGTAAATTATCTTCTTTACAAAGTAACCATAAAGTTAAACCATTTATTCTATATACCGTTGAATGTCCAAACCATTGTGTTTGGGAGTTATGGTTTTAAAGTAAAATTTCCAAAATATTATGTTTTGAAGATATAATTTAAATATTTGGTTTCCAGATATTATAAATTTTAAGCAGTATGGTTTTTGGAAAAGAATTATACTTGAATATAACGGTATCATATTGTTTTGGGTTTTGAATGATATCGTGTTTATAGTTTGAAATAGAAATGTTTATTTTGGTTTTAAAG
This sequence comes from Allium cepa, assembly GCA_030765085.1. Classification (NCBI taxonomy): domain Eukaryota; kingdom Viridiplantae; phylum Streptophyta; class Magnoliopsida; order Asparagales; family Amaryllidaceae; genus Allium; species Allium cepa. The sequence goes on from CM060934.1 coordinate 292,569,553, forward strand.
TATAAACTGTTTTAAAAGACCACGGTGTTATAATAACGATGGGTTGGCAAAGAGACCGGGATCGGATATGGACATACTCTCTGTCGATACCGAAAACCACTTTGACTAACCGTGTACGCGGTGGAGATTCCAGAATGAAGTAGGTTGGTGGCGACGTTTCCTGTAAGGTAAATACGTGGACCCGACTCCCGTGAGTTGGCATAAGGTGGCTAAAACAGGAGCGATCGACGGGTTAATGAGGTCATTCCTCTGATCGGACACTCCTCTTCGATATTATACTATGACTTTGGATTGATTCAGTGGCCACTTCTATTTTGATTTGGGGAGTTGTTTCGAGGTGGGCGGTTGCTGCGGCTTCGCGTTACCATCGGCCCGGATGCGTAATTGGTATATCTACCCTGGCATTGCCTAGTTGTGCCGTGTCACCTACCATACCGCGCCTTGTACGAGTTTAGATTTCTCCCGTAGCCCGTGTGGTATCCTCTAGTTGCTTCCCGATCAGGAGGAGCTATGATATTGGATGGACTACTGGGACTATTACGTGTTAAGGTGGAAAATGTAAAGCCTTAACGCTACTTAAAAGTAAGTTTATTTTATAAATAGACACTAGTATAATAGCGCAATATACTACATAGTAAATAGTTTGACGGATCCTTAGAGGATGGGCGGTCCCAAGCATCCTTTAAGTTACTTGCTCTATATTACAGTACACTTGAATTATCTTACATTATATAAGTATGTATGTCCTGACTCGAGTGTTATGTTTTATTTTTACGCTCGGGTCAGCCTGAGTTGCAGCTTCAATTTCTTCTCCGTAGCTAGGACACTCAGTAGATCATTCGCGCTGCTGGAAGTTGTTTCAGCCTTTATCTTTTCTGGAATTCAAGACTTTGAAGACTCTATCTCTATTTATGTCTTAAAATTTGTATTGAGGATTATAGACAATGTAAGTTCTGTTTTGTTGAAGTTATATCAGTGGCTTCATGAACCACTGTATATTTTATTTCCGCTGTGAGTTCTGATATATGTATGTGATTCTGTGATTTATTTACTACATATTCTGAGTTTTGCCAAATTTATTTTACAACGCAGTATTTTGAACAATTCAAGTCCGACATGTGCGGATGCGAAGGGTTGAAAATACTGGGTCGTTACATTTGGTATCAGAGCTTTGGTTCTAGGCAAAACTTAGAATGTATGGTAAATTTGATTTACAGAATCACGTTCATTCGAGATTGAACCACTCTCTTTTCGAATTTTGGAACATTCCCTACGGTTCCAAAGCTCATTCGTATCCCTCACTTTTTCATCTGCTTTATATTCTGGAGTATCTCATAACTCCACTTCGGATGATCTTTATTGTAAATTGGCGGTCTCGCCATTATTCTAATAAAGGGGTGAAACTCCTTTACCATTAGCATTGATTCACCGGAGATTTATATTTATCCTCGGTTTATATGCTAGTATCTTTGGTTATTCCAAATTCTATCTCTTCGGATCAAATGTAGATTTACCCCAACCACATCGATATGGCTCTTTAAGTCATGGATGACTAGGTCAAGGTTGTCCACGACTTATATAGACTTACCCAGTTTCCTTATTCTGATCTTCTGATTTCAATTTATCTTGAATTCTATTTGATTTGAGTTCATCAAATTTGAGTCTCTATCCTGGTTTGAGAAGTTTATTCCTATATTTGAAATTAAAATCTAATATTATATATATGAGTATAATTTTCAAAATTTTATAATTAATTTAACTAGTTGTCAAGAGATAATAGTTTTGATTTTATTTATGGTGTTGTAAGCCATGTGTTTGTCTAATAAATAAGTGAATATAAAACAATGGTTATAAATTAATTTGGAAACAGAAATGAATTTAAAACTAAAACTTGAGAATTAAATTTCTGATGATTTCAAACCTTGTGTTTAAATTTTAAAAGGATGTAATAAGTATTTTTGTATAGGAATTTGTTTCCAAAGAAATTTTAAAATTAGTGCTTTTCTCTTTGTCGCTGGAAAATAATTTCGGTGATGACTGCAGCATCATCGACATTCATTTTCGAGTTTCGAAGTGAAAAGACCATTCTGTAGTCTGGCTACAGTGTTTCCTTGAGATTTTAATTGATTTGAATTTCTAAAGTATGACTTAATATATATAGATATATAATTTAAATTTGATTTGACATATTAGGTATATATATTTAGTTATCTCTAAATGGTTTGAAGGGAATCAGGAATTTAATTCTTAAAGTTTATCTTGAGGAAGGAAAATAAATATAATAACAAAAATTTGAATAAAAAGGTTCCAATTGGAGATAATTAAATTGAAAGTTTTATTTGTATAACACCCAATTTCATTTAATATAACTTACCTTGATTTTCAAAAGTTAACATGTAATTGGATAATATACAATATAAAAGGATTTTATGAATAAAATTTGAGTGGTTATAATAAATATTATACACTTAAATTTTAGTTATAAAAGATTAATGGGGATAAATAAGGAAAAGGAATTTAAGGAATTTTATTCAAATGTCTTAATAATCAAATTAATTTAATATGGAGCCGTAAATCTAACCAAGAGATTTTAATAAAAGGTTATTTCCTGAAATGAATATGTTTGTGTAATAAACAAGGTATCTTTGAATAAGGAAAATATATTTGAAAGGGATATTTTTGGAGTAAGGATTATATATCTTCAAATCATAGTTTAATTGATGTCTAAATAAATAGTTAAGACGTATTCTAATATCACTAAATTTTGATAATTGAGAATTGGTTTTCAAATGGAAATTCAAGGGTAACTTATTGAAGGAATATCTTATTTATAAGATAAGTATTTTTAATAAAGTGTTAGGTTATTTGTTAAAATTCAGAGTTAAGTACATAATAAACTGATTAGGAATACTATTATATCTACTATAGCATATTATGAGTGCTGCTGTTTCTAAAAATAAAATGTTTTGGAAATTTTTTTTATAAATGAACTTAGGAATATTTCAACCTTGAAATGAATATTGTTTGGCATTGAATTTAAAAGGTATAAATGAAGATTATTTTAAAGGTATTATGATTTTAGTAGCATGATTTCCAAATTTATAAATTTAATGATTTCAAAGCATTATGATTGCAAATTTATTATCTTATTTGTTTTCAAACTATCTTTAAGTGTCCTTGGTTTCCCTATCTGCTACAGAATGAGGAGGCTATTGCTTATACCAATCTATTTAGAAATCTTTTCTATAATCTTTAAAAATCTTTGTTACTCATCGGGGCCTGAGCACCGCTTACCACCCATAGACCGACGGTCGAACTGAAAAGAGTAAAACCGATTCTAGAAGATCTTCTTCGTGCTTCAAATCCGGAACTATTCGTTTAAAGTTCTTGTTTATCTAGCTTATCTTCCTTTGTTTCTTTTCTTTTGTTCCTTTTCGAGGACGAAAAGTTCTTAAGTGGGGGAGAGTGTAACAGCCCTAGTTTTTAGCTATTTATTTCTTTTAATTTTTTTGTTTTTAGAAACATAATTTATATAAATTGTGTTTACCAATATTGTTTAAATATTTAATTTAGAGAATTAAACTCGTTAATTTAATATGATTTTTGTAACTAAATTTAAGAAGAAGAAAAAAAAAGGAAATTTTTATAATGTATAATGAAGTGAGTGGTAACTAAATGTTTTGGATATTATCATAATATCTGTTGTTATACCCATTCCCTAAAAATAATGAAAAGGAGAAAATTTGTAACATATTAAAGTAGTTAATTAATTATGTTAATTTGGTAGGTTATGACATGCAAATCATGTTGGTGGAATATTCTCAATTTTGACATATTAATTATGTTAGCAGTGAACATTGTTAAGCAATTTAAAACAATGAAACTTACAATCAATTTATTTGATAAATCTACCTTATTCCTAGTTAGCAATTCAAAACTTGAATAAAGGCACATACGGATATTTTAAAATGGAGTTAATGACAATTAATAGATATTTCAAAAAGAAATTTATGACAATTAATAGAGAAATTAATTGTAAAATTTCAGTAGTTGACCAGAATTAATTTATTGAATAATTAATGCAAATTAATAAAATTGATGAAAGATAAATAAGTTAATTCTTTTGGTTAATGGCATGAGGACACGAGGTTAATCCCCATTTTGTAGGAGAAATCTGCCCGTGTAACCAGTCCGGCTACCAGTGCCTACAAAGCGGACGGATTAATGTGAGACGTCGCAGGATTGATAATTAACAAAAAGGGTTAATTAACTAATTAAGTTAGTAACCAAATTTGAGTATGTAATTAAAGGAGGATAATTAATTGGTAATATGGTAATTAATTGAAATCAATTAAGGAGGGTAATTAAAAGGGATAAGGTAATCAATTGAAATCAATTAAAGGCAATTAAAGGGGAATTAATTGATTAGAAGAATATGGAAATCAAATTTGCCTTCCTTTGCGCGTGACACAAAATTTTATTCTTTTAACATTTTGACATTTGCCTCTTACTATTTGTTTCTTGAGCATGTCACTGTATTCATTTATTCACGCAGCCTTATCCACAAAAATATCAACTCTTCCAATTGCCATTTTTCCTCTCACCTAAATTAAATGCATTCAAAATTTAATCTTGCCTATCTTTGCAAATTTTCGCATACCCATTATATCTCTCTGTTTCCACTGCGTTTGTTTTGCAATAAATAAATTTTTCGAACCATTGATCAAGTAAATATTTATGTAAGCATTTATTACTTTTGCCTTTTCAGTTAAAAGCTTTTTCATTGCTTACCATAAATCACGCAAGAGCTCAAGTTTTGCTTCCTCAATCAAATCTGTTCAAATTTGCAGTAACGCATGCTTTAAATTTAGATTATAACTGGTATAAATCACGCAAGCTATCTAAAAAAAAAAAAAAAAAAAATCCAAAAGAGTGATATCGTTCAAACATAAAACTGGAAAGAGAAATCAACGCATGCATTTATCACAATTTTCGTGTAGCGTTCAAACAAGAAGAACTGGAAATAAATCTCTTGCCTAAACGCATGCACTCAAAAATCAACGCTTGCATTTATTTCTTACGTTTTCAAACCTGCCTATTTATCTCCCCTTTTTATTTCGCAAGTTTATCTATAAATACTTTGCCTCATTCACATAAGTTTTCATATCTCCTTGTTTGTCCCTCTCTGGTACAAGCTTCTATTAGGTAAATAATTTGCATTGTTTATTTCTTTGCTTCTTCCAATTTTCCTTCCTCCTTCTTGTGTTCTCTGATTTCCTTGCTCGGCTACTTCCCCATCATGCCGTGCCATTTATAAATACATATAGAACTTTGTTAGTAGTAGGCTGGAAGAAATGATATAAATTGATTGTAGGAAGCTAGACTATGGAATTAGTGTAGTTATGATGTAGTTAGTGGTATTGTGGATTTGGATAAGTGCAGTTTGAAGAGGAAGGCATAGAAAAAAAAAAGAATTACAATTTAATAATGGAGAAGATAAATTGATAAGGAGAAAATGATATGAAATGTTGTTTAATTCAAATAAACAATATTGTATGAATAAATCTTGGGTGAATATAATAAAATGACATTTATTTCAATTTTTAATGGTTGAAATAAATTTAAGATGGTTAAAAATAAATTTAACTACTTATTTGAGAATTTGGGTGGATAAATATCAATGGATTGTATTTATTATGGTTAATAAAAGGATATTGGTGATGTATACCAATAATCACCTTTTAATGTTTAATAATAAAAGTAAAAGAAGAAATAATTTGCCTAAACATGATGAACATGTATGTGAAATAAAGTATTATTTAATGAATTCGAATGTAGTTAGTGGCTACATTTGATTAAATCGAATAATTTGAACAGTATTGTGTTTGTTGCCAATATTGTCATTTTATTTAAATAAATATATATGAGAATGAAAATAATTGATCATGATAAATATGATTAAAAATGTGAGAAATAATTTAATAATGTCTAAACATGTATTTGTTTTGTTTGGGTGCATAACATCTTTTTATTCAATCAATTGTATTAAATTTGCAATTTATTTTGCAATTTATTCAATTTATTTTATGCATGCGTACGGTTGAAGTATGGGCCTAGGATATGTTGAGACGGTTAGCGGGTTGTAGTAGTCGAGCAAGTTGAACTAAATTTCTTTTATTCTATTCGTTCCAGTTGTTCTGAAATTTTGCTTTGACCGTAATTTTTAAATTCGCATACTTGGTATTTGGATCTTATAAATTTAAGTCAAGGCTTTGCATCCGCCGAAGTTTGATCGTGCTTTCCGTTTTTTTTTTCCGAAGTAGATACCGTGTTTGATTTAGATCCACTGCAGCGTTTAAGGTGAGTATTTCTCACCAGACATATGTACATATATTTTGTGAATTATCGCAAGTGTATGTGTAAAAATTTTATTTAAATATTATCTGTCTGTAGTATAACGTAGAATGATGAATCCCATTTAAATTGACACCTCATCAGTTATTATCTGTTGTATTATTTCTGCAGTTATATTATATTATTGTTTATTTACTGCTTAAATCACCACTGCAAGTTCCCTGTTAAATTTAGATTGTTGTGGGCTGAAATGATAGGCCTAAATGATGATTACTGTGCTATTATTATGTTAACTGTTTAACTGTTAACTTGGGATTGCGGGTTTGAAATGATAGAACCCGGGGTTTGTAAATTACGGATTGAAATGATATAAATCCGTATCACTTGACCTAGGCTTGAAAACTATATACAGGCCCGTGGTCCTTATAATATTTTCTGAAATATTTAAAATTATTTTGGAAGTTAAATATTTGATTTAATATCTTTAAAGGATTTTATATTGATTTTGAATGAGTTATAAATGTTAATAAATAAATAAATAAATATTTGAATAAAATTTTGGAATATAACTTATTTTGGAAATTCTGGATTTTTGAAAGGATAAGATTTCAGTTAAGAAATATATATATAAGTTATATTTGGAAATATTTATTAAGTTAAACAATCTACTAAAGCATTTAAATGCTGTCTTTTGAAATTGGACTAGTTTTACCCGTAACTTTAGGTAGCATTTCCTAAGTGCTATAGAATCTGGAATTTGATTGTTTTGAAATTTAAGGAATTTGATAAATTATATTTATGTTTAAGTTTTGGAGACCTTTAAGATATGAGATTTATAACTGGATTTTTCTTAATAAATTTAAGATGAACATTCTAGTGTTAAGTAAATTTTGAAATTATTTAATGGCATAATTTTGGAGTTTTATCTATGGAATTTATGGGAATATTCAAGACGAAATAATAAACACTAATTTGTTGAAAGAAAAAAATATCCAACCTTAGTTTTGAATATTAATACTCCAATTGGATATATATATATATAGGAATTGAAATGGTCTTGGGAACATGAAGTGATATTTAAATTATGGTTTAAAATAAAGAAATATATTTGTAAAGCTATGTAAATTATCTTCTTTACAAAGTAACCATAAAGTTAAACCATTTATTCTATATACCGTTGAATGTCCAAACCATTGTGTTTGGGAGTTATGGTTTTAAAGTAAAATTTCCAAAATATTATGTTTTGAAGATATAATTTAAATATTTGGTTTCCAGATATTATAAATTTTAAGCAGTATGGTTTTTGGAAAAGAATTATACTTGAATATAACGGTATCATATTGTTTTGGGTTTTGAATGATATCGTGTTTATAGTTTGAAATAGAAATGTTTATTTTGGTTTTAAAGTATAAACTGTTTTAAAAGACCACGGTGTTATAATAACGATGGGTTGGCAAAGAGACCGGGATCGGATATGGACATACTCTCTGTCGATACCGAAAACCACTTTGACTAACCGTGTACGCGGTGGAGATTCCAGAATGAAGTAGGTTGGTGGCGACGTTTCCTGTAAGGTAAATACGTGGACCCGACTCCCGTGAGTTGGCATAAGGTGGCTAAAACAGGAGCGATCGACGGGTTAATGAGGTCATTCCTCTGATCGGACACTCCTCTTCGATATTATACTATGACTTTGGATTGATTCAGTGGCCACTTCTATTTTGATTTGGGGAGTTGTTTCGAGGTGGGCGGTTGCTGCGGCTTCGCGTTACCATCGGCCCGGATGCGTAATTGGTATATCTACCCTGGCATTGCCTAGTTGTGCCGTGTCACCTACCATACCGCGCCTTGTACGAGTTTAGATTTCTCCCGTAGCCCGTGTGGTATCCTCTAGTTGCTTCCCGATCAGGAGGAGCTATGATATTGGATGGACTACTGGGACTATTACGTGTTAAGGTGGAAAATGTAAAGCCTTAACGCTACTTAAAAGTAAGTTTATTTTATAAATAGACACTAGTATAATAGCGCAATATACTACATAGTAAATAGTTTGACGGATCCTTAGAGGATGGGCGGTCCCAAGCATCCTTTAAGTTACTTGCTCTATATTACAGTACACTTGAATTATCTTACATTATATAAGTATGTATGTCCTGACTCGAGTGTTATGTTTTATTTTTACGCTCGGGTCAGCCTGAGTTGCAGCTTCAATTTCTTCTCCGTAGCTAGGACACTCAGTAGATCATTCGCGCTGCTGGAAGTTGTTTCAGCCTTTATCTTTTCTGGAATTCAAGACTTTGAAGACTCTATCTCTATTTATGTCTTAAAATTTGTATTGAGGATTATAGACAATGTAAGTTCTGTTTTGTTGAAGTTATATCAGTGGCTTCATGAACCACTGTATATTTTATTTCCGCTGTGAGTTCTGATATATGTATGTGATTCTGTGATTTATTTACTACATATTCTGAGTTTTGCCAAATTTATTTTACAACGCAGTATTTTGAACAATTCAAGTCCGACATGTGCGGATGCGAAGGGTTGAAAATACTGGGTCGTTACAACTTAACCAGCTCTCTGCCAACACAAGGCCGGGTTACCTCTGTAACTAGGTAACTACTACGCGAATATGCCACCCCTGATCCTTTGGGACCTTTATCCAAGGGCCCTCTATCACCAAGCAACAACCACACAGAAAATGAGATTGGAGCAACCACATAGGTTAAGCATCAGGGCTCCACACTGACACCACCCATTTCCAGAAGGAAATGACATACCCTAAAGGGAGAAACCATCATAAACTTGCCGCATATTCCTGTTTCGACCATTTCCGGGGTGTGAGGTCTGACGAAGTTTCGTCCACAAAGCTACGCTTTTTCACAATGCCACGCATTGATCAACAGATGATCAATAAATAATCATCACATAGCAACACTCAGCATGCCACATTACCAAATTGGGACCATATCGCTGATAACCTTCAACTACAAAACCTCTGAGCTCGTACGTCTCAGAGAAGGGTGTTAAGCTAAGAGAATAAATTCTCCGCCACCAACAAAGATGTATTTGAAAGAAATCTGCTTTATATCTCAAAATGTAATGTCAAACACGTAACCATACAGGTCTGTTCTGGGTTCGAACAGAACCGAAAGCACTTCCAAAGAAGCCCTTGCAATCCGGGTATTCACAATCCCGATCGAATTACCCATCACAAAGGAAATCTCCATACTGTAGCTAACGGTGCAGATACAATTGATAGTTCATCCTATCATTTTCACAAATACCCGGTCTTCAACACCGGTCTTCAATGCTATCCATCACGTCGAATCACTATTCGGAATGGGTAATCCGAATAACGAGCGCAATAATTTAAAAATAAGTGTAGCATTCAATTTCAACCAATTCACAACAAATAGCCATTTAAGGGTCAATATTGATAGTCGGTTATTTAACTATCAATCAATGTTCACAACATCACCCGATTTCAAATAATTTCCCAAATTATTTATTTTCAAAAATATCTTTACAAGATATAATTTCCCCACTTCAACCATTTGAAAACAAATTTCAAATCAATTTTCACCTTTACAACTTTCATTTCAAAATGGGTCATTTAAACCAATCAAATAAATCCTTACCGATTTACTTTAAAGTTACGTCCCAAATTCGTAAATTTATTTCCACACTTCAAAAATAAATCAATGTTTATTTTTAAACAAATCTCCCTTTCTTTTATATATTCCACGGTGAATTTAAATTTTTAGATATCCACTGATATACGATTTTCAAATCGATTTCAATTATTCACTTTCTATTTATCTTTAGAAGATATAATCTCAAAACGTTCACTTCATATTGGAAACATTTCCATACTTAATCAATAATAAGTAATTCACAAATCCATTTATTTTCAACATTTGGAAAATATTCAATATACTTAAATCCAAACTAAGTATATATTTTATTCTTTAAGGAAAACTTCTCTTAAACACATTTATTTGAGTCAAAACGAATGTTGCGTAAAACATCGTTACGACAACCCAAAGTCACTAGTATAGGGATTCAAAATTAAGATAGATATATAAATCCCAATACTATATCAAACATTTCCTTTCGAAAATCATTTACTTTAACAACGGTGTTATAGTCCACCATTTCCTTCTATTTCTTGGAAACGTCTATTTCAACAATGAATGTTGAAATCTATTCGATACTTAATACATTTTAAAAGATCTTTGAATCGTTTTAATTCTATTTAAAATATCACTTTCCCGAAATATTTCTTTAATATATTATTCACTGTCCAAAATCGTGAATATACTTCGTTAACCAAATTCAATTTCTACATATTTTATTTAAAGGATTATCCACTGTCCTAAAATCGTGGATATATCTCCTTTAATAAGCTATAAAAATGAACTTATCAAAATAAGTCGATTTCGGATTTTAAAAAAAACAATGTTTATAAATTCCATTTATACTTTATAACAACTTCACTTATAAAATCACTTTATAAACAAATTCTATCTGTATCCCATTTACACGCCAAAATCCAATTTATAAGTTAATTACTTATAAATCTTTTATTTTACAAAAATTTATTCATTTTATAACTTCACAATTTATAAATCTATAGATTTCATCCACTTATGATATCCATTTATACTTCATTTTAACACTAATAAAAACTCTTTTTATAATTCCAATATTTTAATTCATAAATATCAATTTTATAAGTCTTTTATATAAATCATTTATAATAATTCAAAAATCCCAATTTAAACCATTTTATAAATTAATCAACTACTTATTTCAAAAATCACATTTCGGTTATATTTCACAAAAATCATAATTTTTATAACATAAAAATTTCAACGTTTATTTATTTAAAATGAATCAATTCCAAAATTACATTTTATTATGAATTCTCGACTTAAATTTTCTAAAATCCAATTTTATTTATTTTCGGCATTTAACGATACCAAAAATATATTCGGCTAAATTTTAGCCTTTAACGATTTCAATCAAAAAGATAATCACGCAGATTATAAATATATCAACACATAACATTGAAACAAATTCAATCATTTTAGGAATCCAGTTGGATCCCTCCAACCTGTTTCCTTGCTTCCACAGATGTTAGCACAATACCAATTCCACTTCGAGGTGAAATATCACGGTATATGGGATTTATAAATTACTATCCGCTATTATGCGGCGCAATAGGGTCTCATTCGCTATATAATGCGGGAAATCAACTCCAAGTACATATATAATACCAATTCCACTTCAATGTGGAATATCGCGGTATATGTGTTTAATAAATAACCTCCGCTTTATATACGGTGCATAGGGTCTATTTCAATACAACAGATAGCAATTTATCATCCAAGCATATAATCAACACAATTAAGCAATTTTAAATTTAATTATTTAAAATTTAAATCGAAACAATTCGATTGAGTGAGAAGTTCTCACCTTGAGTTTCGGATAACAGTTGTAGTGTTTTATTTCGAATAAAACTAAACGTGCGTTTAATTTTACCCGAAATTATCACTAGCTCCAAAACGACTCCAAACCAGCTCCATTGCGTAGAGCTCGACAAAACGAAGCCAACGCAATTTGTTTCGCGCAATTGCGACCTCGTATGGAAAAGTTATAATATTTCAAAGTTTACACGATTTAATTAAAATTCTATTTACAAATTTTCTTTTATTTTTCTTTTAAACCATTGCATCTCTGGCCGCACGTTCCTGCATAGAAGATCACGGCCGTCACTTGTGTTTTCTTCCCCAGGTAACACACGCACGCGTGAACCCATGAACATCGTGCAAAACCCTAATAGCCATGGCCAACTCGACGACTTCTACCACGATCAGCGACCACCCTCTTGTAGCCCTAGTCGAGCTCGACCCACGGCGTGACTGCCATTGAACTCGATCGTACTATTCTCGAGAAAACCATGAACGGACGCGCGGCATTCAAACTCCAATTGCTGTCAATCCACTTCGTTGTTTTCGATCTCCACCGTTGAAGTTGTAGATCTCGAGACGATATACAACATTGCAGTTGATAACTTCTCGTAATTGCTGATGGATTTAAAGAAATCGAAGGGGAAAGAACGAGCATTCTTGGCCATTGGTAGATATGGACGCGGCTGAAGTAAATTAGGGTTAGGGTTGATTATTATTTTTGCAAATGGAAATAATGGAGGCCTTTTTATAGAAATTTCAACGAAAACACTAGTCACTCAAATTTTCGAACTCCAAATCTCGCGCGGTGACAGGCGCTTCTAGGGTTTACCCCGCGTTCCAGACACAATGGAATAGGTATCGAGAGCCATTTGGATCATCTGTGCGGGTTACGACAATAAACTTTCAATTTTAAATTAAATTAGTTAAACTAATTTCTATGCGTTTTGGCTTGCCCCGGACAAACCGTAAATCCGATTGAAACGAAATTTGAAACCCTACAATTATATAACATTACGGATCCGATGAAACTGGTTTCGTCGAAATCCGAGACTTTTGAAAAATGGCTATTTTAACTCGTCAATTAAAAATTAAAATATTCAATTTTCACAAATTAACTTTTAGTTCAATTTTAAAAGTTCACAAACATTGTTCTAACTCCAATATGATTCAATATAACTTTATAAATCATTTTTAATCACATTAAACCCAATCCCAATTATTTACGCAATTTCAAATATTAAATTGTCGATTAAATTGTCCAATTAAATCTAAATATTCGAAATATAATTTTCCACTTATAAAATTTACTTGTTGATATTTAAAACCAATTAAATACCTGAATTTCAAATGGCAGAAATTCAGGGTCGTTACATTTATAGTTGCTGAACGGTCACGGTTGTGTCCGTTCAAAATATATCCGGTCTGAAAAACGATGTCCCTTCATTCTTCCAACGGGTCGCACCGGTATTCAATTCAAATTCGAACGGGCCACGCCCGTGTAGCCAAATAAAAACCCGCCGAAAATTGCAGTGTTTTCTGTAGCAAAAATAAGATTTCATAGTAGATCCAAACCCAAGCCCGAGCCCGGCACGGTTCGGTACGGGACGGGCGGGCGGAGCGCGTGCGTGTATTCATCAGATTTGGGTCCTCCCTCTTGCACAAAATTACCTGACCCTAAGGGCCAATATAGGGAATTAGGATCCTACATATATACACAATTTAATCTTTCATTATGCCGATGTGGGACTAAAGCATATTTCATTCATCTCTTTTGAATTGTCAACAATCCCCCATATGAATGACAATATACTTTTCCCCCACACAAAGTGGAATCTCTCAGATTACGTATGGAATAATGCTTTTTGAAAGATAAGTAGATGTTTCACTTTGAACTTTCCCTTGTTATCACTCATCGGATATACTTGGCTAATCGGTGAATTATTTCATCTTGAACCGTCTGCTGTTATTGTATAACCAGACAATAAGGTTAACAAAGCATTGTTTCCCTTCTCATCCAATCTCTTGGTTGTGTTCATTTCGGTCCTGAACAAATTTGGTTCTGCGAGTGTTTTAGAGAATAAAAGCCTTATAATATTCTCATTGAGCCGACCCAGCTCACACTAACATAGGTGATCGCAACCTTTAAGAGTATCCTAGATATACCCCACTTGTTATTTTACAAGATATGGTCATCATTAAAAAGCATAGCTTTAACCTTTTAATACTTCTGTAGGCATGCATTTATGTTTTGCACCATAGGAATGGAATGGACTATGTCCAGAAAAATGCATTACATCTTGCGTTATTCATAACTGGTTGGCCTATTGATCCTAGTCCGTGGGATCTCCAGTCGCTAGAATAGGTTTCCGTATAAAATAACTCTTGTTGGTTTAGGCTTTTAAACCCCTTCCCCACGATGCGTAGTCTATTTTCTACCTTGATAACCCTTTTGTAAATGGATCCGCTAGGTTATCATTTGTTCTTACATAATCAATGGAGATAGTTCCATTAGAAAGTAACTGCCTAACTGTGTTATGTCGTCGACGAATGTGTGGTGATTTGCCATTATACACAATGTTTTTCGCTCTACTAAGCACAGCTTGATTGTCGCAGTGAATACATATGGCCATTATAGGTTTGGGCTATAAAGGAAAATCTTCTAAGAAATGACGAAGCCATTCTGCTTCTTCTCCTGCTTTGTCTAATGCAATGAACTCTGATTCCATAGTGGATCGAGCTATGCATGTTTGCTTCGTTGATTTCCATTACACTGCTGCTCCTGCAAGAGTGAAGACATAACCACTTGTGGATTTTGATTCCTCTGAATCTGCAATCCATTTTGCATCACTGTATCCTTCTAGAACAGTTGGATATTTTCCATAATGCAAGGAAGATTTTGTGTTATTCTTCAAGTATGCCCGCACTCTCATTAGTGCTTTCTAGTGTTCCTTCCCTGGATTACTTGTATACCTGCTTAGTCGACTTACTGCATAAGCTATATCCGGTCTCGTGCAATTCATGAGATACATTAGACGTCATATTACACGGGAATATTCCTGTTGCATTACACTTTCACTAAAGTTTTTATGCAGTACTTCCGATGGATTAAAAGGTGTTCTTACTCCTTTAATTCCATAATACTGGAATTTCTCAATTATTTTGTCTACATAATGTGACCGAGATAATTGTATTCCATTAGGCGTTCTTATTATTTTGATTCCAAAAATAATGTCAGCAACTCCTAATTTTTCATATCAAAATTGTTGATAAGAAATTTCTTTGTGGTCTCTATAACTTTAAAGTTGGGACCAAAGATTAGCATATCGTGCACATATAAACAAACAAACACGTATGATTGTCCGACTTGTTTACAATAAACACATTTGTCACACTCATTTATACGAAAACCATTTCTCATCATGACACTGTCAAATTTTGTGTGCCATTGTTTTGGAGCTTGTTTGAGTCCGTATAGTGATTTTACCAATTTACAAACTTTGTTTTAATTTCCCTTGGATACAAATCCTTCGGGTTGCTCCATGTAGATTTCCTCATCGAGATCTCCATTTAAGAATGTTGTCTTTACATCCATTTGATGTATTTCTAGATTGTAGATGGATGCAATTGCTATTAACATTCTTATTGAGGTTATTCGTGTAACTGGTGAATATGTGTCAAAAAAGTCTATACCTTCTTTTTGATGATATCCTTTGGCCACTAATCTGGCTTTATATTTATCAATAGAGCCATCTGGTTTCATTTTCTTTTTGATGACATGGCTTCCTTGTACGTTTGAGGTTCGCGTTCTAACACATATGTGAAAAAATCCGAACCAAATTATTTAGAAGTTCTAGCCCTCACACTTCTTCTTGGTTCTACTTCATCACTTTCACGATGAGTTTCATCTTCATGTGGGCTATTTGATTCTTCTCGTGTCCTTTTAGGGACATTATTCCCTTCATTCTTTTTGTGTGGAAACACTTCTTCAAAGAATGATGCATCTCTTGATTCCATGATTGTATTTACATGAATATCAGGTATATCAGACTTGAATACCAAAAATCTATATGCACTACTATTTTGGGCTGGTCCTAAATAGTAACAATCTACAGTTTTTGGTCCAAGTTTGACCTTCTTTGGTGGCGGGATATGAACTTTTGCTAAGCACCCCCACACTTTGAGGTATTTGAAGCTTGGTAGATGTCCTTTCCATAATTTATATGGAATTTTTCCCTTTTTACTATGAGGAACCTTATTTAATATGTGATTAGACATATTTAAAGCTTCCCCCCACAAGTTTGTTGGTAGGCCAGAGGTTACGTGCATGGCAGTAATCATATCTTTTAATGTTCTATTCTTTCTTTCGGCTATACCATTTTGTTGTGGCGAATATGGTGCTGTTGTTTGATGAATTATTCCATTTTCTGTACAAAATTGTTCATACGGCGACTCATATTCTCCACCTCGATCAGATCTCAATATCCTGATCTTTTTATTTAGCTGATTTTCTACTTCAGCCTTATATTTTTTAAACGATGTAATTGCTTCATATTTACTATTTAAAAGATATACGTAGTAATATCGTGTATAATCATCAATAAATGTGATAAAATACTTTTTCCCACCTCTTGTACGTAAGTTTTTGAAATCACATAAGTCAGTATGAATCATTTGTAATGGTTCAGTACTTCTATCAATGGTATGAAATGGTTTCTTAACCACTTTTGCTTCTACACATGTCTCACATTTGTATTTTTTATCTACTTGATATTTTGGAATTAAATCCAGATTTGCAAGTTTTTTCATCTTTTGAAAGTTTAAATGTCCTAATCTTTCATGCCATAATAGAGCATCATACTCGACAACATAAGAAACTTCCTTTTTATTCATTTCAGAATTACAATATACATCATTATTGCAAATTACAGCTACACTAGCCTTAAATAGGCCATCACACAAATATCCTCTCACTATATAGATTCCAGCCTTAGACAGAACAACTTTATCTAATTCGAAGACCATTCGGAAGCCTTTCTTCGAGAGTACTGGTCCAGAGATCAAGTTCTTGCGAATGTCCGGAACATGAAGCACATCGTTCAGCGTAATGGTCTTACTAGATGTGAACTTGAGAATCACTTTCCCGCTTCCCTCAATCATTGACACTGCAGAGTTTCCTATGTACAACTTTTCTTCATGATCGAGTTTGTTGTAAGGGGAGAACATGGACTTTTCAGAACACACGTGTCGTGTAGCACCTGTGCCAAACCACCACTGAGAAGGATTCTGAACTAGATTGCATTCCGACATAACTCAAGAAAAATTAGACCCATCGATGTCCATGTTTTCCACCACATTTGCTTCAGAATTATTCTGTTTCTTGTGGCTGAAATCCGCTGCTTGATGTCCAGTCTTGCCACAAACCCAACACTGCCCATTGAACTTCTTGGACGGCTTCTAATCAGTTTGTTTGGTTTCTGGCGCCTTTCTTTTCTTTTTCTTTTTGTTGAGGTTTCCTTTTTTCTTTGCCCCTTCTGCAACAAAAGCCTCTTCGTTTTTTGGTTTAGTGACTCCGCGATTATCTGCCTCGATCTTCAATCTGACGATGAGGACTTGCAAGGATATCTCCTTCTTCTTGTGCTTAAAATAATTACGGTAGTCCTTCCAAGATGGTAGTAGCTTTCCAGTGACTGCTTCAACCAGGAAAGATTCACCAACTTCGTGGCCTTCTGCTTGCAATTCATGGATAATAATCTGAAGTTCATGCAATTGCGTAATTATAGATTTTGAATCTACCATCTTGTAGTCCATAAACTTGTCAACTATGAACTTCTTCAGGCTCACGTTTTGCGTTTTGTACTTCGCATTAAGCGCATTCCAGAGAGCTTTTGCAGTCTTCAGTGGATAATACACTTTGTACAAACCCTTATCCAAATAGTTTAGGATGTAATTCCTGCACAAGAAATCCGAGTGCCTCCATGCATCAATTGCAGAAATCTCATTTGCTGAATTGGTTTTGCCTGGCGTAGGCGGCTCTGGTTCATCTTCATCAAGATACTTCTGCAGACCAAGGGTTGTGAAATAAAAGAGCATCTGACTCTGCCATGTCAGAAAATCGTCTCCGTCTTCCTTGAATGGGTCTGGTTTGTTTAAATTCGATGTCTCGATCGACATTTGTTCTGCTGCCATCTCTGTTTGAACTAAAATAGAAAAGTCTTAAAATGTAGAGTAAAGGGGTTCAAAATAGAATGCAAAAGTTCTTCGGAGGCTTGCCGTGATAATCGCCTTAAGACTTTGTTCGAAGTCTCCCAGGGTACAACCGACGAAACTGTGCGAGACTGTAAGAAGCACGTCAATCCGAGATGATGATGGCAACAGAAAGGAATCGAGTATGTCGGGGAAGCAGAAAAACTGTAAATCAGTGAGTGATTTGATCAGGATCGGTCACTAATTTATAGTTTCTGAACGGTCCCGGTTGCGTCCGTTCAAAATATATCCGTTCTGAAAAATGACATCCCCTCATTCTTCCAACGGGTCGCACCCGTATTCAATTCAGATTCATACGGGCCGCACCCGTGTAGCCAAATAAAAACCCACTGAAAATTGCAGTGTTTTCTGTAGCAAGAATAAGATTTCATAGTAGATCCAAACCCAAGCCTAAGCCCGTCCCAGTTCGGTACAGGACTGGCGGGCGGCGCGCGCGCTTGTGTTCATCATATTTGGTTCCTCCCTCTCGCACAAAATTACCTTACCCTAAGGGCCAATATAGGGAATGAGGATCCTACATATATACACAATTTAATCTTTCATTTTGCCAATGTGGGACTGAAGCATATTTCATTCATCTCTTTAGAATTGTAACCAATCCCCCACATGAATGACGATATACTTTTCCCCCGCACAAAGTGGAATACCTCAGACTACGTATGGAATAATGCTTTTTGAAGGATAAGTAGATGTTTCACTTTGAACTTTCCCTTGTTTACACTCATCGGGTATACTTGGCTAATCGGTGAATTATTTCATCTTGAACCGTCTGCCGTTATTGTATAACCAGACAATAGGGTTAACAAAGCATTGTTTCCCTTCTCATCCAATCTCTTGGTTGTGTTCATTTCGGTCCTGAACAAATTTGGTTCTGCGAGTGTTTTACAGAATAAAAGCCTTATAATATTCTCATAGAGCCGACCCAGCTCACACTAACATAGGTGATCGCAACCATTAACAGTATCCTACATATACCCCACTTGTTATTTTGCAAGATATGGTCATCATTAAAAAGCATAGCTTTAACCTTTTAATACTTCTGTAGGCATTCATTTATGTTTTGCACCATAGGAATGGAATGGACTATGTCCATTCCATTCATTACGTCTTGAGTTATTCAGAACTGGTTTT
This sequence comes from Allium cepa, assembly GCA_030765085.1. Lineage (NCBI taxonomy): Eukaryota > Viridiplantae > Streptophyta > Magnoliopsida > Asparagales > Amaryllidaceae > Allium > Allium cepa. Next base: position 292,588,776 of record CM060934.1, read on the forward strand.
CCTATTGATCCTAGTCCGTGGGATCTCCAGTCGCTAGGATAGGTTTCCGTATAAGATAACACTTGTTGGTTTAGGCTTTTAAACCCATTCCCCTCGATGCGCAGCCTATTTTCTCTCTTGTTAACCCTTTTGTAAATGGATCCACTAGGTTATCATTTGTTATTACATAATCAATGGAGATAGTTCCATTATAGAGTATCTGCCTAACTGTGTTATGGCGTCGACAAATGTGTCGTGATTTGCCATTATACACAATGTTTTTCGCTCCACTTAGCGCAGCTTGATTGTCGCAGTGAATACATATGGCCGTTACAGGTTTAGGCCATAAAGGAATATCTTCTAAGAAATGACGAAGTCATTCTGCTACTTCTCCTGCTTTGTATAATGCAATGAACTCTGATTCCATAGTGGATCGAGCTATGCATGTTTGCTTCGTTGATTTCCATGACACTGCTGCTCCTACAAGAGTGAAGACATAACCACTTGTGGATTTTGATTCCTATGAATCTGCAATCCAGTTTGCATCACTGTATCCTTTTAGAAAAGCTGGATATTTTCCGTAATGCAAGGAATAATTTGTGGTATTCTTCAAGTATCCCAGCACTCTCATTAGTGCTTTCCAGTGTTCATTCCCTGAATTACTTGTATACCTGCTTAGTCGACTTACTGCATAAGCTATATCCGGTCTCGTGCAATTCATGAGATACATTAGACATCCTATTACATGGAAATATTCCAGTTGCATTACACTTTCACTAGAGTTTTTATGCAGTCCTTCCGATGGATTAAAAGGTGTTCTTACTCCTTTAAATCCATAATGTTGGAATTTCTCAATTATTTTGTCTACATAATGTGACTGAGATAATTGTATTCCATTAGGCGTTCTTATTATTTGGATTCCCAAAAAAATGTCAACAACTCCTAAATCTTTCATATCAAAATTGTTGATAAGCAATTTCTTTGTGGTCTCTATAACTTTAATGTTAGGACCAAAGATTAGCATACCGTCCATATATAAACTAACAAACACGTATGATTGTCCAACTTGTTTATAATAAACACATTTGTCACACTCATTTATACGAAAACCATTTCTCATCATGACACTGTCAAATTTTGCTTGCCATTGTTTTGGAGCTTGTTTGAGTCCGTATAGTGCTTTTACCTATTTACAGACTTTGTTTTCATTTCCCTTGGATACAAATCCTTCGAGTTGCTCCATGTGGATTTCCTCATCGAGATCTCCATTTAAGAATGCTGTCTTTACATCCATTTGATGAATTTCTAGAATGTAGATGGATGCAATTGCTATTAGCATTCTTATTGAGGTTATTCGTGTAACTAGTGAATTTGTGTCAAAAAGTCTATACCTTCTTTTTGACGATATCCATTGGCTACTAATCTGGCTTTATATTTATCAATAGAGCCATCTGGTTTCATTTTCTTCTTGAAAATCCATTTGCAGCCAATAGGTTTTATTCCAGGTGGAATATCAACAATTTCTCAAATTTTATTACTTAGGAGTGAATCGATCTCACTTTGCATTGCTTCTTTCCAACATGAAGATTCAGAAGATGACATGGCTTCCTTGCACGTTTGAGGTTCGTGCATATGTGAAAAAATCCGAACCAAATGATTTAGAAGTTCTAGCCCTTACACTTCTTCTTGGTTCTACTTCATCACTTTTACGATGAGTTTCATCTTCATGTGGGCTATTTGATTCTTCTCGTGTCCTTTTAGGGACATTATCCCCTTCATTCTTTTTGTGTGGAAACACTTCTTCAAAGAATGAGGCATCTCTTGATTCCATGATTGTATTTACATGAATATCAGGTATATCAGACTTGAATACCAAAAATCTATATGCACTACTATTTTGGGCTGGTCCTAAATAGTAACAATCTATAGTTTTTGGTCCAAGTTTGACCTTCTTTGGAGGCGAGATATGCACTTTTGCTAAGCATCCCCACACTTTGAGGTATTTGAAGCTTGCTAGATGTCCTTTCCATAATTTGAAAGGAATTTTTCCCGTTTTACTATGAGGAACCTTATTTAATATGTGATTAGACATATTTATAGCTTCTCCCCACAAGTTTGCTAGTAGGCCAGAGGTTAAGAGCATGACATTAATTATATCTTTTAATGTTCTATTCTTTCTCTCGGCAATACCATTTTGTTGTGGCGAATATGGTGCTGTTGTTTGATGAATTATTACATTTTCTGCACAAAATTGTTCAAACGGCGACTCATATTCTCCACCTCGTTCAGATCTCAATATCTTGATCTTTTTATTTAGCTGATTTTCTACTTCAGCCTTATATTTTTTAAATGATGTAATTGCTTCATATTTACTATTTAAAAGATATACGTAGCAATATCGCGTATAATCATCAATAAATGTGATAAAATACTTTTTCCCACCTCTTGTAGGTAAGTTTTTGAAATCACATAAGTCAGTATGAATCATTTGTAATGGTTCGGTACTTCTTTCAACAGTATGAAATGGTTTCTTAACAATTTTTGCTTCTACACATGTCTCACTTTTGTATTTTTTATCGATTTGAAATTTTGGAATTAAATCCAGATTTGCAAGTTTTTTCATCTTTAGAAAGTTTATATGTCCTAATCTTTCATGCCATAATAGAGCATCATACTCGACAACATAAGAAACTTCCTTTTTATTCATTTCAGAATTACAATATACATCATTATTGCCAATTACGGCTACATTAGCCTTAAATAGGCCATCACACAAATATATTCTCCCTATATAGATTCCAGCCTTAGACAGAACAACTTTATCTGATTCGAAGACCATTCGGAAGCCTTTCTTCGAGAGTACAGGTCCAGAGATCAAGTTCTTGCGAATGTATGGAACATGAAGCACATCATTCAGCGTAATAGTCAGAAGTGAACTTGAGAATCACTTTCCCGCTTCCCTCAATCATTGACACTACAGAGTTGCCCATGTACAACTTTTCTTCATGATCGAGTTTGTTGTAAGTGGAGAACATGGATTTTTCAGAACACACGTGTCGTGTAGCACGAATGTATGAAACCACCACCGAGAAGGATTCTGAACTAGATTGCTTTCCGACACAACTCTAGAAAAATTAGACCCATCGATGTCCATGTTTTCCACCACATTTTCTTCAGAATTATTCTGTTTCTTTTGCCTGCAATCCGTTGCTTGATGTCCAGTCTTGCCACAAACCCAACACTGCCCATTGAACTTCTTGGATGGCTTCTGATCAGTTTGTTTGGTTTCCGGCGCCTTTCTTTTCTTTTTCTTTTTATTGGGGTTTCCTTTTTTCTTTGCCCCTTCTGCAAAAAAAGCCTCTTCTTTTTTTGGTTTAGTGACTCCACGATTATCTGCCTCAATCTTCAATTTGACGATGAGGTCTTGCAAGGATATCTCCTTCTTCTTGTGCTTCAAATAATTGCGGTTGTACTTCCAAGATGGTGGTAGCTTTCCAGTGATTGCTTCAAGCAGGAAAGATTCCCTAACTTCATGGCCTTCTGCTTGCAATTCATGGATAATAATCTGAAGTTCATGCAATTGCGTAATTACAGATTTGGAATCTACCATCTTGTAGTCCATAAACTTGTCAACTATGAACTTCTTCAGGCTCATGTTTTGCGTTTTGTACTTTGTATTAAGCGCATTCCAGAGAGCTTTTGCTGTCTTTAGTTGCTGATAAACTTTGTACAAAACCTCATCCAAACAGTTTAGGATGTAATTCCTTCACTAGAAATCCGAGTGCCTCCATGCATCAATTGCAGAAATCTCATTTGCTGAATTGGTTTTGCCTGGCGTAGGCGGCACTGGTTCATCTTCATCAAGATACTTCTGCAGACCAAGGGTTGTGAGATAAAAGAGCATCTGACTCTGCCATGTCATAAAATCATCTCCGTCTCCCTTGAATGGGTCTGGTTTGTTTAAATTCGCTGTCTTGATCGACATTTTTTCTGCTGACATCTCTGTTTGAACCAAAACAGAAAAGTCTTAAAATGTGGAGTAAAGGGGTTCAAAACAGAATGCAAAATTTCGTCTGAGGCTTGCCGTGACAATCGCCTTAAGACTTTGTTCGAAGTCTCCCAGGGTACAACCGGTGAAACTGCACGAGAATGTAAGGAGTACGTCAGTCCGAGATGATGAGGGCAACAGAAAGGAATCGAGTATGTCGGGGAAGAAGAAGAACGACATCCCTTCATTCTTCCAACGGGTCGCACCCGTATTCAATTCAAATTCTAAAGGGCCACGCCCGTGTAGCCAAATAAAATCCCGACGAAAATTACAGTGTTTTCTGTAGCAAAAATAAGATTTTATAGTAGATCCAAACCCAAGCCCGAGCCCGGCCTAGTTCGATACGGGACTGGCGGGCGGCGCTTGCGCGCGAGTGTTCATCAGATTTGGGTCCTCCCACTCGCACAAAATTACCTGACCCTGAGGGCCAATATAAGGAATGAAGATCCTACATATATACATAATTTAATCTTTCATTTTGCCAATGTGGGACCAAAGCATATTTCATTCATCTCTTTAGAATTGTCAACAATCCCCACATGAATGACAATATACTTTTCCCCCATACAATGTGGAATATCTCAGACTACGTATGGAATAATGCTTTTTGAAGGATAAGTAGATGTTTCACTTTGAACTTTCCCTTGTTAACACTCATCGGATATACTTGGCTAATCGATGAATTATTTCATCTTGAACCGTCTGCCGTTATTGTATAACCAGACAATAAGGTTAACAAAGCATTGTTTCCCTTCTCATCCAATCTCTTGGTTGTGTTCATTTCGGTCCTGAACAAATTTGGTTCTGCGAGTGTTTTACAGAATAAAAGCCATATAATATTCTCATAGAGCCGACCCAACTCACACTAACATAGGTGATCGCAACCATTAAGAGTATCCTACATACACCCCACTTGTTATTTTACAAGATATGGTCATCATTAAAAAGCATAGCTTTAACCTTTTAATACTTCTGTAAGCATGCATTTATGTTTTGCACCATAGGAATGGAATGGGCTATGTCCAGAAAAATGCATTACATCTTGCGTTATTCATAACTGGTTGGCCTATTGATCCTAGTCCGTGGGATCTCCAGTCGCTAGAATAGGTTTCCGTATAAAATAACTCTTGTTGGTTTAGGCTTTTAAACCCCTTCTCCACGATGCGTAGTCTATTTTCTACCTTGATAACCCTTTTGTAAATGGATCCGCTAGGTTATCATTTGTTCTTACATAATCAATGGAGATAGTTCCATTAGAAAGTAACTGCCTAACTGTGTTATGGCGTCGACGAATGTGTGGTGATTTGCCATTATACACAATGTTTTTCGCTCTACTAAGCACAGCTTGATTGTCGCAGTGAATACATATGGCCATTATAGGTTTGGGCCATAAAGGAAAATCTTCTAAGAAATGACGAAGCCATTCTGCTTCTTCTCCTGCTTTGTCTAATGCAATGAACTCTGATTCCATAGTGGATCGAGCTATGCATGTTTGCTTCGTTGATTTCCATGACACTACTGCTCCTGCAAGAGCGAAGACATAACCACTTATGGATTTTGATTCCTCTGAATCTGCAATCCAGTTTGCATCACTGTACCCTACTAGAACAGCTGGATATTTTCCGTAATGCAAGGAATAATTTGTGGTATTCTTCAAGTATCCCAGCACTCTCATTAATGCTTTCCAGTGTTCCTTCCCTAGATTACTTGTATACCTGTTAGTCGACTTACTGCATAAGCTATATCCGGTCTCGTGCAATTCATGAGATACATTAGACATCCTATTACACGGGAATATTCCAGTTGCGTTACACTTTCACTCGAGTTTTATGAAGTACTTCCGATGGATTAAAAGGTGTTCTTACTCCTCTAATTCCACAATGTTGGAATTTCTCAATTATTTTGTCTACACACTGTGACTGAGATAATTGAATTCCATTAGGCGTTCTTATTATTTTGATTCCAAAAATAATGTCAGCAACTCCTAAATCTTTCATATCAAAATTGTTGATAAGCAATTTATTTGCGGTCTCTATAACTTTAATGTTAGGACCAAAGATTAGCATATCATCCACATATAAACAAACAAACACGTATGTTTGTCCAACTTGTTTACAATAAACACATTTGTCACACTCATTTATAAGAAAACCATTTCTCATCATGACACTGTCAAATTTTGGTTGTGCCATTGTTTTGGAGCTTGTTTGAGTCCGTATAGTGATTTTACCAATTTACAGACTTTGTTTTCATTTCCGTTGGATACAAATCCATCGGGTTGCTCCATATAGATTTCCACATCGAGATCTCCATTTAAGAATGCTGTCTTTACAACCATTTGATGAATTTCTAGATTGTAGATGGATGCAATTGCTATTAGCATTCTTATTGAGGTTATTCGTGTAACTGGTGAATATGTGTCAAAAAAGTCTATACCTTCTTTTTGACGATATCCTTTGGCTACTAATCTGGCTTTATATTTATCAATAGAGCCATCTGGTTTCATTTTCTTCTTGAAAATCCATTTGCAGCCAATAGGTTTTATTCCGGGCGGAATATCAACAATTTCCCAAGTTTTATTACTTAGGATTGAATCGATCTTACTTTGTATTGCTTCTTTCCAACATGAAGATTCATAAGATGACATGGCTTCCTTGTACATTTGAGGTTCGTGTTCTAACACATATGTGAAAAAATCCGAACCGAATGATTTAGAAGTTCTAGCCCTTACACTTCTTCTTGGTTCTACTTCATCACTTTCACAATGAGTGTCATCTTCATGTGGGCTATTTGATTCTTCTCGTGTCCTTTTAGGGACATTATTCCCTTCATTCTTTTTGTATGGAAACACTTCTTCAAAGAATGAGGCATCCCTTGATTCCATGATTGTATTTACATGAATATCAGGTATACCAGACTTGAATACCAAAAATCTATATGCACTACTATTTTGGGCTGGTCCTAAATAGTAACAATCTATAGTTTTTGGTCCAAGTTTGACTTTCTTTGGAGGTGGGATATGAACTTTTGCTAAGCAACCCCATACTTTGAGGTACTTGAAGCTTGGTAGATGTCCTTTCCATAATTTATATGGAATTTTTCCCGTTTTACTATGAGGAACCTTATTTAATATGTGATCAGACATATTTAAAGCTTCCCCCCACAAGTTTGTTGATAGGCCAGAGGTTAAGAGCATGGCATTAATCATATCTTTCACTGTTCTATTCTTTCCCTCGGCTATACCATTTTGTCGTGGCGAATATGGTGCTATTGTTTGATGAATTATTCCATTTTCTTCACAAAATTGTTCAAACGGCGACTCATATTCTCCACCTCGATCAGATCTCAATATCTTGATCTTTTTATTTAGCTGATTTTCTACTTCAGCCTTGTATTTTTTAAAAGATGTAATTGCTTCATCTTTACTATTTAAAAGATATACGTAGCAATATCTTGTATAATCATCAATAAATGTGATAAAATACTTTTTCCCACCTCTTGTAGGTAAGTTTTTGAAATCACATAAGTCGGTATGAATCATTTGTAAGGGTTAGTACTTCTATCAACAGTATGAAATGGTTTCCTAACCATTTTTGCTTCTGCACCTGTCTCACATTTGTATTTTTTATCTACTTTAAATTTTGGAATTAAATCCAGATTCGCAAGTTTTTCCATCTTTCGAAAGTTTATAGGTCCTAATCTTTCATGCCATAATAGTGCATCATACTCGACAACGTAAGAAACTTCCTTTTTATTCATTTTAGAATTACAATATACATCATTATTGCCAATTATGGCTACATTAGCCTTAACTAGGCCATCATACAAATATCCTCTCCCTATATAGAATCGAGCCTTAGACAGAACAACTTTATCTGATTCGAAGACCATTCGGAAGCCTTTCTTCGAGAGTACAGGTCCAGAGATCAAGTTCTTGCGAATGTCTGGAACATGAAGCACAACATTCAGCGTAATAGTCTTACTAGATGTGAACTTGAGAATCACTTTCCCGTTCCCCTCAATCATTGACACTGCAGAGTTGCCCATGTACAACTTTTCTTCATGATCGAGTTTGTTGTAAGTGGAGAACATGGACTTTTCAGAACACACGTGTCGTGTAGCACGAATGTGTCAAACCACCACTGAGAAGGATACAGAACTAGATTGTATTCCGACACAACTCCAGAAAAATTAGACCCATCTATGTCCATGTTTTCCACCATATTTGCTTCAGAATTATTCTCTTTCTTGTGTCTGCAATCCTTTGCTTGATGTCCAGTCTTGCCACAAACCCAACACTTCCCATTGAACTTCTTGGACGGCTTCTGATCAGTTTGTTTGGTTTCTGGCGCCTTTCTTTTCTTTTTCTTTTTGTTGGGGTTTCCTTTTTTCTTTGCCCCTTCTGCAAAAAAAGCCTCTTCGGTTTCTGGTTTAGTGACTCCGCGATTATCTGCCTCGATCTTCAATCTGACGATGAGGTCTTGCAAGGATATCTCCTTCTTCTTGTGCTTCAAATAATTGTGGTAGTCCTTCCAAGATGGTGGTAGCTTTCCAAGATGGTGGTAGTTCTACCATCTTGTAGTCCATAAACTTGTCAACTATGAACTTCTTCAGGCTCACGTTTTGCATTTTGTACTTTGCATTAAGCGCATTCCAGAGAGCTTTTGCAGTCTTCAGTGGCTGATACACTTTGTACAAAACCTTATCCAAACAGTTTAGGATGTAATTCCTACACCAGAAATCCGAGTGCCTCCATGCATCAATTGCAGAAATCCCATTTGCTGAATTGGTTTTGCCTGGCTTAGGCAGCGCTGGTTCATCTTCATCAAGATACTTCTGCAGACCAAGGGTTGTGAGATAAAAGAGCATCTGACTCTGCCATGTCATAAAATCGTCTCCGTCTCCCCTGAATGGGTCTGGTTTGCTTAAATTCGCTGTCTTAATCTACATTTGTTCTGCTGCCATCTCTGTTTGAACCAAAATAGAAAAGTCTTAAAATGTAGAGTAAAGGGGTCCAAAACAGAATGCAAAAGTTCGTCCGAGGCTTGCCATGACAATCGCCTTAAGACTTTGTTCGAAGTCTCCCAGGGTACAACCGACGAAACTGCGCGAGACTGTAAGGAGTACGTCAGTCCGAGATGATGATGGCAACAGAAAGGAATCGTGTATGTCGGGGAAGAAGAAAAACTGTAAATCAGTGAGTGATTTAATCACGATCGGTCACTAATTTATAGTTGCTGAACGGTCACGGTTGCGTCGATTAAAAATATATCCGTTCTGAAAAACGGCATCCCTTCATTCTTCCAACGGGTCACACCCGTTTTTAATTCAAATTCAAACGGGCCACGCCCGTGTAGCCAAATAAAAACCCGCCAAAAATTGCAGTGTTATCTGTAGAAAAAATAAGATTTCATAGTAGATCCAAACCCAAGACCGAGCTCGGCCTGGTTCGGTATGGGACGGGAGGGCCGCGCGCGTGTATTCATCAGATTTGGGTCCTCCCTCTCGCACAAAATTACCTGACCATAAGGGCCAATATAGGGAATGAGAATCCTACATATACAAACAATTTAATCTTTCACTTTGCCAATGTGAGACTAAAGCATATTTCATTCATCTCTTTAGAATTGTCAACAATCCCCTACATGAATGACAATATACTTTTCCCCTACACAAAGTGGAATATCTCAAACTACGTATGGAATAATGCTTTTTGAAGGATAAGTAGATGTTTCACTTTGAACTTTCCCTTGTTAACACTGATCAGATATACTTGGCTAATCGGTGAATTATTTCATCTTGAACCGTCTGCCATTATTGTATTACCAGACAATAAGTTTAACAATGCATTGTATCCCTTCTGATCCAATATCTTGGTTGTGTTCATTTCGGTCCGGAACAAATTTGGTTCTGCGAGTGTTTTAGAGAATAAAAGTCTTATAATATTCTCATAGAGCCGACCCAGCTCACACTAACATAGGTGATCGCAACCATTAAGAGTATCCTACATATACCTCACTTGTTATTTTACAAGATATGGTCATCATTAAAAAGCGTAGCTTTAACCTTTGAATACTTCTGTAGGCATGCATTTACGTTTTGCACCATAGGAATGGAATAGACCATGTCCAGAAAAATGCATTACGTCTTGAGTTATTCAGAACTGGTTTGCCTATTGATCCTAGTCCGTGGGATCTCCAGTCGCTAGGATAGCTTTCCGTATAAGATAACTCTTGTTGGTTTAGGCTTTTAAACCCATTCCCCTCGATGCGCAGTCTATTTTCTCTCTTGATAACCCTTTTGTAAATGGATCCGCTAGGTGATCATTTTTTCTTAAATAATCAATGGAGATAGTTCCATTAGAGAGTAACTGCCTAAATATGTTATGGCGTCGACGAATGTGTCGTGATTTGCCATTATACACAAAGTTTTTAGCTCTACTTAGCGCAGCTTGATTGTCGCAGTGAATACATATGGCCGTTACAGGTTTAGGCCATAAATGAATATCTTCTAAAAAATGACGAAGCCATTCTGCTTCTTCTTCTGCTTTGTCTAATACAATGAACTCTGATTCCATAGTGGATCGAGCTATGCATGTTTCCATCGTTGATTTCCATGACACTACTGCTTCTGCAAGAGTGAAGACATAACCACTTGTGGATTTTGATTCCACTGAATCTGCAATCCAGTTTGCATCACTGTATCCTTCTAGAACAGCTGGATATTTTCCGTAATGCAAGGAATAGTTTGTGGTATTCTTCAAGTATCCCAACACTCTCATTAGTGCTTTCCAGTGTTCCTTCCCTGGATTACTTGTATACTTCCATAGTCGACTTACTGCATAAGCTATATCCGGTCTCGTGAAATTCACGAGATACATTAGACATCCTATTACATGGGAATATTCCAGTTGCATTGCACTTTCACTAGAGTTTTTATGCAGTACTTCCGATGGATTAAAAGGTGTTCTTACTCCTTGAATTCCATAATGTTGGAATTTCCCAATTATTTTGTCTACATAATGTGACTGAGATAATTGTACTCCATTAGGCGTTCTTATTATTTTGATTCCCAAAATAATGTCAGCAACTCCTAAATCTTTCATATCAAAATTGTTGATAAGCAATTTCTTTGTGGTCTCTATAACTTTAATGTTAGGACCAAAGATTAGCATATCGTCCACATATAAACAAACAAACACGTATGATTGTCCAACTTGTTTACAGTAAACAAATTTGTCACACTCATTTATACGAAAACCATTTCTCATCATGGCACCGTCAAATTTTGCGTGCCATTGTTTTGGAGCTTGTTTGAGTCCGTATAGTGACTTTACCAATTTACATACTTCGTTTTCATTTCCCTTAGATATAAATCCTTCGGGTTGCTCCATGTAAATTTCCTCATCGAGATCTCCATTTTAGAATGCTGCCTTTACATCCATTTGATGAATTTCTAGATTGTAGATGGATGCAATTGCTGTTAGCATTCTTATTGAGGTTATTCGTGTAACTGGTGAATATGTGTCAAAAAAGTCTATACCTTCTTTTTGACGATATCCTTTGGCTACTAATCTGGCTTTATATTTATCAATTGAGCCATCTGGTTTCATTTTCTTCTTGAAAATCCATTTGCAGCCAATGAGTTTTATTCCAGGTGGAATATCAACAATTTCCCAAATTTTATTACTTAGGATTGAATCGCTCTCACTTTGTATTGCTTCTTTCTAACATGAAGATTCAGAAGATGACATGGCTTCATTGTACGTTTGAGGTTCATGTTCTAACACATATGTGGAAAAATCCGAACCAAATGATTTAGAAGTTCTAGCCCTTACACTACTTCTTGGTTCTACTTCATCACTTTCACGATGAGTTTCATCTTCATGTGGGCTATTTGATTCTTCTCGTGTCCTTTTAGGGACATTATTCTCTTCATTCTTTTTGTGTGGAAACACTTCTTCAATGAATGAGGCATCTCTTGATTCCATGATTGTATTTACATGAATATCAGGTATATCATACTTGAATACCAAAAATCTATATGCACTACTATTTTGGAATGGTCCAAAATAGTAACAATCTACAGTTTTTGGTCCAAGTTTGACCTTCTTTGGAGGCGGGATATGAACTTTTGCTAAGCGCCACCACACTTTGAGGTATTTGAAGCTTGGTAGATGTCCCTTCCATAATTTATATGGAATTTTTCCCGTTTGACTATGAGGAACCTTATTTAATATGTGATTAGACATATTTAAAGCTTCCCTCCGCAAGTTTGTTGGTAGGCCAGAGGTTAAGAGCATGGCATTAATCATATCTTTTAATGTTCTATTCTTTCTCACGGCTATACCATTTTGTTGAGGCGAATATGGTGTTGTTGTTTGATGAATTGCTTCATTTTCTGCACAAAATTGTTCAAACGGTGACTCATATTCTCCACCTCGATCAGATCTCAATATCTTGATCTTTTTATTTAGCTGAGTTTCTACTTCAGCCTTATATTTTTTAAACGATGTAATTGCTTCATCTTTACTATTTAAAAGATATACGTAGCAATATCGTGTATAATCATCAATAAATGTGATAAAATCCTTTTTCCCACCTCTTGTAGGTAAGTTTTTGAAATCACATAAGTCAGTATGAATCATTTGTAATGGTTCAGCACTTCTATCAATAGTATGAAATGGTTTCTTAACCATTTTTGCTTCTACACATGTCTCACATTTGTATTTTTTAACTTTTTGAAATTTTGGAATTAAATCCAGATTTGCAAGTTTTTTCATCTTTCGAAAGTTTATATGTCCTAATCTTTCATGCCATAATAGAGCATCATACTCGACAACATAAGAAACTTCCTTTTTATTCATTTCAGAATTACAATATACATCATTTTTGCCAATTACGGCTACATTAGCCTTAAATAGGCCATCACACAAATATCCTCTCCCTATATGGATTCCAGCCTTAGGCAGAACAACTTTATTTGATTCGAAGACCATTCGGAAGCCTTTCTTCGAGAGTACAGGTTCAGAGATCAAGTTCTTGCGAATGTCTGGATCATGAAGCACATCATTCAGCGTAATAGTCTTACTAGATGTGAACTTGAGAATCACTTTCCCGCTTCCCTCAATCATTGACACTGCAGAGTTGCCCATGTACAACTTTTCTTCATGATCGAGTTTGTTGTAAGCGGAGAACATGGACTTTTCAGAACACACGTTTCGTGTAGCACGAATGCGTCAAACCACCACTGAGAAGGATACTGAACTAGATTGCATTCCGACACAACTCCAGAAAAATTAGACCCATCGATGTCCATGTTTTCCACCATATTTGCTTCAGAATTATTCTGTTTCTTGTGCCTGCAATCCTTTGCTTGATGTCCAGTCTTGCCACAAACCCAACACTTCCCATTGAACTTATTGGATGGCTTCTGATCAATTTGTTTGGTTTCTGGCGCCTTTCTTTTCTTTTTCTTGTGATTGGGGTTTCCTTTTTTTCTTTGCCCCTTCTGCAAAAAAAGCCTCATCGTTTTTTGGCTTAGTGACTCCGCAATCATCTGCCTCGATCTTCAATCTGACGATGAGGTCTTGCAAGGATATCTCCTTCTTCTTGTGCTTCAACTAATTGTGGTAGTCGTTCCAAGATGGTGGTAGCTTTCCAGTGATTGCTTCAACTAGGAAAGATTCACCAACTTCGTGGCCTTCTGCTTGCAATTCGTGGATAATAATATGAAGTTCATGTAATTGCGTAATTACAGATTTTGAATCTACCATTTTGTAGTCCATAAACTTGTCAACTATGAACTTCTTCAGGCTCACGTTTTGCGTTTTGTACTTTGCATTAAGAGCATTCCAGAGAGCTTTTGCAGTCTTCAGTGGCTGATACACTTTGTACAAAACCTTATCCAAACAGTTTAGGATGTAATTGCTACATAAGAAATCCGAGTGCCTCCATGCATCAATTGTAGAAATCTCATTTCCTGAATTGGTTTTGCCTAGCGTAGGCGGCACTGGTTCATCTTCATCAAGATACTTCTGTAGACCAACGGTAGTGAGATAAAAGAGCAACTGACTCTGCCATGTCATAAAATCGTCTCTGTCTCCCTTGAATGGGTCAGGTTTGCCTAAATTCGCTGTCTTAATCTACATTTGTTTTGCGGCCATCTCTGTTTGAACCAAAACAGAAAAGTCTTAAAATGTAGATTAAAGGGGTTCAAAACAGAATGCAAAAGTTCGTCGGAGGCTTGCCGTGACAATCACCTTAAGACTTTGTTCGAAGTCTCCCAGGGTACAACCGACGAAACTGCGTGAGACTTTAAGGAGTGCGTCAGTCCGAGATGATGATGGCAATAGAAAGGAATCGTGTATGTCGGGAAAGAAGAAAAACTGTAAATCAGTGAGTGATTTTATCAGGATTGGTCACTAATTTATAGTTGCTGAACGGCCACGGTTGCGTCCGTTCAAAATATATCCGTTCTGAAAAACGGAATCCCTTCATTCTTCCAACAGGTCGCACCCATATTCAATTCAAATTCGAACGGGCCACGCCCGTGTAGCGAAATAAAAACCCGCCAAAAATTGCAGTGTTTTCTGTAGCTAAAATAAGATTTCATAGTAGATCCAAACCCAAGACCGAGCTCGGCCCGGTTCGGTATGGGACGGACGGGACGCGCGCGCGCGTGTTCACCAGATTTGGGTCCTCCCTCTCGCACAAAATTACCTGACCACAAGGGCCAATATAGGGAATGAGAATCCTACACATATACACAATTTAATCTTTCATTTTGCCAATGTGAGACTAAAGCATATTTCATTCATCTCTTTAGAATTGTCAACAATCCCCCACATTAGTGACAATATACTTTTCCCCCATACAAAGTGGAATATCTCAAACTACGTATGGAATAATGCTTTTTGAAGGATAAGTAGATGTTTCACTTTGAACTTTCCCTTGTTAACACTCATCGGATATACTTGGCTAATCGGTGAATTATTTCATCTTGAACCGTCCGCCGTTATTGTATAACCAGACAATAAGGTTAACAAAGCATTGTATCCCTTCTCATCCAATCTCTTGGTTGTGTTCATTTCGGTCCGGAACAAATTTGGTTCTGCGAGTGTTTTAGAGAATAAAAGTCTTATAATATTCTCAAAGAACCGACCCAGCTAACACTAAATAGGTGATCGCAGCCATTAAGAGTATCCTACATATACCCCACTTGTTATTTTACAAGATATGGTCATCATTAAAAAGCATAGCTTTAACCTTTTAATACTTCTGTAGGCATGCATTTACGTTTTGCACCATAGGAATGGAATAGACCATGTCCAGAAAAATGCATTACGTCTTGAGTTATTCAGAACTGGTTTGCTTATTGATCATAGTCCGTGGGATCTCCAGTCGCTAGGATAGGTTTCCGTATAAGATAACTCTTGTTGGTTTAGGCTTTTAAACCCATTACCTCGATGCGCAGTCTATTTTCTCTCTTGATAACCCTTTTGTAAATGGATCCGCTAGGTGATCATTTGTTCTTACATAATCAATGGAGATAGTTCCATTAGAGAGTAACTGCCTAACTATGTTATGGCGTCGACGAATGTGTGGTGATTTTCCATTATACACAAAGTTTTTCTCTCTACTTAGCACAGCTTGATTGTCGCAGTGAATACATATGGCCGTTACAGGTTTAGGCCATAAACGAATATCTTCTAAGAAATGACGAAGCCATTCTGCTTCTTCTTTTGCTTTTTCTAATACAATGAACTCTGATTCCATAGTGGATCGAGCTATGCATGTTTCCATCGTTGATTTCCATGACACTACTGCTCCTGCAAGAGTGAAGACATAACCACTTATGGATTTTGATTCCCTTGAATCTGAAATCAAGTTTGCATCACTGTATCCTTCTAGAACAGCTGGATATTTTCCGTAATGAAAGGAATAATTTGTGGTATTCTCCAAGTATCCCAACACTCTCATTAGTGCTTTCCAGTGTTCCTTCCCTGGATTACTTGTGTACTTGCATAGTCGACTTACTGCATAAGCTATATCCGGTCTCGTGCAATTCATGAGATACATTAGACATTCTATTACACAGGAATATTCCAGTTGCATTACACTTTCACTAGAGTTTTTATGCAGTACTTCCGATGGATTAAAAGGTGTTCTTACTCCTTGAATTCCATAATGTTGGAATTTCCCAATTATTTTGTCTACATAATGTGACTGAGATAATTGTATTCCATTAGGCGTTCTTATTATTTTGATTCCCAAAATAATGTCAGCAACTCCTAAATCTTTCGTATAAAAATTGTTGATAAGCAATTTCTTTGTGATCTCTATAACTTTAATGTTAGGACCAAAGATTAACATGTCGTCCACATATAAACAAACAAACACGTATGATTGTCCAACTTGTTTACAATAAACACATTTGTCACACCCATTTATACGAAAACCATTTCTCATCATGGCACTGTCAAATTTTGCGTGCCATTGTTTTGGAGCTTGTTTGAGTCCGTATAGTGATTTTACCAATTTACAGACTTCGTTTTCATTTCCCTTCGATACAAATCCTTCGGGTTGCTCCATGTAAATTTCCTCATCGAGATCTCCATTTTAGAATGCTGCCTTTACATCCATTTGATGAATTTCTAGATTGTAGATGGATGCAATTGCTGTTAGCATTCTTATTGAGGTTATTCGTGTAACTGGTGAATATGTGTCAAAGAAGTCTATACCTTCTTTTTGACGATATCCTTTGGCTACTAATCTGGCTTTATATTTATCAATAGAGCCATCTGGTTTCATTTTCTTCTTGATAATCCATTTGCAGCCAATGAGTTTTATTCCAGGTGGAATATCAACAATTTCCCAAATTTTATTACTTAGGATTGAATCGATCTCACTTTGTATTGCTTCTTTCTAACATGAAGATTCAGAAGATGACATGGCTTCCTTGTACGTTTGAGGTTCGTGTTCTAACACATATGTGAAAAAATCCGAACCAAATGATTTAGAAGTTCTAGCCCTTACATTACTTCTTGGTTCTACTTCATCACTTTCACGATGAGTTTCATCTTCATGTGGGCTATTTGATTCTTCTCGTGTCCTTTTAGGGACATTATTCCCTTCATTCTTTTTGTGTGGAAACACTTCTTCAAAGAATGAGGCATCTCTTGATTCCATGATTGTATTTACATGAATATCAGGTATATTAGACTTGAATACCAAAAATCTATATGCACTACTATTTTAGGCTGGTCCAAAATAGTAACAATCTACAGTTTTTGGTCCAAGTTTGACCTTCTTCGGAGGCGGGATATGAACTTTTGCTAAGCACCCCCACACTTTGAGGTATTTGAAGCTTGGTAGATGTCCTTTCCATAATTTATATGGAATTTTTCCCTTTTTACTATGAGGAACCTTATTTAATATGTGATTAGACATATTTAAAGCTTGCCCCCACAAGTTTGTTGGTTGGCCAGAGGTTAAGAGCATGGCATTAATCATATCTTTTAATGTTCTATTCTTTCTCACTGCTATACCATTTTGTTGAGGCGAATATGGTGCTGTTGCTTGATGAATTGTTTCATTTTCTGCACAAAATTGTTCAAACGGCGGCTCATATTCTCCACCTCGATCAGATCTCAATATCTTGATATTTTTATTTAGCTGATTTTCTACTTCAGCCATATATTTTTTAAACGATGTAATTGCTTCATCTTTACTATTTAAAAGATATACGTAGAAATATCGTGTATAATCATCAATAAATGTGATAAAATACTTTTTCCCACCTCTTGTAGGTAAGTTTTTGAAATCACATAAGTCAGTATGAATCATTTGTAATGGTTAGTACTTCTATCAACAGTATGAAATGGTTTCTTAACCATTTTTGCTTCTAAACATGTCTCACATTTGTATTTTTTATCTACTTTAAATTTTGGAATTAAATCCAGATTTTTAAGTTTTTCCATCTTTCGAAAGTTTATAGGTCCTAATCTTTTATGCCATAATAGAGCATCATACTCGACAACGTAAGAAACTTCCTGTTTATTCATTTTAGAATTACAACATACATCATTATTGCCAATTAGGGCTACATTAGCCTTAAATAGGCCATCACACAAATGTCCTCTCCCTATATAGATTCCAGCCTTAGACTGAACAACTTTATCTGATTCGAAGACCATTCGGAAGCCTTTCTTCGAGAGTACAGGTCCAGAGATCAAGTTCTTGCGAATGTCTGGAACATGAAGCACATCATTCAGCATACTTTCTTACCAGATGTGAACTTGAGAATCACTTTCCCGCTTCCCTCAATCACTGACACTGCAGAGTTGCCCGTGTACAACTTTCCTTCATGATCGAGTTTGTTGTAAGTGGAGAACATGGACTTTTCAGAACACACGTGTCGTGTTGCACGAATGTATCAAACCACCACTGAGAAGGATTCTGAACTAGATTGCATTCCGGCACAACTCTAAAAAAATTAGACCTATCGATGTCCATGTTTTCGACCACATTTGCTTCAGAATTTTTCTGTTTCTTGTGCCTGCAATCCTTTGCTTGATGTCCAGTCTTGCCACAAACCCAACACTGCCTATTGAACTTGTTGGACGGCTTCTGATCAGTTTGTTTGGTTTCTGGCGCCTTTCTTTTTTTTTCTTTTTTGGGGTTTCCTTTTTTCTTTGCCCCTTCTGCAACAAAAGCCTCTTCGATTTTGGTTTAGTGACTCCGCGATTATCTGCCTCGATCTTCAATCTGACGATGAGGTCTTGCAAGGATATCTCCCTCTTCTTATGCTTCAAATAATTGCGGTAGTCCTTCCAAGATGGTGATAGCTTTCCAGTGATTGATTCAACCAGGAAGGATTCACCAACTTCGTGGCCTTCTGCTTGCAATTCATGGATAATAGTCTGAAGTTCATGCAATTGCGTAATTACAGATTTGGAATCTACCATCTTGTAGTCCATAAACTTGTCAACTATGAATTTCTTCAGGCTCACGTTTTGCATTTTGTACTTTGCATTAAGCGCATTCCAGAGAGCTTTTGCACTCTTCAGTGGCTGATACACTTTGTACAAAACCTTATCCAAACAGTTTAGGATGTGATTCCTGCACAAGAAATCCGAGTGCCTCCATGCATCAATTGCAGAAATCTCATTTATTGAATTGGTTTTGCCTGGCGTAGGCGGCACTGGTTCATCTTCATCAAGATACTTCTGCAGAATAATGGTTGTGAGATAAAAGAGCATCTGACTCTGCCATGTCAGACAATCGTCTCCGTCTCCCTTGAATGGGTCTGGTTTGTTTAAATTCGCTGTCTTGATCGACATTTGTTCTGCTGCAATCTATGTTCGAACTAAAACAGAAAAGTCTTAAAATGTGGAGTAAAGGGGTTCAAAACAGAATGCAAAAGTTCGTCGGAGGCTTGTCGTGACAATCGCCTTAAGACTTTGTTCGAAGTCTCCCAAGGTACAACCGATGAAACTGCGCGAGACTGTAAGGAGTACATCAGTCCGAGACGATGATGGCAACAGAAAGGAATCAAGTATATCGAGGAAGAAGAAATTTTTTAAATTAGTGAGTAATTTGATCAGGATTGGTCACTAATTTATAGTTGCTAAACGGTCACGGTTGCGTCCGTTCAAAATATACCCATTCTGAAAAAGGGCATCCCTTCATTCTTCCAACGGGTCGCACCCGTATTCAATTCAAATTCAAACGGGCCACGCTCGTGTAGCCAAATAAAAACCCGTCGAAAATTGCAGTGTTTTCTGTAGCAAAAATAAGATTTCATATTAGATCCAAACCCAAGCCCGAGCCCGGCCCGGTTTGGTACGGGACGAGCGGGCGGCGCGCGCGCGTTCATCAGATTTGGGTCCTCCCTCTCGCACAAAATTACCTGACCCAAAGGGCTAATATAGGGAATAAGGATCCTACATATATACAATTTAATCTTTCATTTTGCCAATGTGGGACTAAAGCATATTTCATTCATCTCTTTAGAATTGTCAACAATCCCCCACATGAATGAAAATATACTTTTCCCCCACACAAAGTGGAATATCTCAGACTACGTATGGAAAAATGCTTTTTGAAGGATAAGTAGATGTTTCACTTTGAACTTTCCCTTGTTAACACTCATCGGATATACTTGGATAATCGGTGAATTATTTCATCTTGAACCTTCTGCCATTATTGTATAACCAGACAATAAGGTTAACAAAGCATTGTTTTCCTTCTCATCCAATCTCTTGGTTGTTTTCATTTCGGTCCTGAACAAATTTGGTTCTGCGAGTGTTTTAGAGAATAAAAGCCTTATAATATTCTCGTAGAGCCGACCCAGCTCACACTAACAAAGGTGATCACAACCATTATCTCCATTCTCTAGGATAGGTTTCCGTATAAGATAACTCTTGTTGGTTAAGGCTTTTAAACCCATTCCCCTCGATGCGCCGTCTATTTTCTTTCTTGATAACCCTTTTGTAAATGGATCCGCTAGGTTATCATTTGTTCTTACATAATCAATGGAGAAAGTTCCATTAGAGAGTAACTGCCTAACTGTGTTATGGCGTCGACGAATGTATCGTGATTTGCCATTATACACAAAGTTCTTCGCTCTACTTAGCGCAGCTTGATTGTCGCAGTGAATACATATGGCCGTTACAGGTTTAGGCCATAAAGGAATATCTTCTAAGAAATGACGAAGCCATTCTGCTTCTTCTCCTGCTTTGTCTAATGCAATGAACTCTGATTGCATGGTGGATCGAGCTATGCATGTTTGCTTCGTTGATTTCCATGACACTGCTGCTCCTACAAGAGTGAAGACATAACCACATGTGGATTTTGATGCCTACGAATCTGCAATCCAGTTTGCATCACTGTATCCTTCTAGAACAGCTGGATATTTTTAGTAACGCAAGGAATAATTTGTGGTGTTCTTCAAGTATCCCAGCACTCTCATTATTGCTTTCCAGTGTTCCTTCCCTGGATTACTTGTACACTCGCTTAGTCGACTTACTGCATAAGCTATATCCGGTCTCGTGCAATTCATGAGATACATTAGACATCCTATTACACGGGAATATTCCAGTTGTATTACACTTCCACTAGAGTTTTTATGCAGTACTTCTGATGGATTAAAAGGTGTTCTTACTCCTTTAATTCCATAATGTTGGAATTTCTCAATTATTTTGTCCACATAATGTGACTGAAATAATTGTATTCCATTGGGCGTTCTTATTATTTTGATTCCCAAAATAATGTCAGCAACTCCTAAATCTTTCATATCAAAATTGTTGATAAGCAATTTCTTTGTGGTCTCTATAATTTTAATGTTAGGACCAAAGATTAGCATATCGTCCACATATAAATAAACAAACACGTATGATTGTCCAACTTGTTTACAATAAACACATTTGTCACACTCATTTATATGAAAAACCATTTCTCATCATGACACTGTCAAATTTTGCATGCCATTGTTTTGGAGCTTGTTTGAGTCCATATAGTGATTTTACCAATTTATAGACTTTGTTTTCATTTCCCTTGGATACAAATCCTTCGGGTTGCTCCATGTAGATTTCCTCATAGAGATCTCCATTTAAGAATGCCGTCTTTACATCCATTTGATGAATTTCTAGATTGTAGATGGATGCAATTGCTATTAGCATTCTTATTGAGGTTATTCGTGTAACTGGTGAATATGTGTCAAAAAAGTCAATACCTTCTTTTTGACGATATCCTTTGGCTACTAATCTGGCTTTATATTTATCAATAGAGCCATCTGGTTTCATTTTCTTCTTGAAAATCCATTTGTAGCCAATAGGTTTTATTCCTGGTGGAATATCAACAATTTCCCAAATTTTATTACTTAGGATTGAATCGATCTCACTTTGTATTGCTTCTTTCCAACATGAAGATTCAGAAGATGACATGGCTTCCTTGTACGTTTGAGGTTCGTGTTCTAACACATATGTGAAAAAATCCAAACAAAATGATTTAGAAGTTCCAGCCCTTACACTTATTTTTGGTTCTACTTCATCACTTTCACGATGAGTTTCATCTTCATGTGGGCTATTTGATTCTTCTCGTGTCCTTTTTGGGACATTATTCCCTTCATTCTTTTTGTGTGGAATTACTTCTTCAAAGAATGAGGCATCTCTTGATTCCATGATTGTATTTGCATGAATATCAGGTATATCAGACTTGAATACCAAAAATCTATATGCACTACTATTTTGGGCTGGTCCTAAATAGTAACAATCTACAGTTTTTGGTCTAAGTTTCACCTTCTTTGGAGGCGGGATATGAACTTTTGCTAAGCACCCCCACACTTTGAGGTATTTCAAGCTTGGTAGATATCCTTTCCATGATTTATATGGAATTTTTCCCGTTTTACTATGAGGAACCTTATTCAATATGTGATTAGACATATTTAAAGCTTCCCCCCACAAGTTTGTTGGTAGGCCAGAGGTTAAGAGCATGGCATTAATCATATCTTTTAATGTTCTATTCTTTCTCTCGGCTATACCATTTTGTCGTGGCGAATATGGTGCTGTTGTTTGATGAATTATTCCATTTTCTGCACAAAATTGTTCAAACGGCGACTCATATTCTCCACCTCGATCAGATCTCAATATCTTGATCTTTTTATTTAGCTGATTTTCTTCTTCGGGCTTATATCTTTTAAACGATGTAATTGCTTCATCTTTACTATTTAAAAGATATACGTAGCAATATCGTGTATAATCATCAATAAATGTGATAAAATACTTTTTCCCACCTCTTGTGGGTAAGTTTTTGAAATCACATAAGTTAGTATGAATCATTTGAAATGGTTCAGTACTTCTATCAACGGTATGAAATGGTTTCTTAACCATTTTTGCTTCTATACATGTCTCACATTTGTATTTTTTTTCTACTTGAAATTTTGGAATTAAATCCAGATTTACAAGTTTTTTCATCTTTCGAAAGTTTATATGTCCTAATCTTTAATGCCATTAATAGAGCATCATACTCGACAACGTAAGAAACTTCCTTTTTATTCATTTGAGAATTAAAATATACATCATTATTACCAATTACGGCTACATTAGCCTTAAATAGGCCATCACACAAATATCCTCTCCCTATATAGATTCTAGCCTTAGACAGAACAACTTTATCTGATTCGAAGACCATTCGGTAGCCTTTCTTCGAGAATACAGGTCCAGAGATCAAGTTCTTGCGAATGTCTGGAACATGAAGCACATCATTCAGCGTAATAGTCCTACCAGATGTGAACTTGAGAATCACTTTCCCGCTTCCCTCAATCATTGACACTGCAGAGTTGCCCATGTACAACTTTTCTACATGATCGATTTTGTTGAAAGTGGAGAACATGGACTTTTCAGAACACACGTGTCGTGTAGCACGAATGTGTCAAACCACCACTGAGAAGGATTCTGAACTAGATTGAATTCCGACACAACTCCAAAAAAATTAGATCCATCGATGTCCATGTTTTCCACCACATTTTCTTCAGAATTATTCTGTTTCTTGTGCCTGCAATCCTTTGCTTGATGTCCAGTCTTGCCACAAAGCCAACACTGCCCATTGAACTTCTTGGACGGCTTCTGATCATTCTGTTTGGTTTCTAGCACCTTTCTTTTCTTTTTCTTTTTGTTGGGGTTTCCTTTTTTCTTTGCCCCATCTACAACAAAAGCCTCTTCGTTTTTTGGTTTAGCGACTCCGCGATTATCTGCCTCGGTCTTCAATCTGACGATGAGGTCTTGCAAGGATATCTCCTTCTTCTTGTGCTTCAAATAATTACGGTAGTCCTTCCAAAATGATGGTAGCTTTCCAGTGATTGCTTCAACCAGGAAAGATTCACCAACTTCGTGGCCTTCTGCTTGCAATTCATGGATAATAATCCGAAGTTCATGCAATTGCGTAATTACAGATTTTGAATCTACCATCCTGCAGTCCATAAACTTGTCAATTATGAACTTCTTTAGGCTCACGTTTTGCGTTTTGTACTTTGCATTAAGCGCATTCCACATAGCTTTTGCAGTCTTCAGTGGCTGATACACTTTGTACAAAACCTTATCCTAACAGTTTAGGATGTAACTCGTGCACAAGAAATCCGAGTGCCTCCATGCATCAATTGCAGAAATCTTATTTGCTGAATTGGTTTTGCCTGGCGTAGGCGGCACTGGTTCATCTTCATCAAGATACTTTTGCAAACCAAGGGTTGTGAGATAAAAGAGCATCTGACTCTGCCATGTCAGAAAATCGCCTCCATCTCCCTTGATTGGGTCTGGTTTGTTTAAATTCGCTGTATTGATCGACATTTGTTCTACTGCCATCTCTGTTTGAACCAAAAAAGAAAAGTCTTAAAATGTTGAGAAAAAGGGTTCAAAACAGAATGCAAAAGTTCGTCGGAGGCTTGCCGTGACAATCGCCTTAAGACTTTGTTCGAAGTCTCCCAGGGTACAACAGACGAAACAGCGCGAGAATGTAAGGAGTACGTCAGTCCGAGATGATGATGGCAACAGAAAGGAATCGAGTATGCCGGGGAAGAAGAAAAACTGTAAATCAGTGAGTGATTTGATTAGGATCGGTAACTAATTTATAGTTGCTGAACGGTCACGGTTGCATCCGTTCAAAATATATCCGTTCTAAACAACGACACCCCTTCATTCCTCCAACGGGTCGCACCCGTTATCAATTCAAATTCAAATGAGCCACGCCCGTGTAGCCAAATAAAAACCCGCCAAAAATTGCAGTGTTTTCTGTAGCAAAAATAAGATTTCATAGTAGATCCAAACCCAAGCCCGAGCCCGGCCCGATTCGGTACGGGACGGGCGGGCGGCTCGCGCACGTGTGTTCATCAGATTTGAGTCCTCCCCCTCGCACAAAATTAGCTGACCCTAAGGGCCAATATAGGGAATGAGGATCCTACATATAGACACAATTTAATCTTTCATTTTTCCAATGTGGGACTAAAGCATATTTCATTCATCTCTTTAGAATTGTGAACAATCCCCCACAAGAATGACCATATACTATTCCCCCACACAAAGTGGAATATCTCAGACTACGTATGGAATAATGCATTTTGAAAGATAAGTTGATGTTTCACTTTGAACTTTCCCTTGTTATCACTCATCGGATATACTTGGCTAATCGGTGAATTATTTCATCTTGAACTGTCTGCCGTTATTGTATAACCAGACAATAAGGTTAACAAAGCATTGTTTCCCTTCTCATCCAATCTCTTAGTTGTGTTCATTTCGGTCCTGAACAAATTTGGTTCTGTGAGTGTTTTAGAGAATAAAAGCCTTATAATATTCTCATAGAGCCGACCCAGCTCACGCTAACATAGGTGATCGCAACCATTAATAGTATCCTACATATACCCCACTTGTTATTTTACAAGATATGGTCATCATTAAAAAGCATAGCTTTAACCTTTTAATACTTCTGTAGGCATGCATTTATGTTTTGCACCATAGGAATGGAATGGAAAATGTCCAGAAAAATGCATTACGTCTTGAGTTATTCAGAACTGGTTTGCCTATTGATCCAAGTCCGTGGGATCTCCAGTCGCTAGGATAAGTTTCCGTATAAGATAACTCTTGTTGGTTTAGGCTTTTAAACCCATTCCCCTCGATACGCAATCTATTTTCTCTCTTGATAACCCTTTTGTAAATGGATCCACTAGGCTATCATTTGATCTTACATAATCAATGGAGATAGTTCCATTAGAGTGTAACTGCCTAACTGTGTTATGGCGTCGACGAATGTGTTGTGATTTGCCATTATACATAAAGTTTTTCGCTCTACTTAGCGCAGCTTGATTGTCGCAGTGAATACATATGGTCATTACAGGTTCAGGCCATAAAGGAATATCTTCTAAGAAATGACGAAGCCGTCCTGCTTCTTCTCTTGTTTTGTCTAATGCAGTAAACTCTGATTCCATTGTGGATCGAGCTATGCATGTTTGCTTCGTTGATTTCCATGACACTGTTGCTCCTGCAAGAGTGAAGACATAACCGCTTGTGGATTTTGATTCCTATGAATCTGCAATCCAGTTTGCATCACTGTATCCTTCTAGAACAGCTCGATATTTTCCGTAATGCAAGGAATAATTTGTGGTATTCTTCAAGTATCTCAGCACTCTCATTAGTGCTTTCCAGTGTTCCTTCCCTGGATTACTTATATACCCGCTTTGTCGACTTGCTACATAAGCTATATCCGGTCTCGTACAATTCATGAGATACGTTAGACATCCTATTACACGGGAATATTTCAGTGGAATTACACTTTCGCTAGAGTTTTTATGCAGTACTTCCGATGGATTAAAAGGTGTTCTTACTCCTTTAATTCCATAATGTTGGAATTTCTCAATTATTTTGTCCACATAATGTGACTAAGATAATTGTATTCCATTAGGCGTTCTTGCTATTTTGATTCCCAAAATAATGTCAGCAACTCCTAAATCTTTCATATCAAAATTGTTGATAAGCAATTTCTTTATGGTCTCTATAACTTTAATGTTAGGACCAAAGATTAGCATATCGTCCACATATAAACAAACAAACACGTATGATTGTCCAACTTGTTTACAATAAACACTTTTGTCACACTCATTTATACGAAAACCATTTCTCATCATGACACTGTCAAATTTTGCGTGCCATTGTTTTGGAGCTTGTTTGAGTCCGTATAGTGATTTTACCAATTTACAGACTTCGTTTTCATTTCCCTTGGATACAAATCCTTCGGGCTACTCCATGTAGATTTCCTCATCGAGATCTCCATTTAAGAATACTGTCTTTATATCCATTTGATGAATTTCTAGATTTTAGATGGATGCAATTGCTATTAGCATTCTTATTGAGGTTATTCGTGTAACTGGTGAATATGTGTCAAAAAAGTCTATACCTTCTTTTTGACGATATCCTTTGGCTACTAATCTGGCTTTATATTTATCAATAGAGCCATCTGGTTTCATTTTCTTCTTGAAAATCCATTTGCAGCCAATCGGTTTTATTCCAGGCGGAATATCAACAATTTCCCAAATTTTATTACTTAGGATTGAATCGATCTCACTTTGTATATCTTCTTTCCAACATGAAGATTTAGAAGATGACATGGCTTCCTTGTACGTTTGAGGTTCGTGTTCTAACACATATGTTAAAAGCTGCAATCCAGTTTGCATCACTGTATCCTTTTAGAAAAGCTGGATATTTTCCATAATGCAAGGAATAATTTGTGGTATTCTTCAAGTATCCCAGCACTCTCATTAGTGCTTTCCAGTGTTCATTCCCTGAATTACTTGTATACCTGCTTAGTCGACTTACTGCATAAGCTATATCCGGTCTCGTGCAATTCATGAGATACATTAGACATCCTATTACATGGAAATATTCCAGTTGCATTACACTTTCACTAGAGTTTTTATGCAGTCCTTCCGATGGATTAAAAGGTGTTCTTACTCCTTTAAATCCATAATGTTGGAATTTCTCAATTATTTTGTCTACATAATGTGACTGAGATAATTGTATTCCATTAGGCGTTCTTATTATTTGGATTCCCAAAAAAATGTCAGCAACTCCTAAATCTTTCATATCAAAATTGTTGATAAGCAATTTCTTTGTGGTCTCTATAACTTTAATGTTAGGACCAAAGATTAGCATATCGTCCATATATAAACTAACAAACAAGTATGATTGTCCAACTTGTTTATAATAAACACATTTGTCACACTCATTTATACGAAAACCATTTCTCAGCATGACACTGTCAAATTTTGCTTGCCATTGTTTTGGAGCTTGTTTGAATCCGTATAGTGATTTTTCCTATTTACAGACTTTGTTTTCATTTCCCTTGGATACAAATCCTTCGAGTTGCTCCATGTGGATTTCCTCATCGAGATCTCCATTTAAGAATGCTGTCTTTACATCCATTTGATGAATTTCTAGATTGTAGATGGACGCAATTGCTATTAGCATTCTCATTAAGGTTATTCGTGTAACTGGTGAATATGTGTCAAAAAAGTCTATACCTTCTTTTTGACGATATCCATTGGCTACTAATCTGGCTTTATATTTATCAATAGAGCCATCTGGTTTCATTTTCTTCTTGAAAATCCATTTGCAGCCAATATGTTTTATTCCAGGTGGAATATCAACAATTTCCCAAATTTTATTACTTAGGATTGAATCGATCTCACTTTGTATTGCTTCTTTCCAACATGAAGATTCAGAAGATGACATGGCTTCCTTGCACGTTTGAGGTTCGTGCATATGTGAAAAAATCCGAACCAAATGATTTAGAAGTTCTAGCCCTTACACTTCTTCTTGGTTCTACTTCATCACTTTTACGATGAGTTTCATCTTCATGTGGGCTATTTGATTCTTCTCGTGTCCTTTTAGGGACATTATTCCCTTCATTCTTTTTGTGTTGAAACACTTCTTCAAAGAATGAGGCATCTCTTGATTCCATGATTGTATTTACATGAATATCAGGTATATCAGACTTGAATACCAAAAATCTATATGCACTACTATTTTGGGCTGGTCCTAAATAGTAACAATCTACAGTTTTTGGTCCAAGTTTGACCTTCTTTAGAGGCGAGATATGCACTTTTGCTAAGCACCCCCACACTTTGAGGTATTTGAATCTTGCTAGATGTCCTTTCCATAATTTAAAAGGAATTTTTCCCGTTTTACTATGAGGAACCTTATTTAATATGTGATTAGACATATTTATAGCTTCCCCCCACAAGTTTGTTGGTAGGCCAGATGTTAAGAGCATGGCATTAATTATATCTTTTAATGTTCTATTCTTTCTCTCGGATATACCATTTTGTTGTGGCGAATATGGTGCTATTGTTTGATGAATTATTCCATTTTCTGCACAAAATTGTTCAAACGGCGACTCATATTCTCCACCTCGTTCATATCTCAATATCTTGATCTTTTTATTTAGCTGATTTTCTACTTCAGCCTTATATTTTTTAAACGATGTAATTGCTTCATCTTTACTATTTAAAATATATACGTAGCAATATCGCGTATAATCATCAAAAATGTGATAAAATATTTTTTCCCACCTCTTGTAGGTAAGTTTTTGAAATCACATAAGTCAGTATGAATCATTTGTAATGGATCGGTACTTCTTTCAACAGTATGAAATGGTTTCTTAACAATTTTTGCTTCTACACATGTCTCACATTTTTATTTTTTATCTATTTGAAATTTTGGAATTAAATCCAGATTTGCAAATTTTTACATCTTTAGAAAGTTTATATGTCCTAATCTTTCATGCCATAATAGAGCATCATACTCGACAACATAAGAAACTTCCTTTCTATTCATTTCAGAATTACAATATAAATCATTATTGCCAATTACGGCTACATTTGCCTTAAATAGATCATCACACAAACATATTCTCCCTATATAGATTCCAGCCTTAGACAGAACAAGTTTATCTGATTCGAAGACCATTCGGAAGCCTTTCTTCGAGAGTACAGGTCCAAAGATCAAGTTCTTGCGAATGTCTGGAACATGAAGCACATCATTCAGCGTAATAGTCTTACCAGAAGTGAACTTGAGAATCACTTTCCCGCTTCCCTCAATCATTGACACTACAGAGTTGCCCATGTACAACTTTTCTTCATGATCGAGTTTGTTGTAAGTGGGGAACATGGATTTTTCAGAACACACGTGTCGTGTAGCACGAATGTATCAAACCACCACTGAGAAGAATTCTGAACTAGATTGCATTCCGACACAACTCCAGAAAAATTAGACCCATCGATGTCCATGTTTTCCACCACATTTGCTTCAGAATTATTCGTTTTCTTTTGCCTGCAATCCGTTGCTTGAAGTCCAGTTTTGCCACAAACCCAACACTGCCCATTGAACTTCTTGGACAGCTTCTGATCAGTTTGATTGGTTTCCGGCGCCTTTCTTTTCTTTTTCTTTTTATTGGGGTTTCCTTTTTTCTTTGCCCCTTCTGCAAAAAAAGCCTCTTCATTTTTTGGTTTAGTGACTCCACGATTATCTGCCTCGATCTTCAATCTGACGATGAGATCTTGCAAGGATATCTCCTTCTTCTTGTGCTTCAAATAATTGCGGTAGTCCTTCCAAGATGGTGGTAGCTTTCCAATGATTGCTTTAACCAGGAAAGATTCCCTAACATCATGGCCTTCTGCTTGCAATTCATGGATAATAATCCGAAGTTCATGCAATTGCGTAATTATAGATTTTGAATCTACCATCTTGTAGTCCATAAACTTGTCAACTATGAACTTCTTCAGGCTCATGTTTTGCGTTTTGTACTTTGTATTAAGCGCATTCCAGAGAGCTTTTGCAGTCTTTAGTGGCTGATAAACTTTGTACAAAACCTCATCCAAACAGTTTAGGATGTAATTCCTGCACTAGAATTCCGAGTGCCTCCATGCATCAATTGCAGAAATCTCATTTGTTGAATTGGTTTTGCCCGGCGTAGGCGGCACTGGTTCATCTTCATTAAGATACTTCTACAGACCAAGGGTTGTAAGATAAAAGAGCATCTGACTCTGCCATGTCAGAAAATCATCTTCGTCTACCTTGAATGGGTCTGCTTTGTTTAAATTTGCTGTCTTGATCGACATTTGTTCTGCTGCCATCTCTGTTTGAACCAAAACAGAAAAGTCTAAAAATGTAGAGTAAAGGGGTTCAAAACAGAATGCAAAAGTTCGTCGGAGGCTTGCTGTGATAATCGCCTTAAGACTTTGTTCGAAGTCTCCCAGGGTACAACCGACGAAACTGCACGAGACTGTAAGGAGTACGTCAGTCAGAGATGTTGATGGCAACAGAAAGGAATCGAGTATGTCGGGGAAGAAGAAAAACTGTAAATCAGTGAGTGATTTGCCCAGGATCGGTCACTAATTTATAGTTGCTGAACAGTCACGGTTGCCTCCATTCTGAAAAACTGTATCCCTTCATTCTTCCAACGGGTCGCACTCGTATTCAATTCAAATTCAAACGGGCCACGCTCGTGTAGCCAAATAAAAACCCATCGAAAATTGCAGTGTTTTCTGTAGCAAAAATAAGATTTCATAGTAGATCCAAACCCAAGCCCGAGCCCGGCCTGGTTCGGTACGGGACGGGCGGGTGGCACGCGCGCGTGTGTTCATCAGGTTTGGGTCCTCCCTCTCGCACAAAATTACCTGACCCTAAGGGACAATATAGGGAATGAGGATCCTACATATATACACAATTTAATCTTTCATTTTGCCAATGTGGGACTAAAGCATATTTCATTCATCTCTTTAGAATTGTCAAAAATCCCCCACATGAATGACAATATACTTTTCCCCCACACAAAGTGGAATATCTCAGACTACGTATGTAATAATGCTTTTTGAAGGATAAGTAGATGTTTCACTTTGAACTTTCCCTTGTTAACACTCATCGGATATACTTGGCTAATCGGTGAATTATTTCATCTTCAACCGTCTGCCATTATTGTATAACAAGGCAATAAGGTTAACAAAGTATTGTTACCCATCTCATCCAATCTCTTGGTTTTGTTCATTTCGGTCCTGAACAAATTTGGTTCTGCGAGTGTTTTAGAGAATAAAAGCCTTATAATATTCTCATAAAGCCGACCCAGCTCACACTAACATAGGTGATCGCAACCATTAAGAGTATCCTACATATACCCCACTTGTTATTTTACAAGATATGGTCATCATTAAAAAGAATAACTTTAACCTTTTAATAATTCTGTAGCCATGCATTTATGTTTTGCACCATAGGAATGGAATGGACTATGTCCAGAAAAATACATTACGTCTTGAGTTATTCAGATCTGGTTTGCCTATTGATCCTAGTCCGTGGGATCTCCAGTCACTTGGATAGGTTTCCATATAAGAAAACTCTTGTTGGTTTAGGCTTTTAAACCCATTCCCCTCGATGCGCAGTCTATTTTCTCTCTTGATAACCCTTTTGTAAATGGATCCACTAGGTTATCATTTGTTCTTACATAATCAATGGAGATAGTTCCATTAGAGAGTAACTGCCTAACAGTGTTATGGCGTCGACGAATGTGTCGTGATTTGCCATTATAAACAAAGTTTTTCGCTCTACTTAGCGCAGCTTGATTGTCGCAGTGAATACATATAGCCGTTACAGGTTTAGGCCATAAAGGAATATCTTCTAAGAAATGACGAAGCCATTTTGCTTCTTCTCCTGCTTTATCTAATGCAATGAACTCTGATTCCATAGTGGATCGAGCTATGCAAGTTTGCTTCGTTGATTTCCATGACACTGCTGCTCCTGCAAGAGTGAAGACATAACCACTTGTGGATTTTGATTCCTCTGAATCTGCAATCCAGGTTGTATCACTGTATCCTTCTAGAACAGTTAGATATTTTCCGTAATGCAAGGAATAATTTATGGTATTCTTCAAGTATCCCAGCACTCTCATTTGTGCTTTCCAGTGTTCCTTCCCTGTATTACATGTATACCTGCTTAGTCGACTTACTGCATAAGCTATATGCGTTCTCGTGCAATTCGTGAGATACATTAGACATCCTATTACACGGGAATATTCCAGTTGCATTACACTTTCAATAGAGTTTTTATGCAGTACTTCCGATGGATTAAAAGGTGTTCTTATTCCTTTATTTCCATAATGTTGGAATTTCTCAATTATTTTGTCTGCATAATGTGACTGAGATAATTGTATACCATTAGGCATTCTTATTATTTTGATTCCCAAAACAATGTCAGCAACTCCTAAATCTTTCATATCAAAATTGTTGATAAGCAATTTCTTTGTGGTCTCTATAACTTTAATGTTAGGACCAAAGATTAGCATATCGTCCACATATAAACAAACAAACACGTATGATTGTACAACTTGTTTACAATAAACACATTTGTCACACTCATTTATACGAAAACCATTTCTCATTATGACACTGTCAAATTTTGCGTGCCATTGTTTTGGAGCTTGTTTGAGTCCGCATAGTGATTTTACCAATTTACAGACTTTATTTTCATTTCCCTTGGATACAAATCCTTCGGGTTGCTCCATGTAGATTTCCTCACCGAGATCTCCATTAAAGAATGCCGTCTATACATCCATTTGATGGATTTCTAGATTGTAGATGGATGCAATTGCTATTAGCATTCTTAATGAGGTTATTCGTGTAACTGATGAATATGTGTCAAAAAAGTCTATACATTCTTCTTGACGATATCCTTTGGCTACTAATCTGGCTTTATATTTATCAGTAGAGCCATCTGGTTTCATTTTCTTCTTGAAAATCCATTTGCAGCTAATGAGTTTTATTCCGGGCGGAATATCAACAATTTCCCAAATTTTATTACTTAGGATTGAATCGATCTCACTTTGTATTGCTTCTTTCCAACATGAAGATTCAGAAGATGACATGGCTTCCTTGTACGTTTGAGGTTCGTGTTCTAACACATATGTGAAAAAATCCGAACCGAATGATTTAGAAGTTCTAGCCCTTACACTTCTTCTTGGTTCTACTTCATCACTTTCACGATGAGTGTCATCTTCATACGGGCTATTTGATTCTTCTCGTGTCCTTTTAGGGACATTATTCCCTTCATTCTTTTTGTGTGGAAAAACTTCTTCAAAGAATGAGGCATCTCTTGATTCAATGATTGTATTTACACATGAATATCAGGTATATCAGACTTGAATACCAGAAATCTATATGCACTACTATTTTGGGCTGGTCCTAAATAGTAACAATCTACAGTTTTTGTTCCAAGTTTGACCTTCTTTGGAGGCGAGATATGAACTTTTGCTAAGCACCCCCACACTTTGAGGTATTTGAAGCTTGGTAGATGTCCTTTCCATAATTTATATGGATTTTTTTCCGTTTTACTATGAGGAACCTTATTTAATATGTGATCATACATATTTAAAGCTTCCCCCCACAAGTTTGTTGGTAGGCCAAAGGTTAAGAGCATGGCGTTAATCATATCTTTTAATGTTCTATTCTTTCTCTCGGCTATACCATTTTGTTAGGGCGAATACGGTGCTATTGTTTTATGTAGCTGATTTTTTCAAACGGCGACTCATATTCTCCACCTCGATCAGATCTCAATATCTTGATCTTTTTATGTAGCTGATTTTCTACTTCAGCCTTATATTTTTTAAACAATGTAATTGCTTCATATTTACTATTTAAAAGATATACGTAGCAATATCGTGTATAATCATCAATAAATGTGATAAAATACTTTTTCCCACCTCTTATAGGTAAGTTTTTAAAATCACATAAGTCGGTATGAATCATTTGTAATGGTTCAGTACTTCTATCAACAGTATGAAATGGTTTCTTAACCATTTTTGCTTCTACACGTGTCTCACATTTGTATTTTTTATCTACTTGAAATTTTGGAATTAAATCCAGATTTGCAAGTTTTTTCATCTTTCGAAAGTTTATATGTCCTAATCTTTCATGCCATAATAGAGCATCATACTCGACAACATAAGAAACTTTCTTTTTATTCATTTCAGAATTACAATATACATCATTATTGCCAATTACGGCTACATTAGCCTCAAATAGGCCAACACACAAATATCCTCTCCCTATATAGATTCCAGCCTCAGACAGAACAACTTTATCTGATTCGAAGACCATTCGGAAGCCTTTCTTCAAGAGTACAGGTCCAGAGATCAAGTTCTTGCGAATGTCTGGAACATGAAGCACATCATTCAGCGTAATAGTCTTATCAGATGTGAACTTGAGAATCACTTTCCCGCTTCCCTCAATCATTGACACTGCAGAGTTGCCCATGTACAACTTTTCTTCATGATCGAGTTTGTTGTAAGTGGAGAACATGGACTTTTTAGAACACACATATCGTGTAGCAAGAATGTGTCAAACCACCACTGAGAAGGATTCTGAACTAGATTGCATTCCGACACAACTCCAGAAAAATTAGACCCATCGATGCCCATGTTTTCCACCACATTTGCTTCAGAATTATTCTGTTTCTTGTGCCTGCAATCCTTTGCTTGATGTTCAGTCTTTCCACAAACCCAACACTGCCCATTGAACTTCTTGGACTGCTTCTGATCAGTTTGTTTGGTTTCTGGCGCCTTTCTTTTCTTTTTCATTTTGTTGGGGTTTCCTTTTTTCTTTGCCCCTTCTACAACAAAAGCCTCTTCGTTTTTTGGTTTAGAGACTCCTCGATTGTCTGCCTCGATCTTCAATCTGACGATGAGGTCTTGCAAGGATATCTCCTTCTTCTCGTGCTTCAAATAATTGCGGTAGTCCTTCCAAGTTGGTTGTAGCTTTCCGGTGATTACTTAAACCAGGAAAGATTCACCAACTTCGTGGCCTTCTGCTTGTAATTCATGGATAATAATCTGACGTTCATGCAATTGCGTAATTACAGATTTTGAATCTACGATCTTGTAGTCCATAAACTTGTCAACTATGAACCTCTTCGGGCTCACTGTTGCGTTTTGTACTTTGCATTAAGCGCATTCCAGAGAGCTTTTGCAGTCTTCAGTGGATGATACACTTTGTACAAAACCTTATCCAAACAGTTTAGGATGTAATTCCTGCATAAGAAATCTGAGTGCCTCCATGCATCAATTGCAGAAATCTCATTTGCTGAATTGGTTTTGCCTGGCGTAGGCGGCACTGGTTCATCTTCATCAAGATACTTCTGTAGACCAAGGGTTGTGAGATAAAAGAGCATCTGACTCTGCCATGTCAGAAAATCACCTCCGTCTCCCTTGATTGGGTCTGGTTTGTTTAAATTCGCTGTCTTGATCGACATTTGTTCTACTGCCATCTCTGTTTGAACCAAAACAGAAAAGTCTTAAAATGTTGGGTAAAGGGGTTCAAAACAGAATGCAAAAGTTCGTCGGAGGCTTGCCGTGACAATCGCCTTAAGACTTTGTTCGAAGTCTCTCAGGGTACAACCGATGAAACAGCGCGAGATTGTAAGGAGTACGTTAGTCGGAGATGATGATGGATATAGAAAGGAATCGAGTATGCCGAGGAAGAAGAAAAACTGTAAATCAGTGAGTGATTTGATCAGGATCGGTCACTAATTTATAGTTGCTGAACGGTCACGGTTGCGTCCGTTCAAAATATATCCGTTCTGAAATATGGCATCCCTTCATTCTTCCAACGGGTCGCACCCGTTTTCAATTCAAATTCAAACGAGCCGCGCCCGTGTAGCCAAATAAAAATCCGCTGAAAATTGCAGTGTTTTCTGTAGCAACAATAAGATTTCATAGTAGATCCAAACCCAAGCCCGAGCCCGGCCCGGTTCGGCACGGGACGGGCGAGCGGCGCGCGGGCGTGTTGATCAGATTTGGATCCTCCCTCTCGCACAAAATTACCTGACCCTAAGGACCAATATAGGGAATGAGGATCCTACATATATACACAATTTAATCTTTAATTTTGCCAATGTAGGACTAAAGCATATTTCATTCATCTCTTTAGAATTGTCAACAATCCCCCACATGAATGAGAATATACTTTTCCCCCACACAAAGTGGAATATCTCAGACTACGTATGGAATAATGTTTTTTGAAGGACAAGTAAATGTTTCACTCTGAACTTTCCCTTGTTAACACTCGTCGTATATACTTGGCTAATCGGTGAATTATTCCATCTTGAACTGTCTGCCGTTATTGTATAACCAGACAATAAGGTTAACAAAGTATTATTTCCCTTCTCATTCAATCTCTTGGTTGTGTTCATTTCGGTCCCGAACAAATTTGGTTCTGCGAGTGTTTTAGAGAATAAAAGCCTTATAATATTCTCATAGAGCCGACCCATCTCACACTAACATAGGTGATAGAAACCATTAAGAGTATCCTACATATACCCCACTTGTTATTTTACATGATATGGTCATCATTAAAAAGCATAGCCTTTACCTTTTAATACTTTTGTAGGCATGCGTTTATGTTTTGCACCATAGGAATGGAATGGACTATGTCCAGAAAAATGCATAACGACTTGAGTTATTCAGAACTGTTTTGCCTATTGATCCTAGTCCGTGGGATCTCCAGTCGCTAGGATAGGTTTCCGTATAAGATAACTCTTGTTGGTTTAGGCTTTTAAACACATTCCCCTCAATGCGCAGTCTATTTTCTCTCTTGATAACACTTTTGTAAATGGATCTGCTAGGTTATCATTTGTTCTTACATAATCAATGGAGATAGTTCCATTAGAGAGTAACTGCCTAACTGTGTTATGGCGTCGACGAATGTGTCACGATTTTCCATTATGCACAAAGTTTTTCGCTCTACTTAGCGCAGCTTGATTGTCGCAGTGAATACATATAGCCGTTACAGGTTTAGGCCATAAAGGAATATCTTCTAAGAAATGACGAAACATTTTGCTTCTTCTCCTGCTTTGTCTAATGCAATGAACTCTGATTCCATAGTGGATCGAGCTATGCATGTTTGCTTCGTTGATTTCCATGACACTGCTGCTCCTGCAAGAGTGAACACATAACCACTTATGGATTTTGATTCCTCTGAATCTGCAACCCAGTTTATATCACTGTATCCTTCTAGAACAGCTGGATATTTTCCGTAATGCAAGGAATAATTTGTGGTATTCTTCAAGTATCCCAACACTCTCATTATTGCTTTCCAGTGTTCCTTCCCTGGATTACTTGTATACCTACTTAGTCGACTTCCTGCATAAGCTATATCCGGTTTCGTGCAATTCATGAGATACATTAGACATCCTATTACACGGGAATATTCCAGTTGCATTACACTTTCGCTAGAGTTTTTATGCAGTACTTCCGATGGATTAAAGGGTGTTTTTACTCCTTTAATTCCATAATGTTGGAATTTCGCAATTATTTTGTCTACATAACGTGACTGAGATAATTATATTCCATTAGGCGTTCTTATTATTTTGATTCCCAAAATAATGTCAGCAACTCCTAAATCTTTCATATCAAAATTGTTGATAAGCAATTTCTTTGTGGTCTCTATAACTTTAATGTTAGGACCAAAGATTAGCATATCGTCCACATATAAACAAACACGTATGATTGTCCAACTTGTTTACAATAAAAACATTTGTCACACTCATTTATACGAAAACCATTTCTCATCATGACACTGTCAAATTTGGCATGCCATTGTTTTGGAGCTTGTTTGAGTCCGTATATTGATTTTACCAATTTACAAACTTTGTTTTCATTTCCCTTGGATACAAATCCTTCGGGTTGCTCCATGTAGATTTCCTCATCGAGATCTCCATTTAAGAATGCTGTATTTACATCCATTTGATGAATTTCTAGATTGTAGATGGATGCAATTGCTATTAGCATCCTAACTAAGGTTATTCGTGTAATTGGTGAATATGTGTCAAAAAAGTCTATTCCTTCTTTTTGACGTCGTCCTTTGGCTACTAATCTGGGTTTATATTTATCAATAGAGCCATCTGGTTTCATTTTCTTCTTGAAAATCCATTTGCGGCCAATTGGTTTTATTCTGGGAAAAATATCAACAATTTCCCAAATTTTATTACTTAGGATTGAATCGATCTCACTTTGTATTGCTTCTTTCCAACATGAAGATTCAGAAGATGACATAGCTTCCTTGTACGTTTGAGGTTCGTGATCTAACACATATGTGAAAAAATCCGTACCGAATGATTTAGAAGTTATAGCCCTTACACTTCTTCTTGGTTCTACTTCATCACTTTCACGATGAGTGTCATCTTCATGTGGGCTATTGGATTCTTCTCGTGTCCTTGTAGGGACATTGTTCCCTTCATTCTTTTTGTGTGGAAACACTTCTTCAAAGAATGAGGTATGTCTTGATTCCGTGATTGTATTTACATGAATATCAGGTATATTAGACTTGAATACCAAAAATCTATATGCACTACTATTTTGGGCTGGTCCTAAAAAGTAACAATCTATAGTTTTTGTTCCAAGTTTGACCTTCTTTGGAGGCGCGATATGAACTTTTTCTAAGAACCTCCACACATTGACGTATTTGAAGCTTGGTAGATGTCCTTTCCATTATTTATATGGAATTTTTCCCGTTTTACTATGAGGAACCTTATTTAGATATGTGATTAGACATATTTAAAGCTTCCCCCCACAAGTTTGTTGGTAGGCCAGAGGTTAAGAGCATGGCATTAATCGTATCTTTTAATGTTCTATTCTTTCTCTCGGCTATACCATTTTGTTGGGGCGAATATGGTGCTGTTGTTTGATGAATTATTCCATTTTCTGCACAAAATTGTTCAAACGGCGACTCATATTCTCCACCTCGATCAGATCTCAATATCTTGATCTTCTTATTTAGCTGATTTTCTACTTCAGCCTTATATTTTTCAAACGATGTAATTGCTTCATATTTACTATTTAAAATATATACGTAGCAATATCGTGTATAATCATCAGTAAATGTGGTAAAATACTTTTTCCCACCTCTTGTAGGTAAGTTTTTGAAATCACATAACTCGGTATGAATCATTTGTCATGGTTCAGTACTTCTATCAACAGTATGAAATGGTTTCTTAACCATTTTTGCTTCTACACATGTCTCACATCTGTATTTTTATTTGCCTGAAATTTTGGAATTAAATCCAGATTTGCAAGTTTTTTTATCTTTCGAAAGTTTATACGTCCTAATCTTTCATGCCATAATAGAGCATCATACTCGACAACATAAGAAACTTTCTTTTTATTCATTTCAGAATTACAATATACATCATTATTGCCAATTACGGCTACATTAGCCTTAAATAGGCCATCACACAAATATCCTCTCTGTATATAGATTCCAGCCTTAGACAGAACAACTTTATCTGATTCGAAGACCATTCAGAAGCCTTTCTTCGAGAGTACAGGTACAGAGATCAAGTTCTTGGGAATGATTGGAACATGAGGCACATCATTCAGCGAAATAGTCTTATCAGATGTGAACTTGAGAATCACTTTCCCGCTTCCCTCAATCATTGACACTATAGTGTTGCCCATGTACAACTTTTCTTCACGATCGAGTTTGTTGTAAATGGAGAACATGGACTTTTCAGAACACACGTGTCATGTAGCACGAATGTGTCGAACCACCACTGAGAAGGATTCTGAACTAGGTTGCATTCCGACGCAACTCCGGAAAAATTAGACCTATCGATGTCCATGTTTTCCACCACATTTGCTTTAGAATTATTCTGTTTCTTGTGCCTGCAATCCTTTGCTTGATGTTCAGTCTTGCTATAAACCCAACACTGCCCATCGAACTTCTTGGACGGCTTCTGATCAGTTTGTTTGGTTCTGGCGCGTTTCTTTTCTTTTTCTTTTTGTTGGGGTTTCCTGTTTTCTTTGCCCCTTCTGCAACAAAAGCCTCTTTGTTTTTTGGTTTAGTGACTCCGCGATTATCTGCCTCGATCTTCAATTTGACGACGAGGTCTTGCAAGGATATCTCCTTCTTCTTGTGCTTCAAATAATTGCGGTAGTCCTTCCAAGATGGTGGTAGCTTTCCAGTGATTGCTTCAACCAGGAAAGATTCACCAACTTCGTGGCCTTCTGCTTGCAATTCATGGATAATAATCTGAAGTTCATGCAATTGCGTAATTACAGATTTTGAATCTACCATCTTGTTGTCCATAAACTTATCAACTATGAACCTATTCAGGCTCATGTTTTTCATTTTGTACTTTGCATTAAGCGCATTCCAGAGAGCTTTTGCAGTCTTCAGTGGCTGATACACTTCGTACAAAACCTTATCCAAACAGTTTATTATGTAATTCCTGCATAAGAAATCCGAGTTACTCCATGCATCAATTGCAGAAATCTCATTTGCTGAATTGGTTTTGCCTGGCGTAGGAAGCACTGGTTCATCTTCATCAAGATACTTCTGCAGACCAAGGGTTGTGAGATAAAAGAGCATCTGACTCTGCCATATCAGAAAATCGTCTCCGTCTCCCTTGAATGGATCTGGTTTGTTTAAATTCGCTGTCTTGATCGACATTTGTTCTGCTGCCATCTCTGTTTGAACCAAAATAGAAAAGTCTTATAATGTAGAGTAAAGGGGTACAAAACAGAATGCAAAAGTTCATCGGAGGCTTGCCGTGACAATCGCCTTAAGACTTTGTTCGAAATCTCCCAGGGTACAACCGACGAAACTACGCGAGACTGTAAGGAGTACGTCAGTCCGAGACGATGATGGCAACAGAAAGGAATCAGGTATATCGGGGAAGAAGAAATTTTTTAAATTAGTGAGTAATTTGATTAGGATTGGTCACTAATTTATAGTTGCTGAACGGTCACGGTTGCGTCCATTCTGAAAAACGGCATCCCTTCATTCTTCCAACGGGTCGCACCCGTATTTAATTCAAATTCAAACGGGCCGTGCCCTATAGCCAAATAAAAACCCGTCGAAAAATTCAGTGTTTTCTATAGCAAAAATAAGATTTCATAGTAGATCCAAACCCAAGCCCGAGCCCGACCCGGTACGGTACGGGACGTGCGGGCGGCGCGCGCGCGTGTTCATCAGATTTGGGTCCTCCCTCTCGCACAAAATTACCTGACCCTAAGGGCCAACATAGGGAATGAGGATCCTACATATATACACAGTTTAATCTTTCATTTTTCCAATGTGGGACTAAATCATATTTCATTCATCTCTTTAGAATTGTCAACAATCCTCCACATGAGTGATAATATACTTTTCCCCCACACAAAGTGGAATATCTCAGACTACGTATGGAATAATGATTTTTGAAGGATAAGTAGATGTTTCACTGTGAACTTTCCCTTGTTAACACTCATCGGATATACTTGGCTAATCGGTGAATTATTTCATCTTAAACCTTCTACCGTTATTGTATAACCATACAATAAGGTTAACAAAGCATTATTTCGCTTCTCATCCAATCTCTTGGTTGTGTTCATTTCGGTCCAGAACAAATTTGGTTCTACGAGTGTTTTAGAGAATAAAAGCCTTATAATATTCTCATAGAGCCGACCCAGCTCACACTAACATAGGTGATCGCTACCATTAAGAGTATCCTACATATACCCCACTTGTTATTACAAGATATGGTCATCATTAAAAAGCATAGCTTTAACCTTTTAATACTTCTGTAGGCATGCATTTATGTTTTGCACCATAGGAATGGAATGGACTATGTCCAAAAAATGCATTACGTCTTGAGTTATTCAAAACTGGTTTGCCAGTTGATCCTAGTCCGTGGGATCTCCAGTCGCTAGGATAGGTTTCCGTATAAGATAACTCTTGTTGGTTTAGGCTTTTAAACCCATTCCTCTCGATGCGCAGTCTATTTTCTCCCTTGATAACCCTTTTGTAAATGGATCCGTTAGGTTATCATTTGTTCTTACATAATCAATGGAGATAGTTCCATTATAGAGTAACTGCCTAACTGAGTTATTGCGTCGACGAATGTGTCGTGATTTGCCATTATACAAAAAGTTTTTCGCTCTACTTAGCGCAGCATGATTGTCGTAGTGAATACATTTGGCCGTTACAGATTTAGGCCATAAAGGAATATCTCCTAAGAAATGACGAAGTCATTCTTCTTCTTCTCCTGCTTTGTCTAATGCAATGAACTCTGATTCCATAGTGGATCGAGCTATGCATGTTTGCTTCGTTGATTTCCATGACGCTACTGCTCCTGCAAAAGTGAAGACATAACCACTTGTGGATTTTGATTTCTCTGAATCTGCAATCCATTTTTCATCACTGTATCCTTCCAGAACATCTGGATATTTTCCGTAATGCAAGGAATAATTTGTGGTATTCTTCAAGTATCCCATCACTCGCATTAGTGCTTTCCAGTATTCCTTCCCTGAATTACTTGTATACCTGCTTAGTCGACTTACTGCATAAGCTATATCCGGTCTCGTGCAATTCATGGGATACATTAGACATCCTATTACACGGGAATATTCCAGTTGCATTACACTTTCACTAGAGTTTTTATGCAGTACTTCCGATGGATTAAAAGGTGTTCTTACTCCTTTAGTTACATAATGTTGGAATCTCTCAATTATTTTGTCTACATAATGTGACTGAGATAATTGTATTCCATTAGGCATTTTTATTATTTTGATTCCCAAATAATGTCAGCAACTCCTAAATCTTTCATATCAAAATTGTTGATAAGCAATTTCTTTGTGGTCTCTATAACTTTAATGTTAGGACCAAAGATTAGCATATCGTCCACATATAAACAAACAAACACGTATGATTTTCCAACTTGTTTACAATAAACACATTTGTCACACTCATTTATACGAAAACCATTTCTCATCATGACACCGTTAAATTTTGCATGCCATTGTTTTGGAGCTTGTTTGAGTCCGTATAATGATTTTACCAATTTACAGACTTTGTTTTCATATCCCTAGGATACAAATCCTTCGGGTTGCTCCATGTAGATTTCCTTATCGAGATCTCCATTTAAGAATGCTGTATTTACATCCATTTGATGAATTTCTAGATTGTAGATGGATGCAATTGCTATTAGCATCCTTACTAAGGTTATTCGTGTAATTGGTGAATATGTGTCAAAAAAGTCTATACCTTCTTTTTGACGACATCCTTTGGCTACTAATCTGGGTTTATATTTATCAATAGAGCCATCTGGTTTCATTTTCTTCTTGAAAATCCATTTGC
Source organism: Allium cepa (assembly GCA_030765085.1). Lineage (NCBI taxonomy): Eukaryota > Viridiplantae > Streptophyta > Magnoliopsida > Asparagales > Amaryllidaceae > Allium > Allium cepa. The sequence goes on from CM060934.1 coordinate 292,632,499, forward strand.
AGCCAATTGGTTTTATTCTGGGAAAAATATCAACAATTTCCTAAATTTTATTACTTAGGATTGAATTGATCTCACTTTGTATTGCTTCTTTGCAACATGAAGATTCAGAAGATGACATAGCTTCCTTACACGTTTGAGGTTCGTGATCTAACACATATGTGAAAAAATCCGAACCGAATGATTTAGAAGTTCTAGCCCTTACACTTCTTTTTGGTTCTACTTCATCACTTTCACGATGAGTGTCATCTTCATGTGGGCTATTCGATTCTTCTCGTGTCCTTTTAGGGACATTATTCCCTTCATTCTTTTTGTGCGGAAACACTTCTTCAAAGAATGAGGCATGTCTTGATTCCGTGATTGTATTTACATGAATATCAGGTATATTAGACTTAAATACCAAAAATCTATATGCACTACTATATTGGGCTGGTCCTAAATAGTAACAATCTAAAGTTTTTGTTCCAAGTTTGACCTTCTTTGGAAGCGCGATATGAACTTTTGCTAAGCACCTCCACACATTGAGGTATTTGAAGCTTGGTAGATGTCCTTTCCATAATTTATATGGAATTTTTCCCGTTTTACTATGAGGAACCTTATATAAATATGTGATTAGACATATTTAAAGCTTCTCCCCACAAATTTGTTGGTAGGCCAGAGGTTAAGAGCACGACATTAATCATATCTTTTAATGTTCTATTCTTTCTCTCGGCTATAACATTTTGTTGGGCAGAATATGGTGCTGTTGTTTGATGAATTATTCCATTTTCTGCACAAAATTGTTCAAACGGTGACTCATATTCTCCACCTTGATCAGATCTCAATATCTTGATCTTTTTATTTAGCTGATTTTCTACTTCAGCCTTATATTTTTTAAACGATGTAATTGCTTCATATTTACTATTTAAAAGATATACGTAGCAACATCGTGTATAATCATCAGTAAATGTGATAAAATACTTTTTCCCACCTCTTGTAGGTAAGTTTTTGAAATCACATAACTCGGTATGAATCATTTGTCATGGTTCAGTACTTCAATCAACAGTATGAAATGGTTTCTTAACCATTTTTGCTTCTACACATGTCTCACATTTGTATTTTTTATCTGCTTGAAATTTGGGAATTAAATCCAGATTTGCAAGTTTTTTTCATCTTTCGAAAGTTTATACGTCCTAATCTTTCATGCCATAATAGAGCATCATACTCGACAACATAAGAAACTTTCTTTTTATTCATTTCAGAATTACAATATACATCATTATTGCCAATTACGGCTACATTAGCCTTAAATAGGCCATCACACAAATATCCTCTCCGTATATAGATTCCAGCCTTAGACAGAACAACTTTATCTGATTCGAAGACCATTCGGAAGCCTTTCTTCGAGAGTACAGATCCAGAGATCAAGTTCTTGTGAATGTCTGGAACATGAGGCACATCATTCAGCGTAATAGTCTTATCAGATGTGAACTTGAGAATCACTTTCCCGCTTCCCTCAATCATTGACACTATAGAGTTGCCCATGTACAACTTTTCTTCATGATCGAGTTTGTTGTAAATGGAGAACATGGACTTTTCAGAACACACGTGTCGTGTAGCACGAATGTGTCAAACCACCACTGAGAAGGATTCTGAACTAGATTGCATTCCGACACAACTCCATAAAAATTAGACCTATCGATGTCCATGTTTTCCACCACATTTGCTTCAGAATTATTCTGTTTCTTGTGCCTGCAATCCTTTGCTTGACGTTCAGTCTTGCCATAAACCCAACACTGCCCATTGAACTTCTTGGACGGCTTCTGATCAGTTTGTTTGGTTCTGGCGCCTTTCTTTTCCTTTTCTTTTTCTTGTTGGGGTTTCCTTTTTTCTTTGCTCCTTCTGTAACAAAAGCCTCTTTGTTTTTTGGTTTAGTGATTCCACGATTACCTGCCTCGATCTTCAATCTGACGACGAGGTCTTGCAAGGATATCTCCTTCTTCTTGTGCTTTAAATAATTGCGGTAGTCTTTCCAAGATGGTGGTAGCTTTCCAGTGATTGCTTCAACCAGGAAAGATTCACCAACTTCGTGGCCTTCTGCTTGCAATTCATGGATAATAATATGAACTTCATGCAATTGCGTAATTACAGATTTTGAATCTATCATCTTGTAGTCCATAAACTTATCAACTATGAACCTCTTCAGGCTCACGTTTTTCATTTTGTACTTTGTATTAAGCGCATTCCAGAGAGCTTTTGCAGTCTTCAGTGGCTGATACACTTTGTGCAAAACCTTATCCAAACAGTTTAGGATGTAATTCCTGCATAAGAAATCCGAGTGCCTACATGCATCAATTGCAGAAATCTCATTTGCTGAATTGGTTTTGCCTGGCGTAGGCAGCACTGGTTCATCTTCATCAAGATACTTCTGCAGACCAAGTGTTGTGAGATAAACGAGCATCTGACTCTGCCATGTCAGAAAATCGTCTCCGTCTCCCTTGAATGGGTCTGCTTTGTTTAAATTCGTTGTCTTGATCGACATTTGTTCTGCTGCCATCTCTTTTTGAACCAAAACAGAAAAGTCTTAAAATGTAGAGTAAAGTGGTTCAAAACAGAATGCAAAAGTTCATCGGAGGCTTGCCGTGACAATCGCCTTAAGGCTTTGTTCGAAGTCTCCCAGGGTACAACCGACGAAACTGCGCGAGACTATAAGGAGTACGTCAGTCCGAGATGATGATGGCAACAGAAAGGAATCGACTATGTCGGGGAAGAAGAAAAACTGTAAATCAGTGAGTGATTTGAGCAGGATTGGTCACTAATTTATAGTTGCTGAACGGTCATGGTTGCGTCCATTCTGAAAAATGGCATCCCTTCATTCTTCCAACGGGTCGCACCCGTATTCAATTCAAATTCAAACGGGCCGTGCCCTATAGCCAAATAAAAACCCACCGAAAATTTCAGTGTTTTCTATAACAAAAATAAGATTTCATAGTAGATCCAAACCCGGGCCCAAGCCCAGTTCGGTTCGGTATGGGACGTGCGGGCGGCGCGCACATGTGTTCATCGGATTTGGGTCCTCGCTCTCGCACAAAATTACCTGACCCTAAGGGCCAATATAGGGAATGAGGATCCTACATATATGCACAGTTTAATCTTTCATTTTTCTAATGTGGGACTAAATCATATTTCATTCATCTCTTTAGAATTGTCAACAATCCTCCACATGAATGACAATATACTTTTCCCCCACACAAAGTGGAATATCTCAGACTGCGTATGGAATAATGACTTTTGAAGGATAAGTAGATGTTTCACTTTGAACTTTCCCTTGTTAACACTCATCGGATATATTTGGCTAATCGGTGAATTATTTCATCTTAAACCTTCTACCGTTATTGTATAACCATATAATAAGGTTAACAAAGCATTGTTTCGCTTCTCATCCAATCTCTTGGTTGTGTTCGTTTCGGTCCAGAACAAATTTGGTTCTACGAGTGTTTTAGAGAGTAAAAGCCTTATAATATTCTCGTAGAGCCGACCCATCTCACACTAACATAGGTGATCGCAACCATTAAGAGTATCCTACATATACCCCACTTGTTATTTTACATGATATGGTCATCATTAAAAAGCATAGCTTTAACCTTTTAATACTTCTGTAGGCATGCATTTATGTTTTGCACCATAGGAATGGAATGGACTATGTCCAGAAAATGCATTACGTCTTGAGTTATTCAAAAATGGTTTGCCTATTGATCCTAGTCCGTGGGATCTCCAGTCGCTAGGATAGGTTTCCGTATAAGATAACTCTTGTTGGTTTAGGCTTTTAAACTCATTCCCCTCGATGCGCAGTCTATTTTCTCCCTTGATAACCCTTTTGTAAATGGATGCGTTAGGTTATCATTTGTTCTTACATAATCAATGGAGATAGTTCCATTAGAGAGTAACTGCCTAACTGTGTTATGGCGTCGACGAATGTGTCGTGATTTGCCATTATACAAAAAGTTTTTCGCTCTACTTAGCGCAGCTTTATTGTCGCAGTGAATACATATGGCCGTTACAGGTTTATGCCACAAAGGAATATCTCCTAAGAAATGACGAAGTCATTCTGCTTCTTCTCCTGCTTTGTCTAATGCAATGAACTCTGATTCCATAGTGGATCGAGCTATGCATGTTTGCTTCATTGATTTCCATGACTCTACTGCCCCTGCAAGAGTGAAGACATAACCGCTTGTGGATTTTGATTCCTCTGAATCTACAATCCATTTTTCATCACTGTATCCTTCTAGAACATATGGATATTTTCCGTAATGCATGGAATAATTTGTGGTATTCTTCAAGTATCCCAGCACTCTCATTAGTGCTCTCCAGTGTTCCTTCCCTGTATTACTTGTATACCTGCTTAGTTGACTTACTACGTAAGCTATATCCAGTCTCGTGCAATTCATGAGATACATTAGACATCATATTACACGGGAATATTCCAGTTGCATTACACTTTCACTAGAGTTTTTATGCAGTACTTCCGATGGATTAAAAGGTGTTCTTACTCCTTTAGTTACATAATGTTGGAATCTCTAAATTATTTTGTCTACATAATGTGACTGAGATAATTGTATTCCGTTAGGCGTTTTTATTATTTTGATTCCCCAAATAATGTCAGTAACTCCTAAAACTTTCATATCAAAATTGTTGATAAGCAATTTATTTGTGGTCTCTATAACTTTAATGTTAGGACCAAAGATTAGCATATCATCCACATATAAAAAAACAAACACGTATGATTGTCCAACTTGTTTACAATAAACACATTTGTCACACTCATTTATACGAAAACCATTTCTCATCATGACACTGTCAAATTTTGCGTGCCATTGTTTTGGAGCTTGTTTGAGTTCGTATAGTGATTTTACCAATTTACAGACTTTGTTTTCATTTCCCTTCGATACAAATCCTTCGGGTTGCTCCATGTAGATTTCCTCATCGAGATCTCCATTTAAGAATGTTGTCTTTACATCCATTTGATGAATTTCTAGATTGTAGATGGATGCAATTGCTATTAGCATTCTTATTGAGGTTATTCGTGTAACTGGTGAATATGTGTCAATAAAGTCTATACCCTCTTTTTGACGATATCCTTTGGCTACTAATCTGGCTTTATATTTATCAATAGAGCCATCTGGTTTCATTTTCTTCTTGAAAATCCATTTGCAGCCAATAGGTTTTATTCCAGGTGGAATATCAACAATTTCCTAAATTTTATTACTCAGGATTGAATCGATCTCACTTTGTATTGCTTCTTTCCAACATGAAGATTCAGAAGATGACATGGCTTCTTCTTGGTTCTACTTCATCACTTTCACCATGAGTTTCATCTTCATGTGGGCTGTTTGATTCTTCTCGTGCCCTTTTAAGGACATTATTCCCTTCATTCTTTTTGTGCGGAAGCACTTCTTCAAAGAATGTGGCATCTCTTGATTCCATGATTGTATTTACATGAATATCAGGTATATCGGAATTGAATACCGAAAATCTATATGCACTACTGTTTTGGGCTGGTCCTAAATAGTAACAATCTACAGTTTTTGGTCCAAGTTTGATCTTCTTTGGAGACGGGATATGAACTTTTGCTAAGCACCCCCACACATTGAGGTATTTGAAGCTTAGTAGATGTCCTTTCCATAATTTATACGGAATTTTTCCCATTTTACTATGAGGAACCTTATTTAATATGTGATTAGACATATTTAAAGCTTCCCCCCACAAGTTTGTACGTAGGCCACAGGTTAAGAGCATGGCATTAATCATATCTTTTAATGTTCTATTCTTTCTCTCGGCTATACCATTTTGTTGTGGAGAATATGGTGCTGTTGTTTGATGAATTATTCCATTTTCTGCACAAAATTGTTCAAACGGCGACTCATATTCTCTACCTCGATCAGATCTCAATATCTTGATCTTTTTATTTAGCTGATTTTCTACTTCAGCCTTATATTTTTTAAACGATGTAATTGCTTCATCTTTACTATTTAAAGGATATGCGTAGCAATATCATGTATAATCATCAATAAATGTGATAAAATACTTTTACCCACCTCTTGTAGGTAAGTTTTTGAAATCACATAAACTCAGTATGAATAATTTGTAATGGTTTAGTACTTATATCAACAGTATGAAATGGTTTCTTAACCATTTTTGCTTCTACACATGTCTCACATTTGTATTTTTTATCTACTTGAAATTTTGGGATTAAATCCAGATTTGCAAGTTTTTTCATTTTTCGAAAGTTTATATGTCCTAATCTTTCATGCCATAATAGAGCATCATACTCGACAACATAAGAAACTTCCTTTTTATTCATTTCAGAATTACAATATACATCATTATTGCCAATTACGGCTACATTAGCCTTAAATAGGCCATCACACAAACATCCTCTCCCTATATAGATTCCAGCCTTAGACAGAACAACTTTATCTGATTCGAAGACAATTCGGAAGCCTTTCTTTGAGTGTACAGGTCCAGAGATCAAGTTCTTGCGAATGTCTGGAACATGAAGCATGTCATTCAGCGTAATAGTCTTAGTAGATGTGAACTTGAGAGTCAGTTTCCCGCTTCCCTCAATCATTGACATTGTAGAGTTGCCCATGTACAACCTTTCTTCATGATCGGGTTTGTTGTAAGTGGAGAACATGGACATTTCAGAACACACGTGTCGTGTAGCACGAATGTGTCAAACCACCACTGAAAAGGATTCTGAACTAGATTGCATTCCTACACAGCTCAAGAAAAACTAGACCCATCGATGTCCATGTTTTCCACCACATTTGCTTCAGAATTATTCTGTTTCTTGTGCCTGCAATCCTTTGCTTGATGTCCAGTCTTGCCACAAACCCAACACTGCCCATTGAACTTCTTAGACGGCTTCTGATCAGTTTGTTTGGTTTCTAGCGCCTTTCTTTTCTTTTTCTTTTTCTTTTTGTTGGGGTTTCCTTTTTTCTTTGCCCCTTCTGCAACAAAAGGAATGGAATGGACTATGTCTAGAAAAATGCATTACGTCTTGAGTTATTCAGAACTGGTTTTCCCATTGATCCTAGTCTGTGGGATCTCCAGTCTCTAGGATAGGTTTCCGTATAAGATAATTCTTATTGGTTTAGGCTTTTAAACCTATTCCCCTCGATGCGCAGTCTATTTTCTCTCTTGATAACCCTTTTGTAAATGGATCCTCTAGGTTATCATTTGTTCTTACATAATTAATGGAGATAGTTCCATTAGAGAGTAACTGCCTAACTGTGTTATGGCGTCGACGAATGTGTCGTGATTTGCCATTATACACAAAGTTTTTCGCTCTACATAGCGCATCTTGATTGTCGCAGTGAATACATATGGCCGTTATAGGTTTAGGCCATAAAGGAATATCTTCTAAGAAATGACGAAGCCATTCTTCTTCTTATTCTCCTACTTTGTCTAATGCAATGAACTCTGATTCCATAGTGGATCGAGCTATGCATGTTTGCTTCGTTGATTTCCATGGCACTACTGCCCCTGCAAGAGTGAAGACATAACCGCTTGTGGATTTTGATTCCTCTGAATCTACAATCCATTTTTCATCACTGTATCCTTCTAGAACATCTGGATATTTTTCGTAATGCAAGGAATAATTTGTGGTATTCTTCAAGTATCCCAGCACTCTCATTTGTGCTTTCCAATGTTCTTTCCCTGGATTACTTGTATACCTTTTTCGTCGACTTAATGCATAAGCTATATCCGGTCTCGTGCAATTCATGAGATACATTAGACATCGTATTACACGGGAATATTCCAGTTGCATTACACTTTCACTAGAGTTTTTATGCAGTACTTCCGATGGATTAAAAGGTGTTCTTACTCCTTTAATTACATTATGTTAGAATCTCTCAATTATTTTGTCTACATAATATGACTGAGATAATTGTATTCCATTAGGTGTTCTTATTATTTTGATTCCCAAAATAATGTTAGCAACTCCTAAATCTTTCATATCAAAATTGTTGATAAGCAATTTCTTTGTGGTCTCTATAACTTCAATGTTAGGACCACAGATTAGCATATCGTCCATATATAAACAAACAAACACGTATGATTGTCCAACTTGTTTACAATAAACACATTTGTCACACTCATTTATACGAAAACCATTTATCATCATGTCACAGTCAAATTTTGCGTGCCATTGTTTTGGAGCTTGTTTGAGTCCGTATAGTGATTTTACCAATTTACAGACTTTGTTTTCATTTCTCTTGGATACAAAACCTTCGGGTTGCTCCATGTAGATTTCCTCATCGAGATCTCCATTTAAGAATGCTGTCTTTACATCCATTTGATGAATTTCTAGATTGTAGATGGATGCAATTGCTATTAGCATTCTTATTGAGGTTATTCGTGTAACTAGTGAATATGTGTTGAAAAAGTCTATACCTTCTTTTTGACGATATACTTTGGCTACTAATCTGGCTTTTTATTTATCAATAGAGCCATCTGGTTCCATTTTCTTCTTGAAAATCCATTTGCAGCCAATAGGTTTTATTCCAGGTGGAATATCAAAAATTTCCCAAATTTTATTACTTAAGATTGAATCGATCTCACTTTGTATTGCTTCTTTCCAACATGAAGATTCAGAAGATGACATGGCTTCCTTGTACATTTGAGGTTCGTGTTCTAACACATATGTAGAAAAATCCAAACCAAATGATTAAGAAGTTCTAGCCCTTACACTTCTTCTTGGTTCTACTTCATCACTTTCACGATGAGTTTCATCTTCACGCGGGCTATTTGATTCTTCTCGTGTCCTTTTAGGGACATTATTCCCTTCATTCTTTTTGTGTGGAAACACTTCTTCAAAGAATGAGGCATCTCTTAATTCCATGATTGTATTTACATGAATATCAGGTATATCAGACTTGAATACCAAAAATCTATACGCACTACTATTTTGGGCTGGTCCTAAATAGTAATAATCTACAGTTTTTGGTCCAAGTTTGACTTCTTTGGAGGTGGGATATGAACTTTTGCTAAGCAACCCCACACTTTGAGGTATTTGAAGCTTGGTAGATGTCCTTTCCATAATTTATATGGAATTTTTCCCTTTTTACTATGAGGAACCTTATTTAATATGTGATTAGACATGTTTAAAGCTTTCCCCCACAAGTTTGTTGGTAGGCCAGAGGTTAAGAGCATGACATTAATCATTTATTTTAATGTTCTACACTTTCTCTCGGCTATATCATTTTGTTGTGGCTAATATGGTGATGTTGTTTGATGAATTATTCCATTTTCTGCACAAAATTGTTCAAACGGCAACTCATATTCTCCACCTCGATCAGATCTTAATATCTTGATCTTTTTATTTAGCTGATTTTCTACTTCAGCCTTATATTTTTTAAACGATGTAATTGCTTCATCTTTACTATTTAAAAGATATACGTAGCAATATCGTGCATAATCATCAATAAATGTGATAAAATACTTTTTCCCCACCTCTTGTAGGTAAGTTTTTGATATCACATAAGTCAGTATGAATCATTTATAATGGTTCAGTACTACTACCAACACTATGAAATGGTTTCTTAACCATTTTTGCTTCTACACATGTCTCACATTTGTATTTTTTATCTACTTGAAATTTTGGAATTAGATCCAGATTTGCAAGTTTTTTCATCTTTCGAAAGTTTATATATCCTAATCTTTCATGCCATAATAGAGCATCATACTCGACAACATAAGAAACATCGTTTTTATTCATTTCAGAATTACAATATACATCATTATTGCCAATTATGGCTACATTAGCCTTAAATAGGCCATCACACAAATATCCTCTCCCTATATAGATTCCAGCCTTAGACAGAACAACTTTATCTTATTCGAAGACCATTCGAAAGCCTTTCTTCGAGAGTACATGTCCAGAGATCAAGTTCTTGCGAATGTCTGGAACATGAAGCACATCACTCAGCGTAATAGTCTTACCAGATGTGAACTTGAGAATCACTTTCCCGCTTCCCTCAATCATTGACACTGCAGAGTTGCCCATGTACAACTTTTCTTCATGATCGAGTTTGTTGTAAGTGGAGAACATGGACTTTTCAGAACTAGGTGTCGTGTAGCACGAATGTGTCAAACCACCACTAAGAACGATTCTGAACTAGATTGCATTCCGACACAACTCCAGAAAAATTAGACCCATCGATTCCATGTTTTCCACCACATTTGCTTAAGAATTATTCTGTTTCTTGTACCTGCAATCCTTTGCTTGATGTCCAGTCTTGCCATAAACCCAACACGGCCCATTGAACTTCTTGGACGGCGTCTGATCAGTTTGTTTGGTTTCTTTGCCCCTTTGTAACAAAATCCTCTTCGTTTTTTGGTTTAGTGAATCCGCGATTATCTGCCTCGATCTTCAATCTGACGATGACGTCTTGCAAGGATATCTCCTTCTTCTTGTGCTTCAAATAATTGCGGTAGTCCTTCCAAGATGGTGGTAGCTTTCCAGTGATTCCTTCAACCAGGAAAGATTCACCAACTTCTTGGCCTTCTGCTTGCAATTCATGGATAATAATATGAAGTTCATGCATTTGCGTAATTACAGATTTTGAATCTACCATCTTGTACTCCATAAACTTGTCAACTATGAACTTCTTCAGGCTCACGTTTTTTGTTTTGTTCTTTACATTAAGAGCATTCCAGAGAGCTTTTGCAGTCTTCAGTGGCTGATACACTTTGTACAAAACCTTATCCAAACTGTTTAGGATGTAAATCCTACACAAGAAATCCGAGTACCTCCATGCATCAATTGCAGAAATTTCATTTGCTGAATTGGTTTTGCCTGGCGTAGGAGGAACTGGTTCATCTTCATCAAGATACTTCTACAGACCAAGGGTTGTGAGATAAAAGAGCATCTGACTCTGCCATGTTAGAAAATCGTCTCTGTCTCCCTTGAATGGGTCTGGTTTGTTTAAATTTGCTGTCTTGATCGACATTTGTTCTGCTTCCTTCTCTGTTTGAACCAAAATAGAAAAGTCTTAAAATGTAGAGTAAAGGGGTTCAAAATAGAATGCAAAAGTTCATCGGAGGCTTGACGTCAAAATCTCCTTAAGACTTTGTTCGAAGTCTCCCAGGGTACAGCCGACGAAACCGCACGAGACTGTAAGGAGTACGTCAGTCCGAGATGATGATGGCAACAGAAAGGAATCAAGTATGTCGGGGAAGAAGAAAAACTGTAAATCAATGAGTGATTTGATCAGGATCGGTCACTAATTTATAGTTGCAGAACGGTCACGGTTGCGTCCATTCAAAATATATCCGTTCTGAAAAACTGCATCCCTTCGTTCTTCCAACGGGTCGCACCCGTATTCAATTCAAATTCAAACGGGTCGCGCCCGTGTAGCCAAATAATAACCCTCCGAAAATTGTAGTGTTTTCTGTAGCAAAAATAAGATTTCATAGTAGATCCAAACCCAAGCCCGAGCCCGGATGGTTCGGTACTGGGTGAGCGGGCAGCGCGCGCGCTTGTGTTCATCAGATTTGTGTCCTCCCTCTCGCACAAAATTACCTGACCCTAAGGGCCAATATAGGGAATGAGGATCCTACATATATACACAATTTAATCATTCATTTTGCCAATATGGGACTAAAACATATTTCATTCATCTCTTTAGAATTGTCAGCAATCCCACACACGAATGACAATATAATTTTCCCCTATACAAAGTGGAACATCTCAGACTACGTATGGAATAATGCTTTTTGAAGGATAAGTAGATGTTTCACTTTGAACTTTCCCTTGTTAACACTCATTGGATATACTTGGCTAATCGGTGAATTATTTCATCTTGAACCGTCTGCCGTTATTGTATAACTAGACAATAAGGTTAAAAAAGCATTATTTCCCTTCTCATCCAATCTCTTGGTTGTGTTCATTTCGGTCCTGAATAAATTTGGTTCTGCGAGTGTTTTAGAGAATAAAAGCCTTACAATATTCTCATAGAGCTGACCCAACTCACACTAACATAGGCGATCGCAACCATTAAGAGTATCCTACATATACCTCACTTGTTATTTTACAAGATATGGTCGTCATTAAAAAGCATAGCTTTAACCTTTTAATGCTTCTGTAGGCATGCAACTATTTTTTGCACCATAGGAATGGAACGGACTATGTCTAGAAAAATGCATTACGTCTTGAGTTATTCAGAACTGATTTGCCTATTGATCCTAGTCCGTGGGATCTCCAGTTGCTAGGATAGGTTTCCGTATAAGATTACTCTTGTTGGTTTAGGCTTTTAAACTCATTCCCCTCGAGGCGCGGTCTATTTTCTCTCTTGAGAGCCCTTTTGTAAATGGATCCGCTAGGTTATCATTTGTTCTTACATAATCAATGGAGATAGTTCCATTAGAGAGTAATTGCCTAACTATGTTATGGCATCGACGAATGTGTCTTGATTTGCCATTATACACAAAGTTTTTCGTTCTACTTAGCGCAGTTTGATTGTCGCAGTGAATACATATGGCCGTTACAGGTTTAGGCCATAAAGGAATATCTTCTAAGAAATGACGAAGCCATTCTGGTTCTTCTCCTGCTTTGTCTAATGCAATGTACTCTGATTCCATAGTGGATCGAGCTATGCATGTTTGCTTCGTTGATTTCCATGACACTGCTGCTCCTGCAAGAGTGAAGACATAACCACTTGTGGATTTTGATTCCTCTGAATCTGCAATCCAGTTTGCATCACTGTATCCTTCTAGAAGAGCTGGATATTTTCCACAATGCAAGGAATAATTTGTGGTATTCTTCAAGTATCCCAGCATTCTCATTAGTGCTTTCCAGTGTTCCTTCCCTGGGTTACTTGCATACCTTCTTAGTCGACTTACTGCATAAGCTATATCCGGTCTCGTGCAATTCATGAGATACATTAGACATCCTATTACACGGGAATATTCCAGTTGCATTACACTTTCACTAGAGTTTTTATGCGGTACTTCCGATGGATTAAAAGGTGTTCTTACTCCTTTAAATCCATAATGTTGGAATCTCTCAATTATTTTGTCTACATAATGTGACTGAGATAATTGTATTCCATTAGGCGTTCTTATTATTTTGATTCCCAAAATAATGTCAGCAACTCCTAAATCTTTTATATCAAAATTGTTGATAAGCAATTTCTTTATGGTCTCTATAACTTTAATGTTAGGACCATAGATTAGCATATCGTCCACATATAAACAAACAAACACGTATGATTGTCCAACTTGTTTACAATAAACACATTTGTCACACTCATTTATACGAAAACCATTTCTCATCATGACACTGTCAAATTTGGCGTGCCGTTGTTTTGGAGCTTGTTTGAGTCCGTATAGTGATTTTACCAATTTACAAACTTTGTTTTCATTTCCCTTGGATACAAATCCTTCGGGTTGCTCCATGTAGATTTCCTCATCGAGATCTCCATTTAAGAATGCTGTCTTTACATCCATTTGATGAATTTCTAGATTGTAGATGGATGCAATTGCTATTAGCATTCTTACTAAGGTTATTCGTGTAACTGGTGAATATGTGTCAAAAAAGTCTATACCTTCTTTTTGACGATATCCTTTGGCTACTAATCTGGCTTTATATTTATCAATAGAGCCATTTGGTGAATATGTGTAGCACGAATGTCTCAAACCACCACTAAGAAGGATTCTGAACTACATTGCATTCCGACACAACTCCAGAAAAATTAGACCCATCGATGTCCATGTTTTCCACCACATTTGCCTCCGAATTATTGTGATGATCCGACTTTCTCACCACAGAAAATCGCACCATCTTGAATAAAGAAATGGATAGAAGAAGAAAAGAAAGAAGAGAAAGAAGAAACAGCACCAGAATTTCAACAGCGGAATGAATAAATTATACTAATAACATAAGTATTTACATAATATACAATATCAATCAGAGATACACAACATACACATCGCATATACTTGACAGTTATAAACACCTGTCTAGTATTTACAACTTAATACAAACACAACACCGAGAACACACAGCGGAAATTATATATCTACAACGCAGAAGCCTCCTGCTCCATTGCTCCTCCAATATTCATCAAAACCAACCTGAATCCCTTGGCTACTCGTAAAAATTGAGTACCCAAGAGTTTAAGAAAACAAAGATAAACTCCGGTCAGACATGGGTCTGGTGTGAGTAACATGTTAAGGTTTCTTAGCTTTTAAAAACTTTTTGAAAGAAATGTATCACGTAAGACTTCCTACACATAAACATGGAAAAGTTTTTACCTTACACTAACCAAAACATTTGATAGGAAATCCGGTGATATTATAATAGTGTCTAGGGTTTTCAAGTAAAATATAGAAATAGCTGGAATGCTTACATCTCACGTTCCAGCATAGTTGGGCACAACTAAACCGTACAACACTTATTGGATTTTGGATTCCATCAATGGCAGGGCTACTGGGTACCGCCCGTCAAAGTACGTGGCCTAGTTCACCGTACCGAGGAGCCACCCTAACTCCCCTACAACACAAGGCCGGAACCATTTCTTACTAAATAGTTCCGAACAAGACAACCCCGCAGTTGTTTGCAACCAACTGCCCACACAGACGAATATAAAGGGACTTCTAGACAGGGGTAAATCTTACTCTCAAGTGGGGTCTAGCTACGAAGCCTTCCTGCACCTCCCCTGTTTTAGCCATTCCCGGTTGATGAGGCTTGAGGCTATGATTACCTTTAGAGAACACATCTCTTAGAATGCTCATCGTCCACCTAACGATGTTCTGAAAGCATTCAATCCATACAAGTTTGTTCCGGGTTCGAATGAAACCGAAGGCATTATTTCGTTACACTCATTTTGGAATTACCCTCAGAATTAACGACGATAACCCTTGCACTCTGAATCTTCATCTTCACTTGAGATTCATGACCTATCGTTAATTTGGATCGATGTGGTTTTCGGATATTCAAATATGGAAACCCGATCCCGTTCTCATCGAAATCCAAAACGTGTCTTTTAGGTCCAAGTTGTTTTTAAAGTTTTAAAACAATTCAATTCAATATTATCTATATAGAGACAGATAGATAATACACAACATCATAATAGGTAATCAACATTATCATCACAATAGATAATCCATATTTTCATCCCAAACAGATAATTCATATTATCAACTCAAATGCAACCATAGCATCCAAATCACACAACATCATTTATCTCATAACTGAGATCTCAACCATTCAGGGTAACCAATATCAAACAGCATTCATAAGCAATGACTTATTAATCATCATCCTATAATTAATTTAAAATTAATTAAATTAAATACTTCTTCCTTAATTAATTTAAAATAAATTAAATGAATTACCCATCCATATAAATCTTGCTTACATATCCCTTAATTAATTACAAATCAATTAATTAATTATCCTCAAATAAATCACCCTAATTAATCATCTTGATTAATTATTCTTTTAATTACATTCAAGTAATTAACCTTCAATTAATTTCACAAATTAATTATTCCAAACCAAATTCAGTAATTAACATGTAATTACTTCATTAATTAACTAAGTATAATTAATTACATTAATCCTTAATTAATTACATTAATTAATTCCTTCATTGATTAATTGTTCTTAATTAATCCATCCTTAATTATTTAAATTAATGATCCCAAATTATATATATTCATAAATACCCTATTTAAATTAATTATCAATTGTCCATATTGATTAATTACTCTTGATCAATCACATTAAGTAATTAACTTAATCAATTTCATCTCTTAATTATCTTCAATATAACTCAATTATCAAAACCCAAAATTAATTACACTAAGTAATTAATTATTAATTCTTACTTAAGTAATTATTCTGCGTACTATTAATTACACAAAGTAATTAATTCCACAACTCCTCCATTATCCAAGTATCCTTTAATTAAATTACATCAAGTAATTTATCTTTTTAATTACTTCACTAAGTAATTATTCACTTTTAATTACATTGGTAATTACTTCTCAAATCAACCAGTGATTAATTTAAATTAATTAAACTTAATTAATTAACTTAATTAATCAAAATAAACTTAATTAATTACAATCAGCAATTAATTTTCTTAATTACTTTCATTAAGTAATTTCACTTAAACAATTCTCAAATGAATATATCTAAATTAATTAATACAATTAATCATTAAAATTAATCACATTAACTAATTATTATTCTGTTTCTTGTGCCTGCAATCATTTGCTTGATGTCCAGTCTTGCCACAAACCCAACATTGCCCATTGAACTTCTTGGACGGCTTTTGATCAGTTTGTTTGGTTTCTGGCACCTTTCTTTTCTTGTTCTATTTGTTGGGGTTTCCTTTTTTCTTTGCCCCTTCTGCAACAAAAGCCTCTTCGTTTTTTGGTTTAGTGACTCCACGATTATCTGCCTCGATCTTCAATCTGACGATGAGGTCTTGCAAGGATATCTCCTTCTTCTTGTGCTTCAAATAATTGCGGTAGTCCTTCCAAGATGGTGGTATCTTTCCAGTGATTGCTTCAACTAGGAAAGATTCACCAACTTCGTGGCCATCTGCTTGCAATTCATGGATAATAATCTGAAGTTCATGCAATTGCGTAGTTACAGATTTTGAACCTACCATCTTGTGGTCCATAAACTTGTCAACTATGAACTTCTTCAGGCTCACGTTTTGCGTTTTGTACTTTGCATTAAGCGCATTCCAGAGAGCTTTTGCAGTCTTTAGTGGCTGATACACATTGTACAAAACCTTATCCAAACAGTTTAGGATGTAATTCCTGCACAGGAAATCCGAGTGCCTCCATGCATCAATTGCAGAAATCTCATTTGCTGAATTGGTTTTGCCAGGCGTAGGTGGCACTGGTTCATCTTCATCAAGATACTTCTGCAGACCAAGGATTGTGAGATAAAAGAGCATCTGACACCGCCATGTCAAAAAATCGTATCTGTCTCCCTTGAATGGGTCTGGTTTGTTTAAATTCGCTGTCTTGATCGACATTTGTTCTGATGCCATCTATGCTTGAACCAAAATAGAAAAGCCTTAAAATGTAGAGTAAAGGGGTTCAAAACAGAATGCAAAAGTTCGTCGGAGGCTTGCCGTGACAATCGCCTTAAGACTTTGTTTGAAGTCTCCCAGGTACAACCGACGAAACTGCGCGAGACTGTAAGGAGTACGTCAGTCCGAGATGATGATGGCAACAGAAAGGAATCGAGTATGTTGGGGAAGAAGAAAAACTGTAAATCAGTGAGTGATTTGATCAGGATCGGTCACTAATTTATAGTTGCTGAACGGTCACGGTTACGTCCGTTCAAAATATATCCGTTCTGAAAAACGGCATCCCTTCATTCTTCCAACGGGTCGCACCCGTATTCAATTCAAATTCAAACGGGCCGCGCCCATGTAGCCAAATAAAAAACCGTCGAAAATTGGAGTGTTTTCTGTAGCAAAAAAAGATTTCATAGTAGATCCATACCCAAGCCCGAGCCCGGCCCGGTTCGGTACGGGACGGACGGACGGCGCACGTGCGCGTGTGTTCATCAGATTTGGGTCCTCCCTCTCGCACAAAACTACCAGACCCTAAGGGCCAATATAGGGAATGAGGATCCTATACATATACACAATTTAATCTTTCATTTTGCCAATGCGGGAATAAAGCATATTTCATTCATCTCTTAAGAATTGTCAACAATCCCCAACATGAATGACAATATACTTTTCCCCACACAAAGTGGAATATCTCAGACTACGTATGGAATAATGCTTTTTGAAGGATAAGTAGATGTTTCACTTTGAACTTTCCCTTGTTAACACTCATCGGATATACTTGGCTAATCGGTGAATTATTTCATCTTGAACCGTCTGTCGTTGTTGTATAACCAGACAATAAGGTTAACAAAGCATTGTTTCCCTTCTCATCCAATCTCTTGGTTGTGTTCATTTCGGTCCTGAACAAATTTGGTTCTGCGAGTGTTTTAGTGAATAAAAGCCTTATAATATTCTCATAGAGTCGACCCAGCTCACACTAACATAGGTGATCGCAACCATTAAGAGTATCCTACATATACCCCACTAGTTATTTTACAAGATATGGTCATCATTAAAAAGCATTATTTAACCTTTTAATACTTCTGTAGGCATGCATTTATGTTTTGCACCATAGGAAAGGAATGGACTATGTCCAGAAAAATGCATCACGTCTTGAGTTATTCAGAACTGGTTTGCCTATTGATCCTAGTCCGTGGGATCTCCAGTCGCTAGGATAGGTTTCCGTATAAGATAACTCTTGTTGGTTTACGCTTTTAAACCCATTCCCCTCGATGCGCAGTCTATTTTCTCTCTTGATAACCCTTTTGTAAATGGATCCGTTAGGTTATCATTTGTTCTTACATAATCAATGGAGATAGTTCCATTAGAGAATAACTGCCTAACAGTGTAATTGGCATCGACGAATGTGTCGTGATTTGCCATTATACACAAAGTTTTTCGCTCTACTTAGCGCAGCTTGATTGTCGCAGTGAATACATATGGCCGTTTCAGGTTTAGGCCATAAAAGAATATCTTCTAAGAAATGACGAAGCCATTCTGCTTCTTCTCCAGCTTTGTCTAATGCAATGAACTACGATTCCATAGTGGGTCGAGCTATGCATGTTCGCTTCGTTAATTTCCATGCCACTGCTACACCTGCAAGAGTGAAGACATAACCACTTGCGGATTTTAATTCCTCTGAATCTGCAATCCAGTTTGCATCACTGTGTCCTTCTAGAACAGCCGGATATTTTCCGTAATGCAAGGAATAATTTGTGGTATTCTTCAAGTATCCCAGCACTCTCATTAGTGCTTTCCAGTGTTCCTTCCGTAGATTACTTGTATACCTGCTTATTCGACTTACTGCATAAGCTATATCCGGTCTCATGCAATTCATGAGATACATTAGACATCCTATCACTCGGGAATATTCCAGTTGCACTACACTTTCACTAGAGTTTTTATGCAGTACTTCCGATGGATTAAAAGGTGTTGTTACTCCTTTAATTCCATAATGTTGGAATTTCTCAATTAATTTTTCTACCTAAGGTGACTGAGATAATTGTATTCCATTAGGCGTTCTTATTCTTTTGATTCCCAAAATAATGTCAACAACTCCTAATCTTTCATATCAAAGTTGTTGATAAGCAATTTCTTTGTTGTCTCTATAACTTTAATGTTAGGACCAAAGATTAGCATATCATCCACATATAAACAAACAAACACGTATGATTGTCCATCTTGTTTACAATAAACACATTTGTCACACTCATTTATACGAAAACCATTTCTCATCATAGCACTGTCAAATTTTGCGTGCCATTGTTTTGGAGCTTGTTTGAGTCCGTATAGTGATTTTACCAATTTACAGACTTTGTTTTTCATTTCCCTTGGATACAAATCCTTCGGGTTGCTCCATGTAGATTTCCTCATCGAGATCTCCATTTAAGAATGCTGTCTTTACATCCACTTGATCAATTTCTAGATTGTAGATGGATGCAATTGCTATTAGCATTCTTATTGAGGTTATTCGTGTAACTGGTGAATATGTGTCAAAAAAGTCTATACCTTCTTTTTGACGATATCCTTTGGCTACTAATCTGGCTTTATCTTTATCAATAGAGCCATCTGGTTTCATTTTCTTCTTGAAAATCCATTTGCAGCCAATAGGTTTTATTCCAGGCGGAATATCAACAATTTCCCAAATTTTATTACTTAGGATTGAATCGATCTCACTTTGTATTGCTTCTTTCCAACATGATGATTCAGAAGATGACATAGCTTCCTTGTACGTTTGAGGTTCGTGTTCTAACACATATGTGAAATAATACGAACCTAATGATTTAGAAGTTCTAGCCTTACAATTCTTCTTGGTTCTACTTCATCACTTTCACGATGAGTTACATCTTCATGTGGGCTATTTGATTCTTCTCGTGTCCTGTTAGGGACATTATTCCCTTCATTCTTTTTATGTGGAAATACTTCTTCAAACAATGAGGCATCTCTTGATTCCATGATTGTATTTACATGAATACCAGGTATATCAGACTTGAATACCAAAAATCTATATGCACTACTATTTTGGGCTGGTCCTAAATAGTAACAATCTACAGTTTTTGGTCCAAGTTTGACCTTCTTTGGAGGCGGGATATGAACATTTGCTAAGCACCCCCACACTTTGAGGTATTTGAATCTTGGTAGATGTCCTTTCCATAATTTATATGGAATTTTTCCCGTTTTACTATGAGGAACCTTATTTAATATGAGATTAGACATATTTAAAGCTTCCCCCCACAAGTTTGTTGGTAGGCCAGAGGTTAAGAGCATGGCATTAATCATATCTTTCAATGTTCTATTCTTTCTCTCGGCCATACCATTTTGTTGTGGCGAATAAGGTGCTTTTGTTTGATGAATTATTCCATTTTATGCCCAAAATTGTTCAAACGGCGACTCATATTCTCCACCTCGATCAGATCTCAATATCTTGATCTTTTTATTTAGCTGATTTTCTACTTCATCTTTATATTTTTTAAACGATGTAATTGCTTCATCTTTACTATTTAAAAGATGTACGTAGCAATATCATGTATAATTATCAATAAATGTGATAAAATACTTTTTCCCACCTCTTGTAGGTAAGTTTTTAAAATCACATAAGTCAGTATGAATCATTTGTAATGGTTCAGCACTTCTATCAACACTATGAAATGGTTTCTTAACCATTTTTGCTTCTACACATGTCTCACATTTGTATTTTTTATCTACTTGAAATTTTGGAATTAAATCCAGATTTGTAAGTTTTTTCATCTTTCGAAAGTTTATATGTCCTAATCTTTCATGCCATAATAGAGCATCATACTCGAAAACATAAGAAACTTCCTTTTTATTCATTTCAAAATTACAATATACATCATTATTGCCAATTACGGCTACATTAGCCTTAAATAGGCCATCACACAAATATCCTTTCCCTATATAGATTCCATCCTAAGGCAGAACAACTTTATCTGATTCGAAGACCATTCGGAAGCCTTTCTTTGAGGGTACAGGTCCATAGATCAAGTTCTTGCGAATGTCTGGAACATGAAACACATCATTCATCGTAATAGTCTTACCAGATGTGAACTTGAGAATCACTTTCCCGCTTCCCTCAATCATTGACACTGCAGAGTTGCCCATGTACAACTTTTCTTCATGATCGAGTTCGTTGTAAGTGGAGAACATGGACTTTTCAGAACACACGTGTCGTGTAGCACGAATGTGTCAAACCACCACTGAGAAGGATTCTGAACTAGATTGCATTCCGACACAACTCCAAAAAAATTAGACCCATCGATGTCCATATTTTCCACCACATTTGCTTCATAATTATTCTGTTTCTTGTGCCTGCAATCCTTTGCTTGATGTACAGTCTTGCCACAAACCCAACACTGCCCATTGAACTTCTTGGACGGCTTCTGATTAGATTGTTTGGTTTCGGGCGCCTTTCTTTTATTTTTCTTTTTGTTGGGGTTTCCTTTTTTCTCTGCCCCTTTTCAACAAAAGCCTCTTCGTCTTTTGGTTTAGTGACTCCGCGATTTTCTGCCTCGATCTTCAATCTGACGATGAGGTCTTGCAAGGATATTCCTTCTTCTTGTGCTTCAAATAATTGCGGTAGTCCTTCCAAGATGGTGGTAGCTTTCCAGTGATTGCTTCAACCAGGAAGGATTCACCAACTTCATGGCCTTCTTCTTGCAATTCATGGATAATATTCTGAAGTTCATGCAATTGCGTAATTACAGATTTTGAATCTACCATCTTGTAGTCCATAAACTTGTCAACTATGAACTTCTTCAGGCTCACGTTTTGCGTTTTGTACTTTGCATTAAGCGCATTTCAGAGAGCTTTTGCAGTCTTCAGTGGCTGATACACTTTGTACAAAATCTTATCCAAACAGTTTAGGATGTAATTCCTGCACAGGAAATCCGAATGCCTCCATGCATCAATTGCAGAAATCTTATTTGCTGAATTGGTTTTGCTTGGCGTAGGTGGCACTGGTTCATCTTCATCAAGATACTTCTACAGACCAAGACTTGTGAGATAAAAGAGCATCTGACTCTGCCATGTCAGCAAATTGTCTCTGCCTCCCTTGAATGGGTCTGGTTTGTTTAAATTCGCTGTCTTGATCGACATCCATTCTGCTGCCATCGCTGTTTGAACCAAAACAGAAAAGTCTTAAAATGTAGAGTAAAGGGGTTCAAAACAGAATGCAAAAGTTCGTCGGAGGCTTGCCATGACAATCGCCTTAAGACTTTGTTCAAAGTCTCCCAGGGTACAACCGACGAAACTGCGCGAGACTGTATGGAGTATGTCAGTCCGAGATGATGATGGCAACAGAAAGAAATCGAGTATGTCGGGGAAGAAGAAAAACTGTAAATCAGTGAGTGATTTGATCAGGATCGGTCACTAATTTATAGTTGCTGAATGGTCACGGTTGCTTCCGTTCAAAATATATTCGTTCTGAAAAACGACATCCCTTCATTCTTCCAACAGGTCACACCCGTATTCAATTTAAATTCAAACGGGCCGCGCCCGTGTAGCCAAATAAAAACCCGTCGAAAATTGCAGTGTTTTCCGTAGCAAAAATAAGATTTCATAGTAGATCCAAACCCATGCCCGAGCCCGGCCCGGTTCGGTACGGGAAGGGCGGGCGGCGCGTGTGTTCATCAGATTTGGGTCCTCCCTCTCGCACAAAATTACCTGACCCTAAGGGCAAATATAGGGAATAAGGATCCTACACATATACATAATTTAATCTTTCATTTTGCCAATGTGGGACTAAAGCATATTTCATTCATCTCTTTAGAATTGTCAACAATCCCCCACATGAATGACAATATACTTTTCCCCCACACAAAGTGGAATATCTCAGACTACGTATGGAATAATGCTTTATGAAGGATAAGTAGATGTTTCACTTTGAACTTTCCCTTGTTAACACTCATCGGATATACTTGGCTAATCGGTGAATTATTTCATCTTGAACCGTTTGTCGTTATTGTATTACCAGACAATAAGGTCAACAAAGCATTGTTTCCCTTCTCATCCAATCTCTTGGTTGTGTTCATTTCGGTCCTGAACAAATTTGGTTCTGCGAGTGTTTTAGAGAATAAAAGCCTTATAATATTCTCATAGAGCCGACCCAGCTCACACTAACATAGGTGATCGCAATCATTAAGAGTATCCTACATATACCCCACTTGTTATTTTACAAGATATGGTCATCATTAAAAAGCATAACTTTAACCTTTTAATGCTTCTGTAGGCATGCATTTATGTTTTGCGCCATAGGAATGGAATGGACTATGTCCAGAAAAATGCATTACGTCTTGAGTTATTCAGAACTGGTTTGCCTATTGATCCTAGTCCGTGGGATCTCCAGTCGCTAGAATAGGTTTCCGTATAAGATAACACTTGTTGGTTTAGGCTTTTAAACCAATTCCCCTCAATGCGCAGTCTATTTTCTCTCTTGATAACCCTTTTGTAAATGGATCCGCTAGGTTATCATTTGTTCTTACATAATCAACGGAGATAGTTCCATTAGAGAGTAACTGCCTAAATGTGTTATGGCGTTGACGAATGTGTCGTGATTTGCCATTATACACAAAGTTTTCACTCTACTTAGCGTAGCTTGATTGTCGCAGTGAATACATATAGCCATTACAGGTTTAGGCCATAAAGGAATATCTTCTAAGAAATGAAGAACCATTCTGCTTCTTCTCCTGCTTTATATAATGCAATGAACTCTGATTCCATAGTGGATCGAGCTATGCATTTTTGCTTCCTTGATTTAGATGACACTGCTGCTCCTGCAAGAGTGAAGACATAACCACTTGTGGATTTTGATTCCTCTAAATCTGCAATCCAGTTTGCATCACTGTATCCTTCTAGAACAGCTGGATATTTTTCGTAATGCAAGGAATAATTTATGGTATTCTTCAAGTATCCCAGCACTCTCATTAGTGCTTTCCAATGTTCCTTCCCTGGATTACTTGTATACCAGCTTAGTCGACTTACTACATAAGCTATATCCGGTCTCGTGCAATTCATGAGATACATTAGACATCCTATTACACGGGAATATTCCAGTTGCATTACACTTTCACTAGATTTTTTATGCAGTACTTCCGATGGATTAAAAGTTGTTCTTACTCCTTTAATTCCATAACGTTGGAATTTCTCAATTATTTTATCTACATAATGTGACTGAGATAATTGTATTCCATTAGGCGTTCTTATTATTTTGATTCCCAAAATACTGTCAGCAACTCCTAAATCTTTCATATCAAAATTGTTGATAAGTAATTTCTTTGTGGTCTCTATAACCTTAATGTTAGGACCACAGATTAGCATATCGTCCACATATAAACAAACAAACACGTATGATTGTCCATCATGTTTACAATAAACACATTTGTCACACTCATTTATACGAAAACTATTTCTCATCATGACACGCCCGTGTATTTGCAGCCAATCGATCTCACTTTGTATTCAATTCAAATTCAAACGGGCCGTGCCCGTGTAGCCAAATAAAAACCCGTCGAAAATTGTAGTGTTTTATGTAGCAAAAATAAGATTTCATAGTAGATCCAAACCCAATCCCGAGCCCGGCCCGGTTTGGTACGGGATGGGCGGGCGGCGCGCGCGCGTGGTTTCATTAGATTTGGGTCCTCCCTCTCGCACAAAATTACTTGACCCTAAGGGCCAATATAGGGAATGAGGATCCTACATATATACACAATTTAATCTATTATTTTGCCAATGTGGGACCAAAGCATATTTCATTCATCTCTTTTGAATTGTCAACAATCCCCCACTTGAATGACAATATACTTTTCCCCCACAAAGTGGAAAATCTCAAACTACGTATGGAATAATGCTCTTTGAAGGAAAAGTAGATGTTTCACTTTGAACTTTCCCTTGTTAACACTCATCGGATATACTTGGCTAATCGGTGAATTATTTCATCTTGAACCATCTGCCGTTATTGTATAACCAGACAATAAGGTTAACAAAGCATTGTTTCCCTTCTCATCCAATCTCTTGGTTGTGTTCATTTCGATCCTGAACAAATTTGGTTCTGCGAGTGTTTTAGAGAATAAAAGCCTTATAATATTCTCAAAGAGCCCATCCAGCTCACACTAACATAGGTGATCGCAACCATTAAGAGTATCCTACATATACGCCACTTGTTATTTTACAAGATATGGTCATCATTGAAAAGCAAAGCTTTAACCTTTTAATACTTCTGTAGGCATGCATTTATGTTTTGCACCATAGGAATGGAATCGACTATGTCCAGAAAAATGCATTACGTCTTGAGTTATTCAGAACTGGTTTGCCTATTGGTCCTAGTCCGTGGGATCTCCAGTCGCTAGGATAGGTTTCTGTATAAGATAACTCTTGTTGGTTTAGGCTTCTAAGCCCATTCCCCTCGATGCGCAGTCTATTTTCTATCTTGATAACCCTTTTTTAAATGGATCCGCTAGGTTATCATTTGTTCTTACATAATCAATGGAGATAGTTCCATTAGAGAGTAACTGCCTAACTGTGTAATGATGTCGACGAATGTGTCGTGATTTGCCATTTTATACAAAGTTTTTCGCTCTACTTAGCGTAGCTTGATTGTCGCAGTGAATACATATGGCAGTTACAGGTTTAGGCCATAAAGGAATATCTTCTAAGAAACGACGAAGCCATTCTGCTTCTTCTCCTACTTTGTCTAATGCAATGAACTTTGATTCCATAGTGGATCGAGCTATGCATGTTTGCTTCGTTGATTTCCATGACACTGCTGCTCCTGCAAGAGTGAAGACATAACCACTTGTGGATTTTGATTCCTCTGAATCTACAATCCAGTTTTCATCACTTTATCCTTCTAGAACAGCTGGATATTTTCTGTAATGCAAGGAATAATTTGTGGTATTCTTCATGTATCCCAGCACTCTCATTAGTGCTTTCCAGTGTTCCTTCCCTGGATTACTTGTATACCTACTTAGTCGATTTACTGCATAAGCTATATCCGGTCTCGTGCAATTCATGAGATACATTAGACATCCTATTACACGGGAATATTCCAGTTGCATTACAATTTCACAAGAGTTTTTATGCAGTACTTCCGATGGATTAAAAGGTGTTCTTACTCCTTTAATTCCCTACTGTTGGAATTTCTCAATTATTTTGTCTACATAATATGACTGAGATAATTGCATTCCATTAGGCATTCTTATTATGTTGATTCCCAAAATAATGTTAGAAACTCCTAAATCTTTCATATCAAAATTGTTGATAAGCAATTTCTTTGTGGTCTCTATAACTTTAATGTTAGGACCAAAGATTAGCATATCGTCCACATATAAACAAACAAACACGTATCATTGTCCAACTTGTTTACAATAAACACATTTGTCACACTCATTTATACGAAAACCATTTCTCATCATGACACCGTCAAATTTTGCATGCCATTGTTTTGGAGCTTGTTTGAGTCCGTATAGTGATTTTACCAATTTACAGACTTTGTTTTCATTTCCCTTGGATACAAATCCTTCGGGTTGCTCCATGTAGATTTCCTCATCGAGATCTCCATTTAAGAATGCTGTCTTTACATCCATTTGATGAATTTCCAGATTGTAGATGGATGCAATTGGTATTAGCATTCTTATTGAGGTTATTCGTGTAACTGGTGAATATGTGTCAAAAAAGTCTATACCTTCTTTTTGACAATATCCTTTGGCTACTAATCTGGCTTTATATTTATCAATAGAGCCATCTGGTTTCATTTTCTTCTTGAAAATCCATTTGCAGCCAATAGGTTTTATTCCAGATGGATTATCAACAATTTCCCAAATTTTATTACTTAGGATTGAATCGATCTCACTTTGTATTGCTTTTTTCCAACATGAAGATTCAGAAGATGACATGGCTTCCTTGTACGCATGAGGTTCGTGTTCTAACACATATGTGAAAATATCTGAACCAAATGATTTAGAAGTTCTAGCCCTTACACTTCTTCTTGGTTCTACTTCATCACTTTCACGATGAGTTTCATCTTCATGTGGGCGATTTGATTCTTCCCGTGTCCTTTTAGGGACATTATTCCCTTCATTCTTTTTGTGTGGAAACACTTCTTTAAAGAATGAGACATCTCTTGATTCCATGATTGTATTTACATGAATATCATGTATATCATACTTGAATACCCAAAATCTATATGCACTACTATTTTGGGCTGGTCCTAAATAGTAACAATCTATAGTTTTTGGTCCAAGTTTGACCTTCTTTGGAGGCGGGATATGAACTTTTGCTAAGCACCCCCACACTTTGAGGTATTTGAAGCTTGGTAGATGTCCTTTCCATAATTTATATGGAATTTTTCCCGTTTTACTATGAGGAACCTTATTTAATATGTGATTAGACATATTTAAAGCTTTCCCCCACTAGTTTGTTGGTAGGCCAGAGGTTAAGCGCATGGCATTAATCATATCTTTCAATGTTCTATTCTTTCTCTCGGCTATACCATTTTGTTGTGGCGAATATGGTGCTGTTGTTTGATGAATTATTCCATTTTCTGCACAAAATTGTTCAAACGGCGACTCATATTCTCCATCTCGATCAGATCTCAATATCTTGATCTTCTTATTTAGCTGATTTTCTACTTCAGCCTTATATTTTTTAAACGATGTAATTGCTTCATCTTTACTATTTAAAAGATATACGTAGAAATATCGTGTATAATCATCAATAAATGTGACAAAATACTTTTTCCCACCTCTTGTAGGTAAGTTTTTGAAATCACATAAGTCAGTATGAATCATTTGTAATGGTTCAGTACTTCTATCAATAGTATGAAATGGTTTCTTAACCATTTTTGCTTCTACACAGGTTTCACATTTGTATTTTTTATCTGCTTGAAATTTTGGAATTAAATCCAGATTTGCAAGTTTTTTCATCTTTCGAAAGTTTATACGTCCTAATCTTTCATGCAATAATAGAGCATCATACTCGACAACATAAGAAACTTTCTTTTTATTCATTTCAGAATTACAATATACATCATTATTGCCAATTACGGCTACATTAGCCTTAAATAGGCCATCACACAAATATCCTCTATATAGATTCCAGCCTTAGACAGAACAACTTTATCTGATTCGAAGACCATTTAGAAGCCTTTCTTCAAGATTACAGGTCCAGAGATCAAGTTCTTGCGAATGTCTGGAACATGAAGCACATCATTTAGCATAATAGTCTTACCAGATGTGAACTTGAGAATCACTTTCCCGCTTCCCTCAATCATTGACACTGCAGAGTTGCCCATGTACGACTTTTCTTTATGATCGAGTTTGTTGTAAGTGGAGAACATGGACTTTTCAGAACACACGTGTCGTGTAGCACGAATGTGTCAAACTACCACTGAGAAGGATTCTGAACTAGATTGCATTCCGACACAACTCCAGAAAAATTAGACCGATCGATGTCCATGTTTTCCACCACATTTGCTTTAGAATTATTCTGTTTCTTGTGCCTGCAATCCTTTGCTTGATGTCCAATCTTGCCACAAACCCAACACTGCCCATTGAACTTCTTGGACAGCTTCTGATCGGTTTTTTTGGCTTCTGGCGTCTTTCTTTTCTTTTTCTTTTTGTTGGGGTTTCCTTTTTTCTTTGCCCCCTCTGCAACAAAAGCCTCTTCGTTTTTTGGCTTAGTGACCCCGCGATTATCTGCCTCGATCTTCAATCTGACGATGAGGTCTTGCAAGGATATCTCCTTCTTCTTGTGATTCAAATAATTGCGGTAGTCCTTCCAAGATGGTGGTAGCTTTCCAGTGATTGCTTCAACCAGGAAAGATTCACCAACTTCGTGGCCTTCTGCTTGCAATTCATGGATAATAATCCGAAGTTCACGCAATTGCGTAATTACAGATTTTGAATCTACCATCTTGTAATCCATAAACTTGTCAACTATGAACTTCTTCAGGCTCACGTTTTGCGTTTTGTACTTTGCGTTAAGCGCATTCCAGAGTGCTTTTGCAGTCTTTAGTGGCTGATACACTTTGTACAAAACCTTATCCAAATAGTTTAGGATGTAGTTCCTGCACAAGAAATCCGAGTGCCTCCATGCATCAATTGCAGAAATCTCATTTGCTGAATTGGTTTTGCCTGGCGTAGGCGGCACTGGTTCATCTTCATGAAGATACTTCTACAGACCAAGGATTTTGTGAGATAAAAGAGCATCTGAATCTGCCATGTCAGAAAATCGTCTCCGCCTCCATTGAATGTGTGACGACCCGGCTTCCTACGCCCAGGAAGACGTGCCATCAATAAGAATGGAAGGGGTAGAAATAGAAAAGAATAGAAAGAAAGAATAACAACATCAGAATCTCACAGCGGAATGGAATAAAATATAATACATCAACATAACTATTACGTAGTTATATATACATCAGAGTTATACAATATCGTACAACATGACTATCATATACATATCTATCAGAACATACATCTCAAATATCATAAACTAACTAACACAGCGGAACTATATAGATAGCTACAAACGTCTGGTCTTCTGCTTTAATCCTCCAGAAAACTTTATACTCTGAATACCTATCACTTGGCTACTCATAAAAATTTGAGTACCTAAGAGTTTATGAATAACAAAATATAAACTCCGGGTCAGACATGGGTCTGGTATGAGTAAACGGGTTAAAGTTGTTTAACTTTGAAAATCATTTAAAATAAAGGTATCACGTAAGACTCCCCACAAATAAATACGGGTAAGTTTTTACCTTACGCTAACCAAAACATTTCATAGGAAATCCAGTGATATTATAATAGTGTCTAGGGTTTTCAAGTAAAATACAGAAATAGCTGAAATGCTTACATCTCAAATTTCAACATAGTTGGGCATAATCAAAACGTACGGCACTTACTGGAAATTGGATCCCATACAATGGCAGGGCTACTGGGGTACCGCCCGTCACAGTACGTGTCCTAGATCACCGTACCGAGGAGCCACCCTAACTCCCCTGCAACACAAGGCTGGAACCATTCCTTACTGAACAGTCTCGAACAAGATAACCCTGCAATTGGTGTACATCCAACCGCCCACACAGCCGAATAAAAAGGGACATCTAGACAGGGGTATACCTCGTCCTGCTTGGGCATGACCCACCTAACCTTTCTGCACAACCCCTGTTTTAGCCATTCCCGATTGATGAGGCTTGAGGCTGCGTTTACCTTTATAGAACATATCACTTAGAATGCTCATCGTCCGCCTGACGATGCGCTGAAAGCATTCAATCCATACAAGTTCGTTCTGGGTTCGAACGAAACCGAAGGCATTATCTCGTTACACTCGTTTTGGAATCACCTTCAGAATTAACGACGATAACCCTTGCATTCTGAAAACACCATCTCGATCTTCACTTGAGATTACACGACCTAACGTTTAATTTGGATCGATGTGGTTTTCGGAATATCAATTGGATACCCGATCCCGGTCTCATCGAAATCCAAACGCCATTTTAAAGGCCAAGTTGTCTAATTAACTTAACAGTTTAAATTTAACAATTAAATTCACATCGCAATTTAATACAGATAAATAACATCAGATAAATCATATAGTAATTTAGCACAGATAAATCGTACACAACCATCCCAAATATATCTAGAATATCACAGAACATCACAGGATATAAATAAACACCAGAGTCAATCAAATAGAATCATCGATTCATATCAACAACTTTGATTTGTTTTAAACTTAATTGCATACTTAAGAATGAATTATATTTTATTCTTTGCTTAATCAATTACCAATAAATTAACTTTTTTCAATTCATTAATTACCGATTAATTATTCACTTAATTAATGAATTAATTATTAATCAATACACTTAATTATTGATTTATAAAACCCAATTACACATTTAATTATTACTAATTGTTTAATTAATCATTAATTATTAATTACTTGATCGTTCAATCATTAATTATTTATTTAATCAGTTATGTATGATTTGTTAATTAACCAATTTCAAATGATTGATTAAATTCTTGATTACAAATGATTTACACAAGATTATTATTAAAATCTTTAATTATTAATTTGATTAAATTTGAAATTACTTATCAAATTACAATTATCAAATTTTATTACATGCGTAATTAACTTTGATTTAAATTAATTACTCAACTTATTTAAAGTTCATTTGGGCTTAAACAATTTTGTCAACACCTAATAACATAATTTACACTAACTTATTTAACTTAACATTAAAATAGGCAAACATATGGAATCTTAAAACCCGAAGTAAACAACGTGACTCACCCGGGTCGAACTCGGTAATATCCAGAAACTCTCTCGTGTCACTCCCTACCTCTCTTTCTTCTTCCTTTGTCTCTTTTTTTTTAAAAGCTTAAGTTTTTTTTATAAACTGTTAAAACTTATAACACACGCGCGTATTCAAACTCGACCCTAAAACAAAACTTGAAGTCAACAGCGCGACTAACTCGAGATTCACTCGAGTCGACACGACCAGCTCCTCCCCGCGCCGTGCACGTGCACGGCGGTCCACCACCGCTCCACTGCACTTCGACACCACCCACAAGTCACAAAGCTTTCCCTCACTCGAATACGAAGCCCAGAATAACACGATAACATCAAAATCAAAATACGCCTGTAAAGTCGAACTGTTCCACGAACACGATGGACAAAAACCACCTTGTACTAACTGTCGCGACCTTCTGTGATGACGTGGCTTCGGCCGTACGTCGCTGTCAACACCTCCTACCACCTCACAAAATCTCACAACGCTCGGTTGCGCCATGACGACGCAAGCATCAATCAACCGAACCCAAAAATTACAGAACCCAAAAACCCTACTTTCAATCAATTTATAAAAATCTTGCATTCATAAATTTTTTTTAACATTTTTCTGTTATTCATACATCAATACTCAAGCTCCATGTAAAATTTCATCAACAATTATTGGATGAATCATCTGATATTCACATAAATGCAATTTTGCTTAACTGACTAACTGCTCTGCGAATAGTGGATTAAAAATTATGATTTTTGTCTTAAAAATCATAGCTTTGCATATTGTTTCAATTTATAAGTTCAAATTTATAATTCGAGATATTCAAATTTCAACCTTTGTTTCATGTTTACTATAGATTTAAGTTTACAGTGTTTACAGATACTAAAAAAAATAATCCAAACCTAAATCTTAAACTTAAACTAATTTATTTAGTTAAATAACCAATTGAGGATAAGGATTTTATATAAGCATTATGATATAGTTTCCAATTTTTCGTTGCCTCAGCAAGAAATTAAAGCCTGGAAAAAACACTATATACAGAACTTACAATAAACATTCCAGAACTTAAACATCTACATAACTATTCTTCATAAACAACTTATTAAAAGTTATATTTTAAATCAGTTTACTCACTAAGATTGTAGTCGGAACTTGAAATAGAGGATGATGCAAGAGTACTGGAGTTTGCAAATTTGTATTTCTGTAACTTCTTTGCTTCCTGACCTTTGAATATGAAGTTTTGTTTAGTTTTCTTTTGTTTCTCCTCAGGTTTGCTTTCATAAGTTAATGACTGAACTAAGAATGAAATAACAAATGATGAATACATATTTATAACTTCAACAATGGTGTCTTCTTGAATAAGCTTTAACATAATATACTATTTGCTTTATTTTCATTTGTACTAAGACCTGAAATGAAAGGCATAATTCGGCTAAAAGATATATTTTTTCAGACATAATTGTGTGCTAATTAAATGCCTATGTCTTTACTTATGTTAACACATAATTAAATGTTTGGTGACACAAGGAGTTATACAAAGATGTTTGCAGATTTGGTTTGTAGTAATGTGTTTTGCTGGCACTTATAATTGAGTTTCTCTGTACAAAGAATTTGCAGATTTTTAGTTTGTGCAAAGACGTATTCAAATAAGTTTACACTTATAATGTTTTGCTGACAAATTTGTTTACTTTGCAAAGATACTTGCAGGTCTTGTTTTAGTGTCTGGTGTATAAATGTACAATGGCTTTGCTTTTTATTTTATTATCTTATTCAAATTATAGTTTGAACTAATGTTCATGTAGACTTATGTTTATAACTATATTTTATGTTATACTTATTTTAAATATTTATAAGCTTATTGTAAATATTATTCTTAAACATACAATATGGTCAACTACTTAAATCTTATTTTTATTTGAAGTTTAATCTTTCAATATTTGATTTGTAATGTATATGTGTATTAATGTATTTATATTTAATATGAATATAATTGTGTTATTGTAAATATTATTATTATTAAATGCATCATATATCTGGTATTAAATGTCATTAATACATAAATTTTAATTTAATCGAATAACACAGATTTATCTCTGAATATTGTTGAAAGAGTCTATTTTACATTTTGAAATTATAAATTTCCTTTATAATACATATACAACTAATAATATCCAACATCTTATTTATTTATAAATGAAAATACTATATTTTATTTAAATTTGATCAAAACTTATTATAATAATAGGGTCAAAATTCCGGGATGTCACATTCCTCCCCCCTTAAAAGAATTTCATCCCCGAAATTTAAACAACAGTTAATTTCAAAAAATTAATATTAACAATCTAAACATACATAGCATCCATACAAAAACATACAATCAAACAGTCAATTCTAACAACATTACTAGCTATCCGGACATAAATCTGGATAATCTTTCCTAAAACTATCAAGAGTTTCCCAAGTACAATCTCTAGGATCCTCACTTCATTGCACCCTGACAAGTTTCACCACTTTGTTCCTGAGTTGCTTCTCGTCTTGATCTACAATCTGAATAGGATCTCTAACCACAGTCAGGTTGGGTTCAACTTCTAAATCTTCCTGAACAACTGGTTCTATCACTAATGATGGGTCATGAACAAATTTCCTTAAATGAGACACATGAAATACATTGTGAATCCCAGACATCCGTTCTGGCAATTCAATCCTGTAGGCTACAGTTCCAATTCTTTCCAACACTCGGAATAGACCAATATATCTCGGAGCAAGTTTTCCCGTTTTTCCGAATCTTATAGCACCTTTAGTTGGGGAAACTTTAACAAAAACTAAATCTCCGATCTCAAATTCCAATGTCTTAGTCTCTTATCTGCATATTTCTTCTGACGATATTGAGCAGCTTTCATCCTTTTCTTGATAAGCTCAACCTTCGCAGAAGCTTCACGAATAAGATCGGGTCCGAGTACAAGTCGATCATTCGATTCAATCCAACAAGATGGGGATCTACACGGTCTTCCATACAGAGCTTCATAAGGAGCCATCTTAATACTCGCTTGATAATTATTATTATAAGAAAATTCCACTAAATGAAGATGGTCTTCCCATGATCCACCAAAATCCAATACACAGGCTCGAAGCATATCTTCCAGAATTCGATTAAGCCTTTCCGTTTGTCCGTCCGTCTGAGGATGATAGGCTGTACTTAATCTCGAACTAGTTCCCATTGCTGATTGCGAAGCTTCCTAAAATTTACTAGTGAAAATAGGATCACGGTCACTTACTATGCTGACAGGAACACCATGCAATCTGACTATCTCCTTCAAGAAAATTTCCGCCAAGGAAACTGCAGTACGAGTCGCCTTAACCGAAATAAAATGGGCACTTTTTGTTAAACGATCCACAATAACCCATATTCCTTCATTTCCTTTCCTGGTTCTAGGCAAACCGTTTATAAAATCCATCGAGATCATTTCCCATTTCCAATCTGGAATTTCCAAAGGTTGCAATAGTCCAGCAGACTTTTGTTGATCTCCCTTCACTTGCTGGCAGATGGCACAACTATTTACAAAAGCAGCTACATCCTTCTTCATATTCAGCCACCAGAAAATTCTCCCTATATCTTTATACATCTTCGAGATTCCTGGGTGAATATTCAATTTGGAGCGATGACACTCAGCTAAAACTTCTTGTCTCAGTCCATCAATATTAGGCACACACAAACGACTATTAATCCTTAAAGTACCTTGATCATCTACCTTGAAATCCGAATATCGCCCGTCCTTAGTTCCAAGAATTATTTCCTCAAAAGATTTATCCTCCATTTGCTTACCAATGATCTTTTCTTGGAGAGATGGAACGACTTCCAAAAGAGATAAGACCGCATTTCTACTAAGAGCATCAACCACGACATTTGCTTTCCCCGGAGTATACAAAATATCCAGATCATAAGATGCCAAAAATTCGACCCATCTCTGTTGTCTCAAATTAAGATCTTTTTGAGAGAAAATATACTTCAACGGTTTGTGATCCGTGAATAACTCAAACTTTTCTCCCAAAAGATAATGTCTCCAGATCTTCAAAGAAAAAACAATAGCTAACGGTTCTAAATCATGCGTAGCATAGTTCTTCTCATGAGACTTCAATTGCCGACTAGCATACGCAATCACTCTGCCATTCTCATCAACACTGCACCCAATCCAACTAAACATGCATCCGTATATACTTCAAATTTGCTCTTCCCATCCGGAATAGCAAGTACTGGTGCACTGGTTAGCCTTGTCTTCAATTCCTGAAAAGCTTCTTCATACTGAGGTGTCCATTTGAATTTGGTTCCTTTCCTTGTTAGTTTGGTCAGATGCGAAGAAATATTGGAATAGTCTCCGATAAATTTCCTGTAGTAGCCAGTTAAACCAGAAAATTATGAATTTCCATCGGTTGCTTCGGTTGCTTCCATTCTAGAATAGATTCTCCCTTCGCTGGGTCTACAGAGATATCTTCACCCAAAATAATGTGCCCCAAAAATAACTTCCGATTTCCAAAAATGGCACTTTGAAAATTTTGCCTTCAACACATGCTTCCTCAGAGTCTCCAATACAATTCTCAAATGATGCTTGTGCTCTTCTTCCGATTTGGAGTAAACCAAGATATCATCAATGAATACCAGCACAAACTTATTCAACACATCTCTAATGACTCGGTTCATGAGGTCAACAAAATAGGCTGGAGCGTTGGTTAACCCGAAAGGCATAACCAACCACTCACAAAAACAATTCGGTCCTCTAAATGCTGTTAAGGGAATACTATATTCAGCTACTTTCAATTGATGAATCCTGAAGCTAAATCTAGTTGAGAAAAGATAAAAGCCCCATGCAACTGGTCAAAAATATCATCGATACGAGAAAAAGGATATTTATTTCGAATGGTCACTTTGTTCAATTCTCTATAATCGACACAGAACCTTAGAGAACCATCCGATTTGGTGACAAACACACCAGTAGAGCCCCAACAAGAAAAACTGGGTCTAATCAAACCCTTCTCCAAAAGATCTTGCGTCTGCTTAATCAACTCTTATCTCTCTCTAGGAGGAATTCTCCTACTGGGCTGAGTCACCGGCACAGCTCCTAGAATCAAATCAATACGAAACTCAATCTCTCGATGTGGCGGTAGACACTTGACTTCTTCGAAAACATCAGGAAAATCTTGAACCACTTTGATTTCCTCACTTTCTCTTGAGAAGTCTCAACTCCTTGCAAAAAAATACACAAATGAATTCCAGAATTTTCGCACAACACTATGGCAATTCTACCTAAATAAGTTTGCTCTCCCTTCACAATCCAGAACAGCCATATACTGTTCAGGTCAATCCATCGAAGAAATGAATCCACTCTGCTACTTCTGAAATCACCTCAAGAAAACTGCTAATCAAAAAAGCTTCTCAACAGCACACAGAACACTTCCAGCTATAGGGCTAATCCTCAATGTCCAAAGACTTCTATTCAAAGCTCTTTGAGAAACTCGGGCCTCAATCAAACAAAAATACACTACTGAACTTGGTCACAATTCTGAAACGGACATACTTCCTTAACTTGTTCCAAAGAAACATCTTCGGAGACATCCAAACTCACTGTGTCTCATCACACAGCTACAACACCTTGAGATATCAAGATATCATGATTTGGTCATGTCCATCCGATAGATCCAAACTCAAGCTCATCCAAAATCACATTCCAACAATGAAATCCTCACATCATCCAAAGCTCACTCGGGACGGTAATAAGTCTACAGTATCGACAGATACACTCCAACTACAAATATTCAAAACTGCAATCATCGGTAGTCGTGTTTCACACACCACTACCCTATCTACCTTATAACTTATATGGGAATACCCGAACAGGTAACCTGATAAATAGGTAGAAATAAATAAATAAATAAATATATCAAAATTACAAATACGCTCTCTCAGGAAAGAAATCACCCAAGAGCCTAGGTATTTACTCAACCTAGCGCTCTGATACCAGCTGTGATGACCCGGCTTCCTACGCCCAGGAAGACGTGCCATCAATAAGAAAGGAAGGGGTAGAAATAGAAAAGAATAGAAAGAAAGAATAACAACATCAGAATCTCACAGCGGAATGGAATAATATAATACATCAACATAACTATTACATAGTTATATATACATCAGAGTTATACAATATCATACAACATGACTATCATATACATATCTGTTAGAACATACATCTCAAATATCATAAACTAACTAACACAGCGGAACTATATAGATAGCTACAAATGTATGGTCTTCTGCTTCAACTCCACCAGAAAAGTCTATACTCCGAATATCTATCACTTGGCTACTCATAAAAAATTGAGTACCCAAGAGTTTATGAAAAACAAAATATAAACTCCGGGTCAGACATGGGTCTGGTATAAGTAAACGGGTTAAAGTTGTTTAACTTTGAAAATCATTTAAAATAAAGGTATCACTTAAGACTCCCCACAAATAAATACGGGTAAGTTTTTACCTTACGCTAACCAAAACATTTCATAGGAAATCCAGTGATATTATAATAGTGTCTAGGGTTTTCAAGTAAAATACAGAAATAGCTGAAATGCTTACATCTCACATTTCAACATAGTTGGGCACAATCAAAACGTACGGCGCTTATTGGAAATTGGATCCCATACAATGGCAGGGCTACTGGGGTACCGCCCGTCACAGTACATGGCCTAGATCACCGTACCGAGGAGCCACCCTAACTCCCCTGCAACACAAGGCTGGAACCATTCCTTACTGAACAGTCCCGAACAAGATAACCCCGCAGTTGGTGTACATCCAACCGCCCACACAGCCGAATAAAAAGGGACATCTAGACGGGGGTATACCTCGTCCTGCTTGGGCATGACCCACCTAACCTTGCTGCACATCCCCTGTTTTAGCCATTCCCGGTTGATGAGGCTTGAGGCTGCGTTTACCTTTATAGAACATATCACTTAGAATGCTCATCGTCCGCCTGACGATGTGCTGAAAGCATTCAATCTATACAAGTTCGTTCCAGGTTCGAACGAAACCGAAGGCATTATCTCGTTACACTCGTTTTGGAATCACCCTCAGAGTTAAAGACGATAACCCTTGCATTCTGAAAACACCATCTCGATCTTCACTTGAGATTACACGACCTAACATTTAATTTGGATCGATGTGGTTTTTGGAATATCAATTGGATACCCGAT
Organism: Allium cepa; assembly: GCA_030765085.1. Taxonomy (NCBI): domain Eukaryota; kingdom Viridiplantae; phylum Streptophyta; class Magnoliopsida; order Asparagales; family Amaryllidaceae; genus Allium; species Allium cepa. Next base: position 292,671,160 of record CM060934.1, read on the forward strand.
CCCGGTCTCATCGAAATCCAAACGCCATTTTAAAGGCCAAGTTGTCTAATTAACTTAACAGTTTAAATTTAACAATTGGATTCACATCGCAATTTAATAAAGATAAATAACATCAGATAAATCATATAGTAATTTAACATAGATAAATCGTACACAATCATCCCAGTTATATCTAGAATATCACAGAACATCACAGGATATAAATAAACATCAGAGTCAATCAAATAGAATCATCGATTCATATCAACAAGTTTGATTTGTTTTAAACTTAATTGCATATTTAAGAATGAATTATATTTTATTCTTTGCTTAATCAATTACCAATAAATTAACTTATTTCAATTCATTAATTACCTATTAATTATTCACTTAATTAATGAATTAATTATTAATCAATACCCTTAATTATTGATTTATAAAACCCAATTACACATTTAATTATTACTAATTGTTTAATTAATCATTAATTATTAATTACTTAATCGTTCAATCATTAATTGTTTATTTAATCAGTTATCTATGATTTGTTAATTAACCAATTTCAAATGATTGATTAAATTATTGATTACAAATGATTTACACAAGATTATTATTAAAATCTTTAATTATTAATTTGATTAAATTTGAAATTACTTATTAAATTACAATTATCAAATTTTATTACATGCATAATTAAATTTGATTTAAATTAATTACTCAACTTATTTAAAGTTCATTTGGGCTTAAACAATTTTGTCAACACCTAATAACATAATTTACACTAACTTATTTAACTTTAACTTAACATTAAAATAGGCAAACATATGGAATCTTAAAACCCGAAGTAAACAACGTGACTCACCCGGGTCGAACTCGGTAATATCCAGAAACTCTCGCGTGTCACTCCCTACCACTCTTTCTTCTTCCTCTGTTTTTTTTAAAAGCTTAAGTTTTTTTTATAAACTGTTAAAACTTATAACACACGCACGTATTCAAACTCGACCCAGAAACAAAACTCGAAGACAACAACGCGACTAACTCGAGATTCACTCGAGTCGACACGACCAGCTCCTTCCCGCCTCCGTGCATGTGCACGGCGGTCCACCACCGCTCCACTGCACTTCGACACGACCCACAAGTCACAAAGCTTTCCCTCACTCGAATACGAAGCCCAGAGTAACACGACAACATCAAAATCAAAATACGCCTATAAAGTCGAGTTGCTCCACGAACACGATGGACAAAAACCACCTTGTACTAACTGTCGCGACCTTCTGTGATGACGTGGCTTCAGCCATACGTCGCTGTCAACACCTCCTACCACCTCACAAAATCTCACAACGCTCGGTTGCGCCATGACGACGCAAGCATCAATCAATCGAACCCAAAAATTACAGAACCCAAAAACCCTACTTTCAATCAATCCATAAAAATCTTGCATTCATAAATTTTTCTAACATTTTTCTGTTATTCATACATCAATACTCAAGCTCCATGTAAAATTTCATCAACAATTATTGGATGAATCATCTGATATTCACATAAATGCAATTTTGCTTCACTGACTAACTGCTCTGCGAATAGTGGATTAAAAATTATGATTTTTGTCTTAAAAATCATAGCTTTGCATATTGTTTCAATTTATAAGTTCAAATTTATAATTCGAGATATTCGAATTTCAACCTTTGTTTCATGTTTACTGTAAATTTAAGTTTACAGTGTTTACAGATACTAAAAAAAATAATCCAAACCTAAATCTTAAACTTAAACTAATTTATTTAGTTAAATAACCAATTGAGGATAAGGATTTTATATAAGCATTATGATATAGTTTCCAATTTTTCGTTGCCTCAGCAAGAAATTGAAGCCTAGAAAAAAACACTATATACAGAACTTACAATAAACATTCCAAAACTTAAACATCCACATAACCATTCTTCATAAACAACTTATTAAAAGTTATATTTTAAATCAGTTTACTCACCAAGATTGTAGTAGGAACTTGAAACAGAGGATGATGCAAGAGTACTGCATTTTGCGAATTTGTATTTCTGTAACTTCTTTGCTTCCTCACCTTTGAATATGAAGTTTTGTTTATTTTTCTTTTGTTTCTCCTCAGGTTTTCTTTCATAAGTTAATGACTGAACTAAGAATGAAATAACAAATGATAAATACATATTTATAACTTCAACAATGTTGTCTTCTTGAATTAGCTTTAACATAATATACTATTTGCTTTATTTTCATTTGTACTAAGACCTGAAATGAAAGGCATAATTCAATTGAAAGATATTTTTTTTTCCAGACATAATTGTGTGCTAATTAAATGCCTATGTCTTTACTTATGTTAACACATAATTAAATGTTTGGTGACACAAGGAGTTATACAAAGATGTTTGCAGATTTGGTTTGTACTAATGTGTTTTGCTGGCACTTATAATTGAGTTTCTCTGTACAAAGAATTTGCAGATTTTTAGTTTGTACAAAGATGTATTCAAATAAGTTTACACCTATAATGTTTTGCTGACAAATTTGTTTACTTTGCAAAGATACTTGCAGGTCTTGTTTTAGTGTCTGGTGTATAAATGTACAATGGTTTTGCTTTTTATTTTATTATCTTATTCAACTTATAGTTTGAACTAATGTTCATGTAGACTTATGTTTATAACTATATTTTATGTTATACTTATTTTAAATATTTATAAGCTTACTGTAAATATTATTCTTAAACATACAATATGGTCAACTACTTAAATCTTATTTTTATTTAAAGTTTAATCTTTCAATATTTGATTTGTAATGTATATGTGTATTAATGTATTTATATTTAAGATGAATATAATTGTGTTATTGTAAATATTATTATTATTAAATGCATTCATATATCTGGTATTAAATGTCATTAATACATAAATTTTAATTTAATCGAATATCACAGATTTATCTCTGAATATTGTTGAAAGAGTCTATTTTACATTTTGAAATTATAAATTTCCTTTATAATACATATACAACTAATAATATCCAACATCTTATTTATTTATAAATGAAAATACTATATTTTATTTAAATTTGATCAAAACTTATTATAATAATAGGGTCAAAATTCCGGGATGTCACAGAATGGGTCTGGTTTGTTTAAATTCGCTGTCTTGATCGACATTTGTTATGCTGCCATCTCTGTTTGAACCAAAATAGAAAAGTTTTAAAATGTAGAGTAAAGGGGTTCAAAACAGAATGCAAAAGTTCGTCGGAGGCTTGCCGTGACAATCGCCTTAAGACTTTGTTCGTAGTCTCCCAGGGTACAACCGATGAAACTGCGCGAGATTGTAAGGAGTACGTCAGTCCGAGACGATCATGGCTACAGAAAGGAATCGAGTATGTCGGGGAAGAAGAAAAACTGTAAATCAGTGAGTGATTTGATCAGGACCAGTCACTAATTTATAGTTGCTGAACGGTCACGGTTGCGTCCGTTCAAAATATATCTGTTCTGAAAAACGGCATCCCTTCATTCTTCCAACGGGTCGCACCCATATTCAATTGAAATTCAAACAGGCCGCGCCTGTGTAGCCAAATAAAAACCCGTCGAAAATTGCAGTGTTTTCTGTAGCGAAAATAAGATTTCATAGTAGATCCAAACCCAAGCCCGAGCCCGGCCCGGTTCGGTACGGTACGAGAAGGCGGCGCGCGCGTGTGTTCATCAGATTTGGGTCCTCCCTCTCGCAAAAAATTAGCTGACCCTAAGGGCCAATATAGGGAATGAGGATCCTACATATATACATAATTTAATCATTCATTTTGCCAATGTGGGACTAAAGCATATTTCATTCATCTCTTTAGAATTGTCAACAATCCTCCACATGAATGACAATATACTTTTCCCCCATACAAAGTGGAATATCTCAGACTACGTATGGAATAATGCTTTTTGAAGGATAAGTAGATGTTTCACTTTGAACTTTCCCTTGTTAACATCATCGATATACTTGGCTACTCAGTGAATTATTTCATCTTGAACTGTCTGCCGTTATTGTATAACCAGACGATAAGGTTAACAAACCATTGTTTCCCTTCTCATCCAATCTCTAGGTTGTGTTCTTTTCGGTCCTGAACAAATTTAGTTCTGCGAGTGTTTTAGAGAATAAAAGCCTTATAATATTCTCATAGAGCCGACCCACTCACACTAACATAGGTGATCGCAACCATTAAGAGTATCCTATATATACCCCACTTGTTATTTTACAAGATATGGTCATCATTAAAAAGCATAGCGTTAACCTTTTAATACTTCTGTAGGCATGCATTTATGTTTTGCACCATAGGAATGGAATGGACTATGTCTAGAAAAATGCAATATGTCTTGAGTTATTCAGAACTGGTTGATCCTAGTCCGTGGGATCTCCAATCGCTAGGATATGTTTCCGTATAAGATAACTCTTGTTGGCTTAGGCTTTTAAATCCATTCCCCTCGATGCGCAGTCTATTTTCTCTCTTGATAACCCTTTTGTAAATGGATCCGCCAGGTTATCGTTTGTTTTTACATAATCAATGGAGATAGTTTCATTAGAGAGTAACTGCCTAACTGTGTTATGACGTCGACGAATGTTTCGTGATTTGCCATTATACACAAAGTTTTTCGCTCTTCTTAGCGCAGCTTGATTGTCGCAGTGAATACATATAGCCGTTACAGGTTTAGGCCATAAAGGAATATCTTCTAAGAAATGACAAAGCCATTCTGCTTCTTCTACTGCTTTGTCTAATGCAATGAACTCTGATTCCATAGTGGATCAAGCTATGCATGTTTGCTTCGTTGATTTCCATGACACTGCTGCTCCTGCAAGAGTGAAGACATAAACACTTGTGGATTTTTATTCCTATGAATCTGCAATCCAGTTTGCATCACTGTATCCTTCTAGAACAGCTGGATATTTTCCGTAATGCAAGGAATAATGTGTGGTATTCTTCAAGTATCCCAGCACTCTCATTAGTGCTTTCTAGTGTTCCTTCCCTGGATTACTTGTATACCTGCTTAGTCGACTTACTGCATAAGCTATATCCGGTCTCGCACAATTCATGAGATACATTAGACATCCTATTACACGGGAATATTCCAGTTGCATTACACTTTCACTAGAGTTTTTATGCAGTACTTCCGATGGATTAAAAGGTGTTCTTACTCCTTTAATTCCATAATGTTGGAATTTGTCAATTATTTTGTCTACATAATGTGACCGAGATAATTGTATTCCATTAGGTGTTCTTATTATTTTGATTCCCAAAATAATGTCAGCAACTCCTAAATCTTTCATATCAAAATTGTTGATAAGCAATTTCTTTATGGTCTCTATAACTTTAACGTTAGGACCAAAGATTAGCATATCGTCCACATATAAACAAACAAACACGTATGATTGTCCAACTTGTTTACAATAAACACATTTGTCACACTCATTTATACGAAAACCCTTTCTCATCTTGACACTGTCAAATTTTGCATGCCATTGTTTTGGAGCTTGTTTGAGTCCGTATGGTGATTTTACCAATTTACAGACTTTGTTTTCATTTCCCTTGGATACAAATCCTTCGGGTTGCTCCATGTAGATTTCCGCATCGTGATCTCCATTTAAGAATGCTGTCTTTACATCCATTTGATGAATTTCTAGATTGTAGATGGATGCAATTGCTATTAGCATTCTTATTGAGGTTACTCGTGTAACTGGTGAATATGTGTCAAAAAAGTCTATACCTTCTTTTCGACGATATCCTTTGGCTACTAATCTGGCTTTATATTTATCAATAGAGCCATCTGTTTCATTTTCTTCTTGAAAATCCATTTGCAGCCAATAGGTTTTATTCTAGGTGGAATATCAACAATTTCCCAAATTTTAATACTTAGGATTGAATCGACCTCACTTTGTATTACTTCTTTCCAACATGAAGACTCAGAAGATGACATCGCTTCCTTGTACGTTTGAGGTTCGTGTTCTAACACATACGTGAAAAAATCCAAACCAAATGATTTAGAAGTTCTAGCCCCTACTCTTCTTCTTGGTTCTACTTCATCACTTTCACGATGAGTTTCATCTTCATGTGGGCTATTTGATTCTTCTCGTGCCCTTTTGGGGACATTATTCCCTTCATTCTTTTTGTGTGGAAACACTTCTTCAAAGAATGAGGCATCTCTTGATTCCATGATTGTATTTACATGAATACCAGGCATATCAGACTTGAATACCAAAAATCTATATGCACTATTAATTTGGGCTGGTCCTGAATAGTAACAATTTACAGTTTTTGGTCTAAGTTTGACCTTCTTTGGAGGCGGGATATGAACCTTTGCTAAGCACCCCCACACTTTGAGGTATTTGAAGCTTGGTAGATGTCCTTTTCACAATTTATATGGAATTTTTCTCGTTTTACTATGAGGAACCTTATTTAATATGTGATTTGACATATTTAAAGCTTCACCCCACAAGTTTGTTGGTAGGCAAGAGGTTAAGAGCATGGCATTAATCATATCTTTCAATGTTCTATTCTTTCTCTCGGCTATACCATTTTGTTGTGGCGAATATGGTGCTGTTGTTTGATGAGTTATTCCATTTTCTACACAAAATTGTTCAAACTGCGACTCATATTCTCCACCTCGATCAGATCTCAATATCTTGATCTTTTTATTTAGCTGATTTTCTACTTCAGCCTTATATTTTTTAAACGATGTAATTGCTTCATCTTTACTATTTAAAAAATATACGTAGCAATATCGTGTATAATCATCAATAAATGTGATAAAATACCTTTTCCCACCTCTTGTAGGTAAGTTTTTGAAATCACATAAGTCAGTATGAATCATTTGTAATGGTTCAGTACTTCTATCAACAGTATGAAATGGTTTCTTAACCATTTTTGCTTCTACATATGTCTCACATTTGTATCTTTTATCTACTTGAAATTTTGGAATTAAATTCAGATTTGCAAGTTTTTTCATCTTCCGAAAGTTTATATGTCCTAATCTTTCATGCCATAATAGAGCATCATACTCGACAACATAAGAAACTTCCTTTTTATTCACTTCAAAATTACAATATACATCATTATTGCCAATTACGGCTATATTAGCCTTAAATAGGTCATCACACAAATATCCTCTCCCTATATAGATTCCAGCCTTAGACAGAAAAACTTTATCTGATTCGAAGACCATTCTGAAGCCTTTCTTCGAGAGTACAGGTCCACAGATCAAGTTCTTACGAATGTCTGGAACATGAAGCACATCATTCAACGTAATAGTCTTACCAGATGTGAACTTGTGAATCACTTTCCCGCTTCCCTCAATTATTGACACTGCAAAGTTGCCCATGTACAACTTTTCTTCATGATCGAGTTTGTTGTAAGTGGAGAACATGGACTTTTCAGAACACACGTGTCGTGTAGCATGAATGTGTCAAACCATCACTGAGAAGGATTCTGAACTAGATTGCATTCCGACACAACTCGAGAAAAATTAGACACATCGATGTCCATGTTTTCCACCACATTTGCTTCAGAATTATTCTGTTTCTTGTACCTACAATCCTTTGCTTGATGTCCAGTCTTGCCACAAACCCAACACTGCCCATTGAACTTCTTGGACGGCTTCTGATCGGTTTTTTTGGTTTCTGACGCCTTTCTTTTCTTTTTCTTTTTGTTGGGGTTTCCTTTTTTTCTTTGCCCCTTCTGCAACAAAAGCCTCTTCGTTTTTTGGTTTAGTGACTCTGCGATTATCTGACTCGATCTTCAATCTGACGATGAGGTCTTGCAAGGATATCTCATTCTTCTTGTGCTTCAAATAATTGCGGTAGTCCTTCTAAGATAGTGGTAGCTTTCCAGTGATTGCTTCAGCCAGGAAAGATTCACCAACTTCGTGGCCTTCTGCTTGCAATTCACGGATAATAATATGAAGTTCATGCAATTGCATAATTATAGATTTTGAATCTACCATCTTGTAGTCCATAAACTTGTCAACTATGAACTTCTTCATGCTCACGTTTTGCGTTTGTACTTTGCATTAAGTGCATTCCAGAGAGCTTTTGCAGTCTTCAGTGGCTGATACACTTTGTACAAAACCTTATCCAAACAGTTTAGGATGTAATTCCTGCACAAGAAATCCGAGTGCCTCCATGCATCAATTGCAGAAATCTCATTTGCTGAATCGGTTTTGCCTGGCGTAGGTGGCACTGGTTCATCTTCATCAAGATACTTCTGCAGACCAAGGGTTGTGAGATAAAAGAGCATCTGACTATGCCATGTCAGAAAATCTTTTCCGTCTCCCTTGAATGGGTCTAGTTTGTTTAAATTCGCTGTCTTGATCGACATTTGTTCTGCTGCCATCTCTGTTTGAACCAAAACAGAAAAGTCTTAAAATGTAGAGTAAAGGGGTTCAAAACAGAATTCAAAAGTTCGTCGGAGGCTTGCCGTGACAATCGCCTTAAGACTTTGTTCGAAGTCTCCCAAGGTACAATCGACGAAACTGTAAGGAGTCATAGTAGACCCAAACCCAAGCCCGGCCCGGTAAGGGACGGGCGGGCGGGGCGCGTGTCCATCAGATTTGGGTCCTCCCTCTCGTACAAAATTACCTGACCCTGAGGGCCAATATAGGGAACGAGGATCCTACATATATACACAATTTAGTTTTTCATTTTGCCAATGTGGGAGTAAAACATATTTCATTCATCTCTTTAGAATTGTCAACATATATTACTTGGAATAATAATAAGAATCGGTAAAAGAGTTCGTAATTTGAGCAGAATTGAGCACTCCTTCATCTACTCCCATGCCTTAGATCTCTGGCCTTCCCTTTACTCCCATATTCTTCCCTATTGCTTTCTGATCATTCTCTCATCCTTGTGAAATGTGCTGATGATGCCATTGGAAAAAAAAAATCAAAATTTTAATTTTTTTTAATTCTTTGTATCCAAGACCCCGAATTTTAAAATGTTCTGCAAAATACCTTGTCAACTGCTTACTTTGGTAACCCTATGTTTATTTTTCATAAAAAACTCCAAGCTATTAGGACTGCTTTGAGAACTTGGGCTAAAGAGAAATATGGTGAAGGTGACACTCTATCCAAACTTCTTTCGGCCCAGTAGCAGGAAATTCAAATCGATATACTAGAGCACCCTAATAAACCTACATTCTCTGAGTTGGAACATGATATGACTGCAAAACTTGATGAAGCCCTAACAATGGAACTTGTAATAACTAATAACAAGGGAAAAATGAGGTAAGAATGGCGAATTCATGGAGATAAGAATTCTAAACTCTTTCACAATGCTTTAAAGCCCAAGAAATCAGTTATCAATATTTATCAAATAGTTGATAAACTAGGTTCTATGCATTCCACTCCTGATCAGGTTGAATTCACCTTCTTGAAATACTACACTAATGTCTTAGGCAATGATAACCCTCATATTGTACTATTTGATAACCTCATAACCACCAAACTTCCTAAGCTTGATTCGGCTTTACTCAGTTTCTTATCAGCTAAGGTTACTGATGATGAAATAAAACAAGTTGTTTTTAATATGAACAAATCTTCATATGGAGATCCTAATGGCTTTAATACCACCATCTTCACTCACTGCTGGAATATTATCTCAACTGACTTGCTTAGAGCAGTCCACAATTTCTTCAATCATAGTAGTCTATTGAGAGGTATCAATGCAACTAATATAGCCGTAATCCCTAAATCCAAGGAAATCAAGACTGTGATAAATTTTTGGCTAATTGCGTACTGTAATGTCCTATACAAATGTATCTCAAGCCTCTAGACTTAAGCCAGCATTAGGTTCCTTTATTTCTTCAAATCAGGCAGCATTCTTACCTGAAAGGAGAATACTTGACAATGTGTTGCTTTGCTCGTAAGCTCATGAATGGCTACAATAGGACTAATATTTATCCAAAGGCGATGCTCAAGCTTGACATAAAAAAAGCATTTGATAATCTTCGATGGAAATAAGTAGCGACAGTTATGGCTAGAATGAATTTTCCTTGCCACTTTGTTAGTTGGATATACACTTATATCTCAACCACCTCCTGCTCCTTGGGATTCATGGTCTGAATGTAAGTTTTTTCTTCGGCATTTAAGGCATAAGATAAGGAGACCCTATCTCCTCTTACTTGTTTACAATTATAATGGAGTTGCTTACTCAAATGATCAATAAATCTGTTGATTCCAGAGAGTTCCCTCTGAATCCTAAATGTAAAGGCCCAAGAATAACTTCCCTCATGTTCGCTAATGATCTCATAATATTCACTAAGCCATTGGAAAAGTCCTTGCTCAGTATTAACAGTACTCTCCAATCTTTCTTCAAGATAACTAGAATACAAATTAATGTGGACAAGTCCAGTATATATATTGCAGATGTTCCTGAAGATAGGTGTGGTGCTCTTCAAGTTTTTGCCCCCTTGCCTCCAATGAATCACTCTATAAGCTACCTAGGATTGCTGCTCTGTACTTGGAAAATAGGATACTCTAATTGCTTTCCCTTGTTTGAAAAGATAACCTCCTCAACGAATAGTTGGATGAACAGACTGCTTAGTCAGGCTGGTAAGACAACTATTATCAATTCCATTATTCACTCTATGACTGTGTATTGGAGTCGAGCCTTTGTTCTCCTTTTGAAACTACTGAATCAGGTTAGACAAGCCATGAAACATTTCCTTTGACAGGCAACGTGTTTTTAAAAAAATTAGTGCTCCATGCTTTTAATAAGGTTGAGAGAACTCACTGTTAGGGTGGTTTAGGAGTTAAAAGTACTAAAGTTTGGAACAAGGCTGTTTTTTATAAATATTTTGATAACTTTATTAACAACAAGTCCAGCCTTTGGGCCATGTGGGCTACAAGATCTTGGAAGTAATAACTCTTGGATCATGGATCCTTCACCTTTGTGTGGTTTGGTTTGAAGATGTGTCCTGAACCTCAGAGAAGAATACCTGCCTTTGTTACAAATCTGATTGTCCCTTGGGTTTAATACTAAAATCCGGTATGTCTTGGGACTTGCAAAGTTCTTTTTATTATGTAATGCTCTTACTTATGTAGAAAAATGCCAGGCTGGTATCCCCTTTAAACCTAATGCCTATGACTATATTCATAATGGTGTACGTAATAACACTCCTTGCTACTAGCAATGCGACAGTTGAAGAGCTTTGAAGTAAGCCGGATGGTCTTATGTTGCAGATAGGTAATGATGACTATGTGTGGAATAGCTGTTCTCATGGTCACACCATTTTCTCGGTTTATGATGCCTTGATCACCTAGGTAGGAGAAGGACAATTCAGGTGGAATGCTAGAGTTAGAACATTTTCACTCCACAAAAGCATAATTTCTTTCTCTGGAAAGTTATGAAGAATGGACTAAACACAATGTCAAATCTGCAAAAGAGAGGTTTACAAGCAGTGAATGAGTGTGTATCTATAATAGAGAAGAAGAGGACACTTTGCATCTTTTTTTCCGATTCCCGGTTATTTTTTATTCATGGTACCAGGTTTTGTTTAAAGGAGGCAAGCACAAGCTAAGAGCAAATAGCAAAGCTGAATGGAACTACCTGTTTAAAGTTTTTTTTTTTTAATACCCAGGAGAACCCGGCGGACTGGTAAACTCCTGAGGAGAAGCGCATGGTAGGAATCGAACCTGTGTCTTTTTACCAGAAGCCAAGCCTCCTTTCCACTGCGCCGCACCCGCGGACTACCTGTTTAAAGTAACTAGATGAAGAAGTAAAGACACTTATGAGATGTTAATCATTTAAAAGACTTTCGTATATAAGGTTCGGTGTGAGAGGAATTCTAGGGTTTTTGAAAAACTCATGAAAAGTAAGGCTGTTCTATATCAGCGTATGCTATATCAAGTTAGGTCATGCTTATCCAATTCTAACTCAGGTATACAGAAAGTAGAACTATTAGTTTGGGACTGACTCCTTAGCTTTTAGTTTTTACCTCTTATTTTCCTTTCCTTTTCTATGAGTACAAGCTTGTTTATACCCTTCTTTTTTTTCTTTTTCTTTTCTTTAGTAAATCTTGAAAGGTCCCTGCCAACCTTAGTATCTTTGTCAAAAAAAACATAATGTCAAATTTGAAAAAAAACTGCCATATATAATTTTTACTATTATATATATGTTAATGTTTTTATATTCATTCCTTTATATTAATACGCATATTAATTCATGTATGAATATTTAATACACACACATATTACAAAATCAAAATACTTTTGAATTTAAAAAATTGGCTGTAAAGAATTTAATATATGCATATAATATATTCGCGTGTGCGTGTGTATATTATAATAATTTTGTTATAGTATATGTACAATTCTTTATTGCAAAGTTCAAAATAAAATATACATATAGAATTTATTAATTCTGAAATCAAAAGATATTTTATTTTGCATCTTATAAATCTAAATTTAAGATTCAAATCACTTTTACTAAGTCAAAATATTAGATAATTTAGATTTTATTATGAATTCAAAATCTTATTATTTTAAAGGACAAAGATTTGTATATTTTTTGCCTCAAGGACACGACCTCAATATTTTTACCACAAGAACAAACATTCTTCTAAAAATTATTCATAAGGACAAACATTTTCCAAAATTATTCATAAGGACAACAAAACTGCTACCAAGCTAAAACTGCTACCTAAAAACTGCTACCGATAACTACAAACTGATACCTAAAAACTGCTATCAATAACTAAAAACTGATACCTACAGAAAGTTGTCCTTCAGGATAAAATATTGAAGGTCTGTCCTTGAGGCTAAAAAGCTGCGAAATTTTGTCCTTGACAATAATTTCTTGTTATTTAAAATACATTTGGATATTTAATAGAAAAGAATTATTTTATATAAATATAAAATAAATTTCCAAAATATAAATATAACTTTATAATATATATCTATATATATATATATATATATATATATCAAAGCTGAATGGAACTACCTGTTTAAAGTAACAAGATGAAGAAGTAAAGACACTTATGAGATGTTAATCATTTAAAAGACTTTCATATATAAGGTTCGGTGTGAGAGGAATTCTAGGGTTTTTGAAAAACTCATGAAAAGTAAGGTTGTTCTATGTCAGTGTATGCTATATCAAGTTAGGTCATGCTTATCCAATTCTAACTCAGGTATACAGAAAGTAGAACTATTAGAGCATCTCCAACAGGTGCAGAATTCTCAAATCTACACCCAGAAGAGCTTCCAATAGAGGTGCAGAATATCCAATAATGCAGAAAGGTGGGGGTTCGGCGTGAGAATTTCATATAGGGTGAGGCGCCTGTTTAATAGGAGCTTGGATGCCAGACGCCTGTTCAACAAGCGCCTAAGAGTTAGACGCCTGTTTAACAGTCGTATGGCATCCAGGAGCCTGTTAAACACGCACCCACTTATTTTTCCCCCAATGGCTACTTCCCAATGGCCATTTTCTCCCTTCAAATACAACTCCCCACTCTTCTTCCATTTACAACCAATTTGCTTTCTCCACTACAGTTTTTTTCTACCACTAATCTCAACCGAAAATGTACTCCGATTTCGACGTCGATGCTGCAAAGTCCAGTTTTGAAGACTACGACTTACAAGATGTTACGGTTCCGATTGGGGAGAAATAACTAATGCAAGTTGGAGCGCTGCGGAAGACTACGATTTTTGCTACATTTACTGTGCCCTCTCGGTTGATCCTATTCGAGGGACCGATCAAAGTGGTGAATCTTTTTGGGGAAAAGTTGCTAAATGCTACAATCGGAAGAACATCGATCGGAAAAGAACGCTATCTTCAGTCAAAGGTCATTATGGAAAAATAAATCGCCAAACGCAAACGTTCGATTCTCAAATGTTTAAGCTAAAGCAAACGAATCCTAGTGGATTTAGAAATGAAATGCATTTGGTAAGCTTTAATATAATATCATTGTTCTTCTTTTTATCATAGTTCTCTAACTATACTAATTATTTTTTTAACAGAGAATGGCTGCAAACAAGTTGTTCAAACAAATCTATAAACCTGATAGTAAATAAGCACCACATTTTTATCAATTCATGCATGTTTATGACATGTTGGTCGAGCACGTTAAATAAAAATCATCGCTTTAGAAAACCGTTTAACAAGTTCAATCAAACAGTGGTCGGGGTAAGACGCCTAGAGTTGGAGAAAGCTCTAGTCCTAGGGAATTGCAAGGAAGCTACGGTTTAGGATCAAAAGAAGAACCAACCCCAACCGAAGATCATTTTGTTAGGCCATTGGGAGCAAAAGCGGCCGAAAAGAAGCAGACTGCTGGAGCGGATCAAGTTGAAATTAAAAAACTCATGCTTGAATCTGAAGTTAGATTTAACCAGGCAATGGAGACTCGAGCAATTCAACACCAAGAAAAGTTATTAGGAATGGATCAACTTTTTGCTGGAAACCGGCAAAGAGATGAAGATGCAATAATGTTCATGGATACGTCACACATGTCTGCCGAACAACTGGAGTATACGGAGCAAAGAAGGAGAGAAATCATGAGGCGTAGACTTGAAGAGCGTCATTAAATGAATTACTGTTCCTACAACCTTTGTATCTTTTAATTATTGTTATTTTTATTGTGTTCCGAATGCAAGCAATTATTAATATAAGTATTTTCATTGAAATTGCATTGCATTGAAAAAAGATTATAACAACATTACGTTAATTAAAGATAAACAGATTACAATAACAATAATAAGTAACAACAACAGAAACAATAGTAGGAAAAGTAACAACAGAAATATAGTTTCACTGATTTCCAGAAAACCTCCAAAGATGATCTATGAGATCATTTTGCAATCTTCGATGCAGTTGAACACTATGGTAGGACATTTGGCTTTCTACATGAAACTCGAGTTCTAGTGCGCTGCCAATCATATCGTTGCGCCAAACAGGCGGTGGTGGTGGAGCACCCTCGTAAAAGTAATCTTCTTCCATGTCTCTTTCATCCTCTATAATAATATTATGTAAAACAATACAAGTGTATATTATTTTGGTCATTTTAACTGGTGACCAAAGTCTGCATGGATTACTGACTATGGCAAATCTAGACTGAAGAACCCAAAATGCTCTTTGAACGTCATTCCTCTGGCCTTCTTGCATCGCTGCAAACTTTGATTGTTTATTATTTTGTGGGTTAGGAATTGTCTTGACAATGTTACTCCATTTAGGATATATACCATCGCCAAGATAATATCCATGATCGTACGTGTTACCTCCTAAAGTAAAGGTACAAGGAGTTGATCTACCGTTGCTAAATCATTGAACAACGTAGATCGTTCGACTACGTTAAGATCGTTGTTTGAACCCGGCATTCCAAAAAATGCATGCCATATCCATAAGTCATACGACGCTTCGGCTTCAAGAATAATAGAGGACTTACGAGACTTACCTTGATAAGCTCCAACGTACGCCTTTGGACAATTTTTCCACTCCCAATGCATGCAGTCTATACTGCCTAACATTCCAGGCCAGCCTCTACTACCATGCATATTTAATAACATAAATATATCCGCCTCGTTCGGTCTGCGTAAGTATTGATCCTTGTAAATGTTCACGATAGCTTGACAGAAATGCTCCAAACACTCTAATACCGTGCTTTCTGCCACTTTTGAATTTTCATCAAGCACATCCGCCGGTCTTGCATATGTAAACATTCTGAGTGCAGCTATCAATTTTTGAATTCCAATCAATCCCATTGTACGAGATGCATTGGGTTTGAAGATAAAATATTTGTCATGCTGCTTGACGCATTGTAGGATTCTAAGAAATAGAGGACGCTGCATGCAGAATCTTCTTCTAAAATCAGCATCTGTGTAAGTAGGATTTGGAACAAAGTAGTCTTCCATCAGTCTGTCGTTGTGCCATGAATGCCTACGATTTTTATACCGACGACCAACAACTGATCCACCGTGTTGCCTACTCGATTGACGAACCTGTAGTGTAGCCATACTTATTAGTTCCTTTTCGCGACGAAAATGATCTTCCATCATTTCATCAAATTCCTCGTCGCTATCATAAAAAAAAAATAATCTTCTACCGCCATTTCTTATATTTGAAATTGTATGAAATAAGAATGAGCAATAATACTTCTCGGCATCTAACAAGCCTTTTATAGCTTAAATCACATGTTGTCACGACCGTAGTTTCCCGTCACATCTAAACACTATGACTATTGATGCAGTGTCTCGTCCCATCATAAACTATTAACTGTTGATGCAGTGTCTTGTCTACAGTGTAACGTCTGCACCGTCTTGTCTCTCCATACACTATTGACTGTTGATGCAGTGTCTTGTCCCATCATACACTATTAACTATTGATGCAGTGTCTTGTTTGCAATGTAACGTCTGCACTGTCTTGTCCCATCATACCGAAACACCCAAACATTAATACAGTCAACGACAATAAATACACAAAAAATAATACACTCCATAATATTACACTCCATAATAATAGACTCCATAATAGTACAACCATAATAATAATACACTCCATAATAATACACTCCATAATAGTACACTCTACAATTATACACTCTATAACAATACACTCCACAATAATACACTCTACAATAATAATACACTCCACTAAGAAACTAGTGGTTATGGTCAAATTGTAAGTTGTGCACGATATTTCGAAGACGTCTTATTTCTCGTTCCAGCTCGTTGACATATGTTATGGCCTTTGGGCATAGCTGTTCATCAACCCATTCTGCATAATTGCACCCTTCAGGCCAGAAAGGACACAACTGGAGTCGACGACCAATATCTTCGCCATCAGCTCTAACCACAACTTCAACCTTATAACCACAATGGCAAAATACTGTGTAAGACTCAGCATCTTGTTCAACCGAATGTTGCAAATTTAGTACTTGTTCAACCTCCTGTGATTGTTGATGAACCAACTGCTCGTGTACTGGTTGAACATCTTCTTGAAGTGTGAGTTGGTCAAGATTTGGGAATTCACGAGCAACGTCCTCGTAATTGGTAATTGATATTCCAACCTTCATCGATGTGTTCGCTTTCCGTTGGAACGTAACCTGCATCAGAGTCAGTAGATGATGACCAGGAAGGCATTGATATGAGGATGAGAAGATTGAAGGAGTAGAGAACTGAATTGTGTGTTTGAGAAGAAAAGCTCCTACATATATATTGAAGCGTGTGAACGTTAAAAATTAATATGTTTAAATATTAGCACTGTGTTTTGATTTGACAATGCATTAGAAAGTTAAAATTACTCATAAACAAGACAATAATAAATATGCATACATAGAAACAATAATAAATTCAACAATAATACACTCAAATTATGGATATCCAAATCGTTCTAGCCAACTTTGACGTATGATATAAGCCTTATGTCCAATGAATGTGCTGTGATATTTGAGAAAGTAACATCCTTCAAATGTAGAACGGGTTGGTTTAAACAAATTTTCAAATATAACCTCATTGATAACCGTACTGTACCGCGTACAGGCGTTGTAAAAGTTCCCATAACCATTCCTCAACTCCACCAGCGTACGTCTACTTCTACCATCAACATTGCTATTGTAAAGTTCAGCAAAAGTGTCCCAAAACTGAGTTGCCATTATCCCTTCATCATCACACATTTGATCTGTTTGTATATAAAAATTTACAAACAGTGTCAATTCTGTAGCCGAAAATATTATGTTACACATTGATTGATTTAACCAAACTTTTAAATGTTGTGATATTAGAATATAATGCTTTATCTTAAATAAAGAGGTCGTGATCCGCATCCAAAAAATAAAGCATAAGATTAACGTCCACGTGTCAAACATCCATAAAAATTTTGACAAAAAAACACAACTGTGTTTGTTACTTCAACATTCTGACTTCATATACGTTTAATAATAAACAAGCGTAAATTAACATCAACACAATGCAATACTCAACGCAAAATATAATCGACACAATGCCATAACATATAGACAATCAGATATAACAGTAGCATCATTACCAACATAATATGCAACCAACTAATGTAAGGTGTGAAAAATAATAACACAGTCCAAAACATCTAAATGCAGCACATCAGTCTATGTGATCGGAACCGCTAACAATCTCCTCATCGTCTCCACCGTCGTCGTCACTGTCGTTGTTGATGTCATCAAAGTCGTGAGGCTGAGGTCCGGCATTGAGCTGCTCCTGAAGTTGTTGAATTTGGGTCTGTAAACCCTGTACCTGCGCATCATACTGAGTCTACTGCTGCTGGATCGCAGTCTGGTAACTCTGATATATCATCTGTGTATAATCGAGCATCATACGCACAAATGCAGCAATCATCTGTCTATAATAATCCATGTACTGAGAATACTGATATGTGCAAAAATGAATTATACATAGGTGGAGAATATAATGACAAGTTATTTAAAGAACGGTTAGAATTCGTACAAACCTGATGAGGCTGATACAATCCGACGGATGGTACACCCGTAATATCGTCATCTGTAGGATACTGCAAGGGTTACTCCACCACCTGACCATGTACATCATATGCTCTAAACGAATGTGGAGGGGGGTCGAAAGTAGGAGGCTGCGTGTACTGAGATGATGTAGGCTCAAAGGTGGCAGGCGGTAGTGGAACTCTACCGGAAGAGCTACGCGGACCAATATGATCGGAATTCAAACCCCGAATATAATCAGGCAACGCGTAAGCACGTGGGGCTACTCGATCCCAATATGAATCAAAGTCTCCGAGAACTGTAAATGGCTCACCATCCACCCATCCCGCACCCCTCATCGCAAGAATATTAGCTGGTCCAACCCTAATATCACCATACATATCATCCTATGGTAGCGGATCTGATGGAATGTGAACTATACCATACAACTGTAGCCAACACCGCTCCCCTAAATACCATATGAATGGACATGTAGGAACCTGAAAGCAAATCCTGCGTCGCAACATGGAAAACTGAAAAGTGAGTAGATAATCAGGACCGGGCTCTAGGAACTGTAAGTACTGATCCCACACCGCCTCATATCCGTCTGTTGTCTAGCCTCCATCAGCTCATTGTGCACCCCTTGTGCAACACGGGGAAACTGCATAGGAGGACCCCAACGACGCAATCTAGGTAAGTAAATATAAGGTGTGGCATTCGCCTCTGCAATAAGTCGGGGGTTCATATTGGCAGTATACTCGTAGTACCAAAATGGAAGAATGTACCAAAATCCATACATCTGTCTAGACTGCTGAAGTGCATACGTATCTAATGCTACGTATAAATAACCAATAATAGCAGTACCGTAATCATATATATGTAGTCCATCCACATCTACTAATCCAGCCAAAAAACCAAGCTTAATAGTGCCCTTATTATTACTAAGAAATATAGACCCAAAAAGGTATAATATGAAGGCACGAATAACCGAAGTGTGCATATCCTCAACGGCCATGTACTATACTATATACCGCTGCAAACAAGGGAGAGTAATAGCTTCTCCTCTAACCTCCTCATCGGCCAAAGTCGGTAAATAAGCTGAATATGACTCGAACTCCTCAAATGAACTATCAAATGGAACAGGAAGACGGTCTGGTCGACCAACCTCTATGCCAGTGAGTATATAAAAATCTAGAGGAGTAAGTCCTAGCTCAAAATTAGAGAAATGAAATGTGTGCGTGGTAGGCCACCATCTCTCGGTGAAGGCCTCTACCAGGCAACGATCTACATGTGAAAATCTAGGTAAAGCAAGAAATTCACCAAAAGGTGACGCATGTAGCCTATCCAAAATCGGCTCCGGTAACTGATCAAAATACTCAGATATACACCTATACCAACCTCCTCGCATCGCCACGTGACGAACCTAAATATATGATTATTTAATGTTAAAATAAACAAAGAATTATGATACATATATATTTACATGGTTGTTCATGAAGCAATAAAGAAATAAACATATACCTGTGGGTCGCTATAGATGCAGTAAGTCGATGCGAAACAGTAGGGGGCAAGTCGTGCAAAGATTGAAGATCGTCTGGAGTCACGATAGCATCAGGAGGGACATGAACAGGTTTGATATTGGCATCGGTCGTATATCGAACGGTGCGTCTACCAGTTTTGACCGGATGGGACGGCATTTGGACGCAAAGTTGAAATAAAAAAATTATCTGAAAAGAGGATGGAGGAGTGAAAAATGAGTGGAGAGGGGGAAAAAGCGCCTGACCAGGCGTCTGTTGAACAGCCGTCTGGGCATCAGGCGCCTGTTCAATTCGGGCGCTTGTTGAACAGGCGTCTGTTCAACAGGCGCCTGCCCTCATTTCTGTTGTAGAAATGAAGGCTCCAACAGTTTGGAGTGTGGAAAATCGAATTTCCGCACACCAAACTGTTGGAGATGCTCTTAGTTTGGGACTGACTCCTTAGCTTTTAGTTTTTACCTCTTATTTTCCTTTCCTTTTCTATGAGTACAAGCTTGTTTATACCCTTTTTTTTCACTTTAGTAAATCTTGAAAGGTCCCAGCCAACCGTAGTATCTTTGTCAAAAAAACATAATTTCAAATTTGAAAAAAATTGCCATAAATAATTTTTACTATTATATATATGTTAATGTTTTTATATCCATTGCTTTATATTAATACGCATATTAATTCATGTATGTATATTTAATACACACACATTACAAAATCAAAATACGTTTGAATTTAAAAAATTGGTTGTAAAGAATTTAATACATGCATATAATATATTCGCGTGCGCGTGTGTATATTATAATAATTTTGTTATAGTATATGTACAGTTCTTTATTGCGAAGTTCAAAATAAAATATGCATATAGAATTTATTAATTCTGAAATCAAAAGATATTTTATTTTGTATTTTATAAATCTAAATTTAAGATTTAAATCACTTTTACTAAGTCAAAATATTAGATAATTTAGATTTTATTATGAATTCAAAATCTTATTGATTTATTTAAAACACATTTGGGTATTTAATAGAAAAGAATTATTTTATATAAATATAAAATAAATTTCCAAAATATAATTATAACTTTATAATATATATATACACACCTTTATTAATAGTTGTAGTACCTTTGGTGTCACACTTTTTTGGTACCAGCATGAACTACCAAAATTGCCCCTCTATCTTAATATCGCTTACAATTTGGATCTAACTTCTTTTACAAATTCAAAATTCTGCACTACAAATATTATTGAATCTGTCTTAATATCCCTTAAACATAGGATCTAATAAATAAACCTCTACTAATATTATCAAACGTAACGTCGCTTAAATATAAGATCTAATAACTAAATTTTCTTTACAAATTCAAAATTTTCCTCTACAAATATTACCAAATCTTAATACCACTTAATCTAGCATATTCAATTTATAGAAAAATAGTTCATGCATAAAGCGCATGCATTATCACGCGCGAAGCGCTTGCCGTAAAGCTCGTTATATATAAAGCAAATACTTTGGTCAACAGGTCAAAATGAAGCCTTTCTCACCATACCTAAAATGCCCTTTCGTTTACCGTAAAACAAAATAGTTAACATGGGTATTGCTGTAAATTGGACCATTCAACCCACCCATGACCCTACATCTTATCCCTCCCACAACCCGATGACTCATGTCTCCACATCTTCTCCCCTCCCATGGCGTCTTCTACCTATAGACAAAATAAATCTTCCTCAATGCAGTTACTTCTATCCCACTTAATAAAATCTCATTTCTCTATTCAATGGAATCAACCGTTTCTATTTTCCACTCTTTCACCTCCATATTATCTAAACATGAAGGCTCTACCAAAGGTTGTCTCGATTTCACATACGATTTTTCCTGAGCGGTGAACAGATCTGGATGATATCCATTACTAAAAGTCATTTCTTTTAGAATTTTCTCTTTTTACTCTTCATTACTCTCCAAATTGTTATTTATATTGCTTTTGTTCTTCAGATAAAGCATGAATCAGAATGAAGGACAGTCAATATAATAGAACTACTATGGATAATCTCAGCCTCAGGTTTCATATCACGAATTACTTATTTTCTTTATATATCACATCTGCTATTTCACTTTGTATATAAAGTTATTCATTTCTATTATTTCGTCTATGCAGAACCTAAATGGATTTCCTATTTTAGGCCCTATAATTTCAAAGGCCTCCATGGTTCGAGAACTTGCTATAAGGTATTTGTTTTTTGATTCAATTCGCCTAAACTGTTCAATGGGCACTTTAAGATTCAAAATCAGTAAACTTGGCTCTGGCTATCTCATTGGCTATGATGAATACCCTAAATGCAATTGAGTATGTTATTACTTCATATTTGTTTGAGAAATCTTATGTATAAGGTACATTGTATGTGAAATTCCAACTTTTATGAAATTACTGGCTTAGTTGCTTTCCAATTTAAATTCAATAAGGTTTAATGTATTAATTTGATTCTGAAAAAGGAGAGTGGATTATTATTTCTATAAACATTTGTCCTACACAAAGATATTTTATTTATAGACTAAGTATATGTAAGTATAATGCATAATTATATACAATTTATATCTGTGTGTGTATATATAAATATATCATATTCATCTAATTGTTCACTTTACCATGACTATATCATTTATTCGTCCGTAATGAAGGAAAGAGTTATGTTTCATAATTATGATGACTTACACATGCAATAAACCTACATCATATCAAAATTAATCACCTCAGGCTTGTGGGTGGACTTTTGTTCTTTAAAATATCTTAATGTTGTTTGATGTGAACGATTGTTTACCAAAAGACGACATTTCTCAAATTATCAAATAATATCTACTGGGTTACAACTACTACCCTTAAAAGTAATCATTATCCTCATTGGCACGGCTATATGAACATGGTTCACCCAGATTTTTGTAAACCCCTTTAACTCATACATAAAAAACAGCGGTGATAAATTCAAAAGTATCCATGTCTCATTGCTTCTTCTAAATTTTATTTCATTTTATTTGTCTTAGAAAGTTGGCACGATCATTATTCCTTAATTATTGATATATACTCCTTTATGCATCAAGTAGCTTAAGGGGTATGTAGGATATTTGTCTAAAAAAGTTGAAAAGATCAACAAGGGAACATAAAAAGCATTTTTTTTTCACTTTCCATAATATATATTTTGTTATGTTGGCATGGTTCTTTCATTTTATTCTGTGTTATGTTGCATTATAAGTAAATAAATGTTATATGCCCTAAGGTACAAATAAGGTACATTTATGAATATACATCCAAAAGGTTATTAACCATAGTATTCATGTTTTTAAGAGGAAAAAATAGTCGATCCTATTATATTGTAAATGATTGAATAAATGTTGCGTGATATGTAGTAGGCAAAAATTAGGAATTAAAATTAAGGATGTTAATATTGCAATCTTTCATTAATTTGAACAGTCATGAGTTTATTATTTGGAACAATGGATTAGTTTAACTTGCTCTTTTCCTTCACTACTTGATTATTTTTTGCCTCTTATTTCCATCCATCTTACATTTCCTTCCTAACTCATGTTTTATTTTGGAAAAAGAAATAAAAATCATGAGTGCTAAAATTCAAAGGTTTTTCTAATTGCTTCCTTCATCTAATGTTTATTTCATTTTATTCATCCAAAAATTATGGCGTTGCCATTTTATTCCATAGTTATTCCTATTTACTCTTTTTATAAAGTAGGTAGCTCAAGGGATATATATAGGATATTTGTAAATTCATTTAAAAGTGTTAGTTAAAACAATGAAAGAACATAGTAAGAATTGTTCTCTTTTTTCACTTTTCTTAACATATATTTGTTACGTTGTTATGGTCCATTTAATTTTATTCTATGTTGTTTGGCAAATATAATGAAAATAAATGCTATATATCCCAAGGCACAAAAACAGTACATTAATGAACATATGGTTGAAAGCTTATTAATATTAGTATTCAGTTTATTGGTAGGAGAAAATGGTAGATCCTATTACATGGTAAATGATTAAATATTGGCATGATATACAGTAGCTGGGAATTGGAAATTAAGTCAAATATGTTAATAAGATGCATTTCAGCTTCAAATTTTAACATAATTTTACCATTTATTTTATTGCGTAGAGTGAGAGTTGTTAGAATTGTTTGGAAATATTGAAGTTAGGGCTTAATGATAAGTGACCAGCCAAGCAAAAGCTTTCATTTGCACTAGCCATTTTCCTTATATTTATGCTTTTTTATTCTACCAAAAGTTGACGTTATGGTTTTTCTTATGTAGTATGCTATAATTAATGAATGCAATTCTAGGTATGTAATTTTTTTTTCTTTAGAAAACATTTATATCTATGGAAATAGTCATAAATACGTGTTTTCCTTCCTTTTTATCCTTTCTTCTTAACATGAAAATTGAATTAGACATGTCTATAGTAGTAATTTTCTTTCACTAAGATTGTGAGTATTATGGAAACAGTTTTAATTCGATCAAACATTTATATATTTTAGCAATTTTTGGTCATTTGCAATTGAAACATTTTGGCAGGTATCAAATTTGATGCCTAAACTAGCAACTATTGCAAGATAAAGAATAGGAAATCTAGCCTCCCATGCTTTGCAATGCAAGACAATAAACGGCAACAACAATCATCTGTAAATAATCTTCAAAATATATATTTTAGTGCTTAGCAATGGATCCATGCTCAGAGTCCAGTATAACTACATCCTTGGCTATATGATTGTTTATGCTCTATGTTTTTAGGGACAGATTATCCTTTATAATTTTTGTTGAAAGGCAACTAGAAAAGATTATAGTCTCCGACACAATCATTATGTTCCTATGTTTCAGGCCTACTTTTTAAGAAACAATTACAAAATTAATCGCTAAATTATTGGAACCCTCATGCTCAAACTTAAGTGCTTGATGGAATCAAAAGAGAAATCATGATTTTGATGATACAAAATCAAGCGATGAAATTTCAATTTAATGTGTACATTACAATTTGATTGTGTTCAAATTTTTTACCCTTAATTTAGACTGAGATAGTATAAACATTTGTGTATTCATTATCAATGTTAGGATAAGCAATATGCATTTCTGTACTTATAAAAAGTATTAAGGGTGAGCCAAAGCTCATGATTGTAGCAACATTTGGTTTGAAACAATTTTGAGCGAAATACAAAACTTTGTATATTCGCTGAGTTGACTTGAAATGTCAGTTGTATAAATAAAATTTGATATTTTACAGGGATCGCATTGTTGATCTGTGGTGATAATACTTAAATATGTTTTGGTTGTATATGAGTTTCACTCTTTCTTTATAGCAAACCTAATGTTTACAGTAAGGGAGTCCCCTATTTTCTATGTCTGAGTCATGATCTACAGGATATAAAACTTATATTTGTGACTTTTTACCAGTAATCAACATTGGAGACAAAAAAGGTGCTGCAATTAATTAATATATGTTTTAACACATATATTATCATATAGATTAATCAGTAATAATTTAATAGGGGTTAACTAAATGCAACAAGTCCAAGGAATATAATGGTAAAATAAGAATCTACTATTTTAAGAAAGTTCATTCGAATTTAAGTATCATTGCTTATTATTTTTTGTGCTAAAAGAGTACTTCTATATGATGATTGAATACTTAAATGTGCATGAAGTTTTATGAATAGATTTCCTATGTTTATTTGAAACCATACTTGATTATCTATTAAGTTTAAAAGGTTTCCAAATATAAAACTGAATTTTTTTATTTTCTAATTAACACATCGTTTTCAGTTCTATTGAACCAAATAAGGAAGATCGGTTCAAAGTAGCGGTATGTGTAGATTAGAAGGGCTTTGAGGTATTATATGTATCCTCATGCTGAAGTATTCATTGTTCTTCATTATCTTGGTTACAAGTTTGCATAATTTTTTTCTAATGATATCTTCAATTAATGGAGACAAAAATAAAGATGCTTAATTGAAGAAGAAGTACATTGGACTTAATGCCAAGAAATTTCCTTTTCGACCAATTTATGAAAATTATAGCTGAAAGATGCTTTGATTAAGAATATTTATTTTCATTTATGTGCACATTTTTGGCAATGCTGTACTCATTTTAAGCAAGATCATTTAAATTTAAGAATCGTTCCATTTTATTTTTGATGCTAGAATAATTATTCCTATGGAATGTTTGAATACTAAAATGTGTATGTAATCTCTTTTTCCTCTATGAATACATAATCTAGGCTTAGTTGAAACGATATTTCATTTTTTTTTATATTAGAAGGTTTTCCGGCACAAAAGATATTATCATCTAATACTATCTTTAAATGTGTATCTATTGGTTGGCTAATTTTTTTACATTTCTCTTTGGTTCTGCTGGAGAAAATAAGGAAGCACAGTTTAAAGAAGTGGCAGATATAGCATGGAATCTTTTAAGACACTAGATGTTTTTTCAAGAGTTGTTATAGATAAGAAGGTATATTGATATTAAAGCATTCTTCCTCATTTTGTTATATATGTTGTTACAAGTTTGCATATTCAAGTGATGGAGATAACAAATTACATTACCTTTTTAACATGCTTAACTAAAGAAAATGATTGGATATAAATGTTTGATTTTCAGCTATTTATTATTTTGTTTTATCGATGGACTAATTCAAATAATATCCATAATATCGGTTTTTCTGGTAACCATGTTCCTATGACAAACGATGGTTTTAGTAACTATAAAAGCATTAGCATGTGCTACATTCCTTATCTTACCATTACTGTTACTGAACCAGATGCAATAATTTTTAAGAGCAAAGGGAACATGTTCTTTGAACATAAAAGAAGAAGTGGTATGATGCTTCTAAAACCCTACTAATAACCTCTTTCAACCCATCTTTGTTTCATCCCATCAACTCAAAGGTACGTAAATTGTCATTAATTCGTTTATGCGTTCTCTTTGATTAAGACATGCATACTGTAACGTTTGCGATTTTTCGCCGCTCGAAAACCGACATCAATACGTCCACACTACAAGAAAAATGGTCATTTATAACGCCATGTAATAACGCATTGTTTCATTGTGTTATTGGTGATTCTAATTTCTTTTATTTACCGCCTGTCTTTACTGGGTAACGCATTCTATCACCAGATGTTTCTTTTGCCGCCTCTTTGTCCAATTATTTTTCTCTTCCCTCCTCAATTTTTCCCCATCTTCTATTCTTCCCTCTTCCCTCTTTCTAAAACAATTTCCTGTCCTCAAACACAAAATTGGCAAATCCCAGTCGTCGTCCATATTCACACGTTTTGATTTCGGCAGTTCGAAGGGGTTTGAGGCGGTTCGCGAGTTGCTTGTAGTTTAGGCGATGGGTGGTTGAGTGTCGCGATTCAAGGCAGCGGAGGAAGGAGTTAATTCTATGAACGGTTCGAAGAAGGCGTGGTGCTAATTCTATGAAGGTCAAGATTGGGATGTTGGTTTAACTGCAAATTTCAGAGAGAATGGAAGAGATGCTAGAGGGGTTGCAGGTGTCAGATGGCAGGCAGTTGCGGCAGTTATAAACGGGAAGATGTTACCATTCACATTTCTTTATATTTTTGTTCTTTGACTTATATTTAGTTTTTGATTTTGATTTCAATTTGATTTTTCATTTCGTTTATTTTCATTGCTGCATTTTAATTATTGTTTTGTGGAAGGTTAATCTGAGTTTTTATGTGAAAGAATAAGAGATGGTTAATTTAAGATATATTTTGAACCATGACAATAACGAACCAAATGTTTGTAATGTAAAGGACTTGATGGTTTCTTTGTTTGCTTGCTCCTTTTTAGGAACCCCTAATAGCTTAACTGATTGCTGCGTAAACGAAGAAGTGTAGCATGGATTAGTGTCCATTTCTATATTTGTCCGGGTTGGATCTTTATATAAAACCAAAGAACTTCAAATGAGCATCTAAAATATGAAACTAATAACTAGAAGAAATTGAAAATACTTTGAACTAGTTGGTAAGCTCATATGTTTTGAAGAACCTGCAGTTTTTGCTTTGCTTTGAAACAGAGCAAAAATGTAGTGGAAGAAATTAGTTAGTAAGCTCAGAAATCCTAATGAAGCTTTGGTATTAGTAGGTGTACTAGATGCATCTACTAGGGTTTTTTTTCCAAATAGGCGTAATGAATGAATCAGCGTTATGGTAATCGGTACAAATTTTATACATGCCTAAAATTTTATGTGGAAGGTTAATCTGCATTTTAATTATTGCTTTGTATTATTGTTATCAGCGGGATAATTATGATATATTTGAAGCTCTTTCTGAATAACATTCTTACATCATTTCTCTTATTCTGTTAAATGCAGGCTGCCTTCCTGAAGCTTTTGCCGCTACGTTCTATATCACGCATGTGGGGATTTCTCATGAGTATGGTACGTATCAGTAGAAGTTGTGTACATTTGGTTCCAGATATTTCTATTTGCAGCATTCATGTTAAAAAAAATCATGTTTCCCACTTCTAAATTCCTTTCGTTCATTTTTTTTTCTTTCAAACCACTAATTAACTTTCAAAGTTCGCTCTTATTTAAGATTTGATTACTAGGGAAGCTCCAAGAATGCTTTAACTTTGTGATTTCGTATCGGTTGCCTCAACTTCTTCCTAACCACCATTTCCAATGTTGAATGTTGAAAATGCTTCAAAAATTTACTACTGCGAAATTGATGTTTCAAACAGAATGTGATGCTGATTTGTTAAATTTCAACATAATTTTCATGGTCTTATGATTAGTTTTTTGAAGGCGACCTTAATTAGTTGTGACCATCATTATAGATCGTGCACCGGTCCTTGGTATCAGGTAGCTCCTAAGCACTGTTGAGAAAAATGACATTATACATACGATGAATTTGTTGGTGAATTTTACCTGTGTTAATGTTATCCCGCTTTTTGGCAAAGCCGCGATACCAAAAGATTGATCGAAAGCGAAGGACAGTTCGCCTCAGAGGTTGATCGTACTTCCTTTCGCCACGGATATTACTAAATTTTATCCGAGTCCAGATTGAGCTACAATTGATAGGACACGGCAAGAAAGACCACAGGAGTCAGCATTTCAAATTTCAAGTCAATCCGAGGTCGTATGCTCAAGTTATGATGGATTCAAGTTGAGAGAGATGAACCTTGCTCAGTTTGAATCCATCACCTCGAATCCATCTGGAACCTTCCCTAGTTCGAACCCAAGAAGCTTAGCCATGCTTCGAATCCATCCGAGCAGGCACCGTGTTCGAACCCATAGCACAGTCACGCCACCTTCGAACCCATCAGGTTCGACTCCATCTAGTTCGAAACCATCCCATGGTCTTCCTTCGTACCCAGCAAGAGAAAGTGCTTCGAATCAACCAATGTTCGAACCCAGCATTCCTACCTTCGAACCCATCCTCCCGAAGACATGCTTCGAACCCATCACAGAGGCCTTCTTCGAACCCATCTGTGATGCCATCTTCGAACCCATCCTATGTAACTTCGTTCGAACCCACTGGGTCAACCAACCATGATGACGTGTCTTCCATCGGTTCGAATGCGCCGAGATACATGGAGTCGAAGCGGTCAACACGGAGTGATGCCCGGATCGATTCGAAGTTTGCGCTCCATGTCACCACGAAGCCGCGTGCCATGATGGATTCGAAACCATCGTTTCGAATGCATGGGTTCGAACCAGACAGCTATGCCGAAGACCCAATTTCGAATCCAAGATATCTCCTAACCTATTGATCCAAATGCCACGAAATTTTCACTGAAGCTTGTGTACATGTTGAAGAATGTCCACGCCAAATTTCACCTTGATTGGACGAATTCTTGATCGGTTCGAATGGAGTTCGAACCGATGCCAAAGTGGGCCCAAACTTCCCGAGACCGTGCGTGTGGGCCCCCTCACGTGCAAGAAGTGGTCACCCGAGTTTTCAGCGGAATATCAGCAGCCAACGCCTATAAATAGAGCCCCAGGGCCAACAGAAAAGGGATCTTCTGACTCTGAGACGCCGAGACTCTGCCGGATCAAGATCTCCATCATCCTATATCATAACTTGATTGTTGATTTCGAATTTCCAGTTGTAACTTGCTGTTGATCGCTGTAACAACTTGTAATCATTGAAAGAGAATCAATAAAACATCAAAAAACTTCACAGTGGACGTAGGCAACACGCCGAACCACTATAAATCGCTTGTCTACGCATTTACTTTACTGTTGATTGGAGTTTTTGTTAGATAATATCTGTTTTGAACTTGCACTCTTGACTATTATCTCTTCAACGACTCCCGAAGAGTGTTGTGCCCAATTTTGACACAAACACTTTGGTGCTTTCACTGAGAAAACCTAGATTTTCTCCTGCTCCTTGGATCTATCTTCGATACCGGATTGCATAAATCTAAGAGGGAGATCCAGATTTCATATTAAAACTCCTTCCATTCTACTCAGATTTGTCAAAAGTCTAGGAAAGGAACTCAACTCTAAAGATGGTTAGCACAAGAACCACCTCAAACGCCGTCAATCAAGAAGAACAGGATAGACAGAATCCTGCCCCTCTACCTCCATCTAATAAAGATGCCGCTGGGCACCCAGAGCCGTCGGGTCCGGTTACCCGACAAGAACTGCAGTTGTTACTCCAAGAGCTGACCCAGAGTCGGCGACAACTAGAAGAACAGCTGCGCACTAACGCTGAGTTAATTAACAAGCTGGATCGCCAAAAACGAAAAAGATCCATGAGAGATCGTGCTTATCGCTCTTCCAGCGAAAGTTCTTCATCTTCTGATTATCATAACCGACCTCCACGACCCCGGTTACATGAGGGTCGTATGCCACCCGCTGGAAACCAACCGACATTGACCGTTGGACAAATAAGAGTTGGTCCGTCAGCCAGTTTCCAAACCGGACCCTCCTCCCGAGGGGGTGCCATTCCTCACCACGCCGCTGAATACCGCACCGCTAGCGTTGCGGCTGAACCAGGGGTCGATGCTCGAGATCAGTCGGACCCGGACCGTCGTCAAAGCGGTCATACTCCTGAACCGTACGTCCCAGAGGACTATGAGCCGAGAAGGCAAGATGTGAACCGTCAACGATATCCGGTTCAAACCCGAAGTATGGAACGTGACCATACTCCGGCGCAAATGCCGGATCTTTCAACTATGATACGTCAGATGATTCGTGAGAGTCAGGGATTCACAAACGACGATTGGGGAGTTTCCCGAAGTCACACTCCCTTTACGGACGACATTCTTAGTGCTGAACCCCCACGGCGATTCCGAATGCCCACTCTGCCCATGTATGAGGGAAACTCCGATCCCAACCAACATATTCTAAAGTATGAATGGTCGATGACAGCTGCCAGAGCCGACGACGCTGTGAAATGTCGTAGTTTCCCCATATCCCTGGGGGGCATCGCCACCATGTGGTTCACCCGATTGCCTCCTCGATCCGTCTCCTCATTCGACCAGCTGGCCACAAAATTCGTTGAGCAATTCCGCATGCACATCGCGAGGCCGAAAGATGTCAACACTCTATCTAGTGTCACACAAGCTCCCGGAGAGACACTCAGACACTACTTAGAAAGATTCCATACTGCATGTGCGGAGATTAGTAATCCAAATGATAACTCCATCCTTATAGCGTTAACTAAGGGGATCGACCCCGATTCTGAATTTGGCAATTGGCTAGCTGGGAAACCACCTGCGTCATTGGACCGTTTCCATGCCAAAGCAGCT
This sequence comes from Allium cepa, assembly GCA_030765085.1. Lineage (NCBI taxonomy): Eukaryota > Viridiplantae > Streptophyta > Magnoliopsida > Asparagales > Amaryllidaceae > Allium > Allium cepa. Next base: position 292,702,843 of record CM060934.1, read on the forward strand.
CAATTCCTGAGACGGGAAGACGCGAAACAGTCTAGGAAGCAAACTGACGCAGGACCAGATGCGGGAGGAACCCAAAGCAATGTTGCAATAAAACAATCCGGTGAGAGCTCCGGAAAAGTTCAGTTGAACATTAAAAATAAACAAGCTCGGCGAAGAGAGAGCGTGAATCTACTTAAAAAACAAGATCAAAATCGCGGTCCGCAACGCAAAAATCCGAAGTTCGACAGTTATACTCCTTTGAATATTTCATTGGAGGACTTGTATTTGCGGACCCGTAATGCGATTCAATATGAAAAACCTGCTCCAAGACCGTCGTCGGAGAGGCAAATTTAGACGGGAAAATTTTGCAGGTTCCATGAAGGCTACGGGCACGATACGAACGAGTGTCGTCACCTATAGGATCTTGTTGAAAAACTGGTCAGGGAAGGGAAACTGGAACAGTTTGTGCGAACACCGCAGCCCAGAGATGCGGGCCCATCCAATCCAATCAATGAACCCAATCGACCGAGGCAGGAGGACTCGACTTGTCCCCGTGGGAGATTGGTGATAAACGCCGTCAGTGGCGGGCCTACTCATTTAGAAGCCTGGAAAGACGAAGAACCTCGTCACTGTCACACATGACAGGCTCCTTCAATCCATGAATACTTTACAATTTCTTTTATGTTCTGAATATTGAATTTGTAATAAGGCACTGACTTTGCCACATTTTCTCATTTCAGCAAATAAAATGCTATCTCTTCAAGCTAAAGCTGTGATTCACCGAATACAACATTCAACAATCACGACACACGAAGAGCTAAGTTCCATCGAACAATTGAATTTATTCAAATAGCGAGTGACTGCGTTACAACCGGCCACTCACTAAGTGAAACCCCAGCTCGGGAGCAAGCCAACACATCGAAGGCTGAACTGGACCAACACACGACAGTCCACTCAATAATTCGTTCCCGGAGTGCGAACGGACTCCAACTTCCCACAGCGCGAATTGGAGTATAAACATTCAATAATTCGTTCCCGGAGTGCGAACGGACTCCAACTTCCCACAGCGTGAATTGGAGTATAAACATTCAACAATTCGTTCCCGGAGTGCGAACGGACTCCAACTTCCCACAGCGTGAATTGGAGTATAAACATTCAATAACTCGTTCCCAGAGTGCGAACGGACTCCAAATTCCCGAAGCGCGAATTGGAGTATAAACATTCAACAATTTGTTCCCGGAGTGCGAACGGACTCCAACTTCCCACACCGTGAATTGGAGTATAAACATTTAACAATTCGTTCCCGGAGTGCGAACGGACTCCAACTTCCCACAGCGTGAATTGGAGTATAAACACTTAATAATTCGTTCCCAGAGTGCGAACGGACTCCAAATTCCCGGAGCGCGAATTGGAGTATAAACATTCAATAATTCGTTCCCAGAGCGCGAACGGACTCCAACTTCCCACAGCGTGAATTGGAGTATAAACATTCAACAATTCGTTCCCAGAGTGCAAACGGACTCCAACTTCCCACAGCGTGAATTGGAGTATAAACATTTAACAATTCGTTCCAGGAGTGCGAACGGACTCCAACTTCCCACAGCGTGAATTGGAGTATAAACATTCAACAATTCGTTCCCGGAGTACGAACGGACTCCAACTTCCCACAGCGTGAATTGGAGTATAAACATCAATTCAAAGTTCCCGGAGTGCGAACCGAAGTATCAACACCAACTTCGTGATCCCCAAAACATGAATTGGGGTATAAACATAAGTTACGGGTTCCCGGAGCGCGAACCGAAGCATCCGTGCAAACTCCAGATTCCCGAAGTGCGAGTTGGAGTATAAACGTCAATTCCGGGTTCCTGAAGTACAAACCCAAACATACATGTTTTATCCAAGTTCTCGGCGTGTGAATTGGAGCACAAACACCAAGTTAAAGTTCCCGTAGTGCGAACTAAAGTGTTAATACTAACTCCGAGTTAGTAGAATGCAAGTTGGAATGTGAACATCATTCCCAAGTTCCCGGAGCGCGAACCACGTTACAAGCATCAATAACACTCGAACTCCTGGAATGCAAACCAGGTTATCGATCTCAAATTATTCTAAGTCCCCGGAAGGCGGACGTGTGCTCAAGACTTGCAACAAGTGCGATCAACCATCATAAATACAAGTGTTGTTCCCCAAAACTGGGGGGCACGAAAGCTAAATATTACTCGCTAACCGAAGTGATACAACGTCCGAAGTTCAACTCATTCATCAATCACAACGTGTGACCAAGATCTTCAGACTTGGAAAATGAGACGAACTCTACTTAAACGGTAAAAACACCACAAGTACACCGGACCGAAAACAAGGCATTGCAAGTACTTAAGCACAAATGAAACAAGAGTTGAAACAAAGAAATAAAATTTTATTTCAACTAACTTAAAACAAGGACTTACACGCAGATAAGTTCTTCCAAAAAAGAATGCCTACTAGCAGGGGCCGAACCTGCATCTATACACGACCTACTGACAAAAAACGAAGACAAGTACCTATCTACCAAAACGTCTACTTGAGAAGCTAATTTATTTCTTCTTTTTCCTTCTAACTAGTGGTACATCATCAGTGTCACTAGGGATAGAAATTCTTCGTTTTGAATGTCTCCTCTCCGGCGGTGGCTCTTCGGCAGGAGGCATGATGTCAATATCCTCCTCGGAGCTTGAGTCTACATGGAGGCTACCTGCCGGAGGAGTAGGGGGAACTGGATCCGTAACGGAAGTTGAGACCGTGCCACCCGATGGTGCTACTGTAGCAGGTGCTGGACTCTGCGCCGCCGTGCTCCCGCCAACGATACCGCTATGCCCCGCAGCCTCTATTTCGGCGTTAATCTCAGCCAAAATTTCTTCATCACGAGTCGCATGGGCTTGGCTGGGGGCATCTTCGGCCTGCATCGAAGAACTTGAAGACGGCGGGAGGCTACTAACGATGATAAATGGCAAGTCAGAGAGAGAACCACCCAGCTCACCGAGCAGTTCGCTCACCATTTGTTCGTCAGCAGATAAGGATCCCCCCTGCACCGCCTCAGCAGATACCGCGGTTACAACAGTAGTCTCGGTAGCGATGGCCTTATCACCTCTGCTTGATTCTTCAACCACAACAGTCAGCGCAACTCCAGTCACTAGGCAAAAGATAAGAGTTATTAAAAAACTGCTATAAAACAAACACTCTATTCAGAGAACGCTTGAGATAACTTCGGAATACCTTCCCCAGTTTGGCTCGCAGACGGCTGAACGGCCTCGGAAGTACGCTCACGAATAGGAGATAAGCGTGGTTGTTCCGGGTCGTAAGCAGGAACAGGTTGCAAACTGACCACAGATACGGGCACCGACGAAGATGGTGCGCTAACTTCAGTGACAGCAGAATGGTGCTCAACGCCTGACCCCTCTCCGACTTCCAGGGAACGACCACCGATCATTTCCTTCTCATGAGCGATGATAGCGTCATGAAGAACCTTCTTCTCATCGTCTGTGAGCAGCTGATTCTCAAGTTCGAATCGATCGACCGCTTCACCTGGGTGCGCTTCCTCTTCCTCCTCAACCAATCGGTCCCAGGCGCTACGAAGGTGAACTGGATAATCTTGAAGCCAGGCCAAGTTTCGGTGCTTCAACACATTGGCGTTGTAAGTTATGAGCAAATCTTCAATATCGGCCTCTAGCCTGGCCTCTGCATGTTGAACCTTCTCCTCCACCTCTGCTTCGACCGCCTGAACTTTGGCCACGGCCGCATCTCTCTCAGTGCGAAGCACTACGGCTTGCTCGTAGGCCTCTTGCGCCGTATTATGCGCGTCATCTCTATCTTTAATAATTTCGGCAAATTTAGCCTTGAGCTCATTAAGTTCTTTTAACGCCGCATCCCGCTCAGCAGTGACGACAGTGTTCCGGTGGCCCATGTCTTCCACTATAACGTAGTGCTCCTTTTTCATTCTATCCATGGCTGCTTGAGCTTCATCGGCCTTTGTAAGAGCCTCCATCTCTGATTTTCGAGACGATTCAGCCTCGGTATTCAACACTTGTATGATACGGTCTCTTTGAGCCAGCTCGGTTTGAAGCTTTTCAATGGTAGTAGCTCGTTCGAAGGCCAACGCCGATGCCTTATCGGCCGCCCTATACCACGCCTTGTATTGGGAGTAGAAGTCATGCACATAGTTGAGCGCTAACCGCTCAGCCTTCGGCGGGACCCTTTTCAGGTTCGGGGGAAAGACGTAGTTGTCGAAGCAGATATTCGGGAACTCCCTCTTTAGTTGCGCAAGTCTAATTGCCCCTTCTCCCGAGATCTCTGTAGGAGGCTGCTCTGCGACTATCGGGGTCATCGCCTCGGATCGGGAAGCTTGAGAAACCGACGTATATCGAGAAGACTCGGAAGGATGAGGGACATGAGCAGGAGGTTGTACGGGATCTCTGGAAGGAGGAGGAGTACGCGACCGCGATCGACGCTTATAGCCCCTGTCCGTGTCATATCTCTCGTGACTAGAATACTCAGGACGCCCCTGATCATAACCTCTATCCCCTTCGCGTCTACGCGAATCGTAATATGAAGGCTTGCGGGCGTGTCGAAGACTCCCAAGCATTGAACCGCGCTTAGACATGATATCTGCGAAGCAAGATAAAATAGAATTAATCACTTTTCAAAACAGGAGGTTTGCAGTCAAAGGTTATGCAGTGTCGTGAAATGTGTATGAATATGCATTCCCCCCGACCAACCGGAAGTGTCGACCTCGCTAGTAATAAGAGGCTCGTTCAATTCTAAGGTGCGATGGAATTCCTCCAACCCGGCATCATGTTGAAAAGACACATCGTCCGGGATTGGAAGATCGGCAAGCCCTTCAAAAAGATTTTCAGTTCTCGGAGGAGACGTCTCCGAGATTCTAACTCCGGGAGCAGAACGGGCCGTGACAACCGATTTCCATCTCCCCTTCTTACTCGACTTAACCATGGCAGCGTTGCCTTTTCTCTGCTCCGCGACATCCGGAACTGCGTCAGTAGGCCCGGTCAACGGCTCATCATCGGTGTGGGTTCTTTCAGAGTCCGCTTCCTCAGCTGTGGTAACTCTGGGCTTCTTGTGCTTGACTTGTTTCTTCGAGACGACCCTTAGTGCCACTTCAAAACTTATGCTCTGCCCTTGTTCGATCAAACCACAGGCCCGGAGATTCCTATCCGTCAATAACACATCGATATCCCTATCTCCATCAGGGACTTCTCGAAGCACTCGCACCATCTCCCTAAAGTGCTCGCCTTCAGGTCGCTGAATCACCGCTGCAAAAAAGGATAGAACATAAGTTCCACTTCGGCTGCGATCGTCATAATAATTATTTACAAACTCAACTATACTCACGTCTGAATAGCCATCGTCGGGCGAATCCAGGAGGACATCTGACATAAAACCATTCTGTCCTATAATAGCTCAACCTGGTCCAAGACCCGGTAACCACTTGGCAGTTTCTCACCGCTTCCAGGAATGTGAAGGAGGGATAATCACCCCGAGTTTTGAAATTGAACAAGTATCTGATCTCAATTGGGAGCGGTGGTCGATGGAGATATTCCATAAATGTGATGAACACGCTATTGATCGACGCATACCCATTCGGGTGCAGCTGAGATGGGGCGATCCTCAAGAACGACAATACTTCCCTTATGTACTCGTTGAATGGAGGAAGTGTCCCGGCCGCGCACGCGTGGCGGTTAAATGCCGTATATCCCTCCGGTGGATTATGCGGTCTATCATTCGGCCCCGGCAGTAGCACATCATCCAGCGACAGGCCGTGTCTCAAACATATTCTCCCCAACATGTCTTCAGAGATATTGGACGGAACGGAATCTGATGGATTGGCAATGAACGACGCATCGGGAAGTTCATCCGGAGCTGGACCAATAATCTCAGGATCAATATCAGGAATCTCTAGCCTCGGAGAGACGGTAACTTGAGTTTCCTGCTGCTGTGAACTTGACGGTTCCATAACTAGCTAACTCACGAGAAACCATCATTAGACGACAAAAACCCGTGCGTTCCCCAGTGTAACGTGTATGAGTGTGTGTTGTGCAGTGACATGCATTACTTGAATAAATGTTGCAGAGTTGAAGAAATATGCAAACGACAAGGTTACGGAGTCCAGCTATAATGACCGTCATCGCTGACCGTCATCACCAGTCCGTTTCCATAATGGAAGTTGGTTCGGGTAGAAGTTGTTATAGTTCCATCGACGAGCTTCAAAAGGTAGTCATGTATGCAGTTAAATATTCAAGTCCAAATATGCAGGAATGAAGCTCGTCGGAGTTATGCTTGGAGAATTTCAAATTTTGGTATCCATCATGTAGGGTTCGAAACCATCACCAGGACTTCGTTCGAACCCAACCGAACGTCCCATGCGTTCGAACCCATCCTGACTTCGCTTCGAACCCATGCGTTAGAAACCATCCTGACTTCGCTTCGAACCCATGCGTTCGAAACCATCCTGACGTCGCTTCGAACCCATGCGTTCGAACCCATCCTGGCGCGCTTCGAACCGATAGACAGATGGCTAGTTCGAACCGATGAGAAAACCTCAACTCCGCATCACTCACATTCGAACCGATCCACTTCGTATCGATACGAAGTTGTGGACTTCGAAACGATAGCCTATGGGTTCGAACCCATCGGTTCGAATGGACCCCTCGAATCCCTTGATCGATGCGAATTACACATCCCAGCAAGGACATTCCAAGGATCGATTCGAAATCCAATAAGAAGACGCCACCGTCATCGATTCGAACTCGAGCCCACGCATCGGTTCGAATCCCTCCCAAACCAGATCTGGTTTTGACAATCTCAAAGCTACGCAATCGATAAAAAGAAACAGGTTCGAAGTAACTTCGCCGTTCGAATCCAAGGCTAATTACCTATTTTGGATGATGAATTCAAGGAATAGAAGATTCAAATCTTGAACGGTTCGCAAGAGCGACACTGTGTTCTCTCTTTTGGAGCTCTGAAGCGAAGAAGAGCAAAGTAAAAAGCAGGCAACAGTAAAAGTGAAAAGTGAAAAAAGGCCGTGGTCTTTGCTATTTATATGGGGAGTTGGAGATGACTGAATCGATTCGCGTGCCGGTGGACTCGACCGTTTACAACAGGTCGGAATGCAGAATCGGTTCGAAAACCACTTTCGAACCCATACGCTTGAGGCTCCATCGTGTGAAGCACACAGACCACTGCCACGAACGAAAGTCTCGAAACCATCCCTTCACATCGGTTCGAATGTCAATTTCGAACCCATCATTACACAAGTGTACTCCACCCTTTCAGATCGATTCGAATGTCAATTTCGAATCCATAATAGCAGCGAGCGTATCGCGTCCATACAAACGTGGGTTTCGAACCCATCAATGCTCGAATGCATCGGTTCGAAACATCACGCTCGCGCAATGCGAATTCGATTCCTTTAACCTTCTACATCGATTCAGGAGAGGATCGATACGAAGGAACCTTTCAAAACAACCACCAAGCGTTGTCTCAATTCAAATTTCAAAGTTGGTTCAGGAGAGAATCAATACGAAATTCTATAGCAAACCAAACTGACAACAACTCGTGGACGCACGACGTTAACAAGGGTCAAATTAACATATGCACATACATGTTGGACTAACGTTCGATTTTGAATATTCACAGGGATCAAACACCCATCCTGTTACAAATGCGACAGCCAACGGCTAAGCACTATTATACAGCAATCAATCATATCAACGCAAGGTTACAGCAGTACAACATACGAGTTACGACAAAAAAGAGAGCAATGATTGTTCAGAGAGAGATTGCAGCAATTCAAAGCACGTCATGTTCCCACAAGACGTACTTTGGGGGGCAAAATGTTATCCCGCTTTTTGGCAAAGCCGCGATACCAAAAGATTGATCGAAAGCGAAGGACAGTTCGCCTCAGAGGTTGATCGTACTTCCTTTCGCCACGGATATCACTGAATTTTATCCGAGTCCAGATTGAGCTACAATTGATAGGACACGGCAAGAAAGACCACAGGAGTCAGCATTTCAAATTTCAAGTCAATCCGAGGTCGTATGCTCAAGTTATGATGGATTCAAGTTGAGAGAGATGAACCTTGCTCAGTTCGAATCCATCACCTCGAATCCATCCGGAACCTTCCCTAGTTCGAACCCAAGAAGTTTAGCCATGCTTCGAATCCATCCGAGCAGGCACCGTGTTCGAACCCATAGCACAGTCACGCCACCTTCGAACCCATCAGGTTCGACTCCATCTAGTTCGAAACCATCCCATGGTCTTCCTTCTTACCCAGCAAGAGAAAGTGCTTCGAATCAACCAATGTTCGAACCCAGCATTCCTACCTTCGAACCCATCCTCCCGAAGACATGCTTCGAACCCATCACAGAGGCCTTCTTCGAACCCATCTGTGATGCCATCTTCGAACCCATCCTGTGTAACTTCGTTCGAACCCACTGGGTCAACCAACCATGATGACGTGTCTTCCATCGGTTCGAATGCGCCGAGATACATGGAGTCGAAGCGGTCAACACGGAGTGAAGCCCGGATCGATTCGAAGTTCGCGCTCCACGTCACCACGAAGCCGCGTGCCGTGATGGATTCGAAATCATCGTTTCGAATGCATGGGTTCGAACCAGACAGCTATGCCGAAGACCCAATTTCGAATCCAAGATATCTCCTAACCTATTGATCCAAATGCCACGAAATTTTCACTGAAGCTTGTATACATGTTGAAGAATGTCCACGCCAAATTTCACCTTGATTGGACGAATTCTTGATCGGTTCGAATGGAGTTCGAACCGATGCCAAAGTGGGCCCAAACTTCCAAAGACCGTGCGTGTGGGCCCCCTCACGTGCAAGAAGTGGTCTCCCGAGTTTTCAACGGAATATCAGCAGCCAACGCCTATAAATAGAGCCCCAGGGCCAACAGAAAAGGGATCTTCTGACTCTGAGACGCCGAGACTCTGCCGGATCAAGATCTCCATCATCCTATATCATAACTTGATTGTTGATTTCGAATTTCCAGTTGTAACTTGCTGTTGATCGCTGTAACAACTTGTAATCATTGAAAGAGAATCAATAAAACATCAAAAAACTTCACAGTGGACGTAGGCAACACGCCGAACCACTATAAATCGCTTGTCTACGCATTTACTTTACTGTTGATTGGAGTTTTTGTTAGATAATATCTTTTTTGAACTTGCATTCTTGACTATTATCTCTTCAACGACTCCCGAAGAGTGTTGTGCCCAATTTTGACACAAACAGTTAACTAACCATGAAGTTTCTTAGATGACACATCCATTATCCACAATGCACTTGTTATAATTCATAACCTGCTGCTATTTGCATATCAGTGGGTGAAGCATTTGCAGATATCTGCATTAAAATGTGGCAATCAGTCATGGTCATCGCGTTTAACTTAAATGTTTCATACATCGACGTATGACAACTTATATTGAACATGCATCGCCTTCCTTCAGTTAGTATAATTAACTTAAGATATTTTCCCCTCATTGCATCTTTTTTGTGTCAAGAAGATAATACATTAAACTTTTGTAATTTCAGGAACTTCCTGTTTTCATCCGTCCTACTGTTTACAAAGGATGGGCTCGAGCATTTCACACGGGTATATATTTCTTCCTCTCACTATTTTAACTTTAACTATAAAGATAGATTATGATCAGTTCATTCTTCTAAATAAATGAGGTTTTCTTCAACATTGTGCTGTACTTATCTTGCAAGCACACACAACACACCTACACACACACCCACCTAACATTTCCATCTGTGACAATGTCTGATGGGGTACTATGTAATGTGATGATGCTCTATGTGTAGATTTAGAAGAAGCTGCCATGCTCTATGTGAGGAGAAGAGTTGGTTTGATTATGTATCAGAGTGGTGACTGACTGGGCGCAGGCACTGGCGGTGTGGGAGGTGATGAAGACGGTGTTTGAGGCGTTTTTAATGGTGTTGCTGGCGAGAGGGAGCAGGAGATGGTACTGGAGCCCCTGTTTACTCTACCGTCATCATGGAATACCTCGCTACTGAGGTTTGTTTTCGTTGCAAGCTAACTTTTATTTTTTGAAATAAACATTCATGTCCTTTGATCGTTGATGATATAATCATATATTGTATCCTGAGTATTTAATAATTATTGACAAATTATCTGTTAATGATCAATGTGCACGCGTGTCCCATTGATATATGAGATATTTATGTATTTTTCTTTAGATGGAAATATTTGTCTATTTCAATCAATATTTGTCTATTTCAATCAATGTTTGCACTGGAAAACTCAGAAACATGGCTAATAAATTTCTGCAACTTTTGTTTGATATCTTTTTTACTACACCATTCTAATGATTATTGGTCAACAGTTTTTAGGCATCAACGATAGATTTTTGAATGAGCAGATGTTGAAGTTCTCCTCTCTAATCTCGGACTCGCTGATTCTTCAGCCTCAATTCTTATAAATGCATTGGTTACTCTACTATGCTTCCATCTATCGGGCATTGCTAAGAGACTCATAGACATAGCTAGAAGAAAGTTTTCTCTAAACTTTAACTTGTTTTTCTGGTGTAACTAATACAAAAGCAAGCTTTAAGGAATAACTAGAAATTACAAATACCCTTGCTATCCAGCCTCACAGTAGTTAGCGTAATAAGAAATTTCAGTATTTTGGTTCAGGGTGTTGTACCATCCCATCGAATAGCATGTTATAAACAAAGTGAGACATATGTAAGTTTGAACTTAATTTTATCAAGTTTGAACTTAATTTTATCGATAAAAATCAATAGTGCTAGTGTAATTTGTTTGACAGGTGAAATGAACGTGATACACGAACAAAAAAGTGAAGGGAAAGATTCAAAATCTCAATCTCCTAAGGTTCTAAATGTGGTTCAACCATAGATTGACCGCTTAAAAGAATATATCTAGCTACTAGAAGCTTTTATCATATAAGCTACATCTTCTTACAAAACAGTTATATGTTTGCGTTACAGGTAATTAAACGAATGCAAAGAGTCTGAGTGCTTCTGCGTAAGTTAGTAATTTCTATTACTAGGATACAAACATCCTATGTTTCTGCATGAAGCTGATTTTCTAAATCTTGAATACGAACAAAACAACGATACGTTGATCGATGTCGTGATACCCATGATGCACGTATTGAAACATACACGATTGTGTCTGTACATTGTGTTTCTTGTTATCTTCCCTCAATATAATCCTCAGTGTCCAAGATTCCTACTTTTTCTTAACATTAATCCATTATGATCTTGATTCTCGTTTCTTGTTTTGTAATATGCTTATTTTATACCCTTTTCTTCATATTTCGTTTCAGCAATTCTATACTTTTAATGGCTGAAAATAACAGAACTGTTTGTTGTAGGGGCAACACCAAAACTATTTCTTCACTTTATGAATGTTAAAGGACTTTCCATTTCTCATGTTTAAAGTCATCTTCAGGTAAAAAAATATAAAACTGTTTGTTTGTTTATTTATTTTTAACTATATGTTTTCCTCATGTAAAAATTTCTCATGTTAAAAATGTCATCAGATGTATAGAAGCATGAGATACATATAGGCAGTAAAGGTACTAAAGTTTTCTATTTTGCTAGTACATATTTCTAAATGTTGATAACCCTATATTCTTTCATTTATTTTGCAATATTCGGTTTGTTCTTTTTGTTAGGCATATAATATATGGTGCAATCTTAGCAATAAATGCTTGTTTTCTGTTGCTGGATTTAAAATCTTTCAAAATTTGTGCCATTTCTCACAATTTTTTGTCTGACAATTCTATGGATATCATTTTTTCTATAGTATGGGAGAAGTTGCATGATGGATGATCGTTGGGGCTGTGGATTTGGGTTCATTTTGGTGTTTGTTTGTTTTTTTCCTTTTGGTGTGGTGAGGTTGTTGTTTTGGGATTATGGATTGGAGTTTGGTGAGTTAGTGAGGTGTTTGGGATGTTTGGAGAGGGTGGTGCTGAAGTGGGTTGTTGAGGCAGTGGTGAGAATGAAGTGCAGGTTGAATGTGTTGATGAAGTATAGGTTGTAGGCAGTTAACAGTTGGAAGGTTTGTTTGGTCGATTGGCTGTGGGTGGTTTCTGGTGGTGATGTGCTGATGGTATGAGAGGTGAATGGTGAAGGAGAGTGGTGCTAGCTAGTTGGAGGTAGTGGAGTAAGTGGTGAATTGATTTGGATGGAATGTTCAGGGTGGTTTGAAAGCAGGGAGGAACAGTGGTGGTTTGTGGCGTGATGAAATATGCACGGTTTGAAGGCAGAAAGGAGTTTTATATGCAATATGCAGGGGCAGGAAGAACGAGTTGTTGCTAGGTTGAATGTGTGCAGTTTTGGTTGTTGTGAGGTGGTGATGTCTGGGGAGTAGAGAAAGTGTGTGTAGGAGATGGTAGAGGAGGTGATTCAGGGGGAAGTGAATGAAGCTGGAGATTGATTTTCAGGTCATGGTTTGCTCTTGGCAAAGTTTGATGAGGATAGTGATTGAGTTGTATTCAGGTGGCTATGATGGGTTGTTGTTGGTAGAGGTGTAGTGATCTGGTGGTTGGAGATGCAGTGTGATGGAGATGCAGTTGAACAGTGGTATATATGCTACTGGAGTTAACGTTGATGATGTGGGAAGGAGAAGTAAAACAAGGTCCTTTATTTTTTTCTTTATTATCTGCTTATTACTGCTTTGCTACATGGCATGATTAAATATTGGTTTTGTTTACTCTGTTCCCGAAAAAAGTACCAAGCCTAATACTGCAGGCGTGAGTTTCACCAGTTATTTTACAGTGTATTTGATGATCCTAATACAGCAATGGTTGCTATTATCAAAGGGAAAGAAGCCTTTGCCTTTCAGGTATCATCTCTTCTTCTATAATGTGTTCAGTGTGCTCGGTCATAAATTTTTTATGATGTTTTTGTTGTCTTTCCTAACTAATTTGCTACTATATTGGTTTTGATGTAGATTCAAATGGATAGTAACATGTACGAATATAAAATGAGACATGCAATAATATGCAATAATTTAGTTTTTTGTTACATGTAAAAACATCTATCATTAATTATGTATCGTTCTTAATGTAATTATTTATCTTATTTGCAGGTGTGTGAAAGAAGAAGATGCTAAAGCTCTGATCTTCATTTTAATGCAAACAATCAAATATGTACTTGTTTTTTTTTTTGTTAAACTATGCTACCATTTTTTGGGGTGTGCTTAAAATATTTGCTACTACGTTTTGATGTGTATGAATATTTGGTATGTTTAATGTAATGTGCTACATCTCTATATTTATTATCTTTTATGATTATTATTGTGCTTTTTGATATTGGTATTTAATACTGCAGTTTATTAGTAGGATGTAGAAAAGCGCTATGGTATTACAAAAAGCGCTATAAATAATGATGAATGATAGATCAGCAAGCGCTATAAAATAAGATATTATAGCAGAGTACAAGCGCTATTGTAGCTGACTTTTTATAGCGGCATATTGGAGTTGTGACAAGTTACCGTCTACAATAACCTGTTCAAATACAGCGCTAATAATCCGCTATTAACACTTTCTATAGCGCAATATTAGTGCTATCTTAGAAAAAACAAAAAGTATTTTGTGGCTAATAACGAATTTCATAGCAGGCTAATAGCGCTGTGATATTAATTAATAACGCCTATTTTGCCGCTATAAAAATAAATAACATAGCGCAATATTTGCGCTATGAAAGTAACAATTTTTATAGCGCTTTTTTTGTGCTATCTAATGTTGGTTGTTATTAATCACATGTCGTTATACAACGTTTATCGAACAGCTATAATATTCTTTAATAGCGTTTTTCGGGCGCTATAGTAGGGTCTTTTGTTGTAGTGACTGTATCAACTGCCGAGCAATCGAATGCCGGAAAACCGTACCGTTATGGTTAAAGAAGAAGAAAAAGATAGAAGAAGAAAGAAAAAGATAGAACAGAACAATATCGGAATCTCACAATTCGCAGCGGAACAAAATATAATAGATAAATGAATATTCCTTTAACAAAGAACTATATCAGTTATTACATTACATCACATTACATTACATCATCAGAGTGTACAACAACAAACAACGGAAAAGAAATACTATATACTAGTTTGATACGCCATGCTCTCCAGCTTTCCTCCAATTCTCTACAGCAACTACTGAAGTCCAGAATATCCTGTAACCTAACTCTTGACTGCCCGTGTGGAAATTGGTGGGCACCCAGAGTTTAGGAAGGAAAACAATAAACTCCGAGTCAGTCATGTGACTGGTGTGAGAACTAAAACAGTTTATTTATCTTTTAAAACAAAGAACAGGATAATTTTTAAAATAAATTCTCAATGCTTTTTAGAAAATGAGACTACCATAAGGCCTCCCGCACACACACACAATGCAAACGCAGAATTCGAGGAGATTTCTCCTTATGATAGTCAAAGATACGCATTAAAAAAACATTTGATATTATTACTAGTGCAAAGTGTAGGAAAAATCATTTCGAAAGTAAAGATATAAATCTTAGCCAGCATAGGCATTCCGCACTTATGCCTACTATAGCTATCATCCAAACAGTGGTGACCACCATAAGTGAATGATAGGTTCTACAACTAAAACCGTACAAGATCGTATTGTTTCTTTGGATTTCCAACAAATGGTCAGGCCAAGGAACTTTCCATTGCCACATGGGTACGCCTCTGGAAAGACGACGCGAGAACCTAACCGGATCTCTGCCAACACAAGACCGGGTTACCTTTCAAACTAGGTAACTACTGACACGAATATGTCATTCCCCGATCGTAACCGATCTATATCCGAGGATCCTCGATTTCCAACCCACAAAGCAATAAATTTGCAGCAACAACATAGGTTAAGTATCTGGGCTCCATACCATGATACCACCTCTATCTAGAAGGAATGACATACACTAAAGGGGCGCTACCCCCTAATAACCTTGCCGCATCCTTCCTGTTTTGACCATTTCCGGGGTGTGAGGTCCGACGAAGTCTCGTCCACAAAGCCACGCTTTATACAAAAGCTGTGCTTTGATCATCAAATGCTTAACAGCACATCGTATGCCACATTACCAATTTTGGTATGTATCACTAGTAACCATCAACTACATAACCTCTAGGGTGTTAAGCTAAGAGAATAAATTCTCCGCACCCAGCGGAAACATATTTGATAGAAACCAGCTTTACATCTCAAATTGTAACGTCAGACACACATCCATACAAGTCCGTTCCAGGATCGAACGGAACCGAAGGCACTTACAAAGAAGTTCTTGCAATCCGGATATTCACTAATCACGATCGGACTTCCCATTACAAAGGGTAATAAATTTCTATATCGGAGATCAGCCGATGCAGAAACATTCGACGGTAATCCTTCCGTTTTCACAAATATCCGATTTTCAACACCGGTCATCAAATGCAATTCATAACGACGTATCACATATTCGGAATGGGTTATACGACCCCAAGGTCCTTTCCCGGCTAACCCGAATAGTGAGCGCTTATTCAAAAATAAGTGTGGCAATCAAATTCAAGCAGTCACAACAAATACTTATTTAAAGGTAAATATTGATAGTCGGATTATTGAACTATCAATAGGTATGCTCAACATCACCAGATTCCAAATAATTTCCCAAATTATTTACTTACCAAAATATCTTTACTAGATATATAATTTCCACACTTCAACCATTTGAAAACAATTTTTCAAATCACTTTTCACCTTTACCACTTTTGAAAACAAATTTCGATCATTTTCCTTACGTTGAAATAATTTCATTTCAAAATGGTTCATTCAAACCAATTAAATAAATCCTTAACAATTTACTTATATTTATGTTCCAAATCCGTAAATTAATTCCCACATTTCAAAAATAAATCAACGTTTATTTTTAAACAAATTCCCCTTCTTTTTATACATTCCCTAGTGAATTTACAATTCCAAAATATCTATGAATATACGATTTCCAAATCGATTTCTAATATTCATTTTTAATTTATCTTTAAAAGATAAAATCTCAAAACATTCACTTCATATTGGAAAACATTTCCATACTTATTTAATAATAAGTAATTTACAAATCCATTTATTTTCAATACTTGGAAAATATTCAATATACTTAAATCGAAATTAAGTATATATTTCATTCTTTAAGGAAATCATTCTCTTAAACATATTTATTTGGGCCAAAACAAATGTTGCGTAAAACATCGTTACGACGACCCAAAATCACTAGTATAGGGATTCGAAATTAAAATAGATATATAAATCCCAATACTATACAAAACATTTCCATTCGGAAATCATTTACTATAACAACAGTGTTATAGTCCACCATTTCCTTATTTCTCGAAAACGTCTATTTCAACAATGAATGTTGAAATCTATGTATTCGATTCATAATACATTTTAAAACGTCTTTTTTTAAAACAATTAACTTCATTTTATAATATAGCTTTCCCAAAAATAACCATTTTATTTATAATATATTCACTGTCCAAAATCGTGAATATACTTCACTAACCCAATTTCAATATTTACTACACGTTTTATATAAAGAATAGTTCGCTATCCAAAATCGCGAAAATACTTCTTTTAATAAATTTCTATATTCAATTTATCAAATTCCATTGATTTCGAATTTATAAACAATGTCTATAAATTCCATTTCTATTTATAAACTTCGATTTATAAATCTCCTTTATTAATCCAATTCAATTTATATATCTCAAATATATACCAAAAGTCCATATTATAAGTTAAATACTTATAATTCATTTATTTACAAAATCGTTCTTTTTAAAACTTCTATTACTTATAAGATTCATTTATATTTTATAACAACTTCAACTTATAAAATCTCCTTTATTAACAATTTCTATTAATATCTCATTTAAATGCCCAAAATCCAGTTTATAAGTTAATTACTTATAAATCTTTTATTTTACAACATCTATTCATTTCATAACTTCACAATCTATAAATCTATAAATTTTATTCACTTGTGAAATCCATTTATGCTTCATTTTAACACTTAATAAACTCGTTTTATAATTCCACTATTTTTTTTATTATTATAAATATCAATGTTAAAAATCTTTTATATACATCCTTTATAATAATTCAAAAATCCAAATTTAAACTATTCTATAAATCTATTTATTTTAAAAATCACCTTTTGGTTATATTTCACAAAAATCTTAATTTTTATAACATAAAAATTTATAACGTTTTAATTATTTAAAATGAATCAATTCAAAAATTTTATAAAACGTATACTTTGAAAAATCATTTTAAAAATCCTTTTAAAATCAAAATCGTTATTTTTAAACTTTTAAAAATGGATCCGATGATGCAATAGCACCAAATAGTCAATCACGACATCCAAATATCATATATCGATATGATAATCAATAAACATCACAATATTTGTAAATAAATCAATACAGTTAAGGAATCCAGTTGGATCCCCCCAACCTGTTTCCTTGCATCCAAAGATGTTAGCACAATACCAATTCCGTTCCAGTACGGAATTATCGTGGTATATGCGATTTATAAAAATATTATCAGCTTAATAGGCGGCGCAATAGGGTCTCATCCGCTGTAACGACCCAGGATTTTTATTAATTAAAATTTGAATATTTAATTAATTTTAAATATTAATAAGTGAATTTATAAGTCAAAAAAAATTTATTTTGAATAATTGGATTTAATTGAATAATTAAATCAATAATTTAATATGTTAAATAATGGAAATAATTGAAAATTGAGTTAAATATGATTGAAAATGATTTGTAAAATTTTATTTTATCATATTGGAGTTAGAACGATATTATAGAACTTTTAAAATTGAATTTAAAGTTAATTTGTGAAAATTGAATATTTTAATATTAAATCGACTAGTGAAAATAGTCAATTTTTGAACAGTCTCAGAATTTGACGAGACCAGTTCCATTGGATCTGTAATAGTAAGTTATTACCGGATTTCAATTTTCGTAGCAATCGGACTTATCGTTTGATCGTGGCAGCTCGAAACGCATCGAATTATTTTTAATATTAATTTGGCGAGTTAAAATAGCCATTTTTCAAAAAGTCTCGGATTTCGACGAAACTAGTTTCATCGGATCCGTAAAATGATATTATTGTAAGGTTTAAAATTTTGTGTCAATTGGATTTACCGTTTGTCCGGTACAAATTAAAACGCCTAGAAAATCGTTTAAATCGGTTTAATTTAAATTGAACGTTTATTGCCATAACTCGCACAAATGTCCGAATTAGCTTTCGAAACCTGTTCCATTGTGTCCGGAACGCGTGTAAACCCTAGAAACGCTGGTTACGGCACGTAAATCGGAGTTCGGAAATTCCGGAATGAATAGTGTCGTTCGATTCTCTATAAATAGGCTCATAATTCACATAAAAAAAATAAAAAAAAGGGCAAAACCCTAAACCTAATTCTGTAACCCCCACCATCAAAACGAACGGCCAGAAAACACTATCTTTTCTCCTCATTTATCTCTTGATCCACGCATTGACTCAAGAAAGTGTCAACTAGAAGATTGTAGATCTCCTTGAGCTCGACGTATTCAACGAATATGATCGCGAATGGAGCTGTAATTTGTGAGATATATGGCCGCGTTCATCAGTGAATCACGTACGTTTTTCTGGCCAAAGGCAAGGCCGAGCTCATGGTGGTTGAGGCCGTGCATAGAGGAGGTGAAGGGCTTCGAGATGGAGTATCTTGATCGTGTTCATGTCGCTCGAATTGGAAGTAAAATTCAACCCTAGTTTGGAGCTTGGTGGGTTTCATCATGCGTATCTTACTGGAGAAGGGGACGGCTTTGAGAAGATGAAACACACGGCCTTGATCTCGTGTAGAATTTTGAACGGCCCAGATTGATTTTGGTTAGAAAAAAATAAAATAAATGTTGTAAAGTTATATTATAAATTCGTTTAACTTTAAATATTCGTATCTCTTTCATACGAGGTCGAAAACGCGTGAAACAGGAAGCGTTGGAATCGTATGGACGAGTACTACGCGATGGAGTTGGATTGGAGTCGTTTGGAGTTAGTGAGAATTTCGGGTAAAATTAAACGTCCGTTTAATTTTATTTGAAATAAATCGCTAAAACGAAATTGAAATCAAGGTGAGAACTTCTCACTCAATCGAATCAGTTTCGATTTTAATTTTAAATAGTTAGATTTAAAATATTTGAATGCATGTTTGAATGATGATTGTTATCTATTGATTGTTAAAATAGACATTATACGCCGTTAGTAAGCGGATGTTATTTATTAAAAACATATACCGCGAATATTTCATAAACAGTGAAATTGGTATTATATATATTAGCAATATATATATATTGGCATATGTATATATTGGAGTTATTGATTTCCCGCATTTGTATAGCGGATGAGACCTTATTGCACTGTCTATTAAATGGATAATATTTTAAATCCCATATACAGCGATAATTCCGTACTGGAGCGGAATTGGTATTGTGCTAATGTTTGTGGATGCAGGAAAACAGGTTGGAGGGATCCAACTGGATTCCTCAACAGTATTTATTTGATTTCAGATATTTTGATATTTGATGGATTATCATATCGATATATGATATCGTTGTTGTCGTGATTGACTATTTGGTGTGTAGCATCATTGGACCAAATTTGGAATTTTAAAATGATTTTTAAAGTGATTTTTGAAAATATATTATATGTTTGGAAATTGATTCATTTTAAATAAATAAACGTATGAATTTTTAATGTTATAAAAAAAATTATATTTTTGAGAAATATAGTTAAAAACTGATTTTTGAAATATGGGTTAATAATTTTATAAAAAGAGTTTAAATTGGGATATTTGGATTTATTGTAAAAAGTTGAAAATATAGGATTTATAAAATTTAATTATTTTATAAATCAAAATGGTGAAATAATAAAGGGGATTAAAGATGTTTTAAAATAATAATATGAATTGATTTATAAAAGAGATTTATAAATTGATAATTTGTAAATTAAAATATTTGAATTATAAAACGATTTTTATAAGTGCTAGAATGAATTATGAATGGATTTCATAAATGAATGAAATTTATAGAATTATAAACGGTGAAGTTATAAAGGGAATTTTATAAGCAGTAGGTTTATAAAATTTATAAAGTTATTGAAAGAATAGATTTGGATAAATAATTGAATCTTATAAGTTATAAGATTTATAATTTGGAAAGTCTATAAAAAGAACGATTTTGTAAAATAATCGTTTTATAAGCATTTAACTTATAATATGAATCTTTGGTTTATAATTGAGTTATAAAGTGAATAGGTTAATAAAGGAATTTATAAAGGAAGTTGTGGTAAAATAAATAGAAATGGAATTTATAAACGTTGTTTTGTAAATCCGCAAATAACTTATTTTGATAAGTAAATTGTTGAAACCTATTAATGGAGTTATATTCACGTTTTTGACTGTGAATAATCCTTTGAAATAAAATGAATAAAAGGTTGAAATTCGTTAACAAAGTATATTCACGTTTTTGAATAGTGAATAATATGTTAAAGAAATTGTTTTGAATGTGATGTTTTAAATTGAATTAAAACGATCTAACGATGTTTTAAATGTGTTGAGATTCAAAACCATAGATTTCAACATTTATTGTTGAAATAGATGTTTTCGAGAAATAGAAGTAAATGGTGGACTATAACACTGTTGTTATAGTAAATGATTTCCGGAAGGAAATGTATTGTATAGTATTGGGATTTATATATCTATTTTAATTTCGAACCCCTATACTAGTGATTTTGGGTTGTCGTAACGATGTTTTACGTAACATTTGTTTTGGCCCAAATAAATATGTTTAAGAGAATGATTTCCTTAAAGAATGAAATATATACTTAATTTCGATTTAAGTATATTGAATATTTTCCAAGTGTTGAAAATAAATAAAATTTGAGAATTACTTATTAAATAAGTATGGAAATGTTTTCCAATATAAAGTGAATATTTTGAGAATTTATCTTTTTGAAGATAAATGAAAATGAATAATTGAAATCGTATATGCACGGATATTATGGAATATAAATTCACTATGAAATTTATAGAAAGGGGAAATTGTTAAAAAAAAATATTGATTTATTTTTGAAGTGTGAAATTATTTATCTTGTAAAGATTTTTTTTGGAAAATAAATAATTTGGAAAATTATTTGGAATCTGGTGATGTGTGCATATCCATTGATAGTTCAATAACCGACTATCAATATTTACCTTTGAAAGGTATTTGTTGTGATTTGCTTGAATTTGAAAGCACACTTATTTTTAAATTATTGCACTCGTTATTCGGATTACCCATTCCGAATAGTGATACGACGTAATGGATAGCATTGAAGATCGGTGTTGAAGACCCGGTATTTGCGAGAGCGATAGGATGACCTGTCGATTGACTCTGCACCGAGTTGCTCCGGTATTGAGTTCTCCCTAAGTGATGGGAAATCCGATCAGGATTGTGGATATCCGGATTGCAAGGACTTCTTTGTAAGTGCCTTCGGTTCTGTTCGAGCCCGGAACAGACTTGTATGGATTGTATGTCTGACATTACAAATTGAGATATAAAGCAGATTTCTTTCAAAAATATTTCTGTTGGTGGCGGGGAATTTATTCTTTTAGCTTAACACCCTTCTCTGAGACGTACGAGCTCAGAGGTTATGTAGTTGAATGTTATCAGCGATATATTCCCAATTTGGTAATGTGACATGCTGAGTGTTGCTGTTAAATGATCATTGTGTTGATTATTTGTGATAGGATCATTTATTTGATCGTCTATCCTGGTGATCATTTCTATGATCATTTGTTGACCCAAAGCATGGCTTTTGTATAAAGTATGTTTTTGTGGACGTGACTTCGTAGAGCCTCACACCTCGGGAATGGTCAAAACAGGAAAGATGCAGCAAGGTTATGAGGGGTAGCGCCCTTTAGGATATGTGCATTTCCTTCTGGAAAAGGGTGGTATCATGGTATGGAGCCCAGATGCTTACTCATGTTGAAAACACTTTATGATTGTGTGAATTGATTGCGAGCGCTCGGTGAAAGGTCCCAAAGGACCGGGGGATGGCATATTCGGTCAGTTGTTACTCAGTTAGGGGTAACCCGGCCTTGTGTTGGCAGAGATCCGGTTTGGTTCTCGGGGATGTCCTTCCAGAGGCATTCTCATGTGGCAATGGGAAGTTCCTTGGCCTGATCATTCGTTGGAAATCCAATTCCCAATACGAAACCCTGTATGGTATTAGTTGTAGAACCTGCCATTTACTTATGGTGGTCACCACTGTTTAGATGGTAGCTATAGTAGGCATACGATAATGGTTGTATGTTGGCTAAGATTTATATTCTACTTTCGAAATATTTTCCTACACTATGCACTAGTAATAATATCAAATGCTCTTTTTAATGCGTATCAAGCATCTTTGACTATCATAAGGAGAAATCTCCTCCGATTCTGCGTTTGCATTGTGTGTGTGTGCGGGAGGCCTTATGGTAGTCTCATTTTTAAAAAGCATTGCGAATTGACTTTAAAAATATTCTTCTATTTTGTTTTTTAAAGATAAATAAACTGTTTTGAGTTCTCACACCAGTCACATGACTGACTCGAAGTTTATTGTTTTCCTTCCTAAACTCTGGGTGCCCACCAATTTACACACGGGCAGTCAAGAGTTAAGGTTTATCAGGATATTCTGGAGTTGCTGGAGGCAAGATGGATGGCATGGCGTATTATTAATATATAGCATTTTTTTTCCGCTGCATTGTTCGTTGATTGTTGTTGTTGTACACTCTGATGATATGATGTAATGAAATGTAATGTATAAAATGTAATAACTGATATAGTTCTTTGTTTAAAGATTATTCATTTATCTATTATATGTTGTTCCGCTGCGATTGTGAGATTCTGTTGTTGTTCTGTTGTTATTTTCTATTCCGTTCTATTTTCTATTTTCTTTCCTCTCTATTTTCCATCTTTCCTCTCTTCTTCTGTCTCTTCTTCTTTCTTAAACCATAACATTTCGGGTTTCCGGCCTTCGATTTCTCGACAGTCGATAAAGTGAGTATCGATGTTGAATTTTCGAAAGTCGAAAATTTTCGGGACGTTACATTTGGTATCAGAGCATATGGTTAAGCGACAACCATGGTTCTGTTGGGAATTACTCATTAGAGATAGAGTCAGTAGTACTCTAGAATGAGTTTGAGTGTAATAATAGCTATGAGAGCGTATTTGTTAGTGAACATAAAATTGTTTTATATTGTGATGATTTGTTTGTTGAGTGGTATATAGATTCTGGTTAATACGAGTAATTAACGTTGTTGATAGGGATCTCTAAACACTTGTACAGAACAATTCGACACAATATTGTTTTAAAATTGGGTAAATGAAATAATTTTACCTTGATTATATTTTATATATAAAGGAATAATTTTTCAGAATTATTAAACTGTATATAAGTTGAGTGTTTAGATGTTTGAATAATCTAAATAAAAGAATTATTGTATAAGCAAATGAGTTATAAGAATTAAATTATAATTAAAGTGATTTACAATTGTGAAATAAACTTATATATATATATAAGAAGTGAAACTATATGAATATATTTATGAATATGAGTTGTAAATAAAAAATGAATGTTTTTAAAATGAAATTCAAAGTTAAATGGAAATTTACTTTAGAATTTAGAAGCTGAATTGATTTATAAGTTGGAATTTAAGCTATGTAAAACCAAGTGATGTTTATTAAAATGAAGTATAACTTAAGTGATATTGAATGAAATTGATATTGGTATCAAAGTAAATTATTAAAGTTAAGTGATAAATGTGAACTTGAGTTATATAAATGAAATTCAACTTTTGTAATTGAATTGAATTAATGAATTGAATGTTAATCAATTAGATGTGAATAAAATTGATATGAAATAATGGATCTAAGTGTTAATTCATTAAAATGTAATGTTATTGAAAGTTGAATAGTTGAATAAAAATCAATTAATTAAACCAACTGTAAGCAAAGGAATTTGGTTGTAATTGATATACATTAATTGTTATATGGATGTTAGTTGAATGCTAGTTGGTTGATGGTTGAATATATTGCTTTTGTTTCAATTGCTATGTTGACATATATAGTTATTATGTTGCTATATGTTGTATATCGATACTATTGTCTATATACATGTGCTCATGTGTTTGTTGAGTGATTAGTAGGTGCGGATCGCGTTTGCTTCGCATTTGGAGCTCGCTTTCGCGCTATATTAGCCGTATATGCTCGCTAATAAAATATAAGGTACATATCTCGGATTACATACCGTACTTTTACATTTTTTCCCTTCGGGATGCCTCATTACTTGATGAGATGTATATTTGTGATATATATACTGTCATTTTTTTCCGGATCGAGCCGCGCAAAGGAGACTATGGCGAATTTTTCGGAAATTTAAGGCGTTAGAAAAAATTTGAGAAAATTGGAAAATTTGAAAACTATAACTTTGATTTTGGAGTTGAAAGTTAAACAATAGTAATTGTTTTTAAAAAGATAACTAAGTATGATTTGAAAACTTAGTAAAGTATTATAAGAAATTTAACTATGGATTTTGGGAAAGTTAATAGATTCTGTAACTTTTCTTACTTGTTAATTTCGAGGACGAAATTCTTTTAAGGGGGGAAGATTGTAACGACCCAGGATTTTTATTAATTAAAATTTGAATATTTAATTAATTTTAAATATTAATAAGTGAATTTATAAGTCAAATAAATTTTATTTTGAATAATTGGATTTAATTGAATAATTAAATCAATAATTTAATATGTTAAATTATGGAAATAATTGAAAATTGAGTTAAATATGATTGAAAATGATTTGTAAAATTTTATTTTATCATATTGGAGTTAGAACGATATTATAGAACTTTTAAAATTG
This sequence comes from Allium cepa, assembly GCA_030765085.1. Classification (NCBI taxonomy): domain Eukaryota; kingdom Viridiplantae; phylum Streptophyta; class Magnoliopsida; order Asparagales; family Amaryllidaceae; genus Allium; species Allium cepa. Next base: position 292,727,825 of record CM060934.1, read on the forward strand.
AATTTAAAGTTAATTTGTGAAAATTGAATATTTTAATAATAAATCGACTAGTGAAAATAGTCAATTTTTGAACAGTCTCAGAATTGGACGAGACCAGTTCCATTGGATCCGTAATAGTTAGTTATTACCGGATTTCAATTTTCGTAGCAATCGGACTTATCGTTTGATCGTGGCAGCTCGAAACGCATCGAATTATTTTTAATATTAATTTGGCGAATTAAAATAGCCATTTTTCAAAAAGTATCGGATTTCGACGAAACCAGTTTCATCGGATCCGTAATGTGATATTATTGTAAGGTTTCAAATTTCGTGTCAATTGGATTTACCGTTTGTCCGGTACAAATTAAAACGCCTAAAAAATCGTTTAAATCGGTTTAATTTAAATTGAACGTTTATTGCCATAACTCGCACAAATGTCCGAATTAGCTTTCGAAACCTGTTCCATTATGTCCGGAACGCGGGGTAAACCCTATAAATGCTGGTTACGGCGCGTAAATCGGAGTTCGGAAATTCCGGAATGAATAGTGTCGTTCGATTCTCTATAAATAAGCTCATAATTCACAAAAAAAAAATAGAAAAAAAGACAAAACCCTAAACCTAATTCTGTAGCCGCCACCATCAAAACGAACGGCCAGAAAACACTATCTTTTCTCCTCATTTATCTCTTGATCCACGCATTGATTCAAGAAAGTGTCAACTAGAAGATTGTAGATCTCCTTGAGCTCGACGTATTCAACGGATATGATCGCGAATGGAGCTGTAATTTGTGAGATATATGGCCGCGTTCATCAGTGAATCACGCACGTTTTTCTGGCCAAAGGCAAGGCCGAGCTCATGGTGGTTGAGGCCGTGCATAGAGGAGGTGAAGGGCTTCGAGATGGAGTATCTTGATCGTGTTCATGTCGCTCGAATAGGAAGTAAAATTCAACCCTAGTTTGGAGCTTGGTAGGTTTCATCGTGCGTATCTTACTGGAGAAGGGGATGGCTTTGAGAAGATGAAACACACGGCCTTGATCTCGTGTAGAAGTTTGAACGGCCCAGATTGATTTTGGTTAGAAAAAAATAAAATAAATGTTGTAAAGTTATATTATAAATTCGTTTAACTTTAAATATTGGTATCTCTTTCATACGAGGTCGAAAACGCGCGAAACAGGAAGCATTGGAATCGTATGGACGAGTACTACGCGATGGAGTTTGATTGGAGTCGTTTGGAGTTAGTGCGAATTTCGGGTAAAATTAAACGTCCGTTTAATTTTATTTGAAATAAATCGCTAAAACGAAATTGAAATCAAGGTGAGAACTTCTCACTCAATCGAATCAGTTTCGATTTTAATTTTAAATAGTTAGATTTAAAATATTTGAATGCATGTTTGAATGATGATTGTTATCTATTGATTGTTAAAATAGACATTATACGCCGTTAGTAAGCGGATGTTATTTATTAAAAACATATACCGTGAATATTTCATAAACAGTGAAATTGGTATTATATATAATAGCAATATATATATATATATATTGGCATATGTATATATTGGAGTTATTGATTTCCCACATTTGTATAGCGGATGAGACCCTATTGCGCCGTCTATTAAGCGGATAATATTTTAAATCCCATATACCGCGATAATTCCGTACTGGAGCGGAATTGGTATTGTGCTAATGTTTGTGGATGCAGGAAAACAGGTTGGAGGGATCCAACTGGATTCCTCAACAGTATTTATTTGATTTCAGATATTTTGATATTTGATGGATTATCATATCGATATATGATATCGTTGTTGTCGTGATTGACTATTTGGTGTGTAGCATCATTGGACCAAATTTGGAATTTTAAAATGATTTTTAAAGTGATTTTTGAAAATATATTATATGTTTGGAAATTGATTCATTTTAAATAAATAAACGTATAAATTTTTAATGTTATAAAAAAAATTATATTTTTGAGAAATATAGTTAAAAACTGATTTTTGAAATATGGGTTAATAATTTTATAAAAAGAGTTTAAATTGGGATTTTTGGATTTATTGTAAAAAGTTGAAAATATAGGATTTATAAAATTTAATTATTTTATAAATCAAAATGGTGAAATTATAAAGGGGATTAAAGATGTTTTAAAATAATAATATGAATTGATTTATATAAGAGATTTATAAATTGATAATTTGTAAATTAAAATATTTGAATTATAAAATGAGTTTTATAAGTGTTAGAATGAATTGTGAATGGATTTCATAAATGAATGAAATTTATAGAATTATAAACGGTGAAGTTATAAAGGGAATTTTATAAGCAGTAGGTTTATAAAATTTATAAAGTTATTGAAAGAATAGATTTGGATAAATAATTGAATCTTATAAGTTATAAGATTTATAATTTGGAAAGTCTTTAAAAAGAACGATTTTGTAAAATAATCATTTTTTAAGCATTTAACTTATAATATGAATCTTTGGTTTATAATTGAGTTATAAAGTGAATAGGTTAATAAAGGAATTTATAAAGGAAGTTGTGGTAAAATAAATAGAAATGGAATTTATAAACGTTGTTTTATAAATCCGCAAACAACTTATTTTGATAAGTGAATTGTTGAAACCTATTAATGGAGTTATATTCACGTTTTTGACTGTGAATAATCCTTTGAAATAAAATGAATAAAAGGATGAAATTTGTTAACAAAGTATATTCACGTTTTTGAATAGTGAATAATATGTTAAAGAAATTGTTTTGAATGTGATGTTTTAAATTGAATTAAAACGATCTAACGATGTTTTAAATGTGTTGAGATTCAAAACCATAGATTTCAACATTTATTGTTGAAATAGATGTTTTCGAGAAATAGAAGGAAATGGTGGACTATAACACTGTTGTTATAGTAAATGATTTCCGGAAGGAAATGTTTTGTATAGTATTGGGATTTATATATCTATTTTAATTTCGAATCCCTATACTAGTGATTTTGGGTTGTCGTAACGATGTTTTACGTAACATTTGTTTTGGCCCAAATAAATATGTTTAAGAGAATGATTTCCTTAAAGAATGAAATATATACTTAATTTCGATTTAAGTATATTGAATATTTTCCAAGTGTTGAAAATAAATAAAATTTGAGAATTACTTATTAAATAAGTATGGAAATGTTTTCCAATATAAAGTGAATATTTTGAGAATTTATCTTTTTGAAGATAAATGGAAATGAATAATTGAAATCGTATATGCACGGATATTATGGAATATAAATTCACTATGAAATTTATAGAAAGGGGAAATTGTTAAAAAAAATAAATATTGATTTATTTTTGAAGTGTGAAATTATTTATCTTGTAAAGTTTTTTTTTGGAAAATAAATAATTTGGAAAATTATTTGGAATCTGGTGATGTGTGCATATCCATTGATAATTCAATAACCGACTATCAATATTTACCTTTGAAAGGTATTTGTTGTGATTTGCTTGAATTTGAATGCACACTTATTTTTAAATTATTGCGCTCGTTATTCGGATTACCCATTCCGAATAGTGATACGACGTAATGGATAGCATTGAAGATCGGTATTGAAGACCCGGTATTTGCGAGAGCGATAGGATGACCTGTCGATTGACTCTGCACTGAGTTGCTCCGGTATTGAGTTCTCCCTAAGTGATGGGAAATCCGATCAGGATTGTGGATATCCGGATTGCAAGGACTTCTTTGTAAGTGCCTTCGGTTCTGTTCGAGCCCGGAACAGACTTGTATGGATTGTATGTCTGACATTACAAATTGAGATATAAAGCAGATTTCTTTCAAATATATTTCTGTTGGTGGCGGAGAATTTATTCTTTTAGCTTAACACCCTTCTCTGAGACGTACGAGCTCAGAGGTTATGTAGTTGAATGTTATCAGCGATATATTCCCAATTTGGTAATGTGACATGCTGAGTGTTGCTGTTAAATGATCATTGTGTTGATTATTTGTGATAGGATCATTTATTTGATCGTCTATCCTGGTGATCATTTCTATGATCATTTGTTGAACCAAAGCATGGCTTTTGTATAAAGTATGTTTTTGTGGACGTGACTTCGTCGAGCCTCACACCTCGGGAATGGTCAAAACAGGAAAGATGCAGCAAGGTTATGAGGGGTAGCGCCCTTTAGGATATGTGCATTTCCTTCTGGAAAAGGGTGGTATCATGGTATGGAGCCCAGATGCTTACTCATGTTGAAAACACTTTATGATTGTGTGAATTGATTGCGAGCGCTCGGTGAAAGGTCCCAAAGGACCGGGGGATGGCATATTCGGTCAGTTGTTACTCAGTTAGGGGTAACCCGGCCTTGTGTTGGCAGAGATCCGGTTTGGTTCTCGGGGATGTCCTTCCAGAGGCATTCTCATGTGGCAATGGGAAGTTCCTTGGCCTGATCATTCGTTGGAAATCCAATTCACAATACGAAACCCTGTATGGTATTAGTTGTAGAACCTGCCATTTACTTATGGTGGTCACCACTGTTTAGATGGTAGCTATAGTAGGCATACGATAATGGTCGTATGTTGGCTAAGATTTATATTCTACTTTCGAAATATTTTCCTACACTATGCACTAGTAATAATATCAAATGCTCTTTTTAATGCGTATCAAGCATCTTTGACTATCATAAGGAGAAATCTCCTCCGATTCTGCGTTTGCATTGTGTGTGTGTGTGTGCGGGAGGCCTTATGGTAGTCTCATTTTTAAAAAGCATTGCGAATTGACTTTAAAAATATTCTTCTATTTTGTTTTTTAAAGATAAATAAACTGTTTTGAGTTCTCACACCAGTCACATGACTGACTCGAAGTTTATTGTTTTCCTTCCTAAACTCTGGGTGCCCACCAATTTACACACGGGCAGTCAAGAGTTAAGGTTTATCAGGATATTCTGGAGTTGCTGGAGGCAAGATGGATGGCATGGCGTATTATTAGTATATAGTATTTTTTTTCCGCTGCATTGTTCGTTGATTGTTGTTGTTGTACACTCTGATTATATGATGTAATGAAATGTAATGTATAAAATGTAATAACTGATATAGTTCTTTGTTTAAAGATTATTCATTTATCTATTATATGTTGTTCCGCTGCGATTGTGAGATTCTGTTGTTGTTCTGTTGTTATTTTCTATTCCGTTCTATTTTCTATTTTCTTTCCTCTCTATTTTCCATCTTTCCTCTCTTCTTCTGTCTCTTCTTCTTTCTTAAACCATAACATTTCGGGTTTCCGGCCTTCGATTTCTCGGCAGTCGATAAAGTGAGTATCGTTGTTGAATTTTCGAATGTCGAAAATTTTCGGGACGTTACATTTGGTATCAGAGCATATGGTTAAGCGACAACCATGGTTCTGTTGGGTATTACTCATTAGAGATAGAGTCAGTAGTACTCTAGAATGAGTATGAGTGTAATAATAGTTATGAGAGCATATTTGTTAGTGAATATAAAATTGTTTTATATTGTGATGATTGTTTTGTTGAGTGGTATATAGATTCTGGTTAATACGAGTAATTAACGTTGTTGATAGGGATCTCTAAACACTTGTACAGAACAATTCGACACAATATTGTTTTAAAATTGGGTAAATGAAATAATTTTACCTTGATTATATTTTATATATAAAGGAATAATTTTTCAGAATTATTAAAGTGTATATAAGTTGATATTTTAGATGTTTGAATAATCTAAATAAAAGAATTATTGTATAAGCAAATGAGTTATAAGAATTAAATTATAATTAAAGTGATTTACAATTGGGAAATAAACTTATATATATATAAGAAGTGAAACTATATGAATATATTTATGAATATGAGTTGTAAATAAAAAATGAATGTTTTTAAAATGAAATTCAAAGTTAAATGGAAATTTACTTTAGAATTTAGAAGCTGAATTGATTTATAAGTTGGAATTTAGGTTATGTAAAACCAAGTGATGTTTATTAAAATGAAGTATAACTTAAGTGATATTGAATGAAATTGATATTGGTATCAAAGTAAATTATTAAAGTTAAGTGATAAATGTGAACTTGAGTTATATAAATGAAATTCAACTTTTGTAATTGAATTGAATTAATGAATTGAATGTTAATCAATTAGATGTGAATAAAATTGATATGAAATAATGGATATAAGTGTTAATTCATTAAAATGTAATGTTATTGAAAGTTGAATAGTTGAATAAAAATCAATTAATTAAACCAATTGTAAGCAAAGGAATTTGGTTGTAATTGATATACATTAATTGTTATATGGATGTTAGTTGAATGCTAGTTGGTTGATGGTTGAATATATTGCTTTTGTTTCAATTGCTATGTTCACATATATAGTTATTATGTTGCTATATGTTGTATATCGATACTATTGTCTATATACATGTGCTCATGTTGTTTTTTGAGTGATTAGTAGGTGCGGATCGCATTTGCTTCGCATTTGGAGCTCGCTTTCGCGCTATATTAGCCGTATATGCTCGCTAATAAAATATAAGGTACATATCTCGGATTACATACCGTACTTTTACATTTTTTCCCTTCGGGATGCCTCATTACTTGATGAGATGTATATTTGTGATATATATACTGTCATTTTTTTTTCGGATCGAGCCGCGCAAAGGAAACTATGGCGAATTTTTCCGGAAATTTAAGGCTTTAGAAAAAATTTGAGAAAATTGGAAAATTTGAAAACTATAACTTTGATTTTGGAGTTGAAAGTTAAACAATAGTAATTGTTTTTGAAAAGATAACTAAGTATGATTTTAAAACTTAGTAAAGTATTATAAGAAATTTAACTATGGATTTTGGGAAAGTTAATAGATTCTGTAACTTTTCTTACTTGTTAATTTCGAGGACGAAATTCTTTTAAGGGGGGAAGATTGTAACGACCCAGAATTTTTATTAATTAAAATTTTAATATTTAATTAATTTTAAATATTAATAAGTGAATTTATAAGTCAAATAAATTTTATTTTGAATAATTGGATTTAATTGAATAATTAAATCAATAATTTAATATGTTAAATTATGGAAATAATTGAAAATTGAGTTAAATATGATTGAAAATGATTTGTAAAATTTTATTTTATCATATTGGAGTTAGAACGATATTATAGAACTTTTAAAATTGAATTTAAAGTTAATTTGTGAAAATTGAATATTTTAATATTAAATCGACTAGTGAAAATAGTCAATTTTTGAACAGTCTCAGAATTGGACGAGACCAGTTCCATTGGATCCGTAATAGTTAGTTATTACCGGATTTCAATTTTCGTAGCAATCGGACTTATCGTTTGATCGTGGTAGCCGAAACGCATCGAATTATTTTTAATATTAATTTGGCGAGTTAAAATAGCCATTTTTCAAAAAGTCTTGGATTTCGACGAAACCAGTTTCATCGGATCCGTAATGTGATATTATTGTAAGGTTTCAAATTTCGTGTCAATTGGATTTACCGTTTGTCCGGTACAAATTAAAATGCCTAGAAAATCGTTTAAATCGGTTTAATTTAAATTGAACGTTTATTGCCATAACTCGCACAAATGTCCGAATTTGCTTTCGAAACCTATTCCATTGTGTCCGAAACGCGGGGTAAACCCTAGAAACGCTGGTTACGGCGCGTAAATCGAATTTCGGAAATTCCGGAACGAATAGTGTCGTTCGATTCTCTATAAATAGGCCATAATTCACAAAAAAAAAGGCAAAACCCTAAACCTAATTCTGTAGCCGCCACCATCAAAACGAACGGCCAGAAAACACTATCTTTTCTCCTCATTTATGTCTTGATCCACGCATTGATTCAAGAAAGTGTCAACTAGAAGATTGTAGATCTCCTTGAGCTCGACGTATTCAACGGATATGATCACGAATGGAGCTGTAATTTGTGAGATATATGGCCGCGTTCATCAGTGAATCACGCACGTTTTTCTGGCCAAAGGCAAGGCCGAGCTCATGGTGGTTGAGGCCGTGCATAGAGGAGGTGAAGGGCTTCGAGATGGAGTATCTTGATCGTGTTCATGTCGCTCGAATTGGAAGTAAAATTCAACCCTAGTTTGGAGCTTGGTGGGTTTCATCGTGCGTATCTTACAGGAGAAGGGGATGGCTTTGAGAAGATGAAACACACGGCCTTGATCTCGTGTAGAAGTTTGAACGGACCAGATTGATTTTGGTTAGAAAAAAATAAAATAAATGTTATAAAGTTATATTATAAATTCGTTTAACTTTAAATATTCGTATCTCTTTCATACGAGGTCGAAAACGCGCGAAACAGGAAGTGTTGGAATCGTATGGACGAGTACTACGCGATGGAGTTGGATTGGAGTCGTTTGGAGTTAGTGAGAATTTCGGGTAAAATTAAAGGTCCGTTTAATTTTATTCGAAAAAAATCGCTAAAACGAAATTGAAATCAAGGTGAGAACTTCTCACTCAATCGAATCGGTTTCGATTTTAATTTTAAATAGTTAGATTTAAAATATTTGAATGCATGTTTGAATGATGATTGTTATCTATTGATTGTTAAAATAGACATTATACGCCGTTAGTAAGCGGATGTTATTTATTAAAAACATATACCGCGAATATTTCATAAACAGTGAAATTGGTATTATATATAATAGCAATATATATATATATATATTGGCATATGTATATATTGGAGTTATTGATTTCCCGCATTTGTATAGCGGATGAGATCCTATTGCGCCGTCTATTAAGCGGATAATATTTTAAATCCCATATACCGCGATAATTCCGTACTGGAGCGGAATTGGTATTGTGCTAATGTTTGTAGATGCAGGAAAACAGGTTGGAGGGATCCAACTGGATTCCTCAACAGTATTTATTTGATTTCAGATATTTTGATATTTGATGGATTATCATATCGATATATGATATCGTTGTTGTCGTGATTGACTATTTGGTGTGTAGCATCATTGGACCAAATTTGGAATTTTAAAATGATTTTTAAAGTGATTTTTGAAAATATATTATATGTTTGGAAATTGATTCATTTTAAATAAATAAACGTATAAATTTTTAATGTTATAAAAAAAATTATATTTTTGAGAAATATAGTTAAAAACTGATTTTTGAAATATGGGTTAATAATTTTATAAAAAGAGTTTAAATTGGGATTTTTGGATTTATTGTAAAAAGTTGAAAATATAGGATTTATAAAATTTAATTATTTTATAAATCAAAATGGTGAAATAATAAAGGGGATTAAAGATGTTTTAAAATAATAATATGAATTGATTTATAAAAGAGATTTATAAATTGATAATTTGTAAATTAAAATATTTGAATTATAAAACGAGTTTATAAGTGCTAGAATGAATTGTGAATGGATTTCATAAATGAATGAAATTTATAGAATTATAAACGGTGAAGTTATAAAGGGAATTTTATAAGCAGTAGGTTTATAAAATTTATAAAGTTATTGAAAGAATAGATTTGGATAAATAATTGAATCTTATAAGTTATAAGATTTATAATTTGGAAAGTCTATAAAAAGAACGATTTTGTAAAATAATCGTTTTATAAGCATTTAACTTATAATATGAATCTTTGGTTTATAATTGAGTTATAAAGTGAATAGGTTAATAAAGGAATTTATAAAGGAAGTTGTGGTAAAATAAATAGAAATGGAATTTATAAACGTTGTTTTGTAAATCCGCAAATAACTTATTTTGATAAGTAAATTGTTGAAACCTATTAATGGAGTTATATTCACGTTTTTGACTGTGAATAATCCTTTGAAATAAAATGAATAAAAGGTTGAAATTCGTTAACAAAGTATATTCACGTTTTTGAATAGTGAATAATATGTTAAAGAAATTGTTTTGAATGTGATGTTTTAAATTGAATTAAAACGATCTAACGATGTTTTAAATGTGTTGAGATTCAAAACCATAGATTTCAACATTTATTGTTGAAATAGATGTTTTCGAGAAATAGAAGTAAATGGTGGACTATAACACTGTTGTTATAGTAAATGATTTCCGGAAGGAAATGTTTTGTATAGTATTGGGATTTATATATCTATTTTAATTTCGAATCCCTATACTAGTGATTTTGGGTTGTCGTAACGATGTTTTACGTAACATTTGTTTTGGCCCAAATAAATATGTTCAAGAGAATGATTTCCTTAAAGAATGAAATATATACTTAATTTCGATTTAAGAATATTGAATATTTTCCAAGTGTTGAAAATAAATAAAATTTGAGAATTACTTATTAAATAAGTATGGAAATGTTTTCCAATATAAAGTGAATATTTTGAGAATTTATCTTTTTGAAGATAAATGGAAATGAATAATTGAAATCGTATATGCGTGGATATTTTGGAATATAAATTCACTATGAAATTTATAGAAAGGGGAAATTGTTAAAAAAAATAAATATTGATTTATTTTTGAAGTGTGAAATTATTTATCTTGTAAAGGTTTTTCTTGGAAAATAAATAATTTGGAAAATTTTTTGGAATCTGGTGATGTGTGCATATCCATTGATAGTTCAATAACCGACTATCAATATTTACCTTTGAAAGGTATTTGTTGTGATTTGCTTGAATTTGAAAGCACACTTATTTTTAAATTATTGCACTCGTTATTCGGATTACCCATTCCGAATAGTGATACGACGTAATGGATAGCATTGAAGATCGGTGTTGAAGACCCGGTATTTGCGAGAGCGATAGGATGACCTGTCGATTGACTCTGCACCGAGTTGCTCCGGTATTGAGTTCTCCCTAAGTGATGGGAAATCCGATCAGGATTGTGGATATCCGGATTGCGAGGACTTCTTTGTAAGTGCCTTCGGTTCTGTTCGAACCCGGAACAGACTTGCATGGATTGTATGTCTGACATTACAAATTGAGATATAAAGCAGATTTCTTTCAAATATATTTCTGTTGGTGGCGGAGAATTTATTCTTTTAGCTTAACACCCTTCTCTGAGACGTACAAGCTCAGAGGTTATGTAGTTGAATGTTATCAGCGATATATTCCCAATTTGGTAATGTGACATGCTGAGTGTTGCTGTTAAATGATCATTGTGTTGATTATTTGTGATAGGATCATTTATTTGATCGTCTATCCTGGTGATCATTTCTATGATCATTTGTTGACCCAAAGCATGGCTTTTGTATAAAGTATGTTTTTGTGGACGTGACTTCGTCGAGCCTCACACCTCGGGAATGGTCAAAACAGGAAAGATGCATCAAGGTTATGAGGCGTAGCGCCCTTTAGGATATGTGCATTTCCTTCTGGAAAAGGGTGGTATCATGGTATGGATCCCAGATGCTTACTCATGTTGAAAACACTTTATGATTGTGTGAATTGATTGCGAGCGCTCGGTGAAAGGTCCCAAAGGACCAGGGCATGGCATATTCGGTCAGTTGTTACTCAGTTAGGGGTAACCCGGTCTTGTGTTGGCAGAGATCCGGTTTGGTTCTCGGGGATGCCCTTCCAGAGGCATTCTCATGTGGCAATGGGAAGTTCCTTGGCCTGATCATTCGTTGGAAATCCAATTCCCAATACGAAACCCTGTATGGTATTAGTTGTAGAACCTGCCATTTACTTATGGTGGTCACCACTGTTTAGATGGTAGCTATAGTAGGCATACGATAATGGTCGTATGTTGGCTAAGATTTATATTCTACTTTCGAAATATTTTCCTACACTATGCACAAGTAATAATATCAAATGCTCTTTTTAATGCGTATCAAGCATCTTTGACTATCATAAGGAGAAATCTCCTCCGATTCTGCGTTTGCATTGTGTGTGTGTGTGTGTGCGGGAGGCCTTATGGTAGTCTCATTTTTAAAAAGCATTGCGAATTGACTTTAAAAATATTCTTCTATTTTGTTTTTTAAAGATAAATAAACTGTTTTGAGTTCTCACACCAGTCACATGACTGACTCGAAGTTTATTGTTTTCCTTCCTAAACTCTGGGTGCCCACCAATTTACACACGGGCAGTCAAGAGTTAAGGTTTATCAGGATATTCTGGAGTTGCTGGAGGCAAGATGGATGGCATGGCGTATTATTAGTATATAGTATTTTTTTTCCGCTGCATTGTTCGTTGATTGTTGTTGTTGTACACTCTGATTATATGATGTAATGAAATGTAATGTATAAAATGTAATAACTGATATAGTTCTTTGTTTAAAGATTATTCATTTATCTATTATATGTTGTTCCGCTGCGATTGTGAGATTCTGTTGTTGTTCTGTTGTTATTTTCTATTCCGTTCTATTTTCTATTTTCTTTCCTCTCTATTTTCCATCTTTCCTCTCTTCTTCTGTCTCTTCTTCTTTCTTAAACCATAACATTTCGGGTTTCCGGCCTTCGATTTCTCGGCAGTCGATAAAGTGAGTATCGTTGTTGAATTTTCGAATGTCGAAAATTTTCGGGACGTTACATTTGGTATCAGAGCATATGGTTAAGCGACAACCATGGTTCTGTTGGGTATTACTCATTAGAGATAGAGTCAGTAGTACTCTAGAATGAGTATGAGTGTAATAATAGTTATGAGAGCATATTTGTTAGTGAATATAAAATTGTTTTATATTGTGATGATTGTTTTGTTGAGTGGTATATAGATTCTGGTTAATACGAGTAATTAACGTTGTTGATAGGGATCTCTAAACACTTGTACAGAACAATTCGACACAATATTGTTTTAAAATTGGGTAAATGAAATAATTTTACCTTGATTATATTTTATATATAAAGGAATAATTTTTCAGAATTATTAAAGTGTATATAAGTTGATATTTTAGATGTTTGAATAATCTAAATAAAAGAATTATTGTATAAGCAAATGAGTTATAAGAATTAAATTATAATTAAAGTGATTTACAATTGGGAAATAAACTTATATATATATAAGAAGTGAAACTATATGAATATATTTATGAATATGAGTTGTAAATAAAAAATGAATGTTTTTAAAATGAAATTCAAAGTTAAATGGAAATTTACTTTAGAATTTAGAAGCTGAATTGATTTATAAGTTGGAATTTAGGTTATGTAAAACCAAGTGATGTTTATTAAAATGAAGTATAACTTAAGTGATATTGAATGAAATTGATATTGGTATCAAAGTAAATTATTAAAGTTAAGTGATAAATGTGAACTTGAGTTATATAAATGAAATTCAACTTTTGTAATTGAATTGAATTAATGAATTGAATGTTAATCAATTAGATGTGAATAAAATTGATATGAAATAATGGATATAAGTGTTAATTCATTAAAATGTAATGTTATTGAAAGTTGAATAGTTGAATAAAAATCAATTAATTAAACCAATTGTAAGCAAAGGAATTTGGTTGTAATTGATATACATTAATTGTTATATGGATGTTAGTTGAATGCTAGTTGGTTGATGGTTGAATATATTGCTTTTGTTTCAATTGCTATGTTCACATATATAGTTATTATGTTGCTATATGTTGTATATCGATACTATTGTCTATATACATGTGCTCATGTTGTTTTTTGAGTGATTAGTAGGTGCGGATCGCATTTGCTTCGCATTTGGAGCTCGCTTTCGCGCTATATTAGCCGTATATGCTCGCTAATAAAATATAAGGTACATATCTCGGATTACATACCGTACTTTTACATTTTTTCCCTTCGGGATGCCTCATTACTTGATGAGATGTATATTTGTGATATATATACTGTCATTTTTTTTTCGGATCGAGCCGCGCAAAGGAAACTATGGCGAATTTTTCGGGAAATTTAAGGCTTTAGAAAAAATTTGAGAAAATTGGAAAATTTGAAAACTATAACTTTGATTTTGGAGTTGAAAGTTAAACAATAGTAATTGTTTTTGAAAAGATAACTAAGTATGATTTTAAAACTTAGTAAAGTATTATAAGAAATTTAACTATGGATTTTGGGAAAGTTAATAGATTCTGTAACTTTTCTTACTTGTTAATTTCGAGGACGAAATTCTTTTAAGGGGGGAAGATTGTAACGACCCAGAATTTTTATTAATTAAAATTTTAATATTTAATTAATTTTAAATATTAATAAGTGAATTTATAAGTCAAATAAATTTTATTTTGAATAATTGGATTTAATTGAATAATTAAATCAATAATTTAATATGTTAAATTATGGAAATAATTGAAAATTGAGTTAAATATGATTGAAAATGATTTGTAAAATTTTATTTTATCATATTGGAGTTAGAACGATATTATAGAACTTTTAAAATTGAATTTAAAGTTAATTTGTGAAAATTGAATATTTTAATATTAAATCGACTAGTGAAAATAGTCAATTTTTGAACAGTCTCAGAATTGGACGAGACCAGTTCCATTGGATCCGTAATAGTTAGTTATTACCGGATTTCAATTTTCGTAGCAATCGGACTTATCGTTTGATCGTGGTAGCCGAAACGCATCGAATTATTTTTAATATTAATTTGGCGAGTTAAAATAGCCATTTTTCAAAAAGTCTTGGATTTCGACGAAACCAGTTTCATCGGATCCGTAATGTGATATTATTGTAAGGTTTCAAATTTCGTGTCAATTGGATTTACCGTTTGTCCGGTACAAATTAAAATGCCTAGAAAATCGTTTAAATCGGTTTAATTTAAATTGAACGTTTATTGCCATAACTCGCACAAATGTCCGAATTTGCTTTCGAAACCTATTCCATTGTGTCCGAAACGCGGGGTAAACCCTAGAAACGCTGGTTACGGCGCGTAAATCGAATTTCGGAAATTCCGGAACGAATAGTGTCGTTCGATTCTCTATAAATAGGCCATAATTCACAAAAAAAAAGGCAAAACCCTAAACCTAATTCTGTAGCCTCCACCATCAAAACGAACGGCCAGAAAACACTATCTTTTCTCCTCATTTATGTCTTGATCCACGCATTGATTCAAGAAAGTGTCAACTAGAAGATTGTAGATCTCCTTGAGCTCGACGTATTCAACGGATATGATCACGAATGGAGCTGTAATTTGTGAGATATATGGCCGCGTTCATCAGTGAATCACGCACGTTTTTCTGGCCAAAGGCAAGGCCGAGCTCATGGTGGTTGAGGCCGTGCATAGAGGAGGTGAAGGGCTTCGAGATGGAGTATCTTGATCGTGTTCATGTCGCTCGAATTGGAAGTAAAATTCAACCCTAGTTTGGAGCTTGGTGGGTTTCATCGTGCGTATCTTACAGGAGAAGGGGATGGCTTTGAGAAGATGAAACACACGGCCTTGATCTCGTGTAGAAGTTTGAACGGACCAGATTGATTTTGGTTAGAAAAAAATAAAATAAATGTTATAAAGTTATATTATAAATTCGTTTAACTTTAAATATTCGTATCTCTTTCATACGAGGTCGAAAACGCGCGAAACAGGAAGTGTTGGAATCGTATGGACGAGTACTACGCGATGGAGTTGGATTGGAGTCGTTTGGAGTTAGTGAGAATTTCGGGTAAAATTAAAGGTCCGTTTAATTTTATTCGAAAAAAATCGCTAAAACGAAATTGAAATCAAGGTGAGAACTTCTCACTCAATCGAATCGGTTTCGATTTTAATTTTAAATAGTTAGATTTAAAATATTTGAATGCATGTTTGAATGATGATTGTTATCTATTGATTGTTAAAATAGACATTATACGCCGTTAGTAAGCGGATGTTATTTATTAAAAACATATACCGCGAATATTTCATAAACAGTGAAATTGGTATTATATATAATAGCAATATATATATATATATTGGCATATGTATATATTGGAGTTATTGATTTCCCGCATTTGTATAGCGGATGAGATCCTATTGCGCCGTCTATTAAGCGGATAATATTTTAAATCCCATATACCGCGATAATTCCGTACTGGAGCGGAATTGGTATTGTGCTAATGTTTGTAGATGCAGGAAAACAGGTTGGAGGGATCCAACTGGATTCCTCAACAGTATTTATTTGATTTCAGATATTTTGATATTTGATGGATTATCATATCGATATATGATATCGTTGTTGTCGTGATTGACTATTTGGTGTGTAGCATCATTGGACCAAATTTGGAATTTTAAAATGATTTTTAAAGTGATTTTTGAAAATATATTATATGTTTGGAAATTGATTCATTTTAAATAAATAAACGTATAAATTTTTAATGTTATAAAAAAAATTATATTTTTGAGAAATATAGTTAAAAACTGATTTTTGAAATATGGGTTAATAATTTTATAAAAAGAGTTTAAATTGGGATATTTGGATTTATTGTAAAAAGTTGAAAATATAGGATTTATAAAATTTAATTATTTTATAAATCAAAATGGTGAAATAATAAAGGGGATTAAAGATGTTTTAAAATAATAATATGAATTGATTTATAAAAGAGATTTATAAATTGATAATTTGTAAATTAAAATATTTGAATTATAAAACGATTTTTATAAGTGCTAGAATGAATTATGAATGGATTTCATAAATGAATGAAATTTATAGAATTATAAACGGTGAAGTTATAAAGGGAATTTTATAAGCAGTAGGTTTATAAAATTTATAAAGTTATTGAAAGAATAGATTTGGATAAATAATTGAATCTTATAAGTTATAAGATTTATAATTTGGAAAGTCTATAAAAAGAACGATTTTGTAAAATAATCGTTTTATAAGCATTTAACTTATAATATGAATCTTTGGTTTATAATTGAGTTATAAAGTGAATAGGTTAATAAAGGAATTTATAAAGGAAGTTGTGGTAAAATAAATAGAAATGGAATTTATAAACGTTGTTTTGTAAATCCGCAAATAACTTATTTTGATAAGTAAATTGTTGAAACCTATTAATGGAGTTATATTCACGTTTTTGACTGTGAATAATCCTTTGAAATAAAATGAATAAAAGGTTGAAATTCGTTAACAAAGTATATTCACGTTTTTGAATAGTGAATAATATGTTAAAGAAATTGTTTTGAATGTGATGTTTTAAATTGAATTAAAACGATCTAACGATGTTTTAAATGTGTTGAGATTCAAAACCATAGATTTCAACATTTATTGTTGAAATAGATGTTTTCGAGAAATAGAAGTAAATGGTGGACTATAACACTGTTGTTATAGTAAATGATTTCCGGAAGGAAATGTATTGTATAGTATTGGGATTTATATATCTATTTTAATTTCGAACCCCTATACTAGTGATTTTGGGTTGTCGTAACGATGTTTTACGTAACATTTGTTTTGGCCCAAATAAATATGTTTAAGAGAATGATTTCCTTAAAGAATGAAATATATACTTAATTTCGATTTAAGTATATTGAATATTTTCCAAGTGTTGAAAATAAATAAAATTTGAGAATTACTTATTAAATAAGTATGGAAATGTTTTCCAATATAAAGTGAATATTTTGAGAATTTATCTTTTTGAAGATAAATGAAAATGAATAATTGAAATCGTATATGCACGGATATTATGGAATATAAATTCACTATGAAATTTATAGAAAGGGGAAATTGTTAAAAAAAAATATTGATTTATTTTTGAAGTGTGAAATTATTTATCTTGTAAAGATTTTTTTTGGAAAATAAATAATTTGGAAAATTATTTGGAATCTGGTGATGTGTGCATATCCATTGATAGTTCAATAACCGACTATCAATATTTACCTTTGAAAGGTATTTGTTGTGATTTGCTTGAATTTGAAAGCACACTTATTTTTAAATTATTGCACTCGTTATTCGGATTACCCATTCCGAATAGTGATACGACGTAATGGATAGCATTGAAGATCGGTGTTGAAGACCCGGTATTTGCGAGAGCGATAGGATGACCTGTCGATTGACTCTGCACCGAGTTGCTCCGGTATTGAGTTCTCCCTAAGTGATGGGAAATCCGATCAGGATTGTGGATATCCGGATTGCAAGGACTTCTTTGTAAGTGCCTTCGGTTCTGTTCGAGCCCGGAACAGACTTGTATGGATTGTATGTCTGACATTACAAATTGAGATATAAAGCAGATTTCTTTCAAAAATATTTCTGTTGGTGGCGGGGAATTTATTCTTTTAGCTTAACACCCTTCTCTGAGACGTACGAGCTCAGAGGTTATGTAGTTGAATGTTATCAGCGATATATTCCCAATTTGGTAATGTGACATGCTGAGTGTTGCTGTTAAATGATCATTGTGTTGATTATTTGTGATAGGATCATTTATTTGATCGTCTATCCTGGTGATCATTTCTATGATCATTTGTTGACCCAAAGCATGGCTTTTGTATAAAGTATGTTTTTGTGGACGTGACTTCGTAGAGCCTCACACCTCGGGAATGGTCAAAACAGGAAAGATGCAGCAAGGTTATGAGGGGTAGCGCCCTTTAGGATATGTGCATTTCCTTCTGGAAAAGGGTGGTATCATGGTATGGAGCCCAGATGCTTACTCATGTTGAAAACACTTTATGATTGTGTGAATTGATTGCGAGCGCTCGGTGAAAGGTCCCAAAGGACCGGGGGATGGCATATTCGGTCAGTTGTTACTCAGTTAGGGGTAACCCGGCCTTGTGTTGGCAGAGATCCGGTTTGGTTCTCGGGGATGTCCTTCCAGAGGCATTCTCATGTGGCAATGGGAAGTTCCTTGGCCTGATCATTCGTTGGAAATCCAATTCCCAATACGAAACCCTGTATGGTATTAGTTGTAGAACCTGCCATTTACTTATGGTGGTCACCACTGTTTAGATGGTAGCTATAGTAGGCATACGATAATGGTTGTATGTTGGCTAAGATTTATATTCTACTTTCGAAATATTTTCCTACACTATGCACTAGTAATAATATCAAATGCTCTTTTTAATGCGTATCAAGCATCTTTGACTATCATAAGGAGAAATCTCCTCCGATTCTGCGTTTGCATTGTGTGTGTGTGCGGGAGGCCTTATGGTAGTCTCATTTTTAAAAAGCATTGCGAATTGACTTTAAAAATATTCTTCTATTTTGTTTTTTAAAGATAAATAAACTGTTTTGAGTTCTCACACCAGTCACATGACTGACTCGAAGTTTATTGTTTTCCTTCCTAAACTCTGGGTGCCCACCAATTTACACACGGGCAGTCAAGAGTTAAGGTTTATCAGGATATTCTGGAGTTGCTGGAGGCAAGATGGATGGCATGGCGTATTATTAATATATAGCATTTTTTTTCCGCTGCATTGTTCGTTGATTGTTGTTGTTGTACACTCTGATGATATGATGTAATGAAATGTAATGTATAAAATGTAATAACTGATATAGTTCTTTGTTTAAAGATTATTCATTTATCTATTATATGTTGTTCCGCTGCGATTGTGAGATTCTGTTGTTGTTCTGTTGTTATTTTCTATTCCGTTCTATTTTCTATTTTCTTTCCTCTCTATTTTCCATCTTTCCTCTCTTCTTCTGTCTCTTCTTCTTTCTTAAACCATAACATTTCGGGTTTCCGGCCTTCGATTTCTCGACAGTCGATAAAGTGAGTATCGATGTTGAATTTTCGAAAGTCGAAAATTTTCGGGACGTTACATTTGGTATCAGAGCATATGGTTAAGCGACAACCATGGTTCTGTTGGGAATTACTCATTAGAGATAGAGTCAGTAGTACTCTAGAATGAGTTTGAGTGTAATAATAGCTATGAGAGCGTATTTGTTAGTGAACATAAAATTGTTTTATATTGTGATGATTTGTTTGTTGAGTGGTATATAGATTCTGGTTAATACGAGTAATTAACGTTGTTGATAGGGATCTCTAAACACTTGTACAGAACAATTCGACACAATATTGTTTTAAAATTGGGTAAATGAAATAATTTTACCTTGATTATATTTTATATATAAAGGAATAATTTTTCAGAATTATTAAACTGTATATAAGTTGAGTGTTTAGATGTTTGAATAATCTAAATAAAAGAATTATTGTATAAGCAAATGAGTTATAAGAATTAAATTATAATTAAAGTGATTTACAATTGTGAAATAAACTTATATATATATATAAGAAGTGAAACTATATGAATATATTTATGAATATGAGTTGTAAATAAAAAATGAATGTTTTTAAAATGAAATTCAAAGTTAAATGGAAATTTACTTTAGAATTTAGAAGCTGAATTGATTTATAAGTTGGAATTTAAGCTATGTAAAACCAAGTGATGTTTATTAAAATGAAGTATAACTTAAGTGATATTGAATGAAATTGATATTGGTATCAAAGTAAATTATTAAAGTTAAGTGATAAATGTGAACTTGAGTTATATAAATGAAATTCAACTTTTGTAATTGAATTGAATTAATGAATTGAATGTTAATCAATTAGATGTGAATAAAATTGATATGAAATAATGGATCTAAGTGTTAATTCATTAAAATGTAATGTTATTGAAAGTTGAATAGTTGAATAAAAATCAATTAATTAAACCAACTGTAAGCAAAGGAATTTGGTTGTAATTGATATACATTAATTGTTATATGGATGTTAGTTGAATGCTAGTTGGTTGATGGTTGAATATATTGCTTTTGTTTCAATTGCTATGTTGACATATATAGTTATTATGTTGCTATATGTTGTATATCGATACTATTGTCTATATACATGTGCTCATGTGTTTGTTGAGTGATTAGTAGGTGCGGATCGCGTTTGCTTCGCATTTGGAGCTCGCTTTCGCGCTATATTAGCCGTATATGCTCGCTAATAAAATATAAGGTACATATCTCGGATTACATACCGTACTTTTACATTTTTTCCCTTCGGGATGCCTCATTACTTGATGAGATGTATATTTGTGATATATATACTGTCATTTTTTTCCGGATCGAGCCGCGCAAAGGAGACTATGGCGAATTTTTCGGAAATTTAAGGCGTTAGAAAAAATTTGAGAAAATTGGAAAATTTGAAAACTATAACTTTGATTTTGGAGTTGAAAGTTAAACAATAGTAATTGTTTTTAAAAAGATAACTAAGTATGATTTGAAAACTTAGTAAAGTATTATAAGAAATTTAACTATGGATTTTGGGAAAGTTAATAGATTCTGTAACTTTTCTTACTTGTTAATTTCGAGGACGAAATTCTTTTAAGGGGGGAAGATTGTAACGACCCAGGATTTTTATTAATTAAAATTTGAATATTTAATTAATTTTAAATATTAATAAGTGAATTTATAAGTCAAATAAATTTTATTTTGAATAATTGGATTTAATTGAATAATTAAATCAATAATTTAATATGTTAAATTATGGAAATAATTGAAAATTGAGTTAAATATGATTGAAAATGATTTGTAAAATTTTATTTTATCATATTGGAGTTAGAACGATATTATAGAACTTTTAAAATTGAATTTAAAGTTAATTTGTGAAAATTGAATATTTTAATAATAAATCGACTAGTGAAAATAGTCAATTTTTGAACAGTCTCAGAATTGGACGAGACCAGTTCCATTGGATCCGTAATAGTTAGTTATTACCGGATTTCAATTTTCGTAGCAATCGGACTTATCGTTTGATCGTGGCAGCTCGAAACGCATCGAATTATTTTTAATATTAATTTGGCGAATTAAAATAGCCATTTTTCAAAAAGTATCGGATTTCGACGAAACCAGTTTCATCGGATCCGTAATGTGATATTATTGTAAGGTTTCAAATTTCGTGTCAATTGGATTTACCGTTTGTCCGGTACAAATTAAAACGCCTAAAAAATCGTTTAAATCGGTTTAATTTAAATTGAACGTTTATTGCCATAACTCGCACAAATGTCCGAATTAGCTTTCGAAACCTGTTCCATTATGTCCGGAACGCGGGGTAAACCCTATAAATGCTGGTTACGGCGCGTAAATCGGAGTTCGGAAATTCCGGAATGAATAGTGTCGTTCGATTCTCTATAAATAAGCTCATAATTCACAAAAAAAAAATAGAAAAAAAGACAAAACCCTAAACCTAATTCTGTAGCCGCCACCATCAAAACGAACGGCCAGAAAACACTATCTTTTCTCCTCATTTATCTCTTGATCCACGCATTGATTCAAGAAAGTGTCAACTAGAAGATTGTAGATCTCCTTGAGCTCGACGTATTCAACGGATATGATCGCGAATGGAGCTGTAATTTGTGAGATATATGGCCGCGTTCATCAGTGAATCACGCACGTTTTTCTGGCCAAAGGCAAGGCCGAGCTCATGGTGGTTGAGGCCGTGCATAGAGGAGGTGAAGGGCTTCGAGATGGAGTATCTTGATCGTGTTCATGTCGCTCGAATAGGAAGTAAAATTCAACCCTAGTTTGGAGCTTGGTAGGTTTCATCGTGCGTATCTTACTGGAGAAGGGGATGGCTTTGAGAAGATGAAACACACGGCCTTGATCTCGTGTAGAAGTTTGAACGGCCCAGATTGATTTTGGTTAGAAAAAAATAAAATAAATGTTGTAAAGTTATATTATAAATTCGTTTAACTTTAAATATTGGTATCTCTTTCATACGAGGTCGAAAACGCGCGAAACAGGAAGCATTGGAATCGTATGGACGAGTACTACGCGATGGAGTTTGATTGGAGTCGTTTGGAGTTAGTGCGAATTTCGGGTAAAATTAAACGTCCGTTTAATTTTATTTGAAATAAATCGCTAAAACGAAATTGAAATCAAGGTGAGAACTTCTCACTCAATCGAATCAGTTTCGATTTTAATTTTAAATAGTTAGATTTAAAATATTTGAATGCATGTTTGAATGATGATTGTTATCTATTGATTGTTAAAATAGACATTATACGCCGTTAGTAAGCGGATGTTATTTATTAAAAACATATACCGTGAATATTTCATAAACAGTGAAATTGGTATTATATATAATAGCAATATATATATATATATTGGCATATGTATATATTGGAGTTATTGATTTCCCACATTTGTATAGCGGATGAGACCCTATTGCGCCGTCTATTAAGCGGATAATATTTTAAATCCCATATACCGCGATAATTCCGTACTGGAGCGGAATTGGTATTGTGCTAATGTTTGTGGATGCAGGAAAACAGGTTGGAGGGATCCAACTGGATTCCTCAACAGTATTTATTTGATTTCAGATATTTTGATATTTGATGGATTATCATATCGATATATGATATCGTTGTTGTCGTGATTGACTATTTGGTGTGTAGCATCATTGGACCAAATTTGGAATTTTAAAATGATTTTTAAAGTGATTTTTGAAAATATATTATATGTTTGGAAATTGATTCATTTTAAATAAATAAACGTATAAATTTTTAATGTTATAAAAAAAATTATATTTTTGAGAAATATAGTTAAAAACTGATTTTTGAAATATGGGTTAATAATTTTATAAAAAGAGTTTAAATTGGGATTTTTGGATTTATTGTAAAAAGTTGAAAATATAGGATTTATAAAATTTAATTATTTTATAAATCAAAATGGTGAAATTATAAAGGGGATTAAAGATGTTTTAAAATAATAATATGAATTGATTTATATAAGAGATTTATAAATTGATAATTTGTAAATTAAAATATTTGAATTATAAAATGAGTTTTATAAGTGTTAGAATGAATTGTGAATGGATTTCATAAATGAATGAAATTTATAGAATTATAAACGGTGAAGTTATAAAGGGAATTTTATAAGCAGTAGGTTTATAAAATTTATAAAGTTATTGAAAGAATAGATTTGGATAAATAATTGAATCTTATAAGTTATAAGATTTATAATTTGGAAAGTCTTTAAAAAGAACGATTTTGTAAAATAATCATTTTTTAAGCATTTAACTTATAATATGAATCTTTGGTTTATAATTGAGTTATAAAGTGAATAGGTTAATAAAGGAATTTATAAAGGAAGTTGTGGTAAAATAAATAGAAATGGAATTTATAAACGTTGTTTTATAAATCCGCAAACAACTTATTTTGATAAGTGAATTGTTGAAACCTATTAATGGAGTTATATTCACGTTTTTGACTGTGAATAATCCTTTGAAATAAAATGAATAAAAGGATGAAATTTGTTAACAAAGTATATTCACGTTTTTGAATAGTGAATAATATGTTAAAGAAATTGTTTTGAATGTGATGTTTTAAATTGAATTAAAACGATCTAACGATGTTTTAAATGTGTTGAGATTCAAAACCATAGATTTCAACATTTATTGTTGAAATAGATGTTTTCGAGAAATAGAAGGAAATGGTGGACTATAACACTGTTGTTATAGTAAATGATTTCCGGAAGGAAATGTTTTGTATAGTATTGGGATTTATATATCTATTTTAATTTCGAATCCCTATACTAGTGATTTTGGGTTGTCGTAACGATGTTTTACGTAACATTTGTTTTGGCCCAAATAAATATGTTTAAGAGAATGATTTCCTTAAAGAATGAAATATATACTTAATTTCGATTTAAGTATATTGAATATTTTCCAAGTGTTGAAAATAAATAAAATTTGAGAATTACTTATTAAATAAGTATGGAAATGTTTTCCAATATAAAGTGAATATTTTGAGAATTTATCTTTTTGAAGATAAATGGAAATGAATAATTGAAATCGTATATGCACGGATATTATGGAATATAAATTCACTATGAAATTTATAGAAAGGGGAAATTGTTAAAAAAAATAAATATTGATTTATTTTTGAAGTGTGAAATTATTTATCTTGTAAAGTTTTTTTTTGGAAAATAAATAATTTGGAAAATTATTTGGAATCTGGTGATGTGTGCATATCCATTGATAATTCAATAACCGACTATCAATATTTACCTTTGAAAGGTATTTGTTGTGATTTGCTTGAATTTGAATGCACACTTA
Organism: Allium cepa; assembly: GCA_030765085.1. Taxonomy (NCBI): domain Eukaryota; kingdom Viridiplantae; phylum Streptophyta; class Magnoliopsida; order Asparagales; family Amaryllidaceae; genus Allium; species Allium cepa. The sequence continues at coordinate 292,752,594 of CM060934.1, forward strand.
TTTTTAAATTATTGCGCTCGTTATTCGGATTACCCATTCCGAATAGTGATACGACGTAATGGATAGCATTGAAGATCGGTATTGAAGACCCGGTATTTGCGAGAGCGATAGGATGACCTGTCGATTGACTCTGCACTGAGTTGCTCCGGTATTGAGTTCTCCCTAAGTGATGGGAAATCCGATCAGGATTGTGGATATCCGGATTGCAAGGACTTCTTTGTAAGTGCCTTCGGTTCTGTTCGAGCCCGGAACAGACTTGTATGGATTGTATGTCTGACATTACAAATTGAGATATAAAGCAGATTTCTTTCAAATATATTTCTGTTGGTGGCGGAGAATTTATTCTTTTAGCTTAACACCCTTCTCTGAGACGTACGAGCTCAGAGGTTATGTAGTTGAATGTTATCAGCGATATATTCCCAATTTGGTAATGTGACATGCTGAGTGTTGCTGTTAAATGATCATTGTGTTGATTATTTGTGATAGGATCATTTATTTGATCGTCTATCCTGGTGATCATTTCTATGATCATTTGTTGAACCAAAGCATGGCTTTTGTATAAAGTATGTTTTTGTGGACGTGACTTCGTCGAGCCTCACACCTCGGGAATGGTCAAAACAGGAAAGATGCAGCAAGGTTATGAGGGGTAGCGCCCTTTAGGATATGTGCATTTCCTTCTGGAAAAGGGTGGTATCATGGTATGGAGCCCAGATGCTTACTCATGTTGAAAACACTTTATGATTGTGTGAATTGATTGCGAGCGCTCGGTGAAAGGTCCCAAAGGACCGGGGGATGGCATATTCGGTCAGTTGTTACTCAGTTAGGGGTAACCCGGCCTTGTGTTGGCAGAGATCCGGTTTGGTTCTCGGGGATGTCCTTCCAGAGGCATTCTCATGTGGCAATGGGAAGTTCCTTGGCCTGATCATTCGTTGGAAATCCAATTCACAATACGAAACCCTGTATGGTATTAGTTGTAGAACCTGCCATTTACTTATGGTGGTCACCACTGTTTAGATGGTAGCTATAGTAGGCATACGATAATGGTCGTATGTTGGCTAAGATTTATATTCTACTTTCGAAATATTTTCCTACACTATGCACTAGTAATAATATCAAATGCTCTTTTTAATGCGTATCAAGCATCTTTGACTATCATAAGGAGAAATCTCCTCCGATTCTGCGTTTGCATTGTGTGTGTGTGTGTGCGGGAGGCCTTATGGTAGTCTCATTTTTAAAAAGCATTGCGAATTGACTTTAAAAATATTCTTCTATTTTGTTTTTTAAAGATAAATAAACTGTTTTGAGTTCTCACACCAGTCACATGACTGACTCGAAGTTTATTGTTTTCCTTCCTAAACTCTGGGTGCCCACCAATTTACACACGGGCAGTCAAGAGTTAAGGTTTATCAGGATATTCTGGAGTTGCTGGAGGCAAGATGGATGGCATGGCGTATTATTAGTATATAGTATTTTTTTTCCGCTGCATTGTTCGTTGATTGTTGTTGTTGTACACTCTGATTATATGATGTAATGAAATGTAATGTATAAAATGTAATAACTGATATAGTTCTTTGTTTAAAGATTATTCATTTATCTATTATATGTTGTTCCGCTGCGATTGTGAGATTCTGTTGTTGTTCTGTTGTTATTTTCTATTCCGTTCTATTTTCTATTTTCTTTCCTCTCTATTTTCCATCTTTCCTCTCTTCTTCTGTCTCTTCTTCTTTCTTAAACCATAACATTTCGGGTTTCCGGCCTTCGATTTCTCGGCAGTCGATAAAGTGAGTATCGTTGTTGAATTTTCGAATGTCGAAAATTTTCGGGACGTTACATTTGGTATCAGAGCATATGGTTAAGCGACAACCATGGTTCTGTTGGGTATTACTCATTAGAGATAGAGTCAGTAGTACTCTAGAATGAGTATGAGTGTAATAATAGTTATGAGAGCATATTTGTTAGTGAATATAAAATTGTTTTATATTGTGATGATTGTTTTGTTGAGTGGTATATAGATTCTGGTTAATACGAGTAATTAACGTTGTTGATAGGGATCTCTAAACACTTGTACAGAACAATTCGACACAATATTGTTTTAAAATTGGGTAAATGAAATAATTTTACCTTGATTATATTTTATATATAAAGGAATAATTTTTCAGAATTATTAAAGTGTATATAAGTTGATATTTTAGATGTTTGAATAATCTAAATAAAAGAATTATTGTATAAGCAAATGAGTTATAAGAATTAAATTATAATTAAAGTGATTTACAATTGGGAAATAAACTTATATATATATAAGAAGTGAAACTATATGAATATATTTATGAATATGAGTTGTAAATAAAAAATGAATGTTTTTAAAATGAAATTCAAAGTTAAATGGAAATTTACTTTAGAATTTAGAAGCTGAATTGATTTATAAGTTGGAATTTAGGTTATGTAAAACCAAGTGATGTTTATTAAAATGAAGTATAACTTAAGTGATATTGAATGAAATTGATATTGGTATCAAAGTAAATTATTAAAGTTAAGTGATAAATGTGAACTTGAGTTATATAAATGAAATTCAACTTTTGTAATTGAATTGAATTAATGAATTGAATGTTAATCAATTAGATGTGAATAAAATTGATATGAAATAATGGATATAAGTGTTAATTCATTAAAATGTAATGTTATTGAAAGTTGAATAGTTGAATAAAAATCAATTAATTAAACCAATTGTAAGCAAAGGAATTTGGTTGTAATTGATATACATTAATTGTTATATGGATGTTAGTTGAATGCTAGTTGGTTGATGGTTGAATATATTGCTTTTGTTTCAATTGCTATGTTCACATATATAGTTATTATGTTGCTATATGTTGTATATCGATACTATTGTCTATATACATGTGCTCATGTTGTTTGTTGAGTGATTAGTAGGTGCGGATCGCATTTGCTTCGCATTTGGAGCTCGCTTTCGCGCTATATTAGCCGTATATGCTCGCTAATAAAATATAAGGTACATATCTCGGATTACATACCGTACTTTTACATTTTTTCCCTTCGGGATGCCTCATTACTTGATGAGATGTATATTTGTGATATATATACTGTCATTTTTTTTCGGATCGAGCCGCGCAAAGGAAACTATGGCGAATTTTTCCGGAAATTTAAGGCGATTTCTCGGTAGTCGATAAAGTTAGTATCGATGTTGAATTTTCGAAAGTCGAAAATTTTCGGGACGTTACATCCGCTATATAATGCGGGAAAATCAACTCCAAGTACATAAATAATACCAATTTCACTTTTCAGTGAAATTATCGCGGTATATGTTTTTAATAAATAACATCCGCTTACTAATGGCGTAAAATGTCTATTTTAACCATCAATAGATAACAATAATCATTCAAACATACAATCAAGCAATTTTAAATCTAACTATTTAAAATTTAAATCGAAATAATTCGATTGAGTGAGAAGTTCTCACCTTGATTTCAATTCAGTTTCCGTGTTTTATTTCGAATAAAATTAAACGTGCGTTTAATTTTACCCAAAGTTTTCACTAGCTCCAAACGACTCCAATCCAGGTCCATAGCGTAGTACTCGACAATACGAACCCGACGCAAGTCGTTTCATAATTTTTCGACCTCGTACGACAAAGTTATGATAGTTTAAAGATCATACTATTTTAAATATAAATTATTTACAAATTTATTTTAGCTTTTATACCCAAATAGATCTGGGACATGCATTCCACTCTCTGCAAATCTTGGCCGCACCCTGATGCTTCTTGTTCCTACAGGTAACGTACGCGCAAGATAACCCATCCAAGCCGAACTAGGGTTTGAAATCCAAACCACCACGCTCGACGAGAAGTTGATCAGCTAGCGACAAATGGAAGCCCATCTCCCCCTCTACCTTCGGCCGCAACTATGGTGAACTCGGCATCCCCTATCTCCCTGAAATTGCGTGCGAACGGCAGGAGGACGCGGGCCAAAATCTCCTCCAAACGACGACGATTCGCCAGATCCACCGTTGGATATCTAGTTCATACTGTGCTCTACAAGTTTCTAGTTGGAGGTTTCTTGTAATTGTTGATAGATTGAGAGATTTGGAGGAGAAAAGAATCGTGCATTTCTGGCCTTAGAATTGAAGGTGGCGGCTATGCTGTTGAAAATTAGGGTTTGGCAATTGAAATGAATAAAGGCTCCTTTTATAGAAAACCGACGAAACACTATTCATCCCGGATTTTCCGAACTCCAAATCTCGCACGGTGAAAGGCGTTTCTAGGGTTTAACCCGCATTTCGGACACAATGGAACAGGTTTCGGAAGCCAATTCGATCATCTGTGCGAGTTACAGCAATAAACGATCAATTTTAAATTAAATCGGTTAACTAAATTTCTGTGCGTTTTAGCTTGCCCCGGACAAACGGTAAATCAGATTGAAGCGAAATTTGAAACCTTACTATAATATGACATTACGGATCCGATGAAACTGGTTTCGTCGAAATCCGAGACTGTTTGAAAAATGACTATTTTAACTCGCCAAATTAATATTAAAACAATTTCGATGCGTTTCGAGCTGCCACGGCAAACGAAAACTCCGATTGCTACGAAAATTGAAATCCGATAATAACAAACTATTACGGATCCAATGGAACTATTGTCGTCCAATTCTGAGACTGTTCGAAAATTGGTTATTTTTCAATCGATAATTAAATATTAAAATAGTCATTTTTCACAAATAAACTTTTAATTCAATTTTAAAAGTTCTATAACATCTCTATAACTTCAATATGATTAAATAAAATTTTACAAATCATTTTTAATCATATTAAACTCGATTTTCATATATTTCTGTAATTTCAACTATTAAATAATCGATTTAATTATCCAATTAAATCCAGATATTCGAAAAATAAATTATTCGACTTATAAATCTTACTTGTTAATATTTAAATTGAATTAAATATATGAATTTTAATTAATAGAAATTCTGGGTCGTTACAAACTTCCCCCCTTAAAAGAATTTCGTCCTCGAAATTGCCAAGTAAGAAAAAGTTACAGAATCCATTAACTTTCCAAAACAAACCATTCAAATTGGATTTTTCAAATCTCTTAAGTGTTTAACTTTTCCAAAATTCATAGTTAACTTCTTACAAAATCTTTGCTAAGTTTCCAAATCCAAATTAGTTTTCAAAGATTTCCCAATTTTCTCAAAAATATTCTAACGCCTTAAATTTTCGAAAAATTTCGCCAGCGTCTCCTTTGCGCGGCTCGATCCGAAAAGAAAAATGACAGTATATATATCACAAATATACATCTCATCAAGTGATGAGGAATCCCGCAGGGAAAAAATGTGTAAAAGTACGATATTTAATCCGAGATATGTACCTTATATATTTTATTAGCGAGCATATACGGCTAATATAGCGCGAAAGCGAGCTTCAAATGCGAAGCAAGCGCAATCCGCACTTACTAAACGCTCAACAAAACATGAGAAACATGCACATATGAAAATAGTATCAATATACATCATATAGCAACATAACATCTACATGTGCCAACATAGCAAATCCAATCAAAGCAACAATCCAACAATCATCCAACTATCATCCAACTAACCAAATAAATATTCATTCATATTCTCATTAATATTCACTGAATTGGTTTTCCAATTTAAATCACATTTGATTCATTAACATTGGATTTACTAACATTTATTCATATTCAATTTCAATTAGTTTGCATTCACTAATTTACATTCAAGTTGGTTCACTTCCACATTCAAATCAAATTCACTTAACTTCCAATTTGATTTATAGCTTTCAATTTTCCTTAATTCAATTTCATTAACACATAATGAATTATATAAAATCAACTAACAATCACATAACAAACAATGTATATCCAACATTACCAAATTTATTTACTTCGCTTACATTTATTCAATTTGGTTTAACACTTTTAATTCCAATTGGTTGATATTAAATTGACTTCCATTCAATTATTCAATTTCTTAACTTCATTAGCTTCTAATGAATTAACACTTATATTCATTGTTTCATACTAATTATTTACATTCAATTGATTAATATTTCATCCATTTATCAATTCAATTGCTAATTCCTTTAACAATATAAGGTTGAATTTCATTCATATAACTCAAGTTCAAATTCTTAATGACTTCATTTCATTAATTCACTTATTAATTTACTTTGACACCAAAATCAACTTTATTCAACATCTCTTAAGTTATATTCCATTTCAAACATCTTATCAAATCCAAATCAATTTATTTAACTTTCCTTTTGCTAAATTTCAAATCACATGTCTTTGATGACAACTTAAATTTATTTCAACTTGGATTTTATGATTAATTTTAACTCTATCCTTTAAGTTAAATTTATTCTGTCAAAATTCAAATTGTATAAGTTATCAACTCATTTATCATTCCCATAAATATTTTAAATAGGATTCCAGAGTCTTTTCAACATTTCAAAACCATTTTTTTTTAAAATCAATTCAAATTACCTTTTGAATTTCCAAAACCAAATCCAAATTTTCCAAACAACTTCCATTTAAACAGTTTGGCAGCAATCCCTCTTTTGAAAACCCGAAAATGAGCACCAATGATGTCGCGATCATCATCGGAATTATTTTCCAACGACCGAAAAGAGTTTAGAGCTTTCATCTCTTCAAAACAATTCTCCAGAATATTAAATCCTTTCAAAACACTTCTTTGGAATTTTGTTTTTAGATTATAAATCACATTTATAAATCTTTTACTTATATAATTTCACTTATTATGTATATAAGATTATTTCACAATTGTAAATCATTTTAATTATAGTTCCATACTTAAAATTCATTCGCTTATAAAATTTATTGTTTTACAATATGTTTCATTCAACTTATTCAAACAACTTTTATTAACTTGCATATATCTTACATTTTCAACAACCAAACAATCAATTCATATACACTTTAATAATTCTGAAAAATTATTCCTTTATATATAAAATATAATCGAGGTAAAATTATTTCATTTACCCAATTCAAAATGATACTATGTCGACTTGCCTCATTTAAGTGTTTAGAAATCCCTATCGATAATATGGCGTCCCACATAACGACTAGAATTCACAAACAGCTGAACGGATAAGCAAACACAATATAAAACATTTTTATATTCACTAACAAATACGCGCTCATAGCTATTATTACACTCACACTCATTATAGAGTACTACTGACTCTATCTCTAATGAGTAATACCCAACAGAGCCATGGTTGTCGCTTAACCATATGCTCTGATACCAAATGTAACGTTTGCGATTTTTCGTCGCTCGAAAACCGACATTAATACGTCCACTATATCAACTGCCGAGCAATCGAACGCTGGAAAACCGTACCGTTATGGTTAAAGAAGAAGAAAAAGATAGAAGAAGAGAGAAAAAGATAGAAAAAAACAATATCATAATCTCACAATTCGCAGCGGAACAACATATAATAGATAAATGAATATTCTTTTAACAAAAAACTATATCAGTTATTACATTACATCACATTACATCATCAGAGTGTACAACAACAAACAGCGGAAAAGAAATACTATATACTAGTTTGATACGCCATGCTCTCCAGCTTGCCTCCAATTCTCTACAGCAACTATTGAAGTCCAGAATATCCTGACAACCTAACTCTTGACTGCCCGTGTGGAAATTGGTGGGCACCCAGAGTTTAGGAAGGAAAACAATAAACTCCGAGTCAGTCATGTGAATGGTGTGAGAACTAAAACAGTTTATTTATCTTTTAAAACAAAGAACAGAATAATTTTTAAATTAGATTCGCAATGCTTTTTAGAAAATGAGACTACCATAAGGCCTCCCGCACACACACAATGCAAACGCAGAATCGGAGGAGATTTCTCGTTATGATAGTCAAAGATGTTTGATACGCATTGAAAAAAAACATTTGATATTATTACTAGTGCATAGTGTAGGAAAAATCATTTCGAAAGTAAAGATATAAATCTTAGCCAGCATAGGCATTCCGCACTTATGCCTACTATAGCTACCATCCAAACAGCGGTGACAACCATAAGTGAATGAGAGGTTCTACAACTAAAACCGTACAAGATCGTATTTTTTCTTTGGATTTCCAACAAATGGTCAGGCTAGGGAACTTCCCATTGCCACATGGGTACGCCTCTGGAAAGATGACCCGAGAACCTAACCGGATCTCTGCCAACACAAGGCCTGGTTACCTTTCAAACTAGGTAACTACTGACACGAATATGTCATTCCCCGATCGTAACCGATCTATATCCGAGGATCCTCGATTTCCAACAACCACAAAGCAATAAATTTGCAGCAACAACATAGGGTAAGTATCTGGGCTCCATACCATGATACCACCTCTATCCAGAAGGAATGAATATACTAAAGGGGCGCTACCCCCTAATAACCTTGCCGCATCCTTCCTGTTTTGACCATTTCCGGGGTGTGAGGTCCGACGAAGTCTCATCCACAAAGCCACGCTTTATACCAAAGCTGTGCTTTGATCATCAAATGCTCAACAACACTTCGTATGCCGCATTACCAATTTTGGTATGTATCACTAGTAACCATCAACTACATAACCTATAGGGTGTTAAGCCAAGAGAATAAATTCTCCGCCACCAACGGAAACATATTTGATAGAAACCAGCTTTACATCTCAAATTGTAACGTCAGACACACATCCATACAAGTCTGTTCCAGGATCGAACGGAACCGAAGGCACTTACAAAGAAGTCCTTGCAATCAGGATATTCACTAATCACGACAAGACTTCCCATCATAAAGGGTAATAAATTTCTATATCGGAGATCAGCCGATGAAGAAACATTCGACGGTAATCCTTCCATTTTCACAAATATCCGGTCTTCAACACCGGTCATCAAATGCAATTCATAACAACGTATCACATATTCGGAGTGGGTTATACGACCCCAAGGTCCTTTCCCGGCTAACCCGAATAGTGAGCGCTTATTGAAAAATAAGTGTGGCATTCAAATTCAAGCAGTCAGAACAAATACCTATTTAAAGGTAAATATTGATAGTCAGATTATTTAACTATCAATAGGTATGCTCAACATCACCAGATTCCAAATAATTTCCCAAATTATTTACTTTCCAAAATATCTTTACTAGATATATAATTTCCACACTTCAACCATTTGAAAACAATTTTTCAAATCACTTTTCAGCTTTACCACTTTTGAAAACAAATTTCAATCATTTTCCTTACGCGTACATACTTTCATTTCAAAATGGTTCATTCAAACCAATTAAATAAATCCTTAACGATTTACTTTATATTTACGTTCCAAATCCGTAAATTAATTCCCACACTTCAAAAATAAATCAACGTTTATTTTTAAACAAATTCCCCTTCTTTTTATAAATTCCCTAGTGAATTTACAATTCCAAAATATCTTTGAATATACGATTTCCAAATCAATTTCTAATATTCATTTTTAATTTATCTTTAAAAGATAAAATCTCAAAACATTCACTTCATATTGGAAAACATTTCCATACTTATTTAATAATAAGTAATTTACAAATCCATTTATTTTCAATATTTGGAAAATATTCAATATACTTAAATTGAAATTAAGTATATATCTCATTCTTTAAGGAAATCATTCTCTTAAACATATTTATTTGGGCCAAAACAAATGTTGCGTAAAACATCGTTACGACGACCCAAAATCACTAGTGTAGAGATTCGAAATTAAAATAGATATATAAATCCCAATACTATACAAAACATTTCCTTTCGGAAATCATTTACTATAACAACTGTAATGACCCGCAAATCTGTACCCCTTGAGTCAACACTATTCTACAACAATCAACTTGAGTTGCACAGAAATACGAACCATTTGGGTTTAAGAAGAAGAGGTAGAAGAAGATAAAACAAAATCAACATCAGAATCTAACCGTCGCAGCGGAATAAAATATAATAGATAGTAAATAATCTTTACTCAATATCAAATATATCTGTTTACATACATTACATCATCAGAGTACATCAGTCACAGCTCACATCAATAACATACAATGGATACACAACAACTCAACAGCTGAATATATATATATATATATATATATATAAACAAGTACGAATGTACGTATCGCCATTCTGCTCGTCTCCTGAGCTCCACAACATCATATCCTGTATTCTATAATATTCGGTCCGACCCGAGCATTACAGTTAAATAACACCCGAGTCAGTTTGGAATACTCACACCCAGTTGATTATTAAAGTTTCAAAAATCCTTTGAAAACAAAAGCATCTCGTAAGACCACGCCACAAATAAACATGTCGGGTTTTTACCTTACGATAGCTAAAACAATTTTTATATAAATCCTTTGATATTATAATAGGGTCTATATACAAATACTTATAAAATAGCCGAAATTGTTACATCTATTAAATTCCAGCTACTAGCCACAGAGTGGGTAATACAAACAAAACTCGTACAAAGCTCGTAGGGAGAATGGATTTCCAACCAATGACTAGGCTCTGGGGTACCACCTGTCACAGTACGGGGCCTAGATCAACGTACCGAGGAGTACGCCCGCTCCCCTGCAACACAAGGCCGGGACTACTCCTTACTGGATAATCCCGAGTGAGATCACCCCGCAGTTGGGATCAGCAACTGCCCACTAAGCCGAAATAAAAAGGGACATCTAGACTGGAATGACCTCACCCTGCTTGGGTGCTACCCACCTAGCCTTGCTGCATAACCCCTGATTTTCAGTCATTCCCATTTGATGAGGCTTGAGGCTAAGAGTTACCTTTTATAGAACGTATCCCTTAGAATGCCCATCGTCCACCTGACGATGTTTCGCAAGCATTCATCCATACAAGTCCGTCCTGGTTTGAACGAAACCAAAGGCACTACTCCTACTACATCCATTTTGGGAATATCCTCAGGATTAGTAGCGACTAGCCCTTGCACTTCACTGCTCCATCTTCGAATCCAAAATCGTTTTCACGAATCGTACAAACCGGATGAAGTGGTTTTCGAGAAATAAATCTCGATCCCGGTCTCTTCGAAACGATCAACGTATTTGGCCAATATTGATAGTCGGTTATTTAACTATCAATTAATATTCACAAACATCCATCCAACAATAAATAATTTCCCAAATTATTTATTAACCTCAAAATATCTTCACAAGATATATTTCTATTTTCAATCCTTTGAAAACAGTTTCAAAACCACCTTTCTTTTCAGAATAAACTTTCCCAAATATTTTCTATCTCCACTGAAATTGCCAAGCACAAACTAGATTTTTAAAATAATTCAAAACACTTTACTTTAAAATATACTTTTAAAACATTTAAGTTAAACTACTTCAATAAATTGTTAAAAATACATACTATATAAATATTTGAAAATAAGTTACTTTATAAAATATAACTAATTTTTTTATCTTAAAACAAACTACTAAGTCACTCTTTAAATAATTACCAGTATAATAGATTAAAAGGGAAGACTTACTTATAATTTAAATATTTAGAGAAATAAGATTTCCAAACTTGCTTTTTAAATCAACTTAAAAAAAAACTTTTAACTTATATTTAAAAACTTACTTTGAAAACATACTTGGTTATCCAGGGAGAAGATCCAACTTCAATTACTTAAATTAATTTCCCCAAATTGATTTCAAATTTATCCCATTTGAAATAATTTCTTTACTTACTTAATTCATTCCAAAATTCATTAAGTATGGCCTTAATTATTATTGTTATAATTATTCTTCATTTGGTTCTAAAAACTTTTAACTGAAATATACAAATTCCAGATTTTTCCCAATTTCTTCTTATATTGTCTCAATAATCTAAATCTTAACTTTTAAATAAATGTTTGCTCTTTTAAATAATAAAACTGAATTTTAAAATTCAACAACTTCCTGTTTATTCACATTTTCCTTTCCATCCTCAGGATTCATTTACTAAAATTTTAAAGTCACTTTATTTCTTTTCTAAATCATTCTTAAATTTATTCTATAATTATTTTACTTGCAATTTCACTTCTTTATTTTATTTCCAAAAATCCAATTCTATATATTTTGATTTCTCAATGCACCGGAATATATTCAAGTAAACCGTAGCATTCAATATTCCAATTACCAATAATATCAATAATATTCATCACAGAATATAAAATAATCACAACAGGGGTATTAAATAATTTATATAAATGTTGAGGGGTCCAGTTGGATCCCTCCAACCTGTTTCCCTGCATCCACAGATGTTAGCACAATATAAAATGCAAATTCCAAATATATACCACACTACAACACATAAATCAATTCAACCATTTCAAACAATTGTTTAAATTTAATCATTTAAATTTATTTAACTGAGTGAGATTAACTCACATTTGATTCTTGTTTTGCAACCCGACCCAACCCGGCTTGCTTCTATCAGATTTTAACCTTGTATAACAATCATACGATTTATTAACACATTGAAATAGCTTGAACAATTTATTTCCATTTTATAAATTTAATTAACTAGTGATTCTATTTTAACTAATAAATTTTAAGTTTAAACTAATTCTCTTTTTAACATATTATTTTAGCAACCAATTAATTTAAAGTTAATTAAATCAATTAATTTCCAGCAATACACTATTTTAAAATGACCTAGTAAATTATAACATGTACATTTAAATTCATTCCCTTTTAATATACCCAATATACTTAATTATAATTAGCCATTTCAAAATTAAAAAGCAAGACTAACTACTGTTTTACCTTACTGAATATTTTCCTATTTTTTTTCTTCTGTAAAAACTATTATATTTTTATTTATAAGTTTATTTCAAAAATTCAAATAAAAAATAAATAAGAAATCATACCCCAAACGAACTCGATGTCGTGGATTCCCCACCTCCTTGTGAGCAACCCCCATCTCGAAGCTCGCGCCTCCAGCCCCGAGTTTATCTCCAGAAAACATCGCATCACCCATCAAGCTCGCGACCTCAGGCTCGAACACGAACCTTCCATGTGACGCCCCACCTCTATACCCACGCTAGCCAAGAACACTCCGGAGTAGTGCTGTCAACTAGCACGGAGAATAAGGCTGTTGAGGAGCGACCATCCATGTAATTGCTTATCACACGGTGGCTATAAATAATCTTCGGAAACAAACATAGAAATAATCATATCACAAATCAGTCACAGATATCCATATCACAAAGGCGGAAGAAGATATGAATATATAACTAACACATGAAAGTGTACATCAGAGTAGTGGTCAGTAAGATCCACGATAATACAAAAGAATAGCAACACGTGCTATACAAAAGAATACAACTATGAGTCTATATCTCAAGTGTATACAACAAAAACTGCTAATCTAAACAGTTAGCCAAAAGTCAGAGTGATGAATCCCAGGGAAGAAGTCAAGCAGAAGCACCTGTAACATCTCGGTCTGACCCGAGTATTATTTAAGAAAATAATAAACGGGTCAGTCTAGCTATAAATATCAGATGACATGATATAACATAAAAGATATGGCATAAACATAAACATCCATAATGGCATACCACTATAAGTATGTAAATAATGATCAACAGAAGATCAATCAATAAGAGATAATCAATATCACAAGAATCTTCTCAAAGATTCGGAAAGGGCATCATACCCCAAACTTGTACTCATAACAAGTCAATGACATAAATTCTAGAAATCAATGCAAGAAGTCCAGAAATCATAGAAAAGAGAAAGAGGCCTATCACATGACGGTCCGAAGACCAAGGGGAGCTACCCCACATGTGTGAATGGAATCACACAGATTAAGGTCCAGACTAACCAAAAAGCAAAAAGGTATGTGTGAGTGGAATCACACAAGTGGTGTCTAGTCTAACCTCGCAACAAGAGACATCGCACAGTTGCTAGTCTAAATCATCAGAATGATCGTCATGATCAACGAGAAGTGTCAATTACACTAAGCTAGTAAATATAGAAGTTTAGCTTCATGTCCCATAACCACTTGCTTAACTTAAATATTTACGAACAAACTGTAAATCTTCACTAATAAAATTGTCACAAGAGGTTCAATCGAACAAGTCCAAGAATTAACCGACGAAGTGAACGCAAGCGTTTCATACCACTTGTTTTACTAAGTCGTTTAATTAGATTTCTCATCCGAGTGAGGTAAAGGTTTGTATATACTAATAGATTGGAAAACGGTTTAAGAAAAGAGCTTTGTTATTAAAAATAGAGTTGAAATTGTTTGTTAAAATAGTTTTGATATTTACTACTAGTATTGAAACCTTTATATTATAAAGTGACAAGACACAGAAGCAATTGTAGAAACAATCAGTAACAAAAATCGCATACGGAGATGTGAATAAAATCCAAGGAAAGCAGCTCAATGTTTTTCAGATAAGATCCCCTATGGAGGGGGGGTCCGGGGGGGTGGCAACCCCCCAAGGTGGGGGTGCGGGGGCAACGCCACCGCTTACGGGGTTCGACCTGCCCGGTCAGGTCGCGGGGGTCCAGGGGGCAGCGCCCCGTCCAAAACGGTACGACCTAGTGAAGACAAAAGGGGGGTCTAACGACCTAAGAGGGATAGGGTCGAGCGACCTAACGGTTGCGACCTAGGGGTCTAAGGGGTCAAACGACCTAGTGGTGTTCGCGAGTTAGCCGAAGCGAGCGACCTAAGAGAGACGAGCGACTTAAGAAACTCGCGACCTAACATTTGAATAGGTCAAGCGACCTAAGTGGTCAGGCGATGATGCAGAGCAATCTGAAAATTCGAGAAATTCACAAGTCCTAGGTCGTGCACGACCTAAGAGAGAAAATTTAGGTCGTTCACGACCTAACAGCAGTGACCTACGACCTAACGGAACACGTGAAGAGGAGCGACGACCTATTGAAGGTATTGTGAATCGGCCACGACCTAACTGGGACACTCTAGGTCGTTTACGACTTAACGAGATAAGAGACAACGGGTTAAAGGAACCAGAACATATTTTAGGTCGGCCCCGACCTAAGGAGGAGAAGCTGCGAGTTAATGAAGGCGTATTAGGTCGTATACGACCTAACGTGGTGAAGGGAGACGAGCTAGCGAGTCACGACCTAAAAACTTTACGACCTAACTCTTTCTCGATCTAACTTTTCCAGAAGCAAGCTATGCCATTGTCTTAGGTCGTTAACGACCTTACTTAGGTCGTAAGTCGTCTGTAGCAGAAATATGAGTCGTATTGTCTTAAGTCGTTGAACATGTACTGTCTTTAGGTCGTTATTTCTTAAGTCGTCTTATGATGAGTCGTCTGTAATTGTGAACAGGTGATGTAACTGTGATCTGATAAGTCGGCAACGACTTAGTATAGGTCGTGAGATATGTTGCTTGTAAGTGTGTAATGTACTAAGTCGTGTGCGACTTAACTGATGAGTCGTGTGTACTGTTGATAGGTCGGCAACGACCTAAGGAGGTCATAGGTCATATACGACTTAAGGACTGGGTTGTAACTCCTATAAATACGCGTGTGTTGTAATTTTTGAGGTTGTTGATTTTGAATAAAATTTCTCTTTTGTTAGCTTTGTGCTTTCATACCAATTGGTAGTTGAGTGTAATCTCCTATCTCCACTTACGTCATTCGAGTGCGCTCGAATCCACGTTTGTTGAAGCCGATTCACGGAATCTAGTGCGCTAGATCAACGTGCGAAGAATCGTAGATCTTTGAACACGGTATAGTGCGCTATCAACGTGTTTGAGATAGCTAGAGTTCGGTATCTTTGGATCAACGAACTTGGGCATTTTGGTATCTTCAACTCACCGATTGCTACATTTCATCGATTGAAGTTTATTTCGAATTATCCGCTGCGTCAGTTTGGTATCAGAGCCATACTTAGCCAATCATAGCTAAGTTGATTCTTGGAGCCAAGTGTTGAAGTTTGAAGTTGTGTTCGTTGTGGTCATCTTGAAGTTGCAACAAACTTGGAGTATTTGATCTATAGCATTTTGAATCAAGTGTTGGAGAGTGATTGAATTTGTGAGGAGATTTTTGCGCACCAAGATTTGAAGTGTGGAGCCGTGCCGACTTAACCATAAGTCGTTGCACATTGAGCCGAATCAAGTCATAGCCGAGACATTGTTGGGCCGTGATTTGTTGAAGTCTTGTGATTGAATTGTTGAAGTTTGTGAAGTTTTTCAATCATGCCACCAAGGAGAGCCAATCGTCATCAAAACATTGAAGCACTATATCGAAGAGAAGAGGCCGATCAAATGGAGCAACGTATGCACGAGAAGATTGATGAAGGCATTGGTAGGTTGGAGAAGCTTATGATTGATATGAATCAAAGTAGAAGAAGAAATTCACCTGAATCCATTCATGGAGGAAGTAGAGTTTCACATCATTCAGATCGGGAGAGGAGAGAAAGTCAGGATCAACGGAGTGTTGATAATCGAAGTAGGAGGAATGTTGATGACCATGATAGACGGGATGTTGGTTGTAGGAGTGGTGGTAGAGATGTTGGAGGACGAGAACGACAACGTTATGCATCAGACTTTGATGAGGAGTTTGATGGTGATCGAGGAAGTGTTCATTATCGAGATAGAGATCAAACCCAACGTCGGTATCGTGATGTAGTAGATGATCATAGATGGGAGTCGGGAATGAAAATGGAGATTCCGGAGTTTAAGGGAGGAATGGTGGCTGAGGAGTTCTTAGATTGGTTGTCTAATGTGGAGGAAATCTTTGATTTCAAGGAGGTGCCGGAGAATCGAAGGGTGAGGTTGGTTGCTACTAGGTTGAGGGGGAGAGCTTTGGCGTGGTGGCAGCAAACTAAACTTACTCGAGAACGAATGGGGAAGTCAAAGATAGAATCTTGGGAGAAGATGAAAAAGTTGATGAGATCTACATTTTTGCCTTATAACTACCAATCACTTATGTACCAGAGGTTGCAGAATCTGAGGCAAGGGACAAAATCTGTTAGTGATTATGCTGATGAATTTTACCAACTCATCGCCAGGAATGATATCATGGAAACAGAAGAACAGCTAACTGCTAGATTCATTGGGGGCTTGAGAATGCAGATCCAAGATATGGTTAATATGTTTGATCCTAGAACAGTAGCAGAGGCACATCAGAAAGCGTTAGCTTGGGAGAAACAAGGAAGGCGTGGAGGTGGTGTGTTTACTAATTCCAATAATCAAGCAAGGGGTGTTGGCGGAAGTTCTAATGTTCCTAAACCTGTTACAAAGCCAGTGGTCAAGGAGGTTGAGAAGGCGAAGGCTAGTAGTGTTTTCAAATGTTATAATTGTCAGGAGTTGGGTCACAAAAGCAACGAATGTCCGAAGCCGAAGAAGAGAACCATGGTTGCAGAGGTTGAGGCAGATGATGGTGAGGAGGCAGAGTATTCAAATGTACCTTATGTTGAGGAGGAAGAAGAAGTGTCGGGAGATGAAGGTTGTAATCTTATGATGAGGAGAAGTTGTTTGACACCTAAGCAAGAGGAGGATTGTAGTTGGCTGAGAAGCAATATTTTTCAATCGACATGTACTATTCTGGGAAAAGTTTGCAAGTTCGTTATTGATGCGGGAAGTTGTGATAATATTATTTCTACAGAGGCAGTGAGAAAGTTGAATTTGAAGACCGAGAAGCATCCTAAACCATACAAGCTAGCATGGTTAAGGAAAGGAGGTGAAGTGAAAGTGTGTCGAAGAGCTTGTGTGAATTTTTCAATCGGAAAGAAGTACAAAGATGAAATCTGGTGTGATGTCGTAGATATGGATGTTTGTCACTTATTGTTGGGCAGACCATGGCAGTTTGATAGAGCAGTTCAGCATGACGGTCGTGCCAACAGTTACAGTTTCATGTTCGAGGGTACTAAAATCACTTTGGTTCCTAAGAAGCAACAGCAGAAGGAGAACAAACTGGAGGAGATTGAAGAATTGAAAACTCTGTTGACTTTGAAGGAGTTTGTTAAAGAAGTAGAGGAAGAGCCTGAGATGTTTCTTTTGATTGGGAGAGAGAGTAGTGACGAAGTTGAGATTCCCGAAGAAGCAAAGCCAGTTTTGAAAGAGTTTGAAGATGTCTTTCCAGATGAGTTACCGAAGGAGTTACCGCCACTTAGAGACATTCAACATCAGATTGATCTTGTTCCGGGGGCAGTGTTACCACATCGACCACATTATCGTATGAGTCCGAAGGAACATGAGGAATTGAGAAGGCAGGTGGAAGAATTACTTGAACAGGGTCGTATTCAGGAAAGTTTGAGTCCGTGTGCTGTACCTGCATTGTTAGTACCAAAGAAGGACGGAACTTGGAGAATGTGCACTGATAGTAGAGCTTTGAATAAGATCACTGTTCGTTACAGATTTCCTATGCCGAGGTTGGATGATTTGTTGGATCAGTTGAGTGGGGCAACTATATTCTCGAAAATTGATTTGAAGAGTGGTTATCATCAAATTCGTATCAGACCTGGAGACGAATGGAAGACAGCTTTCAAAACTAGAGAGGGGTTGTACGAATGGTTGGTTATGCCATTTGGTTTGTCTAATGCACCTAGTACATTCATGCGGGTGATGAATCAAATTTTTAGACCACTCATTGGAAAGTTCGTCGTGGTTTATTTCGATGATATTTTGATTTATAGCAGGAGTACGGAGGAACATGTTCTACATCTGAGAGAAGTGTTGTTTATTCTTCGTGAAGAACAATTTTATGCTGCTACAAAGAAATGTGTGTTTATGACACCTAGTGTTTTATTTCTGGGGTATGTTGTTTCAGGGAAAGGTATTCAAGTTGACCAGAGTAAAGTTGAAGCAGTCAGGAATTGGCCACAGCCAAAGACAATTACAGAAGTGAGAAGTTTTCATGGGCTAGCGTCATTCTACCGAAGATTCATTCCACACTTCAGTAGCGTGATGGCTCCAGTGACTGATTGCATGAAGGGTAAACAGTTTGTGTGGTCAGAGGAAGCGGGGGTTGCCTTTGAGAAGATTAAGGAATTGTTAACGTCTGCACCAATTCTTGTTTTACCTAATTTTCAGTTATTGTTTGAATTGCATACTGATGCTTCGAAGGTTGGTATTGGAGGAGTTCTGAGCCAGAATGGAAAGCCAGTTGCTTATTTTAGTGAGAAACTGTCAGAGGCAAAGATCAGATACAGTACATATGACGTTGAATTTTATGCTGTTGTTCAGGCTGTTAAGCATTGGAGACATTACTTATTTCAGAAGGAATTTGTTCTGTACACTGATCACGAAGCTTTGAAACATTTACAGGGGCAAGATAAGATTTCAGCAAGACATGCATCATGGATTGCATATTTACAGCAGTTTACTTTTGTCGTTAAGCACAAATCTGGGGTGACCAATCGAGTAGCTGATGCTTTAAGTAGGAGGAGTCATTTACTGACGACAATGAAGGTGGAAGTGACGGGGTTTGAAATGTTGCCAGAGATGATTGAAGAAGATCCTTACTTTGTGAAATATGTTGAAAAAGTGAAGGATGGGAGTACCGATGAATTCATGTTAGTTGATGGTTTTCTGTTTAAAGGGAATCGTTTATGTATTCCGGATTGTAGTTTGAGGTTGAAGATTGTGAAGGAGTTACACGAGGAAGGGCATGTGGGCCGTGATCGTACTTTGCAATTGATTTCACAATCATATTTTTGGCCATCGATGAGGAAAGAGGTTGAAAGATTCGTGGAGCGATGTCATATTTGCCAAGTTTCAAAAGGGACAGCAACGAATGCAGGGTTGTATATGCCGTTACCAGTACCATCTAAGCCATGGGTTGATATCAGCATGGATTTCGTTTTGGGCTTGCCGAGAACTCAAAGGGGAAATGATTCGATATTTGTTGTGGTGGACAGGTTTTCAAAGATGGCACATTTTGTTGCTTGCAAGAAGACAGCAGATGCTGTTCGAGTGGCACAGTTATTTTTCAAGGAGATTTATCGACTTCATGGTTTACCAGAATCTATTGTTTCTGACCGAGATACTCGTTTTCTGAGTCACTTTTGGTTGAGTTTGTGGAAGATGGTGGGAACGAAACTGAAGTTTAGCAGTGCTTATCATCCACAAACCGATGGGCAGACAGAAGTTGTTAACAGGTCATTGGGAAATTTGTTGCGATGTCTTGTACAGGATAATTTGAGAAGTTGGGACATGAAACTATGCCAGGCAGAATTTGCTCATAATCATGCAGTAAATCGAAGCACAGGATTCAGTCCGTTTCAGATTATTTATTCAAATTTACCCAGGGGGCCATTGGATTTAGCAGCTGTACCACAGTCAAAGAGAACAGTTAAACGAGCTACTGATTTTGTTGATGAGCTGACTGAATGTCATAGAACCGTTCAGGAACGATTGGAGAAATCGAATGAGAAATATAAGAAGTTTGCAGATTTGAAACGTCGAAATGTTGAATTTAAGGAAGGTGATTTGGTTTATGCTGTATTGACAAAGGATCGTTTTCCGGCGGGTGCTTACAACAAGTTGAAGGCGCGAAAAATTGGTCCAATTGAAATTGTGAAGAAAATTAATGAAAATGCTTATAAGTTGAAGCTGCCAGAAGAGGTTTACACGTCTGACGTGTTCAATGTTAAACATCTTGTTCCTTATTACGGGGATAAACAATCAGATGAAGAAGAATGTACAAATTCGAGGTCGAATTTTTCTCAACCATGGGAGGATGATGCAGAGCAATCTGAAAATTCGAGAAATTCACAAGTCCTAGGTCGTGCACGACCTAAGAGAGAAAATTTAGGTCGTTCACGACCTAACAGCAGTGACCTACGACCTAACGGAACACGTGAAGAGGAGCGACGACCTATTGAAGGTATTGTGAATCGGCCACGACCTAACTGGGACACTCTAGGTCGTTTACGACTTAACGAGATAAGAGACAACGGGTTAAAGGAACCAGAACATATTTTAGGTCGGCCCCGACCTAAGGAGGAGAAGCTGCGAGTTAATGAAGGCGTATTAGGTCGTATACGACCTAACGTGGTGAAGGGAGACGAGCTAGCGAGTCACGACCTAAAAACTTTACGACCTAACTCTTTCTCGATCTAACTTTTCCAGAAGCAAGCTATGCCATTGTCTTAGGTCGTTAACGACCTTACTTAGGTCGTAAGTCGTCTGTAGCAGAAATATGAGTCGTATTGTCTTAAGTCGTTGAACATGTACTGTCTTTAGGTCGTTATTTCTTAAGTCGTCTTATGATGAGTCGTCTGTAATTGTGAACAGGTGATGTAACTGTGATCTGATAAGTCGGCAACGACTTAGTATAGGTCGTGAGATATGTTGCTTGTAAGTGTGTAATGTACTAAGTCGTGTGCGACTTAACTGATGAGTCGTGTGTACTGTTGATAGGTCGGCAACGACCTAAGGAGGTCATAGGTCATATACGACTTAAGGACTGGGTTGTAACTCCTATAAATACGCGTGTGTTGTAATTTTTGAGGTTGTTGATTTTGAATAAAATTTCTCTTTTGTTAGCTTTGTGCTTTCATACCAATTGGTAGTTGAGTGTAATCTCCTATCTCCACTTACGTCATTCGAGTGCGCTCGAATCCACGTTTGTTGAAGCCGATTCACGGAATCTAGTGCGCTAGATCAACGTGCGAAGAATCGTAGATCTTTGAACACGGTATAGTGCGCTATCAACGTGTTTGAGATAGCTAGAGTTCGGTATCTTTGGATCAACGAACTTGGGCATTTTGGTATCTTCAACTCACCGATTGCTACATTTCATCGATTGAAGTTTATTTCGAATTATCCGCTGCGTCAGGCGACCTAAGGTCTTACGACCTAACGACCTACGGTCTAAAGGCCACGCGACCTAGAGGATCTGCGAGCTAACGAGGCCGACCTAAGGTGCAAGCGACCTAAGGGACAACGGGCTAAAGTATGGTACGCGACCAAAAAGATGGCGCGACCTAAGGTGAGAGCAGGTCGAGCGACTTAAGGCGATACGCGACCTAAGACCTAGCGACCTAAAGGGATGCGCGACCTAAGTGAGGCATCAGGTCGAACGACTTAAGGGTGATGCGACCTAGGACCTAAGCTCAAATACGAGCTACGAGCTAGCGACCTACGACCTAAGCTCAAATGCGAGCTAAGGCCTACGACCTAAGGCCCTAACGTACTAACATTTGTCGCGACCTAAGTGGTGACGACCTAACAAGGAAAGGCTGAGCGACCTAACGCTGCAGAGGGGATTTAAGGCCAGAAACGACCTACGACCTAAACCCCATACGACCTAACGTGAAACGACCTAACTCCGAAGTGAAAATTCAAGGCAGTGCGACCTAGCGCGATAACACGCGAACGACCTAAGGGTTAGGTCGCGAGCGACCTAACTCCGAACACACGAAAATGGCCAGAACGACCTAAGTGCAGAAAATTCACCAAAACGCTAAAAATTGGGGTTTTTCGCCAATCCAATCCAAACCAAATGCTAATATGCATGCAAAAATGATAGGGAATCATTCCCAATAGTCCAATATAGTTATAGGCTAGAATTGTGAGATAAAAATCTCACCTTTGCACCAAATATCAATGAAAATGAAGTTTTAAGCAAGCAAGAATCAATCCTTCTTCTATCTAAGCACAAGAAGCTTGAATCCAATGTCTTCTTCTTGAATTTGGAGTAGAAAGATGGATTGCAATTGAATTTGAGTTTTGGAATTTTAATTTTCCATTCCCTCCACCATTAATGCCAAAGCTTGATTAGTTAGGAAATTTATGAAGAGTGAGGAGAAGAGGGTTGGAACTTGGGCTTAATAGGCTAAACCAACCCAAAGTCCAAAGCGGGAAAAGTTAGTGAAATTTCACTAACTCCAAACCTATCGATGTTTATACTTAAAAAAGTTGTAAACGACATTTCGAACTCAATGTAAGTGGTCTCGAGTCCTAATTTGACCGTTTGCAAAAAGTAGCTTTTCGGACCAAAATCCGATTAACGAGTTAATATTTAAATAAAATATTTAAATACAAACTCGATAAATATGCGGGTTGTTACAGACTCCCCTCCTTAAAGAAATTGCATCCTCGCAATATATATAAGATGGAAATAAAAAGTAACAACCATAAAAGCATATTAACACAAGAGGAATTTTGAAATAAGAAGTTCACCTCAAGGAGCCGGAGTAAGCAAGTCCGGATGTGTACGCTCGATGAATTCTCTGGATTCCCAAGAACAATCCTTAGGATTTGAGGACCATTGAACCTTCACAAGCGGAACATATTTATTTCGAAGTCGTTTAACCTCAGAAGCTATAATTCGAATAGGATGCTGCTCATAAGTTAAATTCGGCGAAACTTCAATTTCTTCCACAACAGCAGGCTCAAGAACAGAATCTGAATCCCGAAGGCATTTCCGTAATTGAGAAACGCGAAATACATCATGCATAGCAGAAAACTGAGCCGGCAATGCAAGGCGATAAGCCATGGAACCAATACGTTCAGTGATAGGAAATGGCCCAATATATCGAGGCGCTAACTTCCCCGATCGACTGAAACGTACAACACCCTTCATAGGTGAAACACGAATAAAAACAGGATCCCCAACAGAAAATTCTAATTTCCTTCTTCGATTATCGCCAAAGGATTTTTGTCTACTCTGGGCTTCTTTCATCCTATGTCGAATAAGTTCAATCTTTTCCGTGGAATCACGAATAAAGTCTGGACCTAAAACCAGCTTCTCACCGGCCTCAAGCCAACAAGAAGGAGATCGGCATGGCCTTCCGTAGAGTGCCTCGAAAGGTGCCATACCAATACTAGATTGGAAGCTATTATTATAGGAAAATTCAACCAGTGAAATATGATCTTCCCAACTTCCACCAAAATCAAGCACACAAGCACGAAGAAGATCTTCAAGAGTTTGATTCACACGCTCGGTTTGTCCATCGGACTGGGGGTGATAAGCGGTGCTAAAATTAAGCTCGTTCCTAAAGCTTTTTGAAGACTCTTCCAAAATCCACCAGTAAACAATGGATCACGATCGCTAACAATAGAAGTAGGAACTCCATGCAATTTTACAATTTCCTTGACAAATAGTTTGGCCAAAAGAGGAACGGTTCGGTTAGACCGAACCGGAATAAAATGGGCGGATTTAGTAAGTCTATCAACAATCACCCATAAGCTATCATGACCCGAACGAGAACGGGGAAGGCCATCTATAAAGTCCATGGAAATTTGATCCCACTTCCAAATTGGAATTTCTAAAGGTTGCAATAACCCACCAGGCCTTTGATGTTCGGCCTTGACAAGTTGGCAAGTCATGCAACACTTAACAAAGTTAGCAATATCAGATTTCATTCCCTCCCAATAATAAAGTCGCTTCATATCAGCGTACATTTTACTACTACCGGGATGAATGGTGAATTTAGAACGATGGGAATCTTCTAAAATATCTTTACGAAGATCTCCAATATTTGGTACGATATGTCTACCAAATTTTCGAATGCCGCCACGAGAATCAATATCAAAGTCTTTCAAACCTTCAATATCAATTTTATCCTTAACATTTTTGCCAAGAAGAGCCAATTCAGAATCTAGCCCTTGAGCTTCAAGAATGCGGTCTAAAAGAGAAGGATGAGCCTCAAGGCTACATAAAACAAGCGATGAGCATAAATCGGATACGCGCTCTCGAATCTCACAAGTGGATAAGATCTCGAGATCGTTCCATTCGGATATCATCATAGAAACAACTGCTTGTTGCTTACGGCTAAGAGCATCGGCGACACGATTACCCTTACCGGAGGTATAAAGAATATCAAGATCATAAGGTGCAAGGAACTCGAGCCAACGCTGTTGACGTAAATTAAGTTCTTTTCGAGAAAATAAATATTTCAAAGACTTATGATCCGTGTAAAGAATAAATTTCTCTCCCAATAGATAATGACGCCACATTCGAAGGGCGAAAACAATAGCCACGAGCTCTAGATCATGTGTGGCATATCTAGTCTCGGCCGGCTTCAATTGCCTAGAAGCATAAGCAACAACACGTTCTTTATGCATAAGAACGGCACCCAAACCAACGTGACTAGCATCGGTATAAACAACAAAATCTTGATTCCCCTCGGGAATAACAAGAATAGGAGCATCGGAAAGGAGTTCTTTCAATTTCTGAAAAGAGGCTTCACATTTGTCCGACCAAATGTATTTAACTCCCTTCTTAGTCAAGCCAGTAAGAGGCACTGCAATCTTAGAAAAGTCTTTAATAAAACGACGGTAATAGCCCGCCAATCCGAGAAAACTACGAATCTCTGTCACACTCTCCGGTCTCTTCCAATCTTGAATCGCTTCAATCTTTGAAGGATCCACGGATATCCCGGATTCGGAAATAATATGACCGAGAAACTTCACACGAGATTGCCAAAAGTGGCATTTAGAAAATTTCGCCTTTAATTGATTACTCCTAAGTGTTTCCAATACAATCCAAGATGTTTCTCATGTTCCTCCTCGGTTTTTGAATACACAAGAATATCATCAATGAATATGAGAACAAACCGATCGAGGAAATCTTTTAAAACTCGATTCATGAGGTCAACGAAATAAGCTGGAGCATTCGTTAACCCAAATGGCATAACAAGCCATTCATAAGATCCATATCGAGTACGGAATGATGTCAAAGGAATGCTATCCTCAGCGATACGAAGCTGATGGAAACCGGTAGCCAAGTCCAATTGTGAAAAGACCTTAGCACCACGAAGCTGATCGAATAGATCATCAATCCGATGTAAAGGATATTTATTTTTAATAGTAAGATCGTTAAGCTTGCGATAATCAACGCAGAGCCTCAGAGTACCATCGGATTTCTTTACGAAAATAACCGAAGCTCCCTAAGGCGAGGAATTAGAGCGAATAAATTGCCTCGTCTCCAACTCAGATAATTGTTTACGCATCTCCTCATTTTCCTTATTGGACATGCGATAAGGAGGACGAGTAATAGGTTGAGCTCCAGAAACAAGATTAATTCTGAACTCAATTGCTCGTTTAGGTGGTAAACCTAAAACGGGCTCGAATATGTCGGAAAATTCACGAACAACATGAATACGAGAAATAATATCATCTTCATCATCATCATCATTATCACGAGGATTTAAAGAATATAAAGATGCCACCAAACAGGATTTTGAATCTTTAAGATTAATAGAAATCTGATTAACAGATAGTGGATGTCAGAGATGAATAGTCCGCTCAGGACATAGGATATGGGCTTGATAACGGTTAAGCCAATCCATTCCTAAAATATTCCAAAGCCTAAGTAACGCATGACATGCAAATCGACTAGGAAAGAAAAATCGCAAAAAATAACCTCCACATCTTTACAAAGCAAACTAAGAGTTGCGGATCCACCAACAGGATTCGCAATTTTTAAAGAAGTCATCAATGCAGTAACACTTAACGAAAAAGTGTCTACCAGTTCCTTTGATATAAAAGAATGGGATGCACCCGTATCAAAGAGAACTCTAATAGGTTGATCATGAAATAAAATAATACCATCAAGAATGGAATGAGAAATACCTTGGCCACGAGATGTGTTGCCAGGGGCTTGAGCCACATTCAACTTTCCTTCCTTCTTGCCTTTACGCTTGAGGCATTGATGTATGTAATGATCCGGGCTCTTACAATAGCGACAAGATTTGGGCTTAGAGCACTTATTCGCATAATGATCCCCAGACCCATAGTTGAAGCAACTCGCACCACTAGGAGAAGGAGACTTTGCCGCAAGGGTTGCCTGCTTACCCTTTTTGTTGGGATAAGGACCCATGAATTTGTTTGGCCTCTTCTTGTTGTTGAAGTTTGGTTTAGCGCCTTCCACTTCAACATCACTCTCTCTATCAGCCTCTTCAAGACGAAGAGCGATATCGACGAGTTGATCAAATGCGACTTCTAGTTTCAGGAGCAGTGGCTTCTTAAGATTCTTATTTAAGCCATAAAGGAACCTCTGGTTCTTCTTCAATGGGGTGTTGATGTATTCAACCCCATATTTGGAAAGCGACTCGAAGGCTGCGACGTAATCAGTCACAGAGGATTGACCTTGAACAAGGTCTATAAAACGTCGAGCCAAGGTTACTTTCCCAGCTTCTGGTACAAACTTTAACTCGAAGCGTCCCTGAAATTGCTCCCAGGTGAGATCCGCTTCATTAATTTCTGAAATAAGGAGTTCGTACCAGTCCAATGCTCTCTCCTGGAGCATGCTGGAAGCCACCTGAACGTGGTGGAGATCGATAAGGTTCATGCGAGAAAAGATTCGATCGCATGATTTTAACCAAGCCTGGACCTCGATGATATTTTCCGAACCTTTGAAGGGCTTCCCACCCAAGTTGGTGTAATCGCTGCAAAAGCGTGCAAATCCCGACTTTGGGTGAGTAGGTTCCGGGTTAGCTCCAGCTGCTTGAGCATTAGTTACTAAATCAAGAAGCTGTTGAGCAGTCATAAAAACTCCATCCGGAGGAGCAGCACCAGATGATCCAGTTCTGGGACGGCCTGGTCTAGACATTCTCTTCCTTAAAGAAAGAAAGAAGAGAAGGAAGAAGGTTATTTACCAATGAACATCAAGTAATCTTGATAGATAAAACAAGGAATCATAAAGGAAATAGGATGAATCGGTACGAAGACTCGAATTAATCCTATGGTATGACTCCTAAGATAGACCTAGGACGATGATCCTTGTTAAGTTATTCTACATTGTTCCGAAGTTTGGCTCTGATACCAAGCTGTGACGCCCAAACGAACCCCAAACGAACTCGATGTCGTGGATTCCCCACCTCCCTGTGAGCAACCCCCATCTCGAAGCTCGCGCCTCCAGCCCCGAGTTTATCTCCAGAAAACATCGCATCACCCATCAAGCTCGCGACCTCAGGCTCGAACACGAACCTTCCATGTGACGCCCCACCTCTATACCCACGCTAGCCAAGAACACTCCGGAGTAGTGCTGTCAACTAGCACGGAGAATAAGGCTGTTGAGGAGCGACCATCCATGTAATTGCTTATCACACGGTGGCTATAAATAATCTTCGGAAACAAACATAGAAATAATCATATCACAAATCAGTCACAGATATCCATATCACAAAGGCGGAAGAAGATATGAATATATAACTAACACATGAAAGTGTACATCAGAGTAGTGGTCAGTAAGATCCACGATAATACAAAAGAATAGCAACACGTGCTATACAAAAGAATACAACTATGAGTCTATATCTCAAGTGTATACAACAAAAACTGCTAATCTAAACAGTTAGCCAAAAGTCAGAGTGATGAATCCCAGGGAAGAAGTCAAGCAGAAGCACCTGTAACATCTCGGTCTGACCCGAGTATTATTTAAGAAAATAATAAACGGGTCAGTCTAGCTATAAATATCAGATGACATGATATAACATAAAAGATATGGCATAAACATAAACATCCATAATGGCATACCACTATAAGTATGTAAATAATGATCAACAGAAGATCAATCAATAAGAGATAATCAATATCACAAGAATCTTCTCAAAGATTCGGAAAGGGCATCATACCCCAAACTTGTACTCATAACAAGTCAATGACATAAATTCTAGAAATCAATGCAAGAAGTCCAGAAATCATAGAAAAGAGAAAGAGGCCTATCACATGACGGTCCGAAGACCAAGGGGAGCTACCCCACATGTGTGAATGGAATCACACAGATTAAGGTCCAGACTAACCAAAAAGCAAAAAGGTATGTGTGAGTGGAATCACACAAGTGGTGTCTAGTCTAACCTCGCAACAAGAGACATCGCACAGTTGCTAGTCTAAATCATCAGAATGATCGTCATGATCAACGAGAAGTGTCAATTACACTAAGCTAGTAAATATAGAAGTTTAGCTTCATGTCCCATAACCACTTGCTTAACTTAAATATTTACGAACAAACTGTAAATCTTCACTAATAAAATTGTCACAAGAGGTTCAATCGAACAAGTCCAAGAATTAACCGACGAAGTGAACGCAAGCGTTTCATACCACTTGTTTTACTAAGTCGTTTAATTAGATTTCTCATCCGAGTGAGGTAAAGGTTTGTATATACTAATAGATTGGAAAACGGTTTAAGAAAAGAGCTTTGTTATTAAAAATAGAGTTGAAATTGTTTGTTAAAAGAGTTTTGATATTTACTACTAGTATTGAAACCTTTATATTATAAAGTGACAAGACACAGAAGCAATTGTAGAAACAATCAGTAACAAAAATCGCATACGGAGATGTGAATAAAATCCAAGGAAGCAGCTCAATGTTTTTCAGATAAGATCCCCTACGGAGGGGGGTCCGGGGGGGGGGGGGGGTGGCAACCCCCCAAGGTGGGGGTGCGGGGGCAACGCCACCGCTTACGGGGTTCGACCTGCCCGGTCAGGTCGCGGGGGTCCAGGGGGCAGCGCCCCGTCCAAAACGGTACGACCTAGTGAAGACAAAAAGGGGGTCTAACGACCTAAGAGGGATAGGGTCGAGCGACCTAACGGTTGCGACCTAGGGGTCTAAGGGGTCAAACGACCTAGTGGTGTTCGCGAGTTAGCCGAAACGAGCGACCTGAGAGAGACGAGCGACTTAAGGAACTCGCGACCTAACATTTGAATAGGTCAAGCGACCTAAGTGGTCAGGCGACCTAAGGTCTTACGACCTAACGACCTACGGTCTAAAGGCCACGCGACCTAGAGGATCTGCAAGCTAACGAGGCCGACCTAAGGTGCAAGCGACCTAAGGGACAACGGGCTAAAGTATGGTACGCGACCTAAAAGATGGCGCGACCTAAGGTGAGAGCAGGTCGAGCGACTTAAGGCGATGCGCGACCTAAGACCTAGCGACCTAAAGGGATGCGCGACCTAAGAGAGGCATCAGGTCGAATGACTTAAGGGTGATGCGACCTAGGACCTAAGCTCAAATACGAGCTACGAGCTAGCGACCTACGACCTAAGCTCAAATGCGAGCTAAGGCCTACGACCTAAGGCCCTAACGTACTAACATTTGTCGCGACCTAAGTGGTGACGACCTAACAAGGAAAGGCTGAGCGACCTAACGCTGCAGAGGGGATTTAAGGCCAGAAACGACCTACGACCTAAACCCCATACGACCTAACGTGAAACGACCTAACTCCGAAGTGAAAATTCAAGGCAGTGCGACCTAGCGCGATAACACGCGAACGACCTAAGGGTTAGGTCGCGAGCGACCTAACTCCGAACACACGAAAATGGCCAGAACGACCTAAGTGCAGAAAATTCACCAAAACGCTAAAAATTGGGGTTTTTCGCCAATCCAATCCAAACCAAATGCTAATATGCATGCAAAAATGATAGGGAATCATTCCCAATAGTCCAATGTGGTTATAGGCTAGAATTGTGAGATAAAAATCTCACCTTTGCACCAAATATCAATGAAAATGAAGTTTTAAGCAAGCAAGAATCAATCCTTCTTCTATCTAAGCACAAGAAGCTTGAATCCAATGTCTTCTTCTTGAATTTGGAGTAGAAAGATGGATTGCAATTGAATTTGAGTTTTGGAATTTTAATTTCCCATTCCCTCCACCATTAATGCCAAAGCTTGATTAGTTAGGAAATTTATGAAGAGTGAGGAGAAGAGGGTTGGAACTTGGGCTTAATAGGCTAAACCAACCCAAAGTCCAAAGCGGGAAAAGTTAGTGAAATTTCACTAACTCCAAACCTATCGATGTTTATACTTAAAAAAGTTGTAAACGACATTTCGAACTCAATGGAAGTGGTCTCGAGTCCTAATTTGACCGTTTGCAAAAAGTAGCTTTTCGGACCAAAATCCGATTAACGAGTTAATATTTAAATAAAATATTTAAATACAAACTCGATAAATATGCGGGTTGTTACATTCCAATTACTTCAACCCTCGACTGCACGACCCAATTTCGACCAAAAATCACCATCGCCTCCTCTGAAACCACCATCTCTGTAACGACCCGAAATTTTCGAAGCCGAAAATTCCAGATAGTTATGAAAAAGAAGAAAGAGATAGAAGAAGAAGAAAAGAAACACTAAACATCTCACAATCGCAGCGGATAAAATATAATAATAAATAATAAAAATTTACAAAAGAATACTATATCTGTCGATTACATTCTAATACATCAGAGTTTCACATTATATACAGTCATTGAATATTTACAATTATCATGTCTCAGATTAACAATAATATATATGTATACAGCGGAAATGCTCTATACGCTATTGCCATCCAGCTCGCCTCCTGAGCTCCAGAACATACCTACGTGGAAATCTGTAATACTCGGTCTGACCCGAGCATTACACCAAAGTAACATCCGGGTCAGGCTGGAAACCAGCGTGAGTAAACTCATCTAACATGAAATACTAAAGCAAACAACTTATATAAAACCCAGGGTAACATATTTCAATTTTAACGCATTCACAATTTACTATAGACAACACTTTTTGTCCACTCGTTAAATTTCTAAGTACCGAACTTAGATAAAATATTCCAATTCACTTAAATCATTTTATTCCGGTCTATTGATTTACACATCAATTTATTTTTAATCCGAAGTGGTTTCGGGTGTTTCCTAATACCCGATCCCGGTCTCCTCGGATCACACGTCATCCTAATCTCAATTATTCAAATGAAATACACAACATTTCATATCAGAGATATCAACATATTCAAAACATCCAATACCATTCAATTATCCATAACAAAACTTAATCACATACAAATCAATTCAATTGATTCTAATTGAATTTCAAACCTCAATCACCTGGATTACTTCATTTAAAATTAATTCATTCCAAATCAATTAATTAGTCAACCCATCATATTCATCTTAATTAATCGCCCTGGATTATTTTCCAATTAAATTCAAGTGAATATCTTTAATTTATCTCACTACGTTATTTATTCTTACCAAATTAATGAGTAATCTTTAATTACATCACAAATTGATTAACCATAATTAATTACTCTAATTCTTAATTACTTATATTAATTCATTTCTCATGGTCACTTTGATTAATTTATCTTAATTAATCAATCCTTAATTACAACGTTGATTGTATAAATTAATGATTTCCAATTATGTTTTGATTTATTCTAGTCTAAATTAATTGCTTTAAATTCAACACCAAATGTTAATCATTCTCGATTAATCTCAATCTGTAATTAATTATTCTTTTATTTACTTCATTAATAAATTAATTACTCCTTAATTAATTATCTTAATTAATCTCTTGACAAATTTCACAAAGTAATTATGTTTTATTAATTACATTAAGTAACTATTCATCACACCATCAAAAGTTATTCTGAATTACTTATACTTAGTTAATTAGCTTACAACTTAATTTATTATTTATTCAAATACCTTTTATTACTGAATTTAATATCCCAAATCATTAATTAATTGAATTAATTAATTATCCATTTTAATTACCTACAAATTTAATGAACCGCAAATCGTTACCACTATTTACTTTGGGAACATTTACTTATTGATGGTTTAAGTTTAAACAATTTAAAACCCGAATACTTCGAGTCAAGCAACAATTAACACAGGAATCAACCAAACCCAAAGTTACCAAATCATCAGTGCATAACACATCAATTCAACCATTCAACCAATTATTTAAATTTCACCATTTAAATTTAAATAGAAACCCAACAGATTGAGATTTACTCACCTTTGCCTTTATTTGCAATCCACCCCAATATTGCCTTGGTTTCTCGATTTTTGACCTTGAATAACATATTATGGTCTTATTAATATTTGTCTAATTGCACAGTTTATTATCCATTTTATAATTTTAACTAACCAGTAAATTATTTTAAGCTAATAAGTTGGGTCAAACCAATGATTTATTTTTGAACAAATTTCCTTTTAATAATAATTTTTATATAACTGAGATAAATCACATAACTTCAATAAATACGTAATTTGTACTAAACACATATCCTAATAAAAATAGTTCATATAAATTTCCATAATCTCTATATAAATATTTTCCTGTAAATCAATTTATATTGCCTTTAAAATTCTCATTCTCTAAATCTTATCAATAAATTATTTCCTGATTCTATTCATCTATAAAATAAATAATTAAAAGTAACAGCCAAAAAACCATACCCAAATCACAAAGTCGTGCTTCCTCGCCGAAGAACGCAGAGTCACCTCGAGAATCACCGCCTCGAGCCCAAGCAAAATACCCAACACCATTGCGTCGCCCCCCTCGCTAAGGCCTCCTCTTCGATTAAACGAACGATTCAATTTCAATCTGAGATACAAGAAGACTCGGTGGAACAGAAGGGGAGATGGGGACAAACGAGGTTGCGATTCGAACATGAGTACGATATTTCATGGATTCACGTGGAGGAAGGGAACTCGAATCTAATCAAAGGAGGAACGAAATCGATTCAGAGGCTCGACACAAATCGAATTGAAACCTGACGTCGCCATTAATTTATATTTTTGTTTTGATGAATTCGCTTTTCAAAAGCAAATGCTTCGGCCATAAGCTTTGTTTTTGAGATGAAAATTCCAGAATGCATTGTAAAAGAAGGAAGCAGGTTTCGATTAAAATAACGAAAGCTAGAGGCTCTGAGTACGATTGTTGGAAAAATATCTCTGACTATTAATGTACTTCAAATTTTATCATTTGATAAAACTCTCAAACCATCTCGTTAATTGCCAATTAAAATTTCAAACTCCACTTAAGGAATGCCGCTAGGCGATTTCAGGGTTTTACCCGCGTTCCGAACATTATGGAACATGTTGCGGAAGCTAATTCAATCATGTGCGCGAGTTACAAAAGAAAACGATCAATTTAAAATTAAATTGATTAAAATAGTTCGAAGCGTTTTGGTCAGCCACGGTCAAACGACAACTCCGATTGCTACGAAAATTGAAATCCGATAATAACTAACTATTACGGATCCAATGGAACTGGTTTCGTCGAATTCCGAGACTATGCCTCGGAAGGCTATTTTTAAATTCAATTTAAACGATATAATTTCAAAACTGAACAAATTACCTTTAAATCAAATTTCAACCATTCTATTATTTTCAGTATCATTATTATAAATTTTATAAGCCATTAAATTATTTTAAACAGGCTTAGAAATTTCTTATTCAACAATTTTACCAAAATTTTCAATTATTAAATTCAATATTTAAACTATAATTCAATGATTTAATTATCAAGTAAATATTGATATCAGGAATTCAAATTAAAATTAACCTTTAAATATTTTTAAGAATCAATTAACTATTCCAATTATATGGTTAGAAATTCCGGGTCGTCACATTCCTCCCCCTTTAAAAGAATTTCGTCCCCGAAATTACTAGTTAGGAAGAATGGCCAATACCCGTTTACCTTCTCTTCAAAACTCACAAATTCAACACTCTACCAACTATCTTTTATTAATGACTCACTGTCACCTTAACTAACCTTCCAAAATCCTTTATAGTTTCAAATACTACCCTTTCGTTCAATCATTTAAATTTCCATTTAAAACCAAATTTGGAATTATCAAAAAATTTCAAAATTTTTCTAACTCCCTAAATTCCCGAAAATTTTTGTCAGCGTCTCCCTTGCGCGGCTAGCCCGGTACTACTACAAAAGGCCTCTACGGGCTTCCAATTTCCAAAAGAAAACAAAAGCCAAGTGGCTACATCAAAAACCCAATCCAATTCTATCTAGAAATTTAAATACGCACCTTTTTGTCGGCCAATACAAATTTATATTTTGGAATCAAATTCAATTCCTTTTCCCTTTAATACCTGCATAACTTACTTAATAATTATATCCAATCATAACATTTCCAATCATTTTGATACATTTCCTTACATAGGTTTCATATTTATTTCAATTTAATTTTTCCCATTTCCATATGATCTCAATTTGTCTTCACTTCTGAGTATTAAATTTTATCTTTTATTTATAACTGGTTCATATTTAAAATCGTTTAATTGCTTAACAAAAATTTTCCCAAAAATTTCTAACTCCCAAAATTTTCGAAAAATTTGGGCAGAGTCTCCTTTATACGGAGGAGCTTTTGCAATTTGACAAGAGGTATAAATATATATACATCGACCCACCCGGTCGGAAAAAGCAAAAACAATTCATATTTCTTATTTTTATTGCGTAGGCGTACCTTATTTAGCATTTTAAGCAAGCAGCTTATTTATTTTGCAATTAGCATACCCCAAATCTAGCCAAACGGCTTCCCTGTTCCTGTACTTACTCAATTTAAATATGTAAGTGCCATATATAGAAATTTTATTAACCTAACACTTAATTTCAATAGCTAAACACAAGAATTACATAAACAACAAGCATTACGAAAGCAACAAACACCAAACGCTTAACATAAGCGATTTATATAATTTAAAGCTAATTCCAATTACTTCCAACCAATTCATATGTCGTTTCATTTAAGTTTAAATGGTTCACACCTCAATTTCTGACATTCCATTGATTTATAATCCAAACAAGTTCATATTCACTTCAAATGATTTCAAAATCAATTTAATTTAATCTCCGTCGACTCATAGAATTTTAATTATTTTGTTTACGTCAAACAACAATTATTGTTATGCAATCTCGATGATATTCGCTTAATAGGGTATTCTATTTTAGTTTATAACTACTTTAGATAAATTTTCAATGCATTTTATATTTAATTCCATTTCATTTCTAATTTATCTACCAACCATTCATTGTATTTCATTTTATTTCCGCATTAGATTCATGCAAACAATTTATTAAGCTTGGCACATTCAAACTTATAAATTAATGACCATTTCCAAATTAATTTAATCCAAGTTTTATTTAATGGCTCTCACTCTTATTCGAAGCTAAGCTTACATAAATTTAAACGTAAGTGAATTTATTTTAATTTTATTCCAACGTCAAACTTAAGTTTACTTCTATTTGATCCCCATTTAATCAACTTCCATTAAATTCAATTAGCCCATCAATTTTAAATTTTAATTTTAAATTCACTTCCTCAATTTATCAAAATAATATCCAAGCACATACTTATCTCATTTATACTTCAAATTAATATACCACCAAAATTAAGTTCAGTCTGATAATCTAATTCCAATCAAAATTTTGGTTCAGTTTTTATTCTATCAGACTTCATCCATTAATTATTTAACTCATTCAACCCGTTTTAAATATTTAATTTGCTTACTAAATTCGTTATCAAGTTTATTTTATTAATACAAGGCCATTCTTAATTTATTTCTATTCACTTGAGTTTTGTTTTGCAACTCAAACCATTTCTATCATAATCACTTCTCTTATATCCAATTTACTTGCAAATTTTTATTAAATATTATTCAAATCACCCTTGAATTTTATTTGTAATTCATTCCATCACATTTTCAATCCAACTCTATTTATTTTTACATCTCCACTTATTTAATTCATTATCAAATCCAAGTCGAATTCTATCTACAATTCTAATTCATTTCCAAACTCCATTATTAATTTAC
This sequence comes from Allium cepa, assembly GCA_030765085.1. Taxonomy (NCBI): domain Eukaryota; kingdom Viridiplantae; phylum Streptophyta; class Magnoliopsida; order Asparagales; family Amaryllidaceae; genus Allium; species Allium cepa. The sequence continues at coordinate 292,789,114 of CM060934.1, forward strand.
AATCCATTTATTTACCAAAGTCAAATTTTATTAACATACTCAATCACACAATTATTCAATCAATTAGCTTATTTCCAACTTCTAAATCAATATTCAATTTTAGATACAAAATCACTTCATTAAAATTCCAGTTTGGATTTCCTTTTATTTTCCCAAAATTCCAACATCTTTATTTAAAAAAAAATTAAAAATGCTTTTAAATCCACATCATACTTAATAAAATAGCTCTTTATAAAAATACTTTTTATCACTCGATGTCTCAACCAGTCCATCCTTGTTCTCACAGAAATTCAGTCATACGTTGATCAAGCGTAGGACTGAAAATTTATAAGTACTTGGTAAACCCGTTTTCAACACCCAATGAAAATACTTGGAAATAATTTTATTGGAAATCTAGAAAATAGTTTTTGAAAATAGAGGAAATATCTTTAGTGAGGATGCTCTGGATATCATCACCCCTATCCATGGTCACAGTTAACCCAATGGTTATGTTACCGTCCCGACAAAATCCACAGATAACTGTAGGCCTCCGCGCCCCTCGATTACACCATGAAACCCACGACAGATCGCAGCTACAACTGAGGTTGCGTAGCTATCACAGCAAAAACCCATACAACTGTAGGCATCAGCGCCATCGAATTTCGCTGCCAAAAATGAAACTTCTCCACTCCACTTGACCATAGATCGCTGTCTACCGATGTTGCGTTGCCTTCCCGGCAAAATCAAGTGTAGACTGTTGACACTCATCCTCCATACGATTTTCGCTATGGTCCCCACAGTAGATCGCAGCGACATCAAGTTATACTGTCGTCACAGCATAACCCAAATGCCTCTGTAGGCATCAACGCCATCGACTTACGCTACCCAATAATCCTCAGGAACTAGTTTTGTCCGGACTCCTCACGGGATCAACTTTAGAAACCCCCCCTTGGGGCTCAAGGCAGCACCACCTGGTGGCACTCCTGAGAAGTTCATTTCAAGGGAGCGCCTTTTTCCCCAGAGCCATCATCAAAACATTTATACTATACACATATAGTATCTTCAAATCATAAACCTAGTTTGATATCATACAAAGCTCCTTTACACAAAATCGATTATTCCAAAATCGATAATTCTCAAATTAGGCTTTCCAAATTCCAATTTTGATTTTACCCAAAATCAAAGGTCTTTCCAAATCCATAGATTCTCAAAACCTTTTCTAAAACCTTCATAAGATCCTTTTTATATATATATATATATTCAAAAAGATATATAATTTTTAAAACTTTGGATCATTTCAAACTTGTATAAAATCCCTTTTTATATTCAGACACTTCCAAAATCCTTTTCTTCCAACAATAGATTTAACAAAGGGTTTCATCATAAATGAAACAAAGATATATAACCTTGTTTATTCAAAATCAAATATTCCAATTTGATTACTCTTTTCTATCAATTTCTTTTCCATTCACGTATCCACCTTTACATTAATCCCCATTTGGATTATCACTTCAATTCCTATCTCAGTTGGGTATTAAATCCATAACAGTTTGAACTCCGACCAGTTTATTTAGAAAATAGCTTGAAAAATTTAAAAACAAATAAGTAGTTGGAAAATAATTACTAGTTTTGTAAAATAGTTAGAAATTAGTTAACTAATCGTAGAATAGTTGAAAATAGCTGAATAGTTTCAGAAATTTTAGATAATTGTAAAATAGTAATTAATATGTAACATAGTTGAAAAATAGTAATTAGTTTAGAAAATAGTTGAAAAAGGGTTAAATAGCTTCAAAAATAATCGTAAAACAAGTATATAAAATAATTTGGCTTTAAGAAAGAAAGGTTGTACATATTTAATAGCTTAGAAAAATAAGTTTATATCAAAACAATTTATATTGAAAATAGTCAAGAGCCAACTGTTCACTTCCCCAACAATTCAATTTAAATCTCCATTTAAATTGATCCAATTCTAATTCAAATAACTCCAAATTCCATTGGACTTGATTAATTCCCAATTCAAGTTGAATCAATCTTGATTCCTTCCCAAATTTAAATCAAATTCTAGTTGATTTTAATCCTTTTCAATTTTAATTATACTTTCCCATTATCCCAATCAATTTGAATTATTATCAATTTAATTTCAGAATCTAAATCACTTCAATTTACTCCAATCCAATTACTTCAAACAAAATTCAATTTTGAACTAATTCAATTCAATCTTGAATTTAAACTACCTCGAATTATATAAATTCGAGTTAAATTCTCAAAGGTTGATTTACCTTTTTAAACCAAATTAACTTTTATTTAAAGTTTTTAAACAATCTTAAATTCTGAGTCCAATTCTTCATTTCAATTTATCACTACTTATATTTTTCAGATTCAAATAAGAGCTCAATACAATTTTATTTGTTTTCAAAATTTAATTTATTATTAAATTTTATCTTCCAGTTTGAAGCCAGTTCTTAAACAATTTTAATTTACAAACTCAATTATTCAAATTTATTTTATTTATACAATACCATTCTCAATTTAAAGATTTTTATCAACAATAGGATGATAACATCCAATTTATTCTAAAACATCCATCCATTTTCAATTTTTAAATCTCAAACCCGTTTTGAGATTACACAAATTGCAATTCAAATCAACCATTTAACTTTCCAAGTTAAGTTCCAATTTCATCTTAAAATCTTCAATCCAAGTTGTTCATTCAAACTTATTTAACTTCTCCCAAGTTAAAATTCAATTTACTTAAGCCAATCAACCTCATTCTCACATTGAATTCCCACTTCAAACTTCAAATTCTTTCCCCTTTTATAAGTTCAAAACTTATATCACTTTGGGTTTTTATATCACATTTCAGGGAAAAATCAAAACTCAACCTCATAGAGTTTATTTCAAATTATCTTTAATATCATGTATATCCATAAATATATACATATTTATTTCTTGGCCCTCCCAGCCATGTTTTACAATTTTAAACCACCTTTGGTTTTAAATTCAAATAAATTTTCAAACAACCCATTGTTTGCAACAAGTCCCAATTATCCAATCAATACTTTATTTACTATTTTTTTTTTCTTTGAATTTTTTTTTTCAAATTCTGGGACCAGATTTAGAATTTCATTTTCAACCCATTAAATTTTTAATTTGGTTGTAGTTTTATTTTTACTTAATTTAATTCCAATTCTAGACTTCAGTTTGGTTGTATTATATTACTTCTTAATTTTTTCAATAATTAACAACCAATCACCTTAATATTTATTAGAAGGAAATATTGCTTTATATATATCAAAATATATTTTATATAAAATCATTTAAAAGCAGTATATAAGAAAATAACAAGTACGCGCTCATATATATATTCTCGACTCAGTCTAGAGCACTACAGACTCTATTTAATGAGTAATCCCCACCAGAGCCAAGGTTCTCGCTCAACCTTTCAGCTCTGATACCAAATGTAACGACCCAAAATTTTCAAAGCCGAAAATTCTAGATAGTTATGAAAAAGAAGAAAGAGATAGAAGAAGAAGAACAGAAACACTAAACATCTCACAATCGCAGCGGATAAAATATAATAATAAATAATAAAAATTTACAAAAGAAAACTATATCTGTCGATTATATTCTAATACATCAGAGTTTCACATTATATACAGTCATTGAATATTTACAATTATCATGTCCCAGATTAATAATAATATATATGTATACAGGGGAAATGCTCTATACGCTATTGCCATCCAGCTCGCCTCCTGAGCTCCAGAACGTACCTACCTAGAAATCTGTAATACTCGGTCTGACCCGAGCATTACACCAAAGTAACACCCGGGTCAGGCTGGAAACCAGCGTGAGTAAACTCATCTAACATGAAATACTAAAGCAAACAACTTATATAAAACCCGGGGTAACATATTTCAATTTTAACGCATTCACAATTTACTATAGACAACACTTTTTTTCCACTCGTTAAATTTATAAGTACCAAACTTAGATAAAATATTCCAATCCACTTAAATCATTTTATTCTGGTCTATTGATTTACACATCAATTTATTTTTAATCCGAAGTGGTTTCGGGTGTTTCCTAATACCCGATCCCGGTCTCCTCGGATCACACGTCATCCTAATCTCAATTATTCAAATGAAATACACAACATTTCATATCAGAGATATCAACATATTCAAAACATCCAATACCATTCAATTATCCATAACAAAACTTAATCACATACAAATCAATTCAATTGATTCTAATTGAATTTCAAACCTCAATCACCTGGATTACTTCATTTAACATTAATTCATTCCAAATCAATTAATTAGTCAACCCATCATTATTCATCTTAATTAATCGCCCTGGATTATTTTCCAATTAAATTCAAGTGAATATCTTTAATTTATCTCACTATGTTATTTATTCTTACCAAATTAATGAGTAATCTTTAATTATTTCACAAATTGATTAACCATAATTAATTACTCTAATTCTTAATTACTTATATTAATTCATTTCTCATGGTCACTTTGATTAATTTATCTTAATTAATCAATCCTTAATTACAACGTTGATTGTATAAATTAATGATTTCCAATTATGTTTTGATTTATTCTAGTCTAAATTAATTGCTTTAAATTCAACACCAAATGTTAATCATTCTCGATTAATCTCAATCTGTAATTAATTATTCTTTTATTTACTTCATTAATAAATTAATTACTCCTTAATTAATTATCTTAATTAATCTCTTGACAAATTTCACAAAGTAATTATGTTTTATTAATTACATTAAGTAACTATTCATCACACCATCAAATAGTTATTCTGAATTACTTATACTTAGTTAATTAGCTTACAACTTAATTTATTATTTATTCAAATACCTTTTATTACTGAATTTAATATCCCAAATCATTAATTAATTGAATTAATTAATTATCCATTTTAATTACCTACAAATTTAATGAACCGCAAATCGTTACCACTATTTACTTTGGGAACATTTACTTATTGATGGTTTAAGTTTAAACAATTTAAAACCCGAATACTTCGAGTCAAGCAACAATTAACACAGGAATCAACCAAACCCAAAGTAACCAAATCATCAGTGCACAACACATCAATTCAACCATTCAACCAATTATTTAAATTTCACCATTTAAATTTAAATAGAAACCCAACAGATTGAGATTTACTCACCTTTGCCTTTATTTGCAATCCACCCCAATATCGCCTTGGTTTCTCGATTTTTGACCTTGAATAACATATTATGGTTTTATTAATATTTGTCTAATTGCACAGTTTATTATCCATTTTATAATTTTAACTAACCAGTAAATTATTTTAAGCTAATAAGTTGGGTTCAAACGAATGATTTATTTTTGAACAAATTTCCTTTTAATAATTTTTTTTTATATAACTGAGACAAATCACATAACTTCAATAAATACGTAATTTGTACTAAACACATATCCTAATAAAAATAGTTCATATAAATTTCCATAATCTCTATATAAATATTTTCCTGTAAATCAATTTATATTGCCTTTAAAATTCTCATTCTCTAAATCTTATCAATAAATTATTTCCTGATTCTATTCATATATAAAATAAATAATTAAAAGTAACAGCCAAAAAACCTTACCCAAATCACAAAGTCGTGCTTCCTCGCCGAAGAACACAGAGTCACCTCGAGAATCACCGCCTCGAGCCCAAGCAAAATACCCAACACCACTGCGTCGCCCCCTCGCTAAGGCCTCCTCTTCGATTAAACGAACGATTCAATTTCAATCTGAGATACAAGAAGACTCGGTGGAACAGAAGGGGAGAAGGGAACAAACAAGGTTGCGATTCGAACATGAGTACGATATTTCATGGATTCGCGTGGAGGAAGGGAACTCGAATCCAATCGAAGGAGGAACGAAATCGATTCAGAGGCTCGACACAAATCGAATTGAAGCCTGACGTCTCCATTAATTTATATTTTTGTTTTGATGAATTCGCTTTTCAAAAGCAAGTGCTTCGGCCATAAACTTTGTTTTTGAGATGAAAATTCCAGAATGCATTGTAAAAGAAGGAAGCAGGTTTTGATTAAAATAACGAAAGCTAGAGGCTTCCTGAGTACGATTGTTGGAAAAATATCTCTGACTAATAATGTACTTCAAATTTTATCATTTGATAAAACTCTCAAACCGTCTCGTTAATTGCCAATTAAAATTTCAAACTCCACTTAAGGAATGCCGCTAGGCGATTTCAGGATTTTACCCGCGTTCCGAACATGTTGGAACATGTTGTGGAAGCTAATTCAATCATATGCGCGAGTTACAAAAGAAAACGATCAATTTAAAATTAAATTGATTAAAATAGTTCGAAGCGTTTTGGTCAGCCACGGTCAAATGACAACTCCGATTGCTACGAAAATTGAAATCCGATAATAACTAACTATTACGGATCCAATGGAACTGGTTTCGTCGAATTCCGAGACTATGCCTCGAAAGGCTATTTTTAAATTCAATTTAAACGATATAATTTCAAAACTGAACAAATTACCTTTAAATCAAATTTCAACCATTCTATTATTTTCAGTATCATTATTATAAATTTTATAAGCCTTCAAATTATTTTAAACAGGCTTAGAAATTTCTAATTCAACAATTTTACCAAATTTTCAATTATTAAATTCAATATTTAAACTATAATTCAATGATTTAATTATCAAGTAAATATTGATATCAGGAATTCAAGTTAAAATTAACCTTTATATATTTTTAAGAATCAATTAACTATTCAAATTATATGGTTAGAAATTCCGGGTCGTCATAATCTCGCAGCAACCCCTATTCCAAATTGCGACCGGCCTCAAAACAGTGAAGCCCTAGATTCGACGCGACAAGCCCTTCTGCTGCCGCGACCCCATGCGATCGCAATCGCGACTCCTACCAGGACGACGCGGCTCCCCTTTCATGTTGACGCTCGCCTTGACCGAGCTCACACGATTTCCAATCGATTCGACTCAATAGTGTTGCCTTCAACAATGGTTCGTTTTTTTTTTTTTTTTTATATATTTGGGGATTCGATTATGATCTGAAAGTAGAAGAGAAGTTCGGCAACTAGTAATAATGAAGAAAAGGGAGAGAAGGGAGTTGTACACGATAATATTAGGGTCGGCCATTTTGAACTCCATCGTTTTTTTTCACTAAAGAAAAACAAAGGCTCGAGTTATGAAAGAGGGGAAAAGTTTGCGTGAGAAGCTAACGGAGTGTAGCTTCCATGAAAAGATTTGACTAAGAAAAATTAAAATTAATTATTAATTCTTCTATGCATTTGCGGACTGTACGATCGAACGGTAAACCCAAACACTTCGGAAATTGAAATCCGATAATAATATAATATTACGGATCTAATGGAACTGCTTTCATTGAATTCCGAGACTGTGCCTCGGAAAACTATTTTTAGATTCAATTTAAACGATTTAAATTTCAAAACTGAACAAACAACTTTCAAATTCATTTTTAACACTTTTACTATCTTCACTATCATCTCTATAAATCTTATAAGCCTTCAAATTATTTTTAAACAGACTTAAAATCTCAGATTTCATATTTTATCCCACTTCAAATTATTTAATTCAATAATTTAACTATCAAATGAATTGTAATATTTAAATTCAAATTAAAATTAAACCTTTAAATATTTAAAATCAATTAAGTATTCCAATTTCAAATGCTCGAAAATTCCGGGTCATCACATTCCTCCCACTCAAGAGAATTTCGTCCCCGAAATTACTAACAAGGAAGGATGGTCCAAAACCCGTTTACTTTTCCTAAGATCAAACAGGTTCTACCAATTCAACATCTTACCAACTATATTTTTTTTTATTTTATTTTTATAAAAGACCCATTATTATTCTTATTAACTTTCCAAACCTTTCCAAAACCTTCTATAGTTTTCAAATAACTTACTTGTTCAACTATTCAAACTATAATTCAAAACTAAATTTTGAATTATAAAAAGTTTCTCAAAATTTTTCTAACTCCCTAATTTCCCGAAAATTTTTGCCAGCGTCTCCTTTGCGCGGCTAGCTCGGTACAACTACAAAATGGCTCTACGGCCTCCCAAATCCAAAAAGAAAACAAAACGCCAAGTGGCTCAATCCAAATCCCAATCAAATTTCATACCAAATTTAAATACATACCTTTTTGTCAAGCATTTCAAATTTATCTTCTTGAGATCAAAAACCAATTCTCTTTTCCCTTTATATTACCTGCATATCTTACATAGCAATATATCCAATCACAATGTTCAAAAGCATTTTATCGACTTCTTACGAATGTCAATATCTATTCATTCCAATATTATCTTAGATTATATTTCTAATATCAATCTTTCGTTTAAGAATTCACCATTCCTTACTTAAGTTAGTATAAGCATTATATATGTTTCTTATATTTATTTTCACCTTACCACTTTAGTTTATATCTATTTCTATTCAAATCGATTCTTTCATTTCCATATGAATTCAATTTATTTTTAACTCTGAATATATAAATTCTATTTGTCATTTATTACTAATTCATATCATTACTTTTATTAGTTTCATTTACTAATTTATTTTAGTTGAATTTAAATTCGTTTTGTCATTAACAAAAATTCTCCAAAAAATTTTCATAAATTTTCTAACTCCCAAAATTTCTGAAAATTTTTGGCAGAGTCCCCTTTGTACGGAGGAGCTTTCGCAATTTTACAAAAGATATAAATATATATACATCGACCCACACAGTCAGAAAAACCAAAAACAGTTCATATTTCCTATTTTTATTGCGCATGCGTACCTTATTTAGCATTTTTAAGCAAGCGGCTTATTTATTTAGCAGTTAATGCAATCCAAATCCAGCCATATGGCTTCCAGGTACCTGTACTTACTCAATTTAAACATGTAAGTGCCGAATATATGCAGTTTAACTATATTTCACATAGTTGCAATGGTTAAAACATATAAATTCTAAAGAAATGTACATCCAACATTTTCCGTAAGCAATTTTTACAACTTCATAGTAATTCAACTGTTTCAATTAATTTACAAACCATTTTCATTTAGTTTGAATGGTTTACAATCCATTCGTATATAACTTCATTAATTTGAATGGTTTAAAAATTCAGTCGCTTACATTTAATTTATTCTTAAGCAAACTGAACTCATATTTAATTCAATTGCTTTCAAAATCAATTCATTTTACCCTTATCAACACATAGAATTTTAATTACTTCCATTTACATCCAAACGATAATTTATCCCATGCAATTCGACGAGATTTATGTGAATAAATAAGTATTTATGTTTATAACCAATTTAAATGGATTTCAACTCGATTTATACTTAATTCTATTTCACTTTTAAATTTTTTCTTCACAGTCTATATATTCTCATTTCATTGCATATCAAATTTGAATACATTCACCTGCATTTCATTTTCTTAACCAACTAGTTCATTCAAACCATATACAACCTAGGTTCATCTTAATTGCCAATTAAATTTCCCTTTTTATTTAATCCATTTACAACCATTTACTTAGCTTGACACACTCCTTTTAAATTTCATTTACAGTCCATTTATTTACATTTCATTCCATATTTGTTTATTCCAAACTGTTTTATTTAGCTCGAAGACAATCCAAGCTATTTCATCCAATAACTATTCCAATGTTATGCACGATATATTCAATAGTGTTTCATTCCTTATCCGCATTCATTTAAATCCATTCTATTAACTTAAAACATTCCATTTCCTTATTGTCCCTAATTATTTCAATTCTGTAACAATGTAAATGGTTTACTATTATTTATTTAAGAATTTCATTCCATTAAATATTATCAGCAACTCACCGAATTTTATTTCGATTTGAATCTATTTTCACTTGATTTAAATCCAATCCAATATCGTTAAACTTAATTCAAGTTGATTTAAATTCAAATCTCTTCCATCTATTCAGCTTAAGTCAATTTACTTCAATTTATTAAAATTTTATATTTAAGCTCATTTTAATTGATTACAAGGCCATTTCTAATTTATTTCCACTTATTTGGATTTTATTTGTAATTCAATCCATTACTATTTCAATCCAATTTCATCTTTTATTCAATACATTTCCAATTATATTTAATTTGTTAACACTTCACGTTAAATTTTAATTTTAAAACTCAAGTTCTGAATTCACTATCCATTTTCAAATTACCACCTAATTTTATGAACTCACAGTTCAATTTCATTTTCTTCACCAACTATTTGAAGTCGAATTCAATTTATAACTCGAGTTTTATTTCCAAACTTCATCATAAACTCACAATTCAATTTTATTTAACATTTCATTAACCAATTTATTAACAAATTAGTTCTCTCCTATTTATAGTTCAATACTTGATCTTTAACCCCAAATATCACTTTATTTAATTTTCTTGGTTCAATTTAGTTAATAATTCAAGTTTGGATTTTCTTTTCATTATCCAAAACATCAAACAATATTTATTTTGGATTTTCTATTCCACTTTCAAACTTTATAAGCCACAATTTATTATTTACACAATTCCATCCATTATAGGCTTGAATATATTCATCCTTTATTTTTAACTCAAGCCTTCTATTTATTTATAGCCCAAGCATATTTTATTTCTATGGATTTTTAATTCTCTTACAAGTTATTCTAATTTATTTATTTCAATTCAAATCCTTAATCAATTTATTTTTCATTTATTTAAGTAAGAATATAATTCCATTCATAGTGCAATTGAATTCTTATTCCAATTCAATTTAATTTTACTCCAATTTATTTAACTCAATTCGATTTCAACTTACTTCGAATAAAACTGGATATTAATTTCAGCCCATCCAATTAATTTCAATCCAGTTATATTTTTATTTCATCAATCCAAGTTAATTTCATTTTAACTTTTCTCTTTAGATTTACATTCCACTATCCAAAGCTTAAATTTCTTCCTGATTTAAAAATCATTTCCATTTATAAGCTTACAACTTATCTTATCAGGATTTTTAAACATCCGGCTTTGGCTTCAAATTATTTTGAAATCTCCAACATTTCAAAATCACACTTCTCAAAAATTTAAACCAATCCTGGTTTTATTCCCAACAAATTTCCTTTGAGATTTTCAAAAACAACTAGCTTTCAGAACAAATCAATATGGTAGCAATCTGTCACTTAGAAATTCAAAAATGAATACTGATGATGCGGCTGTCATCATCAGAATTATTTTCCAATAATCGAAGTGATTTCAATGCTATATCACTTTCAAAACCAATTTAAAACAAATTTCCATTCAGAAATACCCTCAAAACAATAATGTTATCGTTTATCTTCGAAACACTTCGATAACATTCCCAAAATCTCTGAAATTTTGAATTTCCAAATCCTGCTTAAATACATTTTAACTATAATTCATTTGTACAATTTATGCTTATACAAATTTCTATTTGATTGTATTTCAATTCATAAATTAAATTTATAATTCATATTTATAAATTTCATTTTATAATGAATTTATACCCCTAAATTTTAGTTATACTTCAATTTCTAGTTAAATTTTCACTTAACAATGATAATACTTTAATATTATCATTTCTAACACCAAGTAACCATATATTAGCTAAAATAGTTTACAAAAACTATTCTTTATATCAAAATATGTTTTGGGTAAAATTATTTCATTTACTCGCATTTAAAACAATACCGTGCCGATTTTTCTATTCAAGTGTTTAGAAACCCCTTCAATACAGTTGCGCAGACTGTGTCGACGAAGGTTCATATGCCACTCAATAAACCAATCAACACAATATTAAAACATTTTATATTCACTAACAAATATGCACTCATATTTATTAATACGCTCAAACTCATTATAGAGTACTATAGACTCTATTTTATGAGTAATTCCCAACAGAGCCAAGGTTATCGCCAACCTAAGCTCTGATACCACTATAACGACCCGCAAATCCGTACCCCTTGAGTCAACACTATTCTACAACAATCAACTCGAGTTGCATAGAAATACGAACCATTTGGGTTTAAGAAGAAGAGGTAGAAGAAGAGAAAACAAAATCAACATCACAATCTAACCGTCGCAGCGGAATAAAATATAATAGTAGTAAATAATCTTAACTCAAAATCAAATATATTTGTTTACATACATTACATCATCAGAGTACATCAGTCACAGCTCACATCAATAACATACAATGGATACATAACAACTCAACAGCAGAATATATATATATATATAAACAAGTACGAATGCACGTATCGCCATTCTACTCGTTTCCTTAGCTCCACAGCATCATATCCTGTATTCCATAATACTCGGTCTGACCCGAGCATTACAGTTAAATAACACCCGAGTCAGTCTAGAATACCAGGGTGAGAAAATCACACCCAATTGATTATTAAAGTTTCAAAAATCCTTTGAAAACAAAAGCATCTCGGTAGACCACGCCACAAATAAACATGTCGGGTTTTTACCTTACGATAGCTAAAACAATTTTTATATAAATCCTAAGATATTATAATAGGGTCTATATAAAAATACTTATAAAATAGCGGAAATTGTTACATCTATTAAATTCCAGCTACTAGCCACAGAGTGGGTAATACAAACAAAACCCGTACAAGGCTCGTAGGGAGAATGGATTTCCAACCAATGACTAGGCACTTGGGTACCACCTGTCACAATACGAGGCCTAGATCACCGTACCGAGGAGTACGCCCGCTCCCCTGCAACACAAGGCCGGGACTACCCCTTACTGGATAATCCCGAGTGAGATCACCCTGCGGTTGGGATCAGCAACCGCCCACTAAGCCGAAATAAAAAGGGACATCTAGACTGGAATGACCTCACCCTGCTTGGGTGCTACCCACCTAGCCTTGCTGCATAACCCCTGATTTTCGGTCATTCCCATTTGATGAGGCTTGAGGCTAAGCGTTACCTTTTATAGAACGTATCCCTTAGAATGCCCATCGTCCACCTGACGATGTTTCGCAAGCATTCATCCATACAAGTCCGTCCCGGGTTCGAACGGAACCGAAGGCACTACTCCTACTACATCCATTTTGGGAATATCCTTAGGATTAGTAGCGACTAGTCCTTGCACTTCACTGCTCCATCTTCGTATCCAAAATCGTTTTCACGAATCGTACAAACCGGATCGAAGTGGTTTTCGAGAAATAAATCTCGATCCCGGTCTCTTCGCAATGATCAACGTATTTGGCCAATATTGATAGTAGGTTATTTAACTATCAATTAATATTCACAAACATCCATCCAACAATAAATAATTTTCCAAATTATTTATTAACCTCAAAATATCTTCACAAGATATATTTCTATTTTCAATCCTTTGAAAACAGTTTCAAAACCACCTTTCTTTTCAGAATAAACTTCCCCAAATATTTTCTATCTCCACTGAAATTGCCAAGCACAAACTAGATTTTTAAAATAATTCAAAACACTTTACTTTAAAATATACTTTAAAAACATTTAAGTTAAACTACTTCACTAAATTGTTAAAAATACATACTATATAAATATTTGAAAACAAGGTTGCTTTATAAAATATAACTAATTTTTTTATCTTAAAACAAACTACTAAGTCACTCTTTAAATAATTACCAGTATAATAGATTAAAAGGGAAGACTTACTTATAATTTAAATATTTAGAGAAATAAGATTTCCAAACTTGCTTTTTAAATCAACTTAAAAAAAACTTTTAACTTATATTTAAAAACTTACTTTGAAAACATACTTGGTTATCCAGGGAGAAGATCCAACTTCAATTACTTAAATCAACTTCCCCAAATTGATTTCAAATTTATCCCATTTGAAATAATTTCTTTACTTACTTAATTCATTCCAAAATTCATTAAGTATGGACTTAATTATTGTTGTTATTATTATTATTCTTCATTTGGTTCTAAAAACTTTTAACTGAGATATACAAATTCCAGATTTTTCCCAATTTCTTCTTATATTATCTCAATAATCTAAATCTTAACTTTTAAATAAATGTTTTCTCTTTTAAATAATAAAACCGAATTTTAAAATTCAACAACTTCCTGTTTATTCACATTTTCCTTTCCATCCTCAGGATTCATTTACTAAAATTTTAAAGTCACTCTATTTCTTTTCTAAATCATTCTTAAATTTATTCTTTAATTATTTTACTTGCAATTTCACTTCTTTATTTTATTTCCAAAAATCCAATTCTATATATTTTGATTTCTCAATGCACCGGAATATATTCAATTAAACCGTAGCATTCAATATTCCAATTACCAATAATATCAATAATATTCATCATAGAATATAAAATAATCACAACAGGGGTATTAAATAATTTATATAAATGTTGAGGGGTCCAGTTGGATCCCTCCAACCTGTTTCCCAGCATCCACAGATGTTAGCACAATATAAAATGCAAATTCCAAATATATACCACACTACAACACATAAATCAATTCAACCATTTCAAACAATTGTTTAAATTTAATCATTTACATTTATTTAACTGAGTGAGATTAACTCACCTTTGATTCTTGTTTTGCAACCCGACCCAACCCGGCTTGCTTCTATCAGATTTTAACCTTGTATAACAATCATACGATTTATTAACACTTTGAAATAGCTTAAACAATTTATTTCCATTTTATAAATTTAATTAACCAGTGATTCTATTTAACTAATAAATTTTAAGTTTAAACTAATTCTCTTTTTAACATATTATTTTAGCAACCAATTAATTTATTAAGTTAATTAAATAAATTAATTTTCAATAATACACTATTTTAAAAAGACCTAGTAAATTATAACATGTACATTTAAATTCATTCCCTTTTAATATACCCGATATACTTAATTATAATTAGCCATTTCAAAATTAAAAAGCAAGAGTAACTACTATTTTACCTTACTGAATATTTTCCTATTTTTTTTCTTCTGTAAAAATTATTATATTTTTATTTATAAGTTTATTTCAAAAATTCAAATACAAAATAAATAAGAAATCATACCCCAAACGAACTCGATGTCGTGGATTCCCCACCTCCCTGTGAATAACCCCCATCTCGAAGCTCGCGCCTCCAGCCCCGAGTTTATCACCAGAAAACATCGCATCACCCACCTAGCTCGCGACCTCAGGCTTGAACACGAACCTTCCAATTACTTCAACCCTCGACTGCACGACCCAGTTTCGACCAAAAATCACCATCGCCTCCTCTGAAACCACCATCTCGCAGCAACCCCTATTCCAAATTGCGACCGGCCTTAAAACAGTGAAGCCCTAGATTCGACGCGATAAGCCATTCTGCTGCCGCGACCCCATGCGATCGTAATCGCGACTCCTACCAGGACGACTCGGCTCCCCCTTCATGTTGACGCTCGCCGTGACCGAGCTCACGCGATTTTCGGTCGATCCGACTCAATAGTGTTGCCTTAAACAATGGTTCGTATTTTTTTATTTTCATTTTTATTTGGGGATTCGATTATGATCTGAAAGTAGAAGAGAAGTTCGGCAACTAGTAATAATGAGGAAAAGGGAGAGCAGGGAGTTGTACGCGATAATATTAGGGTCGGCCATTTTTAACTCCTTCGTTTTTTTTCACTGAAGAAAAACAAAGGCTCGAGTTATGAAAGAGGGAAAAGTTTGCGTGAGAAGCTAACGGAGTGAAGCTTCCATGAAAAGATTTGACTAAGAAAAATTAAAATTAATTAATTCATCTTTGCATTTACGGACTGTACGATCGAACGGTAAACCCAAACACTTCGAAAATTGAAATCCGATAATAATATAATATTACGGATCTAATGGAACTGCTTTCATTGAATTCCAAGACCGTGCCTCGGAAAACTATTTTTAGATTCAATTTAAACGATTTAAATTTCAAAACTGAACAAACAACTTCCACATTCAATTTTAACACTTTTACCATCTTCACTATCATCTCTATAAATCTTATAAGCCTTCAAATTATTTTTAAACAGACTTAAAATCTCAGATTTCATATTTTATCCCACTTTAAATTATTTAATTCAATAATTTAACTATCAAATGAATTGTAATATTTGAATTAAAATTAAAATTAAACCTTTAAATATTTAAAATCAATTAAGTATTCCAATTTCAAACGCTCGAAAATTCCGGGTCGTCACAACAACAGTGTTATAGTCCACCATTTCCTTATTTCTCGAAAACGTCTATTTCAACAATGAATGTTGAAATCTATGTATTCGATTCATAATACATTTTAAAACATCTTTTTTTTAAAATAATTAACTTCATTTTATAATATAGCTTTCCCAAAAATAACCATTTTATTTAATAATATATTCACTGTCCAAAATCGTGAATATACTTCACTAACCCAATTTCAATATTTACTACACGTTTTATATAAAGAATAGTTCGCTATCCAAAATCGCGAATATACTTCTTTTAATAAATTTCTATATTCAATTTATCAAATTCCATTGATTTCGAATTTATAAACAATGTCTATAAATTCCATTTCTATTTATAAACTTCGATTTATAAATCTCCTTTATTAATCCAATTCAATTTATATATCTCAAATATATACCTAAAGTCCATATTATAAGTTAAATACTTATAATTCATTTATTTACAAAATCGTTCTTTTTAAAATTTCTATTACTTATAAGATTCATTTATATTTTATAACAACTTCAACTTATAAAATCTCCTTTATTAACAATTTCTATTAATATCTCATTTAAATGCCCAAAATCCAGTTTATAAGTTAATTACTTATAAATCTTTTATTTTACAACATATATTCATTTCATAACTTCACAATCTATAAATCTATAAATTTTATTCACTTGTGAAATCCATTTATGCTTCATTTTAACACTTAATAAACTCATTTTATAATTCCAATATTTTATATATATATTTATTTTTATTATAAATATCAATGTTAAAAATCTTTTATATACATCCTTTATAATAATTCAAAAATCCAAATTTAAACTATTTTATAAATCTATTTATTTTGAAAATCACCTTTTGGTTATATTTCACAAAAATCTTAATTTTTATAACATAAAAATTTATAACGTTTTAATTATTTAAAATGAATCAATTTAAAAATTTAATAAAACGTATACTTTGAAAAATCATTTTAAAAATTCTTTTAAAATCAAAATCGTTATTTTTAAACTTTTAAAAGTGGATCTGATGATGCAACTGCACCAAATAGTCAATCACGACATCCAAATATCATATATCGATATAATAATCAACAAACATCACAATATCTGTAAATAAATCAATACAGTTGAGGAATCCAGTTGGATCCCTCCAACCTGTTTCCCTGCATCCAAAGATGTTAGCACAATACCAATTCCGTTCCAGTACGGAATTATCGCGGTATATGGGAATTGTAAAAATATTATCCGCTTAATAGGAGACGCAATAGGGTCTCATCCGCTATATAATGCGGGAAAATCAACTCCAAGTACATAAATAATACCAATTTCACTTTTTAGTGAAATTATCGCGGTGTATGATTTTAATAAATAACATCCGCTTACTAACGGCGTAAAATGTCTATTTTAACCATCAATACATAACAATCATCATTCAAACATAAAATCAAGCAATTTTAAATCTAACTATTTAAAATTTAAATCGAAACAATTCGATTGAGTGAGAAGTTCTCACCTTGATTTCAATTCAGTTTCCGCGTTTTATTTCGAATAAAATTAAACGTGCGTTTAATTTTATCCAAAATTTTCACTAGCTCCAAACGACTCCAGTCCAGTTCCATAGCATAGTGCTCGACAATACGAACCCGACGCAAGTCGTTTCGTAATTTTTCGACCTCATACGACAAAGTTATGATAGTTTAAAGATCATACTATTTTAAATATAAATTATTTACAAATTTATTTTAACTTTTATACCCAAATAGATCTGGGCTGTGCATTCCACTCTCTGCAAATCTTGGTCACACCCTGATGCTTCTTCTTCCTACAGGTAACGTACGCGTAAGATAACCCATCCAAACCGAACTAGGGTTTGAAATCGCCGCCACCACGCTCGACGAGAAGTTGATCAGCTAGTGCCAAATGGAAGCCCATCTCCCCCTCTACCTTCGGCCACAACTATGGTGAACTTGGCCTCCCCTATCTCCCTGAAATTGCGTGCGAACGACAGGAGGACGCGGGCCAATATCTCCTCCAAACGACGACGATTCGCCAGATCCACCGTTGGATATCTAGTTCATGTTGTGCTCTACAAGTTTCTAGTTGGAGGTTTCTTGTAATTGTTGATAGATTGAGAGATTTAATTGTTGATAGATTGAGAGATTTGGAGGAGAAAAGAATCGCGCATTTCTGGCCATAGAATTGAAGGTGGCGGCTATGCTGTTGAAAATTAGGGTTTGGCAATTGAAATGAATAAAGGCTCCTTTTATAGAAAACCGACGAAACGCTATTCATCCCGGATTTTCCGAACTCCAAATCTCGCGCGGTGACCTGCGTTTCTAGGGTTTAACCCGCGTTTCGGACACAATGGAACAGGTTTCGGAAGCCAATTCGATCATCTGTGCGAGTTACAGCAATAAACGATCGATTTTAAATTAAATCGGTTAACTAAATTTCTGTGCGTTTTAGCTTGCCCCGGACAAATGGTAAATCCGATTGAAGCGAAATTTGAAACCTTACTATAATATGACATTACGGATCCGATGAAACTGGTTTCGTCGAAATCCGAGACTGTTTGAAAAATGACTATTTTAACTCGCCAAATTAATATTAAAACAATTTCGATGCGTTTCGAGATGCCACGGTCAAACGAAAACTCCGATTGCTACGAAAATTGAAATCCGATAATAACAAACTATTACGGATCCAATGGAACTAGTTTCGTCCAATTCTGAGACTGTTCGAAAATAGGCTATTTTTCAGTCGATAATTAAATATTAAAATATTCAATTTTCACAAATAAACTTTTAATTCAATTTTAAAAGTTCTATAACATCTCTATAACTTCAATATGATTAAATAAAATTTTACAAATCATTTCCAATCATATTAAACTCGATTTTCAATTATTTTTGTAATTTCAACTATTAAATAATCGATTTAATTATCCAATTAAATCCAGATATTCGAAAAATAAATTATTCAACTTATAAATCTTACTTGTTAATATTTAAATTCAATTAAATATACGAATTTTAATTAATAGAAATTCTGGGTCGTTACACGTACCTTCCATTTATAAGTGGAAACCTTTGATTTTAGTTCTCATAACATTAATAACCTTCAAAAAAATTATGTTTCATGAATAAATGGTAAGTTGCATGACATTCAACCAATTCATTTTAGATCATAAATAATGGCCTTGATTTTCAATTATAAATGATAAGGCTATTATGTAAAAAATAATAATCTATTTTCATAGTCATAGTTAAATGGAAAGCTAAATAAAGTTAGTCAACTCATTACCGATTATACATGCAAAATAATTCATTTGCTTTATTCCATTAAACTAAACAATCATTAAAATATTATTCCTATATGCAGGATTATGATGGAGTGTATGCAATAAGGACGACAAAAGTACATTTGACTGTATATCTATTATATTTGGTATTTGGACATATGATTTGAATTATGTTATTTATCACTAAAAATTCAAACATAACTGTTGCTTGGATGTACTATTTGTTCCAATTTGTTGGTAATTAATACTATATGTGAATTTGTAGTTCAAGTAAAAAAAAGGAAGATGCTGCTATGACCAAAAAAAATAAAAGAATGATTTTATGTGGATCAGCAGGGGATAGAGGAAAACATGGGGAGCAAAAAAATTGAAAGGACGTTAGTTCATCCGCCTAAGTTAGTACATCGATTTCCAGGCATAATAGAGTCATCGAAGAAAAAAATTATTATGAAATAAATCTGCGTTTGCATGATATCTCAGCCACAATGGGAGAAGATGCAGAGAGAAGGTCTTTGAGTGGAGTAGGAAATGTCAATGGAGAAAAATGACAAATATGTATTATTCCTACTAGAATGGTTTGATTTTTAAAGAAATTGTACAGATTAATATAAATCTGGTTTGGTTTTCGTAGCATTTGCACAGTGTAATCTTTGTACCAATCATATAGAGTAATCAAAACATATTACTAAATATGCGTGTATAACGATATATGTCAACCTTACACCATAAAATGAGATATTGGAATTAACAAAACCTGGATAGGTTGGTAAAACTTAAGAAACCTTTATCGTCTGTTTGTTTTATAAAAACTTCTTTTTTCACTATTGTCTTCTCATGCTTTTATTTCGGTTAACATATAAACACCGTTGTTCATGCTTACTTCTCATTATTATAACTGCACCAATCCATGCTTACGTATTTTGGAAGTTGCTATTTGGACTTTTGGACACATCCATTGAACTTGGATGTATTATAAATGAGAAGTTACCAAATTAAATTTGCTAACAATTCAGCAAACACAAATAAATCATATACCTCTGCTAAAACAATTCCAGTCTAAACCAAATAAATCATATATCTCTGCTAAAACAATTCAAGTCTAAACCAAAGGAATGAAAATAAGGCAGTAATTGCTGTTTATTCAATAGTTTTGATTGATTTATTCATAAACTGTGTTTTTACAGTTAAATTTGATTTGTGGTCGGTGTATGGACCAGTGAAGAAATTAGCATGCAAAGAGCGATATGTGAAGAAATGGAAAAGATGGTACAAGAGATAAAAGTTTGAACAGAAATGGAAATGTATATTAATTCAATCTTAGTTCTGTTGTTAGTCTCATACTCATTATTTGGTAATTGCTATGTATTGAGATCCCAAATAAGAAATAACGTGCAGATTCGCACGAAAAGAAAAGCCACATAAAACAATCTCAACATCATTACAAAGCATGCTAAGGGTTGCGGATCCCCCGATAGGATTCGCAATCCTCAGTGAAGTAACCATACAAGAAACATCCAAAGACAAATCATCGATACTTGGTCCCACTTCCACTGTGGAACCTCAACTTTCAGGCATAAAACAGAGGAGCAAATTACATCATTTTTGGTATGGACTGGCTAGTGCGATATGATGCCAGGATTGTTTGTGCTCAGCGAATGTTATATCTTCGACATCCTGATTCTCCATCTCAGCTATCTCTTGTTCTTCGGAATGTGGATAATTCCGAAGTGGCTTTATATTCTCTAGACTCACGAGATGCTGATGATATATCTTGTATTCCTATTGTTTGTGACTTCTCTGATGTATTATAGCTTTAAACGAATGAGTTATGCTGCCTCAAACATGCACTCAGACCATGTTTGCGACAGTTCAAAACCAATCTGTACCTCTTCAATATTTTGTACGAATTTTATTCTGATAATGTGGCAATTAGCTCAAAAAAGAAATCAAATGGCGACCTAATGACAAGTATGGAATAGTGAATAATATTGTTGCATTGTTTCATTTCTATTACGTATAATTAAATTGTTTTAGTTTGACATTAGTTGATTTTTATAGTTTGTTTCTGGAGATTTGGGAAATTAGTCTCTTCTTACTTTCTTCATTATTACACCAATAAGCAAAATCGCGTTTAGTTAAATAATAACATATGAAATTCCATAATTGATTGAGTCATGTCGAATCATAATTGACACGAATTAGTTTTATATTTCCCACTAAACGAGTTATATTAACTGTGAGATAACATGCATCTGTATATTTATTTCTCACTAGATTTTTATCCTCGGTACTTTAAAAATAAGTTACAGTAAATCCATCATGATTTCAAGCAACAATTCAAAAATTCTCAGTGTATTTAACTGTTTGTTTTCAAACAATGTACACGTTTCCAAGCTAGTATCAAAACTAAAATAAATGAAGCTCCACACATATAAATGATTCAGTTAAATATTGATAAATTATTTTTTATATGTTTGCTTAAAGTCAGACTTAATTTATCAGTTTAGATTCTTTCGATTTTCAACAAATTAAAAAAGTGAGAATTGTACGCTTGATCGTGATGTAAAAAGTGTGATACAGAACTTTATAAACCAACTTGCATTAACTTTGACTACTAACCTGTAACAACCCGCATATTTATCGATTTTATATTTAAATATTTTATTTAAATATTTTATCGTTAGTCGGAATTTTGTCCGAAAAGCTACTTTTTGCATACGGTCGAATTAGCACTCGGGACCACTCCCATTGAGTTTAAAATGTCGTTTTCGACCTTTTTGAGTATAAGCTTCGATATGTTTGGAGAGAGTTGATTTTTGCTACCTTTTCACTTTGGGTTTGGGCTCAGCCCTATGTTTAACTTATGCTCAAATCTGAGCCACTCTTCCCCATTCACACTCATTCTCTTCCTCTTTTCAGTTCTAAGGCAATAATGGTGGGAGAGATTGGAAATTAAAACTCCAAAACCCTAGTTCCTCTTGCAACCTCAAATTCCTAGCTCCAAATTCAAGAGAACCCATTGGTAAGCATTCTCTTCTTCTTCTCCAACTTATTCTCTTACCAATTTCAGAAATTCCTAAACCTAATTTTGGGAATGTTCTTGTTTTGAGCATAGATTCAAGCTCATTTGGGTTGTGTTGAAGAGAGGTTGATTCTCCATTTTCTTTCAAGCTTCTTCTTGTTTGATTTTGTAAAAAGGTGAGATTTTTATCTCACATCTTAGTCTATAATTATCTTCGATTGTTAGGTATGAATTCCTAACACTTATTCTTGTGCAATTGATTTTGGTTTGGATTGATTTGGTGTATATTCCAATTTTTGGTGTTTTGGTCCAATTTATGGAAATCCTATTATGGATATTTGGACATTGATATTTGAGACTATCGAAGAGCCGTTTAGGCTGGGTTGTAGTTCGACGTAATTCCTTAGTCATCGTCATTTGCTCGTTCAATCGTTTTCGATATTTGTTTGGCCATTTTTGGCCTAGGTTCAGGGAATGCCCTGAACCATTCATTCAGACGTCTGAAACGTAATATTCAGACGTCTGAATATTGTTCTGGGAAGATTTCTATTCCCAGATTCAGACGTCTGAATATATGGTTTCAGATGTCTGAATTGGTTCATTTGGAACCAGAAAGGAAATAGGCTAAAAAGTGCCTATTTCAGACGTCTGAAACTCTTGATTCAGACGTCTGAATTGTGTTCTGGAAATCTTTATATTTCCAGATTCAGACGTCTGAACCACTTGTTTCAGACGTCTGAAATTGCAGTGTTTTTTTTTTCCTATTTGCCTATTCGCTTGAGAATTCCAATTTAAATCGATTCATGATGATCCTATTTATTGTTATCATTTATTATGCCTTTGATGACTCCTTTTAGGGATTTTTGAATATCCATTTCGATGGATTCTTTATCGGTTTCTTTGGATTTTATTCACATCTTTGTATGTGAATTTTAGTGAATGATTGTTCCTACAATCTTCTTTGTGATTTGTCACCTTAAAAATATAAAGGTTTTTTATACTAGTAGTAAATATCAAAACTCTTTCTTCAAATGATTTCAACACTATTTTAGTACAAAGCTCGTTTCTTAAAACATTTTCCAATCTATTAGTATATATAAATCTTTACCTCACTCGTATGAGAAATCTAATTAAACGACTTAGTAAAATGAGTGGTATGAAACGCTTGCGTTTACTTCGTCGGTTAATTCTTGGACTTGTTCGATTGAATCTCTTGTGACAATTTTCAAGTGGAAATCTACAGTTTGTTCGTAAATATTTAAGTTAAGAAAGTGGTTATGGGACATGAAGCTAAACTCATATATTTACTAGCTTAGTGTAATTGACACTTCTCGTTGATCATGACGATCATCTTTGTGATTTAGACTAGCAATGTGCGATGTCTCTTTGTCTGCGAGGGAGACTAAACCCTGTTTTGTGGAGTTTCGACTCAAATTGGTGGGGTAGCAACCCATGGTCTTCGGGCCTTTTGTGGAGCTTCGGCTCAATTTGTGATGGTTAGCAACCATGGAATTAGCGTTCCATTTGTGATACACGTGTTGGTGGGCTTTATGCTCCCGTTTGTGATAGGCCTTCCCCCTTTTTGTGATTTCTGGATTTCTTGAGATGATTTCTAGAATTTGTGCTTCACCAATTTTCGTGATTTCCATTGATAAGTTTTATCAATATTTGTGCATTGGTGAATTTGTGTGTCATTGACTTTTGTGATTGACATTGATATAATCGTCAATATTTATGGCTTGGTGAACGAAATGAGGAGTATGACATTTCTTTGATTCTTATGTAGATTTGGTGATATTGATTAATCTGTCGTTGATTTTCAATTACTTATATATATCACAGCTTGGCATTGTGATTATCATGTGTTTAGTCATATCTCTTATTCTATACGTTTCATCTGATATTTATAGTTAGACTGATCCGTTTATTATTTTCTTATTAAATAATACTCGGGTCAGACCGAGATGTTACAGGTGCTTCTGCTTGACTTCTCCACAGGGATTCATTACTCTGACTTTTGGCAAACTACTTAGATTAGTAGTTTATTTTGTTGTATACACTTGAGATATAGACTCATAGTTGTATTCTTTTGTATAGCATGTGTTGCTATTCTTTTGTATTATTGTGGATCTTTTTGACCACTACTCTGATATACACTTCCATGTGTTAATTATATATTCATATCTTCTTCCGCCTTTGTGATATGAATTATCTGTGACTGATTTATGTTATGTTTATTTCTGTATTTGTTTCCGAAGATATTATAGCCACTGTGTAGTAGTTTTGAGTTTGTGTCGGCATGTCGGATTTCCTCTTGATAAAGTATTGCATGTTATACTATCTGATATATCGATGCTCGCACAAAGTAATTACACGGATGGTCGCTCCTCAACAGCCTTATTCTCCGTGTTAGTTGACAGCATTCACCGTAATGTTCTTGGCTAGCGTGGGTATAGAGGTGGGGCGTCACATAACCTCTTATTTTTATTGTTATAGTGCCTTTATAAAGTAGTTTGAAGAAAGTATGGTGGCCCAATCAAAGCATTTTCACTGAGCAAGGGATTTTCAGTAGTAGTTTTGTTGTTATTTTAAACTGTACTTTAATCTTGCAAATTAAGCTTTGGAGATTGACTGGACAAATAAATCTTTTCTCCATTATTTACATATTTGTAGAGCTACTATAATCATTGGTATGTTATATATTATGTATTATTATAGTATTTATAATCCAGAATACTTGCTTGTGATTGTTCGTGCATTCGTAGTTTGTGCAAAAATATTCACGTTCATCTTTATGTGTTGTCGCTAACTCTAAATGTAGATGTGCTTTGGAGTTTTTTTATACCAGTCTCTCCTACGCACGTGCATCGCACATGCCAAATTACTCGCATATATATAGATAATGTTTTGGGCTAACCAATGCATATATAAATGACCAATGTATACATTATAAATGTAAATCTCCACATCTATATACATATACATTACTGTATTGCACATGCATATTATACACATATGAGTTTAATGATATACTCATACTTTATATATCTCTACTACTACTAATAATAATTCAATGACCATAAAATCAACCGCGTCTTTTTTAAATTCCCGTAATACCATTCTACATTTTTTTCTTCGTCTCTTATAAAACCCTAAATGTATATAATACATACCCTTCTACATTTTTTTTCCGTCTCTCATAAGACCCTAAATTTATATAATACATACCTTTTCCTAATGTGCGTACTTCCCTGCCCTGACTTGAATGTGTATTGGTTTCTTTGAATGGATCAAGGAACACGTCCCTATGCATTGTTTCTTCGCTTGCTTTAGAGTCGCACGTTCTTTAGTTGCTGTGCTTTAAGTGTGGCATTAATTACAACTCCTTTGTAAATTCATATTGTATTTTATCGCTTTGAAATGAACTATAATTGAACTGGTACACATTTTTGGCAAGTTGGCCTTGAATTCTTTGCATGCTTTTGGTACCCACGCATTTGATTTATGTTGTTGCACTGAAATGAATTGCATTATTTCATACGTCCCTACTATTTTTTAGCTTTGTTGGCTACCACCTTTTGCATTTGCCTTAGGTTTTTGGCACGTCCATGTTTTGCCTATTGTTTTAATTTATGCATGCTATTTCTTATCTTGATGACTTCTTTGGCTTCAAATTTTTATATATGATGTTTGATTGCATTATTTGATGTTTTTCTTATTTTTCGTTTTGCGATTTGGAATTTTTAAACATATACACTACCAAAAAACATGATGTTAGAGACCGTCATTCAGTGACTGAAATGTTTCAGTCTTTAAGAAGTGACGGATTAAAAACTGAAAGTGTTGGTCTTTAGCTTTAGAACTTAAAGGCTGAAGTTCAGTCTATAATCAGTTTCTAATACTTAAAACTATTTAGATACTGAATTTCGATCTTTTTTCAGTTTCCAAAATCGTTATTCATATAAGTAAATGTTTAACGATTGAGATTGGACTTCATCATATATTCAATGGATCAAATTAGTGATCTACGTTATCAATTTGATGATCTCGAATTAATTTGCAGATAAAGTAAAAGATAACTTATGATTCCCATGATCTCATTTCTGTTGGCACACATTCCCATTTATCCACTACTTTATTTTCACTCACGCATTAATTTTTCTATTAATTTTTCTATCTCAAGCAGATTTTAAGGAACTCTTTCTCTCTTCATTATATCCTTCTCCATCTTAGATCTCTTTCCAATTTTCAACCCCAGATCTTACCATATATTCTCTATATCATCTTAGTCCCTTGCTCCATTCCTTAACATGAAAGTGTCTTCTTTATTTCAGTTTTAATCTTTGTCTTTATAATTTTGATTCTTTTGACATGTCTTCTTCCTCACAAACCATGACCTTAATTCGACTTAAATTCCAACTATTTTGCAGCAATTTCAACAATTTCATTAGAGGTTACATATGTGGCTAAGCCGGCACGTCGCGGATAAAATGCTCGATGATACGTCAATTAAACCAATAAACAAAATCGCCTCAACTGTGCTGCAAGTAGACCCCGTTCGCCTTGATCCCTTTTGTTTGCCACTTAGTTCAACCACTGTTGAAATAACTAACTCTATTCCTATAATTGAGGAGGCTGCTACTATTTCTGAACATGATGCTCTTGCTTGCTTTGACACTTCTAACAGTCTTTTGCCTCTTGAAAACTTTGTTGAGGAAATAGATCGTATGGGTGGTACTAAAGGATTGAGGGTAGTGCTGAAGGGTTGTTGGGCACGATGTAGAATAGATTGGCTGTAGTGGGCTTGTTGGTTTCGGAACTGGGTGGGTAGTTAGATGGGTTAGTTATCGATGACAAGGGTGCTGATGAGGTAGATAATGAGGCAGCAGGTTTACACTTTACAGTGCTTGTGGGGGTGATAATTTGGAAGAGGAGATGACTAAGGGGGCTACGGTAGAGATCGCTGGTGATCTGGTTTACGATTAAACCATGACCTTAATTCTTTTGACATGTTAAGCAAGGGGTTGCGGCTAGTGAAGATGATATGTTGGACCAGATTGTCGGTTTGAGAAGATGGTCTGAAACTCGTTCTAATTAATGTAATTCTTTCGATTGTGTTGTTATCTTCTTCAGTGTTTGACATCATAGCAGTATGTTGTATAGATATTTTGGGTCATTGGTGAGATGAATTGACTTTGTATACCCTTTTTTTACTTTCATGAGTTCGGTGTGTATGATATTTGAGGGAAAGATAAAGAGGTAAATAAATGTGTATTTTACTTCATGTAATTTATTGTTGAAAAAAATGTAATTGTAGTACGACATTTTTCATGTATTGATTTGCATTATATAAATCAGGGTGTGATTCACATCATGATATTACTGTAGATATATTTGTGTTCAATCATATGATTTTGTTCAACAACATTAATAATTTAAAAATAATTTTTTTTTTAATTTTCTTAATAGATTAAGACTGACCAAAGACCAAAATTCAGTTTTAAAAATTCAGTTTTAAAAGTAGTTAAGACCGAATTTGCAGTCTTTGAATTTTAAGACTGAAATTTTAGTCTTGCGATATTTTTGGGACTAGGTAATTAGAGACTACCATATTCAGTCTTTGAAGTCATTTTAAAGACTGAATTGTTCAATTAAAGACTGAATTCTTCAGTCTTTAATTCAATGTTTTTTTTGGTGTATATCTATGTATTATATAAATATAAGTATGTGATTTGAATACAAGCAATTTTCCCCATCTTCCCCTTTCAATTTACTGATTACAAGTAATGAATGTTGATAGGGTGTTATGTATGATTATAGAAATTTTCAGCTACTATAGATGTAATCCCTCTTTTTCTTGAAAGTCATCCCAAACTGCACATCGATGATAAGGAGTTAGTAACCTCAGTCGAAGCATAACATCACGAAAACAAGTTTTCTTGATGTGTGATTAGTGTCAATCACATCCCAAGTGGCATTACTTTCCAGTGTTCAGGTAAAATTTCCCTGGTTTAATTTTGAAGTTGATTAGACAAAATTCTGAAGACAGATATTTTGCCAATTTTATTGAAAATATTTATGCAGGCGAAAGGAGCCAGTTTGCAAATAAATTAAAGGCAAGAAATTGATTAAAAGCAAAGCTTTTGGTGCTTGCAAAGGAACAAGGTGTTTTAGACATTAGTAAATTGAAAGGGGAAGATAGGAAAAGTAAAGGTATTGGTGATATCAGAAATAAGAATATGAAATTAGATTCCCTTAGAAATTAGAATACTGGATTCTTTTTGATGGATTGTAATTGTGTTTTTGTTCAATTCTTGGAACTTTATTATTGTATTATTATGGTGTTTGTACTGAATGGTTGTTGCATTTTGGGAACTGTCATCACCTTCTACATGCTCAAATTGTTCAAATCCATTTGTTTGTTTAGTGGTTTCTATCGAGTTAGCAGATGCATGAACATCATATTAAAATTTGTTTGAATTGTACATTGATGGTTCATTATGAGAGAAAGTTGTGACCTTGAAATTTTTTCTTATAGTGTAGCGTTTCCTAAACACAAACACTCGAAAAATGTAAGAAGCAAATGGTGAAATTTGAACTTTCGACGATTCGACTACTATTATTTAAGCTATTGTTTGGACTTTTTATTGCTACCAGTTTTATTTTTGCTTTTCTTGGTTTACTTTTAATTCCGCTGCTTTCAAAAGATATTAGTTGCTTTTAACTAGATTGGGGGCATATTTCCTCTTTGTAGACCTAGGAAAGTCTAATCTCTGTAATGAAAATTACTTTATTTGATACATCATATGCTTACGGTTTGCTCCATTTTCTGTCCTTTAGTTTTTGTTTTTCTTTGTTACAGGATAAGTTGCATGTATTATATAGCTTATAATGCTTCCGTGCCCACAATTTGTTGTTTATTATTTGTTTTTATTCAAATTTCTTATTGTTGCTTCTATTTATAATTTGTCTCTAGATGTATTTTAATCTTCAATACTGAACATATGTTTTACAAGGAAGTGGTAAGTTGATGATACATAGAGATGCTCATTAAAAAGCCGGAGATATAAACATTTCCACTTAAATGACTTATGAAAAGTATGTGTTGTAGATGTTTGGTAAACTCACCAGGCACCTTCCAAGTGTGATAAAAACAAGCCGGTGATAAAGACATAAATAGATAAAACTGACATATATGAGGTAGAATTAAATTGAAGAGTATCATATGCAGTTTTTCTGACAGTCATCGGTCATGGAATAAATGTTGACATCAATATTTCTGTTTGAGCCATGCATACAACACATAAGGAAACTCGATGCATTAGAATATTAGAATGGGACACTAGGATAAATATTATTCATTGCTTAAAGTGTTAGATTTTGATAAATGAATTTTTTATAAATACATTTTAAAAATGAAAAAGCAAACTGCATACATATTTTGTATAATAAACTAGAAGTTTGAACTATTATGAATATATTTTTTCCTTTATAAGTTTTACTAGATTATCCTAAAAATGCAATTTTGTTAATATATCTCAAGTCTCCACTAGCATAACTTTTCTACCATAAAAGACTGTTAAAAATAACACCAGTTAAAATGGACACTAAATCTACAATATTGATAAACATTAGTCATAAAAAAACTCAAATTTTGGAATCTTTGTAGAACTTTAATTTTTAGTCTCCATACTTATTTTTTCTAGCTTATTCATTTGATGCAGGTCGGCCAACCGCCTTCTCATTAAACCTGAACTAATCTTCTATTGTCTAATAATCTCAGTAAAACATAAGTATTAGTTTCATAAATAACATTAATAAAATGATTGAAATTTATAGTAATGTTATGAATTTAGTATAGATGGATTTTACTCAAAACTAATAATTTAATTGGTTGATACTTACATTTACCGCCATATACTTTTTGAAGTTGTACAATGGTGCTATTTGTTTATGTTGATGCAGCTAATGTTTGATGCTATTTCTATAGCTTTTTTAATACCTTGCAGTATTAATGCAGTATTAATGGACCTTATTTGCACAAGTTATTAATTTTAGAAAAGTATAAAAATATAAATTTAATAGGTTTAGCATTATAAATAATTTATAAAAGCAGAAAAATTGGAGTCAGTACATTGTGTGTCCGACGCGACCGCTCCTTTCCCCAGCATTCACACAATGGTGCTGGAAACGGGGTATGTTGTTGCTGTGTCGGACATCAAGAACAGAAACGGGCCATTTTATTACTGTGAACACTATCTGACACTAATGATTCTACAAAATGATGATCTAGGTTTTTGAGATCAATTCAAATTCATATCAATTGACTTTGCTGAATTAATCTTTAGAAAATTGTCAGTTAGAGATGTTTAGTCCTCAATCATTTAATACTTTGATAAAGGAAGTTGTTGTCAAAATTAAAAAAATTACCATACTGCTAACATAGTTGTTAATTTTATGCTACAAATTGGTTCATAAATTAATGTGATAAATATATAACATGATAATTTAAATTCACTTGATATTTTATTCGAATATGCTATTAAATTATGCACAAAAATAACGTGAATGTGGCAAGCTACAATGTTAAGGTCCTCGAGAAAATTAGAAATGGTGAAAAATGATCACTGCACTAATTTATTATCTTTTTTTGTAATAGCTACACTGTAAAAATATGGTTTAGCAATCAAATGCAGGTCCACCTAGACGTGCGTATATACTCGTATTGTATAAAGTCAATTTAATTAAATTCATTAATTAACATTTGGAAAATTAAATGAAATATGATTTTATTTAAATTAAGTAGATTGGACCAAATACAACCCTTTAGACTTTATATAGGCCCACTACGATTCAAAAAAGGATAAAATAATTGAAATCTATCTATTCCAACCAGCCCAGCACCATCAAGATGAATCCATGCTGAGAAGGTATCTCCCGAAGTTAGTTTACTTTAGTAAGTTGAGAACATGAAAGTGTGCTTGGATAAACATCTTAACTTCTAACACTCCAAATAGTTTAAATCGTTAACATATATAATTTGATATATGATTTCATATTTGAATTTTATGAGTCAATAACAACATGAAAAGGTTCAAAAGGCAAATACTCAAGGGAGAGTAAATAATAATTTAAGATCAAGCAATGGTACAAAGTGACATATAACCTTGATACGAATGGCATTACATTTAATTGTACGCCATCATAGAGTTATGATACAAAATTATGTATATGAATGTATACAACATCAAATAATTCAGGGAATCAAACAAAATGATGGCATGATGAGAGACAAAACGCACAATAAATCTTAAAACATTGAAAAAAGTACATAACTAATGATTAGATAAGATGATAAGCCATATCATACTTTATAACAAGCTTTTTCACCACAACGATAATGAGATTATAATCATTTTATGCAAAATATATTAGCCCTCATTATGTGTGAATTTTTTCATGGATGTAAGAATGCCACCCCACTTTTTTGGATAGTTTAAATTGACAATAAACCACATATGTCAAATACAAACCATTCAAAAGGGAGGATTGTTATGGGGTAAATAAGAAAAAGAAGTGAAAGAAATAAAACAAATACAGAATCTCATAGCGGAATGACAAAATATAATAATCAAATAACAGTTCATGAAGCTGTTTTACAAATAATATTTGATTACACTTTTACAATATAGATCAGAGTTACGTACAACAGGAATAAATAAATAATGCAGTGAAGCAACATGATGCAGTGGGATAAATATAATAAATAATAATAGTATTAATCTTCGTCTTCATCCTTCGATCTTATTTCTTCTGTTTATTTCCTAAAGAACCGAGTTGAGTTTACTGAAAATATCGAATGTTGTTTCTGAAGAGATCGGGATCGGATAAGTTATCTGATAACCACTTCGATCCAACGAATACGCTTTCGAAGTGAAGACAAGAGCATGGAATCGAAGATGGAGCGTTGAAGTGCAAGGGCGAATCGCTACTAATCCTGAATATGACTCTAAAATGGATGTAGTAGGAATAGTGCCTTCGGTTTTGTTCAAACCCAGAACAGACTCGTATGGATGAATGCTATCAGCACATTGTCATTGGAGGAAAATAAGCATTCCAAGATAAATTCCTTAAAAATGTAATCGTAGCCTCAAGCCTCATCAACTAGAATAACCGAAAATCAAGGGATATGCAGCAAGGCTAAGTAGGTTGCACCCAATCCGGGTATGTTTATCATCTTTCTAGATACCCTTGGATATGGTAAATACGATGCATGGGAAGGAGCTCGATAAGTGTGGAAACACCCCGGATGATAGCATATTCGGTACTATCTAGGTTAGTGTTAGAACCGGTCTTGTGTTGTATGGGATCTCGGCAAGGTCCTCGGTACATTTTTCTAGAAGTGTATTATGATAGGTGGTACCCGGCGCCTAGTCATTGTATGGAAATCCATTTTCCAATACATGCCATTACGGTTTTGGTTGTAGAGCCTAGTATGCTAGAATTTAATCGATGTAACAATTTCGGCTATTTGAATAAGTAGTTGTACTTAGGCGGTATTATTATATTATTGGATTTTCTATAAAAGGTTTTGGTTATCGTAAGGGAAAAACCCATCATGTTTATGTGTGGCGTGGTCTTACAAGATACCTTTGATTTTTAAAGGATATTTGAAAGTTATAATGAATAAAATTCCTTGTAATTTAAATAATCATGCTAGTTTTACCAGACTGACCCGGGCGTGATTTTTTCTAATTGCCCGGGTCAGACCGAGCATATTTCTAGGTTTAGCTGGAAGTACCAGAGCTTCAAGAGAGGAGATAGAGGCCAAAAGACGTATTGATGTAAATGATTATATTCTATTGCATTTTATTTGTGTTTATCAACAATTGTGAGGATAAGGTGTTAAAACTGTCCATGCTGAATAGGTTATTATACTCTGATTGATATCTGTACTATAAACATTACAGTTTTGTTTTATGTAAAGATTTGTTCTAGATTATAGATTATTCATTTCTGCTGTGATATTCTATGTTTTTTGGTTTTATTTCTATCTTCTTTCTACTTTCTTTTTATTATTATCCGCCTTTTTTTCAATTTGGACTGGACATGTGTGGTAAATTGTTAGTTCGAACTGCATGGAAAAGTGGTTTGTGATAACAATCACATTCAAATCAACCAATAAATAACAACAATTGACTGATTATCTATAATAGGTATTAACTGGAAATTTAAAATTCAATATTAAATTAAATGACAACTACATTCAATAAAAGTCAGATTTCACTGGAATGACAATTTAAATATACCAAACATCAATCAATCAATTTATGATCACAACGTAAATTCAATTTAACCAATATGAGACAATTTAGTGGTTGTGAGTGGTTAAAACACCCACCTTTGATTTATCGATGATTTTAAAATCCAAAAATAGCCCGAAATCTAACAGTCTCAGGATTCGACCAAACCAGTTCCATGTCGTCTGAAATTTTGATATAATTGCAGTTGAGAAAACCGCGTGTGAATCTGGGCTCGTATGAAAAATATATGATCGTTAGAAGATATACGATTTAAATTAAAATAAATAAAAGAAGAATTACATGTCACCATCTTCATCATGCGCTTGAACCCTAGCATTGTTGTCTCGTACGCGACTCATAGATGTAGCCATCACCCATTTTCTCCAATCGTTAACCCAAACACGTGCCTTCACCATGATCAACCATCACCACCAAGTTCACCTTCTCACGCCAACCCCACCACGGCCAGAGTTTCACCTAAAATGGCTGCGCTGCTGCCACCTTTGGCAGCCACTCACACTGAATCCTAGTCACCTTATGACAAATGAAGACCATCCTAAGGACCTTCTTGACTCCCCCTTTCCAACGCCGCTTTCCGATCGTCGATCGTATGAAGATCCACCGTTGGACCGTTAAAACCTAATTTCGATGGTCGAGATTCATCCTCGATTTCTAGCCAAATGATGCATCCAATTGGAAAACAAATTGCTGCGGTAGATTACGCTCATCGAGAGATTTCCAACGATATATAATATGACATAGTTTTGAGGAGTTTTAATTTCAATTTGGATTTGAAATTGGATTTAGGGTTCGTAATTGGAATTTGGTTTCTACCATTAGGGGAAGGAAGAAGCTGATGATTGAATAGACAGATAAATACAGTAATAAGAAAAAAAAAGGCTGCTACGGTTAGAAACAAAATCTATTTATGTAGACAAGGCCCGATAAGAAAGAATGAACATATCGAATTGGTTTGAAACGACAATAACGACCCGAAAAGCCCGTTCCGCTTCCGTAACGAAAGTGGGTCATCCAATATATTGAAATAGATGTTTTTTGAAAATTTTAAACTCAATGGAACTAGTTTCAAGTCCAAATTCCATTGTATACTGAAGTTAGCTTTTAAAATCAGTTTTTTAAATTGAATTCATTAAATTGATTTCTACGTGTTTCGAGCCCGCACGATCAAACAATAAGTCCGATCGCTACGAAACTTGAAATCTTACAATAATTCATCGTTACAGATCCGATGAAACTAGCTTCACAGAAATCCGAGATACTGGCCAAAATGGCTATTTTTACGTTACTTAAATAAATTATTATTAAATTAATTAATCTCCCTTTAAATTTTGTATTTAATAGTTAACAATTTTCATCATTCTTGATTACCTAGCAATTTATAATCTTTTAAAACAAATTTCCATGTCAATTCAATATTAAGTATTGCACAACTTATAGCCTTCAATTTCAATTGCAATAAATTCATTAATTAAAATTTCATATTCTAATAGATTCATTTATTTTGATTTACATCTTATTATTCAGTCAACTATCATCTTACTGATAAAATTAACACTGGTTTACATCTTATTACATTAATATTCTACAATTATAATCTTAATTCATATTAACTGCCATATTTAGTTAGACTAATTGAAATTGATTTTCAATTTAATTTCAACCAATTGAATAAATAGGTGATAAATAACAATTGTTACCTTATACTTAATTTAATCACATTTATATATTATTTACAAAAATGTTATAACTACCTACACGACACTGATTATCTTCAATCTCAATTAATTACATACTATCTCACCATTTAATTATAACATTTAATTTACTTCCTTATTTACAATTTAACTTTGCAATTTTTTTCAGTTACCTGAAATTACATTCAAATAGTCATCGATTACATTTTATTAAATTTCATTCTAAGTGTTTTCTTATCAACAATCAATAATTTTTTTTAGTTTCATACAATATTAATCCTAAAATCTTCATAAATTCAATATGTTAATTATCGGAAAAATATGGGTCATTACCGCCAACGTATTCAAGTAATGTGAATTCTCTACAACATATCATACAATTATGTATAAATTCTCCCCTGAATATAAGTTGCACCATCTCAATGATTTGCTATAGCTTGCCATATAAGTATTCTACTATTATACCACTCCTTATGTTTTGTTTTTATATAGCATTGAAAAATATTCTTTTCTTTATAAAGCACTTCTTCACATGTAGCGGTCTTTAATCAAAGTAAAATACTCCAAAGTTACAGCACCATTTCCTAAACAATCATCTGCTATGACTTTTTTGAAGGTATTTCCCATAGCGCTAATTAATTTATTTACACAATCATAATGCGGGATCTGATACCATTGTTGGATTAGGTGCACTGACAGCAGGATTAAAATGGTGAACTTTAAGAAATAAATCCTTTTTTTTGTTTGCACAAGATCTTTATTTTTTGTTTTTATAAATAAATATTTGTTTGTACCAAATCAAATTTAGTAATTAATAAAATTGATTTGAAATATTATAATATAATTAATTTGATTAAAATATTATATGTAATGATATTTATATTCTCAATATGAATATCACAAGTAAACATATGTAGACACACACAAACATACATACATATACGTATAACCTAAATTAGGAGTTCGAGGGGAAATCGACTTATCTGTCCTACGTTCAATAAGAAGACTAAGTGTGGTTTACATATGTGTGTATGTATAATGTTTAAATATAATTATACTAGATGTACATGAAGCAAGAATTTTTATTTTGACCAATAAATATATTTGATATAAGATATCTAGAACAAATCATTGTAAATAATATAGCAATATAATAAATAAATAATTATATATGTACATATTTATATTTGAAATTATGATTAAAATAAATTTGAATCAACATTTAATTAGCTAATCCTCACCTCCTAAGCCAATTGAACCGGCGTATAACTCTTATACATTATTTTGTCTTAAAATTTTGAGTTTAAAATAAATAATTAAAAATGACCACATATTTATACAACATTTGTATTAATATATTATTAAACTAAAACATTTATAAATTACTTTATACCTTGGTCAAATTCAGAAATAACCGACGACGCGGTTGTATTCGTCCTCGAGCGTGAATTTGATCCACGATCAATATTTCAACAATTTGAATATTGAAGTTCATAAAGACTTTGTTAAAGTATAGTACAGATCAAGTTTAATGCTTATAAATCATTTGGGCGAAACAGTTTTTCTTATTTAATATAACTTCACCTAGTAACGACAATTTATACACGTATTCATTTCGTCATCGCTATATCACTTAGATATCCAGAGTTTGGTCTAAGGTTAAAAACTCTATTAATATCCTTATTAATTTGATATGTCACCTTAAAGTCCTTGGTTGAATCCTTTAACTTTTATTGATTAATTGATTTGCTCTGACTAGAGACTTTAACTTTAATTTGACTTACCAATTATGGTGATATTGACCTTATGAAGGAGACGAATTCTCCCTTAAGTAGTTTTTCACTTAGAATGTTCAATGTGTACTTAACTATAACCATAACAAGGTCGTTATGTGTAAAAACCTGCATTTTCGAACCATAGAAGTCGGCACAAATACATCTGCGGTATTAACGTGCCGAACAACTAAGTGCCGAAATACAGATTTTTAGGGGAAAAGAGATAAAAGATAGAAGGAACTAAACAATCATAGAATCTCACAATGCAACGGAATAATATATATTTATCATCATAGTTATTTACAAGATCATTTACAAAATGACACATTAGAGTCATACTAAAACAATTTCTAACGTTAGACAGTCATAATAGCTGGTCCTTACATAACTATTAAAAGATACATATAATATAGCGGAACCAAAAAAAAAACAAGTAACTATCGGTGAAGCCTGCTGCTCCATGCTCCTCCAAAATGCATTCGTAGGAAACCTGAATTACTTGGCTGCTCGTAAAAATTTATGCACCCAAGAGTTTTAGGGAAAGAAAATAAAACTCCGGGTCAGACATGGGTCTAGTGTGAGTAAACTTAAAGCAAATGAATTATTACTTTTAAAACTCTTTTGAAATCAAAGGTATCTCGTAAGACCACGTCGCTTATAAACACGGGCGAGTTTTTACCTTATGATGACAAAAACACTTTTATATAAAAATCCAGTGATATTACAATAATGTCTGAGGGTTCAAAGTAAAACATTAAAATAACTGGAATGCTTGCATCTCACGTACCAACATATTTGATATACAATTAAAACCGTACAACGCTTATTGAAGAATGGATTCCATGCAATGACTAGGCACTAAGGTACGACCTATCACAATACACATACAGAAAATGTAATGAGGACCTCGTTTGGATCCCCTGCTAACACAAGATCGGCCTGCCCCTTACTGGATACTAC
This sequence comes from Allium cepa, assembly GCA_030765085.1. NCBI lineage: Eukaryota > Viridiplantae > Streptophyta > Magnoliopsida > Asparagales > Amaryllidaceae > Allium > Allium cepa. Next base: position 292,827,398 of record CM060934.1, read on the forward strand.
CGAATATGTCATCACCTCGCTTGCTTTGCAACCCTTTTTATCGAGACTTTATGCACAACCAATCCATAAATATGTAGATGTATCTAGAAGGGTGATAACCCTAATGGGTGCGACCCACTTAGCCTTGCTTCATCTCCCCTGGTGTTCGGTCATTATCGGTTGATGATGCTTGAGGCTACATTTTACCTATATGAATAGCAATCTCACTTGGAATGCTAACACTGCCCTCTAAGCATCAATGCTAGCATTCATCCATACAAGTTGTCTAGGATAAGGACAAACCGAAGGCACTACTTGTACTACATCCATTTTGGAATCAACCTCAGGATTAGTAGCAAGCGGCCCTTGCACTTGAATGCTCCATCTTTGATTCCATATTATTCAAGATGTCTTCAGTTCGAAATGCTTGAGTTGAATCAAAGTGGTTTTCAGATGATAGATCTGATCATAGTCTCTTTGAAATATCTTTCGATAATTTTCGGTAAACTTAACCCCGGTCCTTTAGGAAATAAACAGATAAAAGATAAGAGCAGAGTTCACTTCCTAACCGTTAGGTGGACGAATTTCCTTGTCATTTATCCTAGAAGAACGAAACAAATTTATAAGTACAGCATAGCACCACCAACGGTAACTATACCATATAATTTCTGCGTTTCTCGTAGATATTTCCAAAGTTGTGTTTTGGTCCAGATTTTAAAGTTGGTAATTTAACTATCAAATAAACAAACAATAAAACATTGATTCAATTCCATATGGGATCCTTTAAGCCTTTATTAATTAATCTTTAATTAATAAAATCACTTTATAAAACTTTATGAAAGGATCTTTTCTAAAACACTTTTCCCAAACCCCTTACATCCCTTTTACTTGGAAAACAATATAAACATTTACCAAAACATTTGAAAAACTCTCCCTTCTTACATTCATATTAAATGGTCAAATCATTCCCTTTCAAAACTCACTTACTATAAAACTCCTTCACTTTATAAAACCCATTCACTTATTCCTTACAAAAAAATTCTTTTATAAGTTCACTTCACATTTCAAACCTCTTTACAAATTTTCAAACTTGATTCAAAACATCTTTCAAAAATATCTAAAATGATTTATAAAATCTCTTTCTATTTTTACAACTATTTTAAAATCTTCCTTTATAATTTAGAATCTCCTTTATAAAATATCATTTTCAAGATATCATTTGTAAATCTCTTTAGGTAAAACCTTTTATTTAATAAACCCCTTTTTAAAAACAAACATTATTTAAAACTAACTTTATAAAATAATAACAAAATTTAAAAATCATTTATGACCTTTAAACACAAATTGATTAAAGAATTAAAGCTAATTCAAAAACATACTTTAGTAATTCGAAAAGAGGCTTAGCGATCCCACTGGTGCTATCTTAAATTACCATTCGGTTTCTATTTCAATTCACTTAATAGTTATTTACATAGATCGACATATATGTAAATGCACTCATACCCAAATCAGGGAATAACATGTCAGTATGAACTAACTAGCATATATATATATATATATATCCAAATAACATAATATCAGGATGGTGATTTGTTCCACTAAACAGACGTCCAAACAATTCAACCAATTCATAGCAGAATGGTGATTTATTCTGCTAACATATGTCCATATAAACAAACAGACAAACAATAGCAGAATGGGGATTTATTCTGCTAACACGTGTCCAATCAACCCATCAAACAAACAATCAATTTATAGCAGAACGGGGGTTTAATCTGCTAACACATGTCCAAATAACCAAACAAATAAACAATCAATTATAGAAAAATGGAGATTTATTCTGCTAACATATATCCAAACAACCCAATAATCTGCATCATAACTAATTCACAGTTATATGGTTTCTTAATGGTATCAAGCTTGAATCACTTGTATTCAAAACCATCTTTGAAAAAGAATTACCATTGAAACATTTTTCTTTTGAAAACCAAAGGATTTAAAACTTTTAAACCCTTTTAAAAATATTTAATTGAAAGTTAAGTCCTTATTTAAATCATATTAATTTAATTGAATCTTAACTTAATTTAATTAACTAACTAAACAATAATTAACTATTAATTAAACCCAAATTAATCCTTTATTAATTATTACATAATTACTTAAACCTTCATTAATAATTAAATGTTAATGAAGCTTAATTAAATAAATAATATTTAATTAAACTTAAACGATAGAGTAAACCTTTAATAAATAATTTATTATAGATTAAATCTTTAATCAAATAATTGAACCCTTGATTAATAATTGATCCTATATTTAACTAATGATAAAATAAATATAAATAATTTAGTTAACCTATATTTAATTAACTTAATTAATAATTAATTAAAATAAATCTTAACTTTAAAAGATAATTAATTAAGAACTAGTCTTTATTTAATTAAAGTTAATAAACCTTGTTAACATTTAATTAATTATCAATGACTAAAACCTAATTGATTAACAATTATTTATTAAATCCTTAATGAACTTTTAAAAACATTATTATTTAGTTTATAAAATATTCACAAAACAATTTGAAGTATACAAACCAAACTTTGCAAAAATCGAAATTTTAAATGAACTGCATCCAAAGCGACTATTGCTATGGATACCCATAATTTCACTTTACTAACTAGTTTACATGCTAACTTTCTTTAGCTTCAAGACAAGATTAACACATATGACATATCAAAGTTCAACTATACCAAATCATATCATCACCAAACATAACCAACAATCCCAACTTTTTATAACCAACATATCTAAACAATACCACAATTCAAACCAAACAATTATATATATATATATATATATATATATATATAACCACATAACCAACACACATATATATAAGTAAATACTTCCCAAAAAGGTAAGAAGCTTACTCACCGAAAGTTTTTAAAACTTGAAATACTTTAGCGCTCAGAAAACTTGGAAAACCACAAATTCTTCTCGAAAATTGGTCATTTTGCGCTCGACTTTTGGACCCTTTCCTCTAGGATTTTCGAAAAGTGGTCAACAGTGAAGTTTTATATTATTCTTTTCTCTATCATTTAAAAAAATAAAATATTCAAAAATTTAATTTTTGTGGAAGTTATGGCCAAAATAGTGGAGATATTTTCGGATATCAAAATCTATGTTCAAAAATACTCTTGCAAAAAATTTTTTTTGGAGCATCTAAGCTCAAAATAAGAAAAGGTGGTAAACTACAAATTTGTAACCACTGGAAATATATGTGGTTTGAATAAAATAAAATATGGTTTTGGAGTTTTTGTAAGATGTTATGGCGGAAACAATTTCGGGTAAAATGGAAGAAATTTAAATGGAAAAGAAGGAACCTTTAAACAAGTTTTTAAAACATTTGGAAATTCATTTTTAAAATGTAAAAACATGAAAAGTTATTTTGAAATCCGCTAAAGTTTGTTAAAATCTTTAAAGAAGAAGAGACTTAGGAAAAAAGGGAAATGAAATGAAAATGGAAGAAAGAAATAAGAGAAAGGTTTTTATATAATATGAATGTGTAAAATTACCTAATTATCCCTTGTATCATGCCCTCCACTCCTAGCTTGCCATGTCACCACTCTTGTCTTCCCCCTTGACCCTTCCTAACACTCTATGATCCAACATGAAATGACCCCTAAATGTACTCTTGTCTCCTCCAGTTGCCATTATGTCAAATCATGTCCTCGTGATGTGACATTTCCTTTTTTCGTTTTTTTTCTTTTATACCAATGAGTAATTGCATGCGTACATACACTAAGACATACCTACATATATACATTTATTTCCATTTTCAATGTTTATATGTGTCCACTAAATTTCACAACGTTGCAACAAATTCTAGCTGATGAATAGTCGAAAATTCGAAAAATGAATTTCGAACACAATTCCCGTTTTTCTTCAAACTATATATTTTTGTAAACTAATTTTGAAAACTATTTCACCATTATTATTTATCATTTAAAAGAGTTTTATTTTCATTATAAAACCAGTTATTTGAATATTTAAAATTAATTAAATATTCGCAAATCGAAGCAGTGAAATTCTAGGTCGTTACGTTCTTCCCCATTAAAAGAATTTCGTCCCCGAAATTACACCTCATAACCTATTCAGAAACACTCAACACTCTACATCATTCCATATGATGTACATAGATCATTCTTATGCAGACCCTATCACAACTTGAAGACATAATTGCACTTTCGAACTAGTATCGCTTTCCCGATTTTTTAGTGCGGACTCCGATCAGGCTACTTGATTTGGAACCTCTGTTCTCCTTACATAGTTGTAACTGTGATAGAAACTTTGTTCGCAAACCAAAAATGCTTATCAAATTCTCATCATCAAAAATCGAGCAATAAATCCTTATTCGAAATGGTGCAAATAGCTTAAAGTCATATACTCGAATCTTAGATCAAAACTCTATGAAAAGAAGAATTGATCTACGTCCACTCCACACACTTACTATATTGGTTTTCCCTAATACCAATTCTATTTCACTAAATCATTTATGAAAACATTTCATAAACTCTTAGTTTCAAATTGGATAATACTCCATTATAGCCTAAGAGTATATACCTTTACTAAATTTAACCATTCAATTTTGCATTTATTTTCCTCATGAAAACTCAAGACTAATTACCCGGATTTTATTTCAAAAACTTTTGGAAATGAAACTCTATATTTTAAATCACACAATATATGGATATAGCTCGAGTAACTCCAAAAGAATACTAGGGAATTGGGTACTACCAAACAGTATCATGCATTCCCCAACTGTAACGACCCGATATTTTCAACCATTCACATCCAAACATGCCGAAATTGAATTGCCCAAAATATCAAGTTGTTAATTTATATTTGGCAAAACACAGCATATACAATAGATAAAATAATCACAGAAGCACAGACACAGAGTAATATAACAATAATGCAGCGGAAACAAAAATGAATAGTAGTTCATGAAGCTATTATATATATATGTGTGTGTGTGTGTGTATCAGAGTTAAATAAATTACAACAGAAGTTTCAAATACAATAGTCAAATATAAGATCAGAATACATCATTGGAATCAATTGAATAACTCCAAGCTGAAAGAATGTAGATGGATCTCCAATGAAGCTCCAACTCTAAAGGTGAGTCTCAAAAGCTGTATCACTCAGTCTGACCCGAGTGCAAAGCAAAACACAAAAAACTCATCAGGATTAACATTCTTATATCAATAAATCCAACTTAAGTGAAATAACAGCTGAAATACAAGTAACTCAAAGGATGTTTGGGATAACCATCCTCTAAGGATCCGTTAAACTTTCTACTATGTAGTAATATACGCTATTATAATAATGTATAAAGAAAAGTATAATATATTTAAAAATAGCGTTAAGGAGTTACCCAATATCCCCCTTAACACGTTTTATATATTCCTATAGTCTATACAGTACCGTAATCTCCCCCGTACTGGGCGTCGTCAGAGGGCACTCCACAGGTATGGTACAAAACAAAATTGTATAAGGCGCGCTAGGGTAGGTGACACGACACAACTAGGCAATGCTAGGGTAGATATACCAATTGCGCCTCCGGACCGATGGTAACGCATAGCAGCTACTACTGCCCACCTCAAGCCTTACTCCCAAATTCAAAGGTGCACCCAATCAATCACAAAGTAATAGAATGGTATCGAAGAAGTGTATCCGATAAGAGGAGCTACCTCATTAACTCGTCGATTGCTCCTGTTTTAGCCACCTTATGCCAACTCATGGGAGTCGGGTCCACGTATATACATCAATAGGACGTCGCCACCATCCTACTTCATTCTGGAATCTCCACTGCATACACGGTTGTTAAAGTGGTTTTCGAAGTTGGCAGAGAGTATGACAACTTCCGTTCCCGGTCTCCTTAACAACCAAACGTTATTATTACACCGTGGTCATTTCAAAATAGTTTATACTTCAAAACCAAAATATCATTGCCATTTAAAAAATCCCATATCAATAAGATATCATTTCCATTTCAAAACCAAATACGATATCATTTCCATTTCAAATATAGCCTTTTACAATATCATTTCCATTCAAATGTATAGCCTTTTCCAAAATCATAGCATTTTCAAAGTTGTAACATTTCGAAACCAAATATTAGAAATTATAACACTTTGAAAATCATAATTTGTAATCATAACTTCTACTACTTAAACCGTTTAGATATTAAAATAGTATATATAATAAAATTGTTTTCCTCAAATTTCACAAATTAATTCCAAATCAACTCAAATTCCAAAATTCAAATTTAATCAGATCTCAAATCATTAATTCCAATTTAGCTTCTAAATTAACCATTCAACATTATCTCGAGTTCAAATACAAATTTAAACCACAAATAAACCATTTCAAAATATATATATTTCAAAGCTTTAAGTATTCTATAATTTCGAAACTAAATGCGATAATTTCATATATATCTTAATTCAATTTTCTATTATATAGTTTTGAAATATTTACTTAATAAATACAATATTATTTAAATAAAATCCAAATTTCAAATAACCGAATATTTCCCTCAATTTATTCAAACTTGATATATTCATTTAAATCACTTTCCAAAATCAAGTTATAAAGTCATATCTTTTTAAAATTTCAAATTCCATAAGTTTTAAATCTATTTACTTAAATAAATTCTTAATTAAATATTCTTTCAAATCAAATTTTAAATCCATCTTCCCAACCGTAGTTTATTAAAATCATTATAAACTCTATATTAAAATATAATTTAAATAAATACTTAACCATATTGTATTTTAATAAAATAAAACTTTTTTATTAAAATTATTTTATATTAACAAAGTTTATATAATATCTAAAATCAACAAATATACATAAAACCGTATATTGCTCTCCGTAGCCATAAAAATTATTTTCAAAATATTAATATATAGACCGGTGGTGTCTGTATATAATTTTCTATCCTAGGCTAGGTGATACAGATATTTATCATTTCAATCCGCAATTTAAATATGAATACGGGTATATATCATTTCAACCCGCAATCCCAAATTCAATTCAATGAAAATCGCTTGGGTTTATCATTTCAACCCATAACAATTTTCTTCTATTCTACAGATCGTTTGGGTATGTATCATTTCAACCCATAGTGAATTCTATATAACAGGGAGCTTGCAAAGTGAAAACAGATATAATAATAAAATAAATATATATCATCAATATAAATAACAGATAATGGTGTCAGATGTCACAGGTGAACAGATACAGATAACAGCATATATATAGCAATGTAAATAACTAACAGCAGCATATTTCAACTGTTGTTTCAATTAAAATCAAATTTAATAAATATAATTAAGAACGTTAATCATGAGTGATTTCTCACCTTTCGAGGTTAGATAGATTGGACGATGAAACTGAGTTATGAAATGCAGCACGACTTCCAAATCAAATCTAGATTGGCAAGATGATCAAAGCTGATAACAAGGAATTGATAAAACTAATCAGAACCATCTTAATATTAATAAAAAATAAGGAGTAAATTATATTATTATTTTATTACTTATTTTAAACAAATATTTACATTAAGGCACGTATTTAAACAAAATCTACATATACTTAACAGTCAATATAAATTTTAAAACATACACATATGAAAAATCAAAAATCTATATCTCAAAAATAAAAATACATACATACATACATACATATATACATATAAAATTTCTAAACACATGTAATCTTATTTTAAAACTATTCCAAAATCTACATATTACATACATTAACATATACAACTTTATATATGTGTACATGCATATATATATATATATATATATATATATATATATATATATATAAATAGCAACCAGTTATAACTTATATATATACACTAATGTATAGTTCCTACTATACTCAAAACCAAATTTTTATAAGTCAATATAACTTCAGATACTTTATAATGTATAAACTAAAAAGATACGTACTCGTATATGTGGAGGCTAAAAATATATATATATATACTTTCAAAAATATATATTTAATAACAATTTTAATACTTCAGCATATCATATATATACACTGGCCATGCATAAACAAAACACATAGAATGTATGAGAAATTTATAGAGTAGGACATAGCATATATTAACTCTGTATATAGAACTATATTATAGACTGAATTTATAGATATATATAAACTTAAAATAAATGTTTTATATATATATATATATATGCAAAATGCCTAGAAGCATGCTACAGTATGCTTTATACATTTCAAATATCAACCATAACATTTAATATAAAACTTCCAAAATCAAAGAGCGGACAATCTCGATAAAATGAAATAAGGTTTTAATTATTAACTATGTATATAAAAGTATATATATATATATATAAGAATTGTATAAGATAATTATGCTTTATAATCATTATATATATAAACGAGTATTAATACATATAAATATAATCTACTTACAAAAGCTACCGTGTAAAATATATGTGATACTGTAAGTATTGTAGAATAAAGATTGAAAACTGTATTTTATACTTAAGACAATATTTCCAAAACTCATGTTCATTCTTGTTTTGTAAAGCAATAGCCGAATATATATATATATATATATATATATATATATATATATATATATATATTATACTGATATCCTATATACTTCTATAGACTACCCATATTACAGTCTAAGTATATAAAACTACTGTTAAACTATACATTAAGAAAACAAAATAAACTAACTTATAAACACTAGTACCGACGGATATAGAAGCTATACATCCTACCGAAATATATAATCTAATATATATGACATATATTCAACTTACAAGCAGAAGAGACGAGAAAACAGTTCGGCCGAGATGAGGCTGGCTTCGAGTTGCACGACAAGTGGAGGAATGGTTGAAGGCAACAGGTTGCGTTTGTGAGTGATGGAAGCGAAGTGATGGCTGCTGTCGAGGTTACCCTCGGCCTAGGTGGGCGGTGGGCTTGCGGTCAGGTGGAGACGCGGAGGGGACTTCGATGGAGGGGAGATGATGAGGTGGCAGCAGTGATTCAAGCAAGGGTGAGAGGCGGAGGTAAGCGTGGCTATATGGATGAAAGATGAAGGGGAGAAGAAAGTGGGAGAAGTGGATCGGCATGTAGGAGGAAGAAGGCACGCATACACTTTAGAGGAAATATGATATTTCTTTTCAAAAGCATGAATAATCAGAAGAAGAGAAAGAGAATATAGGTAGAGTAAAGGACGCAAGAAAGTGAACCGATAATATAATGAAATACAAAATAAAATTGAGAACATGGGAATAGCAATGGTCTTTTAAGTTGAATTCAATAAAATTAAAGGATAATCACTATTGGTTATCATGGGTGGCAGATTGAATGGTTTTTGGAAATCAAAAGTCAAAAATGCGAAACCGATACGGAAATCGTTTCGTAGATTTCGACGCGCACCGGGTTCCAAAACATACGAACAAATATACTCTAGAGATCAACACGACGAGACGATCAAAACAGTATAAAGATATTAGTGGTAAAATCATCCGATCAAAAGTCGATAATCGGTATTGATATACATTGCCATTCCATATGGAAAATCCGAACGGAGCTAGAAACGTCCGAATTTCGCGAAATGAATTTAGCAGTCTGATTCAGAGTATTCTACATAAATTTTCTTATGTTGACATAATTAGGTTTCGGAAAACTTTTTAATACCATCAAATATTAACTGATTGAATTGAAATAAAGTTGCACAATAACATAAACTTCCATATTTTCAGATGAAAATTTACTAGTTGTTATGTTTAAACAGATGTATTCCAAATACTAAATTTTTATTTTCAAATTTTATTATTTAAAATTTCACAAAAATTCAATTAATTAAATAAATAAAATAGCTAAAATTTACTGGTCGTTACACTCTCCCCCACTTTGAACTTTTCATCCTCGATAAAGAAGGAAGTAGGAGAATAGAAACAACTAGAAGAAAAATAGACTTGAATTACAAATAAAACAATTAATTTAAACCATACAAATTTCAATTTAAATTAATTAATTTTCAATGATTGATTTTAAATTCAAGATATTTCATTGGGTTGATTTAAATTTCAATTTATAAATTCCTTCAAACAAAATTTATTTAATTTATCTCATTTATTATTCTATTAACTTATTATTCTATTTTTCCCCATTAACATTTTATAATTTAAATTAAGTGTATACATTTATTATAAACACTCAAATTTATTTATAAAATCATTTAATATTGTATATTACCCAATTGCATACTCAAATTCTGAATGATTTAGGTAAGTTGTATTGGAATGTAATTGAGTATTATACAAGTAAAAAATTTCTAATTAAATTATTTCAAGTTTAGATATTCATTTAAAAATTTAGCTTTATTTTGAAACATCCTTTAAGAAAATTTAAGAATTAAATTTCTGATTAACTTCAAACAATTTAGAGATAAATATATGTATATCAACATATATCGAATCAAATTTTAAAATCACATTCCTATATATATATATATATATATATATATATATTATAACTCAAATCCAATTCATTTTCCAAAACAAAGTGTAGTGAAGCTACTAATTGGTCTCTCCACTTCGAAACTCGAAAATGAATGTTGATGATGCGGCCGCCATCACCGAAATTATTTTCCGGCGACAAAGAGAAGAGCACTGATTTAAGCACATAAAATTCTTTGAAAACATTTTCTATTTGAAAATACTTTAAGTAATATACATTTTAGAACGTTAAAACCAAAGTTTGGAATTATCGAAAATTAAATGCTCAAATTATTGATTTTAAATCCATTTAAATTCCAAATCAACTATAACCAAGTTTTATCTATTCATTTATTTATATTATTATGTAGTCAATGGTTTACAAACAATAAATGAAAATCAAACATGATCATTTCTTACAAAAAATTCATTAACGATTAAGTTTCAGAAAAATTTATACTCATATATAATATAATCATACAAATTATTTTATTTACCAAATTTGAAAACAATATTGTGTCAGTTTGCTCTGCTCAAGTATTTTGGAAATCCTTTCGATAGCGTTGATCAGACGAATCGATCGAAAACCCAAATTAACATCAACAACTCAAACAACACAATATATATAGTACTTTTTTATATTAATTTAAAATTACACTTCCTCGCTCGACGATACAAGAATGGATTTCAAAGCAAGGATAGAGAATCAAATTTGATGGACTCAAATGAAAGAGAATTTTGATTCGAAGATAGGTTCGAAACAAATATAAGATGATTAATAACAGGATATGGGGATAGGTGGACTTATACAGATCGCAGGCAACCTCAATCGAGCCAACCGTGACTTCAAGAATACGATCGATGCATAGAGGTGAATCAACATTCGATCACAAAAGATTGAATTCAGGCATAGCCGGAGGTAGATAGCATCGTAAATCGAGGATACAGAAATCTCTGGTAAATCAATGCCTATTACAAAAGTAGTTTCACCCATTTACAAATCATTCAAAGATTGGCGAAACCATCGAGTTATTCTAGAGATTGTTTGAAGTGGAGTTATGGAATACTCCAGAATACGAATAGGGAGATATAAGGATGGGTTTTGGAACCGAGGGGAACCTTTCACAATTCAAAGAAAATCGAGTCCAAGAAGAAGGAATTCAAGCTCGACGAAAGTAATTCTGTAACAACATTTACATTATATGCTTAGTTTTGCCAAAAACTAAAGCTTTGATACCAAATGTAACGACCCTATGAGAACCCCCTATCATGCTGCAACCTCTTAGTGCATAGGCAGACACACATGCCAGAATTGAATTGCTCAAAATATCAAGTTGTTAATTTATATTTGGCAAAACTCAGCATATACAGTAAATAAAATAATCACAGAATCACAGACATAGAGTAATATAACATAATGCAGCGGAAACAAAAATGAATAGTAGTTCATGAAGCTACTATATATATACATATCAGAGTTAAATAAATTACAACACAAGTTTCAAATACAACAGTCAAATACAAGATCAGATTGCATCACTGGAATTAACTGAATAACTCCAAGCCGAAAGAATGTAGATGGATCTCCAGCGAAGCTCCAACTCTAAAGGTGAGTCTCAAAAGCTGTATCACTCAGTTTGACCAGAGCGTAAAGCAAAACACAAGACACTCGACTCAGGATTAACATTCTTATATCAATAAATCCAACTCAAGTGAAATAACAACTGAAATACAAGTAACTCAAAGGATGTTTGGGATAACCATCCTCTAAGGATCCGTTAAACTATCTACTATGTAGTAACATACACTATTATAATAATGTCTAAAGTAAAGTATAATATATTTAAAAATAGCATTAAGGAGTTACCCAATATCCCCCTTAACACGTTTTATATATTCCTATAGTCTATACAGTATCGTAATCTCCCGCGTACTGGGCGTCATCAGAGGGCACTCCATAGGTATGGTACAAAACAAAATTGTATAAGGCACGCCAAGGTAGGTGACATGACACAACTAGGCAATGTCAGGGTAGATATACCAATTGCACTTCTGGACCAGTGGTAATGCATAAAAGCTACTACAGCCCACCTCGAGCCAGACTCTCAAAATCAAAGGTGCACCCAATCAATCACAAAGTAATAGAATGGTATCGAAGAAGTGTGTCCGATAAGAGGAGGGACCTCATTAGCTCGTCGATTGCTCGTGTTTTAGCCACCTTATGCCAACTCATGGGAGTCGGGTCCACGTATATACCTCAATAGGACGTCGCCACCATCCTACTTCATTCTGGAATCTCCACCGCGTACACGGTTGTTAAAATGGTTTTCGGGTTTAGCAGAGAGTATGACAACTTCCGATCCCGGTCTCTTTAACAACAAATGTTATAATTACACCGTGGTCATTTCAAAATAGTTTATACTTCAAAACCAAAATATCATTGCCATTTAAAAAAACCCATATCGATACAATATCATCTCCATTTCAAAACCAAATACGATATCACTTACAAGCAAAAGTGATGGGAAAACAGTTTGGCCGAGATGAGGCTGGCTTCGAGTTGTAGGGCAAGTGGAGGAACGGTTGAAGGCGACGGGTTGCATTTGTGAGCGATGGAAGCGAAGTGATGGCTGCTGTCGAGGTTACCCTCGGCCTAGGTGGGTAGCAGGCTTGCGGTTAGGCGGAGATGCAGTGGTGACTTCGGTTGAGGGGAGATGATGAGGTGGCGGCTGTGATGCATGTGAGGGCGAGAGGCAGAGGCAAGCGTGGCTGTATGCATGGAATATGTAAGGGAGAATAAAGAAGAAAGTGGGAGAAGTGGATCGGCATGTAGGAGAAAGAAGGCACACATACTCTTCAAAGGTAATATGATATTTCTTTTCAAAAGCATGAATAATCAGAGGAAGAGAAAGAGAATATAGGTAGAGTGAAGGACGCAAGAAAGTGAACCGATAATATAATGACATACAATATAAAATCGAGAACGGGGAATAGCAATGGTCTTTTGAGTTGAATTCAAGAAAATTAAAGGCTAATGACTATTGTTTATCATGGGTGGCAGATTGAAAGGTTTCTGGAAACCAAAAGTCAAAAATGCAGAATCGATATGGAAATCATTTCGTAGATTTCGACGTGCACCGGGTTCCAAAACACATGAACGAATATAATGAAGAGATCAACATGACGAGACGATCAAAACGATATAAAGATATCAGTGGTAAAATCATCCAATCAAAAGTCGATAATCGGTACCGACATACGTTGCTATTTCGTATGGAAAAATCCAAACGGAGCTAGAAACTTCCGTATTTCGCGAAATGAATTTCACAGTCTGATTCAGAGTGTTCTAAATAAATTTTCTCATGTTGACATATTTAGGTTTCGAAAAACTTTTTATTACCATCGAATATTAACTGATTTGAACTGAAATAAAGTTACACAATAACATAAATTTCCATATTTTCAGATGAAAATTTACCAGTTGTTATGTTTAAACAGACGTATTCCAAATATTTTTTTTTCCAAATTGTATTATTTAAAATTTCACAAAAATTCAATTAATTAAATAAATAAAATAGCTAAAATTTACCGGTCGTTACACTTACCAAGAAGTGTAATACTCAAGAGAAATGTTTACCATCCGAACACATCTTTTCCCTAATTTTTAGATATTTTCAAGCCACTCGAACTAATTAACTTAAAAAAAATATTTCTTTTATTTCAAAATCCCATTTTTGAAACAATACTTCACATTTTCCAACAAAACATTTATCACCAACTTACTTTGGATTCATTCAGGTTGAATTCGTTTCGATTGTAAAATGATAAAGAGAATGATTTACTAAGCACGCTACAAAGTTCGCCTAGGCAAACATCCCATCGTCACTTAAAAGATTATTCTGACCATCACAAAACAATCGCAACTCATTCCCCCTAACTTATCTAAAGAAAACACTTCATATATAAATTTCAATCTCAAAATTTCATACTTTTTCAAACAAAAGTGCTTTCAAATACTATTATTATTTCTCAAATATTGAAAAATCATTTTCCAAAGCATCGGGATTTAGGTTTTCATGTTCCCGACCTAAATTCTTTTTAATGAAAAAGACACATTCTTATTATTCCATTTCTAAATATTTATTTCCAAACATCCTAACCTTTTTTCATAAACACCTTTTAATCCAATTTCACCCCACATTAACATCGAATGTCTTGTAGTCAAATTGTGAAACTTAATTCACAAGGTGTTCATTTCAATGTTTTCCCATTTCAATTTACCAACTCAAATCTTAAAAAGGGAAAGCTGACTATACACACTAACAATAGTCAATGCTCAAACTGGACGAGCATGACTAAACACCCTACATGATAATAATAAAATATTATTATCTCTTACGAAAAACACCTCAAAAATACCATACTATTTTTTGAAAATCATTCTTTTATATATAAAATATATTTTTGGGTAAAATTATTTCACTTACCCAATTTCCAAAACAATACTAAGTTAATTTGCCTAGTTCAAGCATTTAGAAACCCTTATCGATACGGGTGTATCTTCCTTATCGACCCGAATTCATAAGCCACGTAATCGATAAATCAACATAATACAAAATTTTCTTTTGTATCACTAAAAAATATGCGCTCTTATGTAACATACTCAAACTCATAATAAGGCATTTCATTACCTTATCTCTTAACGAGTTGCTCCACCAAAGCTAAGGTTCTGCTTAACCTTGCGCCTTGATACCACATGTAACGACCCGCCTTTTCAAACCCTAAAAGTCAAAACTAATATATCCACAGTATTCACGCGTCGAACAACTTTGTGCCAAAAAGACATATTGTTAGGGGAAAATAGATAAAAGATAGAAGGAACTAAACAGTCATAGAATTTCACAACGCAGTGGAATAATATATATTAATCAACATTGTACTTTGCAAGGTCATTTACAAAACGATACATCAGAGTCATACTAAAACAATTTCTAACCTAGGACAGCTATAATAGCATATCCTTACATAACTAATACAAGATACATGTAATGCAGCGGAAACAAAAAAATAATAACTAACTATCGGTGAAGCCTCCTGCTCTAAGCTCCTCCAAAATGCATACATAGGAAACCTGAACTACTTGGCTGCTCGTAAAAATTTAAGCACCCAAGTGTTTTATGGAAAGGAAATAAAACTCGGGGTCAGACATGGGTCTGGTGTGAGTAAACTCAAAGCAACTGAATTATTACTTTTAAAACTCTTTCAAAATCAAAGGTATCTTGTATGACCACGCCGCACATAAACACGAACGAGTTTTTAACTTTCAATAACGAAATCAGTTTTATATAAAAATTGAATGATATTATAATAATGTCTAAGGGTTCAAAGTAAAACATTAAAATAGCTAGAATGCTTGCATCTCACATTCCAACATATTTGGTATACAACTAAAATCGTACGCTTATTGAAGAATGGATTCCATGTAATGACTAAGCCCTGTAGTACTACCTATCACAGTACACGTCTAGAAAATGTACCATATATGTCATCACTCCAGTTGTTTTGCAACACTTTTTATTGAGATCTCATGCACAACTAATCCACAAAGTGTAGATGTATCTAGAAGGGTGACAACATACCACAATGAGTGCGACTCACTTAGCCTTGTTGCATCTCCCCCGATTTTCAATCATTCCTGGTTGATGAGGCTTGAAGCTATGTTTTATCTTTTTGAACAGCAATCCCATTTGGAATGCTAGAACTACCCTCCAAGCATCAATGCAATGCTAGCATTCATCCGTACAAGTTGTCCAGGATAAGGACAAACCAAAGACACTACTTCTACTACATCCATTTTGTAATCATCCTCAGGATTAGTGGCAAGCAGCCATTTTCACTTCAATGCTCCATCTTTGATTCCATATTCTTCAAGATGTCTTCGGTTCGAAATGCTTGAGTTGGATCAAAGTGGTTTTCAGCTGATAGATCTGATCATGGTCTCTTCGAATAACTTTCGATAATTTTTGATAAATTCAACCCCGGTCCTCTAGAAAATAAGTAGATAAAAAATAAGAGCGGAGTTCACGTCCTAACCGTTAGTGGATGGATTTCCTTATCATTTATCCTAGAAGAACGAAACGAATTTATACGTGCAGTATAGCACCACCGACGGTAACTATACCATATAATTACTGTGTTTCTCCTAGATATTTCCAAAGTTACTTTTTGGTCCAGATTTGATAGTTGGTTATTTAACTATCAAATAAACAAACAATCAAACATTGATTCAATTCCATATGGGATCCTCTAAGCCTTTATTAATTAATCTTTAATTAATAAAATCACTTTATAAAACTTTATCAAAGGATCTTTTCTAAAACACTTTTCCCAAACACCTTACATCCCTTTTACTTGGAAAACAATATAAACATTTACCAAAAACATTTGAAAAAAATCTCTCTTCTTACAATCCATATTAAATGGCCAAACCATTCCCTTTCAAAACATCACTTACTATAAAACTCCTTCATTATAAAACTCAGTTTGCTTATTCCTTACGAAAAAATTCTTTTATAAGTTCACTTCATGTAACGCACGCGATTTTTCGTTGCCGAAAAACCGAATAGTTATGGGTTTTAAAAAGAATTTAGGAAAAGAAAAGGTAGAAAAGAAGAGAAGAAAAGAAAATAGAAAATTTTAAAATAGAAATTAAAAGAGAAATAGAATAGAAAAGAATAGAATGGAACAGAAAACAACAGAACAACATCAGAATCTCACAATTCGCAGCGGAACAACATATAATAATAAATGAATAATCTTTAAACAAAGAACTATATCAGTTATACATTACATTTCATTACATCATATCATCAGAGAGTACAACAACAACAATGCAGCGGAAAAAGAAATACTATATAAGTAATACGCCATGCCATCCAGCTTGCCTCCAGCAACTCCTGAATATCCAGAATATCCTGATAAACCTAACTCTTGACTGCCCGTGTGGAAATTGGTGGGCACCCAGAGTTTAGGAAGGAAAACAATAAACTCCGAGTCAGTCATGTGACTGGTGTGAGAACTCAAAATAGTTTATTTATCTTTAAAATCAAAATAGAGGAATATTTTTAAAGTTAATTCGCAATGCTTTTAAAAACGAGACTACCATAAGGCCTCCCGCACACACACACATGCAAACGCAGAATCGGAGGAGATTTCTCCTTATGATAGCCAAAGATGCTTGATACGCATTTAAAATAACATTTCATATTATTATTAGTGCATAGTGTAGGAAAAATTTATTTCGAAAGTAGAATATAAATCTTAGCCAGCATAGACATTCCGAACTATGCCTATTATTGCTAACTATGTTCAATAGCAGGTTACCGCCACATTCCATAGCAGGTTATACAACTAAAACCGTACAAGTCACGTATTGTTTCTTTGGATTTCCAACAAATGGTCAGGCCAAGGAACTTCCCATTGCCACATGAGAATGCCTCTGGAAAGACATCCCCGAGAACCAAACCAGAACTCTGCCAACACAAGGCCGGGTTACCCCTAACTGGGTAACTACTGACACGAGCACGCCATTCCCCGATCGTAAACGACCTTTCTCACGGGATCCCGAAAACCAACAACCACAAAGTAATAAATTCGTAGTAACCACATAGGTTAAATATCTGGGCTCCATACCATGACACCACCTCTATCCAGAAGGAAATGTACATACCCTAAAGGGTGCTACCCCTCATAACCTTGCTGCATCTTTCCTGTTTTGACCATTTCCGGGGTGTGAGGTTCGACGAAGTCACGTCCACAAAAACATACTTTATACAAAAGCCATGCTTTGGGTCAACAAATGATCAACACAATGATCACTAAGATAGACGATCAAATAAACGATCCTATCACAATAATCAACACAATGATCATTTACAGCAACACTCAGCATGTCACATTACCAAATTGGGAATATATCGCTGATAACTTCAACTATATAACCTCTGAGCTCGTACGTCTCAGAGAAGGGTGTTAAGCTAAAAGAATAAATTCTTCGCCACCAACAGAAATATATTTGAAAGAAATCGGCTTTATATCTCAACTTGTAATGTCAGACACACAATCCATACAAGTCTGTTCCGGGCTCGAACAAAACCGAAGGCACTTACAAAGAAGTCCTTGCAATCCGGATATTCACAATCCTGATCGGATTTCCCATCACTTAGGGAGTCCCTATACCGTTGCAACTCAGTGCAGAGACAATCGATAGGTCATCCTATCGCTCTCGCAAATACCGGGTCTTCAACACCGATCTTCAATGCAATTATAACGACGTATCACATATTCGGAATGGGTTATACGACCCCATGGTCCTTTCCCGGTTAACCCGAATAGTGAGCGCTTATTTAAAAATAAGTGTAGCATTCACATTCAAACAAATCACATCAAATACCCATTCAAAGGGAAATACTGATAGTCGGTTATTGAACTATCACTGGATATGCACACATCACCAGTTTCCAAATAATTTTCCAAATTATTTATTTTCCAAAAATATCTTCACTAGATATATTATTTCAACACTTCAAAAATAAATCAATATTTATTTTTAGACAAATTCCACTTCCTTTATAAATTCCTTAGTGAATTTATAATTCCAAAATATCAATGAATATTCGATTTCAATTATTCATTTTCAATTTATCTTCAAAAAGATAAATTCTAAATATCACTTCATATTGGAAAACAATTCCATACTTATTTAATAAGTAATTCACAGATTTTATTTATTTTCAATACTTAGAAAATATTCAATATACTTCAATCGAAATTAAGTATATATTTCATTCTTTAAGGAAATCATTCTCTTAAACATATTTATTTGGGCCAAAACGAATGTTACGTAAAACATCGTTACGACGTCCCAAAATCACTAGTATAGGGATTCGAAATTAAAATAGATATATAAATCCCAATACTATACAAAACATTTCCTTCCGGAAATCATTTACTATAACAACAGTGTTATAGTCCATCATCTCCTTTTATTTCTCGAAAACGTCTATTTCAACAATAAATGTTGAAATCTATGGTTTCGAATCTCAACACAATTAAAACTTCGTTAGATCGTTTTAATTCTATTTCAAATATCACATTCAAAACAATTTCTTTAACATCTTATTCACTATTCAAAAACGTGAATATACTACGTTAACACATTTCATCCTTTTATACATTTTAATTCAAAGGATTATTCACTATTCAAAAACGTGAATATAACTCCATTAATAGGTTTCAACAATTTTCTTATCAAAATAAGTCATTTGCGAATTTATAAAACAACGTTTATAAATTCCATTTCTATTTATTTATAAAAGCTTCCTTTTTATAAATTCTTTTATTAACCTATTTCAGTTTATAACTCAATTATAAACTAAAAGTTCATATTATAAGTTAAATACTTATAAAACGATTATTTTACAAAATCGTTCTTTTTAACTTCCCAAATTATAAATCTTATAACTTATAAGATTCATTCATTTATCCAAAATCATTATTTTAATAACTTAGTAAATTTTATAAACCTACTGCTTATAAAATTCCATTTATAACTTCACCGTATAAAATTCTATAAACTCCATTCAATTATGAAATTCATTTTCACTTCATTCAAACACTTATAAAAACTCGTTTTATAATGTCCATATTTCAATTTATAAATATCCATTTATAAATCTCTTAATATAAATCAATTTATATTATTCTTTTTAAACGTCTTTAAATTCCTTTAAAAACTTCTTCCTTTTGATTCATAAAATAATTAAATTTTATAAATCCTATATTTCAACTTTTCATAATAAATTCAAAAATTCCGATTTAACTATTTTATAAAATCATTAGCATCATATTCTCAAAAAATCAGTTTTTAACTATATTTCTCAAAAATCATAATTTTTATAACTTTAAAAAATTATAACGTTTATTTATTTAAAATAGATCAAATCCCAAACATAAAGTATATTTTCAAAAATCACTTTATAAATCATTTTAAAATCCCAAAATCTGGTCCAATGATGCTACACACCAAATAGTCAATCACGACTACAACGATATCATATATCAATATGATAGTCCATCAAATATCAAAATATCTGAAATCAAATAAAAACTGTTGAGGAATCCAGTTGGATCCCTCCAACCTGTTTTCCTGCATCCAAAAACATTAGCACAATACCAATTTCGCTCCAGTACGAAATTATCGCGGTATATGTTCTTATTAAATATTATCCGCTTAATAACGGCGCAATAGGGTCTCATCCGCTAAAAAAAATGCGGGGAATCAACAACTCCAATATATACATATGCCAATATATATATATTGCTATTATATATAATACCAATTTCACTGTTTATGAAATATTCGCGGTATATGTTTTTATTAAATAACATCCGCTTACTAACGGCGTATAATGTCTATTTTAACAATCAATAGATAACAATCAACATTCAAACATGCATTCAAATATTTTAAATCTAACTATTTAAAATAAAATCGAAACTGATTCGATTGAGTGAGAAATTCTCACCTTGATTTTATTTCCGTTTCAGCTTTTATTTCGAATATAATTAAACACGCGTTTAATTATACCCGAAATTTTCGCTAGTTCCAAAAGTTCCCAATCCAATTCCATAGCGTAGTATTTGTCACTACGGTTCCAACGCTTTTTGTTTCGTCGAATTTCGACCTCGTACGAAGAAAATACAGCATTTTAAAGTTCGAATGAATTTAAATATAAACAATTACATAATATAACTTTATAATTCTAAACCTACATCCACCCAGAGCCATTAGATCTCGTTGATGAAATCAAGGCCGCCCCTTCTTTTCATCTCCCTCTCGTGAACCTGGGCTTTGAAACCCATTAGCTGCCGACCAAAATTCAACGCCACGGCCAACGCCACACCACCGGAGCTACATCCATCACCCCACAAACGTGCGCCAACGTGACAGCCACCCACGGCCAGAGCCACGGCCGGCTCGGCCCTTCCTCTTGCACGCAAAACAATGGTGAACGGCAGCAAGTCGCGGGTCCATAGCTCTCGATCTACAGCTCGAAACACGATCTCCACCATTCAAGTTAAAGATCTCACTTCGCTCTATCACTTTGTAGTTGATGATTTTTAGCAATTGTTTGTAGATTTGAGGCAAATTGAGGAAGAACGAAACAACTTGCTGGCCGTTGAAAATAAACTGGCGGCCATGAACGTTAAACCCTAGCTATTTTTTTTTCTTTTATTTGTGAATTAAATTGCTTATTAATAGAAATTTGTAAACACTATTCATCCGGGTTTTGTAAACTCCGATTTACGCGCCGAAACAGACGCTCCTAGGGTTTATCCCGCATTCCGGACACAATGGAACGGGTTTCGGAAGCTAATTCGAAAGTATGCGAGTTATGACATAAAACGATCAATTTAAATTAAATCCATTTAAACCGATTTCGAGGCGTTTTAATTCGTACCGGACAAACGATAAATCCAAACGACTTGAAATTTAAAATCTTACAATAATATCACATTATGGATCCGATGAAACTGGTTTCGTCGAAATCCGAGACTTTTTGAAAAATGGCTATTTTAGCTCGCCAAATTTAAATTAAAAATAAATCGATGTGTTTCGAGCTGCCACGATCAAACGATAGCTCCGATTGACACGAAAATTGAAATCCGGTAATAACTAACCATTACGGATCCAATGGAACTGGTTTCGTTCAATTCTGAGACTGTTCAAAAATTGACTATTTTCACTACTCGATTTAATTATTAAAATATTCAATTTTCACAAATTAACTTTTAATTCGATTTTAAAAGTTCTAAAATATCTTTCTAACTCCCATATGATAAAATAAAATTTTACAAATCATTTTCAATCATATTTAACTCAATTTTCAATTATTTCCATAATTTAACATATTAAATTATCGATTTAATTATTCAAATAAATCCAATAATTCAAATAAAAATTTATCTGACTTATAAATTCACCTATTAATATTTAAAATTAATTAAATATTCAAAGTTTAATTTCTACAAATTCTGGGTCATTACACTTCACATTTCAAACCTCTTTACAATTTTTCAAACTTGATTTAAAACGTTTTTCAAAAATATCAAAAATGATTTATAAAATCTCTTTCTATTTTTATAACTATTTTAAAATCTTCCTTCATAATTCCTTTATAGAATCTCATTTATAAAATATCATTTTCAAGATATCATTTGTAAATCACTTTAGGTAAAATGTTTAATTTAATAAACCCCTTTTTAAAAACAAGATATTATTTAAAAATAACTTCATAAAATAATAATAAAAATTAAAAATCATTTATAACCTTTAAACCCAAATTAATTAAAGAATTAAAGCTAATTCAAAAACTTACTTTACTAATTCGAAAATACGCTTAGCAATCCTAATGGTGCTGTTTTAAGTTACCATTCAGTTTCTATTTCAATTCACCTAACAGTTATTTACATGGATCAACATATATATAAATACACTCATATCCAAATCAAGGAATAACATGCCAATATGAACTAACTAGCATATACATGTCAAAATAACATAATAGCATGGTGGTGATTGTCCTGCAAAATACATGTCCAAAGAATTTAACCAATTCATAGCAAAACGGTGATTTATTCTGCTAACTATGTCCACAAAAACAAACAAACAAACAATTTATACTAGAATGGAGATTTATTCTACTAACACATGTCCAATTAACCCAATAAACAAGCAATCAATCTATAACAAAATGAGGATTTATTCTGCTCACATATATCCAAATAACCAAACAAATAAACAATCAATTATAGAAGAATGGGGATTTATTCTGCTAACACATGCCCAAATAACCCAATAATCTACATTGCAACTCATTCACATGGTTTCTTAATGGTATCAACACTTGAAACACTTGTTGTATTCAAAACCACTTTTGAAAAAGAAGTACCTTTAAACCATTTTGCTTTTGAAAACCAAAGGATTTAAAACATTTAAACCCTTTTAAAAATAATTAATTAGAAGTTAAATCCTTACTTAAATCATAATTAATTTTAATTCAATCTAAACTTCATTTAATTAAATAGTTAAACAATAATCAACTAGTAATTAAACCTAAATTAATCATTTATTAGTTATTAACTAATTAATTAACCTTCATTAATAATTAAATGTTAATTAAGCTCAATTAATTAATTAATTAATGTTTAATTAAACTTAAACAATAAAGTAAACCTTTAATAAATAATTTGTTGTAAATTAAATATTTAATCAAATAATTAAACTCTTAATTAAAAATTAATCCTATATTTAATTAATGATAAATTAAATATAAATATTTTACTTAACAAATACTTAATTAAATTAATTAATAATTAATTAAAATAAATCTTAACTTTAAAAGATAATTTAATTAAGAACTAATCTTTATTTAATTAAAGTTAATAAGCCTTGTTAACATTTAATTAATTATCAATTAATTATAAACTACTAAATCCTAACTAATGAAAAATTAATTATTAAAACCTTAGTTAACTTTTGATAATATTATTATTTAGTTTATAAAATATTCACAAAACAATTTGAAGTATAAAAATCAAACTTTGCAAAAATTGAAATTTTAAGCGAACGACATTCATAGCGACTATCGCTGTGGATACCCGTATTTTCACTTTACTAACTATTTTACATACTAACTTGCTTTAGCTTCAAGACAAGATTACGATACATGACATATCAAAGTTCAACTATACCAAATCATATAATCACCAAACATAACCAACAACCACAACTTTTTTATAACCAACGTATCCAAACAATACCACAATTCAAACCAAACAATTATATACATACATACATACATATATATATATATATATAACCACATATCCAACACACATATATATAAGTAAATTCTTCCCAAAAAGTGAAGAAGTTTACTAACCAAAGGTTTTGAAAACTAGAAATACTTTAGCGCTCGGAAAGCTTGAAAAATCACAAATTCTTCTCGAAAATGGGTCATTTTGCACTTGGTTTTTGAACCCTGTCCTCTTGGAATTCTGAAAAGTGGTCAGAAGTAAAGTTTTAGATTATTCTTTCCTCCATCATTTAAGAAAAAGAATTATGAAAAAAAATTAAATGTTGAGGAAGTTATGGCCAAAATAATGTGGAGTATTTTCGGACATCAAAATTGAGGTTCAAAAACACTCTTGCAAAAAATAAATTTCTGGGGCACCTAAGCTCGAAATAAGAAAAAGTGGTAAACTACAAAGTTTTAACCATTGAAAATATACATAGTTTTGAAAAAAATGAAAACTTGGTTTTGGATTTTTTTGCAAGAAGTTATGGCCGAAACCATTTTGGGTGAAACGGAAGAAATTTAAATAGAAAAGAAGGAACCTTTAAAAAAGTTTTTAAAACATTTAAAGGTTCATTTTTAAAATCTTAATATATGAAAATTTATTTTGGAAGCAATTAAAGTTCTTTAAAATTTTAAAAGGCGAAGAGACTTAGGAAAAAAGGGAAATGAAATGAAAGAAAGAAATAAGAGAAAGGTTTTATATATGAAAGAAAGAGTAATATAACATAATGCAGCGGAAACAAAAATGAATAGTAGTTCATGAAGCTACTATATATATACATATAAGAGTTAAATAAATTACAACACAATTTTCAAATACAACAGTCAAATACAAGATCAGATTGCATCACTGGAATTAACTGAATAACTCCAAGCTGAAAGAATGTAGATGGATCTCCAGCGAAGCTCCAACTCTAAAGGTGAGTCTCAAAAGCTGTATCACTCAGTTTGACCAGAGCGTAAAGCAAAACACAAGACACTCGACTCAGGATTAACATTCTTATATCAATAAATCCAACTCAAGTGAAATAACAACTGAAATACAAGTAACTCAAAGGATGTTTGGGATAACCATCCTCTAAGGATCCGTTAAACTATCTACTATGTAGTAACATACACTATTATAATAATGTCTAAAGTAAAGTATAATATATTTAAAAATAGCATTAAGGAGTTACCCAATATCCCCCTTAACACGTTTTATATATTCCTATAGTCTATACACTACTGTAATCTCCCCCGTACTGGGCGTCATCAGAGGGCACTCCATAGGTATGGTACAAAACAAAATTGTATAAGGCACGCTAAGGTAGGTGACATGGCACAACTAGGCAATGCCAGGGTAGATATACCAATTGCACTTCTGGACCAGTGGTAATGCATAAAAGCTACTACAGCCCACCTCGAGCCAGACTCTCAAAATCAAAGGTGCACCCAATCAATCACAAAGTAATAGAATGGTATCGAAGAAGTGTGTCCGATAAGAGGAGGGACCTCATTAGCTCGTCGATTGCTCGTGTTTTAGCCACCTTATGCCAACTCACGGGAGTCGGGTCCACGTATATACCTCAATAGGACGTCGCCACCATCCTACTTCATTCTGGAATCTCCACCGCGTACACGGTTGTTAAAATGGTTTTCGGGTTTGGCAGAGAGTATGACAACTTCCGATCCCGGTCTCTTTAACAACAAATGTTATTATTACACCGTGGTCATTTCAAAATAGTTTATACTTCAAAACCAAAATATCATTGCCATTTAAAAAAATCCATATTGATACAATATCATCTCCATTTCAAAACCAAATACGATATCATTTCCATTCAAATATATATCCTTTTCCAAAATCATAGCATTTTCAAAGTTGTAGAACCCAAACACTAGAAATTATAACACTTTGAAAATCATAATTTAAAATCATAACTTCTGCTACTTAAACCGTTTAGATATTAAAATAGTACATATAATAAAATTGTTTTCCTCAAATTTCACAATTAATTCCAAATCCACTCGAATTTCAAAATTCAAATTTAATCAGATCTTAAATCATTAATTCCAATTTAACTTCTAAATAAACCATTCAACATTATCTCGAGTTCAAATACAGATTTAAACCACAAATAAACCATTTCAAAAAAAATATTTCAAAGCTTTAAATATTCTATAATTTCAAAACTAAATCTGATAATTTCAAATATATGTTAATTCAATTTTCTATTATTTAGTTTGAAATATTTACCTAATAAATCCAATATTATTTAAATAAAATCCAAATTTCAAATAACCGAATATTTCCCTCAATTTATTCAAACTTGATATATTCACTTAAATCACTTTCCAAAATCAAGTTATAAAGTCATATTTTAAAAAATTTCAAATTTCATAAGTTTTAAATCTATTTAATTAAATAAATTCTTAATTAAATATCATTTCAAATCAAATTTCAAATCTATCTTCCCAACCTAGTTTATTAAAATCATTATAAACTCTATATTAAAATATAATTTAAATGAATACTTAACCATATTATATATTAATAAAATCAAACTTTGTTATTAAACTTATTTTACATTAAACAAGTTTATATAATATCTAAAATCAACATGTATTCATAAAACCATATATTTCTCGCCAAAAACATAGAAATCATTTTCAAAATATTTATATATTGACCAGCGGTGTCTGTATATAATTTTCTATCCTAGGTCAAGTGATACAGATATTTATCATTTCAATCCACAATTTAAATATAAATACGGGTATATATCATTTCAACCCGCAATCCCAAATTCAATTCAATGAAAATCGCTTGGGTTTATCATTTCAACCTATAACGATTTTCTCCTATTCTACAGATCGTTCGGGTATGTATCATTTCAACCCATAGTGAATTCTATACTAACAGGGAACTTGCAGAGGGATAACGGATATGATAATAATATAATAGGCATATATCATCAATATAAATAACAGATAATGGTGTCACATGTCACAGGTGAACAGATACATATAACAGTATATATATAGCAATGTAAATAACTAACAGCAGCATATTTCAATTGTCGTTTTAATTGAAATCAAATTTAATAAATACAAGAACGTCAATCATGAGTGATTGCTCATCTTTCGAGGTTAGATAGATTGGACGATGAAACTGAGTTACGAAATGCAGCATGACTTCCAAATCAAAGCTAGATTGGCACGATGATCAATGCTGATAACAAGGAATTGATAAAATGAATCAGAACCATCTTAGTATTAATAGAAAATGAGGAGTAAATTATATTATTATTGTATTACTTCTTTTAAACAAATATTTACATTAAGGCACATATTTAAACAAAATCTACATATATTTAATAGTCAATATAAATTTTAAAACGTACACATATGAAATATCAAAAATCTATATCCCAAAAATACATACATACATACATACACACACACATATATATATATATATATATATATATATATATATATATATTTAAAATTTCTAAACACACGTAACCATATTTTAAAACTACTCCAAAATCTATATATTTACATACATTAACATATATAACTTTCTATATGTATACACTCATGTACATATGTGAACAGCAACCAGTTATTACTTATATATATAGACTAATATATAGTTCCTACTATATTCAAAACCAAATTTTTGTAAGTCAATATAACTTCAGATTCTTTATAATGTATAAACTAAAAAGATACGTACTCATATATGTGCAGGCTACAAATATATATATATATATATATATATAGACACTTTCAAAAATAAATATTTAATAATTATTATAATACTTCAGCTGACCATATATACACTGGCCATGCATAAAAAAACACATAGAATGTATAAGAAATTCATAGAGTAGGACATAGCATATATAAACTCTATATATAAAACTATATTATAGACTGAATTTATAGATATATATAAACTTAAAATAAATGTTTTATACATATATGCGAAATGCCTAGAAGCATGCCGTAGTAAGCTTTATACATTTCAAATATCAACCATAACATTTAATATAAAACTTCCAAAATCCAAGAGCGGACAATCCCAATAAAATAAAATAAGTTTTTTCTTATTAACTATGTATAAATAAGATATATATAAAATAATGGTATAAGATAATTATACTTTATAAACATTATATATATAAATGAATATTAATATATATAATCTACTTACAAAAGCTACTGTATAAAATATATGTGATACTGTATTTATTGTAAAATAAAGATTGAAAACAGTATTTTATACTTAAGACAATATTTCCAGAATTCATGTTCATTCTTGTTTTGTAAAGAAATAGCCGAATATATATGTAATACTGATATCCTATGGAATTCTATAAACTACCCATATTAAAGTCTAAGTATATAAAACTACTGTTAAACTATACGTTATAGTTATTTAAAATATGTCAGTAAGTAAAGAAAACAAAGTAAGCTAACTTATAAACACTAGTACCCACAGATATAGAAGCTATACATCCTACCGAAATATATATTCTAATATATATGACATATATTCAACTTACAAGCAAAAGTGATGGGAAAACAGTTTGGCCGAGATGAGGCTGGCTTCGAGTTGTAGGGCAAGTGGAGGAACGGTTGAAGGCGACGGGTTGCATTTGTGAGCGATGGAAGCGAAGTGATGGCTGCTGTCGAGGTTACCTTCGGCCTAGGTGGGTAGCAGGCTTGCGGTTAGGCGGAGATGCAGTGGTGACTTCGGTTGAGGGGAGATGATGAGGTGGCGGCTGTGATGCATGTGAGGGCGAGAGGCAGAGGCAAGCGTGGCTGTATGCATGGAATATGTAAGGGAGAATAAAGAAGAAAGTGGGAGAAGTGGATCGGCATGTAGGAGAAAGAAGGCACACATACTCTTCAAAGGTAATATGATATTTCTTTTCAAAAGCATGAATAATCAGAGGAAGAGAAAGAGAATATAGGTAGAGTGAAGGACGCAAGAAA
This sequence comes from Allium cepa, assembly GCA_030765085.1. Lineage (NCBI taxonomy): Eukaryota > Viridiplantae > Streptophyta > Magnoliopsida > Asparagales > Amaryllidaceae > Allium > Allium cepa. The sequence goes on from CM060934.1 coordinate 292,856,850, forward strand.
GTGAACCGATAATATAATGACATACAATATAAAATCGAGAACGGGGAATAGCAATGGTCTTTTGAGTTGAATTCAAGAAAATTAAAGGCTAATGACTATTGGTTATCATGGGTGGCAGATTGAAAGGTTTCTGGAAACCAAAAGTCAAAAATGCAGAATCGATATGGAAATCATTTCGTAGATTTCGACGTGCACCGGGTTCCAAAACACATGAACGAATATAATGAAGAGATCAACATGACGAGACGATCAAAACAATATAAAGATATCAGTGGTAAAATCATCCAATCAAAAGTCGATAATCGGTACCGACATACGTTGCTATTTCGTATGGAAAAATCCAAATGGAGCTAGAAACTTCCGTATTTCGCGAAATGAATTTCACAGTCTGATTCAGAGCTAAATAAATTTTCTCATGTTGACATATTTAGGTTTCGAAAAACTTTTTATTACCATCGAATATTAACTGATTTGAACTGAAATAAAGTTACACAATAACATAAATTTCCATATTTTTAGATGAAAATTTACCAGTTGTTATGTTTAAACAGACGTATTCCAAATATTTTTTTTTCCAAATTGTATTATTTAAAATTTCACAAAAAATCAATTAATTAAATAAATAAAATAGCTAAAATTTACCAGTCGTTACACTTACCGAGAAGTGTAATACTCAAGAGAAATGTTTACCATCCGAACACATCTTTTCCCTAATTTTTAGATATTTTCGAGCCACTCGAACTAATTAACTTAAAAAAAATATTTCTTTTATTTCAAAATCCCATTTTTGAAACAATACTTCACATTTTCCAACAAAACATTTATCACCAACTTACTTTGGTTTCGTTCAGGTTGAATTCGTTTCGATTGTAAAATGATAAAGAGAATAATTTACTAAGCACGCTACAAAGTTCGCCTAGGCAAACATCCCATCGTCACTTAAAAGATTATTCTGATCATCACAAAACAATCGCAACTCATTCTCCCTAACTTATCTAAAGAAAACACTTCATATATAAATTTCAATCTCAAAATTTCATACTTTTTTAAACAAAAGTGCTTTCAAATACTATTATTATTTCTCAAATATTGAAAAATCATTTTCCAAAGCATCGGGATTTAGGTTCTCATGTTCCCAACCTAAATTCTTTTTAATTAAAAAGACACATTCTTATTATTCCATTTCTAAATATTTATTTCCAAACATCCTAACCTTTTTTCATAAACACCTTTTAATCCTATTTCACCCCACATTAACATCGAATGTCTTGTAGTCAAATTGTGAAACTTAATTCACAAGGTGTTCATTTCAATGTTTTCCCATTTCAATTTACCAACTCAAATCTTAAAAAGGGAAAGCTGACTATACACACTAACAATAGTCAATGCTCAAACTGGACGAGCATGACTAAACACCCTACATGATAATAATAAAATATTATTATCTCTTACGAAAAACACCTCAAAAATACCATACTATTTTTTGAAAATCATTCTTTTATATATAAAATATATTTTTGGGTAAAATTATTTCACTTACCCAATTTCCAAAACAATACTAAGTTAATTTGCCTAGTTCAAGCATTTAGAAACCCTTATCGATACGGGTGTATCTTCCCTATCGACCCGAATTCATAAGCCACGTAATCGATAAATCAACATAATACAAAATTTTCTTTTGTATCACTAAAAAATATGCGCTCTTATGTAACATACTCAAACTCATAATAAGGCATTTCATTACCTTATCTCTTAACGAGTTGCTCCACCAAAGCTAAGGTTCTGCTTAACCTTGCGCTTTGATACCTCATGTAACGACCCGCCTTTTCAAACCCTAAAAGTCAAAACTAATATATCCACAGTATTCACGCGTCGGACAACTTTGTTCCAAAAAGACATATTGTTAGGGGAAAATAGATAAAAGATTGAAGGAACTAAACAGTCATAGAATTTCACAACGCAGTGGAATAATATATATTAATAAACATTGTACTTTGCAAGGTCATTTACAAAACGATACATCAGAGTCATACTAAAACAATTATAACCTAGGACAGTTATAATAGCCTATCCTTACATAACTAATACAAGATACATGTAATGCAGCGGAAACAAAAAAATAATAACTAACTATCGATGAAGCCTCCTGCTCTAAGCTCCTCCAAAATGCATACATAGTAAACCTGAACTACTTGGCTGCTCGTAAAAATTTGAGCACCCAAGTGTTTTATGGAAAGGAAATAAAACTCGGGATCAGACATGGGTCTGGTGTGAGTAAACTCAAAGCAACTGAATTATTACTTTTAAAACTCTTTCAAAATCAAAGGTATCTTGTATGACAACGCCGTACATAAACACGAACGAGTTTTTAACTTTCAATAACGAAATCAGTTTTATATAAAAATTGAATGATATTATAATAATGTCTAAGGGTTCAAAGTAAAACATTAAAATACCTAGAATGCTTGCATCTCACATTCCAACATATTTGGTATACAACTAAAATCGTACGCTTATTGAAGAATGGATTCCATGTAATGACTAGGCCCTGTAGTACTACCTATCACAGTACACGTCTAGAAAATGTACCATATATGTCATCACCCCGGTTGTTTTGCAACACTTTTTATTGAGATCTCATGCACAACTAATCCACAAATTGTAGATGTATCTAGAAGTGTGACAACATACCGTAATGAGTGTGACTCACTTAGCCTTGTTGCATCTCCCCCGATTTTCAATCATTCCTGGTTGATGAGGCTTGAGGCTATGTTTTATCTTTTTGAATAGCAATCCCATTTGGAATGCTAGCACTGCCCTCCAAGCATCAATGCAATGCTAGCATTCATCTGTACAAGTTGTCCAGGATAAGGACAAACCAAAGACACTACTTCTACTACATCCATTTTGGAATCATCCTCAGGATTAGTAACAAGCAGCCATTTTCACTTCAATGCTCCATCTTTGATTCCATATTCTTCAAGATGTCTTCGGTTCGAAACGCTTGAGTTGGACAAAAGTGGTTTTCAGCTGATAGATCAGATCATGGTCTCTTCGAATAACTTTCGATAATTTTTGATAAATTCAACCCCGGTCCTCTAGAAAATAAGTAGATAAAAAATAAGAGCGGAGTTCACGTCCTAACTGTTAGTGGATGGATTTCCTTATCATTTATCCTAGAAGAACGAAACGAATTTATACGTGCAGTATAGCACCACCGACGGTAACTATACCATATAATTACCGTGTTTCTCCTAGATATTTCCAAAGTTACTTTTTGGTCCAGATTTGATAGTTGGTTATTTAACTATCAAATAAACAAACAATCAAACATTGATTCAATTCCATATGGGATCCTCTAAGCCTTTATTAATTAATCTTTAATTAATAAAATCACTTTATAAAACTTTATCAAAGGATCTTTTCTAAAACACTTTTCCCAAACACCTTACATCCCTTTTACTTGGAAAACAATATAAACATTTACCAAAAACATTTGAAAAAAATCTCTCTTCTTACAATCCATATTAAATGGCCAAACCATTCCCTTTCAAAACATCACTTACTATAAAACTCCTTCATTATAAAACTCAATTTGCTTATTCCTTACCAAAAAATTCTTTTATAAGTTCACTTCACATTTCAAACCTCTTTACAATTTTTCAAACTTGATTTAAAACGTTTTTCAAAAATATCAAAAATGATTTATAAAATCTCTTTCTATTTTTATAACTATTTTAAAATCTTCCTTCATAATTCCTTTATAGAATCTCATTTATAAAATATCATTTTCAAGATATCATTTGTAAATCACTTTAGGTAAAATGTTTAATTTAATAAACCCCTTTTTAAAAACAAGATATTATTTAAAAATAACTTCATAAAATAATAATAAAATTTAAAAATCATTTATAACCTTTAAACCCAAATTAATTAAAGAATTAAAGCTAATTCAAAAACTTACTTTACTAATTCGAAAATACGCTTAGCAATCCTAATGGTGCTATTTTAAGTTACCATTCAGTTTCTATTTCAATTCACCTAACAGTTATTTACATGGATCAACATATGTATAAATACACTCATATCCAAATCAAGGAATAACATGCCAATATGAACTAACTAGCATATACATGTCAAAATAACATAATAGCTTGGTGGTGATTGTCCTACAAAATACATGTCCAAAGAATTTAACCAATTCATAGAAAAACGGTGATTTATTCTGCTAACTATGTCCAAAAAAACAAACAAACAAACAATTTATACTAGAATGGAGATTTATTCTACTAACACATGTCCAATCAACCCAATAAACAAGCAATCAATTTATAACAAAATGAGGATTTATTCTGCTGACATATATCCAAATAACCAAACAAATAAACAATCAATTATAGAAGAATGGGGATTTATTCTGCTAACACATGCCCAAATAACCCAATAATCTACATTGCAACTCATTCACATGGTTTCTTAATGGTATCAACACTTGAAACACTTGTTGTATTCAGAACCACTTTTGAAAAAGAAGTACCTTTAAACCATTTTGCTTTTGAAAACCAAAGGATTTAAAACATTTAAACCCTTTTAAAAATAATTAATTAGAAGTTAAATCCTTACTTAAATCATAATTAATTTTAATTCAATCTAAACTTCATTTAATTAAATAGTTAAACAATAATCAACTAGTAATTAAACCTAAATTAATCATTTATTAGTTATTAACTAATTAATTAACCTTCATTAATAATTAAATGTTAATTAAGCTCAATTAATTAATTAATTAATGTTTAATTAAACTTAAACAATAAAGTAAACCTTTAATAAATAATTTGTTGTAAATTAAATATTTAATCAAATAATTAAACTCTTAATTAAAAATTAATCCTATATTTAATTAATGATAAATTAAATATAAATATTTTACTTAACAAATACTTAATTAAATTAATTAATAATTAATTAAAATAAATCTTAACTTTAAAAGATAATTTAATTAAGAACTAATCTTTATTTAATTAAAGTTAATAAGCCTTGTTAACATTTAATTAATTATCAATTAATTATAAACTACTAAATCCTAACTAATGAAAAATTAATTATTAAAACCTTAGTTAACTTTTGATAATATTATTATTTAGTTTATAAAATATTCACAAAACAATTTGAAGTATAAAAATCAAACTTTGCAAAAATTGAAATTTTAAGCGAACGACAAGATTACGATACATGACATATCAAAGTTCAACTATACCAAATCATATAATCACCAAACATAACCAACAACCACAACTTTTTTATAACCAACGTATCCAAACAATACCACAATTCAAACCAAACAATTATATACATACATACATACATATATATATATATATAACCACATATCCAACACACATATATATAAGTAAATTCTTCCCAAAAAGTGAAGAAGTTTACTAACCAAAGGTTTTGAAAACTAGAAATACTTTAGCGCTCGGAAAGCTTGAAAAATCACAAATTCTTCTCGAAAATGGGTCATTTTGCACTTGGTTTTTGAACCCTGTCCTCTTGGAATTCTGAAAAGTGGTCAGAAGTAAAGTTTTAGATTATTCTTTCCTCCATCATTTAAGAAAAAGAATTATGAAAAAAAATTAAATGTTGAGGAAGTTATGGCCAAAATAATGTGGAGTATTTTCGGACATCAAAATTGAGGTTCAAAAACACTCTTGCAAAAAATAAATTTTTGGGGGCACCTAAGCTCGAAATAAGAAAAAGTGGTAAACTACAAAGTTTTAACCATTGAAAATATACATAGTTTTGAAAAAAATGAAAACTTGGTTTTGGATTTTTTTGCAAGAAGTTATGGCGGAAACCATTTTGGGTGAAACGGAAGAAATTTAAATAGAAAAGAAGGAACCTTTAAAAAAGTTTTTAAAACATTTAAAGGTTCATTTTTAAAATCTTAATATATGAAAATTTATTTTGGAAGCAATTAAAGTTCTTTAAAATTTTAAAAGGCGAAGAGACTTAGGAAAAAAGGGAAATGAAATGAAAGAAAGAAATAAGAGAAAGGTTTTATATAAAATGAATATGTAAAATTACCTAATTAACCCTTGTACCATGCTCTCCACTCCTAGCTTGCCATATCACCACTCTTGTCTTCCCCTTTGTCCCTTTCTAGCACTACTTGATCCAACATGAAAATATTCCTAAATGTACTCTAGTCTCCCCTAGTTGCCATTACGTCAAATCATGTCCCCGTGATGTGACAATTTCCTTTTTTCACTTTTTTCTTATATACTTAAGTATAATTGCATGCATACATGTAGTAAGACATAAATACATATACAAATTTATTTCCATTTTGAATGTTTATATGCTTCCATTAAAGTTCACAACGTTCTGACAAATTCTAGCCGATGAAAAGTCGTAAATTTGGAAAATGAATTCCGGACACATTTCCTATTTTTCATCGAACCATATATTTTTGTAAACTAATTTTGAAAACTATTTAACCATTATTATTTTTCATTTAAAATAGTTTTATTTTCATTATAAAACCATTTATTTGAATATTTAAAATTAATTAAATATTAGCAAATCAAAGCAGTAAAATTCCGCGTCGTTACACTATGCCATGTGGTTACCCATGATCAAAGTACGTTCTACATACTTAATTTTGGAAGTACTCTCAAGTTGAAAGACTATTGTACGTCATTACCTTAAGTTATCGTATTTTGACTAAGTTATATAACCTGTAGAAAACTCTCTTTAGTCATTCTTTGATCATCCTAAAAAATCACTAGTAGTAACCTCTTAGTGCCCATAACGTACATGAGTAAATCACCATCCATCATATAGAGAGAAGTAGCCTCAATTGACGTTTCAATATCCTTTTCTTAATATTTTTCGACTAGGAATATTTGAGATTTGTTTTGTTAAAATCGTTGGATTCTTAGGTTATGAACATTTTATAACTTCAATCGATAAAATACCACTCCTACAGATTTTTTTTACTTTGTTTAATGTTTATTAACTCATATTTACATCACAATATAACAAACACATATAATAGAAAACAAATCATAAAACACATATTTTATTTCGAACAAAATCAGTTACAAAATTTAGACTACATAATAATTACATAAATTCCATTAGGGCACACCTTTAGTACTATCAGTACGTGGCACTTATCTTTGAAATTAGTGTTTGTGATGCCTATCTACGAGCATTAATCTCTGACGTTGTCGATCTTTGGGAATTCGTCAAAGATTATATGTGCAGAGAGGAATTATTCGATGTGTCGCCAATCTAATTATACTCTAAAGAACTGATCATGGTGTTTGTACCAAAATTGGGCACAACACTCTTCGGATGTGTTTGAAGAGATAAAATGAAGAGAAAATTTGTAAAATGAAGCAGATCTAACAAACACGCCAATAAACATATAAGAAAATGCATAGAAACACAGAGTTTTAGAGTGGTTCGGCGTATGGCCTACGTCCACTATGAAGTTTTATCACTTTATTGCTTGATACTTGAAGATTACAAGATTTTTATAGCGAAGTACAACAGATAATAAGCTTAAATTCGAGAGCAATGGCACTAATGGCGTTCTGGAGTAAACGTGGCAGAGTCCGGGCGTTCTTTTACTCTCAAATTTCTCTGACCCCTTTTCTTAATGACCAGGGGCTCTATTTATAAGTGCTGGAGGCTGATATTTCGCTGAAAATTTGGGAGACCACTTCTGGCACGTAAGGGGGCCCACATGCCCGGCCTTAGGAAATTGGGGCTCGTTCCGGGATCGATTCGAACTCAATTTCGAATCGATCAAGATTTGATCCAATTGAGCTGAAATTTGGCATGAACATTCCTCATGTTGGCAGTAAGATACTGTGAAAATTTCATAGCATTTGGACATGTGGATTGTGAGATATGATCGATGCAAGTTGGTCCGTGATTGATACGAAGCAACTTCGAATCGATCAAGATTTGATCCGATTGAGCTGAAATTTGGCGTGAACATTCCTCATGTTTCCAGTAAGCTACTGTGAAAATTTGGTGGCATTTGGACTTGTAGATCTTGAGTTATGATCGATGCAAGTTTGGATTTCTCAACCGTGATCGATCAATATCTTAAGCATACCAACTCCGATCGACTTGAAATTTGGAATGTTAACTTTATTAGCTTTTCTTGTCATGTCATATCAATTGTAGCTCGATCTGGACTCGGAAATTTTTTACCGACATTCATAGCAGACCTATGCATTAACGATCTCCAAGACGAACCATCCTTGGTTTCTAGTCAAGTTCTTGGTGTCACGGCCTTGCCAAAAGGTGGGATAACACACGGATCGAAGGAGTTCATCAGTAACTATCTTCAAGTACCTAGACATCTAGTTTTCAAAACACGTGATGTTTTTCAATGTCACAGATCCAACAACATAAAATTAGAATCAATAAGTACGATTCCATTAATTCAAAAAGCAAATTTTTGTTCCAATAATTCCAATAGAAAATTCCACTGTATTACATCCAATCCAGTATAAATAGAGTCCAAATGAAATTAAATGCTTAAACTTGAGATATAATTAAGTTAAATAGTGACGCAAATGCTCAATACTTCACGCTTGTGGAGTTGGTTCCCCATCAAAAGTTGATAGTTTAAAAGTGTTGGAGAGTTGTCTCTAAGGTTTTGCATTATCATACAGGATCCTTACTCATTCGAACCAAGTGCTCCTATACTTGGAAAGACCCGTTATGATATGAGGTCGTCAATCTCAAAAGGACAATTTCGGACCTTGGCACAGAACTATCGCCCTACGTATTGGTGGTGAGAAGCTACCCTTAAATTTGCTGCTTCTAGCCTTTCCTCCACCAAGTCGAGGGATACTAGCAATAACTTCTTGTTCATTTTTTGGTCATAGTGCATGTGCTACTGAAGAAGGGACTTATACTTCGATGAGTATCATCACTTTAGTTTCATGCATATGGAGTAAATCCAGTTGCTGACTTTTAGATTACCCAATAAGCCTACAAGCCTAATGGTAATTCATTAACCCAATTTACCTTTGCTTGTTTAAATTTTTCTTAGTGATAAATTTGATTTTCTTGTTACCCGCCTTCACTTGTTCATTTATCTGTGGATATGCTACTACTGAGAAACTGTTTTCAATTCAATGTCGAGCACTGAACTCTACACTTTTGAATAGACTTTCTTTATCCATTATAATCTTCAATGGTGCTCTAAATCAACACAAAACGTCTTTGACTACAAAGTTTACCACTTTCTCTAAAGTGATCATATAACGATCCTGACTCGACCTTCGAAAATCGGCACCGAATACGACACTCGTATTCAAATGCCGCAGATCCAAACGTCGAATCTGGTTCGCCGGAGCTTATAACACCTTAAGTAAATAACACAGCGGAAAAAAAAAGAATATGCATATCAATATACAACATTTGATACAATAACTGATACAACATGAATGATACAACAGAATGGTACAATAGATATCAACATTTTCAGAGATACAAAAAAATAGCAGCGGAAATAAAAGATAACACTAGCAGCGGAACAAATCTCCAAAATAGTCTTCAAGAAAGAACTCCAATATCAGTAATCTCCATCTCCAAAGCACCAATCCAGCAATAGCTCGAACTCCCACTCAAGATGAAGAGAAGCAACTCGATCCAAAATGCGATTGCCAAATCCTAATGGCTGAAAGCTATCGAATCTACACCTACTATGGATTATCTGAAAATCCCAACTCTAGACTGCCCGTGTGGGAAATAGTGGGCACCCAGAGTTTAGGAAAGGAACAATAAACTCCAGGTCAGTCATGGGACTGGTATGAGCAAACAAAAGCATTTGGTCTTTGAACAAACAAGAGAATTTAAATTTGAAATCCGCAATGCTTTTTGGAAAATGAAACTACCATAAGGCCTCCCGGCACACACACAATGCAAACGCACACATGGGGGAGATTTCTCCTTATGATAGTCAAACATGCTTACTACGAGAAAAATTCTTTGATATTATTACTAGTGCATAGTGGAAAATCTTTCGAAAGTATAATATAAATCCTAGCCAGCATAGGTACCATGATGCTATGCCTACTATAGCTGCCATGTTAAATGGCAGGTTCTACAACTAAAACCGTACAAGGCACGTATTGGATGAATGGATTTCCAACAAATGGTCAGGCTAAGGAACTTCCTATTGCCACATGGGTACGCCTCTGGCGGGACGTCCCGAGAACTAACGTTACGGTTAGATCTCTGCCAACACAAGGCCGGGTTACCTCTGTAACTAGGTAACTACTACACGAATATGTCATCCCCCGGTCCTTTGGGACCTTTATCCGAGCGCGCGCACAACAACACCACACAGTAATAGGTATAGTGTATCAACATGAGTAAGTATCTGGGCTCCATACCATGATACCACCCTTTTCCAGAAGGAAATGACATACCCTAAAGGGCGCGACCCTCATAACCTTGCCGCATCTTTCCTGTTTCGACCATTTCCGGGGAGTGAGGTCCTGATGCAGTCTCGTCCACAAAGCTACGCTTTGTGCAACAAAGCCATGCTTTGGGTCAACAGATGACCAAAGCAATGATCACAAAGATAAATGATCAAACAAATGATCATATCACAAATGATCAACCAATGATCATCACACAGCAGCACTAAGCATGCCACATTACCAAATTGGGAATATATCACTGATAAATATCAACTACATAACCTCTGAGCTCGTACGTCTCAGAGAAGGGTGTTAAACTAAGAGAATAAATTCTCCGCCACCAAGCAGAAATGTATTTGATAGAGATCAGTTAACATCTCAAAGTGTAATGTCGGACATACAACCATACAAGTCTGTTCCGGGTTCGAACAGAACCGAAGGCACTTCCGAAGAAGCCCTTGCAAATCCGGGTATCCACAATCCCGATCGGACTTCCCATCACTAAGGAGAACTCTATACCGGAGCAACTCAGTGCAGAGTCAATCGATAGGTTATCCTATCGTTCTCACAAATACCCGGTCTTCACCACCGGTCTTCAAATGCTATCCATAACGTCGTATCACTATTCGGAATGGGCTATATGACACAAGGTCCTCTCCCGGCTAAACCGAATAATGAGCGCAATATTTAAAAACATATGGATATGGGATTTCAGTTAAGTCACAACTTATAAAATCCAAACCTTTCTTTCAAATAGTTAAACAAATTACCATTTTTAAATCTTTAAACAAAAAGATTTATTTCGCAAAGTTTCACCTAGTCCCACAAAGATTTACTCATATATTCCAAAACAATTCCCATTCAATTTGGATTAACCCAATTTAATCTTTAAAATTAAAGATTTATAGCTTTCAAAACACGTTTCCAAAGATTTATCTATAATTTGGAAAACTATCTTCATTTTAGACTTGAAATCCTTTAACACGAATTTGAAATTCATTCTTATGTGAAAGCATCAATCATTTGAAAACAAATAGTTTTCGTTTCAGAAAAATCCAATTTGTACAAGTTGAAATCTTGGGTTGAATTTAAATTCCAAAATATCACCTTTAAAAAATGGTTTAGAAACCCATATAAACCCATTAATAAATTGAATAAATTTTTAAACCCCAGTTCCCAAATTATAGAATTCAATCTCAAATATTGAATTCAAATTTAAATCCAATTATTTAAATTTCAAAACTCAATCAAGTTATTTAAAAATAACCATTTTTCGAAAACTTCAATTCTAGTTCAAAAACTATTTTGGATTTAAAAATTTAATTTTAAAACAATTTCAAAATCTGCGACTTAACTAATTTCCACGTGCAATCCATATTTGTGTGTGTATAAGTGTGGTCCAGGGGTTTTACACAATAAGAGTGCCACATTATCAATCAGCACAGATTCAATTATTAGAATTCGATGTGGGTTTCGGATAACCAAATGGAATCCGACTCCCTGTCGCATCGAAATCCAAATGTCGTTCTACAAGTAAAGAGGTTTGCATATTCATATAACAATATATACATCACAGATATAACAGCTCAGTATAAAGCATCACATAGCATTACATATCAAATATATCAATCCATCACACAACATTCATTAACAATCAAACATCTTTAATTAAGATGAATAAACCGTGTGGTTATAAATTTACTACCCACATAATTACTTCTATTTGTAATCTTTAAATCAATGATTAATTATCACTAACTATAATTTATTAAGTCTTAACCATCTTCATTTATTAATCATTTACTAAATTAATTATCTTAATTAATTATCCTTTAATTGTGATTAATTAATCTTAATTACATATTCCTCAATTAATTACTTTAAATAATAAACTTTTAATTATTGATTAATTAAATCTTAGTTAAAATTAATTGTCCTTAATAAATAGGTTTATTATTCCTTAATTAATTTCAACAATTAATTATGCTTAACCAATTGCAATTAATTATATTCAATTAATTAATCTAGTCAATTATCAAAATTAATTGCATTAATTAATTACTAAATTATCCCTAGATAATTATCACCCATTATTAACAACATTCCATTAATTTTACACTTAAGAAAATTTGAATTTGATTAATAAATCATTTCTAATTAATATTAATCTAAATCATTATTTAAAAATCAAATAATTAAGTGAAATCCTTAATTATTCAAACTAATTTAATTACTTATTAATTGACCCATTTAAATTCAAAATGTATTAAAACAATACATTTCTAAATTTAAATTCAAATTCCATTTTAAAATTTTGATATTTTAAAATATTTAACCATTTAAACATAAATCTAAATTAACACTTCATATTTAATTCAATATTAATAGAAACTAAATTCTTCCTAGTTTTAAAACTTATTTGAAATCAAATCTTATTTTCAAATCTATGTTAAACATTGATATATGTTCATTCATTCTTCTATAAATTTATAAACTTGTTTGAAATCAAAACTGGGTTTCATAGTAAATTTGAAACTGTTTTTAATTTGATTTCAAACCAATTTAAATCTTACTTAAAAATGTTTAAATTTATTCAATGTTTAAAACTTACAAAACTTGTTTAAATCAAAATCTGGTTTTTAAAAAGTTAAACTTGAAAACTGTTTTAATTCTTGACTTAATTCCATATTTAAAACTTGTTTAAATTTTAAGAATTTCATTTTAAAAACTTTGAATTCAAAATTACATTTGAATTCAGATCCAAGTTACACTTGAATCAATTCCTGCAAAAATTTAATTTCATTCAATATTTTAAAACCTGTAAACAACTTTTCAGGTTTAAACCCTGAAACAGTTTTAAATTTGATTTAAAACTAAACTTTAAACTTGTTTTAAGATATTTCATTTTTGAAAACTTTGAATTCCAAACTCTATTAAATTCAGTTCCAACTTATACATGAATCAAACTCCTGCACTAGTATTTGATTCCCTTCAACATTTTTTTTTTAAAAAAAAAAAAAAAAACTGCAATACAATTCTCAGGTTTAAAACCTGAACAGTTTTAAATTTTGATTAAAAATCAATTTTAAACTTGTTGAAGATATTTCATTTTTGAAAACTTTGGATTTCAAATTTTATTTGAATGCAGATCCAACTTCCACTTGAATCATATTGCAACTTAAAATATGAGTTTCATTCGAGAATCTAAAACTGCAAAAACTCTCTGGTTTAAAAACCTGAAACTGTTTTAATTTTGATTTAAAACTGAACTTAAATCTTGTTTAAATCTAAGATTCCCATTTTAAAACTTTTAATTTCAAACTGCATTTGAATTCAGTTTAATCTTACATTTGAATCAATTTATAATTTTTAAAATATGAGTTTTCATTCAAAGTTTAAAACTGTAAAATTACAGATTTACAACCTGCAACCAAACCCGAGTGACCCCTAATTTTACTTCGAGTTTCAAAACCCTCTGCTTCGAGAAAACATCACAAAATCCCGAAGATTACTTCGAGTAAAAACCCTGCATAATACAGAAGTCCACCAGGCCTTGAGAAACCACTGCAACCCTGTCAACATCACCCAATCTCACCTCCGACCATCATCAACCTTGAAACTCCGGCCAACCCTCCCTTGATTACTCCTCTGCAATCCCCCATATCCTCGAATCACTCGAAGCAACAGAGTAATCAAATATTCAAAAACCCCTACCTTCAGATACAGTGCTTCAAACCTGGAAATCTCCATTTACAATCACCACCTCTCTGACATAAACTACTGACAATATTCCTCCACTCTCCCATCAATTCTTCCACCTCCAGAAAGAACACAACATCCCAATATCACTAGATCACCAGATAAATTCAAAAACTCCCATTCTGTTCCACTCATAAATGCTCATTCCTTATTTAACTAAAAGAAATATGATTTTTGTTTTAAAATTCATAATTCATACTTGCATTAAGTTATAAACTTGTTTTAATCATTTAAGAAGTTTGACCTATTTGCTTCTTGAAATATTGTCTGTTGTTAGTGTTTTCAGTGGTAACAGTTTCTTCTCTTTTTTTTTTTTTTTTTTTTTTGTTTATAATTTGTAAACATAAATCTATACTAAACTAATACCTCAATTACATAACAGATTCTAACTGAGAATCAATTCAAGAGAAACAGGTGATCAGGTACCTGTAAACACACACATGTATATGTTTATATATATATACAGTGACTATCTATCACAATAAAATCATACAAAGCAAATTCATTCCTATAATCCACATGCAACAAATAATTTAAAACAACTTTCAATTGTGAGGTTACTCACAAAGAAAAAAAAAGAAAGACAGAGCCATTTTCTTTTTTTTTCATAGCAGTTTTGAATTTTTTTTTTTTCTTTAAACAAGTTTGAATTAGAACTTGAGTTTTTCTGTAAAACTTGTTTAGCTTTGATTTTTTCCTTTAAAAGAAAAGCTGTTTTTAAAATAGAAATTTACTCACCTTTTTAAATTTGAAGAATGCAGAGAACAATTTAGGTGCAGATTATCAATTCCCAGGACCCTGACTTGAAACTGCATTTTGAAATCTGGGTGCAAATTTGAAATTGAAGTTGCTTTACTTGTATTTTGATTGCTGAGTTTCTTGATGCAGATTTCAGGACCCTGCCTATTGAAGTGCATGATGATCCTGGCTTGCATTTGATTTCTATTTTCAGGTTGATGGTTTGCTTTGATTATTAACTTGCATACTTCTAGACTCTGGTTTCCAGATTTTGCAACCATCTTTAGATCCAAATGAAGCCATTAAAATGATGAGATGATCTTGATTCGTACTGCTTTTGATTGTTTTCTTTCAAAACCCAGGCTTAAAATTTTTCTTTATATTGAAACTGGATTTGTTTTTATGTTGAAGCTTTACATTGCATTGATTCCAAATTGAAGCTTCCTCTGATTTCTTTTGTTTCTGAATTATCAGGTTGAAGATGTTTTTTAAACTGAGATGCTTCTTGCCTTTTAATCTTATTTCTGTTTCCAGATCTGGTTTGTAGTTTGTTCATTCTCAGATTTTGATATATTTTTCAGTTTGAGAATGAATTGGAAAACAAGGTTTAAGTAGTAAAGAACAATAGCCTGGTTTCTATTTGTTTTCTTTTATTTCAGATTTGTTATTGTTTTTTTTTTTTTTTTTTTTTTTCTTCTTCTTTTTTTTAATGAAGATAAAATCAAGTTTGCCACTTGTAACATTCATTTACACTTGTTAATCTTTGTCTTATAGCTTACATTTGTTAAAATTTTGTATATTTATGTTTTTAACCTTGTCTTGAATTTATTTTATAAATTTTGTTTTGGTCCTTAAGTTCAATTAATTTTACAACTTAGTTCATATAAATTTTAAAAGAAAATGTATTATCAAATGAAATTTTATCTTGTTAATGTTTGTTTTAATTTTATTACAAGTCATGTTTATTTTCAAAAGATAATTTCAATCACTTCATAATTAAATTCACAATTTAATTTCAAAATTAAATATATTGTCAAATTAAACTCGTTCAAAATTCAGGAATGTTACAGATCATGGTGAGTGGATTCGCCTCAACCTATTTTATGAAATAATCCACTAATATAAGTACATACTTCGCTCTTCCTTAGACCATAGGTAACACTTTAATAATATCAATTTCCCAAACTAGAAATGGTCGCATGCCAACCATTTGCATAAGCTTGTTGGATGGGGCTCTAGGTATCTTCACAAATCTCTAGCACTTGTCACACTTCCTTGAATATTCAGACGCATCCTTGCTAATAGTTGGATAGAAATAGCTATAGCGAAGTACATTTTTCACCAAACTTTGCCTTCATGTGTGATCGCCGCAGAATCCTTCATGAACATCCTTAAGGATTTTCCTTGCTTCATTCCTATCGACATTCCTTAGCTAGGTGATGAGAATCCACTCCAATATAATACACCATCTTGCGTAATGTAACATGATACTTTATGCAAGAGATTCCGCTTCTCATTCCTACTCTTCGGAAGAGTTCCCTTCAACTAAATAAAGTCACTCTTGAATCCTTTTCCACGACCTCTAAGATGTAGTCAGTATTCATCTCTTTAATACTTGGAGATTTTAACACCTCTATGGGAATGACCTCTAATGGATATGCATCTCCAGAGTCGGCCTAATTGGCTAATGAACCCGCATTTGTGTTCTTTTCTCAAGGGATGTGCTTTATTATGTAGTGTTCGATCTCCTTTGGTAAGTGCATCTCCTTTGATAGTTAAGGGGCAAGTTGTGCTCCCTTAACCCAAAACTCCATCTTTACATGGAAGACCGCAAATTAGTAGTCATTAAATATATATTGGGTCTGCATTCCAAACAACTTCGCTATTATAAGTCCCACAATCAATATTTTGTACTCCACTTCGTTATTCATAGCAGGGAACTCAAGCTTTAATGCATAAAAAATCCTTCATTCTTCTGGAGTTATCAAGACTACCTCCGCTTTGAATTCATGGTTGTTAGATGCTCTAGCCATGTAAAATTTCCATTTTGAAAGGTCGACTATCTCCTTTTCCGTTTCATCATCCCAATAGTAAATTCAACAATGAATTCCGCCAAACCCTGTCCATAAAATATCTTTCTAGGATGATAAGTGATTTCATATTGACTCATCTCAATGTTCTATTTTAATAATTATCATGAAATCTCAAGGAGATGTAGTACTTGCTTGAAAGGTTAATCCATTAACACTCTAATTAGATGTGCTTGAAAGCATCGTTGCTACTTCCTTGATGCAATCAGTAATCAGTGGGCTAACTTCTCCAACTTGGGATAATGATTTTCCATGCTTTTGAAATGTTTGCTCATGTAATATAATGGTCTTTGGATCTTCTCTTCCTCGCGTTCCATTGCTATACTCAATGCATGAGTTGATACTGCCAAATAAATGTTCAAATGTTCAAATAGAAGTTAACACATACATAAATAAGAAAAAAATGTTTTTATATAATGGAATATTATTAATGCTATCATGTATATTCAATGTTGCATTGACATGCATACATATACTAGCATTACTCGTATTAAGTTTAACTGAACTGTTTAACTTGGTGTGCATAGTTCTATATCTTAATCTACTAGTTGAAAAACCAATTGCTCTGTTACCCAAATTCAACCGGTTGCTCATTTATCCAATTTTTATGTTGTTTATAATACGATTGAGCTAGTTGAAAAATCAGAACCTTTGTGCTATTGTGAAATTGTATTATAATTCGGGTTTGGATGAGTTATCTTTGAACTTTGGAAAATGCGCCTTTATATTTAGGTGTTTACTTTATTATAATTTTATAATCATAATGATCAAATTGAAAGGCCTTTGTTCTATGATTTCTTACTAAGTTTTACTTCAGTTTTGTTTATTTTTGAACGATTTGTTGTTACTTCAATTTTGTTTACTTCGATTTTGCTAGTAATTGTTATTTTAATATTAATTGTTGTTCACTTCAGTTTTGTTGACTTTTTTTTAGAATGTTGAATTTGGAAGACCAAACCAATTTCTCTTCTATTTTAATTAGCAACTAGTATTTAGGTATGACTTTCGCTATTTATTTACTTTATCTATTCTCAATTTAATCAATATGGATTATTTATCTTCATACAAACTTTAATAATTAATTAGATCTAAAGTGTATTAAATTTAACAATTGGAATCGGAGCCATCCATAACCTATTTTACTAAGAAAATTTTGATTTTGTTATTTGAGGAAAATATTAAACTTGTGTTCGAAAACTTTAAAATAAAAAAAATCTTTTTTTTATTGGATTCAACTTGTTAATCAAGGCCACAGATCCATATAATTGCATAGGTGCATGCTAAATGATGGATTCGGGCTTCTAGAGAACAAGTAAAGTAAGCACCTTTCAATTTATGAACTATTTATGAATTTCGTCAATAACAAGGATGGATAAATTTAGACTTCACATTTGTACTTATGACTAACTATTCTTGAATATAGATTGTTTTGGTGTTCTAGTTGAATTGGTTTAATTGGATTCGTCTACATAAATGTTTTGGCAATGCTAAACATATGAAAGTTTTATTTAGGGATTTTATTTAGGCATTAAAATAATGTTGCATTGATGATTTGATTGGACAAATATCTATACAAATCTTAAGGTTTATAAAATAAGTCACATGACTACAATTATGTGTTGTAATGCGCCATTTTGTATTAAAAAGGAATTACTATACAATAGCCATTATGACAAATTTCAAGGTATGGCTTAGGGTTGTTCTTTACGAAGCAAATGAGATATTTGAGCTTGGAATTTAAGCAGGGTATTTGAGTTTTTGGAAGTTGGTTGAAAGGGGAAATGTGTTTGGTAATTTGAAAAGGGTATTTAATGAAGTATTTTAAAGTGATTTTTAATTTAATTGATTTGTACTTAATTAATTATTATTTTTGTTATGTAACATACATTAAATTAAATTGACATAAAAGTAAAAAATTCAAAATACATTGAAATTAATCAAAATACCTTAAAAATACAACATAACTACAAAGTTTCAAAAATCTTATTTGTTGGCATCACCTTGGTTTATCAGATAAGATTGGTACTCTTTTGCATGCCTTTTTTCCACATGCCGACAACAACCAAATTTTTGCTATCTCGTCGGTAAGAACATTGAATAAATCTCTACTATCAGGTTGCATAACACATATCAATGTTTCGCCAATATCAAATTCACCTCCTTCTCCAATATGTTGAAGGCGAGTAACCATATTAGCGTAGTTTGCAGAATTTCATCTAGAATCTATGTTGTTTGAGTTATTACCTATGTTCGGACAGTCTTTATTCGTGTGAGATTTTTTTCACACGTTTCTCGTGCATTTGGTAAATGATCTCGCATAACTTCTCATCAGTTTCTTCATGACGTCAGCTCGCACTACTACGTGAAGTAGAAGCTACAATAATGTTTGGAGTTTGTTGCAATAGAGGATTGGTTGGTGAATTCAAATTTGGAATTTATCCACACTAGGTACCATCTAGCTGATTATAAACCCATCAAAAGTCGATGTTCTATCAAACTGGGTTTCTGTATGTGGAGGAGTATGTCGTTGCAGTGGTTGTTGGTTAGCAGGAGGCATAGACGATGTTCGTTCAATTGCATTGATTCCTTAAAATAATTATTGTATCAACTCCAAATTTTCAATCGGTCCTCTTTTATGTTTCAATACAGTATGTCCGTATTCCTACAAGTAAAATAAAAAAAGATTAATAAAACATAAAAAAATTAGAACGCATATATAAACTACCTTTACATGGTCGATCCACCATTCTCGCTGCCTGAAACAGTTTATCTTTGAATATCCTAACCCACACCGGTTTTGTTGCACAAACTTTCCCATTTAGTCCATTATCTTCTAAGACTATCGTATTTATGTCTGACTTTGACTTCATTTATCGGTCCAATGTATGAAATATTATATATATAGTTCGATTGAACTTTTCTGCTATAGCTGTGTGCACTCTTTTTTATTACTACCACAAGTAGCATACGCTGACACGTTTTCATAAAATATATGTAGTCTTAGATGTCTAATTATGTGGACTTATTTGGGTTGACATTCTAAAAATTCAAAATTATAAACAATGTTAAAAGTTCGTAAAAACTATATACCGTATATACAAAAATAATATGGAAATTTAAAAATATATTTGAATGACTATTCAGATTGACGGATAAAATTTGTTAATTAGTTGGGTTAAAGGTGTGGAGTTAGAGAGAACGGGTGATGAAGGTCTAATATATGGAAGTGGGAGAAGTAGAAGTCGTTGGGGAGTTGAAACGGGTTTACACATCTGACGCGTCCGATGCCAACATTCCAATTCCAACAAATCCTCTAACAGGCTATTTTTTGGGGAACGACCGTTGCCACATCCGACGCGTTGACTCATCGTGTGATGACTCGCCCTTCTACTCCCAGAAAGACGTATCATCATTAAGAAAAGAAAGGGATAGAAATAGAAAAGAATAGAAAGAAAGAAATCAGAATCTCACAGCGGAATGGAACAAAATATAATACATCACATAACTGTTACATAGTTTTGCATATATCGGAGTTATACAATATCAAACATCTGACAGTCATATATACATCTCTGTTAATACATACATTCCAAAATACAGAATACTCTAACTAACACAGTGGAACTAGATAGATATATATATACACGTTCTGGAACTCCTGCTCCAAGCTCCTCCAGAAATCAGAATCCAAAACCTATCACTTGGCTACTCATAAAAATTTGAGTACCCAAGAGTTTATGAAAAACAAAATATAAACTCCGGGTCAGACATGGGTCTGGTATGAGTAAACGGTTTAACGTTGTTTAACTTTGAAAAACATTTGAAAATAAAGGTATCACGTAAGACTCCCCACAAATAAATACGAGTAATTTTTTACCTTACGCTAACCAAAACATTTTATAGGAAATCCAGTTATATTATAATAGTGTCTAGGGTTTTCAAGTAAATAGAAAATAGACGAAATTGTTACATTTATTAAATTCCAGCTACTAGCCACGAAAGTGGGTAATACAAATCAAAACCGTAGGGTCTCGTAGGAAAAATGGATTTCCATCAATGGCAGGGCTACTGGGGTACCGCCCGTCACAGTACGGGGTCTAGATCACCGTACCGAGGATCACTCCCGACCCCCTACAACACAAGGCCGGAATCATTCCTTATTGAATAGTCCCGAACAAGATAACCCTGCGATTGTAGCTAGCAGCCGCCCACGCAGCCGAAATAAAAAGGGACATCTAGACAAGGGTATATCTCGTCCTGCTTGGGCATGACCCACCTAACCTTGCTGCACCTCCCCTGTTTTAGCCATTCCCGGTTGATGAGGCTTGAGGCTGTGATTACCTTTACAGAACATATCTCTTAGAATGCTCATCGTCTGCCTGACGATGTGCTGAAAGCATTCAATCCATACAAGTTCATTCCGGGTTCGAACGAAACCGAAGGCATTATCTCGTTACACTCATTTTGGAATCACCCTCATAGCCAACGACAATAACCCTTGCATTCTGAAAACACCATCTCGATCTTCACTTGAGAATTCACGACCTAACGTTTAATTTGGATCGATGTGGTTTTCGGATAATCATAAATGACACCCGATCCTGGTCTCATCGAAATCCAAACACTTTTTTAGAGGCCAAGTTGTTTAATAGTTTAAACAGTTTTAAATTCAACACTTTAATTCACATAGCATTTATCACAGATAAATCATACACAATCATCATAGATATATCAAAGCATATAATAGAACATTACAGAATATCATCAAGTAATTATCACAAATCAGATATTCTACATTCACAATTATCCATAAGCAAGCATCTTACATTCTTATTGTAATTAATTCAATTTAAAATTAATTACTTGAGAATTAATCTCTTAATCCTGTTTAATTAATCAATAATCATCAATTAATTACTTATTCCATTTCAAGTTATTTAACTAATTAATCATTTCTTAATTAGTTATTAAGTCTTAATTACTTAATTATTTTATTTCACACTATTTAATGAATTACTTTCTAATCAATTTATTTAACCTTAAGTACTTAATTAATAAAACTTATTTATTTATTTATTAACCACTAATTACTTGATTAATATTTATTAATTGTTAATTAAATTACTTAATTAATTAACTATTAATCATTTATTAATTAACTTAAGTAATTAATTACAATTTATTTATCACTTAATCATTAAGTAATCCAAGCTCTAATTAAAATTAAAATGTTAATCACTCTTAATTACCTTCTAAAAATAATTAATATTAATTATTCATCTTAATTAACATTTAAAAAGAATTGTCTTTAAATTTTGAAAATCAATCTATTTCTAACTTCAAACTTTAATGTTAATTAATTTTATACTTAACATAAATTAATTACTTAATTAAAATAATAATTAAGAATTTAAACATTTTAAAGTATTAACCAAATAATTAAAACTCGTATTAAGGACTTAACTTAAATTGTTAATCATTTTATTAAGTTTACAGTGTCTAAGACTTGTTTGATAAAAAACAAACTGCTAACTTTTTTTTATAGTGCAGTTTGAAAAAGGAAGCACCCGAGAATCTCATGCCTTAACTCGAATAGCACTTCGAGTTACCCTCCCAAATCACCCGATTCTTCCCTGTACACAACTTCTTCTTCTCCTTCTTTTTTTTATTTATTCCAGCAAGTTTTTAAGTTTTAACTAAGTATAAATAGCATCAGGTAACTTTCACTCGAACACGACATAAAACCCGAAGCCGAGCACGGCTCGAGACGCACGGCTCGACGTCACTGACACCAAATCCCACCGTTGTACACATGCATGGCGGCGCCACTGAGCTCCGGCGATCACCCACATCGTCGAAAAGTCACAAAACCCATGTATACACGAAAGTCAAACTCGAATCACCTTCATAAATTTCAAATCAAAATTAAGGCATTCACTCGAAAAACTGAAACCAACATCCCTCGGCACCACGTCTCGTCATCGCCACACAAGCCACCGGAGTTGCACAGATTTCGTCCACACCACGACAACACGACAAGCAACCATCAACCAGGAATTCGTGACACTCGATCACGTATAGGAGTTGTACTCGACACATTACTGACATGAACAAAAACTGGAAATAAAACCCTAAAATGATCTCACTCATTTAATTTAAGCACTGGAAAATTTCTCTGATAATTTTCTTGAGATCGATGATGTTTATATTAGCTTCAAACAAAATTTCAACTGTTATTATTGGATCAAACATCTGAAATTGGTAAAAATGCAATTTTATTTCAAATACAAACTGCTCTCAAATTACTGAATTTAAAATCTTCGTCTTTGTTTTAAAAATCATAAAATTCAGTAAGGATTCAAGATATAAATTTGAATTAGCTTCTTGTAACAATCGAGTTTATCAATTAATCACTTGATTACCTGTAAAATAGTATTACAGTAGTTTACTTTTCAAAGATGGTTTAAACAGTTTCTAAAAATCTTAATCTAAGTTTAAATCTCTTGTTTGATTGAAAAAAATGAAAACTTTACAATGATTCAGTTGAATACAATTTAAATTTGAATGCTAATCAGCCCTGATCCATAACAGAGAAGAACCATATGCAGAGTGACATATATATACACATAATCATATCCAAATATAAAGCATATACAAACTATACCGTTAATGAATCATGAACTATTTTAATTAACTTAAACTTTGAAAATCTTTGTTTACTCACCTGACATGGTTGTTGAACAAAGAACATTTCTTGCTTTTGAATCTGCAGTATGAATCTGCTTGAATTTTCTGTTTTGAATTCTTGTCAGTTTCTAGTTTGAATAAAAATTGAGTTTACTTCCTTTTCTTGTTTTAGCTTACTCTGGTTTTCTTATGGTTTTCTGAACGAACTAGGAGTAGCCAGATGTATTCATATATATAAGAAAATCAGGATGTTTAAGGGAGGCTTTAACTGGTTAGGTTGTTTTCTTCTTTTGGCTTTGATTGATCAGATTTAATTTACTGAAGATGGAAAGATTTGAGATGACAAAAATTTGGATGAGTTGATAGCAATTAAATGCTTTGTTTCTTAATTAGTTTACATATTATAATTATGTTTTCTGTGTATATAGATATTTGTATGAAGATATACATTTAGCAGGTAGGCTTTGGCTTGTGAATGAAGATATTGTGTATTGTTATTTGCTAGCTTAAATAGTTTATACACATATTTGTGTCAATTTTTACATTACACTTGCAGGCAAACACTTGGGCTTTATGAGTGAAGATATTTTGTTTATAAACCTTTGTCTTCTTGCTTGAATAATTCATATGTATATGTTTGTCTCAGGTTTATTTTTTCTTTGGTCTTGTAAATGAAGATTATTTTTGTATAAAACATTTGTGTTAACTTCTAGCTTGAATAACGTTTATCTGGTTTACTTTTTATGCTCTATGCTTATTTTATACTTTGCTTCTATTCTATTCTATACTTTGGGTTTCACTTAAAATTGTTATAGTTGACTTTGGGTTTCACTTAAAATTGTTATAGTTGTTTATACACTTGTGTTTGTCTGATTTTATTTTACTTTATACTTTGTTCTTATTTTAGCTTTATACATTTGTGCTTTCAATTTTCATTTTATGTTGTATGTTCACCAAAATTACTTAATCCTTGTTTTCTTTTATTTTTATTTCTATTTTATATTTTAACTATCAATATTTAAATTAGATTCATGAGTTTACTTATTTATATTTGTATTTTAACTATCAATAATTAAATTAGATTCATATGTTTGACTTATATTTTATATTTATACTGATTGGCTTTGATTTTAATTTAAACATTATCATCCATATATATTTTTATCAATTGATAACAAGGTAAAATATTTTAATACAATTATATAAGATAAATTTTATTGTAAATATTTTTAAGAGACTTATTTTAAATTTCCTTTCAAAAATACAAATCCTTACAAATAAATGGCAATTATTTCAAAAGATTTATTCATTTTAAAATGATCAGTTTACATTTTATTTAATCAGATTAAATATTTATTAAAATAATAGGGCCAAAATCCAGGGTCGTTACACATCGTCAACCATAACTGAAGAAAAAAAGATGCGAATGGTACCTTATAAATTGTTTCTTTTTATTTCTGACAATCATGTATGGGTAAACTTTTTCCATTTAGAAGCGTCTCCTTCATACATTAATAAATTATTACATTATTGTATATTCTTTTTTGTTACAAGGCTATATATTATAGTGGTAATGATCATCATATTTATGTCTTCTCTTATAAGATCCTCTCGGTCGACCTCACTAAAAAAATTACAGTATAGCTCCATGTTACAACCTATTAGTACTATCCTAATATATTTTCTTTTATTTGATAATATCAGTGGATGCGCGTAAAGTATGGAAACATATTTTGATATCTGTTTTCTTAACACAAGTTAGAGATCTCGCTATAAATAAATTTGTTATAGTTCATGACTAAAAGGCAGGGACAAATGAATAAAATGTTTTGTAATAAAATTATATCACAGTGCTATCTCTATTACTTGTTGATTACTCAACCCTTTTTGCTGCTGATATGAGTGAACTTTGAAATTAATGGATTCTGTTTGGTTTTGATCAATTAGGAATTACCTCGTTTGTTTTAATTTTCAAGATGGTTGGCAATGGATGAAGAGAAGAAAAAAAGAATGAGTTATGATATGTGTATACATGCTACGGTTGCTTAATACATCATACTAGAAGTCTATAAATCTAGTTATAATCTTTATATTCAATAGATCTGCAAGTAGTTCACAATATTAGATGCAAATCACTAGTTGCGTAACTTAATGAGGCTTTCAGAGGTAACTTTGAAATGTAGGATGGATATAGATTACCACTTTAAGTGAAACTTTGCCTTCTATTAAAAAATTCAAACTTTTGGCGTCTCTTTGTAAGTTAATTATGACTATCTTACATTCTAAATGAGCTAATTAAATGAACAAGTCACCAAGTGACCTCTCTAGTTTTGATTGTTCACAAAGAATATTTGATATATGTATGTATGTATGTATTCGTGCATATATTAGCCGATCTAAAGGAAGGTTAGTATTTGACCGAATTACTTATACATGTGATGATAAATATGTGACAATTATAAGATTTTACAAGTAAATGATTGATCGTCCCAAATTATAGTTAATATTGATCATTACAAAAGGAGTACCACTTACAATTAATATTACTATCCAAAGACTTCATATTAATGTTGTGCTTGATATCTTGAGAGAAGACTTACTAATTATTTGAATTTACTATGAATTTTTTCGGTTATGAGCATATATGATCAACCTTTATTTCTGTTCCATTTCAACTAGTTTGATGATAATATGTGTCATTTTAAAAATATTTCATCTATTTTTGAACCAATTTTAAGGATTAGTAAGAGAACATGTTGTTTGTTTTTGGTTGCGTAATCCAAATCTTGTATTTATGTGGATTACACTTATCTTGAATGTTCTTATAATGTTACAAAGAACATTCAGAGGTGGGATAATCCAAATTGCAAGGATTAAATGATCATAAGATAGAATATTTCAAAAGCTTTCAAGGGTGTGATATCCGTAGGAATAATCAATTTTAAGGTGTTCTTTATAGTTTACCTAGATCGAGAAGTGCTTTGCAAAAAAATGATAAAGAGAACAAGCATGCTTTATGTTGCTTGATTCCATGGTCAAAGTAAGTGAAACGTAAATGAGCACTATATGGAAAAATATTGCTTCAAAAGGTAAAGACACTTAAGTTATTGTTATATTTTATACTCTTTTTGTTCATAGTATAATCAATTTAAGATCATTACTAATTATTGTTTCTTTAGAATAAGGTCACCTCTACAGAATCGACTAGTATACCCTAAAGGAGGGTGAATAGGGTATTTAAAAATATTTCACAAAGATGCTAATAAACAGATAAAACAAAGTGCAGAAACATAAATGCGAAAAATAAATAACACAAGCTATACCAAATTTCCACCGAATGCCTACTGCTGCCTCCAAAGCTATTACTAGAGTTAAATATTTAGACTCTTACAAACAGTAAACTCACAGACACTGCCAACAAATATTCAAACTCTATGCCTAATAACTCTCCCTGAACTCAAACACTAAGATTAGAATCCCTGAACTATAAACTCTATAGCTTAATTCTAAATCATCTAGAGTTCAAAATAAAAAATTACAAAACAAAAAAGTACTAATTACACAAATATAAAAAGAAATCTCCTATCTTGTCTCTTATCATGTGCCTTGCACTATCTTTGATTTGGAATCCGAGTTGACCATGCTGCCAAGCCGTTGGTGAATTTAAGATGCAACTTCTGCCTTGAGATGATGATTTTCTCGTTGAATTTTTATTGATGACGAAATCCCTTCTGATTAATCGAGTATTGATTTGAATGAACAAGAACGAAAAAAATAAGAATTTTGATGTGTTACAATGCAGAGAGATATGAATATATTTTTTCCAACTAAGCTTTTCACCTTTCTTTTGTTATTGTTCTATCTGATGATTTTTCCTTTCGATGTTATTGAGTTTATATAGGCTTGTGAAGTAATGTGTATGTATGGAAACATAGATGTAGGAGATGATATTGATAAAGATGTGTATTTTTCAGAGTTTGTTTTCCTGTATAGAAAATACAATGCGTATAAAATGGGAAACAAAATTATTTTATATCTTCCAACAAATATCATCTGGTTGTGTATATAATTATTTACTTCTAATCCCTATATATTGTCTCTGATTGTGCACTAATATATTCCCTACTTTGTATCTTTATTTTTGAATGATTCTTCAGGGATTTTCTTTTTCAGTGTTTCTAAAATATCGCTAAATAAATGGCAAGATCTTAATTGATTGATTCTCCCATCTTTCTTGCATTGTTCCTGGCTCTTTTTTTTTCTTTGCTTGAATTTTGTTCCATATCTGGATCATTCTAAAATAACATTTTGCTTTAATTAAGTCCACACTAGAACATGAAAGAATCAAATAAAATCCCTTTTGCTCCAAATTGCATCATTGTAGAAACATGTTTTCTTTATTTATTGTTGTTGAGTATTTGCAATCAATGAGAAAATATAACTTTTCTCTTTTTCCAAACTACATGATTCCAATGAAATCTCCTTCCTTTATGAATGACTTATTTTCCATTTTGAATAATTGATATCATATGCATTGATTTTGAGAGATTTTTGTACTATACATAGAAGTTTTGCTTTGAAGCAAGTAGAATTGCAATATAGTTTCTCTGTAAAGGCCCGCAAATCCGTACCCCTTTTGAGCTGAAAAAATCCCACAACAATTCAGCCCAAAGTGGAACAAATGTACGAGTCTTCGGGTTTAAAGAAGAAAGAGGTAGAAGAAGAAGAAGATAGAAGAAGAAACAGAAACAATAACAGAATCTCACATTTTGCAGTGGAATAAATATAATAGATAAATGAATATCTTTAAAACAAAGAACTATATCAATTGTCACATTACATTATCAGAGTGCTACAACAACAAAGAGCGAAAAAGAATATAATATATACTAGTGATACGCTTCGCCATCCATCTTGCTCCTGATCTCCACAGCATCTCTTTTTTTTACTTCGCTCCAGAATAATGATAACCAAAATCTAGGCTGCCCGTGTGGAAAATTGTGGGCACCTAGAGTTTAGAAAGGGAACAATAAACTCCAGGTCAGTCATGGGACTGGTGTGAGATCTTAAAAACAGTTATTTTCACAAAGGAAGGAAAAGAAATCCGCTATGCTTTTGGAAAATGAAACTACCATAAGGCCTCCCGCCACACACATAATACAAACATAGAATTGGAGGAGATTTCTCCTTATGATAGTCAAACATGCTTAATACACAAAATCCTTTCGATATTATTATTAGTGCATAGTGCAGAAAACATTTCGGAAGTATAATATTATTCTTAGCCAGTATAGACATTCCAAACTATGCCTACTATGGCTACCATCTAAACAGTGGTGACCAACATAAGTAAACGGCATGTTATACAACTAAAACCGTACAAGGCGCATATTGGAGTTTGGATTTCCAACAAATGGTCAGGCTAAGGAACTTCCTACTGCCACATGGGTACGCCTCTGGAGGGACGTCCCGAGAACCTACCCGGCTCTCTGCCAGCACAAAGCCAGGTTACCTATGTAACTAGGTAACTACTACTCGAGTATGCCTTCCCCCGGTCGTTTGCGACCTTTATCCGAGGATCCTCAACCACAAAGAAACAACCACAAAGTGTAATAGATTTGCGGAAACCACATAGGTTAAATATCTAGGCTCCATACCATGATACCACCCTTTTCCAGAAGGAAATGACATACCCTAAAGGGTGCGACCCTCATAACCTTGCAGCATCTTTCCTGTTTCGACTGCTTACGGGGTGTAAGGTCCGATGAGCTCTCATCCATAAAGCTACACTTTTCACAAAGTCATTCTTTGATCAACAAATGATCAGAAGCACTTCGTATGCCACATTACCAGTTTTGGAAATATATCACTGGTACCATTAACTACTAACCTCTGAGCTCGTATGTCTCAGAGAAGGGTGTTAAGCTAAGAGAATAAATTCTCCGCCACCAACAGAAATGCATTTGATAGAAACCAACCTTACATCTCAAAGTGTAACGTCAGACACACATCCATACAAGTCCATTCCGGGATCGAACAAAACCAAAGGCACTTCAAAAGAAGCCCTTGCAAATCCGGATATTTATTAATCATGTTGTCAGAAATCCCCATGACAAAGGGCGATAAAATCTCTATACCGAAGCAACCAGATGCAGAGACATTCGACATGTAATCCTTTCGTTTTCGAAAATACCCGATCTTCAACACCGTCTTCGAATGCAATCCCATTTCATCGTATCATTGTTCGGAATGGGTTTTATGACGCAAAGTCCTCTCCCGGCTAATCCGAATAACGAGCGCTTATTGTTTTTAAAAAATATGTGTAACATTCAGATTTCAGACAAATCATAACAATTTTCACTTTGATCTTTTAAATAAAAGACCCATCACAATCACAAAGGTTCGATGTGGTTTCCGGATATCCACTTGGAATCCGACCCCCAGTCGCATCGAAATTCAAATGCCATTAAAAAGGCTAATATTGATAGTCGGTTATTTAGCTATCAATCATCACTCACAACAATCGCTAAATTTCAATAATTTTTCCCCAATTATTATTTTCAAAATATCTTCGCAAGATATAATTTTAACAAATTTCAAATAAATTTCCACATTTCAATCCTTTGAAAACAAATTTCAAATCATTTCCCTTACGCGTAATATATTTCCAAATATTTATTCATTTCCACTGGAAATCTGCCGAGTTAAAATAATTAAAATCACTTATCTAAAACATTCTTGGACCATTTAAAATAAAACCAACTTTAATATTTACTTAAAATATTGGCTATGAAAACATTATACTAATTATCACATATAAGATTTTAAGTCCCAACTAATTTTGAAATAAAATTAGTAGATAAGGTATAACTATTTAAATAATCGTTTCCTAAAACAAATATCAATTTTAATCTTTAAAATAATCCCTTCTATAAGTAATTAAATAAATCCATACTTTAAAGATTTGAAACCAGTTAAGAAAATAATTTATCCAAAGTATCCTTTCTAAAACCATCCTTAAAAAAATTTCAGTTTATATTTATACGCTACTTCGAAATCATACTCAGCTTTCCAGGAAAAATACATTTTCCATTTCAAAATGGTTCATTCAAATCAATTAATAAAACTTTCTTGATTTATTTTAAATTTACGTTCCAAATCCGTAAATCCCTTTCACACTTTTAAAAATAACCAAATGTTTAAAACAAATTTTCCTTTCCTTTACAAATTCCCATTGTGAATTTAAACTTCAAAATATCCACAGATATACGATTTTCAAATCGATTTCAAAAAATTCATTTTCAGCACCGAATTAAATTCTAAATTGATTTCCAAATTTATTTTCAAATACCAAATCAATTTCCAAAATTGATTTCTAAATTGATTTCAACACCAAATTTATTATCTTTTGAAACAAATTCCTTCTTTTAAATTTATTCAGTTTTCTAAATTAATTAACTATAAATTTTCTACTAAATTTCAAAAATCAAATTTTATTTATTTCTGGTATCTTACGATACCAGAAATATATTTGGCTAAATTATAGCCTTCAATAGTCTCAATCATAAATAGTCACACACAGATTACAATTAATCAACCCACAATATTGAAACTAATTCAAATATTTGAGGAATCCAGTTGAATCCCTCCAACCTGTTTTCCCTGCATCCATAGACGTTAGCACAACAATTAAATACCAATTCCACTTCGAGGTGGAATATCGCGGCATATTGGATTTATAAAATATCATCCTCTATTATGCGGCGCATAGGGTCTCATCTGCTATATAATGCGGGAAATCAATCATTCCAATA
Source organism: Allium cepa (assembly GCA_030765085.1). NCBI lineage: Eukaryota > Viridiplantae > Streptophyta > Magnoliopsida > Asparagales > Amaryllidaceae > Allium > Allium cepa. The sequence continues at coordinate 292,888,398 of CM060934.1, forward strand.
TATATATATATATAGACACACACACACACACACTACTATATATATAATATCATCCAGTGAATAAATTATTATAAATCAATCATCCAAGCACACAATCAATCAATTTCAAATCTAACTATTTAAAATTAACTGGAGATTTTAATTGAGTGAGAAGATCTTACCTTTGCTTTTTTTTTATGCCATCCATTTCCATTTCGGCTTGATTCCATTCAGATATTGACCTTGTATAAATATTAAATAATTTAATTAATATTTGCAATCAATCGAAAAATTAATTTCCCATTTAAAATAGATTGAATTAACTAATTATTAAATTTCTATTTAATAATTAATTTCAGCAACTAAAACCATTAAATAAATTTTATTAAACAAATCTATCTTTATTATATATATATATGTGTGTGTGTGTGTGTGTGTGTGTGTGTATTTCTATTTTTTTCTTTTTTAAACCTTGTAACACAATTATATAACTTTGTTATTATTCGCATTAATCCAAATATAAATTATTCTTTATCAAATTTTATCAACTAATTTTAGATGATACTTAACTAACCTGGTTTACACATATTTTAGCAGTAAACCTATTTTAACAGTAAACCAAAAACTACTCTTTAAACAATTTATAACTAATTATTATTATTATTATTATTATTATTATTATTATTCTAACTAATCAATTTAGCTGCTTAACAGCATAGTATTTCCAGTTAATAAGCTTAATTAACCAATCGTAAATTAATAATCTAGCTAGCCTAATTTACATTTCATTGTTTATAAAAGTAACATGAGTTAACTCGAATACCTCACAGCCGTTGACCTGAGAACAACATCACCGCACCCCTGCGCGCTCACCCCAATTTTACTGATTTGCGAGAATGACTTCGAACAGGCGCAAATGGATTGTGAACAACCCTACGCTGTGCTTCCACGAACCTCCCATGCCCTAACTCTCGGCCAACCACCACTGCTACTGAACAAAAGAAAAATGGCGAGCGACCCCTACCTCGCGTACGTGTGTAGACGACTTCGAGAACATCCCAATCACATCGTCGCTATTCTATTGCGTGCACCACTTCCTCACACGCACGTGTGGATGCTGCTACTTCCTTGGTTCGAGCACGACTTCAAAAATGCGAGCATCCCAAACCCTAATTCCCCGGCCCTCTCTTCCACGGTCGAGACTTGATTAGAGGAATTCGCGAGCTCGAAGCTCGAAGTAGGATACGCGACTAAATCAAGGCGAACGCAGCCTTTTTTTCTTATTTGAATTGGGAAGAAAGGTGCGGCTATTTTTTTCTTTTGATTTCGGTTTTGATGAAACGAGGGACGAGTTAACTAAATAGATGGAGACGACATGATTTCGAATTCGAGTGTAAGATTGTCGACTTTGATTTGATTTTGGCTTCTGAGGTGAAGACAAGGAGTACTTGAGTAGGTCAGCTTGCTGAAGAATAGAGTGGCTGATGGAAAGAAATCTCACTGCTGACTAAAATATCTAAATATATATGTGTGTGTATATATACTAATTAAATTCAAATCGTCTCGATAAACGCAACTTACAATTCTAAACTCCTATCGAGGCGTGCCGCTAGGCATTTATAGTGTTATACCCCTATTCCGAACACAACGGAAAAGGTTCCGAGGCCAAATTCAATCGTATGGAGAAGATAGTTTTTGAACCCAGCTATTAAATTAAATTTAGATTTAATTTTCAACGCGTTCGCTTATCATATGGCCAAACGACAACTCCAAACATTACAAAAATTGAAATCCGAAAACAATACAATATTATGGATCCAATGGAACTGGTTTCGTCAAATTTCGAGACTGTGCCCCGAAGGCTATTTTTAATTATCAATTTAAACGATATAAATTCAAAACTTAACAAAACATTTCCAAATTAAATTCTGAAGCTCCCATTACCTTCAGTATTATCAATATAAATTTTCTAAGCCATCAAATTATTTTTAACAAGCTAAAAATTGAAAATTCAAATTTTTACCCAACTTTACTAAATTAATTTCAATAATTAAATTGCCAAATTCATATTTATATTCGAAATTCAACTTAAACTAACCTCTAAATATTTAAAATCGATTAAATATTTCATTTTCAAATGTTAAAAATTTCTGGTTCGTCACATCCTTCCCCCTTTAAAAGAATTTCATCCTGAATTTACTTGTTAAGAAGTGATCCTCAACTCGTTTAATATTTTCCAAACCAAACAGTTTCAACTTTCCAAAACAAATATTTCTATTAGAGATCCATTATCATTTCAACTAATTTTCTGAAACCTTTCATGGTTCCCAAACAACATTATTTTCCTAATAATTCAAACTTAAATTTAAATTCAAATTTTAAACTTTCAAAACTTCTGAAAATTTTTCTAACTCCTTAAATTTTCGAAAAGTTTCGCCATCGTCTCCTTTGCGCGGCTAGCTCGGTACGACTACAAAATGGCACCACAGGCCCCCAAATTTCAAAAAGAAAACAAAAGGCCAAGCGGCTAGACAAGAAGATCTTCAAATTTCATACTGAAATTTAAATACATACCTTTTTGTCAAGCAATTTAAATTATCTTCAGAATCAAAATCCAATTCCATTTCCTTTAATACACCTGTATATCCTGCTAGCCATTATATCCAATTACAACATTCAAATTTATTTTGCACATTCCTTTACAAAATTTTCAATATATACTTTTTGTAACATTTTTACTTTACTATTGAAGTTATATATCCATTTTCATTCAATCTTAATCTTTCAATTTTATTTGAATTCAATTTACACTTTCAATTCTATTTGGATTCAATTATCTTCTGAATATTGAATTTTATCAATTATCTTTCATTCACAACTGCACTATTTTAAATTAGTTTCATTTACTAATTCTTTACAAGTTCCAATTCATTTTACCTTAAATCTTTTTTTTCTATTTCCACTTTTATTAACTTAAGTTCACTTCGAACTAATTCTATAATTTCATTTTATTTCACACAATTCAAATTGGTTTTCAATATTCAGTTTCAATTCCCATTTTATTCCTTTGCTCATTCCCAAAAATTTACTTTCAATTCACCATTTTGGTTTATAACCACTTATATTAAACTGGATTTCCAATTCCATAAGAATTCAATTCACCTTCATCTATAAATATTAGATTCAATTCATTTTAAACCTTACCCATTTGGTCATTCATCAATTAGTTTCACTTACTAATTTTTAGTTTATTACTTCACTTTGTTTATCACAAATCAATTTTCAATTCCAATTCCCATTCTATTTACTTAAAAATTCGAAATGAATATCAACATTCAATTTCACTTTCATTTACTTTCAATTATAAATTTATTTATTCATTCACAACCTTAATTTCCACCCTTAATAAATTTTATTCCATAACTATTTTTATTTGATTCCAAAGTCTTTTCAACAATTCAAAACCATTTTTGGAATCAATTTAGATTATCCCTTTAAATTTCTAAAACCAAACCCAGTTTGCTAACAACTTACATTTAAAATAATTTGACTGCATTCCTCTCTTGGAAACTCGAAAATGAACATCGATGATGCTGCAGTCATCACCGAATTTATTTTCCAGCGACCTAAAAGAGTTTAGAGCTTTCATCCCTTCAAAACACTTTCCAAAACCTTTGAAAATATTCTTCAAAATCAAAAGGGATTTAAACTTTCCAAATCACCAAAATTTTCAAATTCTTTTCAAAACATTTCCAAATACTTCTCTGGAATTCCGTTTCAAATTACAAATCACATTTACAATTTATATTCTCAAATTCCATTTGTATGTGAATTTATTTCTTAATTTTGGAGTTACAATTTCAATTTCCTATTCAAATGATAATAATATTATCACTTCCTAACAATCAAGCAACCATATACTATAATAATTTACAAAGATTATTTCCTTTATCTACATAAATAGTTTTGGGTAAAATTATTTCATTCACCCTATTTGGAAACAATACCGTGTCGAATTGTTCCGTACGAGTGTTTAGAGAACCCTATTGTGACGCCCCACCTCTATACCCACGCTAGCCAAGGACACTACAAGGTAATGCCGTCAACTAACACGGAGAATAAGGCTGGTTGGGAGCGACCATCTATAGCCTTGCTCTAACTATCTATTGAATACATCGACAATAACATATCAATAAGGTCGACATACCCAATGAATACTTAAAACAAAACCATAGGTGGTTGGATCTATCAGAACAGAATATAACAACTCAAATGTAATATACATCACAGAACAGTAAATCATCATATACACATATATCGATACACAACAGAGTTTACAAAATAATACATGTCAAGTGGTATAGCAAACCACAATATATAGACGAGTTCACAAGAATACATATCAGAGTTACTACAAAATGGGACTACACAAAAAGCTATGACAAAAAGAAGCTAGCGGAGTAGTCCATGCGGAAGCAAAATAAGCTAAGTCCAAATGTACCTAACCTGAAACATCTCGGTCTGACCCGAGTATAAAATACACGGGTCAGTCTAGGTAAACAAATCAGTTAGATAAACTAAACAACAATAAACCTGCAAGGTTACAAAGTATAACAAATATCTCTAAAGGAGATAACACAATCATCTAACGAAAGATGAATCATATAGAACAAGCCTCATATCATCGGCAACATATAGAAACAAAGGATAAGAATATCCCAAAGCAAGCCATAAGGCAATAACAAATACCAATAAGGTACACAAGTTCCGCAAGGTAAACGCTACGCATCATGCGGCTCATAATGACCAACACCGAAGGGCGATACCAAGGGAATATACATATGAATGAAACATCAGAAGATTTGCTCGAGCTCAGTACTGTACAAACAACGATCCATGAGCCCGAAGACTCCAAACCCAATATCACCCATGCGGCTCATAACGACCAACATCGGAAGCGATACTAAAGGGCAGTCCAATATCACCCATGCGGCTCATAACGACCAACATCGAAAGCGACACTAAAGGGCAACAAACCTGAAGGCACAAACCCGAAGGCACATACCCCAAAGGCAACAAACCGTAGTGGTGAAGGTCAGAGACCCAGTACTGGACACCACTAACTGGCGGAATGTGTCACAACTCTCGAAAAGGAATCCGAAAAGTGTTAACGTATGTCCCATAACCACTCGTTCGTACTAAACGATTTACTATCCGTCGGCCACTTTCACATTCAAAGCAGTACAAAGTTTATCTCATATCATCGATAAACCAAACCCGAAGGTCAAAACGATCAATCGAATAGGTCGGGGACTAATCGGAAAGACAAACACACAGATTCATGGTCCGTGTTTTACCCAACCATTTAATCACCCATCCACTCCGCTCGAAGTGCGAAATTGTGTATGTGCGTTTTAAATAGAATTTAAGAATTGGAGAAGGGAACTTTTAATACGATTTAAAGGGATTATTTATGAAAACCCACGAATGAAGTCAAAAATAAGTTATCAAAGCCAAAGATGCAATGACAACTACTAAAAAGCAACTTGAATCAATAAAATTTAGAAAACAAATCAAATTATGCAAAAATAGGCAAACAGCAAAATAGGAGTAGGTCGGTCGACCGATTGCAGGGCTCGGTTGGCTGGCCAGATGCAGGAAATAAAAAAAACTCGAGATAGCAGGTCGGTCGACCGGCTACAGGGCTCGGTCGGCCGAACCTGATGATTTTGCACTTCCTGCCTTATTTCAATGAAATGCAAATTCTTCCAAACCGCGACCGTTCAAGCAATGGACCTAAGGAGCTTTAACCAATAGATACCCCAGCTCCATTAGCTCTCCGATTCGCAACCAAAAACATATTCAAACATCAAAGTTAGGATCTTTAAAGAATTGAATGCAAACACTAAAAATTTGGAATTTCTCCAATTCAATCCAAACCAAAAGCAAGAGCATATGACCAAGTGCTAGGAATTCGTACCCAACATCAATGAAATCAAGAGAAGTAGATGTGAGTTCAAAACTCACCTTTTACCCAAAACAAAGAAGAAAGAGCTCAATAACAAGGAGAAGACCAACCAAATACTACTTCAACTCAACAAGCTTCAATCTAAGAATAAAACATATATTTCCCAATTTAGGTTTAGGAAATTTTCTGAAATTGAAGAGGAGAAGAGTTGGAGAAGATGAAGAAGAGCTTACCAATGGATTCTCTTTGATTTTTGGAGCAAGAATCAAGTTGGAAGTTGAAACTAGGGCTTGCAAATTTCTATTTCTCTTTCCCTTCCACCATTTCAGTTTTAGCTTAAGAAATGAAAATGAAAAGGAGATAAATGAAGAGAAGGGGCTGAGCTAGGGTATTTAGTTAAGCTAGTGGGCTGAACCCAACCCAAAACCCAATAGAAAAAGTAGCCAAAATTTCACAAACTCCAAACATATCAAAGATTATACTCAAAAAGATCGCAAACGACATTTTGGAACCAATGGAGGTAGTTTCGAGCTCCAATTCGGCCGTTTGCAAAAAGTAGCTTTTCGGACCAAAATCCGACTAACGACGCTATACTTAAATAAAACATTTGAATATATAATCGTTAAATATGCAGATTGTTACAGATCTCCCCTCCTTACAAAATTGCGTCCCCACAATTCCTAGAGACGATATTTGTAACAACTACATACATACAATCAATCAAAAGAAAAGAAAATAAGCTTGAGATTAAAAGATATACTCACCGTTCTCAAGCTAAGAAAGAAAACCCAGAGAAGATCGCTCAATAAACTCTCTGGTTTCCCAAGGACAGTCACTGGGATTAGCGGACCATTGAACTTTAACGAGCGGCACGTCTTTGTTTCGAAGGTGTCGCACCTCCGTGTCAAGCACGCGAATAGGTTGCTGTACAATAGATAAGTCCGGTGAGATCTCAAGCTCTTGCAAATCAAGAGAAGTAATAACGGAATCCGACTCCCGAAGACACTTTCGAAGTTGTGAGACGTGGAACACGTCATGAATACCAGATAAATGAGCAGGAAGTGAAACTCTATAAGCCACAGGGCCAATACGTTCCGTAATAGAAAATGGTCCTATATAACGAGGAGCCAATTTCCCAGTCGTACTGAAACGCATAACCCCCTTCAAAATAGAAACACGAGTAAAAACAAGGTCGCCAATCGAGAACTCGAGAGGCTTCCTACGGTTGTCCGCGTAGGATTTCTGGCGGCTCTGTGCCTCTTTCATTCTCAACCGGATAAGATCAATCTTCTCGGAAGAATGACGAACAAAATCTGGACCAAGAATAAGATTCTCTCCAGATTCCAACCAACAAGAAGGTGATTGACATGGCCTTCCGTATAAGGCTTCGAAAGGAGCCATACCGATACTAGACTGAAAACTATTTTGTAGGAGAATTCTACAAGAGGTAGGTGATCCTCCCAACTTCCACCAAAATCAAAAATACAAATACGGAGAAGATCTTCCAAGATACGATTCACCTGTTCAGTCTGTCCATCAGACTGCGGATGATAAGCTGTAGAAAAATTAAGCTTTGTTCCCAAAGCTTGCTGAAGACTCTTCCAAAAATGACTCGTGAATAAAGGATCACGGTCACTCACAATAGAACTAGGAACACCATGAAGTCTCACGAGTTCCTTGACATATAACTTAGCCAAATGCGAAGCAGTTCTGTTAGACTTAATAGGAAAAAAATGAGCAGACTTAGTGAGGCAATCAACAATAACCCAAATGCTAGAATGGCCTGATCTCGAGCGAGGTAAGCCGTCAATGAAATCCATAGATATCTGATCCCATTTCCACAATGGAATCTCAAGAGGTTGAAGAAGACCAGAAGGACGCTGATGTTCGGCCTTAAAACGCTGACAAGTTATGCAATTGCTCACATAACTCGCCACATCACGCTTCATGCCTTCCCAATAATAAAGACGACGCATATCGGCATACATCTTGTTGCTACCCGGGATGACTGGTATACTTAGAACGGTGACAATCATCAAGAATGTCATGCCTAAGTGCAAAGTCAGAAGGCATAAAAAAAAGACGGTTCTTCTTACGAAGACACCCATGAGAATCAATGCTAAAATCTTGCAACGCCTCATCACAAGATTTAGACTCACAAAGCTGAATAAGATGCAACAAATCAGGATCACGCCGTTGGGCATCGACAATACGATCCAATAAAATAGGTTGAGCTCCCAAACTAAATAATAGAATAGGAGAATCAAAAGATGAACCTCGATCACGAATTTCACAAAAAGATAGAGTCTCAAGAACATTCCATTCGGCAAGCATCATAGAAATAACAGCCGAATGTTTGTGACTAAGCGCATCAGCAACACGATTAGCCTTACCAGGGGTATACTGGATATCAAAGTCATAAGAAGCAAGAAACTCGAGCCAACGTTGTTGTCTCATATTGAGTTCCTTCTGATTGAACAAATACTTCAAAGATTTATGATCGGTATAGAGAATGAAGCGCTCGCCCAACAAATAGTGTCGCCAAATCTTCAAGGCAAAGACAATGGCGGCTAACTCAAGATCATGAGTGGCATAGCAGACTTCATTCGGACGCAGTTGCCTAGAAGCATAAGCAACTACCCGATCCTTCTGCATAAGAACAGCACCGAGACCACTACCACAAGCATCGGTGTAGACAACAAGATCATGATTCCCTTCGGGAACCACAAGAATAGGAGCATTAGTGAGAAGTTCCTTCAATGTCAGAAAGGAAGCTTCACACTTGTCGGACCAAAAAAAACGAATGCCTTTCCGAGTAAGGCAAGTAAGAGGAAGCACAACACGGGAAAAATCCTTAATGAACCGACGGTAATAACCCGCTAATCCAAGGAAGCTACGAATCTCATGAACATTCTCAGGCCTCTTCCAATTCTGGATGGCTTCGATCTTTGAGGGATCGACAGAAATGCCATCGGAAGATACAACATGGCCTAAGAACTTAACCTTATTCTCCCAAAAGTGGCACTTGGAGAATTTGGCTCTAAGCTGATGATGACGGAGAGTACTCAAGACAATTCTCAAGTGATTAGCATGCTCGGCTTCAGACTTAGAATAAATAAGGATATCATCAATGAAGACAAGGACGAACTTATCGAGATATTCCCGGAATACTCGATTCATGAGATCAACAAAGAAAGCAGGAGCGTTCGTCAAACCGAACGGCATAACGAGCCACTCGAAAGAACCATATCGAGTGCGGAAAGCTGTAAGAGGTATGCTATCCTCCGCGACTCGTAATTGATGAAAACCTGTGGCAAGGTCAAGCTGAATAAAGACCTTAGCACCACTCAATAGATCGAACATATCATCGATCCTAGGCAATAGATACCTATTCCTAATGGTCAACTCGTTAAGCTTGCGATAGTCAATGCAAAGCCTAAGAGTTCCATCCGACTTCTTCACAAAGACAACCGCGGATCCCCACGGAGAAAAACTGGACTGAATCAACTGCTTGGACTCAAGCTCTAAAAGCTGCTTCTTGAGTTCCTCATTTTCCTTTGTAGACATCCTCGTGGGAGGACGACTAATTGGTTGCGTGCCTGGAATGAGATCAATGCGGAACTCAATTGCCCGCTTGGGTGGCAAACCCGATACAGACTCAAAAACATCAGAAAAGTCACAAGTAATAGGAATACGAGATATATCATCATCATCTCGCGAATCAAGAGAATATAAAGCCATTTCAGAATTATCCACATCCCGAAGAACAAGAGATAACTGAGTAGGCGAATCCGGGTGTCGAAGATACAAAATTCTCTCCGAACAAATAATCCTGGCATCATATCTCACTAGCCAGTCCATAGCCAAAATCATATCATATCCCAGACAAGAAATAACGTGCAGATTCGCATGAAAAGAAAAGCCACATAAAACAATCTTAACATCATCACAAAGCAAACTAAGGGTCGCGGATCCCCCAATAGGATTCGCAATCCTTAAAGAAGTAACCATACAAGAAACATCCAAAGATAAATCATCGACGAGCTTCTTCGATACGAAAGAATGTGAAGCACCCGTATCGAAAAGAACTCGTATACTAAGATCACGAAATAAAATAGAACCTTCCAAAATAGATGGGGATATACCTTTGGGTTGAGAAGGACCTTTAGAAGCCTTGATAGCATAAAGATTACTAGACTTAGCACCAACCGGAACAGTAGGGCAAGCTGAAACATGGTGACCTTCCTTCTTGCAATAACGGCAGAAGAGAGGCTTAGGACAAGCTCGAATAACATGATCCGGAGAACCACAATCGAAACACTTTCGAACGAAAGGTGTTCCGGAAGACTGAGGCTGAGAACTAGGACCACCAGTCTTCTTCTTTTTAGAAGAAAAAGGCTTCATCTGAATTAGAAACGACCTCTTGTTGGGGTTCTTGGAAACCTCAACATCAACATCACTATCACACTCCTTCTCGACGGTCTCGAGATGAAGTGCCGAGTCAACCAACTCCTCAAAAGAAAGTTTAAGTTGGAGCAACAAAGATTTCTTAAGATATTTCTTAAGACCAGAAACAAACTTCAAATTCCTCTTATAAGAAGTACTAACAAATTCAAGACCATACTTAGATAAAGCCTCGAATGATGCAACATACTCTGAAATAGAAGACTTCCCTTGCTTCAACTCAAGGAAGCGACGGGTCAATATAACTTTTTCAGATTCAGGAACGAACTTGAGTTCAAATCGCTCCCGAAACTGAGTCCAAGAAAGAGTAGACTCATCAATTTCGGCTACAAGAAGCTCATACCAATCAAGAGCACGCTCTTGTAATAAGCTAGAAGTTACAAGAACTCTATCATGGTCAGAAAGATCCATACGAGAGAAGATACGCTCGCATGTGCGAAACCAAGCTTGGACTTCAAGAACGGACTCGGAGCCCTTAAACGGCTTTCCTCCAAGATGAGCAAAATCACTACACTGACGTGCAAAGGCAGACTTGCGAGGTGGAGACACTCGAGGAGGAACTGGAGGCTGAGTGCTCCTAAACAACTCCAAAAACTGATCAGCAGACATATAAACGCCATCCGGATGTGTGCCACTGGATTGCCCAGCATCCGAACGTTGTCCCCTGCCTCTTCCAGCCACACGCTGAGAGTAAGATAAGAACAAGATTATTCACAAGTTAGATATTACAATATGGGATACTACAGAATAAAAATGCATCCCTAGACATATCCCCCAAATTCTATCTAACCTTGATGGAATAAAGAAACACAATGATTCAAAGATTTGTATCACTTGTACACTTTGATGTACCGTAATATGTGCTCTATTCTGTGTTTATCATATTTTGTTCGGAACCTCGCTCCGATACCACGCCGTGACGCCCCACCTCTATACCCACGCTAGCCAAGGACACTACAAGGTAATGTCGTCAACTAACACGGAGAATAAGGCTGGTTGGGAGCGACCATCTATAGCCTTGCTCTAACTATCTATTGAATACATCGACAATAACATATCAATAAGGTCGACATACCCAATGAATACTTAAAACAAAACCATAGGTGGTTGGATCTATCAGAACAGAATATAACAACTCAAATGTAATATCCATCACAGAACAGTAAATCATCATATACACATACATCGATACACAACAGAGTTTACAAAATAATACATGTCAAGTGGTATAGCAAACCACAATATACAGACGAGTTCACAAGAATACATATCAGAGTTACTACAAAATGGGACTACACAAAAAGCTATGACAAAATGAAACTAGCGGAGTAGTCCATGCGGAAGCAAAATAGGCTAAGTCCAAATGTACCTAACCTGAAACATCTCGGTCTGACCCGAGTATAAAATACACGGGTCAGTCTAGCTAAACAAATCAGTTAGATAAACTGAACAACAATAAACCTGCAAGGTTACAAGGTATAACAAATATCTCTAAAGGAGATAACACAATCATCTAACAAAAGATGAATCATATCATAACAAGCCTCATATCATCGGCAACATATAGAAACAAAGGATAGGAATATCCCAAAACAAGCCAAAAGGCAATAACACATACCAATGAAGGTAACACAAGTTCCACAAGGTAATCGCTACATATCATGCGGCTCAAAAAGACCAACACCGAAGGGCGATACCTAGGGAATATACATATCAATGAAACATCAGAAAATTTGCTCTGGAATTCCGTTTCAAATTACAAATCACATTTATAATTTATATTCTCAAATTCCATTTGTATGTGAATTTATTTCTTAATTTTGGAGTTACGATTTCAATTTCCTATTCAAATGATAATAATATTATCACTTCCTAACAATCAAGCAACCATATACTATAATAGTTTACAAAGATTATTTCCTTTATCTACATAAATAGTTTTGGGTAAAATTATTTCATTCACCCTATTTGGAAACAATACCGTGTCGAATTGTTCCGTACGAGTGTTTAGAGAACCCTATTGTGACGCCCCACCTCTATACCCATGCTAGCCAAGGACACTACAAGGTAATGCCGTCAACTAACACGGAGAATAAGGCTGGTTGGGAGCGACCATCTGTAGCCTTGCTCTAACTATCTATTGAATACATCGACAATAACATATCAATAAGGTCGAAATACCCAATGAATACTTAAAACAAAACCATAGGTGGTTGGATCTATCAGAACAGAATATAACAACTCAAATGTAATATACATCACAGAACAGTAAATCATCATATACACATACATCGATACACAACAGAGTTTACAAAATAATACATGTCAAGTGGTATAGCAAACCACAATATACAGACGAGTTCACAAGAATACATATCAGAGTTACTACAAAATGGGACTACACAAAAAGCTATGACAAAAAGAAGCTAGCGGAGTAGTCCATGCGGAAGCAAAATAGGCTAAGTCCAAATGTACCTAACCTGAAACATCTCGGTCTGACTCGAGTATAAAATACACGGGTCAGTCTAGCTAAACAAATAAGTTAGATAAACTAAACAACAATAAACCTGCAAGGTTACAAAGTATAACAAATATCTCTAAAGGAGATAACACAATCATCTAACGAAAGATGAATCATATAGAACAAGCCTCATATCATCGGCAACATATAGAAACAAAGGATAAGAATATCCCAAAGCAAGCCATAAGGCAATAACAAATATCAATAAGGTACACAAGTTCCGCAAGGTAAACGCTACGCATCATGCGGCTCATAATGACCAACACCGAAGGGCGATACCAAAAGAATATACATATGAATGAAACATCAGAAGATTTTCTCGAGCTCAGTACTGTACAAACAAGGATCCATGAGCCCGAAGACTCCAAACCCAATATCACGCATGCGGCTCATAACGACCAACATCGGAAGCGATACTAAAGGGCAACCCAATATCACCCATGCGGCTCATAATGACCAACATCGGAAGCGATTCTAAAGGGCAACAAACCCGAAGGCACAAACCCGAAGGCACATACCCGAAGGCACATACCCGAAGGCAACAAACCGTAGTGGTGAAGGTCAGAGACACAGTACTGGACACCACTAACTGGCGGAATGTGTCACAACTCTCGAAAAGGAATCCGAAAAGTGTTAACGTATGTCCCATAACCACTCGTTCGCACTAAACGATTTACTATCCGTTAGCCACTTTCACACTCAAAGCAGTACAAAGTTTACCTCATATCACCGATAAACCAAACCCGAAGGTCAAAACGATCAATCGAATAGGTCGGGGACTAATCGGAAAGACAAACGCACAGATTCATGGTCCGTGTTTTACCCAACCATTTAATCACCCTTCCACTCCGCTCGAAGTGCGAAATTGTGTATGTGCGTTTTAAATAGAATTTAGGAATTGGAGAAGGGAACTTTTAATACGATTTAAAGGGATTATTTATGAAAACCCGTGAATGAAGTCAAACATAAGTTATCAAAGCCAAAGATGCAATGACAACTACTAAAAAGCAACTTGAATCAATAAAATTTGGAAAACAAATCAAATTATGCAAAAATAGGCAAACAAAAAAATAGGAGCAGGTCGGTTGACCGGTTGCAGGGCCCGGTCGGCTGGCCAGATGCAGGAAATAAAAAAACTCGAGATAGCAGGTCGGTCGACCGGCTACAGGGCTCGGTCGGCCAAACCTGATGATTTTGCACTTCTTGCCTTATTTCAATGAAATGCAAATTCTTCCAAACCGCGACCGTTCGAGCAATGGACCTAAGGAGCTTTAACCAATAGATACCCCAGCTCCATTAGCTTTCCGATTCGCAACCAAAAACATATTCAAACATCAAAGTTAGGATCTTTAAAGAATTGAACCCAAACACTAAAAATTTGGAATTTCTCCAATTCAATCCAAACCAAAAGCAAGAGCATATGAACAAGTGCTAGGAATTCATACCCAACATCAATGGAATCAAGAGAAGTAGATGTGAGTTCAAAACTCACCTTTTACCCAAAACAAAGAAGAAAGAGCTCAATAACAAGGAGAAAACCAACCAAATACTACTTCAACTCAACAAGCTTCAATCTAAGAATAAAACATATATTTCCCAATTTAGGTTTAGGAAATTTTCTGAAATTGAAGAGGAGAAGAATTGGAGAAGATGAAGAAGAGCTTACCAATGGATTCCCTTTGATTTTTGGAGGAAGAAATCAAGTTGGAAGTTGAAACTAGGGCTTGCAAATTTCTATTTCTCTTTCCCTTCCACCATTTCAGTTTTAGCTTAAGAAATGAAAATGAAAAGGAGATAAATGAAGAGAAGGGGTTGAGCTAGGGTATTTAGTTAAGCTAGTGGGCTGAACCCAACCCAAAACCCAGTAGAAAAAGTAGCCAAAATTTCACAAACTCCAAACATATCAAAGATTATACTCAAAAAGATCGCAAACGCCATTTTGGAACCAATGGAGGTAGTTTCGAGCTCCAATTCGGCCGTTTGCAAAAAGTTGCTTTTCGGACCAAAATCCGACTAACGACGCTATACTTAAATAAAACATTTAAATATGTAATCGTTAAATATGCTGGTTGTTACACCTATCGATAGAGTTGTACAGACTATATCGACCAGAATTCATATACCACTCAACAAACCAATCATCACAATATAAAACAATTTTTTTATTCACTAACAAAAACACGCTCATATCTATTATTACACTCAAACTCATTCTAGAGTACTGTTGACTCTATCTCTAATAAGTAACACCCAAAAGAGCCAAGGTTGTCACTTAACCAAATGCTCTGGTACCACTTGTAAAGGCCCGCAAATCCGTGCCCCTTTTGAGCAGGAAAAATCCCACAACAATTCAGCCCAAAGTGGAACAAATGTACGAGTCTTCGGGTTTAAAGAAGAAAGAGGTAGAAGAAGATAGAAGAAGAAACAGAAATAATAGCAGAATCTCAAATTTCGCAACAGAACAAATATAATAGATAAATGAATATCTTTAAAAAAAAGAACTATATCAATTGTTACATTACATCACATTACATTATCAGAGTGTTACAACAACAAAGAGCGGAAAAGAATATAATATATACTAGTGATATGCTTTGTCATCCAGCTTGCTCCTGATCTCCACAACATCTCTTTTTTCGACTTCGCTCAAGAATAATGATAACCCGACTCTAGGCTGCCCGTGTGGAAAATTGTGTGCACACAGAGTTTAGAAATGGAACAATAAACTCCAGGTCATTCATGGGACTGGTGTGAGGTCTTAAAAACAATTATTTTCACAAAGAAAGGAAAAGAAATCCGCAATGCTTTTGGAAAATGAAACTACCATAAGGCCTCCCGCCACACACACAATGCAAAAGCAGAATTGGAGGAGATTTCTCCTTATGATAGTCAAACATGCTTAATACGCAAAATCCTTTTGATATTATTGTTAGTGCATTGTGCAGAAAACATTTTGAAAGTATAATATTAATCTTAGCCAACATAGACATTCCGAACTATGCCTACTATAGCTACCATCTAAACAGTGGCGACCACCATAAGTAAATGGCAGGTTATACAACCAAAACCATACAAGGCGCGTACTGGAGTTTGGATTTCCAACATATGGTCAGGCTAAGGAACTTCCTACTGCCACATGGGTACGCCTCTGGAGGGACGTCCCGAGAACCTAGCCGACTCTCTGCCAACACAAGGCCGGGTTACCTCTGTAACTAGGTAACTACTACTCGAGTATGCCATCCCTCGGTCGTTTGCGACCTTTATCCGAGGATCCTCAACCAGAAAGCAACAACCACAAAGTGTAATAGATTTGCGGCAACCACATAGGTTAAATATCTGGGCTCCATACCATGATACCACCCTTTTCCAGAAGGAAATGACATACCATAAAGGGTGCGACCCCCATAACCTTGCCGCATCTTTCCTGTTTCGACCATTTCCGGGGTGTGAGGTCCGATGAGGTCTCGTCCACAAAGCTACACTTTTCACAAAGTCATGCTTTGATCAACAAATGATCAGCATCACTTCGTATACCACATTACCAGTTTTGGGAATATATCACTGGTAACCATCAACTACATAACCTCTGAGCTCGTATGTCTCAGAGAAGGGTGTTAAGCTAAGAGAATAAATTCTCCGCCACCAACAGAAATGTATTTGATAGAAACCAGCTTTACATCTCAAAGTGTAACGTCAGACACACATCCATACAAATCCATTCCGGGATCAAACAGAACCGAAGGCACTACCAAAGAAGCCCTTGCGAATCCGGAAATTCACTAATCACGTCCGAAATCCCCATCACAAAGGGTGATAAAATCCCTATACCGGAGCAACCCGATGCAGAGACATTCGACAGGTAATCCTTTCGTTTTCGAAAATACCCGGTCTTCAACACCGTCTTCGAATGCAATCCTATTTCATCGTATCATTGTTCGGAATGGGTTTTATGACACAAAGTCCTCTCCCGGCTAATCCGAATAACGAGCGCTTATTGTTTTTAAAAAATAAGTGTTACATTCAGATTTCAGACAAATCATAACAATTTCCACTTTGATCTTTTAAATAAAAGACCCATCACAATCACAAAGATTCGATGTGGTTTTCGGATAACCAATTGGAATCCGACCAACGGTCGCATCGAAATTGAAATGCCATTAAAATGGCTAATATTGATAGTCGGTTATTTAGCTATCAATCATCACTTACAACAATCGCTAAATTTCAATAATTTTTCCCCAATTATTATTTTCAAAATATCTTCGCAAGATATAATTTTAACAAATTTCAAATCAATTTCCACATTTCAATCCTTTGAAAACAAATTTCAAATCATTTCCCTTACGCGGAATATATTTCAAATATTTGTTCATTTCCAATGGAAATCTGCCGAGTTAAAATAATTCAAATCACTTATCCAAAACATTCCTGGACCATTTAAAATAAAACCATCTTAAATATTTACTTAAAACATTGGCCATGAAAACATTATAGTAATTATCACATATAAGATTTTAAGTCCCAATTAATTTTGAAATAAAATTAGTAGATAAGGTATAACTATTTAAATAATCGTTTCCTAAAACAAATATCAATTTTAATCTTTAAAATAATCTCTTCTATAAGTAATTAAATAAATCCATACTTTAAAGATTTGAAACCAGTTAAGAAAATAATTTATCCAAAGTATCCTTTCTAAATCCATCCTTAAAAAAATTTCAGTTTATATTTATAGGCTACTTCGAAATCATACTCAGCTTTCCAGGAAAAATACATTTCCCATTTCAAAATGGTTCGTTCAAATCAATTAATAAATCTTTCTCGATTTATTTTAAATTTACGTCCCGAATCCGTAAATTCCTTTCACACTTTTAAAAATAACCAAATGTTTAAAACAAATTTTCCTTTCCTTCATAAATTCCTATTGTGAATTTAAACTTCTAAATATCCATAGATATACGATTTTCAAATCGATTTTCAAATATTCTTTTTCAACACCGAATTAAATTCTAAATTGATTTCCAAATTTATTTTCAAATACCGAATCAATTTCCAAAATTGATTTCTAAATTTATTTCAACACCAAATTTATTATCTTTTGAAACAAATTCCTTCTTTTAAATTTATTCAATTTTCTAAATTAATTTACTATAAATTTTCTACTAAATTTCAAAAATCAAATTTTATTTCTTTCTGGTATCCTACGATACCAAAAATATATTTTGCTAAATTATAGCCTTCAATAGTCTCAATCATAAATAGTCACACACAGATTACAAATAATCAACACACAATATTCAAACTAATTCAAATATTTAAGGAATCCAGTTAGATCCCTCCAACCTGTTTTTCCTGCATCCACAGACGTCAGCACAACAATTAAATACCAATTCCACTTAGAGGGGGAATATCGTGGTGTATGGGATTTATAAAATATCATCCGCTATTATGCGGTGCATAGGGTCTCATCCGCTATATAATTGTGGGAAATCAATCACTCCAATATATATATATACACACACACTATATATATACAATATCATCCAGTGAATAAATTATTATAAATCAATCATCCAAGCACACAGTCAATCAATTTCAAATCTAACTATTTAAAATTAACTGGAGATTTTAATTGAGTGAGAAGATTTCACTTTTGCTTTTATTATGCCATCCATTTCCATTTCGGCTTGATTCCATTCAAATATTGACCTTGTATAAATATTAGATAATTTAATTAATATTTGCAATCAATCAAAAAATTAATTTCCCATTTTAAATAGATTGAATTAACTAATTATTAAATTTCTTTTTATTAATTAATTTCAGCAACTAAAACCATTAAATAAATTTTATTAAACAAATCTATCTTTATCATATATATATATATATTTCTACTTTTTTCTTTTTTAAACCTTGTAACACAATTATATGACTTTATTATTATTCGCATTAATCCAAATATAAATTATTCTTTATCAAATTTTATTAACTAATTTTAGATGATACTTAACTAACCTGGTTTACACATATTTTAGTAGTAAACCTATTTTAACAGTAAACTAAAAACTACTCTTTAAACAGTTTATAACTAATTACTATTATTATTATTCTGACTAATCAATTTAGCTGCTTAACAGCATAGTATTTCCAGTTAATAAGCTTAATTAACCAATCATAAATTAATAATCTAGCTAGCCTAATTTACATTTCACTGTTTATAAAAGTAACATGAGTTAACTCGAATACCTCACAGTCGTTGACCTGAGAACAACATCGCCACACCCTAATTTTACTGATTCGTGAGCATGACTTCGAACATGCACAAATGGATTGCGAACAACCCTACGTCGTGCTTCCACGAACCTCCCATGCTTTAACTCTCGGCCAACCGCCACTTCTACCGAACAAAAGAAAAATGGCGAGCGACCCCAACCTCGTGCACACGTGTAGACGACTTCGAGAACATCCCAATCGCATCGTCTACATTCTATTGCGTGCGCCACTTCCTCACGCGCACGCGTGGATGCTGCTGCTTCCTCGGTTCGAGCACGACTTCAAAAATGCGAGCATCCCAAACCCTAATTCGCCGACCCTCTCTTCCACGATCGAGATTTGTTTAGAGGAATTCGCGAGCTCGAAGCTCGAAGTAGGATACACGACTAAATCAAGGCGAACACAGCCTTTTTTCTAATTTGAACTGGGAAGAAAGGTGTGGCCGTTTTTTTTTCTTTTGATTTCGGTTTTGACGAATCGAGGGACGAGGGAACAAATAGATGGAGACGACATGATTTCGAATTCGAGCGTAAGATTGTCGACTTTTATTTGATTTGGGCTTCTGAGGGGAAGATAAGGAGTACGTGAGTAGGTTGGCTTGCTTAGGAATAGAGTGGCTGATGGAAAGAAATCTCACTGCTGACTAAAATATATATATATATATATATTAAATTCAAATCGTCTCGATAAATGAAACTTACGATTTCGAACTCCAATCGAGGCGTGCCGCTAGGCATTTACAGTGTTATACCCCTATTCCGAACACAATGGAAAAGGTTTCGAGGCCAAATTCGATCGTATGGAGATGATAGCTTTTTGAACCCAGCTATTAAATTAAATTTCAATTTAATTTTCAATGTGTTCGCTTATAGTACGGCCAAACAAAAACTCCAAACATTACGAAAATTGAAATTCAATAATAATACAATATTATGGATTCAATGGAACTGGTTTTGTCGGATTCCAAGACTGTGCCCCGTAAGGCTATTTTTAATTATCAATTTATACGATATAAATTCAAAACTGAACAAAACATTTCCAAATTAAATTCTGAAGCTCCCATTACCTTCAGTATTATCAATATAAATTTTCTGAGCCATCAAATTAGTTTTAACAAGCTAAAAATTGAAAATTCAAATTTTTACCCAACTTTAATAAATCAATGTCAATAATTAAATTGCCAAATTCATATTTATATTCGAAATTCAAGTTAAAATAACCTCCAAATATTTAAAATCGATTAAATATTTCATTTTCAAATGTTAAAAATTTTCGGGTCGTCACATTCTCCTTTCTAACAGACATATGCTGCGATAGACAAATAAAACGTGTGATGCATTGGTTAAAAAAAATGTGCAAGTATGATTTTAACTATAAGATACATACATATATATATATATTTGTTATCATCAAACAAGATGCATACTCAACAACCTCTTATTGGGCTCACTTCGTATTATGTGTAAGAAGAAGAGACATCGAGGCGACATATGGTTGGAAGCATCCATTTAACATATGTAATGACCCGTATTTTTAACTATTTTAAATTGTTAAATTTAATATTATTATTGAAAAAAATGGTTAGAAATGAAACTTTAGTGATTTATTAATGTAATTTATTGGATATGAACTTAAATAAAAAAAATTAAATAATAAAACTCAATAAGATAAAAGATGATAACTTATATTAGAAAGTAAATAAAATGATATTGTAACGTAAGTAATTGATAATAGAAATTGAAATTATCAATGTTAAGTTAATAAAGAATCGAATGAATGTTTAAAAGTAAAAGCATAAGTTTACTTATATGAAATCGTATTTTTGGTAAGTATAAATTTCAGAAATAAAAAACTTTTATTTGGTAAGAACCGAGTAATTTTTGCTATATACAATAATTGCAAAGATGTTAATTACTGTAAAATGGAAGTAGTTTTTTTATTATCTGAATTCGTATTAAAAGCAAATTTTAAAAGTTAAATAACTTATATTTCAAACATGGTGATTTATTTGACAATTTAATTGTTATATTTAATATTTGGAATTATTTAAAAAATCAAATCCTGAATTCAATATGAACGAAAATGATTTCGAAAGTTGATTTAAATTTTATTTCAATATGAATGAAGATAGTGAAATTTTCAAATCAAATTTAAAATGAATAAATTGATTTTATAAATTTCTCATTTTAATTAACATGTAAAAATAGCTTTTCGGGTCACTTTCTCGAATTTCAACGAAACTAGTTTCATCGGATCCATATAGTGAATTATTGTAGGATTTCAAGTTTCATAGCGGTCAGACTTATAGTTTGGTCGTGCGAGCTTGAAACGCGTAGAATTTATTTTCAGAACTTTAATTAATATAATACGACTTTGAAAGCCATCTACTAAACATGATGGATTTGCTCTCGATACATATTCCATTGTGTTCGGAATAAGGGTATAACATGTAACGACTCAGAATTTTATTCATTTGAATTTAGAATGTTTAATTTATTTTAAACATTGAAAAGTTATTTTTATAAATTAAATAAATTGAATTTCAGATCTAGCGATTTATTGGTTAATTAAGTTGTTAAATTTAATATTTGAAATTGTTTAAATAGTTGAATCTTGAATGTAAGATGAATGAAAACGATTTCAAAGTTGATTTTAATTCTATTTACGTTAGAAGGGAGACAGTAAACTTGTAATTTTGATTTAAAAGTAATAAACAGATTTTGGAAATTACATGTTTTAATTAACGTGTAAAAATAACCTTTTGGGGAACTGTCTCAGATTTTGACTAAACCAGTTTCATCGGATCCGTAATAGTATATTATAATACATCATTAAATTTCATGACGATAGAGCTTGGCCATACGAGATCGAAACGCATAGAAATAAATTTCAAAAATTTAATTAAAATAATTTGATTTTGAAATTTTAACTTCCGTATATGATGGAATTGGCTTCCGATATATATTTCGTTGTGTTCGGAATAGGGGTAAAACATATAGAATGCCAGGCGGCATACTTTGTTTGGAGATCGAGATTTTCAGACGTTTGAAGCAGGATATATATATATATATATGTATGTATGTATGTATGTATGTATGTATTTATGTATGTATAATAATAGACCGTACACATCTCCATTAGCTCATACCCTGGTACGTATTCCCATACCCTTCCCCTTATTCATATATATTCGCATCTATGTCGGAAAGAGAAAATAAAGGAAGGGAATAGGTCGCGGTTTTTTTCAAATTCAAAACTTAGCCATCTAGGCCGAGGTGTTCAACTGCAAAAGTGTATAGCATGGCTAGGTGAGTTCAGCCACAGAGGTAGACCATCGAATGGAGGTGCGTGGCGTGCGCAACGGCAACGCGACGTGTAACGACCCGATATTTTCAACCATTCGCATCTGCATATGTCGGACTTGAATTTCTCAAAATACCGCGTTATAAATAAAATCGGGAAAATCTCCGAATATAAAGTAAATAAATCATCACAGATCACAGACACAGAGTAAATAATAATGCAACGAAAGTAAAAGAGATAGTAGTTCATGAAGCTACTATATATATATATATATATATATATATATATATATATAAGAAACATCAGAGTTAAATAAGATACAACATAGGGGCAACAAGATACATCAGGTACAAATCAGAATACATCACTGGAATCACTGGGTACTGAAAGCAAAATAGATGGCTGGATCTTCAAGCAAAGCTCCAACTCTGAAGGTGAGTCTTGAATGCTGAATCACTCGGTGTGACTCGAGTGTAACGCAAAACACAAAACACTCGAGTCAGGACATAAATACTTATGAACTGTAAATCAACTCAAGTGAACAGTAACAAAATGCATCAGTAACTTAAAGGATGCTTGGCATCGCCCATCCTTTAAGGATCCTTTAAACTATTTACTATGTAGTAATATTGCGCTATTATAGCAATGTCTATAGTAAAATAAACTTACTTTAAAATAGCGTTAAGGGGTGGCCCAATATTCCCCTTAACATGTAATAGTCCCAGTAGTCCATCCAGATCAGCATATCTTCAGATCGGGAGACTACCTTATATCCTTTCAAAACCTCATTATCAAATCATTATTTGAATTCAAATTCAAATATTCAAATTTAAATATCACTTAAAAATCAAATATGCCATTCATTTGTTCTTCCAAATATCATTACAAAACATATTTAAAAATTCCATTCAAAAATTCATTTATCTCATTAATTTTCATTCCATTTAACACATAACCAAGTAAACCTTATTTTAATTCAAATTCAATTTAAATTCCTTTGAAATTAAAATTTAAATATTAAAATATATATTCAAACTCCTTAAATTTCACAAATAATCAATTTCAAAAGTTAAATCATTTAACACTTTAAAATATAACTCAAACAGTTTTAAAATCTATAATATTTCAAAACATTGTCAAATTTTAGCAACGACAGAATTTTTAAAGTGCTACCGTAGCTTATAGTTTACAAATAGTTTAGTTCAGGAGTAACGCCATTTATAAACTGCCGTAACAGATATTTAGCTATTTCAATCATAGTTAAATTAAAAAACAACAGCATTTAAAAATGCTGTTGTGAGACCACATCATTTTTGGGAAATGCTGCAAATAAAATTCCAGATTTTTATTATTGCTTTTCAAGAACAATAAAAGATCAATTTTAGCAAATTTTAAACTTATAAACATATTTTTAGACTTCAAAATTTCACATTTAAATCAACTTAACATATGATTTGTCACAACAAAATTTTATAATTAAATATCCAATTTAATACTCATTTCATTTGTTAAGTCAAAATTTCACCGTTTTCTTAACTTATAAATTAAACTTAACATTTTACTTCAAATATCATTTCAAACTTTAAATTTATTTTTCCATTATTTATTTACATTTTAAAATATAATTTAAAGTTAAAAATCACATTTACTTCAAATTTCATACTTAAATTCGAAAATTCAAAACTAAATTTTAAGCCTTCTCAAAACCATAAAATATATATTTTTAAATCAAAATTTATACTTTTAAAAATACATATCTTAAGAAAAATCATTTAAAAATATACCACAGGGTCTATATATAATTTTCTAACCTAGGTTAAGTGATACAGATATATATCATTTTAATCCGCAATTTAAAAAGAAAACCCGGGTTCTATCATTTCAAACCCGCAATCCCAAGTCAAATAAAAATAAATAAAAATCGCTCAGGCCTATCATTTCAGCCTATAACCATTTTTCCCTATTCTAATGTCCGTTCAGGTATGTATCATTTCAACCTATAGTGATTCTATTCTAACAGGGAACTTGCAGTGCGATCATATATATAAACAATATAAACAATGTCAATATCACAATATAATGTCATATATCATATGTCCGGTGATAATTAACAGAGTTAAAATGGTAATAACATGGAATAGCATATCATATAATCATCATTTACTTGCATACACAATTTTAATTACTAAACACTTGTCATCAATTCACTAATTCATAAGTAAAAATGTCACAGTGAGAAAGACTCACATTTTCAAGCTGGAGACCAAAACAACACACACAAGAGCGATTCCAAAAGCATGACAAGCACGGTTAAAATTGAATGAATGGAGAGCCTTGATGTTGATCTTGTATACCACAAATAAACAAGACTATATAAACATACGCATATAATACAAATATGAATTGAAAGGAAATGGAAATTTGAATCAACAAAGAACATTACCCATCTTTAACACGAAAATGCCTGACCACGACAACATGGCTTGTTACATGATCAAATTGGCTTGTTCTCACCACACTAGGCTCGGCCTAGGTGTCAACATGGCTCCGGTTTGGGTCAAATAGGCATGGCTACAAGGAGATGAAGGGGTAGGAAAGTTGCAAAGTGAAGTATGCAAAGGACAAGGCAAAAAGGAAGGGTTTGGATGCACCACTTGGCTCGGCTTGGTCACATATGGCTCGGCTCATGCTTGTACAGGTCTGGACATGTTTGGAGCAACGGAGAGAGGTGGCGGAGTGGATGGTGGTGGTGGCTAAGGGGGTGGCCGAAGTGAATAGGAAGGGGAATGATGAAGTATGTGGCTTGGTTAGGCAATTTGCAAGGGTCTGGTGCAAAGTTTGTGATGCTAACCTCAATGGATGGGCACGGCTTGGTTAAAGTCAGAGGAGGGGGAGGAGGAGCTGCTATAGATGGTGGAGATGATGGTGGAGCTGATGGAGTAGGAGCTAAGGTCGAGCAAGCTAGAAGAAGAAAAGGCAAAAGTCAATAGAAAATATAAAAAGGAGAAGAGATAAAGGAAGAAGACATTAGAAAAACTTACCATTTTTTTTCTAGCCTTGAGTTTTTGAGAAGGGAAGAAGTTTTCACGTGAAAATGAAATGAAAGTCACGACTATGCACAAGGAATAGATGGCCAGAAGAAAGAAATGAAGAGGCGAGAGGAAAATGAAGAGACAAGGACATGAAGAGTCACTATAAAATGAAAGGTTTTTGACTCCTTGTATTTCCATTTCTTAAATCAAAATAAACCAAAATAAAATCAGTAAATACAAGTAAAAATGAAAACAAAATAAAGTGGAAAATAAAATAAATAAATAATTTAAGTAAAATAGAATATAAATAAAGAAATAGTTTAATAATTGAAACTAGACTCTAAAAGTTGAAAACAATATACAATTAACATTTAAAAATTATAACTATACTTATAAAATGTTTTAAAAATAAATAAATACATAACATGTCATATTACATATACTAGAACAAGATATGGCAAACAAAAATATTATTTATATAAACTAAAATGAACAATTTTGTTAAATAAAATAATTTACACACAATGTTGTAAAAAGTATAACTTTCACAATATAAATCGAATTTGAACGAAACAAAAAGCAGTATTTTCTAATTTTATTTATTTTCATAATAAAAGATAAATTCAAAATAAAATTTTAAATTTAAAAGTCAAATTTTGACCATATTGACCAAAATTCACCTTTTTGGAAAATATTCTATTTATTCATGTTTGAAATTATAATTCACATAAAAATCAAAATTTATATTTAAAATAACAAAAATTATTCATCTTAATAAATAAAATAAAGTTTTTAAATTAGAAATTCAATTTAAATAATTATAATATACAGTTAAAATAATCACAAAGTATAGGTTTGTTACACTCTCCCCCACTAAAACTTTTCATCCTCGAAAAGGAATGAGTTACGGGAAAGCACAAAAAAAGTTAGAATGAAATATGATTAAGACAAGATGAGTAGGAGATTGAAATTATACCTGATAACTGTTGTTATAGGTAAGTTTAACAAAGTGGAGATGATCATTCCAAGATCCTCCAGCATCATGAACACAAGCATGAAAAAGATCCTCTAGAATCTTATTAACCCTTTCCACTTGACCGACGGTCTATGGATGGCAAGCAATGCTCAGATTCAAAATGAGTACCAAGGATTATCAAAGGCTATAGAAAGATTTCCAAACAGAATGGTATAAGCAATATCTTCTATTGCTTATACCAAAAGATAGTTTGAAAATAACAAAATAAGATAATAAATTTGAAACCATGAAAATTTCAACTTAAATTGAAAATTAGTTTTACATAAGTTAAATAAATCTTAACCATCTCTAATTTCTTATCTTATCATCAAATTATCTTAAATTAACAATCTCTAAAATCATGGATTTGAAAAGAAATCATTTATTATACTCATAATGTACTCAATAAATTTAATTCTTCTTTATTCATAAATAAAATAAAATTTATTCCTCTCAATATATTTTATTACCTATGTTAAATATGTTTACACTTATTATAACTACTTTAATTTTTTCTTAGTTCCTTTAACATCATTTTATATTGTAAATTATTCCATTACCCTTTTTTTATTTACCTCTGTTAATCTTTTATAACTAAAATTTAAGTGTATAACATTTATTATAACCACTCAAATTTTATTTATAAAAAATCCTTTTTATATTATATATTATCCAATTACATATTCAACTTCTGTATAATTTAGGGAAGTTATATTGGAATGAAATTGTGTATTATACAAATAAAATTTTCTAATTAAATCATTTCAAGCTTGAATATTTATCCAAATCTTAAAATTATACTTGAAAATTATCTTTCAAGATAATATTTTAGGAATTAAATTTTCGATGAATTCCAAACTATTTAGAGATAAATAAATGCGCATATACTGTATATATTCCATTTAAATTTAAATGATAAATCAGCATACGTTATAAATCCAGTCTTATTTTAGAAACTCAAATCAATTTAATTGCCCAAAACAAAATTGTAGCAAGACTACAGAACGGTCTCTTCACTTCGAAAGTCGAAAATGAATATCGATGATGCTGCAGTCATCACCGAAGTTATTTTCCAGCGACAAAGAGAATAGCTGTAAATTTAAACTTTAAAATTCATTGGAAACGAATTTCTTTTCAAAAATACTTTAAATAGTATATACTTTTAAAACATTAAATACAAGGTTTGAAATCCATCGAAAATTAAATTCTCAAATTCTTGTTTTAAATTCATTTTAAATTTCCAAATAAATTTATAACCATGTTTATAGTTCAATTATTTATATATGAAACAAGAGATAATGATATATAGAATCAATTATCATTTCATAACAACCAATTCGAATAAAAATCCAGAAATTTTTTATAATATAGTTACAAAATTTATTTCATTAGTAAATTTGAAAAAAAACATATTGTGTCAGTTTGTTCTGTTCAAGTGTTTTGGAATCTTATCGATAGCATTGATAAGACGAATCGATCCGAAACCTAAATCAACATCAACAACTCAAACAACACAATATATAAAACATTTTAAATATTAATTTACAAATACACTTCAAGAATGATTTGAAGATAAGTTGGAAACAAAGATGGGATGATTAAATAACATAATAGGAAGATGGATAAGCTTATATAAATCACTGGCTACCTTAACTGGGTCAACCGTGACTTAAAGAACAAGATCGATGTGAATTTCTAGGGTAAATCAACATTTGGTCTTAAGAGATAGAGTTTGTAATTAAAAGAGATACTAGCATCTAAACCGAGGATATAAAATCTTTGGTGAATCGATGCTGCTGTAAAGGAGTTTCACCCCTTTACAAATCAATTTGAGATTGGCGGGACCACCGACTCATTATCAAGATCATTCAAAGTGGAGTTATGGGATACTCCAGAATCAAAAGAAGATGAATTGTGAGGGATACGAATGGATTTTTGGAACCACATGGAACATTCCAAAATTCAAAGGAATCGAGTCAAAAAGGAAGGAATTCAAACCTAAATGTAAGTGATTCTGTAAATACATTCACCATATATGTCGAGTTTTGCCTAGAGCTACCAAAGCTCTGATACTAAATGTAACGACCCGATATTTTCAACTATTTGCATCTACACATGTCAGACTTGAATTGCTCAAAATACCGCGTTGTAAATAAAATTTAGCAAATCTCTGAATATACAGCAAATAAATCATCACAGATTACAGACACAGAGTAAATAATAATGCAGTGGAAATAAAAGAGATAGTAGTTCATGAAGCTACTATATATATATATATATATATATATATAT
This sequence comes from Allium cepa, assembly GCA_030765085.1. Taxonomy (NCBI): domain Eukaryota; kingdom Viridiplantae; phylum Streptophyta; class Magnoliopsida; order Asparagales; family Amaryllidaceae; genus Allium; species Allium cepa. The sequence goes on from CM060934.1 coordinate 292,917,245, forward strand.
GAAACATCAGAGTTAAATAAGATACAACATAAGGGTAACAAGATACATTAGGTACAAATCAGAATACATCACTGGAATCGCTGGGTACTGAAAGCAAAATAGATGGCTGGATCTTCAAGCGAAGCTCCAACTCCGAAGGTGAGTCTTGAATGCTGAATCACTTAGTCTGACTCGAGCGTAAAGTAAAACACAAAACACTCGAGTCAGGACATAAATACTTATGAACTGTAAATCAACTCAAGTGAACAGTAACAAAATGCATCAGTAACTTAGAGGATGCTTGCGATTGCCCATCCTTTAAGGATCCGTTAAACTATTTACTATGTAGTAATATTGCTCTATTATAGTAATGTCTATAGTAAAATAAACTTAATTGAAAATTTCGTTAAGGAGCGACCCAATATTCCCCTTAACACATAATAGTCCCAGTAGTCCATCCAGTATCATCATATCTCCAGATCGGGAGACTACCCTAAATACTCCATGGGCTACGGGGGAAAACCAAACTCGTAGTAAGGCTCGCTATGGTAGGTGACACGGCACATAAGGCAATGCGAGGGTAGATATACCAATTATGCACACGGGCTGGTGGTAACGTAGCAGCCACATACGCCCACCTCGGAACACACTCCCAATCAAAATCGGAGGATGGCCATCAAATCAACCATAAGTAACAGTTAGTATCGAAGAAGTGCGTCCGATAGGAGGAATGACCTCACTTGGCCTGAGATCGCTCCTGTTTTAGCCACCTTATGCCAACTCACGGGAGTTGGGTCCACGTAATATACTTTAAGGACGTCACCACCATCCTACTTCATTCTGGAATCTCCACCGCGTACACAGTTGTTAAAGTGGTTTTCAGAGTTGGTAGAGAGTATGACAACTTCCGATCCCGGTCTCTTTAACAACCAAACGTTATTATAACGCCGTGATCATTTCAAAATAGTTCATACTTCAAAAATCAAATTATTTCATTTCAAAACTACATTCCTTTCAAAACAGTTGATACTTCGAAGCCAAAACCATTTTTATTTCAAAACTATATTCAAATCAATACGATATCATTTCCATTTCAAACATATATTCATCTTTCAAAATCATAATACTTTCAAAGTTATAACTCTTTCGTAACCAAATACTTGAAATCATTGCACTTTGAAAATCAGAACATTTCGAAATCATGGTACATTCCTTTAATTCTTTACATTTTACAAATTTATTCAATTAAACCCAAATTTCAAATTTCTAATTTAATTCAATTCAAACCATCAGTTTCAATTCAATTCAGTTTCGCAACAACCATTTTGAATCTTATCAATTTCAAATATAGATTTGGTCCACAACATAAACTATTCAATTTTTAATATATTTCAAAGTTTTAAATATACCATATTCCAAAACTAAATTTGAAAATCTCATATATCTCAAATTTAATTTCATTATTACTTAGTTTTCGAAATATTCATTTCATAAATCCAATACTTTCATACAAATATAACTTCAAATATTCATTTATCAAATGGATCAAAAATCAAATATCATTCCAAATTCACATTCTTTATCAAAATAAAGATTATGTCATTCAAAACCATTTCAATCGTTAAAATATTATATCCTTTCAAAACCTCATTATCAAATCATTATTTGAATTCAAATTCAAATATTCAAATTCAAATATCACTTAAAAATAAAATATGTCAATCATTTATTCTTCCAAATATCATTACAAAACATATTTAAAAATTCCATTCAAAAATTCATTTATCTCATTACATTTCATTCCATTTAACACAAAACCAAGTGAACCTTATGTAAATTCAAATTCAATTTAAATTCCTTTGAAATTAAAATTTAAATATTAAAATATATATTCAAACTCCTTAAATTTTGCATATAATCAATTTCAAAAGTTAATTCATTTAACACTTTAAAATATAACTCAAACAGTGTTAAAATCTATAACATTTCAAAACATTGTCAAATTATAGCAACGACAGCATATTTAAAGTGCTATCTTAGCTTATAGTCTACAAAATAGTTTTGTTCAGGAATAATGGCATTTACGAAATGCCATAATAGATATTTAGCTATTTCAAACATAGTTAAATTCAAAAACAACAGCATTTATAAATGCTGTTGTAAGACCATAGCATTTTTGGGAAATGCTGTAAATAAAATTCTAGATTTTTATTATAACTTTTCAGAAACAATAAAAGTTCAATTTTAACAAATTTTAAACTTATAAACCATATTTTTAGACGTCAAAATTTCACATTTAAATCAACTTAATGTATGATTTGTCACAACAAAATTTTGTAATTAAATATGCAATTTAAAACTCAATTCATTTGTTAAGTCAAAATTTCACTGTTTCTTAACTTATAAATTAAATAAAACTTAACACTTTACTTCAAATATCATTTCAAACTTTAAATTTATTTTTCCATTGTTTTCTTACATTTTAAAATATAATTTAAAGTCAAAAATCACATTTACTTCAAATTTCATACTTAAATTCAAAAATTCAAAACTAAATATTTAGCCTTCTTAAAACCATAAAATATTTTTTTTAAATCAGAATTTATACTTTTAAAAATAAATATCTTAAGAAAAATCATTTAAAAATATACCACGGGGTCTGTATATAATTTTCTAACCTAGGTCAAGTGATGCAGGTATATATCATTTCAATCCGCAATTTAAAAAGAAAACTCGGGTTCTATCATTTCAAACCCGCAGTCCCAAGTCAAATAAAAACCGGTCAGGCCTATCATTTCAGCCCATAACGATTTTTACCTATTCTAATGTCCATTCAGGTATGTATCATTTCAACCCATAGTGATTCTATTCTAACAGGGAACTTGCAGTGTGATCATATATATAAACAATATAAACAATGTCAATATCACAATATAATGTCATATATCATATGTCAGGTGATAATTAGCAGAGTTAACATGGTAATAACATGGCATAGCATATCATATAATCATAATTTACTTGCATACACATTTTTAATTACTAAACATTTGTCATCAATTCACTATTTTATAAGTAAAAATGTCAAAGTGAGAAAGACTCACCTTTTCAAGCTGGAGACCAAAACAACACACACAAGAGCGATTCCAAAAGCACGATAAGCATGATTAAAATTGAATGAATGGAGAGCCTTGATATTGATCTTGTATACAATAAATAAACAAGACCATATAAACATATGCATACAATACAAATATGAATTGAAACGAAATAGAAATTTAAATCAACAAAGAACATTACCCAGCTTTAACACGAAAGTGCCTGGCCACGACAACATGGCTTGTCACATGATCAAATGGGCTTGTTCCCACCACACTAAGCTCGACCTAGTTGTCAACATGCCTCAGGTTTGGGTCAAATAGGCATGGCTACAAGGAGATGAAGGGGTAGGAAAGTTGCAAAGTGAAGTATGCAAAGGACAAGGCAAAATGGAAGGGTTTGGATGCACCACTTGGCTCGGCTTGGTCATATATGGCTCGGCTCATGCTTGTACAGGTCTAGACATGTCTGGAGCAGCGGCTAGAGGTGGTGGAATGGCTGGTGGTGGCGGCTAAGGGGTGGCCGAAGTGAACAGGAAGGGGAATGGTGAAGTATGTGGCTTGGTTAGGCAATTTGGAAGGGTTTGGTGCAAAGTTTGTGATGCTAACCTCAATGGATAGGCACGGCTTGGTTAAAGTCAGAGGAGGGGGAGGAGGAGCTGTTGTAGATGGTGGAGATGATGGTGGAGCTGATGGAGTAGGAGCTAGGCCGAGTAACCTAGAAGAAACAAAGGCAAAAGTCAACAGAAAATATGAAAAGGAGAAGAGATAAAGGAAGAAGACATTAGAAAAACTTACCATTTTTCTTCTAGCCGTTAGTTTTTGAGAAGGGAAGAAGTTTTAAGGTGAAAATGAAATGAAAGTCACAGCTATGCATAAGGAATATACGGCCAGAAGAAAGAAATGAAGAGGCAAGAGGAAAATGAAGAGACAAGGACACGAAGAGTCACTAGAAAATGAAAGGTTTTTGACTCCTTGTATTTCCATTTCTTAAATCAAAATAAACCAAAATAAAATCAGTAAATAAAATTAAAACTGAAAACAAAATAAAGTGGAAAATAAAATAAATAAATAATTTAAGGAAAAATAGAATATAAATAAAGAAATAGTTTAATAATTAAAACTAGACTGTCAAAATTGAAAACAATATATAATTAACATTTAAAAATTATAATTATACTTATAAAATGTTTTAAAAATAAAATAAATACATAACATGTCATATTACACATACTGGAACAAGATATGGAAAACAAAATTATTATTTATATAAATTAAAATAAACAATTTTGTTAAATAAAACAATTTACACACTATGTTGTAAAAAGCATAACTTTCACAATATAAATCAAATTTAAACAAAACAAAAAGCATTATTCTTGAAATTTTATTTATTTTAATAATAAAATATAAAATTCAAAAATTTAAATTTTAAATTTAAAAGTCAAAGTTTGACTATATTGACCAAAATTCACATTTTTGAAAAATATTCTATCTATTCATGTTTGAAATTATAATTCACATAAAAATCAAAAATTATATTTAAAATAATAAAAATTATTCATGTTAAGAAATAAAATAAGGTTTTTAAATTAGATTCAATTTAAATAATTAAAATATACAATTAAAATATTCACAAAATACAGGGTTGTTACACGATGCGAGCAGGATTTGAGGTTTTTGACGTGATTTCACGCACGCGCGAGCGTGGTTGGGTGCGAGGCGAGGTGGAGGCATAACGGCAGCGGCGCAGTGATGGCAGAAGCAGGGATGGCGGCACGGTAAAGTGTTGACGAGGTCGAGTCTGGTTCAGCCTGGAATGAGTCACGATCTTGAAAAGGGAATGAGGGTATAAATTAATTTAAATATTTTTAATTTAATTTAATTACAATTTAATTGATTTAAATGTTCGTTAACCTATATTAAACTCGTACGAGGTCCAAATCGAGCGTAAGGACTCGCTTTCGTATCAACGAGCAATATGCTATGGAGTTGGATTGGATGGATTCGAAGCTAGTTGGAATTTTGGGTTAAAATTGAATGTCCGTTCAATTTTAATTCAAAATGGAACGTTTGACGACTAATAAAAATCAGTTTGAGTTAATATCACCTTTTTGGTAAATTCGAAAATATTATAGTCAATAAAATTGTTTATTGGATGCATAGATATTTTATTGTTATTGATTGTTTGGATAATTTACTGATTATTATTTGTTGGATTATATTCCCTCCTATTGGAGCGGATGAGACCCTATTACGTTCCTGTGTAAGAGCGGATGACCCTTTGTAACGAATCCCACTTCGAAAGATTTATATTCTTTTGATCATATACTGTAGGTGATGCAGTGGCACAGGATGGAGGGATCCAACATGATTCCTCACACTGATGGTTTTATTTTCATATATATAGTAATATATGATTTGTTGAATGCATATAGATGATACGTATTTGATGCTTTATTAGGGCTTTAGTAACACCGAGCCTCATTTTCGGTATTTTAGAATACTATAAAATAATGATTTAATTTAAAGGGATTTCAAAGCGATTTTGAAAATTAAATTTATGTTTTAAATAATTAGTCTTGGATTTTTTGAAGGAGTAATTTTTAAAATCAAAAGGTATGATATTTTGATATCATGAGTTAATAGTTTCATAAAATAGTATTAAATAGAGATTTACGAACTGTAAATAAGGATTTTTAAATTTGAAATAAGTCTGTCCTTAATAAAAGGATATGTTTAAAGGAAAAATAGAAATATTTTGACATTAATAGTTATTAACCATTTTATACAAAGTAATACATATGTGTATGTATGTATATATATATGTATGTATGTGTGTGTGTGTATATATATATATATATATGAATGTATGTATATATGTACTTATATGACAAATTAATTACAAATGTAATATTTTGATAATAAAAAGTATCGAATTATAGACGGGTTTTATAAATTAAAGGAAACTATCATCATTTAATAAATTAGAGAATAAAGCAAATGATATTTTATAAATAAAATGGGATTCATAAAAGAAATTTCTTCATATGGAAGCAACGTTAAAACAGATGGAGATTGACGTTTTAAATAAGATTTGTGTATAAGTGAGATTCATAAAGAAATTAAGTTATAAATGGAATTCATAAATAAATGGGTTTTGTGAAAGGATGTTTTATAAATGGAAAGAGATTCTTAAATATAGTTTTATAAATATGGAAATGATTGGATTGAAGATACAAGAATGGATTTTTACAAAGGGAATATATATTGTCTTTAAATTGGTTATCCATGTTAATATTGCTTAAAGTTCTTTATATATATTTAAATAATTTTGAAATGTTAATTGTTTAAATTATTTATATGGTTTGAAATTAATAATAATATTTTGGTAATTTATTATTATTATTTATATGTTAAAGATTAACGATTGTTTTATCCATAATGGTTTGAATTATTAATTATTGTTATGAAGAGGTTAAAATTTAATATTAATTATTTATTTATGATGTTTTCTAGATTCATAAATAGAGTTTTGTAAATGGACTTGAATTTTTATAAGAGTAGTTTATAAATTGGTTTGAAGATTGAAGGGAAGATTATTACAAGGTAAAGGGGTTTATAAATATATGGATATTTATAACGAATTTTAGAAATGGGTTTATAGATTTATAAAAAGGAATCTATAATAATTGCATGGTTTTATAAATGGTTTATAAATGAATTGAGAAATAATTTATAAATGGTTTATAAAGGATTATAGGAATTTATAATGATGCTTATAAATGATTTTAGAATTTGGGGAAAAGAAGTTCTTTCTCGGTTTTTGGTAAATATACTTATACCGTTGAGATAAGTATATGGATATATTTTTAAGTATTGAAAATAGAAGGGTTTGTGAATATATGTTTGTAAAAGTATTTTGATACAAGTATTTACTAGATGGTTTTAATTAATGAAAAAATTAATTAAGGGTCTTAATGTTGCTTGGTGCCTAACCAAATGTTGGTTTTTCCTATGGAATTGAATCCATGATTGAATGTTTTTTATTCAATAGTTAAATAATAGACTATCAGAATTTGGACCCAAAAGTAACTTTGGAAATATCTAGGAGAAACATGTGAGTTATGTGGCACAGTCAACTTTGATGATGTTGTACTGCGCGTATAAATCTCGTTTCTTTCTCTTAGGACAATGATAAGAAAATCAATCCACTAACGGTTAGGAGGTGATTTCCGCTCTTATCTTTGAATGTTTATTTCCTAAAGAATGGGAGTTGAGTTTACGAAAAACCATCGAATGTTGTTTCGAAGAGATGGGATCAGATATATTATCCGAAAATCACTTCGATCCAACTCAAGCGTTCGATGTGAATACATCTTAAAGATGATGGAATTTTAGATGGAGTTCTCAAGCGTTTCGTTCAGTCCTAGAATGAACTTGTATGGATGAATGAAGGTATTGCATTGGTTATTTGCAGGGAGATATTAGCACTCCAAGATGATTTTCTAGGAGGAAATGGTAGGAGCATGGCCACTTCGAGCCTCACATACAAAAAATGAATAAAGCAGGGACATGCGACAGGGCTAAGTGGGTCGCACCCAAGTAGGCTATGATCATCCCAAATCTAGAGAGATATTCATGTATGCTTCGGGATCCCATTGTGTGGTTGTTAATTGCAACCAAGAGGTGATCATATTCGGTGCTGCTCGAGAAAGGGGTAGTGCCGGTCCTGAGTAGCAAAGGTGCAACGTGTTGTAGCCTTTAAAAGTTTTTGGTTATATAAAATGTTTTTCGTTATCATAAGGTAAAAACTCGTCCGTTTTTATGTGTGGCATAGTCTTACGAGATACTTTTATTTTCGAAAGATTTTTATAACTTTGAAAGTCCAATTGGGTGTGTTTTTTCACGCTTATTTTCCAGACTGACTCGGGTGTTATTTTATTATAATGCTCAGATCGGGCCAAGCATATTTACAGATTGCTTTTAGATACGTTGGAGATCAGGAAACGAGTTGGAGGTCTTCAAGATGTATTCATGTATATGTTTGTCTTACGCTGCTTTGCTATTGAAATTATCAGCAATTGTGTGGACTGGATGTTATAACTGTCTGAGCTGATAATTGTGATTGTTTTTGTACTCTGATGAATATATGTATATAGCAGTTTCTCTTTGTAAAGGTCACTGATATTATATTATAAGTTGTTTCGCTGTGATTGTGAGATTCTGTGTTGTTTTTAGTTTCTTTTCTCTTCTTCTTCTCTTATTCTTCTCTTCTCTTCTTCTTTCTTCTTTCTTTCCCTTAAATATCCATCTTTCCATTTGATTTGGGTTGGACATGTGTGGTTTATTTTCAGCTTCAATTGTATGGAAAAGTGGGTTGTTACCTTACCTATGATATCAGAGCTTAGGTTGAGTGAACACCTACGCTTTGGTGGGAATTTTCTCATTTGAGATAGGGTAAGCGAGACCCTAGGATGAGTTTGAGTGTATATATATGAGTGCGTATTTGTTAGTGATTATAAAAATATTTTATATTATGTTAATTTATTTGTTGAGCGACTTATGAATTCTGGTCGGCATGTAGGATGCCACGATATCGATTGAGGTTTCTAAACCTTAAACAAGGCAAACCGACATAGTATTGTTTTAAAGTGGGTAAATGAAGTAATTTTAACAAAATTATATTTTATCTATACAATGGACTAATTTTTCAAAAATTATTATAGTTACATATGGAGTGTTTGGTTGTTAGAAAATGATACTATTTGATTATTATCATTTATTTTGTTGTTTTAATAAAAGTTGTTATTATCATAATTTAAACAAAGATAAAAAGGTGTAAATATAAATTATATAGAATTGATTATGATTAAAACAATAAACATATGTAAAATAGTATTTCATAAGAAGTGAGATCATATAAATATGATTTGTTAATAAAAAGTATTTAAAAGCATGGAATTTGAGAATTTAAATTCCATTGGTTCTGAAATTTGTTTTTCAAAGGTTTTGAAAGTATAATAATAGTATTATTTTGAAAATATTTTGGATTAGAAATATTTAAAATGGAATTTAAGGAGATAGAAAGCACTGAACTCACTTCATTTGCTAGAAAATAATTCTAGTGATGACCGCGGCATCATCAGTGTTCATTTTCGAGTTTTTAAATGAGAAATTTCTACCATTTAAGTTTTGTTTTGATAAAACAAATTTTTTTTAGATTCTAGAAGTGAAATTTGATATACAAAGAGTTATGTATATATATGATTTCAAAATGATTTGAAATAAAACTGGGTGTTTAAAATCCTGAATATTTTTATCTAAATGTTTTGAGAAACATAAGATAATAAATTTTGAATTTTGAAGATGGAATAGATAAGAAATAAGTTTTATAATTTGTAGATTTTGAAAATTAATAAGTTAAAACAAATTTTAATTTTTTTGAATATAAATGTTAATAAAAATAAATCTAAAAATTGAATTATGAAATTTAACTTAAGTTAAGTTAAATAAGATGATTTTTGAAATGAAATTTATCTAAAGCAAAGTTAAATGCAATTGAAATTGAATTCGAGTTATAAAGAATTAATGAAATAAACTAATAAAATAAATTAGTGAAATGGAAATGAACTTGAGTGATAAAATGAATTGAATATTTTTTGGAATGTTATTTACTAGAAACAAATATAAGGTAATGAAATAATTAGTGAAGTGAACTAGTAAATTGAATTAAAGTAATGAATGAATTGAATTAAGCTAATAAAATGAGTTATGAATTGGATATGGTCTAAATATTTTGTTTAATAGAACTGAATATGAACTAGGTTATGAAATGAAAGTGAACATTAGAATGTGATACAAAATGTTTATAAAGAACTTAAGTATAACTTTGGTGGAATGGTTCATAAAAAATTTTAGTATTGACAAATATACAAAGAGAAAAAAGGATAAAATAAAATTTAACTTAGAAAAATTTAAAACGAAATGATTTTATGAAATGATCCATAAATGAATTGAATATGGAATGAAATGTTGTTAAACACCAATTGAATTTAAAGTGAATGTTAATAAGTGAATGTTAATGAGTGGAATGTAAGTGAAATTAATATGAATAATGGAATTTGGTTTAAACTGAATGCAGATTAAATGAATGTAAATAGATGAGTGAAAGAAAAATCAATGATAATTATTGAATTTGATGTAAGTTAATTGAATGCAAATGGATTGAATGAAATTGATTTAATATAGATTAATGGAATACATATTTATATGGAATGTACATTAATTGGCATGAATGAATTGGATATAAATAAATTGGATGTAAAGAATAAATGTAAATAAGTGAATGTAAGTGAATTGTTGTTAACCCGAGATTGAATGTAATTAAAGTGAATGTTAATAATTGAAGGTAAATCAACCGAATGGGAATAAGTTGAAACGAATCAATAGCATGTTAATAAGAAGTGGAAGTATATAATATTGACATTGGAAAATGCAAGTCGATATGATTATGAAATAATTGGATGAATATTAATTGTTAGATGGTTTCTCTCATTGCATTTGTTACGTTTGCATATAATTAGTGTATATTCTATATGTTATCTATTGATATTACTTTCCACATACTTGTTCTCATTGGTTTTCGAGTGTTTAGTAGGTACGGATGGCGTATGCTTCGCATTTGGTGCTCGCTTTCGCATTATATTGGTTGTATATGCCTACTAATATTAAAATAAGGCACACATCTTGAATTACATATTGTATTTTTATATTTTTCCCTACGGAATGCCTCATCCTTGAAGACAAGATGTATTTTTGTGATTACATATACAACAACAACTAAGCCATTATTCGCAAAAAAGTTGGGGTCGGCTAGAGATGGAATCCAAAACTAAATGATAAAGTCAATTTAAAAGTCATAATAATAACAATAACAATGATAATGATAATAAAATGAAGTCAAATAAGTAAATATATTAATAAATAAGTAAAATAAAAATATATAAAGAAAAAAATGATAATAATAGTACTAATAGTAACAATGGTACTAATTGTAATATTGGTCGAAGACAAAACCCTGCGTCTTAGGCTCCTATTCACTAGTCTTAAAATCTAAAACTTATAAAACTCATAGATCATGGTTCTGGTACGTGAATCGCTAACTTCCACGTGATCCTATCCATCACCAGCTCTTCAGTTATATTCCAATCCTTCAGTCCCTCATTACTGCTTCCTTCCATGTCAAGCTTGGTCGACCTCTACCTCTCTTTGAGCATTCGTGTGGCCTATAATTCCAACGCACGCAGGTGCCTCGGGAGGCCTCTGTTGGAGATGTCCAAACCATCTTAAGCGATGTTGGATTAGCTTTTCCTAAATTTGTGCTACCCAAGTCTATCACGTATATCATCATTTCTAATTCGGTCTCCTCTTGTATGACCACGGCTCCATCGAAGCATACGTATCTCTGCTACACTTATCTTTTGGATGTGTTGGCTTTTAATAGGCCAACATTCTATAGCATACAACTTCGTAGGCCTGATTGTCATTCTGTAGAACTTTCCTTTAAGTTTTTGTGGGACTTTCCTATCACAGAGAATGTCAGACGCTTGTTTCCATTTCACCCATCCCGCTCGAATTCTAAAACTAACATCTTCATCAATCTCGCCATCATACTACAACATTGATCCTAAATATCAAAATGATTCCTTCTTAGGAACTATTTGTCCGGCCAAAGTGACATCTCCATCCTCTGACCTGACACCGCAGAACTCACACTTCGTATACTATGTTTTAGTTCTGCTAAGCCAAAATTCCTTTGATTCTAATGTCTGTCTCCACAACTCCAATTGTCTATCAACCCCAATGCTACTTTCATCAATTAGCACAACATCATCATCAAAGAGCATACACCAAGGAATCTCACCTTTTATACCATTCGTAACCCTATCCGTCACTAGGGTAAAAATGCAGAGGCTCATAGCAGACCCTTAATGTAATCCTATGTTAAAGGGAAAGTCACCGTTTTACCATCGCATGCTCTGACACCGGTCACAACATCATCGTACATATCCTTGATAAGGGTAATGTACTTTGTTGGGACTCTCTTCTTTTCCAGAGCCCACCACATAACCTTTCGTGGTACTTTGTCATAAGATTTCTCCAAATCGATAAATAACATGTGTAGATCTTTCTTTTTCTCTCTAACCTCTCCATAAGTTGTCTTATCAAGAAAATCGCCTCTGCGGTCGACCTCCCAGGCATGAAACCAAATTGGTTTTTTGAAACACCTATCATTCTTCTTAATCAATGTTTAATGACACTCTCTCAAAGCTTCATTGTATGACTCATATTTGTGATTATATATATGTACATTATAAATTTTGATGACCAAGTCGCATAGAGGAGACGCTAGCAAAATTTTTTCGAAAATTCAAGGCGTTAGAAATTTTTTGAGAATTTTGGAAAAAGTTTTGATAACTAAAATTTGGATTTTGGTTTTATAACTTTGAATGGTATTAGTTAGTAACTGGGAATTGATTTGAATGACTAAGAAAAGTATTTATAAGAAGTTAAACGGCTTAAAAGAATTTGGTGATCCATTTCACCTAATTGTTTTTGAAAAGTTAATGGGTTTATGGCATTTTTCTTACTCGATAATTTCGTGAACGAAATTCTTTTTAGGGGGAGAATGTAACAATCCAGAATTTTAGTCATTTGAATTTAGAATATTTAATTTATTTTAAATATTGAAAAGTTATTTTATAAGTTAAATAACTTGAATTTCAAATATAGCAATTTATCGGGTAATTAAATTGTTAAATTTAATATTTGAAATTGTTTAAATAATCGAATCGTGAATTTAGTATGAATGAAAATGATTTCAAAGTTGATTTAAATTCTATTTAAGTTAGAATGGAGATGGTAAATTTTTAATTTTGAGTTAAAAGTAATTAAACTGATTTTGAAAATTACTCGTTTTAATGAACGTGTAAAAATAACCTTTTGGGGCTTTTTCTTGGATTTCGACGAAACTAGTTTCATCAGATTCGTAATAGAACATTAATACACCATCAAACTTCATGATGATTGGACGTGGCCATGCGAGATTGGAATGCATAGAAATTAATTTTAAAAATTTAAATTAAAACAATTTGATTTTGAAAAGTTAACTTTTGCATATGATGGAATTGACTTCGGATGTATATTTCATTATATTTGGAATAAGGGTACAACATATAGAATGCCAGGCGGCAAGCCTCGTTTGGAGATCTAGATTTTAAGGCGTATAAAGCAGGATATTATAATATAAATTATATATAATAATAGGCGTACACATCTCCATTAGCCCATACCCTGGTACGCATGCCTATTGCTTTCCCCTCATTCACACACACACACAGACATACATACATACATACATACATACATAGATATATATATATATATATATATATATATATATATATATATATTCATGTCTACATCAGAAAGAAAACAAAAGGAAGGGAAAAGGTCGTATTTTTTTAAAAATTCAAAACGTGGCCATCCAACGGTCGAGGTTACCCAAGATGATCAGTGTCGTTTTGGCCGAGGTGTTCAACTGCAAAAGTGTGGAGGATGACTAGGCGAGTTCATCCACGGTGGCGGATCGAATGGAGGAGGGTGGCATGCACTATGGCAGCGCAATGCGAGCGGGATTTTTGATTTTCGGTGCGATTTCACGCATGTAGATGAGCATGGTTGTGCACGAGGCGAGGTGGAGGCACGGCGGCAGTGGTGCACGATGATGGTAGAAGCAAGGATTGCATCCGATGAAGTGTTGACAAGGTTGAGTTTGGTTTGGCGTGGAACGAGTCGCGGTCTTGAATTGGGAACGATAGTATAATTGAGATAATGTTCGTTAACCCATATCAAACTCATACGAGGTCCAAATCGAGCGTGACGAGTCGCGTTACGTTCATATCAGCGAGCACTATGCTATGAAGTTGGCCAAGATCGATTCAGAGCTAGTTGGAATTTTGGGTTAAAATTGAACATCCATTCAATTTTAATTCAAAACGGAATGTTTGGTGACTATCAAAAATCAGTGTGAGTAAACCTCACCTTTATGGTAAATCAAAAAATATTTTAGTCAATAAATTTTTTATGATGCATAGATATTTTATTGTTGATTGTTATTGACTTTTGAATAATTTACTAATTATTATTAGTTGGATTGGATATATTCCCACCTATTAGAGCGAATGAGACCCTACTACATTTCCGTGTAAGAGATGATGGCACTTTGTATACCACTTTGTATACAAATCCTGCCTCAAAGTGGTTGATTTATATTTTTATGATTATATATTGTATGTGATGCAAGGGGACAAACTTGGAGGGATCTAACGGGATTCCTCACACTATTGATTTTATTTTCATATATAGACACACACACACACACACACACATATAGCAACAAATGATTTGTTGAATGCATATAGATGATATGGATATGACTTTGCTTAACTGTGCTTTAGTAGCACCAGGTCTCATTTTTGCTATTTTAAAATACTATAAAATAGTGATTTAATTTAAAGGGATTTCAAACTATTTTGAAAATTATATATATGTTTTAAATATAGTCTTGGATTATTTGAAGGAGTAATTTATTTTAAAATCAAAAGGTTTGATTTTTGGATATCATAAGTTAGTAGTTTCATAAAACACTATTAAATAAAGATTTTTGAATTGTAAATAAGATTTTTAAATTTTGAAATAATTCCATCTCTTATAATAAAGGTATATGTTTAAAGAAAAAATAGAAATATTTTGGCTTTAATAGTTATTAACCATTTTATACAAAGTAATCTATATATATGTGTGTGTGTGTGTGTCTACTTATATGAAAAGCTAATTACGAATGTGAGATTTTGTAAGCATGATAACTAATAAAAGTAATATTTTACAAATGAAGTGCAGATTTGTGAAATCATATTTTGATAATAAAAGGTTTAGATTTATAAATGGGTTTTATAATTTAAAGGAAACTATTATCGTTTAACAAATTGAAGAACAAATCAAACGATATTTTATAAATAGAATGGAATTTATAAAAGGAATTTATCCATATGGAAGCAATGTTAAAACGAATGGAGACTGACGTTTTAAGTGAGGTTTATGAATAAGTGAGATTCATAATGAAAATAAGTTATAAATCGAATTCATAAATAAATGGGTTTTGTGAAAAGAAGTTTTTATAAAATGGAAAGAGATTCGTAAATATAGTTTTGTAAATATGGAAATGACTAGGTTAAAGATTTAAGAATGGATGTTTACCAAGGAAATATATATTGTCTTTAAGTTGGTTATTCATCTTAATATTGCTTAAATTTGTTTATAAATATTTAAATAATTTTGAAAGGTTAATTGTTGAAATTATTAATATGGTTTGAAATTAATAATAATGATTATTCATAATATTTTGGTAATTTATTATTATTATTATTTATATGGTAAAGATTAACGATTGTTTTATCCATAACAGTTTGAATTATTAATCATTATTTTTAAGAGGTTAAAAGTTAATGATAGTTGTTTATTTATGATGTTTTCAAGATTCATTAACAGAGTTTTGTAAACGGAATTGGATTTTTATAAGAGGAGTTTATAAAATGGTTTGAAGGTTTAAGGGAAGATTTTTAGAAGTTAAAGGGGTTTATATATATATATATGGATATTTATAACGAATTTTAGAAATAGGTTTATAGATTTATAAAAAGGAATTTATAAATAATTGCATGGTTTTATAAAGGGATTATAAATGAATTTAGAAACAACTTATAAATGGTTTATAAAGGATAATAGAAATTTATAATGAAGTTTACAAATGATTTTAGAATTTGATGAAAAGAAGATCTTCCTCAGTGTTTGGTAAATATACTTATACCATTGAGTTAAGTATATGGATATTTTCTACGTATTGAAAATAGAAGGTTTTTTGAATATATCTTTGTAAAGATGTTTTGATACAAGTATTTACAAGATGGTTTTAATTAGTGAAAAGATTAATTAAGGAGGCATAGTGTTGCTTGGTGCCTAAACAAATGTTGGTTTTTCCTATGGAATTGAATCCTTGATTAAATGTTTGTTATTCGATAGTTAAAAACCGACTATTGAAATTTGGACCCAAATGGAAATATCTTGGAGAAATACGTGAGTTTTATGGCACAATCATCTCCAATGATGTTGTACCGTGCGTATAGATCTTGTTTCGTTCTCTTAGGACAATGATAAGGAAATCCGTCCACTAATGGTTAGGAGGTGATCTTCGATCTTATCTTTGACTGTTTACTTCCTAAAAATCCGGGGTTGAGTTTATTGGAAACCGCCGAATTTTGTTTCGAAGAGACTGAGATCGAATATGTTATCTGAAAACCACTTCGATCCAACTCAAATGTTCAAAGTAAAGACATATTAAAGATGATGGAATTGGAGATGGAGTTGTCAAGCATTTAATTCAGTCCCAGAACGAACTTGTATGGATTAAAGCCGGTATTGCATTGGTTGCCTGGAGGGTAATATTAGCATTCCAAGATCGTTTGCTAGGAGGAAATAGTAAGAGTGTGGCCTCTTCGAGCCTCACATCCAAAAAATGAATAAAGCAGGGACATCTGGTGGGGTTAAGTGGGTCGCACCCAAGTATACCATGATCATCCCAAATCTAGAGAGATATTCATGCATGCTTGGGGATCCCATTGCGTTGTTATATGCAACCAAGGGGTGATCATACTCGGTGCTACTCGAGAAAGGGGTAGTGCCTATCCTGAGTAACAGAGGTGCAATGTGGTGTAGCCTTCCGTAATTTTTATCTAGAGCTGTACGGATTCGGTGGGTAGACCTTTACCCTTTCATGGCTGGAATTCACTCTCCAATATGAGCCTTTGGTTTTGGTTGTAGAACCTAGTATGATAGAATTTAATTAATGTAACAATATTGGCTATGATTAATAAATACTTGTATTTTAGACACCATTATAATATTAGAGGATTTCATATGAAACGTTTTGGTTATCGTAATGTAAAAACCCGTCCTTGTTTATATGCGGCGTGGTCTTACGAGATACCTTGATTTTCGAAAGGTTTATATAACTTTAGCAGTCCAGTTGGGTGTGTTTTCTTACATTGGATTTTCCAGACCGACTTCGATGTTATTTTATTATAATGCACGGGTCAGACCGAGCATATTTACAGATTGATTTGGGATGCATTAGAGCTAAAGAGACGAGTTGGAGATCTTCAAGTCTTATTCACGTATATGTTTGTTTTCTGCTGCTTTGTCATTGAAATTATCAGCAATTGTGAGGATAGGATGTTATAATTTTCTAGGTGGATGATTGTGATTGTCGTTGTACTCTGATGGATGTATGTATATAACAATTTCTCTTTTTTAAAGATCATTCATATTATATTATATGTTATTCCGCTGCGATTGTGATATTCTGTTTTGTTTTTTGTTTCGTTTTCTCTTCTTCTTCCCTTCTCTTCTTTTTTCTTCTTTCTTTCCCTCTACTATCTGTCTTTCTATTTGATTTGGGTTGGACTTGTATGGTTTATTATCAGCATGAATCGTATGGAAAAGTGGGTTATTGCATAACATATAGAACGCCAAGCAGCACGCTTCGTTTGGAGTTCGAAATTTCAAAGATGAATAGTGCCACAATTTTTTTTATAAATAAGCCCTCAGCATTCCCTTCATTTGCAAAACCCTAAAAATATTACCTAGCCCCATTAAACCTAAAAATCAACGGCCTTCATCGATTAGAGCCTCTAGGGGAAAAATTAGCCTTCGACTTTAACTAGAGAAATGTAAAGGGAATTGATACAAGATTATTCAACGGTCGGATCGTCGATCGAGGTGGTTTGTGGGTTGGCATGGCGACGACTATAGGCAAAGGCGGCGGACGGCGAGGTGGTCCATAGCGCGTTTGAGAGCGATGGTGGTGGGCGTTTGGGTGGCGCGCGATTCAAATAAAAAAAGAAACATCAAGCTCGTCTGGAAGCTGTATGTAAGAGGAAGATGAGTTAGGTTTAATTTTTATGTTAATTATTTTTTTAATCAAATTTTAATTATATCGAATGTTTATAAAATTCGTAAGTTTCTCGTATGAGGTCGGATTCGAGTGAAACAAGTTGCATTGGTTCGTATCAAAGTCTTCTACGACATGGATTTGGATTCGAATTTGACCCTAAAATTTAATTTTAAATAAAGGTAAGTGTTTTAAATTACTCATGAAATACTAAAATATTTTGATTTTAGTTAGACTGTAACCATGAAGAAATTTATTTTTATTGACTATTGTTTGTTAATTTAACTGACATTGAAATTGACATATGATTTGAACAGTTAGGAATATAAATCAATAGTTAAATTTGAAATTGGATTGCTAGTTAAATACCCGATATTGATAACTAGTTAATTGTTGTGATTTATTGGCTGATTTGGATGTTGATTGAGATCAGATGCTATTGGTTGATATATTGGATGATTAGTGTTTATTTTATATATATCATGTTATCACACTGTATATTATTTGATAGCATATAAATTATTATTTGTATTATTCGAATAAGTTAAGAAATATGTTGAAATGACATATACCTATAACACTTTGATTTGGATTGAAATGATATATGTCCATCCCTGAAATTAAAGTCGAAATAGCTGATCACATGGCTATAGGATACTAAATTATATACGTGCACTGGATTGGTTAAATTAAATGATTTTAAATTCTTGGATTTGAATCTATTTAAATGATTTTGTTTTTAAGAAATAAAAATTGAGTTTATGAAGATTGAATCGTTTTCAAATTTGAGCTTTGAAATGTTGAAGGTGAAATTTATAGAAGAAATAGTTTAAAGAATTTATTTTGGAATTTGAAGTTATAATCGATATACAACTTGAATGATGGGAATTGAATTTCTTTAAAGTTTTAAACTTTATTCAAACTTTGAAAATTTATCTTGCTTTAATCGATTTAGATTGATATTTCAAATTTGGCCTTGGAATTGAAATATTCGGAATTGAATTAATTTAAAGATTTGATCCAAATTCGAACATTGAAATCCAATTGGATTAAAGTGATTTTAAATCGATATTCAAGAATTGGACTTGAAATCTATATATATTGAAATGGTTTAAAATAAGAATTGAATTGAAACTTAAGCCATTTAATCGAACGTTGAATCGGATTTGAAGTTAAAAATGAACGTTTCAAAATTGAAGTCAGTTCAAATTGAAATTGAAATTGGAGTTAATTCGAATTAAAATCGAAATTGGGTCAATTCGAATTGATTTGACATTGAAGATGATTTGAATTAGAAGATCTGAAATGGAATCAATTTGATTGAAATCTGGACCTGAGTCCAGATTTATTGGAAATGGAAAGAAACAGTTTTAAATTTGAAACAATTTTCACCATAAGCTAATTTACTATAAACTATTTTAATTTTTTTTTGAATTTTCAAATTATTTAAAAGTTGAAACCATTTTAATATTTAACCAATTTTCAATAATCAAACTATTTTATATCAAACTGTTTTTAATCTCTAAACTATTTTAACTATTTAAATTATTCAAACTATTTTCTAAAAAAAATTCAAACTGTTCATGTTGGGAGCTGTTTATGTTTCAATCGTTGATTTAAATATGGATGTGGTTAAAATGAATTTATAACCTAATTTGAAATTCAAAATGGAAATTTGAATGAAATGATTTTCAAGTGAAAATGACATATGAAGTGAATATGATGATTTCAAAATGAAGTATATTTTGAAATGAATGTGATATTTTGATATCAAGTATGAATCATTTTCAAAATGTAAAAGAAGAAGCCGGTGTGTAAAATGACATTTGGTTGTTAAAAAGACCAGGGTCGATTGTTGGCATACTCTCTGTTAATGTTGAAACCAGTTTAACAACTATGTACTTGGAGGAGACTCCAGAATGAAGTGGTTGAATTTTGTTTACATTGCTGATTTTAGGAAAGAGAACGATGATGAATAGCCTCGACACTTGTGAAAATTTAAAATGACTAAAATAGGACGGCTTGACCGGTCAAATGTGGGTGGTTACCTCTAGCAGACATCGGTTCTTCGATTTTCTTTTTGGACTCGGTCCATACTATTACCCTTGATGTTGGTTTCGATTGCTTCACCTTGATTTTGATGACCTCTCTTTGACTCAATATGGGATGGATGGACAAGGTGGGCGGTCGTGGCTACGATGTGTTACCACCAGTCCTATAAACCAAACTCAAAGTATCCTACCTTGGGCATTGCCTCACATGCCTTGGCATACTTTATCCTTATACGAGGCCACTACAAGTTTGGTTTAGTGTTTTCGTATCACGGTGCATCCCTATCCCTAGACGTGCTACTGGGGTGTTATATGCAAATTGTACGCCAATGCTTAAAAACGCGTTAAGAGGGATTAACGCAAAGCCTTAACGCTATGAAAAATATTTATCTTATTGATTAGACATTACATATATATCGTATTCTACTATACATAGATATTTTAATGGATCCTTAAGAGATGGAAAATCGCATAACATCTCTTGAGTTATTGCACGCACGTTATACACTGGATAAGAGATGTAAAACCCCGTAAACATCTCTAACACATTACACTCCTGTTATATGTGATATTGATTTGACTTACGTAAGGATATTTTAGTTCTGACTCGAATGTATTGTTTTACATATGCTCGGGTCAGCCCTGAATTTTCAATGCATTAAAGATCATATTGTTCTAGAGGATGAAAACAAAGATTTGATACATTATATTTGTAGTATTATTCCCCTACATTAAGTTGTTGTTACACTAATAATCAACCTTCCATCTCATACGAAAGGTCTTTCAATAAAGATTAAAGAAAAGAAGTTCAGTTCAAACCTTTCGAAAGAGTCGAAGGGATGTAGTCAGCAATGTATAACAGTCCCAAACCTTTCAATGGAGTCAAAAGGTTTCATTCCTTAGCATTCAAAGTGTTCGTATCTTCTAAAGGGGATGAAGAAGTCAAAGAAAGTGTAAGCAAGAGCTTAATGACCTTTTCGAAAGCATAATAAGCCTTTCGAACCGGTTGAAGCACATCCAGGGTACCTTCCGACAATAACGAAAGGTTTATGAAAGAAAGCAGCACTCATAAGCTAACAAAGGATGAAAGACAACCTTTCAACATTATTGAAGAAGAGCAACCTTCCGACAACATCGAAAGGTTCACAATAAACAATAGAAGAACAACCTTCCAACAATGTCGAAAGGTTCACAGTAAACAAGAGAAGAGCAACCTTCCAGCAAGGTTGATAGGTCACAATAAACAACATAAAAGAGGACACACCCTTCGGTAAAGGCAGAAGGATCATGGAGACGTAAGAATAACAAACCATCCGACAAAGGTGGAAAGTTCATAATAGCGGATGAAAAAGCAAACCTTTTGATGAAGATGAAGGGTTTAAGGTGACATTTAAAGGGAGACCTTCCGACCCAGTCGAGAGCATGAAGTCGAAAGGTTTGACGTCTACATTTATAAACAAGACCCTAATGGGTCAAGCTGGGGGATCCGATGTCTTCCATTCTAGTCTTGTATCTTCTTAATTAGAGCATTGTAACCTTAATTGAATGTTGATTGGGGGAATTCAATAAATAAAGCTTTTTCTTGGATAAAGAGGGAAGACTTAAACTTTGTTAATTAATTTTCTATTTACGTGAATCTTTGTTGGATCAACTCATATTTTCAGGTTAAACCCTTGCGGAAGGTTCTTGTTGACAGCATCGACAACACATCTGTCGTAAGTAACTATTTCAAACCTTCAAAGACTCCAACTCTCTAATTAGAACCTTTTGACTAAGTTGAGGACCAAATCCGTTAAGCAGTCATTAAACCTTCTGATATCATTGAATCAAAGGACTAAACCTATCTATGAGATTAATAATGCATCTAGTCCAAATACTAACTTCAACCTTCCAGAGTGATTGTATTAGAGCCCTTAACCTTCCGACTAGGCCGACTGCTCTTTTACTATAACAATCCCAATAACCTTTCGACATTATAATCCCAGTCGTCTAACCTTTCGGCAAGGTCTAAGTTGAAGGAGATCATTCACAAACCTTTCGACTAGGTAGAATCCAACTTTATACAAGCTAACAAACCTTTCGACAAGGTCAAAAGCTACTAGCTGTTCAACAAGGAATTTTGATAACCAGCTTAAACCTTAAGGTAACTTCGAGCTTAAAAGGATAAAATCAAAGGAGTCCAATTTAGCCCAAAGGGGACCGCATACAAGTTTAACTAGGAAGAAAAGAATCAAACTCAAGCAAATACCTAACCTTTCGACCTGATTTGAAATATATATACAAGCGAATTGCAAAGCAATCCTTAAGGCTGCCAAACCCTTCATTCAAACTGAACTAATCACATTAGCCATGATAGTTTTGGGGTATTGACCATCAATTTGGTTAATATTTTGGCGCTAGAAGGAGGGCTCGAACCTCCGCCCTTATTGAATTCCACACCTACTCTTATACTTGGATAAATTTCGTAAAGCTTATCAACTCCTCTTTTTGAACAAGACAGGATCTATTTTGGATAAATAGACACAAAATTCTTCTAACTGCATTTAATGGATAAGGAATAGATTAAATGTTCGAAGCAAGAGAAAGTTTTTGCAAAGGAAAATCGATTCAAGGATCCACGGAACCTTAGGTCTAATTGTCAAGTGGATTATAACTCGCACTTACTTAAAGAGAAAACCCTTTGGCTTCAAGCACTACAAGTCATTAAAAGGATAAGACAAGTTATGCCCTATGACCCTTTAGAATGGAGTATCAACCCGTTCCATTTGGGATCAACCCCAATCTTTTCTTTTGAAAAGGAGAAATCGAGGAAAAAAGGCCCATTTCTACAAATGAGAAGGACCATTCAGTCATATTCCTTTTGGACTATCTTCGAAAAGGAAATGATAAAGGATTATGATAGTTTTGCATAGAAATGGAGTATGATTATAAATGAGGCACACCATTCAAGAGAATACAATGAACATATAGGGAAATCCACAACCGAAGAATTGAGGATAGTAAAGGAATTACCAAGTGGAAATATAGAGATTACCAAGAAGTTTTCGACCAAAACCTTAAGATTGAAAGAAAGGCCCATGAAAGAGGATTAACGAATGATGAAAAGGAAACCTATTCATCAAGAAGAAGTACTTGAACCAAGTCACAAAAGAATTAGACGCTAGTCAAAGGCGGCTCAAAATTCAAGACTGCTTAAAGAATATAATCTTACTACCTCAGTTGAAAACATATATATCCAAACCAAAGAAGAACTGAATTAATGGCCTTCTCAGAAAAAGAAGCCGGAATTTGAAAGGAAACATAAGGGACTGTATTGCAACTTTCATCTAATAAATGGATATGATACAAATCAATGCAAGGTGCTTGAAAAGATGGTCCTATACTTCTCGAGATAAGGAAAACTTAAACAATCTGTAAAGGATTGAACAAGTCATGGAAGAAAATTTCTACTCTCAAAATAAGAGAAGTCTACATGGTCGGGAGTAAAATTCTCCTTAAACTTGGACTACCTAAAATGGTAGATTACCAATAATGGTAGAAAGCCCTTGGTCGTGCCAAGATGGTCAGGTTAGACACCTCCTGGAGGGAGGGCGTAAGCCTTTAGCCATGCCAAAGTCAGAAATGGCCAGGTTAAAGCAGCATAAGCCCTTATCCACGTCACGCTATAGTCAGGATAAGATGCCTCCTGGAGAGAGGACGAGTAATCCCTTGGTCCTACCACGCAATGGCCTGGCCAACTTATAGCCAAGCCTTTAGCCGTGTCACGCTATGGCCAGGTTAAGGCGCCTCTTGGAGGGAGGCCGGGTAAGTCCTCGGGTCTTGCTTGAGAATAAGCTAGCTAAGCGCACTGAAAACCCGATAAAATCTATGGCGGACTAAGAAAAGTCCATGCTTCAAATGGATAACTTTCAAAAATCGATACTGCCTAAAATGGAAACTGCCTAAATAAGCATAAGAATTGGATGAAAGAGTCCCTGCCTGAAATAGGCCAAAACAAATGACTAAAGAAACTCGGCCCCGAGAAAGGAAAAACATGCAAAACATCATCAAAGCCTGAAGAGGGTGCATTCTACAAGAGAATCGAAAAGAATTCACTGACTTCATCTACCAGATTGGTATTCTGGTGTTCTGTTACTTATTACCAAAAATGGTATTCTAGTGTTCAATGGTATTCTGGTCATCTATTACTTATTACCAGAAATGGTATTCTGGTCTTCTATTCGTTATTGCCAGAAATGGTATTCTGGTCTTCCGTTACTTATTATCAGAAATGGTATTCTGGTTTGCTATTACTTATTGCTAGATTGATTCTTTGGTCTTCTATTACTTATGGCCGAAACCAGTCTTTTGGTCTTCTGTTATTAATACTAGATTAGCAAATGTGGATTTATAACCTCTTATCACTCATTATCAAAAAGGGTATTCTGCGTTTCAAGATTCTCACATATATGAACTTCAAAATCTAATACCCAAATTAGGGTTTCGTGATACTCATTTCATAACTTCACTATTGAAACTCGAACATGAGTTTTGGGTCTTCTATATAATCTCATCATCTGAATACCCGAATCTAGGTTTTGAGTCATTATCAATCTCTAATATATTATATCTAGATTTGAATATCAAGTTGATTAATTAAGTCCTAGTCTAAGGACAAGATTTTTGGACTCTATTTGCCTTGAGTGCTTGAATTTGGACCAAAGAATATTATCAAAGAGAATATTGTTAAGACTCCCCGAATGGGGAATTCAGGTTTCTAACTATGTCAAAATAATGGGTGAGAAAGTTACTACTTCAAAAAGTTGAGACATGAACCCCTGAATCAGGTTCTTCATTTAATGATAGTTATAATTCTAACATACATTATCGTATGATTAGGTGGGATTTAATCCCAATAAATCTTATGCATTCCGAACAAGTGGAAAGAGTTAAATCCATGATCATTTCTCATCATGGTTAAAGATAAGATCTTAACATTTTGAATAAATTACTTTTTATACAATTGGCAAGATGATTTGCTAATCTAGGAAAATGATATATATACACACACCCACACACACACACAAACACGAATATGTCAATTCCAAGCTAACAATTAAAAATATTGTTTACTACATGTTTCCCAGGAAAGTCAGAATGACAAAAGGTTCAAAAAAAGGTTGCTGAATGAGTAATTCGAAGGTATATCAAAAGTTACACTATAGAAAAGGATCACAATACAGGTGATATTTACAAAATTTCTATAATTTACATTAGTTATGAAATTATTTACAAGCAACAAAAATTATGCATAAGATAGATCTACATGGTTCAAATACATAAACAAATTACAAACCTTGAGATGCTTTATTATGGGTCTCCGCCATGGAAGGATTAACTACATGATTAATTGCTGCGCGGAGAACTTCTTTAGGCTTTTTCTCCTTTCTTCTAATTGTATTCTCATCGTCAATGGCCTCGATGTTGGTTTTCAAAGCACGGTTAAAGGCCATGTTTACAGCTCTAGGGGCTTGTTTTCCCTTTCTAACTCGGCATCATGTTTTTGGAGGAAATAAATATTATGCTCAAGATTTTGATTCTTGGCAGTGTAGTCATTGATAGTCTAAGAATACCTTGACTTCTGCTGCTTATAAAAATGTTTGGCAATTTCAAATTGCACTCTCTAGTACCTGTTTCCAACTACATTATCATCTAAATCCGAAGGAGGGTTCGGCATGGTTGAAAATTTCTAAGCCGCGAGAAGTTTTGATCTAGTAGGCTTGACAATTGAAGGGTTAGTTCGAGGGACCGGAGGATCAATGTTTGGAGACTTCTACCCTTCGAGGAATTCTAAAGAGGCACATTAAACTTGACTATCTTTCAATTTTAGCTCTAAATCACTTATCCACTGGATAAGTTCGGGCATCCTTTTATCGAAGTCGATTGTAGGATTTGACTTCACTTGTCGTTTAAGCATAATAATCGCTTCATCTTTTCTGTTAATCTCAGCCTCAAGATAGTCAATACGATCCTTATAATTGCTGGTTATGGTTTTATGGGTAAGTTATCTTTTGTTCCATTTTATGGCTCTAGCACTACCACCAAAACATTCCAATAATATTTCATCCCGAATCACGATTTCTCCACTATCTTTCAATAATCTCTCTCTGATTACATCAACATGGGATATTAAGCGTTGAGCAAGAGAATTTGTAGACAACTTTGGCTCCTACTAAAGAAAGGAAATAAATAAAAACCAGAATTGAGATAGGAAAAATAATATATCTTTATTACTGTAGTAATGGATTACAGCTCAAAATAGAAGCAAAGTCAAAGGATACGACAATCATCACATCTAAAGCTGAGAGACAACGATCCTAACTTTGCCTAAGGTATTTGTTGAAAGTATGACCATTGAGTCAAAAGGTAAAGTGACTCCTTCAGGAGTTATAACTGGCGGACATTTACTATAATCCCATTTTTCGAATGTTGGATTATCACGACCACAAATTAATTTGGAATGGAATGTTCTAATTTCTTTTAAGAATAATTTTTTTCTTTGCCGAGAAATCAAAGCGGAGACGGGGGTATTCCAAGTATAATTTTTGCAAATCCTGAAGAAAGCAATATCTTGCTAACTTCAAAGTCCTTAAAATTGGTCGATTTTTAGAGTGAACTCTCCTCGGGTTAACTACTGACTTGAGTGGTCTCTTGGGACAACCCGACCTAAAGAACTTGTATTCTGAAATAGCACGGTAAAAATAAGCTAAGAATAGAAAGCATACCAAAAACATATATTCAAAAATCAATTACTTGTTACATATGTACAGTCATTCATCTGGTTCATATAGACTAGATTTAGAGAAGAATTCAGAAACGGATTTATTCTTATAGTACTTAAGCTTTTCAATAGGGAGATCTTGAGGAATTGCTTTGACCCGCGGTAAGTTCCAACAAGCTCCAGGATGCGGGTTAGAACCAAATTCATCTAAATATCTTTTATGGAAACGTCTAAGTAGACCCCACCTGAATTCACCTAAATATGAAAAACCTATGATAGAATGTCTACGATATACTTTATACAAAAAATTGACTAAAATGTCTCTCTCTTCCATCATTATCTAGAATAAAGTTATTAATTCTCTATTTTCTTTTAAGAGGGCGTCATACTGCTGACGTGCTTTCTTTAATAAAGGAACCGCCCTCTAATATTTAAAAGATGCTAGAATGGAAGTGCTTCTATCTAGACTATTATATTTCTGAGATAGAGCACTGTGTTCCTTTATTAATTTGCTCCTTATGTAACTTGTTAATTTTCGCTTGTTTTCTTTCAAGTTTTGTTCTATAGGGAAGATTTGTCTTCTTCTTTATCTAAGATAAATGATTTACCACTAATGATTATCTTCAAGGTATAAGACATTTAAATAAGGAATTCTATACCTGCGAAACTGGAACGGTGGGGAGCTTGTTCCATCTCTTTGGATCTTTGGGATGTGTAGGAGCAGTTTCCTCCTCTGGAGGAGCAGTTGAACCAGGGGATGTTGGTGGCATATATTTTGTGGTGAATTTCTCTGGCTTGGGAGATTTATCTTGAACTCCACTATCCATCCCTAAAGCTCCAAAAGGCCCCCCCCCATATATCCACCATGGCTTTGGGCCCCCAAAGGGATTCTCGTCATTATCATCATCAAAGTCACTGTCCCAATTGAGTCCATCACCAGCTTCCTTCTCCTTAGGATCTTTATCATTATCGTCTTCTTCTTTAGAGTCCGATTCAATGTCAAAAGAAGGGATGTCAAAAGAAAGAGCTTCCTTGAAATCAATAGTCTCCTCTTCACCTTCGGGCTCGGAACCCTACTTAACTCGCTCAATTTTGTCCATAACTCTTTTGGCTAGAATTGGGTCAAGTGCAAGAAAACCAAAGTCAGGAAATTTGTCCCGATTGTAAACATAAGCAAGCATGAGGGCATTTTCGTAGTGATTCAGCATCATGGGCCCCAAGGTGGTGTTGACAAAATCAGAGACATGTTTGTGGAAGTAAAAAAGGGTTTGAACAGCAAGTCTAAGTGAAGTTCTAGACCTTTTGAATTTATCTTTCGCCATAGTATTTTTGGAAATCAAACGGGCTTTCTCATCTTCCGAGTCTTTTAAGGCAAGATCCAATGCAAGTTTCCCATCAAAGGTAAGTAGATGGGCTCGCCTCGCTACTTCAAGATCACTCTCGGCCCTAGCAAGGGAAGCTTTAATTCGCTCTAGTTCAAAGGAAGTGGCATTTTGAGTAGCCATCAATGATTCTAGCTGAGATTTAAACTCAATATTCTCCTCCTATAGCTTGGAGGATCCGAAGGAGAGCCTGGAAACATGTTCGCTAGGAGAAATCCAGTTCCTGAAAATCCGCAACAAGAGAAGAAACATAGGTTAGCAATTAGAAAGATCCAGTGATGGTAGAATTAATTGGACAAGGGATTACCATGAGTTGTTGCTCCATGAGAGAGCGATGATTTTCTACCAAGTCGGGACTGAACGACGGTAGAAAGGAAGAGGTAAAGATTCTGAATGAAGAATGAGCTTGACGAGTTCGTCAAAATTAGTTGGCGGAGGAGAGGAAGACCACGACTCCAGAAGGGTATGAGACTTAGAAGGAGTATCAAAAAGAGCAAGTTGCATCCACGCTAGCCTTGCCGGAGAGTCTAATATTGTAATATGCAGAAGCGGAGCAGGTGAAGGTGGAGTTGGCTCCACAATGTCTTTTGGAGCCTCAACTGTTGGGCTCTTTGAAGCTCCCCAAAGACATATACGTTCTTCTTCCTCCTCCACATCAGTGATCTTCGCTATTTTTACTAGAGGAGCATCTTCGAAAGGCACTACTAGTTTTATTTTCGAGGATCTCTTGGATCTAGCAAAATACTCCCAGACCGATGTCACATCTGAAGATGGTAGAGGAAGAGCAATATCACTTGACAAAACAACGGCCTTTGAAGGAGTTGAGACTAATTCAAGCAGTTATAAAATCAACTAGAGTCATTCAAGAATTAGCTAGACAAAAAGAGGAGAATAATAAGCTAATAGTATAACTAAAATGTCAGAACAAATGGGTGACGGTGAAATAAAATGTCTAGCATCACCTAAGGAGAAGAAGCGATTTCCGTGGGAATTGTGCATAATGACTGGTGGAGTGCCAAGAATCCTTTGGCCAATTGGGAGCAATGAATGCTTCCTTAGGTTCGAAAGGGTTAGGAGCGTTAATCTACTCCTAAGTTGTTCCAGATCGGTGGTTAAAGAATTGATGATTCTATGATTTGCATTGTTAAGCGTCTTAAGAGGTTCACCTGAAAAAGATCAGAGATTAGTTCGTAGAAAACATGAAGAAAAATGAAGATGACATTGAAACAGACTTACAAGGGAAGGCAAAGGTCCCGCGGACACTAGCGAAGCACTTGACAAAAAAGAACCAATTCTCCCAGTCCTTGAACTTCTTAATGCTATCTGAAATAAGCTTCTCGTACACATTCACTCTAAAAATATGCTAGTTGAGTTTACCTAACCTTGCCAACTTGGTCAGGGAGTTCATAACTTCAGCGTTAAGCAAAGGAAGTCCAGACTCCAATGCCAACATTTCTAGGGATAGAAGATGAGTGTAAACATTCAAAGATGTATCGAAGCACCTCCAACATAAGATAGATAGGAAAGCAGGAACTCAGGAAAGGGAAGGAATCCGCCATTCCAGATGTGGATAGCCATATAAGTGAAACACCCTTCTGGAGGGTTATCATTAGTATCATTTGGTCGTGGAAGGATGGCTTCGATCCAAGTAATGACGAAATCTTTAAGAATAGCATCTACTTCATCTTGGGATATAATAGAAGAATGCTTGGCAATAGCTTCACTTTAGGATAACTCATGGTTCTGCCAGGTGAAAGTGTTTTGGATAAAACTCTTAATTATTTATGAATTTTAAAAAAAAAAGTTACTTAAATAGCTCAAGCATAAAAACATATATGAAATCTTGAAATGGTGAAAATACTAAGTAGTTTAAGCTTTCGACGGTGTTGAAAAGTCAACAATTCAAACTTTCGACAAAGTTGAAAGGTTAGCATCCCATGCTCTTAATAATGTTGGAAAGAAGATAGCATCAACCTAAGCAATCCTAGTTCGACGGTATTGAGGGCCTATGGAGTAATTAGTTAATAATATGAATTCCATAGGCCATCGACAAAGTTCAATAGGAAAAGATAAAACATTAATCCATTCATCATCTTTCGACAACATCGAAAGATCTATGGAAGCCTGGATATACTTCGAATGTAACATAAGGATAAATAGCAAGACCTTTGGACATGGTCAAAACTAATAATTTAAAGTTCCAAAGTAAAAATAATAGTGATGATGATGTTGTCAAAAGGTCTGGTTAATATTGTTACAACTTGTTCAACCCATCAAAGTCAAAAGGTTTCAGGTTTGATTCATGTGTACTTTAAACGTTTTGACAAAAATGGGTGAAAGCAGTTATAAGGTTGAGGAGCTCCAGCCTTGCCAAAAGCTAGTAGTCGAAAGGTTTGAAACTCCTCAACCTTGACGAAAGCTCGTCATCGAAAGAATAGATCATTTAATTGTCTAACTTTCAACATCAAAGGTAAAATTAGCATCATAATATCTTACGACGCCATCGAAAGGTACAAAGAGGGCAGATTCATTATTTCCACCTTAATCTCTTTCATAGTGGTAAAAACGTCATTTTGTGTAATCGAATTTGACACGGGTAGGTTCCAGGTTATTATATTGGTTTTAACCAAACCCAAATCCGACAATAAATGTAATTTTCAAACTTTTCTTGAAAAACAAGTAAAATAAACCCACTAACAAAACTGATTTTGTCTGAATTCAATCAAATTCGGTTTCGAAAAGTAACAAAAACTATAAACAAATCGAAAACCCAAAAAAATAATTAATTAAGGACTTTAGGTCAAAAGTTAATCTCGATTTTGGGATTTCCTTTAACAGACACTATATGACTTCAAATTCAAAACAATAAACGAACATTGTTAGAAACCAGTTGGAAGGAAGATTTTTCAAAGAACTTATTTGAAATTGAATTCGAATTTTGAAAACAAAAATTAGAAATTCAACTAAAAATCGACAAGGGTGAAGTTTAGACTAAAATTTACGAATCAAATTCAAGAGATTACCTTATTGTTTTGAAATGAGATCTGGGAAATTTTAGAGAACTCTTTTACTCGTGCGCGATAATTTTGATTTTAGGTAAAAGAGGAAGATAGAGAAGAAGCATATTATATAAGGAAAATTGCCTAAATTCTCAACTGCTAGATCGAGGTTTAAATGGACACTCCAGATCAACGCGGGAAGACCTTGAGGCAGGAAATTTTTGTAGCTGTCGACAAAGATGGCTTGAAAAGTCAAGAGCAACCCTTTAAATGGGAGGGGGCAAATGTTACACTAAAAATCAATCTTCCGTCTAAGACGAAAGGTCCATCAATAAAGATTAAAGAAAAGAAGTTCAGTTCAAACCTTTTGAAAGAGTCGAAGGGATGTAGTCAATAGTGTATAGCAGTCCTAGACCTTTCGAAGTAGTCAAAAGGTTCCATTCCTCGGCATTCAAAGTGTTTGTATCTTCCGAAGGGGATGAAGAAGTCAAAGCAAGTGTGAGTAAGAGCTTAATGACCTTTTCGAAAGCATAATAAGCCTTTCGAGCTGGTTGAAGCACATCCAGGGTACCGTCAGACAATAACGAAAGGTTTATAAAGAAAACAGCACTCACAAACAAACAAAGGATGAAAGACAACCTTTCAACATCGTTGAAGAAGAGAAACCTTACAACAATGTCGAAAGGTTCGCAATAAACAACAGAAGAACAACCTTCCGACAACGTCGAAAGGTTCACAATAAACAAGAGAATAGCAATCTTTCGACAAGGTTGAAAGGTTCGCAATAAACAGCATAAAAGAGGACAAACCTTTCGGTAAAGGCGGAAGGATCATGGAGACATAAGAGTAACAAACCTTCCAAGAAAGGTGGAAGGTTCATAGCAAATGAAAAAGCAAACCTTTCGATAAAGACGAAGGGTTTAAGGCGGCATATAAAAGGGAGACCTTACGACCCAGTCGAGAGCATGAAGTCGAAAGGTGGGCCGTCTGCATCTATAAATAAGACCCAAGGGTGTCCAGCTGAGAGATCCGATTTCTTTCATTCTAGTCTTGTATCTTCTTAATTAGAGCATTGTAACCCTAATTTAATGTTGATTAGGAGAATTTAATAAATAAAGCTTTTTCTTGGATAAAGAGGGAAGACTTAAACTTGGTTAATTACTTTTCTATTTACTTGAATCTTTTTTGGATTAACTCGTATTTTCAGGTCATACCCCTACGGAAGGTTCTTGTCGACAGAATCAACAACACTTCTATCATAAGTAACTATTTCAACACTTCGAAGACTCCAACTCTCCAATTAGAACCTTTTGACTAAGTTGAGTACCAAATCAGTTCAACATTCATTAAACCTTCCAAAATCATTAAATCAAAGGACTAAACCTATAGATGAGATTAACAATGCATCTCGTCCAAATATCAACTTTAACCTTCTAGAGTAATTGACTTAGAGTCCCTAACCTTGCGACTAGGCTGAATGCTCATTTACAAATAACAATCCAATAACCTTTCGACATTATAATCGTAGTCGTCAAACCTTTCGGCAAGGTCAAAGTTGAAGGAGATCATTAACAAACCTTTCGACTAGGTTGAATCCAACTTCAGACAAGCTAATAAACCTTTCGATAAGGTCGAAAGCCACTCCCTATTCAACAAGGAATTTTGATAGCCAGCTTAAACCTTAAGGTAGCTTCCACCCTTAAAAGGATAAACTTAGAGTAATCCAATTTAGCCTAAAAGGAGACCACATACAAGTTTAATTTGGATGAAAATAATCAAATTCAAGCAAATATCTAACCTTTCGATGATGTCGAAAGGTATGATTCAAAAACTATATACAAGCGAATCACAAAGGCAATCTTTAAGGCTGTCAAGCCCTTCATTCAAACCAGACTAATCACATTTGCTAGAATAGTTTTGGGGTGTTGATCATAAATTTGGTTAATAGTTGTTTTGTTGCATCGCTTTATTTTGGCTCTGTTGTATGTATAACTCTGATTAATGTTGTAAAAGTATAATCGAATGTATAGTATAAAGAGCTTCTAAACTATTTATCTGATTATTATATTTTGTCATTCCGTTGCGAGATTCTATGTTGATTATCTATGTTCTGGATTGTTTATCTATGTGCTGGATTGTTTTGAGTTGGACATGTCTAATTTATTATCGAATTAAATCTCCCGAAATGGGGGTTGTCACATTTGGTATCAAAGCTTTTTTAAGCGATGCCTTAGCTTTGGTAAGGTTGGATTCATTAGAGATAGAGTTAGTAATACCCAAGAATGAGTTTGTTTGTGTGTGTGTGCGCATATATACATGTATGTGTGTTTGTATGAGAGTACGTACTTGGTAGTGTTATAAAATGTTTTATATTGCGTTTACTTATCTGTTGAGTTGTTTAAGAATTCTAGTCGGTATATGAGGCGCCATGTTATTGATAAGGGTTTCTAAGCACTTAAACGAGGCAAGTCGACATAATATTGTTTTAAAATAGGGTAAAAGAAATAATTTTACCTAAATAATATTTTATATACAAAAATAAATAATTTTCCCTAAATAACCATATAGGTTTATAAAAATACGAATTTATTTATGGATGTTGGTTTCAAGAGATGATAATATTTAGTTATCATCGATTATTAGTCGAATTGAACTAAATACGAATACTTTGTGAACCCTATTTCACGAAGCATTTTATAATTACATTGAATTGAAATTTAATTGCAATAAGAATTGTTTACAATAGCAAAGTTGCAAATTAACTAAATGTTTTCATAATAAGATAATGGAATTGTATAAGTTTATTTATAATATGGCTTATAAATAAAAAGGATTTAAAGCTAAGAATTTAAAATTTAAAATCCCACTGATTTTCAAAAATTATTTTCCAAGTTTTCAAAAATATTATTAATATTATTTTGGAAGTGATTTTGACTAGAATTATATTTTGAAAAGATTTTGAATGAAACAAAAGCAATGAACTCGCTTTAGTCATTGGAAAATAATCCCGGGGATGACTGCAATATCGTTAGTATTCATTTTCGAGTTCCTGAGTGAGAAATGCTACCAAAAGAAATTTTATTCTAATTAAAACAAAGTTATTTAGATTTTTAACATGCACAGTTTGATATATAAAGTCAATAGTTTGATATTATTTCAAAATGATTTGAAATGTAAGAATCGGGTGTTCTAATTTTGAGTTTTTCAGCTAAGCAAGGTCATAATATGATCCATGTGAGTTTTAAAGGTATTTGAACTTGTTTTGTAAAGTTTAAAAGTGTTTGAACTTGTGTATAAAAGGTTTGGAAAATAAATAAAATAAACCATCACGTTTTGGTAATTCGTAAATTATATAATTTTGAACTATTAAAAAAATGAATAAATGGGTTTGGAAGTTTGTTTAATAATTTGGCTAAGTAAAATAAATCTGAATTTGTATATACACTGTTGGGTATGAGAGTACTATATAAATTTGAACTTGAATTAAAGAATGTTTATTCACTTAAGTAAAATAGTTTGAATATGAAGTGAAAAGGTTATAACATCAAGTTTGTAAGTATTAACTTAACAAATTTGTGTTTATGGATATTTATGAACTTAAGTAATAATCAACTTTAGTTCAAGTTAAACAATGAATTTAAACTGAGAATTTGAGAACTTAAATCCTAATGCTTTTGAAATTATTTTCTTAGCTTTGAAAAAAATATGTAACGACACAGAATTTTGGATATTTAAAAATTGGGATATTTAATTCATTTTAAATATTAAAAGTTAATTTTTTTACTTGGATTTCAAATTTAACCATTTATTGGATGACTTAATTATTGAATTTAATAAATGAAAATTGGGTGAAATGTGAAATCTTGGATTTTAGGCTTGTTAAAAATAATTTAAAGGCTTATAAAATTTATATTGATGATACGGAAGATACTAAAAGTTCTAAAATTTAAATTGGAAGTGATTTTTTCAGTTTTAAAAAATATACCGTTTAAATTGATATTTAAAAATAGCCCTCCGAGGCAGTCTTGGAATTCGACGAAACTACTTCCATCTGATCCGAAATAGTGTATTATTTTCGGATTTCAAATTTCGAAACATTTGGAGTTATCGGTTGGCCATACGTGTTAGAAATGCACTGAAATCTATATCAAAAATTCAATATAAAAATTGGGTCCAAAAAGCTATCTTCTCCATACGTTCGAATTGGTAGTCGAAACCATTTCCATTGCGTTCGAAATAGGGGTATAACATTATGAATGCCTAGCGGCACGCCTCGATAGGAGGTCAAGATTTTAAGCTACTATTTCGAGATGATTTAAAATTTAAAATAAATATATTTTTATATTGATTGACATTATATCCACATCAGAACTTTTTCATTTCACCTCAAAATCACTGTACGCAACCAAACCCTACATGCCAACATCTTGTTCTTTCCCTCCTCCTTCAAATTCAAGTCATTTCCTTACAACTGAATTCAAAACAAAAGAAATAAAACATTTGAATATATATATATATATATATGTACACACACACACACACACACCTATGCCTGCAATAAAATCATTGGCCTTTCCTATTTTCTTTCTCTTCCCAGCGGAGTTGAACCATGTTCGATTCTTCAAATATATATATATATATATATACACACACACACAATCGAATTGCATGGTCACGTTGTTCGTGCTAGGCATCGGTGGTTGGCGAGGCATTGGATGAAGGGGAAGGAAAGACGAGGAGAGTCGTCGCACGGCTAGGGGTGGTCGGTGTCACGACTTGAGTCGCGCATGTAGGAGGGGAACGCCATGATGGTTGGCGAGGTAAGGATGGAGGGTTCGAAGCTCGATTTTAGGTCTGAGCCAGGGTCGACGATAATGTTGCCGATGTCAGATTTAGGCAACTCAAATTGAGCAAGGGTAGAGATTCAAGAGTGGTGGTCAGCGAAGCAGTGCAGTGCCCGATATCCATTATCCTGATGGTATAAGGGGTGCAGTGGTGATAATGAGTAGATGAAGTGTTGTGTGGTGGTTATTGAGTGGGTACGGCCGTTAGTGGATCATTTGAGGGTTGAACCAGGGTGTTTGCAAAAGAATGAATGACTGCCTAGTTATTAATATTTATTAAGTCAAATATAATATTAATTTCTTGCTCGTCGTTTAATTAAGCTAATTAGCTCGGTATTAATAAAATTCGAAAATTTACATGCGAGGTCCGAAATTACGGGAACAAGTCATTTGGATTCCCGACAACAAAATAACTATACGATGGATATAAATTTGGGGATTGGACGATAAACTGATTCTAAAAAAATCAAAGGTGGGTTAATCTCACTCTAATTAGATTACTGGTTAATTTGAAGTGGTTGAAATAAATTTTGGTTGATTGATTGAATTTGATAATTATTATCAGTTTGGATGTGATATTGTGTGTGTATATATATATATATATATATATATATATTGGAGTGGCTGATATTCCAGCATTATATAGCGGATGAGACCTTATGCAGCCCGCATAATAGCGAATGACCATATATATCGCGATATCCCCCTCGAAGTATGATTAGTATTTTTATACTGTGCTAACATCTGTGGATGCAAGGAAACAAGTTGGAGGGATCCATCTGGATTCCTCAAAAATGTTGAAATTATTAACATATTCAATGATATGATTTATTTGAATTATCTGTGATAGGGTATACTGGAAAATTAAATTTGTTGGATGTTATGATATTGCTGGATATATTTTCGCATTTTAAATATCAAAAATATAGAAATTTGATTTTTGAAGAAAAATAAATAGGGAATTTGTAAGCAAAATATTTAAGTGAAGTTGGAAAAATTAAAGGATTGAATTTGGGAAAAAGGTAAGATGTTTGATTTTAAAATCCTATTAAATAAATTCCAAGTATGGAAAAATAGAGAATTTGAATAAAAGAGCTTTAAGGACTTAAGCGATTTTTTTTTTAAATAAAATAATTTATTTTAAATTAAAGATTTAAATGGCCTTGGAAAATAAGAGGGAATTTGAAATAAAATATGAAATTGATGTTTCAGGTAAATAATATTTTAAATCATAAAAAGGAAGTGGAATCTAAAACCAAAGGGTTTTGGGAATAAATTTGGGTAAATCAAGAAATAACTTTAAAAATGGAATTAATACAGGAAACCGATTTGAAAATTGATCAAGCGTGTGAGACAATGATTAATACGAGAAAATGGGACAATGGAAATTTTAAACAAAGTTTTATTAATAAAGTGAAGCAATTAGCAATGGATAATTTGAAATTATAAATTCATGGTGGGAATTTATAAGGAGATGGATAATCATTTTAAAGAAAAATAGAGGTTTTTTTAGAAATGTGAGGAATTTTTTTTACAAGATTGGAACGTAAATTAAAACTTGAAGTAAATCGAGAGGTATTTATAAATGATAAGAAGGGCTATATTAAAGTGGGAAATGTATTTTCTGAGAAGTTAAGTATATTTCAAAGAAATATTTTTAATTTTTAACTAGAAAGTTTAAAGGTGTTTTAAAAGAATGTTTTTTAGAAAAATTTATTATTTAATTGTTTTAAAATTTTCAAGGTAAACATTAATTAAGTTAGTTATAGTAGTTAATTTTAAAAAGGGCAACTATTCATTATTAATATTTTATATAATAACTTAGTTTAAAAGTAGAAGTTTTACTTGGAGAATTATTATAGAATTTCATAAGATTATTTTGAATAGAGTGATTTATGTTGCTTTATTTTAAATATTTTAAGTGAATATTTTTGGATAAAGTGATTTAATTTATTTAAAATCTAAACTAGATAAGACTTGGTGTTTTTCAGTGGACATAAAATATTTGGTTGAATGATTGTTTATTTGATAGCTAAATACCCAACTATCAAATCTGGACCCAAATATAACTTTGGAAATATCTAGAAGAGTACGGAAATTATATGGTACAGTTACCGTTTAAGGTGCTATAATATACGTATAAACTTGTTCATTCTTTTAGGACGTTGATAGGGAAATTCGTCCACAAAACGGTTAAGGCGTGATCTTCGATCTTATTTTCGTCCGTATATTTTCTAAAGAACCGGGGTTGAGTTTACCGGGAAATATCTAACGTTGTTTCGGAGAGACCGAAATTGGATTTGTGATCCGAAAACCACTTCGATCCAACGACTAAATTTTCATAATGAAAACAAGAGCTTGGAGTCGAAGATGGAGCAGTGAAGTGCAAAGGCTAATCGCTACTAATCCTGAGGGTGATTCCAAAATGGATGTGGTAGGAGTAGTGCCTTCGGTTTCGTTTGGACCGAGGACATACTTATATGGATGAATTCTATCAGTACATTTTCATCGAAGGACAATGAGCATTCTAGGTGAATCTTTCTAGAAAGGTAATCGTAGCCTCTAGCCTCATCAGTCTGGAATAATTGAAAATCAGAGGGGATGTAGAAAGGCTAAGTGGGTAGCACCCAAGTAGGGTATGTCTGTCACCTTTCTAAATAACCTTGGATATTCTCGTTACATGTGAAAGGAGCCCAAAAAGGGTGGGAACACCCTAGATGATAGCATATTCGGTCTATTCAGGTTAGGAATAGTCCGGTCTTGTGTAGCAGGGGGCCCGGAGTGGTCCTCGGTACAGTATTTCTAGACAGATATTGTGACAGGTGGTACCCCAGTGCCTAGTCATTCAGTTAGAATCCATTCTCCAATACATGCCTTTACGGTTTGATTGTAGAGCCTAGTATTGCTAGAATTAATGTAACAATTTCGGCTATTTGAATAAGTTATTTGTACTTAGACACTATCATAATATTAGAGGATTTTAACGTGAAACATTTTGGTTATCGTATTGCAAAAAACCGCCGTGTTTATCAGTGGCGTGGTCTTACGAGATAGCTTTGATTTCAAAGGATTTTGAACTTCAATAATTCAAATTGAGTGCGTTTTTCTCACGTTGGTTTTCCAGACTGACTCGGGTGTTATTTTATTTTAGTGCTCGGGTCAGACTGAGTATTATAGATTCAAGATAGGATGCTATGGAGCTCAAGAGACGAGCTGGATGACAAGACGTATCACCCATACTTGGTGTACATTCCGTTGTGCATTGTAAGCCATATATTCATCATTTGTGAGGATAGGTTATCATAACTGTCTAGTGTGTTATGGATATATTGTACTCTATTGATGTAATGTGTAAAAACAGTAATAGTTTTTTTATAAAGATCAATTGTTACCTATTATATATTGTTCTGCTGCGGCTGTGAGATTTTGTGTTGTCATTTCTTCTTATTCTTCTACTTCTTTCTCTTTATTCCCTAATGATATGGTATTCCATCATTCGATTGTTTGGCATGTAATACAGTGGATGTATTGATGTCGATTTTCGAGCGTCGAAAATCCGGGCTGTGAAACTGTGTATCAAGCTGAAGGTAAAGCGAGAACCTTGGCTCTAGTGGGAATTACTCATTAGAGATAGGGTTAGTGACACTCTAGAATGAGTTTGAGTGTATTAATAGATACGACCGCATATTTATTAGTGAATATAAAACCGCTTTATATTATGTTAATTGATTTGTTAGGTGGCTTATGGATTCTGGTCAATATGAGTAATTAACGTTATTGGTAGGGATCTCTAAACACTTGAGCTGAGCAATTCGATATAGTATTGTTTAAAATGAGGTAAATGAAATAATTTTACCCAAACTATTTTTTTATATGAAAGAAATAATTTTTGTAAATCATTATAGTTAAATATGGTTTGCTTGGTTGTTAGGAAATGATAATATTAAATTATTGTCATTGTTGTTGTACAAATTGAATGAAAGATGATATTATAATCAAAAGTTAAGAAACAAATTTATATAACAAAACGGAATTTGTAAATGTTTGTTATAAATGAGATTTATAATTTGAAATGGGATAAAATTCCAGAGTAATATTTGAATATTGATTGAAAGGGTTTAAAATTCAAAATTTTAGGGAATTTAATTCCCTTTGAGTTGAAAATGATTTTCAAAGGCTTTGGAGGAATAATAGCGATATTGTTCGGAAATATTATTGAATTAGATATGAAATCTGGAAAGACTTGAAATTAAAAATATTTGAACATTCGTTTAAAAGAGATAAAAGCATTAAACTCACTTCGGTTGCTGGAATATAATTCTCATGATGATCGCGACATCATCGGTGTTCATTTTCGAGTTTCCGAGAGAGGGATTGCTACTTGAATGTTTTGAATTGGAATTTATATGCAAAACTGATTTGATTGAAATCCAAAGAATAATTTGATATACCAAAGGACTTTGGACATATATGTTTTCAAAAATGATTTTGAAATGTTAAGTAACTGTTTAAAACTCTGGGGTTGGTCCAAATTGTTATTAGGAGATATGACCAAATAGTTAGATAACGTATAAGAATTTGAAATTTATTTGGAATGGAATTTAACTTGAAAAGTGTTAAATAAAGGTAGGCGGAATAATAACATAAATTGGAAAAGTAAGCCACTTAAATGAAGTAAATTAAAGGAGATTTGTGAATGGAACGTAAATAAGTTGGAAAACTTATAGAAGCTTAAAATTTGAATTGAATTGGAATGTAACTGAATTAAGTTAAATAAAAGTGAATTTTGAGGAAATAAGTCTAGGTAGGCTAAATGAAATGTCATTGAAATAAAAAAATTATCAAGTTGGAAATAATTTGTGAATGAACAAATTAATTTAGTTCTAACTAAATGGGAATTGGAACTGAACATTTGAATGATATTTAATTTGAGTTATGTTAAAATAAAGTGAAGTAGATAATTAGTTCGAGTGGACTAAATAAAGTAATAGTTTTTGAAATAAAATTTGATTAGAAATGAGAATCATTTAAACTTGGAATGAATTAGTGGATGGAACTGTTTGTAATGATTAGTTAATTAAATGTGGTTGAGATATGGTCGGTAAAAAATTCAATATTTAATTGGATTTGGAAAAATAGTAATTAGAGAGAAAATCGAAATCAAATGGAATTGAAAAGTGAATTTGAATGAAATGGATATAAATCAAAGTGATGAAGTGAAAATAAATATAAGGAGTATATAAAATATTTATAATAGACTTAAGGAAGTAAACGGTGAAGCTCTTAAGTAAAATTGGTATTGGGAATACGCTGAGTGGATTTGTGAATGAAGGTTAAATAAAAGGGTGTATAAAATGACAACTGTGGATAATTGTTTCAAATGAGACGTGTGAATAATGATTTGAGAAAAATTGAATGGAAACATAAGTAAATGGGAATATAAAAGAATTAGGTATAGCAAATCTTGGGAATTTTGAAAGGAAATAAATAAAAAATGAGTTTGAATTGAATGATCATGTATGATGGTAAGTAGGATGCAGGTATTTAAAAGCAAAAATTGATATTTTCGATTTCAGAAGATAACTTTGATTGTCCAACAAAAAGGTATGTGTATAATTACCGTATGAAATTTGATGGATTTCTGACCTAGCTACTTCGCTTTATTTTCTTTTGAAATTTAGGGGCCGTAGAGGCAATTTTGTAGTTGTTCCAAGCTAGCCACGCAAAGGAGATGCTGGCGAAATTTTTCGTAAATTAGGGAGTTAGTAATTTTTTGAGAAGATTTTGATAATTTAAAATTTATATTTAAAATTTAAATTGGAATTATTGAGAGAATAATATCAGCTGTGATCTACGGATGAGTTTGGGAAATTAGTAAGAGTGATAGTGTGTCTTGAGTAAGAAGATTGTTTTAGAAGTTGTTTGAAACTGTGTGGTTTAATAGATTGGTTCGAAAAATGGTTTAAACTGATCGGTTTTTTGGAAAATAGTAAGCGAGTATTGGACCATTCTTCTTACCTAGCAAGTTCGGAGAGGAAATTGTTATAAGGGGGAGGAATGTAACAACCCAGAATTTTGGATATTTGACATTAGGATATTTAATTGATTTTAAATATTAAAAGTTAATTTTTAACTTGGATTTCAAATATAACCATTTATTGGATGATTTATTTATTGAATTTAATAATTGGAAATTGGGTGAAATGTGAAATCTTAGTTTTTAGGCTTGTTAAAAATAATTTAAAGGCTTATAAAATTAATATTGATAATAAGGAAGATAGTAAAAGTTTAAAATTTAAATTGAAAGTGATTTGTTCGATTTTAAAAAATATATCATTTAAATTGATATTTAAAAATAGCCCTCCGAGGCATAGTCTCAGAATTCGACGAAACAAGTACCATTTGATCCGAAATAGTGTATTATTTTCTAATTTCAAATTTCGAAACGTTTGGAGTTATCATTTGGCCGTACGAGTAAGAAACGCACTGAAATCTATATTGAAAATTCAATATAAAAATTGGGTCCAAAAAGCTATCTTCTCCATACGATCGAAGTTGGACTCGTAATCTCCTTTTCCATTACGTTCGAAATAGGGGTATAACATTATGAACGCCTAGCGGCATGCTTCGATAGGAGGTCAAGATTTTAAGCGACGATTTTGAGACGATTTAAAAATTAAAATAAATATATTTTTATATTGATTGACATTATATCCACATCAGAACTTTTTCATTTCACCTCCAAATAACTGTACACAACCAAACTCTACACACCAACGTCTTGTTCTTTCCCTCCTCCTTCAAATTCACGTCATTTCCTTTGAACTGAATTCAAAACAAAAAGAAATAAAACATTTCAATATATGTGTGTGTGTGTGCGCCTGCAATAAAATCATCGGCCTTTCCCATTTTCTTTCTCTTCCTAGTGGAGTTAAACCATGGCCGATTCTTCACAATATATATATATATTTACACACACACAATCGATGCGCGGCCTTGTTGTTCGTGCTAGGCATCGGTGGTTGGTGAGGCATTGGATGAGGGGGAGGGGGAAGATGAGAAGAATCATCATGCGACTAGGGGTAGTTGGTGTCGCGACTTGAGTCACGCGTGTAGGAAGGGAACGTCGCGATGGTTGGTAAGGTAAGGATGGTGCATTCAGAGCTAGATTTTAGGTCTAAGCCAAGTTCGACGATAGTGTTGTCGAGGTCAATTTCATGAAACTTGAATCGAGCAAGGATGGAGATTAAGGAGCGGTGGTCGGCGAAGCACTGCAATGTCTGATATCGGTTGACTGATGGTATAAGGGGTGCAGTGGCGATGATGAGTAAGTGAAGTGTTACGTGGTGATTTTTGAGTTGGTACGGCCGTTAGTGGATCATTTGAGGGCTGAACCAGGGTATTTTGCAAAAGAAGGTATGGCTGCTTGGTTATTAATATTTATTAAGTGAACTGTAGTATTAATTAGTCGCTCATCGTTCAATTAAGCAAATTAGCTCGGTGCTAATAAAATTCGAAATTTTCCATGCAAGTTCCGAAATTATGGAAACAAGTCGTTTGGATTCGCGACAATAAAATATCTATACAAAGGATTTAAATTTGGGGATTAGACGATAAACTGATTCGAAAAAAATCAAAGGTGAGTTAATCTCACTCAAATTGGATTACTGGTTAATTTTAAGTGGTTAAAATTAATTTTGGTTCATTGATTGTATTTGATAATTATTGTCAATCTGGATGTGATATTATAAATAATAGTGTGTGTGTGTGTGTATACATATTGGAGTGGTTGATATTCTCACATTATATAGCGGATGAGACCCTATGCGCCCCGCATAATAGCGGATGGCCCTATATACCACGATATCCCCCTCGAAGTAGGATTGATATTTTTATATTGTGCTAACACCTATGGATGCCGGGAAATAGGTAACAGGGATCCATCTGGATTCCTCAAAAATGTTGAAATTATTTAACATACTAAGTGATATGATTTATTTAACTTATCTGTGATAGGTTATATTGGAAAATTAAATTTGTTGGATGCTATGATATT
Organism: Allium cepa; assembly: GCA_030765085.1. Classification (NCBI taxonomy): domain Eukaryota; kingdom Viridiplantae; phylum Streptophyta; class Magnoliopsida; order Asparagales; family Amaryllidaceae; genus Allium; species Allium cepa. Next base: position 292,961,484 of record CM060934.1, read on the forward strand.
GCTAGATATATTTCGGCATTTTAAATATAAAAAATATAGAAAATTTATTTTTGAAGAAAAATATACAGGGAATTTGTAAGCAAAATATATATGGTGAAGTTAAATAAATTGAAGGAATGAATTTGGGAAAAGGTAAAAAGTTTGATTTAAAATCCTATTAAATAAATTCCGAGCACGGAAAAATAGAGATTTTGAAGAAAAGAGTTTTAAGGACTTAAGCGATATTGTTTTGAGAATAAAAGAATTTATTTTAAATTCAAGATTTAAATGGCATTGGAAAATAAAAGGGAATTTGAAACAAAATATGAAATTGATGTTTTAGGTAAATAAGATTTTTAAACCATAAAAAGGAAGTGGAATCTAAAACTAGGGGGCTTTGGAATAAATTTGGGTAAATCAAGAAATAACTTTTAAAATGGAATTTAATTTAGGGAATCGATTTGAAAATCGATCAAGCATATAAGACAATGATTAATACGGGAAAATGGGACTATGGAAATTTTAAACAAAGTTTTGTTAATAAAGTAAAGCAATTATCAGTGGATAATTTTAAATTATAAATTCACGGTGGGAATTTATAAGGAGATGGATAAATCATTTTAAAAATAAATAGTGGTTATTTTTAGAAATGCGAGGAAGAAAATTTACAAGATTGGTATGTAAATTATAACTGGAATATATCGAGAGGGATTTATAAATGATTAGATGCGCTATATTGAAATGGGAAAGGTATTTTTGAGAAGTTAAGTATATTTTCAAAGAAAGAGTTTTAAGTATTAATTAGAAATTTTAAAGGTGTTTTAAAAGAATTTTTTTAGAAAAAATTATTATTTAATTGTTTTAAATTTTTTAAGGTGAACATTAATAGTTATGGTAGTTAATTATTATTAAAGGTTAAGTCAGTATTATTATTTTAAAAAGTGTAACTATTCAATATTAATATTTTATATAATAGCTTTATTTTAAAAGTAATTTTTATCTAAAGTTTAAATTGTAGAAATATTATAGAATTTCATAAGTATTTTTTTGAATAAAGTGATTCAAGTAGTTTTATTTTAAATATTTTAAGTGCATATTTTTGGATGAAGTGATTTAATTTATCTAAAATCTAAATTAGATAAGACTTGGTGTTTTTCAGTGGAAATAAAATGGTTGAATGATTGTTTATTTGATAGTTAAATAACCGACTATCAAATCTTGACCCAAATATAACTTTGGAAATATCTAGAAGAGTATGGAAATTATATGGTGGATTTACCGTTCGAGGTGCTATACGGTACGTATAAACTCGTTCATTCTTCTAGGACGTGGATAGGAAAATCCGTCCACTAAATAGTTAGGGGGTGATCTCCGATCTTATCTTTGTTTGTGTATTTCCTAAAGAACCGGGGTTGAGTTTATCGGGAAATATCGAACGTTATATTGGAGAGACGGGAATTGGATTTGTGATCCGAAAACCACTTCGATCCAACGAGTATGTTTTCAGAATGAAGATAAGAGCTTGGAGTCGAAGATGGAGCAGTGAAGTGCAAGGGTTAATTGCTACTAATCCTGAGGATGATTCCAAAATGGATGTGGTAGGAGTAGTGCCTTCGGTTCCATTTGGACTGGGGGTGGACTTATATGGATGAATGCTATCAGTACATTGTCATCGGAGGACAATGAGAATTCTAGGTGAATCTTTCTAAAAAGTAATCGTAGCCTCCAGCCTCATCATCTAGGAATGACTAAAAATCAGGAGGGATGCAGCAAGGCTAAGTGGGTAACACCCAAGTAGGGTATGTCTGTCATCTTTCTAGATAACCTCGGATATTATCACTACATGTGAAAGGAACACGGAAAGGTTGGAAGCACCTAGGGTGATAGCATATTCGGTCTATTCAGGTTAGGAATAGTCCGGTCTTGTGTAGCTGGGGGCCCTGGAGTTGTCATCGGTACGGTGTTTCTAGACAGGTATCGTGACAGGTGGCACCCTAATGCCTAGTCATTCAGTTGGAATCCATTCTCCAATACGTGCCTTCACGGCTTTGATTGTAGAGCCTAGTATTGCTGGAATTTAACTGATTCAACAATTTCATCTATTTGAATAAGTATTTGTACTTAGACATTATTATAATATCAGACGATTTTGATATGAAACATTTTGGTTATCGTAAGGTAAAATCCCACTGTGTTTATTTGTGGCCTGGTCTTAGGAGATACCTTTGATTCCAAAGGATTTTGAACTTTAATAATTCAAATTAAATGTGTTTTTCTCCTGCTGGTTTTCCAGACTGACTCGGATGTTATTTTATTATAATTCTCGGGTCAAACCGAGTATTACAAAGTCAAGATAGGATGTTATTGAGCTCAGGAGATGAGCTGGATGACGAGACGTATCACCCGTACTTAGTGTATATTCCGCCGTGCATTGTATGCTGTATATTCAGCTTTTTTGAGGACGGGTTATTATATCTGTCCAGTGTTTTGTTATGGATATATTGTACTCTGATGATGTATTGTGTAAAAATAGTAATAGTTCTTTTTGTATAAAGATTAATTGTTATCTATTATATATTGTTCCACTGCGGTTGTGAGATTCTGTGTTGTTATTTCTTCTTCTTTTTCTACTTCTTTCTCCCTCTTCACTAACAATCTGGTATTCCGGCATTCGATTGTTCGGCATGTAATATAGTGGACGTATTGATGTCGATTTTTGAGCATCGAAAATCCGGGCCGGGATATAATATTAGTATTATTTAAAAATAATTACGAATGGAAGTTGTTTCAAATGGATTTTAAAAGGAAATAAGTCTTACTCTCCTCTTATGTCGTTGGGAAATAATTTCAATGATGACAGTGGTATCCTCGATATTCATTTTCGAGTCTAAGTAGGGAAGGCCACTTAGTAGCTTTGCTACGCATTTGGTTCGATAAAAAAAAATTGATTAAAATTTCCAAATATGATTTGATATATATAAAATATATGAGTATATATATTATTTCAAAATGATTTAGAAAGAAACCTAGTGTTTAGTTCTTACGATCTATATAAATTAAAAAAAATCACTTATTGAAACGAAATGAATTAATAAAATGTTTTTTATAAAAGTGTCCATGAATAATTTGATATGAAATGGGTTAAACACGAAGTGAAATAATTGAAATTTGAATAAATTGAACGTAAATGAAATAGATGTGAATAAGTTGGAAGTACACCAATTAGATGTTAATAACGAAATGGATGTTAATAAGAGATGATAGTGTATAAATAAACTATTGACATTAGATAATGTAAATTGATATAGTTTGGATTAATCATATGCATATTAATTGTTGAATGGTTCCATTTGTTGCAAATAATTGTTACAACTATTTTTGGCTACATATGATTATTATGTTTTATATTAGTGCGTATGCTTATGATTCAAATTAAGAGTACATGTTTTATATTTCTATTAAACTCATGCATGTTTTCTATATCTTTCTATAAGCAACTAATATTCAACTGGACTTGAGATAGGTACATACGAAGATCGTTTGGACGTATATGCGATTTAACAGCTTTTGCTCGCTTTAATACGAGTGAACTTGCTCATATTAATAATAATAAGGTATATATCTCGAATTACATACTATACTCTTATATTTTCCCTACGGGATGCCTCATCGCTGAGATGAGATGTATATTTGTGATATATATGTGTGTTGTAATTTTTTTCGATCGAGCCGCATAAAGGAGACGCTGCCGAAATTTTCCATAAATTCGGGTGTTAGAAAATTTAGAGACTTTAATATTTTGAAAGTTGTTTTACAATAAGCTGATATCATAATGGCGTAGTGGAAGCATGGTAAAGGTTTTGCAAATATATTTTATGTTTTGTATGTTGAATATTTTGAGTAAAATATATCAAATTTTCGATTCCATACTTAATCACTTTTCGAGAACGAAAAGTTCTGAGTGGGGAAGATTGTAACAACTCATATTTTTAACTATTTTAAACTATTAAATTTAATATATTTATTGAACAAAAATGGTTGGAAATAAAAATTTAATGATTTATTAATGTAATTTACTGGATATGAACTTAGATAAAAAAAATTAAATAACAAAATTCAATAAGATAAAAGATGATAACTTATACTAGAAATTAAATTATATGATATTGAATTGTAAGTAATTGATAACAGAAATTGAAATAATCAATGTTAAATTAATAAAGAATCAAATGAATTTTTATTATAAGTAAAAGCATAAGTTTATTTATATGAAATTGTATTTTGATAAGTATAGATTTCAGAAACTGGAAAACATTTTTTTGGTAAGAAATGAATAACTTTTGATGTATACGATATTGCAAAGATGTTAAATTACTATAAAATGGTAGTAGATTGGAGGTCGAAATTTCACGGATGAATAGTGCCATGAAATTTTCTATAAATAGGCCCTCAACATTCCCTTCATTTGCAAAACCATAAAAATAAAACCTAGCTGCCATTGAACTTATAAATCAACGACCTTCATTGATCGAAGCCTATAGAGGCAAAATTAGCCTTCGACTTCACCTAAAGAAATGTAGAGGGTATCGTTATGAGCATGTCCAACGGTCAGATCGTCAAATCATCAACCGAGGTGATGATAAATTATCTCCGTTCACTGCTGCTTTTTTGGGTTTCACATTTATGAGTCACGTGCGGCTGTGCAATGGCGTGGCCGCGACTGTAGGCCAAGGCGGCGGACGGCGAGGTGGTTGGTGCAAGCGTGATGGCAGTGGGCCGTTTGGGTAGCGCGCGATTCAAATAAAAAACAAAAGATGAAACTTTGAGTTCGGCTAGGAAGTGTACATGAGAGGAAGATGAGTTAAGTTTAATTTTTATGTTAATTATTTTGTTAATTAAATTTTAATTATATCAAATGTTTATAAAGTTCGTAACTTTCTCCTACGAGGTCGGATTCGAGCGAAAAAAGTTGAGCTGGATTCATGTCGAAGTCGACTACGACATGGAATTGGATTCGAATTTGTTTGACTCTGAAAATGTTTCAGTTTCAAAAAAAGGTCAGTGTTTTAAATCGCTAATGAAATACTAAAATATTCTGATATTAGTTAGGCCGAAACCATGAAGTGATTTATTTTTATTGATTGTTGCTTGGTAATTTAACTAACATTTAAATTGACATATGATTTGAACTGATAGAAATTCAAATCGACGGTTGAATTTAAAATTGAAATTAAATGGCTAATTAAACACCCAATATGGGTAGCTAGTTAACAGTCGTGATTTATTGGCTGATTTACGAATGTTGATTGAGTTTGGATGCAACTGGTTGATATATTGGATGATTGGATGTTTATTTATCTTATGTATGTATGTATGTATGTATGTATGAATGTATGTATGTATGTATGTATGCATGTATGTATATCATGTTATCACCCTGTATATTATTTAACAGCATATAAAGTGTTATTTGAATTATTTCGAATAAATTAAGAAATAGGTTGAAATGATATATACCTATAACGCTTTGATTTGGATTGAAACAATATATATCCATCCCTGGAATTAAAGTCGAAATAACTGATCACTTGGCCATAGGATAGAAAATTATGTACGGACACTGGATTTGTTAAATTGATTGGTTTTAAATTCTTGAATTTGAATCGATTTGAATAATTTTTTTTAAAGAAATAAAAATCGAATTTACAAAAATTAAATAATTTTCAAATTTGAGCTTTGAAATGATGAAAGCAAAATTTGTAAAACAGATTGTTTAAAGAATTTATTTTGGAATTTGAAGTTATAATTGATATACGACATGAATGATGGGAATTGAATTGCTTTAAAGGTTGAACTTTATTCAAACTTTGAAAAAATTATCTTGGATAAAGTAATTTTGATCGATATTTCAAATTTGGGCTCAGAATTGAAATATTAGAAATTCAATTAATTTAAAGATTTGAATTAAAATTCGAGCATTGAAGTCCAATTGGATTAAAGTGATTTAAAATCGGTATTTTAGAATTGGACTTGAAATCTATATAAATGGTCTTAAATGAGAATTGAATTGAAACTTAAGCCATTGGATCGAACGTTGAATCATATTTGAAGTTAAAAATGTACGTTTCGTCATAGAAGTTAATTCGAATTGAAATTGAAATTGGAATTAATCCTAATTGAAATCTAAATTGAGTCGATTTGAATTGATTTAAGATTGAAGACGATTTAAATTAGAAGATTTAAAATGGAATCAGTTTGATTGATAGATTTGTTGGAAACGGAAAAAAACGATTTTAAATTTGAAACTATTTTCACCATATACATTTTACTGTATACTGTTCTAAAATTCATCTTTTTAAAATTTCAAATTATTTGAAATTTCAAACCATTTTAATATATAACCCAATTTCTATAATCAAATTATTTTATATCAAACTTTTTTCAATCTCTAAACTATATAAACTATTTTATCCATTTAAATTATTCAAAATATTTTAAAAAAAAAATCAAACTATTCATGTTGGGAACTGTTTATGTTTAAATCGTTGATTTAAACATGAATGTGGTAAAATAAGTTATAACCTAAGTTGACATTCGAAATGGAAATTCGAATGAAATGATTTCAACTGAAAATGATATATGAAGTAAATATGATGATTTTGAAATGAAAGATATTTTGAAGTGGATGTGATATTTTGATATCAAGTATGAATCATTTTCAAAATGTAAAAGAACCAACCGCTGTGTAAAACGACGTTTAATTGTTGAAGAGACAGGGGCCATTTATTGGCAGTCTCTATCAATGTTGGAGTCACTTTAACAACTGTGTACGTGGAGAAGACTCTAGAATGAAGTGGCTGGATTTGGTTTACGTTGCTAGATTTAAAGGAAGAGAACAATGATAGACAGCATCGATACTTGTGTCAATTTGAAATGACCAAAACAAAACGGCTCGACAGGGCCAATGAGGATTGCTACCTCTAGCGGACATCTGTTCTTCGATTTTTTTTGGGACTAGGTCCATACTACTGCCCTTGATGTTGGCTTCGATTGGTGCACCTTGATTTGGGATGACTTCCCTTTGACTCAATATGGGATGGATGGATGCTGTGACGCCCCAGCTTTATACTCACACTAGCCAAGGACACTACAGAGTAATGCCTTCGACTAGCACGAAGAATAAGGCTATTGAGGAGTGACCATCTGTGTAATTGCTTTGTGCGAGTACCGATAAGTCAGATAGTATTACATGCATTTCGTTTCACGAGGAAATCCGACACATCAATTACAAACTCAAAACTACTACATAGTGGCTTTGTGATCTTTGGAAACAAATATAAAATAAGCATAACATAAATCTGTCACAGATATTTATATCACAAAGGCAGAAACAGATATGAATAAAATACATAGAAGTGTACATCGATATAGAGGTCATATAAGATCCACTACATCACAAAAGATTAGGTACAAGTGCAAGATAAAAGAATATATATATACACACACATCAAGGAGTCTCTATGTAGAACGTATAATAAAAAAACTACTAACCTAAAGTAGTTAGCCAAAAATCAGATGACGGACCCTGATAAGAAGTCAAGTAGAAACACCTGAAATATCTCAGTCTGACCAGAGTATTATTTAAGAATAAAATAATAAACAGATCAGTCTAGCTATAAATGTCATATAAAATGAGATAGGGTAAGAGATATGACAAAAAATGTATGATAACAATAATGCCATACTATGATAAGTATACATTAAATAACAAAAAAATCATACAATATCTCAAATTTTCTCAATTACCAAAAAGGATGTCATATTCTTTATTGTATTAACCACACCACAAATATTGACAAAACATATCAATGGCAATCGCAAAAATTGGTGAAACGCAAATTCTACAAATCATCAATTAGAAATCCTGAAAACACAAAGGGGGAGGCCTATCGAAAATGGGAGCATGAACACTAACATGTATATCACAAATGAGACGCTATCCCATAAACCGAACATCTACGCACCTATAAAGATACGCCTCATGCACAGTCGAACATCGACGCACCTAAAAAGGTACACCCCATGCATAGTCGAACATCGACGCACCTAAAAAGATACGCCCCATGCCCTGACTTCCCAAGCCGATTGCTCCACAAACGGTCCAAAGACCATGGGTCGCTAGCCCATAAAAATGAGACGAAGCTCCATAAAATCGGGGTATAGTCCTCTACGTGGACAAAGAGACATCGCATATCGCTAGTCTAAACCATAAAATGATCATCATTGATCAATAAGAAGTGTGAATTACACTAAGCTAGTAAATAAATGAGTTTAGCTTCATGTCCCATAACCACTGGCTTAACTTAAATATTTACGAACAAATTGTAGATTTGCACTTGAAAATTGTCACAAGATTTCAATCGAACAAGTCCAAGAATTAACCGACAAAGAAAAACGAAAGCGTTTCATACCACTTATTTTGCTAAATCATTTAATTAGATTTTTCATACGAATGAGGTAAAGATTTGTATATACTAATAGATTGGAAAACGGTTTTAAAAACCTGCTTTGTATTAAATATAGTGTTGAAAACATTTTTGTGAAAGAGTTCGAGTATTTACTACTAGTATAGAAACATTTGTATTTAAAAGTGACAAATCACAGAATTGATTATAAAAACAATCTATCATCAAAAATCACATACGAAAACGTGAATAAAAACCATAGAAATCGATGTCAAATCCATCAAATGGATAATCCCAAAAAAATCCAGAAAAGAAGTCATCAAAGTCGATAATAAATGACAACAACCAATCGGATCAACAAAAATCGATATCAATTGGAAATCCACCCAAAAATAGCCAAAAATAGGCAAAATTGACAGTTCCAGATGTCTGGTAGGTACTTCCAAACGTCTGGCCCTAGGTTCTGGAAAAATATGTGCTTTTTCTCCTTTCTCTTTTTAATTCCAGAACCATTTCAGACGTCTGGATTTTTCAACTAGACGTCTGGATTTAATTCCAGACGTCTGGATTTTTGTTCCAAACGGCTGGATTTTAGCTCTGCCCTTTTTTATTTATTTCCAGAACCCTTTCAGACGTCTGGATTTGGTTCCAGACGTCTGTATATTTCTGCTAGGCAAAAAACAACCTAGCCCATAAAGGGCAAATCCAAACCGAACTACGATCGAACGAGTAATGAATGCTAGGGATTTATGCCAATCGACAACCCAGCACTATAGGCTCTTCGATACACCACCGAAAACATGGCCAAACATCCAAGATAGGATCTTAAACGATTTTGACTTCAAAACAACAAAATTGGAAAATTCACCAAATCAATTCAAATCAAAAGAAATTGAACATGAAATAGATGTTAGGCATTCATACCTAACAACAATAAAAGCTATAGACATAGATGTGAGTTCAAGAACTCACCTTTAAAACACAAAGACAACGAATGAGAGGCTTTAAAACAAAGAAAGACCAATTCCTCTTCAATACACCACTAGAATCTTCAATCTATTATCAAAGGTGAAGTTGTTTCTAAGTTAGGGTTTGGGAATTTCTGAAAATTGAAGAGAGATTGAGATGGAGAAGATGAAGAGAATGCTTACCTAAGCTTCACTTTGATTTTGGAGCTTGAATATTGAATTTCCTAGTAATGTAGGGTTAAGGAATTTCAATTTCCCCTTCTTTCCTCCATTTTCTTTTAGCTTGAGAGTGTTAAGAAAATAGAATGAATGAATGAAGAGGGGGGTGGAGTTAGGGTATTTTATTGGGTTAGTGGGCTGAAAGCCAAACCCAAAGCCCAATAGAAAAATAGCAAAATTCTATTCAACTCCAAACATATCGATGTTTATACTCAAAAAGATCGCAAACGCCATTTTGGACTCAATGAAAGTGGTCTCGAGTCCTAATTCGACTGTTTGCAAAAAGTAGCATTTCGGACTCTAATTCGACTAACGATGTTATATTTAAACAAAACATTTAAATATATAATCATAAAATATGCGGGCTGTTACAGATGCGGTTGGCAGTCATGGCTGCGATGCAGTATCACCATCCCTATGATCCTAACTGGTAGTATCTTACCTTGGGCATTGCCTCACATGCCTTGACATACTTTCATCCTTATATGAGACCGCTATGAGTTTGGTTTAGTGTTGTTGTATCACGGCGCATCCCTATCCCCTGACGTTTTACTTGGGTGTTATATGCAAAATGTATGCCAATGCTTAAAAAGCATTAAAGGGGATTAATGTAAAACCTTAACGCTTGGGAAAATATTTATCTTATTGATTAGACATTACATATATAGCGTATTCTACTATATATAGATATTTTGACGGATCCTTAAGAGATGGAAACATCTTTTGAGTTAATGCACGCACGTTATAAACTGGATAGGAGATGAAAACCCCATTAACAACTCTGATGCTATTACACTCTTGTTATATGTGATATTGATTTGACTTACATAAGGATATTTTAGTTCTGACTCGAATGTATTGTTTTACTTTATGCTCAGGTCAGCCCTGAGTTTTTAGTGCATTGAAGTGAAAGGGAGTACGGATTAAGGATCTTAAGACTAATTTAACACTACAGGGGGTGAATAATATTTAATGGATTCTAAGACTTATATTAATTAACTTAAAATTATGACACAGACAAATGCAAAACTTAATCACCAAACAATTATAGAATCAAACACAGTTGCTGAAAGTAAATAAAAAACAGTAATGAGAAAGAACACACCGGATTTTATACTAGTTTGGAGTTACTCTACATCCAGTCCTGTACCAAGGAAAACCACCTCATACAGATTTTTATTATACCAATGTCGAGATTACATTCCTCAATTTCTAAAGGCCTTGAGGTACCCTCCTGTCTCACGAGTCTGGGGAAAACTCTCTTGATTTATGGACCACAAGATTACCCAATTGATTTCTAGGAACAACCACACCTTATAGAGAGACTCGATAAACTTTTGATTACAAATTGATCCTATAACTCTGAATAGCACTTTGATCTTCGAGAGAGGGCAAAGAATCAAACAAGAATGAGATTCTAATTTGATTCACTTAAGAATTCGGAAGAATTTCGGCACGATCTTAAAAATTTGAAAATTATAGAATATGGATTTGTGGAGAAGAAGAAGTAAAGAAAATATGAAAATGGATGATTAAAAAATTCGTTTGTGAAGCCTATTTATAAAGCACCAACGGTCATAACCATTCGTGAAGAGATTTAAACGAATAGACACTTCTTTCGAAAATTGGAACTTTTGAATTCAACGGCCACCATGTCGACATGGGGTATCCCATGATGTCGACATCCCTATGTAAAAAAATGTAAAATTTATTTTTGAAAATGAAGTTTAAAACAAGAGTTTATTTTAAAATAAAAATAAATAATATTTTAAGACTAAAACATCTTTTTGAAAAATCTTTTGAAAACATAATTTTAAGGCTAAAATATTTTGAAAGGAAGTTTTGAAAATCATTTTGAAAAACCATTTTGAAGCAGTTTTGCAAACTTCTTCTTGCAGAATATGTCATCATATCAGGACTCAATAACTTGTACAAAACCAGGATGTTCGTGGGTTTGTAATCCACTTGTTGTAGGTTTGTAAGCTACTTGTCGTGGGTTTGTAAGCCACTAAGAAGGTAGAAATGGGTTCCATCCCAAATGAAATTCGAAATGAAGATTTCCATGCTATTATGAAGTTTTAACAAAAAAACTAGACACATATCTTGAAATCTTGATCTTGATACTCATAAGTCTTCAAACTTGACTTCTTCATTCTTGATCTTGATACTCATAAGTCTTCAAACTTGACTTCTTCATTCTTGATCTTGATACTGTACAGTCTTCAATAATTAGCACCTGCCATATATATCATGTATAGTAATACTCATACATATCTAGACAATAGTATTCGTATATAAGTTATAATAAAATAAGTTACAAAGGTTGTTGTCATCAAAACTACTATCTCCAGTTCCTAACAATCTCCCCCTTTATGATGATGAAAATCTTATAAAATATACTTACCACATCGATCGTACCATAACCCCCCTTACTCCAACAACTCTCCCTTACTCCAAGCCTACTATTTTATGTAACTTTCTCCCCCTTTGTCGTCAACAAAAACTTCTTAAAATCCCTGAACTTGTTATAAGATAATTAACCATAATAAAATAGGGTAAACCATATATAAGTGTAGTAAGTGCTAGGTGTGATCATAAGCTGTGACGCCCCACCTCTATACCCACGCTAGCCAAGAACACTACGGAGTAATGCTGTCGACTAGCACGGAGAAAAAGGCTGTTGAGGAGCGACCATCCGTGTAATTGCTTTGTGCGAGCATCGATATGTCAGATAGTATAACATGCAAATCTTTTCAAGTGGAAATCCGACATGCCGACACAAACTCAAAGCTACTACACGGTGGCTATGATGTCTTCGGAAATAATTATAGAAATAAACATAACACAAATCAGTCACAGATAATTCATATCACAAAGGCGGAAATAGATATGAATATTACACATAAAAGTGTATATCAGAGTAGTGGTCAAAAGATCCACGATAATACAAAAGAATAGCAACACGTCCTATACAAAAGAATACAACTATGAGTCTATATCTCAAGTGTGTACAACAAAATAAACTACTAATCTAAGTAGTTTGCCCAAAAGTCAGAGTAATGAATCCCAGGGGAGAAGTCAAGCAGAAGCACCTGTAACATCTCGGTCTGACCCAAGTATTATTTCATAAGAAAATAATAAATGGATCAGTCTAGCTATAAATATCAGATGAAGTGATATATGATAAGAGATATGACATAAACATATAATAATCACAATGCCAAGCTGTGATAAATAAGTAATTGAAAATCAACAAGAGATTAATCAATATCACAATAATCTACTCAAGATAAAAAGGAATGTCATACTCCTAATTTCATTCACCAAGCCACAATAAATGACATATATATCAATGCCCATCGTAAAAGTTGGTGAAACATAAATTCCAGAAATCAACACACGAAATCCAGAAATCACAATAAAAAGGATGGCCAATCCCACAAACTGGACATCGACGCACCTAGAAAGACACGCCCCATGTACAGTCGAACATCGACACACCTAGAAAGATATGCCCCATGCTCTAGCATCGACGCACCTAGAAAGATACGCCCCATGCATAAATAAACATCGATGCACCTAGAAAGATACATCCCATGCATAAATAAACATCGATGCACCTAGAAAGATACACCCCATGTAATGTCTAACACCGATGCACCTAGAAAGATACACCCCATGCTAAGTCGAACATCGACGCACCTAGAAAGACACGCCCCATGCATAGACGAACATCGACGCACCTAGAAAGATACGCCCCATGTCCCGACTTATTAAGCCGATTGCTCCATGAAGTAAATAAACATCGATGCACCTAGAAAGGTACACCCCATGCATAAATAAACATTGACGCACCTAAAAAGGTACGACCCATGTATAAACAAACATCGATGCACCTAGAAAGGTACACCCCATGCATAATAAAACATCGACGCACCTAAAAAGGTACGACCCATGTGAGAAATGAGACGAAGCTCAATAAAATGAGGAACAGTCCTCCACATAAACAAAGAGACATCGCACATTGCTAGTCTAAACCACAAAGATGATCGTTATGATCAACGAGAAGTGTCAATTACAATAAGCTAGTAAATATATGAGCTTAGCTTCATGTCCCATAACCACTAGCTTAACTTAAATATTTACGAACAAATTGTAGATCTCCACTAGAAAATTGTCACAGGAGATTCAATCGAACAAGTCCAAGAATTAACCGACGAAGTAAACGCAAGCGTTTCATACCACTTGTTTTACTAAGTCGTTTAATTAGATTTCTCATACGAGTGAGGTAAAGGTTTGTATATACTAATAGATTGGAAAAGCGGTTTTAGAAAACGAGCTTTGTAATAAAATAGTGTTGAAATTATTTGAAGAAAGAGTTTTGATATTTACTACTAGTATAGAAAACCTTTATATTTTAAAGTGACAAATCATAGAACTGATTGTAGAAACAATCAGGCATAAAAATTCACATTCGAAGACGTGAATAAAATCCAAAGAAATCGATATAAAATCCATCAAAGTGGATATATCTAAAATTCCCAAAAAAAAAAGGTCGTCAAAGTCGATAATAAATGACAACAACAAAAGGGAGACAACACGGATCGATTAAAGTTGGATATTCAAACGGATTAGCAAAACAAGCTAATCTGGAAAAATCATCAGGTCGGTCGACCGGACTCCTTTAGTAGGTCGACCGAACCAAAGGTTGGAAACCTCTCGGGACAGCAGATCGGTCGACCGAACCCTGTACTCGGTCGACCGAACCTTAAAACAGAAAGTGCTTATGCACTTGGAAGCAGGTCGGTCGACCGGACCAGGGGGTCGGTCGGCCGAACCTGTTTCCAGACTCTTCCCTGCCTATTACAAATGAGGTTCAATCTTGACCAAAATTGCATTCGCACGAGCAACGACGCTAAGGGTTTATGTCAACCGACTACCCGGCCCTATAAGTTCCTCGATGCATCACCAAAAACATGTTCAAACATAGAAGTTAGGATTTTTAACGAATTGAACTCAAAACACTAAAAATTAGAATATTCACAAAAGCAATCCAAATCAAAATCAAATGCACATGAACAAGTGTTAGGAATTCATACCTAACAATAGAAGAGAATTATAAGCATAGATGTGAGATTAAAAATCTCACCTTTGAACTAAATTTATGAAGATGAAGCTTGAAAGCAAATGGAAATCAACCACACCTCAATCTCACACTAGAAGCTTGAATCTAAGCTTAAAAGTAGAACATTCCCTAAGTTAGGTTTAGTAAATTTTTGAAATTCAAAGAGAGAATGGGTTGGAGAAGAAGACGAGGAAGCTTACCAATGGGTTCTCTTGAACTTTGGAGCTAGGAGATGGATTTGCTAATGGAAACTAGGGCTTAGGATTTCCTAATTCTTTTTCTCTTCCACCATTGTTGAAAGCTTGAAGAGTTAGGAATTAGAAATGAAGAAATGAAGAGTTGGAGTGGGTTGGGACTGAGTTAGTAAGTGGGCTCAGCCCAAACCAAAATCCTAAGTGAAAAGTAGCAAAAATCAACTTTCTCCAAACATATCGAAGCTTATACTCAAAAAGGTCGCAAACGGCATTTTGAACTCAATGGAGGTGGTCTCGAGTCCCAATTCGACAGTTTGCAAAAAGTAGGTTTTCGGACCAAAATCCGATGAACGGTGAAATATTTAAATAAAATATTTAAATATATAATCGATAAATATGCGGGTTGTTACAGACTCCCCTCCTTACAGAAATTGCGTCCTCGCAATAATTAAGAAGGAAATATAAGAAGTAACAACCATAGAAGCATATTAACACAAAAGAAAATTTGAATCAAGAAGTCCACCATAAAGAGCACGAAGGAGTAAATCCGAAAGTTTTCGTTCGATGAATTCTCAAGATTTCACATGAGCGGTTTGAGAACCATTGAACCTCTATCAAAAAGAATATCTTTATATCGAAGGCGCTCAACCTCCGAAGCAATGATGCGAATAGGATGTTGCTCAAAATCAAATCTGGTGAAACTTCAATTTCCACAATATCACCGGGCTCAAGAATGAAAACCGGAAACATAAAAGCATTTCCATAGTTAAAAGACGTGGAAAACGTCAAGAATAGCAGAAAGTTGAGCCGGTGCAACGGCGTAGTACAATCACGGTACGCCCGTGAAACTAGAAACTCGAATAATTTGGAACACCGACGTAGTACAAAGACGGTACGTCCAGTGAACCAAAAAGCCAAGTCATTGATGTAGTGCAAACGGTACATCCAATGAACCAAAAAGCGAAGTCATTGATGTAGTACAAACGGTACATCCAATGAATCAAACAGCAAAGACATTGATGTAGTACAAACGGTACATCCAATGAATCAAAAGGAAAAACATTGATGTAGTACAAAAGTACACCCAATGAATCAAAAGCAAAGACATCGATGTAGTACAAACGATACATCCGATGAATCAAAAGCAAAGACATCGATGTAGTACAAACGGTACATCCGATGAATCAAAAGGAAAGATATCGATGTAGTACAAACGATACATCCGATGAATCAAAACCCAAATAATTCGGTACACTGACGCAGTACAAAAACGGTGCGTCCAATGAACCGAAGCCCGAATGATTTTCGAAACACCGACATAGTACAAAAACGGTACGTCCAATGAACCGAACACAATAAAAGAACATCGGACGCAAGTTCATAAAAGCAATGAGATGAAACTCAATAAAACGAAGTACATCAAAACGCCCGATGAACTTGATAAAAAGATAATTTCATTTAGGCATCAACAAAGAAACAAACCCTTGTTGCTTACGACTAAACGCATTGGCAACACGATTTCCCCTTCGGGAATAAAAAGAATATCGAGATTATAAGAAGCTAGGAACTCGAGTCAACATGCAGTTCCTTATAAAAAAAATGAATATTCCAAAGATTTATGATCGAGATAGAGAACAAATTTCTCCCCCTAAAATGATGATGCCAAACTCTAAACGTAAAAACAATAGCCGAGAGCACTAGATCATAAGTGGCATATCTAGTCTCGATAAGCTATAATGGTCTAGAAGCACAAGTGATAGCACGTTCTCCTTTGCAAGAGAACGGCATCCAAATCAATACGACTAGTATCGGTACAAAAGCAAAGTCTTGGTTCCCCTTCAGGAATCACAAGAACAAGAGTATCGAAAGGAAGAGTTCTTTTAAATAATCCTCTTTTCCTGAAAAGTTAAAACTTTCAAAATGACATTTATCTCAATGTAAAAATATTTCTAAAAAAATTTGCATTTTTACAAGTTAATATACTGTGTCTGACTGTCTCATCAAAGCGTTTAGGAAATTCCTATCGATAACGTTGATCAAGCGCATCGACCAAAATTCTTAAAGCACTCAACGGGCAATACAATCACAAAATCATCTTTTATAGGATAAATAAATCTCTTAAAAAGTTTTAAGAATATTCTTTGTTCGTTTCAAGAACAAAAATCCAGTTTTACTTATAAATAAATCTTATGAAAAAGATTTGCAAAATTTTAAATTACTATTTTCATCCAAAATCAGTAAATACAAGAATAGTCTCATCGAAATATTCATAGAATATTCGATTTATAAAATGGATGAAATAAGCTGGACAAATTGAATGACATAATAAGTCATTCATAAGAATCATAACGAGTGCGGAATGCGGTAAGTGGAATGCTAATTTCCGCAACTCGTAACAAACGAAAATCGGTGGCAAGGTCGAACTAGAAAGACCTAAACACCACACAAAAGATTTCTTAGGTGATAATCCTAAGACAAACTCAAAAATACCGGAAAATTTCTCAGACTACATGAATGAGAGAAATAACACTTTCCTTATAAGTGGGCTTAAGGAATAAAATGATGCCATCAAGTTGGAATCAAAATCATAAAGGAAAAATAGAAATCTGCTTAATAGATTGAAAATGTCGAAGATGAATAGTCCACTCGAAAAATAGGATATGGGCTTCACAATGATTAAGCCGATCCTTTCAAAAAAATCAATTCCGAAGCCTAAGTAAAAATATCGACTCGGAAAGAAAAGTCTCATAAAATAATTTCGACATCAATAAAAAGCAAATTGAGTGTTGCAGACCTACCATCCGGATTCACAATCCTCAAAAAAGTCATCAAGCCCAAAATATTCAAAGAAAAAGAATCGACAAGTTCTTTTGATATAAAATAGTGAGATGGAACCCATATCAAAAAGAACTCAAATAAGAAGATCACGAAATAAAACAATGCCATCAAGGATTGAGTGAAAAGTACCTTGACCAAGAGAAGAGTTGCTAGGGGCTTGCACAATATTTAGCTTTCTCATGTCCTTGTTCAAAAGTTTGGGACACGCAGAGAAAAGATGACCCGGTTTCTTGCAATAGCGACAAGAATGGGGTTTTGGACAGATATTCGCATGGTGTTCCATAGAATTACAATTGTAGCATCCTCCACGATTAGGGATTGGAGTCTTTGCTACAAAAGTAGTTTGCTTCACTCTCTTATTGGGATTAAGGCTCTTGAACTTAATATGCCTCTTCTTGGAAGTCCCAATATCACAAACACTTCCTTTACCAACCTCTCCATGAAGAAGAGTAACATCCACAAGCTGATTGAAAGAAACTTCAAGTTTCAAAGGTAGAACCATTTCGGGGTTCTTACTCAAAGCATAGATAAACTCTTGATTCTTTACAAGATCCAAAAGTTGTTGAGCAGACATGAATATTCCATCTTGGGGAGTAGCACTAGATTGACCGGCGCTGGGACGGCCTGGTCTAACCATTTCTCTTCTTTAACAAAGAAATAAAGAAGAGGAAAAAGTTATTCTCAAGGTAAATATCAAGCAATTCTTGATAGATAAAACAAGGAATCATAAAGAAAATAGGATGAATCGGTACGAAGACTCGAATTAAATCCTAAAGCACGACTCCTAAGATGGACTTAGGACGATGAACCTTGTTAAATTATTCCACATTGTTCCGAAGTTTGGCTCTGATACCAAGCTGTGACGCCCTACCTCTATACCCACGATAGCCAAGAACACTACGGAGTAATGCTGTCGACTAGCACGGAGAATAAGGCTGTTGAGGAGCGACCATCCGTGTAATTCCTTTGTGCGAGCATCGATATGTCAGATAGTATAACATGCAAATCTTTTCAAGTGGAAATCCGACATGCCGACACAAACTCAAAGCTACTACACGGTGGCTATGATGTCTTCAGAAACAATTATAGAAATAAACATAACACAAATCAGTCACAGATAATTCATATCACAAAGGCGGAAATAGATATGAATATTACACATAAAAGTGTATATCAGAGTAGTGGTCAAAAGATCCACGATAATACAAAAGAATAGCAACACGTGCTATACAATAGAATACAACTATGAGTCTATATCTCAAGTGTGTACAACAAAATAAACTACTAATCTAAGTAGTTTGCCCAAAAGTCAGAGTAATGAATCCCAGGGGAGAAGTCAAGCAGAAGCACCTGTAACATCCCGGTCTGACCCGAGTATTATTTCATAAGAAAATAATAAACGGATCAGTCTAGCTATAAATATCAGATGAAGTGATATATGATAAGAGATATGACATAAACATATAATAATCACAATGTCAAGTTGTGATAAATAAGTAATTGAAAATCAACAAGAGATTAATCAATATCACAATAATCTACTCAAGATAAAAAGGAATGTCATACTCCTAATTTCATTCACCAAGCCACAATAAATGACATATATATCAATGCCCATTGTAAAAGTTGGTGAAACATAAATTCCAGAAATCAACACACGAAATCCAGAAATCACAATAAAAAGGATGGCCAATCCCACAAACTGGACATCGACGCACCTAGAAAGACACGCCCCATGTACAGTCGAACATCGACACACCTAGAAAGATATGCCCCATGCTCTAGCATCGACGCACCTAGAAAGATACGCCCCATGCATAAATAAACATCGATGCACCTAGAAAGATACATCCCATGCATAAATAAACATCGATGCACCTAGAAAGATACACCCCATGTAATGTCTAACACCGATGCACCTAGAAAGATACACCCCATGCTAAGTCGAACATCGACGCACCTAGAAAGACACGCCCCATGCATAGACGAACATCGACGCACCTAGAAAGATACGCCCCATGTCCCGACTTATTGAGTCGATTGCTCCACGAAGTAAATAAACATCGATGCACCTAGAAAGGTACACCCCATGCATAAATAAACATTGACGCACCTAAAAAGGTACGACCCATGTATAAACAAACATCGATGCACCTAGAAAGGTACACCCCATGCATAATAAAACATTGACGCACCTAAAAAGGTACGACCCATGTGAGAAATGAGATGAAGCTCAATAAAATGAGGAACAGTCCTCCACATAAACCAAGAGACATCGCACATTTCTAGTCTAAACCACAAAGATGATCGTCATGATCAACGAGAAGTGTCAATTACAATAAGCTAGTAAATATATGAGCTTAGCTTCATGTCCCATAACCACTAGCTTAACTTAAATATTTACGAACAAATTATAGATCTCCACTAGAAAATTGTCACAAGAGATTCAATCGAACAATTCCAAGAATTAACCGACGAAGTAAACGCAAGCATTTCATACCACTTGTTTTACTAAGTCGTTTAATTAGATTTCTCATACGAGTGAGGTAAAGGTTAGTATATACTAATAGATTGGAAAAGCGGTTTTAGAAAACGAGCTTTGTAATAAAATAGTGTTGAAATCATTTGAAGAAAGAGTTTTGATATTTACTACTAGTATAGAAAACCTTTATATTTTAAAGTGACAAATCATAGAAGTGATTGTAGAAACAATCGGGCATAAAAATTCACATTCGAAGACATGAATAAAATCCAAAGAAATCGATATACAATCCATCAAAGTGGATATATCTAAAATTCCCAAAAAAAAAGGTCGTCAAAGTCGATAATAAATGACAACAACAAAAGGGAGACAACACGGATCGATTAAAGTTGGATATTCAAACGGATTAGCAAAACAGGCTAATCTAAAAAAATCATCAGGTCGGTCGACCGGACTCCCTGAGTCGGTCGACTGAACCAAAGGTTGGAAACCTCTCGGGACAGCAGGTCGGTCGACCGAACCCTGTACTCGGTCGACCGAACCTTAAAACAGAAAGTGCTTATGCATTTGGAAGCAGGTCGGTCGACCGGACCAGGGGGGTCGGTCGGCCGAACCTGTTTCCAGCCTCTTACCTGCCTATTACAAATAAGGTTCAATCTTGACCAAAATTGCATTCGCACGATCAACGACGCTAAGGGTTTATGTCAACCGACTACCCGGCCCTATAAGTTCCTCGATGCATCACCAAAAACATGTTCAAACATAGAAGTTAGGATTTTTAACGAATTGAACTCAAAACACTAAAAATTGGAATATTCACAAAAGCAATCCAAATCAAAATGAAATGCACATGAACAAGTGTTAGGAATTCATACCTAACAATAGAAGAGAATTATAAGCATAGATGTGAGATTAAAAATCTCACCTTTGAACTAAATTTATGAAGATGAAGCTTGAAAGCAAATGGAAATCAACCACACCTCAATCTCACACTAGAAGCTTGAATCTAAGCTTAAAAGTATAACATTCCCTAAGTTAGGTTTAGGAAATTTCTGAAATTCAAAGAGAAATGAGTTGGAGAAGAAGAAGAGGAAGCTTACCAATGGGTTCTCTTGAACTTTGGAGCTAGGAGATGGATTTGCTAATGGAAACTAGGGCTTAGGATTTCCTAATTCTTTTTCTCTTCCACCATTGTTGAAAGCTTGAAGAGTTAGGAATTAGAAATGAAGAAATGAAGAGTTGGAGTGGGTTGGGACTGAGTTAGTAAGTGGGCTCAGCCCAAACCAAAACCCTAAGTGAAAAGTAGCAAAAATCAACTTTCTCCAAACATATCGAAGCTTATACTCAAAAAGGTCGCAAACGGCATTTTGAACTCAATGGAGGGGTCTCGAGTCCCAATTCGACAGTTTGCAAAAAGTAGGTTTTCGGACCAAAATCCGATGAACGGTGAAATATTTAAATAAAATATTTAAATATATAATTGATAAATATGCGGGTTGTTACATAAGTGTAATCCAAAAAGTAAATCAATCATCAACCAATCGTATTTATAGTAATTATTCAATCCAAACATATATACAAACCATACCGAATAAGTAAATTCAGTCAGGTATAAAACACACCAATCAAATCATACAAATAACATACAGAATGACTAGACATTCCTTGCTACTTCCACCCATCCATCTTCTCCAAATATAGGGTCTGCGTTGATGGCATCCCATTCTTCTTTATCTTTGTCGAGACCGACTGGTGGATTTCCTTCGAGATCATCCTTGTTAAGGGCTGAGATCATCCAACGAAGGGCGTTGAAATGTCTCTCTTGCTCCTTGATCATCCGTATTTGAATCAATTCTAAGTGACGCTGATTACGAAGTATGAATGTAAGAATATTCTTGAAAGAAGTGAGTGTTTCTTCAAGATTATCACTTAGATTCCTAATCGGAGAAGCCATAATTCAAGAAATACGAAGAACTATTAAAGAGAGTGATTAGAGATGAAGTTTTATAATTTATTTTAGAAGAAACAGGTAGAAATTCGTTTGAAATGAATAGACATAATTTAGTTACATCAAAAAGTAATTTTAAAGTGTAACTATTTTTTGCTTGTTAGATGTCGACATGGGGAGATGGCGTATGTCGACATGCCTCTGCTTAAAATGACATTTTGCTTTATTTTGAATATTATAAACAAATCTATTAAACTAAAATTCGTACAATATAAAAACAAGTAATTACAGAGACAAGTGAAGTTGAATAACAGGAAATGAAAGATTCCATTAATAATTCTAGTCAACATTACATAAAATAATATAATATTAACTAAAATAAAGGAAATACAAAGATAGAACTTAAGATAACATGAACTAAAACTAGTAAGATGAAAACGAAGAAGATGATAGTCCAAGCTTTCTACTAATTTTCCCGAAGAACTTGTCGATTTTAGTGGAAATCTTATCCATTTTCTTACTCATTGATCTTTTAAGTGTCTTTCGATTTTCCAGTATAATTCTTTGATTATTGAGAATGGTCTTGTTGGATGGATTAGCGGGATTGGTAGGATATTCAATACTTTCTAAGGAGGTTTCTTGATCTTCCTCTTCCTCCTCTTAAATTTCCATTCCTTCCTCTTCCTCCTCTTCTTCTTCTTCCTCCATTTCTTCCATTTCTTCATGAGCAAGTCTTTCTTCCTTTTTCGTAAGTGTTTCATATGGTTGAAACACTAATGGAATTTGCATAAGGGAAATTTTTTCATGGTTGAACACTTTTCTACTTATAAATTCTTCCCTTTTGAAATCAATTCCAAAGTAATTCAAAATCCGGGTGAGATAAATTCCACGATATAATGTGTTTTCACCCATAGTAAAATTCTTGGGCCTTAGCTCATCCAAAAAAACTTGAGCCCAATTAATATCATAATTTCCAAAAATTGCAAAAAGAGCTTTGCAAACTTTTAAAGTAGGGTTGTTGTAGTTTCCCGATCTTGGTATAAGAGTGTGTTGGATAAGAAGATTAACAATTCTTGCTTTTGGACGAAAATAATGATTTTTGAATTCGAAATTGTCATCCCCTTTAAAGATGTGATGCAATGTCTCTCGATCATTTTCATTGATTTGAAATTCTGAGAGATTCATTCCGGTATAATTACATCCCAAAATATTTCCCAAAATTTCACAATCCATAACAATTTGTGTTCCTTTAACACCACTCCAAATCTGTCCTTCTTCCCCATCATAAAAACCACAATTCAAATTCACATAAAGCATATTAACAAGATTTGGATAACATGCAAAATCATTTTATTTGTTATTAACTAAACTAAGAATAGAACATTGCTGAAAAGATTTTCAATTTCATAAGAAGGAAAATCTTCAAAAATAGCAAATTTTTCCGTATGAATTTTACCAAAGTTTACATAGTTGATGTAAGCTTTGGTAGCTTTCGGGTTATTAAAAAGAAAGTTTTTGATAGATTTTGGAAGCCTAATGGTGTTAGGAGTGCTTGAAGAGGCCATTGAAGAAGTTTGAGAGGAGTTGAAGATAATCAAGATAAGTTTCAAATTTGAAATAAAAGTAAAAAGTGACGATAAAGAGAGTGAGATAAATAGAGATTCTATAGACATGTTCTCTGGTCAAGAGACATTTTACCAGAGCATTGAAGTTGGTCAAAAGGTGGAGGGAAATTCAAAAGTTTGAATTCAAATTTTGAAATCAAGTTCTGAGAGGCATGTCGACATGGGGTATCCGGGTATGTCGACATATGCCTATTGAATCAAAGGACAAGTTTCTATTCCTAATTCCAAATATATATATATATATATATATATATTGTATCCTATATTCTAATTATATAATACGTATGATAACATTAAATATAATAATACTTAATATTAATAATTTAATATATAAAATATTATTAAAATAATATTATTTTTGAATTTAAAATTCAAATTTTAAGGGGTAAATTTGAATTTAAAAATTCAAGGAATTTTAAAACAATCAAGCAAACAAACAAGTATCCTGTTAGCACCAAAATTGGACACTAACACCCTTGAGTAGAGTTATGTAGAGAGAATAATGAAGAAAGTAAAGTTAAACAGAGAACAGTACGCAGATTTAAATGCAGAAAATACGAACACCAGATTTATAGTGGTTCGGATTAATTGCCTACGTCCACTTTGAGGTTAATCTTTATTTCGTTTCTCGATAATCGATTACAGATACAATCCGTATACCAATTTTATTGAATACAATTGCTAAGCAAAAAAGATAAGTCTTGAATGAATCTTAAATGCGACAGAGTCTCGCCGGTGTTCCCGAAAAAAGGTCCCTTTCACTGTGCCCCTGCCTCTCTATTTATAGGTGAAGATGGGATGGACTTCCCTGGTGGGCCAGGTAGCTAAGTAGCTTGGCCCAAAAAGAGTGATCTATGTGTGCCGACCCATAGAAGTCGAACGGCAAAATGCCGAACAAGGCATCAATGCCGAACGACATCCTCATGCTGAACGAAGTGATGTCGAACGATATCTTCATGCCAACCGAAGTGATGCCAAATGATATCTTCATGCCGACCGAAGTGATGTCGAACACTCTGAATGCCGAACGAAGTATTTGCGTCGAACGACACTGGAAGCCGATCGATCCCGAATGCCGAACGAGATTTATGTCGAACGGCACTGGAAGCCGGCCTAATGTGTTGTGCCGAACGACTCTGGATGTCGGTCGATCCCGAATGCCGAACGAGATTTATGCCGAACGAAGTGATGTGCCGAACAAGGTTTGGATGCCGAGCAGTATGGAATGCCGAATGGCATTGTCACGTCGAACGTCCATAGATGCCGAACGATATACAATACCGAATGGCTCTCAATGCCGAACGCTCTTGCATGCCGACCGTCCTACAGATGCCGAACGAACTTGAGTGTCGAACGAATCGTTTGTGCCGGACGACTCTAGAAGCCGAGCGCTTTCTAATGCCGAACGCTCCTAAATGCCAAGCGTTCTCTAATGCCGAACAATCTGGATGTCGAACGACTCATAAATGCCGAACAGTAAGCAAATGCCGAGTACTTAGTTTCCTAGTCAAACCTTCAGGTAACATATCCATTCAAACAAGAAAAATAAAAAATAATGTAAATTCGTACCTATTTTTAGATCCATACATCTATCGTCATCTGATTCATGAATAGTAGTGAAACACAGATTTGAATTATCCGTCTTCTTTTCATCATTGATTGATGATGAGTCCGAGTCATCAAGAGTTGATGTGAATGCTTTCTTCCTTTTGCTTGACAATTCATTGTTTAGAAGGAATAATTGTTTGTCTGGATACGGACAATCTTTTCTATAATGCCCGACCTTATTGCAATTGTAGCATCCATCATTGTTGACGTTCTCCGTATTATTTATGGAATTCCTTTGATTATTTCTTTTGTAATTATTCATTTTTTTATATTTTAGGAATTTCCGAAAGTTTCTCATGAAGGCAATCTCCTCATCACTGTTTGGTTCCAAATCTTTAGTTGTTGCATTGAATGATAATGACTTTGTGACAACCCATCTTTCTCTCCTCAGAAAGACGCATCATCTTTAAGAAAGAAAGGGATAGAAAAGAGAAAGATAGAGAAGAAAGAAAAGAAACAACATCAGAATCTCAACAACGGAACGAATAAATTATATTAATCGCATAAAATATTGCATAGTATACAACATCTATCAGAGTTACACAGATTATACACCACATACTAGACAGTTATAAATACCTGTCTAGTTATTACAACTCAATACTACACAGACATTCACACAGAGATACATAGCGGAACACTACATATATCTACAAACGCTGAAGCCTCCTGCTCTATTACTCCTCCAGACTTCGTGAAACCTAACCTGAATCCCTTGGTTACTCGTAAAAATCTGAGTACCTAAGAGTTCAAGAAAACAGAAGATAACCTCTGGGTTAAACATGGGTCTGGTGTGAGCAACAGGTTAAGGTTGCTTAACTTTGAAAATATTTTGAAAACAAAAGGTATCACGTAAGACTCCCCATAAATAAATATGGGTAAGTTTTTACCTTACGCTAACCAAAACATTTGATAGGAAATCCAGTGATATTATAATAGGGTCTAGGGTTTTCAAATAAATAAGAAATAGCCGAAATTGTTACAATTATTAAATTCCAGCTACTAGCCACAAAGTGGGTAATACAATCAAAACCGTAAGGGCACATAGGAAGAATGGGTTTCCATCAATGGCAGGGCTACTTGGGTACCGCCCGTCACAGTACGTGACCTAGATCACCATACCAAGGAACCACCCTAAATCCCGTGCAACACAAGGCCGGAACTATCCCTTATTGGACAGTCTCGAACAAGACAACCCCGTAGTTGTTTGCAACCGACTACCCACACAGTCGAATATAAAGCGACCTCTAGACAGGGGAAATCTCATCCTACTTGGGTGCTACCCACTTAGCCTTGCTGCACCTCCCCTGTTTTACCCATTCCCGGTTGATGAGGCTTGAGGCTACGATTACCTTTAGAGAAAAAATCTCTTAGAATACTCATCATCCACCTGACGATGTTCTGAAAGCATTCAATCCATACAAGTTCGTTCTGGGTTCGAACGAAACCAAAGGCATTATCTCGTTACACTCATTTTGGAATCAACCCTCAAAGTTAACGACGATAACCCTTGCACTCTGAATCTTCATCTTCACTTGAGATTCACGACCTATCGTTAATTTGGATCGATGTGGTTTTCGGATACCAAATCTGGAAACTCGATCCCGGTTTCATCGAATCTGAAACGCAATATTTTAGGTCCAAGTTGTTTTTAAAGTTAAAACAATTCAGTTTCATTATCTATATACACACAGATAGATAATTCACATATCACAATAGATAATCCACATTATCATCACAAACAGATAATTCACATTATCATCATAAACAGATAATCCACATTATCATCACACTTCAACCAAAGCACCCATATCACACAGCATTACTTATCTCATATCTAAGATCTCAAACCATCCAAGGCATTCAATATCATTCATCCATACATAAGAAAGGATTTATTAATCACCATCTATAATTAATTTAAAATGAATTAAATTAATTACTTCATCTCTAATTAATTTAAAATAAATTAAATTAATTGCTTTTATCACTATAAATCTTGCTTACATAACCATTAATTAATTACAATCCAATTAACTAATCATCTCTAAGTATTCATTTCAATTAATCACCCTTGATTAATCATTCTCTAATTACTTTAAGTAATTAGTCTTTAATTAATTACACAAATTAATTATCCTTAACCATATATAGTAATTAACCTTTAATTATTTCATTAATTAATTAATTATAATTAATTACATTAATCCTTAATTAATTACATTAATTAATTACTTCATTGATTAATTATTCCTTAATTAATTAACCCTTAATTACATCATTAATTATATTAATTAATGATCCTTAATTACTCCTTTAATTAACTATTAATCATATTTAATAATTAATCATTAATTAATCTTTAATTAATTAAATTCATTAATCAATCTTGATTGATCCAAATCAGCAATTAATTACCCTTAATTAATTACATCTCTTAATTATCTTCAAATAACATTATTAATCAATTCTTAAATTAATTACTTAGTGAAAGTAATTAATTATTAATTACTTTCACTAATTAATTATCCTTCGTATTAATTACACAAAGTAATTATTCCAAATCTCTTCTATACTTCAATTAATTACATCCAGTAATTACTCGTCTTAATTACTTCACTAAGTAATTGTTCTTCATCAATTACATTAAGTAATTACTTAACAAATCGTCCAATGATTAAATTAATTAAACTTAATTTTAACTTAAACAAATCACATTTCTTTAATTAATTACATTGAGAAATTAATCCCTTAATTACTTCCATTAAGTAATTATACTTAAATAATTTCACAAATGATTATCTTAATTAATTAATCTAATTAATTATTAAAATTAATCACATTAATTAATTATTTAATAATCATAGTTAATAATCTTCATTAACTATTAATAGTTCTTTAATTACGTATCTTAAGTAATTAAACTTACATTAATCATTATTAATTATAAATTAATTAACCTTTAATAACCTATTAATTAATCTCTAATTATTTAATTAATTAAGTGCTTAAGTGTAACTTAATTAATCTTTAATTACTTGATTAATTAATCTTTAATTACTTGATTAATTAATCTTTAATTACTTGATTAATTGATCTTTAATCATTAATTAAAATCTAATCTTATCAAATTAATGATCCTTAATTACAATTAATTATCCCTTAAATAATTAATCTTAAACGTTAATTAATTAATTTAAAACCCTTAATTACTTAATTAATTATACATATCATTAATTAATTAAATTAATTAATTATCCATTTAATTACCTTAATAATTTAATTATCCTAAATTATTAGATCTTAATTAAACTTTTAATATAAAACATTTTTCTATTAATGATTTAAATTATCATTAACAAAAGTATTTAAAAACTTTTTTACTTTCAAATTTGCTTTTAAATTACATTTCAAATTAAGATTTAAAATGAGTACAATTTAACTTTAACAAAGTTTAAAAACAATTTAAAAACCTTCTTAATCAAATGTTAAAGGATACTTAACTTTATAAAAGGAATTTACAAGAGTTTATAACCAAATTCAATTTAAATTCAAATCACTTTTAAAATACACTTTAAACATTTTAAAGTTTGTTTAAACATTTAAATTTGATAAAACTTAATTTAATTTAAAACTAGGAATCCATACTTTAAACTTGCTTCAAAACTTTGACTAAAACTTGCTTTCAATTTTTAAATTTAGTTTAAATTTCAAAATCTAAATTCTGACAGGTTTTTAAAACCTGTAACTAAACAATGACCCGAAACCTTCAGAAGCTCCGAGTCCAACCTCACTTTACTTCGAGCAAAACACAAATCGACTCGAGTAAAACTTGAGTACACATCACTGCTCAACCCAATATCATCAGAACCTGATATGCACCGTGCATATGCACCAACCATCCACCCTTCTTCGATCACCCACAATGATCCTTACAAGACGACGATCATCCCCAAAGCATATTACAACCATCAGAACAACAGTAGCAGTTCGAAAATCAAAATCGAACAGTCAAACCCAAAACTGGAACCACCATCAAATCCTGGAACCGCTTCGCTCTCGCGCCTCCGACCACTGGAATGCCTACACCTCCGGCCACGTCTTCGTCCATGTCCTAGCTACCATTCCCCTGAGTTCTATAGAACTCGATCAACCATAGGAGCTACGTCGATTAAAAATCTCGACCTAGTCAAAACTAGGTTTACATACTAAAAACATCCACCGCCGCTACCATGATGATCTACACACCCATCCAGTATTTTTCCTCGATTCTCCGATCACCCTTCTATCTAAGAAGAACCACGACACCCCAGACCCTCGAGATCATCAGAGACAACCAAAAACACCCAAACAGATCAAACTAGAACTACTCCTTCATCCCTTTACTAAAAATTATGATTTCCCTCTTAAAATTCATGTTTTGAGTTAAGGATTCAATTTATGAACCTGAATTCATGAATTGGAATGTTGGAATTTTACTTATAATCAGTTTGTTCTTTTGTTTTTGCTTCCAGAGCCATTTAAATTTTATTTCTAACTTACTTAAAATTTTAAACATTGATTTATGATAAATCAAACAACATTGGTTTATATTCCAAGTCCTAACAATTATTAGATCAAAAGATAATGATTTTGTTTGCAAATCTTGGCCTTGAAAACAAAGAACAGAGATATCTCAATGAAATAGACATGCACACATTTACATTCAAATATTCACAGATAATTCATATATATATATATATATATATATATATATATATCTGTGTGTGCAAAAACTTACTCATCTATATCCACACAAATCATAATTATCACATAAATCAATCATGCAACCATGTTAAACTTAAGTTATTTTAATAAAAATGTTACTCACTGTTTTGGAAATGAAGACAGAGCCTCCAATTTTTGAAAAATCTTATGATATTTGAGTTGCTTGAATTTGTTTTTGATCTTAAAAACTTGAACCTGGAATACTTTAATCCAAGAAACTTTGCATGCTACTGAAACTTGATTACAAACAGAATTGAAGTTGCTTCTATTTGCATCTCAGGTTTGAAAGAGGATGCTTGCAAGCTTTGTTTTAGGTTTTCAAGTAATGCAGGCTAGATGTTCTTGCTTGATCAAATTTCTGATTTAAGAATGCATGCAGGCTTTTTGATTCCAGATTGAAGAAGAATGCTTGCATGCTTTTGTTGTTCTCAGGTTTGAAAAGAAAATGTTGACAGGATTTTGTTTTGAACTTGAAAAATGGTTTGCTGGCTTTTGATTTTGATATTGCATTATAGGTTGAGGAAGATGTTTAAATTTTGCAAATGAGCTATAGATTTTGATTTACATTTCTTGTTTTGTGGGATGATTTCCAGATTTTAGATTTCTGGTTTGTGAGGCAGATTTTGTTTTGAGAGATAGTTTAAATTTTCTTCTTAGTTGAGTAAAAAGATAGAAAAGAAAATGATGAATGAGAAAACAATATACATAGGCTGAAATTTGACTTATCAAAAATAAAATAAAATCAAATTTACAAATGCCACTTGTTTTAAAGTTCAACATTTGTCATATATCTTTTTTCATTAATTAACACATGTTATATTAAGTTTTAATATGATAACACTTGTCCTTTAAGTTTTTTATTTTAATTTAAAATTTTAAATATAGGTTTTAACTTAATTTATAAATTTACAAATACTTATTTTGATAAATATAGATAACTTTTAAAGAAAATAAAATCGATTATACTTATAAATAAAAGCTTATACAAATATCTTCAAAATCCAAAACATTTTAAACATCTATCTTTTGAATTTTAAAATTTTAAATTCAAATTCAAATCAAATTCTAAAATCCAATTTAAAATCAAGTTATATATACACATATAATTATATATTTAACGTTTGAAAATAAAAAAATATTCATTAAAATCTATTACATATTTATAAAAAACAATATATTATAATTATTATTTGAAAATAATTTTTTTATCAATTTGGAATAATTTATAAAAGAGCTTACCTTATTATTAATAAATTACTTATTTTACTAAAATGAATTAATGTTCATTTGCTATATTGCATTTTAAATTTTCATATCTAATGACAAATCGTATTTATTAAGAAATATTTAAAAAGAATATAAAATAAACCTTTTTTGTTGATTAATTTAAATTTAAACTTAAGTTAAGATTTAAACAATTGAACATTTATCCTAAATATTTTAAAACTATGTAGTTATTTATTTAAATGGCTTTGAAAACTTATATATTAGATTTAAATCAAAATTTTCAAATTACCAAAATGTATATTAGAATTTGAAAACAAGATTTATTTATTTATTAAATTTCAAACTAAAGCTTTTCTATTTACAATATACACAAATATATATATTATAAATAGAAATCATTTTATTAGATTTTAAAAGATAAAATTCACCAATTAAATATTTATTAAAGGAAGATTATTAAATCAATTCAAATTTATTAACAAAGATTATCAAATCCATTTAATTATTAATACAGATTATTAAATTGATATTGCCCAAAATTCCGGGTTATCACAGACTTCTTTTTTATGTAGCCTTGTTTTCTCTTCTTCCTTGCAGTTGAACTTCATAATACATCAGATTCCCAATTAATTCTTCTATTTTTATGAGACTGATATCATTTGCTTCTTCGATTGTCTTTTGAACCCATTCTGGAGTGAGTGAATTTAGAATTTTTCTAACTTAGTCTTCCTTCGAAAAGCTTTTTCCTAGCGCAATTAGTAAATGAACAATATCTCAAAATCGACAATACATGTCGGAAATGGACTCATTTGCATTCATTTTAAACAATTGAAATCGATTAGTTAATATGGAAATTTTAGGCTCTTTAACTTTTGTTGTTCCTTCATGAGTAACCTGTAAAGTTTTTCAGATTTTCAATGCAGACTTACAAACAGACACTCTATTAAACTCATTTCTATCTAGTGAACAAAATAATATATTCATGGCCTTTGAGTTATTTTGTGCAACACCTTTTTGCTCAGCAGTCCATTGGGCAAAATTGGTAGTTGGTTTAATAAACTCAGTTTATGTGATATTCCAAGTGTCTAATCCTACAGATTGTAAAACTTTCATTCTATAAGCCCAATATGCATAATTACTGCCATTGAAAAATGATGGTCTGACAGTAGACTTACCTTCTACAAATGAACTAGTGTTAGTGATAACAGAACTAGTGTCAGATTTGACATTACCAGTGTTAGTAGT
Source organism: Allium cepa (assembly GCA_030765085.1). Taxonomy (NCBI): domain Eukaryota; kingdom Viridiplantae; phylum Streptophyta; class Magnoliopsida; order Asparagales; family Amaryllidaceae; genus Allium; species Allium cepa. Next base: position 292,994,174 of record CM060934.1, read on the forward strand.
CATTAAAACAATTTTCAAGTTTCAAATTATGAAAAATATGAAAACCTATGCTCTGATACCAATTGAAAGGGAGTGCGGATTAAGGATCTTAAGGCTAATTTAACACTAGAGGGGGGGTGAATAGTGTTTGATGAATTCTAAGACTTATATGAGCTAACTTAAAATTATGACACAAACAAATGCAAAACTTAATCACGGAACAATTATAGAATCAAACACAGATGCAGAAAGTAAATAAAAAATAGTAAAGGGAAAGAACACACCGGATTTTATATTGGTGCGGAGTTACCCTACATCCAGTCCTGTACCAAGGAAAACCACCTCATACAAATTTTTATTATACCAATGTCGAGATTACATTCCTCAATTTCCAAAGGCCTTGAGGTACCCTCCCGTCTCACTATTTTGGGGCAAACTCTCTTGATTTACGAGCCACAAGATTACCCATTTGATTTCCAGGCACTACCACGCCTTATAGAGAGACTCGATAAAATTTGATTACAAATCGATCCTATAACTCTGAATAGCACTTTGATCTTTGAGAGAGGGCAGAGAATCAAAGAAGAATGATATTCTAATTGGATTCACCTAAGAATTCGGTAGAATTTCGTCACGACCTTAAAAATATGAAAATTATAGAATGTGGATATGTGGAGAAGAAGAAGTGAAGAAAATATGAAAATAGATGATTAAAAAATTCGTTTGTGAAGCTTATTTATAAAGCACCAAGGGTCATAACCATTCGTGAAGAGATTTAAATGAATAGACACTTCTTTTGAAAATTGAAGCTGTTGAATTTAACGGCCACCATGTCGACATGGGGTATCCCATGATGTCGACATGGGGTATCCCATGATGTCGACATCCCTATGTAAAAAACAAGGTAAAATTTGTTTTTGAAAATGAAGTTTAAAACAAGAGTTTATTTTAAAACAAAAACAAATAATATTTTAAGGCTAAAACATCTTTTTGAAAAATCTTTTGAAAAGATAATTTTAAGGCAAAAAATATTTTGAAAAGCAGTTTTGAAAATCATTTTGAAAAACTATTTTGAAGTATTTTTGGAAGCTTCTTCCTGCTGAATATCTCATCACATCAGGACTCGAGAACTTTCACAAAACCAAGATGTTCGTGGTTTGTAAGCCAATTATCATAGGTTTGTAAGCTACTTGTCGTGGGTTTGTAAACCGCTAAGAAGGTAGAAATGGGTTCCGACCCAAATGAAATTCAGAATGAAGATTTCCATGCTATTATGAAGTTTTAACAAAAAATTAGAATATATTTGGAATCTTGATCTTGATGCTCATGAGTCTTCAAACTTGATTTCTTCATTCCTGATCTTGTATTGTATAGTCTTCAATAATCAGTACCTGGCTTATATATATCCTGTATAATAATATTCATACATATCTAGACAATAGTGTCAGTATATAAGTTATAATAAAATAAGTTACAAAGGTTGTTGTCATCAAAACTACTATCTCCTGTATTGCTTTATTTTGGCTCTGTTTTATGTAATTGATGTTGTAAAAGTATAATCAAATGTATAGTACAACCGGCTTCATGAACTGTTTATTTAATTAATATATTTGGTCATTCTACTGCGAGCTTCTATATTGGTTTTCTTCTTTCTTATTTTTGTTAATTAATCACATTGACTATTTGTGTTCCGGATTGTTTTGAGTTGGATATGTGTGGTTTATTGTCGACTTAAACCTCCCGATATGTGGGTCATCACAACATACGTTGTAAAAGAAAATTTGAGATTAAAGAACATGCAAAGGGTCTAGAAGAAATGAAATAACTTAAGGACGTCGATAGTTGTTGAAATGTATAGACATATAAATAGAATTTTACTAGGTATCACACATGTTGTATCTATAAAGATAAATAAATTATTTGGATTTATTTAATATTTTTTGTTATATTATCACTTAAATAGATTTCAATCTCTATTTCTAATATGGGGAAATTTGTTTACTATTGTTCCTTTAGAAATAATAAGATTAATCTAATAAATTCATAAATTCATACATTATTGATATCCAATATCTTGATATTTATGATAAATACCACTTTTAATGAACTGTTGAATTTGGATACGAAAATTGATGTAATTATTTATTTCATCTTACAAAATAATTCTAGAATGAAGCTCTAAATCTGACGAATAATTTATTGATATTCTAAGTGACTAAAAATGTTACGCCCCACCTCTATACCCACGCTAGCCAAGAACATTACTGTGAATGCTGTCAACTAGCACGGAGAATAAGGCTGGTGAGGAGCGACCATCTGTATAATTGCTTTGGGCGAGTACCGATATACCGGATAAAAATATAACTTTTCATCTCAAGAGGAAATCCGACATACCGATACAAACTCAAAGCTACTACACAGTGGCTATAATTTGTTCAGAAACAAATATAGAAATAAACATAACATAATTCAGTCACAGACAATTCATATCACAAAGGCGGAATAAGATATGAATATTACACTAGAAAGTGTACATCAGAGTAGTGGTCTAAAAAGATCCACAATAATACAAAGGAATAGATACAAGTGCTAGACAAAAGAATAAGTATACATCAAGGAGTCTAAATCTCAAATGTATACAACAAAAACTACTAAGCTAAGTAGTTAGCCAAAAGTCAGAGGGATCAATCCCAAGAGAGAAGTCAAGCCGACGCACCTGTAACATCTCGGTCTGACCCGAGTATTATTTAATAAAAAAATAATAAATGGATCAGTCTAGCTATAAATATCAGATGAAGTGATATATAATAAGAGATATGACATAAACATATAATAATCACAATGCCAAGCTGTGATAAAATAGTAATTGAAAATCAACAGGAGATTAATCAATATCACAATAATCTACTCAAGATAAAAAGGAATGTCATACTCCTAATTTCATTCACCAAGCCGCAATATATGACACATATATCAATGCCCATCGTAAAAGTTGGTGAAACATGAATTCCAGAATTCAACACACGAGATCCAGAAATCACAAGGAAAGGATCAACAACGTCGTACAGCGGGACATCCGATGAACCAAATCACAATCAAAGGGAACAACGACGTCGTACAGCGGGACGTCCGATGAACCAAATCACAAAGACATAGCACGATGCTAGTCAAAAACCTAAAATGATCGTCGTGATCAAAGAGAAGTGTCAATTACAATAAGCTAGTAAATATATGAGCTTAGCTTCATGTCCCATAACCACTAGCTTAACTTAAATATTTACGAACAAATTGTAGATCTCCACTAGAAAATTGTCACAAGAGGTTCAATCGAACAAGTCCAAGAATTAACCGACGAAGTAAATGCAAGCGTTTCATACCACTCGTTTTACTAAGTCGTTTAATTAGATTTCTCATACGAGTGAGGTAAAGGTTTATATATACTAATAGATTGGAAAACGGTTTTATAAACGAATTTGGTATTAATAGTATTGAAATCATTTGAGGAAAGAGTTTTGATATTTACTACTAGTATAGAAAACCTTTATATTTTTAAAGTGACAAAGCACAAGGGGGATTGTAGAAACAATCAATCACAAAGATCACATTCGAAGATGTGAATAAAATCCAATGAAATCGATAAAGGATCCATCGAAGTGGATATATCTAAAATTCCCAAAGAAAATAAGTCATCAAAGATGATAATAAATGATGACAATAAATAGGATCATCACGAATCGATTTAAATTGGAAATTCAATCCAAAAAGGCAAATTGGACTCAAACAGCAGGTTCAGTCGACTGAACAGAGAATTTCAGTCGACTGACCCTGTACATGGAAATTTTCCATGTTCAGGAAACTTTCTGTTTCCAGTTTCAGTCGACTGTGCAGAGTTTTTCAGTCGACTGAATCATGCCTGGAAACTCTCGGGTTTCAGGTTCAGTCGACTGAACAGAGATTTTCAGTCGACTGAATCATGCCTGGGCTGTTTTTCAACCTTATTCAAATGAAGAGCAAACTCTTCCAAAATGCAACCGGACGAACATTGGCTCTAAGGGTTTATGCCAATCGGCAACCCGGCCCTATATGCTCCTCGATGCATCACCAAAAGCATGATCAAACATCCATAAAAGGATTTTCACACAAATTTGGTTTAAAAACCCAAAAATTGGAATATTCACAAAACCAATCCAAATCAAGAGCAAATGCACATGAAGAAGTGTTAGGAATTCATACCCAACAACCAAAGATAATTATAGTCATAGATGTGAGATAAAAATCTCACCTTTGAACTAAAATTTATGAAGATGAAGCTTGAAAGCAAAGGGGAATCAACCACTCTTCAAATCCAACTCAAGAAGCTTGAATCTAAGCTAAAAAGAAGAACATTTCCTAAGTTAGGTTTAGGAAATTTCTGAAATTCAAAGAGAGAATGAGTTGGAGAAGAAGAAGAGGAAGCTTACCAATGGGTTCTCATGAACTTTGGAGCAAGGAGATAGATTTGCAAAGCAAGCTAGGGCTTAGGAATTTCTATTTTCCATTCTCTTCCTCCATTTTTGCTTGAGCTTGAGTGTTAGGAAAATAGAAGAGAAGTGAATGACGAGGAGAGTGTTGGAACTGAGTTAAGTGGCTAATTGGCTCAGCCCAACCAAAGCCCTAAGCGGGAAAAAGTAGCAAAAATCAACTTTCTCCAAACATATCGAAGCTTATACTCAAAAAGGTCGCAAACGGCATTTTGAACTCAATGGAGGTGGTCTCGAGTCCTAATTCGACCGTATGCAAAAAGTAGGTTTTCGGTCCAAAATCCGACGAACGATAAAATATTTAAATATAAAAATCGATAAATATGCGGGTTGTTACAGACTCCCCTCCTTAAAGAAATTGCGTCCTCGCAATAAGTAAGAAGGAAATATATGAAGTAACAACCATAGAAGCATATTAACACAAAAGAAAATTTGAAATAGGAAGTTCACCATAAAGTGCACAAAAGAGTTAGCAAGAAATCTGGTGAAACTCAATTTCCACAATAACACCGGGCTCAAGAATAAAAACCGGAATCCCTAAGGCATTCCCGTAGATAAAAGACGTGGGGAACGTCAAGAATAGCAGAAAATTGAGCCGGTGCAACGGCGTAGTACAAAAACGGTACGCCCGAAAAACTAGAAACTCAAACAATTTGGGACATCAGCGTAGTACAAAAACGGTACGCCCAATGAACCCAAGCAAAGACATCGATGTAGTACAAACGGTACATCTGATGAATCAAAAGCTAAGACATCGATGTAGTACAAACGGTACATCCGATGAATCAAAAGCTAAGACATCGATGTAGTACAACGGTACATCCGATGAATCAAAAGAAAAGACATCAATGTAGTACAACGGTACATCCGATGAATCAAAAGCAAAGACATCGATGTAGTACAAACGGTACATCCGATGAATCAAAAGAAAAGACATCGATGTAGTACAAACGGTACATCCGATGAATCAAAAGCAAAGACATCGATGTAGTACAAAGGTACATACGATGAATCAAAAGCAAAGACATCGATGTAGTACAACGGTACATCCGATGAATCAAAAGAAAAGACATCGATGTAGTACAACGGTACATCCGATGAATCAAAAGAAAAGACATCGATGTAGTACAACGGTACATCCGATGAATCAAAATCAAAGACATCGATGTAGTACAACGGTACATCCGATGAATCAAAATCAAAGACATCGATGTAGTACAACGGTACATCCGATGAATCAAAAGAAAAGACATCGATGTAGTACAACGGTATATCCGATGAATCAAAAGAAAAGACATCGATGTAGTACAAACGGTACATCCGATGAATCAAAAGCAAGACATCGATGTAGTACAAACGGTACATCCGATGAATCAAAAGAAAAGACATCGATGTAGTACAACGGTACATCCGATGAATCAAAAGAAAAGACATCGATGTAGTACAACGGTACATCCGATGAATCAAAAGAAAAGACATCGATGTAGTACAAACGGTACATCCGATGAATCAAAAGAAAAGACATCGATGTAGTACAAACGGTACATCCGATGAATCAAAAGAAAAGACATCGATGTAGTACAAACGGTACATCCGATGAATCAAAAGAAAAGACATCGATGTAGTACAACGGTACATCCGATGAATCAAAAGAAAAGACATCGATGTAGTACAAACGGTACATCCGATGAATCAAAAGCAAAGACATCGATGTAGTACAAACGGTACATCCGATGAATCAAAAGCAAAGACATCGATGTAGTACAACGGTACATCCGATGAATCAAAAGAAAAGACATCGATGTAGTACAACGGTACATCCGATGAATCAAACGCAAAGACATCGATGTAGTACAACGGTACATCCGATGAATCAAAAAGCAAAGACATCGATGTAGTACAACGGTACATCCGATGAATCAAAAGAAAAGACATCGATGTAGTACAACGGTACATCCGATGAATCAAAAGCAAAGACATCGATGTAGTACAACGGTACATCCGATGAATCAAAAGAAAAGACATCGATGTAGTACAAACGGTACATCCGATGAATCAAAAGAAAAGACATCGATGTAGTACAAACGGTACATCCGATGAATCAAACGCAAAGACATCGATGTAGTACAACGGTACATCCGATGAATCAAAAAGCAAAGACATCGATGTAGTACAACGGTACATCCGATGAATCAAACACAATAAAAGGACATCGGACGCTAGTCCTTAAAAGGAATGAGATAAAGCTCAATAAACGAAGTATACCAAAACGTCTGATGAACTTGATAGAAAAATAATTCCATTCAGACAACATCAAAGAATCAACTACTTGTTGCCTACGACAAAGCGCATTGGCAACACGATTTCCCTTTCGGGAATAAAAAGGAATATCAAGATCATAAGATGTCAGGAACTCGAGTCTACGAGTAGTTCCTTAAGAGAACATAAATATTCCAAAGATTTATGATCGAGATAGAGAATGAATTTCTCACCCAAATATGATGATGCCAAATTCCAAAAGCAAAAACATTAGCCGAGAGCACTAGATCATAAGTGGTATCTAGTCTCGAGAAGCTATAATGATTTAGAAGCACAAGTGATAGAACGTTCTCCTTTGCAAGAGAATGGCATCCCAAACCAATAGGTACAAATAGCAAAGTCTTGGTTCCCCTTCAGGAATCACAAGAAGGAATAAGAGTATCGAAAAGAAAGAACTTCTTTTAATATAATTCTCTTTCCCGAAAAGTTAAAAATTCCAAAATTACATTTTTACTTTTATGTAATAATCTTTCTACAAAAATTTTACATTTTCAAGTTAATATACTGTGTCTGATTGTCTCATCAAAGCGTTTAGGAAATTCCTATCGATAACGTTGATCAAGCGCATCGACCAAAATTCTTAAAGCACTTAACGGGCAATACAATCACAAAATCATATTTTATAGGATAAATAAATCTCTTAAAAAGTTTTAAGAATATTCTTTGTTCGTTTCAAGAACAAAATCCAGTTTTACTTATAAATAAATCTTATGAAAAAGATTTGCAAAATTTTAAATTACTATTTTCATCCAAAATCAATAAATACAAGAATGGTCTCATCGAAATATTCATAGAATATTGGATTTATAAAACGGATGAAACAAGCTGGACAAATTGAATGACAAAATAAGTCATTCATAAGAATCATAACAAGTGCGGAATGCGATAAGTGAAATGCTAACTTCCGCAACTTGTAGCAAATGAGAACGGTGGTAAAGTTGAACTAAAAAGACCTTAGCACCACACAAAAGATTACTTAGGTGATAATCCTAAGACAAACTCAAAAATACCGGAAAATTTCTCAAACTACATGAATGAGAGAAATAACAATTTCCTTATAAGTGGGCTTAAGGAATAAAATGATGCCATCCAGATGGAGTCAAAATCACAAAGAAAAATAGAAATCTGCTTAACAGATTGAAAATGTCGAAGATGAATAATCCACTTGGAAAAATAGGATATGGGCTTCACAATGATTAAGCCAATCCTTATAGAAAGGTCAATTCCGAAGCCAAAGCAAAAATATCGGCTCGGAAAGAAAAGTCACATAAAACAATCTCGACATCTAAACAAAAGCAATTTGAGTGTTGCGGATCTACCATCCGGATTCACAATCCTCAATGAAGTCAACAAGCCCAAAATATTCAAAGAAAAAGAATTAACAATTCCTTTTGATATAAAATAGTGAGATGGGAACTATATTAAAAAAGAACATGAACAAGATAATCACAAAGCAAATGTCATCAAGGATTGAATGAAAAATACCTTGACCAAGAGAAGAGTTGCTAGGGGCTTGCACAATATTTAGTTTTCTCATGTCCTTACTCAAAAGTTTGGGACATGCAGATAAAAGATGACCCGGTTTCTTGCAATAGCGACAAGAATGGGGTTTTGGACACATATTCGCATAATGTTCCTTAGAATTACAATTGTAGCATCCTCCACGATCAGGGATTGGAGTCTTTGCTTCAAAAGTAGTTTGCTTCACTCTCCTATTGGGATTAAGGCTCTTGAACTTAATATGCCTCTTCTTGGACATCCCAATATCACAAACACTTCCTTTACCAATCTCTCCATGAAGAAGAGTAACATCCACAAGCTGATTGAAAGAAACTTCAAGTTTCAAAGGTAGAACCATTTCGGGGTTCTTACTCAAAGCATAGATAAACTCTTGATTCTTTACGAGATCCAAAAGTTGTTGAGCAGACATAAATACTCCATCCTGGGTAGTAGCACTAGATTGACCGGCGCTGGGACGGCCTGGTCTAACCATTTCTCTTCTTTAAGAAAGAAAGAAAGAAGAGGAAAAAGTTATTCTCAAAATGAATATCAAGCAATCTTGATAGATAAAACAAGGAATCATAAAAGAAAGTAGGATAGAACGGTACGAAGACCCGAATAAAATCCTAAAACACAACTCCTAAGAAAGACTTAGGACATGATCCTTGCTAAATTATTCTACATTGTTCCGAAGTTTGGCTCTGATACCAAGCTGTGACGCCCCACCTCTATACCCACGCTAGCCAAGAACATTACTGTGAATGTTGTCAACTAGCACGGAGAATAAGGCTGTTGAGGAGCGACCATCTGTATAATTGCTTTGGGCGAGTACCGATATACCGGATAAAAATATAACTTTTCATCTCAAGAGGAAATCCGACATACCGATACAAACTCAAAGCTACTACACAGTGGCTATAATTTGTTCAGAAACAAATATAGAAATAAACATAACATAATTCAGTCACAGACAATTCATATCACAAAGGCGGAATAAGATATGAATATTACACTAGAAAGTGTACATCAGAGTAGTGGTCTAAAAAGATCCACAATAATACAAAGGAATAGATACAAGTGCTAGACAAAAGAATAAGTATACATCAAGGAGTCTAAATCTCAAATGTATACAACAAAAAACTACTAAGCTAAGTAGTTAGCCAAAAGTCAGAGGGATCAATCCCAAGAGAGAAGTCAAGCCGACGCACCTGTAACATCTCGGTCTGACCCGAGTATTATTTAATAAAAGATTAATAAACGGATCAGTCTAGCTATAAATATCAGATGAAGTGATATATAATAAGAGATATGACATAAACATATAATAATCACAATGCCAAGCTGTGATAAAATAGTAATTGAAAATCAACAGGAGATTAATCAATATCACAATAATCTACTCAAGATAAAAAGGAATGTCATACTCCTAATTTCATTCACCAAGCCGCAATATATGACACATATATCAATGCCCATCGTAAAAGTTGGTGAAACATAAATTCCAGAATTCAACACACGAGATCCAGAAATCACAAGGAAAGGATCAACAACGTCGTACAGCGGGACATCCGATGAAACAAATCACAATCAAAGGGAACAACGACGTCGTACAGCGGGACGTCCGATGAACCAAATCACAAAGACATAGCACGATGCTAGTCAAAAACCTAAAATGATCGTCATGATCAAAGAGAAGTGTCAATTACAATAAGCTAGTAAATATATGAGCTTAGCTTCATGTCCCATAACCACTAGCTTAACTTAAATATTTACGAACAAATTGTAGATCTCCACTAGAAAATTGTCACAAGAGGTTCAATCGAACAAGTCCAAGAATTAACCGACGAAGTAAACGCAAGCGTTTCATACCACTCGTTTTACTAAGTCGTTTAATTAGATTTCTCATACGAGTGAGGTAAAGGTTTATATATACTAATAGATTGGAAAATGGTTTTATAAACGAATTTGGTATTAATAGTATTGAAATCGTTTGAGGAAAGAGTTTTGATATTTACTACTAGTATAGAAAACCTTTATATTTTTAAAGTGACAAAGCACAAGGGGGATTGTAGAAACAATCAATCACAAAGATCACATTCGAAGATGTGAATAAAATCCAATGAAATCGATAAAGGATCCATCGAAGTGGATATATCTAAAATTCCCAAAGAAAATAAGTCATCAAAGATGATAATAAATGATAACAATAAATAGGATCATCACGAATCGATTTAAATTGGAAATTCAATCCAAAAAGGCAAATTGGACTCAAACAGCAGGTTCAGTCGACTGAACAGAGAATTTTAGTCGACTGACCCTGTACATGGAAATTTTCCAGGTTCAGGAAACTTTCTGTTTCCAGTTTCAGTCGACTGTGCAGAGTTTTTCAGTCGACTGAATCATGCCTGGAAACTCTCGGGTTTCAGGTTCAGTCGACTGAACAGAGATTTTCAGTCGACTGAATCATGCCTGGGCTGTTTGTCAACCTTATTCAAATGAAGAGCAAACTCTTCCAAAATGCAACCGGACGAACATTGGCTCTAAGGGTTTATGCCAATCGGCAACCCGGCCCTATATGCTCCTCGATGCATCACCAAAAGCATGATCAAACATCCATAAAAGGATTTTCACACAAATTTGGTTTAAAAACCCAAAAATTGGAATATTCACAAAACCAATCCAAATCAAGAGCAAATGCACATGAAGAAGTGTTAGGAATTCATACCCAACAACCAAAGATAATTATAGTCATAGATGTGAGATAAAAATCTCACCTTTGAACTAAAATTTATGAAGATGAAGCTTGAAAGCAAAGGGGAATCAACCACTCTTCAAATCCAACTCAAGAAGCTTGAATCTAAGCTAAAAAGAAGAACATTTCCTAAGTTAGGTTTAGGAAATTTCTGAAATTCAAAGAGAGAATGAGTTGGAGAAGAAGAAGAGGAAGCTTACCAATGGGTTCTCATGAACTTTGGAGCAAGGAGATGGATTTGCAAAGCAAGCTAGGGCTTAGGAATTTCTATTTCCCATTCTCTTCCTCCATTTTTGCTTGAGCTTGAGTGTTAGGAAAATAGAATGAAGTAATGAAGAGGAGAGGGGGATTGGGACTGAATACATAAGTGGTTAATTGGCTCAGCCCAAACCAAAACCCTAAGCAAAAAGTAGCAAAATTCAACTTTCTCCAAACATATCGAAGCTTATACTCAAAAAGGTCGCAAACGGCATTTTGAACTCAATGGGAGTGGTCTCGAGTCCTAATTCTACCGTATGCAAAAAGTAGGTTTTCGGTCCAAAATCCGACGAACGATAAAATATTTAAATATAAAAATCGATAAATATGCGGGTTGTTACAAAAAAGCTATAAGTTTTATGAACGCACACAAAGGGAAAAATTATGAATGGATCTACAACATTAGGATATTGAGTTTGGGCAAGAAATAAAGTAAGAATTAGTGTCTTTAAGGAGGAATCGTTATCGTTGATTCTAACAAAAATTATTTCTTCTGACAATGTATAGGTTTACTTTCCTTTCATTAAATAAGAAGTAACTCAGAAACCATAATACGATAATGTTAAAACTGAATTCCCTTCAAGTTGAAGTAATGTTTCAGGAAAACAAACTCAACAATCTCAAGGTGCAATGTTACTATGGAGATCCACTTAGAAATGAAGAAGTACTATTTTGGATGACCATGTAGTATTCTCTATAAAGATAAATAATAGATTGGTGAAGATGATTATGTGAACTTACATTAATCAATACAAGGCATTAATTTGAATAGTAGAGATATGAATATAAAGTGTAAATTTATATAAGACGATAAAGTTTGGGATCTTTCTTCTTACTCTAAGGTAATAAGATCATTGGTTACGTGAAAGGCACAAGGCTCGTTTGCAGAAAAGACTATTTTCAAAAGAAAAACAATGTTTTCTAAAGAGTTTTTCTCTTAGATTTTATTGAAAGACTCTTTAGAATCATTTTAGGGGTTTGTTATAGATTTTAATTTTTAGCATTATTAGATAGATACTAAAGTCGTGTTTTTCAGTGGAAACATTGATGAAACATCCAAGAAATCCACATATAAATCAAACAAACTTCCCGACTTGTTGGGTTAAAGATTTTTTTTGGGCAAAATGTTACGGTGTAAACGTTGAACTATTGACCCTACTTGTTCGGATGGATGTTTACCCCAAGGTGTTCTTAGACTGCATGCATACATCCGTAAGTAACTTAGTGCAACATGGAAAATTTCATTAAGAGGAATCAACAAAGAAAAAAATGGTTCTTAATGAGTAGTACCGTAATTTTAATCATGTTATCACGTCATTCGGTTTTGAGGAAAACTATTATAAACAATATGTAAATCATAAATTATAAGACAGTAATTGTTCTTTTTTATTCTTGATTTTGCAACATTAAGATGTAATGTTTGTCAACATTATTTAGCCAATTTCATAAAACCAAGATATTGTTTTTTATTTTTATTTGAAATAATATAAATCTTGATAATGACTTTTCTGTATTAAGGACGCTATATTATTATTATTATTATCCATGAGGTGATATTTGGATCACAAAATGGCTATGCAGATAAGTGATAAAAGGATTTGGTATGCAAATTGCGAATTAATTGATTATCTTTTGGCAAAAGAGACAAATTTTATGTTATATAGTAGCATAAGAACAACTCTGAAGCTAAAGAAATACAAATGATCCATAATGCATTTGTGGTGTGGAGTCTAATTGTAACGACCCAATTTTTCGACTTTCGAAAATCGACATCAATACATCCACTGTATCAAATGCCGAACAATCGAGTGCTAAAAAACCAAATTGTTAGGGTTAAAGAAGAAGAAGGTAGAAGAAGAAAACATAAACAATATCAGAATCTTACATTCGCAGCGGAACAATACATAGTAGATAAATGAATAATCTTTAAACAAAATAAATATATCAGTTTATACATTACATCATCATAGTATTACAACAACAAAATACGACACTAGGCATTTATGACAACTTTTCCATATGAAAACTGAACTTGCAGCAACCCATACGCAGCGGATGATACATAATATACGCGATGCGTCTCACCATCCAGCTTGTCTCCTGATTTCCACAACATACTTTCCTGACTTCGCTTCAGAACAACTGATAACCTGACTCTAGGCTGCCCATGTGGAAAATTATGGGCATCCATAGTTTAGAAAGGGAACAATAAACTCCAGGTCAGTTATGGGACTGGTGTGAGATCTTAAAACAGTTATTTGCACAAAAGAAAAGGAAAAGAAATCCGTTCATGCTTTTGGAAAATAAAACTAACATAAGGCCTCCTGCCACACACACAATGCAATCGCACACTTGGGGAAGATATGTCCTTATGATAGCCAAACGTGTTTGATACGCGAAAATCCTTTTGATATTATTATTAGTGCATAGTGTAGAAAACATGTCGAAAGTATAATATTAATCTTAGCCATCATAGGTACCATTATATTATGCCCATTATAGCTACCACCTGAGGTGGCAGGTTCCACAACTGCAATCGTAAAGGGCTCGTATTGTTTTGTTTGGATTTCCATCAAATGGTCAAGGCTAAGGAACTTCCTTACTGAAAAGGGTACGCCTCTGGAGGAACGCCATGAGAACCTAACCGAATCTCTGCCAACACAAGGCCGGGTTGCCTCTATAACTAGGTAACTAACTGTCACGAGTATGCCATCCCCTGGTCTAGACCGACATTTACCAAGGCGCCTCAACAACCAACAACCACATAAGTAAATAATCTGGGCTCTATACCAGAATACCACTTTTTTTATCCACACAAGTTAAATATCTGGGCTCCATACCAGATACCATTTTTTATCCAAAAGGAAATGCAAATACCTTGAGGGGCGCGACCCCCATAAACTTGTTGCATCTTTTCATGTTTCAACCATTTTCAAGGTGTGAGGTTCGACGAAGTCTTGTCCCACAAAGCTATGCTTTTCACGAAAGCCATGCTTCGATCAACAAATGATCAACACTTAGCATACCACATTACCAAATTGGGAATATATCACTAGTAACCATCAACCACATAACCTCCGAACTCGTACGTCTCAGAGAAGGGTGTTAAGCTAAGAGAATAAATTCTTCTCTACCAAATAGAAATGTATTTCATAGAAACCAGCTTTACATCTCAAAGTGTAATGTCAGACATACATCCATACGATTCCATCCTGGGTCTTAATGGAACTGAAGGCACTTCGTCCAATTAAGGAAAGAAGTCCTTGCAAATCCAGATATCCTCTAATCACGTCAGGGCTCCCCATCACATAAGGTAATATAAATCTCTATACCGGAGCAACTCAGTGCAGAAACATTCAACGGGTAATCCTTTCATTTTCGAAAATGCCCAGTTTTCAACCATCGTCTTCAAATGCAATCCCATTTCATCGTATAATTATTCGAGATAGGTTTTATGACTCAATGTCCTCTCCCGGCTAATCCGAATAATGAACACTTATTTTAAAAACAAATTCAAGTGCCGTCCTAAAGGCCAACATTGATAGTCGATTATTTAACTATCAAACAACATTCACAACAATCATCAAGCCTTAATAATTTCCCAAATTGTTTATATTGATGGTCTGTTATTAACTATCAAACCACATTCACAACAACCATCAGATTTAAATAATTTCCCTAAATTATTTGTTTCAAAATATCTTCGCAAGATATAGTTTCACACTTCAACCCTTTGAAAAACAATTTTCAAATCACTTTCCTCTCATGGAATAAATTTTCAAATATTTTTTATTTCCACTGAAAATTTGCCAAGTCCGAATACTTAAAATAATTTAAATCACTTATCCAAAAATATACTTGGAAACACTTAAAATGAAAAACTATTTTTAAAACCTTATTTAAAATATCAGTTATGAAATTTTTACTAAATATCTCATATAAAACTTAAGCCCATAACAAATTTTAAAAATAGAATTATTAAATAGAGTGTAATTATTTAAATAACCATTTTTCTAAATCAAATAACAATTAAATGTTTAAAATAATTATTTCTATAATTAACTTAATAAATATTTACTTTAAAGATTGAAAAAAATTAAGAAAATAATTTCTCCAAAAAGATTCTTTTTAAAACCAACTTTAGAATTTTTAATTTATATTTTAAAGCTACTTTGAAAACATACTCGGCTTTCCAGAGAAAATATACTTTCCAAAGAAAATAGTACATTTAAATCAATTAATAAATCCTTCTTGATTTATCTCAAATTTACATCCCAAATTTGTAAAAAGAATTCCACACTTTAAAAAATAAACCAATATTTTATTTTTAAAACAAATTACTCATTCCTTTATAAATTCCCATTCGTGAATTTATATTTCTAAATATTCATTGATATACAATTTTCAAATCGATTTCCAAAATTTACTTTCAAACACCAAATCAATTTCCAAATTGATTTCCATAAATTTATTCCATTTAAAAATAATTTCTTTACTTATCCAAATTTATTTTTAAAACCCATCATGTGACGCCCCACCTCTATACCCACACTAGCCAAGAACACTACGGTGTAGTGCTGTCAACTAGCATGGAGAATAAGGCTGTTGAGGAGCGACCATCCGTGTAATTGCTTATCACACGGTGGCTATAAATAATCTTCGAAAGCAAACATAGAAATAATCATAACACAAATCAGTCACAGATATCCATATCACAAAGGCGGAAGAAGATATGAATATATAACTAACACATGAAAGTGTACATCAGAGTAGTGGTCAGTAAGATCCACGATAATACAAAAAAAATAGCAACACGTGCTATACAAAAGAATACAACTATGATTCTATATCTCAAGTGTATACAACAAAAACTGCTAATCTAAACAGTTAGCCAAAAGTCAGAGTGATGAATCCCTGGGAAGAAGTCAAGCAGAAGCACCTGTAACATCTCGGTCTGACCCGAGTATTATTTAAGAAAATAATAAACGGATCAGTCTAGCTATAAATATCAGATGACATGATATAACATAAAAGATATGGCATAAACATAAAATATCCATAATGACATACCACTATAAGTATGTAAATAATGATCAACAGAAGATCAATCAATAAGAGATAATCAATATCACAAGAATCTTCTCAAAGATTCGAAAAGGGCACCATACCCCAAACTTGTACTCATAACAAGTCAATGACATAAATTCTAGAAATCAATGCAAGAAGTCCAGTAATCATAGAAAAGAGAAAGAGGCCTATCACATGACGGTCCGAAGACCAAGGGGAGCTACCCCACATGTGTGAATGGAATCACACAGATTAAGGTCCAGACTAACCAAAAAGCAAAAAGGTATGTGTGAGTGGAATCACACAAGTGGTGTCTAGTCTAACCTCGCAATAAGAGACATCGCACAGTTGCTAGTCTAAATCATCAGAATGATCGTCAAGATCAACGAGAAGTGTCAATTACACTAAGCTAGTAAATATAGAAGTTTAGCTTCATGTCCCATAACCACTTGCTTAACTTAAATATTTACGAACAAACTGTAAATCTCCACTAGGAAATTGTCATAAGAGGTTCAATCAAACAAGTCCAAGAATTAACCGACGAAGTGAACGCAAGCGTTTCATACCACTTGTTTTACTAAGTCGTTTAATTAGATTTCTCATCCGAGTGAGGTAAAGGTTTGTATATACTAATAGATTGGAAAACGGTTTAAGAAAAGAGCTTTGTTATTAAAAATAGAGTTGAAATTGTTTGTTAAAAGAGTTTTGATATTTACTACTAATATTGAAACCTTTATATTATATAGTGACAAAACACAGAAGCAATTGTAGAAACAATCAGTCACAAAGATCGCATACGGAGATGCGAATAAAATCCAAGGAAATCATCTCAATGTTTTTCAGATAAGATCCCCTACGGAGGGGGGGTCTAACGACCTAAGAGGGATAGGGTCGAGCGACCTAGGGGTCTAAGGGGTCAAGCGACTTAGTGGTTGCGACCTAGAGGTATTCGCGACCTAACGATGACTCACGACCCAACATGGCCGACTTAACAGAGGTCGCGACCTAACGGGATAACACGTGACCGACTTAAGAGTTGCGTGACTGAAGGGTTGCACGACTTAAGGGTTGTACGACTTAAGGGTTAGGCCAGGAGCGACCTAACGAGATAAGGTCCAACGACCTACGAGTTAAGGGTCCAACGACCTATCGGGATAACTCGTAACCGACTTAAAAGTTGCGTGACTGAAAGGTTGCACGACTTAAGGGTTGTACGACTTAAGGGTTGCACGACTTAAGGGTTAGGCCAGGAGCGACCTAACGAGATAAGGTCCAACGACCTACGAGTTAAGGGTCCAACGACCTATCGGGATAACTCGTAACCGACTTAAGAGTTGCGTGACTGAAGGGTTGCACGACTTAAGGGTTGCACGACTTAAGGGTTGCACGACTTAAGGGTTAGGCCAGGAGCGACCTAACGAGATAAGGTCCAACGACCTACGAGTTAAGGGTCCAACGACCTATCGGGATAACTCGTAACCGACTTAAGAGTTGCGTGACTGAAAGGTTGCACGACTTAAGGGTTACACGACTTAACTCCGAACGAGCTAAAAAATGGCCAGAACGACCTAGGGTTAACTCGTAAACGAATCACGACCTATGGACGAACGACTTAACTCCGAACGAGCTAAAAATGGCCAGAACGACCTAAGTGCAGAAAATTCACCAAAACGCTAAAAATTGGAGTTTTTCGCCAATCCAATCCAAACCAAATGCTAACATGCATGCAAAAATGATAGGGAATCATTCCCAACAGTCCAATATAGTTATAGGCTAGAATTGTGAGATAAAAATCTCACCTTTGCACTAAAATTTATGAAGATGAAGCTTGAAAGCAAGGAGAAGCAATCCAAAGCTTGAATCCAATATCTTCTACTTGAATTTGGAGTTGAATGTTGGAGTTGCAATTGAATTTGAGCTTGGAGTTTTAATTTCCCATTCTCTTCACCATTAATGCCAAAGCTTGAGTTAGTTAGGAAATTTATGAAGAGTGATGAGAAGAGGGTTGGAACTTGGGCTTAATAGGCTAAACTAACCCAAAGTCCAAAGCGGGAAAAGTTAGTGAAATTTCACTCACTCCAAACCTATCGATGTTTATACTTAAAAAGTTGTAAACGGCATTTCGAACTCAATGGAAGTGGTCTCGAGTCCTAATTTGACCATTTGCAAAAAGTAGTTTTTCGGACCAAAATCTTATTAACGATTTAATATTTAAATAAAAATATTTAAATATACACTCGATAAATATGCGGGTTGTTACACATCAATCCATAATTTACACCTTTATTTAGATTTTAAAAATCCGAATTTTAAAATAAATCTTTAACTTTTAAACAATACTATTCAAAGTCCATTTATTTTCATTTATTAAAATCTTTTCCCCATACTTGGAATTTATTGATAGGATTTCAAAATCAAATTCTATCTTTTCCAAGTTCCTTCTTTTAAATTTATCCAATTCTTAAAATTACTTTACTTAAAATTCCCTACTTTAGTTTCCTTCCAAAAATCAAATTTTTATATTTTAAGTACTTAAAAATACCAGAATATATTCGGCCAAACCATAGCCAATATAATCAATCAAAGTTTATCAATCAAATCATTTCACAGCATATGAAATAAATTCAAACAATTTGAGGAATCCAGTTGAATCCCTCCAACCTATTTCCCTGCATCCATAAATGTTAGCACAACAAATTAAATACCAATCCCGCTTCAAGGTGGGATATCACGGTATAAGGGTCATCCTCTATTATGCGGGGCGCATAGGTCTCATCCGCTATATAATGTGGGAAATCAATCACTCCAACATATATATATATACACACACACACTACTATATATAATTTCATCCAATAGATAAATTATCAAATTCATCCAACCACATCCAATAATTTAAATTTAACTATTAAATTAACGAAGCAATTCGATTGAGTGAGAAGATCTCACCTTTGCTTTTGTTTTGCAATCCATTTCAACCTTGCCTTGGTTCATGATTTCAGACCTTGTATAAATATTATACAGTTTATTAATATTTGAGTTGATTGAAAAATTAATTACTATTTATCAATTTCAACTAATAATTTGGTTTTTAAATTGATAATTTTATTTTAAGCTATATTTCCTTTTTTTTCTTTTTTTTTCAAACTATATTTCAGATTTCCTATATTTTGAAGTATATACACATGTTTTCTCAGACTACCCCTATACATAAAAATATATAATACTTTACCTTACTAACTCCACATATTAAAGGATATATATATATATATATATATATATTCTCTATCATAATTTAATTAAATTAAAACTAAGCTAACCTTATTATACCTACCATCAACTCACCAGAATGTTTGAACGCCCCCTCCCCCGTCCGTGTCCTCATCCTCGTCCACGAATATCGCGAGCCACCCTCCTCGACTTACCAGGTCGCCGCCTCGCGAGACACCCAATGCTTCCATCCCAGCCTCACAATTAAATGACGATCGACTCGAATCCCAAATCAATGGGGCCTAGACTCCACCGCGAATCTCCACGTCGCCGCCTCCTTCCGACGTTCGAGCTCTTTCTCTCTCTCCCTGCGTGCGCGCTTGTAGCCAAACGCAGAGTGACCCAATTTGTTCGAATGAATCCCGCTTGATTCGTAAGTCGAAGGAGATCGATTCCATCGGCCTCGACATTTTGAATCTCGAACAATAATGAATTAGGTTTTCGAATACAGTTCTGCCATTTTTTAAATTTGATTTTGATTTGAAGCCATTCTTTTTTGTCTTCT
Organism: Allium cepa; assembly: GCA_030765085.1. NCBI lineage: Eukaryota > Viridiplantae > Streptophyta > Magnoliopsida > Asparagales > Amaryllidaceae > Allium > Allium cepa. The sequence goes on from CM060934.1 coordinate 293,014,344, forward strand.
TTTGGCCGGGAGAGTCGAACAAAGAAAAAGGATTTTTTTTAGATGCCTCGTGTTTTATTAAATTTTAATTTTTTTCTAAACGAACGTACAAGTGTGAATTTTTAACAGAAAAAGTGGAACACGTGCTCAGGGGGTTGACAGGTCTTGAATGAGGTTAATAGTAAATTTAAGGGAATATATATTTCATTTTAAATTCAAATTTTGAATCGTTTCAAATTACGCAATTCAAAATCTCAACCTCCTATCAATGCATGCCGCTAGGCGTTCATAAGGTTATACTCCTATTCCGAACGCGAATGGAAAAGGTTTCAAAGCCTAATTCGGTCTTATGGAGAAGATAGCTTTTTAGACCAGTTATTAAATTAAATTTTCAATATAAATCCAGTGCGTTTACCTACCGTATGATAACACGACAACTCCGAATGCTACGAAAATTGAAATCCGATAATAATACACTATTACGGATCCAATGGAACTATTTTCGTCGAATTCCGAGACTATACCTCGGAAGGCTATTTTTAAATGTCAATTTAAACGATATAATTTCAAAACTCAACAAAACACTTCCAAATTAAATTTTAAAAGTTCTATTACCTTTAATACCATCAATTTAAATTTTACTAGCCTTTGAAATATTTTTAACAAGCATAAAACTGAAGATTCAATATTTTACCCAACTTCCAATAATTAAATTTAATAATTTAATTGCCAAATTCATTGCGATATTCTAAATTCAAGTTAAATTAACTTCCAAATATTTAAAATCAACTAAATATTTTCAATTTCAAATGTTCAAAATTTCCGGGTCCTCACATTCTTTCCCTCTAAAAAGAATTTCGTCCTCGAAATTACTAGTTAAGAAGAATGATCCTTAACCCGTTTATTATTTTCCCAATCCAAAGAGTTTTAAAACATCTTCCCAAAACCCAACAGTTTCAACTTTCCAAAAAAAATTATTAAAGACACTATCATTCTAACTAACTTCCCAACCTCAACCATAAGTTCCAAACAATATTGTTTTCTTAATAATTCAAATTTAAATTTAAATTCAAATTTTAAATTATCAAAGTTTCTCAATTTTTTTCTTACTCCCAAAATTTTCAAAAAATTTCGCCAGCGTCTCCTTTGCGCGGCTAGCTCGGTATGACTACAAAGTGCCACTACGGGCCCCCAGATTTCAAAACAACACAAAAAGCCAACTGGCTAGGCCGGAAAATCATCAAATTTCATAGAAATTTAAATACATACATTTTTGTCGAGCAATTCTATTTATCTTCTGAAATCAAAAATCCAATTCCCTTTTCCCTTATAACACTTGTATATCCTACTTAGCAAAAGATCAACTCATAGCTTTCAGTAATCACTTTATTTAATCTTTTTTTCGAAATTTTCAATATCTATTTCATTCAAGCTCATACGATGTTCGTATATTATCCGTACGCAATATCAAATTTGATCGCTCACTCGATCGCACAATTTCATTTCCGAACTTGTATCGTCCACCCGACTTCCTAGTGCAGACTCGGATCTGGTTTCTTGATCAGAAACCGTCATTCTCCTTGTATTACCGTAAACTATGATGGAGAAGTTTCAGAATCAACCAAAAATCCATATCCAGGGTTCGCCGTCGAAAATCGAGTGAAAATCCCAACTCGGATTGATATAATTATCAAGAAATTCTATGCTCGAATTCCGGATCAAATTGCTATATGAATAGAATAATATACATACATCCCACGCATTTTGCCCCAATTGATTATTAGCTATATCAATTTTCTTTTATTCGCATTTGAGTTCCAATTCCATATAAATTCAATTTTTCTTTAAATGTTGAATATGGAAAATTTTATCAACTATCTTCCATTCATAACTGATTTATATCATTACTTAAATTAGTTCCATCCACAAGATCGTTTTCAATCAAATTCAATTCCAAACCTAAGCAACCTACAAATTTTAAATAAAGCACTTAATTTCCAAATTTAATTTCAAATAAAAGATTATTTCCAAACTCTTACTACTTATAGTTCCTCTTCCATTTTTCCCTTTGAATTGATTCCAATATTCAATTCCAATTTATTTGCTTACCCATTTAAATCAGTTAGTTTGTTTACTAATTTTTATTTCAATACTTTGTTTTATTCAGTCCACTCGACTAATTTCCATCTACTTACAAATTCAAAATGAATTTCAACATTCAGTTTCAATTTTATTTATTTGCAATTGTAAATTCATTTATTCGTTCACACATTTATTTTCCACCTTAATAAATTTTATCCCAATCCATTTAGTCTACTAGACTTACTTCTCAAATTTAATTTTATTCAAATTAATCCAAGTTAAATTCAGTTTCAATTCGAATTTTCCTAAGTTTCCAAACTTACAAATATTCCATAACCCTTTTTTAAGATTCCAGAGTTTAAATAATCACTTAAGTATTTCAAAATCATTTTTGAAAACAATTATATCCAAACTCATACTATTTCAAAATCAAACTCAATTAAGCAAATATTCCCAATTCAAAACATTCGGGTAGCAATTCCTCTCTTGGAAACTCAAAAATGAACACCGATGATGCCGCAATCATCATCCGAATTTTTTTCCAGCGACCGAAAAGAGTTTAGTGCTTTTATCCCTTCAAAAAAAAATTTTTCCAAATATTTTTAAATTCTAAATTTCACTAGATTTCAAATCCAATTAAAAAATATTTCCAAAATAATTTCACTATTATTTTTCCAAAACCTTTGAAATTCATTTCCACATTCAAGAGAATTTAAACTTTTGACCAAAATTTCAAAATTTAAATCCTTCAACTCATATTCAGAAATTACTCTGGAATTTTATTTCAATTTATAAATTACATTTATAATCCACATTTAAAATTCCATTTTATTATATAATTTCTTAGCTTTTAGTTATGATTTCAATTTTTTATTAAATTTTTACACAACAATGATAATAATTTAATATTATCACTTCCTAATAATCAAGCAACCATATGTATACCATAATAATTTATGGAAAATTATTTCTTTTATATACAAAAATGATTTGGGTAAATTTATTTCATTTACCCTATTTTAAAACAATATCGTGTCGAATTGTTCTGTACAAGTGTTTAGAGATCCTTATCAATAAGTTAATTACTCGCATTGACCAGAATCCATATCCCACTCAACAAGCCAATCAACACAATATAAAACAATTTTATATTCACCAATAAATACGCTCTCATATCTATTAATACACTTAAACACATTCTAGAGTACTACTGACTCTATCTCTAGTGAGTAATCCCCACCAAAGCCAAGGTTCTCGCTTAATCAATTGCTCTGGTACCACTTTGTAACGACCTGATTTTTTGACATCCGAAAATCGACATCAATACGTCCATTGTATCAAATGCTGAACAATCGAATGCCGAAAAACTGAACCGTTAGGGTTAAAGAAGAAGAAGGTAGAAGAAGAAAACAGAAACAATATCAGAATCTCACATTCGCAGAGGAAAAATATATAATAGATAAATGAATAATCTTTAAACAAAAGAACTATATCAGTTTATACATTACATAATCTGAGTATTACAACAACAAAACACGACACTAGACATTTATGACAACTTGTCCATATGAAAAATGAACTTGCAGTAACCAATAAGCAGCGGATAATACATAATATAAGTGATACGTCTCGCCATTCAGCTTGTCTCCTGAACTCTAAGCATACTTTCCTGACTTCGCTTCAGAACAACTGATAACCTGACTCTACGCTGCCCGTGTGGAAAATTATAGGCACCCAGAGTTTAGAAAGGGAACAATAAACTCCAGGTCAGTCATGGGACTGGTGTGAGATCTTAAAATAGTTATTTGCACAAAAGAAAAGGAAAAGAAATCCGTTCATGCTTTTCAAAAATGAAACTACCATAAGGCCTCCCGCCACACACACAATGCAATCGCACACTTGGAGAAGATTTCTCTGTATGATAGTCAAACATGCTTGATACGTGAAAATTCTTTTGATATTATTATTAGTGCATAGTGTGGAAAACATTTCAAAAGTATAATATTAAACTTAGCTAGCATAGGTACCATTATATTAAGCCTACTATAGCTACCACCTGAGGTGGCAGGTTCTACAACTACAATCGTCAAGGGCTCGTATCGTTTTGTTTGGATTTCCAACAAATGATCAAGGCTAAGGAACTTCCTTTCTGAAAAGGGTATGCCTTTGGAGGGACGCCCCAAGAACCTAACCGGATCTCTGCCAACGCAAGCCCGGTTATCTCTGTAACTAGGTAACTAACTGTCACGAGTATGCCATCCCACGTTCTAGACCGACCTTTATCGAGGCACCTCAACAACCAACAACTACGTAAGTAAATAATTTGGGCTCCATACCAAAATACCACTTTTTTTTATCCACACAAGTTAAATATTTGTACTCCATACCAAATACCACTTTTTATCCAGAAGGAAATGCACATACCCTGAGGGGCACGACCCCCATAACCTTGCCGCATCTTTTCCTGTTTCAACCATTTTCGAGGTGTGAGGTTCGACGAAGTCTCATCCCACAAATCTTCGATCAAACAATGATCAACACTTAGCATACCACATTACCAAATTGGGAACATATCACTAGTAACCATCAACTACATAACCTCTGAGCTCGTACATCTCAGAGAAGGGTGTTAATCTAAGAGAATAAATTCTCCGCCACCAAACAGAAATGTATTTGATAGAAACCAGCTTTACATCTCAAAGTGTAATGTCTTACATACATCTATACAAGTCCATCCTGGGTTTGAATGGAACCAAAGACTTCTCCAATTAAGGAAAGAAGTCCTTGCAAATCCGGATATCCTCTAATCTTGTCCAGACTCCCCATCACATAGGGTAATATAAATCTCTATACCTGAGAAACTCAGTGCAGAGACATTCGACGGGTAATCCTTTCATTTTTTGAAAATACCCTATGTTCAAATGCAATCACATTTCGTCGTATCATTATTCGGAATGGGTTTTATGACTCAATGTCCTCTCCCGGCTAATCTGAATAATGAACGCTTATTTTAAAAATATATTCAAGTGTCGTCTTAAAGGCCAATATTGATAGTCAGTTATTTAACTATCAAACAACATTCACAACAACCATCGGATTTAAATAATTTCCCCAAATTATTTGTTTCATAATATCTTCGCAAGATATATTTTCACACTTCAACCCTTTGAAAAACAATTTTCAAATCACTTTCCTTTCGCGGAACAAATTTCAAATATTGTTTATTTCCACTGAAAATTTGCCGAGTCCGAATACTTTAAAGTAATTTAAATCAGTCATCCAAAAATATACTTGGAAACATTTAAAATGAAAAACTATTTTTAAACAGTTTATTTAAAATATTAGTTATGAAATTTTTATACTAATATCTCATATAAAACTTAAGCCCAAAACAAATTTTAAAAAATAGAATAATTAGATAGAGTGTAATTATTTAAATAACTGTTTTTCTAAACCAAAAACCAATTAAATCTTTAAAATAATCACTTCTATAACTAACTTAATAAATATTTACTTTAAAGATTTAAAAACAATTTAAGAAAATAATTTCTCTAAAAACATTCTTTTTGAAACCAACTTTAGAGCTTTTAATTTATATTTGAAAGCTACTTTAAAACATACTCCGCTTTCCAGAGAAAATACACTTTACATTCCAAAATAGTCCACTGGAACCAATTAATAAATCCTTCTTGATTTATCTCAAATTTACATCCCAGATTCGTAAAAAAAAATTCCATGCTTTTAAAAATAAACCAATATTTTATTTTTAAAAGGAATTACCCATTCCTTTATAAATTCCCATTCGTGAATTTATATTTCCAAATATCCACTGATATACAATTTTCAAATCGATTTCCAAAATTTACTTTCAAACACCAAATCAATTTCCTAATTGATTTCCAAATATTCCATTTCAAATTCCATTTATTTCCATTTATTAAAATCTTTTCCCCATACTTGGAATTTATTCGATAGGATTTCAAAAATCAACCTCTATCTTTTCCAAGTTCCTTCTTTTAAATTTATCCAATTCTTAAAATTATTTTACTTAAAATTCCCTACTTTAATTTCCTTCCAAAAATCAAATTTTTATATTTATGGTATTTTAAAAATACCAGAATATATTAGGCCAAACCATGCCTTCAATAATTTCAATTATCAATATAATCAATCACAGTTTATCAATCAAATCATTTCACGACATATGAAATAAATTAAAACAATTTGAGGAATACAGTTGGATCCCTCCGACTTGTTTCCCTGCATCCACAGATGTTAGCACAACAAATTAAATACCAATCCCGCTTCAAGGCGGGATATTGTGGTATAAGGGTCATCCACTATTATGCGGGGAGCATAGGGTCTTATCCGCTATATAATGCGGGAAATCAATCACTCCAATATATATATATATATATATATATATATATATATACAATGTCACCCAATAGATAAATTATCATATTCATCCAAGCACATCCAATAATTTAAATTTAACTATTAAATTAAATGAAGCAATTCGATTGAGTGAGAAGATCTCACCTTTGCTTTTGTTTTGCAATCCATTTCAACCTTGCCTTGGTTCACGATTTCAGACCTTGTATAGATATTATACAGTTTATTAATATTTGAGTTGATTGAATAATTATTTACTATTTGTCAATTTCAACTAATAATTTGGTTTTTAAACTAATAATTTTATTTTAAGCTATTTTTCCTTTATTTTTGTTTTTTTTGAAAAAATATTTTTAGATTTTCCTATATATATATGAGTATATACACGTGTTTTCTCTGACTACCTATCTACACAAAAATATATAATACTTTACCTTACTAACTCCACATATTAAAGGATTTATATGTATATTTTCTCTATCATAATTTAATTAAATTAAAACTAAGCTAACCTTATTATACCTGCCATCAACTCACTAGAATGCTCGAACGCCCTCCCCCCTTCCATGGCCTCGTCCTCGTCCATGAACATCACGAGCCATCCTCCTTGACTTACCAGGTCCTCGTGAGACACCTAATGCTTCCTTCCCAGCCTCTTGATTGAATGACGATCGACTCGAATCCCAAATCAACGCGACCCAGACTCCACCGCGAATCTCCACATCGCTGCGTACTTCCGACGTTCGAGCCTCCTTTCTCTCTCACTACGTGCATGCTTGTAGCCAGAGGCAGCGTGACCAAATTTGTTCGAACGAATCCCGCCTGATTCATTCTTCTAAGTCGAAGGAGATCAATTCGATCGGCCTCAACATTTTGAATCTAGAACAATAATGAATTGGGTTTTCGAATCTAACTCTACCATTTTTTAAATTTGATTTCGATTTGAAGCCTTTCTTTTTTTCTTCTTTCGGTTTGGAGATTTGAACGAAGAAAAAGAAAGAAGGGGAAATCTATATTTTTTAAATGCCGTGTGTTTTATTAAATTTTAATTTTTTTCTAAACGAACGAACGCGTGTGAATTTTTAACAGACAAAGTGGAACACATGCTCGGGGGGTTGACAGGTATTGAATGAGGTTAATAGTAAATTTAAGAGAATATATATTTAATTTTAAATTCAAATTTTAAATCGTTTCAAATTACACAATTCAAAATCTCGACCTCCTATCGAGGCGTACCGCTAGGCATTTAGAAGGTTATACCCCTATTCCGAACACGATGGAAAAGGTTTCGAAGCCTAATTCGGTCGTATAGAAAAGATAGCTTTTTGGACCAATTATTAAATTAAATTTTCTATATAAATCCAGCGCGTTTATCTACCGTACGATCACACGACAACTTCGAATGGTATGGAAATTGAAATCCGATAATAATACACTATTACGGATCCAAAGAAACTGTTTTTGTCGAATTCCGAGACTGTGTTTCGGAAGGCTATTTTTAAATGTTAATTTAAACGATATAATTTTAAAACTCAATAAAACACTCCCAAATTAAATTTTAAAAGTTATATTACCTTTAGTATCATCAATTTAAATTTTACAAGCCTTTGAATTATTTTTAACAAGCATAAAACTAAAGAATCAATATTTTACCCAACTTCCAACAATTAAATTTAATAATTTAATTGCCATATTCATAGTGATATAAATTCAAGTTAAATTAACTTCCAAATGTTTAAAATCAATTAAATATTTTCAATTTCAAATGTTTGGCGGATATCTTAGTGACCATGAAAGTGGATCCTTGGTTAAACCCAAGGTGGTTATGAAATATCTTTAAGGAACAAAAGTTAAATGAAATTATATGATCATATATAAAAGATCAGAACATTTGAAGATCATAAGAGATTATGATCCGAAGTTGTTAGATATTAAAAGAGCAAAAGATCCACTTCATTATAATGACCCAGATTTTTAGCCATCTGATATTGGGATGATTAACTAATTTTATTTTTTGAAATATTAATTTTTATAAGTCAAATAGATAAATATTCTGATATTTAAAATATCTGAATATATAAATTGATGAAACTATATTTGATTTTAAATTATAAATTTCTGAATATGATAAATTTTATAGATATATGTATATAAACTCCACCATTTAAAAGTTAAGATAGAATTTCCATATATATATAAATATATACAAGCTATATGATGTTTAAATATATATATATATATATATATATATATATATAAGTATATGTGTGTGTGTGTGTGTATATCTGTATATGTGTCCATATGAAGTAATGTATATGCAAATATGTATAAATGTAAATATATATATATAATGACAAATATATTTAAGTAAATGTATATGTATATATGTAAATATATATGTTTATAAAAAAATATTGTATATGAAAATAAGCATTTATACATGAATGTATAAACTTCATAATGGTAAATTTTTATATATGGGTATATGTTATAAAAATAATGCACATGGGGATATACATATCTATATACATGAAAACATGTGTGTATCTAGAAAAACATATGTATATGTGAATATGACAAAATATATAAGTATATATATATATATTTGTATATATGTTTATAAAAGTATTGTATATGTATATATAAACATAAGAAACATCAACATGACAAACTTAAAATCAAGCTCACAATATTTCAAGTCAGCATAAATATCAAATCATCCCATAATATCAAATCAACCTAAAGATCAAATCAATTCAAAAAAAAAAAATCAATTCAGCCAAAAGCAAAAAGAAAATAAAAATAAATGAAAATGAAAACCTGTACACTTCATCCCCCTATTTATATATACAGACCGACCCTTGCCTTGTTCATGTTTATACATTAAAAAAACAAAGCAAATAATCTGACATTAAAATAAAAACAAGCTAAGTGTTAGAAGCCTAAAGTGGTGATTCAATAAAGCAGTAGTTCATCATTTTACATTGAGCAAAAACATCTAAACTCATTTTACTGGTTGATATATAAACCGTGGCTTGGAATAAACCTTGGGCCTACGATAAATGTGTAGATATTTGATTTGTGTTTATGTGTGTATTAGGCATAGATGATTTCCCTGTAAATCAAAAAGGAACACTATACATCTTCTTCTCTTTCTCTGTTCATTTTTATTTGATAAAAATAGTAAGCCTTTAACTTTAAAAATTAAGATCTCCATAACTTTTTAGTTTGAAACATTAATTCTAAAACATAGTTGCTTGTCTTTGTATGCGGAATATTTTAAAATTCGTGTCGTTCGATTTCATTGAGATGAGAGGATGAAAACCTTGTTTTATAATGAGTAAGTTTGGTTTGGTCGAAATTCAACTATCATGATTTAATGATTAGATTGTATGATCGGGTTTGTATTTGAAAACTTGATTTTTGAAAGTGGTTTGGTGATTTGTAGTTATGTGTGGTGGAAGATATATGGAGATGAATGGTTTTGGGCATGAGGCCAATTTTCCGTGACATGGTTGATTTAATGGCATGAGGTTCGTCGTGTTGGAAGCTTGGGTATTGCGGAACTCACGAAAAATAGAGCGAGATTTTTTTGAGGCGTATATGGATTGGTCAAAGGAGAAGTAGGGTTTAGGGATTGTTTGGTTTGGGTCTTGGTTTTACAGCAACGGTGAAGTGGATGGAGGGAGTTGGACGTGCGCACTAGGGGAAAAAGAATGGAAAGATGGTGGCGAGTCTCTGGGCAAAATTTGGTGGTGGATGGATGGACGAGGTGGTGTGGCAAGAGGTTTTGGTGGGTTGCGGTTCATTCCAGGTTTTCAATTGAAGTTCGAATTTGCGAACTGAGGTTGGGCCATGGTTTCCAGGTGCGAAGGCATGTTGCAGTGGGCGTGGGTGGTTTGCATGGATGGTCGGATGTGAGTGATGTCGGTCGGATACATGCACATGTTTATGCACGTCTTTATGCATTCAAATGGATGAAGGAAGGAGGAAAAAAAGAAAGAGGAGAAAAGAATGGGCTGGGTTTAATATGTATTGGGCTGGGCACCTTCTTAAAAAAATGAATTAAATTAATTTATACTTAGTGATCTATAAAATGAAATTTACTATTTCTCTCCCATTTAAAAACCAATCAACGCATAGATTGTTGCGTTGGGACTCTATCACCACGAACTCTCATCTGAGTTAATAGTGTCGAATTTTCTACAAATGTCAAAATTTTAACAATTGAAATAATTAAAGTGAACAAATAAGAAATCTTTTATTTGATTATTTATTTGTTAATTAATCGATGGATTGTTTAATTGTAATAAATCAATGGATTTTAAATGGACTATTTAATTTTTTATTAATTATAAATAAATAATTTTATTTAATTTCTTTAATTTACAAATAATCCGGATTTAAAATATAATTTGACTCAATTGTTGGAAACAGTACAGTTCTGAATTGTAAATTTATTTAATATTGATACTAAATCACTGATTTAGTTAATAACGTATACTTGACTGAAATTGGAGTTTCTAAATTATATTATGCACACACACTACAGTATATTGTAAGTTGAGTATATTTAAAAGGAAATTTAATTAGATAAATTTAATGGTTTTGGAAATAGCCTAACTACTAAATGTTTTATATGGGAAGGATTTCTAAGTAATGGATTACAAATTGGAGATTGAGAATATCTCCAAGGGTTGTTATGCGTATAAGGAATTTGAAATTGTTCAATTATTGGATATTGAAGAGATTTGAATATATATATATATATATATATATATATAAAGGTATTTTCGAAATAAATGTTTGGAAGGAATTATTGAAAGGGCCTATGATTGCTTACATGTGTAAATTGATAGTTAAATAATCGACTATCTAATCTGGCCAACTACGTTGGCCATTCGAAGTGACTGAGATCGAATATCAGCATTATCCGAAACTACTTGGATCCACACTACGAACCTTTATGATTTGGAATATAGAGTCTATTATGCTGGAATTTAATTAATTTAACAAATTCGGCTATTTTAATAAGTATAGACACTATTATAGTATCATTGGATTTTCTATAAAAGTGTTTTGGTTATCGTAAGATAAAAACCCATCATGTATATATGTGACGCGGTCTTACGAGATACCTTTGTTTATCAAGGGATTTGGATTACTTAAGTATTTCAAATTAAGTGTGTTTACTCACGTTGGTTTTCGGCCTGACTCGAGTGTTACTTTGTTGTAATGTCCAGGTTAGACGGGTATTACAGATTCAGGTTAGGACGCTTTTGGAGCTCAGGAGACGAGCTGGATGGCAGAGACGTATTGCATGTATTTGATTATATCCCACTGTTATAAGTTGATGGTTGTACTCTGATCATTTATATGTATATTAACTGATACAGCTTTTGTATAAAAATCCATTATTGTATATTATATTTTGTTCCACTGCGATTGTGAGATTCTGTGTCGCTGTTATTTCTATTTTTCTTCTTCTATCTCTTTTCTTCTTAAACCCTAAAAATCTGGCATTTCCGGCACTCTATACAGTGAACGTATTAGTGTCGATTTTCGAGGGTCGAAAATCGTCGGGTTACTACACGTGGTATCAGAGCTGAAGGTTAAGCAAGAACTTTAGCTCTGGTGGGATTACTCATTAGAGATAGGGTCAATAGTACCCTAGAATGAGTTGAGTGTATTATATATGAGAACGTACTTGTTAATTTCTTATATAACAATTTTAAAGGATAAACAATTTTAAAGTAATTTTATAAAGACTATATTTTGATATAAAAAGGAATAATTTTTCTAAAATTATTATAGTTTATTAAGGAGATTGGTTGTTGTTATTGTAATCAAAATAAGATTATAAGATCTATGTGGTTATAGATGTATAGCTAAATAGAAATTTGATGAGAATGAACTATACAAATGGATTAAGCTAAACATAGATTCAAACTAGAATTTAAATTTCGGAAATTTAGGAAGAGTTTTTAAAAATGGTTAGAAATGAAAAAATTTACCTTGATTATATTCTTGTATATATATATGTAAATAATTTTTCAGAAAATTATTATGGAATATATAGTGTGTTTGGTTTCTAGGTATGGTAATATTGATTATTATCATAAATTGGTTGTTGTGCCTTAATAAAGGATGTTTATCACAAAATAAACAATGATAAAATATTATGAAATGTTTTAGGAAATGGAATTATATAAGCTAATTTATAAATGAGACTTATAAATTAAAGTGGATCTAAATAGAGAAGTTTGGAATCCAAGCCCCGAAAATTTTAAAATGTGTTTCAAAATGTTTGAGGAAATAATAAATTAATATTATTTATAATATTTTTGATATGAAAATTTTTGTTTTGAAAACAAGGGTTGTTTTGGAAATTCTGAAGAAATTTATTTGGATAAAAACCATGGTGGGTTTAAATTTAAAAGTGCGATTTGGTATATAAATGGGATATATATGTATATATATACATGATCTCAAGGTGATTTGAAAAGGAAAAGAAAAAAATAATACCAGTGTTTGAATTTTAGGATTCCCTTTAAAATGAAAAGTAGAACAAAAGGCAAATAAGTTCTTTTTGAACTTATGAGTGGGAAATGATGTTAATGAGAAAAGAAGTATGGAAATTGAATTTATGAAATGTAAAAGTTTAAATTGAGTAATTTTAAATGGATTGAACGAATTGGAAATTAACTCAGGCCAAGTTAAATAAGTTTTGAACTTATAACATGAAATTGGAAATTCAAGATAAAACTAGAATTTAATTTATAGAAGTTAAATAAATTAAATTGTAAAAGAAAAGGTATAGATTTGATAAAAAGTTAAAAAAGGAGATATGGATGTATAAAGGATTTCAAACGATTTTTGAAATAAAATGGGTTTCTAATTCTAAAAATTTATAATGAACCAGATTATCAAATTAGTGGATTGAATTATAAAATTTAATCATGGATATGGAAAATTTAACTTATGCTAAGTGAATAAGGAAGTCGAAGGAAATAGAATTTATTTATAGTAAATAAAAATTATCGAGAATAAATAAAAGGATATTTAGAAATAAGAATAAAAGCTGAAGAGTCGACTAATCGAGGTTTTAATTATAGGTTAGGAAGTCCTATTAGAATCTAGTCCAAGTTGTAAAAGATGATAAAAGGAGAAGAATGGAAGGCAATGCATAAGGAGCGGAGAGCAGCTTCACGTAAGGCACGAAAAGTAGCAAGAATGGAAATAGAGAAACAGATTAGTGAAAGGGATGGACTAGGTCCTTATGATAATATCTTCTATTATAGATGTCACAATGAAGATCATTACGCAGCTAAGTGCAGTAAACCAAGAAAGGAAAAGAATGAGGAAGTCAAACGGTTTCGCTCTGAGATTTTATGCTTTAAGTGTTGTGAGAAAGGATCTGCCATTAAAAAAATAAGTAAGAAGGATATTCAAATGCTTGAAGGAAGAAGAGATAATCAAGCAGTAGTTCACCTCTGTGTTTAAAACAGTGAGCAAACATTTTAATTTTGTTTACTGGAAAAATACATATACTTGTTTAACTGTACATCTTGGGTGAATCAATGATACGCTAAGTGTATACATGAATGTTTTGTGATATGTGTATATACGTTTGATTTTGCTGGGATAACGATGTAACATCGGTAGATTGCGATCTATGTGGTTTGGTTTCATAGCGTAATTCAAGAGGCAGCAATTGTTTACAGTCTACGTTTGATTTCGTTGGAATAGCGACATAACATCGGTAGATTGCGATCTATGTGGTTGGTTCCATAGCGTAATTCGAGAGGTAGAGATTTCCTACAGTCTACGTTTGGTTTCACTAGGATGGTGATGCAACCTTTGTGTAGCTGCGATCTATGTGGTTTTGATTTGTTTGATAGCATAATTCGTGGGGCAGAGATTGCTTACAGACTACTTACGATTTTGCTGTGATAGCAACGCAACCATTGTGTAGCTGCAAACTATTGTGTTCTCATGGCATAAATCGAGGGTGTTAATGCCTATAGTTTACTTATGATTACGTCGGGATGGTGATGCAATCATCATGTTAACTACGACCATGGTGGTAAAGAAGGAAAAGAGGGTGATATTTTACATATCATTTTTGAAAAGTTTTTCAAGTATTTTTACTAGGTGTTGAAATATGTCTACTAAGTACTTAGAGATTTTTAGTCCTATCCCTGATCAACGTATGATCAAATTTCTGTAAGAACAAGGATGGACTTGTTAAAAAATCGAGTTATGAAAAAATGTTTTAATATAAAACTAGCTTGGTAATACTATGTAATTTAAAGTATACGTATCTTTAAATATTGAATAAAGAGTAAGGAGTTTAATTTTTTTAAAGAATGGTTGATTTAGTAATATACGTCAAAATTCTAGTTCTTACTTCGTTCCTTTTCGAGGACGAAAAGTTCTAAGGGGGGAGGATTGTAACGACCTGGATTTTTAGCCATTTGATATTGGGATGATTAACTAATTTTAATTTTTGAAATATTAATTTTTATAAGTCAAATAGATAAATTTTCTGATATTTAAAATATCTGAAATATAAATTGATAAAACTATATTTAATTTTAAATTATAATTTTCTGAATACGATAAATTTTATAGATATATGTATATAAACTCCACCATTTAAAATTTATGATAGAATATCCATATATATACACACAAGCTTTATGATGTTTAAATATATATATATATATGTATGTATGTATGTATGTATGTATGTATAAATGTAAATATATATATATATGATGACAAATATATGCAAGTAAATATATATGTATATATGTTATATAAAATAGTGAATAGGTAAATATATATGTTTATAAAAAATATTGTATATGAAAATAAGTATATATACATGAATGCATAAACTTCATAATGGTAAATTTTAAATATTTTATATATGGGTATGTGTTATAAACATAATGCACATGGTGATATAAATTTCGATATACATGAAAACATGTGTATATCTAGAAAGATATATGTATATGTGAATATGAAAAAATATATAAGTATATATATTTGTATATATGCTTATAAAAGTATTGTATATGTATATATAAACATAAGAAACATCATCATGGCAAACTTAAAATCAAGCTCACAATATTTCAAATCCGCATAAAATATCAAATCATCTCATAATATCAAATCAACCTAAAGATCAAATTAATTCAAAAAAAATATCAAATCAGCCAAAAGAAAATAAAAATAAATGAATCGAAATGAAAACCTATACACTTCATCCTCCCTATTTATATATACAGGCCAACCCTTGCCTTGTTCATATTCATATATTAAAAAAAAGTATGAATCTGACATTAAAATAAAAATAGGCTAAGTGTTAGAAGCCTGAAGTGGTAATTCAACAAAGCAGTAGTTCATCGTTTTATAGTGAGTAAAAACATCTAAACTCATTTTAATGGTTGATATGTAAACTGTGGTTTGGAATAAATCTTAGGTCTATGATAAATGTATAGATATATGATTTGTGTTTATATGTGTATTAGGCACAGATAATTCCTTGTAAATCAAAAAGGAACGGTGCACTTCTTCTTCTCTTTCTCTGTTCATGTTTATTTGATAAAAATAGTAAGCCTTTAACTTAAAAAATCGAGATTTCCCTAACTATTTAGTTTGAAACATTAATTCCAAAACCAAGTTGAATGCAAAATATTTTAAAATTCGTGTCATTCGATTCCATCAAGACGAGAGGAAGAAAATCTTATTTTACAGTGAGTAAGTTTGGTTTGGTCAAAACTCAATTTTCATGATTTAATGGTTGGATTATATGATCAGGTTCGTAGTTGAAAAACTTGATTTTTGAAAGTGGTTTGTTGATTTGTAGTTGTTGTGGTGGAAGATATATGGAGATGAATGATTTTGGGCATGAGGCCAAATTCTAGTGACGAGGTTGATTTCATGGCATGATGTTCGTCTTGGTGGAAGCTTGGGTGTTAGGGAACTCATGAAAAGTTGAGCGAGATTTTTTTTAAGGCGCATGTGGGTTGGTCGAAGGTGAAGTAGGGTTTAGCGGTGGTTTGGTTTGGGTCTCGATTTTACGGCAACGGGGAAGAGGATAGAGGGAGGTGGACGTGCGCGCTAGGGGAAAAGAAAGGAGAGATGGTGGCATGTCTCTGGGCCAAGTTTGGTGGCGGATGGACGGCCAAAGTGGCGTGGCGAGGGGTTCTGGTGGGTTGCGGTTCATTCTAGGTTTTGGGTTGAAGTTCAAATTTGCGAACTGAGGTTGGGTCGTGGATTCCAGGTGCGGAGGCAAGTTGCAGTGGACATGGGTGGTTTGCGTGGATAGTCGGCGGTGAGTGACGTCGGCCGGAGCTAGTGTATACATGCACATGTTTATGCACGTCTTCATGCATTCAAATGGATGAAGGGAGGAGGAAAAAAAGAAGAAAGAGGAGAAAAGAATGGGCTGGGTTTAATGTGTATTTGGCTAGGCACCTTCTTAAAAAAATTAAATCAATTTATACTTAGTGATCTATAAAATGAAATTTACTATTTCTCTCCTATTTTAAAACCAATTAATGTCCAGATTTTGCGTTGGGACTCTATCGCCGCGAACTCTCATGTGAGTTAATAATGTCGAGTTTTCTGCAAATGTCAAAATTTTAACAATTGAAATAGTTAAAGTGAAAAAATAAGAAATCTTTTATTTGATTAATTATCTGATAATTAGTCAATGGATTGTTTAATTTTAATAAATCAATGGATTTTAAATAGACCGTTTAATTTTTTTATTAACTATAAATAAATGTTTTATTTAATTTCTTTAGTTTACAAATAATTCGGATTTAAAATATAATTTGACTCAATCGTTGGAAATGGTTCGGTTCTGAATTGTAAATTTATTTAATTTTATTTACTAAATCGCTGATTGAGTTAATAATCTATACTTGACTGAAATTGGAGTTTCTAAAATAACATACATATTAGTAGTATATTTTAAGTTGAGTATATATAAAACAAAATTTAATTAGATAAAATTTAATGGTTTTGGGAATAGCCTAACTACGAAATGTTTTATATGGAAAAGTTTTCTAAGTAATGGATTACAAATTGGAGATTGGGAATATCTCTAAGGGTTGTTATGGGTATAAGGAATTTGAAATTGTTCAATCATTGGATATTGAAGAGATTTGAATATATATATATATGTGTGTGTGTGTGTGTGTGTGTGTGTGTGTGTGTGTGTCCTTATAAAGGTATTTTTGAAATAAATGTTTGAAAGGAAATATAGAAAGGGCCTAGTGATTTCTTATGTGTGTAAATTGATAGTTAAGTAACCGACTATCCAATCTGGCCAAATTCGTTGGTCGTTCGAAGAGACCGGGATCGGATATCAGCATTATCTGAAACCTTTGAATTCTTCTGTTGGCATGCATTTATATTGTGCACCATATGAATGGAGTTGGACAATGTCCACGTAAATGCATTACGTCTTGAGTTACTCAGAACTGGTTTGCCTATTGATCCTAGTCCATGGGATCTCCAGTTGCAAGGATAGGTTTCCGTATAAGATAACTCTCGGTGGTTTAGGCTTTTAAACCCATTCCCCTCGATGCGCAGTCAATTTCCTCTCTTGATAAACCTTTAGTAAATGGATCCGCTAGGTTATCATTTGTTCTCACATAATCTGTGATAACCCGGTTTTTGAATAACAGTTAATAGAATAATTATCTGGTTTTTAACTATTGAGATACAAATTTTTATTTGAATTAAACAAATAAAATTTGATAATTTAGAATATCTGGATATATACAGGTGAATTTGAAATTATAATGATAATTGAGTTAAAATGATGAATTTAATAATAAGTCATTAAATATAAATAGATAGGTAAAAAAATCTATTATCTTTGAAACTTTAAATGTGTCCATATCCATGTATATAAGTATGTGTATATATATATATATATATATATATATATATATATATATATGATAGGTAGGGAGCTATTGTTTGAGTTCAACATGATATTTTGCAAAAGCTATATAAAGTAAAACTCTATATTTTTAAAATATAAAATCAATATTTATTTAAATATATGATAAGCTTAAAAAAAATTAATACAAAGATTTACTTTGCTTTCTTTTAATTTTATATGGAATAAGTATAGTTTGGAATTTTATTCTTTCTTTTTAATATACACTTGAATTTTAGTGTACATATATATATATGGAAAGAAAAACATGTACCATATTAATATAAAAGCATTTTTATAAAATAAAGAATTAAAACATATGTAAAACTTGAGAAATAAACAAGTGTCTACAATTTAGACAAGTGGCATCATGTATCCCTTTAAATTTGAAAGAAGATAAAAAAAAAGGTAACTTTGAAAGAAGATAAAAAAAGGTAACTTGTAAAGTTTTACATATCAAACATTTAAATCTGTAAATATTCTCGAAACAAATTCAGATGCAACTTCAAATTAATCTAAAATTGAAGCTGGGCAAGGTCTATAAGCAGATCTAATTAAGCAACTTCATATTCAAAGGCTGTCTCAACATTGTTTTTTTACCTGAGCAAAGATTAGTCTCAAATCTAGAACCTGTAGCAACTCAAGCAAAGTTATCTCAAATTTACAAGTAAGCTTCAATCAGTAACAAATCAAGCATTAGCTTACATGCATCAGGGTCCAGAACTCAATAACAAACTGTTCTCTGTTCTATGCAAAATCAGGTGAGTAAACTTCACCCTTTAACGTTTGATTTAATGCTTGGTCTTTGAGTAAATTATAAATATAGGTTTGCATGTATAAACTCATATGTTAATTAGTATTAAGTGAAAGATCTGCTTATTTATAAACATAGATGTCTCTGCTAAACTGTATTTTTTCCAAGTTCTGTTCATTTTTATATGTGAGTAAACCAAATTATTTATCCCTAAGTTAAATCTACATTAACCTGATGAATGAACAAACAGTTGAAATAATAAAGTATGGGCATTTTTTTTAAAAAAAAATTGCATGCATTTAGAGGTGAAGTATTAGTGGATGACTGCATATTTGTATATCCATTCCTCTGTTGTGTATCATCCCCTTGTTTAAGTATAAATAAATACCTTTCTTGAAATTTTAGGGATAAGATCTGATGCATGTGAATATAATGGACATGTCTGTTATGAGATATGCTTGGTTTGGTTGTAAATATGATATCTTGTTTATTTTTATGTGAATCTTGTATAAATGTCTGGAAAAAAAAAGAATCTTGTATAAATATCAAAAATCAAATTTGCTCTTTCCTTAGTTGCTTTTAGGGATTGCTATCTAAACAAAAATTGTTTGGATTGGCAAAATTCTTAATCTGGAAAAAAAAATCAGATGGAAATTAAGGGTAGTTTTAAAAAAAAGGGAAGAACAGTAAATTTAAAATATATCAAATTTTCGATCATAATAATTGAATGTTTCAAATATACATTCTGGTTTGTTATCGGAATTGATGATTTTTAAAGTTAAAATCATAATTTTTAGAGCTGTAAATCACGAGATATTGGATGTTGATCAGTTTGGGGTTAACGGTCGATTGTCGGAGATCTGGGGAAAATTGGGTTTCGTGATTAATGTGGAATGATCGTCAGGGGTTGGCGAATTCTAGAAAAATGCTTGATGATTTTTCTATTAAAAAGGATGGCTTGGTGGTCCAGATTTAAGGTTTAAAGAAGGGATTGTCTGGTTCTTCGTTCTTTGGGCCACGGCGAGGTGACGGTGAAGCGATGGATGATCGCTAGGGGAAAACTCAGTAGATGAAGGACAGGAGGGGTTCTGACCAAAGTCAGATGATCGATGATGGAGTAAAGTGGCGAGGCGAGTCGAATTTGAGCATCATTTTTCTTTTTCGTTCCAAGTTGGTTTTGGGAATGATATGCGTTTTTTCGATCGAGCGACCAACATCGGTGTTCCAGGCGATGATCTTAGGCACGGGGCCGAGTGTGACTGGGAAGGGGGGTCGTCGGTAGGAACTGATGAACCAAGGCGTCGTACATGTGCACGTTCTCGTGTGCACGTTTTTCTTTCTGGAGCAAACTGTTTAAGGGAAGAAGGAAGGAACAGAAGAAGTTTAAGATTTGGGAAAGATTGTTGTTTTTGCCCAGGGACGAGCTCGAGTAAATGGGAATGTTTCTCGAAGCAGAAAGAATTTGTATTGGGCCAGAGAATAATGGGCCGAACTATAAGGAAAGGGAATTTGTTGAAGCTAGTTTAAATCAGGATTTTGAAGGCGTAGCAAAAACTAGTCTGCCAAGTAGGATTCTCTAACCAAATCTTGGAATTGAATGTTCACCTAAGTATCGTATGGTTAAGGATAATAAATAAATAAATTATGTTTAATAAGCATGGATTAATTGAGTTATATATCATTAATTAATTTAGTTTTTGAATCTGTTTAAAATTAAATTGATGATGTAATTTGGTCAATGTTAAGATAAATGTTTTAAACTTTTAAGTAATTAAGTCTTAAGTGATTGTAATGATAATAAATTAATCTCAATGATTAATTCAAAATAATATAAAAAGGATTAATTTAGGGTAATTAATGGATATGAATAATTAAAGATTAAAGAAGTAGGGGTTAGAGAATTAAACTTAATTATTTAAGGGTAATTAAATCAAGGAAGATATTTAAGGGTTGATTAATTAAGGATTAATCAAAAGGTAATTAAGGATTAATCAATATAAGTTAAAGGTTGATTAACTGTTCAATCAAGTGGTGATTAAAAATTAGTTAACTTGTGATTAAAGTTATTAATTAATAATTAAGTTTATTAATTAAAAATAAAGACATAATTGATTTGTTAATTAGTCATTAATTAATTAATTATAAGAATAATTATGGATTAATTAATTTGTATTAAGAGATATTGATTAATAATTAAGGTTATTAATCAATAGTTGATGGCTAAATAATCAGTTAATTAAAGGATAATTAATTGATTTTAAAGTAATAAAGGATTGATTTCTTTGTATTAAAGTTTGATTTATTAATAATTGAGATTTATTAATTGATAATTAAAGGATAATTAATCTATGATTAGTGATTAACTGATTAATTTAATAGGGTATTCAAGGAGTGGTGAATTAATCAAATGATTGTAATTAATTAATGGTTGACTAAGCAGGATTAGATGATTAATTATGATATAAATTGATAATGATTGCTTATGGGTGATTGTTTGTTGAATGTCTAAATTGAATGATACCTATTGGATGATATGTTGTGACATTCTATTGATATTGGTTATATCAAGGATAAATGGGTGATGTTTACCTGTGTTATTATCGTGCAAAAATTACATCCAGTATTTGAATTTAATCACTTGAATAACTTAGGTTAAGATGACATTGGATTCGAAGAGACTTGATTCGGGTATTAGTAAATACCCGAAACCACTTCGATTCTTATAATTTGATATGTGAAACTAATAGGCTGAAGTGGAATGACTTAAGTAAATTGGACCATTTAAATCTAAGTTTTTGGCATTTAGAAATTGATGTGTGAAATGATTGATGTACTATAACAACTTGTGAAGTTGTAAATCGATATAAGTTACCCCGGGTTTATATAAGATGTATGCTTTTGTATTCCATGTTAGATAGGTTTACTCACGCTGGTTTCCAGCCTGACCCGGGTGTTACTTTGATGTAATGCTCGGGTCAGACCGAGTATTACAGATTTTCAGGTAAGGACGTTCTGGAGCTCAGGAGGCGAGCAGGATAGCTGGGACGTATGGAGAGTTTTCACTGTGATATTTTAGTCTTTGGACATGATTGTTTTGTCCAGTATTTATGTATATGTGTAACTCTGATGTATTCAAATGTAAGTTAATTGATATAGTTTTAATTGTATAATTGCTATTTTATTTGATATTATATTTGATCCGCTGCGAATGTGAGGTTTCTGTGTCTTGTTTCTGTTTTCTTCTTCTTTCTCTTTTCTCCTTTTCTTAACTATCTGGAAATTTTAGGATCGAAATTTTTGGGTCATTACATTTGGTATCAGAGCAGAAGGTTAAGCGAGAACCTTGGCTCTGGTGGGGTGACTCGTTAAGGATAGGGTAAGTGACACCCTAGAATGAGTTGAGTGTGTATATATATGAGTGAGCGTACTTGTTACTTTCTTATATAAAGATTTTAAATGGTTCTATATAAGATTATATTTTGATATATAAAGCAATATATCTTTCTAACAAATAGTAAAGGAATTGGTTGTTAAATTATTGAATTAAATTAAGAAGTAATAAAATACAACCAAATTGAAATTTAAACTGAATAAAAATAAGTTTGTTTGAAATGGATTCAAACTAAAATTGAAATCTTGAATTGGAGAAGAGTTTTAGAATAAGATAATTATAATTGGAAATGATAAATTAACAGGGAGTTACTTAATGAAGTAACTGGGGATAAGTAATTTAAGGGACAATTACTTAATAAAGGTAATTAAGAAATAAGTTAATTACCGAATGTGATTAATTAATGATGTAATTAATTTAAAGAAATAATAAATAATATTATTTAAGGCATTTGAATGAAATGGTCCTATTTCAAACAAGAGTTGTTTGAAAATTTAAAGGGAATTTGTTTTGAATTAAAACCAAAGGTGGTTTAAAATTTTAAAGTATAACTTGGTAAGTAAAAGAAATTAATATGTATACATGTGGATATACATAATATCAAAGGTGATTGGAAATAAACTCTAAATGGTGAGTTTTGAATTTGGAATTGTAATTAAAGTTGAATATGTTTAAAATCAAATGGAAAGATTATTAATGTGAAGTTTAGAATTTGAAATGGAAGTTCAAATTGGTTAAGGTTGACTGGATTAAATAGATTGAGTTTGACTTGGGAAAAAGTTAAATAAGTTTGAATAATCAACCTGATTTGAAAATTTCAAGATGAAATTGGGATTTAACTTGGGAAGTTAAATGGTTAATCTGAAATTGGGAGTTTGTATGATCCCAAAATGGGTTTGAGATCTAGAAATTGAAAATGAATGGATGTTTTAAAATGAATTAAATGATATCATCCTATTGTTGTTAAAAATCTTTAAGTTGTGAATTGGATTTGTTTAAATGAATGAGAAATGGAGTATGGCAATCCACTGTTGGGATAAAAAGGTAAATTGATTTAAAGGAATTAAATCAACAATTGAAGTATCAACTCGAATTTATGTAATTCGAGATGGTTCATAGTGAACTGGAATTTGAAGTTGGTTCAAATTGAATTTGATTTGAAGTAATTGAAATTGTGATTGAGGATATATGAGTATAAGATTCAAATGGAAAATTTGAATTGAATTAATTTGAAAAAATTTGAAATTGAAGTGGTTCAATTTGAAATTAGTCCAAATTTATTGAATAGTTTGGAATTATAATTAATGTTGAATGGTTTTAAATTCAAATGGAATTTGAATTAAATTTGGGAGGAAATCAAGAATAATTCAACTTGATTTGGAAATGGAATTTGAAATTGGAATTAATTCAAACTGGAGTTGAAATGGATAGGAATTGAAGTGAGTTCAATTGAATGGATATTAGTCCAAAGTGATTGGAATAACCTGGAATTGCAATTAAAGTTGAATATGTTTAAAATCAAATGGAATTTGATTTAAATTTGAAAAGGAATTGAGAATTAATTCAACTTGAATTGGGAATAAATCAAGTCCAATGGAAATTGGAGTTATTAAAAATTGGAATTGGGCCAATTTAAATGGAAGAGGAAATTTAAATTGAATTGATTGAGAATGGAGATTGGAAAATGAACAGTTTTGACTCTGGACTATTTTTAATATAAATTGTTTTAATATAAACCTATTTTTCCAAGCTATTTATCATATATACAACTTCTCTTTTAAAAGCCAAATTATCTTATATTTGTTTACAATTATTTTTTAACTGTTTAGCAATTTTCCAAATGTTTTATAAACTAATTACTATATTCCATCTATTTTACAAAACTAATTATTATCTTACTATTATTTTGCAATTATCTAAAATTTGTATAATTATTTTAATTATTTTCTAACTATTTTACACCTATTTTACAAACTAGTAATTATTTTCCAACTACTTATCTATTTTAAAAAAATTTCAAGCTATTTTCAAATAAACTGGTCGGAGTTCAAACTGTTAATGGTTAAATACCCAATTGAGATCAGAATAAAGGTGATAATCCAAATAGATTGAAGCAATTGGGAGTTAGTGAATGAAAATCAAAGTGAATGTGAATAGAAAGAGATTAATTTGGCTAATAACCAATAAAGATAAATACGTAGGGTGTACGTATGCTATTCTATTCGCATAGTAATGTGATCCAGATTCGAGCACAGAATTTCGAGATTGTATGTCGATCCGAGTTGGAATTTTTCACTCGATTTTCGACGGTGAACCTGGATATGGATTGTTGATTGATTCTGGATATTCTCTATCATAATTATGAATATGCAAGGAGAATGACAGTTTCAGGTCAAGAAACCAGATCTGAGTCCGCACTAGGAAGTCGGGTGGACGATACTAGTTCGAAAGTGAAATTGTGCGATCGAGTGAGCGATCAGATTGGTATAGCGTACGGATGATATGTGTACATCGTACGGATTGGAATGAAAATGATATTGAAAAGAGTAATCAAATATGAATTTTTGATTTTTGAGTAAACAAAGTTAAATATCTTCGTTTTATAAAATGAAATTTCCCCTTGGTTGAATCTTTTGCCAGAATAAAAGATTTTGAAAGTGTTTGAAGTATAAAAGGAGTTTTATACAAGTTTGAAATGATCCAAAGCTTTGAAAATTATATATATATCTGTACATATATATGTACAAAGGATCTTATGAGGATTTTTGGAAAAAGGTTTTGGGAACCTATGGTTTGGGAAGACTTTTGATTTTTGGGTAAAATCAATATTGAATTTGGAAAGCCTAGTTTGAGAATTATCGATTTTGGAATAATCGATTTTGTGTAAAGGAGCTCTGTATGAGATCATACTAGGTGTATGATTTAAAGATACTATATTTATAGTATAAAATGTTTTGATGATGCTCTGGGGAAAAAGGCGCTCCCTTGGAATGGACTTCTCAGGAGTACCACCGGGTGGTGCTGCCTTGAGCCCCAAGGGGGGTTCTAAAGTTGATCCTGCGAGGAGTCTGGACAAAACTAGTTCCTAAGGATTATGAGTAGAGTATACCATAGCAAAAGTCGTGTGTGCCGCTGAGAGCCAACAGTTACATGGACTTTTGCTGCGACGGCAACGTAACCCAGGATGTAACTGCGATCTATGGTATAACATAGCGAAAGTCGTGTGTGCCACTGAGAGCCAACAGTCTGCGTTTGATTTTATATCGACAGACTGCCACCTATGTAGGAGTGGAGAAGTTTCATTTTGACAGCGAAAATCAGAGGCCGTTGAGAGCCTGCAGTTACATGGACTTTTGCTGCGATGGCAACGTAACCCTGGATGTAACTGTGATCTGTTGTATGGGTTCCATGGCGTAATCGAGAGGCCGCGGAGAGCCTGCTGTTACATGGACTTTTGCTACGACGGCAACGTAACCCTGGAATGTAACTGTGACCATGGATGGGGGTGATGATTTCCAAAGCATTCTCACTAAAGATATATCCTCTATTTTCAAAAACTGTTTTCTAAATTTTCAATAAAATTATTTTCCAAGTATTTTCACTAGATGTTGAAAACGGGTCTGCCAAGTACTTATAGAATTTCAGTCGTACGCCTGATCAACGTATGACCGAATTTCTATGAGAACAAAGATGGACTGGTTGAAACATCGAGTTATAAAAAGTGTTTTAAAAGTATCTTTATAAAAACTATTTGATAATATTATTTATATTTTAAAAGTGTTTTAAAAGTGCTTAAAGAATAATTTTTCTGATAAATAGTATTTTAATTCTGGTTTCGTTCCTTTTCGAGGACGAAAAGATTCTAAGGGGGGAGGAATGTGATAACTCGGTTTTTGAATAACAGTTAATAGAATAATTAACTGGTTTTTAACTATTGAGATACAAATTTTTATTTGAATTAAACAAATAAAATTTGATAATTTAGAATATCTGGATATATACAGGTGAATTTGAAATTATAATGATAATTGAGTTAAAATGATGAATTTAATAATAAGTCATTAAATATAAATAGATAGGTAAAAAAATCTATTATCTTTGAAACTTTAAATGTGTCCATATACATGTATATAAGTATGTGTGTGTGTATATATATATATATATATATATATATATATATATATGATAGGTAGGGAGCTATTGTTTGAGTTCAACATGATATTTTGCAAAAGCTATATAAAGTAAAACTCTATATTTTTAAAATATAAAATGAATATTTATTTAAATATATGATAAGCTTAAAAAAAATTAATACAAAGATTTACTTTGCTTTCTTTTAATTTTATATGGAATAAGTATAGTTTGGAATTTTATTCTTTCTTTTTAATATACACTTGAATTTTAGTGTACATATATATATATGGAAAGAAAAACATGTACCATATTAATATAAAAGCATTTTTATAAAATAAAGAATTAAAACATATGTAAAACTTGAGAAATAAACAAGTTTCTACAATTTAGACAAGTGGCATCATGTATCCCTTTAAATTTGAAAGAAGATAAAAAAAAAGGTAACTTTGAAAGAAGATTTAAAAAAAAGGTAACTTGTAAAGTTTTACGTATCAAACATTTAAATCTGTAAATATTCTCAAAACAAATTCAGATGCAACTTCAAATTAATCTAAAATTGAAGCTGGGCAAGGTCTGTAAGCAGATCTAATTAAGCAACTTCAGATTCAAAGGCTGTCTCAACATATTTTTTTTACCTGAGCAAAGATTAGTCTCAAATCTAGAACCTGTAGCAACTCAAGAAAAGTTATCTCAAATTTACAAGCAAGCTTCAATCAGTAACAAATCAAGCGTTAGCTTACATGCATCAGGGTCCAGATTTCAATAACAAACTGTTCTCTATTCTATGCAAAATCAGGTGAGTAAACTTCACCCTTTAACGTTTGATTTAATGCTTGGTCTTTGAGTAAATTATAAATATAGGTTTGCATGTATAAACTCATATGTTAATCAGTATTAAGTGAAAGATCTGCTTATTTATAAACATAGATGTCTTTGCTAAACTGTATTTTTTCCAAGTTCTGTTCATTTTTAAATGTGAGTAAACCAAATTATTTATCCCTAAGTTAAATCTACATTAACCTGATGAATGAACAAACAGTTGAAATAATAAAGTATGGGCCATTTTTTTAAAAAAAAATTGCATGCATTTAGAGGTGAAGTATTAGTGGATGACTGCATATTTGTATATGCATTCCTCTGTTGTGTATCATGCCCTTTGTTCAAGTATAAATAAATACCTTTCTTGACATTTTAGGGATAAGATATGATGCATGTGAATATAATGGACATGTCTGTTATGAGATATGCTTGGTTTGGTTGTAAATATGATATCCTGTTTATTTGTATGAGAATCTTGTATAAATGTCTGGAAAAAAAAAATCTTGTATAAATATCAAAAATCAAATTTTCTCTTTCCTTAGTTGCTTTTAGGGATTGCTATCTAAACAAAAATTGTTTGGATTGGAAAAATACTTAATCTGGAAAAAAAATTCAGATGGAAATTAAGGGTAGTTTTAAAAAAAAGGGAAGAACAGTAAATTTAAAATATATCAAATTTTCGATCATAATAATTGAGTGTTTCAAATATACATTCTGGTTTGTTATCGGAATTGATGATTTTTAAAGTTAAAATCATAATTTTTAGAGCTGTAAATCACGAGATATTGGATGTTGATCAGTTTGGGGTTAACGGTCGATTGTCGGAGATCTGGGGAAAATTGGGTTTCGTGATTAATGTGGAATGATCGTCAGGGGTTGGCAAATTCTAGAAAAATGCTTGATGATTTTTCAATTAAAAGGGATGGCTTGGTGATCGAGATTTAGGGTTTAAAGAAGGGATTGTCTGGTTCTTCGTTCTTTGGGCCGCGGCGAGGTGATGGTGAAGCGATGGATGATCGCTGGGGGAAAACTCAGTAGATGAAGGATAGGAGGGGTTCTGACCAAAGTCAGATGATCGATGGTGGAGTAAAGTGGCGAGGCGAGTCGAATTTGAGCATCATTTTTCTTTTTCGTTCCAAGTTGGTTTTGGGAATGATATGCGTTTTTTCGATCGAGCAACCATCATCGGTGTTCCAGGCGATGATCTTAGGCACGGGGCCGAGTGTGACTGGGAAGGGGGGTCGTCGGCAGGAACTGATGAACCAAGGCGTCGTACACGTGCACGTTCTCATGTGCACGTTTTTCTTTCTGGAGCAAACTGTTTAAGGGAAGAAGGAAGGAACAGAAGAAGTTTAAGATTTGGGAAAGATTGTTGTTTTTGCCCAGGGCCGAGCTCGAGTAAATGGGAATGTTTCTCGAAGTAGAAAGAATTTGTATTGGGCCAGAGAATAATGGGCCGAACTATAAGGAAAGGGAATTTGTTGAAGCTAGTTTAAATCAGGATTTTGAAGGCGTAGCAAAAACTAGTCTGCCAAGTAGGATTCTCTAACCAAATCTTGGTATTGAATGTTCACCTAAGTATCGTATGGTTAAGGATAATAAATAAATAAATTATGTTTAACAAGCATGGATTAATTGAGTTATATATCATTAATTAATTTAGTTTTTGAATCTGTTTAAAATTAAATTGATGATGTAATTTGGTCAATGTTAAGATAAATGTTTTAAACTTTTAAGTAATTAAGTCTTAAGTGATTGTAATGATAATAAATTAATCTCAATGGTTAATTCAAAATAATATAAAAAGGATTAATTTAGGGTAATTAATGGATATGAATAATTAAAGATTAAAGAAGTAGGGGTTAGAGAAATAAACTTAATTATTTAAGGGTAATTAAATCAAGGAAGATATTTAAGGGTTGATTAATTAAGGATTAATCAAAAGGTAATTAAGGATTAATCAATATAAGTTAAAGGTTGATTAATTGTTCAATCAAGTGGTGATTAAAGATTAGTTAATTTGTGATTAAGGTTATTAATTAATAATTAAGTTTATTAATTAAAAATAAAGACATAATTGATTTGTTAATTAGTCATTAATTAATTAATTATAAGAATAATTATGGATTAATTAATTTGTATTAAGAGATATTGATTAATAATATTAAACAAGGTTATTAATCAATAGTTGATGGCTAAATAATCAGTTAATTAAAGGATAATTAATTGATTTTAAAGTAATAAAGGATTGATTTCTTTGTATTAAAGTTTGATTATTAATAATTGAGATTTATTAATTGATAATTAAAGGATAATTAATCTATGATTAGTGATTAACTGATTAATTTAATAGGGTATTCAAGGAGTGGTGAATTAATTAAATGATTGTAATTAATTAATGGTTGACTAAGCAGGATTAGATGATTAATTATGATATAAATTGATAATGATTGCTTATGGGTGATTGTTTGTTGAATGTCTGAATTGAATGTCCGAATTGAATGATACCTATTGGATGATATGTTGTGACATTCTATTGATATTGGTCTTATCAAGGATAAATGGGTGATGTTTACCTGTGTTATTACCGTGCAAAAATGACATCCAATATTTGAATTTAATCACTTGAATAACTTAGGTTAAGATGACATTGGATTCGAAGAGACTTGATTCGGGTATTAGTAAATACCCGAAACCACTTCGATTCTTATAATTTGATATGTGAAACTAATAGGCTGAAGTGGAATAACTTAAGTAAATTGGACCATTTAAATCTAAGTTTTTGGCATTTAGAAATTGATGTGTGAAATGATTGATGTACTATAACAACTTGTGAAGTTGTAAATCGATATAAGTTACCCCGGGTTTATATAAGATGTATGCTTTTGTATTCCATGTTAGATGGGTTTACTCACGCTGGTTTCCAGCCTGACCCGGGTGTTACTTTGATGTAATGCTCGGGTCAGACCGAGTATTATAGATTTTCAGGTAAGGACGTTCTTGAGCTCAGGAGGCGAGCAAGATGGCAGGGACGTATGGAGAGTTTTCACTGTGATATTTTAGTCTTTGGACATGATTGTTTTGTCCAGTATTTATGTATATGTGTAACTCTGATGTATTTAAATGTAAGTTAATTGATATAGTTTTAATTGTATAATTGCGATTTTATTTGATATTATATTTGATCCGCTACGAATGTGAGGTTTCTGTGTCTTGTTTCTGTTTTCTTCTTCTTTCTCTTTTCTCCTTTTCTTAACTATCTGGAAATTTCAGGATCGAAATTTTCGGGTCGTTACATAATCTGTGGAAATAGTTTAAATGGAGAGTAACTGCCTAACTGTGTTATGGCGTCGACGAATATGTCGTGACTTTCCATTATACACAAAGTTGTGCGCTCTACTTACCGCAGCTTGGTTATCACAGTGTATGCATATGGCCAGTATAGGTTTAGCCCATAACGGAATATCTTCTAAAAAGTGACGAAGCCATTCTGCTTCTTCGCCTGCTTTATCTAAAGCGATGAACTCTGATTCCATAGTGGATCGAGCTATGCATGTTTGTTTAGTAGATTTCCATGACACTGCTGCCCCTGCTAAGATAAATACATAACCACTTGTTGATTTTGATTCCTCTGAATCAGCAATCCAATTTGCATCACTATATCCTTCTAAGACAGCAGGATATTTTCCATAATGTAAGGAATAATTTGTGGTATTTTTTAAATATCCAAGCACTCTCATTAGTGCTTTCCAGTGTTCCTTTCCTGCATTGCTTGTATACCTACTCTGTCTACTTATTGCATAAGCTATATCTGGTCTTCTACAATTCATGAGATACATGAGACATCCTATTACACGAGAGTATTCCAGTTGCATTACACTCTCATTAGTGTTTTTATGCAGTACTTATGATGGATTAAAAGGTGTTCTTACTCCTTTAGTTCCAAAATTTTGAAATTTTTCAACCACTTTGTCTACATAGTGTGACTGAGATAATTCAATTCCATTAGGTGTTCTTATTATTTTGATTTCCAAAATGACATCTCCAACTTCTAAGTCTTTCATATCGAAATTGCTAATTAACATCTTCTTTATGGTCTCTATTACCTGTGTATTTGGACCAAATATTAACATATCGTCTACATATAAACAAATCATCACATATGATTGTCCAATTTGTTTATAATAAACACATTTATCGCATTCATTTATACGAAAACCATTTCTCATCATAACACTATCAAATTTTGCGGTCCATTGTTTTAGAGCTTGTTTTAGTCCTTATAATGATTTTACTAATCTACAGACTTTGTTTTCATTTCCTTTGGAAACAAAACCTTCAGGTTGCTCCATGTAGATCTCCTCATCGAGATCTCCGTTTAAGAATGCTATCTTTACATCCATTTGATGAATTTCTAGATTATAGATCGATGCAATTCTATTAGCATTCTTATAGAGGTTATTCGTGTTACCGGCGAATATGTATCAAAGATGTCTACTCCATCTTTTTGACGGTATCCTTTGGCTACTAATCTGGCTTTATACTTGTCGATAGAGCCATTTGCTTTCATTTTCTTTTTGAAAATCCATTTACAGCTAATAGGTTTTATTCCATGTGGAATATCAACAATTTCCCAAGTTTTAATACTTAGAATTGAATCAATCTCACTTTGGATTACTTCCTTCCAACATGAACATTCAGAAGATGACATTGCTTCCTTGTACGTTTGAGGTTCGTGTTCTAACACATATGTGAAAAAATCTGAACCAAATGTCTTGGAAGTCCTAGCCCTTAAGCTTCTTCTTGGTTCAACTTCCTCAATCTCATGATGAGTTTCATCTTCATGTGAATCGCTTGATTCTTCTCTTGTCCTTTTAGGGATATTATTCCCTTCATTCCTTTTGTGTGGAAACACGTTTTCAAAGAATGAGGCATCCCTAGATTCCATGATTGTATTTACGTGAATATCGGCTATATCAGACTTGAATACCAAAAACCTGTAGGCGCTACTATTTTGGGCAGGCCCTAAGTAGTAACAATCTACCATTTTTGGTCCAAGTTTGACTTTCTTGGGAGGCGGAATTGGAACTTTTGCCAAGCACCCCTACACTTTGAGGTATTTAAAACTTGGTTTGTGTCCTTTCCATAACTCATATGGAATTGTTCCTGTTTTATTGTGAGGGACTTTGTTTAATATGTGATTAGACATATTTAAGGCTTCCCTCCACAAGTTCGTCGGTAGACCAGAGGTTAAAAGCATGACATTAATCATGTCTTTTAACGTTCTATTCTTCCCCTCGGCTACACCATTTTGTTGTGGTGAATATGAAGCTGTTGTTTGATGAATTATACCATTTCGGCATAGAACTGTTCAAATGATGATTCATATTCTCCACCTCGATTAGATCTCAATATATTGATCTTTTTATTTAACTGATTTTCTACCTCAGCTTTGTACTTCATAAATGATGTAATTGCTTCATCCTTACTATTTAAAAGATATATATAGCAGTATCGTGTACAGTCATCAATAAAAGTGATAAAGTACTTTTTCCCACCTCATGTAGGTAATGATTTAAAATCACATAAATCTGTATGAACCAAACCTAGTGGTTCGGTGCTTCTTTCAACAGATTGAAATGGTTTTTTAACCATTTTTTCTTATACACATGTCTCACATTTGTAGTTCTTATCTACTTGGAATTTCGGAATTAATCCCAAGTTTGATAATATTTTCATTTTTCGGAAATTTATGCGTCCCAATATATCATGCCATAGTAAAATTTCATTCTCAAGCAAGTAAGAAACTTCAATTTTATTAATAGCACAATCAGAATACATAGTTTTATTGCCAATAATGGCTACATTTGCCTTAAATAGGCCATCGCATAAATAACCCCTTCTGATATACATTCCAGATTTGGACAGAACCATCTTGTCTGACTCGAACGCCCTTCTGAATCCTTTTTTTGATAATATTGCACCAGGGATGAGATTCTTGCGTATGTCTGGAACGTGGAGCACGTCATTCAACTTGACAGTTTTTCCAGAAGTAAACTTGAGGATTACTGTGTCACTGCCTTCGATCAAGATACTACAGAATTACCCATATAGAGTTTTTCTTCGTGATCGAATTTCTGGTATGTAGAAAACATGGATTTGTCAGAGCAGACATGACAAGTAGCGCCTGTGTCTACCCACCATTGGTTAGGATTCCGAAACATATCGCATTCAGATACAACTGCCGAGAAGTTGGTCTCGTCTATGTCTATGTTGTCTACTATATTTACCTCTTTATTGCGGGCTTTTTTGAGTCTGCAATCTCTAACGGCATATCCAAACTTTTCACAAACCCAAACTCACCATTAAACTTTTTGGTTCGTTTGTTGTCTTTTGGTTTGTTATCTGGAGCTTTCCTTTTCTTCTGGAAATTCTTCCTTTTGTTTTTGGTCTTTGATCCTTCAACCACAAGTGCCTCATCGCTTTGTTTTGTAACTCCACGGTTATCTGCCCCAATTTTCAGTCGAACTATGAGATCCTGTAAAGAGATTTCCTTCTTCTTATGCTTTAGATAATTGCGGTAATCTCTCCATGACGGTGGCAGTTTTTCCGTAATGGCTTAAACCAAAAATGATTCTCCAACCTTATGGCCTTCTGCTTCGAGTTCATGAATAATGATTTACAGTTCATGCAGTTGAGTAGTCACCGGTTTGGAGCCAACCATCTTGTAGTCCATGAATTTGTCTACAATGAATTTCTTAAGACTGATATTCTACGTCTTATACTTCATGGCAAGTGCATTCCAGAGTGCTTTTGCTGTCTTTAGAGGCTGATATACTTTGTATAACACATTGTCTAGAAAATTCAGAATATAGTTTCTGCATAAAAAATCGGAATGCTTCCACATATCAACATCTGATTCCTTGCCTGGTGCAGGAATCGGTTCCTCCTTCTCGAGATACCATTGCAGACCGAGTGTGGTAAGATAAAATAACATCTGATTTTGCCATGTTAGAAAATCGTCACCATCTTCTTTTAAAGGATCGGGTCTGTTGTGTGTAGTAGTTTTTGTTGATAATTCAACTGTTGCCATCTCTGTTTTAGCAAAAAACAGGAAAGTCTTAAGATGTTATATTTCTAGTATACCAAAATAGATAGTATGCAACAATAAACTCGTCGCACAAGTTTATAAATCAGATTTCCACTACGCTGGAATTTTGTATTAGATAATTTTGTAATAATAAGTTACGTTGTAAATAATTACAAAAACAACGTTGTAGTTTCATAAGAAACAACACAACGTAGAAACTGGAAAGATAAAGAACGGAGTAGAATATGATCAGTTAACGTAGGAAATTTCGTCTAAGGCTTGTCGTAACAATTTCCTTAAGAATTTTTTATTCAAAACTCTCCCAAGATACAACAGACGTAATCTGCACGAGATCGTAATGAGTATGCCAACTCTGTGATATGTTTTGAGCAGTAGAGGAAGAAAGCAGAGGAAAAAAACAGATCTTAATTGGATTGAGAATGTGATCAGTATTCTCTCCGATTTATAGTTTCGTCTACATCCCTTCAAACAGTCGCATGTCGCTTGATGGGTCGCACCCGCCGCATTTAATCGCTACTTTTCGTTAACGGGTCGCACCCGCCTGCTACTTGCATCTTCTCACGTCGCGCCTGCTTATGTTCGGCTGCGTCTCTTTATTCGGGCCGCATCGCTTCTGTTCGTCCATGGGTTGCGCATCTTCGGTCATTCGCGTCCGCTTCCGAACAGATCTGTACCTGTTCGTTTACCTTGCAACTGTCAAAAAGTCCGGTCCAGTTTTGCAGTAAAATTAGGATCATATTAGACCCACACCCGAGCCAGACCCGGCTCGATCGGTCGGACGGCGGCGCATGGTGGAGATGCATGATCTCCCTCCTCACAACGAAGCATATATTTGGGTGCCCCTAGGCCCCAACCCCTTCATTGCAAAGCTATTAATATACTAAAATATCTTTGCAATTTTGACGAAGTGGGACTATATGTGTTTTTATTCATTTAGGAATTCCAACATATGTTACCATTGATGGATTTATTTATACTAAATGCAATGAAAGCCGCTTTAATCTTTTGGTAAAATAGTTAATGGACGAGATTGTTTCTAAAACACCTTATGTTATAAAAGGCATATATTGAAGTTCATAAAGTTATACACTTTTGTAAGGTTATAACATGTATGGTCCAAGAGAAGGTTGTTGAATATTTCAACATACGGTCCACACATGTAAAATATAACGTGTTGTGATATTTGATGTGTAGATATCGGGCATTCTAATTTGTTGAAGGGACAAAGTAAAAAACGCCAACATTATAAATAAGAGGTTACGATCCCTAAGTTACATAAGCCCATCTAACTCTCTAAACCTCTTCTATGGAGGGTTAATGTCAGATTTAGAGTGTTTCAATTTGAAAGACCAAACCAATTCTTTTTCTATCTCAATTAGCAAATATGGATTGAGATATGCCTTCCGCTATTTTATTTACTTTATCTATTCTCAATTAGACCAATATGGGTTATCTATTTGAGTCTAAGTTTTAATAATCAATTAAACCTAAAGTGTATTAAAGCCTGACATAATCAACCTGCTAATATATTAGTGTGATCTGTTATTCGTATTATGGTTCCTTTTGCATTAGTGAATTTAATTAAAAGAAAATTAGTTACAAAGTTATTGACTTCGAGAATTGAAAATATTATGATCACCACATAAACTTGACAACCCTACGTTATTACATTTTTCCACTCTTGTTTCTTGTTCTTCTAACATTAGGCTAACCTATATGTTCTGCACTGTTTAATCATACGTAAACTTTTGAGTTTAGTTATACAAAAACACGAATTTTGTTTTGTATGTTGAACAAGCATGATATGGCATACAAGATAAAGAAAAATTATATTTGAAAACATAATTTAAAAATGCAACTGAAAGCCTAATATATACGTGAGAGAAGTGTTTATCCATCAATAATCATCACCGTAAATGATGCAAGTTAAAACTAATTGGTCTATGGAATTTCAAGACTTATTTACTATTTATTGAATCATGGTAAATACTTAATCAAACTCGGTTGCTTTAATAAACTTTTATATTCATTTGTGAAAGATATGTTGTGGTAGCCGATAAGCATTCACTTCATCTAATGCATCTTGGCAATTCTAACTCGTTTGATTTTATTATTATTACTACGAATAATAAATACAGCATACAAGACAACATTCATTCTATAGTATAATTTATAAGTTAAGAAAGCATCAGTCTTTAATGCAAATAAGAAAAGAGACATGCCCTTATACAGTAAAATTATATAGTCAGAAATAGATATTAGCCAAGCTCTTTACTATAAAGCAGTAGGACATTACTATGTCGAGTTTATCATGAAAAGAAGCTTGTATTCTTTATGTTCATTAAACACCTCAATTACTATATAAGAATACACCATTATACACTATCTTGACACCTAAAATTGGATACATAGCTAAGTTACTTGGAAGTTTATGTTAAGCTTTAGTGGGATACATACCATTAACAGAAGTCCCTATTGCAGGGTGAAAAGTGACAACCATTTCTTATTTTTAAAGAAAAATGCATTTCCCACGCATGACTTACACCTCTCTATTTTCAAAGGTACCTATTCGTCATATGATACTTATGTAATTTCCACAAGCTCAGGGGATTTATTTAGAAATTTCGCATTAGCAGTCAATATTTGAGCTCTTTGTACGTAGCCCTTCATAAGTAACACCTCTTCCAAGCTAGCCATACTCATTCCAATCAATTATATTGACGTGATTATAATGTAAGTGATGCTATTATAAAAATATATAATCAAATTACTATAGTAACTAAATTAGTATAAGAAATTACAGTCAACATAATATACTATTAGTACCATTAATAAGTTTAGCTAAATTAGTAGAATCGTTAATACATATCATTTTGCAGTATATTATATTGCAATACTGAAGCTCTAACACAATCTAATGCACATGATACAAAACTTATATGATAAATCTAAAGATGTGTGTGTGTGTATATAGCGCGTGCATGTGTGTGTATGTACGTGTGTGCGTGTGATAAGGATATTTGGCTATGGTTTAACCATTACACAATGTTGACTCTGAATTGGCGATTTAATTTATGTGTAAAAAGCGCCAAAAATGTCCAAGCAATCATAAGGACAACTAATCAAAATTTGTTCTTATTTTGGTAACGCTTTGATAAAAAGCTAAAATCTCTAGGTGCAAATTTAATTTGTAAAAAAAATAGACGTTTGAGTTGTGCATTAAATGAAATCGCCATTTTTATTGGATGAAATGGATATTTCTATTACTATTTTGTATTCAGTTTGGTTTGCTTATGGACTGAACTTGGACTCCACTCTTTAGGAGTTTTTATTGGGCCATGCGTAACCATCTATGCTTTGTAATTTCTTAGAAACTTTATTCTATAAAACAAATCGTTGTTATCCAAGACCAAGTTCCTGTTCATCAAA
Organism: Allium cepa; assembly: GCA_030765085.1. NCBI lineage: Eukaryota > Viridiplantae > Streptophyta > Magnoliopsida > Asparagales > Amaryllidaceae > Allium > Allium cepa. Next base: position 293,052,412 of record CM060934.1, read on the forward strand.
CTTAAATTCAAGATGTCAATGCAAACATGTTCCAATTACACTCAATGATGGGAGAATTCTTGGTGATGAATTGAAAGTTGGTTTATTGGAATCCATTCAGATAACTATTTAAGAATACTAATTTCGAATGATGATTTTTTTGCACTTGTATAAAACTCCATAACATATAAAATTCTCAAATTTATTTATAGATTAGTCATAGCATATAAAATATTATATGCTTAATGACAGCGTCACATATGGCTTGCATTAGTACCTTATCTTGATGCGATAAACCGATTAATTGTTTATTCTTAGAACAAGTGAATTAATGGTTGGCATGCCTTAGTGCCTTATCACCTGATTTCTTTTAGTTGGATCAGTAATTTTTAGGATTCCTTGTTTTTCTTTTGAAATTAATGAAGTCAACATTTTTTTTTTCTGTTTATACGATTGTTCAGCAAACTTAAAACAGCTCAACGTTTTTTCACTAAGCATCGTTTTCCATTTGGTTTACATTAACTGAACTCCTATTCTTCATTTTATACCAAAATTATGGAGCCAGCCGATTGGAATTCCTATTGCAGTAAGAAATTGGCCTTTCTTGCTACGAATAATCTATCAAATAATAGCAATGTAGAAAATTTAGAGCCCTCTCCTTAATTCTAAAAATTTCCTTCTCTCTCCTTGATTCTCTCTAGATATTTAATTTTCACATCCTCACAGTTTATTCTTGTTATAATTTTTACAATGTTTCTACTTCTCTCTTCTATCTTTAAAATTTAATACTAATTTTAACAATTATTTATAAATTTCTTCCAATTTTTTTTTGTTATTTTACATTTAAGTCCATATATATTAAATATAGTTAGGTGATCTTAAATTTAAGCTTTTTAAATAAATACAATTAACGAATATTCATTAATTGATCTAATAAATATTTTAAAATGACAATTCAATATGTGTACCGCATTCATATTGATAAAATAGTAAAACTAATTTTTCGTTTAAGTTCAGATAATTTAAAATTTTCCCAATTATATACAAACTACTAGTGTGAACCCGTGCTTCGCACACGGAAGTTGGAAAAATATAGTTGTATAACAAATTAACGGTGAAATACAAAAGCATATACTAAAGCGGTTAAACAACCATGGGTCCTATAAAATAGGATTAAAGGTGTATAAGAAAATAATGCTTCCATTACATAATATGTAGGTAGAATCCTATTATGCTTTTATGATATAGTAGAATAATCAGTATATGACACTGTAGATATATATGATAACTATTGACAAAAAACAGAGAAAAGCACGTAGAAAAATAAAACAGTATCACAATAGTTAGTAGGCAAATCATGATTAAAGCAATGTATCTTCTTCAAACGATTCAGTTGGAAAACATTTATGCACCGTACATAAGTAATAGAGATTGCCAAAAGATTAATGGACCAAAAAGTAACAATGAAGGTGGACTTTTACAGCCAAAAATACGATATATTTTTTGCTATTATTACAGCAGAACCAAAAAATCAGATACTAATAATTATGTTTTTAGGAACATGTTGATGTCAGAAAGCAAGCAACTGAGAAAAAAAACAGCTTAATGTTTTTCTTTGGCCACAAATTTAAGCAATCTAGTCAGTTGGTCTCATTCATTGTTTTTCTGCAATTTAATTATGTTAAAGTTAGTAATAGTGGTAGTACTAAATGATGCTTTAACAACTCAGCAAAAAGAAATAACAATGTAAGTTGTTTTTTGGATAAGAAATAAAATCAATATGCAAAAGCAGGAATGAAATTTTATATTTCTATATACCTACAATTTAGAAAGCATAAAAACTAAAACCTAGGTTACTGGATGGTTATGCATTGGCATACAAAAAAAATTGTACAGATTAAAAAATTTATGTGTATAGGACATTGTTAATGACATATAAAATTCTTTGACTTGGACCTGAATTTAATTTTATGGTTGTCTGAAAGTAGCAATTGCCAATATGAACATAAATTGAGCATGTAAGATAAGGGCATTCATTAAGCGCTACACGTGAAAATATGTATAATCATGGAAGAAAAAGGCATACGTACCTAAAAAGTTTCTTAGAGATTCATTGTTTGATAAGTCAATTTGCTAATTCATTTCTAAATGTGTTGATATAGATAAACTGAAATAATGTGCCAAATAACTTTATTCTAGACCTAGTGATAACCTACAGGACATATGTATTTTTTACATGTATTACCATAAAATTCAACGTTTTACCTATTTTAATGGCCTCGAGTGAATGGTAGTTGACAGGATCAGATTTATACCTGAAACAATACAAATATTCAGAAATAGCTTGTTCTTAATGGGAAGAAATTAAGATAAAAATAACAAATGTGTACTCTTCCAAAAAAAATGTTTTATGGGAATCTCTAAGCACATTAAAAGAAACTTGCAGTTTCATTGGCGGGAGGACAAATGATTCAACAGCTACAAAATCTTAGACTCGAGTTGTTTGAGCCGGTTGCCCTAATAATGGATCCTATACTTCATAACAGATATAAATCTTTTAAGTAACGGCTAGCCTATAAGTTGATGTTTTTCTTACACATATGCATCGATCAAAATTTCCTACTATAATTCAGTATTTGCATTCAAACATTAACATCAATGGACAGGTTAGCAATTTCCAATATCTGGCCTAAATATGGACTTGCATATCAACTGACATGACTTTCATCTTGATTCAACTTAAATATTCAGTAGGAAAAGGCACTAAAAATAGAAAGATTAACCTGCTTATAAGATATCTCTGTACCCGGTACACTTCTTTATCTTTAATAATCTTCATAACGCTACACTTATATTTAGAACAATTTTTGCAATTGTATAAAGCTTCAAATTAAATTTTAGCAAAACACAATTCAGTTTTTAACAATATAATGATTATAGATTAAAAGAAGCACTCAAACACAATAATCAATTCAATTGCTCATAGTAAAAACATATTTCTAACATATTTCATGAAATAGGCAACCATGGTGGTGTCATGTACATCTGCAAGAGCAGTGCAATTATTTAAAAAAAATGAATACTGGTATCCAAAAAGCTCTCATCTATTACAGGATATCAAAACTACTGTTAAAGCATATAGACACAATTTTCAAAACCCATAGTTAAATCACAGCCAAGGATGATTTTAGTCTTTTTTGAAAAAAAAGTACAGTATATCTGACAGGCCCAATACACCTCATAGGGAAGCAAGCATAAGTTAATTGAATAAAGTAAGTACTTTATGTCCAATCGGTGGAACATATTGGAACTCAGCCAGCAAAACAACAGTCAATGTTAAAATGCAAGGTTCGGTATATTGATGTTTGAATGCTTAGTACAGGAAAAAATAGGAACAATAGTGCAACATGAATGTTGAGGCAGCTAGATTCCTATAATACAAAATTCAAGGATTATAATTCATCTAAGCCAACCATTGCCAGATGCCTAAGACATAATTTATTGACGTAGCTGATGACATATCCAATCGTATAAAATGCTTCAGCTGAATCTCTAAGGTGTTGGACTTCATCGGTTCAGGCCGTACATTTTTAATACATAGCCATCGGTTGTGGCGGTACATTTTTAATACATAGCCGGTTAAGGAATTTTGGCAGTATATTATGAATAAGCTATTTGAAGATCCAGTGTACATAACAAAAGATTAAGAACATGGAACTAAATTCTTAATCGTTAATGCAAGTGCATATGGCACTAAATTCTCTACCATATATGTGAAGCACAACATTTGCAGAACCAAGTATTAACCTTTAAGTTTGCATTCCAAAAATTATAAAAACTACAAAACTTTAATCTGAATACAATCATGTAATGCTACATTAACTTAGCGGGACCTTAAAAAACAAAGTTGTGCTACTTCTGTTCCAATTCCTTTTAAGTGAGTGTGTAACGTTTATGACTATAGTTGTTTGGTGCATAGAACATTGTGAATCAAAAATACTAACATCACTTATAACTATCAGCACTTGCAAGCAATAAAAAATATGCAACTTCATCATTTGAGAAGCAAAGCATCTTTCCACCTTAAAATTGCCTTTCATTAAGGGTCTAATTGATATAACAATTTTCATATAAAGATCATAATGGTTCTAACCTTGTAATTCTGAATCTTCTATACTTCGGTATGAAAAGTGCACATAAACCTTAATTCAAAAAGTCTACAGCAGTTAGTGGTGCACCAACAATTTCTTTCTCAAGTAGAAACATACCGTTGAACAACATAAAATTTTAACACTACCATTTCAGATAAAAGGCGATTGCACATCATTCCCTTACATTGTAAAATAGCCACAGATGTTCAGCAACAGATTTCAATCAAAATAGAATTACGGTAATGAAATATATGGCTGGCTACTACAACACAATAAAACGAGTAGGTGACAAAAATTCAATTGCCAATACATAAAACCTAAAGGGATAAAAATAAATATAAAAATTTAAAAGTCTTACATTCTTGATATTCATATTTGTTTTATATGACTGTGTAAACCTACGTGTAAACTGCATTCTATTTGTTTTATATCACTATGTGCTAACCTATAAGGAAATACAATCTAATGAATAAAGTGTATAAAAAAGTCCACTTCCATATCTGCTAAGCACATGGAGTTTTGTCCATAAATTGGTTATTGATAAATTTCTCATTTATATTATTTTTAAACATAATAACATATAAGTTGGTCGTTTTTTACTTTGTTGAACATGACCATAAAGCTAAATGTCCTCGATGATTTAAAAAAATGTATTTATCAAAAAACGAACAATTAAACAAAATATGATATAACCATATGAAGGTGATGTCCATTTTTTTTCCACTTTCAATATCACTTTGTTGACAGGTTATCAAAATTATATGTAGTAGAAAAGGCAAAAAATCAAAGTCCGATACCTCAATAGTAGAAATGTCTCTGAAACGAAATTTAATGTATTTTTATATTTTTCTACATTGTTTCCTTTAGTGAAGTAGTTTCATTATGCAATGAACTCCACCAAAAATAGTAAGATGGCGATTCACAAACTACTCAGTGAGAATTTTCTGTTTTCTTGACAAAAACCTTATATATGTATGTATGTATATACCTATATATGCCTAACAATACAATGAATGGGAAAATCACATACAACAAAACAAAGGAGAATACTCTATTAAATGACTGATTATTAATATAACGATCCACTGACTCGACCTTCGAAAATCGGCACCGAATACGACACTCATATTCAAATGCCGCAAATCCAAACGTCGAATCTGGTTCACCGGAGCTTCTAACACATCAAGTACAACACAGCGGAAGCAAAATGAATATCAATATATATATATATATATATATATATAACATTGATACAATGACAGATACAATATCTGGTATAATATGATACAATAGAATGATGCAATAGATATCATACTATCAGAGATACAAGATAATAGTAGCGGAAAGAAATAGATAACACCAGCAGCGGAACAATATCTTCAATATGGTCTTCAAGAGAGAAAGAGGAATAGAATTCAGAACTGTAACTCCATCTCCATGCACCAATCCAGAAATAGCTCGTACTCCAAATCACGATGCACAAAGATAAGCAAGTGCAGTCGTGATCCAAAGACTGGACTAACTCCAGATAATCTACTAAACCCGACTATTTGAAAAATCCAACTCTAGACTGCCCGTGTGCAAATATTGTGGGCACCCAGAGTTTAGGAAAGGAACAATAAACTCCAGGTCAGTCATGAGACTGGTATGAGTAACAAAAACATTTGGTCTTTTAAAAAACAACAAAAGAATTTAAAATAAATCCGCTATGCTTTTTAGAAAATGAAACTACCATAAGGCCTCCCGCCACACATACAATGCAAACGCAGAATTGGAGGAGATTTTTCCTTATGATAGTCAAACATGCTTGATACGAGAAAATTTCTTTCGATATTATTATTAGTGCATAGTGTAGAAAAACCATTTCGAAAGTATAATATTAATCTTAGCCAGCATAGGTATTTCGTACTTATGCCTACTATATCTACCATGTTCAATAGCAGGTTATACAACTAAAACCGTACAGGGTGCGTATTGTTTTGATTGGATTTCCAACAAATGGTCAGGCTAAGGAACTTCCCACTGTCCATGGGTACGCCTCTGGCGGGACGTCTCGAGAACCTAACCGGATCTTTGCCAACACAAGGCCGGGTTACCTCTGTAACTAGGTAACTACTACTCGAGCATGCCATCCCTCGGTCCTTTGGGACCTTTATCCGAGGCGCCTCTAAACCACAAAGCAACAACCACACAGTAAATGAGATTGAAGCCACCACATAGGTAAATATCTGGGCTCCATACCATGATACCACCCTTTACCAGAAGGGAATGACACACCCTAAAGGGCGCAACCCTCATAACCTTGCCGCATCTTTCCTGTTTCGGCCATTTTCGAGGTTGAGGTCCTGATGCAGTCTCGTCCACAAAGCTACGCTTTACACGAAAGACATGCTTTGATCACAAATGATAACCTTCAACTACATAACCTCTGAGCTCGTACGTCTCAGAGAAGCGTGTTAAGCTAAGAGAATAAATTCTCTGCCAACAAATATGTATTTGAAAGAAATCTGCTTTATATCTCAAAGTGTAGTGTCAGATATACAACCATCAAGTCTGTCCCGAGTTCGAACAATACCGAAGGCACTTCCGAAGAATCCCTTGCAATCTGGGTATTCACAATCCCGATCGGACTTCCCATCACTTAAGGAACCTCTATACCGTAGCTACTCGGTGCAGAGACAATCGATAGGTTATCCTATCGTTCTCGTAAATATCCGATCTTTACAACCGGTCTTCAAATGTTATCCCTAACGTCGTATCATTATACGGAATGGGTTTTATGACACAAGGACCCTCCCGTAATGAGTGCAATATTTAAAACATATGGATATGGGATTTCAGTTAAGTCACACTTATAAAATCCAAAACTTTTCTTCAAATGGTTAAACAAATTACCATTTTAAATCTTTAAACAAGAAGATTCGTTTCACAAAGTTCACCCAGTTTCACAAAGATCCATTTACGGATTTCAAAACAATTTCCATTTCGATTGGATTAACTCATTAAATCTTTAAATTAAAGATTTTACTTATAGCTTTCAAACCGTTTCCATAACTAGGAAATCAATTTTCATTTCAAACTAGAAATCCTTTTAACACAAATTGGAAGTTCATTTCTTATGTGGAAGCTTTAATTATTTGAAAACAAATAGTTTTCGTTTCGGAAGAATCCAATTATATTTGCACAAGTTAAAGCCTTTGGATTAAAATTCAAATCCCCAAATCAATACCTTTAAAATGGTTTAACCTATATATAACTTGTATAACATCTTATATCCCTAGTTTCAAATCATAGAATTCAGTTTCAAATTTTGAATTTAAATTTAAATCAAATTATTTAAACTTCAAGGCGTAATCAAGTTATTCAAAAATAAATATTATCTTTGAAATTCCTTTTCAAAAACTTTTACTTTAATCCCAATCCATTCCCAAAACTATTTGGATTTAAAATTCAAATTCAAAACTATTTCAAAAATCAACGACTTAACCAATTTCTACGTGAAATCCATATTTGTGTATGTATGGTGTAGTCCAGGGGTTTCACATAATAGTGCAACATCATCAATCATCACAGATTCACAGATAAAGTAAATTAATCAATCATAAAGATTTACCATTACGATTCGATGTGGGTTTCGGATAACCAACTAGGATCCGACTCCCTGTCGCATCGAAATTTAAATGCCTTTTACGGCCAAAAAGGTTTTTCACATACGCATAGAAACAAATCACAACTCACAGTTCAGCACAAAGCAATTCACATTTTATAGCATCACAATCACATATCAGAAATATCAATCCAATACACAATATTTGACAATTAACTTAAATTAATCAAATTAAACTCAATTAATTACAATGAGAAATTAATTTCTTAGTTACTTTCATAAAGTAATTACACTTACATAATTTCATAAATGATTATCATTAATTAATTAAACTAATTAATTGTTAAATTTAATCACATTAATTAATTATTTAAATAATCTTAGTTAATGACCTTCATTAACTAATAAAAATAATTCTTTAATTACTTTCCTAATTAATCTCTAATTGTAAATTGATCTAAATCATTAATTTATAAATTAAATAAATAAGTCATTCGTTAATTATCTTATTCATTAAATCATTTTAATACCTTAATTATCTCTAAGGTGATCCATTTCTTTATTAATGACTTCACTAATATTAAAGTGTATTTAAGACATTACACTTCTGAATTTAGATTCAAATTTCATTTTGAATGTAAGATTCAAAATGATTATTGTGACGCCCCACCTCTATACCCACGCTAGCCAAGAACACTCCGGAGTAGTGCTGTCAACTAGCACGGAGAATAAGGCTGTTGAGGAGCGACCATCCATGTAATTGCTTATCACACGGTGGCTATAAATAATCTTCGGAAACAAACATAGAAATAATCATATCACAAATCAGTCACAGATATCCATATCACAAAGGCGGAAGAAGATATGAATATATAACTAACACATGAAAGTGTACATCAGAGTAGTGGTCAGTAAGATCCACGATAATACAAAAGAATAGCAACACGTGCTATACAAAAGAATACAACTATGAGTCTATATCTCAAGTGTATACAACAAAAACTGCTAATCTAAACAGTTAGCCAAAAGTCAGAGTGATGAATCCCTGGGAAGAAGTCAAGCAGAAGCACCTGTAACATCTCGGTCTGACCCGAGTATTATTTAAGAAAATAATAAACGGATCAGTCTAGCTATAAATATCAGATGACATGATATAACATAAAAGATATGGCATAAACATAAATATCCATAACGACATACCACTATAAGTATGTAAATAATGATCAACAGAAGATCAATCAATAAGAGATAATCAATATCACAAGAATCTTCTCAAAGATTCGAAGAGGGCATCATACCCTAAACTTGTACTCATAACAAGTCAATGACATAAATTCCAGAAATCAACACGAGAAATCCAGAAATCATAAAAAGGGAAAGAGGCCTATCACATGACGGTCCGAAGACCATGGGGAGCTACCCCATATGGATGAGTCTGAGTCACCCGAATGAGGTCAAGGCTAACCAAAAAGCAAAAAGGTATGTGTGAGTGGAATCACACAAGTGGTGTCTAGCCTAACCTTGCAATGAAAGAGACATCGCGCAATTGCTAGTCTAATTCATAAAGCGATCATCAAGATCAACGAGAAGTGTCAATTACACTAAGCTAGTAAATATAGAAGTTTAGCTTCATGTCCCATAACCACTTGCTTAACTTAAATATTTACGAACAAACTGTAAATCTTCACTAATAAAATTGTCACAAGAGGTTCAATCGAACAAGTCCAAGAATTAACCGACGAAGTGAACGCAAGCGTTTTATACCCCTTGTTTTACTAAGTCGTTTAATTAGATTTCTCATCCGAGTGAGGTAAAGGCTTGTATATACTAATAGATTGGAAAACGGTTTAAGAAAAGAGCTTTGTTATTAAAAATAGAGTTGAAATTGTTTGTTAAAAGAGTTTTGATATTTACTACTAGTATTGAAACCTTTATATTATAAAGTGACAAAACACATAAGCAAGTGTAGAAACAATCAGTCACAAAGATCGCATACGGAGATGCGAATAAAATCCAAGGAAATCAGCTCAATATTTTTCAGATAAGATCCCCTACGGAGGGGGGGTCCAGGGGGGGTGGCAACCCCCCAAGGTGGGGGTGCGGGGGCAACGCCACCGCTTACGGGGTTCGACCTGCCCGGTCAGGTCGCGGGGGTCCAGGGGGCAGCGCCCCCGGCGGGGTGCGGGGCAGCGCCCCGACCAAAACGGTACGACCTAGTGAAGACAAAATGAGGTCTAACGACCTAACGACTCAAGGGTCATACGACCTAACGGCTGCGACCTAGGGGTCTAAGGGGTCAAGCGACTTAGTGGCTGCGACCTAGAGGTGTTCGCGTACTAACGATGACTCACGACCCAACATGGCCGACTTAACAGAGGTCGCGACCTAACAGGATAACTCGTGACCGACTTAAGAGTTGCGTGGCTGAAGGGTTCCACGACTTAAGGGTTGCACGACTTAAGAGTTGCACGACTTAAGAGTTGCACGACTTAAGAGTTGCACGACTTAAGGGTTGCACGACTTAAGGGTTACACGACTTGAGAGTTGCACGACTTAAGAGTTGCACGACTTAAGGGTTAGGCCAGGAGCGACCTAACGAGATAAGGTCCAACGACCTATCGGGATAACTCGTAAACGACCTATGGATGAACGACTTAACTCCGAACGAGCTAAAAATGGCCAGAACGACCTAGGGTTAACTCGTGAACGACTCACGACCTAGGGACGAACGACTTAACTCCGAACGACCTAAAAATGGCCAGAACGACCTAAGTTTAACTCGTGAACGACTCACGACCTAGGGACGAACGACTTAACTCCAAACGACCTAAAAATGGCCAGAACGACCTAAGTTTAACTCGTGAACGACTCACGACCCATGGACGAACGACTTAACTCCGAACGACCTAAAAATGGCCAGAACGACCTAAGTGCAGAAAATTCACCAAAACGCTAAAAATTGGAGTTTTTCGCCAATCCAATCCAAACCAAATGCAAATGTGCATGCAAAAGTGATAGGGAATCATTCCCAACAGTCCAATATAGTTATAGACTAGATTTGTGAGATAAAAATCTCACCTTTGCACTAAAGTTTATGAAGATGAAGCTTGAAAGCAAGGAGAAGCAATCCAAAGCTTGAATCCAATATCTTCTACTTGAATTTGAAGTTGAATGTTGGATTTGCAATTGAATTTGTGCTTGGAGTTTTAATTTCCCATTCCCTCCACCATTAATGCCAAAGCTTGATTAGTTAGGAAATTTGTGAAGAGTGAGGAGAAGAGGGTTGGAACTTGGGCTTAATAGGCTAAACTAACCCAAAGTCCAAAGCGGGAAAAGTTAGTGAAATTTCACTAACTCCAAACCTATCGATGTTTATACTTAAAAAGTTGTAAACGACATTTCGAACTCAATGGAAGTGGTCTCGAGTCCTAATTTGACCGTTTGCAAAAAGTAGCTTTTCGGACCAAAATCCGATTAACGAGTTAATATTTAAATAAAATATTTAAATACAAACTCGATAAATATGCGGGTTGTTACAATTATATATATTTAAACATTAACCAAATTTAAATATCAAATTATAAACCTATATAAGTAAACTTCTAACTAAATTACTTAAATTTTTATTTAAAATTTAAGCTTTAAAATACATTACATTTTAACTTGCAAATTCAAGTTAAAACAAATTATTTAACTTTTCATTCAAAATTCTTTTTATAAAAGAACTTTATCAAAATCCAATTCAAATATTTATTTGAAAACATTTTACTTTAAAAGGCTATTTGATTTAAACTTGTTTAAAACATTCAGATTTAAAAACTGATTTAAATCACAGATTTGAATTCAAGAAACTTGAATCCATATCTAAACATTTGATTTAAACTTGGCTTTAAACTTTGATTTAAAACTTTGATTTAATCTTACTTTTAAAACCTTGATTTAAAACTTTGATTTAAAATACCAATTCATTTTAAAAGCTTAAGATTCAAAAGTTTATTCGAAAACTAAACTTAACTTTTGAATTTAAACCCATTTTAAATTCGGGTTTTAGATTTCAAATAAATTTTAAAATCTAGAAAAACTGTCAGGTTTGTTTTAAAACCTGAAACCCTCTTTTTAATTATTTTAAAACTTTAAATTTTAAAAACCATCTTGAATCTAACTTCATCTAGATTTAAATTTATTTTTAAATCTATCCCACAATTTAAATTCTATTTAAATTTGGTTTAAATTCAAATTTTTACTATCAGGTTTGCTAAAACCTGTAGCAAGACAAAACAACCCGAGGCTCACTATTTTTACTTCGAGTTCAACACTTAAAAACTTCGAGTAAATCACTCGAGTAACTCGAGAAAATCTCGAGTTCACCCTGCTTCGTCCCAAACTACCCAATTTCCAGATTATCAGAAACTCGTGCACCATGCATGTGCACGGCACCGCCGTTACTTCCGGATGATGCTGCGTCGTCGAGCAAGTCGACGACCATCCACGCATCCATCCCCGATCGCCAGAAACTCCACCATCCCCTCGAAATCGAATTCGAGTTAAACCTAATCCGGAAACAGCGAGACCCACCACAACCAAAACCTGTCATCGCCTCGTTCGCCACACCCCGATCACCAGAATTCATACAACTCCGGCCAACTACTCGTCAACCTCCCCTCTTCCATCACCCAAAGTTTCGTAGCACTCGATCCATCATAGAGGATGAGCGAATCAAAACATTTACCCTCGACAAAACTAGGGCAACAAACTAGAATCCACCATCGTCGCTTGCACGATCAACTACCCACCATCACACTATTTTTCCAAAGACACCCGTTCGTCCCTCCATCACCGAGACAGGTACCAACCACTCCGACTCCATAAATCATCAAATATCACCTAAATGATGAAATTTGGACGATCCCAAACTGCTCTTAAATCCTAGCTCTAAAAAATTATGACTTTAGCTTTAAAATTCATGTTTAAGTACACGGATTCAAGTTGCCTACCTGAATTTGTAAATTAGGAAACTTAAATTTTTAACTATTTTAGAGTTTTGCTCAGTTATCCTGGTTTCCATGGTCATTAACAGGTTGTTTAAACTTTAATAGATTTACTTGAGTATCTGCTATAACAAACAGTTGTTGTTTTAACACCATGTCCAAACAATAAGTAGAACAAGAGGAAAAGAATTTTGAATTTAAAATCTTGTGCTTAGAATTTAAACAGAGGACCTATATATAACATAAACAACAACCTGTACACGAAACACCCATCAACCAAATATACACAGAGAATTCATGTTTATATTCAGACATACTTATCACTAATATAACTTGTAACAGATCCATATTTTTAAATTGTTTAAAGTGATGTTACTCACCTTGTTTCAGAAGAAAGAACAGAGCTTCTTCCCTTTTTTCTTGAAACAGGCTTTGAAACTGTTAGCAAACAAAATCCTTTCTTCAATCTTCTTGTTGTTTAAACTGTAATGGTGTTTAAGTTTTAAATAAAACTTTCTTCATATTTTCTTAGCTTTGAAGGAACGAACTGGGATGATAAGTTGATATAAAGGAAATAAATTTATAGGGTTATTATTATTTGTTTGTACAATGAGGTGACATAATTTTTATTTTGTACAAGATAACACCAGAGATTTTTTTTTCCTTGTTTTATTGACTATGCAGATTTCGGCTGAGTTGATAAAATGTGTGCTAAGATATATTTGCATTAAATCACTGGTTTCTTTGTATTCTAAATGAAATCCTATAGTTATTGTGTTGTTTATAGATACTTATAAATTTTTGTTTGTTCATAGTTGAATGTATAAAAAAATTCTTGTCTTATGGCTCTATAATATAAATAAATTTCTATAGTTAATATGTTGTTATAATTTTTCTAATGTAATCACTTTATATTTTAATTTATCTTATATATATCTATTTCTATTTCTAATTTAAATATTTATTTTTAACTTTAATACTTATTGTCTTATTTTACATTTGCATTCCAATATATATATATATATATATATTTAGCTTTTAAAGAAATTGTTTTTGAAACTTAAATTATACTTTGATAAAATAAACACACATATGATATATTATAAAATATAGAATTTTACTTCAAACATCCTTTGAAAATTATTTTATAACAATTTCAAAATATAACTTTCAAAATATTCATTTGTATAAATAAAGGCACATCTACTTTAATTATATCCAAAATCCAAATACAAATTTATTTTCTAAGATATTTAAATTTACATCCCAATTTCAAATTCTATTTTCAATCTATTTTATTTTCAAATATCCAAATTAATTCTCAATTAATTCAAAATTTAACTAGAATCTTATATTAATTACCCATTAATTTCACCATTTTTATTCAAAAATTAAATTAACTAGCAATTTAAACTTAGTAAAAATTCAGGATCGTTACAAATTCCACCTTAAGAAATTTCGTCCCCGAAATTTGCAGGCACGAAAACAAAGATAGATGAAAGTTAGAGAAATATCTTTCCAAATCAAACTAGATGTCAATTCTGCATTTGGCTTACCAAATCAGAATATCAAAAATATGAGAACAAACTCATACAATTATTTCACAAGATACTCGGGTCATCCAGATCTACGAATATATAGGGGCACTGGCTAGTTCGAAGGACAACTAACCATTCGTAGGATATATCGGACCCCAGAGAATAGATAGATAGATTCAATCTCTACAATTTCTCAAACACAAGATATGAATTCCAAACTCAAGTCAGAATACCCCAAAGTATATACCAACCTGTCGCTCTTCGGACTTCGATCTACCCAAGAAATTATAATAGAATTTCAAATTTGGTTTTAAATGAAATCATTTTATCGATTCAATTCAAATTTAGCTTCATATTCTATTAATCAATCTAATTCAATTTAGAATTTTCAATTTCAAATTTCAAATTCATTAAAGTTTAAATCGAAAAGCTGATAAGAAACCGATGAAGATACGAAGTAAGGATTTTCTACAACGATTCGTAGGGCCACTACCACACCAAAACTTCTTCTTGTAGCTGGTACGAAGCAATCAAAGAATTTGGAAACGAATCGAAGGAGATTGATAGAGAAAAGATTGTTCCCACTGTTGCAGGGTATTGTCCATTTATAGTGGTACTCCCCTATCCCCTATCTTATCCTCTTCTTGCACTCATACTCACTATCAGTGGATAGTAAGAGAATTTACTGAGACATTCGAACAGATATCTTAGGGATTACTCGTTCTAAGGTATACTTCACCCTATCTCTAATGAGTTACTTAATGTGTTATATTCCTGAACTAAAGTTTCAACCTTCAGCTCTAATACCAATTATAACGATCCACAGACTCGACCTTCGAATCGGCACCGAATACGACACTCATATTCAAATGCCACAGATCCAAACGTCGAATCTGGTTCACCGGAGCTTATAACACATCAAGTACAACACAGCGGAAGAAAATGAATATCAATATATAACATTGATACAATGACAGATACAATGTCTGGTATAATATGATACAACAGAATGATACAATAGATATCATACTATCAGAGATACAAGATAATAGCAGCGGAAAGAAATAGATAACACCAGCAGCGGAACAACATCTCCAATATGGTCTTCAAGAGAAAAAGAGGAATAGATTCCAGAACTGTAACTCCATCTCCAAGCACCAATCCAGAAATAGATTGAACTCCCAATCACGATGCACAAAGACAAGCAAGTGCAGTCGTGATCCAAAGACTGGAATAACTCCCGATAATCTACTAAAACTGACTATCTGAATAACCCAACTCTAGACTGCCCGTGTGGAAAAATTATAGGCACCCAGAGTTTAGGAAAGGAACAATAAACTCCAGGTCAGTCATGGGAATGGTATGAGTAACAAAAACATTTGGTCTTTTAAAACAAACAACGATAGAATTTAAAATAAATCCGCAATTCTTCTTAGAAAATGAAACTAACATAAGGCCTCCCGCCACACACACAATGCAAACGCAGAATTGGAGGAGATTTCTCCTTATGATAGTAAAACATGCTTGATACGAGAAAATTTCTTTCGATATTATTATTAGTGCATAGTTTAGAAAAACCATTTCGAAAGTATAATATTAATCTTAGCCAGCATAGGCATTTCGCACTTATGCCTACTATAGCTACCATGTTCAAGAGCAGGTTACAGCCACATTACAGGGCGCGTATTGTTTTGATTGGATTTCCAACAAATGGTCAGGCTAAGGAACTTCCCATTGTCCATGGGTACGCCTCTGGCGGGTCGTTCCCGAGAACCTAACCGAATCTCTGCCAACACAAGGCCAGGTTACCTCTGTAACTAGGTAACTACTACTCGAGCATGCCATCCCTCGGTCCTTTGGGACCTTTATCCGAGGCGCCTCTAAACCACAAAGCAACAACCACATAGTAAATGAGATTGAAGCCACCACATAGGTAAATATCTGGGCTCCATACCATGATACCACCCTTCACCAGAAGGGAATGACACACCCTAAAGGGCGCGACCCTCATAACCTTGTCACATCTTTCCTGTTTCGACCATTTCCGGGGTGTGAGGTCCTGATGCAGTCTCGTTCACAAAGCTACGCTTTACACGAAAGCCATGCTTTGATCATAAATGATCAACAAATGATCATCAGCACACAGCAACACTTAGCATGCCACACTACCAAATTGGGAGTATATCACTGTTAACCTTCAACTACATAACCTATGAGCTCGTATGTCTCAGAGAAGGGTGTTAAGCTAAGAGAATAAATTCTCCGCCACCAACAGATATGTATTTGAAAGAAATCTGGTCAAAGTGTAGTGTCAGACATACAAACATACAAGTCTGTCTCGAGTTTGAACAAAACCGAAGGCACTTCCGAAGAAGCCCTTGCAATCCGGGTATTCACAATCTCAATCGGACTTCCCATTACTTAAGGAATCTCTATACCGTAGCTACTCGGTGCAGAGACAATCGATAGGTTATACTATCGTTCTCACAAATATTCGGTCTTCACCACCGGTCTTCAAATGCTATCCCTAACATTGTATCATTATTCGAAATGGGTTATATGACACAAGGTCCTCTCCCGGCTAAACTGAATAATGAGCGCATTATTAAAAACATATGGATATGAGATTTCAGTTAAGTCACAACTTAAAAAATCCAAAACTTTTCTTCAAATGGTTAAACAAATTACCATTTTAAATCTTTAAACAAGAAGATTCGTTTCACAAAGTTCACCCAGTTTCACAAAGATCCATTTACGGATTTCAAAACAATTTCCATTTCGATTAGATTAACTCATTAAATCTTTAAATTAAAGATTTTACTTTTAGCTTTCAAACCGTTTCCATAACTTGAAAATCAATTTTCATTTCAAACTAGAAATCCTTTTAACGCAAATTGGAAGTTCATTTCTTATGTGGAAGCTTTAATTATTTGAAAACAAATATTTTTTGTTTCGGAAGAATCCAATTATATTTGCACAAGTTAAAGCCTTTGGATTCAAATTCCAATCCCCAAATCAATACCTTTAAAATGGTTTAACCCATATATAACTTGTATAACATCTTAAATCCCTAGTTTCAAATCATAGAATTCAGTTTCAAATTTGAATTTAAATTTAAATCAAATTATTTAAACTTCAAGGCGTAATCAAGTTATTCAAAAATAAATTTTATCTTTGAAATTCCTTTTCATAAACTTTTACTTTAATCCCAATCCATTCCCAAAACTATTTGGATTTAAAATTCAAATTCGAAACTATTTCAAAAATCTATGACTTAACCAATTTCCACGTGCAATCCATATTTGTGTGTGTATGGTGTAGTCCAGGGGTTTCACATAATAGTGCAACATCATCAATCATCACAGATTCATAGATAAAGTAAATTAATCAATCGCAAAGATTTACCATTACGATTCGATGTGGGTTTCGGATAACCAACTGGGATCTGACTCCCTGTCGCATCGAAATTTAAATGCCGTTTACGGGCAAAAAGGTTTTCACATACGCATAGAAACAAATCACAACTCACAGTTCAGCACAAAGCAATTCACATTACATAGCATCACAATCACATATCAGAAATATCAATCCAATACACAATATTTGACAATTAACTTAAATTAATCAAATTAAACTCAATTAATTACAATGAGCAATTAATTTCTTAGTTACTTTCATAAAGTAATCACACTTACATAATTTCATAAATGATTATCATTAATTAATTAAACTAATTATTTGTTAAATTTAATCGCATTAATTAATTATTTAAATAATCTTAGTTAATGACCTTCATTAACTAATAAAAACAATTCTTTAATTACTTTCCTAATTAATCTCTAATTATAAATTGATCTAAATCATTAATTTATAAATTAAATAAATAAGTCATTCCTTAATTATCTTATTCATTAAATCATTTTAATACCTTAATTATCTCTAAGGTAATCCATTTCTTTATTAATGACTTCATTAATATTAAAGTGTATTTAAGACATTACACTTCTGAATTTAGATTCAAATTTCATTTTGAATGTAAGATTCAAAATGATTATATATACTTAAACATTAACCAAATTTAAATATCAACTTATAAACCTATATAAGAAAAGTTCTACCTAAATTACTTAAATTTTTATTTAAAATTTAAGCTTTAAATACATTACATTTTAACTTGCAAATTCAAGTTAAAACAAATTATTTAACTTTTCATTCAAAATTCTTTTTATAAAAGAACTTAATCAAAATCCAATTCAAATATTTATTTAAAAACAATTTACTTTAAAAATCTATTTGATTTAAACTTGTTTAAAACATTCAGATTTAAAAAGTGATTTAAATCACAGATTTGAATTCAAGAAACTTGAATCTATATCTAAACATTGATTTAAACTTTGATTTAAAACTTTAATTTAATCATACTTTTAAAGCCTTGATTTAAAACTTTGATTTAAACTCGCAATTCATTTTAAAAGCTTAAGATTCAAAAGTTTATTCGAAAACTAAACTTAACTTTTGAATATAAGCCCAGTTTAAATTCTGGTTTCAGATTTTAAATTAAATTTTAAAATCTAGAAAAACTGCCAGGTTTGTTTTAAAACCTGAAACCCTCTTCTAATTATTTTAAAACTTTAAAATTTAAAATCCATCTTAAATCTAACTTCATCTAGATTTAAACTTATTTTTAAATCTATCCCACAATTTAAATTCTATTTAAATTTGCTTTAAATTCAAATTTTTAATGTAACAACCCGATATTCGCGTCAATTCATAATCGACGTTAAAACGATTTATATTTTCGTCAATTGCCATTTTGAAGTTTTTAAAATTTAAATTAAAATTTAAATTACAAATTGTTATAAAGTTTGAGGGGCTTTGATTTTTAAATAGTGGTTCATTTGTTTTTGGGCCGTGAAAATTTTAAAAACCCATTACCCTTTCCTTTTTCTTCGACTTAAACCCGATCCCCTCTTTCTCATTTTCCATTATTCGTTCGAAACCTAAAACCACCGAGAGAACAAAAATGGTGGCGGCCTCGTGCTCCATCGATCGTCTTCATTCGTTCTCCTTCGTTCGAGAATTAGGGCTTCATCAATTAATGGCAGCTCGCCCTCGCGCTCGTTCATCTTCGCTTCCGTTCGTGGCAAAGGTGAGTTTGCTCACATTTAATTCATATCTCAGGTTAATTTAAGGATTCGAATTCTGTGATTTCGTTTGTATTCAATTGTTTTGCTTGGCCATTCGATTTTGTTTTAATATTGGAGATGATTCTGACTTGATTCGATTTTGCTCGATGTTGATAAAATCTTTATGACTTCGGCAATTACTGTAGTCGGTTGCGAATTGGGTTTGATCATGTGGATTTGACTTGTTTTGCCTTGTGCCTTAGATAGTCTGACCACTGCGTTTCATATGTAATGTTGCTCCATTGTTTTAGCTGGTTTCTGATTAAACTTGTTTTGTGCCGTGGTTCCTCTGATGCATTTTCTGGTAGCACTTTCGTCTTTGGCACTGACTTGTTAAATGACGGCCGTGTCACTTGTGTTGGTTTTATTTGAAACTGCTACACATTCGAACCCCTGTCATTTGATAATTTCGGCCGATTGACTTTGTTGGATTTCGATTTTTGATTTGGTGATAAGGTCTGGAAATAATTTAAAAAGAAAACAGTTACATTTGAATTTATTTGACGATTGATTTGTTTTGGTTAATTTCGGTCATTATGCCTTTGACCTGCTGCTTGAACTTGTTGTACATATGAATTGCACTCACTATCACTTGCTGTTGTAGTTTTCACTACAACCTTAGTTTAAATATCAAGTTGAACTCATATATGTTGCTTGGTTGTTCTGCAACTCCTTGCAGCCACCTCTGTTTCATTTCTGTCCAGTTTTGTTTAGTTGTTCAATGGTCTGCATTTACCAGTGAAGTTGAACTAGTGTTCTTGTGGTTTGCTGTAGCAATTCATCGCACTTGAATTGCATTTGAGTTTCTTTTCAAATCCATCTTCTTGCTTCTTACTACTATGTGTACTTGATTTAGTTGTACACTTACTGTGCACATTCCATATCATGCCCTGATATTGTGCATATCATTTTTACCATTGTGTCATTCAGTTTGTATTATTATTTCATCATGCTTGCTGTTTGACCTGCTGCACTATATGTTGTGTTGCCATCTTCTTGGTATTTGCAGTTCTCTACTGCCCCTTTAACTTGCTTATGCTCCCTAGAGACGTGGCATTCATTCTTTACTCATTTGATTTGTCGCAGTCGTTGTACTGCATATATTGGGGACTGTCCAATTGAGTTAGTTCACTGATGCATTCATTTGCATATCACTCGATTGCCCCTTTTATTACATGTTCTTCAAGACAGATTGCATACCGTTGCATTGTTGGTCTTGTAATTATGTCTCGGTGGTGCATTGTATTTGTTGTCGGTTCTTTACTTTTTGAACCTGTCTTTGAGATGTACTGTGACTATCTATTTTATATGTTGCAGTCTTGAGTTCTCTTGTAATGGCCATGTGTGTCTGCTGCACTACATAGTAGCCATGTTGGTGCATTTTGTCGTGTTGGGCCACCATGCCAGTGCTTTATTAACCTGGTTAGCATGCAGTTCCATGTTGCCATTTCTATATCCATTTTGTTAAGGTGCTGTTCGTTATGTACATTCAATTATGTACATATTTTTCTTTCATTTGGTGGAAGTTTTAACTGTTGCCATCATGTACAGTCTGTTGTACATTGCTCTTCATATTAGTGCATTGGGTCCTTATTCCTTTTAGTTCATACTGTATATCTTTGTGTGCTAGTTGCCATGCACATTCTCCATGTCTGCCTTCTTGACCACTGAGGTCGTGGTATTTGATATTTGAATCTTCATTGATTTCGGTTCGTTGATCATTGGGTACATCGTCACTGTTGTGGCAGGGCAGTGCACGCAAGCGTGAACTGCAGCCACACGGTATTCATTGGGTACATCATCACTGTAGTGGCAAGGAAGTGCACGCAAGCGTGAACTGCAGCCACACGGTATGGTTTTGTGATATCTATCTTGTTTTGATTAATTGATCTTTTGCATATTCCATATGCTGTAGTGGCGAGGCAGTGCACGCGTGCGTGTACTGCAGCCCTACTCGACTTAATATTTTAATTGATATTTAAATGTTTTGAACTGTTTTGTTTATTTCAATTCAATATTCTGAATTGCATTCTGATTTGGTTTAATTACTGTCGTCTATTCATTATTTAATTATTATTGCTTCTGTACACTAATAACTGAGTTTGAATTAGACTGACCCGAGTATTATTTTCTTTTGAATTTAATACTCGGGTCAGACCGAGTATTTCAGGTTGTAAATATTCTGCTTTGGGTTGCTGCTAGAGCTATGAAGTTCTTTCATATCTTTTGGAGTAGCCATTGTCGTTTGTAGTAGTCTGTAAAATTGTATAGGAAGATATGTATTCATGTATATTAAATACGTTAATGTACTTGTATATGTAACTTCCTTAGTCGACTGTTGTAGTTGTATCATATGTACCGTGTCATATGTATTGTATCAAATGTATTGTAACTGACATCAGTTATTGTATATATGAGACTTTCTGTTTGATTTGTGTTCCGCATTATATTATCTGTGTGATATTTTATATTTACAGTTCTAAACTATTACGAACCATCGTAGTTCGTTTTATACTGGAATTGGGGTATGTCGATGGGAGAAAATTCAGAGATGAAAAATGAAAGAAAATATATTTATATACCACTCCCATTGAGATAACCAACACTAGTATAAGGCCTAACTATTGATGGTCACTCCTCAACAGCCTTATTCTCCGTGCGAGTTGACAGCACTACACCGTAGTGTTCTTGGCTAGCGTGGGTATAGAGGTGGGGCGTCACAGCTTGGTATCAGAGCCTGGGGTTTAGAAAAAATATAAAACATAACTTAGATAGTACATGTGTTACAACTATTTGTCGATGTTTTCTCTCTCATCTTTGCTTAAGATCATCTTTGATTTGTTAGGTATGAATTCCTAACTCTTATTCATGAGCATTGCTGCTATTCTCTATTGCACTTGCTCATTTCTGTATGCACTACTAAGTATCATTGTGTATATGCTTTACCAAGTTGCATATTGCTGCAACTCATACCACTTCAATTTGAACTCGCATTGCTCATTCGAACTGCTGTATATATGCATTCTTGTCTCTGATTCGTGTACTTAATGCAGTCTCCATACAGTTGGGTTTTTGGGTATCAATCTTTGAGACAAATTGCATTTCAATTGTCGACTCTGTCTGCTTATCCATGTTTTTTGGTTTTCATGTGCCTCTCTCTGATAGTTTTAAAATTTCTTTGGTATAAAAGAAATTGTCTTGGACTTTGCCTTGTCGATATCGACGTTGACTTGACTTTTACTTTTGTTAAAGTCATTCATGCATTTATGCTCGTTTTGCTTCGTTTTTTTCAATTGTTGATCGATCCTTCTTTTCTGATTAGTTGTTATCACCTTTGTCGACTTTGATAACTTCTA
The DNA here is from genome assembly GCA_030765085.1 of Allium cepa. NCBI lineage: Eukaryota > Viridiplantae > Streptophyta > Magnoliopsida > Asparagales > Amaryllidaceae > Allium > Allium cepa. The sequence continues at coordinate 293,075,217 of CM060934.1, forward strand.
TTTCAGGAATTTTTGGGTATTCCTACCTTGATGGATTGGAATCGAATTCTTCAGATTTTATTCACGTCTTCGAATGTGAATCTTAGTGAATTGATTTGGTTTTCGAATTTAATCGATTCTTGATTATTTCCCGATTTGTTGCTATCGTTTATTAGCAACTTTGATGACCTTTTCTTCGGGATTTTTGTGGACATACCTTTCGATGAATTCGGTATCGATTTCTTTGGATTCTATTCACGTCTTCGTATGTGAATTCTTGTGATTGATTGTTTCTACAATCATTTTTGTGATTTGTCACTTTATAATATAAAGGTTTCAAATACTAGTAGTAAATATCAAAACTCTTTTATCAAAATGTTTTTAACTCTATTTTCAATATCAAACTCTTTTCCTAAACCGTTTTTCAATCTGCTAGTATATACAAGCCTTTACCTCACTCGGATGAGAAATCTAATTAAACGGCTTAGTAAAACAAGTGGTATGAAACGCTTGCGTTCACTTCGTCGGTTAATTCTTGGACTTGTTCGATTGAACCTCATGTGACAACTTTCTAGCGAAGATTTACAGTTTGTTCGTAAATATTTAAGTTAAGCAAGTGGTTATGGGACATGAAGCTAAACTTTTACATTTACTAACTTAGTGTAATTGACACTTCTCGTTGATCATGACGATCATTTTTACGGTTAGACTAGGCCTCATCGGTGTGATTTCGTCTCACACATATCTCTTGGGCTTTGAGGATTGTCTAGACACCATTTGTGTGATTTCGTTCACACATACCTTTTCGGTTAGACTAGGCCTCATCGGTGTGATTTCGTCTCACACATATCTCTTGGGCTTTGAGGATTGTCTACACACCATTTATGTGATTTCATTCACACATGCTTTCCTTTTGTTTGCGAGGTTAGACTAAACACCACTTGTGTGATTCCACTCACACATACCTTTTTGAATTTTGGTTAGTCTAGACCTCAATCTGTGTGATTTCGACTCACACATGTGGGGTAGCGCCCCACGGTCTTCGGACCATTCGTGTGTCAAAATTAATGGCTTGCAACCATGAGATAGCGTCTCGTTATGCGTTGCACGTGTTGGTGATTTTCATGCTCATGTGTAGGTGAGATTTTGTGCTCCCGTTCTCGCTTTGCGTTGCACGTGTTGATGATTTTTCATGCACGCGTGTAGGTGAGATTCCGTGCTCCCGTTCTCGCTTTGCGTTGCACGTGTTGGTGATTTTCATGCTCACGTGTAGGTGAGATTCCGTGCTCCCGTTCTCGCTTTGCATTGCACGTGTTGGTGAGTTTTCATGCTCGCATGTAGGTGAGTTTTCGTGCTCCCGTTCTCGTTATGCGTTGCACGTGCTGATGAATTTTCATGCTCGCATGTAGGTGAGTTTTCGTGCTCCCGTTCTCGCTTTGCGTTACATGTGCTGATGAGTTTTCATGCTCGCGTGTAGGTGAGTTTTCGTGCTCCCGTTCTCGTTATGCGTTACATGTGTTGATGAATTTTCATGCTCGCGTGTAGGTGAGTTTTCATACTCTCCTTCGAGTTTTCATACTCCGTTTGAGTTTTCATACTCTCCTTCGAGTTTTCATACTCCGTTTGAGTTTTCATACTCTCCTTCGAGTTTTCATACTCTGTTCGAGTTTTCATACTCCGTTTGAGTTTTCATACTCTGTTCGAGTTTTCATACTCCGTTTGATTTTTCATACTCTGTTCGAGTTTTCATACTCCGTTCTAGTTTTCATACTCTACTTCGAGTTTTCATACTCCGTTCGAGTTTTCATACTCCGTTCGAGTTTTCATACTCCGTTCGAGTTTTCATACTCCGTTCGAGTTTTCATACTCCGTTCGAGTTTTCATACTTTCATCTTGTGATTTCTGGATTTCTTGTGATGATTTCTAGAATTTGTGCTTCACCAATTTTCGTGATTTCTATTGATAAGTTTTATCAATTTTTGTGCATTGGTGAATTCACGTGTTATTGACTTGTTATGAATACAAGTTTAGGGTATGATACCCCTTCCTATCTTTGAGAAGATTCTTGTGACATTTTTGATGAACGAAAATTCATTGGTATTATATTTTGATGCCAATTATTTCGATGAAATTTTGACGTATGTCGAAGTTGCTACTGACGTTGTTATTTTAATCACGTGTTTTAAAATTTTGTTATTCTTCAAAATTGTTTCAAAATTAAAATTAAAATTGTTTACAAATTTTTTACAGTTTACGCTTTCAAAAGAATGAGGAAGCGATTTAAACGTTTCAGAAAAATCAAGGACTATGACTCCTTTCTTTTACTGATTCGCTTAATTCCGGACTTGTTCGTTTGAGAATGTAAAATGTTATTTTAAAATACACAGTTTTGACTTTGAGCAACATTCTATTCACATCATTGCTTCGGGGGTTGAGCGCCCTCGAAATAAAGATGTTTTTCTCGTGAAAGTTTATTAGTTCTCAAATCCTATGGATTTCACTTAGGAATCCAGAGAATTCATCGAGCAAACACATTCAACCTTACTTTTTCCTGCTCTACAGGGTGAACTTCCTATTTCAAAATTCTCCATCTTGTGTCGTTGTGTTTTGGGGTTGTTACCTTTTGCCCATTTATTTCTTAAGATTGCGAGGACGCAATTTCTTTAAGGAGGGGAGTCTGTAACAACCCGATATTCGCGTCAATTCATAATCGACGTTAAAACGATTTATATTTTCGTCAATTGCCATTTTGAAGTTTTTAAAATTTAAATTTAAATTTAAACTACAAATTGTTATAAAGTTTGAGGGGCTTTGATTTTTAAATAGTGGTTCATTTGTTTTTGGGCCGTGAAAATTTTAAAAACCCATTACCCTTTCCTTTTTCTTCGACTTAAACCCGATCCCCTCTTTCTCATTTTCTATTATTCGTTCGAAACGTAAAACCACCGAGAGAACAAAAATGGGGGCGGCCTCGTGCTCCATCGATCGTCTTCATTCGTTCTCCTTCGTTCGAGAATTAGGGCTTCATCAATTAATGGCTGCTCGCCCTCGCGCTCGTTCATCTTCGCTTCCGTTCGTGGCAAAGGTGAGTTTGCTCACATCTAATTCATATCTCAGGTTAATTTAAGGATTCGAATTCTGTGATTTCGTTCGTATTCAATTGTTTTGCTTGGCCATTCGATTTTGTTTTAATATTGGAGATGATTCTGACTTGATTCGATTTTGCTCGATGTTGATAAAATCTTTATGACTTCGGCAATTACTGTAGTCGGTTGCGAATTGGGTTTGATCATGTGGATTTGACTTGTTTTGCCTTGTGCCTTAGATAGTCTGACCACTGCGTTTCATATGTAATGTTGCTCCATTGTTTTAGCTGGTTTCTGATTAAACTTGTTTTGTGCCGTGGTTCCTCTGATGCATTTTCTGGTAGCACTTTCGTCTTTGGCACTGACTTGTTAAATGACGGCCGTGTCACTTGTGTTGGTTTTATTTGAAACTGCTACACATTCGAACCCCTGTCATTTGATAATTTCGGCCGATTGACTTTGTTGGATTTCGATTTTTGATTTGGTGATCAGGTCTGGAAATAATTTAAAAAGAAAACAGTTACATTTGAATTTATTTGACGATTGATTTGTTTTGGTTAATTTCGGTCATTATGCCTTTGACCTGCTGCTTGAACTTGTTATACATATGAATTGCACTCATTATCACTTGCTGTTGTAGTTTTCACTACAACCTTAGTTTAAATATCAAGTTGAACTCATATATGTTGCTTGGTTGGTCTGCAACTCCTTGCAGCCACCTCTGTTTCATTTCTGTCCAGTTTTGTTTAGTTGTTCAATGGTCTGCATTTACCAGTGAAGTTGAACTGGTGTTCTTGTGGTTTGCTGTAGCAATTCATCGCACTTGAATTGCATTTGAGTTTCTTTTCAAATCCATCTTCTTGCTTCTTACTACTATGTGTACTTGATTTAGTTGTACACTTACTGTGCACATTCCATATCATGCCCTGATATTGTGCATATCATTTTTACCATTGTGTCATTCAGTTTGTATTATTATTTCATCATGCTTGCTGTTTGACCTGCTGCACTATATGTTGTGTTGCCATCTTCTTGGTATTTGCAGTTCTCTACTGCCCCTTTAACTTGCTTATGCTCCCTGGAGACGTGGCATTCATTCTTTACTCATTTGATTTGTCGCAGTCGTTGTACTGCATATATTGGGGACTGTCCAATTGAGTTAGTTCACTGATGCATTCATTTGCATATCACTCGATTGCCCCTTTTATTACATGTTCTTCAAGACAGATTACATACCGTTGCACTGTTGGTCTTGTAATTATGTCTCGGTGGTGCATTGTATTTGTTGTCGGTTCTTTACTTTTTGAACCTATCTTTGAGATGTACTGTGACTATCTATTTTATATGTTGCAGTCTTGAGTTTCTTGTAATGGCCATGTGTATCTGCTGCACTACATAGTAGCCATGTTGGTGCATTTTGTCGTGTTGGGCCACCATGTCAGTGCTTTATTAACCTGGTTAGCATGCAGTTCTATGTTGCCATTTCTATATCCATTTTGTTAAGGTGCTGTTCGTTATGTACATTTAATTGTGTACATATTTTTCTTTCATTTGGTGGAAGTTTTAACTGTTGCCATCATGTACAGTCTGTTGTACATTGCTCTTCATATTAGTGCATTGGGTCCTTATTCCTTTTAGTTCATACTGTATATCTTTGTGTGCTAGTTGCCATGCACATTCTCCATGTCTGCCTTCTTGACCACTGAGGTCGTGGTATTTGATATTTGAATCTTCATTGATTTCGGTTCGTTGATCATTGGGTACATCGTCACTGTTGTGGCAGGGCAGTGCACGCAAGCGTGAACTGCAGCCACACGGTATTCATTGGGTACATCATCACTGTAGTGGCAAGGCAGTGCACGCAAGCGTGAACTGCAGCCACACGGTATGGTTTTACGATATCTATCTTGTTTTGATTAATTGATCTTTTGCATATTCCATATGCTGTAGTGGCGAGGCAGTGCACGCGTGCGTGTACTGCAGCCCTACTCGACTTAATATTTTAATTGATATTTAAATGTTTTGAACTGTTTTGTTTATTTCAATTCAATATTCTGAATTGCATTCTGATTTGGTTTAATTACTGTCGTCTATTCACTATTTAATTACTATTGCTTCTGTGCACTAATAACTGAGTTTGAATTAGACTGACCCGAGTATTATTTTCCGAGTATTTCAGGTTGTAGATATTCTGCTTTGGGTTGCTGCTAGAGCTATGAAGTTCTTTCATATCTTTTGGAGTAGCCGTCGTCATTTGTAGTAGTCTGTAAAATTGTATAGGAAGATATGTATTCATGTATATTAAATACGTTAATGTACTTGTATATGTAACTTCCTTAGTCGACTGTTGTAGTTGTATCATATGTACCGTGTCATATGTATTGTATCAAATGTATTGTAACTGACATCAGTTATTGTATATATGAGACTTTCTGTTTGATTTGTGTTCCGCATTATATTATCTGTATGATATTTTATATTTACTGTTCTAAACTATTACGAACCATCGTAGTTCGTTTTATACTGGAATTGGGGTATGTCGATGGGAGAAAATTCAGAGATGTAAAATGAAAGAAAATATATTTATATACCACTCCCATTGAGATAACCAACACTAGTATAAGGCCTAACTATTGATGGTCGCTCCTCAACAGCCTTATTCTCCGTGCGAGTTGACAGCACTACACCGTAGTGTTCTTGGCTAGCGTGGGTATAGAGGTGGGGCGTCACAGCTTGGTATCAGAGCCTGGGGTTTAGAAAAAATATAAAACATAACTTAGATAGTACATGTGTTACAACTATTTGTCGATGTTTTCTCTCTCATCTTTGCTTAAGATCATCTTTGTTTTGTTAGGTATGAATTCCTAACTCTTATTCATGAGCATTGCTGCTATTCTCTATTGCACTTGCTCATTTCTGTATGCACTGCTAAGTATCATTGTGTATATGCTTTACCAAGTTGCATATTGCTGCAACTCGTACCACTTCAATTTGAACTCGCATTTTTCATTCGAACTGCTGTATATACGCATTCTTGTCTCTGATTCGTGTACTTAATGCAGTCTCCATACAATTGGGTTTTTGGGTATCAATCTTTGAGACAAATTGCATTTCAATTGTCGACTCTGTCTGCTTATCCATGGTTTTTGGTTTTCATGTGCCTCTCTCTGATAGTTTTAAAATTTCTTTGGTATAAAAGAAATTGTCTTGGACTTTGCCTTGTCGATATCGACGTTGACTTGACTTTTACTTTTGTTAAAGTCATTCATGCATTTATGCTCGTTTTGCTTCGTTTTTTTCAATTGCTGATCGATCCTTCTTTTCCGATTAGTTGTTATCACCTTTGTCGACTTTGATAACTTCTATTTCAGGAATTTTTGGGTATTCCTACCTTGATGGATTGGAATCGAATTCTTCGGATTTTATTCACGTCTTCGAATGTGAATCTTAGTGAATTGATTTGGTTTTCGAATTTAATCGATTCTTGATTATTTCCCGATTTGTTGCTATCGTTTATTAGCAACTTTGATGACCTTTTCTTCGGGATTTTTGTGGACATACCTTTCGATGAATTCAGTATCGATTTCTTTGGATTCTATTCACGTCTTCGTATGTGAATTCTTGTGATTGATTGTTTCTACAATCATTTTTGTAATTTGTCACTTTATAATATAAAGGTTTCAAATACTAGTAGTAAATATCAAAACTCTTTTATCAAAATGTTTTTAACTCTATTTTCAATATCAAACTCTTTTCCTAAACCGTTTTTCAATCTGCTAGTATATACAAGCCTTTACCTCACTCGGATGAGAAATCTAATTAAACGGCTTAGTAAAACAAGTGGTATGAAACGCTTGCGTTCACTTCGTCGGTTAATTCTTGGACTTGTTCGATTGAACCTCATGTGACAATTTTCTAGTGAAGATTTACAGTTTGTTCGTAAATATTTAAGTTAAGCAAGTGGTTATGGGACATGAAGCTAAACTTTTACATTTACTAACTTAGTGTAATTGACACTTCTCGTTGATCATGATGATCATTTTTACGGTTAGACTAGGCCTCATCGGTGTGATTTCGTCTCACACATATCTCTTGGGCTTTGAGGATTGTCTAGACACCATTTGTGTGATTTCGTTCACACATACCTTTTCGGTTAGACTAGGCCTCATCGGTGTGATTTCGTCTCACACATATCTCTTGGGCTTTGAGGATTGTCTAGACACCATTTGTGTGATTTCATTCACACATGCTTTCCTTTTGTTTGCGAGGTTAGACTAAACACCACTTGTGTGATTCCACTCACACATACCTTTTTGAATTTTGGTTAGTCTAGACCTCAATCTGTGTGATTTCGACTCACACATGTGGGGTAGCACCCCACGGTCTTCGGACCATTCGTGTGTCAAAATTAATGGCTTGCAACCATGAGATAGCGTCTCGTTATGCGTTGCACGTGTTGGTGATTTTCATGCTCATGTGTAGGTGAGATTCCGTGCTCCCGTTCTCGCTTTGCGTTGCACGTGTTGATGATTTTTCATGCACGCGTGTAGGTGAGATTCCGTGCTCCCGTTCTCGCTTTGCGTTGCACGTGTTGGTGATTTTCATGCTCACGTGTAGGTGAGATTCCATGCTCCCGTTCTCGCTTTGCATTGCACGTGTTGGTGAGTTTTCATGCTCGCATGTAGGTGAGTTTTCGTGCTCCCGTTCTCGTTATGCGTTGCACGTGCTGATGAATTTTCATGCTCGCATGTAGGTGAGTTTTCGTGCTCCCGTTCTCGCTTTGCGTTACATGTGCTGATGAGTTTTCATGCTCGCGTGTAGGTGAGTTTTCGTGCTCCCGTTCTCGTTATGCGTTACATGTGTTGATGAATTTTCATGCTCGCGTGTAGGTGAGTTTTCATACTCTCCTTCGAGTTTTCATACTCCGTTTGAGTTTTCATACTCTCCTTCGAGTTTTCATACTCTTGAGTTTTCATACTCCGTTTGAGTTTTCATACTCTGTTCGAGTTTTCATACTCCGTTTGATTTTTCATACTCTGTTCGAGTTTTCATACTCCGTTTGAGTTTTCATACTCTACTTCGAGTTTTCATACTCCGTTTGAGTTTTCATACTCTACTTCGAGTTTTCATACTCCGTTCGAGTTTTCATACTCTGTTCGAGTTTTCATACTCCGTTCGAGTTTTCATACTCCGTTCGAGTTTTCATACTCCGTTCGAGTTTTCATACTCCGTTCGTGTTTTCATACTCCGTTCGTGTTTTCATACTCCCGTTCGAGTTTTCATACTCCCGTTCGAGTTTTCATACTTTCATCTTGTGATTTCTGGATTTCTTGTGATGATTTCTAGAATTTGTGCTTCACCAATTTTCGTGATTTCTATTGATAAGTTTTATCAATTTTTGTGCATTGGTGAATTCACGTGTTATTGACTTGTTATGAATACAAGTTTAGGGTATGATACCCCTTCCTATCTTTGAGAAGATTCTTGTGACATTTTTGATGAACGAAAATTCATTGGTATTATATTTTGAGCCAATTATTTCGATGAAATTTTGACGTATGTCGAAGTTGCTACTGACGTTGCTATTTTAATCACGTGTTTTAAAAATTTGTTATTCTTCAAAATTGTTTCAAAATTAAAATTAAAATTGTTTACAAATTTTTTATAGTTTACGCTTTCAAAAGAATGAGGAAGCGATTTAAACGTTTCAGAAAAATCAAGGACTATGACCCCTTTCTTTTACTGATTCGCTTAATTCCGGACTTGTTCGTTTGAGAATGTAAAATGTTATTTTAAAATACACAGTTTTGACTTTGAGCAACATTCTATTCACATCATTGCTTCGGGGGTTGAGCGCCCTCGAAATAAAGATGTTTTTCTCGTGAAAGTTTATTGGTTCTCAAATCCTATGGATTTCATTTAGGAATCCAGAGAATTCATCGAGCAAACACATTCAACCTTACTTTTTCCTGCTCTACAGGGTGAACTTCCTATTTCAAAATTCTCCATCTTGTGTCGTTGTGTTTTGGGGTTGTTACCTTTTGCCCATTTATTTCTTAAGATTGCGAGGACGCAATTTCTTTAAGGAGGGGAGTCTGTAACAACCCGATATTCGCGTCAATTCATAATCGACGTTAAAACAATTTATATTTTCGTCAATTGCCATTTTGAAGTTTTTAAAATTTAAATTTAAATTTAAATTACAAATTGTTATAAAGTTTGAGGGGCTTTGATTTTTAAATAGTGGTTCATTTGTTTTTGGGCCGTGAAAATTTTAAAAACCCATTACCCTTTCCTTTTTCTTCGACTTAAAACCGATCCCCTCTTTCTCATTTTCTATTATTCGTTCGAAACCTAAAACCACCGAGAGAACAAAAATGGTGGCGGCCTCGTGCTCCATCGATCGTCTTCATTCGTTCTCCTTCGTTCGAGAATTAGGGCTTCATCAATTAATGGCTGCTCGCCCTCGCGCTCGTTCATCTTCGCTTCCGTTCGTGGCAAAGGTGAGTTTGCTCACATCTAATTCATATCTCAGGTTAATTTAAGGATTCGAATTCTGTGATTTCGTTCGTATTCAATTGTTTTGCTTGGCCATTCGATTTTGTTTTAATATTGGAGATGATTCTGACTTGATTCGATTTTGCTCGATGTTGATAAAATCTTTATGACTTCGGCAATTACTGTAGTCGGTTGCGAATTGGGTTTGATCATGTGGATTTGACTTGTTTTGCCTTGTGCCTTAGATAGTCTGACCACTGCGTTTCATATGTAATGTTGCTCCATTGTTTTAGCTGGTTTCTGATTAAACTTGTTTTGTGCCGTGGTTCCTCTGATGCATTTTCTGGTAGCACTTTCGTCTTTGGCACTGACTTGTTAAATGACGGCCGTGTCACTTGTGTTGGTTTTATTTGAAACTGCTACACATTCGAACCCCTGTCATTTGATAATTTCGGCCGATTGAATTTGTTGGATTTCGATTTTTGATTTGGTGATAAGGTCTGGAAATAATTTAAAAAGAAAACAGTTACATTTGAATTTATTTGACGATTGATTTGTTTTGGTTAATTTCGGTCATTATGCCTTTGACCTGCTGCTTGAACTTGTTATACATATGAATTGCACTCACTATCACTTGCTGTTGTAGTTTTCACTACAACCTTAGTTTAAATATCAAGTTGAACTCATATATGTTGCTTGGTTGGTCTGCAACTCCTTGCAGCCACCTCTGTTTCATTTCTGTCCAGTTTTGTTTAGTTGTTCACTGGTCTGCATTTACCAGTGAAGTTGAACTAGTGTTCTTGTGGTTTGCTGTAGCAATTCATCACACTTGAATTGCATTTGAGTTTCTTTTCAAATCCATCTTCTTGCTTCTTACTACTATGTGTACTTGATTTAGTTGTACACTTACTGTGCACATTCCATATCATGCCCTGATATTGTGCATATCATTTTTACCATTGTGTCATTCAGTTTGTATTATTATTTCATCATGCTTGCTGTTTGACCTGCTGCACTATATGTTGTGTTGCCATCTTCTTGGTATTTGCAGTTCTCTACTTCCCCTTTAACTTGCTTATGCTCCCTGGAGACGTGGCATTCATTCTTTACTCATTTGATTTGTCGCAGTCGTTGTACTGCATATATTGGGGACTGTCCAATTGAGTTAGTTCACTGATGCATTCATTTGCATATCACTCGATTGCCCCTTTTATTACATGTTCTTCAAGACAGATTGCATACCGTTGCATTGTTGGTCTTGTAATTATGTCTCGGTGGTGCATTGTATTTGTTGTCGGTTCTTTACTTTTAGAACCTGTCTTTGAGATGTACTGTGACTATCTATTTTATATGTTGCAGTCTTGAGTTTCTTGTAATGGCCATGTGTGTCTGCTGCACTACATAGTAGCCATGTTGGTGCATTTTGTCGTGTTGGGCCACCATGTCAGTGCTTTATTAACCTGGTTAGCATGCAGTTCCATGTTGCCATTTCTATATCCATTTTGTTAAGGTGCTGTTCGTTATGTACATTCAATTGTGTACATATTTTTCTTTCATTTGGTGGAAGTTTTAACTGTTGCCATCATGTACAGTCTGTTGTACATTGCTCTTCATATTAGTGCATTGGGTCCTTATTCCTTTTAGTTCATACTGTATATCTTTGTGTGCTAGTTGCCATGCACATTCTCCATGTCTGCCTTCTTGACCACTGAGGCCGTGGTATTTGATATTTGAATCTTCATTGATTTCAGTTCGTTGATCATTGGTTACATCGTCACTGTTGTGGCAGGGCAGTGCACGCAAGCGTGAACTGCAGCCACACGGTATTCATTGGGTACATCATCACTGTAGTGGCAAGGCAGTGCACGCAAGCGTGAACTGCAGCCACACGGTATGGTTTTATGATATCTATCTTGTTTTGATTAATTGATCTTTTGCATATTCCATATGCTGTAGTGGCGAGGCAGTGCACGCGTGCGTGTACTACAGCCCTACTCGACTTAATATTTTAATTGATATTTAAATGTTTTGAACTGTTTTGTTTATTTCAATTCAATATTCTGAATTGCATTCTGATTTGGTTTAATTACTGTCGTCTATTCATTATTTAATTATTATTGCTTCTGTGCACTAATAACTGAGTTTGAATTAGACTGACCCGAGTATTATTTTCTTTTGAATTTAATACTCGGGTCAGACCGAGTATTTCAGGTTGTAGATATTCTACTTTGGGTTGCTGCTAGAGCTATGAAGTTCTTTCATATCTTTTGGAGTAGCCGTCGTCATTTGTAGTAGTCTGTAAAATTGTATAGGAAGATATGTATTCATGTATATTAAATACGTTAATGTACTTGTATATGTAACTTTCTTAGTCGACTGTTGTAGTTGTATCATATGTACCATGTCATATGTATTGTATCAAATGTATTGTAACTGACATCAGTTATTGTATATATGAGACTTTCTGTTTGATTTGTGTTCCGCATTATATTATCTGTGTGATATTTTATATTTACTGTTCTAAACTATTACGAACCATCGTAGTTCGTTTTATACTGGAATAGGGGTATGTCGATGGGAGAAAATTCAGAGATGAAAAATGAAAGAAAATATATATATATACCACTCCCATTGAGATAACCAACACTAGTATATGGCCTAACTATTGATGGTCGCTCCTCAACAGCCTTATTCTCTGTGCGAGTTGACAGCACTACACCGTAGTGTTCTTGGCTAGCGTGGGTATAGAGGTGGGGCATCACATTTAATGTCAGGTTTGCTAAAACCTGTAGCAAGACAAAACAACCCGAGGCTAGCTATTTTACTTCGAGTTCAACACTTAAAAACTTCGAGTAAATCACTCGAGTTACTCGAGAAAATCTCGAGTTCACCCTGAAAGAGGCTATGCGGTAGGATCGTGTAATATGGAATAATGAAATAGTCTAGGTATATAAAGTAGGTAGATGCAAGGAGACACCTGGATTTTATACTGGTTCGGACCTCTCGTCCTACGTCCAGTCCCTAAGCTTCACTTAGGAATTTCACTAACTAACACCCTCACTTCACCCGGAGGAATAGGTTTACAACTTACCCGGACAACCGAACGGGATTTCTTGCCTCAACTACCGAAGAGGACTTCAACTCAATTACTAAAATAAAATATTTGACTTGTTGTGTTCTTGTCAACACTAATGAGTCTAATGTAGTACAATATTCCTATAATCTTATCCTCGAGAATATGCAATGTGTTTGTGAAGATTTAGGAAATGTGAATTGCTATGAATCAAAAGAATGTTATAAAAAAAACAGTGATTCAAGCAATAGATTGGTGATTGCTTTGAGAATATCTAGAGAATATGAACAAGAGAATAGTAAGATTAAAGCAAGAGAATTCGGTGAATTAAATGATGTTAGAATCATGTATATATACTTGTAGAAGAGATGCGTATGTTGTCAAAGGTTGCAAACACGAGATGCTTCCATTTCCATTGATGAATGGTTGCAACTCTTGGGAGAAAGAAGGTGTCTTTTCAGAGAAAATTCGCAGATTCAAATTCAGTCGACTGAGCAGGGAATTCAGTCAACTGAAAATATGAAGTAAAATTTTCGGGACCAAATTCAGTCGACTGTGCAGGAAATTCAATCGACTGAAACTGTGCACAAATATGTTAAAATGCACAGATTCAGTCGACTGACTCAGGTTATTCAGTCGACTGAATTCTGTTGTTGAACAAAAACAGCAGTAGCACATTTGGTTAGAGTACATGCCATCCAAACTAGTGACCTGTGTTCGAGCCCCACTTCATGCATTTTTTGAAAACTTGATTTTGATTAAAATATGCAAGCAAGTTTATTTGAATGTGAATGATGATTCTTGAGGAAAGATTTTAACAAAGCAATAAACAAGACTCTATATACATACTTGATGACTCTTGTTAAAAATATATAACTATACAAACCATATATTGAGCCGATGAGTCTGGATGTTATCGTAGTCGTAGATTCGTGAACTGTTGTGTATTGTCAGCAATCAAAACCTATGATCCAACACACCCTCCTTCGTCCCAAACTACCCCATTTCCAGATTATCAGAAACTCATGCACCATGCACGTGCACAGCACCGCCGTAACTTCCGAACGACGCTGCGTTGTCGAGCAAGTCGACGACCATCCACGCATCCATCCCCGATCGCCAGAAACTCCATCATCCCCTCGAAATCGAATTCGAGTTAAACCCAACCCGGAAATAGCGAGACCCACCACCACCAAAACATGTCATCGCCTCGTTCGCCACACCCCGACCACCAGAATTCATACAACTCCGGCCAACCACTCATCAACCTCCCCTCTTCCATCACCCAAAGTTTTGTAGCACTCGATCCATCATAGAGGATGAGCGAATCAAAACATTTACCCTCGACAAAACTAGGGCTACAAACTGGAATCCAACACCATCGCTTCCATGGTCAATTACCCACCATCACAATATTTTTCCAAGGACACCCGTTCGTCCCTCCATCACCAGGAAAGGTACCAACTACTCTGAATCCATAAATCATCAGAGATCACATAAATGATGAAATTTGGACGATCTAAAACTGCTCTTAAATCCTAGCTCTAAAAATTGTGATTTTAGCTTTAAAATTCATGTTTAAGTATACGGATTCAAGTTGCCTACCTGAATTTGTAATTTAAGAAACTTAAATTTTTAACTATTTTAGAGTTTTGCTCAGTTATCCTGGTTTCCATGGTCATTAACAGGTTGTTTAAACTTTAATAGATTATTAAACTTGAGTATCTGCTATAACAAATAATTGTTGTTTTAACACCATGTCCAAACAATAAGTAGAACAAGAGGAAAAGATTTTTGAATTAAAAATCTTGTTCTTAGAATTTAAACAGAGGACCTATATATAACATAAACAACAACCTGTACAACAAAAACCTATCAACCAAATATACACAGAGAATTCATGTTTATATTCAAACATACTTATCACTAATATAACTTGTAACAGATCCATATTTTTAAATTGTTTAAAGTGATGTTACTCACCTTGTTTCAGAAGAAAGAACAGAGCTTCTTCCCTTTTTTCTTGAAACGGGCTTTGAAACTTTTAGCAAACAAAATCCTTTCTTCAATCTTCTTGTTGTTTAAACTGTAATGGTGTTTAAGTTTAAATAAAACTTCCTTCAGATTTTCTTAGGTTTGAAGAAACAAACTGAATGAGAAGTTGATATGAAGGAAAGAAATTTACAGGGTTACTATTATTTGTTTGTACAATGGGGTCACATAATTTTTATTTTGTACAAGATAAGACCAGAGATTTTTTTTCCTTGTTTTATTGACTATGCAGATTTCGGCTGAGATGATAAAATGTGTACTAAGATATTTTTGCATTAATTACCTTTGTCTTCTTTTATAAGCTTATGCTTATCTTCATACTTAAATATATATCACTGGTTTCTTTGTATTCTAAATGAAATTCTATAGTTATTATGTTGTTTATAGATACTTATAAATTTTTGTTTGTTCATAGCTGATGTATAAAAAAATTCTTGTCTTATGGCTCTATAATATAAATAAATTTCTATGGTTAATATGTTTTTATAATTTTCCTAATGTAATCACTTTATATTTTAATTTATCTTATATATATCTATTTCTATTTCTAATTTAAATATTTATTTTTAACTTTAATACTTATTGTCTTATTTTACATTTGCATTGCAATATATATATATATATATAGATATTTCGCTTTTAAAGAAATTGTTTTTAAAACTTAATTATACTTTGATAAAATAAACACACATGCGATATATTACAAAATATATAATTTTACTTTAAACATCCTTTGAAAATTATTTTATATCAATTTCAAAACATAACTTTCAAAAGATTCATTTGTATAAATAAAGGCACATCTACTTTAATCATATCCAAAATCCAAACATAAATTTATTTTCTAAGATATTTAAATTTACATCCCAATTTCAAATTCTATTTTCAATCTATTTTATTTTCAAATATCCAAATTAATTCTCAATTAATTCATAATTTAACTAGAATCTAATATTAATTACCAATTAATTTCACTATTTTTATTCAAAAATTAAATTAATTAGCAATTTAAACATAGTAAAAATTCGGGATCATTACAATTAATAAGTTAACTACCAATGCAATCTTTCTTGACTATTCTCCACCCACTCATCATTCTAGATTTTAATCTTTCTCCACCCACCCATCATTTCTAGCCTTAGTTTTTGAGTTGGGAGCATATTGATCCTACTGGATTATTTATCACATCTTCATCATTTTTGGCTTCGAATTCAAAGATAACTTCATCGATTCTACTTTTCCTAGCATTTTAAAATTTACTAAATTTACCTCATTTGTAGCTATTGGGTATTGTATCTGCTTTAGTTTCATCCATTGGCATGGCTTCTACATAGTTTGACTCGCTGCTCTGATTATGAATTTCTGATTCTACTACTAAGATACAATTACCATACACTATCTTTTGTTTAAGTCATGTTGACATAATATTATCAAATTGTTCGTCATTAGCTTAATTTAGCTTTTGTTGTTGGGTTGTAGACTCTAGCTGCAACACTTCATATTCAGCCATATTGAGATTTGCAAATTGACTATTAACTATTTTTTCTGAGTTCACTATTATATCATTTTTCTCCGTATGTGAACTATTGGGCCAATTTAGATAAGACTGTTTTCTATTCGTATAAATCTGGATTGTGCAGACTTAAACTGAACATTGTATAACGATGATAATCATAAAACACTAGCCTTGTCCTTAACTGTAAACACAGAAGGAAATCTAAAGCTTAACCCTATCATGCATTCGCTAGCCCTGTCCTTAACTTTAAACCTTAATTTAACATTCTAGTGATAGTCAAGTAAACTAGTTTAAAAATAGATAAATATTACCTTGTTTACCACTACAAAACTTGAGTTTCCTGCAATATGCTAACAAAATATTATAGTAAATTTCAAGATAATAAGAAAGAAGCTTATGAAATGTTCTAATAAAATTCATTAGTAAATAAATACTTAAAGTTCATCTTAATAAATGATAGTCATACTCAATCTTTAATAAAGATATCAATACTGGGAAAT
The DNA here is from genome assembly GCA_030765085.1 of Allium cepa. Lineage (NCBI taxonomy): Eukaryota > Viridiplantae > Streptophyta > Magnoliopsida > Asparagales > Amaryllidaceae > Allium > Allium cepa. The sequence goes on from CM060934.1 coordinate 293,091,921, forward strand.
TAAACTAGCAATTAATACAGTAAGCATATTGCCAATTATTTGTACTTCTATAGTTCTACTTAGATCTTACCAGCAGCCATGACTCGAACAACATTTGAACTTTGAGGTTCCCTTTTGTTTTGTCAGCAACATGATGAGCAGACTTTACTTTAAAATACTAACATTTACCTCCGTTGATCAAAAGTTTTAATTAATATAACATTGACATTACCAAATTATCACTTTTTTATATTTTGTTAACATCGTATCCAATTTAATATTACCCTCCACTAATCATGTCTTCTAGTTCATATAAGATATTAATATTTAACTTAAATAACAGTATAATCTAGTTTGCATTTATACATATTAATCTACAACTAGAGATCAATTGACAGTAACATAGGCTATTTCACATTAATATATCAGGGAAATAATAATAATAATAAAGTAGAAACACAAGTAAAATCATTGATGTTGTGATCAAAACCTGATAATCAGAAGGATTTTCTTCTTCTCCATTTGGAGCTTTAAAGGGAAGCAGCTGTGGTTTTGGTTTCTTTGGTGAATATATAATAGAAATACCACTTTCAATTCCATAATCCTTTCTTGTATAAACGTTCTTGTAGAATCCATCTAATAAGCACATGAAAAACACCTGAACGGAATTAATGATACCTATGTAAGTGTGAAGTAATTTAAATAATGATAACCCTGAAATACACTTGGAGCAGTGTATTTGAAAAAGCAAGACACGCTATCATTGCGTCTGTGACAACATTAAGTGGTAGAGAGGTACTAATTAAAGATGAGGAATGAGAGTTGCTCTATAAAGGAACAAAAGGTGAAGTAATGGACATTTATGTCATTGGGCTAGTTAACCAATTTAAGGATGGTGAATCTGACTCATTATTATCATTTATTGTGGGACCAGTTTTTGAATGTGAAATGGATGCATCAATAGAATTTACAAAAAATAAAGGATTTTTAGACACACCTAAATCAGTAAGAGATTTAAGGTTAATATTCATACATGTGGTGGGCCACAATCATTATGAACCCTTTTTGCAATGTCCTAACTACTTTCCAACATCGTAAAATCGCAAGTAGAGTGTAACGCCCCGAAAATTTCGATCCCGAAATTTCCAAATAGTTAGTGAAAAGAAGAAAGAGAAAGTAGAAGAAGAACAGAAAAGAAATACACAATCTCACATTCGCAGCGGATAAAATATAATATCACATAAATAACGGTTTTATAAAGAAGACTGTATCAGTACATTTATATTATTATACATCAGTGTTACAATATCCCATACAATACTGGATAGTTTAACAACTTGTCCAGATAACCACAATACTATATCAGAATCCTCTCCATACGCTCCTGTCTTCAAGCTTCCCTCCTGAGCTCCAGAACGTCCTTACCTGAAAATTCTATAATACTCGGTCTGACCCGAGCATTACATCAAAGTAATACCCGGGTCAGGCTGGAAACCAGCGTGAGTAAACCCTTCCAACAAGAAATACAAAAGCATACAACTTATATAAACCCGGGTAACTTATATCAATTCCCACTTTACAAGTTGTTATAAACATAACTTATTTCACACATCAATTTCTAAGTGCCAGAACTTAGATTATATGGTCCATTTCACTTAAATCATTCCATCACAACATATTGATTCCACGTATCAATTTGTATAGAATCGAAGTGGTTTCGTGTATTAACCAATACCCGACTCCGGTCTCTTCGAAACCATTGCCAACTTAACTTAAATTATTCAAGTGAAATACAATTCTACTTTTATACAGGATGTCACAGTAATTTATCATCAAAAGATAATCCACACCTTCACGGTTGAAATCAAACATATCATATCACATGGCAACACGAACCACCTATTAGGGATAACAATTAATCAAGGCTTCCAATATCATTCTATTTATCCTTTAATCACGTTTAAGTAATTAACCCTCAATTAATTTCACAAACTAAATATCCTTAACCCAATATGGTAATTAATCTTTAATAGATATCCATTCAATAGATATTATCTAAATTCAGACATTCCACAACCCATCATCCATAAACAGGTATTATCAATTCATATCATAATTAATTTAATTACTTAAATTAACTCCTTAAGAATTAATCACTTAATCTTGCTTATTCAATCATTAATTAATTACTAACCTTAATTTATTAATTACATCCTTGATTAACTCACTAAATCAATTAATCAATCCTTAATCCCGGATTAATTACCCTTTATTTATCAATTAATAATCCTTAATTAATTGCATTCATAAATCAACCCTAATTACTCATAAACAATAATTACCCCTCTGTAATTACTTACTTAAGTAATTAACCCCTTACTTAACTATTAATCTTTTTTTTTCAAATTAATTACCTATAATTGATTTGTTACCCATCCTTAAATTACTTACACTAAGCAGTTATGACTCTATAAATTTCACTAAGTAATTGTACTTAATCACTTTCCTTTAGTGATTATCCTCAATTAATTACTCCTTAAATAAACATATAAATAAATTAACCTTATACATTATTAATCAATCCTTTATCATCAATAAATTATCCTTAATTCCTCTCATTAAGTAATCAACCTTAAATTAGTATTTGATTTATCTCAGTTAATTCTTACATTAAGTGATTATTCTTTGATTTACTTCCATTAGGCAATTATTATTTAATTACTTTTATTAAACAATTTATTATATTATTTAATTACTTTGTTAAGTAACTTATCCTTTCATTAAATTATTCCTCAAAACCCCTTTTATCTTCTTCAGTTACCACTTAATTACTTTATTTAGTTATTTAGGGTAACTTTAGATTCCTATGTCAATATAATTCAAAATAAATCTTTAATTAAATCAAATACTTTCGGTAAATATGGGAGGACAACATACACAAGCTTTACTTGCAACCAGATACTGATAAATTTTCAACCTGTGCTTCGAATCATATTTTCTTCAAGCAAAATCTTTGGGTCGAAACCCCAAAACCCAAAACAAACGAATATAATTCCATAATATAAATTACGAAAATAAATGGGCTGTAGCCCAAATCAACGAACATCTCACATGCCTCTCCTCCCTCTTCCCAATCATCAGGCAACCAAAAACCATTCAAAATCAGGAGCACCTCTCCCTTCGAACGAAAACAACATAGCAAAAACGCTCAATAGAAACTCCAGAAACCAAAGCCCTTCCCAACGCACGCATATACAACTCGAGTTAACTTCAGAATCGAACCCAAAATTTTCACACGATTCAAATTGAATCAGACATACTTCATGCACTCTGTACACGTGCACAGCCTCAACTTCGACCATCTCTCCGATGCGACATCCAAACCCAGTCACTTATCCCATTCCGACCCAAGTTCGCCTCATCGACGATGTAAATATGGCCCCCGATCGAAAACGATCTCCTACTACTCAAAATCTGAAACCAGAGAACCAACATACCCCACTCCATGATCCACCACAACGACAACCAGTGACTCATCGCATGCCACCTGTCAAGATCGAAAGCTCATCCATACCACTTTCTTCCTACCCAAAACCGAAGAACTCGGTCACGTCCCCAATTTCCAGATCAATCGCGTTCCAATGCCGTGCCAGAAACTCTTTAAACCCTAAAATCAGCAACCCACACCAAATCGAAGCCAAATTCCAAAAATCGGCTTTGGTGAAACTCTAGCTCATGAAGCTAGGCTCCCTTCCGACCAAAATGCGGCACCCCTAATAAACCCGTACACCAGCAATAAATTTTAGAGTGAAATTCGTTCATCCCAAAATCCCTTACAATATAGTATGTTAAAAATCACCATTCCACTTTTAAAAATCCTATTTTTACTAGAGAAAACTTCTTGCATGCTTAAATCTGTGATTCCATTTTATTGAAATTTCACCAAATAGGATATTTAGTGTAAGTATTTACATAACTGAGCAATACAATATGATTTCCACACAAATCACTTTTTAGCTAAAACTATATTAAGAAATAAACATTTCCTTTGTTTACATCAACTTGCATTATGAACTAGACGATGAGATCTAGATTTTTGAATGTTGTGATTAACCAAATTTCCCTAATAACAGAGCAATTTAATTTCCAGTTTTAACTTAGGTTTCTCATTTTATTAAAGGACAGACATATATATTAACAGCAAGCCAAATTTTTATACAGGTAATTTATTTCATCCATACAAGCAAAGATCAAGGCATTCTACAATCATATTCTCATGCACACATATATAAGATGGTTTAGTTTCAAAAGATAATTTTACTCACCTTTTTGAAACAAAGAACAGCTGAGACAACTTTTGTCTTCGAACAGGAATTTTCTCTTGATTCTAATCTGCTTACAAATCCGGATTTTCGAAACAAAGGCTTTGATCTGGAAAATACTTGCATGCTAACAATTGCTTCTTTGATTTATCTCTGGTTTTGCTTGTAGGCTTTGTTCTTGAAATTGAAAATGTACAGTTTATTGATTTTTGGTTTCTGGTATGAGGAAATTTAGATTATAATTTGTTTTGACTGGTTATTATTATATATTTTTCCTTTTCAGGCTGAAGTTCTCCTATCTTTAAATTGAAGAGACTAGAAAAGAATTGAAAGTAAGGAAGCATATGTTTAAGAAAGTTAAATTGTGATTTTAATAAAAGAAAAATACTTATGAAGGACATTTGTTAAAGATTCACCATTTGTCATTTATTATGGCTTATCATTTAACACTTGTTTTAAACAAGCTTTCATGTATTTACACATGTCATTTAAGTAATTCTAACTTATCTTAATGTTAAATAAAAGATTTTACTAAATTCTATGATTACCTATCTAATATATGTGTGTTTATATTTTTTTTAAAAATGCTCATATATGTATTTTCATTTCATGATATTCTTTAAATATACCTCTATTTATTACAAAGTAACATTTTCAACTTATTTGAATTTCAAACCTAAATTTATATTAAAATTTAAAATCAACCCAAATATATATATATTTTTAAACAAACACATATTTAATTTTATTTGAAAATAATAAATTTTGCCTAATTTAAATAATTATATTAGGGAATTATCAAATAAATGTATTTATCCAGATATCAGAATTTGATATGTTCAATTGAATAAAAACCAGTAAATTATTCAATTACCAGATATCAAAAATCCGGGCTATCACATTCCTCCCCCCTTTGAATCTTTTCGTCCTCGAAAAGGAACGAAACCAGAGTTTATTAAATATTTAAAACTAGTTAAAATATTCTTTGACCATTTTAAATCACTTTTAAAATCTATATAATATTACAAAATAGCTTTATAAAAATATTTTTTTATAACTCGATGTTTCCACAAGTCCAACTTCGTTCTTACAAAAATTCGGTCATAAGTTGATCAGGCATATGACTGAAAATCTACAAGTGCTTGGCAGACCCAATTTCAACAACCAGTGAAAATACTCGGAAAATAATTTTATTGAAAATATAGAAAAAAATTTGAAAATAGTGGAAATATCTTTGGTGAGAATACTCTGGAAATCATCACCCCATCCATGGTTGCAGTTAACCCGATGGTTACGTTGCCATCCCGAAAAAATCCATAGATAACTGTAGGCCTCCGCGCTCCTCAATTACGCCATGGAACCCGCTACAGATCGCAGCTACAACTGGGGTTACGTTGCTATCACAGCAAAAACCCATATAACTGTAGGCATCGGCGCCCTCGAATTTCGCTGCCAAAAGAATGAAACTTCTCCACTCCTCTTGACCATAGATCGCAGTCTACCGATGTTGCGTTGCCTTCCCGGCAAAATCACTGTTGACACTCATCCTCCACACGATTTTCGCTATGGTCCCCACAGTAGATCGCAGTGACATCGAGTTACACTGTCGTCACAACATAACCCAAATGCCCCTGTAGGCATCAGCGCCCTCGACTTTCGCTACCCCATAATCCTCAGGAACTAGTTTTGTCCGGACTCCTCACAGGATCAACTTTAGAACCCCACCTTGGGGCTCAAGGCAGCACCACCCGGTGGTACTCCTGAGAAGTCCATTCCAAGGGAGCGCCTTTTTCCCCAGAGCATCATCAAAACATCTTATACTATACATATATAGTATCTTTAAATCATACACCTAGTATGATCTCATACAAAGCTCATTTACACAAAATCGATTATTCCAAAATCGATAATTCTCAACTAGGCTTTAAATATTGATTTTACCCAAAAATCAAAAGCCTTTCCAAATCCATAGGTTTCCAAACCTTTTTCCAAAATCCTCGTAAGATCCTTTATATATATTCAAATATATATAATTTTTAAAACTTAGGATCATTTCAAACTTGTACAAAACTCCTTTTATACTTCAAACATTTTCATAAACCCTTTTCTTCTGGCAAAAGATTCAACAAGGGGAGTATCATTTTATAAAAAAAAGATATTTAACTCTGTTTACTCAAAATCAAATATTTAAATTTGATTACTCTTCTCAATTCAAATCCGTACGATGTACACATATCATTCGTACGCTATACCAATCTGATCGCTCACTCGATCACACAAATTTCATTTCCGAACTAGTATCGTCCTCCCGACTTCCTAGTGCGGACACAGATCTGGTTTCTTGATCAGAAACCGTCATTCTCCTTGCATAGTCATAACTATGATAGAGAATATCCAGAACCAATCAACAACCCATATCCAGGTTCGCCGTCGAAAATCGAGTGAAAAATTCCACTCGGATCAATATAACTATCTCGAAATTCTGTGCTCGAATCTGGATCAAATCACTCTGTGAATAGAATAACATACGTACACCCTACGTATTTGTCTTATTGGTTATTAGCCAAATTAATTTCATTTCTATTCACATTCACTTTGATTTTCATTTACTTACTCACAATTACTTCAATCCATTTGGATTATCACCTCTATTCTTATCTCGATTGGGTATTTAAACAATAACAGTTTAAACTCTATCCAGTTTAAATTTAGAAAATAGCTTGAAAAGTTAAAAATAAATAAATAGTTGGAAAACAATTACTAGTTTGTAAAATAGGGGTAAGATAGTTAGAAAATAGTTAAATAATTATAGAAATTTTAGATAATTGCAGTATAATAGTAAGATAGAGATTAGTTTTGTAAAACAATATTAGTTTATAAAACAGTTGGAAAAATTGTTAAACAGTTTCAAAAATAATTGTAAATCAAATATAAGATAGTTTGGCTTTTTTAAAAGAAAGGTTGTATATATAATAAAAAGCTTTGAAAATAGGTTTATATTAAAACAATTTATATTAAAAATAGTCTAGAGTCAAAACTGTTCAATTCCCAATCTCTATTCCAAATCAATTCAATTTAAATTCCACTTCCATTTAAATTGACCCAATTCCAATTTAATTAATTTTAATTTCCATTGAAATTGATTTAACCTCAATTCAAGTTGGATTAACCTCAGTTTCTTTCCAAATTTAACTTTATTCAACCTTGATCTCAAATTCTACTAATTCAAATAAATTTCAGTTGAACTAGTTCCAATTTAAATTTATTTCAACTCCAGTTTGAATTAATCCCAATATCAAACCCCATTTCCAAATCAAGTTGAATTATTCTTGATTTCCTTCTAAATTCAATTCAAATTCCATTTGAATTTAAAATTATTCAATTTTAATTATAATTCCAAATTATTCAAATCAATTTGGACTAATTTCAAATTTAACCTAATTCAATTTCAAATCATTTCAAATTAATCCAATTCAAATTTTCCATTTGAATCTTATACTCACACATCTTCAATCACCATTTCAATTAATTCAAATCAAATTTAATTTGAACTAATTCAAATTTCAAATTTAAACCATCTCGAATTATATAAATTCGAGTTAATACTTCAATTGTTGATTTAATTCCTTTAAATCAATTTACCTTCTTATCCTAACAATGGATTACCATACTCCATATCTCATTCATTTAAACAAATCCAATTCACATTTTAAAGATTATTAATAACAATAGGATGATATCATCCAATTATTTCAAAACATCCATCCATTTCCAATTTTCGGATCTCAAACCCATTTTGAGACCACTCAAACTTCTTAACTCAAATCACCATTTAACTTTCCAAGTTAAATCTTAATTTCATCTTGAAATTCCTAAATCAGGTTGATCATTCCAACTTATTTAACTTTTTTTTCATGTTAAACTCAATTCACTTAATCCAATCAACCTTACCCAATTTGAACTTCCATTTCAAATTTTAAACTTCACATAAATAATCTTCCCACTTATTAAGTTCAAAAAACTTACACTTTGGGCATCATATCTCATTCCAAATTGAAAACTCAATATTTAGAGTTTATTCCAAACTACCTTTGATACTATGTATATCCACCTATATACATATTAATTTCTTCTACATACCAAGTTACACTTTAAAATTTTAAACCACCCTTGGTTTTAATTCAAAACAAATTCCTTTAAATTTTCAAACAACTCTTGTTTGAAATAGGACCATTTCATTCAAATGCATTAAATAATATTATTTACTATTTCTTTAAATTAATTACATCATTAATCAATTCCAATTAATTGCATTCGGTAATTAACTTATTTCTTAATTACCTTCATTAAGTAATTGTCCTTTAAATTACTTACCTCTAGTTACTTCATTAAGTAACTTCCTCTTAATTTATCATTTCCAATTATTATTCATTAATTAATCTCATTAAATAAACTTTAATTAATTACATAAATTAATTGATTATCCTTATCCTGAAACCTTTCCTAAATTCAAGATTTAATTTCAGTTTGGTTGTATTTCTATCACTTCTTAATTCTTACTATTACTTTTAATTTAATTAATACTACAACCGATTTCCTTAATATAATAGATAATCTATTTCTTATATAAGATTCATTTACTTTTGAAATCATTTAAAAATCTTTATATAAGAAAAATAACAAGTACGCTCTCTTATATTTATACACTCAACTAATTATAGGGTACTATTGACCCTATCCTTAATGAGTATCCCAATAGAGCCAAGGTTCTCGCTTAACCTGGCTCTGATACCAAATGTAACGCCCCGAAAATTTCGATCCCGAAATTTCCAGATAGTTAGTGAAAAGAAGAAAGAGAAAGCAGAAGAAGAACAAAAAAGAAACACACAATCTCACATTCGCAGCGGATAAAATATAATATCACATAAATAACGGTTTTATAAAGAAGACTGTATCGATACATTTATATTATTATACATCAGTGTTACAATATCCCATACAATACTGGATAGTTTAACAACTTGTCCAGATAACCACAATACTATATCAGAATCCTCTCCATACGCTCCTGCCTTCAAGCTTCCCTCCTGAGCTCCAGAACGTCCTTACCTGAAAATTCTGTAATACTCGGTCTGACCCGAGCATTACATCAAAGTAATACCCTGGTCAGGCTGGAAACCAGCGTGAGTAAACCCTTCTAACAAGAAATACAAAAGCATACAACTTATATAAACCCGGGTAACTTATATCAATTCCCACTTTACAAGTTGTTATAAACATAACTTATTTCACACATCGATTTCTAAGTGCCAGAACTTAGATTATATGGTCCATTTCACTTAAATCATTCCATCACAACATATTGATTCCACGTATCAATTTTTATAGAATCGAAGTGGTTTCGTGTATTAACCAATACCGACTCCGGTCTCTTCGAAACCATTGCCAACTTAACTTAAATTATTCAAGTGAAATACAATTCTACTTTTATACAGGATGTCACAGTAATTTATCATCAAAAGATAATCCACACCTTCACGGTTGAAATCAAACATATCATATCACATGGCAACACGAACCACCTATTAGGGATAACAATTAATCAAGGCTTCCAATATCATTCTATTTATCCTTTAATTACATTTAAGTAATTAACCCTCAATTAATTTCACAAACTAAATATCCTTAACCCAATACGGTAATTAATCTTTAATAGATATCCATTCAATAGATATTATCTAAATTCAGACATTCCACAACCCATCATCCATAAACAGGTATTATCAATTCATATCATAATTAATTTAATTACTTAAATTAACTCCTTAAGAATTAATCACTTAATCTTGCTTATTCAATCATTAATTAATTACTAACCTTAATTTATTAATTACATCCTTGATTAACTCACTAAATCAATTAATCAATCCTTAATCCCGGATTAATTACCCTTTATTTATCAATTAATAATCCTTAATTAATTGCATTCATAAATCAACCCTAATTACTCATAAACAATAATTACCCCTCTGTAATTACTTACTTAAGTAATTAACCCCTTACTTAACTATTAATCTTTTTTTTTCAAATTAATTACCTATAATTGATTTGTTACCCATCCTTAAATTACTTACACTAAGCAATTATGACTCTATAAATTTCACTAAGTAATTGTACTTAATCACTTTCCTTTAGTGATTATCCTCAATTAATTACTCCTTAAATAAACATATAAATAAATTAACCTTATACATTATTAATCAATCCTTTATCATCAATAAATTATCCTTAATTCCTCTCATTAAGTAATTAACCTTAAATTAGTATTTGATTTATCTCAGTTAATTCTTACATTAAGTGATTATTCTTTGATTTACTTCCATTAGACAATTATTATTTAATTACTTTTATTAAACAATTTATTGTATTATTTAATTACTTTATTAAGTAACTTATCCTTTCATTAAATTATTCCTCAAAACCCCTTTTATCTTCTTCAATTACCACTTAATTACTTTATTTAGTTATTTAGGGTAACTTTAGATTCCTATGTCAATATAATTCAAAATAAATCTTTAATTAAATCAAATACTTTCGGTAAATATGGGAGGACAACATACACAAGCTTTACTTGCAACCAGATACTGATAAATTTTCAACCTGTGCTTCGAATCATATTTTCTACAAGCAAAATCTTTGGGCCGAAACCCCAAAACCCAAAACAAACGAATATAATTCCATAATATAAATTACGAAAATAAATGGGCCGCAGACCAAATCAACGAACATCTCACACGCCTCTCCTCCCTCTTCCCAATCATCAGGCAACCAAAAACCATTCAAAATCAGGAGCGCCTCTCCCTTCGAACGACAACAACACAGCAAAAACGCTCAATTGAAACTCCAGAAACCAAAGCCCTTCCCAACGCACGCATATACAACTCGAGTTAACTTCAGAATCGAACCCAAAATTTTCACACGATTCAAATTGAATCAGACATACTTCACGCACGTTGTACACGTGCACAGCCTCAACTTCGACCATCTCTCCGATGCGACATCCAAACCCAGTCACTTATCCCATTCCGACCCAAGTTCGCCTCATCGACGATGTAAATATGTCCCCCGATCGAAAACGATCTCCTACTACTCAAAATCTGAAACCAGAGAACCAACATACTCCACTCCATGATCCACCACAACGGCAACCAGTGACTGCATCGCATGCCACCTGTCAAGATCGAAAGCTCATCCATACCTCTTCCTTCCTACCCAAAACCGAAGAACTCGGTCACGTCCCCAATTTCCAGATCAATCGCATTCCCAGGCCGTGCCAGAAACTCTTTAAACCCTAAAATCAGCAACCCATACCAAATCGAAGCCAAATTCAAAAAATCGGCTTTGCTGAAACTCTAGATCATGAAGCTAGGCTCCCTTCCGACCAAAATTCGACACCCCTAATCAACCCGTACACCAGCAATAAATTTTAGAGTGAAATTCGTTCATCCCAAAATCCCTTACAATATAGTATGTTAAAAATCACCATTCCACTTTTAAAAATCCTATTTTTACTAGACAAAACTTCTTACATGCTTAAATCATTGATTCCATTTTATTGAAATTTCACCAAATAGGATATTTAGTGTAAGTATTTACATAACTGAGCAATACAATATGATTTCCACACAAATCACTTTTTAGCTAAAACTATATTAAGAAATAAACATTTCCTTAGTTTACATCAACTTGCATTATGAACTAGACGATGAGATCTAGATTTTTAAATGTTGTGATTAACCAAATTTCCCTAATAACAGAGCAATTTAATTTCCAGTTTTAACTTAGGTTTCTCATTTTATTAAAGGACAGACATATATATTAACAGCAAGCCAAATTTTTATACAGGTAATTTATTTCATCCATACAAGCAAAGATCAAGGCATTCTACAATCATATTCTCATGCACACATATATAAGATGGTTTAGTTTCAAAAGATAATTTTACTCACCTTTTTGAAACAAAGAATAGCTGAGACAACTTTTGTCTTCGAACAGGAATTTGCTCTTGATTCTAATCTGCTTACAGATCCGGATTTTCGAAACAAAGGCTTTGATCTGGAAAATACTTGCATGCTAACAATTGCTTCTTTGATTTATCTCTGGTTTTGCTTGTAGGCTTTGTTCTTGAAATTGAAAATGTATAGTTTATTGATTTTTGGTTTATGGTCTGAGGAAATTTAGATTATAATTTGTTTTGAGTTGTTATTATTATATATTTTTCCTTTTCAGACTGAAGTTCTCCTATCTTCAAATTGAAGAGACTAGAAAAGAATTGAAAGTAAGGAAGCATATGTTTAAGAAAGTTAAATTGTGATTTTAATAAAAGAAAAATACTTATGAAGGACATTTGTTAAAGATTCACCATTTGTCATTTATTATGGCTTATCATTTAACACTTGTTTTAAACAAGCTTTCATGTATTTACACATGTCATTTAAGTAATTCTAACTTATCTTAATGTTAAATAAAAGATTTTACTAAATTCTATGATTACCTATCTAATATATGTGTGTTTATATTATTATTTTAAAATGCTCATATATGTATTTTCATTTCATGATATTCTTTAAATATACCTCTATTTATTACAAAGTAACATTTTCAACTTATTTGAATTTCAAACCTAAATTTATATTAAAATTTAAAATCAACCCAAATGTAAATATATTTTTAAACAAACACATATTTAATTTTATTTGAAAATAATAAATTTTGCCTAATTTAAATAATTATATTAGGGAATTATCAAATAAATATATTTATCCAGATATCAGAATTTGATCTGTTCAATTGAATAAAAACCAGTAAATTATTCAATTACCAGATATCAAAAATCCGGGCTATCACATAGAGCATGATTTTATTAGTTTCTCTCCAATCAACTCACGCTCATCCTCATTTGCGGATGAAGAATAGATGTCATCGCAGCCGTCAAAGTCGCTGAAAATATGTTTTTACCATGAACTATCCATGTCTGTGTTTTTTAAAATACTTTGCTATGAATATTTTCTAGGGGATAAACATTTTCCTTCTAGTATTTTTGAAGGAGTTTTGGTTTAAGTTAGTAATGAAGTCCTCCTTTACCCCTATGACGCTTAGCGCCTCAAGCTATTTTTAGTGAATTGATCTAGATCACTCAATTTTCCTTTGCTCACCAAATTTTTTTATGCTTGCAGTTACAACTTGTGGTAAATGGGGAAAGCTTAGAGCTTAATATATGTCAAGACTGCAAAGGCATAGCAGACCCGGAAGGAATAATTGAAATAGTAGGAAAGCCTTGAGAGTGACTCGGGTTTGGTTGGTAAAAACTCAGAGCTACAGCAGGCGACACATGGGTGGGGCCATAGAGGATTGATGGTAAACTCCAAGGAGAGGCGGTGAAAAGTCAGGTTAGGCAAGTGTGTAATTCGAGTCTAACACAAGTTGCAGGGGAGGTACCAAATGGACCATGGGCTGGGAATGGAAAGCCTCGGGTCTTATAGCTTTAGTATGCTGATATTGTACATTATTGAGTGAAGTGGTAATATAGGATGGAGCTTGATAATTCCCGATATCTTGCATGGACAACACAAGCTGATACAATAGTAACACACTACACATGAATAACCTTCACTTCTTATGTCAAATAAAGAATGCAATGCAATAACATGATTGAACTGTTTGTATACTTTCATTATAGCCATCCAAAATTTAGTTAAAATCAGAAAACTGTACGTGCAAATGAAAGCTATCTAAAAGTACTAACATTCCATTTAACTGCACAGACAAAAGAAATAAATAAATTGATCATGATATATATTCCAAAGGGGGTTCGCCATTAAACTAAGATATATTATTGGGTCTATTTTAAGTCCCAACGGATGTTGTCTTAAAAGCTAACTTTATAGTAGCTGACATCGAATCTGTGAAAGTATATATGTACAAATGGTATTAGTAAAATACAGAAGCATAGCCCCTACCTCTCTCACTATGCGTTTTTATTAATGCACAGAAAATATGCTTTAATGTCCATCTTACACTAAGGCTGTAGACTTAATTCATTTAATTTCAACATTGTAGAAATTTCACTTCATCTCTTATGTGTATTATCATTAATATTGCCTCGTTATACAAACTTTAGTAGCATAATCTACATTAAGAGAGACACTTATGACACTTGTATTCTAAACTTATCTACATATTTCGCTATCGTGTATAGTTGTGATTAACTAAACTAAAGGTAACCGATCATAATCTTAGGGTTGGACCAAAATTTTCCTTTTAGTGCAAATAACAAACTCACTTTTAGTTGAGACACTCATATTACTGATATTGTGGTTGATGGGAGATCATTACATTAAATTCAATATTATTATAGATAAAACTAATTTCGTAATAAATTATTTGTACTGCTTCCTTTTAAATATGTAAAATATATGTATTAATATATAGCTGTTAATAATTTATATTGGCAACATCATTTTCATGGTCATTTTTTACCATCACAAGATGTGTTACAATTACTAATTACAATTCATATTAATATCATTAGTTCATAAGTATCAAAAATTAAGCTTACATGAGCATGCTAGATCAGATAGTGTCAAAATTAAAAAAAAAATAGTGCATCAATTTGATTGGACATCAATAAAACCAAGGAATAAAAAGATGATATACTTAAAGCCGACTTATTCGAATCCATAGTGTACAACACCAAATCGACAGAGAATAGCCAAACATTGGAATTAATGAAAAAGAAGAACATACTTTAAAAAATTAACAAATAAAGACGATAATAAAAAATTCATACCTTAGTAGAAGAAGATCTAGACGATTGAAGAGAGCGATGCCTTTTCAGCCTAGGGACAACTCGCTATACATTAAAAAGAGAGTGATTATTGCGGACGATGGAGGCGACGAAGAACAATCCAAAAACAATCAGACGATTGTATTGTAGAGGTAAACATCGGCAATTCAGGAGTTTTATCTGACAGCCAGCGTTTATAATTTAATTTAGGGTTAAATGATATTTAAAAGGAGGAAAAAGGAAGAAGAGGGAAGACGCGATTGAAGAGTCGAGGAAAATTTTGGAGTATAAGGAAGAAGCAGAGTGACGGAAAGGAATGGAAAAAATAATAATAAATGGGACGCTTCATTTTCGGCTCTAGACAAAGGAAAAGAGAGGAAGAGGAGATAAGCGGAAGGGGAATAGATCGATTTTGGCTGGAGGAATCTGGGAGGTGGAGATTAGGGCTGGAGAGGAAAGAATGTTTTGATGGAGGAAAAGTGGAAGATAAAAGTATGGACGTACAAATTAGAAGACTGTTCTGTTGACCAACTTCAAGGAGGCTTCTGTGCTCTTGAAATCAACCTCACTAATCATAATATAGTATAGATTACAATGTTCTACTAATATTCTCTCCTGTCATTTTGCATTTAAATGCTAACATTCAATCATTTTTACAATTATTTACGGATTTCTCCTAAGTTCTTTTTATATTATTTTACATTCGAGTCCATATTTTTGAATTTATCAATTGATCTTGGATTTAAATTTTAACTAAATCCAATTAACAAATATTCATTAATTAATGTGACGACCTGGAATTTTTGAGCATTTAAAATTGAGATATTTGATTGATTTTAAATATTTAAAAGTTTAATTTTTAACTTGAACTCAAATATCACAGTTTATTTTATGATTAAATTATTAAATTAAACAATTTGAAGTTAGGTAAAATGCTAAATCTGGAGTTCTAAGCCTGTTAAAAATAATTTGGAGGCTTATCAAATTTATATTGATAATACCGAGGATAACAGAAGTTGTAAAATTGAATTTAACAGTGATCTGTTCAGTTTTGAAATTTTATCGTCTTAAATTGAATTTAAAAATAGCCTTCCGAGGCACAGTCTTGGAATTTGACGAAACCAGTTCTATTGGATCTGTAGTATTATATTAATATTGGATTTCAAATTTCGTATTGATCGGAATTGTTGTGTGAGCATATGATAGGTAAACGCACTGAAAATTAAATCGGAAATCTAATTTAATAACTGGTTCAAAATGCTATCTTACCCATACGATCGAATTAGGACTCGAAACCTTTTCCAATGCGTCCAAAATAGAAGTATAACATTATAAATGTCTAGCGGCATGCCTCGACAGGGATTCAAATTTGTTTGATACGTTTAAACGATATATATAAAATCTTAATAATATTATATATATATATATATACGTTGTTGACTGTTCAATGGCTGCTCCTTCTCTGGTACGACATTTTTTCTCCATTCAAACACGCAACGCATCACCCCTCACCTTTCAATTTTACGTCTTCCCCACTTTCTCTTTAAAATTTTTACTTTCCTATCCCCTCTTTCTTCAATTCAAATCGCAGAAGAAATTGAACGAAAAAAAATATAATAATGGTCGAAGCCCCCATCTTCCCCTTCCAAAACTTGAGGAAGTTTGATTCATATATATATATATATATATATATATATATATATATATATATATATATATATATATATATATATAAATAGCCGAGAATCAACAGAACAAAATTCATTTGCGTTCGAAAATCCTAGGGCCGCTCTCACTCGAACTCAATTAAGGATGAAGGAATCTTTATCGAAATAGATTTCGAATCACGTCAAGGGTCGAAGTATGGGCGAGGGGTATCGAGCATTCGACTGTATTGTCGAAGTCGATCAGGAAGGCGCGTGCTCTTGGCGATTTGCGTGGAAGAGACGGCGAACTTCTGGAAGCTGTCGACGGTCGCGATTAGGGTTGGGGCTGATCACGAGGGGATGGTCGCGATTAGCGTTTGGGGGTTGTGACTGTTGTGGGTGTACGTGAATTAGGGACGTCGGAAGGCAGAGGGATGGTGAAAACTCAGGTGGTCGAGGCTAGGGTTGGGAAGCAGTGACGCTGTGTTAACCCTTGGTGATTGCGTCGGCATCCAAGTGATGTTGGGTTTTAGGGTTCTTCGATAACAGTAAGTATCCCATATTTTGATTAAATCTCATATGTAAATATGTATACAGATTGTAGGATATAGGTATATATGTGTATTATAACTGAAGTTTTAAAATACAGTAGCATATGTATCAATGATAAGAATAATATTTGAATATATGTATATATCGGTTAGAAATTATTAACAGTAAAGTAAAATTTATAATTTTACTTACCTAATAGATTTAAATTTAAAATGAGAATATTATTGGTAGTTGAAGATCGTGGAAAATGTTAATTTAGTTTATTAATTGGGAATTTATTGTTCGATTAATTCAAATATTAATAAATTATACAAATTGTTTATTTAAGGTCAAACACCTGGAAATCCAAGACAATATTGAAGTGGATTGCAAAACTAAATCAAAGGTGAGTTAATCTCACTCATCTGGTTTTATTTAAATTTAAATGATTAAATTTAAATAATTGGTTGAATGGATGAATTAATTTGATATGCTATATTATAGTATATCTTGGAATGTTTGATTTCTCGAATTATATAGTGGATGATTTATATTAAAACCCATATACCGTGATATTCCACCTCAAAGTGGAATTGATATTTTATGTTGTGCTAACGTCGGTGGACGCAGGAAAATAGGTTGGAGGGATCCAACTGGATTCCTCAAAATTTATTTAAGTTATTTAATATTCTCTGTTGTGATTAATTGATATTCTGTAATGAATTATATTGAAATATTGAATGCTATACTTGCTTGAATATATTTCGGTTCACTGATATAAAAACATATAGAAGTGAATTTTTGAAAATAAAAGGAAGCGAATTTAAAGGTGAAGTAATTATAAAGAATGTAAATAAATTAAAATGAATTAGATAAGAATATTAGTGGTTTCAAAATGCTAATTAGTAAATTCCGTATATGTAAAGGAATTTTTGAAATAAACAGAAAGTTAATGAATTTTAAACTTCAGTGTTATTATTTATAATAACAAAACATTTATTTATAATTTAAGATTTAAAATTTTGAAAAGTGTAAAGAAGAAATTGGGAAAAATCTGAAATTTGAATATTTCAGTTAAAAGGGGTAAAATCAAACGGAAAATAATAATAATAATAAAGTCTATAATGAATGAATTTTGAAATGAACTGAGTAAGTAAAGAAATTTATTTCAAATAGAATAAATGGGAAATCAATTTGGGAAATTGATTTAAGTAATTGAGATTAGAAATTCTCCCCGGATAACCAAGTACGTTTTTGAAGTAAATTTTTAAATATAAGTTAAAAGTTTTAAAGTTGTTTTAAAAAGCAAGTTTTGGAAAATTTATTATTTCTAATATTTAAATTCTAAAGTAAGTATTTTCTTTTAATCTATTATAGCAGTAATTATTTAAAGAGTGACTTTGTATTTTGTTTTTAAAAGTGAAAATCTAGTTTTATATTTTATTAAGTAACCTTATTTTCAAATATTCATATAGTATGTATTTTTAACAAATTCTTGAAGTTGTTTTAACTTAAATGTTTTAAAATATATTTCAAAGTAAAGTGTTTTAAATTTTTTTGAAAATCTATTTTGTGCTTGGTGATTTCAGTGGAGATAGGAAATATTTGGGAAAGTTTATTCTGAAAAAGAAAGATGGTTTGAAATTGTTTTCAATGGGTTGAAAATAGAAATATATCCTGTGAAGATATTTTGAGGTTAATAAATAATTTGGGAGATTATTTATTGTTTGATGGATGTTTGTGAATGTTAATTGATAGTTAAATAACCGACTATCAATATTGGCCAACTGCGTTGATCGTTTCGAAGAGACCGGGATCGAGATTTATTTCTCGAAAACCACTTCGATCCGGTTTGTACGTTTTCTTGGAAAACGAGTTTGGATTCGAAGATGGAGCGGTGAAGTGCAAGGGCTAGTCGCTACTAATCCTGAGGATATTTCCAAAATGGATGTAGTAGGAATAGTGCCTTCGGTTCCGTTCGAACCCGGGACGGACTTGTATGGATGAATGCTTTCGGAACATCATCAGGTGAACGATGGGCATTCCAAGGGATATGTTCTAAAAGGTAACGCTTAGCCTCAAGCCTCATCAACCGGGAATGACTGAAAATCAGGGGTTATGCAGCAAGGCTAGGTGGGTAGCCCCCATTTCAAGGTAAGGTCATCCCTGTCTAGATGTCCCTTTTTATTTCGGCTTAGTGGGCGGTTGCTGATCCCAACAGCGGGGTGATCTTACTCGGGACTGTCCAGTAAGGGATGGTTCCGGCCTTGTGTTGCAGGGGACTTAGGGTGGGGCCTTGGTACGCTGATCTAGACCAGGTACTGTGACAGGTGGTACCCCAGTGCCTAGTCATTAGTTGGAAATCCATTTTCCCTACGCGCCCGTGCGGTTTTGATTATGCCCAACTATTGCTGAAACGTGAGATGCAAGCATTTCAGCTAGATTCTATTTACTTTCTATAGACACTATTATAATATCAGAGGATTTTAATAAAAAAAAGTGTTTTAGCTATCGTAAGGTAAAAACTCGACATGTTTATTTGTGGCGTGGTCTTACGAGATGCTTTTGTTGTCAAAAGATTTTTGAAACTTTAATAATAAATTGAGTGTGATTTTCTCACGCTGGTATTCCAGACTGACTCGGGTGTTATTTAATTATAATGCTCGGGTCAGACCGAGTATTATAGGATACAGGATATGATGCTGTGGAGCTCAGGAGACGAGTTGGATGATGCTACGTACTTTCGTACTTGTTTATATATATTCTGTTGTGATGAATAGCTGTGTATCCAGTTGTATGTTATTGATGTTGAACTATGATTGATGTACTCTGATGATGTAATATATAAATAGATATATTTAATTTTGAGTAAAAATCATTATTATCTATTATATTTTATTCCGCTGCGATGGTTAGATTCTGTTGTTGATTTCTATTTTCTTCTTCTACCTCTTCTTCTTTTACCCAAATGGTTCGTATTTCTGTGCAACTTGAGTTGATTGTGTAGAATAGTGTTGACTCAAGGGGTACGGATTTGCGGGTCATTACAATTAATCTAATAAATCGTAAAAAAGGATAATTCATTGTGTAACCGCATTTGTACTGACATAAATATATTCTCATTCAAGTCCATATAATTCAATATTTTCACAGTTATATACAAAATTATCTTACATACTTTTACATTTTTCTACATTTAAGTTCATAAAATCTATTTCTTTCTAAAATTAGTTATTTAGTACAAAGGAAATTATGCATAATTTTTTCTTTCTAAAGTTGGTATTTCATTATAAAAAAATATATACAAAAAAAATTCTTTCCAAAATGGTACATCATTACAAACATATATAACGTTTTTCCTTCATAAAATTGGTATGTCAAATTGACAGTTTATCATTATTAAATTATATTTTATGAAGAATAACATTACAATTAAAGACAAGGGATGAATGTTTGTATTATATAACAATAAGAAAAGAACAAATAATTTCAATTATTATGTTTTTGTACAAAAAGTTACATTTTAATTATTTATATTCATGATTTGAGTTAATCAATGGACAAAAATTATACCATATTTTGATTAGAAATAATTTTCTTAATATTAATTATCCTTTTTACATAAACGTTAAATATTTTTTGAAAGTTTTATTATAAAATAAAAATAGCAAGGTATGAAAGAATGGATTAAAAATCATTTTTTTACATAATTAAAATGACAATGTAATGTGTAATGTTTCAGGTTTTATTTTCATTTAATATTTCTTTTAGTAGTTAAATAGATGATTTTAATCACTCTGACAATGTCATACAATTATTTTGGTAAACATATGCTGCAAGAACTATAAATGCATACAAATATGTTAAGTCTTTGGTATTATTCTTGCAACAACCCATAATTTTTAAACGGTTTTTTATAACGTATTTAATCGATTTTTTGAGAAATTATAAATAATAATATTTTGAAATAAAAATTTAATGTTTGGATTACGTTAATTAAATATAAGTAGTGAATAAATAAGAAAATACATAAATTTAGATTACGTTACTTGTTAATTAATTTGGGCGTACGTTCGTTTTAATTATTGCATCTATTGTACGCACTCTTTGATTTCATATCTTAGCTGTTAAAAATCAAATCAGCACGTGCATTTAAAAAAAAAGAATTAAAACCCAGCCTCCAATCCACGTGTAAAACTTTCCACTTTCATTTGCGTCTCATTATTTAATAGGAATAAAAATCTTTGATTTCCTAACCGTTTCAAAATCTCTTCCCATCTTCATTTTTTGCAACGCAGTTCAGATCTAAGCAAAAAAGGGTAATGGGTAACGATCCAAAATTTTAGACCAATTTAAAATTCTAATTTTTTAAAAATATTGAATAAAATTTGGTAGAAACAAAAATGATGGGAATAATAATAGTTTATATGAGATTTACAATTTGAATTAAAAACAACAAATGTTAAGAATTTAATAATAATTTTTAATTGTAAATATTGATCTATTGAATAAAATTAAAGAGGAAACAATAGTTTAATTGTATTGTTGTAATTCAAATAAGTTAACCTCTAATAAATGAACTAAAATTGGTAAGTAATGGATATGTTGAGTTATGTGAAATTATTAAATAATGTTTGATTTATTGTTAACAAAAAGAAGTAGTTGAATTAGATTTTTATTTGATTTTAATACGACATTAATATTTGTATTTGTTGAAATCTTTCCATTAAGGAAAGAGAATGTATTAAAATGAACATCTAATTTGGTAGTTAACATAATAATATTTTATTTATAAGTTTTAAATGAGAAAATTATTTCAAAATGTTTTCTAAATATAATAATTATTATAAGAAAGATATTTTGAAATAAAAGTAACAGGTTGTATTCTGTGAATTTATAATTATTTTTATTATTTACTATAAAGCAGTAGATAGTTGTTATTATTTTATATGTTAATTTAATGATTTAAAATTTAATATGGTTTCAATTAGGAATAATATTTATTTTGACGTTAAATAATAAATTTATCTGTAGCCTTGCATTCCAAGTGGGAAAGAAATCATTTCCCTAGACGTTCAATTTCTTTTAAATCTAGTTTTGATAAGTTACGTGTAAATTTCTACGCTTCCCTTTTTCCTTATTTTTATAATAGGAATAAAAATTCATGTAGAAGTTTCAAGCAAATATATTTCTCATTAGAAGTTCAAAATCCGTTTCAAGATTGTTTGAAATTCACGTGTATAAGTGTCTCTTCTTTTCCATTTACTCCTTTCAATTAATAGGAACAAAATCTTTGATTTTCCTTACCATTCAAACAAAATTCTTTTATTTCCTTAATGCTCCTATACCATTAATTAGTACGTTACTTTATTTAATCTATCCAACGCAATTATCTCCTAAATCAAATATCAAGCGCAAATTCCTCCTGACATGAATTATTTCCTGTCGTTTCTCTA
Source organism: Allium cepa (assembly GCA_030765085.1). Classification (NCBI taxonomy): domain Eukaryota; kingdom Viridiplantae; phylum Streptophyta; class Magnoliopsida; order Asparagales; family Amaryllidaceae; genus Allium; species Allium cepa. Next base: position 293,114,701 of record CM060934.1, read on the forward strand.
AGCAATCAATACTAGTTTCATTTAAATACTCAATCTTGTACGCAAATAATTTTCACCACCTTCCCATCTTATAAATATTTCTTGCGTTTTAATCAACGCATTTACTTCCTAATAAATTTTAAACGTGTACAAAATGTTTGCCAAAGATTTCTTGCAGTTTCCTTTTGCTAAATTCACGCAATCAATACCACTGTAAATATTTGCTCAAATCTTTCTTGCCTATATTCTCTCACCTCAATCAATGCAATCGTGTATAATTGATTTAAAATTTATTTCTTGCCTACATTCTCTCACTTCAATCAATGCAATCGTGTATAAATATAAGCCTCGTGCACAAATAGTTTTCAATTGCATCTCAACATTTTCTTCATTTCTTCTTGCGTGCGTGAGCTCTGAAGGTATGGCCTCCATTTTCTTCTTTTTATTTTATATTTTTTTCCATGCTTTGCTTCTCCCCTCTCTGTCCTCTGCTTCCAATATATTTGACAAATCCATCTTTATATTTCAACTCGCGTTCACAAATTTTTACATTATAACAGTCTCCATTTAATTGATATTTTAGCGTAAAACTATATCTACATAATTTTTTATGTTTAATGCTTATGTGAATTATAAGCCAAGCTTTTCAGAGACGTATATATACGTTAGTCTTATATCTTATTTGTTATTATAAAATATTAGTAGTATACATATTTGGAAAATATAATTATACTTTTTATTCCTGTTCGAATATAACATATATTAGTATGGTAGCTTAGTGTTGTAAAAGCATTAGTGATTTATATTATAAAACTAAAACTTTAAATGTATAATTTTCATCTATATTCTAGTGTATATATATAAAGTATGTTTTGTTTTTTCTCTTTTTTGTAGTGCTTTCATAATGTATGGTCTACATATATAGAATGATTTTCTCAGTATATGCTTTGAATTTTGAGTAAACTATATATAAATATGTTATTTTAAAATGCATGTTTTAAATAAGTGATGATTTTTATATATATTATGCCTATATTTTCTTTTGTGTGTGTGTTTAAATGTAATATTGATTTAAGAGGAAAAACGTTTATGTGTTTAAATTTAAGTATTGATTTTTCAATAATATGATGATGTTTTGTTTTAATATGTATTTTAAATTTAATATCAGTTTCAAACAATGTGAATATTTTATTTGAATATCCATCTTAAATTAAATTTATTGAGATTTTAAGGAAATTTAAATAACACATATAATATATACTCTGTTAATATCAAATCGATTGATTTTTTTTCATCGATTTCTATCTATCAGCTTTGTCATCAAATTCATGCCAATTTTGCTTTTCTTCAAAGTTCGTATTAGGATCCATAACTGACCTCATTATCGTTCTTCTCTAGCCCTGAAAGGTGAGCAATCACTCATGATTAACGTTCTTATATTTTATTAAATTTGATTTCAATTGAAACGACAATTGAAATATGATGCTGTAGTCATTTAAATTGTTATATATATATATATGCTATTTTCTGTAACTGTTCACCTGTGGGATATGACACCATATCCTGTTGTTTATATTATATTTTTATTGATGATATATGCCTATTATTTTATTGTATTATCTGTTATCAATCTGCAAGTTCCCTGTAGTTTAGAATTCACTATGAGTTGAAATGATACATACCCGAACGGACTTTTGGATAGGAGAATTTCATTATGGGTTGAAATGATAAACCCAAGCGATTTTCAATTAAATTGAATTTGGGATTGCGGGTCGAAGTGATATATACCCGTATATTTAAATTTCGGATTGAAATGATAAATATCTGTATCCCTTGACCATAGCGTAGGAAATTAAATACAAACATCGTTGGTCCATATATATATATATATATATATATATATATATATATATATATATATATGTAAATGTTTTGAAAATAATTTCTATGGTTTGGGAAAGAAAAATATAGTTTTAATAAAGAGTGATTCTTAGAATATTATATGTATAAAAAATGAAAATTTCATGTATAGACCTAATAATAATATTTAATCTAACTGAGATTGATTTAATACATATAATATGTTTAAGGATTCGTTTAAATTTATATTTCGAATTAGATTTGGTAAAATTTTGAATAAGCTAGAGTTGAGAAGATAAAGTTGAATTAATTGGAAATGATATTTAATTAAGAATTATATTCAATTAAATCGATTTGAAACTATTGAATTCGGGATTTAAGATATGATTTTATAACTTGGTTTTGGTAAAAGGGATTAAATGGATATTTTAAGTTTAAATAAATTTAAGGAAATATTCTGTAAAATGAAATCTAAGGCTATTTAAATGATATTGAACTTGTTAAGTGGATATTTCCTGACCAAATAATAATGATGAAGCTAAATCTAGATCTATATGAAACTGTTTGATTTAACTTTAAAATATTGAATATTAAAGCTTTGAATATAACGAAAGTTTAAATGGTTATTGGGAGTTGAATTGAATTAATGAATTGAGCTTTGAATAAATGGGAATTTGGAACTTGAGTTGATTAGAATCAATTTGTGTAGTTGAGGAAATTTCAAATACTTTACTTTATAAATTATTTAATATATATATACACACACACACTATCTTGGAAAATAGATATATTTGAAAGGGAAATCATGTTTTGATTTTGAAGTCTAAATAAAATTGAATGACCACGGTGTTATAGCGTATATTTCTACCTTGTAGATAGTTCCATGGACCCTTAGAGGATGATTATCCCAAACATCCTTAAGTTATTTGTATTTCAGTTGATATTTCACTTGAGTTGGATTTGTTGACATAAGAATGTTAATCCTGACTCGATTGTTTTGTGATTTTGCTTTACGCTCAGGTCAGACTAAGCGATACAGCATTTGAGACTCGCCTTTGGAGTTTGGAGCTTTGTTTGAGGATCCAACTATTGATTCGGCTTTCAGCTCTTTCAGTTGATTCATTCGGAGAGGTCGTCTGTTCGTACTGGAGACTTCACTGTATTTGAGATATTCTGTTGTATTTTTATTTCTAACTCTGGTATTTATATAGTAGCTTCATGAACTACTATTTATCTATCCCGCTGCATTATTTTATATTACTCTGTGTCTGTGATTCTGTGGTTGATTTATTTACTATATATGCTGAGTTTTTCCAAATTTTAATTAACAATTCGGTATTTTGAATTATTCAAGTCGGACATGTATGGTTTTATTGTCGATTTAAATGGTCCAAAATAGCGAGTCGTTACAGTTGGTATCAGAGCTTTGGATCTAGGCAAAACTTAGTGTATATGGTAAATTTATTTACAGAATCACTTTCGTTTGAGTTGAATCTCTTCCTTTTGACTCGATTTCCTTTGAACTTTGGAACGTTCCCTATGGTTCAAAAATTCATTCTTGTCTCTCTCTATTTATATTCTTTTGATTCGGGAGTATCTAATGACTCCACTGAATGATTTGTAAAGGGGGTGAAACTTCTTTACAATTGGCATTGATTCACCAGAGATTTATGTATCCCTCGGTTTAGATGCTACTATCTCTTGTTATTTCGAATTATAGCTCTGGCGATCGAATGTTGAATTGCCTCAGAATTCTGCACCAATCTAATTTTGGAATCACGGTTGACCGATAAAGGTCGCCCGCGATTTATAGAAGTATATCCATCTTCTATTTTGTAATTTAATTATCTCATCTTCGGTCGAGTCTATCTTCGTATCAGGATTCTATTGATTGGAGTTCCTCTAAATTAAATCTCTATCTTTGTTTTAAAATCCATTCTTGAATCATCCTTTGAAAATCGGGTTATGTTTGTATTTTAAAATTGTTTTAAATGCCGAAATTTTTATTTGGGTAACTATGATTTTATTCTATATATAAAAGAGAAATTTTTTTCGATAAGGATTATATACCTTTAAAAAACGAGAATTTGAAGTTTCAAAAAGATTTGAAATTTTGAAAATATTATAAGAAAATTTATTTATATAAAAATGATTTATAACTGAAAGGTTTTGAATTTGAAATTCGAGAGATTGGACTCCGGTATTTTTGAAAATTGGTTTAAGATTTTGAAATATATAATAATAAGATTTGAAAGTATTTTCTGGATAAGAAATGTTTCAAATGACTTCAAATGAGTTCCAAGGATTTCGAAAAAAAATTCATAGAAGTTTTCAAGAAAATAGAAGTCCAGAACTCACTTATGTCGTTGGAAAATAATTTCGGTGATGAGTGCACGCATCATCGACATTGATTTTCGAGTTTCAGAGTGGGGAGAGGCCACTTTAATAGCTTTGCTATGCGAGTGACTTTGTGAAACCAATTTTGATTTCAAATTTCGAAGTATGATTTGACATTCGAAAGATATAGGTATATATATTTGAAATAATATAAAGTAAGCCGGTGTTCAATCCTCGAGTTTTCGATTGATTTAGTATAACTCTATTTAAAAAAAAAATTGATTTACTGATTTGTTGCTGAGTTCCAACTCTTGGATTTGAAATTTGATTTCACCGACTATTTTGAAGGTTCGAGCACTTCCAAATCAAGGTTTAAAATTTTAAAACTAAGAAATTTCGAAGAGTATAAAATATTTGATAAAGAATATAAGTTTAGTTTTGTATGTTTAGAGTATGACTTAAGTAAATTTGAAACATTTGTTAAATAAATAATTTGAACAAGGAAAATTGGATTTTTCATATAGAAATAAATAGTTTAAAGGTTTTAAAGTGATAATAATAAATTTATAAACCATTTTGAGTATAATTGATTTTGAGAAGAATATTTGGTTTTGAAATTAGATTGGAATTAAAACCAGTACTTATATGGTGATTTTGGAAATGAATTTGTTTGACCTAAATTTTATTGATTTGGAAATTTGGATTATTTTCTAAATCAATTATTTAAGAAACTTTGAAACTGAATATATTTAATTTGGAAGAAAATTTGGTGAAATCATATATGTTCTTGAAACTGAAATGTTATTGAAACGAGAAAAAAATTTGAGAACCTTGATTTAATAAATACTTGATTTGGGAGTTATCGAACTTATATAAAACTGATTTGTATAGTACGAAATTGATTTTAAACCTATTGATTTGAAAGTTACTCAATTTGGAAAGAGAAATTTTATATAATCGAAGTCCATATAAGTGTGATTTGATATACTATTGATTGGGAAAGTATTCGATTGAAAATGGAGTCCTATATATAATGGAATTTATATAAGTATGATATTTGAAAGTGATTCGAAAAGGTACTATATGATACATATTTTCGAACTAAAGATATGAAAAGTGCCTTCTGCTTGATATCCGCTTTGTGGCCACATTGTGGATTCATTCTATCGATATTATGCTCTCTGATTTTTGGTTATTCGGATGTGATACTCGAGTGTCCCACCATGGCGTAACCCATGGTTTTTTTTTTCTCGTGACTGCATAGCGCAACTGCCTGGCCGAGGCGGCCTAGGGGTACAGATTGTTTCCTGGGGGGTCTAGGCATAACCATTGTGTATCCTGCAATCTATGTAGGTCGTATTAGTAGCGAAACTGCCTGGCTGAGACAGCCTAGGGGTACGGATTGTTTCCTGGGGGATCCAGGCGTAACCATTATGTATCCTGCACCCTACTAGTCATCATGGCGTAACTCGCAAGACTGAGAAAGCTTACGGATACGGATTGTTTCCTGGGGGATCTAGGCGTAACCATTGTGTATCTGCGAACCATGGTTAGACAAAGGTTTTGGTTTGGTTATTTTGTTTGGATTATACTTTCCATATCTGTTTTTAAGGGTTTTTCAAGTATTTTCACTGGTTGTTGAAACAGGTCTACTAAGTACTTGAAGAATTCTAGCTTTGCGCCTGATCAACGCATGGCCAGAGTCTGCAAGAACGAGGATAAACTTGTTGAAACATCGAGTTATAGAAGTATTTTCGAAAGGAAAATTGGTTTCGACATAAAAGTATTTTTTTTGAAAAGGTATTTTATTATAAAAGTATTTCCAACAAGAAATTTTGTATTAATCTTTGAAAATGAAATTCTTTTTGTTTGAAAATAACTATTCGTGCCCGATACTATTCTTTTGAATCTACCTTATCTGCTCAGCTTTAGTTATTCACCTTGATTCTGTTTTCTGAATCCACCTTCTTTCCTTGTTGGATATATCCTTTTTAAATATTGTTTATTTATATACTACACGGTATAATAGAAAATTTTTAGTGTTTTAGAAGTTATTAATTAATTATAACATATCTAAAGAGAATGATTATTAATTTATCTATAATGTTGGAAGTATCTTGAGATAGAAATTTTTTTTTATAAATTTTGGATTTAATATTTTCAATAGCTTCTTTGTAAATATAAGTAATAATGTAAATAATTGTTTTCAAAGGAGTTTTGAAAAGTGTTAAAGTATTAAAGAAAATTAAATTTCAAATGAAGTTTTTAAATGAATATTTCAAGTAAAATTTGTATAGTTTTAAATTAATTGTTTATCTTGTATTTCAATCTATTTTTTCTTTCTGTTTGTTGCTATTCCCCTGCCTCCTTCCTTTTCGAGGACCAAAAGTTTTGAGTGGGGGAGAGTGTAACAACCCATAAATTTTTAAATGGCTTTTAATAACGTATTTAATTGAATTTTTGAGAAATTTTAAATAATAATATTTTGAAATAAAAATTTAATGTTTGGATTACGTATAATTAAATATAAGTTGTGAATAAATAAGAAAACATATAAATTTAGATTACGTTACTTGTTAATTAATTTGGGCATACGTTCATTTTAATTATTGCATCTATTATACGCACTCTTTGATTTGATATCTTAGCTGTTAAAAATCAAATCAGCACGTGCATTTAAAAAAAAAAGAATTAAAACCCTGCCTCCAGTTACACGTAAAACTTTCCACTTTCATTTGCGTCTCCGTATTTAATAGGAATAAAAATGTTTGATTTCTTGACCGTTTCAAAATCTCTTCCCATCTTCATTTTTTGCAACGCAGTTAGATCTGGGGAAAAAAAGGGTAATGTGTAACGATCCGAAATTTTAGACCAATTTAAAATTCTAATTTTTTTAAAATATTGAATAAAATTTGGTAGGAACAAAAATGATGGGAATAATAATAGTTTATATGAGATTTACAATTTGAATTAAAAACAACAAATGTTAAGAATTTAATCATAACTATTAATTGTAAATATTGATTTATTGAATAAAATTAAAGAGGAAACAATAGTTTAATTGTATTGTTGTAATTCAAATAAGTTAACCTCTAACAAATGAACTAAAATTGGTAACTAATGGATATGTTGAGTTATGTGAAATTATTAAATAATGTTTGATTTATTGTTAATAAAAAGAAGTAGTTGAATTAGATTTTTATTTTATTTTAATACGAAATTAATATTTGTATTTGTTGAAAAATCTTTCCATTAAGGAAAGAGAATGTATTAAAATGAACATTTAATTTGGTAGTTAACATAATAATATTTTATTTACAAGTTTTAAAAGAGAAAATTATTTAAAAATGTTTTCTAAATATAATAATTATTATAAGAAATATATTTTGAAATAAAAGTAACAGGTTGTATTCTGTGAATTTACAATTTTTTTTATTTACTATAAAGCAGTAGATAGTTGTTATTATTTTATATGTTAATTTAATGATTTAAAAGTTAATATGGTTTCAATTGGGAATAATATTTATTTTGACGTTAAATAATAAATTTATCTGTAGCCTTGCATTCCAAGTGGGAAAGAAATCATTACCTTAGACGTTCAATTTCTTTTAAATCTAGTTTTGATAAGTTACGTGTAAATTTCTACGCTTTCCTTTTTCCTTATTTTTATAATAGGATTAAAAATTCACGTAGCAGTTTCAAGAAAATATATTTCTCTTTAGAAGTTCAAAATCCGTTTCAAGATTGTTTGAAATTCACGTGTATAAGTGTCTCTTCTTTTCCATTTACTCCATTGCAATTAATAGGAACAAAATCTTTGATTTTCCTTACCATTCAAACGAAATTCTTTTATTTCCTTAATGTTCCTATACCATTAATTAGTACGTTTCTTTATTTAATCTATCCAACGTAATTATCTCTTAAATCAAATATCACGCGCAAATTCCTCCTGACAGGAATTATTTCCTGCCGTTTCTCCAAGCAATCAATACTAGCTTCATTTAAATACTCAACCTTGTACGCAAATAATTTTCACCACCTTCCCATTTTATAAATATTTCTTGCATTTTAATCAACGCGTTTACTTCCTAATAAATTTTAAACGTGTACAAAATGTTTGCCAAAGATTTCTTGCAGTTTCCTTTTGCTAAATTCACGCAATCAATACCACTGTAAATATTCGCTCAAATCTTTCTTGCCTATATTCTCTCACCTCAATCAATGCAATCGTGTATAATTGATTTAAATTTATTTCTTGACTATATTCTCCCACTTCAATCAATGCAATCGTGTATAAATATAAGCCTCGTACACAAATAGTTTTCAATTGCATCTCAACATTTTCTTCATTTCTTCTTGCGTGCATGAGCTTTGAAGGTATGGCCTTCATTTTCTTCTTTTTATTTTATATTTTTTTTCTTCCATGCTTTGCTTCTCCCCTCCCTGTCCTCTGCTTCCAATATATTTGACAAATCCATCTTTATATTTCAACTCACGTTCACAAATTTTCACATTACAAAAGTCTCCATTTAATTGATATTTAAGCATAAAACAATGTCTACATATTTTTTTATGTTTAATGCTTATGTGAATTTTAAGCCAAGCTTTTCAGAGACGTATATATACGTTAGTCTTACATCTTATTTTTATTATAAAATATTAGTAATATACATATTTTGAAAATATAATTAGATTTTTTATTCCTGTTCGAATATAACATATATTAGTATGGCAGCTGAGTGTTGTAAAAGCATTAGTGATTTATGTTGTAAAACAAAAAATTTAAATGTATAATTTTCATCTCGATTCTAGTGTATATATATAAAGTATGTTTTCTTTTTTTCTTTTTTCTATAGTGCTTTCATATTGTATTGCCTATATATATAGATTGATTTTCTCAGTATATGCTTTGAATTTTGAGTAAACTATATATAAATCTGTTATTTTAAAATGCGTGTTTTAAATAAGTGATGATTTTTATATATATTGTGCCTATATTTTATTTTGTGTGTGTGTTTAAATGTAATATTGATTTAAGAGGAAAAACGTTTATGTGTTTAAATTTAAGTATTGATTCTTCAATAATATGTTGATGTTTTGTTTTAATATGTATTTTAAATTTAATATCAGTTTCAAACAATGTGAATATTTTGTTTGAATATCCGTCTTAAATTAAATTTATTGAGATTTTAAGGAAATTTAAATAACACATATAATATATACTATGTTTATATCAAACCGATTGATTTTTTTTTTTCCATCGATTTCTATCTATCAGCTTTGTCATCAAATTCGTGCCAATTTTGCTTTGCTTCAAAGTTCGTATTGGGATCCATAACTGACCTCATTATCGTTCTTCTCTAGCCTCGAAAGGTGAGTAATCACTCACGATTAACGTTCTTGTATTTTATTAAATTTGATTTCAATTAAAACGACAATTGAAATATGGTGTTGTAGTCATTTAAATTGTTATATATATATATATATGCTATTTTCTGTAACTGTTCACCTATGGGATATGACACCATATCCTGTTGTTTATATTATATTTTTATTGATGATATATGCCTGTTATTTTAGGGTATTATCTGTTATCACTCTGCAAGTTCCCTATAGTTTAGAATTCAATATGGGTTGATACATACCTGAACGGATTTTTGGATAGGAGAATTTCGTTATGGGTTGAAATGATAAACCCAAGCGATTTTCAATTAAATTGAATTTGGGATTGCTGGTCGAAGTGATATCTACCCGTATATTTAAATTTCGGATTGAAATGATAAATATTTGATCCCTTGACCATAGCGTAGGAAATTATATACAAACATCGTTGGTCCATAAATATATAAATGTTTTGAAAATAATTTCTATGGTTTGGGAAAGAAAAATATGGTTTTAATAAAGACTGATTCTTAGAATATTATATGTATAAAAAATGAAAATTTTATGTACAGACCTAATAATAATATTTAATCTAATGTACATTGATTTAATACATATAATATGTTTAAGGATTCGTTTAAATTTATATTTCAAATTAGATTTGGTAAAATTTTGACTAAGCTAGAGTTGAGAAGATAAAGTTGAATTAATTGGAAATGGTATTCAATTAAGAACTATATTCATTTAAATCGAGTTGAAACTATTGAATTCGGGATTTAAGATATGATTTTATAACTTGGTTTGGTAAAAGGAATTAAATGGATATTTTAAGTTTAAATAAATTTAAGGAGATATTCTGTAAAATGAAATCTAAGGCTATTTAAATGATATTGAACTTGTTAAGTGGATATTTCCTGACTAAATAATAATGATGAAGCTAAATCAAGATCTATATGAAACTGTTAGATTTAACTTTAAAATATTGAATATTGATTCTTTGAATATAACGAAAGTTTAAATGGTTATTGAGAGCTGAATTGAATTAATGAATTGAGCTTTGAATAAATGGGAATTTGGAACTTGAGTTGATTAGAATCAATTTGTGTAGTTAAGAAAATTTCAAATACTTTACTTTATAAATTATTTAATATATATATACACTATCTCGGAAAATAGATATGTTTGAAAGGGAAATAATGTTTTGATTTTGAAGTCTAAATAAAATTGAATGACCACGGTGTTATAGTGTATATTTCTACCTTGTAGATAGTCCCATGGACCCTTAGAGGTCGATTATCCCAAACATCCTTAAGTTATTTGTATTTCAGTTGATATTTCACTTGAGTTGGATTTATTGTTATAAGAATGTTAATCCTGACTCGAGGGTTTTGTATTTTTGTTTTACGCACGGGTCCGACTAAGCGATACAGCATTTGAGACTCGCCTTTGGAGTTTGGAGCTTCGTTTGAGGATCCAACTATTGATTCAGCTTTCAGCTCTTTCAGTTGATTCGTTCGGAGAGGTCATCTGTTTGTACTGGAGACTTCACTGTATTTGAGATATTCTGTTTTATTTTTATTTCTAACTCTGGTATTTATATAGCAGCTTCATGAACTACTATTTATCTATTCCGGTGTACTATTTTATATTACTCCGTGTCTGTGATTCTGTGGTTGATTTATTTACTGTATATGCTGAGTTTTGCCAAATTTTAATTAACAATTCGGTATTTTGAATTATTCAAGTCGGACATGTATGGTTTTATTGTCGATTTGAATGGTCCAAAATAGCGGATCGTTACAATTCTATTTTTTGGTATTTATCGTCATTCTCTCGAGTATGAAATTTAATGTATACATCATTTATCTTTTAGTCAAATGTATCAAAACCTAAATATTAATTTCAGAATATATGTACATGAATATTTATTTATGAAATTTTATAAAAATATTAATTTCAAAATTTATTAGAGTGCTTATTTTCATTTACTTAATTATCAAATAATAAATCCTAAAAGCTAATAAATTGATATATAACTCATTTTTATCAACACAAATGATAATTTTATTTTTATTCAAATATAAAAATGTACAAATATCATAACAAAATACACGGTTATAAATATAGTAATTTCAATTTATAAATCATTTATCCTAACAAAATTCATCAGATATTACATAATAAATTATATTATTCAAAAATAGTTACAAGATTATTTTTCCACAACATACCGTGTGCAACGCACGAGTTACACACTAGTTAAAAAATTAAAGCAATATAATGAAAGATTTGAACTTTTGATATGAAAAAACATACATGCTACTGTAAAAATTAGAAAAAATGAACAAAAGAATAAAATGGAAGCAACATGCCAACAAATTGAGAACAAAATAAAAATAAAATTGAGCATCTAAGTTTAACTACCGACGATTGGTAAAAATAAAACTGAGCTATTTGCACTAATATATGGTAGAAAATAAAACTATATGTCCTACCACCTTGTTAAGATCACTAATTAGAGTTGTCTGTCCTAAACATTACTAGCTTGCTGGTAAATAATATTTTGTTGGTACACGCATGCGCTCATTATTTGCTATAGAAAAGTAACTCTTAATATTATAATAAATGTTGCAGGCTAGATTTAATTTGGATGAGAAGTGGCAAAATGGTTCCATATTTATCAGAAAATGAGATCTATTTCGAGAACCTCAAAATCTGGATTAGTTCGAAAAATTGTAAATGCAAGGACGGAAGAACAGATGCTTCTATGGGCAAAGTATGAACAAGTGGTAAAAGTTTGTCGAGACGGAAAAAACTCGAAGTTTAAGGTAAATGAGATTGAACTATTGGTCATTGGTTAATGTGAAACACATGAATACAAATATTATAAACAATGTATTATATTGTGTTGCTTTAGGCAATAAGTGAGTCAATTAAAGCTATTAGAAGCAAGCAGATGCCATACACATGCAACAGTAGAGTGGCTCGCTTGATTAAAGATTTAGTAGGAAGGAAAAGTTGATTTTTTAGATTATATTAATCATTATATGGTAAATATGATTTATTGTTTTCACCTTTTTGAATGTGGAAAAAGCAAAGCGTTGACATTCTATCCCTAAAGCTCAAGTTTGGACGAAATTCCACACCGGAAAAAATGATGGTCCAGCAAGCATAGCTATCGCGAATGCTATTGTAAGTTTCTGCTATTACAATTTTATGGGATGAAACTCTTTATTTTGTCGACTATTTTTTACCACTACAATTGTATATACATGAATGTATTTGAATGGTCAACGACTAATGCAAACCTTCTAACTTCATCTTATATATCTTATTAAATACACATTGTTCATATTTTTTTACAGGATAAGATAAAAGAAATTGAAAGTGAATTACAACCAAGCTCGGTAACCAATTACAGAGAAGATGCAATTTCAAAAGTGTTTGGACAAAATTGATGGGATGAATGAGAGCAATAAGAAGGAGTACGACCTACTCAAAAGCAATTTTGACATAAGTCAAAGATAGGCAAATAGTTGAAATGCATGGTAGAAATTTTAAATTACAAAGGATAGTTCACATTCTAATGAAACATCAGGTAAAATACTATTAAATGTTTTTTTTAGTATGTTAGTATTGATCGTTACTGTAGTTGCTATGTTAATGATTTTGCATGGTAAAGAGAGTTTTGGAGAAGCAAGCATACCTCTAATGGTAAAGATAAATTAGTTTATTACCGTGACATCATTTAAATTTTAATTCAACAATTAAACATCTACTTTTAATCAATCTAGGGCAAATTTGACAAATTATACGAAAAATGTGATTTAATGGATTGGAACGGAACTATTGAAATTGTTGCAGAAGGAAGAGTTGTATCTAGTGGTCCACATGAGTTTGCCCCAAACATTCCATTGGGATCAGGTATTACGAAAATTTTGATAGATTTTCAAAAGAAGCAAGATGCTTCCTTAATAGGCTTATACTTAGTTTGACTCGGGTTGGAGATGTCGAAGGTGAGATAGTAGCATGGCCATCCCGTAGAGTTGTTAAGCATGGGATATCTCAGTTTGAAAGAGAATAGATTATGGAATTTTTTTACATTAATTGACGTTTCAATTGAATATATGCTAACTTCATTCAATAAATACCCTTAATTAAGTAAAACCAACAATACATATCACAAATGCAAGCAATATGATTGGAGTAGAAGCAAATATTTAGTTGTTAAAGGAAGATTACACTCAAGTGATCTGAAACAGCTTGTGCATGATATTCTTCTTGGACCGTCTACCTGGTCCAAGAATAGTGGTTGAAATGTGATCTTGAGAATAGTGCAAACTTTGTGAATTTGACCTTCAAATGAAACTTATGTTTATGTACGTACAATGAATGAAACATATTTAAAGATGGAAGATTGCGCATGACACAAATTTTAAGTTGATACATCATAAGATCTCATAACTATTAAATACAAGTTCAAGTTGCTCAACGAAGCATTAAACTGCAAAAACATTATGGATTTAGCAAGGAAATGAAATCCATGAACGTTAGCAAATGTCAATTTAACAAATAATGCTACCGTTATTAGTTCCTGGTGTATATGCAGTATCTGCAATAAGTAACGTTAAGTGTCCATGTCCTAAAATTTATTATATCAAATCAGATCATCACATATGTGATTTTCCAATGCAACTGATTGTTATACACACATATTTTATTTTAAATTTATAGATCTAGATCTAAATTTTAAAAACTGTTTTACTAAGAAAACAAATTAAATATTTTGAAAAGAATTTTGAATTTCAAAATATTTACTTTGTTAAAATGATTTATTTTATTAAAAAACAAAAATTGATATACATATACATATACATATACATATACATATACATATACATATACATATACATATACACATATATATAACAACAAATATGTATATAAAAAGACAAATGTGCATGTTGTAGTGTAATTCCCATCACTTATATACGGACACATTAAACCAGTACACTTCCTATATGTTGCACATGCGCTGTACATTATACATGTATTTGACACACATAAACGTTATATATATTACATAAACAAAATCGAATTTTTCGTGTAAACCAAGTAAATAATATAAAGATTTTATTTAAAATTACTTAGATTGGATATAAAATACTTTAGACTCCATATGCTCTATAAGATCTAAAAATGGAATTAAGTTTGAAATTTATCCATTTATCCTAGAACGTGCTGGCACTTTTCCTTCAATGGTATTAGGGTCCAATAGTAGCTTATGCGGGCTAAGTTAGTAGTATTATGACTAACTTATTGAAGGTTGAATTTGGGTAATTAAGTACCCGTCCACATTCTCAGTTATCAACTTTATTTTGGAACTGATTATAAAAATTGAAAATTATCTTTTAGACACTTAATCTTCCTTTTAAAAACTTTCACAATTGATTCCAGGAAAAATCCTTATGTTTAAATTCATATTTAAAAAGTTATAGAATTCACAGCATAAAAGTGCTGCAGAAAGTGCTATATAAGCTTATTTGATTTAAACAACTTTTAAACATTTGATAATTCACAATTTCCATTTCAAATTTATTTTAAACCATTTAAATGGATTTATCGAATTTATTCCATATTTTTGCATAATTAAAAACATCAATTTAAACAGATTTCTCATATGGTCACTTAACTCCATTAGCGCGATTTTTCTAGAAAATTGATTTGGCCTTAATTAAAAATCTACTCAACAAAATTTTGATTTTCTTTCTTCGTTTAGAAGATATGGATATAATAGTCCGGAATATTCTTATCTCAAAGAATTTTGATCTATATTCCACTCTATAAGCTCATTTGAACTTTTCGGCGCGAAATCACGAACTACCGTTGAGCGACACACCTAGTTTTAACTTATTTTTCAATATTTGAAATAATCTATTCAAATTGAATTTATCACTTATAAAATCGTTATAAATCATTTTAAATCAATATTTCTACTTTTTAAAGTGTTTAAATATATTTTCGATATTTCCATATTATAATATTATTTTCTTCCTATTATTTTAATATTAAATTTTAAATTCTAATTTCAATTCAATTTCAATTCTACCTTCAAATTAAACTCAATTAAAACTTAGATTTCAAATTTAATATAAATTTAAATTTCAACCTTAGTTTCAAATTCAATTTTCAAAATCAATTTCAATTTCATTATTCATATCGATTTGGGTTTCAATTTTACCATCCTTTTTAATCCCGTTTCACTTCAAATTTCAAATTCTCTTTTATCTTAACTCTAATTTTAATTCCAATTGAAAAGAGACTTATTTTTCTAAAGTATATCATATCGCCAAAATTGGGTCTTTAACAAAGGGATCACTTAATCGAAAATGATAGAAGTTTGATGTTCATATTAACATCTCAACCATACAAACAATCATATGACATTAACATGTTCAATACGGGTATAGTGCGATAAATTTTATAACATTACTATGGATTATCCAACATTCAAACAATTATTCAAACATCCATATCATAAAACGGTGATTATCTATCTTAGCAAATCAACTCAAAAATCAATATAAATTTTATAGCGGTGAGAATTTCTTCACCTTCATATCCACTCTGTTAAACTTTTTTATAGGCTAGCGTGCTTCCTGCTTTTTCTCCAAACGTCTCAAGTTTGCCTTTTCCTTTCTTTCTCCTTTTTTTCTTTATGTGGCCGTGGGCTTTTGGAAGGTGTATGGAGTGTACGGCCTTCGAGTGGAGTGTGTGTGGCTTTGGGCGTAATTTTGGAGGAGGGTATGTGGTTGTGTGAAGGGAGTATGGGTTTTAGGAGGTGGGTAAGTGGTCTACGGGCTCGGGTATGGTAGGTGGGGCTCAACATGGGGTACTTGAGTTGGGTGTGTCGGGTATTTGGCTCGGGTATGTGGAGAGGAGGGGTGTGTGTGTTTTTTGGAGGTGGGTAGCATGTTTAGTCGTGAGTTGAGGTAGTGTAGGTGATGGTGTGGCTGTTGAATATGCGCTTATATGATTTTTGTTTGATGATAATAAACATACATACATTCGTTTAAATGTATTTGATAATATACTATTTATTTTCACAGATTAAATAAATATTTGCTGAATAAAATAAATAACACAGGTTTTGAATTCAAACGAATATTTTATTCAAACAAATATTTATTACAATTTTGAATAGTACAATTTCAAGCTCTCACTATACATATACAATTTTGATTACAATTTCATCACATTTCATATTTACAATTCACCTCACTACATATCACTCACACTCGTATTTATCTTCAACTGCATTCCAATTTGAATCCAGCATCTGAGAAATCTGCAAAAATATTCACTAACGCAGTAAAATTGAAAATAAAATATTTTTGCAATTCAAAATAAAAGATGATTTTGAAAACATTGTTTGCCTCAGTTATTTGGGTCGTTCTTCATAATTTAAATTTGAATTCATCATACACGAACAACTTGTGACATACACAGTATATTACTGTATATGCCACAAGGCCGTGCACACCGATATATACACTTGATTGATTTACAGGGACAGGTGAGCACAGGTCAAACCCAAATAAAAAAGTCGGGTTCAACTCACGTGCAATAATATAAATGTCACAATTCTCAGCACAAGGTCAAACCCGAGTGTTTGAAACTGGATTCAACACAGGTGCAACTGCAAATGCACACATGAATGCAATGATCAAAGTATGCATGTATACTTATCGACCAGCAGCAACATGGACCACAGCTGTTACTCAACTCAGTGATACAAAAGACAATGCACCAGACAAGACTACACCAGAGGCAACACATGCAACAGAGACCAGGCTACACATTATCAAACTGGAACGAAGTGATGAACCAACAAATGCAACAAACTCAAATGTCCAGTTACAATACAACAAGGCAACAGTGCAGTTGCAACATAGGTGACACAAGTGTTACAAGACAAGATGCAGTGGTACATGACCATCAAGATAAACCAATGAACCAACTGTGCATATATGAAAGCATGATACAAAGTGAACCAGTGCCAGGTCAAACAGTGTACAACATCAACTACAAATCAAATGCAAGCAGTGGCAAGCTACAGGCCAAACAATCCCAAACTAATCAAAATCAACATCATGTTGTACAATTGAATTTCAAGTTCGACCAAAGTCAACAAGACAAGTCACTGGAATGAACATACCAAATAAACCAACACAGCTGCAGTGGACAGCATCAGTATGCAAGAGAACAAAGACCAAGTGAAGCATCTGTGAAGTTTCTGAAGACTCAAATGAACATACCAAATGCAAACTCAGGTGGTACATGAACACAGTGATGGCCGAGCAACTGATGTATACAAATACACTGATTAAATGCAACACTGGCTGCAAGGATCAACGAATTGGATGAACAAAACTCGAGTGCATCGGTGAAAGTGCAGACCAAATGCAAAATGCAACAGTGAATAGCATGGCAATGTGTCAAAGCATTTGTGTCAAAGCAAACAATGTCGAATACATAAACAAGTGTAGCATCTGTTACAGTAAAAAAAGGAAAAGTGCAGAGATGAACGCAAATAAGGATGCAGACGTGCCATAGAATCAATGCCATGTAAAGTCGAAAGCAACAGTGGATGAACGAGATTCAACAACGCAAAAATCATTGACCAAGTTAAAATTCAAAGCCGAGAAAATTCAAACCAAGTCAAGAATTCCAAGCCGTGGTCATCACGTAATGATTCAATACCGTGAATGTTAAGCAACCAAAATATATACGTGAATTGAAGAAGTCAGCAATCATCTCAAACATCCAAGCTAAAATCAACGGCCGAACAAATTAATTGACAAATTCAAATCAATCTATACGAACGCAAAAATAGGAATTGGATTCCTATATAAAACCCTACATCATCATCGGCAATGATTCATCGAGTTCGAGCATCAATTAGTAAAAGCAAAAGGGATAAATTACTTACCAAAATCACAACAGTGAACTCGATCAACCAAAGCGGCCAAGAGAGAACGAACGAGAACAAAACACACGAAGAGGCACAGCTTCGAAAGTCCTAATTTGAATTAAGGACGCAAGCCATAATTTCAGAAAGAAGAAGAACGAGAGCAGCCGCACTTTTCAAGCCCTAATTCATGCGCAAGAGAACGAAAGAGGATCGGACATTTTTCACAAGCAACAGTGGATCAGTTGAAAGAATAGTGGGCCGGCCTGCTTATTAAAAGAGGGGATTTAGCTTTTAATTTTATAAAAAGGGGTTTTTTAGTTTTTTATAATTGAGCAAAAATTACGCTTTCACATTCGTATTTTAATTTTTGCTCCTGCGGTTATTTTTGAAGTTGTTTTTCTTTTCGAGTCAAAGATTTTGTAAATCACCACCTAGGGATTAGGTAGTGTCAGATTGTCTATTTAGAATTAGTTCGGTGAGCAGGGGTGCGAGTTTGCAAAACTCTGTAGGCGGGAGCAGTGTTTGCAAGTAAGCGAAACTCTATTGTAGGCGGGAGCAGAGTTTGCGAGTAAACGAAACTCTATAGGCGGGAGCAGGGTGTGCGAGTCTAGTAGAGTGTTTGTGAGCGGGAGCAAAGGGTCTGCGAGTCTAGTAGAGTGTTTGTGAGCGGGAGCAAAAGGGTCTGCGAGTCTAGTAGAGTTATTGTAAGCGTGATACTGTTTAATTCTAATAGAAATCTGTGAATGCAGCAGTAGGCAGGGGTTGCCGAAGCTGGGTAAATTTTGTGTGTGATTTACTTTTCAGCATATTTATTTCTGCAGTTTATTTCTGTGTTTAAATTGAGAAAATTTGCTATAACCCTATTCACCCCCCCTCTAGGGTTAATCTAGATCCTACAAGTGGTATCAAAGCCCGGTAAATATTTTTTTATTTAACTCTAGAGTCATGAGTCTACAAAATAATGCTTTTTCTGAGGGGCAATCTATTGCTAGGCCACCCATGTTTAACGGGAACGATTATGCTTATTGGAAAGTTAGGATGGGTATTTATCTTAGTTCCGTTGATTATGATGTTTGGGATATTATTGAAACAGGCTATAAACCTCCCACTATAATCGTTGGTGGTACTGAGATTCCTAAACCTAAGGATAGGTGGGATGCTAACGATAAGAGATTGAAAACCATAAATGCTAAAGCCATGAATGCTTTAATCTGTGCTCTTGATAAAAATGAATTTAATAGAATTTCTCATTGTGAAACAGCACAGGAAATTTGGCATACTTTGGAGGTGACACACGAAGGAACTTCTCAAGTCAAGGAGTCTCGTCTAGCTCTATACAGCAACGAATATGAAAACTTTGTGATGGACAAAGGCGAGAGCATAAAAGATATGTATGGACGCTTCTCAACCTTGATATACAATGCTAGAGCGCTTGGGAAGGTATTTACTGAAGTGGAGCTTGTGCGGAAGATACTACGAGTCTTACCAATGAACTTTGAGGCAAAAGTCACGGCAATACAAGAATCAAAAGATTTGAGCAAACTAAGCATGGAGGAGTTGATTGGCAACTTGATGACATATGAACTTGAGTTAAAAGCAAAGGAAGAACGCAACAACTCCGAACCAAAGAAGAAGACGATTGCCTTAAAGAGTAAAGAAGAAAGCGATGAAGAAGATCCAATTGAAGAACTTGCAATGGATGTTAATAATCTTAGAAGATGGTCTAGATTCAAGCCACGCAAGAAGAAAACAAAGGGCAATAGGTCAAAAGATTCCGAAAATTCCGATAATGAACTGACATGTTATAACTGCAACAAGCCTGGCCACATCAAACCAAAATGCCCACTTCTCAAAAACAACAAAGAAAAGAAGAAGTCGAAGAAGGTATTTGCAGCGACTTGGGATGATGAAGAAGGAGAAGAAGCTTCGGATAGCAGCTCAGAGGAGGCTAACTTGTGTTGCATGGCAAAATCAGAATCAGAAGCAACCTCCGACGAATCTAGTGAGGCAGGTGAGTTTTCTTATAAAGAACTTGTTTTTATGTGTTCTGATCTTACTAAGGTAGTAGATACTCTTGAATCTAAAATTGAAAAACTGAAATCTGATAGGAGAGAATTTGCTCGTGAAAATTTTAGGTTAAAAACTGAACTTGAAAATACTCAAAACCTAGAATGTAAAAAATGTAAGATTTTAGATTCAGAATTATAAAAACTGAGGAATAACTTTGAAAGTCTTGAAAATGAAAACTTGAATCTTAAGGAAATCATTGACACTAGGAAAAAGGATTTTATAAATCGATGCACCTCACTTGTCACTGAAAACACAACACTAAAAACCAAAGTCCAAAATCTTGAGAAATCTTTGAATAACTTTTCAAGAGGCGAAAAATCTTTCAACATGCTATTGGGAAATCAAATTTTTGCTAACAATAGAAAAGGACTAGGCTTTGGGAAATCACAAAATGATGATAATGCGAAAAGTAAAAGTGTTTTTGCTCGATCTGAAATAATTGGAAATCATGTTGAAAATCATAGTCATAGGAACACAAAATTTAATCAAGTCAATTTAATGTGCTCGATTTGCAGAAAATTTGGACATAATCAAAATAATTGTTGGTATAGACCCAAACATGTAAAAACTATACCGATTTGGGTTCCAAAAGGCACAGATATAAAATCTTTGAAAGTCAAACAAATTTGGGTGCCAAAAGGAGCATATACAAATAGTTTTGGGTCTCCAAAAACATATTTTTCATATTCTGCCACTAACAACAATGGACCTATAAAAACAAATAGGTCACATAAATCTTTTATCGTGTAGGTGTGGTGGCAGGCTAAGGAACAACAACAGTGTGCTCTGGATTTCGGCTGTTCCAGAAACACAACGGGCGACAAAGCAAAGTTCCTTAGCCTAGTACAAAGGTGACAGAATCACAATAGGCAATAACGAAAAATATCGTAAAGGTAAAAACAGGTAAAGGTATATTTTTAACGATATATTACATGTGATTATCTGCACCGTACTCTAAAATCAGCCAATATTGAGATGAACAAAAGATGATGATTTTGATGCTATGATTTTTTTTAAATATGGACCAACCATCTTTAAATAGAATTACTTGGAATAATTTTGATGGTTGACTGATTCGGACTTAATTGATATGGTTTTTGATAGTTAACACGGTTTCTTCTATTTACATGGCTTCAACTTAAAAATCCTAATGAATTCTATTTAAAAAAAAAATTGTATAAAGGATTTTAAGAAAATTTTTGACTGGTTCTTATTTATGACATTGATTTGTGTTTAATTGATGACCAATCAGATTTTCAATTTTGAATTAATTTATATAAATTTGTTTGGTCAAATAATGGTTACTCATGCTACACGTTGATATATTGGTTTTGACAATTTGGTCACTGCTTGTAAATTTGCATGATTTCAATTTTCATGTGAAAACTGTTAAAAAGGATTTTAAAAATTGTTGAAACCTTAAGAAATTGTTTTTGAAATAATTATGATGTTGATTGACTGTTGATTACTCATGAACTTGTTTATCCTATGTTTTTTGAAATTAACATCATGATATTTGTTTGAGTGTGAACATGACTTCATTACAAATTTCATTTAAAATTGTTGAAAACAATTCTGAGATAATTTGTTGAAATTTCACAATCTGGTCTTTGACATTTAACGAAAGAATTTTGAGTGAAATTTAAATTCAGATGCAGATTACACTGGTAATATAGTTGATAGAAAAATTACTAGTGGAACGTGATTAATTTTTAATATTCATTTGCTGCATCGTTTTTTTTCTTTCAAAAGAAAATATCTACATATTTTTCACTTGAAATAATTTTCAAATAGCAGAAAATTTTCTTATAAAACCCCCTCGAGAAAATCATGTTTGACCATATTTACAGATTAGTCATTCTTGAAAAATTATTTTTATAATTTTTGGATTTGATTTTAAATGACTATTTTGACTAATCTAACTCCCTAATGATTATCGAAAAGATCAATAGTGATTGAAAAAGTGATGAGTGTTGATATTTGTCATACATTACTCAAGACAATATATTTAGAAAAATTTCTTTAGAATTTCATAACAAAAGTTATAAAAACTTTTTGTTGGGCAAAAAGTCCATGATCATTTCTATTTCTATCATCTTTCTATCGACCATCACTCATCAAAATCATATATAGTATGTAAATTTGTGGTAGTTTACAAAGGAAATTATTCGTTCTTCAATTTGTTTTATCTTCATATTCATAAAGGAAATTATCTGTGCTTCAATTTATTACATTCTTCAATAAAAATAAATATCCAATGTATTCACTCTCATTTAAAAGTCCTCACGGTTATGCATGGGTGAATTACTTGGATTTTTGATTATGTGCTTCCATGCTCATTTAAAAGTCCTCACGGTTATGCATGTATGGAACGCATATCAAAATTAATTGGTTAAATAGACAAGTTGATTCTAATCCCATTTAAAAGTCCTCACGGTCATGTGTGGTTAGAAGATACTTGATTTCATTTTTAAAATTAAATTGGAATACTACTAATCTCATTTAAAAGTCCTAACGGTTATGCATGGTTAGTAGATATTCAAATTTCCCGAAATAAATATACCACAAATAGACAGAACTGTATGATTTTTATGAATTTATCTCCATCATTTCTGAAAGTGGAATATGCGTCTGACATGGGTAATTATGATTTTTGTTTGAAGTTTATTGAAATTTGATATTTATATTCAATTGAGTTAAATGTTTGATTCATGTCGATCACTTTATCTCTATTTTCTCTAACACTATTATTCTTTTGCTGATAACAAAAGGGGGAGAGAAAAGTTAAGATTTTGTCAAGTAAAATCTAGCAAAGGTCAAATAATTTTCTATTTTGCATCTAGACTCATTTGCATATTTTATTTGTATGCATATATGTAGGGGGAGTTTTGTGTAGAGAAGAAGCAAATAAATAGGGGGAGCAATTAGAATATATCAATGATCAAATACATTTAACATATTCAAAATCTTAAATATATGTTTGTTATCATCAAAAGGGGGAGATTGTTGAATATGCGCTTATATGATTTTTGTTTGATGATAATAAACATACATACATTCGTTTAAATGTATTTGATAATATACTATTTATTTTCACAGATTAAATAAATATTTGCTGAATAAAATAAATAACACAGGTTTTGAATTCAAACGAATATTTTATTCAAACAAATATTTATTACAATTTTGAATAGTACAATTTCAAGCTCTCACTATACATATACAATTTTGATTACAATTTCATCACATTTCATATTTACAATTCACCTCACTACATATCACTCACACTCGTATTTATCTTCAACTGCATTCCAATTTGAATCCAGCATCTGAGAAATCTGCAAAAATATTCACTAACGCAGTAAAATTGAAAATAAAATATTTTTGCAATTCAAAATAAAAGATGATTTTGAAAACATTGTTTGCCTCAGTTATTTGGGTCGTTCTTCATAATTTAAATTTGAATTCATCATACACGAACAACTTGTGACATACACAGTATATTACTGTATATGCCACAAGGCCGTGCACACCGATATATACACTTGATTGATTTACAGGGACAGGTGAGCACAGGTCAAACCCAAATAAAAAAGTCGGGTTCAACTCACGTGCAATAATATAAATGTCACAATTCTCAGCACAAGGTCAAACCCGAGTGTTTGAAACTGGATTCAACACAGGTGCAACTGCAAATGCACACATGAATGCAATGATCAAAGTATGCATGTATACTTATCGACCAGCAGCAACATGGACCACAGCTGTTACTCAACTCAGTGATACAAAAGACAATGCACCAGACAAGACTACACCAGAGGCAACACATGCAACAGAGACCAGGCTACACATTATCAAACTGGAACGAAGTGATGAACCAACAAATGCAACAAACTCAAATGTCCAGTTACAATACAACAAGGCAACAGTGCAGTTGCAACATAGGTGACACAAGTGTTACAAGACAAGATGCAGTGGTACATGACCATCAAGATAAACCAATGAACCAACTGTGCATATATGAAAGCATGATACAAAGTGAACCAGTGCCAGGTCAAACAGTGTACAACATCAACTACAAATCAAATGCAAGCAGTGGCAAGCTACAGGCCAAACAATCCCAAACTAATCAAAATCAACATCATGTTGTACAATTGAATTTCAAGTTCGACCAAAGTCAACAAGACAAGTCACTGGAATGAACATACCAAATAAACCAACACAGCTGCAGTGGACAGCATCAGTATGCAAGAGAACAAAGACCAAGTGAAGCATCTGTGAAGTTTCTGAAGACTCAAATGAACATACCAAATGCAAACTCAGGTGGTACATGAACACAGTGATGGCCGAGCAACTGATGTATACAAATACACTGATTAAATGCAACACTGGCTGCAAGGATCAACGAATTGGATGAACAAAACTCGAGTGCATCGGTGAAAGTGCAGACCAAATGCAAAATGCAACAGTGAATAGCATGGCAATGTGTCAAAGCATTTGTGTCAAAGCAAACAATGTCGAATACATAAACAAGTGTAGCATCTGTTACAGTAAAAAAAGGAAAAGTGCAGAGATGAACGCAAATAAGGATGCAGACGTGCCATAGAATCAATGCCATGTAAAGTCGAAAGCAACAGTGGATGAACGAGATTCAACATCGCAAAAATCATTGACCAAGTTAAAATTCAAAGCCGAGAAAATTCAAACCAAGTCAAGAATTCCAAGCCGTGGTCATCACGTAATGATTCAATACCGTGAATGTTAAGCAACCAAAATATATACGTGAATTGAAGAAGTCAGCAATCATCTCAAACATCCAAGCTAAAATCAACGGCCGAACAAATTAATTGACAAATTCAAATCAATCTATACGAACGCAAAAATAGGAATTGGATTCCTATATAAAACCCTACATCATCATCGGCAATGATTCATCGAGTTCGAGCATCAATTAGTAAAAGCAAAAGGGATAAATTACTTACCAAAATCACAACAGTGAACTCGATCAACCAAAGCGGCCAAGAGCGAACGAACGAGAACAAAACACACGAAGAGGCACAGCTTCGAAAGTCCTAATTTGAATTAAGGACGCAAGCCATAATTTCAGAAAGAAGAAGAACGAGAGCAGCCGCACTTTTCAAGCCCTAATTCATGCGCAAGAGAACGAAAGAGGATCGGACATTTTTCACAAGCAACAGTGGATCAGTTGAAAGAATAGTGGGCCGGCCTGCTTATTAAAAGAGGGGATTTAGCTTTTAATTTTATAAAAAGGGGTTTTTTAGTTTTTTATAATTGAGCAAAAATTACGCTTTCACATTCGTATTTTAATTTTTGCTCCTGCGGTTATTTTTGAAGTTGTTTTTCTTTTCGAGTCAAAGATTTTGTAAATCACCACCTAGGGATTAGGTAGTGTCAGATTGTCTATTTAGAATTAGTTCGGTGAGCAGGGGTGCGAGTTTGCAAAACTCTGTAGGCGGGAGCAGTGTTTGCAAGTAAGCGAAACTCTATTGTAGGCGGGAGCAGAGTTTGCGAGTAAACGAAACTCTATAGGCGGGAGCAGGGTGTGCGAGTCTAGTAGAGTGTTTGTGAGCGGGAGCAAAGGGTCTGCGAGTCTAGTAGAGTGTTTGTGAGCGGGAGCAAAAGGGTCTGCGAGTCTAGTAGAGTTATTGTAAGCGTGATACTGTTTAATTCTAATAGAAATCTGTGAATGCAGCAGTAGGCAGGGGTTGCCGAAGCTGGGTAAATTTTGTGTGTGATTTACTTTTCAGCATATTTATTTCTGCAGTTTATTTCTGTGTTTAAATTGAGAAAATTTGCTATAACCCTATTCACCCCCCCCCCCCCCTCTAGGGTTAATCTAGATCCTACAGTGGCTAGGTTTTGGTGATATGGACGTGATGGCTTGAAGGTAGAAGGAAGAATGGAGGAAGAGAGGGAGTTTAGGAATTTTGTAGAATGAAATGTAGTGGAATAAAGGAGAGATTTAGGCTTGTATTTATAAGGGGAGAATTGAGTGGAAAATGACATTAATACCTTTGTTTACTTTTGGACTTTTATTAGCCTTGATTTGAGTTGCATTTAATGTGTGGAATGATGGTTTAAGAAGAGCGCATTAAGGGATAACGAGGTGTCATCTTCTTATGGTTTGTAAATATGTAAATGCATAAGTTTGCTCATTTTTTATGCATATACATAACTTCACATTAATGAGATAAGATGTAGTAATGATGTTGTTTATAAAAATTTAAAATAAAATTTAATTAGTCAAATCATGTCTTTTAATTTTTTATATATTTAAATTTACAAAATATCTTCTTTTGTCTTTTAGCGCTAAATTTAATGTGTTTTAAAGTTTGTAAAGTTGTTATTATATATGTTATAAAGTGAACACATTTATTCAACGTTGTAACAACTTATTACGGTTGAAAACAGTGTTTTTGTTGACAAATTTTATAGTCAAAATTTGACTTTTTATTAAACTAAATATTAAAGTAACCAAACTTAAAAATTAACTTTTTGCTTCTTTTAAATAAATTCAAACATGTCTCTTTATTTTTTAAAATCATATTTAAATAATATCAAAATGTCTAATTTTACAGTGTATGTAAAACTAACAAAATGCGGCAAAATTTTGTTATGTTTGTAAAACGATTATTAATATACTTTTAAATATTTTAATATACTTTTATTATCTTTATTAGATGCTCTGGATAAGTTAAATAAGATATAACTTATCAAATAAATATTTATTTAAGCCTTTATTTATTTTTAACAAAACTTAACTTTTGTTGATTTGTTTTAAAATCCAAATTTATAATTTTTAAATTATTAACTATAAAAATAAATAGTTTCTCTATTATTATCTATCGTATATAACTTATTTATTTAAGTTCCAAACCATTTTAAATTTAGAACAAACGAAATCTCTTATTTTCGAAGTAGTGAAATTACGGATCGTTACATTCTCCCTTACTTAAAAGCATTTCATCCTCGAAATGACATCAAAGATACATAACTATAAGGGTCAATAATATATGCAAAGGAAATACTATTACTAAATATTGATCATGAAATACAATCATCAATCCTAGTCCCAACCTGAGTGCGTACTACACACGTGATGTAAATACATAGTTACAAGTCAACTATCTACATCAGTCGACCAAAATATCATACTAAAGGACTAACCTCATATCTTAGCGCGTACTATGTGCTTAAGATAATAACAACTGCTATAAAACAAACTCAAAATATCCCCAAATATCCCTAAGTGTGAAACACTACTCATTGGATGAACCCTCTAGTGGTGCCTCCAGGTCGATCTCTACTGGTTGCTCTACTTCCTCCCCGTCCTTTATTGGCTCCTCATCATCTATCATCTCTGGAGCTAAGTAACAACCAAGCGGCTGCCGCTGTAGGCCTCTCGGAATCCACGGCACATGCTTCTCCACATCAATATCCTCTAACCCGAGATCCTCTGCTATCTCTGGAACGGGAGATCCTTCCTCCAGAATAGGTGTCATCTTCCAAATGATCTGCTCATCACTCTCTGAATCATCATCCACATATAACCATGCATCATAAATCCCCGAGTCTTCTGTCTCCATTGCCACAGGTTCCTCTATCAGAGGCTCCTTCGATTCTTCTATGACCTCCTCTATATGCTCTTCTTCCTCAAGCTCCTCATCCTCACTCAATGGATCCAACATCCAATCATCTACCTCAGCATCGCCTCTGTCCCTTCATCAATATCCGCACTTACGGGCAACACATCTTCCTCATCTGAAATAACCATCAAATCCTCATCCTTTGAGATATATATCGGATGGTCAAATGATCCTGGTAATATTCCTGAGGGCTCCCTTATTTGCATATCCTGCTCATCACTCGAAATCGGTGTATCCAAAACTTCTAAGTCTTCGTATTTAGATAAGGCTTCCCTAAATCTCTATCAAATTGCTAGTCTTTCTACCTTGGTTACTTTCTACAATTTTATAAAAGAACTTAAAATCAGTTAATCATTTCTTATCAAAAATTCTATCTCAGCTTTATTTATATCATCTTATTTTATTAAGTGCCTCTGACTTAATTATTATTTTTTTCTTTTCATTCCTTTTTAGCTTTTTTTAATAAGTTCTAACAGTATTGGTATTGACAAAAGAGCAAAATGATAGTCTATACATATATATTGATTCCCAAAATATATTCATACTAAGTGACTTCTAAGAAGTACACTTAAAAAGTTTTACAAAAGTCACATGGTTAAAATACTTAGATGATGTTTACTAATACATGCTTAACTAACTTATGCTTCCACAATTCCTTTTTCTCTTTCTACAGCAGTAGGTGGATGAGTAAGGGTAACAAAAGGCCTAGGCTGTTCTGCCATCTTGAGCATTGGACAGTCTCTGCGATATGTCCCATAATATGGCAGAAATAACAACTCTCTGGGGCAGCTTTCTTAAAAGTCCTAGTTTTTCACCTGATCTACATTCCTTTGCAAGGTGACCTTTTTGTCTAAATTTGAAACAACAAACTTTGTTCTTCTTATGCATTTTCTTCTTGGCTGGTACTTTAGTAGTTGGCTATGGAACCGCATCTTTGAATTGCAGGGCATTGCTTATCATCTCCCAAAACGACCTATGGATGAAGCTTACCATGCTATTTTGGAGCTTATCACACTTTCTTAACCAATCCTTAACTTCCATGATCTTTTCTGATCCCAAAAAGTTTCTTTGACTTAGGATCTCAAATTCCCGACAAAGTGAAGCGAAGTCTGGTGGGTATGTGTGACGACCCGCATTTTTATAACGGTTAATTTGAGATATTTAAAATGAATTTAAATATTTATTTTGAACTATGAATTGATTTTTAATATGAAAGGTTTGGTTTATTTAATAAAAAAGATTTAGAATTTAAATATAGCAATCTATTGAATAAATTAATTATTTAAGCAGTAATTGGATATTTGGTGAAATATAAAATCCAGAGTTGTAAGCTTGTTAAAAATACTTTAAAGATGTAAAATCTATATTGATAATAATAAAGGTAATAAAGTGTTAAAATCGAATTTGGAAATGATTTGTTCAATTTTAAAATATATCGTTTAAATTAATATTTAAAAATAGCCATCTGAGGCACAGTCTCGGAGTTCGACGAAACCAGTTCCATTGGATCCGTAATATTGAGTTATTATCGGATTTCAATTTTCGTAGCGTTCGGAGCTATCATGTGATCGTACGAAATATAAACGCCTAGAAAATAATTAATTGAATTAATTTTAATAGTCAATCCAAAAAGCTATCTTCTCTATACGATTGAATTATGACTCGAAACCTGTTCCATTGAGTTCGGAATAGGTGTATGACTTTATAGACGCCGAGCAGCACGTATCGATAGGAGGTCAAGATTTTGAATTTGCGTGATTCGATAAGATCTAAATTTAAAGTTTGAAATAATATTATATATAGGGTTTGACCAGTCAAGTTTCCTTTCACTTTAAAATTTTTCCAGTGCATTGTAGCTTGTTAATTTGAGCACGCATGAATCACGTCCACCATTTTTATTTCTTTTTTTTCTTTTCTCTAACAAGACATTGCAATATAAAATAAATTAATCAAGCTTCCTCAACACGCAGCCACTTTCGTTTTATACCCCGAGCCTTCCGCCTTATCTCGAAATAAAATTCGCTCCTCTTATAATGGCCGCATCCTTTCGTTCTCAAAATCAAATCACCGAAAAAAGAAAAAAAACCTAAATCGAAGCAAATGGGGGGGACGAGCGAAATTGATCCGCGTTCGTGCTGCTCGCGAGTTGATGGCCACGATGGTGAGATCGAGTGGGCAGCGCGATTGTGTTTCGATGAAGGGGGGGCGGTCGCGTCTCAAGGTGCGTTGCTGGTGATGGATTGGCTCATTCGTGGCGGCGGCGTGTGTTTGGAAGGCGCGGCTTCGCGTGCAACCTAAGGCGGGGGTGGCAGCATCGGTGCAGTCGAGGGATTAGGGGACGTGCACGCTCGATTTGGAGGAGCTCGAGCTTGCGTTCGCAATTGAAGATGTCGGTCGCGTCGTTGCTGTGGAGATGCAGTGGTCTCAACCCTGATAGCAGTGAGGTATAATTATCATCTATTTTCAAAAATTAAAAATTTAATATATAGTTAACAAAGAAATAGATAGATTTTTATATATGCAGAAAACAGAAAGGAAAAATATTTTTACAGTAAGGCATAAAGTAATTTTGGTTAATAAAACTATATACATCCACTTACGTATTTAATCTAAGATAAAGAAAATGTATATATACATAAGATCTAGAAATGGAAATTTTAAATGGTAATATATATCATTTTATAAGTATATATGTGTGTGTAGTTTCAAAAATAAAATAAATATACATCTCTACATTTTAAATATTGCTAGTTTATTTTAAAATAATGAATTATAGTGATTAACCTGTTTAATTAACTTGTTTAATTATTTTAGTTACTAAAAGAATTTTTTAAAGGAGAATTACTTTAAAAATTAATTATTTTTTTAAAATTTTATCACCAGTTAAAATTAAATTATTAGAGTTAAAGAATAAATTTATTAAACGGTAGTTAATCATTCGATTAGTTCAAATATTAATAAAATCATATAATTGTTTATATAAGGTCAAAAGTCAAGAAATCGGGTCCAGATTGGAAAGGATTGCAACTTAAAAGCAAAGGTGAGACTTTCTCACTCATTTGGATGCCATAGACTAAATTTTAATGTTAAATTTAAATCATTGGATGTGTTTGGTTGATTTATAATAGTTTAATCACTGGATAATATATATAAACCCATATACCGCGATATTCCACCTTAAAGTGGAATTGGTATTTTATTTGTGCTAACATCTGTAGATGCAGGAAAACAGGTTGGAGGGATCCAACAGGATTCCTCAAAGATATTTATTTATTATATATATGTTGTCATATGACAAGATGGATAAATTGATATGGATTTGCATGCGAATTGAATTATATAGTGTTAAATAGCATGGAAATTGGAATTTGGTAATTTTTAAATACCATAAATAATTTATTTGAAGGTAGTTAAAATGAAATTTAAATTAAACGAATATTTATTCAGGATTTGGATTTACTTCTATGGAAAATAAAGTAAAATAAAAGAATATTTAATATTTTGGTTATACTTAAATTGGTTAAAGTTGATTTTGGGGAAAAACTTAAATTATATATAAAAGACTTGAAGAAATATTGGAATCGATGAGTGAATTTGAAGTAAAGCGGAATTTCATTAAGCAATAGAAATAAAAGGAACCTTATTTAGATATGAAAGAGGATTTTATTAAGGAACAATATGAAATTGTATTAAAGAATGAAATTATAAAGACAGGATTTTTGAATAAATTGTTTTTATAAATAAATGAAAAACTCAAGGGAATTATAAATTTATAAACGGGGTTTATAAATGGGATAGAAATTTATCAGTGGATATGTGAGGAGTTAAGTCATGGCGAGAACTTATATTGAGTATGAAAATTGGTTTTGAAAGGAAATAGTAGAATATTTCCATAGGTGGAAAAAAATGTGAATATGGTCGTTGAGACAGAAATCAAGAGTAATTTATGGGTAGATATTGGATTTTCTAAAAATATAAATTTGTTTTAAAGGGGATATTTTTAAAATTACTATACTGTATAATTTGTATAGAACTATTTTCTAGATTTAGAATATTCCAGAATAGTTATTTTAATGTTTAGTATTTATTTAAATAAATTCTAGTTTTCTAAATCAGCTTTGTAAATTTGTCCATAACTGGATGTGATTTTAATATTTAGATTTAATTTTACCATAAACCATAACTTGAAAATAAATCTATTATTCTTATTTTATAAGTCAAGATGTTTTCAAAAATGTTTTGAAAATCCAATTATAAATTCTCTTGAGAAAGAAAGCAAGTGAAATTAATTTGAATAAGATTACCAGGGAGAGATTTTTATAGAGGGTTATGAAAACTTGAATAAAATTCCAAGTATAAGATAAGTGAATTTCGAGGTGAGATAAAATTCACCAGAAGAGCAGGAGTGGAACCTGAATTTTTGATAAGCTAAATGGCTTTGGAAATAAAAACGGGAATTAACTAGGGAATCCTGGGATCTATAGGATTCATGAGAAATAAGTTTGGGAAATTTACAAATGAGATTGAAAATGATTTTTGAGGAAAGGAATAAGGGATAAAGAAATATTTTCAAGTTTTGAGAACTATTGAAGTACGAAAATATCATAAGTGATTGGCAAAGACTTAAATGGTTCCACGAGAAATAGAGTGAATTGAATCTAATTTCAAGGCATTGAAATATGAAGATAATATCTTAAGCAGATATTTGAGATAAATAATTTGAGGAAAATAATTTAAGACTTGATTGTTACTTGTGGCTGATTATATGATAGTTACATAACCGACTATCAATATTGGCCAATGCGCTGATCGTTTCGAATAGTCCGGGATTGGATTTAATTATCCGAAAACCACTTCGATCTGGTTTGAACGATAACGAATGAAGACCGTGAAGATGATGAAGACGGTGATTCGTTTTGTGCAGACCCAGGGCAACTTGCATGGACGAATGCTTTCAGAACATCGTCAGAGGGACGATGAGCATTCTAAGTAGGACTCGTTCTTGAAAGGTAACGCTTAGCCTCAAGCCTCACCAACCGGGAATGGCTAAAACAGGGGAGGTGCAGCAAGGCTAGGTGGGTAGCACCCATTTTAGGGTGAGGTCATCCCTGTCCAGATGTCCCTTTTTATTTCGGCTTAGTGGGTGGTTGGTCGCGCCAACCACGGGGTGATCTTACTCGGGACTATCCAGTAGGGGATGGTTCCGGTCTTATGTTGCAGGGGAGTTAGGGTGGCTCCTCGGTACTCTGATCTAGACCAGGTACTGTGACGGGCTGTACCCCGGTAGCCCTGCCATTGTATGGAATCCAATCTCCAATAAGCGCCTGTACGGTTTTGATTGTGCCCAAATATTGATAAAACCTGAGATGCAAGCATTTCAGCTAGATTCTATTTTACTTTCTATAGACACTATTATAATATCTGATGAATTTAATAAAAATGTTTTGGCTATCGTAAGGTAAAACCCTACATATTTATTTGTGGTGTGGTCTTACGAGATGCTTTTGTTTTTCAAAGGGTTTTTGAAAATATAATAATCCAATTGAGTATGATTTCTCACGCTGGTTTTCCAGACTAACTAAGGTGTTGTTTTATATGATGCTCCGGTCAGACCGAGTTAAACAGGATCAGGTTAAAAGCTAAGGAGCTCAGGAGACGAGCTGGATGACAGAGCGTACTTCCGTATTTGACTATTATTTCCGCCGTGTATGGATAAATATTAAGTTGTCTCTGTGTGGATGTTTGTTGTACTCTGATGATGGTATGTATATGTATAACAGTACAGATTTTTTTGTATTTAAAAGCTGTTATTATATATTACATTTTGTTCCGCTGCGATTGTGAGACTCTGATGTTGTTTTCTTTTCTTCTTCTTCTACCTCTTTCTTCTTTATACCCGAAGACTCGTACTTTTGTGCCACTTTGGACAGAATTGTTGTGGGATTTTGTCAGTTCAAAGGGGTACGGATTTGCGGGCCTTTACAGTTTGGTCCTTCCTCAAAAGAATATTTTTTTTACACATTATCATCAAATATCTTATACTCAAATTGTGAAACTTAATTCATAAGGTATTTTTTTTGTCCTTTTTAAATTAACCCATTCCATACTTACCAAATCGTTATTACTTCTTAAGGCTAAACGTCCAGGGGTATATGATGAAAAGTTCTAAATTCTAGTTTTCAATCAATTGATTCTATATGGAATATCTTATAGTCAAATAGTGCAATTCTAATCACAAGATATTTAGATTTTAGTTTTACTAAGCTAAATTACAAATAATCCATAATTTTAAACCAAAATAATCATATTCCCTTTTGTACTTTCAAACTGTATAGTTAGGTAAAATTATTTCATTTACCAACTTCTTTAAAACAAAACCATTTTTATAAAATTAACAAATATGCGCTCAAATATATAATACTCTCATAACTCATTCTAGGGTGTTACTAACCCTATCTCTAATGAGTTACTCATCCTAGGATATTACTAATCCTATTTCTGATGAGTCATTACCCAACCAAAGCCAAGGTTCTTGCTTAACCTTCAGCTCTGTTACCAAATGTCAAGGCCTGTTTTTCTGTACCCTTTGAATCGACAATAAACCATCGATGTCCAACTCAAATTGCACGAAAAGGCAAAACATGAAAAGTAATAAAGAAAATAGACAGAACAAAATCTCACACGAATGGAATGATATATAATATTAAACAAATATCTTCACACCGAAAAACTTTTAAAATACATATATCAGAGTCTAACCTAAATTCAGCTTGGACAGTTATAAACATATATCCTTACAATTACTAACAAACATCAAACACAAACAACAAACAGTAGCAGATAATAGAATACGTCCATATGTAGATGAATGTCTCCAGCTCTCCTCTGGAAACTCCAATCGTCTTTAACTAAACCTAAAACTACTCAGATCTGACCCAAGTATTGAAAATACTCGGATCAGGCTTGATAAACCAGCGTGAGAAAAACTCAATAATAAATGACAGTGTAATATATCTGCCTTTAAATAAAATCCTTTGAAAAGAAACAGTATCTCATAAGACCACGCCCACACATAAACACAGACAGGTTTTTACCTTATGATAACTTAAAATACTTTTATATATCAAAACATTTGATTTTATTTCTAATGACATTCCTTGAAAATATTTGTAATTAAACTTATTAATCTTATCCGAAATGGTTACCCATATAGCATTTCGAGGCTATTCATTATGACAATGCAAATAAAACCGCAAGTTCTTATTGGAGAATGGATTTTCGTACAAATAACCAGGTGAAGGGACTACCTTCCAATGGATACACCTTTAGATGGATGTCCTGAGGCACAGAACATCCGCCCTCTACCAACACAAGACCGGCCTACCTCTTTAACTAGGTAGTACCAAATATATCATCCCTCGGTCAATACCGACCTTTAACCGAGCGCTTGTTTTCCATACACCACATTAATTTACATCCCGAACGTCATAGGGAGAAGAAATATATGATGATCATACCCTAATTGGGAATGACCCACTTAGCCTTGCCGCATCTACCCTTGTTTAGGTCATTTCCCGTTGATGAGACTTGAGGCTACGATTACCTTTTTCGCATAGCACATCTTCTTTCACTTTGAATGCCACATTGTCATTCCACATTCACATGACTGATTTCTATACATGTATAACTTCCTGAGCTCATATATCTTAGGAATAGGTGTTAAGCTAAAAGAAGATGCCTTCTTCGCCACCGACCAATATACTTTTATAGAGATTACTCATTATGATTTGGAATGCAAGGCAAGACATTCTTCCGTACAAGTTTGTTCTGGGACCGAACGAAACCGAAGGCACTTTCTTCGACCATTACTAGGCGAGAAGCCCTTGTGGTTTTGAGGTTTTTCAGAACAAAGAGACTACTGCTACAATATAGTGAATCGGAAGTTTATCCCCAATTAATCAACAAGTAGTCCCTCGTTATTATTCGTACCAATATCTCCGTCTTCAAATATCTTCATTCCTCGAACAAGTAAATTGGTTCGAAGTGGTTTTCGGATCGGAATCACCCAAATCCGATACATGTTCCTTTGTAATCCAATCATCGATAAAAGGTGAATATGAGTGTATAGGATTTATTAAGTCTCGTTTCACTTTAATTCTTCTTGGATGACTTTGAAATCTCTTTCTTTTGACCTAGAATAATTCTAAGTAATTCATTCTTTTTCTTTGGATAATATCTCATTTTTTTTTATTTTGGAAAAATCAATACAATCTTTTTATTTTAGAGCATCTAGGCTTTCCTTTCGATCTGTTCCGCCCCACGCCTAAGAAAAGAAAACAGAGGCCAGGTAAGTTCAGGGCACTGGTTGCTCCATCCCTAACCTTGGTTAAACACCTTGTTTTATCTTTCCAGATCTTACAGGCGGGACAAACGTACTAGTCATTTTCGCATACTCAGTTATCAACTTTATTTTATAACTGATTATAAAAATTCCAAATTATCTATTAAACGCTTAATTTTCCTTCAAAAAACATTCACAATTGATTCCAGAAAAAACTGTTACGTTTAAACTCATATTCAAAAAGTTGTAGAATCGCAGCATAAAAGTGCCGCGGAAAGTGTTATATAAGCTTATTTGATTTAAACAATTTTTAAACATTTGATAATCCACATTTTCTATTTCAAATCTCTTTTAAACTATTTAAATGGATTTATTGAATTTATTCAATATTTTTCCATAAATAAAAACGTCCATTTAAACTAATTTCCCATTATGGTCACTTAACTGCATTAGCGCGATTTTTCTAGAAAATTGATTTGGATTTAGTTCAAAATCTACTCAACGAAATTTTTATTTTCTTTCTTCGTTTAGAAGATATGGATATAATAGTCTGAAATTTTCTTATCTCGAAGAATTCCGAGCTATATTCCACTCCATACACTCATTTGAACTTTTCGGTGTGAAATCGCGAACCAGCGTTGTGCGACGCACCTTTTTTTTACTTATTTTTCAATATTTGAAATAACCTATTCGAATTGAAATTTATCACTTATAAAATCATTACAAATCATTTTAAATCAATATTTCCGCTTTTAAAGTAGTTAAAATGTAATTTCAACATTTCCATATTATAATATTATTTTATTCTTATTATTTTAATATTAAATTTAAATTCTAGTTTCAGTTCAGTTTCAATTCTAACTTCAAATTAAACTCAACTAAAACTTAGATTTCAAATCTAATTTAAATTTAAATTTAAATTTCAACCTTAACTTCAAATTCAATTTTGAAAATCGATTTCAATTTCACTATTCATCTCAATTTCAATTTCACTATCTTTTTTAATTCCATTTCACTTCAAATTTCAAATTCTCTTTTATCTTAACTCTAATTTCAATTCCAATTGAAAAGAGACTAATTTTTCCAAAGTATATCATATCACTCAATATTGGGTCTTTAACAAAGGGATCATTTAATCAAAAATGATAGAAATTTGATGTTCAAATTAACATCGCAACCATACAAACAATCATATGACATTAACATATTCAATACGGGTATAGTACGATAAATGTCATAACATTACTATGGATTATCCAACATTCAAATAATTGTTCAAACATCCATATTATAAAACGGTGATTACTATCATACCAATTCAACTCAAAAATCAATATAAATTTTATAGCGGTGAGAATTTCCTCACCTTGATATCCACTTCGTCAAACTTTTTTATAGGCTAGTGTGCTTTGTGCTTTTTCTCTGAACGTCTTGAGTTTGCCTTTTCCTTTCTTTCTTTTTTTTTCTTTTTTTTTTTCTTTCTTGATGTGGCCGTGGACTTTTGAAAAGGATATGGAGTGTACGACCTTTGAATGGAGTGTGTGCGGCTTTGGAAGCAATTATAGAGGAGGGTATGTGGGTGTGTGAAGGGGGTACGGGTTTTAGGAGGTGGGTAGGTGATATAGGGGCTCACGTATGGTGGATAGGGCTCGGTCGTAGGGTCCTTGAGGTGGATGTGTGGGTATTTGGCTCGGGTATGTGGAGAGGATGGGTGTGTGTGTTTTTTGGAGGTGGGTAGGGTGTTTAGCCATGAGTTACGGCAGTATAGGTAATGGTGTGGCTAGGTTTTGGTGATATGGAGGTGATGGCTTGAAGGTAGAAGGAAGAATGAAGGAAGAGAGGGAGTTTAGGAATTTTATAGAATGAAACGTAGTGGAAAAAAGGAGAGATTTAGGCTTGTATTTATAAGTGGACAATTGAGTGGCAAATGACATTAATACTCTTGTTTACTTTTGGACTTTGATTAGCCTTGATTTGAGTTGCATTTAATATGTGGAATGATGGTTTAGGAAGAGTGCGTTAAGAGATAAGGAGGTGTCATCTTCTTATGGTTTGTAAATATTTAAATGCATAAGTTTGCTCATTTTCTATGCATATACATAACGTCAAATTAATAAGATAAGAGATGTAGTAATGATATTGTTTATAAAAATTTAAAATAAAATTTGATTAGTCAAATCATGTCTTTTGCTTTTTTATATATTTATATTTAAAATTTTCAAAATATCTTCTTTGGTCTTTTAGTGCTAAATGTAATGTGTTTTAAATTTTGTAAAGTTGTTATTATATATGTTATAAGTGAACACATTTATTCAACGTTGTGACAACTTGTTACGGTTGAAAACGGTGTTTTTGTTGACAAATTTTACAGTCAAAATTTGACATTTTTGTTAAACTGAAGATTAAAGTAAACCAAACATAAAATTGAACTTTTTACTTCTTTTAAATAAATTAAAATATGTCTCTTTACATTTTGAAATCAAATTTAAATAATAACAAAATCTAATTTTACATTGTATGTAAAACTGACAAAATACGACAAAATTTGGTTATTTTTGCAAAACGATTATTAATATACTTTTAAATCTTTTAATATATTTTTATTATCTTTGTTAGATGTTTTAAATAAGATTTAACTTATAAAATAAATAATTAAACCTATTTATTTAAGCCTTTATTTATTTTTAACAAAACTTAACTTTTGTTGATTTATTCTAAAATCCAAATTTATACTTTTCAAATTATTAACTATAAGAATAAATAATTTCTCTATTATTATCTATTATATATAACTTATTTATTTTATTAATTTTAAAACAAACGAAATCTCTCATTTTGGAAGTAGCGAAATTATGGGTCATTACACATTTACAAGATATAGAAGAACAGTCTAAGAGAGGGGAGAGACTAGAGATAGAATACTTACTTATATATAGCAACTATAAGAACGTTATTATAGCATTATCCTATACCCCACTTATTCTCTGATTCATTAGGATTATGTTTTCAAAATCACTTTAGGTTTAAAAACTGATACCAACTTATAGCATCCCCATTCTAAGGCCCAAAACTAACCGCTATAGATGGTGCAGTCATCCATGGTTATTAATTCTCGACAACAAAATGATGCTATGTTAACGTATCAACAATTAGAAGCAAATGAATATGTAAATTTTTCAAACATAATTTAATAATAAATTTTTACATTTCATTTGACAAATGATATTCAATATTCATTATACAATCTCATTCGTAATCTCATGCTCAGAGAAAATATAACTGTACAAATACTCCAAAAGCGACATATGAAGATGGCCGCTTGGTTAATTAAAGTCAAATACCTTGCAATTATACAACTTTGCTATTACATCCTAATAGATAAAACCAAACTACACGGTGGAAATAGATAAAGCTCCTAATAGCTAGATTTCCTCCTATATGTCTCTGGAAGCTTATTCATCTAACTGAAAACCTGAAATCCCTTACTCCTGACCTACTCAAATGAGTACTCGAGAGTTTGAGGGCCAAAAACAAAAACTTTAGGTCATACAAAAGTTCGATGTGCATAATAACCTACAATCTCGAAATAAATAGATATCTAGTAAGACAATGCCGCTGAGCAGAATGAGTTTTCCCCTCACTAGTATCTTAACCAAAACTAATTAACCATATAATGTGCTCCTGCAACCACAATGGTTTGAACATAAAAGCATCATTCATAATTATGCAACATATACTGGATTATGCATCCTAATTTGTTAGACTACCCATCTTAATTTTGAATAACTACCATCATAATTTAAATTGACTATCCGTCTTATCTAAATCTGACTACCCGTCTTATAATTATTGGACTACCCATCACATATTTTATCATATTCATAATTATGTGGACTATCCATTCCACAAGCAATTATTACTTAGCTTACCCATCCCTTAGCATATTGACTTCCCATCTCATATGGATCCATTGTTTTAATTATGTGGATTATCCATCATACATATTTCATAGGATTGACAATGATGTGGACTATCCATCACACATCTCATAGTTTCCTAGGTTGACCAAGAACCCTTCATTAACCTCTTGGAGACTATCCATCATCGATATGATGTGGACTATCCATCTCGCATCTTATAGTTTTCCTAGGATGGCTATGAACCCATCAATTGACAATTTAATTTATGTTACCCACATGTTTAATCTATGTCTGTTGGTGTCCCTAATTAGGTTATCTCCTCTTAAACTTTTAACGTCTTAAAGTAATATGCATTGGTATCCCCAATGATGAATGTCAAACTTATTAAAATTTAAACAATGGCATCCTAAAGGTTTAAAGTCTAAGTTAAAAGCATATGGCTCGCCACCATTAAGTAACTTAAACATAGATCAATATCAAAGTTCATCTACATTGGTGTCCCCAATGATAGTGTTGAAGTTTACAAATTTTAAAATGCCTTTGGTATCCCTAATGACGGCGTCGAAATGAAAACATAAGGCTCTTTGCCTTTGATGGAGATAGGTGTTATTCAAGCCACACTATACCTCATCGACCCTCTATCCAAGGTGAAACCAAACTTAAATTCTTTTTAAGTATAAACTCATGTCAAAGATGACGTTTTCGACTTCCATAAACTATAGGCTATCCACCTATTAAAATAAAACTTTAACTTTCATAAGTTATATGACTATCTGCCGAAGTTATAGGATCATCGATCCTTTTGACACACAATCCTCTTAGCCCCTTTAAAATATTTTTATTCTATATAAAGCAAGTCTCTTCGACATTAAAGAAAGAGATGCAGCATCGTTGCCATGTGGCATCAACATTAAAGCAAGGTATATAAGGTTGTCGACCTTAAAGGACAACGACATCAAGACCATCGACGCCATTGTAATATCTTGGCTTAACTTACTTCGGCTACTATGCTGTCAAGGATCAAGGTCAATATAGGCAGCACTACTTCTTTAGTAATGAAAACGGTCGAAGAGATGAGATGCGACATCGTTTATAACACATCAATAATCACGATAATGTTGTGCCGTTAAGGATAGGTTGCCGACAATATCGGTGCCGACACCGATGAAACCAATTCATAGCTACCTAAGTAGACATCATAAGCTTCCATCCACATCGACGTCAACCTTCATGGAAGCTGTGTTTCTTTAGGCTCAAAGAGAATACATGCGGCATGGCACCATCGTAATTAACATGAAAACTAATTTATTTCTTAAAAGTATATACTTTTCACCAAATCATTCCCTTTATCAAAATCTTATCGGATAATAAAATCTCTTTACCAATATCTTTTCGAAAATCTGTTGCACTTGGCGTTTAAAGTCCCACAGCACTCTTTAAATTAATTTATTAATATCCTTAATTAGCTATTCTATTAAATGCTTATCTAGCATAATAAATTCATAATAAATCATAACCACTTGGGAAAAATCCCAAAAATTCACATATAAAAATTTCAAATCCTGAATCAATATATAATTTTTTTAATAATTAAAATCTGAAATTGACCCAATTTCCACGTTAGGGAATTTATAAAATATTCAGCTAAATTTGGAAAATTATGAAATTAAAAACCCATCTCCAAAATATCGTTTTATACAACATATTAAAAATTCGAATCATTTGGAGATTAAAAACTTAGGCTTTTACCCTTAAGACCTATTTAAATAATTCCATAAACATTCCAC
Organism: Allium cepa; assembly: GCA_030765085.1. Lineage (NCBI taxonomy): Eukaryota > Viridiplantae > Streptophyta > Magnoliopsida > Asparagales > Amaryllidaceae > Allium > Allium cepa. The sequence goes on from CM060934.1 coordinate 293,157,018, forward strand.
ATTACCATTATTTTATCCAAATAACGATTAGACAACCATATCTTGGCAAATAAGCAATAAAAATTCGAGTACTATCAATAACTGAATTCTAAAAAAAGCAAAAGAGATGGATCTTGTATTATTCACCTTAAGTTTAATGTTTAAGTTGAGATTTTTTGTTGCTTTAGTATCCCTAAGCTTCTTCTTCTTTGAATCCCTTAGTTTCATTACTTCTTCTCTAGGTTATAGTCGACCTTAAGTTTCCTCTTTGATTGTTTAGATTTTGTGAAAAATGAGAATGATATGAGGCGAAGAGGGTTTAAGGCAAAGGATAGATCTATTTCCCAAGATGCCCCTCTCATATATTCTCTTACATGTTGAACAATCTTACTTAATTTATTTTATAATGGCTCGACCTTACTAAGTTACCAAATCTCATACGGTTAATTATTTACATTATTCTCATTTAATCTTCCAATTAAATACCATGAATAATATTTACTATTATTTGGGGTATTACACATCCTCAAGAAGAGAGCGATTGAAATCACCAGACTGATTAAGCACCGTGAGGGAAAGACCCTCCCCCTCAACGTGATAACATAGTCTTCTATCTTCTTTAACTCCACCAACAAATTTATAAAAACATCCATCTTTCGGGTCCAGATGCATTTTAGAAGGCCCATATAGCCATGGAAGGTTAGACGTATCCCATGAAACGTCAGAGGAAGGAAGAACCACAGCAGGAGCAACCAAGGTAGCATCTGATATATCATCAAAGGCAGAATGCATAGGGAAAATCTCGGAAGAAGAGACAACAGATACTGAGCAAGGCGTCGGAACCCATTTCATGGAAGGAGGGCGAGGAAGAGGGATCCTATCAGAAAGTGAAACAGAAGCAATCTCAAACTGCAAAGTACAAGCTTCCATGAGGTGACCAAAGGTGCAATAAGACGTGCAGATATCAGGCTTGCAACTGTAATGGACATTAACAACAGAGACTTGCCCCTCAATAATGTGAATAGGAATCTTGGATGGTAAAGGCTTGTTGGACGATACTTCGATAAGAGCCTTAGCATACACCAACTTACTTCTACCAACAGTATTCGCATCAAAACATTTAACTTAAGTTCGTTTTCATCTTTCACGCTAATTTTCCTCTCATGGCCTCTCCTCTCTGTCCTTTTCCATCTTTCACACTGCCTAACTCTACTTCCATCCCTTCATACACTTCTACCACTCCACCCTCTCTCTCTTTTCTATCCCTCCTCTGCCTAACCCGCCGCCTATTCCCTTTGCTGCTCCTCCTTCTCTCCTCGGCCCACCACCTTTTACCAGTCTTTCTTTCCATCCCTCTTCTTCTTCTCCTCCCCAGTGGAACTCTTTGTTCAAAGCTAAGCCTCGCAATGTCGGCTGCTTTGAACCAGTCTCTTTCCCTTTAGTTTTTGATGATGGTGCCATTGTTCCGCCAGTGGAAGTTGTTAAAGCAGGTAATGATGTTTGGGGGGAATGCCTTGTTGGTTTCTTCCTTGACTTACCTCTCCCTTACTTGGTTGTCTTGCATCATCTAAAAAGATTTTGGCATCTTAAAGGCTCAATTAAGGTTAAATCATATGGAAGCTTGTTCGTCTTCAATCTATCTTCTGATGAAGAGAGAAGGAAGATCATCCAATCTGACCCTATTGTGATGAGGAACAAGTTGTTGTTGTTAAGGAATGGGATCCTTCAATTGGAAACAGTGTTAGCACCATCAAGTCAGTGCCATTATGGTTGAAGCTATCTAACATTCCATTATATTGCTGGTCTCACTTAGGCATTAATTGGTTAGCAACATGGATAGGGAAATTCCTCTATATGGATAATAACACTGAAAAGTTGGAAAGGATCGGATATGCCAAATGTTTGGTTGACGTGTCTGCTCAAGATGAGTTGCTTGATGCCTTCAAGGTCAAACTTCTGGATGGCTCGGAGCAATTGGTCAAAGTTGATTATTTGTGGAAACCACTTATATGTGGGGACTGCAAGGTTTTTGGGCATCAGACTTTTGGTTGCCATGTGCTGAAATGCAATAACGACAGTATTGTGGTGGATAAACCATCTGAGAAGGGGGACTTGAACAATTTGGGTAATGGTAAAGAAAGTAATTTGAATGGAAGTAGTATGGGCAGAAATGTTGTTTCCAAGGGAGGGTGGAGGAAAGTACCTAGTAGGAAAGATAAAGTTCACAATGATATGAAAAAGAATAGCAATGCTGCTGTTAAATTATCTGTTAATGGATTAGTTAATTCCAATGCAAAGATTTCAGAATCAGTTCTGAATCATGAAGCAAGTTCCAATGTTAGGCCAGTTGAGCTTGAATTTAGATCCGTGCACACTGAAATTGAAGGAGGTATCAAGTTAGTAGCCAACAATCCCGAAGTAAACACGCAAGAATATCCATTTTTACCCGAAGTTATGTTGAACGCAAATCCATTTTCTGCGCTTTTGCATGAAGTAACAGAACTCGATGAAAACGATGTAATAACTAATGTAACTGAGGACAGAGAGTTTTGTCCCTCTGTAGTGAAGGCTATTGATCAATCAATTGTTCTTGTAACACACTCTAATAATGTTTTGCATTTAAAAGAAATTCCATTAGCTTATTCAGTTGAAAACGATCAGCAGAAAACCCAAAAGACAACTGGAGCAAGCATATTTTGCACCACTCCCTCTGGCCAATCAGAACAAAGATTATTAAACTCCCATGCAAAGGTCCTAACTAAAAATCTGGAGCATTTATCCCTTAAACAAGCTTTCCTTAATCAAATTAAGAATCACATTTTCGATCTATTTAAGCCTTCTGTTCCAATAAATGCTCCTTCTTCCTCTACTCCTCTATCAAAACCTCCCATTCCAACCCTCTCCACCTATATCTTTCTGGGTTCCATTCCTGGTTGGGCCTCTCTACCACCTCGTCCAATTTCTCTTAGCCCCAATGCTTTGAAGTCCTCCTCATTAGCTGCTAAGCTTAAGTGAGTTTGTTCTGAGCCTCCTACAAATAGGAGTAGGGAAAGTGTGCCACACCTCTCATCATAGTTTTTGATGAATACAATTGCTTCATGGAATATTCGGGGAGCCCATAATCCTGTCAAATTCGATCATGTTAAAACCCTTATCAATGATCACAACATTAAAAAATTTGCTATCTTGGAAACCAAACTTTCTCTTCCTTTGACTCTTAAAGCTGCTAAATATATTAACCCCGCTTGGCATATTAATCATTACCTGGATAATGCTGCTTATGGCAGGATTCTCACTGTCCATGACCTCCTAACTTTCTCTCTCTGCCCTATTCTGACTACTTCACAACTGATCCACTTTCATGCCATTTTCCTTCCTCTTCACCATTCTTTTTACTTAACCTTTGTTTATGCTCATAACGCTAGTACTTCTAGGCAATCGCTTCTTAATATTCTCCCTTCTCTAAGACAGAACACCCATCCTTAGCTTGCTCTGGGTGACTTCAACTGTTGTTTCACCTTGAATGATAAAATGGGAGGGCTGCCTCTAATGCCGAGGGATATTGCTCCTCTTAATATCTCCATTTCTGACTCTGATCTCCTCCCCATTGCCCGCTTTGGTTTCCCTTACTCATGGAATAACGTAAGCCGGTTAGGGATTAGAACGTTCACCAACATTGATCTGTCCTTTTTTAATGCTCCTGCCTTATCCATGTGGACTGCCATCTCTGCTTTTTTGCCTCATTCTATCTTATCTGACCATTCCCCAATAATTCTTTCTCCCTCCATTTTGCCTTGTAGAGGAAAAAAGCTTTTAAATTTTTCAATGCTTGGGTCAGGGACCCAGAATATAATAAAATTTTATCTACTGCTTGGTTTACCACTTTTCATGGCAATCCTATGTTTATCTTGTGCAGGAACTGAAGGCTACAAAGCATGCTTTAGGACAATGGGCTTCTCTCAAGTTTGGAAATGGCTTCCTCTTATCCATGAAACTAAAGGACCAGCTTAAGAAGGTGCAAATACTTCTAGACGAGGATCCCTCCAATCCTACTCTAGCCCAGAATGAATCCATCCTTTTTCGACAACTCTATGATGGTTTAAATTCTGAAGCAAGCATGAGGAAGCAAAAGCTGCACCGGAAGTGGGTTAACGAGGGAGATAGGAATTCTTCTTTTTTTCCATGCTTCAATCAAGGACAAACAAGCTAGAGACCATATCCATTCTATTTGGGACAATAATGGTGTTCTCCTTTCTTCTGTTGAAGAGATTGACTAACACTTGTTTCAATATTTCTCCAAGCTTTTAGGAAACCCTGACAATTTTGAACCTAACCTTGATAGTCTGAATAACTTACCCCTTCCTATGTTAAACGCCGCCATGATAAACATGCTTGTTCAAAAGGTCTCTGATCAAGAAATTAAAGAAGCTCTTTTTGCAATGAATTCTACTTCAAGTGGTGGGCCTGATGGATTTAACGTTGTCTTCTTTAAGACAAGTTGGCATATTATTAGTCATATATTTTTAGCGGCAATTCACAACTTTTTTAATAAATTTAGATTGCTTGGTGAAATAAATGCAACCAATCTCGTCCTTATTCCTAAAGTCAGGCCTATCGAAAATGCTTCCTCTTTTCATCCTATTTCATGCTGTAATGTTGTTTATAAGTGTGTTTCCAAGACTCTAGCCTCTAGACTTGTATTAGTGCTGCCATCTATTATCTCTACGAACCAGTCTTCTTTTATTCCCAAGAGGAATATTCTTGACAACATAATGATGGCACATGAATTAATAAATGGGTATGGTAGATGTCGGATCTCCCCTAGAGCAATGCTAAATCTTGACATTAGCAAAGCGTATGATAGCTTGCATTGGTCCTCAATTGTACGTGTTATGTCATTTTTTCCTAAGGTTTTTGTAGCATGGCTATATGTTTGTATTTCAACCCCCTCTTACTCTCTTTCCTATAATGGGAAGACTTCGAGATTCTTTAAAGGGAAGTAAGGGATACGCCGGGGGGATCCCATATCCTCATATATCTTCATTATAGTTATGGAAGCGCTGACTTGTATGTTGTCTACAAAATTTGAAGAAAAGGCTATATCTTACCACCCTAAATATAAACAGCTTCAAATTTCCTCGCTTTTCTTTAGCGATGATATTATGATCTTCTCTAAGCCCAATGATCATTCCATTTCTGGCATTCTTAAGATTCTCCATACCTTTTATCTTGCTACTGGTCTAAAGATCAATCACTCTAAATCCCATATTCTTTTCTCTGGAATTGGCTCGTATGCCATGGCTAGGTTGGTTGCTCTATTTGGTCTTCAGCCGATGGAAAATAAGATGACATATCTTGGCCTCCCTCTTTATTCGTCCAGAGTTACCAGGGCTGACTGCATTATCTTTTATGACAAAATCACTTAGAAGTTGAACTCTTGGACTTCCAGATTTCTTTCAATGGCCGAAAGATTGGTGCTAGTTAAGTTTGTTTGCTTTTCTATGACTGTGTACTGGGCTCGAACATTCATTCTGCCCCCTAAACTGCTCACCATGATCAGAGCTACTATGCTCAGATTTCTTTGGACAGGATCTATTCACAATAAGAAGTTGATTCCTATGTCTTTCTCCAGTTTGGAAAAGCCTCTAAACAAGGGTGATCTTGGTATCATCAATATCAACTTATGGAATAAATCAGCGGTTAGTACCCATGTTGATGCTTTATTACTTAAAACGAACAGCCTTTGGGTGCAATGGGTGTGGAATTACCGTATTAAGAATGGGGATTTCTGGTCTATGAATGTCTCTCAAGGCTCGAGTTGGATATGGTGGAAAATTCTGAGTATGAGAAGTACCTTCCTTCCTTTTGTCAAATACTCTTTGTCCCCTGATAGCCCGGTGAGATTTTGGAAGGATCCTTTGGTAGGGGATGGCTTGGTGTTGGAAACTTTGCTGAGTAACAAAGAAATGCTACAATCATTGATTGGTTATAATGCTCGAGCTGTGGACTTCATTGTCAATGGGAAGCTGCGGACTCCATCTTCTAGTAATCATGTGATAACCCGGATTTTGTACATCTGTAAATTTGATAATAAAGATATCTGGATATTATATAAATGAATTAAACTATAATAAATACTATATTATAAATATTGGAATAAATATGTATTTGATAATCTCTTATCATAATTATGGAAATTTGTCAATAGTAATTTAATAATCTTCTTTTATAATAATTAAATTGGGCAAAAATCTATCTTTTCAAAATTTATAAAAATGATTAATTCTAATCGTAATATACAATATACAATATACAATATATATATATATATATATATATATATATATTTGTTTAAAAGTTATTATATAGATTTTAAAAAAATTAACAAATAAATAAAACATATTAGATACATTATAATTACAAATGTAAACATAAAATTAAATAATATATAAAGCAATAAAATAAAAAGAAAAGACTAATATTTATAATAGGATTGAATTAGGTTTATTAATATAAGTACTAAACATAAAAATATAAGTATTAAACATAAAAATACACACACAAAAAAATAAAATAGCAAATATAATTTATAAATTTTATTAAGACATTTGTAAGCTAGATATACATGCACTTAGCAATTGTAACTAGAGATAACATGCAAATTAACATGTGGCATCTTGTTCTTTTTTAAAATTTTATTGTAATTAGACATGATAAAATTAAACCACGTTATTGCAATTGGAAGCATATTCATCTTCTTCCATTCTTTAAAAGAAAACTGAAAATTTAATCAAAACAAAAAATATATTTAAAAGCCAAATCCAAAAACTCAATCTAGAAGTAAAGATCAAAGCAACTCAGTTTAACTAAGTGACCAGATTAAAGATTCTAGTAGATTCAAGTGAGCATTTTTCAGGTTATCGTCAAGTCTGGAAAACAGATCAAAACCAGGGTGCATGTTCTCTGTTTTTACAAGAGGTGAGTAAATTTTATTTTAAAGACAGTTTTAAAATCTGAGGTTATATTGATATCAATGATAAATGTTGCAGTAACATAGATTTAATATGTTTATATGTTCGATGATGTGAATGCATGTTTATTTAAAGTTGAATTTGTGAAATCATCAGTACATCTACTTCTCTGTTATATACTCCAGGCTCCTGTTTTTTTTAAAAGAATTCTTATCTCCAAATTAAATTTATACTTACCTTTGATTTCTGAATTAAAGATATTTGTTGTAGTATAACATCAAGTATAAGACAAATTCTGGAATTATAATTTAGCAAATAAATGTTAAAATTTGAAATAACAGTGAAATATTTATATATGTTAAAAATCAACCTATTTAAATTTAGATTTGGATTGCATGATTGTAATTATGGCAGAAAATAATGAATTTACGAGTTAAAATCATAATTTTTAGGTCTGTATTCATTGTGATTTTCTGTGGTGATCGAAATTGGTACTTTCGCCAAATTCCGGCGAACGAAGGGGTGATTGGCCATGGGTTTTGGACTGGAGGAGGAGGGTTGAATGGTGATCAGTGGAAAAATGGTCCCATGGATTTTAGTGCGATGTGGTGATCAGATTTGGTTGGAGTAGGGTTTCGTCGGCTGTTGAAATGGGCTGGATATTCGAGGCAAATGCGGCGATGGTGACGCATCAGACCAAATCGCGATGGGGGAAAACGTAGCTGGTGGTAGTTGCGTAGTTTCTGGGTGATGGGCATGTGAGCCGATGATCGATTGTGGCGGCTGGAGGTGGTTATTCCGATCGTACTTTGGTTGCTGTTGGGTTGAGGTGATCAAATTTTGATTTGAAGGAAGTTTCATCGATCAGGAAGGTCAAGGGGGTCAGTGAAGTTGCCATGGACTTGAGGGGGTTTTCGGCGGTGATCGTCATTGGTCGGCACAGTTGTGCATGTGCACCGTGCATGATTGGGAACAGGTGGAGTTTTTTTTTGTGTTTGGAGAAGACGAGTTGAACTTTGGATAGCTCACGCGTTTTCAGGGTATCGGCTCGAAGTTATTGTGCAGGTGGAATGTTTGTTTTGGGAAGATGATGCTTGCTCGAAGCAGAGCTCGTGTTTTTCTTGAATTGACTCAAAGAGGTTGGGTTCGTTGGTCAGGCTTGGGTTGAATATGGTTTCGACTTGAGTTTTCTTTGGTAATAAACCAGGTGCAGTTTTTACAAATGAATCATAGTATTGTAAATAGAAATCAAGTTTAAGTTTTTATAAAAGGAAATAGATTTGCAAAGTTAAAAACTTATTGTTTTGAAATAAAGTTAATCAAACTTTAAAAAGTATTAATTGAATTTATTTTAACTTAAATTGTTTAAGATGTTTGGATTTTGAAAATATTTATCTTAATTAAATTTTGAATTCTAATTTAAAAAAAAGAGGTGTTTCGAATTTAAATATTAAATCAAAGTTTTAAGTTAAATTTTAAAGTAATGTTTTTAAAACTAAGTTTTCAATTTATATTGAAAATAAATAAGTTTATATTAGAAAATTTAAAGTGTTTTAAATTTTAAACTTGATTTCTTAATGCCTTATTTTCAAATATGGTTATTGATATAATTTTGTAATCCAAATAAGATAGTTTGTTTTTAAGTTATTAAATTTGATTAATTCAAATAATTTATTTATAAAGATAAATATGGTTAAATTATTTTGTTACGAACTTAGGAATACTTAATAAATATGATTTGTTAATTAATGATTAAGGGTTTTCTTAACTAATTAAGGATTTTGAAATATAAGAAGTTAATTAATTATTTAATTAATTTTAAATAATTAGTTAGTTGTTTATTTAACTTTAAATAATCACTTAATTATAAATAAATTAAGTGAAATTACTTAATGAAGTAATTAATGGTTAATTATTGAATGTAATCAAGAATGGAAATTACTCATGGAAGTAATTAAATGAAAGTGATTAATGGATAATCACTTGGTGTTATTAATTAAGGGATTAATTAATATAATTATTTGAAGTTAATTAATTATGGATTGATTAATTAATTAAAGAATTAAGTATTATTTAATGATGGAATTAATTATTTGTTAAGTACTTGATTAAGAGAGTAATCAAGATTTATTAATGGAAGTAATTAGAAGATAATTACTTATGTAAGTAATTAAGGGTTAATCACTTAGTTAATTTTAGTTAATTAATTAATGTAATTAAATAATTTATGAATGTGATTAATTTTAAGATTAATTACTAAGTGTAATTAATTAATAATGTAATTAATCCATATCCATATTAAGAATTGCTTAATAAAGTTTTTTTTGAAGATAATTAAGTAATGTAATTAATGAGCGGTAATTAATTACTAATGTAATTAATCATGGCTGATTAATGAATAATTATTTTAAGGTTAATTATTAAATGTGATTAATAAATATTTGAAGAAGAAATTAAGCAGCATTAATTAATATAATTAACGATTAAGGGTTGATCAATTAAGATTAATTAATCAACAATAAGTGATTAAAGTGTAATTGATTCATGTCATTAGTTAAGGATTAATGTAATGTAATTAAAGTATAATTAATCAAGGATGATTAATTAAGATTAAAATTTTATGGATCATTAATTAATTGGTTTGTCATTAATTAATGATTAGTAGGCAAGATTTAGAAGTAATTGAAGTAATTAATTCATTAGTGGTTAATTAAATTAATTACAGATGGTGTGGTTGATAAACGTTGCTTATGAATGATTGAATTATATAGTATGCTTAGATTAATTGATATCTCTAATATGTGATGTGTGATGCTACGTGATATGTTATGATGGGCTAAACAGTGACATGCTGTGTTTAAAATTGAATTGTATTTCACTTGAATAACTTGGGTTAATATGGTATTGAATTCGAAGAGATCGGAGTCGGGTATTGGTTAATACCCGAAACCACTTCGATTCTTTATATACTGATATGAGAAATCAATAGGCCGGTATGGAATGATTTAAGTGAATTTGACCATTTAATCTAAGTTTGGTACTTAGAAATTGATGTGAGAAATAAGTGGTGTCTATGATAACTTGTAAAATTATATATTAATGCAAGTTACCCGGGTTATATATATATATATATATATATATATATAAGTTGTATGCTTTTGTATTCCATGATGGGTTTACTCATGCTGGTTTCCAGCCTTACCCGGGTGTTACTTTGATGTAATGCTCGGGTTAGACCGAGTGTTACAGATTTTCAGGTAAGGACGTTTTGGAGCTCAGGAGGCGAGTTGGAGAGCAGGAACGTATGGAGAGTTTCTACAGTGTTATATTTTAGTATTTGAGACAGATTGATTTATCTGACCTGTGTTTGTAAATATGTTGTAACTCTGATATATATTAAAGTGTAATTTGACAAGTACAGTTTTCCATTGTATAATTATTATTTATGTGATATTATATTTTGATCCGCTGCGAATGTGAGGTTTCTGTGACTTGTTTCTGTTTTCTTCTTCTTTCTCTTTTCTTCTTTTCTTAACTATCTGGAAATTTAGGGATCGGAATTTTCGGGTCGTTACATTTGGTATCAAAGCTGAAGGTTAATCGAGAACCTTGGCTCTGGTGGGATTACTCATTAAGGATAGGGTAAGTGGTACCCTAGGATGAGTTGAGTGTGTGTGTGTGTGCGTGTGTGTGTGTGTGTGTGTGAGCGTACTTGTTATTTTCTTATATAAAGATTTTGAATGATTTCATATAAAAATATTTTTTGATATATAAAGCGATATATCTTTCTAATCAATATTAAGGTAATTGGATGTTGAATATTGGAATTAAATTAAGTGGTAATAAAAATACAACCAAATTTAAATTAAATTAAAGATAAGTTTGAAATGGATTCAAAATGAAATTGAAATCTTAAAATTGGGAAAGAGTTTCAGAATAAGGTAATAATAAATTGGTTTTCAGGTATGATAATCTGGGATATTATCATAAATAATTGTTGTGTTTAATAATAAAATGTGTATTAATGAGTAAGCAAAAATGAAATGTTTGAAGAGGGTAACCTTTAAATAAGCATGATATGTAAATTAAAGTGGGTTTCAAACTGTGAAGATCTGAATTCTAAATTTAAACATTTGAAAATTGTTTTCAAAATGTTAAAGGAAATAATATTATTCAAACTATTTTGAATGTAATCTTAATTTAGAATAAGAAGTTGTTTGTAAACTTTAAAAGAATTTGTTTTGGATTAAAAACAAAGGTGGTCTAAATTTTAAAATTTGGCTTGGTGGGCCAAGAAGTAATTATTGTATATGTGTGTTGTATATGTGTGGATATACATGATATCTAAGATGGTTTGGAATAAACTCTAAATATTGAGTTTTAAATCTGGAATGAGATATGATACCCAAAGTAATAAGTTTTTGAACTTAATAAGTGGGAAGATTATTTATGAGAAGTTTAAAATTTGAAATGGAGGTTCAAATGGGGTAAGGTTGACTGGATTTAGTGAATTGGGTTTAACTTGGGGAAAAGTTAAATAAGTTGGAATGATCAACCTGATTTGAAAATTTCAAAATGAAATTAAGATTTAACTTGGGAAGTTAAATGGTTGATTTGAATTAGGAAGTTAGAATGATCTCAAAATGGGTTTGAGATCCTAAAATTGGAAATGGATGGATGTTTTAAAATAATTTGAATGATACCATCCTGTTGTTATTAATAATCTTTAAACTATAAATTGAATTTGTTTAAATGAATAGAAATAGACTGTAGTAATATATCTATTATTGAGATAAAAAGAAAATTTAACTTTAGTTTGAAAATAGAGAAATAGAGTCACTTTGTACTTGAGATTTGGGTGTTTAAAATAGAGTTTCAACTGAAATTATTGAAAATTGGTTTTTAAAAGATTAAATTATTTTAAAATGAAATTCAGGAATGTGGACTTAAAATCTCGAATTTATATAATTCGAGATGGTTTAAATTTGGAATTTGAATTGAATTAGTTCAAATTGAATTTGATTTGAATTAATTGAAATTGTGATTGAAGATGTATAAGTATAAAATTCAGATGGAAAATTTGAATTGGATTAATTGGAAAAGATTTGAAATTGAAGTGGGTTCAATTTGAAATTAGTCCAAATTGATTTGAATAATTTGAAATTGTAATTAAAGTTGAATAGTTTTAAATTCAAATGGAATTTGAATTGAATTTGGGAGGAAATCAAGAACAATTCAACTTGATATGGAGATGGGGTTTGAAATCGGGATTAATTCAAACTGGAGTTGAAATGAATTGAATTGGAACTAGTTCAATTGAAATTTATTTGAATTAGTAGAATTTGAGATCAAGGTTGAATAAATTTAAATTTGGAAAGAAACTGAGGTTAATTCAACTTGAATTGGGGTTGAATCAATTTCAGTGGAAATTGAAGTTATTTAAATTGGAATTGGGTCAATTTAAATGGAAATGGAAATTTAAATTGAATTGATGAGAATGGAGATTGGGTAGTGAGAAGTTTTGACTCTAGACTATTTTTAATATAAATTGTTTTAATATAAACCTATTTTTCCAAGCTATTCATTATATATACAACCTTTCTTTTAAAAGCCAAACTATCTTATACTAGTTTGACAATTATTTTTGAAACTGTTTAACAAATTTCCAACTGCTTTATAAACTAATTACTATATTTCAACTATTTTACAAAACTAATTACTATCTTACTATTATTTTGCAATTATTTAAAATTTCTATAATTATTTTAACTATTTTCTAACTATTTTACACCTATTACAAACTAGTAATTATTTTCCAACTACTTACCTATTTTAAAATTTTTCAAGCTATTTTCTAAATAAACTGTCGGAGTTCAAACTGTTATTGGTTAAATACCCAATCGAGAAAAGAATAGAGGTGATAATCCAAATGGATTAAAGCAACTGTGAGGAAGTGAATGAAAATCAAAGTGAATGTGAATAGAAACGGAATTGATTTGGCTAATAACCAATAAAGATAAATACGTAGGGTGTACGTATGTTATTCTATTTGCATAGTGATTTGATCCAGATTCGAGCACAGAATTTCGAGATAGTATGTCGATCCGAGTTGGGACTTTTTTCACTCGATTTTCAACGGCGGACCTGGATATGGGTTGTTGATTGGTTCTGGATGTTCTCTATCATTATTATGGCTATGCAAGGAGAATGACAGTTTCTGATCAAGAAACCAGATCTGAGTTCGTACTAGGAAGTCGGGTGGACGATACTAGTTCGGAAGTGAAATTGTGTGGTCGAGTGAGCGATCAGATTGGTATAGCGTATGGATGATATGTGTACATCGTACGGATTTGAAGGAAAATGATATTGAAAAGAGTAATCAAATTTGAATATTTTATTTTGAGTAAACAAAGTTAAATATCTTTTTTTTATAAAATGAAACTCCCCTTGTTGAATCTATTGCCAAAAGAAAAGGATTTTGAAGGTGTTTTGAAGTACAAAAGGAGTTTTATACAAGTTTGAAATGATCCAAAGTTTTAAAAATTATATATATTTGTATATATATAAAGGATCTTATGAGGAGTTTAGAAAAGGTTTTGGGAACCTTTGGATTTGGAAAGGCTTTTGATTTTTGGATAAAATCAATATGAGAATTTGGAAAGCCTAGTTTGAGAATTATCGATTTTGGAATAATCGATTTTGTGTAAAGGAGCTTTGTATGAGATCATACTAGGTGTATGATTTGAAATATACTATATGTGTATAGTATAAAATGTTTTGATGATGGCTCTAGGGAAAAAGGCACTCCGTTGAAATGAACTTCTCAGGAGAGCCACCGGGTGGTGCTGCCTTAAGCCCCAAGAGGGGTTTCTAAAGTTGATCCTGTGAGGAGTCCGGACAAAACTAGTTCCTGGAGATTATGAGTAAAGTATACCAAAGAGAAGGTCGTGTGTGCCGCTGAGAGCCAACAGTCTGCGTTTGATTTTATATCGGCAGACTGCGACCTATGTAGGAGTGGAGAAGTTTCATTTCGACAGCGAAAATTAGAGGCCGCTGAGAGCCTGCAGTTACATGGACTTTTGCTGTGATGGCAACATAACCCTGGAATGTAACTGCGACCATAGATGGGGGGTGATGATTTCCAGAGCATTCTCACCAAAGATTATCCTCTATTTTCAAAAATTGTTTTCTATATTTACAATAAAATTATTTTCAACGTATTTTCACTGGATGTTGAAAACGGGTCTGCCAAGCACTTGTAGATTTTTAGTCTTACGCATAATCAACGTATGACCGAATTTCTGTGAGAACGAGGACGGACTTGTTGAAACATCGAGTTATAAAATGATATTTTTTTATAAAACTATTTTGACAATACTATATAGATTTTAAAGGTGTTGTAAAAATGATCAAAGAAAATTTATCTGATTTTTAGTATTTAATAAATTCTGGCTTCATTTCTTTTCGAGGACGAAAAGATTCAAAAGGGGAAGAAATGTGATAACCCGGATTTTGTACATCTGTAAATTTGATAAATAAGGATATCTGGATATTATATAAATGAATTAAACTATAATAAATACTATATTATAAATATTGGAATAAATATGTATTTGATAATCTCTTATCATAATTATGGAAGTTTGACAATAGTAATTTAATCATCTTCTTTTATAATAATTAAATTGGGCAAAAATCTATCTTTTCAAAATTTATAAAATTGATTAATTCTAATCGTAATATACAATATATAGATATATATATATATATATATATTTGTTTAAAAGTTATTATATAGATTTAAAGAAAATTAACAAATAAATAAAACATATTAGATACATTATAATTACAAATGTAAACATAAAATAAAATAATATATAAAGCACTAAAATAAAAAGAAAAGACTAATATTTATAATAGGATTGAATTAGGTTTATTAATATAAGTATTAAACATAAAAATATAAGTATTAAACATAAAAATATACACACACAAAATAAAATAGTAAATATAATCTATAAATTTTATTAAGACATTTGTAAGCTAGATATACATGCACTTAGCAATTGTAACTAGAGATAACATGCAAATTAACATGTGGCATCTTTTTTTCTTTTTAAAATTTTATTGTAATTAGACATGATAAAACTAAACCAGGTTATTGCAATTGGAAGCATATTCATCTACTTCCATTCTTTAAAAGAAAACTGAAAATTTAGTCAAAAGAAAAGGAAATTATTTAAAAGCCAAATCCAACAACTCAATCTGGAAGTAAAGATCAAAACAACTCAGTTTAACTAAGTAACCAGATTAACGATTCAAGCAGATTCAAGTGAATATTTTTCAGGTAATCGTCAAGTCTGGAAAACAGATCAAAACCAGGGTGCATGTTCTCTGTTTTTACAAGAGGTGAGTAAATTTTATTTTAAAGATAGTTTTAAATTATGAGGTTATATTGATATCAGTGATAAATGTTGCAGTAACATAGATTTAATATGTTTATATGTTCGATGATGTGAATGCATGTTTATTTAAAGTTGAATTTGTGAAATCATCAGTACATCTGCTTCTCTGTTATATACTCCAGGCTCCTCTTTTTTTTAAAGAATTCTTATCTCCAAATTAAATTTATACTTACCTTTGATTTCTGAATTAAAGATATTTGTTGTAGTATAATATCAAGTATAAGATAAATTCTAGAATTATAATTTAGCAAATAAATGTTAAAATTTGAAATAACAGTGTAATATTTATATATGTTAAAAATCAACCTATTTAAATTTAGATTCGGATTGCATGATTGTATTCATGGCAGAAAATAATGAATTTACGAGTTAAAATCATAATTTTTAGGTCTGTATTCATTGTGATTTTCTGTGGTGATCGAAATTGGTACATTTGCCAAATTCCGGCGAAAGAAGGGTTGATTGGCCATGGGTTTTGGACTGGAGAAGGAGGGTTAAATGATGATCAGTGGAAAAGCGGTCCAATGAATTTTAGTGCGACGTGGTGATCAGATTTGGTTGGAGTAGGGTTTCGTCGGCTATTGAAATGGGGTGGATATTCGGGGCAAATGCGGCGATGGTGACGCATCAGACCAAATCGTGATGGGGGAAAACGTAGCCGGTGGTAGTGGCGTAGTTTCTAGGTGATGGGCATGTGAGCCGGTGATCGATTATGGCGGCTGGAGGTGGTTCTTCCGATCGTACTTTGGTTGTTGTTGGGTTGAGGTGATCAAATTTTGATTTGAAGGAAGTTTCATCGATCAGGAAGGTCAAAGGGGTCGGTGAAGTTGCCGTGGACTTGAGGGGGTTTTCGGCGGTGATCTTCGTTGGTCGGCACAGTTGTGCATGTGCACCGTGCACGATTGGGAATAGGTGGAGTTTTTTTGTGTTTGGAGAAGACGAGTTGAACTCGGGATAGCTCACGCGTTTTCAGGGTATCGGCTCGAAGTTATTGTGCAGGTGGAATGTTTGTTTTGGGAAGATGATGTTTGCTCGAAGCAGAGCTCGTGTTTTTCTTGAATTGACTCAAAGGGGTTGGGTTCGTTGGTCAGGCTTGGGTTGAATATGGTTTCGACTTTAGTTTTCTTTGGTAATAAACCAGGTGTAGTTTTTACAAATGAATCATAGTATTGTAAATAGAAATCAAGTTTAAGTTTTTATAAAAGGAAATAGATTTGCAAAGTTAAAAACTTGTTGTTTTGAAATAAAGTTAATCAAACTTTAAAAAATATTAATTGAATTTATTTTAACTTAAATTGTTTAAGATGTTTGGATTTTGAAAGTAGTTATCTTAATTAAATTTTGAATTCTAATTTACAAAAAAAGAGGTGTTTTGAATTTAAATATTAAATCAAAGTTTTAAGTTAAATTTTAAAGTAATGTTTTTAAAACTAAGTTTTCAATTTATATTGAAAATAAATAAGTTTATATTAGATAATTTAAAGTGTTTTAAATTTTAAACTTGATTTCTTAATGCCTTATTTTCAAATAAGGTTATTGATATAATTTTGTAATCCAAATAAGATAGTTTGTTTTTAAGTTATTAAATTTGATTAATTCAAATAATTTATTTATAAAGATAAATAAGGTTAAATTATTTTGTTTTGAACTTAGGAATACTGAATAAAAATGATTTGTCAATTAATGATTAAGGGTTTTCTTAACTAATTAAGGATTTTGAAATATAAGAAGTTAATTAATTATTTAATTAATTTTAAATAATTATTTAATTGTTTGTTTAATTTTAAATAATCACTTAATTATAAATAAATTAAGTGAAACTACTTAATGAAGTAATTAATGGTTAATTATTGAATGTAATCAAGAATGGAAATTACTCATGGAAGTAATTAAATGAAAGTGATTAATGGATAATCACTTGGTGTTATTAATTAAGGGATTAATTAATATAATTATTTGAAGTTAATTAATTATGGATTGATTAATTAATTAAAGAATTAAGGATTATTTAACGATGGAATTAATTATTTGTTAAGTAATTAATTAAGAGAATAATCAAGATTTATTAATGGAAGTAATTAGAAGATAATTACTTATGTAAGTAATTAAGGGTTAATCACTTAGTTAATTTTAGTTAATTAATTAATGTAATTAATTAATTTATGAATGTGATTAATTTTAAGATTAATTACTAAGTGTAATTAATTAAGAATGTAATTAATCCATATCCATATTAAGAATTGATTAATAAAGCTTTTTTTGAAGATAATTAAGTAATGTAATTAATTAGGGGTAATTAATTACTAATGTAATTAATCATGGCTGATTAATGAATAATTATTTTAAGGTTAATTATTAAATGTGATTAATAAATATTTGAAGAAGAAATTAAGGAGCATTAATTAATATATTAATGATTAAGGGTTGATCAATTAGGATTAATTAATCAACAATAAGTGATTAAAGTGTAATTGATTCATGTCATTAATTAAGGATTAATGTAATGTAATTAAATTATAATTAATCAAGGATGATTAATTAAGATTAAAAATTTGTGGATCGTTAATTAATTGGTTTGTCATTAATTAATGATTAGTAAGCAAGATTTAGAAGTAATTGAAGTAATTAATTCATTATTGGTTAATTAAATTAATTATATATGGTGTGGTTGATAAACGTTGCTTATGAATGATTGAATTATATAGTATGCTTAGATTAATTGATATCTCTGATATGTGATGTGTGATGCTATGTGATATATTATGATGGGCTAAACAGTGACATGCCGTGTTTAAAATTGAAATGTATTTCACTTGAATAACTTGGGTTAAGATGGTATTGAATTCTAAGAGACCGGAGTCGGGTATTGGTTAATATTCGAAACCACTTCTATTCTTTATAGACTGATATGAGAAATTAATAGGCCGATATGGAATAATTTAAGTGAATCTGACCATTTAATCTAAGTTTGGTACTTAGAAATTGACGTGAGAAATAAGTGATGTCTATGACAACTTATGAAATTATATATTGATGCTCACGGGGCGAGTTGGAGAGCAGGAACGTATGGAGAGTTTCTACAGTGTTATATTTTAGTATTTGAGACAGATTGATTTATCTGACCTGTGTTTGTAAATATGTTGTAACTCTGATATATATTAAAGTGTAATTTGACAAGTACAGTTTTCCATCGTATAATTATTATTTATGTGATATTATATTTTGATCCGCTGCTAATGTGAGGTTTCTGTGACTTGTTTCTGTTTTCTTCTTCTTTCTCTTTTCTTCTTTTCTTAACTACCTGGAAATTTCGGGATCGGAATTTCCGGGTCGTTACAAATCAGGTTGTCAACTCGCTATGGAGGAGTTTGTGTGATCATGTGGTGCTTATGAATCATGAGACTGAAGTATGTTGGAAGGGAAGGCCTCATAGAATTGGTAGGGTGTATGATCTCCTCCTAAATTCTGATGCTTTACCTATCTTTCCATGGGATAAGGTTTGTTGGACTTCTCATTCCACTGCTAAGGATAACTTGATGTTTTGGAGAATAATAAACAAAGCTGTTCTAACTAGGGATAAACTGGTGTCTACTGGTATGGTTTTAGATCATCTATGTGTATTCTGCGTTTGTGCCCTGAATCTGCTGACCACCTTTTCTTTGATTGTGAATACTTATCCAACATGATTTGTACATTGATGAATAAAGTAGATATTTCAAGCTTTTATGGCAATACAACTTCTGATTGGAATGAGCTGATGAGGGTTACGAGGTGGAGACTAAATAAAGGGATATTATTTTCTTTGTCCTTAAAGTTTACTTCAGATCTGCCTGGTTCCAAAGGAATTCACGGTTCTTTAGAAGTGAGGCCTCAACTGCGCATCAGTTTTGCGTCAAAGTAATTATGAAATAGCTACTGAGATCAGATTTTCTCGGCATGGATTCTCTCTTCATAACCACGAGTTTTGGAATTGATATTGGGCTTCTGCTTATTGGGTGTTGTTGTGTGCATGAGTCTGTTAGTGCACGCTTTTGTGCATGCTTGGCTTTCTTGTATTAGTCCTGCTTGCCTGCTTTTGCCTTTGTCTTTTTTCTTTTCTTTGTTGGTCCATTTGTGTGTTTCGTCTGTTGTTTGCTTGCATGTCTTTGTTTTCATGCTTGCCTGTTGTTTTCACGGCAAAAGAGTGTTTGTGTCGTGGTCTTATTTTGTCTTTTTTATCAATAAACATTGGTAGGGGACCAGTCAACCCTTCTTGCCTTACAAAAAATATATTTATAATATCTAAATATGTATATGTGTGTGTGTAACTTTCATTGGCTTTTCACTCATTTTTCCATATTCTCTTTAGAGATTTTCTATCTTGTTTGCTACCTAGCGTGAAATTGGCTCTACTAACCACCCCATCCACGTTTTGAAGAAATCTCGTTATTATAAAACAAACTAGCAAACAACTATGGCGTTTTATGACCCATCATGGTCTACTCTAGTAGGCTATAGATGAAGGGCAACTAGGTGTAACCCTATCCTTCTCATTAACTACCTAGGACTGATGACATTGGCTTCTTATGTAACCCTGCCTTATAAAAATTGGTACCAATCGCACATTACATAGTGCCTGGTTCCGCTCATCAACCATTTAGATTGCCTATAACAGTCAAGATAATACCCTCCTCTTCATAAATTTAAAGCCGTACATTATATCCTGAGGAATCCCTATTTATATGCAAGCGTATACCCTCTACAGGTCCTATGGTTGAACATATCCTATATCAGTTTTCCCGTTACACACTCTCGGTAGCCACTTAGGATAACACTTGTATAACCGTACCGACCCTCGCATGTCAACTTACTATAATGACCTTTCATCATTTTCTTTAAATGATTTATACATTAAATTATAGTAATTCACACCCGCCATAAATGCTTGTTCGAGGCTACTTATATACATATCTCTCATTCACATACACACACACACACATACACTATATATATAGATATATATTCTCAATCTTACATTCCTTTCTCTCATTGCCTCTACGGTTCTTATAGTTGACAGTAGGCCTTTATTTTGTTATGCTTTTAACTTTTCTTCTTCAAGTTCATTTACTACTTCTTTTATCATATTCTTAATATCGTTACCAATTTGTTCATTAGTTCCGAGTTTCATTTCTATTCTTATTTTGTTCTCTATTTAGTCATTTTGCCTATTTCCCGTACTTTCCTTTTCATTACTTTCCATCTTATTGGCATTTTTATTTCATTTATATCTTAATGTTCAACTTTTAAAATTTACTGCATTTTGAATACATTCGAATTAAATTTTTACTCAATAAATGTTAACACGGTAAATTTCTATATTTTTATCAAAAAGTGGAGACATTTGTGCCGTGTTTATAATTACAAGGAATTTCCCTTTTATTTTCTTGAAATAGAAGCTACAAAACACGGTAGTTATTCCTATTTTGTACATATCTTTCTCTTTATATCCATATATCTATTACTTGCCATTTCAAAAGTCACACTTATATTCAGTTTGAACTTGATAATAATAGAAATCTACTTGCAATAATATAAATCTCAATGAAGTAAAATATCACTAATTCCCAAAAATGAAAGTAGTTTTAATTTCAATTTAATTCATATTCATCACATATAAAAAAATTCCTAACCATTACGCATTTCATTAAGATTTCATCAATTGATGTCCTTCGAATAAGTATAAATTCCTAATCAGTACATAGCACTTTAGATTCATTAAATTCATATCCGACGTAGAAATACAACCTCTAATCATTACGCAATTTAGTATCAATTTCATATAGAATTCCAAACTAGTTTAACTCTTTAAAATTTCTTATGGATGAATTTATTTGCAATTTAAATCTGATTTCTGAGCCATGTAGGAATAAATCTGCAATGATATAATTAATATTATATAAAAACATATAATATTCTCATATGTCTTTTTAGCGTTCCCAAATTTCTAGATCTAATCCAGATCTAATCTTTGTTATCTGTATTCTCCATTTTGACTCTCTACTTGGATCCACAAATAACATGTACAAATCTCTGGTTTACCTCTGATGTAGGGATTTGTTTTGAATCTACTTCCAATTCTCTATCGTCGTATATTCTTCTCTAAGTGTATACATGGAAATTAAATCTATATCTATGAATCTAGAATTTTGGAGCAGAAGAGAAAGTGACCTAGCTTCCGCTCTCATTAGAAAATTATGAGTTGGAAATAAAGTCCTAGGTCTTAACGTATAGAGGTTTGAATAAGTGCTAACTATCAAATCAAACCATTTTAAATCTGGGCCATACGGCCTAAGTTACCGCCATTCAAAATAAATCATGAATTGACCTTATACAACCTAGGTCGACCACCCATGATCGACTTGACCTAGCCTAGGTCGATCGCCCATGGTCGACATGGCCTAGCCTAGGTCGCCACTCATAGTCAACACAAGACTCCCTCTGGTCGACCCATATAGTGTATATTTGGGCGATTGTGAACGTTAATTGATTTCGTTTGTTTATTTCCTTCGTTCAATTGATTCTCTCTATTTGTTCCTCTATTAATTAATCATGTTCCGTTCTTTCCCTTTTTTATAAACACTTTGAGATTTTAATTTAATGTTAACATTTAAATCTCATTAACGTTACCAATTAGCGTTAATTGATTTTGTTACCATGTTTACTATATAATTATTTTCGACGCTAAAACTACAAATGTTAATTTTTCGTTTGAACTCTGAGGAAAACATTATACATTAAAATTGATCGGAAAATCACCACAAACACAATGGTGCAAGTTTCATAGCCAAATTCCTTCATTTGCAAAAATTCTATTTTTCACTGTTTACTATCAATTAATTAATACTTTCTAATGAATTAACTTAAAAGCACAGGGTGTTACATTCTCCCCCCTAAAAGAATTTCATCCCCGAATTTCCTTAAGAGCTCTATCTTGCAATCATCGAACATCCATCCTAAACTAGCAAATCATTAGTGTGCAACAATTTTGCAACACGGTGCATGGTGTATCACAACATATATGCTATGGAAACTGAGTAATTCAAAATCGGCGCCTCCTACAAGAATGCTTTCCTTTAAATAAATTGCGAAAATATCGTGTGATCAACCTACATAACTGGCAGTTCTACATGAATGCAACTTTTTGAAAAAACAAACACTATTTTCCATTCCAATTTTCCCACAATTCTATATATTGAAGCGTAGTTCAACCAATTTTGCATCCAATCCCTATCATCCAAAACCCTAGCACACATTGCTAATGTCCAAATTTAGAAAAATCAATTTTCTAAACCTATTTTATTATGCTTAGGAAGGGTTAAATGGAAAATTTTATATTTTCATCCTTCTCTTAAGTACCCTATTTCCACTGTACCTTGTAATCTTCTCTTTTGCCCCACATTCCTCCTAAGTTTTCCAAGTACATTCTGCATAAGTAAAATTTATTTTAAATTTTTAAATTTTAAAACAAGGTTTATTTCAAAAATCAACTTTCTGTTACTAACAAGATATAGGGAAAGTGATTCCCTAACTATAGCAGCTTTCTCGCTTGTTTCTAACTGTATTTATTTTACCATCATTTCAGCAGCGCAGTAAAGTCACTGTTAACCAACCTGTCAACTTTCCCCAATGAAGTTGGTGCTATTTCCTAATTTGAAAATTCTTCGTTTTCACTTTAAAAATATTTATATATTACTTTCTAAAATATTCATAAAAAATTTAAACCTCAAAAATATCTAAAAATTTTGCAGAGATATTTTTATTTTTCAAAAGTGTATATATGTATATGTTTTTTAAAAAATATTTCTCGACATCTCAAGAAATCAGGGTTTAATCAACAATCCAATTACATAATGGACCCCTCTTAATTTATGCAGTAAATTTTAATTTTTAACTTTTTTTATAATAACAATAGCAACCAAGTTTAATTATAAATTCCAGCCATTTAGAGACAGGGACATCGACCTGTGGCTACATATTCCTCCTCTCTCCTCTGCGTGCTAAAATTTATCAATCTTATTCCATTTTCGTGTTAGTAGTATTTAAATGAATTTTCTTAATTTATTTCTTAACTTCCAATCTCTAATATTTTCTTTTCTTTTGCATTAGTTGACTGTCTTTTTTGAAATTTCCTTACCTTTATTGTTTCTCATAACACGATGGTCCACACAGAAACACATAAAAATGAACAGTTCCTACAATATTGTTTGTGCCTTTACCCTCAATAAAGACAACTAATGCTTACTACCCAACATAACCAGAACAACTGATGGGAGCTGCCTTCAACCTTAACTAACACCGATGATATTGTGGCTCCGTTACCTTTGACTTAACGGGCCTTACTAACATGCCATCCTTTCGAAATCCACATATCTTAACTTTGAGTTTTCCAGTATCCTCCATTAGTGTTTTCCACCTCATAATTTTCTGTTACCATCTTCTTTTAATCCAAATTCCTTGATAGTATTCTTAAATCTTGCATTCATGCCTAACAAAGTATTCCTAGGTTCTTTCCATTATTCATTACACTCTATGAGGTTCCATATTACTTTTCCATGAGTAATATTTGTGAAAAATACAGAATACGGATCTTGAGGCTAGGATTAACACTAATGGGGGGTGGATAGTGTTTAAAGAAATTACTAAATCTTTTTGAGTTTTTGTTAATTTGAACACAGACGTATGCAATATTCAAACACAGATATGATCACAGAATCAAACACAGATGCAAATATAAAGTAAAAGCAGTAAAGGAAAGAACACACCGGATTTTATACTGGTTCGGAGTTGCCCTATATCCAGTCCCGCACACAAGTACGGATTTCCTTTCAAAAGCAATTGTACAATTACACCCTCGATTTCAAGGCCACGAGGTACACCCTCCAGATTCACAATCCTCTCGGTAGAGATACTTGATTTCCCGGGCAACAAGTTTACCGAATTGATTTCCAAGGCTACAATCACACATTTTCTCGCTTGATTGATTTTCAAGGCTACAATCACACCTTTTCTCACTAAATTGATTACAAAGAAGTCTATAACTCTGAATAGCATATACGATCTTGTTGAGATAGTGATAGAGAATCAAACCAGAAATGATCTAGTTAGATTCAATGTTGATTTCGGCAGAGTAATGGTAAGAATGTGTATATAGAAATGTGGAAGAAGAAGAGAAGTGAAAACTAGAAAAAAGTATGTGATGAAATGTCTCACAATCATTTTCATCGATTTTTAAACTAGAAAGATCCATTCCCGTACTCTTGCAATTGAGAATGATACCGAAAAGATCATAATTCAAAACAATTCTAGTGCCTTTGACACTACTCCAAATTTCATCATCATTTCCAATATAAAATCCACGGTTTAAATTTGCATAGAAAATTTTAACAAGATTTGGATAACAAACAAAATCATTTTGAGAAGCATCAACAAGACTAAGAATTTGATCGTTTGCAAAAAGAGAATCAATTTCATAAGAAGAGAAATCTTGAAGTATAGCAAACTTTTCGGGATGGACTTTTGCATAGTTAGCATAATTAATGTATGCTTTTATAGCATCTGGATCGTTGAAGAGAAACTATCTTTCTGGAAATTCTCATGGTGGAGGGGTTGCTTGAAGAAGCCATTAGAGTAGAGAGTAGAGAGCTTGAAGTTTTGAAGAGTTGAATTTGAAAATGAGAGTGAAAAGATGTGATAAAAGATAGTGAATAAATAGATTCTTAAAGGATATGATCTATGGACAAAAGATGCCTTTTCAAAGAATTGAATGAAGTGAAAAGGTGGAGGGAAATTCAACCATTTGAATTGAAATTTTGAATTTCAGATTCTGTACCCATGTCGACATCATGGTAGGGACCATGTTATGTGTCTTTGAATTTCTATGATTTATTTTTCCTAAATATTCTAATATATATATATATATATATACTTATTAATTTTAATGTATATATATCTAGAATAATTCTGAAATTATAGTATATTCCATAAAATAATATGATATTATTAAAAATAATAATAATAATAAAATAATAGTAAAAAATTCAAAATTCAAATAACACACCAATTCAAAGTCAATCAATCAAGCATCTAATTCTAAGCATGCAATTTCAACCAATTGTATTGTAAATGTGTACCTTTTTCTGAGTCTGTTTCTCTGAATTCGTCGGAGTCATGAACTGCTGTGAAACACATATTTGAATTATCTGTCATTTGATCATCATCGCTTGAGGATGAGTCTGAGTCATCTAGAGTAGCAGTAGATGCACGCTTCCGTTTCTTTACTAAATCATTGTTTATAGGAGGATTTTCCCTATTTGGATACGGACAGTCTCTTTTGATATGGCCTAGTTCATCACAATTGAAACATTTGACATTGTTTGGCACTACATTCTGATTTCTAGAGTTCTTATAGTTGTTTCTCTTGAGATTATTCATCTTTCTGTATTTCAAAAAATTTCGAAAATTCCTGGTCATAAAGGCTATCTCTTCATCATTATCGTTGTTTGAGTCTGATCCATCGGTCAATGCATTGTATGCCATTGATTTCTTTTCAGATGCTTTGCTTTCTCTTCTTCCAATCATTTGGTCTTCAAACGACATTAGATTTCCAATTAATTCTTCTATCTTTAAGGTGTTGATCTCATTTTCCCCTTCGATCGCAAGTGTCTTTTGATCCCATTCTGGAGTAAGAGAATTTAAAATTTATCTGACTTGTTATTCTTCCGAAAATTCCTTTCCCAAGGATATTAGAGAATGCACAATATCCTAAAATCTACTATATATATCTAAAATAGATTCATTAGAATTCATTTTAAATAATTGAAACTAATTTGTGAGCATGGAAATTTTGGTCTGTTTAACTTTGCTTGCTCCTTCGTGAGTCACTTGCAAATTTTTCTAGTTTTCATATGCAGACTTACAAACTGACACTCTATTAAATTCATTCCTATCAAGTGAACAAAACAGAATATTCATTGCTTAAGAATTATTTTGTGCAACCGTCTTTTGCTCAGCAGTCCACTGTGCAAAATTAGTTGTGGGTTCAGAATATTCAGTTTGAGTGATATTCTAAGTATCTAATCCTACAGATTGTAAATATATTTTCATCCTACATGCCCAATATGCATAGTTACTGTCATTAAAAAGTGGTGGTCTGACAATAGACTGACCTTCTACAAATGAACTAGTGACAAGAATACTAGTGTTAGCAGTACCAGTGTTGGTAGCCATTTTGAAAATTCTTCAAAATTCAGGTTAAAAAACTTTTGAAAACCTCGCCCAGATACCAAATGTAAGAAATGCGGAATACGGATCTTAAGGCTAGGACTAACACTAAAGGGAGGTGAATAATGTTCAAAGAAATTACTAAATCTTTTTGAGTTTTTGTTAATTTGCACACAGATGTATGCAATATTCAGACACAGATATGATCACAGAATCAAACACAGATGCAAATATAAAGTAAAAGCAGTAAAGGAAAGAACACATCGGATTTTATACTGGTTCGGAGTTACCCTACATCCAGTCCTGCACACAAGTACAGATTTCCTTTCAAAAGTAATTGTACAATTACACCCTCGATTTCAAGGCTACGAGGTACACCCTCCAGATTCACAATCCTCTGGGTAGAGATACTTTATTTCGTGGGCAACAAGTTCACCCAATTGATTTCCAAGGCTACAATCACACCTTTTCTCGCTTGATTGATTTCCAAGGCTGCAATCACACTTTTTCTCGCTAAATTGATTGCAAAGAAGTCTATAACTCTGAATAGCACAGAGGATCTTTTTGAGATAGTGATAGAGAATCAAACCATAAATGATCTAGTTAAATTCAATGTTGATTTCGACAGAGTAATGGTAAGAATGTGTTTACAGAAACGTGGAAGAAGAAGAGAAGTGAAAACCAGAAAAATATGATTTAAAATTCGTTGAAAATAGCCCATATTTATAGAAGAACAACAGCCATGTCCATTCGCGAAGGGATATGACAAATAGACACTTCTTTTGAAATTCAAATTTTTGAAATCAACTGACACTATGTCGACATGGGTAACTTGGGTATGTCGACATCCCAAAGGAAATTTTGGTGTTTTGTTTTTCTTTGAAAATAACTTTTATCTTATATTAAAACTATTTTGAACTTTTATAAATATACTTAACTATAGTTAAAATACATAAAAAATTTAGAGAATAATATTTTGGTATATATATTACTATAATTTTATATTTAAATCTATGTATAAATATTAAAATTTAAATATATTAATATTATTAAAAGATAGTTTAAAAAATAAGGATAATTTGATTTTGAAATTAAAGATTATTTTGAAGCTAAAAGTATTTAAAAACAGGATAGATGCTTTTGATTATTTTAAAAGGAAGGTTTTGAAATCATTTTGAAAACAAGATATAATTTTGTAAAAAAATATTTTGAATAAAAGTTAGCGGATACAAAACAATGTTCCACTGGATTTTTCGTAGGTTCCATTCTACTTAGGGTTCCATCCCTTTAACGGGATCGAAGTAGATTCCATTCCACGAATAAATTAGATTTTAAGATGGTAGTGCTTGTCTAGGAGTTTTAACAAAATTCCTAATTAAAATTACTTTTCTTAAACTCTTGATAATATTGATATTCTTGATACTCATGAGTCTTCAATCTTGATATCTTGAATCTCTATACTGTACAAACGTATATATCTAAATTATACTGTTAGTATTTATATTTTATCATCTATTCTAAGGTTGTTGTCATCAAAACCATCGTCTCAAGGACTAACACTATTGCTACCTTCTTCATAGCTTATCCTTTCCCTGTCTTCCCCAGGCACTAATTCCTATCTACTCCAATTAAAATCCTTGTTTGGTCTTTACCATTTTTTTCAAAAATTAAAACTTTAAAGTTTTTGAAACATTTAATTCCATAACCTTTGTCTTTAAAAGTACCACTTAAAACCTTTTATCAAATTCAAAAACACTTTGTGTTTCAACCATTTAAAAACTTTACTTTACAAATTTTGAATTTAACCTATTCATAAACCTAGGAGATAAGGTTAACAAAACTTAATTAAAAGTTTCTTTTTTCTCTCAAACCAACCTTTCGTTTTTATAGACCTTTTTCTTTTTAACTTTTACTTCTTAAAAATTAGGATTTTTATGCAAACTATTTATTAAATTTTTCTTTCAAAAAACTTATTTGTTGCATCAAACCATTCTTTTATAAAAACACACTTTGTAGTTTTTCTAAAACATCTTTTATAAACTTTTGAATAATAAAACTGAAGTAGATAAGAACAAATCTCATTCTATCATTTCTTTCTGTCTCCACTTCAATCTTTACTGAAGTCTCCATTGTCACAAAAGGGAAACATTTGAAAGATACTTAAAGTGCACACAATAATTGAGATTGTCCATTTTCCTTTATTCTGCATTTAATTTCTTATGTTGCTTCTAACTAGATTACCAGCAAAATTTCTTTTCATGATTTCCTAGAAAATTTCAAGCTACTATACTTTTGATTATACTTAGGTATCCTATACTTTAATGCATTGGAACTACTTTCCCCTTCAAGAGAAATTGTTAATGAAATAATTCCCTATGAATCATAGAAAAGAAAATTCGTGTTTTATGTGAAATTACAAGGAATTATACTTTATTTCTTTATTGAAATACAGAGTACAAAATACGAGATTTCTCATTTTCTGTACATTCTTTCTCTACATGAACATTCCTTATTATTTCAAAAAACACCTTTATTTGTAACTTGATTGATTCGTAGAAATTTTTATTGTTATCTCTTTTCACTTCAATGAATTAAAATAAGTCAAATCCCAAACTAATTACACTAAATCAAATCTCGTTTTTACTTATGTTTAATAATTTTTCTACTATTCAATGCCCCCACCTAAACTACACTTATTTCAATTGTTATTCTCTTAATTTACTGTCTTCTCACATGAACCATTATAATGTGTTTGCCTACAACATTGTTTTAGGGTTCCAAATCTACTTTTCTATACTATCCACCTATATTCCAAACTTGTACCACTTCCTATTGTCTATCCATAAAGTTTAACTTTATAACTTAAAAAATTTCATTATAGAAAACCCATAGCTATATTGCTCTACTATTTTTCTTTCAAAATAAATAGCTTTCTACAAAAAATTCTTCATTGAATTTTTTAGATTTTTAATAAATTTAATTTAAACTAGAGCTTTATATCTTCATTTCTCCTTGTTTATAAAGAAACTAGTGAGCTGTATACGCTCTATAATTCTTCAAAGAGTTCATCTTTTTATTAAAACCCATTTTATGGAAAATTTTCAATTTAACTTCCAATGAAACCTTAATTGTATAAATACTTTTCTAAAATCAATATCATACATTTTTCTCCAAAATCCAATATTTTCTTCTTTACTTTTTCAAATACATTAATTATATATTTTTCTCTGCTTTTGAAATTATTTTCTATTGGTTGACTTTTAGTGGAATTCTTACTATTCATTTATGAACATCTTTCCTTCAATTTACTAACTTGTTCTTTTGTTAACATAAAAATCCAATTATCAATTAGAAGCGACCATTTCACACCCTTCTTTAGGAACTTCCACATCTTCCGCTATCTATGGCATATGGACTCTTACTTTTCCCTTATCTGGACCAATTATATATCGTCAATTGGCAATCGTATGGAGATCGACAATTATTGGGCCATCAAGGCCCAACTAGGGAGTCATATACCATTCAACTTCAGGCATTTTCCATATGTAACTATTCTATAGTTGGAATTATTAGAATTTAATGTATGTTATATTTATAGGAAAAATACAAAAACGTTCACTCAATGTTTCCTCATTTTCAAGATCGACTAAGTTCTTATACCAAACGTGACAAACATCAGTAGGCCTGAATTTACGCTAAAATGAAAACTAGATCCACCAAAGTACGGATCGTTAGTTTGGTAACTAAGATAAAAGAATTCATATTAGAGCTCTAATGAAATTACATACAATGAAATAAATAAATATATTAGGTCACATAATTGCTGACCAAGATTTGACACTTCAAAGGTCAAGTGTCTCTATCAGCGTTGAACATGCCAAGCACCAGTACCTGTCCTTCTGACTATCCTATGGGTTGTAATGAAGAGGAGGTCAGAACGGTGACTAGTACATCATATATATCTTATACATAACACTAGCTTATGCCGATTGTTCACTATTTCATGTTATGTTTATTTACATTTTATTAGTCATCTCGATTCCACATCTGTGGACGAACCGTTCCCATTTACGTTGTGCAGATTTATAACTATATTTGTATGTGTGTGTATCCTGTGGTCCCCTAATGGACATGATATTATCTCCCATAGTATCTCTCGTTCAGCACCTCATTAGGATCCATCGCCTCATCGTATCATGATCTCGTCGCCCTATATCTCGAGGAAATCTTATCGTGCTGCACCAACGGTCTTTCATACATTTCACTGTCCACTTTTGTTGGCTTTTCATACATTTTCCATATTCTCTTCGGGGATTTTCTATCAAGTCTACTTCCTAGCATGGACTCGGCTCATCTAACTACGTCATCAATGTTTTAAAGAAATCTCATTTAAGTTAACTAGCTATGTCCCATCAAACAAACTAACAAACAACTGTTGCGGTGCATGACCTAGCATGGTTTACACTGGTAGGCTATAGAAAAAGACAAGCTAGGATTAACCCTTTCCTTCCCGTTAACCGTTTGGGACTAATGACGTTGGCCCCCTATGCATCCCTAACTCTAAAAAATTAGTACTGATCATACGCTAGATAGTGCATGGTTCCGCCTATCATACGGTGGTTATCCCTATTTTGTACATCCTTTTCTTTTTATATACATATATTTATTCCTTGTCATTTCAAACGTCATACTTTTATTTAATTTGAACTTGATAATATATAAAAATCTGCTTGCAACAATATAAATCCCAAGAACTAAAATATAACTAAAATCCCAAAAATCAAAATAACTTTAATTTCAATTTAATTCATAATCATCAAATAAAAACAAATTCCTAATCATTATGCACATCGTCAAGGTTTCACAGTCATCTCTTGATCGGGATGGCAGAGAATTAGGTTTGGTTCTCGCACCTTATTTTCCCTTTCTAATAAACCATGCAATGATACAGTCTAGCCACCTACTCATGTACGGGATCCCGAACGGTCTCTAGGATGCTCTGACCTGGATGCTAGGATGTACTGCTCAGAGAGGCATCTATTATAGTATTTGACTTTTTGTTTCTTAGTATTTGAACTTAATTATTACAATCCATGTTGAATGTGATGACTGACATTGATCTCTTTGACGTATCGTCTGGAAAAGGGGACCGATATGCAAGTTATAAGTCCCATAGTTGGAGCGCGAGCAGATGGACATGTATGACATTAATCGCTACAAAGTACCATCCGGAGAGATGGGACCGGAGTGTGATCTGATTAGCTTACTTGTTGCTAAGTCCCTCATTGGAGAGCGAGCAAATTAGGCTTAGCAATGGTCTGGAGCGACCATAGACTTTGATCGCACTAAGTTCCAATCGAAAGGTCGGGACTAAAGTGCAAAATGCAGGTCACTTCATCAGAGAGCGACAGGATAGGCTTGCTTGTCGTCGAGTTCACTTGTCGAAGAGCTAGCGGATTGAGCTTGGTGAGGATCTGAAGAGACCATGGATTTGAATATCGGCTTCAAATGACCATGGAATTGACTAATAGTCCGGAGAGACTATGGATTTGATTATTGACCCCGAGTGATCATGGATTTTGCTAACGGTCTGGAGTGACTATGGATTTAATTATCGGTCTCGAACGACCACAATTTCAATTAACGATGCAGAGAGATCGCAGATTTAACTACTAGCCTTAAACGGCCGCGAACTAAATTAACGATTTAAGAAATCGTCCCTTTAACTTGAAAGATAAATGATTCGGAGTGATCGCACACTAACTTAACTATAAAACGATCTGGAGAGATTGCACATTGAAAACTAAACATTACACGATTCAGAGAAACGTCTTTGAAACTAAATCAGAAACGATATAAAGAGATCAAATCTTAGAACATATGCTAATTTGTTATAAGTATTCGAACACCTTGAAATTAATATGAAATAGATATATTTCGAATGAACACGGGACAATTTTGATATTCAATAACTCTGAGTGAAATCAGAATGATAGTGATGTAAATTATAGATGAACACGGGATGGTTTTGACATGTGATGTAATAACTCCGAATGAAATTGGAATTATGATAATGTATAGACAACACCTAGGTAGAGTCTAGAGTCTTAGGATATGGTAGGTTTAGAGTGACCCGTAACTGACAAGAGAATCTGAAAGATTTGGATGATTCACCAAGATTAAAGTAGTTAGAGAGCTCACCTATCAAAGGTTTACATTTGTTCTTGAGCAAAGCATACTTTCCATTCGCAAGGCGTGCTTTAGAGGCAAATGTTATCCTGCCTTTTGACTAGGTAGAAAACGGACGAACCCGATAAACAAACTTTGAGGTTATCATGGCACGACTCCAGAAAAATGACCATGAAGCCTAAAATCGAAGAACAACCAAGATCTTAACTCAAATACCAACTCGCCACCAAAATATGAAGACCGAGACCCATTAGTGTCCCATAGGATCCTAACTTCTGCCCATGGGTCCCACTTGGTGTCTATAACCTATTTCCAATGTTGTTTTGTTGGTTCAATGCAATTCTCTACTGATCTCTATAAACTTTTGAATCAGCAACTCTGTTCTTCCATAACTCCATCATTTGGACTCTGAAACAAGCTATTATAGATACAAACAATAATGGAATCACAAAGTTAACCACAATAGATCCAATGCAAAGAGTTGAAGGCAGATGATTTTGCAATTTTAGTGGTCGGTACCGACCCCTACCCATGGAGTCGTACTGGCCTGTAGCTGGTTGATGAAGTGGCACCTACTTTCTTGGAGGAATTGGTCAAAATCTTGAGTAACAACCTGGAGATATTTTATGCGAGATATTACACTTCCTACCTCTATAAATAAAGGAATAGGGCTCATTTTCAGGATCTTTTGCCTCTAGCTCTACTCTACCCAATATTCTTGTAATTATTAAAATCTAAGTGTCTGAGTTGTACAGACCCCTAAAACTTCAGCCCCAAGTCAGAAGTTAAGCAATAAAATTATTAAGTGGACGTAGGCCGGAGTTCGTCGAACCATTATAAAACTCAATGTGTTAATTTCTTACTCGTTTTATTTTGTTTTCTTCACTTTTATTCTCTTCTATTCTATTAGGTGTTTGAGCCATTTTTGGTTCGAACATTACCATATTTGCATATATAATTATTTTTGACTCAAAAACTTCAAACGTTAGTAACTTTTCCATTTGAACTTCGATCAAAAAACATTATATATGAAAACCGATTAGAAAATCGCCATGAAAAGCCAAATTATGAAATATGCAAACATTCTATTTTTCACTATTACTACTTATTAATTAATTTCTTTTTAATTAATTAAATTAAAAACGCAGGGTTTTATAATCATCGAAAAATATAATCTATGTAAATACGCATTTATAAAATATAGATTCAACTATTAACATGATAGAATGGTATAATTAAATACAAGTCATATAATTAAATTAGGTAGTATATTAATATATATATAATAATTAATAAAATTATAATAATTAAAATAAAATTTATTTGGTTGTGCACTTCAGATATATATGTGTTTGTGTGTGTTTTGTTAAATAAATTGAAACATACGTATTACCAACAATATTGATGATACTTATAAGAAGCTCACCTACCTAGCAATACAATAATGATATATATATATATATATATTAATAATAATATAATGTCATCCAAATTTATAAATCACATAATATAGTAAATACATATCTACTACTAATGCCTTAGAACACACATCGTAATGATGAATTCTCCATCCTTTGAAATGTTCTCGATTCGGTAGATTGTTAAACCTTGAACCGTAAATCTTTAGCAACCCAATAGTTATCGCCTTTTAAATTGATTTGAGATGAATTTATTAGGGCTTCTTGTTGATGAGGTCGGCCAACAATGATATGGAAATGGTAGCCAAAAAGTCTTTTTTTGCATTAGGTTTAAGGGTCCTTTTATAGTGGAAGAAATAGAGAGAAATATGGATCACATCTCATATCATTTCTCATCAAATCTCAACCATCCATCTCCAAACCTCTCTAACTATTTTAGCCACCTCCTACAAGCTATATTTTTGTCAAAATGACATCTTAACTTCTAGGGCTAACAGTCCACTTAAGCTAAAATAAATATTATTAATTAAATCTAATTTAATTACTTGTTGATATCGCATATCGGATGATATATTTAAAACTATTATAAATATATACAATAATATTTATTCCTCAAATCATATTCAAAATTTTATAACTAATATTTCATAAATATTAATTAATTTATAATAGTTACAAACTAATTAAATCTTCTGGTCCAAAAAGAATTCATCATTCTGATTGTGTGACTCGTTAGGTATAAATTCGGCCAGCATTTAACATCGAACTATTTGAATGTTAATGTTCACACGTCACTTAGGAGGCGGTGTGACATTTTGATCAAATTTATTACTTACTTAGTTTTGGTAAAATCCAATATTATATTATTAAGTGTTACCCAGTTGTGACATTTATCTACACTAATTCTCTTCCTCAAAAATTAATCACTTCGGACTTATGAAATTTGGTAATGGTGAAAATCACAATATCAATCATATTCAACACTATATTTCAAACACAAAGTCCTTGGTTTAATAATAACAATTATTATTAACCGAAGTGCTCTGGCCAAAGACATTGACTTGGAGTTCACTTGAGTTGACCGTGGTACGAACCCTATATAAATGAGGAGATGAATCCTCTCTTAAATAGTGCTTCACTTCCAATACTTCACTCGACTAACTATAGTCACCCAATGGATGTTGTGCCATGGTTTTTTACAATAATCAAAGCGAAGCTTTCATATTGAAGATCCATAGTATTCTTAAGTTAAAAGAACTATTTAAATCAAAAAAATTGATATTTTTTGTTGACCTTAGTTATATTAACCAATAGAAAACTATCTTGTACGTCGTTCCATAGTTATCTAAGAACTATTAGTATGTAACCCCTAGGTGCCCCCAATAGTCATGTGTAATATACTCCTCAATATATGAAGAGCGTTATGTACTTTAGTCTCAATGGATACATCAATATTCAGTCTCGATGCATCTTGACTAAGAACATTTAGAATGGTAGATTTGTATTCACCATGATAAATTACTTATGGTTACAATGCTTTGTAACTACTACCATAAAATATACCACTTATGGATTTTCTATTAAATATACTTCTAATTAAATTGATTAATAAATATAGCACATTATATCAAGTATATAACTGAAAGAAAACACATTTATTTCAAACAAGATTGGTCAATGAGTTAGATATATATAACAAATTACATAATTGCCCCTAAGGCATACCCCTTACTCCAGCAACATCGATGCTTTGATGTGATGAGATGTGTGTTTTTCTTTCATATAGATGTTGTATGTTGTATGTCTATTTTAGGATGCTTTACATACATGATATATGTCATGATATTCGCATACATGTAGAAGGCCACTAGTAGTATTTTTGCATATTGATATTATAGTTAGACATCACACCCATGTGTATTTTATTGAATTTTCGATGGATTATATATGCGTGTGTGTGTGTGTACATATATATGTTGTATGAACGTTTGTATGGATGTATAATTTATGTATGCTTATGTAATATAGATTAAAACGCCAAGAAGCAAGTTACGTTGTTCGCCCTTTGAAATTTCAAGGATGAATTCTTTATGAAGGGGGAATGTAAAACCCGTAAATTTTAAAAATGTAATAAATATTCAAAGAAGTGTAAAATTGTAATTTACTACAAAATAAACCGAAATTTTTATAAATGACTAAATTAAGCAAAAAAAAAACTTGCACTATTGTGTAAAGCATATTGTATTGGTCCAGTTTAACTATAAAAATGTCAAAATTGGGTGTACAAATTAAAAGATGTGATTAAGATTATAAATGGGTTTAGAATTTGGCTCTGAAGGGTCTAAGTCCCATTAGTATAGTTATTGGATAGTACAGCCTAATAAGAAAGTACATACGTTCTTCATTTCCTTTCTCTTCTCAATAAGATAACCCCAAGTCTAGAACCGTAGAACTAAAATTCCTTTATCAAATCTCCATTAAATTTAACAAAATTTAGATCTAAAGAGATTAGGTTTGGGAGTTCAACAAGATACCAAACTCAAAGAGATTTGCGGAGTTTGGAGAATGGAACAATTTCCGGCAATAAGAGAGGATTCCAACCTAAATCAA
Source organism: Allium cepa (assembly GCA_030765085.1). Classification (NCBI taxonomy): domain Eukaryota; kingdom Viridiplantae; phylum Streptophyta; class Magnoliopsida; order Asparagales; family Amaryllidaceae; genus Allium; species Allium cepa. The sequence goes on from CM060934.1 coordinate 293,193,909, forward strand.
AATTACCTTATTTAATCAGTCGGTGGTAATCAATTTACTTTGTTATATATTATCATATATGCTTCTATATCATCTTTATAACCTATGTTAGGCCAATGGCCAAGTTTGAGATGGATTATATGTTAGAACATGTTCATTTGGTAACATTGACATTGAAATTGGGTTTACAAATGATATTAGCCATTGATGTTTGATTTACCTAAGAAATAATAATGGTGAAGAAGACGAATTAGAAGAGATTGACAAATAATCCTTAGTTTAGTTAACACAATGCAATCTATTATAGATAGTACATGATGTTAATATATATATATATATATATATATATAATTTTACTTGAGGAAATGATAACAAGAATGGTCCACAAATAAACACCTTGGGAAGATGAAAATAGATAAATTATGATTATATTATATAAAGATGAGTTTATAGTTATAACTATGTTGAATAGAACATAGATATAAAGTAGTAGACTAATGAAATGATCATATAAATGTAGTGTTATGTTCAAATTATATGTAGTAAGAAATACATATATTTCAAGCAAAACTAGATGTAAAGAGACAGCAGAAAACTTAAGAAAGCAAGAAAAATACTTAATACATGGTATTTCATACGTTTGAAATAAAAATCTAAACATCTGAATGTTTATAGTAAAAAGTCAAAAGAAACACATACAAATGTGTATATTTCAAACGTCTAAAAATAGGGTTCGGCCATTTAAAATGTTGGTTCCATTGTTTGCAAAAGGGGACAGTGTCTAAAATGCTGATGAAAAATTTCATCAGTTAACCAGATGCCTGAATGGTAAAATCAGATGTCTGAATTAAGTTCAAACATCTGAATGCAATACATAGACGTTTAAATGTCTATAGTTTGCACAGATCAAACCCAAATCCATAGAGGCCAAATAAATGTCTAAGAATGTTTAATCTTGATCGTGCAATAACGTTTAAAACATTGAGTGATGTGTAAAGCTAGGTATAGAGTAGTACACTAGTAGATGATTATTGTGAATGTGTATGGATACAAGTGGGTTGAAAATTAGAATATGTTTGATAAGATTGATATAAGATGAGTTGGTTACTAAATGTTACTAGGTCTTATCACATACGATGTACAAACCAGGACAGATAGATACGTCTATCTAATTTAATATAGTGACTATACGTTTATCTTGTTTCTAAAATTGGTTGTACTAGCGTCAAGATACGGCATATGATCGGTCCTTCTTTCAAAACATATAGCAATAAATAAAAGTAAACCTGCCACGGTACATTGATATTGCAAAGCGCATCAACAGGGAAATAAGGATGCTAGCTGTGACGCCCCAACCCGAGACCCACATTAACAAAGAGTATTACCGGGTAATATTGTCTACTAATGTAGAGAATAGGGCTGCATAGGAGCGACCATCTATAGCCTTGTCTTAAATATCTATTGAATACGTCGACAATGCCATTTTTTCTCAAGTGGATCGATATATCCAATAAATACTTAATACAAAGCCATAAGTGGCTATGAGATCTATCAGAACAAAATACAACAACTTGGATTCAAAATACATCATAGAACAGTAGATCACCATATATATATATATAGACACATATACATCACAGAGTATACAAAATGATACATGTCAATTGGTATAGCAACTACACTATACAAGCGAGTCAAAAGAATATACATATCAGAGTAGCAAACCAAAACGGACTGCATAAAAAGCTATAACAAAAAAGAGCTAGCAGAATAGAGTCCATGTGGAAGAGGAATAGGCAGTCCAAATGTACCTAACCTGAAACACCTCGGTCTGACCCGAGTATAAAATATACGGGTCAGTCTAGCTAAACAAATCAGTTAACAAGGATAAGCGATAATATGAGCATAAGGATAATGTGATAATATTCTTGAATGATAAGGGACAACTAAAGTGTATGATTACATCAAGTGATAATATGGTATCACTATACAAACGTATAATCTCAAAAAGAGATAAAATAACCCATAAACACTTAAGTAGCGAGCCTCATATCATCGGCATTCATAAAACATCAAATATGGTTTAGATGAAAACCCTAAACCCACCATCTTGGCAAACCTAAAACATGCACAAAAAGATGTCATCTCAAACACGTCATACGACAAATATACCTCCAAAGAAGAGAACAAAATTTTAAATAAACGCCAAAAGGCATATCTCATATAATGTCGCCAAAAGGCAAATCTCAAATAATACCAGTGTAGGCAATTCACATCTCAAAAATAGAACTTCCAAGAGTTTAAATTCCCGAAAGGTAATCGCCACAAATATATATCGAATGGTTCAAAGGACCAATTTAAGAAAGGTATGATAGACTAGGGAAAATAGTCAAAGAAACCATCTCAAAAGTTTTTGCATGTGCATGTGGCCAAAGCCTTGCCAAGTACTATTATCTCAAATAGGTAGGCAAAACGTCATAATGACAAATATTCCGCAATGGCAAATATGCTGCAATGGCAAATACACCGCAATGGCAAGAATCTCGAAGACAAATACGCCGCAGTGGCAATGACCTGAAGGTCTAGTACTGGCACGCTGCAATGGCAAATGTGTTAAAAACTCTCGAATAAGAACCCGAATAGTGTTAATGTGCGTCCCATACCACACGTTCGCACTCAACGGTTTACTTACAGTCAATAAATTTCACACTCAAAGCAGTAAAAAGTTTACCTCATCTCATCAGTAAACTCGACTCGAAGGTCAAAACGATCAAACAGACAAGTCACGAATTAATCGATAAGATAACCGCACGTGTCCCATACCACATGTTTTACCAAACCATTTAATTCTCCTTCTCATTCACTCGAATAGTGCAAAAACCTTTATTTTATATATAAAATAATTTAATTGAGAAAACAAGCTTTTAAAACCATTTTCCAAAATCAATTTTGATGACAATATTTGAAAATTCCCTTATTATAGAGAATAAATAGATTTTATAGCTTAAAATAATTTAAAAATATTACATAGTAGTTATTTAAATGCCAGTTTATTTTAAAAATTATTTTAAAATTGTTTGGAAAAATTTATGCTTGAAATCAAAGAAATCACTCAACACCGTCATTCAAATTCAATTCAAATTCACTAAAACATTTTAGAAATATCACAAAAAACGAAGTTAAAGTCAAAAGTCGGACAGAAAAAGAACAAAAAAGGCATATGCAAAATAATATCCAGTTCTAAAATCTTCTCTGGGTTCAACTCTCGGACATAAAACAGGTGGCCAAACGACCTTTGATTGAATTAAAAATTGTTGTGCACAAAGTAGAAAACTTTGGCTTTCAAACAAAAAAAGAATCGATGAATTCCGACTGGAAATGAAAAGGTTACAATGTCTTAAACATGGACTCAGGCCATGTTTGTAACTGTTCAAAAACAAAACCATGCCCAGGCTTGTAAACCATCTTGGGTCCAATATGCAGGCCTGAAATGGAGAATCAAACCACCTCATATTAAGCTGAAAATTGGTACGCTCATAGTAGATAACTTCATCTTTCAAACAAAAAAAATAATTAATGAATTCCAACCAGAAATGAGAAAGTTACACTGTCTCAAACATGGACTCAGGCTATGTTTGCAACAGTTCAAAAACAAAAACATGCCCGGGCCTGAAAACCATCTTGGGTCCAAATTACATCGGATTAGCTGAAAATTGGTATGCATATACTAAAAAACTTCATCTTTAAAAAAAAGAATCGATGAATTCCAATGGGAAATGAATGAGATATGATGTCTCAAATATTAATTCAGAACATTTTTGCAGCAACTCTCAAAACAAAATTTCTACATGCAAAAATCTGTGTTTGAGTTGATTTTCTACCACTGTTTTGAACATCCAACTGACAATATTTTCCAACTAAAATTTGCAGAGATGATGTTCAACTTGCAAACTACTAAATGCAAGAAATTAAGCAGCATTTCGTTGCAGAAATCAAAAGATATTAGCATGCAAAGTACCAACCAGAGAAGGTTTTGACACAAACAAAATTGACAATAAAACAAATTACAAGCAAACTTTTAGCAACTTTGAGCTTAGCTCGGCTAGTTTTTGTGATTTTTGTAACTCGCCTTGCTGTGTGAATGCGGAAGCTTGGATTTTGGTTGCAATTTGAGACTTTTTGCAAAATTTGGCTTCAAAAACCTATAAATGAGCAAAAGAGAAACATGCAAAGAAAAAAACTATAGTTAACAAAGAACCCAACTTCTCAAATTGATGATGAATAGATTTAGTTTTGGATTAGATTACCTATTGAACTCTCTTTTATTTTGATTAAACACAACAATTAATTGAAGGTGAAATAAGATTTTGGCTTTAGATTGAGAAAATGGTAGAGTTTGTTTTCTTTTTCCTTCTTTCCGAATTTTGGTTACAGGAGAAGAAGAATGAACCTACAATGAGAAACTTTTCTCACTTTCTTAGTTCAAGCTATGTTTTGTTAATGGGCTAAGACCCAAACCAAAGAAAATTAATTAGCTTATGCAACCAAATTATCACTTAAACAAATATATACCTATATAATTAAATAAAACAACACTTTTACACAAGTTTTAACAAAATAAAACTATGTAAACATATCTACAAGTTATATAAAATATTTTACACTTAATAAAAAGATAATTTATTTTATAAAAATATTTTTATTATTAAAACCCTTATTTTTACATAAATGCACTATTTACACAAATAAATGCATAAAACACCATTTTTAACTTCAAAAATTACAAAAAAATTGTTCTCTTGTGTAATAAAATTTAACAAACATTTTTCCATCAATTTTATGATCAAAACTTAATTTTAAACCAAATTTCACCTTTTTATTTAAATAAACAACCTCTAAAAATTAAATACTTCTTTTAAAAATAATTAAAAGAAGTAGTTGGCAATAATTAATAAAATTATTGCATTTTCTCCAAATAAAAACCACTTTCCATTCATTATTAACCCAACTAAAATAAAATAAATTTCCAAACTTTGTTTTCTCATTTTATTTCCAAAATTCATTGTTTATTCCAAAGAAAAACATTTTAATTTTTAATTTTATTTTAATTCACAATATTAAATTACAGGTAATCCCCAAAACTAGGGTTGCTATAGACTCCCCCCTTAACAAAATTGCATCCTCGCAAGTTTGTATTCAACAAAATTATTTCATCACTTCAAAAGAAAAAGACAAGCTTGAGTTAAAAATATCCTCATCATCGCTATGCGAAGAGAGGAAACCAGGTTAGGATTGCTCGATAAACTCTTTGGTTTTCCAAGTGCAGTCATTGGGATTCGCGGACCATTGAACTTTGACGAGCGGCACGTCCTTGTTTCGAAGGCATCTAACTTTCGAAGCAAGTACGCGAACAGGCCGCTGCACAATAGATAGGTCCGGTGAGATCTCAAGCTCTTGCAAATCAGAAGAATCGATAATGGAATATGACTCTCGAAGACACTTCTGAAGCTAAAAGACGTGAAATATATCATTAAAGCCAGATAGATGAGCTGGAAGTGAAACTCTATATGCCACAGGGCCGACATGTTCAGTAATAGGAAATGGTCCTATAAAGTGAGGAGCTAATTTCCCAGTCGTGCTGAAGTGCATAACCCCCTTCAAAGGAGAAACACGAATAAAGACAAGATCGCCAATAGAGAACTCGAGAGGCTTCCTACGGTTGTCTATGTAGGATTTCTAGCGGCTCTGTGCCTCTTTCATTCTCTGCGAATAAGAATAATCTTCTCTAAAGAATTACGAATAGAATCGGGGACTAGAATAAACTTCTCCCAAGATTCCAACTAACATGAAGGTGATCGACATGGCCTTCTGTTTGAAAGGAGCCATACCGATATTGGACTGAAAACTACTATTTTAGAAGAACTCCACAAGAGGTAAATGATCCTCCCTACTACCTTCGAAATCCCAAATAGAAGCACAAAGAAGATCCTCTAAGATACGGTTCACTCGTTCTGTCTCTCCATCAGATTGTCGATGGTATGATGTGCTGAAGTTAAGCTTTATTCCCAAAGCTTGCTGAAAACTCTGCCAGAAATAACTCATGAATAGCGGACCATGGTCACAAACAATCGAGCTAGGAACACCGTGAAGTCTCATGATTTCCTTGATATATAGCTTAGCCAGATGAGAAGCACTCTTAATAGACTTAATAGGAATGAAATGAGCTGATTTGGTGAGGCGATCAATAATAACCCAAATGCTAGAATGGCCCGATCTCGAACGAGGTAGGCCATTAATGAAATCCATCGAAATCTGATCCCATTTCCACTATGGGACCTCTAAAGGCTGAAGAAGACCAGAAGGGAGCTGATGCATGGTTTTGATGATTTGAAAAGTAATGCACTTACTCACATAACTCGCCACGTCGTGCTTCATGCTTTCCCAATAATAAAGGCGATGCATATTGGCAGTCATCTTACTATTGCTAAGATGAATGGTATACTTAGAACGGTGACAATCATCGAGAATGTCCTGCCTAAGTGCAGAATCAGAAGGCACGGCTAAATGGTTCTTCTTACAAAGACACCCATGAGAATCAATGCTAAAATCCCTCAACTCCTCTTCACGGGACTCAAACTCACAATTTGAATAAGGTGCACAAGACCGGGATCACGCCGTTGAGCATCGGCAATACGATCCAATATGCTTGGTCGATCTTCCAAACTGAATAATAGAATAGTTGAATTAGAAGATGGAGCTTAATCACGAATATCACAAATAGATAAGGTCTCAAGAACATCCCACTCGGCTAGCATCATAGAAACAACAGCCGAATGTTTGTGACTAAACGCATCAGCAACACGGTTACCCTTACCAGGGGTATACTGGATATCAAAGTCATAGAAGGAAAGGAACTCAAGCCAATGTTGTTACCTCATATTGAGCTCCTTCTGAGTGAACATATATTTTAAGGACTTGTGATCGGTATAGAGAATAAAGTGCTTGTCTAATAAATAGTGTCGCCAACTTCAAGGCGAAGACAATGGCAGCTAACTCGAGGTCATGAGTGGCATAGCATACTTCATTCGGTCAGCAACTATCCATTCTCTCTGCATAAGAACGACACCGAGGCCACATCTACTTGCATCGGTGTAGACAATAAGCTCATGATTCCCTTCGGGAACCATTTGAATAGGAGCATTAGTGAGAAGCTCCTTCAACCGCTGAAAAGAAGCTTCACACTTGTCGGACCGAATAAATCGAATGCCTTTTCGAGTAAGGCTGGTGAGAGGAAGCAAAATATGAGAGAAATCCTTAATGAATCAACGGTAATAACCTACTAATCCAAGGAAGCTGCAAATATCATGAACATTCTCAGGCCTCTTCCAATTCTAGATGGCTACGATCTTTGAAGTATCCACCGAAATGCCTTCGGAGGAAATAATATGGCCTAAGAACTTAAGCTTATTCTCCCAGAGATGGCACTTACAGAATTTCGCTTTAAGCTGATGTTGAGGAAGAGTACTCAAGACAATTCTCAAGTGATTAGCATGCTCGGCATCAGATTTTGAATAGACAAGGATGTCGTCGATGAACACAAGGACGAACTTATAGAGATATTCCCGGAATACTCGATTTATAAGATTGACAAAATAAGCAGGAGTGTTCGTCAAACCAAATGGCATAACAAGCCACTCGTAAGATCCATAGCGAGTGCGAAAAGCTGTAAGGGGATGCTATCTTCCTCCACTCAGAGCCGATGAAAGCCAGTGGCAAGGCTAGCTGAGAAAAGACCTTAGCACCACTCAATTGATCTCCTAGGAAACAGATACTTATTCTTGATGGTTACCTCGTTAAACTTACGATAATCGATGCAAAGCCTAAGAGTACCATCAGACTTCTTCAGGAAGGCGACCATGGCACACCACAGTGAAGAACTAGACTGAATAAATTGCTTAGCTTCAAGCTCTAAAAGATGCTTCTTGAGTTCCTCATTTTCCTTGGTAGACATCCTCGTGCGACGACGACTAACAAGCTGCGTGCTATGAATGAAATCAATGTGGAACTCGATAGCCTGCTTGGGTGGCAAACCCGATACAAGCTCAAATACATTAGAGAAGTCACAAACAATAGGAATACGAAATATATCATCATTATCTCTTAAGTAAAGAGAAAATAAGGATGCTTCGGAATTATCCAAATTCCTAAGAATAAGTGATAGCTGAGCAGATGAATTTAGATGTCGAAAATATGAAACTCTCTTAGAGCAAATAATCCTGACATCGTATCGCACTAGCCAGTCTATTCCCAAAATCATATCAAAACCCAAAATAGAAATAATGTGCAGATTCGCATGGAAAGAAAATCCACACAAAACAATCTCAACATCCTCACAATGCAAGCTAAGGGTTGCGGATCCCTCGATAGGATTCGTAATCCTCAATGAAGTAACCAAACAAGGAACATCCAAAGGAATAGCATCAACGAGCTCCTTCGATATGAATGAATGTGATGCACCCGTATTGAAGAGGACTCGAATAGATCAGTCGTGAAACAACAAAGAACCTTCAAGGATAGAAAGAGATGTACCTCTGCACTGAGAAGAACCTCCTTAAGCATTTACTACACTCAGCTTGCCAGATTTAGAATTATTTGGAGCAAGAGAACAAGTGGAAATACGATGGCCTTCCTTCTTGCAATAGCGGCAGAAGAGAGGCTTAAGACAATCTCGAATCATATGGTCAGGAGAACCATAATTGAAACAACCCTTCCAAGTATGAGGTGCTCCATTAGGCTTGGAACTAGGACTAGATCCAACGAGCTTCATCTTATTGGAGGGGAAAAAATTTGGCTTATGAAATGGGAACTTTTTCTTATTGGGGTTCTTGCGAACTTTAGCATCATCATCACTATCACACTCCTTCTCGATGGCTTCGAGATGAAGCGCCGAGTCAACCAACTCCTCAAAAGAAAGCTTAAGTTGGAGCATTAAAGACTTCTTCAAATACTTCCTAAGACCACAGGAAAACTTCGGATTCTTCTTATAGGGAATGCTGATATATTCAAGACCATATTTGGATAAGGCCTCGAATGAAGAAATATAATCAGAAACTAAGGAATCCCTTACTTCAACTTGAGGAAGCGATGGGCCGATAAAGATTTCTCTGATTTAGGAAAAACTTAAGCTCGAATCATTCCCTAAATTGTGTCCAAGAGAGAGTAGACTCATTGAACTCGGCTATGAGAAGCTCGTACTAATCAAGGGCACACTCTTGCAATAGGCTAAACGCTACAAGAACTCTAGCGTGGTAAGAAAGATCCATGCGAGATAAGATGCGCTCGCACGTATAAATCCAAGCTTGGACCTCAAGAACGGACTCGGAGCCTTTGAACGGCTTTCATCCGAGATGAGAGAAATCACTACACAAGCGCATAAAGACATACTTGCATGAAGGAGATGCTCAAGTAGGAGCTGGAGGCTGAATGCTCCTCTCCATAAACTGATCGGCAGGCATATAAACGCCATCTGGATGCGATTCGCTAGATTGCCCAGCATCTAATCATTGTCCTCTGCCTCTTCCATCCATTATCTAAAAGTTAAGATAAGATAAAGATTATTCACATGATAGATATCATTAATTCAAATATGGAATACCACAGAATTAAAATTTATTCGTAGACATATTCCAAAAATTCTATCTATCCCGAAGGACACGAAAAGAACAAAGGCATGATGATTCATGGATTCGTTACACTTGTATTACACTTTGATGTACCGTAATATGTGTTATTTTCTGTGTTTATCATATTTTGTTCTAAACTCAGCTCGGATGCCAAGCTATGGCGCCCTATTCTGAGACCTACATTAACAAGGAGTATTATTAGGTAATATTGTCTGTTAATGCAGAGAATAGATCTGGATAGGATCGACCATCTATAGCCTTGTCTTAAATATCTATTGAATACGTCGACAATGCCATATTTTTCTCTCAAGTGGATCGACATATGAAATAAATACTTAATACAAAGCCATATGTGGCTATTTGATCTATCAGAACAAAATACAACAATATAAATGCAAAACACATCAAAGAACAATAGATCATCACATATATATACATACATATACAAATACATCATAGAGTATACAAAATGATACATGTCAAGTGGTATAGCAACCACACTATAAAAGTGAGTCAAAAAAATATACATATCAGAGTAGCAAACCAAAAAGGACTACACAAAAAGCTATAACAAAAAGAGCTAGCAGAATATAGTCCATGCGAAAGCGGAATAGGCTAAGTCCAAATGTATCTAACCTAAAACACCTCGGTCCGACCCGAGTATAAAATACACGGGTCAGTCTAGCTAAACAAATCAGTTAACAAGGATAAGCGATAATATAAGCATAAGGATAATGTGATAATATTCTCGAATGAGAAGGGACAACTAAAGTGTATGATTTCATCAAGTGATAATATGGTATCACTACACAAACATATAATCTCAAAAGATATAAAATAACCCATAAAACGCTAAAAGTAGCGAGCCTCATATCATCGGCATTCATAAAACATCAAATAAGGTTTAGGGGAAAACCCAAACCCGCTATCTTGGCAAACCTAAAACATGCACAAGGAGATCTTATCTCAAACATGCCATTCGGCAAACATATCTCCAAAGAGGAGAATAAAATCTCAAATAAACACCAAAAGGAAAATCTCGTATAATGTCGCCTAAAGGCAAATCTCAAATAACACCAGTGTAGGCAATTCATCCATGCAAGTCCATTCTCGGTCTGAACAGAACCGAAGGCACTATTCCTTCTACATCCATTTTGGAATCACCCTCAGGATTAGTAGTGATTAGCCCTTGCACTTAACTGCTCTATCTTCGACTCCATGCTCTTGTCTTCATTACAAAAACGTACTCATTGGATCGAAGTGATTTTCGGATCATAAGTCCGATCTCGGTCTCTTCGAAACAATGTTTGATATTCCCAATAAACTCAATTCCGGTTCTTTAGGCAATAAACAAACAAAAATAAGATCAGAGGTCACATCCTAACCGTTTGTGGACGGCTTTCCTAATAAAGGTCCTGGAAGAAAGAAGCAGGTTTACACATATAGTATTGCCCCTCAGACGGTAACTGCACTATATAATCCCTGTACTTCTTCCAGAAATTTCCAAAGTTATATTTGGGCCCAGATTTGATAGTCGATTATTTAACTATCAAATAAACAATCAACTCAGCCAAAACTTCATTTTCACTGAAAGGAAACACCAAGTCTTATTTAAATTTAATTTTAAATAAATTAAATCTCTTTATCCAAAAATATACATTTATCTTATCGAATCCATCATATTAACAAATTATCTTTTTTCTTTCAAAATATTTCAAAATCATTTTAAATAATATGGAAAGTACCACTGCGGTACCAAACCATGGATGACAGTTCAATGGCTACGTCTCTATACTAAAGAAATCCATGTCTTAACTGCAGGCACTCACTACCTTCGTTCGCCATGCGAGTATACCAATACTTCTCGAAAACTCTATTTAATAATTTTCAAAATAATACTTACGAAAATTTCTATAATAATTCTCTAAGTAAAACTTTAGACAAAAACTACTTTTATATAAAAGCTATTATATAAAACATAAATATTTAATAATTATCCCTTTAAAAACATAATACTAATTTAACCTTTAGAAATAATTAACTACTATAACAACTTAATTAATAAATACTTTTTAAAAAAATTGAACAAATTAAAAATAGATTTTCTGAAAACATTCTTATAAACACCTTTAAAAAATATTAATTAATACTTCAAAAAAATTTCTTTTAAAATAACTTAACTTCTCAGAAAAATACATTTTTAACTCCAATATAGCCAGTCGAATCATTTATAAATCCTTCTAGATTTATCTCCAGCTTAATTTACGTTCTAATTCCATAATTTCCTTCCTCAAATTTCTAAAAATAAAACCACTATTTATTTTTAAAAACGATTTACCCATCTCATTATTAATTTCCACCATGAATTTATAATTTTAAATTATCCACTGATAATTTAGATTCACTTAATTTATAAACCATGTTTATAAATCCCATAGTCTTGTTTCCTTTTTAAACCGTTTAAAATTCATAAGTCGATTTCAAATCGTTTTTCTAAGCTAATTTCCATTTTAAAATTTATTCCTTAGTTAACCCCAACTTATTCCAAAATCAGCTAATTTCGGATTCACTCCCTTTTTATGATTTAAAATCTCATTTAAATCTGAAGCATTAATTTCATATTTTATTTTTTCCCCAAATTTCCAATTATTTTTCTCAAATCAATTTTAAATCTTAAATTTAAAAATAAATACTTTTATACTTAAACAAATCGCTTAAGTCCTATTATTAAATACTTTTATTCAACATTTCAAAATCTCCATCTTTCCATATTTAGAAATTTTCAAGTACAATTTTAAAATCAAACTATTTATTTTTTCCAAATTCATTACTTTTAAATTTATCTATCTTTACTATAAATCTCTTACTTTAAAATCCCTTTTTTCCTTTAAAAATAATTCAATATTTATATATTTGATATTTTAAAATGCCAAAAATATATCTAGCAATACCATAGCATCAAATAAACCAATTCTCAATATATTATATCACAAACTATTCAAATGAATCATATCACCACATATGAAAATAATTCCAACATTTATAGGAATCTAATTGAATCCCTCAAACCTGTTTCTCTGCATCCACAGATGTTAGCACAATATAAAAATACCAATCCCATTTCGAGGGGGATATCGCGCTATATAGAGTCATCTGCTATTGTACGGGGCGCATATGGTCTCATCCGTTATATAAATGCGGAAATATCAATCACTTCAATATGTAAAGATATATTCTACTATATATAATATCACATTCAACTGATAATATTTATCAATTCAATAATCAATCAATAATTAATTTAAACTATTTAAAATTAAATGAGGTAATCCAAAATTGAGTGAGATTAACTCACCTTGGTTTCCTTTTATTTGCTAACCGTTCTGATTTTAAATTACCTTAGGACCCCGGCTGCCTCCAAAAAGTCTTCAAACACATTTTAACCTCGTATGAATAATTTATACGATAAATAAGACATCAGCCCTTTATTATATGAATTGGAATTTAATAAAACAATTTATACATAAAATAACTAAATTTTAAACAAAGATATACCAGCCTACCCAAAACAAGCCCGGCCTAGAAAACAACTCCATCCCCAATTCGAAATTCCCTCACACCTGCTCGAAACCACCACCGTGCGTGCACACCCAAAGTCATGTGACTTCACCTTGCAAAACAACATTCCAACTTCCTCTACGAAACTCCATCACCAAGCTTGAACAGACCATCCCTACCATCCCTCCTCTTCCAATACTCAAACTCGATACTCACTACATGAAACACGCACTACAGAGCGTACCCGACAATCCAAACCCACAAAGGAACCCTCAGATCTTCTCCAAGCCCACACCCAGAACTCCGACCGCAACCTCTAATTTGAATACCGGAATGAAGAGAATGGTGAAACAAGAATTTTAGGAGTTGATTTTGATTTTTTTTATGTATGAAAGAGTTTTGGCCATTTATTTTTACTCGATTTGTTCGAACTGGCAAGATGAAGAAAGAGGGAATGCGATTCGATTTAAGGAGGAATGGTGTAAGCTACTTTTTTTTGTTACGGCCATTACAGTTTTTTTCAAAGCAGCTTTTTTTTCTATTTTTTTCGATAGGGTGGTTTTAAAAAGGGGAGGAGGGAAATGTGAAAGGAGAGGGAAGCATGTATTACATGGTAGGGGATAATGATTTGAGGGGAGTTGAAAAGTTCTGATGTGAATACATATGTCAATTAGTATTACATGCATACATATATATATATATATATATATATATTAAATTTAAATCATCTCGAATTCGCAGCTTAAAATCTCAACCGCCTATCGAGACATGCCACTAGGCATTCATAATGTTATACCCTTATTTCGAACGCGATGAAAAAGGTTTCCAGTCCTAATTCGATATCATGGAGAAGATAGCTTTTTGGACTCAATTATTATATTGAATTTTCGATATAAATTTCAGCGCGTTTAAGTTCCGTACGATCAAACGATAACTCCATGCACTACAAAATTTGAAATCTGATAATAATACACTATTACGGATCTAATGCAACTGGTTTCGTCAAAATACGAGACTGTGCCTCGGAAGGCTATTTTTAAATGTCAATTTAAACGATATATTTTTAAAACTGAACAAATTGCTTTCAAATTCAATTTTAAAGCTTTTTATTGTCTTTATTATTATCAGTATAAATTTTACAAGCCTTTAAATTATTTTTAACAAGCTTAAAACTCAAGATTCAATATTTTACCCAATCTCAATTATTTAACAATAAATAAGTTATCAAATAAATAGTTATATTTGAAATTCAAGTTAAAATTAACTCTTAAATATTTAAAATCAATTAAATATTTCAATTTCAAATATATAAAATTCCGGGTCGTTACATTCAATTAAATATTCCAATTCCAAATATCCAAAATTCCGGGTCGTTACAATAAGCTTTCACTACTAGTCCACTCTTAGCTAAAGTTAGGCACTAGCGCTTCATGTGTCTAAATCGATTGTAGTTGCAACGTTTTATCCTACCCATATTTTTGCTATAGTTCTTAGCAATATGACCCTTAATGTTGCATTTCTAGCATGTCACCTTTTGTTTTTAAACATTCTTTGCCCCTTTGACGCCCACTTCTTTGTGCTTTTTCTAGCCGATTCTCACTATTGCCCTCCTTTTTTGGCTCTCCTTAGCCACATCCTTGTAAAACATTATTTAGCAATGCCATGTCCACCTGTCTCCGTATGTAGCACCTATGGGAATGCAACTAAGTATCAGACCCTAAAGTAATTGCCTCGTCCCCTTAACAAACTCTAAAGCCTTCTGTGCTGGAGTGTTTATAATATCAAACCAAACTTAGCCAGGTCATTGAATTGGTTACACTCCTTCACAGACATGTCTCCTTGTTGCAGATGAATAAACTTATCTAATTGAACTCCTTACTCAGCCATCGGCAAGAATTTAGCTTCAAAACACCTTCTAAAATTTCCCTAAATCATCTCATCTTCATTAGTTTCAACTATTACAATATCCCACCAGTTTACACTACAAGAGAAACGGCTATTTCCAACGGCGAATAGCCGTTGGAGGCCGTTGGAAAGCCATTGGAGGCCGTTGGAATTGCCGTTGGTATACACTTCAACAGTTTCCAACGGCATCAACGTGGATATACCAACGGTTTCCAACGGCAAATTTGCCAACGTGGCAAAGCCTGTTGACCAACATGCCGTTGGAAATCGTTGGAATATGTCGTTGGACGCCGTTGGAAGCCATTGGAGTTAAATGGCCAATTAGCCGTTGGTAGCCATTGGAAGCCGTTGCAAATCTGGGTATTTTTTTTATATAAAAGCAGCGGTGCTTGCTTCCAGCCACACATAACCACAATTATATCAAAACAGCTCCATTTCGAGCATATACATATAACAACTATATCCAAACATATATATATATAACCAAATCTTACATATATTTCAACATAAACCAACAACCAAACAAAACACAACATAACCATCATTAAAAAATCCAAACCAACATCAACAAATCCAAACCAACGTCCACAACCAAACCATCAGAATGTATGAAATCCAAATATACACAAACCATCACATCAAAATGTATCAAATTCTCACCAACTCCAAAATATACATGCCAATAACAAAACATACCTAAATCACTCAGCACCAGAACCACCAGATGAAGGAGGCTGTCCATACTGTGTGATGAACTCCGCCATACGCCGGTTCAACTCCTCCGTCCTCGCTTCATGCAGCAAATTGCATTCCCGCATCTCAGCAAGCTCGGCTCGTAGCTGTGCAATCTCTTCTTTATCTTGAGCCCTTTGATATTCTTTCTGGGCTGTCTGAACCTGTAAACAAATTTAAATTATCAACTGCACTAAAAAATTAGTATTAAAATAATTGCAAATTAACTAACCGATTGGCTTCCATATCCGTAGCGTCTGTCGCGGGTCACTGGATCCATGACGGACTCAAAAATGGCGTCCTCCTCATCGGGGGTCAAGTAAGCTCGTCCCGTACTCTCAAGTAAGGCTGTCCGCGCTTCCTGAAACTTTTGCTGTCATGCAAAATATAATTGAATTTAGTTAATTACGTTATTTCAATTAACTTGTAATTTTTAGTTACTTATGTTATACTTACGTAGGCAGCACGCGCTTTGTCATCGTGGTCCCAAGAGTTAGAAACTGCGCCGGAATCATCGACCTGAGTCAATGCATGTGTATGGGTAAACACATCCCAATAACTAACAGCCCCCCGCGTTGTCTCTCCTGAAATATGCACATATAAATATACATTATTTATAATTTAACAAATTAAAACTTAAAATAATTAACTATTTGTCTTATTTAATAATTATACCAAATCTTCCCGGTGATGCTGGAAAGACTTGGAACCACCGTGATGTGTAACGGGGTTCCTGCTCCTGTTTGCAGAATTCCTCTCGGACTGCCTCTGCAAATTTAAATTGAAAACAAAAATTATTTTGACAATTTTAATTATTTATATATTATTTTCCTCAAACAATTTAAATTAAATATATGATAGAGATTTAACACAAAATCCTCGTTGCTCCACCTGGTGGCGAACTCATCAAAAAACAGCTCCACTCATCCAATGAGGCCTCTTTCCCGATGTTTTGATGTTGTTAATCGTTTCGCGATAGTTTTTTGCAATTTTTCTGCTCCAATGGCGACGAACAACTGAAACATCAGAATCGGCCAAGTCCACTTCCCCTTGCACGTTTGAAAAAATATGAGTTATACAGTTGCTATAAATAGTGCAAACATGAATTGACATAATGTACATGACTACATAATGCAATAATTGCTATACCACACATACCAAAAAGTCCTGCCAGATAGCCTCCCGCACCCCCTCTGGTATCACATTCCACCTCGGCCAACATGAGGTCATATGAGCCATATACGCCCGTCGCGAGATCGTGAGTACTATGTTGGAAGGCTCCAACGAAAACCCACCGCTGTGTAAAAACAGAAAAAAACATTTAATATTCTGTTACTACTATATATATTTGATAAAAGATTGTATGGAATAAAATTCAATTTTGAAACTTTATACTTACCTGCCATCGGCTTTGGGTTTCAGCCATACCATAGGCCGAACACCCGGCTGTGAAAGACCAGCATCATCACCTCTCTGTGAGCTGGAAGATCCGGAGTGTGAACGTCTGCGTCCCGACATACCTATATGAAATCATAGTATAAAGAAAAGCAAGGGTAACATTGATTAATTTAATATGCAAATGGTGTCAGAATAATGAACATGGCGTAACATACATTATGGCGTAACATAAAAGAGACTTTGTGATACATATCATATAAAATTACTTTGGAAATAGAAAAATGAAAAAAATTTACCTTCTCAAAATATTGATTAGTGGTCAATCCTCATCGCTTTCGGATTCTGACTCTTCTTCGCACTCTATATTTTGTTCCTCTGTACTCTCAAATGCTTCAATTAATGCATTTGATTCATCGTTTAGAGGTCCAAAATCTATTTGATCGTCGGTTAATATATTTCCTCTATTTTCCTCGATATCTGCTTGGTAAGCTTGCTGTTCAGAAATATTTCGTCCATCAAATGTAAACCTTGGTTTGGTTTTAAAAACAGCCGACCAATCTATTTTATTTCTTCTTAAAGATGGGTAAGGAGCATAATAAACTTGAAGAGCTTGTTTGGCAAGTACAAAAGGGTCGTACTTATAATACCTCAAAGTATGTTTTATTTCTATAAGATTATATTTTGGATCCACGTTTATTCCAGAACCTGGAACGTTGTTGAACCAGTTGCATTTAAACAAAAATACTTCTTCCGCGGGTCGAGTGAAATATGTCAACTGCAAAATCTGGGTCAGCACGCCATAAAAGTCATTTATGTGATCATTTGGATCATCACTACCTTTGACAAATACACCAGTATTGTTAGTTGATTTTTCGGCACCGTATTCTTTGGTATTAAATTTATATCCGTTGACAAAGAATATTGGATATGTCTTGACTATCCTTTTTGGTCCCATAGCTAAATGTTTCAATCCTTCATCTACAACACAATTTGTTGTGTCAAAAACGTAGTTAGAAAACCAAGCAGCAAATTCTTTACCGATATCGTCGTTTGGATGTTGTGATTCGTAAATACTGCAATTATAGAACAAATGTTGCATTATGATTAAAATACATGTGTGCATATATATATTTGTGTATACATATGTGTAGACGTATGTGTATATATATTACCTAATAAATGGTGCAACTTCGGCACAGTTGAGAAGTATATACGTGTGTGCTACTTGATAATCTCTATCATCCAACCATACTTCCACACATTTACCAGCAGGCCGACCAGTTTTTTTAAAAATAGATAAAGTCGCTTGACAATCATCTTCATCAATGCCTTCATCATTACGCGTAGCACTTTCAAATGATATGTTCACATGGTCGCTGAAATAGTGAGAGAAAAAAATGAAGCTTCTTCTTCGATGTACGATTTGCAAATCGAACCTTCAACTCGAGCTTTCTATCTCACTTTTTTCTTTAGATGATTTAAATACCTAGCAAAAATTATTTTAATTTAATTTTGTATACATTTAATTAAACCAATATGTAATAAACTAAATAGTAATATACCTTACAAATGGATACATCCATCCATATTGCACAGGCCCTCGAAGACGTGCTTCAAGTGGAAGATGAATTGGTAAATGCTCTAAAACATTGAATAAACCTGGAGGAAATATTTTTCCCAGTTTGCAAAGCAATATCGGGATTTCTTTCTCAAGTTTACGTAGACGATCAACTTTTAATGTAGTTGAACAAATCTCTTTATAAAACAGACTAAGTTCTGTTACAACAGTCCAAACTTTTACGGGCAACAGTTCTTTAAAAGCGACGGGTAACAAATTTTCCATCATAACATGACAATCATGACTTTTCATCCCGCCAAGTTTATTGTTCTTATAGTCAACACATCTACGAAGATTAGAAGATATGCCATCTGGGAATCGTAATCCTTCCACCCATTTTAAAAGTAATTTAACTTGATTATTGTCTAGCTCATAGCAAGATTTTGGCTTTTTTGTGTCATTTGGTTTTATATGAAGCTCAGGACGATTACATATTACTTCGATATCACGTCTTGATTTCAAATCATCTTTCGTCTTCCCTTTAACATTCAGAATTGTATTAAACAGATTATCAAACACGTTTTTCTCATTATGCATCACGTCAATATTATGACGAATCAAGAGATTTTTCCAATAAGGCAATTCCCAAAATATGCTCTGTTTGCACCAGTTATGTATCGATGATTTACCCTGAATTTCAATTTGTTCTCCGGTTTCATGTATCTTTGGATAATCCTTTACAAGTTCATAAATTTCTTCGCTTGACCAAACCGTAGGTGGTCTCAAAGTTTCATGTCTATTAGCTGTAAAGTTTTTTTTATCTCTTCTAAAAGGATGATTAATATGAAGAAAGCATCGATGACAGTCAAACCACGAAACTTTCTTTCCATGAGGTAAAAAAATTGCTCGAGTTTCTTCCATGCAATAAGGACAAGCTAGACGACCGACCGTACTCCAACCTGAAAGCATTGCATATGCAGGAAAATCGCTGATTGTCCATAATAAAGAAGCATACATGTGAAAGTTCTTTTTTTGGAAAATATCATATGTCTCTACTCCCTCGTACCACAATTTTTTTAATTCGTCAATCAATGGTTGTAAATAAACATCGATTCCTTGTGTCGGATCATCGGGACCAGGGACGACAACTGTAAGAAACATATATGGAGTTTTCATACACATCCAAGGAGGTAAATTATAAGGTGTGACAATTATAGGCCAGGACGAATATTTCGAACCAAATTGAGAGAATGGGGAAAATTCATCTGTACATAAACCAAGTCTAACATTACGAATTTCGAACGCAAAATCAGGATATTTCTGGTCAAAATGCTTCCATGCTTCCCCATCAGCTGGATGTGTTAACGTACCTACTTCCTGTGTTCTCACACCGTGCCATCTCATATGTTGCACAGTTACAGAAGATGCATATAACCTTTGAAGTCTAGGAGTAATTGGTAAATAATGCATACGCTTATACGGTACTTCCTTTTCCTTTTTCTTTCTTGGTTTGTATCTTTCCTGATTACATATTTTATAATTTCTAAGGTTGATATCTTCCTTCCAAAACAACATGCAACCCTTTAGACACGTATCTATTTTTTGATACGGTAAACCGAAAGCCGACGTCAGTTTTTTTACTTCGTAATGATTTTCGCACATTAGATTATTAGGAGGCATATGTCATTTCGGAGCTTGTACAACAGCCGTAAATCCAGATTCTGTGAGGTTGTATTTGGATTTCATCGCAATGTATTCAGCAGTTACTAATAACTGGGTTCCGCTTGTGCAGCCTTCCCAAAGGGGTTTTTTCGCGGCATCTAACAAATCATATATTTTTTTGCCCCAATATTTGGTTCTTCTTCATCATTACCATCGTCATCAGTTAATTGAGGAACAGGAAACATTGAACGTGCAGCATCTTCAACCATATGTTCTACAAGATTTGTCGTACCAATTTCATTACTCACCACCTCCTCATCTTGTACAGGATTAGATGCTAACTGTTCCCCATGACGATCCCAAATCAAATAGTTCGATATGAAACCGTACTGACGCAAATGAACTCTAACCATTTGTGGTATCAAATGCTTTAACAGTTTGCATTTACTACATGGACAACGGATTTCTTTGTAGTTTCCGTTATTACGTAAAGCAAAATCCATAAATACGCTAACACCATTATTAAAATGTTCACTTGTTGAGCCTTCAGTATCGACACTTCGTTTTTTGTACATCCAGCTCCGATCAGTAAAATAATTGTCCATTTACCTACGCATATAATTAAAAAGTACGATATAATTTTGCGTTGACATTTTTTATTAAAACAATTTTATAAACATTCTTCTTGTTTTTGTTATATCTATTAAAATAATACTTAAAGCTTATTTTGAAATGAACATTATATTCTATTTAAACAATTTTATTAGCGAATTTGATATTAATTGATCATTGACACTTTGTTGATGGGTCATCCTACCTCCCATTACAAATACAATAACGTAATTAAATCGCATAAATCATTTCAATTTAAACGATCCAACAAAATTTCGACAGCACTTCGCTTTAGTTCCCTGAACAGTACACAATTGCGTGTACACAGGGAACATAAAGGGAAGCGCTGTCGAAATTTTGCGAACCGTTTAAACTGAAATGATTTACGAGATTTAATTATGTTATTGTTTTTGTAACTTGTCCAATACAGGGACAAATCCAACAAATACTGTATACGATGAATATAGATGTCCGTTCTGTTAAAAAACGAATATCCACACAACGATCATATACAATACTTATCAGACGGGGCCAAAAACACTCTAAGGGTTTAAATTTTTAAATTAGCGATGTAAAAGTTTAAATTTTTTTTTATAAAATTTAAACTTTTATATCAATAAACAAATTGTTGAATCAACACATATATAATGATTTTTTCCTAAAACAAAAAAGAAATCCAGCGTGTGCGAGCAACGTATAAAATAAACAAACAATGTTATACATATAATCGCATCACAAATCACATTTAGTCATGCACAAACTATATCACGTATATATCGTATCATAACATGTCAAATGTGAACAATTTATATGTCAATATAATCACTTAATTTCTACGTACGTTTTTACGTAATTCAATCACCAATATAATAACAAGTGAGGTTCATGCTTAGGTTAGTGACAATTATTAAGTTTGAAAACTAATTTAATAATAAACCTAATTTAACAAATCATAGTTAAACATGCAATAATTAGTTTAATAACAGTAATTAAGGTCCAATACACTACACTACACGAACAATAGCACAATACATACATTACAATTACCAATTTAACCTAAAATAAAAAATTTAACAAAATTTGGGTTTTAGCAAATAATATCTGATTTTGGAGGTTGTGAAGCTTGCAAACGAAGATGGGGATGCTAGAACGTGTAGAAGGGGATAAAATGGGGTTGGAAATGTTTTAGGGGGGAAAATGGGGGTTTTTGGAATAAATTTCGGGTGAAGATGGAATGGGGAAGAAGAAGATCGAGCTGAAGGTTACTCTCGGTTTTCCAACGGCTTGCAACGGCCGCCAACGGCATATTTCCAACGGCTTCCAACGGCAAGTGTTCTTTGTTATTAAAAAATTCCGGGAAAAAGCTTGCCGTTGGAAGCCGTTGGTCAATGGCTGTTGGAGGCCGTTGCCCCCGCCCGTTGCTATAAACAGTAATTCTTGTAGTGTTAAAGCTTCTCGTCGAGTATGCCAAAAATTAAGTTACCTCTTACTGGTATTACCTAGACATGTCATTCCAAAGATCCTCTCACATGTGTGTAGCCCCCCTTTTGTATCCATAAAAGCCTCGGTCCCACATATGCTTTTCGATTATCCCTCAAAAATGTCAAAGTATCTTAGTAAAGTCTATATAGGGTGGATTAACAAGGATTATCCCATGTGTTTGTTGCATATGTGCATCTAGATTAGTACCAGATTGAAGTACCAGTTTGTTCTATTAAATATACTTTCAATTGAATTAATTAATTAATATAACCACATTATATCAAGTATATAATAGAAAGAAAATGCCTTTATTTTGAATAAGATTGGTCAACAAGTTAGATATATGTAATAAATTACATAATTACCCCTAGGGCATACCTCTAACTTTATCAATCTCCCACTTGCACTTGGGGACAATTATGAAATCTTATTCCAACTTCCCCAATAGGTTTTCTCAAAACCAATTGGGTTTGTCCCTTTGTGAATGGGTATGCTATTATATTTTAATTATCTACTCTATCAATCAACTATCTCCGATGGTGATAAACTGCTTATCACATGGAACAATTCGGAGTATGTCTCTCGACCTCTAATGAGCTATAAGTTCTATTACGACCAATATCGAGACATTGTTATCATATAACAATGTTATGAGATTTTGAACATTTGGAATCGTCTCGGTTATAAATTTGTGCACTTATAATTTTTGTATACATTATTTTCATTGCAGCAATATTCAAGGCGATGTACTTAGCCTTTTCATTGAATCAGCCACAGTCTTTCATTTGGAACATTTCTAACTTAAAGATTCTTAACTTGAATTTATTATTGACATGCTATACTCAATATCACTTATGAAGTTTCAGTCTGAACACTCCCTAATAAGGAGTTTTTGTTCCAGTAAACGATTCTCTAGTATTTCATAAATACACGAGAACACTTCAAAAAACCATTTAGTGATATCAATTTGCATGACATTTGCTTCACGTATCAAATCATAAGCAAATCATGATATCGTAGACAAAACAACATGTATGATAATTTCTTTTGCCAATGTAAAGGAATCAATCTTACATGTTCTGTATTAAACATTTTAGTAAGGTGTCCTTGCATATCATTTGCGACATTCTCAACATCTTTTTTACTTTGTCATCATTTATTAATCTAATGTTGAGTATTAAAACAACTGATGGCGATTTTAACGCAGTGCCAAAATTGGTCACTAACACCCAAATCCTGATGAAAGCACTAACCAACAGTCACAGATAAAAGATAGAATATATGCAGAGAGTATAAATATGAAGAACAGTAAAAATTAAAAAGAAAGAAGTAATAACATAGGAGTTATAGTGGTTCGGCTAACTCTGGCCTATGTTCACTCCAGAAATTTCCTTTCTATTGATATCCCAATCAATTACAGTTACAGTCTAGAGTTTTTAAAGCAACAATGGCAGAGTAGCCTTAATAGGAAAGTAGAAGGGAAGAAGAATGAAGATCCCTTTTTAAAGTCGTGCATGCTGTATTTATAAGCAAAACCTGAGTTACCGAGCTTAGTCCGGGCGCATCAAGGCCATAGCCGAACTAGGCAAGCCAAGCCACGTCCACCGATTCACTTCAATACGACCGAACCAGAACATGATGAACCACCAAGACCGATCCATCTAGGCCGAACCACCAATACCGATCTCATATAACCAATCCACCAACGTCGATCCCTTTGAGGCCGAACCACCAGTGTCGATCCCATATAACTAGTCCACCAAGGCCGATCCCTTCGAGGTCGAACCACCAGTGCCGATCCACTCAAAAGTCGAACCATATCTGGCCGACCTACCTCACCTTTCACACCATGACCGAACATCGTGCCTTCCTTCCTTTGCCCGACCGATCCTCCTCAGCTGATCCACTTCCATCACCGAACCATGCCACCAAGATTGGACCATGCCACCAAGACTGAACCGTGCCATTAAGACCGTACCATGCATGGTCTCCACTCCTCGACCGAGCCATGTATGATCGAGCCATTTTGACCGAACGAATGGCCCACATGGTCGAACCTCAATGACCGAACCATGTTACGATGAACCCTAGCTCTGTAACCATATATATATCATCCGTGATTGATCGTCTATCCATCCAGTTGACTCAAACCCATCGTATTCTAGCCTCGACAAACGATCAGTCAATTTAGTTAAATCTGCCTGTCCATGGCCGTGCTAAAAGCAGGTTAACATTTGACCCCCAAAACATGCCTTGCTATTGGAAGATGTGTTTTTAATAGCCTCAAATCCGATATCCTAAGTCCAAATGTTATCCATAGCCATACTTTCCGATTCATAATTCAATCCATTTTATCCAAGTTCCATTGTCATATCCTTATCCAAATCTATGACTGCTCTGAGTCGATATCCACTTCATACCCATTAATCAAATCCTCATTCAATTCCACATCAATTCGAAATCAACTAACTGAATCCACGATCTCTTCGAATCATTTTATCCCAATCTGGGACCTCTCCTGGTCCTGTTAGTCCAAATCAAGGACCTTGCTTGAACCAAATCCTAAGCCGGGACCTCACTGGGTACAAATCTAAATCCAAAATCGGAATTCGATAGCCGAGTTCTAATCCACCCATATTTGATAAACAATAACCAAGTCCATGACCTCTCTGGGTCATTTTATCCGAGATCCGGAACCTCTCCAGGCCCTTTAATCCGAACCGAGGACTTCGCCAGGTCCAAAGTCGGGACCTCGCCGGGTCCAAATCCAAATCCTTAGCTATTCATAGCCAATATCCAAATTCATAACCTTTCTGGGTTCTTGCCAAGCGTAGTCCACACTCGGCGACCTGTGTCACATAATGGCATGGTGTTCCCGATTCAGTGTCCCTAAACATTGAGTAATGTCGTGCCTTAAGTCCTAAGTTGAATCCTGGTCACTCCAAATCCTTGCCAAGCATAAGATATACTCAACAACCTGTGATAATATCCGATAGATATTATGGAGCCTAAGTCCTAAGCCGAATCCTGGCCTCTCTAGACCCTTGTCGAGCATAGTCCATGCTCGACGACCTTTTAACCAAAGCCAAACAAAAAGTCAACAAAAACCCAATCCGAAATCTAGATTCAAACCAGAAAACCGAAAATCCATATAAAAAGTCCAAATCAAAATGCAAATCAAAAATCAAGCATCCAAACCAGAAAACCAAAAAAACTGGGAGTTCAAACCGAACTCCAAAAACAAAGCAGAAAAAGCAAGTGTCCAAACTAAAAGAAGAAACAGATTTCACAAACCCATGCATCACGGTTTATCATCATCTCAGAGCATGCCTAGGGGTTGTCTCCGTCCCCGTACATGAGTAAGTGACTTAGCCGTCTGCCTAGAGTTTGCTACTTATTCCATACCATCATGATTAGTTGATGACCAATCGACCACCATTCATGGGCCTTGCGCCATCGTCATTCAGGGTCGGCGGTGACTACTCCTATTCCACTGCCGCATTCCGAGTTTCAACATATTGTCGCAACTGACCATTCCTTACATGATCCACGATTATATCCTTTAGATGTCGGCAGCTGCTAGTGTCATGCTCGTCCAGGTCATGAAAGAGATAGTGCCTTCCTGATGCCCTTTCGCATTCTAAGGGTTCCCTCCTTGCCGACCGTCGATAAGGGAGACGATCTCGAGTATCCAACAATATCTGCTTCATGTTGCATTCAATCCTATATAAGTGGAGAATTTTGGTTCTCCCCAGCGCTTCCTCCCCTCTTTATCCATGTCATTACCCAAACTTTCACCGGGGGGTCCTCCATCCTTAACCATGTTTGCTTCCTTTGATTTTATATCCAAACATGCATCCTCTTGTCGAAGAAATCTCTCAGCTTCATAAAAGAATTCCCTGAGATCCATTGGTGGGTCCCATATCAACGATACATTAAAATCTGAATTGTCCCTGACTCCTACACTGCCGCCATCAGAACCATTGATGGATCCAGCCAATCCACCGAGGCAACTGCTGCATTAAACCGGGTTAAGAAAGTCCTGAGCGATTAATCTGCCCTTTGCTTAAATGATGTTTGTATCATCACATTCTTCGACCTTTTTATGTGAACTCGAAATTATCTCAAGAACTTATCCACCAGTTCTGTCCATGTTCCAATAGATTCATCCTCTAGCCGCCTGAACCACATAGCAGCTATATCGGTCAAGGACAGGGAGTAACACCGAGCCATAACCTCCTTTGATGCCCCCAGCACTTCTACATACCTTGTGTACCTCATCAAGTGGTCATTGGGATCTGTCTTATCGTTGTATACTTCCAGAGTGGGTAGCTTGAAATCGGGTGGATTCTTAGCCATCCTGATGTTACGGGTAAATAGACTTCTGTTTACTCCCTCCAAATCCTTGTTCGTCAAACCTCCGTGAATACTTCGCCTGATGATGTCAGCTAATCCAGTGTTACCTGCCAAGGGTTGCCTCCCATCTACATCTCCTAAGCACCCTCCAAGTCCTTGAGGGAATTTTGGTACATACTTCTCATTATGCACTCCTGCATTCCTGTTGGTGCCAGGCTGTGCAGCGTCATCTGGTATCCTGTGATGACCGCGACTTTCAACCTTTGAAAATCGGCATCCAATACATCACCCGTATTCAAATGCCAGAGATTCCAACATTGGAGTCCGGTTCGCTGGAGTCATAACACATTAGATGATGACAACACAATGGAAACAAAATATCTTTCATTCATTCACTTCATGGATTACAACATTCTACAACAAGTAACCATCGTCATCAGTCCTATATATTACACAACAGCAAGAGAGTCCAACATACTGCATCTTTATTTCCAAAGCTCCAAAGTCCAAACCAAAAAGCTCAAAACCAAAAGCTTCAAAGACTTCCAAATCCACATCTACCTCCAAACTTAGCTCCAGAACCTGTAGATAACCTGACTCTAGGCTGCCCGTGTGGAAAATTAGGGGCATCCAGAGTTTAGCAAAGGGAACAATAAACTCCGAGTCATTCGTGGGACTGGTGTGAGAACTTAAAAATAGTTATTGGTGCAAAAAGAAATCCGTTTATGCTTTTGGAAAATGAAACTACCATAATGTCTCCCGGCACACACTCAAATGCAATTGCAGACATGGAGAAGGTTTCTCCTTATAGTAGTCAAACATGCTTGATACGCGAAAATCCTTTTGATAGTATTTTTAATGCATAGTGTGGAAAAACATTTTGCAAGTATAATATTAATCTTAGCCAGCATACATGCCATTATAGTATGCCTACTATAGCTACCATGTTAAATGGAAGGTTCTACAACTGAAAACGTAAAGGGCTCGTATTGTTTCATTAGGATTTCCAACAAATGGCCAAGGCTAAGGAACTTCCTTTATCCGAATGGGTACGCCTCTGGAGGGACGTCCCGAGACCCTAACCGGATCTCTGCCAACACAAGGCTGGGCTACCTCTATAACTGGGTAACTAACTGTCACGAGTATGCCATCCCCCAATCGTAACTTACCTTTACCGAGGCACCTCAAATTCCAACAACCACATAAGTAAAATATCTGGGCTGCATCCTTCCTGTTTCGACCATTTTCCGGGGTGTGAGGTTCAATGAAGTCTCGTCCCACAAAGCTACGCTTTACACAAAAGTCATGCTTCAATCAACCAATGCTCAACACTTAGCATGCCACATTACCAAATATGGAATGTATCACTAATAACTATTAACTACATAACCTCTGAGCTTGTACATCCTAGAGAAGGGTGTAAAGCTAAGAGAATAAATTCTTTGCCACCAAATAGAAATGTATTTGATAGAAACCAGCTTTATATTTCAAAGAGCAATGTTAGACATACATCCATACAAGTCCATCCTGGGTCTGAATGGAACCGAAGGCACTTCGTCCAATTAAGGAACGATGTCCTTGCAAATCCGGATATCCCCAATCTCGTCTAGACTCCCCATCACATAGGGTAATCTCTATACTGGAGCAACTCAGTGCAGAGACAATCAACAGGCAATCCTTTCGTTTTCGAAAATACTCGGTCTTCAACCACTGTCTTCAAATGCAATTCCATTCCGTCGTATCATTATTCGGAATGGGTTTTCGACTTAATGTCCTTCCCCAGCCTTTTTGAATAATGAGCGCTTATTTAAAATATATAGATGCATTAGGATCTTATTTAAGTCACAACTTTTAAGTCCTTATTTCCCAAAACCATTCCTTTTAAATGGTTTAAACAAATTTCCATTTTTAAATCTTTTAAACAAAAGATCTACCTTTTATAATTCAATGTAGAACATTATATTCACACAGCAATTCATCACAGATAAATAACTTACATTTATCACAACTCAATCCAAAGCAATCCATATCACAGAATTTTACAAATTAACATACTAAAGATGTTAATCAATCCAAGCATTCAATATAATTAATCATCCATAAGCAAGATTAATTAATCACATAATTTATAATTAATTTAATTTAAACCAAATAAATTAATTACTTATGAATAAAGTACCTAACCCTGCTTAATTATCATTAATTAATTACAAACCATTTGTTATTATTTTAATTAATTAATAAAATTAATTAATAATCCTTAATTACTTACATTAATTAATTATCTTATAATTACTGATTAATTACTCTTTAATTATTAATTGATTATCCTTTAATCATTAATTAATTAACCTTTAATTATTAATTAATTAACCTTAAATTATTAATTAGTTAACCTTTAAGTATTAATTAATTAACCTTTAATTACTAATTAATTAATTAATTATTCTTTAATTACTTTCATTAATTAATTAATCTACAATTACCCAAGACTTTAATTAATTAAAGATAAACCATTTATCTTAATTAATTACTTAATTATCATTTAAAATCTTATTTAATAAACCTTTTAGAATTAATTTATCATTAACCTGTAAATTAACTTAAAACCTATAAGTTTAATTAATGATTAAAAACATTTACCTTCTTTAATTAACTCCTTAATTACATTATTAAATTTATTTAAATAAACTTAAGACTTAACTTAATTAATTAAATTAAAAAAATTATACAATTTTTATTTAACCAAATATTTAAAAAACATATATTATTTAAAAGAAATTGATTTAAGAAAATAGTTTAAAACTTGTTAATATACTTTTAAAAACCCCGAGACTAACCCGTGAGCTCCCCTTACACAAACCCGAGTCAAAATCCATTTTTCTTTTAAACTGTTTTATTTAAATTTAAAAACCCTGTTACACACTCGCGTACGACTTGAAAACAAACTCGAGCCAACTCATCACTTCCCCAAGTCCAAACAAGAGGCTACTTCTTCTCCTTCCTCTCAAACCCTATAGCAACAACCCAAACACACAGATGCACGTACACGTGCACAAGCAAACGCCGACGTTCTGATCACCGATGCCATCGCCGGCAAAACGACTACAACATCCTCCTTTGATTCGGACCACCTACTCTTCAACACATCCACGAAATCGAAATCGAGCAACCAGACAACCTACTGAATCAGAACTCATCATCCAAGAACCTCCATGTCCAGCCGCCTCAAGTCACAAGAAACTTCGACACTTCGACCAAAGCCTTGCCACAGTCCACGCACTGATTCCACCACCTCCGATCAAGACCAATGCAACAATGACATAGCATTAGCCTGGAATTCGACATCGACCAAGACAGGTCCTAAAACCCTACTATGCTGCCGACACGCCACCACGGTGATCAATAAATTCACCGACCATTTTTGCTAAGGCCCCCAACCCACAAGCAAGCTCCAGTAACGACCATGAGACCCAAACATCCTTTAATCACCAGAAAATGCTCGAAAATGCCCTTCTCGTTCAACCACGAATTCCTCTCTCAAAACAAATCCAAAAATCTTGATTTCGCTTTTAAAATTCATGATTTTTGAAGACGAATAAGATGATGTAGGTGAATCAAGAAATCATGGTATTCAAATTTGACATGTTTTTTTTACTTTTCACTGTATATCTTCTCTTCCAGTTTAAAACTACTTCTAATTATACTAAAAAAAGGTTTTTAAAATTTAAATTCTGTTAATTCAAACATATTTTGTTTAGACAACCTAAGCTATAAGAGATTAGAGGAAGAGAATTTGAATTTTGAACATGTTTTAGCCTGTAGAACAAAAACAAAGGCATATATATGTCTGTGTGTGTATGTGTGCGCGTGTGTATGTATAGACATACACACAGATACCATCATACATATATACATGCAAGCCTATTTATACATGCATGCAATTATTTTTCACAACATTATTTCAAATATTAGTCATATGCATCAAATTTTAAACAAGTTTAGGCAATTGTAAAAAAAATGTTTACTCATAGGAAATGGAACAGAGAAGCTTTTTAAAACTTGAAAACTGGAAATTAGTTTGATCTTTGCTTAGTTGAGTTAAACTGAACTTGTTTTGATTGCTTCAGGTTTTAGATTTGGAAAGGTTGTTGTTTGATTTTCTTTTCTGGTTTTAAATTTCCAGGTTTTTAGTCTTGAATGCATGAAAGAAAAAAAGGAGAAGAGAAGGGTAGAGAGTATATATAAATCTTGTTTTATTATTATTTTTAAAAAAATAAAAAGAAAATTAATTATTTGCGCCAAAATTGGTCACAAACCCCAAATACCGTGAAAGCACCAGTGTATGAATACCAGTCAGCAATATTCAGACACAAATCACATATCTAAGCAAATAGCAAACAACAATCCAGAAATAATAAACAGAGACACGATATTTATAGTGGTTCGACTATCTCTGGCCTACGTACACTCCAAAGTTTTTATCCTTTTATTGATTATCCTTGATGATTACAGATGATTACAGTAGTAAATGTGAAGAATTTCCAGTACAATAGCAGTATTGAAATGTAAAAAAGAATCCGGCAGAGCCTTGGAGCTTTTGAATTCCGATCCCCATTTCTGAATGACCTGGGGCTCTATTTATAGGTGTAGGAGGCTGATATTTCGCCTAAAATCAGGGAGACCACTTCTGGCACGTGAGGGGGGGCCCACGCGCCCGGCCTCAGGAAATTGGTCCCACTTTGGGATCGATTCGAACTTCATTCGAATCGATCAAGAAATCATCCAATTGAGCTTAAATTTGGTGAGAACACTCTTCAATATGCACGTAAGTACCTGTAAAAATTTCATAGCATTTGGATCAACGGTTTGGGAGATATGATCGATACGAGATTAAAGTTCTAGTAGCAATGCTCTGTTCGAATCGATGGATTCGAATCCATTGCTTCGAACCGATACAAGCACGCGCTAGCTGGTTGACGTAGCGCGCATCCTTTGCATCTATCCACATTTTTCGCCGAGTTGATAGAGTCACTCTGGAGATTTCGCCGTGTTGACATATTCGTTTCCACCTGGCATTGTTGTATTCGCATCCATTGATTCGTGCTCGTTTTGACTGCTCCCTTCGTATCTATTAGTACGATCGATACGAAGGTTTCTCCTGAATCCTTCGTATCTACAACTTCGTATCCATTACATTGTACCCACAAAGCGACTCCCAACGTATCCTTCTTGAACGCTTCCCTCGCATCGGCTCACAAATGATTGGTACGAACTACTCAGCTAGAATCCAAACACTTCCCTTTCGTATCCACCCAATACTGATCGATACGAAGAACGTCCGCACATCCATTCCATCATATTACATCGAGGCGAAGTACATCGATTCGAAGTAAACTCCATGCGCCTTTTTATTTAATCCAAATCCAGCCGTCGAGCCAAGATCCATCGACCTTTCCCACCTGATCGATACGAACGCACAGTTCATATCCATATTGATCGATATGAATAACATGCTCGTATCTATGCCGGATCGATACGAAGCAACCGAGTCTCGTCCATGCCAATCGATACGAAGTGTATCGATTTGAAGTCCTCGTGTCTTGATCGATACGAAGTGTATGGATTCGAAGTCCTTGCGTCCTGGTCGATACGAAGTGTATCGATTCGAAACATCCTTTCATGCCAATGGATACGAACAGCATGCCCTTCCTACCTTGAATCGATCATATCTCCTTCATACGAACTCCGATTAACCTAAAATTTGAAACATAGCCTTTCCTAGTCCTTATCATGATCTCCAACCAATTCCGTCTCGATCGGAGCTCAACCAAATTTTGAAGTTATCGATTGTAGTCTTGTTTCCAGTCGATCCCTAATCCTGATATCCATCATTCCATACCTATTTGTTGATATTCCAGTTTTGACCAAAAAGTGGGATAACACTTTGCCCCCCAAAACATGTCTTGTTGTAAGAAGGTATGTTTTGAATAGTTTCGAATCCGATGTCCAAAGTCCGTAGACAATTCCAATTCCGTTGGAACTCGACAACCGAGTCCTAATCCATCCTTATCCAATAGCCAATAACTGAATCCAGGACCTCTCCGGGTCGATATCCAAATCCAAATCCATAACCTCTCCGGGCTCTTGCCGAGCGTAATCCACACTCGATGACCTTGGTCTAATGTCCCTGGACGTTAAGCTAACCTCTCCGGGTTCTTGCCAAGCGCAATCCACACCTGACGACCGTGGTCCAGTGTCCCTGGATGTTATGCAAAGCCATGGCTTAAGTCCTAAGCCGAATCCTGGTCTCTCCGGACCCTTGTAGAGCATAGTTCATACTCAACGACCTGAATGAGTCAATTTACCACGTTCGGGCAAAGTGACTCACCCCTTGCCAGGCATAATCCATACCCGACGACCATTTATCAAAAACCAGATAAAAATCCAATCAAAATCCAATCCAAAATCAAAATCAAAACCAGAAAACCAGAAATCCAAAGCAGCATCCAAAATCAAAAACAACCATCCAAAGTAAAACCCAAATCAAAAGGCAAACAAAACCAGGAGTTCAATCCAAACTCCAAAACCAAAACCAAAAAGTTAAGTGTCCAATCCAGAATAAAAAACAGATTTCACAAACCATATCTTCGCGATTTATCATCAATCAGAGCATGCCTAGGGGCTATCTCCGTCCCCGTACATGTGTAAATGATTTGGTTGCTCGCCAATGGTTTGTTACTTATTTCATAATATCCAAGTCAATATATAATCAATCGACCGTCATCCCTGGGCCTCACATCATCACGGTGTGAGGTAGTTGGTGGTTGCTCCTGCTCTACCGTTGCATTCTGTGTTCCAACATATTGCCTCAGCTTCCCATTCCTCACATGCTCCTCAATTATATCATTTAAATGCCTGCAGCTGTTGGTGTCATGTCCGTCTAAGTCGTGGAAAAGACAATGCCTCCCTGATGCCCTCTCTCGTTCAGAAGGCTCTCTCCTAGCTGGCCTTCGGTAAGGAAGGCGATTCCGAGTGTCCAGGTATATCCGCTCCAACGTCTCGTTCAATCCTGTGTATGTTGAAAACTTTGGATCCTTCCATCGTTTTCTGGCCTT
Organism: Allium cepa; assembly: GCA_030765085.1. Lineage (NCBI taxonomy): Eukaryota > Viridiplantae > Streptophyta > Magnoliopsida > Asparagales > Amaryllidaceae > Allium > Allium cepa. The sequence continues at coordinate 293,227,952 of CM060934.1, forward strand.
TCCTGAATCATCATCCAGCTTCCTCTTTCCTTTATCCTTATCTGAGCCTCCGTTGGATGGTCCTCCACCCCCAGCTGCATTCACCTCTTTCAGCTTTAAATCCATACTCGCATCCTCTTGTCGAAGGAACCTTTCAGCTTCGTGAGAGAATTCCTCGAGATCCTGTGGAGGATCTCGTATCAAGGACACTTTGAAGTCTGAATCCTCTCTGACTCCTGATACTGCTGCCATCAAAACCATCGATGGATCCGGCCGATCCACCGAAGCAACTGCCGCATTGAATCAAGTTAGAAAACCTCTAAGCGATTCATCCGTCCTTTGTTTTACCGATGTCAGTGTCATTACGCTCTTCGGCGTCTTTATATGAAACCCGAAACTGTCTTAAAAACCTATCCACCAATTCCCTCCAAGTCCTAATAGATCCTTCTCCCAGCTGCCTAAACCACATTGCAGCTAAGTCCGTCAAGTACAAAGGGAAGCATAGGGCCATCACCTCCTCCGATGCCCCCAACACCTCCATATGCCTAGTATACCTCATCAAATGATCAGTTGGGTCTGCCTTGCCATCGTATACCTCCACGCTAGGTAGTTTGAGTTTGGGTGGATTCTGAGTTGTCCTGATTTCCTGAGTAAACGGACTCTTGTTTACTCCTTCCAAATCTCTGTTGGTCAAACCTCCATGCATTGTTCTCCTGATAATCTCCACTAATCCAGTATTGTCTGTCAGGGGTTGCCCCCCGTGCCCCCTAGGGAACTCCGGCACATATTCCTCATGTGGCTCGCTAGCAGCAACGTTAGCTCTAGCCGGTTGAACACCTTCCAAAGGTCCTCCCGTGTTGGATCCTGTGGGCCTGCCCCCAAGCAATTGTTGATTGCCTTCCGGCTCTGCATCCTGTCCTCCATTGGGTTCCACAACCCTAGTCCCTTGTCCTGCATCCACAGCCGTCGTAGCTGTTCCTAAGTTCTGCATCCCCCCAGCTCTCATTTGCTCAAAGAAAGTCTGCATCATTTCCTGTTGGTTCTTTAACAATCTCTCTTGCAAAGAATTTTCCATAGCCTCCATTTCATCCCAGGTTATGTAGAATGAAGCATGTCCTTCCCCAGCTCCGGAGGATGCTTGTTGACTTCCTTCCTGTTGGCTTCTCTCAGCCCTTTGCCTTCTACTATTTTGCCTAGTCATCATCCTCAAATCCGAACTCCTTAAAATCTTCAAATCCAAACTTCAAATCCGATGTAGCGGGTGCTAGTCCTTCTCAGTAAAAGCACCAAAGTGTTTGCGCCAAAATTGGTCATAAATCCCAAATACCGTGAAAGCACCAGTGTATGAATACCGTCAGCAATATTTAGACACAAATCACAGATCTAAGCAAATAGCAAACAACAATCCAGAAATAATAAATAGAGACATGATATTTATAGTGGTTCGGCTATCTCTGGCCTACGTCCACTCCAAAGTTTTTATCCTTTTATTGATTATCCTTGATGATTACAGATGATTACAGCAGTAAATGTGAAGAATTTCCAGTACAATAGCAGTATTGAAATGTAGAAATGAATCCGGCAGAGTCTTGGCGCTTTTGAATTCCGATCCCCTTTTTTGAATGACCTGGGGCTCTATTTATAGGTATAGGAGACTGATATTTCGCCTAAAATCAGGGAGACCACTTCTGGCACGTGAGGGGGGGCCCATGCGCCCGGCCTCAGGAAATTGGGCTCACTTTGGGATCGATTCGAACTTCATTCGAATCGATCAAGAAATCATCCAATTGAGCTGAAATTTGGTGAGAACACTCTTCAATACGCACGTAAGCACCTGTAAAAATTTCATAGCATTTGGATCAATGGTTTAGGAGATATGATCGATACGAGATTAAGGTTCTGGTAGCAATGCTCTGTTCGAATCGAAGGATTCGAATCCATTGCTTCGAACCGATACAAGCACGCGCTAGCTGGTTGACGTGGCGCGCATCCTTTGCATAGATCCACATTTTTCGCCGAGTTGATAGAGTCACTCTGGAGATTTCGCCGTGTTGACATATGCGTTTCCACCTGGCATTGTTGTATTCGCATCCATTGATTCGTGCTCGTTTTGACTGCTCCCTTCGTATCTATTAGTACGATCGATACGAAGGTTTCTCCTGAATCCTTCGTATCTACAACTTCATATCCATTACTTTGTACCCACAAAGCCGACTCCCAACGTATCCTTCCTGGACGCTTCCCTCGCATCGACTCACAAACGATTGGTATGAACTACTCGGCTAGAATCCAAACACTTCCCTTTCGTATCGATCCAATACTGATCGATACGAAGAACGTCCGCGCATCCATTCCATCATATTACATCGAGGCGAAGTACATCGATTCGAAGTAAACTCCATGCACCTTTCTATTTAATCCAAATCTAGCCATCGAGCCAAGATCCATCGACCTTTCCCACCTGATCGATACGAACGCACAGTTCATATCCATATTAATCGATACGAATAACATGCTCGTATCTATGCCGGATCGATACGAAGCAACCGAGTCTCGTCCATGCCAATTGATACGAAGTGTATCGATTCGAAGTCCTCGCGTCCTGATCGATACGAAGTGTATCGATTCGAAGTCCTTGCGTCCTGGTCGATACGAAGTGTATCGATTCGAAACATCCTTTCATGCCGATGGATACGACAACATGCCCTTCCTACCTTGAATCGATCATATCTCCTTCATACGAACTCCGATTAACCTAAAATTTAAAACATAGCCTTTCCTAGTCCTTATCATCATCTCCAACCAATTCTGTCCCGATCGAAGCTCAACCAAATTTTGACGTTATCGATTGTAGTCTTGTTTCCAATCGATCTCCAATCCTGATATCCATCATTCCATACCTATTTGTTGATATTCCAGTTTTGACCAAAAAGTGGGATAACATTAATGACACTTGTATTTTGCATGTCTCATTTTAGCTTACACTTGTCAATTTGCATGTATTAATATTTTATATATTTTTATATTATATTTTCAATTTTTTTATTAAATACATTTCCTTTTATTTATATTTATATAACTTTAAAGAAAATGATTTAAAATCTAATTATACATTAATAAATAAACAAATATATATATATATATATATATTAAATATAGAGTTTTTAAATCCTATTTGTTCTTATGATATTTATTTTTGAATTTCAAATCAAAATTCTATTTCTAATCTATTTATATATATGTATATACATAAAACAAACACATTTCTTATTTGTTTTGAAAAAATTCAAATTAGTTCACAAATTAATTCTAAAAAATATATTAATTACTAAATTAAATTTGGCTTATAAACGGGATTGTTACAAATTCCCCCTTAAGAAAATTTCATCCTCGAAATTTGATAGACAATGAGACAAATAAAGAACATATAAACACATAAAAAGATAAAGAAATGGCTTACCAGATCAAGCCGAAATATCTATTCTACATTTGGGAAAGGACTTCTACATGCTCTTCTTCAGTTTTGGAATAAATCAGAATATCATCAATAAATACGAGAATGAACTTATTCAATACTTCATGAAATACTCATGTCATCAAGTCTTCGAAATATGTAGGGGCATTGGTTAGTCTAAAGGGCATAACCAGCCATTCGTAGATGTATCGGGACCCCTAAAAGCAGTCAAATGGATACTATCTTCCGCGATTCTCGGTTGATGGAATCCTTGGGCTTGGTCCATCTTGGAAAAGAATCGAGGACCATGCAATTGATCGAACAGGTCGTCGAATCAGGTCAAAGGAAATTTATTTTTAAGGGTTAACTTATTAAGATCACGGTAATCTACGCACAATCTCAAAGACCCATCGGACTTGGCTACAAATACTACAGCTTAACCCCAACTGGAATGATTGGGTCATATAAATACTTTCTCCAGTAAATCTTGGGTTTGCTTAACTAGCTCTACTCTTTCACTTGGTGCCATCCTACGACTTGCATGCACAACTGGACGGGGATTGGGAACCAAGTCGATTATAAATTCGATTTCCCTATGCGGAGGTAAAGACTTAACTACTTCAAATACGGCAGGAAATTTTTGAATAATAGGTATGGATTCCAAACTCCGGTCAGGATACCCTAAAATATACGTTAGCTTGTCCTTCTTTGGACTTGGATCCTCATGAGAAATCACAACAAAATTCCCAAGTTTGGTTTTGACCGAAATCGTCCTATTGATACAATCTAATTTAGCTTCATATTTTGTTAACCAATTCATTCCAGGTAAAATCTCAAATTCATTAAAGTCAAGAATGAAAAGGCTGATAGGAAACTGATGATGAGAATATGAAATAGGAACCTTTCTACAATGTAAACAAAGATTCGCAGGGCCTCCTACCGGGTTCTTCACTCAAATAGGTTCGTCTACAAATTCGGGTTCAAGATTTAACTCTTCCACGATTTGTTGGGAAATAAACTATGCGTAACTCCAGTGTCGAATAGAACTCTAACAATTTTATCATAAATTAGAAGATTACCTTTCAAAACTCCTTTCCCTTTATCAGCTCCTGAGGTTTAAGGTTCATCCTTGATTGCATATACCTTTGCTACCTGGGTCTGCCTCATTATCGGGCATTCTTTAACCATGTGTCTTAGCTTATGGCAACAGTAGCATTCCCTGGCTTCTTGTCCTGACTTCTTAGGTTGATCCTTCTTCCCTTGCTTCTTGGGCTTCTTGCAACTATTTGAGTAATGACCTTTCTCCAAATAATTGAAACAGGTAGCATTCTTTGCCTTATTCTCCTGAGTATCCTTCTTTTCTTTACCTTGCCAAGGATTCTTTCCTCCAAACTTTCTCTTCTTTTAATTTGGATTACTTTCGCTTCCTTTCTCTTCTGGAATCTCTGGTTTATCTAAGGGGGCATATCTATATCCCATGTCTACCAAATCAGCAAAAGACTTCTTCACATGTACTATCATCCTTTCATGAAACTTCTTGTTCATCCCTTTAATAAATCTCTCATTCTTCTTAAGAGGGGTATTCACCAATTGAGGTCTAAATCGGGATAACTCATTCAACTTATTTAAGTATTCTTCAAAAGATAGATTTCCTTGCTTCAAATCGGTAAACTCTTGATACATCCTGGAAATACCAGCGGAAGGCATATAACGCTGCTCAAATACTTGCTTGAATCTATCCCATGTAAACTCATCCTCCGATTCGGCCGAAGTAATGGTATCCCACCATACCAAAGCTTCTTCCTGGAGCTGCCAGGAAGCCATCAACCTCCTTTGATCATCATCCAATTTCAATCCTTAAAAAAAATCATCTCACAAGATCGAATACAAGCTTGCGCTTCTATAATAGCCTCCGTACCTTTGAATGGTTTCCCTCTAAGTCTTGAGAAATTCCGATATAACTCTGCCAGATTTGGCTGGGGTTGGATGGGAAGAGTTTCTCCTTCTGTTACTGTTGTTGCAGGGCATCGACCATTCGTAGTGGTGCTCCCCCTTCCCCTACCTCATCCTCTTCTTGCACTCATTCTCACTATCTGTAAATAGTGGGAAAATTGATTTAGGCATACAGACGAGATATCTTAAGGAATATACTCATTGTAGAGCATTCCTAACCCTATCTCTAATGAGTCCCCTAATGAGTCATACTCCAAAGCTAAAGTTCTTACTCAACCTTTAGCTCTGATATCAAATGTGACGACCTTTGAAAGTGTACGTGTAGTACTAAGGATCGAGTAATATGATATATAAATGCGAAAACTGATAATAGCGGTAAAATAAAAATTAAAGTAAGCACACCAGGAATTTTTATACTGGTTCGAACTTCCCATTCTACGTCCAGTCCCAGACTATCCTCTGGATTTAAACTAAAAACCCCTCACTTAACCCGGAGGAATAGGTATACGACACCTGAGCAGCCGAACAGGAATTTTCCGCCTCAACAGCCGAAGAGGACTTTAACTCTAAAACAAATAGTTTGACGAATGTGTTCTGAGTAACACGGATTGTCTTTTGATAGTACAACTTCCTATAATCAAATCCTCAAGAGTATGTATGTGTGTGAAGATTTAGAAGGAAGATAATCACGTAGAATCGGAGTATATGAATTAATCACAAGGATTCTAGTGACATTAAATGAGTATGAATGCTTTGAATTGCAGAGAATAGTTAGAGAATAGATTTCAGAATTATAAACAAGAATCAGTGGTTGTAGAAGTGATTTGAAGATGTTTATATAGTTGTAGAAGAGTTACAATCTTTCATGAAGAGTTTCAATCAAAAGTTGTGTCCGTATCTCTTGAAATAGAGGACATTACTCTTCATGAAATGATCGCATCTCTTCAGAAAGTAGCCGTTATTGTCAGGTCGGTCAACCGTAAAACCTGGGCCGGTCAGCTGAGTTTGAAAACGTATATAAAACAGAGTGTATCTGTGCATATAACACAGGGTCGGTCAACCGAGGGTACAAGTCGGTCGGCCGACCTGATGTTATTTGCACAGTGAATTCTTTTATGTGTATAATTTTAAAAGTACAACATTTGTGTGTGTGTGTGACTACTTGAGGAATGATTTTAACAATATTCTAAGACTCAATATAGGAAATATACATACTAAACTCTTAATTGTAGTCTTGTCTCCTTTGTAGTGCACAATTTACTTTTATTCTCTTTTTGGCGCCTTTGTATAGTATTCTCTTTGTAGTTCGTCTTATGATCTCTGAAGCTTGTGTCATGAATCAAAACCCATGAATCAACATTCTCCCCCTTTTTGATTGATGACAATACTTATGTGACGAAGTAGTATATATTGTAATTCTCCCCCTGAATATATGGCGACTTTTCTGCAAAAACTTGTTAGCTTTTATATATTTCTCCCCCTTTGTCATCGACAAAAAGGAGAGTTTAACTGATGATATAAATTATATTTCACATAAGTGTTAACATAGAACAATATAAAACAAAATAACTACTACTTATAATGTAAGGTATCAGAAAAATTAACATTTAAAGCATGCGATACCCAGGCTTCTTATAATTTCCTAAATTTTATGAAACCATACCCATTTGGGTGTGGTTGAACCTTTATAAATATAATTTTCATTATTAACTACCATATCAAAATGATCATCAATGTATTTTTCTCTATTTTTCCAATTAACAGGAACCCATATACTTAGATAATTTTTATTCATATTTCCTGTTAATGATTTTGTACTTCTAAAGAAATTATCAACATTATAGGTCATAGTAGTATTTGAATTTCTATAAAAATTGGATTTAGGCTTTACTCGAAATTTAGTACTAGCACTATCATTTTTACTATACATGAAAGCATATCTAGTGCTATTTCTACGATCGGTTTTATTATATCCTAAACCACTTTTATCATTGTGAGTTTTTGAATTCCTAACATAACCTAATCCCTTCTTATTTGAAGCAGGTTGAGAATTTTCAATAATCCTGGATAAATTTTCTCTCCCTTTATTAAAATTAGATACATTTTAAGATATATCATCAAATTTTATTTTAAGACTAGATTTTTCTAACTCTAAATCCTTAATCTTAGAGTTTAAACTATTATTTTTGAAAAGTAAATCATCATTTTTATACTTTTGAATTTCTAGTTCTTCAGATATTGACGAAATTTGAGAGGATAAGTTAGAATTTGATTGTTGAGAACTTTCAAGTTCTTCTTCTAATATTTTCTTCTCATCTTTCAGCATATCTACTTCTAAGACTGTTCTATCTAACTTTCTTTGCAACTCCTTATTTTTCGTTTTAAGTTGCTTTGCTACATTTACTAATTCAGAATTTATTTCAATTAAATCTTCAAAGGTAAAATCACTTACATCGTCTGATGAAGCCATGAAGCACACATTTGCTTGTTCATTATCACTTTCACTCTCTGAAGAGGATGATGAGTCAGTGTCGTCCCAAGTGACAGAAAAAGCTCTTCGTTTGGTTTTGTCCTTCTTAAAATTACCCTTTTTGCGTTTTGGACAATCCTTCTTCATGTGACCTTTCTTGTGACATTCATAACATTCCATTTCTGAAGATGATGGTTTGCTGCTATTAGAAATGTTGTTGGAATTATTTTTGTTTCCCTTGAATTTATTTCTGTTGAATTTCAAAACTTTTTGAAATTTTTAGCGATCATTGCTATATCTTCATTATCTGAGTCGGAATCATCTTTTTCTGCTTGAAAAGCCACATTTTTCTTTTCTTGTGCTCCATTTCGTTTTGCCTGCAAATTTACTTCGTAGGACATTAAATTACCTATTAATTCTTCTGGTTTTAATGTTGACAAATCACTTGCTTCTTCAATGGCTAAGACTTTTCTTTCCTATTCGTCCGTTAAAGAATTTAAGATTTTTGTAACAACATCAAAATCAGTAAACTTTTGTTCTAGTGATAGTAAAGCATGATAAATATCCTGAAATCTAGAGTACATATCATTTATAGATTCGTTTGGTCTCATTTTGAAATTTTCAAATTGATTTTTCAACATAGAAATTTTTCTTAGTTTAACTTTGTTCGTTCCCTCATGTGTTATCTTAAGTGTTCTCCAAATTTCATAACCAGAAGTGCACATGCTAACTCTATTGAATTCATTTCTATCTAATGCACAAAATAAGATATTCATAGCCTTTGCATTTGATGTAGCATCTAGTTTTTGTGTGTTACTCCAAGTTGAGTATTCTCCAGTAGGAGTTATGTACTCTCTTTGTATAATATTCCATATATCAAATCCACTAGATTGTATATAGATTCTCATTCTAGTTGACCAATAATTATAATTTATACCATTAAAAAATGGAGGTCGTGAAGTTGATTGACCCTCTGTGAAATTAGTATTAGTGTTAGTGCCAAAATCGTTAGTTTGTGTCGTTGCCATATTACTAGAAATAAATATCAAATAACTTTGTGACGGTTATAGGATGACCTTGCTCTGATACCAAATGAAAGTGTACGTGTAGTACTAAGGATCGAGTAATATGATATATAAGTGCGGAAACTGATAATAGCAGTAAAATAAAAATTAAAGTAAGCACACCAGGAATTTTTATACTGGTTCGAACTTCCCGTTCTACGTCCAGTCCCAGACTATCCTCTGGATTTAAACTAAAAACCCCTCACTTAACCCGGAGGAATCGGTATACGACACCTGAGCAGCCGAACAGGAATTTTCTGCCTCAACATCCGAAGAGGACTTCAACTCTAATACAAATAGTTTGACGAATGTGTTCTGAGTAACACGGATTGTCTTTTGATAGTACACCTTCCTATAATCAAATCCTCAAGAGTATGTATGTGTGTGAAGATTTAGAAGGAAGATAATCACGTAGAATCGGAGTATATGAATTAAACACAAGGATTCTAGTGACATTAAATGAGTATGAATGCTTTGAATTGCAGAGAATAGTTAGAGAATAGATTTCAGAATTATAAACAAGAATCGGTGGTTGTAGAAGTGATTTGAAGATGTTTATATAGTTGTAGAAGAGTTACAATCTTTCATGAAGAGTTTCAATCAAAAGTTTTGTCTGTATCTCTTGAAATAGAGGACATTACTCTTCATGAAATGATCGCATCTCTTCAGAAAGTAGCCGTTATTGTCAGGTCGGTCGACCGTAAAACCTGGGCCGGTCAGCTGAGTTTGAAAACGTATATAAAACAGAGCGTATCTGTGCATATAACACAGGGTCGGTCAACCGAGGGTACAGGTCGGTCGGCCGACCTGGTGTTATTTGCACAGTGAATTCTTTTATGTGTATAATTTTAAAAGTACAACATTTGTGTGTGTGTGTGTGACTACTTGAGGAATGATTTTAACAATATTCTAAGACTCAATATAGGAAATATACATACTAAACTCTTAATTGTAGTCTTGTCTCCTTTGTAGTGCACAATTTACTTTTATTCTCTTTTTGTTGCCTTTGTATAGTATTCTCTTTGTAGTTCGTCTTACGATCTCTGAAGCTTGTGTCATGAATCAAAACCCATGAATCAACAACCTTGACTTTCAACTTTCGAAAATCGGCATCCAATACATCACCCGTATTCAAATGTCGGAGATTCAAATGTTGGAGTCTGGTTTACTGGAGTCATAACACGTTAGATGATAACAACACAATGGAAACAAAATATCTTTCATTCATTCACTTCATGAATTACAACATTCTACAACAAGTGACCATCATCATCAAAGTCCTATATATTACACAACGGCAGAATACAACGTAATAGCGGAAGAATAACATCAACATGGTCTTCCAAGAGAGTCCAACATACAGCATCTTCATTTCCAAAGCTCCAAAGTCCAAGTCAGAAAGCTCCAAACCATAAGCTTCAAAGACTTCCAAATCCACATCTATCTCCCAACTTAGCTCTAGAACCAACTGATAACCTGACTCTAGGCTGCCTGTATGGAAAATTAGGGGCACCCAGAGTTTAGAAAAGGGAACAATAAACTCTGAGTCAGTCATAGGACTGGTGTGAGAACTTAAAAACAGTTATTGATGCAAAAAGAAATCCATTCATTCTTTTGTAATATAAAACTACTATAAGGTCTCTCGGCATACGCTCAAATGCAATCGCACACATGGGGAAGGTTTCTCCTTATAGTAGTCAAACATGCTTGAAACGCGAAAATCCTTTTGATATTATTTTTAGTGCATAGTGTGGAAAAACATTTTGCAAGTATAATATTAATCTTAGCCAGCATACGTACCATTATAGTATGTCTACTATAACTACCATGTTAAATGGCAGGTTCTACAACTGAAATCGTAAAGGGCTCGTACTGTTTCGTTTGGATTTCCAACAAATGGCCAAGGCTAAAGAACTTCCTTCATTCGAATGGGTACGCCTCTGGAGGGACGTCCCGAGAACCTAACCGGATCTCTGCCAACACAAGGTCGAGCTACCTCTGTAACTAGGTAACTAACTGTCACGAGTATGCCATCCCCCAGTCGTAACCGACCTTTATCGAGGCGCCTCAAATTCCAACTACCACATAAGTAAAATATTTAGGCTCCATACCATAATACCACTTTTTATAAAGAAGGAAATGCACATACCCTTAGGGTCGCGAACCCCATAACCTTGCTGCATCCTTCCTGTTTCGATAATTTTCCGGGGTGCGAGGTTCTATGAAGTTTCGTCCCACAAAGCAACGCTTTACACAAAAGCCATGTTTCGATCAAAGAATACTTAACACTTAGCATGCCACATCACCAAATTGGGAATGTTTCACTAATAACTATTAACTACATAACCTCTGAGCTTTTACATCTCAAAGAAGGGTGTTAAGCTAAAGGAATAAATTCTCCGCCACCAAATAGAAATGTATTTGATAGAAACCAGCTTTATATCTCAAAGTGTAATGTCAGACATACATCGATACATGTCCATCTTGGGTCTGAATGGAACCGATGGCACTTCGTTCAATTAAGGAAAGAAGTCCTTGCAAATTCGGATATCTCCAATCTCGTCTGGACTCCCCATCACATAGGGTAATCTCTATACTGGAGCAACTCCGTACCGATACAATCAACAAGCAATGCTTTCATTTTCAAAAATACCCGGTCTTCAACCACCGCCTTCAAATGAAATTCCATTTCATCATATCATTATTCGGAATGGGTTTTCGACTTAATGTCCTCCCTCGACCTTTTCGAATAATGAGCGTTTATTTAAAACATATGGATACATTCGGATCTTAGTTAAGTCACAAGTTTTTAGTCCTTATTTCCCAAAACCTTTCCTTTTGAATGGTTTAAACAATTTCCATTTTTAAATCTTTTAAACAAAAGATCCACCTTTTATAATTCAATGTAGAACATTATATTCACACAGCAATTCATCACAGATAAATAATTTACATTTATCACAACTCAAAGCAATTTGTATCACAGAATGCTACATATTAACATACTAGAGATATTAATCAATCCAAGCATTCAATATAATTAATCATCCATAAGCAAGATTAATTAATCACATAATTTATAATTAATTTAATTTAAACCAAATAAATTAATTACTTATGAATAAAATACCTAACCCTGCTTAATTATCTTTAATTATTTACAAACCATTTGTTATTATTTTAATTAATTAATGAAATTAATTAATCACCCTTAATTACTTACATTAATTAATTATACCTATAATTACTAATTAATTACTCATTAATTATTAATTGATTATCCTTTAATCATTAATTAGTTAACCTTTAATTATTAATTAATTAACCTTTAATTATTAATTAATTAACCTTTAATTACTAATTAATTAATTATTCTTTAATTACTTTCGTTAGTTAATCAATCTATAATTACCCAAGACCTTAATTAGTTGAAGATAAACCATTTATCTTAATTAATTACTTAATTATCATTTAAAATCTTATTTAATAAACCTTTTGGAATTAATTTATCATTACCCTATAAATTAACTTAAGACCTTTAAGTTTAATTAATGATTAAAAACATTTTACCTTCTTTAATTAACTCCTTAATTACATTATTAAATTTATTCAAATAAACTTAAGAATTAACTTAATTAATTTAAATCATAAAAATTATACAACTTTTATTTAACCAAATATTTAAATAAACATATATTATTTAAAAGAAATTAATTTTAAAATAATAGTTTAAAACTTGTTAATATACTTTTAAAAACCCCTAGACTAACCCGTGAGCTCCCCTTACACAAACCCGAGTCAAAAAAAATTCTTTCCCATGAGCTCCCCTTACTTTTAAAAACCCTGTTACACACTCGCATACGACTCAAAAACAAACCGAGCCAACTCATCACTTTCCCGAAACCCGAGGCTACTTCTTCTCCATCCTCTCAAATCCTACAGCAACAGCCCAGACACACATATGCACGTACACGTGCACAAGCGAACGCCGACGTTCTGATCAACGATGCCATCATCGGCAAAACGACTACATCCTCCTCCTTCGATTCTGATCACCTGCTCTTCAACACATCCAGACATCGAAATCGAGCAACCAGACTACCCACTGGAATAGAACTCATCATCCAAGAACTTCCACGTCCCGCCGCCTCAAGTCACCAGAAACGTCGACACTTCGACCAAAGCCTTGCCGCAGTCCCATGCATCGATTCCCCTACCTTTGGTCAAGACCGATGCATCGACGACGTTGCATTAGCCGGCAATTCGACATCGACCATGACAGGTCCTCAAACCCTACTATACCGCCGACACGCCACCATGGTGATCAATAAAATCATCGACCATTTTTGCCAAGGCCCCCGACCCACAAGCAAGCTTCAAAATGACCACGAGACCCAAACATCCTCCGATCACCAGAAAATGCCCAAAATCCCCTTCTCGTTCAATCACGAATTCCTCTCTCAAAACAAATCGAAAAATCTTGATTTCGCTTTTAAAATTCATGATTTTTAAAGACGAATAAGATGATGTAGGTGAATCAAGAAATCATGGTATTCAAATCTAACATGCTTTTTTTACTTTTCACTGTATACCTTCTCTTCCAGTTAAAAACTACTTCTAATTATACTTAAAAATGTTTTTAAAATTTAAATTTTGTTAATTCAAACATATTTTGTTTAGACAAACTAATCTATAAGAGATTAGAGGAAGAGAAATTAAATTTTGAACATGTTTTAGCCTGTAGAACAAAAACATATATATATATATATGTATGTATGTATGTATGTATGTATGTATGTATGTATGTGTGTGTGTATGTATGTATGTGTGTGTGTATGTATGTACATGCAGACATACACACAGATACCATCATACATATACACATGCAAGCCTATCTATACATGCATGCAATTATTTTTCACATCAATTCAAATATCAGTCATATGCATCAAATTTTAAATAGGTTTAGGAAATTTTAAAAAAAATGTTTACTCACAGGAAATGGAACAGAGAAGCTTTTTAAAACTTGAAAACTAGAAATTGATCTGATCTTTGCTTAGGTGAGTTGAACTGAACTTGTTTTTATTGCTTCAGGTTTTAAATTTGGAAAGGTTGTTGTTTGATTTTCTTTTCTGGTTTTAGGTTTCCAGGTTTTTAGTCTTGAATGTATGAAAGAAAAAAATGAGAAGAGAAGGGTAGAGAGGTATACATAAATCTTGTTTTATTATTATTTTTTAAATAAAAAGAAAATTAATGACACTTGTATTTTGCATGTCTCATTTTAGCTTACACTTGTCAATTTTCGTGTATTAATATTTTATATAATTTTATATTATATTTTCAATTTTTTTATTAAATACATTTCCTTTTATTTATATTTATATAACTTTAAAGAAATGATTTAAAATCTAATTATACATTAATAAATAAACATATATATATATATATAAATATATTAGTTTTTTAAAATATAGAGTTTCAAATCCAATTTGTTTTTAAGATATTTATTTTTGAATTTCAAATCAAAATTCTATTTATAATCTATTTATATATATACATAAAACAAACATATATCTTATTTGTTTTGGAAAAATTCAAATTAGTTCACAAATAATAAAGTTTTAAAAATTAAATTAATTACTAAATTAAATTTGGCTTAAAAAGGGGGTCGTTACATATCCTTTCATGGGTTGGTCCGGCATTACTTGGCGGCACGCCCCCCGAGTCTAGGTCCTCCCAGATTGACTGTCGTTTGCTAATTGGGGGCTGCCCTCTTCTGAACCACTCCATCTGCTTGCCTGTTAAGTCCTTCCAATCCAGCTCCATGGATCTGAGATCCTGCAATTCCTGCTTGTCTAAATTGTCTAAAAAGTGCGTGCTTCATTTCCTCTTACCTTTTCAACTGTTCCTGCATGGAATTCATCATGACCTGCATCTCATCCCTAGTGATATAGACAGAGGCTTGACTAGCTCCAGAGGAAGCCTCCTGACTTCCCTCTTGCCGACTTCTTTCTATCCTCTGTCTCCTAGTTGATTGCTTCGTCATAGTCCCCAGAATCCAAGTTCCTAAGCCTTTATATCCAAAATCCAAGCATTAGAATCCCTGAGTGCTAGCTTTCTCAGTGAAAGAACCAAAATGTTGGCGCCAAAATTTGTCACTAACACCCAAATCCAGATGAAAGCACCAACCAACAGTCTCAGATAAAAGATAGAATATATGTAGAGAGTATAAATATAAAGAACAGTAAAAATTAAAAAGAAAGCAGTAACAACACAGGATTTATAGTGGTTAGGCTAACTATAGCCTACGTCCCCTCTGGAAATTTCCTTTCTATTGATATCCCAATCAATTATAGTTACAATCCAGAGTTTTTAAAGCAACAATGGCAAAGTAGCCTTAATAGGAAAGAAGAAGGGAAGTAGAATGAAGATCCGTTTTCTGAGGCCCCACATGCTGTATTTATAGGCAAAACCCAAGTTACCAGGCTTCCTGAGTAGTCCGGGCCCATCAAGGCCATAGCCAAACCAGACTCAACACTACGATCGAACAAGGCAAGCCGAGCCACATCCACCGATCCACTTCAGTCAATCGAACCATAACATGACGAACCACCAAGATCGATCCCATCGAGGCCGAACCACCAATGTCGATCCCATATAACCAATCCACCAAGGCCGATCCCTTTGAGGCCGAACCACCAGTGCCGATCCCATATAACCAGTCCATGAAGGCTGATCCCTTCAAGGTCAAACCACCAGTGCCGATCCACTCCAAAGTCCAACCATATCTGGCCGATCCACCACAACTTTCACACCATGACCGAACGACATGCCTTCCTTCCTTTTGCCCGACCGATCCTCCTCAACCGACCCACTTCCATCACCGAACCATGCCACCAAGACTGGACCATGCCACCAAGACCGGACCATGCATCGTCTCCACTCCTCGACCGAGCCATGTATGGCCGAACGGCTGGCCCACGTGGTCGAACCTCAATGAACGAACCATGTAATGCCGAACCCCATCTCTGTAATCATTTATATATATATGTATGTATGTATGTATGTATGTATGTATGTATGTATGTATGTATATCATCCGTGATTGATCATCTATCCATCAAGTTGACTCAAACCCATTGTATTCCAGCCTCAACAAATGAGCAGTCATTTAGTTAAATCCGTCTATCCACGGCCTTGCCAAAGGGCAGGTTAACAAGTACATCGTCAAAGTCGACAACGTGTACCTTTTAACGTTCTTTTTTATGAACACACGCTTCCTCTGCATTTGATATTTCTATCAAAATACTTATTTAATCTTGATGCTTATAAAATGATGCTTATGTATTATTTCTTAGATCATATCCAAAGACTCACAAACTCAATATCGCTCCCACTGACTTGAGACAATTTTGATTAATATATGTAATTAGCTTACTCTATATCGTTATGTAGAATTTTCTATTTCAATACATATGTACTAAAACACTAGGACTTATCAAGCGACAATTTTGTGAGTAAATCTGAATTGACTTGAACGTGTTGAATATCGAATCTACTGTGCTAGTTTCAACAGTTGAAATTTGCGATATTGTTCTTATCAACATTGCTCATTTAATTCCAACTGCATTAGTCATACACATAAAAACACAATCGTCGTCGATGGATCATATCCCTTTAGTTACGACCAACAAAATCTATATTTTGATAGCACACTTGGAGTTCTTTTGTACTTGCGCATCATACCATATAGAGTCAACACTCTCAAGGGTTTAGTTAAACAATCTAGTATCACACATTTTCGACATTAATAAGAAACTTACAGTTTCTCTTCGATGTTTGATAATACTTATTAGACATTCTAATTCTATGTGTTCGTTAAGGTTAGTAAATTTCATTTCATCTCATATAATCAGTTCTATCCATGGATCATATCCAATTTCATTTTACTACCAATAATTCCTCAAATAAATTTCTTCACAATGAACTTGGTATATCTTAAAACAACAGTTTTTTCTCACTGCAATAGAATAGGCATTCATAAACGTTTTATGAATTTCTTTATTTACAAAACTGATTTGGTTTTAGTTTACTAAAATTATGTTCGAAACATAAATAAGTCATCCAATGACAGCCATTTCAAAATCCTTTTTGGTAGATTCATACAAGATCTGTCATAAACAATTATTATGTGCAATCTTTCAACTTGCACAACCTGCCAATTCTTTGGCCTAGGGTATGTTGGAGTTTCTTATAAACCTTATCTTGTAAAATTTTATAAACTGTTATTTAGATGAAATAATATTAACCTTGTGTAATACCCTTAAGTACATTACCTTATAGAAAGAAACTAACTCAACATCACTCACAATTAATTGTACATTTTCCAACAAAGTTCGATTACTCAATATCAATGCATCATTATGTATCACATGGAGGAGTAATTTAGAGATTGAATCTCTATTCATTTTAGGTACGTTCGGAACATTTTTCAATATACTCACTCATTCGATCAGATCAAATCATTTCTATCGCATGTTATTTTATTTACTTTTGTTTTATATTCTATAAGTTTACCATAGACATACTACATATATATCAAATAAACATGTCCATGTTGACGATAACTCATCGGTGAATCTGACGAAGTAAATGGAACCATTTTGGTATTTATAGAATTATGATTGCATATATCTATATGTATCAATTTGAAGAGTTCATCAACTCTTATCACACTCCCACTAAATGGGTGCATAGCCCTTTATTGTTTGAGATATAATTAACAAGTATCATATGATTCCAAATCATACAATAAAATTATTTCTCAAAATTATGGCTTAGTCTATAATTCCAAAAAAACCATAAATAATATTAGATACTTTTGTATTTTCCAATGCATCACTTTTGTTATAAAAAATATTACTGCATTATAGTTTTATTTCACAAAGAATATCCATAATATTCATATTGAAATATAATTATGTCTGTTTTCAGTCGATACGGAAATATAATCATTATTTCATAAATAATGTATGGTAGGTTTTACGGCAATTTTTGTACTACGACGCAACTGCTATATGGCATGCTCCCACTATTTTCACCATTACTATAATAGCGTACTAAATTCGAAGGTCCATTATTCACTTAATACAATTTGTTTATTTCATACACTATAACTATTTACAGTGAAGAGTTCGTTGATCAAATGTCTTGAGCTTAAAGAAATAAATCTCATAAAATACAATATTCTATATGAAAATACATTTTGGAATAGAAATCATATTTCTTATTTCAATATTAAGTATCAAGTATTATTACAATTCTCGATTCCAATGTTTCTCTATGAAGCAGAAGTGACAATTCATTCTCTTCAGCCCCAATTGTACCTTAAATTACATCAATTCTTATACATTCATTTTCCTTTCAAATGGTCAAACTATACAAAAGAAAACCTTATTACAATATCATAACAAACTCTTTACAAAAGCGCATTCGATTACCTTAACATTTAATGATATCAAAAATGTCGCACTTTACGTAAACCGATCAAAATGACATTTCAGTGATCCAGTTCTTAGATCTATCTTGTTGTTTTTGGTCTTATGTTACATTAACATAATATGATCCCTGTTGTAATCAATCAAGTTGAATACATGATCTCCAAATATTATTTATTGGATTATTTCCAATGAACTATATTCATTGAAGTATCGTACATTATGAAATGTGACTGTTCACCATATAACATTTATAAATGGCAGTATATGGATCAAACATCCATAGCCTTGTATTGCTTTCAAAGAAACTCATAGAGTTTGATACACAGCCTCAACCAAATAAGCATGTAAGTGACCATTTTATGAATGTATTAAGTAGTTGTAAAATTAGACACTTACATTGGTATAGAAAACATTAACATGCGATAGACATTTAATAGTGGGTATTATATTTCCATTTGTCAACTTTCAATTCAGTTCGTTTGTATATGTTAATTGATAAACATTTTATCAATCATATTAAATGCACAAATTTATCATTGTAGACAATTATAACATTATTTAGCATATGTTCTTATAATATTAAAAGGTTAAATGTTACAATTTCATTTTCCTAATAAGGCTCCCACTAGTCTTTTATTTTTCTCCCAACCTTAAGATGAAGCATAGGAGTCTTTCAAATTCAGTGGTGGGTGTTCGAACTCATCTTCTTGGTATTTTGACCTTGAGTTTGCTCAACAAATCATAACCCTGCATACGATATATAAATCCTAATCGGTTGTATCACATACAATTCCTAACCCATTTTTCCATGTCCTAATATCATTTCGACCTTGAGTTTTCTCAACAAATACATATAGTAATCCTACCTCATCTGTTCAATATATTAATAATACTACACATAACATCCCCGGCTTGAGTTTGCTCAACAACTAAGAAGTATGCAAGTAATTTATTAATATATATATGGTAGATGAAAACATTATATTGAAGATTCATAATCTTCAATATATTTTATTGAGTGACATCGACATCGACTTATGAAATATGTGATTCAAGTGTCAAACACATCAGAAATCACACTATACATACATTTACATATGTATTTATTCCTTAAGTCTATTTGGGTTTCTTTAATGTTCTATCTTTAGTTTATACATTCATATCATATAAGTTTTATCATTATATTACCTTTATATTTCATATTACTTATATGATAGTCTTATGTATGATATTTTATTAGTTGAATCATATTTAATTAATTTTAATTAATTAACTCTTCAATTAATTTTAAATTAGTATTTCAATACAACTTTTATATTGGCATTATCTATTATAAACTTTATAGTGTATTATACAACCTCTATAGTGTAACACATATATCTTATATATGCATATTTTTTTATTTAATTAATTAACCTTTAATTAATTTATTTAATTAAACAATTTTAATTATATTATATCCATTTCAAAATTTATCTTACATACATGTGTACTTATGTTATCTTAACACTTTAAAATAACATAACATATATCAACATATATAATACATGCATATAAGTATTAATTAATTAACTCATTTAATTAAATTTTTTTATTAATATTATTAATAAATTTTGGAATTAACAGTTTCAAACATTTCAAAATTTTCATTACATTTTCAAACATTTTCAAAATTTATGTCATATTATAACTTTTTATAATAAACATGTTTTTATTTTAAATTTAACTTTTAAATTTAAAATCATGTCTTAATTTTCAAAACTATTTTGAAAATTAGCCCAAGGCCTAATTCAAATTGGGCATTTTCTATTAGGGGCAACCTTTGGGCTCACATCACCTTTTAGGTCAGACGGGTAATCAGGCAGGACTGGGTATTCGATTACCCAATTCCAATCCTAGACATCACCTTTCTAGACACCGTACTAAGTGCACAAGCTTAATTAGTTAGACCTAACTTGACTAATTTCAACCGCATAGGCTATTGAGTTCTGATACCGTTGAAGCTCTTGCCCAAACTCCTTTGCGGTGACACAACTAGGTACATTACTGGCGAGTTCTACATGCAACCTCTTGACTCAGACAACCATCATAGGACATGTAGGGGCAAGAGGCAATGCTTCGTCGCATGTCATAATGTGAGAACTCCCTATCATGCTAGTAGAGGGATCAAACCTGGGACATCTAAAGTGCCAAGTGAATGCCTCAACCAACCTCGCTTCGATACCATTGAGGGATGGGCTGCCTACAGCAGAAGAAATGGGCGAATTCAAAAAAAAATACCATTTTGGATCATTAACGAGCCTATTAAGTCTAAATTCATTTAGAACTTTTCTTTTAAATAAAATCAATATTTAATTTATCAATAAGGTTTTACTTTAATTTAATGTGTATTTAAATAAGAGTATATCAAATATACTCTTATGTACATATTTATGTGTAATGAAATTGTATGTACAAAATGAATTAGAAAATATGTTTTATTTGAAAGAATGAAACCTTTCCCATTCCTTAATTAAAATTTCCCTAGTTAATTTCCTTGATTGTTTCTCTCTCTCCAATCCTTTCTTTACACGTGATATGTCATCAAATGACATAAAATTTCCACAAACCATGTCATCAAATGACACAAAATTTCCATAAATCATGTCATCAAATGACATATAATTTCCATAAATCATTTCATGCAATTATATTTAAATTACATTAATATCGTATATCAATGCGCGTAAATATAACTTTTATAAATGCGTTAAAATAACTACAAAAATTTCCAAACATCAAATAAATAATAATTAGTATTTCTTGAATATCAATTAATCTAATCAATTTATAATATTTTATAAATTAATTAAATCATGTAGTTTTTCAGAGAATTCATCATTACGGTTGTCCGACTCAAAGTTGCAAATTCAGTCAGCGATTAATATCGAACTATTCAAATATTAACGTTCACATGTCACTTAGCAGGTGGTGTGACATTTTGGCCGAATTTATTGCATACACATCTTTTGATAAAATCCAATTTTACTTATTATAAGCGGTACGTAATAGTGATAATTATTTACACCAATTCTCTTCGTCAAAACTATATCATATTAGGACTTATGGAATTTGGTAATGGTCGAAATTCCAACATCGTCCACATTCAACTTTATAGTCCAAACACAAAGTCTTTGGTTCAATAATAACAATTATTATTAACCAAAATGTTCTGGCTAGAGACTTTGACTGTGAGTTGACTTGAGTTGATATTTTCTGTTTGACCTTAGTTATATTAACCAATAGAAAACTATCAAGTGAGTCATTCCATAATTATCCAATAATTATTAGTATGTAACCCTTAGGTGCCTCCAGAAGTCATAAGTAATACACTGCCCAGCATTTGGAGAGAGTTACTTACTTTAGTCTCAATGAATACATCGGTATCCAGTCTAGATGCATCTTGACTAGGAACATTTAAAATTGTATATTTGTTTTATTGTGATAAATTACTCACGGTTACAACACTTTGTAACTGCTATCACAAAATATACCATTTATGGATTTTCTATTAAATATACTTTTAATTAAATTAATTAATCAATATAACCACATTATATCGAGTATATAATAGAAAGAAAATACCTTTATTTTGAACAAGATTGGTCAATGAGTTAGATATATGTAACAACTACATAATTGTCCCTATGGCATACCGCTAACTCTATCAATGAATTCGGTAAACCTGGCTCTAGTAGCAAGTGTAATAACCTGTCATTCATAACCTTCTAATTCTACATCCCAATCGATGCTCAAATACAAAAGGTCATAGACAATGTGTCATTAAGGTAAAATATAATATAAACAGTGCACATAGATATCTACTTTTAATTACACTTTCAGAACTCATAATGGAAGGAATAAAATATAATATAACATAAGTAAATTATCTAAATCGACCAAAAAATAAACTTAAGTGTTATTATATCCATCTAAATTTAAATAACACTTCCATAGTATCTGGTTCAACATAGTTACAAACTACTGGAATGGTTGATAATAAGATAAGCAATATAAACAATATAGCTCCATCGAGTATCCATCATCATATCGTCACTCAGGCACTCTCTAAACCCATATCAGCCTATCATAGATGGATATAAAAATAGAAATATAGAGTGGGTCCTACATAAGCTTGGCGAGTAAGAACGTATCTCTATATGATACCAACATGCTAATTTATAAACTACTCCTACACTTATCGTCTTAAAGGTTATTCATCACTATCAATGTAGTCTATCATTCATAGCATTTCAAGGGTATCGTTCTCGTAACCACAAAAGATAGCAAATTCTCGTAACCACAAAAGATAGCAAAACCATCTTATAACATTTGAATTGGTATGCTTTACAACTATTTAACGTACTCTATTGTCTTTATTTTTCTATTGATATGCTTTACAATGTTAACGTACCCTAGCATCTTTATTTCCCAGTTGATACACTTTGCAATGTTAACATACCTTAGTAGCTCTCTTTTTTAAATTACGGTGTGCTCTATAAGAAGGACTGGATATATGTTGTTCCTTGACCCTACTACAACCAACCTGCAGAAAATAGTGATTTACAATCACCGTGACTTGGGTAGACCACTCTATCTCATGTGATCTATACGTTGTATGTAACAACTCGCACATCCAAATTCCATAGTCAAATTCTTTTGTAGTGGGCAGTTTAATCCTATTTATCAAACTTCGATCTATTTCTTTCCTTTTAAATAGCAAGGCATGGTGTTTTTTAAAGTTTCACCCCTTAAGCATGTTATGAGATTTGGTAGATTGGGGAAGCTAGCACCGAGGTTTGTAGGACCTTTCATGATAGTTTCTATTGTTGGAAAGTTAGCTTATAGAGTAGAGCTTCTAGAAAAGTTAGAGGGTACATGATGTTTTCCATGTGTCACACTTGCGGAAGTGTATACATAATACAGCTACCATGGTTGAGCCGAGTTAGTTAGAGGAGGTTGAGATAGAGCGAGAGTCGCTTGTTCACCATGCACCCACTTGTATTCTTGAGTATGGTACAATGCGACTCTGCAAAAAAGAGACCGGACTTGTTAAAGTCCAATGAGGAGATGATCCAGTGGAGAGTACATGGGAGCCTGAGGAGAAGATTCGTGCTACCGACCCACAACTATTTTTTGGTATGTTTCCAATTTAGTTCTTATATGTATAGATTACTTAAGCATTAAGACTTAGCTTGGTATACCCTTTAGGTAGAGACCATTGGATAGTAGAAATTACTGTAAACATTTCGATATGATGTGTTATGGATGATGGATGCTAATGGATGTATTTGGATGTAATGTTTGAGTTTTTTTCTTTACACATTTAGGGTAGTATATCCTCTAGGTATATACACACACACTCGCATTTTTTAGCTTGTTATCCTTTGATTATTGTGATTCTAGTGGATATTATGCATGTGGATGTTGCATATGAGTTGAAATGGTTGTGCATACATATAGAACTTCAAGTATATTTGCCTAGGAATTACATACATTTGGATGCATGGCATAAGAATTTGCATGATAGGAGGACGATTGGATCAGTAGACCACCTACTCTTTTACATTAGTAAGTTTCATTAGAATTTCACGTTGCATATGTATGTACAAGTTGCAATAGAAAATTTCTAAGGACAATTAATGCCCGTGGATGATGGATGAGTGGATGATTTTAGATATTGATTGTTGTGTATAGGTTACATTTTCTTGTCCTTGGAGATTTCGAGGACGAAATCCTTTTAGGAGGAAGAATGTAACAACTCGAAAATTTAACGAGAAATTTAATAAGAAAATAAAATTAAAACCAAAGGTTTTGTTTTAAAAAGGGATAGGTGAAAGTATTATGACTATCACTTAAAACTTAAAAAGGAAAGAAATAGATTGGACTTAGTTAAATATGATTATACAGCTCACTAGAAAAGAATTTGACTATGGAATTTGGAAATGTGGGTTTACATCGTATGTGATAAGACCTAGCCAATGTAGTAACTAACTCATCTTGTATCAATCTTATCGAACACCTTCACATTTTTAAGTTACTTATATCAATATTCCTTCACAACAATCATCTACTTGTGTATTACTCTATACATTTCCATATATATCACTTCGCACTTTAACGTTATTACTCGATCGAGGTAAAACGCTCTTTACCATATATATCAGACCCTATAGGTCCAGGTTCAATTTGTTCAAACTACAGACATTCAGACATCTGAATCAATTATATTAGATGTTTCAATCCTATTTTTAGGCGTTAGAAATAGATGCATTGGTATGTGTTTCTTTTGGGTTTTACTATAAACTTTCAAATGTCTAGCTTATTTCAAACACCTGAAATACCGTTGATTTAGGATTTTTCTTGTTATTTTGAGTTTTTGATTATCTCTTTACATCATGTTTTGTTTGGACTTTGCATGTTCCTTGATGCATATTACTTGAACATATTACTCTATATATATGGTCATTCCATTGATCTACTACTTTACATCTACATTCTATTCAACATAGTTACTATTATAAACTAGTGTTTGTTATAATATTCTCGTAATCTATCTACATTTCTTCGTCTTCCTCACGATGTTTTATTTATGGACTGTTAAGTCAAATTTGGCCTAACATTCAAAATATTTTAAAAAGCTACTACATCTTGGATAAATACAATATATGCCTATAATTGAAGAAATATTGATAAATACTCAAGTAAACGAATGAAATATCGAATTAGAGCTCATATGCAGTTTCTTTTATTATTGGTCTTTATACCAAAAGTACTTATCATCTTTTTCCTCATCGTCCAAAATGTCAAAATAGCGCTTATATGCAGTTTCTTATATTTATTGGTCCTTATGTCAATAATACATGTCATCTTCTCCCCCTTGGCCCTTAAAATAGTTCTCAACCTCTCATGTGAGCTTTGAAATTTCAAGCCTAAAAACTGATCTAGGTTGAGAGAAAGAAAAGGGGAGCACCTTCTTATATAGGGGTAGATCTCTATTCATAGTAGTTGGCGAGCAGTGTGGCTTGTTTATATTGGTCGATTAAAGCTGATATGGATAGATGACTAGGCAAGATTGACAGTCATGATTGGGACATATGCCAAAATCCAAAAATTTAAATAGTTCATGCGGATCACTAGCTTTGTTATGGAATCGACAAAGGTGGCATGCTGCATAGCAAATGCTTTGAGCCTTTTATATTTATTTAGATGTATACCTCCTTTCATACCATTCCACTAGCTCTTCATATAGAAAATTTATCTTCATCCCCTTATGTTAAATATCATCCATACCTCCTTTCCTCGTGTATACTTAAATTAATTTGTTATAGGAACTATCAAAATATTTTAACGAATGGGCATCCTCACAACGTTCTTAATGTCTTCGCTTATTTAATAACTTCTTCCACCTTGATAGCACTTCTACCGATATATTCAATAACTATTTGTTCAGGTAATAGCTTCAATAGCCTTTACACATCTTTAATGGCTCTTTACACCTTCAATGACACTTATATTTGTAGACGGGAAATAGTTTTTTTCAACTTAGACATGCGATAGCTTCCTTCTACTTGATCATGTGATAGCTCCCTTCAACTCAGACATGTGATAGCTTCCTTCCACTTTGATGTGTGATAGCTTCCTTCAATTTAGACGTGTGATAACTTGACATGCTGTAACTTCTTTCAACTTAGACTTGCGATAGCATTTACTTTAGACTCACGTAGCCTTAGATCTTCGGTAGTTTCCTTTTTATACATTTGATGGCAACCCCAATATATTAGCTTTATAGTCACCAGAGCCTTTCTAATTACCCTTTATCATTGCATTTCATAACTCCTTACTCCAAATCCATCCTTTATAAAGAAAATTGGGTATAACATGGACCATTCTTGATTATCATTGCCTTAACTTAAGTAAAACTATATATATTTCGATATCATATACTATCCATAGTCAATTACATATAGTTAACCATCTATGGCTCATTTATCAATATCTTCTAGTTCAATTCTTCCCTGTTATTAAATGTCGAATATCATTTGAAATCCAATTTCAATGTCAGTATTAAACATATAATCTATCTCAAACTTGGTCATTAGTATAACGTAAGCTGCAAAGATGAAATGGAATTACACACACACACACACACACACACATGATATTATATAACAAAGTAAATAAATTCTCGCTCATAAATTAAACAAAATAGCCTCAATTTAGGTTGGAATCCTCTCCTCTCTCGCTGCCCAAAATTGATCTAATCTCCAAACTCCACGAACCTCTTTGATTTTAGTATTTCTTTGTTGCTCTCCTTGTCCTAATCTATTCAGACCCAAGTTTTGTTAAATCTAATGGAGATTTGATAAAGGAATTTTAGATCTAGGGTTCTAGAATTGGTGTTATGTTAGTTTGAGAAGAGAAAGGAGGTAAAGAAAGTAATTGTATGTACTTTCTCATTAAGCTTAATTGATTAAATTATCCCATCTCTGTACTAATGGGCCTTAGACTTATCTTAGCCCAATTCCGAACCCATCTACAATTTAATTACATCTTTTAAATTGTGTATCCAATTTAGATGTTTTAAAGTGAAATTTGACCAGAAAATATGCTCTGTACAACGGTACAAGTTTCGTTCTCTTGTTTCAGTCGTTTGTAGAAATTATCGCTTTACTATTTTACCCTTCATTGAATATTTATTTAAATTTTCAAATTTGCGGGGTGTTATAGATCATTACTTATATTACAATATAACAATACATATAATAGAAATCAAAACCAAAACCATCCTTAATTTCAAAATGATTCTTATACAAAAGTTTTTGCTAAATTACATAATTGTCTTTAGTGCACACCATTAACTCTATCATTTTCTTTGCCATCAATGCACGTGCGTGAATGATGCCTGAATCATTTCCATCGAAAACATAAGATGTAGAAGGCCGCTATGTGTCCCATGAGCCTGCCTGCCTTTCAAATAATGGTTGTCTGAGAGAGAGGAATGGTTCTCTCACCTTTCTCGCTATTGCATTCCCAAGTATGCGATCATTGTTCGGAGAATTTGAATTCAAATTCTTAGCTCGACCTACTGAAGATTGAAAATCACGGGACATCAATCAAACCACGTCAGCATAGGTTCTATCAAGGCCGAAACGACAGGAAGGGGTTTCATCGGAGGGTAGATCAACACCAACTGGCTTGATCAATCTTTGATACGATGCAAGACTGGATGGATGATTTAGGGAGAATCGTCGCTGTGTATAGGGTGCAGTTTGGGGGAGTAGAGGCTGATCCAACAAGTGGTTGGAGGAAGACAAGTTGGATTGGGAGTGGGCCGCCCCTTCTCGAAACATCACAAGTTAAAAGACGAATTTTTTTATATCTTCCAAGTTTTTATTTCATATTATCATTTCAAAATTTATTATTTTTAAAAATAAGCATTAGCATCTACCGTGTATTACCCAAATGGTACAATTCTCTCGTGTAGAGTAAACGGGATAAATAGCTCATATCCGACACATCAAAAATGGAAACGGATCAAAGAATGACAGGCTAACCCACCTACGAAAAAGAATAATGATACACCGATAAATTAGTGTGTTGATTTACAGGAAGTATATGTACATTAATAAGACTATTACTCCTGCAATTGTGGGACCGCACGAATGTTTGTTTATAATACTACTAATTTTTACATTCCACGATAGAAAACAAATTAACCAAAAGTCTCGAAATAATAAGAATCAGATCAAACAATCTCTGAATTTCAAAATAAAGATTTTTTTTTTACCCTTGATAATAAAAATGATACTTTATTCAATTAGATCGTTCATTTTTTATATTCCGAAAGCTCGAACTCATGGACCATAGGACCACAACCAACTTCGTTAAACTGTCACTTGAGCTAATGTTTCCTTGAGCTAATGGTTCTTGGTTCAAATTCAAGGTTTTTTAAAAGGGAAAAACCAAAATCCATCCTAATCTTCCTAATAATTGATTTTGGCATGTTAGTGGACCTACCAAGGCCTGTACAATGAAGCCCAATAGCATTATAGGCTTCACTTTTCAGCCTTCTTAGGCCATAATAGCACTTTCATTTATTTCGATTGTCGATAAACAAACAACCAGCATAACAAGGCAAATACAATGATAACCATAATTTCAACATGATTTTATTCCATATAGACAAAAGTTAAACTTCAAACCTGCTTTCAACGTAATGCAACATACAATCACAACCAAAAACTTCAAATATATCCTTACCAAGGAGCACGTCTCCAAATCATGCATGCACATGTTCAAATTGTTCTCAAATTAATAAAGTAGGACAGGTAAACCGACCTCAGTTCCTAGGAGATGCACTCAAATGCCGATTCCTGGAAGACTTATGTGCCTTACTCTTCTGGTGCCCTACATTTCTAGGGCTCTGACTCCCACGTCTAGACATAGAGCTCATACCAGAGCTCCTGTTAACTCTTTTTCCTGACCTTCTTTCTCCACTTCCCAATGCAGCTTTAACTACGCTGTCAGGAACAGCTTCTCTGGCCTTCTGCACTTTGATGGCCTGCTTGTTGAGGTAAGTCAAGTGAGGCAGGAGGCTGCAGACTTCCCTTTTGATCTGATCCTCGCCTATGTTGTAGTGGATAGGGTTCCCTATCAGGTTTAGGGCTAGGATGGAGTTGTAGTTGGCTACCAGCTGCCCTAGGGCTTTGGTGGTTGTTATTTTGTTGAAGCTTAGGTCTAGGACGGTCAGTTTTAGGAGGCGGTGCAGACCTTCTATTGAGCTTATTTTGTTGCCGGAGAGGTACAGTTCTTTTATTTGTCTGCAGTTGGATAGGCCTGAAAGATGGTGTAGAAGAAAGTTAATGCTGTCTATCTACTGATGACAATATAGTAATATATATAATGTGTGTTATGAGAGCATCGTATTTAAACATGGTATGCTCAATACAACATCACATGTACTATACTAAGCGCCATTTTATCGAAAATCTTAGGATTTTTGGAGTGCCGTTTTAGAATGAATGATCGGAGTACTATGCATACCTACGTTATACCTATACCAGACTATGGTATACCTATACCAAATGAGTCCCACTTCAATAGCTGAAAGAATACATTCAACCCATGTTGAAATAAAAATATGTCAAGATATTTGAGTATGTAATTCGACGTATTAAATACAGAATAAAGATTTATTTAAAATAATAATAATAATAATAATAATAATAATAAGTTTAAGATTTAGATGTAGAAGCTCATGCATCAAAATTGATTTTAGAAATATAAATTACACACACGTGTTGTTTAATGGCAGACAACAACAACAACTAAGTCATTATTCCCAGACAAGTTGGGATCGGCTAGAGATGAAACCCAAAACTAAATGACCAAGCCTATTTAATGGCGGACATGTAGCAAAATTATAACAGGCCTTCTAAATGTAGATTCACAATTGAAATCTAGCTTTAATTTAAAGTGAAAACTTCGCGATTTACACTAGGAATCCAGTATTGAGAACCTTGCTACATAGACCAGAACTTACTGGAGTGTAAATGCAAACATTTTTGTTGGGGCATTAACTTTGTTGAGTGAAAAACTACATTTACACTCAACAATACTTTGTTGACCAAGAATGAGTAAATGAAATGGGGTAGATGGAAGAAATTATTGAGGTGTATATAATATTTGCTCACTGTTATATCACTCTTACACTTCGCATCGGAGGATCAAAAAACATACGGATCTGTAGAAATATAAAAGACTGCTTTACATTTGCTAAAATAAGTAGTTTTCTAACAATATAAATCATGACACGGTTGGATCGGATTAAAATTAATTAAATAACCCATTTTAGTTAAAACCAGACTAGAACTTTGCCCATGGATCTAGAATGCTAGATTGAAAATTTACTAGTCCAGACGAATAGATTAACCCAAATCCAAATGTGGATAAGATGAGATTTAATGGAATGCTCTGTTATCATCAACCGATAATTTCCTCATCTGGTCACAGTTTTGATAATGCAGCATACCTACAATCGTAAACTTATCGATAAAGGTGGAATTACATCGATCTGAATCACATGTTTTAACGAGAGTTTTACAAGTGACAAAAGTAGCTAATAAGTTACTATGTAATTAAGAAATATTCGGCAACAACTTAAGACCCCAATTGGTTTGCCATTTTTAGTTTTGTGTTTTCGTCCAAACAAAAAAGCACGCAAGCGTGTATTTTTTGGAAAACAACCAATTTAAAAAATGAAGTTAACGTACAAAATGGAAAACAAATTTATTTTGTTTTCCGTGTTTTGGAAAATCCAACCCTCCGTCTCCTCCGCCGTCCCTACATCCACTCTGACGTCCCTCCAATATCGTCATAATGACTTAAATTTTTAAATGTTTTCCTCAACTCTTTTCGTATTTTGTAATGAATTTTGAAAATGCAGAACGCAAAAATCAAAACGAAACCAAACGGGCCCTTAATTAAAGTAACACATAAGTTAATTAAGTCATAAGCAACAAGCACTTTTTTATGACTCGCATCAAATTTTACAATTAAATTTTATCACAATTTCAACTTATCTACCCTACATTTTACTTTTAATATTCACTCAGAACTACTTAACGGTTACCATTCAAAACATCATTTAATGAAATTTAAAGCATGTTGTAGCCATATGGGATCTTAGTTGAAACCAGAGTAGAAGCTCAACCATGGATTGGACAACTGGATCGAAAATATATTAGTCCAAATCAATGGGTGAACTCTAAAGAAAATTGGATTAGATAGGGATTAAAGTTGTTGTCAAGTGTCTTCAACCGATAATTTCACCATCTGGTCCCGACTTTGATAATGCAACAAAACTATATGTGAGCATAAATCTTATGGATAAGGGAGGACGATAGGTACAGACATGTTAAGTAAGTCACAAGCTCATAATATTTTTTGTGGACCGGAGATAATTACAATACAACTACTAGAAGCACTCTAGGATTTTCATGTACCTTTCAAGGAACAATGCCATACCTATACCGAATGATTCTCACATGTTTCCAAAACAATAAATTCATATTCAATGATTAGCAATGTTCAAAGATGTGCTCTAAAGTCTACTTCTGTGTGCAGAACATTAAGTATTTGTAAAGATATTGCTAAACATTTTCAAACGTGATCAAACTGAAGCAAAGCGAAAATATGATGGATAAATAGTTCTCTAATAATATAAATATGGTTTTTGAATCCCGTTTTAAATCGAATGATTGGATAATTATCTATACCTATGTTATACCTATACCGAACTATGTTTATACCTACACCAAATGAATCCCGTTTCAATCAAAATCGTAGCTGAAAAGAAATTATTCAATCCGTGTTGAAAGAAAAATACATCAGATATTTAGGTATACAATTCGAATTTCGTTGTTTTCTATATAGAATAAAGGATAAATGAAAAAGGAAGATTAAGTTATAAATTTAAATGTAGAAGCTCATGTGCCAATATCAATTTTAAAAATATAAATTATAATTATGAAACGAAGAATCACTGTTTTACAAACTAATAATGTACGTGAAGCAAAATTTTTAGCATACAAACATATAAACCAAGTCTTTTTAAAAAGTTTACGATTGATAGTTCGAATCCTGTTTTGAAAACCATTCTATGTAGACCAAAATTTACGAAAGTGAAAGTACAAGCATTTTCGTTGGGCATATACTCTGCTGATTGAAAATCAACATTTTACTCAGCAATACTTTGCTGACCGATGATAAATAAAATAGAGGTAGAAGGAAGATATTATTGACGTGTGTATATTATAGCTCATTACTAATATCACTTACAATCTCGCATTTAAAGACCGATAACATACGGATCTGTAAAAATATAAAAGACTACATTTTAGATACCCATTTTAGTTAAAACCAGACAAGAGCTTCGACCATGGATCTGGAATGTTAGATTAAAATTTTACTAGTCCACATGAATAGATGAACCCAGATCTAAATCTGGATCAGATGGGATTTAATGGAATGGTTTGTTATCATCAACCAGTAATTTTTTCATCTGGTCACAGTATTGATAATGCAGCATACCTATGATCATAAACTTATGGATAAAGGTGGAACTACATGGAACTGAATCACGTGCTTTAGCGAGAGTTTTGGCAGTAGTTTATAACTAGCAAAAGTAGCTAATAAGTTACTTTATAATTTGAGATATTTGGCCACAACTTAATTTTTTTTTAACTTAGAAGTAGCAAATTAAGTTAATTAAGTCACAAGCAACAAATATTTGTTTTTTACTTATTTCAAAATTTACAACTAAATTTCATCACAATTTCAACATATCTATCCAAACATTCTTACTTTTTATTATTAACTCAAAAACACTTAAAAGTTACTACTCAAAACGCCTTTTAATAAGATTTAAAATAAGTTGATGCCAAATTGGGCTCCCAGTTGAAACCAAAGTAGAAGTTCAACCATGAATTTGGACAAGTAGATAGAAACTCTATTGGTAAAAAACAATGGATGAACTGTAAACAAAATTTGGATTATATAGTTCTTAAGGTGGTTTGTCAAGTAACTTCAACCGATAATTTTGCCATTTGGTTCCAACTTTGATAATGCAAACTATCACAACGAGATTTAAATCGTAAATCGTAAAGTTCAAATTTTAAATCGAAACAGGATTTAAACTGTAAATCGATGGTTTAAAAGGTCTGTATTTTAAGGTTTGTACACACTTAAAAATTGATTATGATTTTGAATTTTACATCTAAATTTAAAATTTAGTTTTCTATCTTGTTTCATTTAAAAAAAAAACAATAGAATTGAAAATCCTGACTCAAATAACATGTTGAATATATAAATATGTAGATGTTTCTCAACTGTGGATTTAAATGAGCTTGAATCAGAATGTAAATCGAATCGAAACAGGAGAGATCCGATCCGGAACGGGATTTAAATCCTACGATTTTAAGATTTTTGATAACAATGTATGTGACCACAAACCTCCTCGATAATGGAAGATGATAGGTACAGAAGTGTTAAGTGAGATTGTCACAAGCTCATAATATTTCTCAGGACCACAGACTGGTATAACATTAGGTCAAGCAACCATCATGTTGTAGATTTGTTTGTTCGTTTTCTGGAATGGAGTTATCCATAGTGAATATATGACCTATCTACATTTCAAAATGGTGCCTGGATTAATAAGACCTGGAAATTATCAAATAGCAGATAACCACTTGTTTTGAATAATGTTTTTTCATGCCATATTTCAGGGAAATAAGCAATACCTATACCGAATGAATTTCACATGTTTCTAAAACAATAAGTCATATTGAATGATTAGCAATATTCAAAGGCGAACACTCTAAAGTCTATCTCCATGTGCAAAAGATGAAATACTTTGAAAGATATTGCAAAGCAATTCGGAAACATGATCAAACTAAAGACAATTAAAATGTGATGGATAAATATTTCTCTAACAACATAAATCATGGCATGCTAAGATTGGACTATATGGAGATTGAGGAATGTTTGGTCATGTTTCATTAAGTTTCACCATCAGGTCCCGGATTTGATAATGCAACGAAACTGAAATGTGCTCACAAACGTTATGTATAAGGGTGGAAGATAGGTACATGCATGTTTTTAAAAACATCCCAGTATCTTTCATGGAAAATTGTCTTTCTCACATGTTTCTAGAACTCTGAACTCATATTAGAAGGTTAACTGAACAGGCAATATACAGAAATTCATAGCTTATTTCTATTCTAGTGTGCTGATATTGCTAACTGAACGATATTGCTAAGCATTTTAGGAATGTGGTCAAACAGAAGGTGAATAGCTGAGTAATGAAATATCAATACTCACCATGACCAATCCGTGAAATTCGATTGTAACTAAGATTAAGAACCCGCAACCTTGTCAACTCCCTAAGCCCTTCAATTGTCGTGATCTTGTTCCTAGACAAGTCCAATGTATGCAGTCCTTTTGGCAAAGATCCAGGATTGATTTGAACTGTAGATAAAAAGGAACAAAACATTAGCATTATAACGTGAAGAATATTTACAGAAAAAACTTTCTGAGTCAATAACACTGATTTTTCTGCATTATTGCATGTGGATAATCAAATTGCCTCTGCGGGTTAATACTAATATTAGCCCATCAGCGGTACTTTGTTCATTCTAAGCAGCAACATAGAAAATTCTGCACTATTCTCAGTTTGCTCAAACATTATGCACAAACTGCACATAAAACAAACCATACCTAATAAATTTCCAGACAGATTAATTGACCTGAGGCTGGAAAAAGCCGATATGGAAGGGATGACTTTCAGTCCCATACCAGAAATGTGAGCTACAGATGACAATGTATTGAGAGATTTTATCACATGGTTTGCTTGCATGACCTCATCTGCTGTTTTTTTGCTTCCATGCAATGAATGATTCTTTCCGGAAGATTCCCCAACCTCTCGTGTAGAAATTACCAAATCATCCTCCGTCTCATCCATGTCATCTCCGTCATTATATGCACAAGGCTCAGTTTCCTCTATGCTATTAACCCATGCATTGATTCTATCATAGGGTGAGGCATAATCCATAGCAAAGGCAACCCATTGATTCCCAGACTCCATCGTTTTCTGCTTCCTCTTCTGGAGGTCTTGGGTTGGCTCGAGAGTATCAGAAGAATAACCAGCTTGATGGTGATGAGATACTGATTTCGGAATCGAAGGTTTTGAAAAAGATGAAGAATTATGAAGATTGCGATGACTCCATAGAAAAAGCTTCCACCACACCTTCCTGCTTCTAGAAGGCAATACTTGACTGGAAGACCGCTTCTTTAACATTACTCTATCAGCACTGCAGTTGCTTTTTGCAGACAAAGGACTGTCTTGGTTTCTAAAGAAGGAATTGTTATCAATTCCTACATTCACCAAATCAGTGTAGGAATGTGACTTCGTAGGAGAAGCTAACTTCTTGGGTTTCCTTGTTTTACTCTCTATGTTTGAGCATGATCTTTTCAATACGGGTGAACCCGATAATGCAGTTTTGGGACCCATGCCCGGGTCACTGACATGCCCGGATTGGATTTGTTGTAATTCGGGTGTGACCCCCTCACTGTTTTCCCACTGGTTATCTACTGACTCTTGGGTTAAATGAACAAATTCTTTCGCCTGTAGATCTGTATCAGAGTAGTCCCTTTTCATGGATAGGATTTCTTCATGCTCGTCTCCTCCTTCATAGGCAGTATCAGTTACCGTGGAGTAAAGTTTATTCAATTCACTTTTTGTAGGGTTTGGTTCAGGAAGCAAGCCTTCAAAAATTACCTCCTTGGTAGCGATTTTCACCTCCGATTCCTTGATAATATCAATAGGTTCCACTCGAGGTTTTGCATTAGCTTCTCCTTTCCTTAGGTCTGAAATCCTACCCAAATCCTTTGATTTCTTCTTTGAAGAAATTTGTGGAAAGAAACAGTCAAACAACATCTTGTATGATTTTTGTTCTTATGAACACACTAAAATCTAATTTTACAAATAGATGAGGATTGTAACACGTATAAATTACACAAAGGTAGTTAGCCGTTATCTATGGGAGATCCTTCAATCAATCGGGAGAAGCAAAGATGGAGGGTGTATGAGATCTGGATGGATGAATAAATAGGAAAAAATAAAGCATGAAATGAAGCCCACACCTTTCTCAAGGTGCGAGAAGATTTTTCCACAGAGACGGCCAGAGTGATTGGAAAAGAAATATGATGTTTGCTTGATCCGTCTTTAAATTCGAACCTGAAATATTAAAAATAGAAATCATTTGTAACATTGGTTATCAATCAACATCAGAAAATAAAAACAAATCTTTAAGGTAGGATGATACTTCTTCCTAGCTAATGTATCCAGTTCTTTCCAACTATATATGCAAGAAAGCAACGAATTTTACAATTATTATACAAAGAGGCAATGGTTCAAAAGTTGTTCCAATAAAATTATTATTTCTTGATAAGAATGAGAACAGAAAAGAATGCCCAAAAAGAACCAACCTGTGATGTGAAATTTTCAACTGTTAGCAAGGCATATAATTTTTTACAGGCAATGCTACCACAAATTCATGTAAACATTAGTGGAAAATAAAACTGTCATGATTCATTGAATGTTATTTTCCATTATAGCCATTGATTAGCAGGACCACTTTTATTCCTTTTTAGCACAGCAAGAGTAGGATAATCTCTAAGCCAGAGCTTAGGTTCATCCAAACTATCCTATTTTTTCCTACAATGATCCTCAAATGATAAAAAACACTCCATGTTATAATCATAATCGACTATAAAGTTCATGTAACATTACGGAGAATATGAATATACCTATTTATAAAGAAAATGAAATAGTAAGGACAAAAAAGAGGATACAAAATTTACCCATTTTAATCTTAATCATTGCAAATTGAAGAAGGTCAAGAAATATAAACAGGATATCATAGATCCCCGCCAAATAAATTGAAAATTCATTTAAAGAGGAGAGTAGAGGTAGCTCCAATATTCACATCAATCACAAACCCAATATAAATCACCCAAACTCTAAATACAATTCACCTATATAACTTAGTTTCCTGAATAAGTAACAACATGAAAATAGCAAGCAGTTAATTCCCTCTTCATTCATATCTCTAATCTCTTCCATTCAAAGCACACCATATTTACAATCCCAGCATTCATGCGTTTCAAAAAGCACGATCCATTCAAAAACAGTGACAATAACGATGATAATAGTAATAAATGCAACATGACAGACATTAACCTAATTATTTAAAACCAAATGAAAATGATAAAATTAGGGGAAAATCATTACCTTTCTCACAATATGAAAAGTTGACAACTGAGTTTGGTGAAAAGAGGTGTGGTAGAAAACGAATTGTGATTTTTTTGGTTTAGAAAATGGAAGAGAGAAAAATATGAGACAGAAAAATTATGAATAACAAATGCAGAGGAAGCTGTTTGTGAAAATGTGAGGAAAGAGGGTGAGGAGGAAGGCCGTAGATATAGGCAGGAGATTGTTGATCAGTGCACGCGGTTAATACGCTGGATTTGGTTCCCGCTTCTGATTGTATTCTCCATCTTATCCAATTTCCACTTATTATTTATTGATTATTTTGTTTCATGCAGCGTCTTTTAATTTGTTAACAATAATTTCTAAATATCAGTTGCCAAAATTTAATTTGGTAAAAACTCTTCTATAATATTTTACCGGACTTTAATTCATTCAT
Source organism: Allium cepa (assembly GCA_030765085.1). Classification (NCBI taxonomy): domain Eukaryota; kingdom Viridiplantae; phylum Streptophyta; class Magnoliopsida; order Asparagales; family Amaryllidaceae; genus Allium; species Allium cepa. The sequence continues at coordinate 293,265,679 of CM060934.1, forward strand.
TGACGACTTACCGAAAACGAAAAGAAGTTTGTTTCAGTGGACTATATATATTATTTGAACATGATTAAAATCATTACATGTTGCTGAAAATTTGGTGGGTTTAATATTTTGATTGATATTAGAATAAAAAATATATGATATTTTGGGTAACAGCCTTCTTTATATAGTGAAATTTGGAATCATACATTTGTTTCAAAAAAACAAATCCTTGTGAAACATCATGATACAAAGTAATGGTATGGTCATGCTGAAAGGCAAGATCATGACAAGCATAAGAATTCGACATATAACTCGCAAGAGAAAATGATGTGGTCCAAGAGAAACAAAAGAATTGCCCACAAACTTCTAGATTAATCAATACATATTCCAAAGAGAAATAGAAGCGATTAACGTGTATTTAATAAGCAATTTGTTATATAAATTTAAGTTTAGCGCACATCCCTAATAAGTTTTAAAATAGAGAAAACATTCTTTCCAAACTAAACTTACATTTCCGGTCCCTATTTTCAAATTCGCGTACACAAAAAGACCCAAATACCCTTTATGTTTTTAACATTTCAAACGCGTATAACTTTATATAGAAAAATCAGATCAACATACCGTTTTCACTAAAAAATCATAATTTTATGATCTTTAAAATAAGATCCATTTTTAATACAGAAATTCATAATTGTAGTAAAGGTGCAATTATTTTATATATTTGCAGACAATTCAGCAAATTTTGAACATTTTTGATTATTTTTTCCAAACTTACAACATTTACAGATAATTGAAGACATTTCTGCAACTATATGGTATAGTTGCAGAAATGTCTGCAACTATTGCATATAGTTGTAGACATGTCTGCAACTATTGCATATTTGCAGAAATGTAACTATTGCATATAGTTGCAGAAATGTCTGCAACTATTGCACATAGTTGTAGAAATTTCTACAACTATATGGTATAGTTGCAGAAATATCTGCAACTATTGCATATAGTTGCAGAAATTTCTATTATTGCATATACTTGCAGAAATGTCTGCAACTATTGCATATAGTTGCAGAAATTTCTACAACTATTACGTACAATTGTAGACATGTTTGCAACAATTGCATATAGTTGCTGGATTGTCTGCAACTATTGCATATAATTATAGACATTTCTGCAACCATTGTATATAATTGCAGTTTTCCATTGAAATCGAGAAAGCTAACCTCCCCATTAAAGAAGAAGATGAAATCAAGAAACATAAGTTCGCCAATGAAGAAAATGAAATCAAGAAAGATAAACTCGTTCTTAAAATCAACCGTGCAAGAAGCGGAGGGGTATTTTAGGAAAGAAATGGCTGAAATGAAAAACATGGACTTGCAAATTACGTTTTCTTGCGGGAGGAGTGTTAGTGAATTAAGTTTTCTTTTAGGGATGTGTGCCTAATATTCACTAAATTTACTCTTTAGTGCTGTGAATTTTCAATCCACGAGGGGATTTATTGCAAATCTTGTCTTATACGAATTGTATGACTATTTATGTTAAACTTGGACATGTCATGGATACAAAAACTTAGAATCTTAATCTTCGCTCTTTGTTATTTTTTTTCTTATTCTTCTTCATTTCTTATTCTTTCCTCCTTTAAAGTCTTCATTTTCCTATCTAAAACAAGCAAACAATATCTAATCCCTATCACGTCCTTTCATTTCACGCTTGTTTCTTTTAAAGAAAGAGTCATCCTATATTCGAGAAGAGCACTCGAGAATTGTTGTTTTTTTTAAGAAAACTACCAACAAACCTATGAGGTGGTAGATACAAGATAAGTTATACGAGGAATGCCAAAAAACAAATAAGGAACACATAACATGATGTGATCAAGATAGATCATTAATTGGATAATCAAGGCAGAAAAAAGTGAAGATGTGCAACTATAAAAAAACAAAATGCGACACGTAGCTAAGCATAGTAGAGGGCTGTCGTAGAAGATAGTTAGCAATAGGACATTAAAGTATAAATGCTAGAATAATTGAACTAAAGCATGAACAACAAGGCAAACATATGGAGGATGGAAAGGAAATTCATTAAAATTGCAGGCGTGGCCATATAAAGTTGCAACATACTCGAATTTGATGATAGGTGTGAAGCACATCCTGTAACGACCCGTTAAATTCGATGATATTAAATGAGTTAATTTAATATGATTTCTAATCTAATTTAGACTGAAATAAAAGTCTTAAGATTTTATTTGGGTAAATGTAGGATTTAGATATAGTAATTGTAATTTAATGTTAACAATTTAATATTTATATGGCAATGGATGTGAATAATGTAAATTGTCATACTTAGTTATAAGTTAAAAATGAGAAACCAATATAAATGTTGAATCGGTGAATTTTAATAAAAATATTAACTTGAATGTGATTCATTAATATAAATAAATAGTGGAGATTGTACATTTGGTTGTAAAATAGGTAGTGACTAAATAAAAGTGACCGTTGAATAAACCAATGCAATAAGTGTAGATAAGTAATTGTAATGAATGTTGCCGATAATAAAATGGTAATAAATTGATTTGCCTAGGTGATTATATTGATAAGCTATAACTAAACAGGAAGTTTGGTAGTAAATAGGGAATAAGAAGACAAAGGCAACTAGTAAATTTATAAATGAATCCTAATAATAAGTAGTAATTAATACATATATAGTGGGCATTTGTGATAATTACCAAATTTTAACCATTCATATAATTTATTTAATTAGATCTAAATCTATGGCAACATTGTTGTTAGTGATGTTAGTATTAGTTAATAAATTTAATTCCAATACAATACCCATAAATGAATGGAATGGAATGAATGTAAAAAAAAGGGGGTATACTAGGTTGTTTATTAAATAGAAGGATAGAAAGTAAATATCGGATTTGATTGATGAATAAATATACATTGAATAGTAATTTAATGTAAAGTAATAGCAATTGTATAGAAATCAATCAATAAAATGTATATAGATCGTAAAGTTATAATAATAAATAAAAATTTGATGACATTTATATAAGGTAATGAATTGCAGATTTGGGTTTATAATAAAGAGTGAATGGAAATTTTGATTTGTTATAAATTGAATAGAATTCAAAATCTATTAGGAAAGGTAGATGGATATTGGTAATAAAATTTTAACGGACTTGAATAGTGAATTCATTTAATGTAGACTAAATTTCAATTTATTTGACTTAAATTGTGCAGTTAGCGTAAGTTTGTTGTGTAATAGAAGTAGTAAATTCTATAAGATGAAGTTGATACTAATTCTATTTATAATTGGACCATTTGTTGATATAGACTTTAGAAAGCTGGATGTATAAATTTAATTTAAGTATCAAAATTCAACAATGGTATTTATTGCAAATAAAGTGGAATTAAACGTTTAAAATATTACGTTATTGAAATCTAAATGGAATTTGTGGATATTAAAGTGAAATCATGCACTAATGTTTGTGGCACCCTTATTTTTGGATAATAGTTGAGAATATAAAGGTTGAAAATCTAATATATGGGTCTTTGATAATTTAATTTATAATTTCTAAATATAAGTAAGTAGAGAAGTTAACACTGAAATTGATAGACTTATCAACTTTTAATTCACATCTAAACTTGTTAAATCATTTAAATTAATTAAGAAATATTTAAGCGATAAAATTGGTCAATTTTTGGAATTTAGATATAAAATTGGATTTTTATAATTTATTTTAATTTATTTAATTAATAAAATAGCAATTTTGGCCATGGACTCGGATTTTGATGAAACAAGTTTCACCGGATCCGTATCGGTGAATTATTGTAGGGTTTCAAATTTCGTATCGATTGGACCTGTCGTTTGATCGTACGGACGCGAAACGCCTTGAAATCGATTTAATTAAAATCAATTTGAAAAATTTGGAAATTTTGTTTTCAGCATAACTTCTTCATACGATCGAATTTGGATGTGAAACTTTTTCCATCGCGTTCAGAATATTTTAAAATACCTATTTGGATATATGGGTTTAATAAATTGTGTTCCGGAGTCAGAACGGGCTTTTTGGGCCAAGTGCCGTTTAACACGTTCGTAATTCGTGCCCACCTAGCCTACTACCATTTGTCTATAAATATGCTATGATAAACCCTAGCCTCCATCTTCTATCATTGTCTGTACGTTCATTTTCTTCATCTCTTTCTCTTCCTCAATGGATGCAAACCTAGATCTATTTCAATTCAAAATTCAAATGAAAATTTAAGTTCTCAGAAAATTCCGAAAAAATTATATGTTGAAGATTCCTTCGATACGAATCTACGTGTGGCGTCTGCTTCTGCAATTGATGCTTGGTTCAGCCAGAAAACTCGGTCAAAGTTCAAAAAATCGTGAAACCCTAAGTTCAATTTAGGGGTTTTTGATTTCGGGCTCAATCGAAGAAATTGATTTGTGGGTTTCGAAGAGTTCGTTGAGGGCAGTTCAACGCAGGTGGTCTCGATGTGTATAAGGGCCGGTAGTGGATGAAATCAAGGTTCTAGGGTTCGGAAATCCTAGATAATGAGTGGCGGCCGGCAACGCTAGGGGCGATCACACCCTGTTGGATGGAGGCGGCCCGGGGAGACGAAGCCAGAGGTGGTCACGATATGGCGTACGGTGGAGTAGGGATGGAGCATGAAGCGGTCAACGTTGGTCAAAGCAGCAGTTCGCGTGCGTGTTTTCTGTTCTGGACGCGATTTTGGGGGGGAGGGAGAGAGGAGATGACGTGGAGATGTTAGAGGGTTTGTTTTTGTATAATTTAAATTCAAAACTTTGTTCAAGCAATCTATCATGTGTAACTTTCTCATACGATATCAGTTTCACGCGAGATTTTTTTTGTTAGGTTCGTATTTAAATTCCGGATCTGTTGACGCTGGTTTGGACTGATTTGGAAACCGTCAAATTTTTGGGTTCAAATTGGATTTGAATCCAATTTAAAATCCCAAAGGTGAGTGTTTTAACCCACTCACAACTTCTAAAAGTTTTATGTTTGTTAAATTTATTTTAGATATGAGTAGAGATTTATTTATGACTGTTTGGCATGTTTTATTCATCATATCTGTTAAATCGCATTATTTAATTTAATTGTTAATTTATTTTATTTATTGCATAAAATTTGACAGTTAGAATTTATTTTGCATATAAACTGCTAGGTTACAGTCATTAAATTTATTATGGAATATAAACTGATAGTTAATATCTGTTATTGATTCATGTATAACTCATATGCTCTGTATCGATGATTGTTTAAAATTGGATGATGATTGCAATTGATGATTGATATTTGGATGAATGAATGCTATAATTATATTGTATAAACTGCAAGTCATCATGCATTTTTCGTTTCATTCGGGATTGTGGTTTGAAATGATATACAACCGCAAAATTTTATTTTAAATTGCGGATTGAAATGATAAATATCCGTATCACTTGACTATAGGATAGAAAATTATATACAGGCACCGTGGTCTATATATAAATTATTTTAAAGTGATTTCTATGGTTTGGAAGGAATACGATTTATAATAATTTTTATTTTGATATTTTTCTTCTATATATATATATATATATATATATATATATATATATATACCCATATGAAGTTAGAAATTTTGAATTTAAACTGTGTATAAAGCTCTTAAATAAAAATGGAAAAATTGAGAAAATGAAGTTTGATAATTTATATCATATGTTAAATGTTTAAGTTTGGAAATTTTAAGATATGATATTTATAACCGGATTTTTCCAAGGTAATTTAAGATGAATATTGTAGTATAAATTAAATTGAAGAAAATATTTAATTTCTAGAAATTGGAGTTTTATTTATAGATTTTATGTAAATATTCAAAACTAAATAATAGAACATTTAATTTGTTGAAAGAATAAATTCCAACTTTAGTTTTGAAATATTAATACTCCAAATGGATATATATATATAAATAGAAATTGAAGTGGTTTTGGAACTTGAAAGTGATATTTAAATTTGGTTTAGACTTAAATAAAGAAGTATATTTGTAAATCCCTGGAAATAATTTCTTTACAAAGTAACCTTAAAGTTAAACCATTTATTCTATTTACCGTTGAATATCCAAACCATTTAAGTTTTAGAAGTTATGGTTTTAAAATATATGAATTTTGAAATATTATGCTTTGAAAGTATAAGCCAAATATTTGGTTTCCAGATACTATAAATTTTAAAGCAGTATGATTTTGGAAAAGAAATATATTTGGATAAAATGATATCATATTGTTTTGGGTTTTAAGATGATATCGTATTCATAGTTTTGAAATGGAAATTTTTATTCTGGTTTTAAAGTATAAATTATTTTAAATGATCGCGGTGTTATAATAACGATTGGTTGGCAAAGAGACCGGGATCGGATATGGACATACTCTCTGTCAATACCGAAAACCACTTTGACTAACCGTGTACGCGGTGGAGATTCCAGAATGAAGTAGGTTGGTGGCGACGTTTCCTGTAAGGTAAATATGTGGACCCAACTCTCGTGAGTTGGCATAAGGTGGCTAAAACAAGAGCGATTCTCGGGCCAATGAGGTCATTCCTCTGATCGAACACACTCCTTCGATATTATACTCTGACTTTGGATTGTTTCGGTGGCCACTATTGATTTCTTTGATTTGGGGGTGTTAGTTCGAGGTGGGCGGTAGCTGCGGCTATGCGTTACCATCAGCCCGAGTAGCAATTGGTATATCTACCCTGGAATTGCCTAGTTGTGCCGTGTCACCTACCCTAGCGCGCCTTATACGATTTTGGTTTTGTACCACACCTATGGAGTGCCCTCTGACGACGCCCAGTACGGGGGAGATTACGGTACTGTATAGACTATGGGAATATATTCTGTGTTAAGGGCTATATGGGTAACCCCTTAATACTATTTAAAAGTAAGTTTATTTTATAATTAGACACTATTATAATAGAGCAATATACTATATAGTAAATAGTTTAACGGATCCTTAGGAGATGTAACTCCCGAGCATCTCTTGAGTTACTGTACTCATATTTATTTCTGAAGATTTAACTTACATAAGATCTTTTAGTTCTGACTCGAGTGTTTTTGTCTTTTCAAATTCGTTCGGGTCAGTCCGAGCGTTTCAGGATTTGAAGATTTAGCTCTGGAGGACGAAGACGAAGATTTGTATTATTATTATTTATAGTATTGCACCACACTCATACTGTTCCGCTGCATTTTATTTGGTATGTGAACTCTGATAGTTATTGTATAAAGAAAAATCAAGTGTTTTGTAAACGGTTTATGAACTGTATATTTATTATTATATTTTATCCTTCCGCTGTGAGATTCTATTTTAATTTTATTTCTTCTCTATTTTCTTATTTACCCCATAACAATCCGCCCTTCCATATGGTTTGAATCGGCATGTGTGTCGGTTTAAAGTGTGCGAAAAGGCTGGATGTTACACATCCGAAGCAAATGAGACTCAATTTGGAGCAAATCAAAAAGGCAATTTGTAGCCTATCTGATGTAATAAGGGGTGGAGAAGACTAGTTGTAACACCCATAATTTTAGTGTCATTATTTAGAAGATTTAATTAGAACAAATTAAATAGAATAATGTAGATAAGCAAAGTGAGCCTGATTAATAAAAATATAATGGCCGTGCTTATTAAACTTAATAAACTTAAAAATGGTTAAGTACTTAAATATAAGGGCATAAGAATAATTTGACCCATATTTCCCACTCTTATAACATACCCCTAACCATACAAGTTCATTATATTCTCAAAAAAACTATAAACATAAGAAGCAACAAGGTCGTCCATAGGAAGATAAAAGAGAAGAAGAAAATTTAAGAAAAGCTTACGATTCAAGATAGAGGAAAATCAATCTCAAACAATCTCTAATCTCTTTATCTCAAGCAAGGTGAATAATAATTTCTACATCTCTATTTTGATTTTTACATCATACGGTTTTGGACTTAATGATAAATCTGGTTTTATGATATGTAGAATGATGATATGCTTGATTTTGATTTATGCATGCTTAAACAAGGTTGTTTAATAAGGAATATACACAGTTTTAGGGTAAAACCGAGAGAAAATGGTTTGAAATGCCATGGGAAAATTATATATTGTAGGAAACATGAATTTGGAGTTGGATTTCAATTTTTATAATTTTCCAAGCCGTGGAGAATTTATTATGAATTTTCAAAGGAAAATAAGGTTATTTGGGTTTATAAATTATTTTGGAGAATATATTAAGGCTTTGGATCTAAATTTTTAATATGTCAGATAACATAATTAAAGTGAATTTCTGGAATTTTTGGGGATTTTTACTAGGTGATTTAGTATGGAAATTAAATTGTTTTGAAAGGAGGACCTAAATGATTTAATTGTTTTATAAAAGGAAGGGCTTATTTGCTAAATACTAAATTGGTTTAGATCTGAGATAATTATGGAAAATATTATCCAAAATATTTAAAAAGTTATGAAAGCCAATCAAATGTTTACAAGTAAGCAAGTTAGTTGTAAAAAAATTACTTATTTTGGAAAAATCAGCTTTTACCCAGAAAAAGTCGGTTCCACCTTCTTTGGTGAAACTTTCGTATCAGACCTCTCAAACAAGACCTTTCGACTTCAATGACCAACAAGGTTGAAAGTAATGCACATGATATCATTCTAGTGGTATGTAATGAATTGATCTAAGTCGAAAGGTATGGTGTCGAAGGGTTGCTTTCAAATGGTTACTTCCGAAGGAGATAGATCCTTAGTTAATTTTTATTTGAAAAGAGAAATCACTTGCCTGTCTTCTAAAGACCTTTCGACATAGTCGAAAGGTTTGGTTTTCAAAAGGTTGTTTTAAAAGACCTTTCGAAAAGATCGAAAGGTATGGTTTTTATAAGTTGTTTTATATAACCTTTCGTCTTAATCAAAAGGTTAGGTTTTGAAAGGATTTAAGAGACCTTTTGACATAGTTGAAAGGTTTGGTTTCGAAAGGTTGTTTCAAAGGGATTTTTGAAAAGAACTGCCGCCTTTATTTTATTCAACCTTTCGAAGCGGTCGAAAACAGGAGCTTTCGACTTAGTCGAAAGGTTTACTGGTTTTATAAATACAATCCGCTTCCCAACCTTTTGAAGCGGTCGAAAGCAGGAGCTCTCGACACAGTTGAAAGGTTTAAATGTTCTTCTCACTGTTTTATAAAGTAGTGGGTGGTTTTGAAAACTTTCACCTATGACCCAAAATAAATCTTTAAGTGCAAACTCAATGCTTTCGAAAGGATGAACTTTCAATAGTTTCGAAGGGTAGCCTTCATTGGTTTCAAAAGGTTTCAAAAGAAGTGTTTTAAAAGGATTAAAAAGGCCGGTGCCTACTGTTTTTGAATATAAGTTTTATGCTTTCGAAGGGGGTCGAAGGCAAAGCTTTCGAAGGGGTCGATAGCAAAGGTTTCGACGTCGTCGAAAGGTTTTTAAACCCAAACAATTTTTGAAGGAAAAACCCACAGCATAAATAAAAGAGTTTTGTAATGACTATAACTATGTAATTTTGAAGAAGTATTGCCTTGATAAAATATAAGTTAAAGGAGTTAACTATGTTTTATATGAATTGTATTTCAAGGACCTTAAACCCGTAGGAGTGGTATTATTAATTGTTATGTTGCTTCTTCAAATATGAATATATTCACTATATAATTGAGCCATAACTGTATTTTAGGGATAAAGGGTAGAAGAACCAGTTAGGTTAACCCAGTAGTGAATGTAAATTGATTAAACTCTCGATGAATAGAATTGCGTCCAAGAGGTCAGGAAGAACAGCATATAGGATGCTAAAATATAAAGAAAGGATATTGGCAGGGGCCAATAGGTTCACAGTAAACCCATGAAAACTGTATGATATTGACAGGGGCCAATATGTTCATAGTTAGCCTATGAAAACTAGGTGTGAAGGAATATGTCAAATAGACAGATTCATAGTAAGACCAGGAAAACTATGATTGAATACTGGCAGGGGCCGGTATGTTTGTAGTTGGCCCATGAAAACTATATCTAAATGTAATATTGACAGATGTTAATAGGTTTCTAGTCAACCTATGAAAACTAAGATAAGAAAGAAGTTATTGGAATAACCAATAGGTTCAGAGAGAACCCATGAAATGATTAAGTTAATTAGTAGGGGCCAATAAGTTCCTAGTGATCCCATGAAAACTATGAAACCGGACAGGGAATCTGTAAGTTAAAAATAGGTTAATAGTTAGCCCATGAAAACTATGAAACTAGACAGGGAGTCCATAAACATTAAATAGGTTATTAGTAAACCCATGAAAACTAATAGGTAAATAGTGACCTTAAAACTATGATTATGACAAGGTGTCAGATTAAACTGGGGATGGGTAATCCTCGTTGTCTTAGTATGCATATCATCATAATATTTTGAAAATGTAATGTTTTAACTATTGTGGATGCAGGAGCATATATATGGTTTTATAAAGGTTTTAGGATACTAGTAAGGGAGAAAACCCATTCTGCTAAGCGGCATGGTCTCATCATAGATCTAAAAGGATTGAGATGTTAGATTATTATTCATACCCGGCTTTATGTCTGACTCGAAGTTTTTGTTTTCCCTTAAACTCTCGGGCACTAAATTAATTTTGAGTAGTTTGAGATTTAAGGTTCTCAGGTTTTCTTCTTTGACGAACAAAGCTTCCGGAGGCGTGTAGGAGGCAGATTCATTAGCCTTGTTATATACTCTTATCAACCAAGGGGCATCTTCGTATGTCGCTCTTGGTGTAATTGTAATAATTATATTTTGCTGAACGTGAGTAACATAATTTGGGATTATTGTAATGAACATGCAAAGTTTTTGTGCAAATATGTTTTTGAATTGTTAAATTTTTTCCATATTTCTGTGATCTATGTATCAATGTATCTAGCCCCACCGTATTTGATCGCCGAAGATTAATAACTATGGATGACTACAACATCCATAGCCGTTAGTTTTGGGTCTCCAAGTAGGGAGATGTTACACTAGTAGTACATGTAAGGTAAACTAATGCATGCAGGGAGAGGGACTAAAGCAAATAGAGAAGAAGCCAGAGCATGCAAATGGAGCATGCACAACAAATGCATAACTAGATCCTTACAAGGTGCATATTAGGTACGTAGTAATTGCATGATAACTACATAGAAGAATTGATGCAAGACGAACTATAAGGTAGCTACGAATAATCGAGATGATGCTAACCAAGTGCTAGATAGAACCTGACAGATGTAGATAGAAGAGTAGAACATTAGGTGCATGTCTGGAGGAAGGAATATGCACAGGGACCGTGCTAAAGTTTTAGAACTCTCTCACATCTCCATACATACACACTTCATCGGCTATGATGGTTGTGATCATTGAATTGAACTCTCTAATATTAACAACACGACTGAATATCCTAATGTTATCTCGCCTTTTGGAAAGGGCTTGACTAGAGACTGAAGATAGTCTGCTTTGGAAATCGGTTATCCATAGATTCACGATGGATATGGACATATTTGGTCTGAGTCCGGATCGAACCACGATTAGCATGATATAACAAGCAGAGCTATGCAAGGCAACATTTCAAATTTCAAGTCAATCAGGGTACATATGCTCAAGTTATGGAACGATCAAGATCCATGTGAAGCATGCCCATTTCGTATCCATTATTTCATATCCATTGGCATCGATACGAAATGAACATAACTCCATGACTCGGCATTCATCATTCGTATCCATAAGGTTCAAACCTATATCGATGGACTTCAGCACTTCTCGGATCTATCACACTTCACTTGACCAGCATTCATACATTTTGTATTGATCACTTATCTGATCGATGCGAAGGGCGGGATGGACGATCGATACGAAGATAGGGGCAAATCATCGATACGAGAAGCAAGGTATAGGATAGATACGAGAAAAGAGGTCAACCCAAAAGAAGCGGTCCCTACACATGAATTACGGATCTCCACAAAGCGCACATGCCACGTCATCGACACAAAGGGATTGATACAAAAGGCTCGGCCAGCCCATATTTACAACTTTGATCGATAAATAACTCCACAACCACAAATTCAAATGCAATGAGATTTTCACAGCATATTGCACATCACCTCCGGAGCATCCATGATCGATCGCAACCCAATTGGAACAATTCCTAATCGATATGTAATCGATACGGATCGATCAGGGATCAATCCCAAATAACTCCAAATCGATCGTGTGGGCCCACCTATGCATGAGTAAAGGTATTTCGAGATTCAAGGCAGATATTTCCAGCTTCACACCTATAAATAGCACCCTAATTGCAACTAAAAGAGGACTTTTATGCTGATGCTTGGATTGAACTCCATTGTAATTTGAGTATTAGCCATTGTACTGTTGTAATTTAGTTTATAATCAGCAATAAACATCAAATCCTTCAATGTGGACGTAGGCTATAATGCTGAACCACTATAAATTCTTATTTTCTTTCTGTTACTGCATATTTTCTTGGTGTGATTGTTAGATTAGCCGCATTTTCCATTTTACTTCACCATTCTAATCTCTTCAATTACATCCGATGAGTGTTGTGTTCATTTTTGGTACAAACATTTTTGTGCTTTCATTGAGAAAACCCTATTTTTTCTCTAATTCTATGGATCCCCTACCATCGTTAGATTGCTAAATTCTAAGGAGGAGATCCAGATCCGTCTTCTAGTGGTTCCTTCTATCCTATTCAGATTGTTCCAGATCTAAGCAGAACTACATCCAACATGGTGTGTAATACCAGAACTCCTTTTAATGCTGCTAATCCAGAAGGAAAGGATAGGCAAAGTCCCACGTAGTTGGCTACTATACAAGCCAAACATCAACTGGAGCTCCAGATCTACCCGGTTTAATAACTAGAGAGGAATTCCAGATCCTCATGCATGAGCTCACTCAAATCCGTCAAGAGCTCACTCAATAGTTCCATGCCAATATAGAACTTGTGAACCAGCTGAATGAAGAAAGAAAAGGGGGATCTAGAAGAGAGCATATCTCTTATTCCTTGTTTGAAAGCTCGGCGTCATCTGAACCCTATCACAAGTCTACGTGACACTGATTAGATGAGAATTATGCGGAAGCCTTCGGGAACCCATATGCTGCGAATCTTGGATAGGCCAGGATAGGTCTTCTACAAGGCATCAAGCTGCACCCTCCTCCCGAGGAGGGACACTTCCTCACAACACAACTCATAACAACGCAACTGATCCTATATATCTGGATCCTGAGGTCCAAAACTAGCCAAATCCAGCTCCTCGCCACCACATTCATGCTTAGGATCCTCACTTCCATGAAGGCCGGGAGCCAAGGAGGCATTGAACGCACCGTAGACAGTGACTGAACCATCCTCGTGACATGGAACCCGACTATGCCTTGGCCCCGAATCCCCAGATTCCTGATGTTCCAATTATGATATGCTAGATGATAAGAGAAAGTCAAGGCCTCACTAATGTTGACCGGGGGATTTCTAGAAGTCACACCCTGTTCACTAATGATATCTTACATGCGGAACTGCCTCATCGATTCAGGATGTCGACCTTGCCGGTGTATAAAGATATTTCGGATCCCAACCAACATATTCTGAAATATGAATGGCTTATGAATGCCGCTCGAGCTAACGATGCGGTTAAGTGTAGAAGCTTTCCTATCTCCTTGTGAGGCATTGCGACTATATGGCTCACCCATCTACTGCCAAGATCTATTTCATGTTTTGACCAGTTAGCTACTAAGTTTGTTGAGTAATTTCATATGCATATTGCCAGACCTAAGGATGTAAACACCTTGTCCAGTGTTACTTAAGATCAAGGAGAGACTTTAAGACATTATCTGGTAAGGTTCCATGCTGCGTATGTCGAAATCAGCAATCCCAACGACAACTCTATTTTGATGGCATTGACTAAAGCGATTGATCATGATTTCGAATTTGGTGATTGGTTGGCTGGAAACCCCCCCCCCCCACTTCGTTAGACCATTTCTATGCAAAGGCAGCCCAGTTTTTGAGGAGAGAAGACACTAGATGGTCTAGGAATTAGGACGTCATAGGGCCCATTAGTAAAGGTATCCAAAGTATTATTATAGTGAAGCAGACCGGGGAGAACTCCGGTAAGGTACGGTTAAATATTCAGAATAAGGAAATCAACAGAAGGGTGATGGAGGTCAAGAAAAGAAAAGAGACCCTCATCGTTGGAGACCCAAAGCTCTTATGTTTGATCGATATACTCCTTTGAACACGTCGCTAGAAAATGTTTATCTTCAGACCTGTAATACAGGGCACTACAAGAAGCTAGCTCGAAAACCATCAATGGAGAAGTCGATTCAAACCACGAAGTTCTACAGGTTCCATGATTGCTATGGCCATAAAACTAGTGAATGCTGTCATTTGTAGAATATTATTGAAAAGTTGATTAGGGAGAGAAAGTTAGAGTTGTTTGCTCGGGCTCCGCAGGACGGCAGAGCGGACCCATGTAATCCCAATCAGTGCCAAGGGCAAGCTAGGCCTGAAGAACCTGCACGTACTGGTGGGAGGGTGGTGATTAATACTGTGAGTGGTGGTCCTCATCCGGCTGACTAGAGCTGGAAGGAAATGGAATCATATGCTAGTTCGATCAGGCATGTGAACTTCGAAAGTTGTAGTGGTACCAATGAAGGGGCCCCGACAAAACAACAGAGGACGATGACAGACAACATTGTTTTCAAAAACCGTGATGCTGATAGAGTCGAGGCCCCATCATTGATCCGTTGGATATTTCTGTCCAAATAGGTCCTACTTGGATGAAGAGGATCTTAGTTGATAGTGGAAGTTCTATAAGCATACATTTCAAGCGTGCTTATGACCAAACGCTAATGGAAGCAAAGAGTCTGAAACTGTGCCAGTAATGTATACATGATTTCAATGGAAGTGCCACCATACTAGCTGGAATGGTAGAGTTACCTGTTGAGTAGGTATTGGTGATCACCGAAGAGTTAAAATGTTACAATTTGTGTATTGGATATACATTCTCCATATAATCCATTTCTGGTTCGACCGGCCGTTGCGGAGCTTAGGGCAGCTATTGCCCCATGGTTTTTGACTCGAAAGTTCCCTACTGACAATGGGGTTGGGATTATATATGGTCATCAGGCATCTGGACATGCCTGTTACGTTGCAGATCTGCAGGAAGCGTAACGAAAAGAGAAAGATAAGGACGTGGAAGAATCTCTCTTCATCCTTTTTTGGAGAATTGATAATTAACGCCTGGGCCTAGGCTCGAGCGCCACGACTAGTTTCCTTAGGATCTTGATCCTAGAGACAATGATGATGAAGGGGAAGTCAAAGAATACGAGGCTTCCCCGGTGGAGTTGATGATTGATGTTCTGATCAATGATGATGATGATTTCGGAGTGGTAAAGGTCAGATCTCAGCGTGGCCCCCAGATGAGACAGGAACTGTTGATTTTCTTCGGGCAAACCTTGATGTATTTTCCTGGACTCATTCAGACATGTGTGGGATCTCGTCGAACATTGCAAGCCATACTTTAAATAACGATCCACGGCACGCCCCGGTGAAACAAAAAAGGCACAGTATGGATCCAAAGAGATCTGCCGCCTTGAAGGAAGAAGTGGATAAACTCACTAATGGATTTATATGTGATGCTTTATACCTAGAGTGGGTATCGAATACAGTGCTTGTCATAAAGTCAAATGGAAAATGGCGGACATGTGTGGACTACTTAGGTTTGAACAAAGCCTGCCCCAAAGAAAGTTTTCCACTTCCCAAAATCTATCAATTGGTGGATTCAACAGCCGGACATGAGCTCTTATCTTTTATGGATGCGTACTCCGGCTATAATCAAATCCTGATGCACCTTCCTGACCAGGAGCATACTAGCTTTATCACTAACCTGGAAATTTATTGTTATAAGGTGATGTTATTCAAACTCAAAAATGCTGGAGTAACTTATCAAAGGCTCATAAACTGAATGTTTGCGAACCAAATCGGAAAGACTATAGAGGTGTACATAGGCGACATGCTCTTGAAGTCACAACTATCCAGCAACCATATCGATGATTTGGAGACGATGTTCAACGTACTCCGACAATATAGAATAAAGCTCAATCCACTGAAGTGTCATTTCAAAGATGCATTTGGGAAGTTCCTTGGGTTTATTGTCAATGCCATAGGGATTGAAGCTAACCCCGAAAAAATCTGGATGATTCGAAATCTCGAAACTCCCAGAACAATCAAGCAGGTACAAAGCCTTAATGGGAAGGTGGCAGCCTTAAGCAGATTCGTTTCCAGATCCATAGACAAGTGCATTCCCTTCTTTGATCTGATTAGAAAAGGGAAACAAAATTTCGAGTGGACAGAGGAGTGTGAGGGCACATTCTAGGTACTTACAACACTTGGCAACACCTCCCGTCTTATCAAGCTGGTTGATCATGAGAAGCCATATGTCTATCTGGCGGTCTCAGCAAACGCAATCAGCGCTGCGCTAGTTTGAGAAGAGGATCGGATCCAATGACCAGTCTATTATATCAACAAAAGATTAACTGGATGGAAATAAACTATCCAAAGATAGAGAAGCTGGCTTATTTTCTTGCTATAGCCTCAAGAAAGCTCCATCCATACTTCCAAGCTCATCCGATCACTGTTTGCACCGACCAGCCGTTACGACAGATCCCGACGCGACCTGAGACCTATGATAGGTTGCTCAAGTGGAACATCAAGTTGAGTCAATTTGATATCGCTAATACCCTAAGGCGAGCTATTCAAGGACAAGTTTTGGTGGATTTCATAACTGAATTCACGATATCGGAGGACTTGCTCGAAACCAGTGAACCTCCCAACTATATATGAAGTTATATACCGATGGTGCATCAAATGACTAGTGCTCAGGCATTGGAGTGGTGCTCAAAACCCCGGAGAGGCGATCTGTATGCTATGCTTTGAAATTCGACTTTCGTGGAACTAACAACGAAGCTGAGTACGAAGCCTTACTCGGTGGACCGAGGCTTGCCAAGGATTTGGGAGGTGTCGCTGTGGAAATTTACAGTGATTCACAACTGGTGGTGTGCCAGGTTCGAGGAAAGTATCAAGCCAGAGACCATAGGTTGGCCACCTAACTTATGTGGGTCCAAAAAGTGTCGAACTTGTTTGACTATTATACTATCCGCTATATACCCAGAGAGCAAAATCAGAATGTCGATTCTTTAGCGAAACAGGCCAGCACTGGCAAAGCACAAAGGATGGGATTCGTCCCTGTAAAGACACTTAGTGCTCCAAGTATTGATTAGGTAGAAACAGACTGGGTTCATAAGGCAACACCCGAGAGGGAGTCGTGGATAAATCCAATCAAAAACTATCTTGAACACAGAACATTACTCGAGCATAGGAGTGAGAAAAGATAGGTTCTACGAAAGGCTTCACGGTTTGTTATCCAAGATGGAGTCTTGTACAGAAGGGAATTTTCTATTCTTTACTCCGATGTATCGCCCGTGATGAAATCAAGCGAGTGTTGCAGGAAGCACATGAAGGAGAGTGTGGCGATCACATTATGGGGAAATCCCTTGGAAAGAAGATACTCAGGTACGGGTATTATTGGCTAATCGTAAACCAAGACGTATCGGATCATGCTAAGAGATGTGATAGGTGCCAGAAACATACCAGAATTCCGAGAACCCCACCAACCGAGATTACTCAAATGGTCAGTCCATGGCCATTTGCCACATGGGGTTTTGATATTATAGGGTCCTTCCCTCTATCCAAGGGTGGTGCGAAGTACGCTATCTTTGCGGTTGATTACTTTACTAAATGGGCGGAAGCTGAGCCCCTTGTACTATCACGATGAAGAAAGTAATCAACTATGTTGTGCGCAACATCATCGGTTGATTTGTCCTCCCACAAGCAATTGTAACTGGCAATGGAACCCAATTCTATAGTGCGGAGTTTAAGAATTTCTGCCAATGCTATTGCATCTAGAAGAAATTCTCGACGGTAGCTTACCCTCAAGTGAATGGACAAGTCAAAGCTGTCAACATAGTCATCTAGTCCATTTTGAAGAAACGACTAGAGAAGGATGGAGGTAAGTGGGTCGACGAACTTCCTATAGCCTTATGGGCATATCGAACTACCCATAAGTTCACGACCGACCATACTCCATTCGTACTTTCTTATGGCTCCGAAGCCATTATTCCAGTTGATCTAGAGTTGCCATTTCACCTTGTTGCTTATTATGATCCAAAGACGAATGCCATCCTACTTATAGAATCTCTAGATTTATTAGATGAGAAGCGTAAAGAGGCTGATTTGAGGGTAGCCGTAAATTGCAACCTAGTCACCCGATTATTAGGACTGTCAATGGATATCCGAAAATCCAAAATCCGTCCGCATCCTTATCCGAAAAACGGATAATATCCGATATCCGAAAAAACAGATATGGATGCGGATACGAAGACATGCACATCCGAAAATTATACGTCCTGTTTTTATCAGGATTATAGTATAAATTATATGTATTTTAGTATAATGAAAGATATTTATTTATTGTTTTATTAGGTTAGTAGTTTATATTATATGCACTTAATGCTTATTAACTGTAATAACCCGAAATTTTTGACAATATCAATTTAATAATCTGTATTAAAATTAAATTGATATTGATAATTTTGTTAATAATAATTCAAATTGATTTAATAATCTTCTTCAATAAATATTTAATTGGTAGAATTTATCTTTTAAAAATAATAAATTGGTTTCTATTTATAATATAAATATATGGTTTATATTGTAAATAGATTAGCTTTATTTTAAATTTAATAAATAAAGCATATTTTCTAATTCTAATATTTTTAGTAATTTGAGAATTTGTTTTTATTTAATACATAAGCTTTTCAAAGTTACTAAATAAATAATCTTGGTTTAAATTTAATAAATGAATCTTGATTTAAAATTCTAATATATATATATATTTACTAATTTGGAGATTTTGATTTAATTTAATATTAAGTTTTTCAAAACTATTTAATAAATAAATATATGATTTTAAATTGTTAAGACAAATGTTTAAAATTTAATTTGAATTAAAAAAAAGTTTTATAGCTTAATAAAATAGGTAATTTATTAATAAAGAAATAATTTCTCTTATAATTATTTTAATTTGATAATGAGTCATCTCTAAAAATAATATTAATAGTGTATTGTTTTACAATTATATTCTTAATAAAAATAGCATTTGTTATTTCAAATTTAATTTATATATATAACTTGATTTTTAAATATTAGATTTTTGAATTTGACCTAAATTTGAGTATAAAGTTTTAAAATCCAAAGTATAGATTTTTAATTGTTTTGATTTTTATACGCATAAGCTTTATTTATAAGCATAATTTGTTTTTATTTCTTTTAAAAATTTTCTATACATATTAAATACTAATTAACAAATTAATTAGGCATAACTATAATATTAACATTTAAATTTAATACAAATTACTTTTAAAAAGGACATGTGTTGATTTCTTAAAGCATCATATAACATGTGTTAAGTGTTAAACATCCTAAATTGACAAATGTTGAAATTTATACAAGCATCATTTTTTTTTTAAATTTGTATTTTATTTTATTTTTATTAAATCATACCTTTATCTTATAAAAAGGCCTCTTCTCTTCAATTTCTTTTTCTTTTTCAAAATCAAAATTAAGAAATTCAAAAGCTTAAACTATACATAAATATGAAAACATGGAAACCCATTTTCAGTTTCAAGATCAAGCTAGAAATCAGTAATTCCCCTCATTATCAAATGCAAGTTAAATTCCTCATATCAAAAACCTGCATTTTCAAAAATACAAATCCCTGCACCTGCCATTTACAAACTCCTCTTCAAATTCTGTAGCCTGCAAACAGTTTTAAAATCTGCACATCTTCAAAAGCAAAACTGCATTATCATTTTTCTGCAATCTGGTATTTGCTCTGCATGCCACCTGAAAGCAAAAAACAAACCTGCTATTTTCAAACAAAAAACATTTGCATTTTCTTAGATCTGGAAATAAAGTTCACCTGCAAATGTCTTCAGCAAAAATTTCAAAAGCATTTTTATATGGAAGCTCTGTTCTGCATCTCTAAAAAAACGGTGAGTAACTCTTTTTTTTTAATTTTTTTTAAAGGTTGAAAAATCTGTTGCATGCTAGTATACTGAAATGAATGAGAATTGCTTGTGTTTATAATTAAAAATCTGATGAGAATATTTTTATGTGTATGCATGCTGTGTATATGAGATGTGTGCTCTGCTTGTTTCCAGTTTTATTTTATTTTTAATTTAAATCCCTGACCATTTAATTTAGTTGTTGTTAGGGTCTGATTTTTTTTAAACAAATATTGTTTGGTTCAACTTAAATTATAGTTTAAAATTTTAATTAAGTTAAATTAAAACTTGATAGCCTCTGGAAGTTTTAAAACATCAGTGCATGTTAGATGAAACCAAAATTCAAACCGTGTAAATTAGTAATTCAGTATTATAAATCAAAAGCATTGACAAAAACATGATTTTTAAATCAAGAATCAAGATTTTTAGAAAAGAGATGAAGGTGCAGTTTTGTATTGAACTAAAAACGAACTTTTAGCATTTTCTGGTGATCTATGAGTAGTAGAGGCTCGGGGTTCTTCTAAGTGATGGAGGAGGGTTAGGAGTTGCCGGGAAAATAGTGAATGGTGATAAAATTCATCAGAGAGGTTGCAGCAGTAAAAATTCTTTTGGAACCCTAGTTAATCTGGGTTAGGTTGATCAATCAATCTCGTCTTTTACAATGGTTCGAGTGATTCAATTTTTTGCGGATTGGTAGCTGGATAGAAGATGAAGTCGAGGCCGGAAATGTAGTACTTCTGGTGATCGGAGTATGAACAACGATGAATTTTCAGATTGGGGTTGGTGATGTTTCAGCTGTTCCAGGTTTAGTATTTATGCTCGAATTTGATTTCTGGGAGTTTGTCACAAATTGATGATCAGTGGTGGCAGGAGCCACCGTGCATATGCACGATGATGGGTTGTGTCTGATGATGTTTTGGTTAAGTTTTGGTAACAGGGGAAGTTGCTTGAGTTGCTCGAAGTGATTGGATAGTTGGCTCGGGGAGGATAGGTTGTAGACTCGAAGCAACATTGGGGTCTCTCGGGTTAAAGAGTTGTTATAGGTTTTGAACAAAACCTGTACCCTGTTTGTTAAAAAAAAAATTTAAACCTGAAGCTTTTAAATGTAAAGAAAATTTTAAACCTAGTTTCAAAATCCAAATTTGAAATTTTAGAATTCAAGTTTAAATTTAAAATCTCAGTTTTAAACATAAGTAAAAATAAAAATAAAGTTTTAAACTTGAACTTATATAACTACTTTATATTGGTAAGTAGTTTGAACCTTTAAAAAAATTAAAGTTTTAAAAATAGGAGCAAGATTTAAAGTTAGGTTTAAAATTGGAAATCAAAGATTTAAAAATGTATTTCAGTTTTTGAAATAAAAGAAATTTTAAGATTTGAAAGATTTAAACAATTTGTATGTAAAGTGTAAATTTAAATTATTAAATTTAAAAATGAATTTAGTTTCAAACTCTTATGAATTTCTTTTATTAGACAAGCACTGGTTTGCCTTGTAATTTTAAAAAAAGTTTTAAATTGTTTAAACTTTGTTAAGTTAAATTATATTCATTTTAAATCTTGTATTTGAAATGAAATTATAAAGTAAGTTCAAAAGTAATTTGTTTTCAAATAAATTTGTTAATGACAATTTAAACATAATTAAGAAATGTTTTGAAATTAATTTAATTAATGGAGTAACGAAGGATTAATTAGTTAATTTAATTAATTAATTGATTAGGGATTAATAAATATTTGATTAAGGGCTAATCAATATGTAATTAAGATCATTAATTAGATTATTTATTAATGATTAAAGATTTCTTAATTAAGCAATTAAGTTAAAATCAAAGTTAATTAATTAAATAATTAAGGATTAATTAAGTTACAGTTAACACTTAAATAATTAAATAATTAGGGATTAATTAATGAATAATTAAAGATAAATTAAATTGTAATTAACAATGGTTAATCTAAGTTAATTACTTAACGAAAGTAATTAAAGAATGGTTAATGAAGGTCATTAACTAGGACTATTTAATAATTAATTGATGTAATTAATTTTTAATAATTAATTAGATTAATTAATTTAATGATAATTATTTGTGAATTGTTTAAGTATAATTACTTAATGGAATGATTTGATGATAATTACTTAATGTAATTATTGGATTGGAAATTACTTAGTGAAGTAATTGGTAATTACAGGATGTAATTAATTGAAGATGATTTAAAAATGGAAGTAATTTGGAGTATAATTACTTTGTAATTAATCAAGGGATTAATTAAGAAAATTAATTAAGGAATAATTAATTTTTTCAATGAAGTAATTAAGTTAGTTAATTACTGAATATAGTTAATCAAGAGGGATTAATAATTATGGGTTAATTACTTAAGGTAATTAATTTAAGAGGATACTTAAGTAAATATAATTAAGGATCATTAATTAATACAATTAATGATGTAATTAAAGTTGATTAAATTATGATTAATTAATCAATGACAATTGATTAAAGGTAATTAATTAATGTAATTAATTAAGGATTAATGTAATTAATTATAATTAATTAATTGAAGTAATTAAAGGTTAATTACTGTTTTTGGTTGAGAATAATTAATTTGTGAAATTAATTAAGGATAATTACATGAATGTAATTAAGAATAATTAATCAAGGGTGATTAATTAAGGTGATTAATTTGAATGATTAATTAATTGATTTCTAATCAATTAAATGGTTATGTAAGCAAGATTTAATAATGAAGTAATTAATTTAATTCACTTTAAATTAATTAGAGATGGATGTAAATAATTTAATTCATTTTAAATTAATTATATTGTGATTAAGTATGCTTTACTTATGTATAAATGGATGATATTGATTGCCTTGAATGGTTGTGATCTCAGAAATGAGATACGTGATGTTGTGTGGTATGAATGCTTTGGTTGCATTGTGATGTTATGGATTATCTATTTTGATGATAATGTGGATCATCTGTTTATTATGATAATGTTGATTACCTATTGTGATTTGTGAGTTATCTATCTGTGTGTATATAGATAATTGAATTGTTTTAAACTTTAAAACAACTTGGACCTAAAGATGGCGTTTTGGATTTCGATGAGACCGGGATCGGGTTTCCATATTTGGATATCCGAAAACCACATCGATCCAAATTAACGGTAGGTCGTGAATCTCAAGTGAAGATGAAGATTCAGAGTGCAAGGGTTATTGTCGTTAACTCTGAGGGTGATTCCAAAATGAGTGTAATGAGATAATGCCTTTGGTTTCGTTTGAACCAGGAATGAACTTGTATGGATTGAATGCTTTCAGAACATCGTCAGGTGGATGATGAGCATTCTAAGGGATGTGTTCTATAAAGGTAATCGTAGCCTCAAGCCTCATCAACCGGGAATGGCTAAAACAGGGGAGGTGGAGCAAGGTTAAGTGGGTCATGCCCAAGTAGGACGAGATTTTCCCCTGTCTAGAGGTCCCTTTTATTCGGCTGCGTGGGAGGTTGCTAGCTACAACTGCGGGGTTGTCTTGTTCGGGACTGTTCAGTAAGGAATGGTTCCAGCCTTGTGTTGCAGGGGATTGGGAATGATCCTCAGTACGTTGATCTAGGCCACGTACTATGACGGATGGTACCCCGGTAGCCCTGCCATTGTATGGAATCCAAAATCCAATAAGTGTCGTACGTATTAGTTGTGCCCAAGTATGTTGGAACGTGAGATGTAAGCATTCCAGCTATTTCTGTATTTTACTTGAAAACCCTAGACCTATTATAATATCACTGGATTTCCTATCAAATGTTTTGGTTAGCGTAAGGTAAAAACTTTCCCATGTTTATGTGTGGGGAGTCTTATGTGATACCTTTTCTTTCAAAAGTTTTTTTAAAGTTAAGAAGCCTTAACCTGTTACTCACACCAGACCCATGTCTAACTCGGAGTTTATCTTCTGTTTTCTTAAACTCTTGGGTTTACGAGTAGCCAAGGGATTCAGGTTAGCTTTGACAAATTGTGGAGGAACAATGGAGCAGGAGGCTTTTGCGTGTAGATATATAGTATTCCGCCGTGTTGGTTTCTCTGAGTAGTTCTCTTGTATTGTATTGAGTTGTATAACTAGACATGTGTTTATAACTGTCTGGTATGTGATGTGTAATCTGTGTAACTCTGATAATGGTTGTAAACTATGTAATATTTATGTTATTAATATAATTTATTCGTTCCCCTGTTAAGATTCTGTGTAGTTTCTTCTTTCTCTTCTTTCTTTTCTCTTTTCTATCCCTTTCTTTCTTCAAGATGATACGATATTCTGTGGTGAGAAAGTCGGGTCATCTCACTTGGTATCAGAGCGTTAGGTTGAGTGAATACCTAGGCTCTGGAGTGGTGTCTATCTTGAGAGAGCGTATTTGTAATTTTAAATATATATATAAATATATTTATTTCTACCTATTTGTTGGGTTACCTGTTCAGGTTTTCCAATATAAGTTATAAAGGTAGACGGTGTAGTGGTGTGTGTAACACGACTATCATTGATTGGAGTTTGAATGTTTGAGGTTGAAAGTGTATTTGTCAAGACTGTAGACCCAATACCGTCTCGAGTAAGCTTTGTAGTGATGAAGTATTTCATCGATCTCTGAAGGAAACCTGTTAAGGTTGGGAGTCTATTTTTGGAAGTTGGATGAGTAGAGTTTGGATCTGTCAGTTGGCAGAAGCGAGTGATGGTATTTTGATACCACAGGAAGTAGTAGCTGTGATGAGACGCAGTGACTATGGATGTTTTCGAAAATATTTCTTTGGAACAAGTTTAAGGAAGTAGGTTTGTTTCAATGTTGTGGCTGAGTTCAGCATGGTGTTTCTATTTGATTTAAGGTCCGAGTTTCTCGAAGAGCTTTGGATTAGGAATTCTTTGGCATCTGTGTCAACAGTGTAGCTCGGAGTGTTCTGTGTGTCGGCAGGGAGTCTTTTGGCTTAGTAGTTTTCTGAAGGAGGAGTTCAGAAGCAGTCGAGTAGACCCGTTTCTTCGATGGATTGGCTAGTTAAGTGTAATTTGTTTTGTTTGATCAAGGGAGAACAGTTTTCCTTGGATTTGGTTTGGGCTGATCGCAAAAGTGACTTGCGATTGTTTGAGTGTTCTCTTGGGTTATCAGAGTTTTTCCGGATGTCTTCAGGGAAGACAGAGGTTTGTCCGCATCTGGAGATTGAGTTTCCTTATCGTCTAGGATTCCAGGAGTGCTATGGTGGTTCAATTTAGTAGAAGGATGATTCCTAGAGATACAGTTTGGTGTAGCAACTCAGATTTTAGTGGAGTTTCTGAGTTTTCTTTATGGATCTGATGAACCATATTTCTGGTATATGTTGTCCAGTTTGTGCTCGTGTTCATCATCAGCATTTTTATCTACTTCGGATCAGAGTTGTGCAGCGGAAGCAGTTTGGAAGTGCATCTGCTTTTCTTTTATGGACAAGAGAAGTGAGTTTAGTCTTCTGATGTTTGAGGAGTAGAGTCTGTGTTCCTGGATTTTGGTTGTTCTTGAGGAGATCATTTTGTTAAGTTGATTGGTTTGTTGTTACTAAAGGCATCATCGAAGGTTGAGCTGATCAGGAAGGGTGTATGTGACGACCCGCCTTTCTAACCCCAGAAAGACGTATCATCATTAAGAAAGAAAGGGACAGAAATAGAAAAGAATAGAAAGAAAGAAATAACAACATCAGAATCTCACAGTGGAATGGAACAAAATATAATACATCACATAACTATTACATAGTTATACAAACATCAGAGTTATACAATATCATACACCAGGACAGTCATATACATATATGCCAATACATACATCCAAAATACAGCATACACTAACTACACAGCGGAACTATAGATAGAAACATACGTCTGGTCTTCTTCTCCAAAGCTCCTCCAGAAAATCAATACTCCAAATACCTATCACTTGGCTACTCATAAAAGAGTTTATGAAAAACAAAATATAAACTCCGGGTCAGACATGGGTCTGGTGTGAGTAAACGGGTTAAAGTTGTTTAACTTCGAAAATCATTTGAAAATAAAGGTATCACGTAAGACTCCCCACACATAAATACGGGTAAGTTTTTACCTTACGCTAACCAAGATATTTTATAGGAAATCCAGTGATATTATAATAGTGTCTAGGGTTTTCAAGTAAATAGAAAATAGCCGAAATTGTTACATTCATTAAATTCTAGCTACTAGCCACGAAAGTGGGTAATACAAATCAAAACCGTAGGGTCTCGTAGGGAAAATGGTTTTCCATCAATGGCAGGGCTACTGGGGTACCGCCCGTCACAGTACGGGGCCTAGAACATCGTACCGAGGATCACTCCCGACCCTCTACAACACAAGGCCGGAACCATTCCTTACTGAACAGTCCCGAACAAGATAACCCCGCAGTTGTGGCCAACAATTGCCCACACAGCCGAAATAAAGAGACATCTAGACAGGGGTATACCTTGTCCTGCTTGGTCATGACCCACCAAACCTTGCTGCATCTCCCCTATTTTAGCCATTCCCGGTTGATGAGGCTTGAGGCTGCGATTACCTTTAAAAGAACATATTTCTTAGAATGCTCACCGTCCGCCTGACGATGTGCTGAAAGCATTCAATCCATACAAGTTCGTTCCGGGTTCGAACGAAACCGAAGGCATTATCTCGTTACACTCATTTTTGAATCACCCTCAGAGTTAACGACGATAACCCTTTCATTATGAAACACCATCTCGATCTCCACTTGATATGTCATTACCTATCGTTTAATTTGGATCGATGTGGTTTTCGGAATATCGAATTGATACCCGATCCCGGTCTCATCGAAATCCAAACGCCATTTTAAAGGCCAAGTTGTCTAGTTAATCTTAAAAGTTTAAATCAATACTTAGAATTCATATAACAGTTATTACAGATAAATCGTACAAAGTCATCACAGATATATCTAGAATATATCACAACATATCACAGAATATCACCAAACAGATATCAGAGTCAATCAAACAAGAATCATCAGTTCATATCAATATAGTTTGACTTACTTAACTTAATTAATTACTTAGGGATAAATCATTATTATTCTGTTTAATTAATTACTAATTAATTAACCTATTAAATTTATTGATTATTACTTAATTACTCAGTAAATTAATTGATTCTTAATTATTTATTACTAACCTTAATTTATTTGTTATATAAAAGTCAATTACTTATTTAATTATCACTAATTACTTAATTAATCATTTATTATCAATTAATTTATCATTTAATCCTTAATTAATCATTTAAGTTAACTATCATTTATTAATTAACTTTAAGTAATTAATTAAGATTCTTAAGTTTAAAATTGATTTAGACACAAGATCAATTTCAAACTACAAATTTTATTTAAGTTATTAATTTAATTACAAGTATAAATTAATTTACATTTATAATTACCTTATACTTTACATTAATCATCTTCTTTTACAAACCTTTCTTTTAATAAACTTTTAACCAAATCTTAATTTAGCACTAACTAACATTAACTTTGTTAACCAAAATACTTAAAGTATTTAGGCAAAAATCATCAGGATCTAGACCGAGCACGCACCACTTTTACTCAAGAAAAACTCGAGTTCTTCCCCACTTTTCCCCGCATCAGTCTCTCTTCTCATCTTCTTCTTTTTCCTTCTTGTTCCCTTCTTCTTCCTTTGATTACTGATTTCTTTCTTCTTCTTTTTTTAAGATCAAATTTACATTAAATACAGCACTCATGCGCGCACCGGGATCAAACTCGAAGCAACATCCTTTTCGACTCGAGTATTATCACGCGATGACCCCAACTCGAATCACTGACACCGATCGCCACCGTGCACGTGCACGGTGGTTCGCCGCACCTCCGGTGGCTCACGCTACCTCCAGCAAACCACGATTTGACCTCCAACTCATAATCGAAACCCAGAATTTCGAATAAAGGTCGAAATTGAAAAATTGCCTGAAGCTTGAACTATCGCTCGAACACCCCACCGAAAAACCACCACGTTCTGCCATCACCCATCACCGGAGGCCAAGCCACTTCGTCCATGCCATGGCCATACCTTCCTTGGCCGTCACCCAAAACCACATGCCACTCGATCAAATCACGGCGACGAAATCAATTTTTTACAGAACATCGAAAAACATTCGAACAAAACCCTACTTTCGATTCATCACAAACATTCTTGCATTGAAAAATTATTTAGCATTTTTTCCATGTTAATAAATCTTCAAGCTTGCTTCATAATAAATTTCAACAATTAAAATTTGTTGAATCAACAAATATTGATAAAAATCAATTTCGGTTCCTTTTTAAAACTGCACCTATTATCTTTACTTAAAAATCACGATTTTTATGTTAAAAATCTCAACTTTATGTGTTAAATCAAGATATGGGATTAAATAATCAAATTAAAACATTCGAATTTTAGCTTATGATTTCTTCTTTACTGTAACTTGATTAAACAACAACTATATCATTCTGTGATGCTTTAAATCCCTTTTTAAGTTATGATTTAAGCTTTAAACAACTTACTTAGTTAAAAATCCTAAGTTTAAAGTGTTTGCAAGAAAAAACATTAAAGTTTTCTTACTATGTTTGCTCTGCACCCAAACATGCAGAAGAACATGGCATAAAACAGAATTTTCCAGAGCCACAAAAATCACAGAATTGTTTTGTTTGAAACTATACAACAAGCATATATCATTCCAAAGAAATACAAAAGTTTAATTTTTTTTTAAAAATTAGATGTTTACTCACTTTAAATATTGTTGAAACAGAAAGAAAATTTGATGAAGCAACTGTTGATTTAAATCCCTGAAGAACTTCACTGCCTTGATGAACTTGTTTAAAAATATATATAAGTTGATGTTTATTTTCCTTTCTTCTCAGGTTTTCTTTTTAAGTTTTGTTAAGTTTTATAAGCGAACACAATAATATGATGTATATATGGAAAGGCTTTGAATAGAAAGGTTATAACTGGATAGCCTTACTTGTTATGTTCAGACCAAATCTTTGGGTTTTAATTACAGCAAATTGAAAAGATATTGAGATTTCGGCTGAAAGATTTCTTTGACAAATAGTTGTGCTACTCTTAAATGCATGTCTTCAATTGTGTTTACATATAATTAATGGTTTCTAATATTTGTATTTTGTATAAAGATATTTGTATATGTATAAAGGTATTTTGTATTTAAATGTTGTGAATAACCTATCTCCTTTGCATACATGATTACACAACAACTTGTTATAATTTTTGTTAAAAATTTTGTGTTGTATAAATATATGTTACAGGTTATCCTCTTTAACTTATCTTATATTTTTTGAGTAAAGTTTATAGTCATTGTTTTGACTATATACCATGTGAATGTATATTTGAATGATCTCATGTTCTATTTAAGTTTAACCATATAAGTTGTTGCTAACTTAACTTTTTAAATTTTATTTTTTGTTTGTAATTAAATTTTCACCTTTTGATCCATAACATATGCTTGGATTTGCATATTTTATTTTTTATATTTATAGCTTATATACATAATTATATTATATACTTATGTTATGTATGTTTATGTTTATAACCATATATATTGTTTTATATTTAAATTTAATATTTAAATTTAAATATTGATAAGGTTGTTTATTAGTTAAACATTATCATTTAAAGACCACAATTATATTCATATTATATCAAATATTAATAATATAGAATCTTAATTTTGTTATTGAATAAGATAGATTTTGATATAAATAGTTTGTGAAACATTCTATTTAAATTTTCAAATCAAAATTTTCTTTTAACAACACATATATAACTGATAAATATCAAGATCTCATTAGTTTATAATTTGAAAAGCTTGTATCTAGTTTAGATTAGATAAAATATTATTAAAATATACTGTCAAAATCCCGGGTCGTTACATTCCTCCTCCCTTAAAAGAATTTCGTCCCTGAAATTTAAAACAACAGTTAATTCAATAGTTTTTATATTAACAATCCAAACTTACGTATCATCCATACAATAACAAAAAATCAAACAGTTTATTCTAACAAACATCACTAGTTATCCGGACACAAATCCGGATAAGCATTCCTAAAACTATCGAGAGTTTCCCAGGTACAATCTCTGGGATCCTCACTCAACTGCACCTTGACGAGTTTCACCACTTTGCTCCTGAGTTGCTTCTCGTCCTAATCCACAACCCGAACTTGATTTCTGACCACAATCAAATTGGGTTCCACTTCTAAATCTTCCTGAACTACTGGTTCTACAACCAATGATGGGTCATGAACAAATTTCCTCAAATGGGATACATGAAATACATTGTGAATTTCAGACATCCGCTCTGGCAATTCAATTCTGTAAGCTACAGCTCCAATTCTTTCCAGCACTCGGAATGGTCCAATGAATCTCGAAGCAAGTTTTCTCGTCTTTCCAAATCTTATAGGACCTTTGATTGGGGAAACTTTGACAAAAACTAGATCTCCAATCTCAAATTCCAATGGTCTTCGTCTTCTATCAGCATATTTCTTCTAACGATCTTGAGCAACTTTCATCCTTTTCTTGATAAGCTCAATCTTCGCAGAAGCTTCTCGAATAAGATCGGGTCCAAGCACAAGACGATCCTTCGATTCTATCCAACAAGATGTGGATCTACACGATCTTTCATACAGAGCTTCATAAGGAGCCATCTTAATACTCGCTTGGTAACTGTTATTATAAGAGAATTTCACTAAATGAAAATGGTCTTCCCATGATCCTCTAAAATCCAAAACTAAAGCTCACAGCATGTCCTCGAGAATTCGATTAAGCATCTCTGTCTGTCCGTCTGTCTGAGGATGATAGGCTGTACTCAATCTCAAGTTATTTCCCATTGTTGATTGCAGAGCTTCCCAGAATTTGCTAGTGAAAATAAGATCACGGTCACTTACTATACTAACAGGAACACCATGCAATCTGACTATCTCCCTTAAGAAAATTTCTGCCCGAGAAGCTGTAGTACGAGTTGCCTTAACCGGTATAAAATGGGCGCTCTTAGTTAAACGATCCACTATAACCCATATTCCATCGTTTCCTTTCCTTGTTCTAGGCAGTCCATCGATAAAATCCATCGAGATCATCTCCCATTTCCAATCCGAAATTTCCAAAGGCTGCAATAATCCAGCTGACTTTTGTTGATCACCTTTTACTTGTTGGCAGATGGCACAACTATTCACGAATCTAGCTACATCTTCCTTCATGCCCTTCCACCAAAAGACTCTCTTCGTATCCTTATACATCTTCGAGATTCCCGGGTGAATATTCAATTTAGAGTTATGACTCTCAGACAACACCTCCTGCCTCAGATCCCTATCATTCGGAACACAAATTCTCCCGTTAATCCTTAATTTTTCCTTGGCCATCAATTTCAAAACTGGGACACTCACCCTTTCTAACTCTTTTGATGATCTTTCTCAACATCTTATCAGATTCTTACTTGCTTGAAATCATTTCAATAATAGATGGAACAACTTCCAGAAGAGATAGGATTGGGTTCCTGCTAAGAGCATCAGCTATAATATTTGCCTTTCCCAGGGTGTACAGAATATCCAAATCATAGGATGCCAGAAATTCGACCCACCGCTGCCGTCTCAGATTAAGATCTTTTTGAGAGAAAATATATTTCAACGATTTGTGATCTGTGAACAATTCGAATTTCTCTCCCAAAAGATAATGTCTCCAGATCTTCAAAGCAAAAACAATGGCTAGCAGTTCCAGATCGTGCGTAAGGTAATTCTTCTCATGTGGCTTCAATTGCCGACTCGCATACGCAATTAACCTTCCATTCTGCATCAGAACTGCTCCTAATCCAACCATACAAGCATCGGTATAAACCTCGAATTTTCTCTTCCCATCCGAAATAGCAAGCACTGGTGCACTAGTTAGCCTTGTCTTCAATTACTGAAAAGCTTCTTCACACTGGAGTATCCACATGAATTTAGCTCCCTTCCTTGTCAGCTTAGTCAGATGTGAAGAAATCTTTGAATAATCATTGATAAATTTCCTGTAGTAGCCAGCCAATCCTAGAAAACTTCGAAATTCCGTCGGTGTCTCCGGCTGTTTCCACTCCATAATAGTTTCAACTTTTGCTGGGTCTACAGAGATACCTTCACCAGAAACAATGTGCCCTAAAAATTTGACTTCCGATTTCCAGAAATGGCACTTCGGGAATTTTGCCTTTAACACATGCTTCCTCAAAGTCTCCAATACAATCCTCAAATGCTGCCTGTGCTCTTCTTCAAATTTGGAGTAAACCAAGATATCATCAACGAATACCAGCACGAACTTATTCAGTATATCCCTAAAGACTCGGTTCATCAGTTCAACGAAGTAAGAAGGAGCGTTGGTTAACCCGAAAGGCATAACCAACCACTCATAGAAACAATTCGGTCCCCTAAATGCAGTCAAGGGGATACTGTCTTCAGCTACCCTCAACTGATGGAAACCTGAAGCTAGATCCAGTTGAGAAAAGATAGAAGCCCCATGCAACTGGTCAAAGAGATCATCGATGTGAGGAAGTGGATATTTATTACGGATAGTCACTTTGTTCAATTCTCTATAATCCACACAGAACCTTAGCGATCCATCCGATTTAGTTACAAACACTGCCGCAGAACCCCAACAAGAAAAACTGGGCCTAATCCGATTTAGTTAACTTCTTCAAATACATCAGCAAAATCTTGTACCACATCGATATCTTCTATCTTCTCTTCAGAAGTCTCAATTCCATGCAAAAGACTGCTCAAGTGAATTTCAGAATTACCACATGACACTCTGGTAATTCTACCCAGATCAGTTTCCAGTGAAACTGTTCTCTCATCACAATTCAGGACCGCTCTATACTTGTCAAGCCAATCCATCAAAGAAATGGATCCACTCTGCTACTCCTAAAATTACCTTAAGAAAAAATGCTAACCAGAAAATCTCCTCGACGACACACATAACTCCTCGAGCTACCCTGCTGACTAAGATGCCAATAACTTCCTATCCAAAGTTCTTTGAGAAACTCGGGCCTCGAACCAAACAAAAACACTCTACTGAACTCAGCCACAACACCGGAGCAGACACACTTCCCTAACTTGTTCCAAAGAAACATCTTCGGAGACATCCATAGTCACTGCGTCTCATCACACAGCTACTACATCCCGAGGTATCAAGATATCATGACTTGCTTCCGTCCAACCAACAGATCCAAACTCTAGCTCATCAAACTAACACTTCAAAGATGAACTCCGAACCTTAACAGGTTTCCTTCGGAGATCGATGAAATCCTTACACCACCAAAAAATTTTTCGAGACGGTTATAGGTCTACAATCTCGACAGATACACTTCCAACCTCAACTATTCAAACTCCAACCATTTGTGGTCGTCTTACACACACCACTACCCTATCTACCTTTATAACTTATATTGGAGTACCAGAACAGGTAACCCAACAAATAGGTAGAAATATATATATATATATATATATATATATATATATATCAAAATTACAAATACGCTCTCTCAAGAAAGAAATCACCCAAAGCCTAGGTATTCGCTCAACCTAGTGCTTTGATAACAACTGTGAGGATCTAGGCTTTTCAACCATCAACAGCGGCTCACTCGACCGGTAGGCTTTTCAACTATCCCAGTCCCTCCGTGGCTCACAGTGATACCTCAGGTTTGCTTTTACGGCGAGCCTCTCAACTCGCAACTAACCCAGCAAGGCCTTATACTACCCCCGGGGGCATGCAGGGGTAAGAGTCTCCCGTTCGCCACCTAACGCAAAGCAAGAACCCCCTATCACGCTGTAATGTAGCAAACCCGATACCGGTCTCATCGAGATCCAAACGCCATTTTAAGGGCCAAGTTGTCTACTTAATCTTTACAGTTTAAATCAACACTTAGAATTCATATAACCGTTATTACAGATAAATCATACACAGTCATCACAGATATATCCAGAATATATCACAACATATCACAGAATATCACCAAACAGATATCAGAGTCAATCAAACAAGAATCATCAGTTCATATCAATATAGTTTGATTTACTTAACTTAATTAATTACTTAGGGATAAATCATTATTATTCTGTTTAATTAATTACTAATTAATTAACCTATTAAATTTATTGATTATTACTTAATTACTTAGTTAATTAATTGATTCTTAATTATTTATTACTAACCTTAATTTATTTGTTATATAAAAGTCAATTACTTATTTAATTATCACTAATTTCTTAATTAATCATTTATTATCAATTAATTTATCATTTAAACCTTAATTAATCATTTAAGTTAACTACCATTTATTAATTAACTTTAAGTAATTAGTTAAGATTCTTAAGTTTAAAATTGATTTAAACTCAAGATCAATTTCAAACTACAAATTTTATTTAAGTTATTAATTTAATTACAAGTATAAATTAATTTACATTTATAATTACCTTATACTTTACATTAATCATCTTCTTTTACAAACCTTTCTTTTAGTAAACTTTTAACCAAATCTTAACTTAGCAATAACTAACATTTACTTATTTAATCAATATTAACTTTGTTAACCAAAATACTTAAAGTATTTAGGCAAAAATCATCAGGATCTGGACCGAGCACGCACCACTTTTACTCGAGAAAAACTCGAGTTCTTCCCCACTTTTCCCCGCGTCAGTCTCTCTTCTCATCTTCTTCTTTTTCCTTTCTGTTCCCTTCTTCTTCCTTTGATTACTGATTTCTTTATTCTTCTTTTTTTAAGATCAAGTTTACATTAAATACAGCACTCATGCGCGCACCGGGATCAAACTCGAAGCAACATCCTTTTCGACTCGAGTAATATCACGCGACGACCCCAACTCGAATCACTGACACCGATCGTCACCGTGCACATGCACGGTGGTTCGCCGCACCTCCGATGGCTCACGCTACCTCCAGCAAACGATGATTCGACCTCCAACTCATAATCGAAACCCAGAATTTCGAATAAAGGTCGAAATCGAAAAATCGCCTGAAGATTGAACTATCGCTCGAACACCCCACCGAAAAACCACCGCGTTCTGCCATCACCCATCACCGGAGGCCAAGCCACTTCGTCCACGCCATGGCCATACCTTCCCCGGCCTTCACCCAAAACCACATGCCACTCGATCAAATCACGGCGACGAAATCAATTTTTTACAGAACATCGAAAAACATTCGAACAAAACCCTACTTTCGATTCATCACAAACATTCTTGCATTGAAAAATTATTTAGCATTTTTTCCATGTTAATAAATCTTCAAGCTTGCTTCATAATAAATTTCAACAATTAAAATTTGTTGAATCAACGGATATTGATAAAAATCGATTGCGGTTCCTTTTTAAAACTGCACCTATTATCTTTACTTAAAAATCATGATTTTTGTGTTAAAAATCTCAACTTTATGTGTTAAATCAAGGTATGGGATTAAATAATCAAATTAAAACATTCGAATTTTAGCTTATGATTTCTTCTTTACTGTGACTTGATAAAACAGTAACTATATCATTCTGTGATGCTTTAAAACCCTTTTTAGGTTATGATTTAAGCTTTAAACAACTTACTTAGTTAAAAATCCTAAGTTTAAAGTGTTTGCAAGAGGAAACATTAAAGTTTTCTTACTATATTTGCTCTGCACCCAAACATGCAGAAGAACAGGGCATAAAACAGAATTTTCCAGAGCATCAAAAATCACAGAATCGTTTTGTTTGAAACTATACAACAAGCATATATCATTCCAAAGCAATACACAAGTTTATTTTTTTTTTTAAAATCAGATGTTTACTCACTTTAAATATTGTTGAAACAGAAAGTAAATTTGATGAAGCAACTGCAGGTTTGAATCCCTGAAGAACTTCACTGCCTTGATGAACTTGTTTAAAAAAAAGATGATGTTTATTTTCCTTTCTTCTCAGGTTTGCTTTTTAAGTTTTGTTAAGTTTTATAAACGAACACAATAATATGATGCATATATAGAAAGGCTTTGAATAGAAAGGTTATAACTGGACAACCTTACTTGTTATGTTCAGACCAAATCTTTGGGTTTTAATTACAGCAAATTGAAAAGATATTGAGATTTCGGCTGAAAGATTTCTTTGACAAATAGTTGTGCTACTCTTAAATGCATGTCCTCAATTGTGTTTACATATAATTAATGGTTTCTGATATTTGTATTTTGTACAAAGATATTTGTATATGTATAAAGGTATTTTGTATTTAAATTTTGTGAATAACCTACCTCCTTTGCATACATGATTACACAGCAACTTGTTATAATTTTTTTTAAAATTTTTGTGTTGTATAAATATATGTTACAGGTTATTCTCTTTATCTTATCTTATATTTTTTGAGTAAAGTTAATATAGTTATTGTTTTGACTATATACGATGTGAATTTATACTTGAATGATCTCATGTTCTATTTAAGTTTAACCATATAAGTTGTTGCTAACTTAACTTTTTAAATTTTATTTTCTGTTTGTAATTAAATTTTCACCCTTTGATTTATAACATATGCTTGGATTTGCATATTTTAATTTTTATATTTATAGCTTATATTCATAATTATACTTTATACTTATGTTATGTATGTTTATGTTTATAACCATATATATTGTTTTATATTTAAATTTAATATTTAAATTTAAATATTGATAAGGTTGTTTATTAGTTAAACATGATCATTTAAAGATTACAATTATATTCATATTATATCAAATATTAATAATATAGAATCTTAATTTTGTTATTGAATAAGACAGATTTTGATATAAATAGTTTGTGAAACATTCTATTTAAATTTTCAAATCAAAATTTTCTTTTACAAACACACATATAACTGATAAATATCATGATCTCATCAGTTTATAATTTGAAAAGCTTGTATTTAGTTTAAATTAAATTAAATATTATTAAAATATACTGTCAAAATCCCGGGTCGTTACATTCCTCCTCCTTAAAAGAATTTCGTCCCCGAAATTTAAAACAACAGTTAATTCAAAAGGTTTTATATTAACAATCCAAACATACATATCATCCATACAATAACAAAAAATCAAACAGTTTATTCTAACAAACATCACTAGTTATCCGGACACAAATCTGGATAAGCATTCCTAAAACTATCGAGAGTTTCCCAAGTACAATATCTGGGATCCTCACTCCACTGCACCTTGAGGAGTTTCACCACTTTGCTCCTGAGTTGCTTCTCGTCCTGATCCACAATCCGAACTGGATTTCTGACCACAATCAAGTTGGGTTCCACTTCTAAATCTTCCTGAGCTACTGGTTCTACAACCAGTGATGGGTCATGAACAAATTTCCTCAAATGGGATACATGAAATACATTGTGAATTTCAGACATCCGCTCTGGCAATTCAATTCTGTAAGCTACAGCTCCACTTCTTTCCAGCACTCGGAATGGTCCAATGAATCTCGAAACAAGTTTTCCCATCTTTCCGAATCTTATAGGACCTTTAATTGGGGAAACTTTGATAAAAACTAGATCTCCAATCTCAAATTCCAATGGTCTTCATCTTCTCTCAGCATATTTCTTCTGACGATCTTGAGCCACTTTCATCCTTTTCTTGATAAGCTCAACCTTCGCAGAAGCTTCTCGAATAAAATCGGGTCCGAGCACAAGACGATCCTTCGATTCTATCCAACAAGATGGGGATCTACACGATCTTCCATACAGAGCTTCATAAGGAGCCATCTTAAAACTCGCTTGGTAACTGTTATTATAAGAGAATTCCACTAAATGAAGATGGTCTTCCCACGATCCTTCAAAATCCCAAACACAAGCTCGCAGCATGTCCTCGAGAATTTGATTAAGCCTCTCTGTCTGTCCGTCTGTCTGAGGATGATAGGTTGTACTCAATCTCATGTTAGTTCCCATTGCTGATTGCAGAGCTTCCTAGAATTTGCTAGTGAAAATAGGATCACAGTCACTTACTATACTGATAGGAACACCATGTAATCTGACTATCTCCCTTAAGAAAATTTCTACCAGAGAAGCTGCAGTACAAGTTGCCTTAACCAGTATAAAATGGATGCTCTTAGTTAAACGATCCATTATAACCAATATTCCATCG
The DNA here is from genome assembly GCA_030765085.1 of Allium cepa. Classification (NCBI taxonomy): domain Eukaryota; kingdom Viridiplantae; phylum Streptophyta; class Magnoliopsida; order Asparagales; family Amaryllidaceae; genus Allium; species Allium cepa. Next base: position 293,303,972 of record CM060934.1, read on the forward strand.
TTTCCTTTCCTGGTTCTAGGCAGTCCATCGATAAAATCCATCGAGATCATCTCCCATTTCCAATCCGAAATTTCCAAAGGCTCCAATAATCCAGCTGACTTTTGTTGATCACCTTTTACTTGTTGGCAGATGGCACAACTATTCACGAATCTAGCTACATCTTCCTTCATACCCTTCCACCAAAAGACTCTCTTCGTATCCTTATACATCTTCGAGATTTCCGGGTGAATATTCAATTTAGAGCTATGACACTCAGACAACACCTCCTGCCTCAGATCCCTATCATTCGGAACACAAATTCTCCCGTTAATACTTAAAGTTCCTTGGCCATCAATTTCAAAACTGGGACACTCGCCCTTTCTAACTCTTTTGATGATCCTTCTCAACATCTTATCAGATTCTTTCTTGCTTGAAATCCTTTCAATAAGAGATGGAACAACTTCCAGAAGAGATAGGACTGGGTTCCTGCTAAGAGCATCAGCTATAACATTTGCCTTTCCCAGGGTGTACAGAATGTCCAAATCATAGGATGCCAGAAATTCGACCCACCGCTGCTGTCTCAGATTAAGATCTTTTTGAGAGAAAATATATTTCAACGGTTTGTGATCCGTGAACAATTCGAATTTCTCTCCCAAAAGATAATGTCTCCAGATTTTCAAAGCAAAAACAATGGCTAACAGTTCCAGATCGTGCATAGCGTAATTCTTCTCATGTGGCTTCAATTACCGACTCGCATATGCAATTACCCTTCCATTCTGCATCAGAACTGCTCCTAATCCAACTATACAAGCATCAGTATAAACCTCGAATTTGCTCTTCCCATCCGAAATAGCAAGCACTGGTGCACTAGTTAGCCTTGTCTTCAATTCCTGAAAAGCTTCTTCACACTGGAGTGTCCACTTGAATTTAGCTCCCTTCCTTGTCAGCTTAGTCAGATGTGAAGAAATCTTTGAATATTCCTTGATAAATTTCCTGTAGTAGCCAGCCAATCCTAGAAAACTGCGAACTCCCGTCGGTGTCTCCGGTTGTTTCCACTCCAGAATAATTTCAATTTTTGCTGGGTCTACAGAGATACCTTCAACAGAAACAATGTGTCCTAAAAATTTGACTTCCGATTTCCAGAAATGGCACTTCGGGAATTTCGTCTTTAACACATGTTTCCTCAAAGTCTCCAATACAATCCCCAAATGCTGCCTATGCTCTTCTTCAGATTTGGAGTAGACCAAGATATCATCAATGAATACCAGCACGAACTTATTCAATATATCCCTAAAGACTCGGTTCATCAGGTCAACGAAGTAAGCAGAAGCGTTGGTTAAGCCGAAATGCATAACCAGCCACTCATAGAAACAATTCGGTCCCCTAAATGCAGTCAAGGGGATACTGTCTTCAGCTACCCTCAACTGATGGAAACCTGAAGCTAGATCCAGTTGAGAAAAGATAGAAGCACCATGCAACTGGTCAAAGAGATCATCGATGCAAGAAAGAGGATATTTATTACGGATAGTCACTTTGTTCAATTCTCTATAATCCACACAGAACCTTAGTGATCCATCCAATTTAGTTACAAACACTACCGTAGAACCCCAACAAGAAAAACTAGGCCTAATCAACCCCTTCTCCAAAAGATCCTGGGTCTTCTTAATTAATTCTTCCCTCTCCCTAGGAGGCATTCTCCTACTGGGCTGAATCACCGGCACTGCTCCTGGAATCAAATCAATACGAAACTCTATTTATCGATGTGGAGGCAGACACTTAACTTCTTCAAATACATCAGCAAAATCTTGTACCACTTCGATATCTTCTATCTTCTCTTCAGAAGTCTCAATTCCATGCAAAATACTGCTCAAGTGAATTCCAGAATTATCACACGACACTCTGGCAATTCTACCCAGATCAGTTTCCGGTGAAACTGTTCTCTCATCACAATTCAGGACTGCTCTACACTTGTCAAGCCAATCTATCAAAGAAATGGATCCACTCTCCTACTCCTGAAATTACCTCAAGAAAAACTGCTAACCAGAAAATCTCCTCGACGACACACAGAACTCTTCGAGCTACCCTGCTGACTCAGATGCCAATGACTTCCTATCCAAAGTTCTTCGAGAAACTCGGACCTCGAACCAAACAAAAACACCATACTGAACTCAGCCACAACACCGGAGCAGACACACTTCCCTAATTTGTTCCAAAGAAACATCTTCGGAGACATCCATAGTCACTGTGTCTCATCACACAGCTACTACATCCTGAGGTATCAAGATATCATGACTTGCTTTCGTCCAACCAACAGATCCAAACTCTAGCTCATCAAACTAACAATTCAAAGATGAACTCCGAACCTTAACAGGTTTCCTTCAGAGATCGATGAAATCCTTACACCACCCAAAATTTATTCGAGACGGTAATAGGTCTACAGTCTCGACAGATACACTTCCAACCTCACTATTCAAACTCCAACCATTTGTGGTCTTGTTACACACACCACTACCCTATCTACCTTTATAACTTATATTGGAATACCGGAACAGGTAACCTAACAAATAGGTAGAAATATATATATATATATATATATATATATATATATATATATATATATATATATATATATCAAAATTACAAATACGCTCTCTTAAGAAAGAAATCACCCAAAGCCTAGGTATTCGCTTAACCTAATGCTCTGATACCAACTGTGACGATCTAGGCTTTTCAACCATCGACAGCGGCTCACTCGATCGGTAGGCTTTTCAACCATCCCAGCCCCGCCGTGGCTCACAGTGATACCTCGGGTTTGCTTCTATGGCGAACCTCTCGACTCGCAACTAACCCCGCAGGGCCTTATACTACCCCCAAGGGCATGTAGGGGTAAGAGTCTCCCGTTCACCACCTAACGCAAAGCGAGAAACCCCTATCACGCTGTAATGTAGCAAACCCGATCCCGGTCTCATCGAGATCCAAACGCCATTTTAAGGGCCAAGTTGTCTACTTAATCTTAACAGTTTAAATCAATACTTAGAATTCATATAACAGTTATTACAGATAAATCATACACAGTCATCACAGATATATCCAGAATATATTACAACATATCACATAATATCACCAAACATATATCAGAGTCAATTAAACAAGAATCATCAGTTCATATCAATATTGTTTGATTTACTTAACTTAATTAATTACTTAGGGATAAATCATTATTATTCTGTTTAATTAATTACTAATTAATTAACCCATTAAATTTATTGATTATTACTTAATTACTCAGTTAATTAATTGATTCTTAATTATTTATTACAAACCTTAATTTATTTGTTATATAAAAGTCAATTACTTATTTAATTATCACTAATTACTTAATTAATCATTTATTATCAACTAATTTATCATTTAATCCTTAATTAATCATTTAAGTTAACTACCATTTATTAATTAACTTTAAGTAATTAATTAAGATTCTTAAGTTTAAAATTGATTTAAACTCAAGATCAATTTCAAACTACAAATTTTATTTAAGTTATTAATTTAATTACAAGTATAAATTAATTTACATTTATAATTACCTTATACTTTACATTAATCATCTTCTTTTACAAACCTTTCTTTTAATAAACTTTTAACCAAATCTTAACTTAGCACTTACTAACATTTACTTATTTTATTAATATTAACTTTGTTAACCAAAATACTTAAAGTACTTAGGCAAAAATCATCAGGATCTGGACCGAGCACGCACCACTTTTACTCGAGAAAAACTCGAGTTCTTCCCCACTTTTCCCCGCGTCAGTCTCTCTTCTCATCTTCTTCTTTTTCCTTCCTGTTCCCTTCTTCTTCCTTTGAATACTGATTTCTTTCTTATTCTTTTTTTAAGATCAAGTTTACATTAAATACATCACTCACTCGCGCACCGGGTTCAAACTCGAAGCAACATCCTTTTCGACTTGAGTAATATCACGCGATGACCCCAACTCGAATCACTGACACCGATCGCCCCCGTGCACATGCACGGTGGTTCGCCGCACCTCCGGTGGCTCACGCTACCTCTAGCAAACCACGATTCGACCTCCAACTCATAACCGAAACCCAGAATTTCGAATAAAGGTCGAAATCGAAAAATCGCCTGAAGCTTGAACTATCGCTCGAACACCCCACCGAAAAACCACCATGTTCTGCCATCACCCATCACCAGAGGCCAAGCCACTTCGTCCACGCCATGGCCATACCTTCCTCGGCCTTCACCCAAAACCACGTGCCACTCGATCAAATCACGGCGACGAAATCAATTTTTTTATAGAGCATCGAAAAACATTTAAACAAAACCCTACTTTCGATTCGTCACAAACATTCTTGCGTTGAAATTTTTTTTTAGCATTTTTCCTGTGTTAATACATCTTCAAGCTTGCTTCATAATAAATTTCAACAATTAAAATTTGTTGAATCAACAGATATTGATAAAAATCAATTTCGGTTTCTTTTTAAAACTGCACCTATTATCTTTACTTAAAAATCATGACTTTTATGTTAAAAATTTCAACTTTATGTGTTAAATCAAGATATGGGATTAAATAATCAAATTAAAACATTTGAATTTTAGCTTACGATTTCTTCTTTACTGTAACTTGATTAAACAGTAACTATATCATTCTGTGATGCTTTAAAACCCTTTTTAGGTTATGATTTAAGCTTTAAACAACTTACTAGTTAAAAATCCCAAGTATAAAGTGTTTGCAAGAGGAAACATTAAATTTTTTTTTACTATGTTTTCTCTGCACCCAAACATGCAGAAGAACAGGGCATAAAACAGAATTTTTCAAAGCAACAAAAATCACAGAATCGTTTTGTTTGAAACTATACAACAAGCATATATCATTCCAAAGCAATACACAAGTTTAATGTTTTTTTTTAAAATCATATGTTTACCCACTTTAAATATTGTTGAAACAGAAAGCAAATTTGATGAAGCAACTGCAGATCTGAATCCCTGAAGAATTTCACTGCCTTGATGAACTTGTTTATAAAAAATATAAGATGATGTTTATTTTCCTTTCTTCTCAGGTTTGCTTTTTAAGTTTTGTTAAGTTTTATAAATGAACACAATAATATGATGTATATATAGAAAGGCTTTGAATAGAAAGGTTATAACTGGACAGCCTTACTTGTTATGTTCAGACCAAATATTTGGGTTTTAATTACAGCAAATTGAAAAGATATTGAGATTTCGGCTGAAGGATTTCTTTGACAAATAGTTGTGCTACTCTTAAATGCATGTCTTCAATTGTATTTACATATAATTAATGGTTTCTGATATTTTTATTTTGTACAAAGATATTTGTATATGTATAAAGGTATTTTATATTTAAATGTTGTGAATAACCTATCTCCTTTGCATACATGATTACACATCAACTTGTTATAATTTTTGTTAAAAATTTTGTATTGTATAAATATATGTTACAGGCTATCCTTTTTAACTTATCTTATATTTTTTGAGTAAAGTTAATATAGTTATTGTTTTGACTATATACCATGTGAATTTGTATTTGAATGATATCTTGTTCTATTTAAGTTTAACTATATAAGTTGTTGCTAACTTAAGTTTTTAAATTTTATTTTTTGTTTGTAATTAAATTTTTACCCTTTGATTTATAACATATGCTTGGATTTTCATATTTTATTTTTTATATTTATAGCTTATATTCATAATTATATTTTATACTTATGTTATGTATGTTTATGTTTATAACCATATATAATGTTTTATATTTAAATTTAATATTTATATTTAAATATTGATGAGGTTGTTTATTAGTTAAACATTATCATTTAAAGACTACAATTATATTCATATTATATCAAATATTAATAATATAGAATCTTAATTTTGTTATTGAATAAGACAGATTTTGATATAAATAGTTTTTGAAACATTCTATTCAAATTTTCAAATCAAAATTTTCTTTTACAAACACATATATAACTGATAAATATCAAGATCTCATCAGTTTATAATTTGAAAAGCTTGTATTTAGTTTAAATTAGATTAAATATTATTAAAATATACTGTCAAAATCCCGGGTTGTTACAGTGTAGGCAACCCAAGATCGTCTGGAGAGTTTTGAGGATAAGGGACGGAGGAATTTGGATTCCGGAGTCTAAAATTTGATTTTGGATAAGTTTTCTCCGATCAAATGGCAGCTATAAGATTGGGCAAGGCTGGGAAACTAGCTTTGAAGTATTTTGGATCTTTTATGTGTTCTTATGAGAATAAGTGACTGATCTACGGGATTGAATTGCCAGTTTGGATAACTGGGATTCGATGAGTTTCATGTATCTCTAAGGGAGTATGTGTTTGATCTATCTCTGGTTGTGGAACCAGCAGTTCTGGAGTTTTGGTTTTTGAGTCAGACTCGTCTGTTGTCTGATATCTGTCTAGTGTTGTAGATATAGTTGAGTAGGAGCTCTATAGTTTAGTGATATTGATTGTTTGGATTCTATAGAGCGAGTATCCCGGTATTTACACTTGGGGAAACTCGAGGAAATTCTATCCAAAATTTTGTCTGGATAGTTATATTTGTTTGATTGGATGAATTGGTTGTTTTGGTTGTTAGCATATGTTTGATGTATGCTTGTGTTTTAAAATTAAATCTTTAATGAGATTATTAAATTACCTTTGTTTTAAATTTCGGGGATGAAATTCTTTTAAGGGGAGAGGATTGTAATATCCCGAAATTTTTGACAATATCAATTTAATAATCTATATTAAAATTAAATTGATATTGATAATTTTGTTAATAATAATTCAGATTGATTTAATAATCTTCTTCAATAAATATTTAATTGGTAGAATTTATCTTTTAAAAATAATAAATTGGCTTCTATTTATAATATAAATATATGGTTTATATTGTAAATAAATTAGCTTTGTTTAAAATTTAATAAATAAAGCATATTTTCTAATTCTAATATTTTTTAGTAATTTGAGAATTTGTTTTTATTTAATACATAAGCTTTTCAAAGTTATTAAATAAATAATCTTGGTTTAAATTTAATAAATGAATCTTGATTTAAAATTCTAATATATATATATATTTACTAATTTGGAGATTTTGATTTAATTTAATATTAAGTTTTTTAAAACTATTTAATAAATAAATATATGATTTTAAATTGTTAAGACAAATGTTTAAAATTTAATTAAGATTTAATTGAATTAACAAAAAGTTTTATAGCTTAATAAAATAGGTAATTTATTAATAAAGAAATAATTTCTCTTATAATTATTTTAATTTGATAATGAGTCATTTCTAAAAATAATATTAATAGTGTATTGTTTTACAATTAGATTCTTAATAAAAATAGCATTTGTTATTTCAAATTTAATTTATATATATAACTTGATTTTTAAATATTAGATTTTTGAATTTGACTTGAATTTGAATATAAAGTTTTAAAATCCAAAGTATAGATTTTTAATTATTTTGATTTTTATATGCATAAGCTTTATTTATAAGCATAATTTGTTTTTATTTCTTTTAAAATTTTTCTGTACATATTAAATACTAATTAACAAATTAATTAGGCATAACTATTATATTGACATTTAAATTTAATACAAATTACTTTTATCTAGGACATGTGTTGATTTCTTAAAGCATCATATAACATGTGTTAAGTGTTAAACATCATAAATTGACAAATATTGAAATTTATACAAGTGTCATTTTTTTAAATTTGTATTTTCTTTTATTTTTATTAAATCATACCTTTATCTTATAAAAAGGCCTCTTCTCTTCAATTTCTTTTTCTTTTTCAAAATCAAAGTTAAGAGATTCATAAGCTTAAACTATACACAAATCTGAAAACATGGGAACCCATTTTCAGTTTCAAGATCAAGCTAGAAATCAATAATTCCCCTCATTATCAAATGCAAGTTAAATTCCTCATATCAAAAACATGCATTTTCAAAAATACAAATCCCTGCACCTGCCATTTACAAACTCCTCTTCAAATTCTGTAGCCTGCAAACAGTTTTAAAATCTACACATCTTCAAAAGCAAAACCGCATTATCATTTTTCTGCAATCTGATATTTGGTTCTGCATGCCACCTGAAAGAAAAACGCAAACCTGCTATTTTCAAACAAAAAGCATCTGCATTTTCTTAGATCTGGAAATCCAGTTCACCTACAAATGTCTTCAGCAAAAATTTCAAAAGCATTTTTATATGGAAGCTCTGTTCATCTCTAATAAAAATAGTTGAGTAACTCTTTTTTTTTTAAAATTTTTAAAGGTTGAAAAATCTGTTGCATGCTAGTACACTGAAATGAATGAGAATTGCTTGTGTTTATAATTAAAAATATGATGAGAATATTTTTATGTGTATGCATGTTATGTATATGAGATGTGTGCCCTGCTTGTTTCCAGTTTAATTTTTTTTAATTTAAATCCCTGACCATTTAATTTAATTGTTGTTAGGGTCTGATTTTTTTAAACAAATATTGTTTGGTTCAACTTAAATTATAGTTTAAAAATTTAATTAAGTTAAATTAAAACTTGATAGCCTTTGGAAGTCTTAAAACATCAGTGCATTTTAGATGAAACCAAAATGCAAACTGTGTAAATTAGTAATTCAATATTATAAATCAAAAGCATTGACAAAAACATGATTTTTAGATCAAGAATTTTAGAAAAGAGATGAAGGTGCAGTTTTGTATTGAACTAAAATTGAACTTTTAGCATTTTCTGGTGATCTATGAATAGTAGAGGCTCGGGGTTCTTCTAAGTGATGGAGGAGGGTTAGGAGTTGCTGGGAAAATAGTGAATGGTGATAAAATTCATCAGAGAAGTTGCGGCAGTGAAAATTCTTTTGGAACCCTAGTTAATCTGGGTTAGGTTGATCAATCAATCTCGTCTTCTACAATGGTTCGAGAGATTCAAGTTTTTGGGGATTGGCAGCTGGGTAGAAGATGAAGTCGAGGCCGAAAATGTAGTACTTCTGGTGATCGGAGTATGAACGACGATGAATTTCCAGGTTGGGGTTAGTGATGTTTCAACTGTTCCAGGTTTAGTATTTGTGCTCGAATTTGATTTCTGGGAGTTTGTCACGAATTGATGATTAGTGGTGGCCGGAGCCACCGTGCATATGCACGGTGATGAGTTGTGTCTGATGATGTTTTGGTTAAGTTTTGGTAACAGGGAAAGTTGCTTGAGTTGCTCGAAGTGATTGGGTAGTTGGCTCGGGGAGGATGGGTTGTAGACTCGAAGCAACATTGGCGTGTCTCGGGTTAAAGAGTTGTTACAGGTTTTGAGAAAAACCTGTACCCTGTTTGTTAAAAAAAAAAAATTAAACCTGAAGCTTTTAAATGTAAATAAAATTTTATACCTAGTTTTAAATCCAAATATGAAATTTTAGAATTCAAGTTTAAATTTAAAATCTCAGTTTTAAACATAAGTAAAAATAAAAATAAAGTTTTAAACTTGAACTTATTTAACTACTTTATATTGGTAAGTAGTTTGAAATTTTAAAAAAAAAATAAATTTTAAAAATATGACCAAGATTTAAAGTTAAGTTTAAAACTGGAAATCCAAGATTTAAAAATGTATTTCAGTTTTGAAATAAAAGAAATTTTAAGATTTGAAGGATTTAAACAATTTGTATGTAAAGTGTAAATTTAAATTATTAAATTTAAAAATGAATTTAGTTTCAAACTCTTATGAATTTCTTTTATTAGACAAGCACTTGTTTGCCTTGTAATTTTAAAAAAAAGTTTTAAATTATTCAAACTTTGTTAAGTTAAATTATATTCATTTTAAATCTTGTATTTGAAATGAAATTATAAAGCAAGTTCAAAAGTAATTTGTTTTCAAATAAATTTGTTAATGACAATTTAAACATAATTAAGAAATGTTTTTATCTTAAAATTTAATTAAGATTTAATGTTTTGAAATTAATTTAATTAATGGAGTAACTAAGGAATAATTAGTTAATTTAATTAATTAATTAATTAGGGATTAATAAATATTTGAATAAGGGATAATTGGTTTGTAATTAAGATCATTAATTAGATTATTAATTAATGATTAAAGATTTCTTAATTAACCAATTAAGTTAAAATCAAAGTTAATTAATTAAATAATTAAGGATTAATTAAGTTACAGTTAACACTTAATTAATTAAATAATTAGGGATTAATTAATGAATAATTAAAGATAAATTAAATTGTAATTAACAATGGTTAATCTAAGTTAATTACTTAATGAAAGTAATTAAAGAATGGTTAATGAAGATCATTAACTAGGATTATTTAATAATAAATTAATGTGATTAATTTTTAATAATTAATTAGATTAATTAATTCAATGACATCATTTGTGAATTGTTTAAGTATAATTACTTAATGGAATGATTTGATGATAATTACTTAATGTAATGATTGGATTGGAAATTACTTAGTGAAGTAATTGGTAATTACAGGATGTATTAATTGAAGATGACTTGAAAATGGAAGTAATTTGGAGTATAATTACTTTGTAATTAATCAAGGGATTAATTAAGAAAATTAATTAAGGAATAATTAATTTGTTTCAATGAAGTAATTAAGTTAGTTAATTACTGAATATGGTTAATCAAGAGGGATTAATAATTATGGGTTAATCACTTAAGGTAATTAATATGAGAGGATAATTAATTAAATATAATTAAGGATCATTAATTAATACAATTAATGATGTAATTAAAGTTGATTAAATTATGATTAATTAATCAATGATAAGTGATTAAAGGTAATTAATTAATGTAATTAATTACAATTAATTAATTGAAGTAATTAAAGGTTAATTACTGTTTTTGGTTGAGAATAATTAATTTGTGAAATTAATTAAGGATAATAACATGAATGTAAATAAGAATAATTAATCAAGGGTGATTAATTAAGGTGATTAATTTGAATGATTAATTAATTGATTTCTAATCAATTAAATGGTTATGTAAGCAAGATTTAATGATGAAGTAATTAATTTAATTCACTTTAAATTAATCAAAGATGGATGTAATTAATTTAATTCATTTTAAATTAATTATATTGTGATTAATTAAGTCTTTGCTTATGTATGAATGGGTGGTATTGATTGCCTTGAATGGTTGTGATCTCAGAAATGCGATAGGTGATGTTGTGTGGTATGAATGCTTTGGTTGCATTGTGATGTTATGGATTATCTATTTTGATGATAATGTGGATCATCTGTTTATTATGATAATGTTGATTACCTATTGTGATTTGTGAGTTATCTATCTGTGTGTATATAGATAATTGAATTGTTTTAAACTTTAAAACAACTTGGACCTAAAAGATGGCGTTTTGGATTTCGATGAGACCGGGATCAGGTTTCCATATTTGGATATCCGAAAACCACATCAATCCAAATTAACAGTAGGTCGTGAATCTCAAGTGAATATGAAGATTCAAAGTGCAAGGGTTATTGTCGTTAACTCTGAGGGTGATTCCAAAATGAGTGTAACGAAATAATACCTTCGGTTTTGTTCGAACCCGGAACGAACTTGTATGGATCGAATGCTTTCAGAACATCGTCAGGTGGATGATGAGCATTCTAAGGGATATGTTCTATAAAGGTAATCGTAGCCTCAAGCCCCGTCAACCGGGAATGGCTAAAACAGGGGAGGTGCAGCAAGGTCAAGTGGGTGATGCCCAAGTAGGACGAGATTTTCCCCTGTCTAGAGCTCCCTTTTGTTCGGCTGCGTGGGCGGTTACTAGCTACAACTGCAAGGTTGTCTTGTTCGGGACTGTTTAGTAAGGAATGGTTCCGTCCTTGTGTTGCAGGGGATCGGGAGTGATCCTCGGTACGTTGATCTAGGCCACGCACTGTGACGGGCGGTACCCCGGTAGCCCTGCCATTGTATGGAATCCAAAATCCAATAAGTGCCGTACGTATTAGTTGTGCCCAACTATGTTGGAACGTGAGATGTAAGCATTCCAGCTATTCTGTGTTTTACTTGAAAACCCTAGACCTATTATAATATCACTGGATTTCCTATCAAATGTTTTGGTTAGTGTAAGGTAAAATCTTTTCCATGTTTATGTGTGGGGAGTCTTACGTGATACCTTTTCTTTCAAAAGTTTTTTTAAAGTTAAGCAACCTTAACCTGTTACTCACACCAGACCCATGTATGACCCGGAGTTTATCTTCTATTTTCTTTACGAGTAGCCAAGGGATTCAGGTTAGCTTTGACGAATTGTGGAGGAGCAATGGAGCAGGAGGCTTCTGCGTGTAGATATATAGTATTCCGCTGTGTTGGTTTCTCTGAGTAGTTCTCTTGTATTGTATTGAGTTATATAACTAGACAGGTGTTTATAACTATCTAGTATGTGATGTGTAATCTGTGAACTCTGATAATGGTTGTAAACTATGTAATATTTATGTTATTAATATAATTTATTCGTTCCGCTGTTGAGATTCTGTGTTGTTTCTTCTTTCTCTTCTTTCTTTTCTCTTTTCTATCCCTTTCTTTCTTCAAGATGATACGATTTTCCGTGGTGAGAAAGTCGGGTCGTCTCATTAACTGCTCAAAACTATTGATTATCGCCATATTTGTTTATATTTAACACTTTTATAATCAATTAGATTGAAAAAATGTATGTTAAACTTAAACTTAAATTTTTTATTTATATTTCTTGATTTATCAGTCGTTAGCGGATAGGATAATTATCTGATATCCATCCATATCCAGAGATGCAGATATCCGATATTCAAAAGTCATTTCGAATGCGGATGTGGATATGACACTATCCACATCCGAAAGTATCTGTTAACAGGCCTACCAATTATACGATTCCAAGGTCCGACCTAGAACCTTTGAAGTTGGCTATCTCGTACATAAGTGGGTCTATCCGGTCCCTTCGCACATGAAACCGACGTGGGAAGGACCACAAGTCATCGAACGGAGGATTGGAGACGGCACATTCAAGCTACCAATCATTGATGGTCTCACTCTACTGAGAGCATGGAATAGCGAAAGTCTCCATCGCTATTATATACAACTGGCATTCATTCATGTAGTCTGCTTTATTTTTCAAGTTTGTTTATGAAATTTGAGAAATAAGGCAACTGATTTTGCCATGATATCTTGTTTCAGCAATAAGCGCAGACTCATAAAGCCAAATTAGTGATTCTTAAATACATCATGCAATCGCCATGATGTACGAAGAGCCAAGTTCCATCTTACGGTGGGACTCATTCAAATAGAGAGTGATCGTGATCTGACCGATCACTCGCTAAATAAAACCCCAAGCTCGGGGGGGCAAACAACAATCGATTAAACTAGAATTGAAACCCGACAATTCTCCAACAAACTCCAACCCCCAGAGTGCTAGCTGAAGTGAAAATTCCTAAATTAGGACATGAATCGACCATCCAGCTCGAGGGGGATGGATCCATCCATCCACGACCTTCCTTCTTTTCAAAGCTCGAGGAGGGTGGATCCTCCATCCACGACCTCGATTCTTTCAAAAGGTCGAGTAAGATGGACCCATCAATCTACGACCTCGCTTCTTTCCAAAGCTCAAGAAAAATGGACCCGTCCATCTAAGATCTCACTTCTTTCCAACCTCGAGGAGGGTGGATCCGTCCATCTATGGCCTCGCTTCTTTCCAACGCCCAAGGAAGATGGACCCGTCAATCCATGACCTTGCTTCTTTCCAAGCTCAAGGAGGATGGATCCGTCCAACCACGATCTCGCCTCTTTCCAAAGCTCAAGAAGGATGGATCCGTCCATCCACGATCTCGCTCCTTTCCAAGCTCGAGGAGGATGGATCCGTCCATCCACGACATTGCTTCTTTCCAAGCTGAAGAGGATAGGTCTGACCATCTACGACTTCGCTTACTATATCAAGAAAGATGTGATTCGATCATCCATGACCTTAATCAACTCCTTATTCCCAGAGCGTGAATAAGAATCTAACCCTTAAGTAGGTGCGACCGACCATCTATCGACCAACTCTCGATTCTCGGAGTGCAGACTAGAGTATAAACATTCAACGGATGTGATTGAGCACCCACAAAATAACTTATGTCTCCAGAGTATGGACGTAATCCTAAAAAAATAGGAAGGCGTAATCAACCACTGGCATACAAATTTAACCCAGATGCTAAAAAATGAGCAAGTGTGGTTCTACCACTCAGACTCATACTACTTTAATTCAATTCCGACTAAGTTAAATCAAAGTTAGTGAAGGCGGAGGGTGACTGCCAACTAACTACTTCAACTATCCCTGGAACTAGGGGCACAACTCAAGCACCAACCGCTGACCTAGATAGCGCAACGTTAGGACTCAACTCAACGTTTGATTTTGACTCGAGGCCACGACCTTAGGACTTAAAGACCGAACTCGAGTATGTCTCAGAGACTAAAGCTTCATGAGTACATTGAATGGAAGTGTAAATGCTTAGTACTTAAACAAAAAAACACAGAGTTAGGCCAAAAAAAGGAATTTTATTCATACTATTCTTCAGAAAAGAAGTACAAAATCTATCCAAAGAATTCCTATAAGTGGGGGGCCAAGCACGCATTTATACATGGCCTGCAAAAGCAAAAGAAAAGAAGCTTATTCTAACCACCTACAAAAGAGGAAGTCCAAATGCAAATCTTCGTCTTCGATTTCCTATCCTTTTTAGTTTTCTTTGGCGTAAACCTGCTCGAGCTACCATCCGACCTCTTTTGGAACCCTTGCCTCCTCGACTCGCTTAAGTTGTCTAGTCTCTAACTGAGGGAATTGAGGTGGTCTCCCCTTAGGATCCCACGAGGACCAAAGTATCTTTTGTGCGAGAAGCTGTGGAAAGGTCACCCTCCGATTTCGCAATCACTTTGGCTCGCTCGAAGGACATAGCCGAGACCCACTCTGCCATTTTAACCCACTCACAGTACTGGCTATGTCATGCACATAATCTTGCACCAATTTCTCTATGTCATTTGGGATTCTCTTCAAGTTGGGAGGAAAGTGGAAACCATCGAAGCATATGTTCGAGAAATCTTTCTTTAGTTTAGCAATACAAATGGATCCTTCACCCGATGGCTCTGTGGCAGTTTGTTCCATGACAACATGAGCTTCTATCTCAATTTTACAACACTCATAACCGATTTTTGGAGCATGAGATGGCACTGTTTGGTGCGAGGATTTAGAAGAGGGCCAACTAGGGCCAGAAAGTTTCGAAGGCGCTTTCGATGGTAGAGATTGTAACCTAGAATGGCGCCTGGTTTGGTATGATCCCTCTTTTTCTCTATCGTGGCGTTCATGCTCTTGGCTAGAATGGTAGACGCGACCATAATCTCTCTCGCTTTCGTGGCAATGTGATTTAGAATATGATCCAGATGAATGGCGCAAAGAGCGAAGATTTCTATGCATAGAACCTTGCCTCACCATTGTATCTGCTAAAAAGAAGAAGAAAATTAGTCATCGCCAGAGATTAAGAAGCATGTGATGGAATGTCGTGTGGTGCCATGAAGTGTGTGTATGCGTGTGCAAACCCCCAACCGACCGATTGTAGCAGCTTTGCTTATTCGAGTCGGCTTCCCTATGTCTATTAGGGTTAGTTCTACACTGGTTCTCGAAGGGGAGTGAAGCCCCTCTACGCCGAGAACAGAGAACAATGACATCTCCTCTGGGATAGGGTTATCCAACAGCCATTTCAGTGAACTTTCTGTCTGTAGGGAAGAGGTCTCTGGACTTATGGAAGTAGTAACAAGTTAGATTGCTTCAGTGCCCTTTTGCCTCTTGATTTTGTCGACAAGAGTTTTGCCTTTTCTCTGTAACATAGATGATTTAGGGCCCTGCGAAAGCACGACTACAGGCTCTCGACCAGCTTCTTATCCTAATTATGCGAGGTTTGATGATTATTATGTCAGGCGCAACCCGAGATCCCTTGACTGGGGGAACGATAGGAGCCCGTCTTACACCTTGTCTTTTTGGGACTCCTCTTGGTACCCCCGTAAGCCCTTTGCTTTGTCCCTTCTCTAGAAGCCCGACGTCTATCAACTTATCATCGGTGAGGACTTCGTCTATTTCTCTTAACTCAGCAGGCACCGCCTGGAGTGTCCTCACTAGCTCTTTGTACCGGGCTTCTTTGAGCCGTGGAATGGCAGCTATAAGAGAAACAAGGCAATGAATTCAACATCAATCTATATTATCCAGTCATGGTTAGCAACGAAACAAGTAATAGAACTTACGTCTGACTAGCCACCGCCTGGCGAATTCTGGTGGGCACCTTACGTCAAACCATTCAATATTGAAATAGCTCAACTTGCCCCACGTGCCTGCCATGACTTAACAGTTCCTAATAGCTTCTAGGAAGATGAATGATAGATTATCCACCTAATTATTAATATTAAATAAATATCTGATCTCGTCGACAGTCGGGGGACGGAAGAGATGTTCCATAAATATAATGTACAAGCTGTTGAGAAGCGCTTATCCATTAGGATAAAGATGAGAAGGTGCGATCCTCAAAAAATTTAACACATCCTTAATGAACTGGTTGAATGAGGGCATCTTTCCAGTCCAACACATAAATCTGTTGCATGCGATGAACCCTTCCGTGGGATTATGCGCTCTATTTTCCGGTCCTGGCAACAGAACTTCTTCCAAAGACAGCCCATGTCTAAGGAAAATTCTTTCTAGCATTTCTTCTATAATCTTGGACCGAATGGAATCTTTCGAATTCAATATCACCACCGCATCCGGCAGTTCATTCGAAGTAGGACTCACTGTATCTACGGGGACATCAGGCCTTCCTATTCTGGTGAGTGGAGAACTTCGAACTTCTTGCTGCTTTGAGCTTCCAGTATCCATAGCTATTGAACTTAGTAAAACCATTATTAGATGGTAAAAAAGACCCATGTCCCCCAGTGCAAAGTTAGTGACCGTGTTGTGTAGTGAAATGTTGCACAATACTCTAAATATCTACAAGGTTAAAAGATAGTAAAGAAACAAGACTTCGAGATTCGACCGGAGCGACAATCATCGCTGACGTCTCAACAATGCCATCCTAACTTCGAAGAACGATCCATATTGAAAAAACTTATTACGTTTAACAAGTTACAGTTTCATTGACGAGCTTTGAAGGGTAATTATACATGCATTTTTATGGCCAAGTCTAAATATGCAAGGATAAAGCTTGTTGGAGTCAAGTGTTCGAATATGCAAAGGTCATAAAGTTCATGTCCATCATAATCCATTTTGGATCATTCCCTTGAAACAAGTTTTCGTATCAATCGACTATCACTCATTTTTATCGATCAATGACTCGGATCGATGGTCTCTTCGTAACGATCAAACCTTTGGATCGATAACCCGTTCATATTGATCACTTCACCCATAGCCTTTATTCGTATCGATCCTCTCCATATCCATCATTCCATCCCTTCGTATCGATCCATGGACTTTTATTTCGGATCGATCATCAAGACAATCTTTCCACATCGTTTCCAAACGCCTACTTTTCGCCTCGATCGTGAAGACCCCTTTGCACCATCTCCAAAACTCCATGCATTCAGATCGATTCCATATCCATCCCCTCTCATCGATACAAGATTGTCACTTGAATTAGGTAGATCCGAAGCCAGTGACTCCATGTCCATCGATCCTCTCCATCTTTCCTTCTTCTTCTCCAAACCTCTAGATCACCACTAGTATATTCTCAACCTCACCTCAGTCCTATTCCGACGCCAGCAACATCGGAGATGGCCATTGCCATGAATGAAATGGCATGAAACTCAAGTCTTGTCGTTTTAAGCATGATTTTGTTGAATATTTACCTAGCTCTTAGGATCTGGGTCGAAGGCTAATAATTGGTGTTTGGAGATGAAGGATCTATAGTATTTTCTTTTTTCTCTGATGGATATGAATAGTAGTAGCGGAAAATTGAAAAATATGCTAAGTACAAAAAGTATTTATACTCCATTTGTATCGACCATGAAAAATGATTTGCATCCCAGCTTCTTCACTGATTGAATCAGTCAACATATCCATCGATGCGAAGAGCACGTTGTACATCAATTCGAGCCAAACCATATCCATCATTGTGGAACACACCTGTTGTAAATCCATTTCATATCGATCACCATTGATACAGAATCCAACTTGATGCACCCCAGATCGATCCAGGAGAGGATTGATGCGCAGAAGGACATCAAAACAACCATCCAATCATTGTTGCAACTTAGGTTTCACATCGATCCAGGAGAGGATTGATACAAAACTCGATCCAAAGGAAACCATCAACTAATGGCAAGAACTTCTTTTTACCAAAATCAATTAAAAAAAGAAGAACAGAAGAAGCAAGAACTTGACAATGACCCATGGACGTGCAAATGTGAATGGGAGTAGGGTTAAAATACATGCATGCATGCTATACTAACATTCGGTTTTCAAAGTTAATAAGAATTGAATGCTTACCTGGTGATAGCTAGAACAATCAACAACAAATTGCTAGCACTTGACCTTCAACTATAACTTAATATTTATACTACTGGAAATCAACTGAGGGCTACATCTCTTGACGAAAGAACAACAACTGTTCAGTAAATCTGATAGAGCCTTTTCAGAATGAAGTTTGCAACTTTTCAAAGCACATCATGTTCATACAGTACGTACTTTGCGGGGCAAATGTAATTCCGCTTTTTGACAAGGCAGTGATACCAAGGGCTTGACTAGAGACTGAAGACAGTCCGTTCTGGAAATCGGTTATTTGTAGATTCACGATGGATATAGGCAAACTTGGTTTGAGTCTTGATCGAGCCACAATTAGCATGATATAACAAGAAGAGCTATGCAAGGCAATATTCCAAATTTCAAGTCAATCGGGGTAAGATGCTCAAGTTATGGAATAATCAAGATCCATGTGAAACATTCCCATTTCGTATCCATTATTTCGTATCCATCAGCGTCGATAGAAAATGAACATAACTCCATCACTCGACATCCATCATTCGTATCTATAAGGCTCAAACCTACATTGATGGCCTTCAGCACTTCTCGGATCGATCACACATCACTTGACCAACATTCATACATTTCGTATTAATCACTTATTTGATCGACACAAAGGGCAGGATGGAAGATCGATATGACGATGGGGGAAAGCATCGGTATAAGAAGCAAAGTATAGGAAAGATATAAAAGAAGCGATCAACCTAAGAGAAGTGGTCCATATGCATGAATTATGGATCTCCATAAAGCGCCCGTGCCATATCATCGACACGAAGGGACCGATGCGAAAGCTATCGATACGAAAGCCTCAGCCGACCCATTTTTGCAACTTTGATCGATCAATAACTCCATAATCACAAATCCAAATGCAATGAGATTTTCACAGCTTATTGCACATCACCTCAGGAGCATCCATGATCGATCGCAGCCCAATTGGAACAATTCCTGATCGATATGAAATCGATATGGATCGATTGGGGATCAACCACAAATAACTCCAAATCGATCGTGTGGGCCAACCTACACATGAGAAAAGGTATTCTGAGATTCAAGGTAGATGTTTCTAACTTCACTCCTATTAATAACACCCTAGTTGCAACTAAAAGTGGAATTTTATGCTGATGCTTGGATTGAACTCCTTTGTGATTTGCGTATTAGCCGTTGTACTGTTGTAATTCATTTTATAATCAATAATAAACATCAAATCCTTCAAAGTGGACGTAGGCTATAACGCCGAACCACTATAAATTCTTGTTTTCTTTCTGTTACTACATATTTTCTTGATGTGATTATTAGATTAACCTCATTTTTCATTTTACTTCTTCATTCTAATCTCTTCAATTACATCCGATGAGTGTCGTGTCCATTTTTGGTACAAACACTTAATGTCCACCAGAGCACATACGTGGTCATGACAAACACCTATTGTAAAAAAAAGAATTCCTTGTTATTATTGAAGGAACCCAGTCGGTATGCATGGGTGAAATAGGTGGATTTCAAAATATAATTTCTATTTGGATCATAATGAGCCTATGAAGTCTAATGGGTTTCACTAGATGCAATCTAGTTACTCCGTAAAATCAAATTTTATTTATTTGCTCCAAAATTAGGATGAACACCCAATCAAAAGATTAATAAAAATTATAAAAAGAATTAAGAAATAAAATAGAGTTGAATACAAAAATTTATAGTGGTTTGACCAAAATCGATAGCTTACGTCCATTATTTGCTTCGTTACCGATTACATTTTGCTTTTACAAGAGGATTACAAGTCAAGATTCAAACCATTCAGGTACGAATTTGATAGGGTTTAAGTGCAAAAGTCAGATCACCAAATAAAGATCCTTTTCTCACTACATAAGCTTTGCTATTAATAAACAAATCAACCATTAAAATCACTCAGATTGATTTGAGCAAGTTCACATCTCTAGATTTGAAGCTTCAGCTAGAAGAATCAGTCATAACCTAAAATCTCAAGAACAAAATGGATAGGTACCGATTGTTGTGGATTGATATTGATCTATTTACTTGCATTACCATGTGTTCCTCTTTGACTTGATCAACTTTTTTGGTAAAGCGAAGTTGACCCACTCAACAAATCAATAAGTATTGGTACCAATCATTATGGACTGGTACCGACCCATCTTTTGGTTTTGATCCTTTATATAGTCATCATAATTTAGCTCCGAAGAAGGTTAAGTTCACCTACTTCTCACATGGATCGGTAATGGTCCTTGTTTCCTCGTCTTCTCCATTCTTGATCTATTCCAAGAACACTCAATAGTCCATATCCATCAAGATATTTCTTAGCTCAAATATAGGATAACACTTACCCCCCAAAGTATGCCTCATGTTAACAAATCATGCTTAGGATCAAGATAACCTATCAAATGTGAACTCCAATCTGCAAAGATGTCCCTATCTTCTGAGATGTCTTTGTGAGATGATGCATTTTTGATGAATCAGCATGCTGCTTCACATAGTCATGGGAACACATCTATTTGGCAAATACAAGAACTTAGGCCATCCACTTGAATTCCCGATTTAGTGTTGAGATTCCTGAAAGATTTCCTCTTCCTTTGGTCATGTAGGATTCCATCTTTAACTATTGCAGTCTCACCCATTACCATCAATCATTTTATCATATTCATCAATTTCATTCAATTTTATTATATGTAATGATCAAATGGGTAGATACCGATCCTTATGGGTGAACCGATCGTTTTGCAAAACATATTACTTAAACAATTTCAGTCTCACTTCATCTTCTAAGTTTTTTCCCTTGTTTTACCTAGGCTCTTACGACTTATCTTCTTCCATGCCCCCACAGCGCCGCTATCTATCTTTGAAGTTCATTAAATTTCAACCAACTACTCGGCCCCGATCCATTAGACCTTGCGCTGCCAAACCATTTGAGCTCAAACTCAAGCACCATCTAGGCTTCAATGTCACTTCTTCTTACTCCAAATCTAGGCTCAGGTGGGTGTCACGCCATCTCTTCACAACTGATGTCAAGTCATTGTCACCAATCCATGTTTTGCTTTGATTTCATGCCTCCCCTTTCTTCCCCTTTCTACCATTTCCAATTTGGAACATGAAACTCGAGAACCTCATGCTTTTTGAAGTTAGCGCCAAGCATTCTTTGGTCTAACCCTAAGTTTCTCTTTCTTGCTATTTCTTGGTGTCCATTTTGGGTCATGTAACGATCCATATTTTATGTATCAAGGAGTCGTAAAATATTATTTAAGTAGAGATTACTGCCCCTATGGGTCTCCTAGATGCAGTTCTTCTTCTTCTAGGAGCCATTGATCCTAAAGCGAGTTTTTTAAGCAAAGATCGGGAATCTAACTTTTGGAGCTATGGGATTCAAAGTAGATAGCAAGATCTGGACCCTGAGTTGGGTTCTTAGTGAAAGCACCAAAATGTTAACTTACAAAATAGATCAATACCCTAGTTTGTAGTTTGAAAGCACCAGCACTGTTCTAACAGAGCAATATCACAGATCAAAAATATAGAAAAAAACAGTAAAAGAAAGTTGACAAAGAATTTTATAGTGATTCGGCTGTTAATTAAGCCTATGTCCACTTTAAAGTTTTATTAAAGAATGATTACTGTTACAAGAGATATTTGATTACAAGGCTTTGATTATCTTTAGCTAGATTGAATCCCTAGATTTGGAATCCACTGAAGAATCATGGTGAATTCCTTTGGAGATTGTTGTGAGGGAGATAGAGAGTGAAGAATAATTTCCAGCCGAGCTTTAGCAACCAATTCGGGGAAGATCTTATTTATATTGCATGTAGGATGGTATTTATATGGATCAGAGAGCTTCTGGGCCAGGCCGATGGTATTTATATGGATCAGAGAGCTTTTGAGTAGAGACTTGGCTCGTTTGTTAGCCAATACTTGATCTCTTTTCATTTGAAGATTCTAAGAGAGGCATGGGTCATTGATGATCCAAGCACTTAGGATTTTTCTAGAGTTTGGAATTAGAGATGTTTCCATAGTCTTTTGTCGTTGTTGTTTCGATAATATAACTTGGCTCTCATTAATTCCTTGCCTTAGCCTTTCTAGTTAAGTTCCAAACCATTCCGATAAGACCAGACTGTTTTGTCTCCTATTAGATCCTCCTGGGTTAAAAACCCGAATAACAGGTCATGTAACGATCCATATTTTATGTATCAAGGAGTCGTAAAAAAAAATTAAAATTTAAATGACGTCGTATGACTTTATAACTTTAGGAAATGTCATCTAGTGATATTATCATCCTTGGAATTTTTTTCGTTATTTTTTGACTTAGAAAATATTGTATGGCCTATAACTTTTCATAAGAGACGAACTAGAGTCTGAAACCACTTCCAATGAAAAGATATGATAGTTTCCATTTTCGTATAATGGTCATAATAGAATTTTAGACTCACTTTTAAGAAGTTTTGACAGCTTGAAGTTCTGACTTATGTTAGGCAAATTAATGGGTAATTTATGGGTGATTAGTGCATCCCATTAGCCAATTCGAGATTAAGGTTAATAACACTTCCTCTCACTCGTCATTAGCCATTTATCTTCATTTCAAATCACCTCCTAACCTCCATCAATCTATAATTTATCTAGATCCATAATTTCTTCAAGTTAATTAGTCCAATTAAGAGATTTAAGGGTGATTAGCAAAGAAGTACTATAAATCTACTATTTGGGAACTTTGGGATTTGTGTAGTTGTTCCACATTAGATTTTCCTAGAGATCCTTGTGTTTTGATCCAAGGTAAGCGATTTTACTTCTCTCACTATATTATGTTTATCTATATAGTATAAAGGTGATTTTTGATTTGATTATTAAAGTTTAAGTGTTCAAAACTTAGATCTGTTATAAATAACACACAAGAACCAGATTTAAAAAGATAATGTGATTTTATCTATTTTACACCATTTACCAACTATATTGTCAGTTTTGTATCAAAATCATATTTAGAATGTTATATGCCCATAAATATGTTTGGATTAATTATATGTATTTGCATGGATAATTTTTAATGATGTTTGTATGGATTGTTTTAATGTATTTGTTAGGCGATTTGCGTAGTTAGGTATACGGTACGTCATTTGACACAAAGTAGCATCAAAATGGTAAAAATGCAACGTGATTGGAATATGTTGTTGCCTGAAGTCCTAAGAGACCCCAAAATAAGGCGAAGATGGTTTGGGGTAGGTTTGATGGTTCAAATTATGGTCATCGAAATATGGTCGGTGGTGGCAAATATGGTCGGTGGTGGAAGTTGCTTCGAGTCATGGCCTGGTCTGCGTAGTTTTTTAGTGGGTTGAACTTTGAGTCATGGTAGGGAAATCATTGTTAGTGGTGGAGGCTTAGACTTAGAAAAATTTTGGTAGCCAAAATATGGTCGACATTGGGTTACTTGGTGTCAAGATGAGTTAAACGTCGGGTTAAGGATGTGTGCGCTTTGGGTCAGGCCAAGAAACAACACGAAGTGGGAGTTTTGGACTTAGCCATATTTTAGAGGTGTTCACATAGTCAGTATCAACCATTTCTACTTGGAGAATTTTAGGGCCGTGCATCGGATTTTTCCTTGTGTTGCTTTGAGTCAACATGCTATAAAGAGAAAACTTTAGGGACTTCGACTTTTAGCCATTTTAAGGTAGACCCACATGGTCGGTGATGACTATATATGGTCAGTACCTACCATGTCAAGGGTGTGAGAATCGAGGCCACACTTTGGGAATGCATGAACAGTGCATGGGTAATCATGTCTTGAAGGTTTGTTTGCACATTCAATGCTCGATTTTGACAGTTGTAGCACGATGAAGAACATTAATAAATAGCGAGGTAAAGGTACGATGCTTCGACATGACGACTTTGGGACTGTGATGAGATGACGCTATGACATGAGATAGAAGGATAGAGATATTCTGAACTTTGATGATGCAAAGTGTTTGAGAGTGTACTTCTAGTGGTAAGTGAATGTATAGACCAGGGCAGTCCACAGAGGCACATTTGAACAAGATAAAGCAATATGATGGAACATGGGATGTTCTAGATCAAGCCGTATGCTGAAGGGATCATGCTGAATGCAATGAGTGTTTCATGGGGCTAGGGTTTGTGAGGATGCTCATCTGTGTACCCTGGACCATGGAACAATCTGGCCAGCCCTAGGAGGGCAGTACCTACTGGATAGGTATGCGAATGAGCACCAAATCTAATTACAACATGGGGTGTTGTCAGCCTAGGAGGTCATTGAATGAGTAACATATATCCAAGGGATCTTGGCGGTGGTCGAGATAAAGCAGGGCTTCGATGACGATCGAGGATACAAGACTTTGGGAAAGTCAAAATGCAGTAGGGGTTTAGTAATGATCGTGGACCTGAGACTTTGGAAATATCATGGTGATGTAAGATTTAGGTGATGGTCGTGGTGATGCATAATGAAACAAGACCTTGGTGATATGAGGCCTAGATGACAATTTTTCATTGTGCGTTATCTTATGTTGGTTTGATTGCTATGTGATATATGAATTTCCTATGATGTTGGTATTCTTAAGGTAGGTACCCCGATACCCATATTATACTTAGCATAGTATAATGAACAACAATTGAGGTATGATCCCTTAACAGTCATATTATAATTAGTGATGTTGGTATTCTTGAGGTGTGATACCCTATATTGTAACTCCTCGTAACTGAAAAATAAATTCATAAGGTTCAAAAAGAAATTTTGAGAAAATGTTATATTTTGATCACAAAACTTGCACCATTGTGTTCGTAGCGATTTTCTAAGTAACTTTCATATAAGAAGCTATGCGATCGAAGTTCAAACGGAGAAGTTATCGACATTTGAAGATTTCAGATCATAAATAATTTAAAATAGAAGGAAACAAATATTAATAAATAATATAAACAGTAATATATCATGTGAAGGGAAATAAATAACGTAGGACCACCGATCGACCACTCCAACCGACCAGTCGGCTGGTTGGGTTAAGGCCGGCGTGCTCTAAGCCTATGCCCGAATGGGCTAGATTTAATAAAACTTAACGTGGTGGACAAAATTGATTTGAGAGCTTATAAATACAGATTACTGCCTTATTTTTATTCTCATTTTTTTTGAACAAAGCAGCAAAGCTCTGCCTTTTTTCTATGTCCACTATTAGAGAAGAATAGAAAATAAAACGAGAAGAAAAGGAGGAGTGAATCAAGTTCTGTGTAAAAAGATAAATTCAATAATTTAAATTTTAATTAAACTCTTTTAACTCAAATGTCCTCTTAGATTTGTGATCCTAATACACACACATAAACCTTATATATATATATATATATATATCTTTTTATACATATTTTGATTGGGAAGGAAAAGGAGTCAAGTAAAAAAAGGATTGGATCCGGATATTTGGAAGTTATAAGGTGAGTGGAAAATTATGTAATTTACATAATACTAAGTTTATTTTGTTGAAAATTCCATTGTCATTTTGCCCATGTGGAAACCATTAGATTGTAGGCTTAAATATATAAATCTAAATTAAAATCCTTGCCTACACATTTAGAAGTTGCTTAACCTTGAAGGAATAATATGTACATACCCTAGATTTGGAAGTTAGGGGGAATAATCTCTAAAACTTATGAAACCTAATACCCTAGATAGTTTAGTTTGATTTGGCATTTTAATTTCTATATTTTAATCATCATAATTGAAATCTCTTTGAGAATTTCCATGAATTATCCAACCTCACAATTATACATGAAAAATGCGTTATTTGAAATAACAAAAAATATTCATATTCAAAGGAAAAGGATGTCCAAAGTAGGGATGATTTTCCATAATTTGCACGGTCTATTTCAATAAAAAGTTAAAAAGAGATAATTCTTTATGATTGCAAACATATCACAATCTAACTCTTGGTAATTCAAGGAAATTTTCAACGGTAACATTTCCTTTTTGAAAAAGACACGATTCTAATACTTTAAAATGTGGATAAATATTTATGGAAGTTACAAATAAGTGTATATCCGAAATTTCCCTAAAATAGAAACTAAAAAGTTAAAAATAAAAATAAAAATAATCTCATTTACCAAATAAATATATATTACATATATATATATATATATATAAAGTATAAACTTAAGAAATAAGTAAATAAACCACCGTTATAACACACACACATACATATACATACACATGTATACGGTCATGTGCAATTAATCTTACATTATCATATTAATTATAGATAATATGTTAAATATAATAAGGTAATAAATTAAGGAGTAGCAGCAAAGTTACCATAATCAAGTAAATATGGGTAGTAAACCATTTAATGAATTTAATAACATTAATGGAAAGGAGAAATAAAGGCAGAAAACTTATAAAATAAGAAAAAGCAATGATAAGTAATGTAACAACCCGAAATTTAATCCGTAATAATTAATTCGTTAATTAACTAAATAATAAAATAACTTTGTGAACTTATCAAAATTGAGCAACGTGAGTTGTGCCATTGTGTCCGCGGTAATTTTCTAGTTAATTTCCATATATAGAACGTCAAAAACCGAGCGAATATGAACGAGAAAAAAATTAAACAAAAATCGAGAAGGAAAAGAAACAAAGGCAGGTCGACCTCGGCACCAAGGCGGTCGACCGCCTAGTCGTCCTGCCTCTGTTAATTATGAACGAACGAACATTCATTCGTTCGAACGTTCTGGAGGTTATTAATGATGTGTTTTGGATTCTTCTGACCAATCCGGTCCCTCTATTTTTGCATCCGATGGCTCCTATTCAGCCTATGACGTGGTTACATCCTATTGAATCCTCAAATCCAATGGTCTGAGATCCACTTCAACCCCTATAAATAGACCCTTAGACCTAACACTTTTTCTCATTTTAGGTTTTCTGCAATTGGATTCACCTTTCTAGGAAGGACCCTAAATGGAATAATTTTTTCAAGGAGAATTATAAATTAAATTATTTTACAACTTCAGTGGATCCGAGAAGACCAAAGGAAGAGCTTAGGACCGCAAGTGAGTGGTTGTAATTATTTTAAGATTTCTTTAAGTAACTTAAAATAATAGGGTTTCCAATAGTTGTTGTTTTACTACGATTTTGGTATAGCCTTTTTTATCTGTTTTAGATCTATTTTTCAGTCTATTCCCTTTTAGTTATTCTTTTTCAGTTAATTATAATTATCATTGTTAAGCATAGCTTTTTATTTATTTATAGTTTATTTACAGTGTTTAAGTTTATATACTGTTATTTATTTCTTATTTACATCTTTTTCTAGTTTTGGATTTTATGCAAGCGTCTATTTTATTCTTCCACCTTTTCTTTGCTGATGGATTAGAATAAATTAGACGCGAATATGTATTATATAAGTAAGAATATTGAATGAAGAAAATAAGATGTAAATTATAAATACTGTAATAAATAATGGAATTGGACTGAAATTATACCTAATTATTATTATAATTGGACTAATTACTTGGCTTAGTTATAACGTAGAATTATAACTAAAAAAGAGTAAAAGATGAAAGAAGCTTATTTTCACACTTAGACCTTGGGTTAAGTAATAAGCATGATTATAATATAGGTTATAATAAGAAAAAGAATAGAACGAGTCTTATTTAAAGACTTGGGATAAATTAATAAGCGTAGAAAGTAAAGATGATAATAAAAGCTTATTTAAATAAGTTATCTAAGTTAATAAGAAAAGATGAAAGTAGAACCTGTACCATATAGCATTTCCTATTTGACAAAACGGTGTCTCACATTAGCCTGAAGTGAGATAGGGGCATTCTTATGCTAAGAATGATAGTATTTGGTCAAATAGAAGTCCAAATCACGGGGCTTTGGATAAGGGACGCAACTAAACATTGTTTGGATGATGGGCCAGTGCCAACAATAATTCCCTTATAGTTTCTATGGGCACACGTTGATCTCACATTAGTTTGAAGTGAGATGAGGGGCACGCTTATGCTGGAGTTTGAGGTAAAAAGAATACCCAATAGGTGGAGCAAAAGGTACCATGGGAATGGTGGCAGTTACGCGTGCGACTTCCATTCTGGTGCTTAGTTATCACCATGAGTTCCAAGCGCTTGGTATGTGCATCTTTCGTAGACACCATTGCCTTCTATGTAGGGAGCTAGTATCGTCTGGATCCATAGTGGTTGCTTTGTGCGTCTTTCATAGATACCATTGGCTGCTGTGTAAGGTGTTACCTATTCTCTGGTCCGCAGTAAGGTCTATGGAGTAGCAGGCCGATCGAAGGGTAGAATTAGGAATTCAACCTAATTATATGAATAGGAATTCAACCTAATTAAAGGATTAGGAACAAGATATCAAGAACAAGTGCAAACAATCAAAGTTAACCTATCTTATAGATAATCGAATTTATTTCTAGTTTGTCTCTTTCCTATTTCCTTTATTTCCTCTTTATATACTGGAGCTGTTGTAGAGTCTATTGCTTTTACTTTGCTTAAGGTCTCTAGCAATTACTATCATTCACCAGACTTTTAGTCTAACCCACTTCTCTATTTTCCCTTTCCCCCCTTAGGCAACCAAGGGAGAGGACAGTAGATTGCAGATGCTTGGAGATTTCCTGAAGGAGTTTGCTACCATGTATTTCTTTTCTTTCGGCTTTTGTTCTTTCTATGTACTGGCTTATTATGAGGGATATTATGTGCTCTGATTTTGAGACTATGAGTATTTGTTTCATGAGATGTAACGACCCAGAATTTTAATTTATTAAAATTTGAATATTTAATTAATTTTAAATATTAATAAGTGAATTTATAAGTCGAATAAATTTTATTTTGAATAATTGGATTTAATTGAATAATTAAATCGATAATTTAATATGTTAAATTATGGAAATAATTGAAAATTGGGTTAAATATGATTGAAAATGATTTGGGAAATATTATTTTATCATGTTGAAGTTAGAACAATATTTTAGAACTTTTAAAATCGAATTAGAAGTTAATTTGTGAAAATTGAATATTTTAATATTTAATCGACTAGTGAAAATAGCCAATTTTTGAACAATCTCAGAATTGAACGAAACCAGTTCCATTGGATCCGTAATAGTTAGTTATTACCGGATTTCAAATTTCGTGTCAATCGGAGCTATCGTTTGAGCGTAGCAGCTCAAAACGCATCGAATTATTTTTAATTTTAATTTGGCGAGTTAAAATAGCCATTTTTCAAACTGTCTCGGATTTCGACGAAACTAGTTTCATCGGATCCGTAATGTGATATTATTGTAAGGTTTCAAATTTCAAGTCAATTGGATTTTCCGTTTGTCCGGTACAAATTAAAACGCCTAGAAATCGATTTAAATCGGTTTAATTTAAATTGAGCGTTTGTAGCCATAACTCGCACATACTTCCGAATTAGCTTCCGAAACCTGTTCCATTGTGTCCGGAACGCGGGGTAAACCCTAGAAATGCTGGTTACGGCGCGTAAATCGGAGTTCGGAATTTCCGGATGAATAGTGTTCGATTTTCTTCTATAAATAGACCCACAACCCTCACAAATAAATAAAATAAATAAAAGAAAACCCTAATAAACCCTAGCCGCCTCTTTCGAACCAACGGCCAGAAATTCATGAACTTCCTCCCTCGATTTCTTCAAATCCGTGCAACGATTCGACGAACTTCTAACTAGAGAATGGAAGAGGACGATGAGCTCTACATATTCAACGATTATGATCGTTTAAAACGAAGTGAATCAACGGCAAATCTCAGTTGAACGCGTGCGTTCAAGCACGAATCCCGAGGCCATGGTGCAGCCGAGTTGTACGAGATTAGAGCCGAGTATGGAGCGCGAGACGAGCTTTGGAACGACACTCCCTGATCATCTTCATGTAGCTCGAATTGGTCACGAAAAATCGAGAGTTGGTGGCGGCTTCGTTCGTTTCACTGAAGCATGGACGCGTGAATGGGAGGAGAGAAAGCGCGCACGGTCCAGATGTGGGAAGTCCAAATCTCACGGCCAAGAATGAATGGTATAAAATTATAAAGTTAATGTTATAAAATTTGTAAATATAAAATCGTATAAACTTGTAAAATCAATAACTTTTTCATACGAGGTCGAAAATGCGCGAAACCAGTTGCGTTGGAATCGTATGGACGAGCACTAAGCGATGGAGTTGGTTTGGAGTCGTTTGGAGTTAGTGAGAATTTTGGATAAAATTAAACGTCCATTTAATTTTGTTCGAAATAAATCGCTAAAACGGAAATAAAATCAAGGTGAGAACTTCTCACTCAATCGAATCAGTTTCGATTTTATTTTAAATAGTTAGATTTAAAATATTTGAATGCATGTTTGAATGTTGATTGATATCTATTGATTGTTAAAATAGACATTATACGCCGTTAGTAAGTGGATGTTATTTATTAAAAACATATACCGCGAATATTTCATAAACAGTGAAATTGGTATTATATATAATATCAATATATATATATATATATATTGGCATATGTATATATTGCAGTTATTGATTTCCCGCATTTTTTTTGTTTAGCGGATGAGACCCTATTGCGCCGTTATTAATTGGATAATATTTAATAAGAACATATACCGCGATAATTTCGTACTGGAACGGAATTGGTATTGTGCTAATGTTTGTGGATGCAGGAAAACAGGTTGGAGGGATCCAACTGGATTCCTCAACAGTTTTTATTTGATTTCAGATATTTTGATATTTGATGGATTTTCATATTGATATATGATATCGTTGTTGTCGTGATTGACTATTTGGTATGTAGCATCACTAGACCAAATTTTGGAATTTTAGAATGATTTCAAAAGTGATTTTTGAAAAGTATACGTTTTATAAAATAATTTTGGAATTGATCCATTTTAAATGAATAAACGTTATAATTTTTAAAGTTATAATATGATTCTTGAGAAATATAGTTGAAAAACTGACTTGTGAGAATATGATGCTAATGATTTATAAAATAGTTTAATCGGGATTTTAGAATTTATTGTGAAAAGTTTAAATATAGGATTATAAAATTTAATCATTTTATGAATCAAAATGGTGAAATAATAAAGGAGATTAAAGAAGTTTAAAGAATAATATAAATTAATTTATATTAAGAGATTTATAAATGGATATTTATAAATTGAAATATAGACATTATAAAACGAGTTTTTATAAGTGTTTGAATGAAGTAAAGATGAATTTAGTAAATGAATGAAATTTATAGGATTATAAACAGTGAAGTTATAAATAAAATTTTATAAATAGTAGGTTCATAAAATTTATAAAATTATTGAAAGAATGGAGTTTTGATAAATAAACAAATCTTATAAATTATAAGATTTATAATTATGAAGTTCAAAGGAATGATTTTAGTAAACGAATAAATTATAAGTATTTAACTTATAATATGAACGTTTAGTTTATAATTTAGTTATAAACTGGAATAGGTTAATAAAGGAATTTATAAAAAGGAAGTTTTTATAAATAAATAGAAATGGAGTTTCTAAACGTTGTTTTATAAATTCGCAAACGACTTATTTTGATAAGTAAAATTGTTATAACTTATTCATGGAGTTATATTCACGTTTTAGACAGTGAATAATCCTTTAAGTTAAAATGTATAAAAACGATGAAAATTGTTAACGTAGTATATTCACGTTTCTGAATAGTGAATAATATGTTAAAGAAAATGTTTAGAATGTGATATTTTAAATAGAATTAAAACGATCTAACGATGTTTTAAATGTGCTGAGATTCGAAACCATAGATTTCAACATTTATTGTTGAAATAGACGTTTTCGAGAAATAGAAGGAAATAATGGACTATAACACTGTTGTTATAGTAAATGATTTCCGAAAGGAAATGTTTTGTATAGTATTGGGATTTATATATCTATTTTAATTTCGAATCCCTATACTAGTGATTTTGTGTTGTAATAACGATGTTTTACGTAACATTCGTTTTGGCCCAAGTAAATATGTTTAAGAGAATGATTTCCTTAAAGAATGAAATATATACTTAATCTCGATTTAAGTATATTGAATATTTTCCAAGTGTTGAAAATAAATAGGGTTGTGAATTACTTATTTTTAATAAGTATGGAATTGTTTTCCGATATAAAGTGAATATTTTGAGAATTTATCCTTTTGAAGATAAATTGAAAATGAATATTAGAAATCGAATTGAAACGTATATTCACAGATATTTTGGGAATTATAAATTCACTAAGGAATTTATAAAAGAAAGTGGGATTGGTTTAGAAAAATAAATATTGATTTATTTTTGAAGTGTGAAAATTTTATATCTTGTAAATATATTTTTGGGAAATAAATAATTTGGAAAATTATTTGGAATCTGGTGATGTGTGCATATCCATTGATAGTTCAATAACTGACTATCAATATTTCCCTTTGAATGGGTAATTGATGTGGTTTGTTTGAATGTGAATGCAACACTTATTTTTGAATAAGCGCTCACTATTCGGGTTAACCGGGAAAGGACCATTGGGGTCGTATAACCCATTCCGAATATGTGATACGTCGTTGTGAATTGCATTTGAAGATCGGTGTTGAAGACCCGGTATTTGCGAGAGCGATAGGATGACCTGTCGATTGACTCTGCACCGAGTAGCTACGGTATTGAGTTCTCCATATGTGATGGGAAATCCGATCAGGATTGTGAATATCCGGATTGCAAGGACTTCTTTGTAAGTGCCTTCGGTTTTGTTCGAGCCCGGAACAGACTTGTATGGATTGTATGTCTGACATTACAAATTGAGATATAAAGCCGATTTCTTTCAAATATATTTCTGTTGGTGGCGGAGAATTTATTCTTTTTGCTTAACACCCTTCTCTGAGACGTACGAGCTCAGAGGTTATATATTTGAAGTTATCAGCGATATATTCCCAAATTGGTAATGTGACATGCTGAGTGTTGCTGAAATGATCATTGTGTTGATTATTTGTGATAGGATCGTTTATTTGATCGTCTATCTTTGTGATCATCTCTATGATCATTTGTTGACCCAAAGCATGGCTTTTGTATAAAGTATGTTTTTGTGGACGTGACTTCGTCGAGCCTCACACCCCGTGAATGGTCAAAACAGGAAAGATGCGGCAAGGTTATGAGGGGTAGCGCCCTTTAGGATGTGTGCATTTCCTTCTGGAAAAGGGTGGTATCATGGTATGGAGCCCAGATACTTACTCATGTTGAAAACACTTTGTTATGATTGTGTGAATTGATTACGAGCGCTCGGTGAAAGGTCCCAAAGGACCGGGGGATGGCATATTCGGTCAGTTGTTACTCAGTTAGGGGTAACCCGGCCTTATGTTGGTAGAGATCCGGCTTGGTTCTCGGGGATGTCCATCCAGAGGCATTCTCATGTGGCAATGGGAAGTTCCTTGGCCTGATCATTCGTTGAAAATCCAATTCCCAATACGAAACTCTGTACGGTATTAGTTGTAGAACCTGCCATTCACTTATGGTGGTCACCACTGTTTGGATGGTAGCTATAGTAGGCATAGTTCGAAATGTCTATGTTGGCTAAGATTTATATTCTACTTTCGAAATGAATTTTTTTCTACACTATGCACTAATAATAATATCAAATGTTCTTTTAAATGCGTATCAAGCATCTTTGACTATCATAAGGAGAAATCTCCTCCGATTCTGCGTTTGCATTGTGTGTGTGTGCGGGAGGCCTTATGGTAGTCTCATTTTTAAAAGCATTGCGAATTGACTTTAAAAATATTCCTCTATTTTGATTTCAAAGATAAATAAACTGTTTTGAGTTCTCACACCAGTCACATGACTGACTCGGAGTTTATTGTTTTCCTTCGTAAACTCTGGGTGCCCACCAATTTCCACACGGGCAGTCAAGAGTTAGGTTTATCAGGATATTCTGGATATTCAGGAGTTGCTGGAGGCAAGCTGGATGGCATGGCGTATTACTAGTTTATATAGTATTTCTTTTTCCGCTGCACTGTTTGTTGTTGTTGTTGTACACTCTGATGATGATGTAATGAAATGTATAAAATGTAATAACTGATATAGTTCTTTGTTTAAAGATTATTCATTTATTATTATATGTCGTTCCGCTGCGAATTGTGAGATTCTGATGTTGTTCTGTTGTTTTTTTCTGTTCCGTTCTATTTCTATTTTCTTTTCTCTCTATTTTCTATCTTCTCTCTTCTTCTCTTTTCCTTTCTTAAATTTTTCTTAAACCCATAACTATTCGGTTTTTCGGCAACGAAAAATCGACATGTTACATTTGGTATCAGAGCTTATGGTTAAGCGACAACCATGGTTCTGTTGGGTATTACTCATTAGAGATAGAGTCAGTAGTACTCTAGAATGAGTTTGAGTGTAATAATAGCTATGAGAGCGTATTTGTTAGTGAATATATAAAATTGTTTTATATTGTGATGATTGGTTTATTGAGTGGTATATGAACTTTCGTCAGCGTGGTCTCGACAACTATGCCAAAGGGGTTTCTAAACACTTGAATAGAACAATTCAGCACAATATTTGTTTTAAATTGGGTAAATGAAATAATTTTACCTTGATTATATTTTATATATAAAGAAATAATTTTTCAGAATTATTAAAGTATATATAAGTTGATTGTTTAGTTGTTTGAATAATCTAAATAAAAGAATAATTGTATAAGTATAAAGAATTATAAGAATTGAATTATAATTAAAGTGATTTATAATTATGAAATAAACTTATATATATAAGAAGTGAAACTATATGAATATATTTATGAATATGAGTTGAAATAAAAATGAATTTAAAGTTAAATGGAAATTTACTTTAGAATTGAAATCTGAATTTTATAAATAGTAGG
The DNA here is from genome assembly GCA_030765085.1 of Allium cepa. Taxonomy (NCBI): domain Eukaryota; kingdom Viridiplantae; phylum Streptophyta; class Magnoliopsida; order Asparagales; family Amaryllidaceae; genus Allium; species Allium cepa. The sequence goes on from CM060934.1 coordinate 293,339,304, forward strand.
AATTTAAGTTAAGAAAAACAGATAATGTTTGAAATGGAATATAACTTAAGTGATATTTTGAATTGAATTAATGGATTAAATATAAATAATTGATATGGAATAATGAATGTAAGTGTTAATTCATTAAAATCTAATGTTATTGAAAGTTGAATAGTTGAATAAAAAAATCAATTAATTAAACCAATTGAAAGCAAAGAAGTTTGGTTGTAATTGATATAAATTGGTTATTATATGGTTGTTAGTTGATTGATTGTATATAATTCATTAAGTATTAATGAAATTGGAAGCTAAAGTAATTGAAATTCAATTGGAAATTAAGTGAAACTTAAATAGGATTGAATTTGATTTGGAAGTGAACCAACTTGAATATGAATCAGTGAATATAAACTAATTGAGAATGAATGTTAGTAAAAACATCCACTGTTAATGAATCAAATGCGATTAAATTGAAAACCAATTCATGAAATATTAATGAGAATATGAATGAATATTTGTTGGTTATGAATGATAGTTGGTTGATGGTTGAATATATATTGCATTTGTTGTTTACTACATTTGCTATGTTGGCATATATAGTCATTATGTTGCTATATGTTGTATATTGATACTATTGCCTATATACATATTCTCATGTTGTTTGTTGAGTGTTTAGTAGGTGCGGATCGCGTTTGCTTCGCATTTGGAGCTCGCTTTCGCGCTATATTAGCCGTATATGCTTGCTAATAAAATATAAGGTACATATCTCGGATTAAATATCGTACTTTTACATTTTTTCCCTTCGGGATGCCTCATTACTTGATGAGATGTATATTTGTGATATATATACTGTCATTTTTTTTCGGATCGAGCCGCGCAAAGGAGACTATGGCGAATTTTTCCGGAAATTTAAGGCGTTAGAAAAAATTTGAGAAAAATTGGAAAATTTTGAAAACTTAGACTTTGATTTGGAATTGAAAGTTAAACAATAGTAGTTGTTTTAGAAAAGATAACTAAGTATGATATGGAAACTTAGTAAAGTATTGTAAGATATTTAACTATGGATTTTGAAAAATTAATAAATTTTGTAACTTTCTTACTTGTAATTTCGAGGACGAAATTCTTTTAAGGGGGGAAGATTGTAACGACCCAGAATTTTAATTTATTAAAATTTGAATATTTAATTAATTTTAAATATTAATAAGTGAATTTATAAGTCGAATAAATTTTATTTTGAATAATTGGATTTAATTGAATAATTAAATCGATAATTTAATATGTTAAATTATGGAAATAATTGAAAATTGGGTTAAATATGATTGAAAATGATTTGGGAAATTTTATTTTATCATGTTGAAGTTAGAACAATATTTTAGAACTTTTAAAATCGAATTAAAAGTTAATTTGTGAAAATTGAATATTTTAATATTTAATCGACTAGTGAAAATAGCCAATTTTTGAACAATCTCAGAATTGAACGAAACCAGTTCCATTGGATCCGTAATAGTTAGTTATTACCGGATTTCAAATTTCGTGTCAATCAGAGCTATCGTTTGAGCGTAGCAGCTCGAAACGCATCGAATTATTTTTAATTTTAATTTGGCGAGTTAAAATAGCCATTTTTCAAACTGTCTCGGATTTCGACGAAACTAGTTTCATCGGATCCGTAATGTGATATTATTGTAAGGTTTCAAATTTCAAGTCAATTGGATTTACCGTTTGTCCGGTACAAATTAAAACGCCTAGAAATCGATTTAAATCGGTTTAATTTAAATTGAGCGTTTGTAGCCATAACTCGCACATACTTCCGAATTAGCTTCCGAAACCTGTTCCATTGTGTCCGGAACGCGGGGTAAACCCTAGAAACGCTGGTTACGGCACGTAAATCGGAGTTCGGAATTTCCGGATGAATAGTGTTCGATTTTCTTCTATAAATAGACCCACAACCCTCACAAATAAATAAAATAAATAAAAGAAAACCCTAATAAACCCTAGCCGCCTCTTTCGAACCAACGGCCAGAAATTCATGAACTTCCTCCCTCGATTTCTTCAAATCCGTGCAACGATTCGAGGAACTTCTAACTAGAGAATGGAAGAGGACGATGAGCTCTACATATTCAACGGTTATGATCGTTTAAAACGAAGTGAATCAACGGCAAATCTCAGTTGAACGCGTGCGTTCAAGCACGAATCCCGAGGCCATGGTGCAGCCGAGTTGTACGAGATTAGAGCCGAGTATGGAGCGCGAGACGAGCTTTGGAACGACACTCCCTGATCATCTTCATGTAGCTCGAATTGGTCACGAAAAATCGAGAGTTGGTGGCGGCTTCGTTCGTTTCACTGAAGCATGGACGCGTGAATGGGAGGAGAGAAAGCGCGCACGGTCCAGATGTGGGAAGTCCAAATCTCACGGCCAAGAATGAATGGTATAAAATTATAAAGTTAATGTTATAAAATTTGTAAATATAAAATCGTATAAAATTGTAAAATCAATAACTTTTTCATACGAGGTCGAAAACGCGCGAAACCAGTTGCGTTGGAATCGTATGGACGAGCACTACGCGATGGAGTTGGTTTGGAGTCGTTTGGAGTTAGTGAGAATTTTGGGTAAAATTAAACGTCCGTTTAATTTTATTCGAAATAAATCGCTAAAACGGAAATAAAATCAAGGTGAGAACTTCTCACTCAATCGAATCAGTTTCGATTTTATTTTAAATAGTTAGATTTAAAATATTTGAATGCATGTTTGAATGTTGATTGATATCTATTGATTGTTAAAATAGACATTATACGCCGTTAGTAAGTGGATGTTATTTATTAAAAACATATACCGCGAATATTTCATAAACAGTGAAATTGGTATTATATATAATATCAATATATATATATTGGCATATGTATATATTGCAGTTATTGATTTCCCGCATTTTTTTTGTTTAGCGGATGAGACCCTATTGCGCCGTTATTAATTGGATAATATTTAATAAGAACATATACCGCGATAATTTCGTACTGGAACGGAATTGGTATTGTGCTAATGTTTGTGGATGCAGGAAAACAGGTTGGAGGGATCCAACTGGATTCCTCAACAGTTTTTATTTGATTTCAAATATTTTGATATTTGATGGATTTTCATATTGATATATGATATCGTTGTTGTCGTGATTGACTATTTGGTATGTAGCATCACTAGACCAAATTTTGGAATTTTAAAATGATTTCAAAAGTGATTTTTGAAAAGTATACGTTTTATAAAATAATTTTGGAATTGATCCATTTTAAATGAATAAACGTTATAATTTTTAAAGTTATAAAAATTATGATTCTTGAGAAATATAGTTGAAAAACTGACTTTTGAGAATATGATGCTAATGATTTATAAAATAGTTTAATCGGGATTTTAGAATTTATTGTGAAAAGTTTAAATATAGGATTATAAAATTTAATCATTTTATGAATCAAAATGGTGAAATAATAAAGGAGATTAAAGAAGTTTAAAGAATAATATAAATTAATTTACATTAAGAGATTTATAAATGGATATTTATAAATTGAAATATAGACATTATAAAACGAGTTTTTATAAGTGTTTGAATGAAGTAAAGATGAATTTAGTAAATGAATGAAATTTACAGGATTATAAACAGTGAAGTTATAAATCAAATTTTATAAATAGTAGGTTCATAAAATTTATAAAATTATTGAAAGAATGGAGTTTTGATAAATAAACAAATCTTATAAATTATAAGATTTATAATTATGAAGTTCAAAGGAACGATTTTAGTAAACGAATAAATTATAAGTATTTAACTTATAATATGAACGTTTAGTTTATAATTTAGTTATAAACTGGAATAGGTTAATAAAGGAATTTATAAAAAGGAAGTTTTTATAAATAAATAGAAATGGAGTTTCTAAACGTTGTTTTATAAATTCGCAAATGACTTATTTTGATAAGTAAAATTGTTATAACTTATTCATGGAGTTATATTCACGTTTTAGACAGTGAATAATCATTTAAGTTAAAATGTATAAAAACGATGAAAATTGTTAACGTAGTATATTCACGTTTCTGAATAGTGAATAATATGTTAAAGAAAATGTTTAGAATGTGATATTTTAAATAGAATTAAAACGATCTAACGATGTTTTAAATGTGCTGAGATTCGAAACCATAGATTTCAACATTTATTGTTGAAATAGACGTTTTCGAGAAATAGAAGGAAATAATGGACTATAACACTGTTGTTATAGTAAATGATTTCCGAAAGGAAATGTTTTGTATAGTATTGGGATTTATATATCTATTTTAATTTCGAATCCCTATACTAGTGATTTTGGGTTGTAGTAACGATGTTTTACGTAACATTCGTTTTGGCCCAAGTAAATATGTTTAAGAGAATGATTTCCTTAAAGAATGAAATATATACTTAATCTCGATTTAAGTATATTGAATATTTTCCAAGTGTTGAAAATAAATAGGGTTGTGAATTACTTATTTTTAATAAGTATGGAATTGTTTTCCGATATAAAGTGAATATTTTGAGAATTTATCTTTTTGAAGATAAATTGAAAATGAATATTAGAAATCGAATTGAAACGTATATTCACAGATATTTTGGGAATTATAAATTCACTAAGGAATTTATAAAAGAAAGTGGGATTGGTTTAGAAAAATAAATATTGATTTATTTTTGAAGTGTGAAAATTTTATATCTTGTAAAGATATTTTTGGGAAATAAATAATTTGGAAAATTATTTGGAATCTGGTGATGTGTGCATATCCATTGATAGTTCAATAACTGACTATCAATATTTCCCTTTGAATGGGTAATTGATGTGGTTTGTTTGAATGTGAATGCAACACTTATTTTTGAATAAGCGCTCACTATTCGGGTTAACCGGGAAAGGACCATGGGGTCGTATAACCCATTCCGAATATGTGATACGTCGTTGTGAATTGCATTTGAAGATCGGTGTTGAAGACCCGGTATTTGCGAGAGCGATAGGATGACCTGTCGATTGACTCTGCACCGAGTAGCTACGGTATTGAGTTCTCCATATGTGATGGGAAATCCGATCAGGATTGTGAATATCCGGATTGCAAGGACTTCTTTGTAAGTGCCTTCGGTTTTGTTCGAGCCCGGAACAGACTTGTATGGATTGTATGTCTGACATTACAAATTGAAATATAAAGCCGATTTCTTTCAAATATATTTCTGTTGGTGGCGGAGAATTTATTCTTTTTGCTTAACACCCTTCTCTGAGACGTACGAGCTCAGAGGTTATATAGTTGAAGTTATCAGCGATATATTCCCAAATTGGTAATGTGACATGCTGAGTGTGGCTGAAATGATCATTGTGTTGATTATTTGTGATAGGATCGTTTATTTGATCGTCTATCTTTGTGATCATCTCTATGATCATTTGTTGACCCAAAGCATGGCTTTTGTATAAAGTATGTTTTTGTGGACGTGACTTCGTCGAGCCTCACACCCCGTGAATGGTCAAAACAGGAAAGATGCGGCAAGGTTATGAGGGGTAGCGCCCTTTAGGATGTGTGCATTTCCTTCTGGAAAAGGGTGGTATCATGGTATGGAGCCCAGATACTTACTCATGTTGAAAACACTTTGTTATGATTGTGTGAATTGATTACGAGCGCTCGGTGAAAGGTCCCAAAGGACCGGGGGATGGCATATTCGGTCAGTTGTTACTCAGTTAGGGGTAACCCGGCCTTGTATTGGTAGAGATCCGGTTTGGTTCTCGGGGATGTCCATCCAGAGGCATTCTCATGTGGCAATGGGAAGTTCCTTGGCCTGATCATTCGTTGGAAATCCAATTCCCAATACGAAACTCTGTACGGTATTAGTTGTAGAACCTGCCATTCACTTATGGTGGTCACCACTGTTTGGATGGTAGCTATAGTAGGCATAGTTCGAAATGTCTATGTTGGCTAAGATTTATATTCTACTTTCGAAATGAATTTTTTTCTACACTATGCACTAATAATAATATCAAATGTTCTTTTAAATGCGTATCAAGCATCTTTGACTATCATAAGGAGAAATCTCCTCCGATTCTGCGTTTGCATTGTGTGTGTGTGCGGGAGGCCTTATGGTAGTCTCATTTTTAAAAGCATTGCGAATTGACTTTAAAAATATTCCTCTATTTTGATTTCAAAGATAAATAAACTGTTTTGAGTTCTCACACCAGTCACATGACTGACTCGGAGTTTATTGTTTTCGTTCGTAAACTCTGGGTGCCCACCAATTTCCACACGGGCAGTCAAGAGTTAGGTTTATCAGGATATTCTGGATATTCAGGAGTTGCTGGAGGCAAGCTGGATGGCATGGCGTATTACTAGTTTATATAGTATTTCTTTTTCCGCTGCACTGTTTGTTGTTGTTGTTGTACACTCTGATGATGATGTAATGAAATGTATAAAATGTAATAACTGATATAGTTCTTTGTTTAAAGATTATTCATTTATTATTATATGTCGTTCCGCTGCGAATTGTGAGATTCTGATGTTGTTCTGTTGTTTTTTTCTGTTCCGTTCTATTTCTATTTTCTTTTCTCTCTATTTTCTATCTTCTCTCTTCTTCTCTTTTCCTTTCTTAAATTTTTCTTAAACCCATAACTATTCGGTTTTTCGGCAACGAAAAATCGACATGTTACATGAGACATATTGGATTTTTAGACATGTATGTGGTGTTTGGTATTTGACTTATTTATGTAGCAATTATGAAGTTTCATTTTAATCAAGTTATTATTTTAAGTTTTCGCTATTTTTATGTATTTTTGTCTTGTGAATCTTAGTCTCTTTTAGCTTAAGTTATACCTACAATGCACCACAACTTTTATTGTATCCTTTTGGGTATATTAAGGGGTGTGGGTGTTTCACTTAGTATCAGAGCCTAAGGTTGCAGGATTCCTAAAAATTTATTTTAAAAGTGAAAGTATTTTTCAAAATAACTTCTTTTAAAAAGTATTTTTCAGAAAAGAACTCTTAGAAATAGTTTTTAAGTAATAAATAGTTTTTATAAAAATCCCCTCCAAGTCCAGTGCAATCCTCTTTCGATTCTTTCGAGCCTAAACTCTTTTTTCTTTACATAGAATGGCTGACTGGTTCCGTAGAGCAACGGTACCAGAGGTGCAAGGGCAAGTGCCCAATACAACATCAGCAGGAAGCAATCCTTTTAATCCACTCACATCAACCCCCTTTTTTGAGATATGCAAGGACTCTGTGGGTATAGAAGGCAAAACATTTTCTAGCACGGAGGATTCCTAGGAGATGCGGGTTAGTTTTGAGTACGGAGCAAAGGTTTAAGCGGTTAGCTTTGGAGGATTGATAGAGTGTTCAACCTACATCTTAGCAACAGAAGAGGGAGCTTGAGAAGGTTCCTATAAGATCTAAGAAGCAGTGGAAGGATAAGGACAAGAGGAAAGAGGGAGGTCCTCAGAAGCAAATCAAGAAAAGTGGGAAATGTAAGCGTTGTAGAATGACGGATCATTACGCAAAAGACTATAAGAAGGCAGGAATAAAAGGGAGGTGTTTCGATTGTAGACAGCTTGGTCACTTTAGTAGGATTTGTCCTTATAAAATGGGGCAGGCAGCGAGTGCACCAGCTGCATCGATTCAGACTTTGGGTACATCACCTTCTAGCGGCAGACCAAATCAAGGTAGGAAAATTTGATTTCTATTCTGATTTTCCCATTTGGATTCTTTTCGATTCTGGAGCATCACACTCTTTTATCTCTAGTTTTCTTGTGGATTATTTGCACTTAGACATTTCTTTAGTAGTAGACCCCATCTTTGTTTCAAACCCAATAAGAGAATCAACACTCTTGTCCATGGTTTGCAGGGGTTTGAAAATTTTTATCCTAGGCGTAGAGTTTGACTGTGACGCCTACGTTTTGGGATTTTCGAGGTATATGATGATTTTGGGAATGGATTGGTTATCCACATATGTTGCTATATTAGATTGCAAGAGGAGAGTCGTTAGAATAGAGACATACATCAGTAGGACTCTCGAGATTTCTTGCAACCTGTAAGGGTCAGTTGGGTTGAGCTTCCTTTATTCCCTCGATTCGTCATCATCAGAGTAAGATTCGGTTCCCGTCGTCAGAGATATTCCAAATATCTTTGAGGAGGTTAGGGTACTACCCCCTAAGAGAGAGATTGACTTCAGGATTTATTTTGCTAGCCAGTGGCATTCCTCGTAAGGAATATGGTGCCTATGGAAAGGAAGGGATTGAGCAAGTAGATCCGTGAGCTTTTGAGAAAGATTTCTTAAGAAGGAACATGTCAAAATAGGGAGTGCTAGGTGTCTTCGCTACCAAAGCAGGTGATTCTCTTTGACTTTGAATTGACTATAGAGAATTGATTAAGCTCATAAAGAAGAACCATTATCCACTCTCTAGTATAGATGATCTTTTCGACCAGTTTGTTGGCTCTTTAGTATTTTCCTAGCTTGATTTAGCCACTGAATTCCGTCAGCTTAAGGTCACTGATGACAACATAGATAAGACTACATTTAGGACACCCGATGGATTTTTTGGGTGGTTAGTTATGTTTTTTGGGCTAACCAATGTCCCATCCTATTCTATAGAATTGATGAATCATGTTTTTAGAGATGTCCTAAAATAAAGTTTGGGGTGATATTTGTGGTCGACATTTTAGTGTTTTCCAACGCTTCATGTTCGTCAATTGAAAGCAAAGTTCTTGAAATTTCACTTTTGGCATAAGGAAGCATGTTTCTTCGGGCATAGTGAATGTCTACACATATAAGTTTGATAAACGGTTATTTAGGTTCAGACTGTGGAAATCCAAAGAGAGGTAGGCAAGGATTGGTGATGTACAGAAAAGGAGGAAAAGCCATGTGTAGATAATTACAGAAATTTTAATTATTTCATATAAGTGGATTTAATGGTGGTACCTTAGAATAAATCTAACAGAAGACTTTAGTAAGGAAATGGGATTTCCAAGATTCAAGAAAAATAATCCTAGGTTAGTAAGGATTAAATCCACTTTATGCCAAGCCCAGTAAAATGAAAATTTTGAAATTTAAAAAAAGTGGAAAAAATGTAATTATTAGAATCAAAATTTTTTATTGTTAACATTTTCTTTTAGAAAATAAATATGGGGTTTTTGAAGAATGGTATGAAATATAAGTTGGTTTTTATATAATGAAAAAACAATTTTTTTTTTGAAGAATTATAGAGCATATGTAGCTTGCTGGTTTCTTTATAGTAAATAAAGATTTTAAATATAAAAGCCTATAGTGTACTAAGTATTGAAAGCATAGGTTACAACATTTATTGTCGTATTAGATGCTTTCATGGAAAATAAAGGAAACATATGCTATGACACTATTGTTATAGCAGGTGACTCCGAAAGGAAATGTTTTTGCATAGTATATGAGGTTTATTAGTATTTATTTTTAATTAAATTCATACATTAGAATTTTTTGGTTGTAGTAATGGTGTTTTACGCAACATCTGTTTTAGACCCAAATAAAAATGAATTTTAAAAAGATAATTTCTTAGAGTAAAAATAAAAGTGATTTGTATTATACATTTTTAAAGGAAATGTTTCTGGTTATTGATATATTAAAGCAGTTTTGAAGGTGAGTTTTACTGAAAAGAAAAGAGTAGGTTTGATAATAGAAGATGTCTGTCATAAGAGAATGTAAATTAAACATACTTTAATCTATTGAATGAAAAAAGGTAATGGTATGATTTTCTATGAAATCGATAAAATGTTTTATGCAAGTTACAAGGAATACATGAAAGAGATGTACAAGGTATGAGAAGTAACATTTTTGGTATAGCCTATTTCGATAAATATAAAATAAGTTTCTTGTAGTTTCACATAAACATGAAATTCTCTTTTAAAAAGTTTCATAGAAGATCTTAACGTTAATAATTTCTCACTTGAGAAAGTAGTTCCAATACATTAAGGTATGAGACCATGAGGCATAATAAGAAGATGTTTTGAAACACATGAAAACAACTTAAAGATATTTTATGTTATCCCAACTTTTGGCAAAGCTGAGATACCCAAAAATCAGCTGAAAATCAATGATTAATATTCTTGAATATCAACCATGCATTGCAGGATAACCATGGATATCGATGAATCTTGTCCGAGACCGGATCGGGCCGCAATTGACAAGACATGATGAGCAAAGCTATAGAAGCCAACGTTTCAAATTTCAAGTCAATCCGAGTTCGTACGCTCAAGATATGATCGATACAAGTAAGAGAGAATACGCTGTTCGTATCCATCAGTGTTCGTATCGGTCCGTGTTCGAATCGATACCATTCGAATCCGTCATTACATGGTAGCCTCATTCCATTCGAATCCATCAGGTTCGAATCCATCAGGAGTTAGTCACTTCGAACCGACCTCTGTTCATATCCATCGGTTCGACTTCATCTAGTTCGCAACCATCAGCAAGCACTCGTTCGAATCAGTCCAGGTGTGCCGCTTCGTATCCATAGGCAGGTCGTGTGCTTCGTATCGGTCATTCATCAACAAATAACCCTAGGTTCGAAACCATCGAATGAGCATGTATTCGAATCCACCAAGTCCCTCCTACTTCGAATCCATGGGATCACTCCGCTTCGTATCCATCAAATTGAAGTCCTTTGAATCCATGAAGTTGCTCCACTTCGAATCCATCTACAACAGCTTCGTATCGATCGGCCAGAGCATACCACGATCGACACGAACACGCCTCTGTTCGAATCCTTGAAAGTCCTCGAATCCACTAAGTCAAAGTGGCGAAAATCATGGAGTCGACCCAGTCAACTCGGAGTAAATAGAGGATCGACACGAAGAAGGCGCACCACGTCATCACGAGAGCGCGTGAAGCCATCGAGTTGAACCCATCGATTCGAAGGGGATCGAGTCGAAGCAAGCAACTTGGTCGAGAATATCAACTCGAATCGACCATATCTTGCAATCAACAAGTCCAAATGCAACGAAATTTTTACAGGAGCTTACCTACACATTGAAAAATGCCCACACCAAATTTCGTCTCGATTGGGTGATTTCTTGATCGATTCCAAAGGAGTTCGATTCGATCCCAAGTTGGGCCCAAATTTCCTGAGGCCGGGCATGTGGGCCCCCTCACGTGCCAGAAGTGGTCTACCAGATTTTTAGGAGAAATATCAGCCTCCTACACCTAAAAATAGATCCCCAGGTCATTCAGAAAAGGGGATCGGAATTCTGAAGCGCCAAGACACTACCGGATTCAATTCTATACGTTATCATCGCTGTTGCTTTCAAGTTTCAGAGCTATAATCCATTGTAACTTGCTGTAACCAACTGTAATCATCAAGAGAACATCAATAAAAAGAAAAACCTTTGAAGTGGACGTAGGCCGGAGACAGCCGAACCACTATAAATTGTGTGTCCTTGTTCATTATTTCTGAAATGCTACTCGTTGCTTGCTTAAATCTGTGATTTGTGTTTGAATATTGTTGATTTATATTCGTACACTGGTGCTTTCACAACACTTGGGGTTTGTGACCGATTTTAGCGCAAACACTTTGGTGCTTTCACTGAGTAGACCAGCACCCGCTACATCGGATTGAAGTTCAGATTTGAAAGTTTAAAGGATTCAGATTGATTCAACAATGACTCAACAAAACAGTAAAAGGTAGAGGGCTGAAAGAAGCCAACAAGGAGGAAGCCAGGAGGCATCCTCTGGAGCAGGAGAAGGACAAGCTTCCGTCTACATCACTAGATATGAGATGGAGGCTATGGCTAATTCGATACGCGAAAGCATGATGAAGACTCAACATGAGATGCTGCAGAATTTCCTCGAACAAACGAGGGCGGCGAATGCGCAAAACCTTGGACCAACTACGACAACTGCAAGTGCGGGACAAGGAATCAGGATTACAGAAGCTAATGAAGGTCAGGTTCAAGACCAGAATGCAGGAGCTGAAGGTGATCAACAAGGGCTTGGGGGCAGACCCTCGGGGTCCGATACTGGAAGACCAATAGACGAAGCTCAACAAGCTGGAGCCAATGCTAATGCTAACGAGCCTCACGAAGAGTATGTACCAGATTCCCTTCAAGGCTCAGGGGGCAGGATAGAAACTTGACAAGGGGTTAATCCCTGGATGGAGACGAGAGAATGATTGGTCTAATGCGATGAATCATGAGAGGAGGATTGTCTAGTGGATGACTGGAAGAAGTCAGTCGGAGCCCGTTCACTCCGAACATCCGAAACGCAAGGAACCCTCCAAAATTCAAACTACCAACGCTAGATCCTTATGACGGGAGGTCAGACCCGACCACGCACATTACCAGATATATTAGGCACATGGAAGTGCTAGGGGAATCCAAGGAAGTGATGGCTCGATGCATCCCTCTATACTTGTCAGATTTAGCTGCACTTTGGTTCAGACAATTAGAGACTGGATCAGTTGGAATGTGGAGCGCGCTTGTAGACCGCTTCATGAGACAATTTAGGGTCCATGTGATGCGACCCAAGAGTGTGACGACTTTAGCCTCGATAAAGCAAAGGATCGGAGAGTCCATAAAAGATTTTTTACTAAGATTCAGTGCAACGGTGACTTCTGTAGATCGCCGTGATCCATCAATGGTTTTGATGGCGGCAGTGGCGGGAGTTGGGGAAGGCACCAAATTCAAAGATTCTCTGACTAAAGATCCACCGCAAGATCTCGGAGAGTTCTATCATAAAGCTGAAAAGTTCATCCGATTAGAAGAATCACGAGCCGATGGGAAGGAAACAAACGCCACGCAAGGCGAAGGAACCTCCAGAGAACAGTCTGGAGTAGACAGAGGAAAGAGGAAACAGGATGACAGATATGATGGTCCTGATAAATGGAAGAAATTCTGAGAACCAAGATTCAGGCAATACATCGATCTGACTGCAGGCCTGGAACGAATTTACACTGAAGCTCGGGGGCAACTCCCCTATCGAAAGCCACCCAGGAGGGATCCCACTGAGCGGCAGCGCAAAACTGGAAAATACTGTCTATTCCATGAGCTGGATGGGCACACTACGGAGGAATGCCGCCACCTAAAGGATGAGGTGGAAGAACATGCCAGGAGTGGTAGATTGCCACAATATGTCAGAGAACGGACAGCGGCGGTAAGGCCTGAACAACTACAGCCTCCACCTAACAGGAACGATCTTGGACCGGGATCACGACTCGTCATCCACTGATTAAAGATGGCAAGGGCCAAGTCCTGGATTTGGACTTCGGTCGAATAATTTCATTTAGATTTGTTTTCATAATAATCGGTTACTCCACTTACTCATGTACGAGAACCGGAGAGATCCCTAGGCATGCTCTGAGATGGGGATAAACCGATATGCCCGGAGAGACAATGTTTAGCTTTTTCCTGATGTTTGAGATTGAACATCTAGGACTTGAATTTAAATAAATAAATTAGAATTTATTAAAATAAACCTTTGACCGAAGAGTCAAAAGACGAACATTACATACCAATATAAAAATGATCGCTTTATGATCCTACCCGGAGAGGCGGGGTCCGGAGTGCAAGAAGTGAGTTGCTTCGCCGGAGAGCGACAGGATCGACTCACTTAAGCACTATTTCCCCTTCACCGGAGAGTGACAGGATGGGATCTAGCAAGAGCCCAGAGAGGCTATGATCGGTCTAGAGCGACCAAGACATCGCTTAATGTTCAGATACACTGAACCGGAGTGCAAGAAGTGAGTTGCTTCGCCGGAGAGCGACAGGATCGACTCACTTAAGCGTTGTTTCCCCTTCACCGGAGAGTGAAAGGATAGGATCCAGCAAGAGCCCGGAGAGGCTATGATCGGTCTAGAACGACCAAGACATCGCTGTACGTCCTAACCAGGACCATAGTGCAAGGAGCAGAAGGCAACGCCAGAGTGCAATAGGATCTTTCTATTCAATCGCTAAGTCGGGAATGGGCTTGGCAAGGGTCCGGAGTGACCATCGATAGTCCAGAGAGATTGAAGAATTTCGTTCTTAACTTCCACTGGAAGGGATTGATAATAACTTGGCTCCAAAAAGCCATGAACTTGATCGATAATACTGCAGCTACGAATGAAACGTGAATTTACTACACTCGATTTAAAACTGTTCAAAACATACCTTTTACAAAAAGGAAAGTTTTGGAGGGCAAAGTGTTATCCCAACTTTTGGCAAAGATGAGATACCCAAAAATCAGCTGAAAATCAATGATTAGTATTCTTGAACATCAACCATGCATTGCATGATAACCATGGATATTGATGAATTTTGTCCGAGTCCATATCGGGCCGCAACTGACAAGACATGATGAGCAAATCTATAGAAGCCAGCGTTTCAAATTTCAAGTCAATCCGAGTGCGTACGCTCAAAATATGATCGATATAAGTTAGAGAGAATACGCTGTTCATATCCATCAGCGTTCGTATCGGTCCGTGTTCGAATCGATACCATTCGAATCCGTCATTACAGGGTAGCCTCATTCCATTCAAATCCATCAGGTTCGAATCCATCAGGAGTTAGTCACTTCGAGCCGACCTCTGTTCGTATCCATCAGTTCGACTCCATCTAGTTCGCAACCATCAGCAAGCACTCGTTCGAATCGGTCCAGGTGTGCCGCTTGGTATCCATCGGCAGGTCGTGTGCTTCGTATCGGTCATTCATCAACAAATAACCCTAGGTTCGAAACCATCGTATGAGCATGTATTCGAATCCACCAAGTCCCTCCTACTTCGAATCCATGGGATCACTCCGCTTCGTATCCATCAAATTGAAGTCCTTCGAATCCATGAAGTTGCTCCACTTTGAATCCATCTACAACAGCTTCGTATCGATCGGCCAGAGCATACCACGATCGATACGAACACGCCTTTGTTCGAATCCCTGAAAGTCCTCGAATCCACTAAGTCAAAGTGGCGAAAAGCATGGAGTCGACCCAGTCAACTCGGAGTAAATAGAGGATCGACAAGAAGAAGGCGCACCACATCATCACAAGAGCGCGTGAAGCCATCGAGTTGAACCCATCGATTCGAAAGGGATCGAGTCGAAGCAAGCAACCTGCTCGAGAATATCAACTCGAATCGACCATATCTTGCAATCTACAAGTCCAAATGCAACGAAATTTTTACAGGAGCTTACCTACACATTGAAAAATGCCCACACCACATTTCGTCTCGATTGGGTGATTTCTTGATCGATTCGAAAGGAGTTCGAATCGATCCCAAGGTGGGCCCAAATTTCCTAAGGCCGGGCATGTGGGCCCCCTCACATGCCAGAAGTGGTCTACCGGATTTTTAGGAGAAATATCAGCTTCCTACACCTATAAATAGAGCCCCAAGTCATTCAGAAAAGGGTATCGGAATTCTGAAGCGCCAAGACTCTACCGGATTCAATTCTATACCTTATCATCGCTGTTGCATTCAAGTTTCAGAGCTATAATCCACTGTAACTTGTTGTAACCAACTGTAATCATCAAGAGAACATCAATAAAAAGAAAAACCTTTGAAGTGGACGTAGGCCGGAGACAGCCGAACCACTATAAATCGTGTGTCCTTGTTCATTATTTTTGAATTGCTACTCGTTGCTTGCTTAAATCTGTGATTTGTGTTTGAATATTGTTGATTTATATTCATACATTGGTGCTTTTACAACACTTGGGGTTTGTGACCGATTTTAGCGCAAACACTTTAAAGGAAAATGTTTTAGTGAAAAAGCAAGGTTTTGGAAATGAAAAACTTAATAAAAGTATAATTTTAAAATTCAAATTTTTATAGAAAACTGAAAAGGTCTTTAAATGCAAACGAGGAATAAGTTTTGGACTTAGAATTTGAATGCATTTCCCTTTAGGTTGGGAAATAATGTTAAGCAACAAAATATTTTTGAATTTAACAGAAACTCAAAAATAACACTTTTTAAAGGTAAAGATTTTGGGATTTGATGTTTTGAAATTTAAAAGTCTTAGTTTTTGAAATGATAATACCCAACCAAACTCCTATAAATATGGAGTATAGAGAAATCATTTCCTAGGTGTATCGGAAAAAGTGCAAGACCATATAGGGGATAGTAGTGATTACTTTTGGAGGTAATGATAGAAGTTCTCATGGAATGTATAGGACACTAGTAAGAACCTAGGAATGTTGATTCGTGTATGTAGACTAAAGAAGACAATAAAGTGTAATGAGTAAGGTAGTAACACACTCATGGTTGAGAATGGATACTCTTGATTTTGGAGGAACTTGGGAAAATCATTTTTAGTGGAATTCACATAAGATAGTAGTTCTCAAGCTTGCATTAGAGTCACCTTTCTAAGCTCTTTATGAAAGACCGCGCAAGTCACCTTCACGTTGGATAGGATCTACAGAGGGATTGCCTTGGTTCCGACATAGATAAGAAGACTTAGGGGAGGATTAGTTTGATTAGGAGGAAATTCGCATTTCATATCCACATTCCTTTGATAATAAGTTTTTGAATTTCCTATTTTCCATCTCTAGTTTTAAATAGGTTCTTTCCTTTATTATCCTTTGGGAGAGTAGAACTTAGGATTTAACCTATGGATGATACGAATTGATCTAAACATGTTATTAGAACATGTTATGAATGATGTATGCTAGTGATTGCAAGTGTTTGATAGTGGATGCTAATGGACACATATATGTACACTAGACACTATTATTCTTTAGCAATCGACCTAAGTAGGACACTGGAGCACATGCATATGGATGTGTGTGCATTTTATTCTATTTTCGCGGTTGTTATAAATGGATGATCATCACATGATTGTTGCATTTGAATGATGTTTGTAGCACGCATATAGAATTATAGTTATCATTAAGAAATTTTCCCGTTCATTTGGATACATGGCATAGACATGATTGTATAAAAGGAGGTCAATTGAATTAGCAAATAACCTAATATTTTGCATTAGTCAGGGACATTTACACTACACTAATTGCATAAGTATCATAAATTGCATTAGAAAAAATTAAGGACAATGGATGAATGGTTGATGATTAAGTAGTTGGTTGTATAATTGGAAATAACATTTAGTACATTCTTTTATCCTTAGAGATTTCAGGGACGAAATCCCTTAAGGAGGGTAGAATGTAACAAACCGAAATTTAACCCGTAATAATTAATTCGTTAATTAACTAAATAATAAGATAACTTTGTGGAATTATCAGAATTAAGCCACATGAGTTGCACTATTGTGTCCGTGGTAATTTTTTGGTCAATTCCCATACATAGAACTTAAGAAACCGAGCTAATATGAACGAGAAACAAATAAAACAAAAATCGAGAAGGAAAAGAAAAAAGGGCAGGTCGACTGGTCGGTCGAACTGGGCACCAAGCAATCGACCCGCCTTTGCTAATTATGAACGTTCGTTCGAACATTCCAGAGGTTATTGATGACGTGTTTTGGATTCTTCTGACCAATCCAGTCCATCTATTTTTGCATCCGATGGCTCCTATTGAGCCGATGAAGTGGTTGCATCCTATTCAGTCCCTAAATCCAACGGTCTGAGATCAACTTCTACCCCTATAAATAGACCCCTAGACCTAACACTTTTTCTCATTCTAGCTTTTCTCCAATTGGGTTCACCTTTCTAGGAAGGACCCTAAACGGAATAATTTTTCCAAGGAGACAATCATTATAAATTAATTATTTTACAACTCCAAATGGACCTGGGAAGGCCAAAGGAAGAACTTAGGACCGGAGGTGAGTGATTGTAACTATTTTAAGATTTCTTTAAGTAATTTAAAATAATAGAGTTTCCAATAGTTGTAGTTTTACTATGAATTTGGAAGAGCCTTTTCATCAGTTTTAGATCTATTTTTCAGTCTATTTCCTTTTAGTTATTCTTTTTCATTTTATTATAATTTATTAGTATTAAGCATAGCTTTTTATTTATTTACAATATTTAAGTTTATTTACTGTTATTTATTTTTTATTTACATCTTTTTCTACATTTTGGATTTTATGCAAGTGTCTATTCCTTCCTTGCTCCTTTTCTTCGCATATGGATTAGAATAAATTAAACGTGAATATGGATTATATAAGTTAGAATATTGAATGAAAAAAATAAGATGAAAATTATAAAGACTATAATAAATAATGGAATTGGACTGTAATATAAATGGAATTGGACTAAAATTATGCTTAATTATGATTATAACTGAACTAATTGACTGGCTTAGTTATAATGTAGAATTATAACTAAAAAAGAGTAAAAGATGAAAGAAGCTTATTTTCACACTTATACCTTGGGTTAAATAATAAGCATGATTATAATGTGGTTATAATAAGAAAAAGAATAGAACGAGGCTTATTTTAAGACTTGAGATAAATTAATAAGCACAGAAAGTAAAGATGATAATAAAGGCATGTTTAAATAATTTATCTAAGTTATTGAGCAAAGATGAAAGTAAAACCTGTACCATATAGCATTTCCTATTAGACAAAATGGTGTCTCACGTTAGCCTGAAGTGAGAGGGCGTGCTTATGCTAATAATGGTAGTACTTGGTCAAATAGAAGTCCAAATCACGAGGGATTTGGATAAGGGGCGTAACTAGATATTATTTGGATAACGAGCCAGTACCAATGGCATTTCCTCTATAGTTTCTTTGGACATACAGTGATCTCACATTAGACTAAAGTGAGATGAGGAGCATGGTTACGCTGTAGCTTGAGGTAATAAGAAGACCCAATAGGTGGAGAAAAAGGTAGCATGGGCATGGTGGCAGTTACGCTGCGACTTCCATTCTGGTGCTCGGTGGCAGCTATCAAGAACAACTGCAAACAATCAAAGTTAACCTATCTTATAGTTAATTGTATTTATTTCTAGTTTATCTCTTTCCTATTTCCTTTGTTTCCTTTTTATATGCTAGAACTATTATAGAGTCTATTACTTTTACTTTGCTTAAAGACTCTAGTAATTACTATCTTTCACCAAACTTTTAGTCTGACTCACTCCTCTATTTTCCCCTTTTCCTTCTTTAGGCAATCAAGAGAGAGGACAGTAGATTGCCGCTACTTGGAGATTTCTTGGTGGAGTTTGCTACCATGTATTTCTTTTCTTTCAACTTTTGTTCTTTCTATGTACTGGCTTATTATGAGGGATATTATGTACTCTGATTTTTGAGGCTATGAGTTTTTGTTTCATGATTATTGCATTTTTAGACATGTATGTGGTATTTGACTTATTTATGAAGCAATTATGAAGTTTTGTTTTAATTAAGTTAATATTTTAAGTTTCCGCTATTTTTATCTACTTTTGTCTAGTGAATCTTTGTCTCTATTAGCTTTAGTTATACCTATAACACACCATGCCTTTTAATGTGTCCTTTTGGGTATATTAAGGGGTGTGAGGTGTTTCAAGTAACTAAATGAATATAAATAAATAACAAACTTAATAGGCATAAAAATTTCCATAGCTGAAATTGTGACCTCAATAATTCATTTGCGTTGGTTGTGAATTAGTGGGCCTAACCCAATATTTTGATTAATTATAAGTGAGTTAGTTTAGTATGGACTGTAATGCGAGTTTGATAAAGCTACACAACAGAAGTCTATACTCCACAAGAGGATACCGGTAGTTGTGTATATGTACAATTAATGTAGACATCTCCACCTACAAGACCTATGGGGATATATATTCGCATATAGGGGTGGAAAAATATACCAAGGGGATCGCTTTGGATTTGAAGTCGTAAATGGCCTTAGGGTCTGCTTAAATTTCAAATCAATGGTATTAAGTAACCGATAATGGGCATTTTCCTTGATTTGCATTAGACAAGTCTAAATTGGATTATTGGATGGTGGTCGATGCTATGTGAGCATTGTTTGGTAAATTGGTATTTGTGAAGTAGGGCTGGGCATAGGACGACACCACCATTGGTTTCTAAGCGATCATTAGAAAAGATTTGCGTTAAGCATGTACAGATTACACTTCCTACTAGTGTAGAGTTCGTATAGGATACGCAATTATATCAAAGTCGATTGATTATTTGTTTGGAGGTAAGCTAGTCAACCTATGGATACATCTTTGAGATGTGGTCGCAATATGGCTAGTTAAACGATAAAGCCGTGTCTAGGAGTCATCCACTTATGGACCGGTTGACTATTGATTTCTTTGCGAAAGGGTTTCCTTTTGGGAGAAAAGGGGTGCTTATATATATACATATATATATTCATATATACATACATACATATATATATATAAACACATATGTATATACTACTTGTACCTTGAAGTAGGTTAGATATATTGCACACATATGTGAAATTGAACTTAGAATCCTTAAAAATAGACATAACGTTTAAGTGGAGATCAATCGGTATAAACTAGTGTTATGGATAAAGTGCATAAACATTGTTCTAACCCTCCTTATTACAACCGTATGATAGATTTAAAGGGGCATGATACCGCTATAAGACAGGAACAGTAAATGGACGGGTCTTCGCCTTCATGCCCCGCACTAATAAGGCTACTATATATTTAAGGAATAATATTGGTTCCTAGTTGAAACTTAAAACTAGTTAGATGAATTTTTTTCAATTAAAGTGGCATTTGATAAAGAGATTTTTCCTTTTTGAAATAAATGGAAAGTAATGTTGGCTTGATGATTTATCTATTTTTGCAAATTTTAATTTTTAAGAAATTCTTTTAGTTAGTGGACGATTGGAATGGTACAAGATTTAAAGGGAATTTTGAATTTATGGAGTAAAGAGCTCAAGGATCAATGCAATAGGCTAACGTACCACTAGAGGTGGATAAGAGTTTTTCTAGAGTGATGTCTAAATAGCATGAAGAAGACAAAGTCTAGAACGAAGAAAATAAACTAATAAAATAAATTACTCTGCTCGTTTAGGGTCTAGATTCAAATTAGGCTCGGAAGCCATTGACTGATCGACATGCTGAGTACAGCCGATCGACTGGTAGCGATCGACCGACCCCTATCGATTCACGTGCCCTGAACCTCGAACGCAGCATATAGCCACGTCCGGACTTTCAGCCCCCCATTTTTGTCTTCCCTTCATATTCCCGTCCTTTTCCTCTCAACCCCTCTCTTGCTCTTTCTTTCGAACAACTGTCACCAATCCCCACCTTGCCAAGCACGATTGACGCTGGCAAAGTTCCACTTAATGCTTGACCAAGTAGCACACTCCACCAGATCCAGCCCCAAAACCCCAACTTCCTCCTCCTCCAATCTATCCATGGCACCCCCATGACATGGAGGTAGCTCTTCACTCCGCCTAAAGCTTACCCTTAGGAGATTGCTTAGCTCAAAGGTGATGATGATAAGATTTCAAGCTACAAGGCCTTGGCGAATTTCACATTCTTTTAAGGAAGACCGATGAAGTTCAAGGACATTGTTGTATATGGATTGGGAGAGCTATTCACGGCTTCAGGTTTGGCACTGATCCTAAGCCACAAGACTTTTGAGCGAGAATGTTACCTGCAATGCATATAGCTGTTTGACGCCAACCTGGAGTACGAGTTCGACAAAGGTATCATCCATTTCACATTAGAGGTGAAGGGGATGGGGATCACCCTAATGAATAAGGATTTCAGAAGCAGTTTAGGCATCCACACAGTCAAAGCATTTTTGGAAGAGATTGATATCACCGATCAGAGATTCTGCAGTGGATTCCACAATGAAGGAAGTGTTTAGAGAGCAGACAACATATGGGACCAAGCCCGTCTCGTTATCTACATTATCCAACACAACATCATCCCCAAGACGAGGAACTTTGACCAGATATATCCTTTGGTGCAGAAGGACATTGTGCCATTATAGGTGGTTTTGCAGTGAACTGGGCCAAGGCTATTATGAGCCATCGTATTGCCCTAGAGTTGGGACCCTAAGAACTACATCATGTACTATCACCTCTTCACTCGCATCTTTAGACAGTTTGAGGTGAACCACCGAGGAAAGCAAGCATAGAAGAAGTCCCTCGCATTGTTGAATAAGCCCTCCCTTAATAGGATATGGATTAAATAGGCCCTAGTGGAGGTAGAGGTGAAAGAGGCTACAAGGCAAGCGCAAGAGGTCGTAGGGCTGGCGCAAGAGGCCAAATGGCAGGGTTAGGAAGCTACGGGGTTATAGACCCCTGTAGGGAGATGCATGACGCACAGCTCTGGATTGAGGCTAAGCTATGAGATATTTGAGTTGAGTAGCATAAATAGGGTTGCCAGTTCTGGTGTGTAGCTACCAT
Source organism: Allium cepa (assembly GCA_030765085.1). NCBI lineage: Eukaryota > Viridiplantae > Streptophyta > Magnoliopsida > Asparagales > Amaryllidaceae > Allium > Allium cepa. Next base: position 293,361,504 of record CM060934.1, read on the forward strand.
GTTATGCCCTTTCAAAGGGTACATCAATGGCTCGAGCTATGGTAGAGGATCAAGACCATCTCGTGGCCTGTAGATAGTAGTTAGTAGTAGTAGTTGTTACTTCCAGCATTTATTTTCCTTTAAAGTTACTTGGGTTGTAAGCATTAGTTGTCTCTTCTTATATAAAACTACGTGTGATATAATGTGAGATAGGTTCCTATTTTATTATTATGTCAATTTCCTAGATGAGTTTTGACCGCTATACGTACATTTTTGAAGATAGTATAAATATGAAAATCTCATAAATACATTTAACTAATGATAAACAAAAAATAAGGCTCGATGTTTATAATGTAAATTAGGAAATCAAATTAGCTATAAAAATAAATAATGCTTAAAATAAAAAAAAATTAGGATTTTGGAAAAAATTATTTTAGCAAGTGAAGGATAATGAAGAGTTGTTACGAAATGTATGGGTCACTATCCCTACATCTTAAAAGTTAAAATTTATAAATATGCTTGTGCATTTTTTATTGTTTTGAATAAAAGAATCTTAAAATTTTTAATATACTAAGGTTAGTTATATGCGTTGACTCATTTTTGTGTCCTAATTACCTTAAGATGTGGCTTGATTTATTTAAAGGTGTAAAGGAAAATGTTTTGGAAAATTTTATGCATATAATAATAGTAACAACAACAACAATAATTTTCAAACAATTCTACAAATTTAATAAAAAGGGAATAAGACTTTGTATGGAACAAGAGAAATCATTTATTTTCAAATGACATATGCTTAGCATAGGTAGGTTTGATGTATTAATGAATATGAAATTTTACTATTCAGAAAGGGTGACAGTATATAAAATATAGATAATAACAAGGGAAAACGCTGTTTTAGCTTTAGAATTTCAATTTCTAAACCTTGTTGATAGTAAACAAAAACCTGTTTTAAGAATAATTTATTTAAAATTTTTAAAATTAACTTTCTTAAGTGATTGTACTTGGAAACGATGAAAAAGATTCGGAGGAAAAAGATATGGTTCCAAGATACAGCGGAATTGGTATACAAAAGAAGGATGGAAATGTAATATTTCCATCTAAATTTATTTTTCGACATAAGAGTGTAGATTTAGGAAATTTGAATTTTTAAAAATTTTGGATGTTACAAATGGTGTACTAAATATTGGATGGCAGGAATTGCATACAAAATTGGTTGAACCATTCTCCTATTCGTAGGAGTACGGAAATTTTTATGTGAAAACTTGGATTTTGATTTTTGAAAACTTGCATACAATAGAACTTCAAGTATATATAGGTTATTTCATCACATTTTCGAAATTGTTTTAAATAATGCATTTATATAGGAACCTGATTTAGAATTATTCAGCATATATATCATATACATTGTGATACATCGTGTACATGTAAAAGATTGGCTGCAAAATTGGTTGCACACTAGTTTGTTGGATAGTATAGAATAGTTGTGCACTATGTTACATGATTCAGCTCATTAGGAATTTCGAGGATGAATTCTTTTAAGGGGGAAGAATGTAACACTCCGTAAAATAAACAATAATTAATTAAAAGAACAAACAAATAAACAAAAGGCTCAAAAATGGAATTTGAGAAAACGTCAAAATTTGGCCATGAAACTTGGAGCATTGTGATCGTGGCGATTTTCTGAGCAACTTTCATATAAGAAGTTTTGCGATCAAAATTCAAGCAGATAATTTATTAGTGTTCGAAGATTTCAAATGGAAAATAATTTAAACTAGAAATAAAAAATATTAATAAAAATATAAATGTTTATAATAACATGTAAAGGGAAATAATAAACGCAAGACCGTCGATCGACGACCAGATAGGACTAGTCGACAACTAGCAGTCGACCATTGAATTAAGACCGACATGCTACGATCCTTGCCTCAAAAGGCCCATATTTAATAAAAACAAATCGAACAGACAAAATTGATTCGAGTGCATATAAATACTGGCCTAACCCCTCAGTTTTCTTTTCATATATTATGAACAAAGCAGCTAAGGTCTGCCATTTTTTCATCTCTATTATTTCTAGAAATTATAAAAGTTGAGTATAATATATATATATGTGTGTGTGTGTGTGTGTGTGTGTGTATGTGTGTATTGGAGAAGAACGGAAAATAAAACGAGAGGAAAAGGAGGAGTGAATCGAGTACTGCGTGAAAAAGTAACTTCAATAATTTAAAGTTTTAAACCCCTTAACTCAAATCTCCTCTCAGTTTTATGATCCTAATAAGTACGTATATATATCTTTTTATATATATTTTGATTAGAGAGGAAAAGGAGTCAAGTGAGAAAAACTGGATTCGATCAATAGATTTGAAAGCCATAAGGTGTGCGGAAAATTATGTAATTTACATAATACTGAATTTATTTCATTGAAAATTCATTTTTTGCCATTACGCCTATGTGAAAACAATTGGATCGTAGACTTAAATAAATAAATCTAAATTGAAATCCATGTCTACACATTCAAAATTTGTTTAACCTTGATGGAATAATATGTATGTACCCTAGATTTGGAAGTTAGAGGGAATAATCCCAAAAACTTATGAAACCTAATGTTAATAGAGTTGTGTAGCTAGTTCAAGTTTTTTTATTATTTGAATTATATGGTTAAGCTTGATGATCAACAATTGAAGATGTTTTAAGTTCTTATACGATTTTATTTTTCTATATTTTAATTCATTAGAATTGTATAATCTCCATAGGAATTTTAAAAATTATCCAACCTCACAGTTATATATGAAAAATGCATCGTTTGAAATAACAAAGAATATTCGTGTTCAAAGGAAAGAGATGTGCAAAGTAGGGATGTTTTTCAATATTTTGCACGGTTTATTTCAATAAAAATATAAAATGAGATAATTTCCTATAATTGCAAACACAATACAATCTCACTCTTGGTAATTCATGGAAAATTTCAATTTCAACATTACCTTCTTGAAAGAGACATGATTCCAATGCATTAAAATTTGGAAATAAATATTTATGGAAATTACACATAAGTGTGTATCCGAAAATACCTCAAAATTGAACTAAAAATCTATAAATAATCCTCTTTTACCAATTAAATATATATAAGAATAAAGTATACGCTTAAGAAATAAATAAATAAACATCCATTAAAACATAATTTTATATAGTAATGTACAATTAATCGTATGTTATCGTATTAATTATAAATAATGAGATAAATATAAATAAGGTAATAAATTAAGGAGTAGTGGGGAAGTTACCATAATCAAGTCAATATGGGTGGTAAACCATTTAATGAATTTAATAACATTAATGGAAATGAGAAATAAAGGCAGTAAACTTATAAAATAAGAAAACTTAATGGCAAGTAAATAAATGAATACGAATAAATAACAAACTTAAAGGTGTAAAAAACTTCAAAACTAGAATTATATGGCCTCAATAAGGCGTTTGTAACGGTTGTGAAAGTGTGGGCCTAACCTAATATTTAGATTAATTATAAGTGACTTGGCTTAGTACGGGCAGGGATGCGAGGTCAGTAGAGTTACACAATAGAAGTTTGCCCTCCACAAGGGTCTACTTGCAGTTTCGAATATGTATTATTGATCTCCAATTATAGGACCTATGTGGCTATACGTTCTTGTAACGACCCATAAATTTTCAATAATTAAATTTGGTTATTTTAATAAAAAATGAGTAATTAAATTTAGAAGAAACAAAAACTTTATAATTTAGTAATGAAATGAACGCTGAAATGAAATATAGCAAGGGTAATTAAAACTAATTGAACAAAATCCTAATAAATGAAGTAGTGCAAGTGTTATACTTGGTTATAGATTGAACAAAATTGATGAATTAGTATAAAATTTATGATAGTTGGATAAGAACAGGGTTATGTAATCAATTTTGTTATTTAACAGGAAGGAATAAAAATTTGTAATCCGTTAATGAATTTATAACGGGTATGGAATGTAAATTAAGGAAATATGTTAATGCAAATTAATAATTTATGAATTTGAATGAACATTCCAATTAAAAATAATAATTTAAAAGTTGTGACTTAGTTATAAATGGAATATATTAAAAACAAATGTAATTATTGTATTAATGTGTGAAATAATAAGATAGAGGGTAATTGTTGTAGAGAATAACCATACAAGTATTATAAAGAGTATATTGGTGATAAATGGCTATTACAAATAAAGGTAATTAAATATTACTTTAATGAAAATAAATGTAGTAACGGAAGTGTGAATGTAAATTTAATAGAAACATAAATTTAGTTTAAGGGAGTAATTGGGGAAAATAGTTCAAAGTATGTTAATTGATGAATTAATACGTAATGTATGTAAAGTAATAAACTGGTATAAGAATGGAATTAAGGTAAATTCATTTATTGGTTTTAAAACCTTAATTAATGTGTTCAATTGATAGAAGTACATATTTTGAAATGTAATATTTATTCAGATTAAGATGTAAATAGGCGTATATTAATGTAGTGAAATAAAATTAGCGTTATATATGGAATTATAATATGGATTGATAAGTAACGAACTTATAAATGCAATTAAAAGCAAATAGGTGGTAATTAATATACGTTGCTTGTTTAGTGTTAAATAAACTTTGGTAATAAATTGTAATAAATCTAAATTTAACATTTTGTTAATGTAAATTAAAGTAATAATCGGAAATAATGTTAATTTTATTTACAAAATGATAGTTGGTTGAATAAAAGGAATGCAAAATAAAGTTTTGTCAATATATTGGAATTAATGTGTATGATAATAGGATAAAGTGCAATTAAATGAAATTAACTATTTAAATATTACATAAATGGGAATTTAGATGAAATGTGAGAATGTTAATGTAATGGATTTTGATTCCAATGTAAAGTTCATCCGTTTGATAATAATAAATTGAATAATAAAATGAAAGGTAAATCAAATAAAATTATTTGATATTAAATCTATAATTTTTGAATTTTATGAAATCGAGGTTAATACCGAAATTGATAAATTAATCAACTCTAATTTGACATTTAAATTTGTTTAAATCATTGTAAATGATTGGGAAATTTTAATGATAAGAACTGTCAAGTATAGGATTGAAATTGAAAATTTTGATTTAATTAATATATTATTAATTTATTTAATTGCTGTAAAAATAGCCATTTTGGCCATTGACTCGGATTTCGACGAAACTAGTTTCATCGGATCCGTATCAGTAAATTATTGTAGGATTTCAAGTTTTGTAGCGATCGGATTTGTCGTTTGATCGTACGGACTCGAAACGCCTTGAAATCAATGAAATTGAAATCAATTGAAATCAATTTGACAAATATTGATTTTAGCATAACTTCTTCATACGATGGAATTTGGACTTGAAACCTTTTCCTTTGCGTTTAAAATATTTTAAAACATCTATTTAGATATATGGGTTGACCCAATTTCGTTCCGGAGTCAGAACGGGCTTTTCGGGCCATTTGTCGTTCAGCGCGTTTATAAATCGGGTCCATCTATTCTATTTCAACTTTGTCCATAAATACCCGGTTATAAACCCTAGCCTACTTCTATTTCTTATTTGTCTATACGTACATTTCAACTATCTCTCTTCCTCAATGGTAGACAAACAAATTCTAAATCCAAACACAAATCAAATTTCAATCCAAAGCAAAATTTTCAAACTCCTCAAAAAAATTCAAAAAATTTATATGTCGAAGTTCTCGAGAATATGAATCAGCATCTGGTGTTTGTTTTTAGAATTAACGCTTGAATCATCAGCAAATCAAGGTCAAAGCTAGATTAGGCGTTTTTGATTGAGGCGACAATCGGGGAATTGATTTTTGGGTTTGATAGAGATCGTGGAGGGGAAGCTAATAGTGGTGGCTTCCTGAGGTAAATCGACATACGGCGGCGTGAATTGGTAGATTTGGGTTCGAAAAGCCTAACCTTTGAAGGGGCGGTGGCGTCGAATCGGGGGACTGGACGAGATGGCCACCGGGGCGTGGGTGCGTGAGTCGGAGACGAAGCGATTGGTGGTGGCGGCATCGGCTATGATGGTTGGAAGGTGACATTTTTGGCTGGTCAATGCATAGCTCCCATCGTGAATTATGGGTTCGGTCCATGTTGATTTTGAGCGAGTTGTTGCGCGTATGTTTTTCTGCGTGATGATGTGGTAGGGCTGACGTGTAAGATTTTGTGATTATTTTATTTGTTTTAAAAATAAATCGTATAACTTCTTATATTAATAACTTTTGCATACGATATCCATTTTATGCGCGCTTTCTTGCGCTAGGATCATATCTGAATTCTGGACATTTTGGCTCTGGTTTGGATGGATTCTGAGACTGTGGAAATTTTGGGTTTAAATTGGATTTAAATTCAATTTAAATTCAAAAGGTGAGTGTTTTAACCCATTCACAACTTCTAAAATTTCTTATATTTGTTAAATTTAATTTATGTTGTGATTATGCATTTATTGATGACTGTTTTGTATATTTTAATCATCATCTCAGTTAATTGCATTCATTTAAATTAAATCGTTATTTAATTTATTATTGAATATAGCTGTCAGTTAATTACTTGTTATATATTATCAGTTATATATTGATATTGATATTGATTGATCGTTTTGGATGATGATTGTGATGGATGTATGATTTTATGATGGATGAATGGATGTTTTATTTATATCATCATAATCTACAAATTCTGTATTGATTTGTAATTATTGATTCGGGATTGCGGTTTGAAATGATATATAATTGTATTTTTATTTTAAATTATGGATTGAAATGATAAATATCTGTATCACTTGACCATAGGGTAGAAAATTATATACAGACACCATGGTCTATATATAAAATATTCTGAAATGATTTTCTATGGTTTTATGAGATAGTGATTTGGATATTTTATAAATGTTATTTTATATATAGTTAAATTCTAGGTTTTAAGCTATATATAAAATTGATTTGAAGTATAAAAGAAGTTAATAATTAAGTTTGATTTTATTAAGATAAAATATGATTAAGCATTTATTTAAATTAAATTTCTGGAGTTTATAATGACTTAATGAGAATAAGGTTGGAAGATGAATATAGAATTTATTTGGAATTTAATAAAATTTAGAATTTTAAAGGGTATGATTTTTATAACTTGATTTTGTTTAGAGTGATTTAAATGAATAACAAGTTGATTTAAATGAATATAAAGTTGATATACCAAGTTAAATAAACTGAAAGAATATCCATTTATGTGAAGTTAAAAGTTTTACATAAATTATATTGGATTTATTAAGTAAACATTTCAAATCTAAATAATAGTAATTGAATTTGATATATATGGAATTATCAAAGAATTAGTTTTGAAATGGTGGAATATTTAAAGCTTTGAAATATATGAATTGAAATGGTTTATTTGGAGGTTTAAATCGGTATTTGGAATTTATATGTGAAATTAAAGAAGCTATTTTATTATATAAAGTAATTTAATATTTAAACAATTTAAGTATTAGAAGTTATGTTTCAAAACTATGGGTTGCAAGGTATATAGATTTGAAAGTGCTATGATTTGGAAAAAGGATATATTTGAAATAAAAATGATATCATATTGATTTGGGTTTTAAAATAGAAATGATATCTTATTTATATGGTTTTGAAATGGATAATTTATTCTGGTTTTAAAAGTATAAACTATTTTGAAAAGACCGTGGTGTTATAATAGCGTTTGGTTGTTAAAGAGACCGGGATCGAAAGTTGTCATACTCTCTGCCAACTCCGAAAACCACTTTAACAACCGTGTACGGGGTGGAGATTCCAGAATGAAGTAGGATGGCGGCGGCGTTTCCTTCGAGGTAAATACGCGGACCCGACTCCCGTGAGTTGGCATAAGGTGGCTAAAATAGGAGCGATTGACGGGCTAATGAGGTAGCTCCTTTGATCGGACACGTCCCTTCGATATTATACTCTGACCTTTGGATTGATTCGGTGGCCACTTTTGATTTTCTTTTCTTGGCGGTGTGGCTCGAGGTGGGCGGTAGCTGCGCGCTACGCGTTACCACCGACCCAGAAGCGTAATTGGTATATCTACCTTGGCATTGCCTAGTTGTGCCGTGTCACCTACCCTATCGCGCCTTGTACGAGTTTGGTTTTCTCCCGTAGCTCGTGTGGTATCCTCTGGTGGCTTCTCGATCAAGAGAGACTATGATATTGGATGGACTACTGAGACTATTATGTGTTAAAGGCTCTATGGGAAACCCCTTAACGCTATGAAAAAAGTAAGTTTATTTTACTATAGACATTATTATAACAGCGAAATATTACTACACAGTAAATTGTTTAACGGATCCTTAGGAGATGTGAATCCTGAGCATCTCTTAAGTTACTGCGCTCACGTTAGACACTAGATAGGAGATGTAAGATCCCGTAAATATCTATGACGCCGTTCCACTCATATTATTGACTGTTGATTTAACTTACATAAGATCTTTTAGTTCTGACTCAGGTGTTTTGTCTTTTCTATTCGCTCGGGTCAGTCCGAGCATTTCAAGATTTGAAGATTTTATTCTGGAGGACAAAGATGAAGATTTGTATTACTATTATCTATTATATTATTCCACTACACTATTGTATTCTGCTGCATTATTAATATTCTCTGGTATGTGTAATTCTGATATGTATTATATAAGTAAATCAAATGTTTTTGTAAAATAGCTTCATGAACTGTATATTTGATTATTATATTTTATCGTTCCGCTGCAAGATTCTGTTTTGTTCTTTTTCTTCCTATGCCTTTTCTTATTTACCCCATAACAATCCACCCTTTTGTATGGTTGAAGTCTGACGTGTGTGGTTTATCGTCGATTTAAATCGTGCGAAATGATGGGACGTTACATCTGGCATCAGAGCTTTGGTTTAGCGACAAACCTTAGCTTTGTGGGGTTTGACTCTTTATCAATAGGGTAGTAATGCCCTATGATGAGTCGCTGAGAGTATATATATGAGAGAGCGTATTTTTTAGTGTTATAAAAAGGTTTTAATATTGTGTTAATTTGTTCTGTTTTGTATTTATAAATTCTGGTTGGTGCATGGGACGCTGTGACATCAATAGGGATTTTTAAACACTTAATAGCACAAACCGACACAATATTTGTTTTAAATATAGGTGAATGAAATAATTTTTCCTATTATATTTCTATATATATAAAATAATTTTTTATAAATGATATATATGTTTGGTTGTAATATATTGGTTGTTAGGTAACGAAATTTAATAGTTGAAATGAGATTGAAAATAAAATAAATGAAAATTGGAAATTTAGAACTTAAGTTTCGGAGTTTTGAAATTTCTTTTGAATGATTTTGAAATATAATAATAATATTACTAGAAGTATTTTCTGATGTAAATATTTCAATATAATTTGAAAGAATTGTTTTAAAGAAACTCTGGAAAGAAATAAGTAGTACTCCCCTCTCTGTCATTGGAAAATAATTTCGGTGATGAGTGCACGCATCATCAACATTCATTTTCGAGTTTCGAAGTGGGAAGGTCACTGTAGTAGTTTTACTGCAGATTTATTTTGATAAACAAATATAAATTTTAATTTTTTTTAGATATAATTGGATATAAGTTGTAAGTATATACATATCTATCTATTATTTTAAAATGATTTGAAATTTAACCCGGTATTTAGTTCTTAAATTTCCGTTAATTAATTGTTTCAATTATTGTAGTGAAATGGGTTGTAACTAACTAATAATTGAAATCTCTAATTAAAATAAGAGATTTAATGTGAAGTTATAAATGATATTTAAAGGAAATTTAAAATTGTAATCTTATAAAACAAAAGATATAATTATTGAACATTTAATAAATTAAAAGAAATAAGATAAACCTGTATGATTTTAACTACATTCTTAAAGGCATATATATAACTTACCAAAAGATGTAAAAAGTTGAAATGTTAATAAGAAAACGTAATGGATATTATACAAGTAAAGCTTATGTAATAGGAATGTTAAGTGAAATTCTTTTATGAATAAGAATTTGATGTTGTAATTGGGTAAACTTAAGTATGACTGAAAGGTTGTAAAGAAATGACAATAAACTTAAGTAAATGTTAAAGTTATTTATTTAAAAAAAAGCAGAAATATGAATATTGTATATAAATGAAATTAAGTAGTTAATAAATAAAAATAAATGGAGTTTTACAAGAAATAAATGTAAATTAAAAAGATAAATCATTATGAATAAAAAAAGAAATCAAACGAAAAATGTATGAAATAAAATTTATAAGAATGAAACTTAATCTGTTGTTTGAAATTGTTGATTTTGGTTTATGGCTGTTTGGGTAAGGATACTTTAATATTGTTTGGATGTATGAATAATCTATTTATTTTCACCTAAGGCTGTTGAGTGAAGGGTACACTAAGTAGTTTATTTTTCATTCTGTGCAATTTAAAGTTTGAACCTGAACAACTATTTGTTTTATTTGATATGAATGAATGATTGATTTGTGTTGATTCTATGTGATGGTTGTATCCATTGTTGCAAGTGATTGATGTTTGTATTGATTTGATTTGTGTATGGTTGAAACCACTTTATTGATTTGTAATTATTGATTCGGGATTGCGGTTTGAAATGATATATAATTGTATTTTTATTTTAAATTATGGATTGAAATGATAAATATCTGTATCACTTGACCATAGGGTAGAAAATTATATACAGACACCGTGGTCTATATATAAAATATTCTGAAATGATTTTCTATGGTTTTATGAGATAGTGATTTGGATATTTTATAAATGTTATTTTATATATAGTTAAATTCTAGGTTTTAAGCTATATATAAAATTGATTTGAAGTATAAAAGAAGTTAATAATTAAGTTTGATTTTATTAAGATAAAATATGATTAAGCATTTATTTAAATTAAATTTCTGGAGTTTATAATGACTTAATGAGAATAAGGTTGGAAGATGAATATAGAATTTATTTGGAATTTAATAAAATTTAGAATTTTAAAGGGTATGATTTTTATAACTTGATTTTGTTTAGAGTGATTTAAATGAATAACAAGTTGATTTAAATGAATATAAAGTTGATATACCAAGTTAAATAAACTGAAAGAATATCCATTTATGTGAAGTTAAAAGTTTTACATAAATTATATTGGATTTATTAAGTAAACATTTCAAATCTAAATAATAGTAATTGAATTTGATATATATGGAATTATCAAAGAATTAGTTTTGAAATGGTGTAATATTTAAAGCTTTGAAATATATGAATTGAAATGGTTTATTTGGAGGTTTAAATCGGTATTTGGAATTTATATGTGAAATTAAAGAAGCTATTTTATTATATAAAGTAATTTAATATTTAAACAATTTAAGTATTAGAAGTTATGTTTCAAAACTATGGGTTGCAAGGTATATAGATTTGAAAGTGCTATGATTTGGAAAAAGGATATATTTGAAATAAAAATGATATCATATTGATTTGGGTTTTAAAATAGAAATGATATCTTATTTATATGGTTTTGAAATGGATAATTTATTCTGGTTTTAAAAGTATAAACTATTTTGAAAAGACCGTGGTGTTATAATAGCGTTTGGTTGTTAAAGAGACCGGGATCGAAAGTTGTCATACTCACTGCCAACTCCGAAAACCACTTTAACAACCGTGTACGGGGTGGAGATTCCAGAATGAAGTAGGATGGCGGCGGCGTTTCCTTCGAGGTAAATACGCGGACCCGACTCCCGTGAGTTGGCATAAGGTGGCTAAAATAGGAGCGATTGACGGGCTAATGAGGTAGCTCCTTTGATCGGACACGTCCCTTCGATATTATACTCTGACCTTTGGATTGATTCGGTGGCCACTTTTGATTTTCTTTTCTTGGCGGTGTGGCTCGAGGTGGGCGGTAGCTGCGCGCTACGCGTTACCACCGGCCCAGAAGCGTAATTGGTATATCTACCTTGGCATTGCCTAGTTGTGCCGTGTCACCTACCCTATCGCGCCTTGTACGAGTTTGGTTTTCTCCCGTAGCTCGTGTGGTATCCTCTGGTGGCTTCTCGATCAAGAGAGACTATGATATTGGATGGACTACTGAGACTATTACGTGTTAAAGGCTCTATGGGAAACCCCTTAACGCTATGAAAAAAGTAAGTTTATTTTACTATAGACATTATTATAACAGCGAAATATTACTACATAGTAAATTGTTTAACGGATCCTTAGGAGATGTGAATCCTGAGCATCTCTTAAGTTACTGCGCTCACGTTAGACACTAGATAGGAGATGTCAGATCCCGTAAATATCTATGACGCCGTTCCACTCATATTATTGACTGTTGATTTAACTTACATAAGATCTTTTAGTTCTGACTCAGGTGTTTTGTCTTTTCTATTCGCTCGGGTCAGTCCGAGCATTTCAAGATTTGAAGATTTTATTCTGGAGGACAAAGATGAAGATTTGTATTACTATTATCTATTATATTATTCCACTACACTATTGTATTCTGCTGCATTATTAATATTCTCTGGTATGTGTAATTCTGATATGTATTATATAAGTAAATCAAATGTTTTTGTAAAATAGCTTCATGAACTGTATATTTGATTACTATATTTTATCGTTCCGCTGCAAGATTCTGTTTTGTTCTTTTTCTTCCTATGCCTTTTCTTATTTACCCCATAACAATCCGCCCTTTTGTATGGTTGAAGTCTGACGTGTGTGGTTTATCGTCGATTTAAATCGTGCGAAATGATGGGACGTTACATCTGGCATCAGAGCTTTGGTTTAGCGACAAACCTTAGCTTTGTGGGGTTTGACTCTTTATCAATAGGGTAGTAATGCCCTATGATGAGTCGCTGAGAGTATATATATGAGAGAGCGTATTTTTTAGTGTTATAAAAAGGTTTTAATATTGTGTTAATTTGTTCTGTTTTGTATTTATAAATTCTGGTTGGTGCATGGGACGCTGTGACATCAATAGGGATTTTTAAACACTTAATAGCACAAACCGACACAATATTTGTTTTAAATATAGGTGAATGAAATAATTTTTCCTATTATATTTCTATATATATAAAATAATTTTTTATAAATGATATATATGTTTGGTTGTAATATATTGGTTGTTAGGTAACGAAATTTAATAGTTGAAATGAGATTGAAAATAAAATAAATGAAAATTGGAAATTTAGAACTTAAGTTTCGGAGTTTTGAAATTTCTTTTGAATGATTTTGAAATATAATAATAATATTACTAGAAGTATTTTCTGATGTAAATATTTCAATATAATTTGAAAGAATTGTTTTAAAGAAACTCTGGAAAGAAATAAGTAGTACTCCCCTCTCTGTCATTGGAAAATAATTTCGGTGATGAGTGCACGCATCATCAACATTCATTTTCGAGTTTCGAAGTGGGAAGGTCACTGTAGTAGTTTTACTGCAGATTTATTTTGATAAACAAATATAAATTTTAATTTTTTTTAGATATAATTGGATATAAGTTGTAAGTATATACATATCTATCTATTATTTTAAAATGATTTGAAATTTAACCCGGTATTTAGTTCTTAAATTTCCGTTAATTAATTGTTTCAATTATTGTAGTGAAATGGGTTGTAACTAACTAATAATTGAAATCTCTAATTAAAATAAGAGATTTAATGTGAAGTTATAAATGAGATTAAAAGAAAGTTGAAATTGTAATCTTATAAAACAAAAGATATAATTATTGAACATTTAATAAATTAAAAGAAATAAGATAAACCTGTATGATTTTAATTACATTCTTAAAGGCATATATATAACTTACCAAAAGATGTAAAAAGTTGAAATGTTAATAAGAAAACGTAATGGATATTATACAAGTAAAGCTTATGTAATAGGAATGTTAAGTGAAATTCTTTTATGAATAAGAATTTGATGTTGTAATTGGGTAAACTTAAGTATGACTGAAAGGTTGTAAAGAAATGACAATAAACTTAAGTAAATGTTAAAGTTATTTATTTAAAAAAAAGCAGAAATATGAATATTGTATATAAATGAAATTAAGTAGTTAATAAATAAAAATAAATGGAGTTTTACAAGAAATAAATGTAAATTAAAAAGATAAATCATTATGAATAAAAAAAGAAATCAAACGAAAAATGTATGAAATAAAATTTATAAGAATGAAACTTAATCTGTTGTTTGAAATTGTTGATTTTGGTTTATGGCTGTTTGGGTAAGGATACTTTAATATTGTTTGGATGTATGAATAATCTATTTATTTTCACCTAAGGCTGTTGAGTGAAGGGTACACTAAGTAGTTTATTTTTCATTTTGTGCAATTTAAAGTTTGAACCTGAACAACTATTTGTTTTATTTGATATGAATGAATGATTGATTTGTGTTGATTCTATGTGATGGTTGTATTCATTGTTGCAAGTGATTGATGTTTGTATTGATTTGATTTGTGTATGGTTGAAACCACTTTAAATATTTCATTTATATAATTGTTAACCTTTTGGATTATATAAGTGAAATACATGTTATGGAAGCAATTGCTACTGCTTTTGGTTTCATAATTTAAGCGTTGTTTGCCCGACAAATAGGTACGTTTTCGGATTACGATTTATAGCGTTATTATATTATTTTTCCCGTGTTGGGATATATTATTTTGGAAACTATATGTGATATATTGTTATATTTGATATTATATTTTCTCCCGAGCCTCACCGTATAATGGAGACTCTGCCGAAATTTTTCGAAAATTTTGGACTTAGAAAATTTTGAAAATGTTTTTCAAACTTTATTAATTTGAGTATAAAAAGATTTAATTGTTTATAAATCTATATATTTTATTTAAATTATCCTATTCTGTAAATTTATTGTTATGAATATAATATTTTGAATAATATATATTGATTGATAAGTTACTCTTTCCCTTCTTTTCCTTTTGGGGGGCGAAAAGTTTTGAGTGGGGGAGAGTGTAACGACCGTAAATTTTCAATAATTAAATTTGTTATTTTAATAAAATCTGAGTAATTAAATTTAGAAGAAACAAAAATTTTATAATTTAATATTGAAATGAACGCTGAAATGAAATATAGCAAGGGTAATTAAAACTAACTATTAGTAAATTGAATAAAATCCTAATAAATGGAGTAGTGAAAGTGTTATACTTGGCTATAGATTGAACAAAATTGATGAATTAGTATAAAATTTATGATAGTTGGATAAGTACAGGGTTATGTAATCGATTTTGTTATTTAACGGGAAGAAATAAAAATTTGTAATCCGTTAATGAATTTATAACGGGTATGGAATGTAAATTGAGGAAATATGTTAATGCAAGTTAATAATTTATGAACTTGAATGAACATTCCAATCAAACTAAATAATTTAAATGTTGTGACTTAGTTATAAATGGAATATATTAAAAAAAATGTAATTATTTTATTAATGTGTGAAATAATAGGATAGAGGGTAATTGTTGTAGACAATAACCATACAAGTATTATAAAGAGTATATTGGTGATAAATGGTTATTGCAAATAGAGGTAATTAAATATTACTTTAATGAAAATAAATGTAGTAAAGGAAGTCTGAATGTAAATTTAATAGAAATGTAAATTTAGTTTAAGGGAGTAATTGGTGAATTGGGGAAAATAGTCCAAAGTATGTTAATTGATGAATTAATACGTAATGTATGTAAAGTAATAAACTGGTATAAGAATGGAATTAAGGTAAATTCATTTATTGGTTTTAAAACCTTAATTAATGTGTTCAATTGATAGAAGCACACATTTAGAAATGTAATATTTATTCAAATTAAGATGTAAATAGGCGTATATTAATGTAATGAAATAAAATTAGCTTATATATGGAATTATAATCTGGATTGATAAGTAATGAACTTATAAATGAAATTAAAAGCAAATAGGTGGCAATTAATATATGTTGCTTGTTTATTTAAGGTGTTAAATAAACTTTGGTAACCAATTGTAATAAATCTAAATTTAACGTTTTGTTAATGTAAATTAAAGTAATAATCGAAAATAACGTTAATTTTATTTATAAAATGACAGTTGGTTGAATAAAAGGAATGCAAAATAAAGTTTTGTCAATATATTGGAATTTAGTGTATGATAATAGGATAAACTGCAATTAAATGAAATTAACTATTTAAATATTACATAAATGGGAATTTAGACGAAATGTGAGAATGTTAATGTAATGGATTTTGATTCCAATGTAAAGTTCGTCCGTTTGATAATAATAAATTGAATAATAAAATGAAAGGTAAATTAAATAGAATTATTTGATATAAAATCTATAATTTTTGAATTTTATGAAATCGAGGTTAATACCGAAATTGATAAATTAATCAACTCTAATTTGACATTTAAATTTGTTTAAATCATTGTAAATGATTGGGAAATTTTAAAATGATAAGAACTGTCAAGTATAGGATTGAAATTGAAAATTTTGATTTAATTAATTTTTATTAATTTATTTAATTAATGTAAAAATAGCCATTTTGGCCACTGACTCCGATTTCGACGAAACTAGTTTCATCGGATCTATATCGGTAAATTATTTTAGGATTTCAAGTTTCCTAGCGATCGGACTTGTCGTTTAATCGTACGGACTCGAAACGTCTTGAAATCAATGAAATTGAAACAATTGAAATCAATTTGAAAAATATTGATTCTAGCATAACTTCTTCATACGATGGATTTTCGACTTGAAACCTTTTCCATTGCGTTTAAAATATTTTAAAACATCTATTTTGATATATGGGTTCACCCAATTTCGTTCCGGAGTCAGAACGGGCTTTTCGGGCCATTTATCGTCCAACATGTTTATAAATCGGATTCATCTATTCTATCTTCAACTTTGTCTATAAATACCTGGTTATAAACCCTAGCCTACTTCTATTTCTCATTTGCCTGTACGTACATTTCAACTATCTCTCCTCTTCAATGGCAGACAAACAAATTCTAGATCCAAACACAAATCAAATTTCAATCCAAAGCAAAATTTTCAAACTCGTCAAAAAAATTCAGAAAAATTATATGTCGAAGTTCTCGAGAATACGAATCAGCATCTTGTGTTCGTTTTCAGAATTGATGCTCGAATCTCTGCCAAATCAAGGTCAAAGCTAGATTAGGCGTTTTTGATTGAGGCGATAATAGGGGAATCGATTTCTGGGTTTGATAGAGATCGTGGAGGGGAAGCTAATGGTGGTGGTTGCCTGAGGTAAATCGACATACGGCGGCGTGAATTGGTAGATTTGGGTTCGAAAACCCTAACCTTTGAAGGGGCGGTGGCGTCGAATCGGGGGACCGGACGAGATGGCTGTCGGGGCGTGGGTGCGTGAGTCGGAGATGAAGCGAATGGTGGTGGTGGCATCAGCTAAGTTGGTCGGAAGGTGACGTTTTTGGCTTGCCAACGCAAGGCTCCGGTCGTGAATTATGGGTTCGGTCCACGTTGATTTGAGCGAGCTGTTGCGCATATGTTTTTCCGCGTGATGATGTGGTAGGGCTGACGTGTAAGACTTTGTGATTTTTTTTTATAAAAATAAATCGTATAACTTCTTATATCAATAAATTTTGCATACGATATCCATTTTATGCGCGGTTTCTTGTGTTAGGATCATATCTGAATTCCGAACATTTTGGCATGGTTTTGGATAGATTCTAAGACTATGGAAATTTTGGTTTTAAATTGGATTTAAGTTCAATTTAAATTCAAAAGGTGAGTGTTTTAACCCACTCACAACTTCTAAAATTTCTTATGCTTGTTAAATTTAATTTTTGTTGTGATTATGCATTTATTTATGACTGTTTTTTATATTTTAATCATCATCTCAGTTAATTGCATTTATTTAAATTAAATCGTTATTTAATTTATTATTGAATATAACTGTCAGTTAATTACTTGTTATATATTATCAGTTATATATTGATATTGATATTGATTGATCGTTTTGGATGATGATTGTGATGGATGTATGATTTTTTAATGGATGAATGGATGTTTTATTTATATCATTATAATCTGCAAATTCTTTATTGATTTTTCATTATTGATTCGGGATTGCGGTTTGAAATGATATATAACCGTATTTTTATTTTAAATTACGGATTGAAATGATAAATATCCGCATCACTTGACCATAGGGTGGAAAATTATATACAAACACCGTGGTCTATATATAAAATATTATGAAATGATTTTCTATGGTTTTGTAAAGAAATATATGGTTTTATGAGATAGTGATTTGGATATTTTATAAATGTTATTTTATATATAGTTAAATTCTGGGTTTTAAGCTATGTATAAAATTGATTTGAAGTATAAAAGAAGTTAATAATTAAGTTTGATTTTATTAAGATAAAATATGATTAAGAATTTATTGAAATTAAATTTCTAGAGTTTATAATGACTTAATGAGAATAAGGTTGGAAGATGAATATGGAATTTATTTGGAATTTAATAAAATTTAGAATTTTAAAGGGTATGATTTTTATAACTTGATTTTGTTTAGAGTGATTTAAATGAATAATAAGTTGATTTAAATGAATATAAAGTTGATATACCAAGTTAAATAAATTGAAAGAATATCCAGTTATGTGAAGTTAAAAGTTTTACATAAATTATATTGGATTTATTAAGTAAACATTTCAAATATAAATAATAGTAATTGAATTTGATATATATGGAATTATCAAAGAATTAGCTTTGAAATGGTGGAATATTTAAAACTTTGAAATATATGAATTGAAATGGTTTATTTGGAGGTTTAAATCGGTATTTGGAATTTATGTGTGAAATTAAAGAAGCTATTTTATTATATAAAGTAATTTAATATTTAAAACATTTAAGTATTAGAAGTTATGTTTCAAAGCTATGGGTTTCAAGGTATATAGATTTGAAAGTGCTATGATTTGGAAAATGGATATATTTGAAATAAAAATGATATCACATTGATTTGGGTTTTAAAATAGAAATGATATCTTATTTATATGGTTTTGAAATGTGTAATTTATTCTGGTTTTAAAAGTATAAACTATTTTGAAAAGACCGTAGTGTTATAATAACGTTTGGTTGTTAAAGAGACCGAGATCGGAAGTTGTCATACTCTCTGCCAACTCCGAAAACCACTTTAACAACCGTGTACGCGGTGGAGATTCCAGAATGAAGTAGGTTGGTGGCGGCGTTTCCTTTGAGGTAAATATGCGGACCCGACTCCTGTGAGTTGGCTTAAGGTGGCTAAAACCGGAGCGATTGACGGGCTAATGAGGTATCTCCTTTGATCGGACACATCCCTTCGATATTATACTTTGACCTTTGGATTGATTCGTTGGCCACTTTTGATTTTCTTTTTTTAGGGGTGTGGCTCGAGGTGTACGGGTTTGGTTTTCTCCTGTAGCCTGTGTGATATCCTCTGGTGGCTTCCCGATCAGGAGGGACCATGAAATTGGATGGACTACTGGGACTATTATGTGTTAAGGGCTATATGGGTAACCCCTTGACGCTATGAAAAAAGTAAGTTTATTTTACTATAGACATTATTATAATAGCGAAATATTACTACATAGTAAATAGTTTAACAGATCCTTAGGAGATGTGAATCCCGAGCATCTCTTAAGTTACTGCACTCACGTTAGACACTGGATAGGAGATGTCAAATCCCGTAAACATCTCTGATACTGTTCCACTCATATTATTGACTGTTGATTTAACTTACATAAGATCTTTTTGTTCTGACTCGAGTGTTTTGTCTTTTCAATTCGCTCGGGTCAATCCGAGCATTTCAGGATTTGAAGATTTTATTCTGGAGGACGAAGACGAAGATTTGTATTACTATTATTTATTATATTATTCCACTACACTATTGTATTCCGCTGCATTATTAATATTCTCTGGTATGTGTAACTGTGATATGTATTATATAAGTAAATCAAATGTTTTTGTAAAACAGCTTCATGAACTGTATATTTGATTATTATATTTTATCATTCTGCTAAAAGATTCTGTTTTGTTCTTTTTCTTACTCTGCCTTTTCTTATTTACCCCATAACAATCCACCCTTTTGTATGGTTTAAGTCTGACGTGTGTGGTTTATCGTCGATTTAAATCATGCGAAAAGGCGGGAGTTACAGTTCTTGTATAGGGGTGGGAAAATATACCAAGGGGTTCGCCTCGGATTTGAAGTAGTAAATGGTCATTGGATTTGCTTTGATTAGAGGTATTAAGTAACAGGCAATGTTCATTTTCCTTAATTTGCGTTAGGCAATTCTAAACGCAATTTTTAGATGGTGGTCGACGATATATGAGCATTGTTTGGTAAATCGGTATTTATGGAGTAGGACGGGGCATAAGATGAGACCACTATCGGTCCCGAGTAGACTATTATTACAACTTGCGTTCTTATATAATTTAGTAGTTACCAGAACATTGTTCTGATCTCCTCCTCATTACAACCCATATGATAGTTTTAGTGGGATATGATATTGGTACAAGACGGGAATGGTAGATGGATAGGCCTTCTCGTTCATGCTCGGCACAGACAAGGCAACCGGATATCCAAGTAATAATATTGTTTTCAAGAATATATATACATGAAATATTTTACTATTCTGCTATGAGTTCGTATAAGTGGCCCTTTGATATACTATGTTTATTGTAGGTTACCGACACAACGATCCATACTATAATGGATTTGGGTTTTTTGATTTAGTCGAAAAATTGGCCCTTTAAAGTGTGGGTTGTTGCATATATCTTATACTATGTCATTTTTTATAGTATTTTGGGACTGTTTATCACTCACACCAAGCTATTTTCTTACTTGGGATTTTATGCTTCGCTTCTTATTATCTTTAGTAGTCCTTAATGAATAAACTAGATAACATGTCTAAGTTTTGTGCATGCACTTGTTTAGGGGATAAGCAAGAAGCTGAAGCTATTATATTTATTATCAGAGTTGATTGCTTATTCTGCTTTGCAGCACTATGGAGCTTTATCAGCGCTTTACATTTTTTGAGGCAGATTTCCTTTGTGACTATTTTGGCGGGGTATAAACTCTACTAGTTTGTCTTGTACGGCTAATGTGAACCTTGCACTCTGATATCTAATTCAGTTAATTTAGTTATACTATATGTCCTGTCTTTTTTATATCTATCCTTATATTATATTTTATTTAATGTGTTGTTAGATATACAATAGGTTATGATTAGAGTTTTAGTTATTTTACCCTCGACAGTGGTCCTATATCGATCGGGTACTATTGTAGTGCATTCTTCTAGTATATTAGGTATCGAGGGTTTAGGAGGTCATCACACATAGGATCAGAGCTTAGGTTGAGTGATTGACCTAACTTAGTACCAGGATCCATTAGAGATAAGATAAGTGTAATGCCTTAGATTGGATCAAGCGATATACGAGAGAACATACCTATTATATATTTTGGTTTTCAAAACTATATATCAGTTTTCAAAACTATATGTTAGCAGTATATAAGTGGCATTACACACTTGAGCATCGTAGATGTAGTTTTTCTTTATGAGAGATTGTCCATTCTTATTACCTAGTTTAAGAATGAGCCGGCATACAAAGACCACTGCTAGGAACTCTATACCATGAGTAGAAGAAAAGGGAGTAAGCTCGGGAGAAGCTACCCTGATATGCAGTCCATGTTCAAAGAGATGATGAGGAACATACTGTAAGATACATAAGGTATTGCTCCAATTGTTGTTGGTGGTGGGGCTCCAATGCAAGCGTCTGGTGGTGACTTTGCTAAGTTAAAAAAGGACCATCCATCCTTTGAGGCAAACTGTTCCTTGAAATGGAATCAGCTATGGAAGTGTGTGATTGGTTGGATATAAGAGAGCATATATTTGAAGATTTCGAGCTGGAAGATGAAATGAAGAGGAGGTTAACTCTAGGAAACTTCAAGGTCATTCCATGGGATGGTGGAATGTTGTTAGTATTGCTACTCCGGTTAAGGCCAAATTTGAGGAATAGTCTATACGACCGTGAAGAAGTCATTATTGCTCAAGAAGTTTTCCAAGTTGAAACAGAAAGAAAGACTATTTGGAATATGTAGCCGAGTTCAATATGTTGTCGAAATATGATTTGTCCTTTACTGACACTCCATTAAAGAAAAACGAAAAGTTCATATTGATAAGATTTTTAAGAGGGTTGTGAAAAGAGATTTGAGGCATGTAATCCTATACTTAACACTAAAACTAAAGTTGTTGTTTTAAAGGAAGAGCTAAAGTTACATGTAGGCGGGGGTGGCAAGAAGAATTGGAATAATAAAGAAAAGAAGCAGTCTCAAAGAGAGGATAGCTAGAAGAAAAGAAAGTAGGAGATGAGGTGCTTTTATTGTAGTAAGATAGGTCATCTTGGCAAGGACTGTAAGGCCCCGAGGGATGGGGAGAGGAGGTGCTTCATCTGTGATAAGACTGGGCACTTAAAGAGGGATTGCCTAGAAGAATAATCATAGTGGGGCTGCTTATGCATTGGATGTTGCTATTAGTTCATTGGCTGCTCCATCGACAAAGGATAAAAGGAAGGGTATTCTTACTTGAGGTATTCTTTTTATTTATGTTATATCTATGTGTGTATTTATTAGATATCAAAATGTTTAACACTTCATATATCTCGCGATTTAGAGAGCAGGTTAGAATGGTGACCTGACCTAATAGGTAGACCTTTAGTTGTTTCAAATTTAGTGATAGTTTGATCTACTTAGTGATAGTTTGCCGAGGCTTAGCATGTCGAGTCATGGATGTTTTTTTTGCTTGTAATTTCTTCGTTTGGTTGTGGGGTTCAATATCATTTAACATGGAGCGACTAAAGGGATGTAGAGCTATGTTTAGATGGTGAGGTACAGTAGACGACGAACATGGTAGAGGGAGATTAGAGGCTAGAGTAGGGTTGTACACTGGGGAGGGTACAGTTATGGTTTACTCGACGTATTCACTTGGACTCTTGATAAGGAGTCGTCATCGTTTCCTGTAGTGAGGGAACATCCGAAGGTGGTCGAATGATCGCCATGTAGAGAGACAGAGTTTCATATCTACCTAGTAACCGGTGTTATATCTTTAAGGAAGGTGGTACTCGAAGAAGTAAGAGGACTGAAAGTGCAAGAGAATAGACCGTGGAGGGGGTCCATTTATGGTAGTATATCCAAGTGAGGAGTACATATAATATTCCAGTGGCGGGCGAATGATTCATGTAGATGGTCAGGAGTGCCGGGAGCATAAGGAGCTTATATTGGTAGTCATATGTGACATCCTTGTATTCTAGTGGAGGAGAAGTACAAGATGCTCTTGAGAAAGTGCCTCAGGTATTAAGAAAATATGCCAGTCGAGGAGTGGAGTTCTTAGTGTAGGTACGATTTGGGAAGTAACATTAGTTATAACTTTTGACCAAAGTGAGGGGTAGAACCAAGGATGATGGCGATCGAGATGATACCCTTACCCCAATAGAGATGGGAGTAGTGTTACTGGAGATGAGGCAATACGGACTCAATCAAGTTAATTGTCTCCATATGGATAATGGATTGCCTATGCCTGACATTGATGGACGTAAGGACGGGGGTACTTTGACAGTGTTGCCTTTCGAGGTTAATTATACATTACGGTGGCAATAAAATATACTGGATGGACCATTTTATTAGGATGGGATGAAGGAATATGTTAGGATTAAGTTGTATGGGCTAGCAGTTAGTGAAAGTCAAACAAATGAGTTTTACTGGGTTGTTATGACCGCTAGGGCTTCCCAAATAAAAATAGGAATACATGTTGATGGATTATCAAAAATAGGAGAAGGATATTGTCCCCTCAGATTCATGGTCAATAACTTGATGAACGGTACCCATAAAACCAAACAAAATGGCAGTAAAAATGGTTAAGTTGCACGAG
Organism: Allium cepa; assembly: GCA_030765085.1. Taxonomy (NCBI): domain Eukaryota; kingdom Viridiplantae; phylum Streptophyta; class Magnoliopsida; order Asparagales; family Amaryllidaceae; genus Allium; species Allium cepa. The sequence goes on from CM060934.1 coordinate 293,385,435, forward strand.
AAGTGGATAGAGTGATCCTAAGGTATGCCAAAGATCATTATAAGTGATGGAGACTCATTATCCGTAAAGGGATATAGGAAAGGTATACAAGGGGAAATAGTAAAGATGACATTGGTTCAACTAGATGGTATCGAGATTGAACTAGGAGCTTCAAGACTTCGTAAGCCTATTCGTATGGTGGGATGTAATACAGATGAGCTTGGTAGGAAGATGAGGAAGTTAGTAGAGGTTCTTTAGAGTGGAGGCGAGGGTGACGGTACAGAAAAGACCTAGTGGAGCATGAGGAACACTTATTTGGAGCCCTTTACTTGGTAAGGTTTCCTGTGTATCAGATTCATTTTCACTTGCAATGTCATATAACATAGCTTAGTATCTCACGTGCTAGAATAGGCATATATACTATTTGATTGCTTATGATTGCATGGTTGAATGTTGCATGTTTGGTGTTTGGAGATGGTTACTTGTGGCTATTAGGTATGTGAGTTTGTTATATTTGACTTTTCTTTGTTTGATTGGAGTTCGGAAACGAAATTCTAAAAGGAGGTAAGAGTAACAACCCGTATTTATGTTTAGAGAATTGTAAAATATTATTTTAAATTCATATAAGGTCTTATGAATCTATAATCTTAGCAAATGTCAACTAGTGATATTTTTCATTCTTAGAATTTTCATTAAGTAGTTTAACCTTGAAAATCTTGCAAGGCCTGTAACATTGATATGGGTCCATTTATGGTCTGAATCTACTTCTAATGGAAAGATACGATAGTTTCTTTTTCTATAGAATGGTCATAATAGGATTTTGGACTCACCATTTAGAAGTTATGCCAGTTTTAAGTTCAAACCTGTTTTAGTTAGATTAGTAGGTGATTCATGCAGCCCATTTGTCCAGTTCGGGACCAGGCTTAGTACCACTTCCTCCTAGCCATCATTAGTCATTTCTTTTCATTTTTAATCACCTTCGAACCTACATTATCCGGAATTGACTCAATCCATCATTTCTTCAAGTTAATTAGAGTAACTAAGAGATATAAGGGTGATTAGAAAAGGATACTAGTAGATCTACTATTTGGAAATTTTGGGATTTGTGCAGTTGCTATCGACATCAAATTTTCCTAAGGATTCATGTGTTTTAATCCAAGATGAGTGATTTTATTTCTTTCGTTATACTATGCTTAGTAAAAGGTGATTTTTGATATGATTAACAAGGTTTAATGTTTAAAACCTTGATTTGATGTTAATACTACCCTAGAACCATATTTAAAAAGATAGATTGTGATTTTATTTATTTTATATCATTTACCAACCATATTTTCCCTTTTATATAAAATCAGATCTTGAATGTTATATGCTGGTAAATTGTGTTTGGATTGATTGTATATATTGCTTGGATGGTATGTAACGATGTTTGATGGTTATATGGATTGATTTGATGTGTTTGTTTGCTGCTTTGCATAGTTAGAAATATCATGCATCATTTGGTGCAAAGTAGCGTTAAAATGTTCGTAAATTAACGCAGTTGGAATATGATGTTGTTTGAAGTCTCAAGAGACCCCAAAACAACTAATAAGAGGTTTGGAGTTGATTTGGTTTTGATTATGGTAATGGAATTATGGTCGGCAGTGTTAAATATGGTTGGTGGTGGATGTTTCTTCATGTCGCGATATGGTCTACTTAGGGTTTTAGAGGATAGCACTTCGAGTCATGCTAAGGAAATTATGGTTGGTGGTGGAAGCTTGGACTTTGAAAATGTTTAATAGCCAAAATATAGTCGATATTGGGTTGCTTGATATCAATATGGGCAAAATTTCAGGCCAAGTGTGTGCGCACTTCAGGTCAGGCTAAAGGACGACACGAAGTGGGATTTCTTGACCTAGCCAAATTTATTGGGGTATTCACATGGTTAGTACCAACCATGTCAGCTTGGGATGTTTAAGGGTTATGCTATGGGTTTTTCCTTGTGTTCCTTCGGGTCAACGTGTTACGACGAGAAAATTTAGGGACTTTAAATTTTGGCCATTTTAAGGTGGACTTACAAGGTCGGCGACGACAATATATGGTTAGTGATGACATATATGGTAAGCATTAACCATGTCAGGGTTGTGAGAATCAAGGCGAGGATTTGGGATATGCGAATAATGCGTGGGTAATCGTGTTGTATACATTTGTTCGTTCAACGTTCGATTTTGACGTTTGTGGTGTGATAATGAATGATGATAAGCGGCGGGAAAAGATGTAATGCTTCAATGTGATGACTTTGGGACTTTGGTGAGATGAATCTATGACATGAAAAGGAAGTATAGAGGTGTTTCAAACTTCGATGACATGGGTCATTTGATCAAGTACTTCTAGGCGGAAGTGAATGTATGGGACTAAGGTAGTCTGAAAAGGTATGTTCGACAAGATAAAGCGATATGGTAGAACATGGGATGTCTAGATCGAGTAGTATACTAAAGGGACATGAATAACTCTAGATGTGATGTGTATAGTGAGCAAGGGTATGCGAGGACACTCGCCTATTTCTATCCCTTTTTGAATCAAGACATATCTAGATGAGTCAGAACCACCGAATGATCAGATAGTTAATAAAAATCCAAAGCTTTAACTCACAAAGTCAGAATTCAACCAAAGTTCAAAGATTGACGTAAAGTATTGCTTACAACTTGAGGGAAGCTAACCATTTTCTTGAAGAGCCAAGCTATTGAGAAAAAACCCATAAAGAATAGAAGTGTCAACTCTATACGGAATTGTGATCCATAACTTAGCATCAAGTCATGGAAGCTAGCTAATGTAGTAACCTAAAAGAGATCAAAGGACAAACTATAGATAGCATACAACGTGGAGTGAAGGGAGATTGGCTACATGCTTTCTATCCAAGAAGATAGAAAAAAAAAGTCATGGCATAGAAAATAAGACAACTCACAACTCAGCACCAAGTTATAAAGCATAACTCGATACCGATTGACTATGAGACGATTTAGCTATAATCAAAGTGGAGTGTCCATACTGAAGTTCCACGGTATTATCAAGCCAAGGGAATCGTGTAATATCGTCACTTCGAGATTCGTTGTTTGACCTCAGTTATATTAACTAACGGGTAAATCTCGAGTGAGTCATCTATATTTATCTTAGAACGTAACCCCTTTATACCCTCAGCAACCATGAGTAATATACTGCCCAACATTTGGAGAGCTTATGCGATGTAGTCTCAATGGACATACCGATATCCCATCTCAAAACATTTTGACTAGGAATATTTAAAATAATATACTATTTTCAATTTGACAAAACTATCATGATTATAACACATTGTAATCACTATCACATAACATTCATTTAAAGATTTTCAATTTAATATACTTTAAATTAATTACTTAATTAATTATATCACAATATAGCAAGTATACAATAGAAAGAAAACATCTTTTATTTTGAATATGATTGGTTGTCGAGTTAGATATATGTAACAAATTACATAATTGTCCCTAGGGTATACCCCTAACTTTTTCAGTTACAAAAGCAAATTTTATTCGATCTACACTTCTTCTTAAGTTTCATTGATTTGCATAGCTAAAGTCGTTACTTATGGCTTTTTCTAATATATTTATCCATATGAACTGTTAACGCTAAAAACTGAACGCTAACACCCCGGTGTATGCAGAGACTAAGTGAAAGCACCACCCGTGAACACGGGAATTAAAAACAAGTAGAAAAGTCACAGAAAAAGCAGTAAAAGACAACAGTTTTATTGTGGTTCGGCTTTAGGTTAAGCCTACGTCCACTTTAATCCTCTTTATTACTGAATCGATTACAACTTTACAACAATCTTCAATTACAATACTGATGAGACAAACAACTAGAACTCCGATGTAGAAGAATTCTTTGAATCCATGTTGATTGTGTTAGGTTTCCTCTTGAAGTTTGTTGAGATGTCCTTCGTGTTTGAAGTGTCGAGTGAGTCGAGAATTCTGCAGAGTTTCGGCGTTCCAGAAATGAGCCAAAAGATCCTTTTTAAGTTGAAGCTAGTGCTGTATTTATAGGGGGACATCGGAGTTAGGTCGTAGGTCACGAACGACCTAGGTGTAGGTCGTAGGTCGCGAGCGACCTAGAAGACACAGCACACGACTCAACAGGGTAGCACTTGGTTTCTTCTGAGTGAGTCGGTAGGTCGTTGGTGACCTAGGGTAGGTCGTAAGTCATGGTTTACGACTTAAATATGGTATACTTGATCATTCTGGATAAACTAACAAGTTATAGGTCATGGCCGACCTAGTTAGGAAGCGGCATAGGAAGCTCCTTTGGTATGTTTAGGTCGTTAGCGACTTAGGAATTGGTCGTCACACCTTAGCTCGCTGTAGAACTTCTTCCCTGTTAGGTCGCTCCCCTTATTAACCCGCTAGGTCGTCCAACCCTTAGGTCGCTGAGCTCTTTATTTAGTTACTAGGTCGCTGCCGCTTTAATTCTTTAGGTCGCAGTCTGTTATAGATTGTTAAGTCGCGAGCCTTAGGTCGGTAGATCGTTAGAGAGCTTCATTCCTGTTAGGTCGCGCCTAAGTTAACTGGTTCATACTTTAGGTCATTAACCCGCTGTTGGTCCATTAGTTTGTTAAGTCGTAATGCTTGCTGTGTGTTAGGTCGTTAAGACCGTTCTATCTTTAGGTCGCTTCTGAAGTTAGGTCGCTAGGTCGCTCAAAAAGAGGAGTTAACACTTGCCTCTCGAAGTACAGGCCTATGTCATAGGTCGTGTGCTTCGATCTAATTCCGTTAGGTCGTGAGCGACCTAAGACTTCTGCAAACTCACGAACCCCTTCGTCTTCTTCTCTTTGTTCCATATAAATTGCTAACTCGTTTCTTCCTCCTCACTCGGTTGCTTACTTCCGCCGCCATTGCCACTCTTGAGCTCGAAATTTTTGAAGCGAGTCCACCCGTTGCTTTGATCGTCATCTCGTCACATTAAGTAAGTGGATCTGATTATTGCTCAACTACACTTATCATCGATCTTTTGACCCTTCCGTTTTCCGATTCCAAACCACTTTTTGTGCCATGTTTCTTCACAAACCATTTTTTGATTGATTTGCAACTGCCATCGATCATGTTGTTGCTGTGATTTGAGATAAAACGGCAGTGCATTGGATTTTTGGTGATTCCGAGGCGATTCGAATTGGTCTTTAGGGTGATTCGACGGTATGGAGAGACGAGGGTTTTTGTTGGTGGAGAAGTTAACGGGTTAACGGGTTAGGAGCTAAGAGTTAGGCGAATTGACACGTTGAGGAGGAACGAGCGACCTAGGGCCTTAGCAGTTTTGAACAGGAACCACGAGACTTAGCTCTTGCAAACGACTTAAAGAATCGGCACGACTTAACTTTTAGGTCGCGTTGGCGACTTAGCACTTAACGAAATATACACTGTCTTGACTTGAACAACGTAACTTAGAAGAGTTCGACTTATGTAACTCGCAACCTTGTTGTGTCTTAACTTGCCAAAATAGCATATGAACTCCAAGCAGGACGACCTATAAGACCAACGACCTAACTTTATGCGGTATAGGTTGTAGGTCGCGGCCCACCTAGAACTTGGACAATTTTTTTGTTTAATTCTGACCTGCAGCCTCATGCCTTGAATTCTTTAACTCGGACAACGCGACTTAAGATAATTCGATTTATGTTAGGTCGTTGGGCTTGATTGATGAACTTTGACCTATGATGAGTCGCTCGAGCTTGTTTAAGATTATATTAACTTTAATGCAAATAACCTATTAAACACAACATTTGCAAAAAACTTGGACGAATATACTGTCATTGATCGCCCACATTGAATGACAGATTAGTCGATAAAAGATAATCATCTTAAAAAAATTATATGAAATGCTGTGAATCAACAAATTCAAGTGAAGTATTAAAGCAAAGCCATATTAATCAATTAAAACTGACTTGCTTGCATCAACACTGCACTTGTATTCGGACTTAAAACAACAAGCCCTGAAACTTTTAAAATTGGCAATTGCATATTAGTTTATTTCAGTTATACTTGCTTGTCGTTTTATTAGTTTTGCACAACACTTCACACATTTAGGAAACGTGCACCTTCATATTTGAATATCTAGTTCCTTGTGTAGAATGTCTTCTCAAGAAGAGATCATAGAGCAATCTGAAGGAGTTTTCCCGATAGCCATCCCATTGGATAATCCTCCGGAAAGGGCCAAATGATACCGCTGACAGGCCACCTCTCGGTTTTGTCGCCGTCAACCGTCAGATGTGCCTTTGTGGTTCCATTCCTCCTTTCAATGAATTTCTTCAACAACTCCTTCTCTGACTAACCATCTCTCCCTTTCAACTGCATCCCAATGGCTATGCCATCCTGATGGGATTGTGCATTCTATTCAGGAGGACACTTAACCGTCTTCCGAGCTTCGAAGAAATTTGATATTTATGCACATTCGCAAAGAATAAAGACCACCCCTCCATCATACTCGTGAGAAGTGCCAGAAACCGTAAACTTATTACCGATCTTTCTGAAAGTGCTCACGGTTTTCTGAATCAGTTCTTCTTCGTTCGCTGCCCCTCAGAGTTTTATGCCATCTGGAGAATAGGAAGTCAGATTGCTCATCCCTGTTCTTTCCTTTTAAGTTTTTCGAGATCCTAATTGCTAAGCACTAACTTCATTCTTTTCTTTTACAGCACTTCCTCCTCCCTCTAGAAATCCCAGTCACAGGACGACTTTTGATAGATTAAGTGCCGTGCCGGTTGAAGAAAGAAGTATTAAGTTTTTGTTGAAAGATGAACTTCTGCACCAATACGGGCTTTTGCACCCTTCTTGTTCTACCCAAACTCATGAAGTTCCTGACTCTCCAGTAAAGACATCGGATGCCCCAATTTCCGTCGAAGAACTTACGCCGAAAGAACATACTGTTGAGGCTTCATTGGTAAAATGTTCTACTTCAATTGATGTTGCGGGGTCATCCGGCAAACTTGCACTTTCCCCGGTCATCGAAGAAGATGAACCTCCCCAACAATTCGGGAAATCTGGTGACGAAGGAACTGGGAGAGCGAGTCCCGCCAGGCACAGCGGTGATGATACTTTTGAGGGGTTGAGCGACCCGATGATTACTTCACAGGAGCTTTTTAAAGATGATCCTATCACTGCTAAAGTTACTTCTCCAGCAGTTGAAGCGACATCCGTTCTGCAACAAACTCCATCAGCCCAAGAGTTGACACTGGCTGTTAAATCCATCATCACCTCCGAACCCAGGAGTGGTTCGTGATTCGACGCACGTAGTTTGCACGTTACACACACTTAGGACTTTTCAGCACTTATATGTGTTCAACTTTCTTGCTTTCAAGATTTCTAAGTTTATATTTTTTTTTTCATTTTCAGATTCTCCAATGGGAAGAAGTGGCTCCTACTACGACGATTTCCAGCATTATGGGAAGCGTGGTTCTTATGACCCCAGAAGGTATCTTCCTGCCTCTTGGGAAACTGACGAAGAAAGAGGTGCGAGGAAAGCTCGTGAAAGGCGCGCCTATGAAGACGCCACGAAATACGAGATGAGCGACATGATTCTTCCCAGAGGGAAGAAGATTCTCATAAACGGAAATCCCACGATGATAAAGGGAAAAGCCACATCCCTGAAGATGCGAGTAAAAGGGCCAAACAAGGCGAAAAGCCGGCGTCCGAACTTCCTGAAAGGCCCGCTGCTCCTGTACCTTCTCAATCTCCTGCCCTTACTCGTACTGATATTCAAACAATTATTGGCAGGCCCTCATATCAGGTTGGACAAGGCCAGACCACTCTTCAAAGTCGTTTTCCGCATTGGTGCTTGAAGGGAGTGCGCTTTGACCTTGATTTGATCCCGATTGACAAGCAAGCTATGCTGCGCAATCTTGATGCCGTCAAACTCGATATTGAGAGAATGTCGGGTTGGCAAAAGCTTGTCGACGAGCTTTAGAGGCTAAATCGTGCAAATCTTGAGGCCATGCTAACAATGGAAAACGACAAATCTGAATGGCAGAAAACTCTTGAGCAGCATGACGCGGAAATGAGGAGCATAGCCACTTATAATGAGAAGCTTGAAGCAGAAGTTGAAAAACTTAAGGAAGAGCTCGCCACTTCTTCCACTTCCTACTCTCAGAGAGAGAGAGAGAGTGCTTCAAAAACAAGTAAGAGATGCTCATGCGGCGCAGAGAGATGCTGAAGCCAAATTTGACGCACAGCAGCAAGCTGTAGAAAACTACCGAGCTGATGTTGCTCAACTTCGAGAGAAAACCAACTCCCATAACTTGGAGATTGAACTGCTCAAAACTCGACTTTCTGAAGTTGAGAAGGAGCGTGATGAAGCTATTGCCGGCAAAGCTGCAGCTGAAGAATCTCATATGGCAACTAAAGCTGAAGTCAGCTCCACTCTATTCGAGTTTTACATCCGTAGCGTTCTGGGGCGTGGTAGCCTTAAGTTTTTGGGACCTGAATATGAAATCACTTTGGCCAAAGTGTGGGAGGCCATACTTGATATGTTTGGAGGAGCTGGATATGCCGAAGTAGATTTAATGGCGCACTATCTAGATGATGATGCATGTGCCGCTCTTGCCAGGGGAAAGGAGCAATTCGCCAAAGAGAGAGCCGAAACGACAGAAGGAGAACATTTAGGAAAGACAATCTCAACCGACCCAGTTCTACCTTAAGTTTCGGCCGATATCGATATTGTTGGTTCCAGTTCCCATTCTCCTCCTCCTGCTAAAGCCGTTATTGAAAGTGCCGCCGCCCATACTGGAGATGAGACTCAAGAAAGTGCTGAAGCGCAGGACTTCGAAGTTGATATAGTGAAGTCTGCTTCTCCAGGTAACCTCAATGTTGATCTTGCTCAAGTGGACTGCTTTCTTTCTTCACATGAGCTTGATGAACTTTTTGATTATTACTTAAATCTTGACGCGCCACTTTCTCCTCTTTTCATGAGAGATACTGACTTTAACTTCTCTTATCATGTAGTGAAAGCGCCATGTGTTGCTCAGCCTTCCCCTATTCCAGTTGTTTCCTCTCCGCCTCTTCAGATTACTCCCCCTTCTATTTCTCAACCGGGGTCACAAGAGGAGAAGATAGAAGCTCTTAAAGGCTTGGATGACCCGGTCACTTTTCAAGAACAGAAGGCCGAAGAACCTGAAGAAGGCGAGAGAACTCCGGAACAGACTGCTTCTGATGACATAACATTATCCACTCTTTTCTCTCCGGGCAGTGAATCTTCTTCTAAGAAGAGGGAGAAACGCGGAGTCTCAAAGAAAAAAGAGAGAAGCTTCTGCTGGCGAAGAAAAAACAGAAGAATGTCCAATTGCACCTCTTCCTCTTTCTTCCCCTACTCTCACAAGCCGGCCCCAAAAATTGATCATCCGGCCAGGCGTAGGCTCAAAAGGTGGCAGGAAGAAGAAATGATGAGTTTGGAACTTATGCTTTTCGTCTTGCTTTTTGCTTTTTTTGCTTTTTTGCTTGTATATACAAAGACTTGTGTTGACCGGAGATTGTGCGGGTATCGGTCCCCGCCTTCTTTTGTTTTGAAACCTGCACATGTATAAAATTTTTTATAGTATGGAATAAAATGATTGTTTTACTTGTACAAACTTCTGTATGTATTTGAGAATGCATTTATTCTTCCTTTTTTTTATACAGGTTTCTTTATTTTCTCTGTGTGATGTTGCAGTAAACCTATGGTATGTTGTTTGAGCATTATTTCTATTTTTGTAACCATATTATATTGCCCCCATACCATGGTTTATTGCAATCTCTTTCACATTGGCAAAATTTTGGAGAACGACTCTTCTGTTTCGAGAAGACTTGTACTTTTTCTTTAGAGAACAGCTTTTCCATTTGAAGGAGATTTGCATTTGTACTTTACAGGATAATATTTCCGTTTTAAGGAAATATTTTTTCTGATTTAGTAGAATGCGGCTCGTATTGGAGAAGTCTTCTCTCTCTGTTTTTTTTTTTGTTGCGAAGTTTTTACACTTCATTTTTGGAGAAAGTCACTTTTATTTTGGCAAGTGAATTTTCCTTCGTGGCAAAGTGGGCCTTCGAAAAAGGGCTTCGACCTGTTTGTGCCTCCGAAGAGGGCTTTTGTTTGATTGTGCCTCTGGGAAGAGGGCTTTTTGTTTGATTGTGCCTCCGGGGAGAGGGCTTTTTGTTTGTGCGTCCGGGGAGAGGGCTTTTTGTTTGTGCCTCTGGGGAGAGGGCTTTTTTTGTTTCTGCCTCTGGGGAGAGGCTTTTATCTTTTCCCTGTCCGCTGGGAAGCGGGCCTCCGAAGAGGGCTTTTCACATTTCGACTCGTGTGAAGATTTATTTCAGATCGCGGTGAAATGTGTGGCTCTGAGTAGGGCTTTTGTCTGGAAGTTTGAAGTTTCCTTCTCTCGGTTGGATGGATTCACGGGGCGGACACAAGTTACTTGGATTGTTTGTTTTCACAAATGTTCTCAGCTAGTTAACGAGTGTCCTGTGCCACCGATCAGTCCACAACTTTCTATCGAGAAAGAGAACTTTCTTTTTCTGGCAAGTCCCATTAAAGGTCTTTTAGCATTTCAACTATGGTGAAATGGGCATCCGAAGAGGGATTTTCACATTCCAGCACTTGTGTAGTTTTATTTCAGATCCCGATGGAATGCATGCCTCTGAGTAGGGCTTTTGCTTGGAAGTTTGAAGTTTCCTTCTCTCGGTTGGATGGATTCACGGGGCGGACACAAGTTACTTGGATTGTTTGTTTGCACAAACGTTCTCAGCTAGTTAACGAGTGTCCTGCGCCAACGGTCAGTCCACAACTTTCTATCGAGAAAGAGAACTTTCTTTTTCTGGCAAGTCCCATTAGAGGTCTTTATCCTCCGAAGAGTTGTGCCTCCAAAGAGGGCTTGTGCCTCCGAGGAGGTCTTTTGCTGTTTGCTGCCTGCTTACCCATGTCTTTTCGCCATTTGCTCATGTCAGCGGTTCCCTGTTATCATTTCCAAGCGCACATTCCTTTATTTTGCAAGTAGCTTATTCTATCCAAAGAAGTGTACTTCATTGTTAAATGAGTTCGCAGGGGTAGACACAGGCTAATTAATCGAATGTTTGTTTGCACAAACGATCACAATTATTTAGGAAGGGTCTACCTCTGGCGGAACCACTAACTGTTTTCTTGAAGCACTTCTTATATATGATTTGAATCTGGAATTTTTGTGGCTAGATATTCATTTGTTGAGTGATGTCAGGTATCGCTTGGTCTTATGAGGGGTAAGCTTTGTTTTAATAGCCTGCAATATTAAATCGACATTTTAGCAATACAATTGAAGTACTTTATATATCGAAATAAAACAAGCAGTAGAGAACACAGGATTTATAGTGGTTCGGCCAAGAACTGGGCCTACATCCACTTTATAGTTCTTATTATTCACTTGCACTGGCTTTACAATGGCTTTCAATACAAGAATCATACATTCATAATTCTTTTTACAAACTTAAGCAAAGCTTTTAAGTAAAATATGGATGCAAATGATTGCTGTTCCAAGCTCTTGGAATTGGATCTCCTTCGACAGTTGTCAGTTTGAAAGTGCCATCAAGAAGTTTTTGGCCTATGACATATGGCCCTTCCTAGTTTGGCGCAAACACTCATGTTGCTGTCATGACCCTTTTCAAGACTAGATCTCCAATCTCAAAGCTGCGTTGGCGAACTTTGGAATTGAAATGATTGGCAATTTTTTGTTGATGTGCTGCAATTCTGAGCTGAGCCTCTTCCCTTTTTTCATCAAGGAAGTCAAGTGCTTCAAGTTGCAACCCTTCATTTTCAGCTTGATTGAAATGAATTCTTCTATGTGAAGGGACTTCTATTTCCGCCGGAATCATTGCTTCTGATCCATATGCTAATGAAAATGGAGTGTGTCCGGTTGCAGTTTTGTGGGTAGTTCTATATGCCCATAGTGCCAGTGGAAGCTTATCGACCCAACCACCTTTCGCTTTTTCCAGCTGTTTTTTGATGGTTGATTTGATAATTTTGTTTACTGCTTCCACTTGCCCGTTTGCCTGCGGATGAGCCACTGCTGAGAAGCTTTTCTGGATCTTGAATCGCTTGCAAAAATCTTGGAACTCTTCACTTTCGAATTGGGTTACATTGTCTGTGATTATCTTTTGAGGCACACCACACCTGCAAATGATATTCTTAGTTACAAAATTTATCATCTTTTTAGAGGTAATGGTAGCTAATGGTTCAGATTCAGCCCATTTAGTAAAATAATCAACAGCAACAATAGCATATCTGATTCCGGATTTGGCGGTTGGCAAAGGCCCGATGAGATCTATTCCCCAAATAGCAAAAGGCCACGGACTAACCATCTATGTTATCTCGGTGGAAGGTGCTCTTGGGATTTTTGCAAATCTCTGGCATCGGTCACATTTTCGGGCATAGCTTGCAGCATCACGATTAATATCTGGCCAAAAATACGCATAACGGAGGATTTTCTTTGCTAGAGTTTGACCACCTGAATGGTCTCCACACTCTCCTCCGTGTACTTCAGCTAGAATTGTTTTAGCTTCTTCCTTGGTCACGCATCGGAGTAATGGAATTGAGAATCCCCGCCTGTACAATCGGCCATCTTGAATTATGTATTTGGAGGCTTTTCTTAGTAACTTCTGTCGTTCTTTTGAACTTTCTGGTAGAGAACCGTTGATCAGATATTCCATTATCAGAGTCATCCATGATTCTTGCTCTTGAGATATAGTCATGATCCAGTCAATATCCATCTCATCAGTGCTTGGAGCTGACAGGACTTCCACATGAACTAATCCCAATAATTGAGCTTCACCAGTGCTTGCGTACTTTGCGAGAGAATCTGCCTTCATGTTCTCTTCCCGGGGTATATGATTTATCGTATAATGGTCAAGATCATCGAGAAGTTCCCAAGCTTTTGACAAATAAGCAGGTAGTTTCCTCCTTTAGTCTGAAACTCTTTCTTGACTTGACATACAATAAGCTGTGAATCACTAAAGATCTGCAACACTTTGACATTCAACTCTTTAGCAATTCTCAAGCCGGCAATAAGAGCTTCATATTCTGCTTCATTGTTTGTCGAAGGGAATTCCAATCTCAATGCATAGCACAACGACCGCCCTTCAGGGGTTTCAAGCACAACCCCAGCTCCGAAACAGTAACCGTTTCTTGCACCATCAACATATAATTTCCATTGAATTGGGGGATTATCAGTCACTTCTTCCTCACTATCACCTTTATCTGTACATTCTGCGATAAAATCTGCCAAAGCTTGCCCATTGATTGCTCTCCGGGGATGATAAGTGATGTCGTATTGGCTGAGTTCAATATTCCACTTCAGAAGACGACCCGAAGTCTTAGGACGAAATAGGACTTGCTTTAGAGGTTGATCAGTGAGGACTTTGATAAGATGAGCTTGGAAATACGGCCTCAACTTTCTTGATGCAACTAGTAGACAATAGGCGAGCTTTTCCAATTTTGAATAATTCATCTCTGCCCCGATGAACCTCTTGCCGATATAATAGACCGGGCGCTGAATTTTTGCATCTTCCCGTACCAATGCTGCACTAAGAACATAAGATGAGATTGCCAGATATACGAAAAGATCCTCACCATTGTCGGGCTTTGAAAGTATTGGAGGCGTTTCCATACGACGAATCAATTCATCGAAAGCATTCTGGCATTCAGGAGTCCAGTCAAAATTCTTCCTTTCTTCAGTGCATCAAAGAATGGAATGCATTTATCAGTAGCTTTGGAAATGAATCGACTCAAGGCAACGACTTTTCCATTAAGACTTTGCATTTCCTTCTTCGTTCTAGGAGCTTTTACTTCTTTTAAGGCAGCAATCTAAGTAGGATTAGCTTCAATGCCCCTAGCACTCACAATGAAACCCAGAAACTTTCCGGACTCCACCCCAAATGAACATTTCAAAGGATTAAGTTTCATTCCATACTTTCGGAGGATTACAAACATTTCCGCCAAGTGGTCCATATGGTCTACCGCTTTCTTTGACTTCACCAACATATCGTCAACATAAACTTCCATAGTTTTGCCAATCTGCGGTTTGAACATAGCATTGACGAGTCTTTGGTAAGTTGCCCCTGCATTCTTAAGTCCGAAAGGCATGACTCTATAGCAGTAGAGACCAACATCGGTGATGAAGCTTGTATCCTCCTGATCCGGCTCATGCATCATAATCTAGTTGTATCCGGAGTAAGCATCCATGAAAGATAACAATTCGTGCCCCGCTGTTCCATCCACCAACTGATCTATCCTGGGTAACGGGAAGCAGTCTTTGGGGCAGGCTTTGTTTAAATATGAGAAGTCAATGCAAACTCTCCATTTCCCATTAGCTTTCTTAACCAGTACTGGATTTGAAACCCAATTCGGATAAGTAGACTCCCTGATGAAACCATTCTCCATAAGCCGGTCTACCTCTTCTTTCAACGTTGCTGACCTTTCAGGACCCTGGGTTCTTCTTTTCTGTTTTACCGGTGTAAACTTCGGATCAATATTCAGAGCATGTACTGCAATTTCTGGGGATATTCCGCACATATTAGCATGTGTCCAAGCGAATACGTCCAGATTTGCCTTCAAGAATGATATTAAGGAATTTTGAACCGCCACATTAAGTTGCGAACCCACATTCACTACTTTGTTCGGATCTTTCGGGTCAACAGGTACTGGCACCGTTACTTCAACTGGCACCACTCTATTCTCCCCTGCACTAGCTTTTCTGGGATCCATTTCTCTTCGTGCCCTGCTATGCTCGCCAGTGCAGGGGCCACCCTGTAATTGCTACAAGGTTGGTTCTCTGATGCGGACTGGGTCTGCCGCATCTTTTCCCATCTCTCTCTTCCTCGCTTCACGCAACTCTATTAGATAACATTCTCGCCCAGCATTCTGATCCCCTTTAATAACTCCAATGCCATTATCCATGGGAAATTTCATAGTGAGGCACCACGGGGCGAGAATTGCCATGAAAGCCGCAAGAGTTGGTCGGCCCAGGAAGGCGTTGTAGGCAGAAAATTCATCAACAATTACAAAAGTCTGTTTCCGAACTACCTTTTTCTTCCCCTCTCCAAGCTCCACAAACAAGTCAATAGTTCCAATGGGCTGCTTTGGTTCCCCAGTAAACCCAACAATTTTCTGAGATGAAGCTTGAATGTCAGCCATTGGAACTTTCATTTGGTCGAACGTTTTTTTGAAGAGAACATTGCAAGAAGCACCGCAATCTACAAGCACTCTTCTCACAATAGCCGGCCCAATGCCTGCAGAGATGACCAAGGGATCCATGGTTGGAGTTTCAATACCCATAGAGTCCCTGGCTTTGAACACAATATCATCATTGAAAGTTTTCTACTGCTTCAAAGGTGCATCATCTTCTAGCACAAAAACACTCTCTTCTGTTGGTGCGTACTTCAATGCACGGGCATATCTTTCCATCTCGCCCCAGCTTCTGCCTGCTGGGTGAGGACCTCCGGTAATCACATTAATAACAGGCCTTTCTGATTCATGCATAGTATTCCTCTCACCCGAGCCAGATGGATGAGCAGGAAGTTGCTGACCCTTAGTAGACGAAGTTGGGTCATTTCTACTTCTCTTAACATATTGTTGCAACTTGTTCTCTCTCAATAGTTCTTCAATTAAATTTTTCAGATGGCGACATTCGTTGGTATCATGACTGGGTTGATTATGAAACCGACAGAATCTCCCACTTTGAACAGCTTTTTTGCTAACTCTCATCTCAGGCGGTTTAGGATATTCTACCGCATCTTTGGTAGCAAAGAAGATATTCTCCGGAGTGTTAGTCAAAGGAGTGAAATCTGAAGATTTTAAGAAGCAAGGTTTCTTCATATCTTTCCGTTTCTTCCCGCCGTTATTTTCCCTCTTTTGACTTCCAGATTCCTTTTTGATAGGGGCAGCAATATTATCCTTAACCTCTGTCAATGCCACTTTAACTGGTGCCCGAAGGCTTTCCAAGCGCATGAATTCATCAGCTTTCCTATAGAATTTCTCAAGTGAATTCGGTTCTTTCATCTTCAGCCACTTCCCAAATTCGCTTGATTTGTCGATTGCCCTCATCAGGTATGTCAAGACCATCCGTGGCTCCGCATTGTCCACTTCAGCCAAAGCTATGTTGAAGCGGTTCAGGAAAGACCTAATTGATTCCCCAGGATTCTGTTCCAAGCTTGAAAGTGACATAATATCCTTTGCCTTTGAAGCATACAACCTGAATTGCTCTTTAAACTTCCGAGTCAAATCGGCAAACTGGTCTATGGATCAGACCGGAAGCTTTGTGAACCATAGCAGAGCCACTCCTTCCAAGTATACCAGAAAGTATCGGCATTTGATCTCATCAGATGCTCTAGCACCAGTCATGTGCCAATCGTACTTATACAGGAATTGAATGGGGTCGCTAGTTCCCTTATAAGCCAGGATGGTAGGAGGAACAAACTTCCTTGGGAATTCCGCCTTTAGAATCTTTTCAGTGAACGGAGTTTTGCTCGGAGCGAATCCCTATTTCTTCTCATCTTCATCCCTCTGCATACTTTCTTTCATGATTTGTCGCACCATGCCCGAAAGATATTCCTCATCATTTAAAGGATCTGCAGGACAGACTTCGGCCATTTTCTTGGAAGTTTGTCGGGACAAACGTTCACGGAGAGTTGGCTGTGGTTGCGATCCTCCAGGTTGAGGAGGTGTTTCTTTGGCGGGGCTAGCTGGTCTTTGAGGAATATTCCTCTCTTCAGGATTATGAACGTCATCTGCAAGGTTTTCTTCATTACTCACCGGTTGATGGTTAACTCCGAGCAATGCATTTAACCTCTCAAGCATTAAAGCATTCTGAGTTTCCATCTGCTGGTATAATCCAGATACTGCAGCATCTAACTCCGCTCGTGTAATTCTGGCACTTGGTGCTGCTTGACTTGACGAAGGAGAAGTGGCGGTATTTTCATGGACATTAGTACGTCTTGTAGATCCACGCTTTCTTCCAGGAGCCATTATTTCTGATAGACTTCTGGTTTTGAGAGAGACTCTTTCAACAAACTTTTGCGAAGCAATGACGAAGATAGCCTGAGTTCAATTCTCAGTGAAAGCACCAAAAATGTTAACGCTAAAAACTGAACGCTAACACCCCGGTGTATGCAGAGACTAAGTGAAAGCACCACCCGTGAACACGGGAATTAAAAACAAGTGGAAAAGTCACAGAAAAAGCAGTAAAAGACAACAGTTTTATAGTGGTTTGGCTTCAGGTTAAGCCTACGTCCACTTTAATCCTCTTTATTACTTAATCGATTACAACTTTACAACAATCTTCAATTACAATACTGATGAGACAAACAACTAGAACTCCAATGTAGAAGAATTCTTTGAATCCATGTTGATTTTGTTAGGTTTCCTCTTGACGTTTGTTGAGATGTCCTTCGTGTTTGAAGTGTCGAGTGAGTCGAGAATTCTACAGAGTTTCGGCGTTCCAAAAATGAGCCAAAAGATCCTTTTTCAGTTGGAGCCAGTGCTGTATTTATAGGGGGACATCAGAGTTAAGTCGTAGGTCGCGAACGACCTAGGTGTAGGTCGTAGGTTGTGAGCGACCTAGAAGACACAACACACGGCTCAACAAGGTAGCACTTGGTTTCTTTTGAGTGAGTCGGTAGGTCGTGCGTGACCTAGGGTAGGTCGTAGGTCATGGTTTACGGCTTAAATATGGTATACTTGATCATTCTGGATAAACTAACAAGTTATAGGTCGTGGCCGACCTAGGTAGGAAGCGGCATAGGAAGCTCCTTTGGTATGTTTAGGTCATTAGCGACTTAGGAATAGGTCGTCACACTTTAGCTCGCTGCAGAACTTCTTCCCTGTTAGGTCGCTCCCCTTATTAACCCGCTAGGTCGTCCAGCCCTTAGGTCGCTGAGCTCTTTATTTAGTTACTAGGTCGCTGCCGCTTTAATTCTTTAGGTCGTGGCCTTTTATAGATTGTTAAGTCGCGAGCCTTAAGTCGCTAGATCGTTAAAGAGCTTCATTCCTGTTAGTTCGCGCCTAAGTTAATTGGTTCATACTTTAGGTCATTAACCCGCTGTTGGTCCATTAGTTTGTTAAGTTGTAATGCTTGCTGTGTTAGGTCGCTAAGACCGTTCTATCTTTAGGTCGCTTATGAAGTTAGGTCGCTAGGTCGCTCAAAAAGAGGAGTTAACACGAACCAAAAAATTTAAAATTACTAATTTAATCAAGATCGCATTTTCAATTTGAAATAGATATATAAAAGACATAATGGCTTGTTAACACCATAAACACTTTGTAATAAATCCACTCACCTTGGAATGATGTTTAAAGAAATATCCAATTGAAATCTTTACGATTTCTTCCCTTAATTTGATTTGTAAATTCTCATCTCTTCTCAAATCCCTTTGCTAAGCCTTTAGGCTAGACCTCCCTTTTCTTTTTACATAATCAAGGTTTGTTGTAAAGAATTTAAATGAAGAAATATGGAAGAGGATGAAAGGATGGAGTTTACCACGTGAAGGCTAGGTTTCAAAATAAGAGAGGTGAGAGTTAAATATGTATTATAAGTAAGAAATTGTATATGGTCTAGGCTAAATTATTTTTTACACATATCCTTTACCCTTACGTATATGCAAAACTCTTTTCCTTTCACATTGTTAAAATAACGTTTATTTTGCCTCAATTAGGTCATGAATTATTGTTCAAATCAATGCCACTACTTATACTTCAAATAAATACCGTTAATTAATATCCTGCGCACACAAACACACACACATAAACATACATACATACATATATAATTAACCTTTATAGGGAATCATGCATTAATATTTTAGTACATGACTATATATATGTTGAAATTGATTAAGAGCCTAACATTTTATCCGTAACCGCTCCATCAATTGTAATTAAATGGTAGTTATCCTTTTAATTTCGAAATCAAGTTTTCTCTTATTCTTTATAAAGAATGAGATAACATACCTTTTTATTAATTATAGAAAAAAATTCATTATCCGGGTAATTAATACATTCTCCCTGAAGTGTTTTTAAGTTGGTGCATGTAAATATATTTCCTCCTTTTCTTTCAATGCACGTTAAAACAACTATACTCTTTTGAAAGTAATTCAAACATATTCAATTAACTAATCATTGAATAAATTTTATCTTTTCCTGTAATTAATTTTTAACCTTAAATTTCAAAACAGGTGCAAAACCCAAAGTGGCTATGGCAACCATTTCATATCTTCTTCATCCAATATCCATTTTGACATTTTATTATATGAATTCAGGCTAGAAATATCTTCTTGATGCAATGGAAAAGTGGACCTCCCAAATTTCTTCATTTGTAAAAAAATTCATTTTTTTAGCTTTACGTAAAATTATTAAATTGTCCATTTTTATTAATTATTTATTTTTGTTAAAAATAGGGAGTGCTAGATTCTTCCCCATAAAAGAATTTCATCCTCGAGTTTCCATGAGATGAAAAATGCAACTCATGGACTTAACGATACAACAGCAACCATTTGTACGTGCAATACATCCACTCAAAGCACTCCACACAAAAAGCATCCAAACAATTCATATCAAACATATCTATTACATAACATTTCTAGAGACATAAGACATGATATCCATACAGATACCAACTATAGCTTGAATCCAGGTAGCAATATATAGCAACGACAAAATAAGTGAAAGCAAACGATACATAAAAATGGTAAAATAAATGCAAACAATAATGTGCATCCTCAATCAACATATGTCATGAACATGGCATGTGTATAATGCATAATACTAATGAAACTCCTATAAGAATGCAAGATCATATCATATATCACGACATGGTATTTTCAACCATTCGCATCCGCACATGCCGGACTTGAATTGCTCAAAATATCAAATTTTTAATTCATATTTAGCAAAACTCGGTATATACAGTAAATAAATCAATCAAAGAATCACAGACATAGGGTATTACAACAGTAATAGCAGAATGGATAAATAACAGAGTTGAAATAAAATACAACGGAATATCTCAAAAAATGATGTCTCGGATACAAACAGATGGCAAGTCTGAACCAACAAATGGATAGCTGAAAACTGAATAGATGCAGATGGATCTCCAAGTGAAGCTCCAACTCCAAAGATGAGTCTCAAATGCTTTGACACTCAGTCTGACCCGAGCGTAAAGAAAAACACAAAACACAAAACACTCGAGTCAGGATTAACATTCTTACGTCAATAGACCCAACTTAAGTGAAGTATCTACTGAAATACAAATAACTTAAAGGATGTTTGGGATAACCATCCTCTGAGGATCCGTGGAACTATCTACTATGTAGTAATATACGCAATTATAATATGTCTGTAGTAAAGAAAAGATATTAAAATAGCGTTAAGGTGTTACCCATATCCCCCTTAACACATTTTTATATATTTCCATAGTCTATATAGTATCGTAACTCCCTCTGTAAAGTGGAGGGCTATCAGAGGGCACTCCATAGGTATGGTACAAAAAAAACTCGTAAAAGGCATGCTAGGGCATGCGACAAGGCACTCGATGCAATGCCAAGGTAAATATACCATTTGCGGATCCGGACTAGTGGTAACGCATAGCAGCTACTATCGCCCACCTCATGACACATTCCCAAATCAAAGGGTACACCCAATCAATCACAAAAGCAATAGAATGGCATCGATAAAATGTGCTTGATCGGAGGAATGACCTTTCTTGTCCCAGCATGGCTCCTGTTTTAGATGCACCAAGCTGACTCATGGGAGTCAGGGTTGCGTAAATACCATGTAGGATCGTCACCAAACCATCCTACTTCATTCTGGAATCTCCACCACGTACGCAGTTGTTAAAGTGGTTTTCGGCATTGGAAGAGAGTATGACAATAACCGATCCCGGTATCTTTAACAACCAATCATTACTGTAACATCGTGGTCATTTCAAAATAGGCTATACTTCAAAACCAAAATATCATTTCCATTTCAAATATATTTATTTCCAAAATCATAGCATTTCAAAGTTATAACAATTTCGAAGCCAAATACTTGAATTTATAACACTTTGGAAATTATAACACTTTGAAGTCATAACACTTTGAAATCATAATACTTTCCTTTAAGTAGTTTAGATATTAATAATAGTATATATAATAAAATAGTTTATAAGATAAAATAGTTATAAGTTAAAATAGTTTATATTAAAATAATTAGTATAATATAGTTAAAATAGTTTATGTTAAAATGATTTATAATACAATAGTTTATATCAAAATAATTTGTAAAGTAAATAAATAAATATTTTTAAACTTAATTTAAAAATACTTTACAATAAAATATCTTCCTTAAATTTCACAAATCGATTCAAATTAACTCAAACTCCAAAATTCAAATTTAATCTCAATTCATTAATTTTTAATTCAATTCAGTCTCTCGATAGACCATTTCACATTAAATTGATTTCATGTACAGATTTGAACCACCAAATAAACTATTTATTTTTCAATATATTTCAATACTTTAAATATTCCACAAATTCATAACTACATTTAATACTTTCATATATCTCTTTAATTTAACTTCATTATTATTCACTTAATTAATCCAATATCATTTGAATAAACCTTAAATTTCCAAATTTTAAATAAAACCAAACATACCATTTCAATTTATGTAAATTTGAAATATTCATTTAAATCGCTTTTAACCAGATTCAAGTTATAGAACCATATCTTTAAAATCTCAAATTTAATAAATTTCAAATTAACCTGTTTGAGTATAATTCTTAAATAAATATAATTTCTAAACAATTTCTATTATAAACTTTATATTTGAAATATAATTTCTAAATTCATTTATAACCATATAATTTTCAAAACATATAAATTTAAAAAATTGAAATTTTAAACCCTTATAAATAACATATATATATATATATATATATATATATATGTATGTATGTATGTATCTTAAAATTAATTATTTATTTAAACCAAAATATTCACTTTTAAAACCTTGGAAATCTTTTTAAAATATACATATACAGACCAACGGTGTCTGTATATAATTTTCTATCCTAGGGTCAAGTGATATGGATATTTATTGTTTCAATCCGCAATTTAAATATATACGTGTACATATCATTTCAACCCGCAATTCCAAATTCAATTCAATGAAAATCGATTGGGTTTATCATTTAAACTCATAACGATTTTCTCCTATTCTACAGATCATTTGGGTATGTACCATTTCAACCCATAGGGAATTCTACACTAACTGGGAACTTGCAGAGTGATATGATAATAATATAACAGGCATATATCATCAATAACAATATATTATAAACAACAGGATATGGTGTTATATGTCACAAGTGAACAGATACAGATAAAAGCATATATATCAATGTAAATAACTAAAAGCAACATATTTCAATCGTCGTTTCAATTGAAACCAAATTTAATAAATATAAGAACGTTAACAATGAGTGATTGCTCACCTATGAGGCTAGATAGATTTGACAAAGAAATTGAGTTATGGGAACCAGGCACGAATCTCAAAACAAGGCAAGATTGAACTCGAAGCGACGAAGGAAGCTGGTAAATAGGATTTGACAAAATCAAATTAGACTAGACCGATGAAGATCAATGGTATAATTGAACATATATATGTATATATATATATATATATAATTATGTACATAAAATTATATTTTATATTCAAACACATTTTTAAGATTTAAATATATATGTATTCAAAATCATCGTTTTAAATTAAACACAATAAAATCAAAAATTTATAAAAGAAATCAATATGTGTAAGTACTCAACAGATCAATATAACTTTTATATATAAACTATATATGTAAATAACCAGATCATATAAGTAACAACCATATTTAGTTTATATATATCATATACTTCTTTTATATAACTTCTTATATATTATACAGTAATCAAAGTATAAGCCTATATACCTTCTTCACAGGTTTCCAATTGGGTAGTTAACGTAAAATATTTTAAAGCTATTTCGAAAGCACCACCAAGTATTAACAACAAATTTAAATATATAAATTTAACACTTCAAAAATTTACACATACACACAACTAACATTATATATAAAATGTATACAATACCTTATATAAAAGGATGAGATGTTGGATATAAATATGTCCTTGATAACTTATATAACTTAATATATAACAGATCCTACATTATATACTTGCCTTTATATACGCACAGAACTACTATACTATAAATCAATATATCAATTGATTTTGAAATCTTATAAAAAAAGAAACTTACATATACAATATATTGTACTTATATATACAAAAATAAAATCTACGATCTACCATCCATGTATATAACTCAATACATAAAAATATAACGAGACACTTATATATAATTAACAACTGTTATATAGACTTTTAGAACTTATAAACTTTATAATATACAAAACAGCTTCAACAGTATATATATGTATATATATATGTGTATATATGTATGAGCTAATATACTTAAAACACTGTATATATTATTATCAAAACTGTTTCAACATAGATTGCTGGATATATATTTTTATAAAATCAATAACAAGGATAATATATATACATGCATGCAGACGTTAAACATATACACAACATGCAATATGTAAATGTAGGACATCTGCTCTCGGCTACAGCAAAATCACGGCTATTATATATGTAAACAACATTTATACGAAACTTTATATACAATATATATTTATATATATTAACATATTATATATATCACTAACGCATGTAAATATATAATTAATATAACCATATCAGATATATATAACTATATAACTTTAAAAACACACTATACTTATACTAATAGCATTGTATAAGTTAGGATTTTAAATAAACAAAATATAGGTAAAATACTGAAACATATACCATATAAACCCATGTATATTACATTAATATATATACTGACTCAATATAACCATATATACAAATACAATTATCTAAGAGTGAATATATATAAACTAAAAAAAAACAAACGGAAGAAGGGCCGAAATCACCTCAAAATGGTGGCTGACATAGAGGAGGTGGAAGACAAGGGGATACGTGAGTTGATGGACAGATGAGTTGACGTTGGTGGTGCAGGATTTGGCTCGGGTTGCGAGTTGCTATCGAGGTGGAGCCATGGATGTGTTGGAGTTGCCATAGAGGGTTGTGCTCGGCTGAGCTAGTGAATGGGTAGCGAAGGGAGAGGGCTTCGTTCGTATGGAGGGGGAGGAAGGAGGTAAGGCGCCGCAGCTGAGCTCAGCAGGCAGAGATGCGGTTGATGGTGAATCGAAGGAGGGAGGCACGCGGTGGCTTGGATCAAGAAAAGGAGATGAGGCTTCGCAACAAATATGAGAGGGGGTGTACAACTGCAAAGGAGAAAAAAATAGAAGAAAAGAGAGAGAAGAAGAAAAGAAAAGAAAAATTAAAGAAATCAAACATACTAGTGGATGAGCTGCAACTCAAAGGAAAAAGGTAAAAATATAAATATGTAATAAAAGAATGGCAACGGTCCTCCCTAGATTCAGCTAAAAATAATTAAAGCAATTTATTATATTGCTTGCGCTGCACGATTCAATGTTCAAAACGCAAAAGAAAACAAAAGGTCACAGATCTGGTACTGATACGGTTACTGGTTTCATGGATTCCCCTGTGTACCGGACTTCAAAACACAGAATTGAATATACCACAGAGATCAGCACGACGAGACAATCAAAATGGTATACAGATATCAATGGTACGATCATCCGATCAAAATTCGATAATCGGTATCGGAAATGCTGCTATTTTGTCGAAAATAAGGTAGACGGAGCAATAGCAGTTCAAATTTAAAGAAACAAATATGATATCTCACTCAGAAGATGATTTACAAATTTATTATGTAAAAATATTCAAGTTTGGAAATTATTTTATTATCATCAATATTAACTGATTTACATTGAAATAGAATTACATAAAAAGATAAACTTCCATATTTTCTGATGAAAATTTACCAATTACTATGTTTAAATAGAAGCATTCCAAATATTAAATTTTTATTTTCAAATTTTATTTTTTAAAATTTCACAAAATTTCAATTAATTAAATAAATAAAATCATAAAATTTATGGGTCGTTACAGTGCAAAACATCCTTAAATATACTGATAATTTCTACAAATGTGCAACATGATATATAACGAGTCAAGTCATATCTCAACATAAGCCACGCAATGAAGCATGTCACATTACCTAATTTCCTAATCTAATAGTAATAATCTATAACAACCATTCATCTATACCTAAATAAACTAATAACTCTAAAAAAACAAGCAATGGAAAGATCCTTCGATGAATAGTTAAAATAAAAAGATCGAATTCTCTCCTCCACTTCCCAAGTACTCTCAACTGGATTGTTCTTCTAAACTTAACTTACTGACCTTACTACTGGTGTATAAAACCAATCCAAATTACTACAAACATACATATATAGGTTAACATCTGCCCATACTACTAACCGAGTAAACTGATGTCGACTGTGACGACCCATCTTTCTGACCCCTAGGAAAGACACATAACACATCCTCGGTGTTCATGTCCCGTTGCCTAAGCATCGAAAAGATGGATCGTCGTGGGGTAAAATAGATAACATAAAAAAAAACCTCACAATGAAACTGCTAAATAAAACATAACAGTAAATAGTACTTCAGGTTACTCCTTAACAGGGAGTTATCAAAGTTACACAAAAGTACTACAAATCAGCGTAGGCAGTTATAACATCATGGCTTTACATATGCTACAAAAATACACTTACATAAATAGATAATACAATGGAATAGATAACTAAGAAGACAAAAATCCTCAAGCTTGGATGTCGTCTTCAAAAGAGCCTAACAAAGAGCTGCTACTCTCGGACTACTCAAATAAAATGAGTACCTGAGTGTTTAGGAAAAACAAAAAACTTAAGTTAGACGATATGTCTGGTACGAGTTAAAAAAGTAAAAACAATAGGTGTGAAATTTAAACACTAATATGTGAGACCACGTCGTTGAACATAGAACGGGTTTACCCTCATATAAATCAACATCCAAACGTAAAGAATGGATAAATAATTAAACTCCATCAAGAGTGGTTTACTCTTGCTAATGTAAATAAGGAAATAATTTTGAATGTTCAAATCAAATAAGGAAAGGAAAATCTCCAATAAATGACTAGGAAGGTGCACCACCCTTAAAGTATACCTATATTAATATACTCCTGAGAAGCTCATATATTCCGTGACACTTCTCAAAAATGTGCCAACCGGACTCCGCCAAACCTTACCAAGAATGTAAACATTTCACATCTAAATGCACAAATGAATCCGATCTGGATGAGATGTGAAAATACCCTAATGGGAGCAACCTCACGTAGCTGGACGTCCTTTCATGCTTTAGGTTCATTCATTTATTGACAAAGGATAAAAAAGCTCAACTAAGCAACAAATCATCTTAGAATGATGATAATAAAGAAGCTGAAGTAACCAATAGCTGTGGAACCAACTATCGATGATTTAAAACGATCGTATATAAAAATTAAGTCTTGTATACCTATTGTGATAACCCAGATTTTCAGGCATCAGATAATTGGATAATTATCTGATTTAACTATTGAAAATACTGATTTATAGATTAAACAAATAAATGAGATAATCTCCTTGATAAATTATTTAAAATTGGAAAAATTGTTGTTTTCAAACAAATAATATGATGTTTTAAATATAAATATAGATTGATTTTAAAATAGAATTATTATCTACAATTTAGTTTGTTAAATATATACATATATTTGAATTGATTTCAAATTGGATTTTAAATTGAATTTGAATTTGAATTTGGTTTAGTATTTGATATTTAAAAGATAGATATTTAAAAATATTTTGGATTTAAAAATATTATATATGACTCTATTTTTTTTATATGATTGGTTTATATTATTTTCATTAAAAGATTAATTAATATAAATTAAGAGAAATGTATTTACTTAATAGAAAATTTAATATAAAATTTTTAAAAACCATTTTAAAATTTAATAGTACATGCATATTTACAAGTGTATGAATTTTAGCATAATTGGACAAGTGTTAAGATATTAACTTGCATTTAAACCATTGTAACAATTTTATTATGTAATAAAACAAGTGTCATTAGTTTTTTTATTTTCAAATTTAGGAATAAATTGAAAAATAAAACTACATATATACATATCTCTACCCTTACTTATTTTCCTTTTCATATTCAAACAAAAGAAACAAAGCCATAAAAGGAAATTAGATCTGAAGCAAATTTAAACAAACAGAAATTTGTTTTCAAAATATAAACCTGGGAACAAATCAAACAAGAAGGAATTAATAGTTTCTGTTCAAAAATTCAACTGGAAGTTCAACTTCAAAACTCAAAGCAAATTTCATAATCAAACTTGAAAGCTAGTAGATCAAATTCAAAATCAAGTATCAGAAAATCTCAAAACAAAAACAAATCAAAGTCATCAGCCAGACAACTTTCAGATTTCAAATTAAAGCCTGCTCTGTTTAGGACAAAAGAGGCGAGTAATCCCTTAAATCTGGTATATCTTGAGTTGGCATATGGTGATATTTGAAATGTGATTGAATTATGTTGTGCATATTGATTTAAAATTGATTTTTTCATATATGTGTGTTAGTACTTGTGAACTTGACTGGAACAGGTAGATATAGGCCTTTTTCAACATTTCAGGCTTTAACCCTGATTCAGAAATTCAAATTTTCTTCATGCAATTGTTTTTAGGCTTTGATTCCTAAATGAAAATTGTTGATAGCAATGTAATATCAAGACTAAAAATGGTTTCGAACATTTTAATTTGGTAATTAACTCAAAATTTAGAATAACAGAAAAAAAATTGTTAAGTCAAAAATATGGGACTATGATTTCGTTTTCGGATTTCTTGGATAGTTTCATGTTGGGAAAATATGATTTTTGATATAAGTATCATGAATTTTAAGAATGTGGTCTATGGGAATGGTCGAGATTAATAAAATAAGGGATTTCGTTGATTTTAGGCGGTCGAGGAAGTATTAGGCATTAGGGTTTTGGTCGAAGGTGGCCACGGGGTTGACGTGCATAGGAAAAATGGTGTCTGGTCCTATCTATCACCGGGGCGGCGGGAGATTGGCGAACTAGGACTTAAACCTGGGTTTTGATCATGATTGATTTCTAGGTCGTCGCGACGTTGACAGGACTTCGGGCTTGATCGCAAGTAGGGAAATAAGTGCGTGGGCCTGTGAAGAAGAGTTGGTTGGAGTATCGAGATGTCTAGTGGCCGGAGGTGGCAGCACATGAAGGATTTCGGGTGATGGTTCTTCTTGATTTGGGTTCACTCAGGGTAGATTTCATTTTCGAGTTTGTTTTAAAGCTTGGATGGTCATCATCGAACAGTGAGGTCAGGTTCGACTGGCCGGTGATGGCGTTAGTGGTCGGAGAGGTTGTGTGCGTCGGTGCACGTGCACATGTTCACCTGTGTGTGCGCGACGCTGTGGGATTTAGGAGCTTCGGGCAAATGAAGTTTTGCACGTTATCGAACTCGAGTGTTTTTCGGGATTTGCTTGGAAATGTTTGAGTTTGGCTCAAGTAGTTTGGGTATTGACTCGTAGTTGAGGTGATGAGAAGAAATGATATTGGCTCGGGGAGTATATTGTGTGGGTCGGGATTTTTTTTTTGCAAGCTGAAGTAAATAGGTTTTAAAAGCTTGTCAAAAATGGGTAAGTTTCAAAG
The DNA here is from genome assembly GCA_030765085.1 of Allium cepa. Classification (NCBI taxonomy): domain Eukaryota; kingdom Viridiplantae; phylum Streptophyta; class Magnoliopsida; order Asparagales; family Amaryllidaceae; genus Allium; species Allium cepa. The sequence goes on from CM060934.1 coordinate 293,414,231, forward strand.
TAAATGTAAACTAAGTTTTTAAACAAGGTATTAGCAAGTTTTAAAACAAATATCCAAAGTTTAAAATGTTTCAAATTATTGTATTAAATAATTATTTAATCGATTAAATCTTATATGTTTTAAGGTGAACTAAAGATGTAATCAAATAAAGTACAAATTATTTAATGTATTAGGTGGTTAATTGATTAATTAACTAAAGGTTAATGAATTTGTGAAATCAATTAAAGATTGATTTATTAATATGAATAATTTATTAAGCTATTAATTAAAGATGATTAATTAAGGACTAATCACTTAATGTAATTAATTAATGATTATTACTGTAGTTAAAAGATAATTGCTTAATGTCGTTAATTAAGAAGGATAATTAATTGTTTATTACTAAAGGTGATTTATTAAATGATGATTACTTAATGTAAGTAATTAAAAGATTAATTCATTTAATTAGTAATTAAAGGTTAAATTAATTAGTAATTAAACGTTAATTAATTGAGGATAATTAACCAATTGGATAATTACTTGATGAAAGTAATTAAAGGTAAATTACTTAAGGGAAGTAATTAAGGATTAATTACTTATGTAATTAATTAAAGGATTGATTAATTAAGGAAATTAATTAAAGGGTTAGTTAGTGAATGGGATTAATTAAAAGATAATTAATCAAAGTAAGTGGTTAAAGGATAAGTAATCAAATAAATCAATCTGGGATCAATGTAATTAATTAAATAATTAGAATACTTAAAGGCTAATTAATGTGAATAGTTAAAGGTTAATTAATTTATGTTATAAATTCAAGGCTAATTACTTAATGTAATTAAAGAGGAGATTAAAGGATGATTAATTAATGGGTTTGAAATTAATTAACATTATGAAAGTAGGATTAAAAGTGATTAAAGAAATTAATTTAATTTATCTAAATTAATTAAAAATAGTGTGATTAATTAATCTTGCTTATGAATGATTGGTTGATATTTCTGATATGAAATGTTTTGTGATATGATATGTTTGGGTTATACAATGATAATGCGGTTATCTATCGATGATGAATTGCTGTGTAAAAGTGACATCCTGTATTTAATGTTTGAATTGTATTTTCACTTGTGTAACTTGGGTTAAGGTGATATGGTATTCGAAGAGACCAGGGTCGGGTATCAGTAAATACCCAAAACCACTTCGATTTGAAATCATCCATAATTCTTTATAGATTTGATATGTGTAATCAACAGGCTGGAATGAAATAATTTAAGTAAAATGGACTATTGAAACTAAGTAAGGATACTTAGAGGTTGATTTGTCAAATAAGTATTGAATATAACAAGTTAAGAACTCGTAGTAAGGAACGAGTTACCCTGGGTTTTAAATAGGTTTATTGTTTTAGTTTTCCATATTAGATGGGTTTACTCACACTGGTTTCCAGCCTGACCCGGATGTTACTTGATGTAATGCTCAGTCAGACCGAGTATTACAGATTTCTAAGTAAGGACGTTCTGGAGCTCAAGAGGCGAGCTCGATGGCAGGAACGTATGGAGTGTATACCGCTGTGATATATTGTAGTTTATCTGGGATATGTTGATTGTATCTGTGTATAGGTTGTAACTCTGATATATTGATGTAAATTAACTAATACAGTTTTTCCTTTGTATAACTGCTATTTTATTTAATATTATATTTTGATCTGCTGTGAATGTTAGATTCTATGTCGCATTTATGTTCTTCCTCTATCTCTTTTATTCTTTTCCTAACTATCTGGAATTTTCGGGATCGAAAATTCTGGGTCGTTACATTTGGTATCAGAGCTGAAGGTTAAGCGAGAACCTTGGCTCTGGTGGGAATACTCATTAAGGATAGGGTCAGTGGTACCCTAGAATGAGTTGAGTGTGTGTGTGTGTGTATGTGAGTGTACTTGTTATTTTCTTATATAAAGGTTTTAAAAATGGTTTTAGTGAACGATTTTTATAAAAGCTTATATTTTATATATAAGGCAATAATTGGTTGTTGGACATTGAGATTGAATAAAGAATCAAGATATATATATATATATATATCAAAATTGGAATTAAATAAAATAATTAGAAGGCAATAATACAACTAAATTGGAAACCGAATAAAGATAAGTTTGAAATGAATCCAAACTAAAGCAAAAATCCTGAATTTGTAAAAGTGATTTCAAAATAAGATAATAGTGAAATGGGTATCCAAAAACGATAATCTTGGTTAGTATCATAAATAATTGTTGTAATTAATAATGATATGTGTGCTAATGAGTAAGTAAAATGAAACGTTTTAGGGAAGTAAAACATTTAGGTAAGTATGACTTATAAATTGGAACTGAAGATGATCTAAATTGTGAAGTTTTAAATCTAAGTCCAGAAATTTGAAAATTGTTTCAAAGTGATAAAGAAATGATAAATAATATTATTTAAATGTATTTGAATGAAAGGGATCTATTTAAAACAAGAGTTGTTTGAAAATTTAAAGGAATTTGTTTTGAATTAAAAACCAAAGGTGGTTTAAAATTTAAGGATAAATTGGTGTGTAAAGGAAATAAATATGTATAAATGAGGGATATACATAATATCAAAAATGATTTGAAATAAACTCTAAAGTGTTGAGTTTTGATTTTCCTTAAAGTGTGATAACCCAAAGTGATATAAGTTTTGAACTTATAAGTGGGAAAGAATATTGATAAGGAGTTTAAAAATTTTGAAATTTAAAGTGGGAATTCAAATTTGAGTAAGGTTAACAGGACTTAATTGAATTTAACTTAAGAGGAAGTTAATTAAGTTTGGAATAAGCAACTTGAATTGGAAATTTCAAGATGAAATTGAAATTTAACTTGGGAAGTTAAATGGTTTGTTTGAATAGGGAGTTTGTGTGATCTCAAAATGGGTTTGAGATCTGGAAATTGAATATGGATGGATGTTTTAAATTAATTTGGATGATGTCATTCTGTTGTTATTAATAATCTTTAAACTGTGAATTGGATTTGTTTAAATGAATGAAGAAATGGAATGTGGTAATATATCCATTATAGAGATAAATAAAAATTAAACTTTAATTTGAAATTAAGGATATGGAATCCTTTTGAACTTAAGAATTGAACTTGCAAACTAAATTTGTTAAGAATTGGTTTCGAAGTTAAAATTGGATAATAAATTGAATTTTGAAGATTAAATCATTTAAAAAGTTTTGAACTTTAATTTGAACTTTGAAATAAGTAAAGTAAAGGTAATTTAAAATGGAAGTTTGAAATTTGGACTCAAAATTAAGTGTTTAAAGACTTTAGAAGTAAAGTTAATTTGATTTAAAGGAATTAAATCAACATTTGAAATTTAGCTCGAATTTATATAATTTGAGATGGTTTAAAGTGAAAAGGAATTAGAAGTTAGTTCAAATTGAAATCTGATTCGAATTGTGATTAAAGTTGAATAAGTAAATTCAAATGGAATTTGATTTGAATTTGGAAAGAAATTGAGATTAATTCAACTTAAATTGGGATTGAATCAATTTAATGGGATGGGAAATTGATTGGAAATGGAGATTGGGAAGTTGTACAATTTGGCGCTGGACTATTTTCAAAATAAGTTGTTTTAATAGAAACCTATTTTTCCTAGCTACTTAATCTTTCTTTTAAAGCCAAACTATTTTATACTTATTTTACAATTATTTTTGTAACTATTTAACTATTTTACAATTGTTTTATAAACTAATTTCTGTTTTTTAACTGTTTTATAACTAATTACTATTTACAACTATTTTGCAATTATCTAACTATTTTATAACTATTTTACAATTACTTAACTATTTTACAGCTATTTTATAAATTGATAATTATTTTTCAATGACTTACCTTTTTTTTACTTTTCAAGATATTTTCAAAATTTAAGCTGGTTAGAGTACAAACTATTTATGATTAAATATCCATTTGAGATAAGAATTAAAGGGATAATCCAAATGGGATTGAAGCAATTGTGAATTAAGTGATATAAATTAAAGTGAATGTGAATAGAAAAGGAGATTGATTTGTCCAATTATCAATAGAGATAAATACGTAAGGTGACATATATAATTCTATTCTTATAATGATTAATCTAGATTCGAGCACTGAATTTTGCGATAGTGTATCGATCCGAGTTGGGATTTTTCACTTGATTTTCGACGACGAACCTGGATATGGATTTTTGATTGGTTCTGGAAATTCTCTATCATAGTTGCGACTATGCAAAGAGAATGAAGGTTTGTGATCAAGAAACCAGATCTGAGTCTGCACTACGAAGTTGGGTGAACGATACTAGTTCGGAAGAGAAATTGTGTGATCGAGTGAGCGATCAGATTGATATAGCGTACGGATGATATATGTACATCGTATAGGTTTGTATATAATTGATATTGAAAATTTTGGATAAGAAATGGTAGATGATTTTTGAAATGGAAGATATATTTGGTTAATAAATGGTTCTTGAAATGAAAGGTATATTTTGTCAGATATATGATGAAATAAGGTGGAAATTGGATATTTCTATGGTAGAAATTTACTTTATGGAAGTAAGTAATATAAACGACTTTATAGAGTAAGCAAATTTGAATATTGATTTGAAATTAACAAAGTTTTATATCTTTGTTATATATATGATTAACTCACCTTGTTGAATCTTTTGCCAGAAGAAAAGGGTTTTCGAAAGTACTTGAAATATAAAAAGAGAATTTATACAAGTATGAAGTGATTCAAAGATTTTTCAAGGTTATATATATGTATATATATAAAGGATTTTTTGAAAATGATTTTGGGAAAATGTTTTTGGAACCTATGGATTTTGGAAAGGCTTTCGATTTATGGGGAAAAATCAATTTTGGAAATTTGGAAAGCCTAGTTTTGGGAATTATCGATTTTGGGATAATCGATTTTAAAAAAGGAGATTTATATGAGATCCATACTAGGTGTATGATTTGGAAGATACTATATGTGTATAGTATAAAGTGTTTTGAAAATGGCTCTGGAGAAAAGGCACTCCTATGAAATGAACTTCTTAGGAGTACCATAGGTTGGTACTGCCTCGAGCCTCAAAGAAGGGAGGTTCTAAAGTGGATTCTGTGAGGAAGTTCGGACAAACTGAAGTTCCTGAGGATTATTGGGTAGCGAAAGTCGAGGGCGCTGATGCCTACAGAGGCATTTGGGTTATGCTGCGATGACAATGTAACTCGATGTCGCTGCGATCTACTGTGGACCATAGCGGAAATCATGTGGAGGTGAGTGTCAATGGTCTACGATTGATTTTTCCGGGAAGGCAATATAACATCGGTAGACTGCGATCTATGGTCGAGTGGAGTGGAGAAGTTTCATTTTTTGGCAGCGGAATTCGCGGGCGCCGATGCCTACAGTTATATGGGTTTTTGCTGTGATAGCAACGTAACCCCAGATGTAGCTGCGATCTGTAGCAGGTTCCATGGCATAATCGAGGGGCGCGGAGTGCCTACAATTATCTATGAATTTTTCCGGGATGGCAACATAACCATCGGGTTAACTGCGACCATGGATGTGGGTGATGATTTCCAGAGCATTCTCTCCAAAAGATGTTTTCTCTGTTTTCAAAATATTATCTATATTTTCAATAAAATTATTTTCCTATGTATTTTCATGGGTGTTGAAAACGGGTTTACCAAGTACTTATAGATTTTCAGTCTTATGTCTGATCAACGTATGACTGAATTTCTATGAGAACGAGGATGGACTGGTTAAGACATCGAGTTATAAACAGTATTTTTATAAAAAATAATTTAGTAATATATATAGATTTTTAAAGTGTTTTAAAAATGATCAAAAAGTGATTTATCTGATATTAAGTATTTTAATAAATTCTGGCTTCGTTCCTTTTTTAGGATGAAAAGATTCAAAGGGGGGAGGAATGTGAAAACCCGGGTTTTCGGGCATCAGATAATTGGATAATTATCTGATTTGTCTATTGAAAATACTGATTTATAGATTAAACAAATAAATGTGATAATCACCTTTATAAATTATTTAAAATTGGCAAAATTGTTATTTTCAAACAATTTTAGTAATAATGTGATGTTTTTAAATATAATTATAGATAGATTTTAAAATAGAATTATTATTTACAAATTTAATTTGTGTTGTTTAAATATATACGTATATTTTAATTGATTTCAAATTGGATTTTGAATGGATTTTGAATTTGGATTTGGATTAGAATTTGAGATATAAAAGATAGATATTTTAAAATAGTTTGGTTTTAATAATATTATATATGATTCTATTTCTTTTATATGATTGGTTTATATTATTTTCTTTAAAAGATTAATTAATATAAATTAAGAGAAATGTATTTACTTAATAGAAAATTTAATATAAAAGTTTTGAAAACCATTTTAAAATTTATTAGCATATCATATTTACAAGTGTATGAATTTTAGCATAATTAGACAAGTGTTTAGATATTAACTTGCATTCAAACCATTTGTAACAATTTTATTACATAATAAAACAAGTGTCATTAGTTTTTTTTTATTTTCAAATTTAGGAATAATTGAAGAATAAAACTACATATATACATATCCCTACCCTTACTTATTTTCCCTTTCATATTCAAACAAAAGAAACAAAGCCATAAAAGTAAACCAGACCTGAAGAAAATTTAAACAAACAGAAATTTGCTTTCAAAATATAAACCTAGGAACAAATCAAACAAGAAGGAATAAATAATTTCTGTTCAAAAATTCAACTGGAAGTTCAACTTCAAAACTCAAAGCAAAGTTCATAATCAAACTTGAAAGCTAGTAGATCAACTTCAAAGCCAAGTATCAGAACATCTCAAAACAAAAACAAATCAAAGTCATCAGCCATACAACTTTCAGATTTCAAATTAAAGACGGCTCTATTCAAGACAAAAGAGGCAAGTAATCCCTTATATCTGGTACATCTTGAATTGGCATGTAGTGATCTTTGAAATGTGATTGAATTATGTCTTGCATATTGATTCAAAAATGATTTTTTTTCATATATGTGTGTTAGTACTTGTGAACTTGACTAGAACAGGTAGATATAGGCCTCTGTTCAACATTTTAGGCTTCAACCCTGATTCAAAAATTCAAATTTTCTTCATGCAATTGTTTGTTAGGCTTTGATTCCTAAATGAAAAGCGTTGATAGCAGTGTAATATTAAGACTAAAAATGGTTTCCAGAGTTTTAATTTAGTAATTAACTCAAAATTTAGAATAACGGAAAAAAATTTGTATAAGTAAAAAATCTAGGATTATGATTTCGTGTTTGGATTTCGTGGATAGTTTCATGTTGGGAAAACATGATTTTTGATATAAGTATCATGAATTTTAAGATTGTGGTTTATGTGAATGGTCGAGATGAACGGAACAAGGGATTTTGTTGATTTCAAGCAATTGAGAAAGTATTAGACATTAGGGTTTTGGTCGAAGGTGGCCACGGGGTTGACGTGCATGGGTAAAATGGTGTCTGGTCCTATCGATCACCGAGGCGGCGGGAGATTGGCGAACTAGAGCTTAAACCTGGGTTTTGATCATGATTGATTTCAAGGGCATCGCGACGTTGACAGGACTTTGGGCTTGATCGCGAGTTGGGAAATAAGTGCGTGGGCCTGTGAAGAAGAGTTGGTCTGAGTATCGAGATGTTTGGTGGCTGGAGATGGCAGCACAGGGAGGAGTTTGGGTGATGGTTCTTCTAGATTTGGGTTCACTCAGGGTAGATTTCATTTTCGAGTTTGTTTTGAAGCTCGGATGGTCGTCGTCGAACATTGAGGTCAGGGTCGATTGGCCGGTGATGGCGTTAGTGGTCGGAGAGGTCACGTGCGTTGATGCACATGCACATGTTCACCTGTGTGTATGCGATGCTGTGGGATTTAGGAGCTTCGGGTAAATAAAGTTCTGCATGTTATCGAACTCGAGTGTTTTTGGGGGTTTGCTCGGAAATATTTGAGTTTGGCTCGAGTAGTTTAGGTATTGACTCATAGTTGAGGCGATGAGAAGAAACGGTGTTGGCTCGGGGATTATATTGTGTGGGTCGGGATTTTTTGTGTAAGCTGAAGTAAATAGGTTTTAAAAGCTTATCAAAAGTGGGTAAATTTCAAAGTAAATGTAAACCAAGTTTTTAAACAAGGTATTAGCAAGTTTTAAAACAAATTTCCAAAGTTTAAAATGTTTCAAAATATTGCATTAAATAATTATTTAATAAATTAAATCCTGCATGTTTTAAGGTGAACTAAAGACGTAATTAAATAAAGTACAAATTGTTTAATGTATTAGGATGGCTAATTGATTAATTAATCAAAGGTTAATGAATTTGTGAAATCAATTTTAAAGATTGATTTATTAATATGAACAATTATTTAAGCTATTAATTAAAATAAGATTAATTAAGGACTAATCACTTAATGTAATTAATTAATGATAATTACTGTAGTTAAAGGATAATTGCTTGATGTCATTAATTAAGAAGGATAATTAATGGTTTATTGCTAAAGGTGATTTATTAAATGATGATTACTTAATGTAAGTAATTAAAAGATTAATTAATTTAATTAGTAATTAAAGGTTAAATTAATTAGTAATTAAACGTTAATTAATTGAGGATAATTAACCAATGGGTAATTACTTGATGAAAGTAATTAAAGGTAAATTACTTAAGGGAAGTAATTAAGGATTAATTACTTAGTGTAATTAATTAAAGGATTGATTAATTAAGGAAATTGATTAAAGTGTTAGTAAGTGAATTGGATTAATTAAAAGATAATTAATCAAAGTAAGTGATTGAAGGATAAGTAATCAAAGAAATTAATCTGGAATCAATGTTATTAATTAACTAATGAGAATACTTAACAGCTAATTAATGTGAATAGTTAAAGGTTAATTAATTTATGTTATAAATTCAAGGCTAATTACTTAATGTAATTAAAGAGGAGATTAAAGGACGATTAATTAATGGGTTTGAAATTAATTAATATTATGAAAGCAGGATTAAAAGTGATTAAAGAAATTAATTTAATTTATCTAAATTAATTAGAAATATGTGATTAATTAATCTTGCTTATGAATGATTGGTTGATATTTCTAATATGAAATACTTTGTGAGATGATATGTTTGGGTTATATAGTGATAATGTGGTTATCTATCGATGATGAATTGCTGTGTGAAAGCGACATCCTATATTTAATGTTTGAATTGTATTTTCACTTGTACAATTTGGGTTAAGGTGACATGGGATTTGAAGAGACCAGGGTCGTGTATTTTCACTTGTACAATTTGGGTTAAGGTGACATGGGATTCGAAGAGACCGGTGTCGGGTATTAGTAAATACTCGAATCCACTTCGATTTGAAATCACCTATAATTCTTTATAGATTTGATATGTGTAACCAATGGGCTGGAATGAAATAATTTAAGTAAAATGGACCTTTGAAACTAAGTAAGGATACTTAGAGGTCGATTTGTGAAATAAGTATTGAATATAACAAGTTAAGAACTCGTAGTAAAGAACGAGTTACCCTGGGTTTTCAATAAGTTTATTGTTTTAGTTTTTCAAATTAGATGGGTTTACTCATGCTGGTTTCCAGCCTGACCCGGGTGTTACTTTGATGTAATGCTCGGGTCAGACCGAATATTACAGATTTTCAAATAAGAACGTTATGGAGCTCAGGACGCGAGCTGGATGGCAGGAGCGTATGGAGTGTATACCGCTGTGATATATTGTAGTTTGTTTGGGATTTATTGATTGTATCTGTCCAGTGTTTGTGTATAGGTTGTAACTCTGATGTATTGATGTAAATTAACTAATACAGTTCTTCCTTTGTATAACTGCTATTTTATTTAATATTATATTTTGATCCGCTGCGAATGTGAGATTCTGTGTTTCATTTTTGTTCTTCCTCTATCTCTTTTCTTCTTTTCCTAACTATCTGGAATTTTCAGAATCAAAAATTCCGGGTTGTTACACCTATCACCACTCGTTGAATTCAAACTTTTATTATTTCTTTGTTAACAATAATACCGGACAAGGATACTGCCTCCAAGCATTTCAATAACCTATTGATCCCTGATCTTTCCCAGTAGGGTGCATCGATGGTGAATTGCCAAATCAAAAATAAAAATTTCCAGACCATGGACTGTAACTGTTTGAGAAGTTGGTCCTTTAGAAATCTCCTCAAGCTATGAAATGATTTCTTACCAACGATTAAATACATAATTACTCCTCTGAGCAACCACAAATTCTAGCACACTCCATGGGCTAAAAATGGTATCATTCTTAACAATGTTTCTAATTTATAATCAATAATAAGTACTGGCATTCCTTACAATGCTCTAGCTAGAAACTATGTTCATAATGGAATAATCTCACTCCTCTATTGTAGCAATCAAGATATCAGTAGCCTTTGGTATATCTTATCTGAGGAGCAACTAAAGAGTTTTGACGGTGACGTGGCCTGGGGTATCTCTCTCAATTCACACACTAATAGGAGGTTATATAAATTCCTCATCGCTAGCTTACGTCCCCCTATTGACCCTTCGCACAAGCGCATTTGGAATCAAATTGGTAGTCATAAGGATAACCTGATCATGTGGAAGGTGATTCATGATGCGTGTCTCACCAAGTAGAAATTGACTTCTCGTGGCCTCTACATTGATGCAAGATGCAACTTCTGTAATGCAAATATTGAGACCAGAGATCATCTTTTTTTGGATGTCCTATCATTCAAAAACTTTAGCATAGAATCCTTACTATATATGGCTATGCCATTAGTAATAGTCCCGCATCAACTCAATGGCAATGGATCTTCATCAATACCAGACGAAAACATACCAGCATCGTATGCTTCTTCTCATTTTATGCAAATTCATGGCTTATATATGGCACGAGAGAAATCAAAGGCAGTTTGAACGTAAATCAACTACTAACGAATGGCTTTTCTTTTCTGTGATAGCTGGCATTCGATCATCTGTCACCTACCTTAGAAGTAATAAAGTTCTCAATCCAGGATAACTTCTCGGCTAATTTGGTTTTGTGACGACTCGAATTTTCGCGTTCGATAATCGACACCCGTACTTCACTTGTACTCGAATATCGCAGATTCAAATGTTCGAATCCGATTCGCCGGAGCTTACAACACATTAAGTATAACAACACAGCAGAAGAAAATAATAATATCATTGATGCACAATATTTGATACAATATGATACAATAGATCCATAAATATTAGAGACAAGATAAAACAACAAAAAGAGAAAACTTGAACTCCAAAGAAGGAACTCCAATATCTGCAACTCTGTCTCCAATGCTCCAAAACTCCAAATCGAGAGCTCGAACAACCATCACGTTGTATTAAGCAAGGTCAGCCATCCAAAGACTGAAGAAGATTTCCAAAGACTGAAGGATACCGAATCTACACCTACCATTTATCTGAAAACCCACTCTAGTCTGCCCGTGTGGAAAATTGTGGGCACCTAGAGTTTAGGAAGGGAACAATAAACTCCGGTTCAGTCATGGGACTGGTATGAGCAAAAAAATAGTTTTATCTTTAAAACAAACAACAAAAGAATTTAAAATTGAAATCCGCAATGTTTTTTGGGAAAATGAAGCTACCATAAGGCCTCCCGCCGCACACATCATGCAAACGCAGAATTGGAGGAGATTTTTCCTTATGATAGTCAAAAATGCTTGATACGCGAAAACATTTTTGATATTATTATTAGTGCATAGTGGAAAATATTTCAAAAGTATAATATTTATCTTAGCCAGCATACAATAGTTCGTCGTATGCCTACTATAGCTACCATGTTCAATAGCAAGTTACCACCACATTCCATGGCAGGTTATATAACAAAAGCCGTACACGGCGCGTATTATTTCTTTAGATTTTCCAACAAATGGTCAGGCTAAGAACTTCCTATTACAACATGGGAACGCCTCTGGAGGGACTGCCCTGAGAACCTACCCGGCTCTCTGGCAACACAAGGCCGGTTTACTCCCTTCCCGGGAGTAACACCTAAGATATGCCATCCCCGGTCGTTTGCGACCTTTATCCGAGGGCCCTCAACACCAACAACCACAAAGTAATGTATTTGCAGTAACCACATAGGTTAAATATCTGGGCTCCATACCATGATACCAACCTTTTCCAAAAGGAATGGACATACCCTAGGGGCACGACCGCTGCAACCTTGCCGCATCTTTCCTGTTTCGACCATTTCCAGGGAGTGAGGTCCGATGAGGTCTCGTCCACAAAGCTACGCTTTTCACAAAAGGCATGCTTTGATCAACAAATGATTAGCAAAACACAGCAGCACTCAGCATGCCACACTGCCAAATTGGGAATGTATCACTAGTAACCATCAACTACATAACCTCTAAGCTCGTACGTCTCAGAGAAGGGTGTTAAGCTAAGAGAATAAATCTCCGCCATCAAACAGAAATGTATTTGATAGAAACCAGGTTTACATCTCAAAGTGTAATGTCAGACATACATCCTTCTGTTCCGGGTTCGAACAGAGCCGAAGGCACTTCCAAAAAAGCCCTTGCAAATCCAGATAATCCCTAATCACGTTCGGACTTCCCATCACAAAGGGTGATCAAATCTCCATACAGGGGATCAGCCGGTGCAGAGACATTCGACGAGTTATCCTTTCGCTTTCGAAAATATCCCGTCTTCACCACCGGTCTTCAAATGCTATCCATATCGTCGTATCATTATTCAGAATAGGTTATATGACACAAGGTCCTCTCCCGGCTAAACCTAATAATGAGCACAATATTTTAAAGCATATGGATATTGGGATTTCAGTTAACTCACAACTTAAAGCCCAAAGCAAAATGGTTTAAACAAATTACCATTTCAAATCTTTAGACAAAAAGATTCACTTCACAAAGTTCACGAAAATTCATTCACGGCTTTCAAAACAATTTTCCTTTTCAAATTGGATTAATTCATCCAATCAATAACCAAAGACTCAATTCATAGCTTTCAAAACCATTTCCAAATATTTATTCATAACTTTCAAAAGAATTCTCATTTAAAATATTTTATATAAAAGATACACCATTTAAAATCCTCTTCAATTTCAAAACAAGGTTCAACCATCTTTCACAATGATTCATTAATAGCTTTCAAAACAATTCATTTTCAAATTTGAAATCTTTATAACACAAACTGGAAGTTCTTTCGTTATGTGAAAGCTATCATTATTTGAAAACAAATAGTTTTCGTTTCGGAAAAAATTCGATTATATTTATACAAGTTAAAGCCCTTCAGGTATAATACTTGGATTAAATTCAAATTCCCAAAACACTACTTTTAAAATGGTTTAAAAACCCGAATAAACACATTTATAACTTATATAACCTTTTTAAACTATAATTTCCAAATATAGAATTCAATTTCAAATTTTGAATTCAAATTCAAATCAAACAATTTAAATTTCAAAACCTCATCAAGTTATTCAAAATAACTTTTATCTTTAAAACTCCTTTTTAAAAGCTTTTCACCTTTAACCCAATTCCAGTTCCAAAACCGTTTGGATTCAAAACTCAACTTTTAAAACCATTTCAAAAATCTATGACTTAACCAATTTCCTCATGCAATCCATATTTATGTGTGTATGGTGTAGTCCAGGGGTTTTACGCAATAGTCCGACATCATTCAATCATCATAGGTTAAATCACATCAATATTGAGAAGTGGTATAACCTATAACATTTATCTTCCATTCACAGATTCATAGATAAATAATATACATTCATCGTAGATAAATAAATTACATTCATCACAGCTTGAATTAAAACAATTCATAACACAAAACATTATATATACAGAGATATCAAACAATGCAAGGCATTTTATACCATTCAAACATCTATAAGTAAGATTAATTACTCATCTGATTAATTTGAATCAGATTAACCACTTATGAATAAATTATTAATATTAATTAATTACAAACCATCTTACTAATTAACACTTAATCATTTATTAATTAACCTTCAATTATAAATTAATTAACTAATTAATCAACCTTAATTAATAATTAAATCAACTTTTAAATCATTAAAGAATTAATCTTAATTATTTAATTACCCTTAGTTAAGTATCCTTAATTAATTAATCAATAATTAACCAACCTTTAATTAATTACCATTTAATTAATTATCCTTAATTAATTTCCTTAATTAAATTAACCATAAGTTAATTACATAATTGATTAAACCTTAATTAATTACCATTAAAGAATAAAATTACAAAAAGTGATTATCCCTAATCACTTATATTAATTAATTAACCTTTAATTAATTATCTTCAAATTAATTACTTAAATTAATTAACCATATTAATTAATTATCCCTTAATTAATCAGCTTTAACCATTAATTAATTAACCTTTAATCAACCTTTAATTATTAATTAATCAATCTTAATTAATAAATCAATTGACCTTTAATTATTAAATAATTACCCTTTAATTATTTAATTATCCTTTAATTAATTATCCTTAATTAATTACATTAATTAATTATCCCTTAATAAATTATCATTCCTTAATCACCTTTATTAATTAATTAACCTTAAGTTAATTACATAATTAATTGTCCCTTATTTACATTAAGTAATTACGAATTAATTAACTTCTAGATCATAAATTAATCAACCTTTAAATTATTAAGAAATTAACCTTTACTCACTTAGTAAATCTTTTAAATTACAAATATATTAACCAACCTTAATAAATTACCCCTTATATTAAGTAATTATTCTTTAATAAATCTCATTAATTAATCCTTCTTTAAGTAATAGTCTTTTAATTAACCACCTTAACATAAACCTTTAAGTTAAATTAAAGATTCAAAACTCTTCATTCTTTAATTATTTACTTAATAACAAATTAAGTTTAAATAAAAATAAACTTTTCAGAGACAAAGATTATATATATTAAAAACATTTTAAACTCAAATAATTTTATCTTTCAAATCTTTAATAAATTCCATCTTAATTAGAAAAATTAATTATTTTTAAAAAAAATGATTAACAAATTATTTAACCTTGATTAAGTTTGAATTTTTAAACTTGTTAGAAAATCAAGATTTGGAAACTCGGGCCAATTCCTTAAATACTCGGGCCCGAGTTCGTGTCTTTCCCAAAACAACCCGAGTGCCTCCCAAAAATTTAGTTTGAAAACTAGAGATTTTGTTTAAGTTTTTATTACTCGGTACCATAAAAAAAATACTCGAACCCGTATTCGAGCCATCACCCTATTCCCTCGACCTCTGCTTCGAGAACAAACCCTTCTTCCCCAATTCTTTTCCACTGACACAAACTACAGGCTATGCACGTGTACCATCGTTCCCCGCTGCTCCGTCCATCGCCTCCACCATCCACGAGTTGTCGATGATCCACTCATATGTTCTGACCACTCAGGTTGCTCTTACAATTTCGAACCCAAAATCGAATACTATCAAGCCTACTTAACCAAACAGTTCGACCAAAACTCGCTCGCACTCCCATCTTCGACCATCGGAGGTCAGTGCATCATGCCTGAACCTTCGCCGTAGGGTCATCTCCCTTTTCCCTCTCCCTGGCCTAGCTCGACACCGCCATGGTGCCGGAATCACTTTAGATTTGACCCCATCCAAATAATGACCCAAAACCCTATATTTACTTGGCTAAGCACCATATTGGACTACAACCTCCTGCCAAATTTTCCGACGATCTCCGCCACCCAGGCTTCCTCCAGCCCCAAACCCGAGATCCACAACCTTCGCGATCGTCAAAACCCAGTGTAAAACCCAATCTCGTTCAACCCTTCATTTCTTCCAATATATAAACTTAAAATTTGTAATTCTACTTTAAAAAATCATCATTTTTAAAGACGAGGCTAATTATATAATCCAAACATGAAATTTTAACAATCAAATTTCTGATTTGATTTTGTCTTTCACTGTTCTTCCCATTTTCTAGTCATCCTTCTTCTTATCTTCTCCTAAAACCATTTTTTAATTTAAATCTTGATTTTTATAATCTATTTCCTTTAAACAATTTTCCCCGAAAAAGAAAGGAGAAAGAAATTTTGAATTTGGAATCAGGTTTTGAAAACCTGTTAAGCCAAGCAGTGGTCTGTGAAAATATATGTACAGACATACATACATATCATACACATATATTCAGGAATTCATATGCAAGCATAATTTTTTATCACAACTTCTCATATCATCACATGCAAAGTAATATATGCGTATATATAGATTAAAGGGTTTGCTCACCAGAGAGACGAAGAATAGAGAACACAAAGAAATTTCTTAAGCCCTTTTCAAATGATCTGGAATTTGGATTTTTCACTCATCTTGCTTTGTTTTATTTCTCTGATCTTTGTTTTGCTTGCTGTTAAGACCAAGTTGGATTGCATGCTTCAGCCTTATGTTTTTCTCTCCAGGTTTTAATTTCCAGGCCTTTTTGATTTGTAAATTTTCTTTTCAGCTTTGATATCTAGGTTGTTGCTGAGATGATTTGTTAATGTTTTGATTTGGTTTCAGGTTTGAGCTTTATCTTAGCTTCAGTTTTGGAACTGAAGTTGCTGTTATATTTGATTTTGTTTGCCTTGCTTTGATACTTGATTTGAATTTGCTTTAAGCTTGAAGATTGTTTGATTCTATTTTCTGTTTTTCATTTCTGATTTGAGCTTTTAGCTTCCAGGTTTGAGGTTTTCTTTTGATAAATTTTGAAAAAGTATGAAAGAAATGAGGAATAGGAGAAGAAAATGTAAATATACAACTTGTTTTCATTTTTTTAAAAATAGAAATAGTGATACATGTCTTTGCTAAGCCTATACTTGTTAATTTCTTGTAAAAATCATTTCACAGATGTCTTAATAAAATTCCAAAAATGGTTACACTTGTTAAAATAAACAATTATATGTTTAAGTCCTTTTAACTAAATTAATTTAAAATTTTGTGTTTTAAACGTTTGTTTAGAAATTACTTAAAATTTTATATTTTGCACATTGTTTAAATTAATTTATAAATTACGCTTTCAACCCTTAAGTTCTTATGTTTTTAAAATTTAACATATGTACTATATTTATGCATTTTCTATTATTTACATTTTATACTTTTATAACTTTTAAATAGCAATTCAAATTTTATTTGTATTTAATTTCAAAATTTAACTTCCAGATCAAAATGTCTATTTAATGTAATTTGGAAACAAATCTTATTTGTGATTTCATCGGAAAGTCTTATCCATATGCACATGACGGGTCTTGAAAATATAATGTTTTCAAATCCAATATATTTTTAAGATTTTGAATTTTGAATTTCAATTCCAAGATTCAATTTAAAATAAATTTATAAATAAAACATATCTTTTATAAATATAAATATTTTATTCATTCCCAATCTATAAATATTTTCCAAATGTTTATTTTCAACATATATGTATTTGAATATCAAATTCAAATTCCTTTATATACAATCTTTTGATATATATATTGATTCAAATTTTCAAATTAATCCAAAATTAAATTTGTAATTAAAATATTATTCAAAATATTTATTTCAGCATTTCCAATTAGAAATTCTATTTTAAAATCATATTTATATATATATATCTATACTAATAAACAAACAAATATCCATTTAAATTTGAAAGTTTCCAAATTAATTCGCAATCTAAAATCAAAAATCAAATAAACTACCAATTTAAATTTGATTTAAAAACGGGGCTGTTACAGGTTTATTATTTTCTTCTTCTATTTTTCCTTTTTTCCTGTTGTTGCTTCTCCGTTTTCTGTTATGCTTTTTCTTTTTTCTCCTTTGTATTTTCCTTGCTTTTTTGTATTTTTTTAAAAAAGTGGTAGGGGACCACATAACCCCACTTAAGCTTGAAAAACCGGACAAATCAAGGTAGTGTTACCTCAAAGTCGTGTCTCTCGATTAGTATTGACTTTCGAAATAGGGACAAGTCTACTTCTTCAATGTTTAATACTAATTATACAAATAAATCATTTCCATACAAGTGAATCGCTTTACGAAAATTAATTTGTTTCCATAAATAATTCAAACTTTTCTTTTAAAAACCCGAATTCGTACTTGGCTTCACATTACAATTATTAGCTTTAAAACGCTTTGTCAAAGAGTTTACTAACTTTGAAACATCGTTATAAAAAGGATTTAACAACTTAAAACATCCTTATTACATTGATTAATTAACTTTAAAACTTTGTTAACTAGTTAATTAATATGCTTCAATAACCTTTAATTAAAAAGGGGTAAATCTCCTTTAAAACATCGTTGATTCAATTAATTAATAATATTATTAATTTAATTAATTAAATAATAATTAAATATCATTATTTAAAATTGATTAATTAATTTTTAAAACTTTATTTAAGGAAAGATCAATTAAGGTTAAACAGATTTATTAACTTTTAAAAGTCATTACTTAAAAAGAGTTACTTAATTTAAAAAACATTATTTATTAATGAATTAATAAATCTTAATTCATCATTATCAAAAGATTAATTAGCCTTAAACATCATTAAATAAAATTATTAATTAAATTTAAAACATCATTAACTAAGTAATTAGTTAAATTTATAACACTTCATTAATAAGTTAATTAGTTATCTTTAATCCTTATTAATAAATTAATTAATCATTATCAAAATAATTAATTATTTTTGAAAACATAGTTAATCAAAAACTTTATTAACTTTTAAAATAATTCTAAGCATGATAATGAAACCAAACAGTTTTGGAAAAATGTGATTTTTCCAAAATGCCAATATAGCGATTATCGCTCTACGGGCAGTTCGGAATTCAAGAATATGACACTGCAACACAATGAAAAATCGCATAATAAAGTAATTAGAATTATACATGATGATTTACAATAATACAACTTATATCAAGAATCTATTTACAACGGGATCGATTTAACCACTAGATTTTCATATAACTTTAGAATTGCATGCTAATTTTTCGAAGCGACTAACTTTCAAGCAATAAACCAATCCATCAACCAAACCATTATAAGAACTATAAAATAAGCATTTGATAGCTACAAATAGGAGAATGAACATAGTTTAAACTTTATGGTTCAAAGGTTGAAGCTTCACTCACCAAAATGCTTACTAACTTTTACCGAACTTCCTTAAGCTCTTAGTAACTTGCCTTAACTTCAAATAGGACCTAGTGTGGACTAGTAGGGTGCACCACGGCTCAACCAAGGGCATCAATAGGCTTGGCCTAGGCATAAATAGGCTCGACCTTAGAGTCTTGAGGTGGAGATAGTCTTGATTTTGGTAGAGGAGTGTTTGTATGTGAATACATGGAGTTTTAACTTGATTTTTTTGTAGTTTATTCACTAGTTTTTGACTTGGAATCTCTCTTGGAAGGCATGGAAGTACGCATGTATATAAAGATATAAGAAATGAAGAAGGAAATGAATATGTAAAATGGAAAAAGTATGGAGATGAGGAGTATTTATAGGTAAAGGAAATGAATTAAGAATTTAAATTAATTTTAACATTTAATATATATTAACGTTGTCATGTACAAGCTTCCATACCTCCACCCATCCATGTAGCTCATGTCCTCAACATGTACACCCCCCACCATGCTTGTAAGAACTTTTCCAAGGGGTTTAAGGTGATGATGTTGTACTTAGGCTAGGGTTTTTAGGTTATAAAATATGTGTATGTACATAAAAGGTCAAATCATGTTTCATTTTAAACTAAGCATGAATTATTAACTTTAACACTACAATTAAGATATCATGACATATGTGCATATGTGTTCATGTGTATATGAGTGATACAAAAATGTGCACAATGTTTTCGATGATTTTTCCGATGCCGAAAATTCGAATTTTCGAAAAACGTTCTTCGACCACATTTTCTATTTTTATTTGAACTATTTATTTTGGTAAAAAAAGTTGAAATGATGTTAATATCATTAATTATTATTTTAAACATGTTTATTTTATTATTAAAATCCATTATTTCAATATTCAAATACAAAGCGATACATTTACGGGTTGTTACACTCTCCCCCTAGAAGAATATCGTGCTTGAAATTAATATACAAAAGACAATCCAAAAGGTATTTATACCTAAAAATTCATATAAAAATGAAAAGAAACCATGCCATACAAGAGCATTTAAACAATAAATAACTAACCTGATATTACACTAGGGTAAGTCTCTCTTATATGATCCTCAATCTCCCAAGTACAATCACGAGGATTGTCACTCCACTTAACCTTTACAAGCTTCACTACCTTGTTCCTCAATCTCCTTTCATCTCGATCTACAATATGAACTGGATATCAAACTACCATCATATTTGGTTTTGTTTCCAAGTCTTCCTGAACAGACATCTCTACAATCAAAGATGGATAAAGAACATGCTATATTAGATGGGATACATGAAAAACATTATGATCTTTAGACAATCTCTCAAGCAAATCTACCCTATAGGCCAACGATCCAATTCGCTTAAGGATCCTAAATGGTCCAATGAATCTAGGTGCTAGCTTTCTGGTTCTTTTGAATCTTATAACTCCTTTCATCAAAGAAACTTTCACAAATACCAGATCCCTAACTGCAAACTCCAAGTCCCTTCACATCTTATCGGCATAACTTTTATGTCAGCAATGGGATTTTTTTTTATCCTTACCTTGATCATAGCCACTTTCTCTGATGCTTCTCGAACATTTCTGGTCCAAGAGCTAAACGGTCTCCAATCTCTACCCAACATGAAGGGGATCTATATGGTTGTCCATACAAAGCCTCGTAGGGTGCTATGCCAATGCTAGCTTGGTAACTGTTGTTATAAGAGGACTATACCAAATGTAGATGATCTTCCCAAGAACTTCCAAAATCCAAAATGCATGCTCTCAAGAGGTCTCCAAAATTCGATTCACCTTTTCGGTTTTTCCGTTTATCTACGGGTGATAGGACGTGCTCAAATTCCATTCTGTCCCTAAAGTGGCTTGTAATGCTCCCTAAAATCGATTGGTGAAGATGGGGTCTTGATCACCGACTATACTTATTGGAATTCCATGCAGTCGAACGATCTCCCTCGATTAAATCCCTGCTAAAGAAGCTACAGTTCTTGTTGAATTCACCGAAATAAAGTGGGCGCTCTTTGTTAATCGATCTACAGTTACTAAAATTCCTTTATTACCTCTTGTTATTTTGAGAAACACACTCCTACTTCCAATTTGATAACTCCAGTGGTTGGAGTAACCCAGCAATCTTATGCTAGTCACTCTTGATCTGTTGACAATTGGCACACCGGCTCACGAAGATCGAAATGTCTCTCTTCATCCCTTTCCACTAAAAGGCTTTCTTTATATTCTGAAACATGTTGGTTACTCCAGGATTGATAGATAACCTTGACCAATGGCATTCTCTTAGTACACTTGCCTAATTCCATTAATAATTGGCACACAAATTGTCCATTCATTCTTAAAATGCCTTGGGAGTCAATCTGAAAACTACAGATAATTCCATCTTCAACATCCTTCTTAATCCGAGCTAAAATAAGGTCTTTTTTCTAGTAATATGCTACTCCCTCCATTAGTGCTGTCTTAACTTCAAAATTTACAAGCATCACCACATTCCTACTTAATGCATTTGCAACGTCGTTTGCTTTCCCCGGGGTATAAAAAATCTATAGGTCATATGATGCAAGAAATTTCAGCCATCTTTGCTAAGTCACGTTCAAGTCTTTTTGGGAAAAATAATAATTTAATGACTTGTGATCCGTAAATAACTCAAAATTTTCACCCAAAATATGGTGCCTCCACACCTTCAATGCAAAGTCCACCGCTAACAGCTTCAAATCGTGCATAGCATATTTCTTCTCATGAGTTTCAACCGCCATTTGATACGCTATTACTATATCATTCTACATCAAAACTGCTTCAAATCCGATCCTACAAGCATCCATGTAAATTGTTAATCCTTTACTCCTATTTGGAGTAGTTAAAGCAGAAGCACTTGTCAGTTTCTTCTTTAATTCACTGAATGATTGATCGCAACTGGATGTCCAAACAAAATTAGCATCTTTCTTGGTCAACATTGTTAGTTGAGGAGTAATCTTTGTGAAATCTTTAATGAACCTTCTATAGAAACTTACCAGTCCTAAGAAACTTCTGACCTTAGTCACACTTTCGGGTTTCTTCCAATCTTGAACCACAAGTAGTTTAGCCGGGTCCACTGATATGCCTTCTCCCAAAACTATGTGCCCTAGAAATCTAACTTTGGATTTTCAAAAACGACACTAAGAAAACTTTTCCTTTAAAATATAATTTCTTAAAGAATTTAGAATAACATGAAGATGATACTTGTGCTTTTCCTCCGTTTGGGAATAAATAAGAATATCATCTATAAAGACTAGGACAAACTTGTTAAGAAAATCTCGAAACACTCTATTCATCAAATCCACAAAATAAACAGGTACGTTAGTCAATCCGAACGGCATGACTAACCAGTCGTAAAAACTATCAGGGGTACAAAAAGTTGTTAAGGGTACACTCTCCTCTACTACCTTTAACTGGTGATGGCCAGTGGCAAGATCCAATTGAGAAAATATCCGAGTTCCGTGGAGCTGGTCAAACATGTCGTCAATCCTAGGTAAAAGATATTATTCTTGATAGTTATCTTATTCAACTCTCAGTAATGTACACATAATCTAAGAGAATCATCGGCCTTGGTAACGAACGTTATCGGTGATCCCCATCATGATGTGCTACATCTGATTAAACCTTTCTACAACAAAGCAAATGTCTGCTTCCCTAACTCTTTCTTTTCCTTCGAAGCCAACCTTCGAGGAGGTTGTACAATAGGTTTGGTTCATGGGATCAAATCAATGTAGAACTCTACTTCCTAGTGAGGAGGTAAACCTTGCACTTCTTCAAAAATATCCTTGAAATCCCGGAAAATTGGCATATTCTTTATCTCATCTTTGGGTACTTCGAGGGAATAAAGGAAACAACTCACCAACTTATTAGGATCTCTGCAACAAATATCAATGCTCCTACCTACTGCATCTTTTATCACAATGATTCCTCTACTACAGTCCAGAATGACAGTGAACTTAGATAAGTAATCCATCCCTAAAAGTAACTAAAAACCCATGAACCTAAGAATGAATAAGTCGAACGTGAAGTGCCGATCTCAATAAGAAATAGGCACTTTTAGACACATGGTATCAAGATTAGTTAGACTCCCAATTGGGTTCGACACATAAAGAGAATTGTCTAAAAGAATGGTTTTGAGGTTAAACTTATCAATAAGATCTACTGAAATGAAACTATGGGATGCATCTGTGTTGAATAATACTCCAACAGGAATATCAAAAATGGATAATGTACCTTACAACACTTGCTTTACTTTTGGATTGCTAGTAGTAGATGGTATTTTCCCAATAGTGAAATATCATCCCTATGATCCCTTCTCTGGAAAAGGGCATTGGTTCTACATATGTCCATGTTTGTTGCAACTGAAGCACAACGGTAGATTAGCCTTCGGGCAACTATTTGTGAAGTGACCACTTTATTGCACTTAAAACAAAGAATCTTGGTCAAGTCTTACTGCTTGCTCTGAGCTGGAGCTCCACCTCCAGGCTTCTTTCCCAGCCACTTCTTCTTTATTTTGCGCTTGAAAAATGGCTTACTAGTAATAGGTATCACTGATAAAGGTTGGGCATTGATTCCAAGCACTACCCCCTTCTGCACTCCTTGCTCAATATCAAGAGCTTCAATTCTCAAAGCCATATTGATCAGATTGGTAAAGGTACCACTGAGTTGATTGGTCATTTCCTGATGGAATTTTATTCGTATTCCTTTCACGAACATCTCATTCTTTTTTAGTGGCGTATCAATCAATCCTGGTCCAAAGCGGGACAATGCATTAAACATATGCTCATACTGCGCCATTATCATCTCTCCCTGTTTAAAATCCATGAGACTTCTGAAAAACTAAGTCCTTCCTGCCTCTGGGACAAACCGAGCTTCAAAGACTTCCTTAAACTACACCAAAGAGAAATATTCTTCTGATGTATTCATGGTGGCTGAATCCCACCAATCCATTGCTGCTTTCCGAAGCTGATTTGATGCCAACAATCTCTTTCTAGCATCTCCCAACTGAAGATCCCCGAATATCCCTTCATAAGAGCGGAGCCATGTATGAACTCCTAAAATATCTTCAGTTCCATAAAAAGGCTTACCACCTAAAGTAGTGTAATTTTTACACAAGGTCGCAAAGTTCTGAGGCGGCTGAACTTGCGTCACTACTTCCACTAATTGCTCTGCAACTGGCTCATTTCTAGGAGCTCTATCATTGGTAGCCATTTTTGTCTTAGATCGCCCCTCTTCTTCCTCTTGTACTCATTTTCAATAACTTGGATAAGTGATGTGTTATGAGAATACAAAGATAGGGTCAAAGATGAAAAAAAGAAACTTGCAATAATGGATCAAAAACCAGACTTTAAGGGGAGAAAAGGAAATAGTATCTCAAGAGTAACTCATTCTAGGGTTCTACTCACCCTATCTCTAATGAATTGTACCCCCAATCAGGTTAATTTGTTCGCTCAACTGAAGATTTGATACCAACTGTGACGACCCATCTTTCTAACCCCCAAGAATGACACTTAACACATCCTTGGTATTTGTGTGCGGTTACCCAACCATCGAAAAGATGAATTGTTGTAGGGTATAATAAAGAACAGAAAACCTCACAATGAAACTGCTAAATAAAACATAATAGTAGATAGTACATCAGGTTACTCCTTAACTTAGAGTTATTAGAGTTGCACAAAAGTACTACAAATCAACTTAGCCAGTTATAGCATCCTGCCTTTACATATGCTAAAACAAATAGACTTACATAAACTAGATAATATAGTGGAATAGATAACTAAGAAGATGAAAATCCTCCTGCTTGGACGCCATCTTCAAAAGAGCATAAAATAGACTTGCTAGTCTCAGACTACTTAAATAAAATGAGTATCTAAGAATTTAGGGAAAACAAACAACTCGGGTCAGACGATATGTCTTGTATGAGTAAAAAATTTAAAACAATGGGTGTGAAATTTAAACACTAATATGTAAAACCACGCCGCTGAACATAGAACGGGTTTACCCTCACATAAATCAACATCCAAACATAAAGAATGGATAAATAATTAAACACCACGAAGAGGGGTTGACTCTTCCTGATTCAAATAAAGAAATAATTTTGAAGGTTCGAATCAAATAAGAAAAAAAAAATCTCCAATAAATGACTAGGAAGGCGTACCACCCTTCAAGTATACCTCTAGTAATATATTCTTGAGAAGCTTATATACTCTGTGGCACTTCTCGAAAATGTCTTAACCAGCCCCCGCCAAACTTACTGAAAATTCGAATATTTCATATCTAAATGCACAAATGAATCTAATCTAGATGAGATATGAAAACCCCCTAATGGGAGCAATCCCATATAGCTGGACGTCCTTTCACGCTTTGGGTTCACTCATTAATCGATAAAGGATAACAAACTCAACGAAGCAACAAATCATCTTAGAATGACGATAATAAAGAAGCTGAAGTAGTCGATAGCTAAGGAACCAATTATCTAGGATATAAAACGATTGTATATGAAAATTAAGTCTTGTATACCTATCACCACTCATCAAATTCAAACTTGTATTATATCTTGGTTAACAATAATACCGGACAAGTCAATGTAATGTTACCTCAAAGTCATGTCTCTCGATTATTCTTGAATTTCGAAATAGCGACAAGTCTACTTCTTCGATGTTTAGTGCTAATTATACAAATAAATCATTTCCACACAAGTGAATCGCTTTACGCAAATTAATTCATTTCCATAAACAATTCTAACTTTTCTTTTAAAAACCTAAATTCGTACATGGCTTCACATTACAAATATTAGCTTTAAAACACTTTGTCAAAGAGTTTACTAACTTTGAAACATCATTATAAAAAGGATTTAACAACTTATAACATCCTTATTGCATTGATTAATTAACTTTAAAACTTTGTTAACTAGTTAATTAATTACTTCAATAACCTTTAACTCAAAATGGGTAAATCTCCTTTAAAACATCATTAATTCAATTGGTTAATAATATAATAAATTAAATATCATTATTAAAAAATGATTAATTAGTTTTTAAAAACTTTATTTAAGGAAAGATCAATTAAGACTAATCAAATTTACTATACTTTAAAAGTCATTAATAAAAAAGGGTTACTTAATTTTGTAAAAACATCATTAATTAACAAATTAATAAATCTTAATTCATCATTACCAAAAGATTAGTTAGCCTTAAACATCATTAAATAAAATGATTAATTAAATTTAAAGCATCATTAACTAAATAATTAGTTAAATTTAAAACACATCATTAATAAGTTAATAAGTTATCTTTAATCCTTATTAATTAATTAATTAATCATTATTAAAATAACTAATTATTTTTGAAAACATAGTCAATCAAAAACTTGCTTAACTTGTAAAATAATTCCAAGCACGAGAATGAAACCAAACGGTTTCGATAAAAGGTGATTTTCTAAAGTGCCGATATAGCGACTATCGCTATACGGGCAGTTTGGAATTCAAGTATATGACATTTGCAGCACAACCACACATCATATAACAAAGGAATGAGCATACATACATGATTATTTACAATAATAAAACATATATTAAGCATTTATTTACAACGGGATTGATTTAACAACTAGATTTTCATATAACTTTAGATTCGCTTATTAATTTTCCGAAGCGACTAATTTTCAAGCAATAAACCAATCCATCAACCATACCATTATCACAACTATACAGTAAGCATTTTAAAGCTTCAAATATGAGCATGGTCATAGTTTAAACTTTATGGTTCAAAGTTGGAAGCTTTACTCACCAAAAAGCTTACTAACTTTTACTGAACTTGCCTAAGCTCTTAGCAACTTGCCTTAACTTCAAAATAGGACTTAGTGGTGGATAGTAGGGCGCAACATGGCTTGGGCAAGGGCATCAATGGGCTTGTCTTGGGCATAAATGGGCTTGGGCTGGGAGTCTTGAGGTGGAAATGGTCTTGGTTTTGGCAGAGGAGTGTTTTGTATGTGAATATATAGAGTTTTAACTTGATTTTTTGTAGTGTATTCACTGGTTTTTGATTTTGGAATCTCTCTTGGAAGCTATAGAACTATGCATGTATATGAAGGGATAAGAAACGAGGATGCAAATAAATATGTAAAGTGGAAAAGGTATGGAGATGAGGAGATTATAGGTGAAGGAAATGAATTAAGAATTTAAATTAATTTTAACATTTAATATATATTATTGCTGTCATGTACAAGCTTCCATACCTCCACCCATCCATGTAGCTCGCGTCCTTAACATGTACACCACCCTACCATGTTTGAGCACTTTTCCTAGGTGTCTAAGGTGATAATGGTGTACTTAAGATAGTGTTTTTAGGTTATAGAATATGTATATGTACATAAAAGGTCAAATCTTGTTTTATTTTGAACTAAGCATGAGTTATTAAATTTAGCACTATAATTAAGCTATCATGACATATGTACATGTGTGTGCATGTATTGATAAATGATACAAAAATGTGCACAATGTTTTTGATGATTTTTCTGATGCTGAAAAGTCGAATTTTCGAAAAATGTTCTTCGGTGACATTTTCTATTTTTATTTGAACTATTTATTTTGGTAAACAAAATTTGAAAATAATTTTAATATCATTAATTAATATTTAAAACATGTTTATTTGGTTATTAAAATCCATTATTTAAATGTTTAAAAATTGTATAAATATTCAAATACAAAGCGATTAATTTACGGGTCGTTACACCGACATGCACCATAACTGATAAACATAGTATAATATACCCTAACATAAAATGTAGCCTTATGCAACCTTCAGTTCGCATACAAATTACATTAAATCAGCACAATAGTTTACCACTCACTTCTTCTTTTTAGATATTATAGTGAGGCAACTCGAAGGAGGGTAGTGTCTCATCTAGCATCAAATAATTTGAATCATTTATTATTTTTCATTTTCACCTAAGAACATCAAAAGCTGATGATGTCTTAAAATGGAAAAAGTAGCATAACTCCTCTTCTAATTTTGATTCAACTTAAGAAATATCATTTTACTTCTGATATTGGTCCTTCAATCCTCTAGTAATTATGTTATCATGTTATTATATTTTTTGTCTGTAGGAATTTTATCTATGTTCAATAGCATACAGTAGTAGATGTTCAAGCATTCAAGTACAATAATTCTATTCAATCAATCTATTCAAACATAGGAATTAAAATCCTAAATCTGGGTGTAGTCCTAAGTTTAAGTGAAGTCCTAGAATTTTTAGTATTTAAAGTAATCGACTACATAATACATCGTTCACATGCAACTGTTATGCAACACAATAAAGTACTCACAAGTAAATACTTCATGATAAGTTTCTCAAATATATAATCTTCTTTCAGTTAGAGGGATGGTTGAAAAGAATCCTACGATCATCTTTTTAAAATCTTACAAAAATCTCTGAATCTCATTTTCCATGAAAATTGCCTTTGCATTCTCAGTGTGTTCAAATTGTAATATGATTTACGTAGTGAGAACCCAAATTATTGAATTAAGAATTCCTTGTGCAATCTTAAATCCAAATTCATCTAGGATATCTTTCACAATTTGAACTTTCTAATTTTGCAACTCCTTAATATAATCCCATTAAAGGGATCTTTCCTAAACACGACTTCTACCATTTTACTTTAACTATACTAGGTCTAGGTGACTTAGGGTGGGATGGCATTTTGCCATTTTAATCCAAACTGTATAATGTTTAATACTTAAATAGGGTCAAACCCAATAATAATATAGGAACATTTGAAATGGACCAAGTACTAGCCAAGTGAAGTGATATGGAACTCATGTCATCTTAAACCTAAATAATGTACTTGTAGTTGCGGTGACCACTCAAGCATCAATACTTTAAGGACTTATGATATATAAACAACTCAAACTAACTTAAGAGAAAAAGAGTAGCTGCTCAAGATCATTGGTTGGATAATTCTTCTTATTATATTTAAATTATCAATTAGTATAACAAATAACTCTACCCTCCTACTTTAAAACATCATCTTGTCATGTACCGTAAGCATCGGTATATATAGCTAATGCCATCGAAACATCAGGGAGTAATAAAATAGGTATACTAGTCAATAATTCCTTTAGCTTAATGAAAGCATACTCATATTCGAGTTATGTGAAAAAATGAAATTCCTCTTAATAAGGTGTTTCTAAAGCATAGAATTCTTTGTGAAGTCTTCAGTGGACTTCATAGCCAGCCAAACCAAAGAAACTTCTTGCCTTCATGGCATTCTTTAATACATGCCAATCCTTAGTCAATTCACACCTTCCAAACCTTCTTATGCTAGGATTAGGCAACTCATACCATATTTGAGTAGAAAAACACAAAGTGGTGTCTACTCATTATTATTACAGAAATTTTCTTTGGTACTCCACTCTTCCAGTTTGAACATTGATTTAAAAAGCTACCAAATCCCTATTTTATTTTCTTCCTTTATCCCAAATCTTCTAATCTTCATAGTTTCATAGTTAATGACACATAATCAATTAATTAATTCAATGGTGACCTCCGATTTGGCAATTTTCGCGTTCCTTTCATAACATTCTCGTTTCTGGATCTTCCTCCGCCTGCCCCCTTCATCTTCGCCCTTCCCTTCCTTCCTTTCGCCCTCCTCTCCCTATGCCCTTGAAGAAGAATTCGTTTTCAGATCTTGTTTGCATTTCTAGCGAGCTCTTGGCTTCAGCGAGCGTTAATGCATCTATGCCTCCATGTATTTCTAACGTGCTTCCTGCCGCTGCTTGTTCGAATCGCGACTGCGCCTTGCCTTCGGAGGTGCTTATTTGCCCTTTGTCTGGTATTATGTCAGACTTAATATCCCCATCATTATCTGCCCGAGCTGTTCATGGCAACAATCCGAAATCTGTTATGTCCCCTCTGTCGCCGTTCTTAGCTTCATCTTCTGATAATGCTTGGTCGATATTGAAGGTGGGTCTTCCTGTAGTCACTAGTTTGGAAGTTGTTGGATCTAAGATATCTGATAATAGAATCGGGGGTAAGGCTAACATGTTAGTGGCTCCGGGCGATGATAATAGGAATGTTATTCGTTCTATAGTGATGCCAAATGGTCAAACTTTGGTTGGGTTGAACATTGGATCTGGAGTTGGTGAATCTGTGGCAGGGCGGTCTGGTCATGCTCTTGCGTCTGATTGTGTGGTAGAATCTGATGACCCTGTTGTAGCTGATGTGTTCTTCAAGGCTAAAGCTGGTTTAGCTTTGGGTAGCACATCAGGTGCTTGTTGTATTGCCAAATACAATATTCCAATGTCTGCTGGTTCTCATGCTAATCTGTTGGTTCCTCCTTTGCCACGGCCTACTTCAAAGTGGTCATCTTTGTTTACCAAGCTGCCTAATAATGCCGGTATGCATTCGCCTCGACGCTTTGATATAGTTGAGAATGAGGGTGTGATGATTCCACCCACGGAAGTGATTGAGGCCGGCGTGGATTTTTGGAAAGAGCACTTGGTTGGTTTCTTTCTTGATTCCAATCCTCCCTATCATTTAGTTAAGTCGAGGTGCAACCAGGCGTGGAAGCCTAGGGGTGGTTTGAGTGTTCACTTTGATGATGAAATGTTCCTTTTTAAGTTCACGCGTAGTGATGAAAGGCAACGTATTCCGGAGGCCAACCCAATTCTTATTGATGGGAAACCATTCATTAACACAACTTGGAGTCGTTCTGTGGATCATGCGAAAGAACAAGTTTTATCTATTCCTGTCTGGGCCCACTTTTCTCATATTCCATCTATTCCCCAGCCACTTATCGGGATCAACTGGCTAGCTAGTCTAGTAGTAAGGTGATATGTTATGATGCAAATACTGTGGCCAGAAAGAAGCTAGTTTATGCCAAAGCTCTAATTGAGATTACTCCTGACAAACCTTTGCCTATGGTTTTAAAGGTCAGATTAGACGAGAGCCATGTAGCTGAGGTCAGAGTTTGCTATAGTTGGAAACCTGAGATTTGCTCGTCTTGTCAGTCCTTTGGCCATTGTGTTGATTCCTGTTCTGGACCAGTTGTTCCCCTTGTTAACCGGATTCCTCTTCCTCGTCCGCCTGTCCGTAAGTGGGTAAAGAAGGTTGCGCCTTTAGTTCCCTTAGTTGATGCACCGGTAACTCCCATTGTTGTTCCCTCCATTGTGGATCCTCTTGTTGTTGCTCCAGTTTATGTAGCTCCTACTATTTCAGTACTTGTTATAGCCCCATCTTTTGGTTCTCCTCCTTCGTCCCTGGAGGTGGATCATTCTGCTTCCACTTCTAATATCACTTCCTGGACTTCTGATGAACGTGCTTGGGTTCACGCTCCTTCTGATATGAGATATTCGCCAGAGAGGGACACATTTTATGCATTTATTTGTGATATTGGAGGAGAGAGTCATTTTCTTATCTATCATATTGAGGGAGACGGTTTTTGCCTCACTAGGGTTGGTGTGATTGGTGAGGAGAACTAAAGTAAGTTTTATGATGTCACATGAGATAGGAAATTTCTTTACTCACCTGACTCGGATGGATATGATCCTCGTCTGGCTCCTCTCTTCTCAGGGTTTTCTCATGTTATTAGACCTTCATCGGTTGTTGGTCATGATTGTTCATCCTCTTCTGAGGAAGATTAGTCATGCTGTTATAGTAGTTTAGGCTCTTTTGTCTAGCTCCCGTGCTTTCAAATTTTGCCCTTTTAGTTGTTCTGTGCATGTGCAGAGCACCTGTTTTTCCATTATATATCCAGTGGCACGGCCCACTATAAATCCGGCTAGCTTTGCTAAAAAAATACCAGCAGGTCCTTATCACACTAGCGTATTGACTATTCTAGCTAGTTTACTATAATCATTTTAATCTTTGTAGGATATGCAATTCTACTTATCTAACTCTAACCCAAATTTTTAAATTTAAGTAATATAATCATAATGACTCTTCCTTTTTTCTTTTTAAATCAATAGTTATGATTTCCAATATTATTTTCCACAAAACTAGTAAGCGTGAATCATAAGATGCTCTGCCTGTTTTAACCACCATTTCCTTTTAACAAAAACCTAGATATTTTTTCGATTTAAATTTTATCTAGAACGGTTCTATTTAACCTAAAAAGGTGGACATATAAACATATCTTTCTAAATTTTCTTTTATAAAAAAATTCACAAAATTTTACTGAAATTGAAAATTTAATATTTCAGCTTTTGTCAAAAAAATTTAAAGTTATGGAAAATTACGTTTTGTGAATTTTTTTCCCATATTTAAAGCTTCAAATAAGAAATTACTAGTTCAAACTTTTACTTTTATAGTTTTCCAAAAAATTCAGATATTGATGTTTCTAAATCATTTTTTTTCTTTCAATTCTACTTTTTAAATAAATTTTCATAAACTTTATCCGAGTATTAAAAGAAAATCGTAAACTAATTTATTTTCTTTAGAAGAATATTTGACATATAATGCTTCTAACTTTTAAGAAAAAATTTCTAATGATTTAACACTTAAATTGGAGTAGACGAAAACAACCTAATTTACATAAGCCTAACTACATCATGCAATCTAACAATGCTTTAAATGCATAGGGTTTTAACTTTCCTCCTTCAAAAATGGTTAACTCCAGTCTATCCTCTAATACAATATCCAACTCCATTGTAGGAACACACTAGTAATTCAATTCAAACAAATTTAGTTTCTGCAACTATTTCCTCAAATCGAGGTTTACTTTGAACTTGAGAAGTCCTTTTATGCTTTCATGTCCCCTTATCAATCGCATTTATTTTCTCTAAGGGTGTCGCTCTTCGTTTTTTCATCTTTAAATCTATAATTTACCCCTACTGCTAGTTGGTATAGGGAACCTCTATTATCATCTCTTCGTTTACAAAATTTGTAATGGATTTAAGTTTCACCCCAACTATTATAATCTTAACATTTATTTTTACTGACGGTATTTTGCTTATATAAGGGACTATCCAACAACTACCTTATAAGTCAAAATATATATGGTGTTATATATAATTATAATTATATGTATAAGATAGAAAATTACAAATAAATTCTCTCATACATCCTAATTCTATAGGAATTTCTTAACCTAAGCTCTAATGCCAGTTGTAACAATCGGCATCTCTGGGCACACCAATGCAAAGCCTAAAACGATATTTGAACTCGTATCATGCCAAAAAGTATAAATCATTTGTTTTTTTTGACAATTTATAGGGAACAGAGATAAATATAAAGTTCATAATTTATATCAAAATATCATATCCTTTCAAAACCGTATCAATTCAAGATCATTGCTCACTTTAAAATAATATTCATTTCCAAATTATAACACTTTCCAAAATTATAACTCTTCTGAACTTATAAACCTTTGCACCCATAACACTTTGGAAATCATAACACTTGGAAATCATAACACTTTGAAATCATAATACTTTGAAAAACATAACACTTTGAAATCATAACACTTCCACTTAACAGTTTAGACATAGAAAAAGTATATATAATAAGATAGTTATAAGTTAAACTAGTTTGTATAATAAAAAGTATATTAAAATAGTTATAAATTTAAAATAGTTTATATATTAAATTAATTTGTATATTAAAATAGTTATAAGTATAAAATAGTTTATATATTAAAATTATTTATAAAGTAAAATATTAAAATAGTTTTTAATATATTTAAAAAAATACTTTATATAATAAAAATAGTTTTTCTCAAATTTCACAAATGGATTTAAATCAATTCGAATTCCAAAAATCCAAATTAATTCAATCTCAATTCATCCATTTTAGTTCAATTCAAGCTTTCAATAAACCATATTCAATTTATATCGATTTCGAATGCAAATTTGAACTACAAATTAAACCATTTCGACTTCAATAAATTTCAAAGCTTTAAATATTCAAACATTTACAATAACTCAATTTTGATAAATTTATTTTATATTTCAAATTCAACTTTACTATTATTTAGTTTTGAAATATTTACTTAATCGACCCAAAAATTATTTAAATAATATCTCAAACTATAATTTAAATAAAACTAAATATCCCATTTCAATTTATTTGAATTTGAAATATCCCCTTAATCACCTTCAATGAAAAATTAAGTTATAAAATAATATCTTTAAAATCTCAAATTTAATCAATTTCAAATTTATTTTATTTAAGTAAAATTCTTTAAACAAATAAAAATTCAAATCAATTTCAATTTATCTTGCCGACCTTGATTATTAAAATTATTATAAAATCTATATTTGAAATATAAGTTTAGATAAATACTTAAACATATTATATACAAATTAAATAAATTTTTATTAAATTAAATCTTATTATTAAACTTATTTTATATTAAATATATTCTATATATATATATAAATTTTAAAACAGTAAAATTATAAGTAAATTCTTAAAATTTATAAATTTCAAAACTAACTTATAACTTTAAAATTTCCAAACCATATATTCTTGAAAATCTAAAATTTGGTCATATATAGAAATAACATTTATATAAAATATTTAAAAATCAATATTTATTAAAACCATATATTTCATTTCAAAACCTCGGCAATCCTTTTCAAAATATATATATAGACCAATAGTGTCTGTATATAATTTTCTATCTTATGGTCTAGTGATACAGATATTTATCATTTCAATCTGCAATTTAGATATCTACGGGTACATATCATTTCAACCCATAATCCCAAATTTAAAGTTAATAAAAATCGCTTGGGTTTATCATTTCAACCCATAACGATTTTCTCATATTCTACAAGATCGTTCGGGTATGTATCATTTCAACCCATAGGGAATTCTAAACTAACAAGGAATTTGCATAGTGTGAAAAGTTATGATAATGATATAACATATCAACAACCGGCATATATCATTAGTGATAAATTAAATAAAATATAAACAACAAGATATGTTGTCGTAAATCATAGGTGAAGCATATCATATATAATAATTAAATAACTACTACAACATATTTCAATTGTCGTTTCCAATGAAATCAAATTTAATAAATATAAGAATGTTAATTGTGAGTGATTGTTCACCTTTCGAGGCTAGTGAGACAAGACGATGATACGACATAGATATGCAGACAGAACAGCGACAAGCTAGGGATTGCTGTGACAAATTCGACATTGAGATGGTAAGTTAAGATGGACAATTAATCGATGAAACAAAGTATATGTTACATATATATACAAATTTTCAAAATCAAATTTAAATATAAAAATATATATTATTTTCAATTCAAAAATTAAACTTAAACACACAAAAATAAAAATCTATATATATTATTTTGAAAACCAAACTCAAGCATACTTATATAGATATACACACACAAATATGAACTTATACATTATACAACTTTATATATATACACACATACAAATTTTATTTTAAAATTGACATTAAAACATATTGACAAAAAAATCTATGTATATGTTATTACAAAATCACTACTTACCTTAAAATACATAGATTTTTAAAATCAGAACATATATTAACATTTGAAACAAACCCAGCTCATATATACTTGTATATGTTTAACAAATATATACATAAATAAATATATAACCATACATACATACATACATACATATATATATTACCCACACATACGAATAATATATGTATATATATATACACACAATTTCAAAATCATCAATATATGAGCAAGCATATTTGAAGCACAGTGCGAATCCATTTTGAAAGGAAAAATAATACACT
Organism: Allium cepa; assembly: GCA_030765085.1. Lineage (NCBI taxonomy): Eukaryota > Viridiplantae > Streptophyta > Magnoliopsida > Asparagales > Amaryllidaceae > Allium > Allium cepa. Next base: position 293,450,142 of record CM060934.1, read on the forward strand.
TATGCAACATATATACCCCTTCGGCCAACCTATATATATGCTATATATATAAGCTTCTAACATGCAATACACAACACATATATAAGAAGAAATGGCTCATAACCCATATATATTAGACTTATATAACATAATATGACTTAAATGTACATATGAGATTACAAATTTTTACTATACATATATATACATACATATATATATATACACACACATATATAAACTTTAAAAGGAAGAATGAATGTAAAAAAAAATATGTATATATAAAACTAGCATATATTAGGCAGATCATATAAACTTATATACACAACATGATATACACAAACTTTATAGAACTATATATATATATAATTTAAAATCAAACCATCAATATATAATACGGTATATATAGCAAAAAACAGATATAAGCAAACATACATAATTGTACACATGTATCAGTGGCATAAGGTATGCACAACAACCACCTTGCTTTTGAGTTTCTTGATGATATGCAGAGAAAGTGGTGTGCCGTTTGATGACGAGTAGAATGAAATGGATGGAAAGTGGAAATACGGTCGTGGGATTAGAGAGACGTGGGAAAGAAGAGTGGAGGTGCTGACGGCTTCCGTTTCGCTTGGCCATAGGGAAAAAGCATGGCCACATGGGATTTATTTTTTTGGGGCAAAGGAGGATAGTGGTAGGGGAGAGGTGACGTGGTGGGGCTGAGGCCACGAGAAAAAGCAAAAGGTAAGGAGGAAGTGGCATGGATATACTAGAAGCAAAGAGGTTTCTTCATGCATGGATGGGTTTTGGTATTGCATGAGATGGGGCGAAGGCCTTGGAGCTAGTTTCAGAAAATACAAAAACAAACTTCAGGGAATATTGGTTAAATTATAAATCCTAAATATATTTTATTTCATAAACATAGAACATAGAGAAGAGAATGAAATGAAAAACGAACCAGTTGATAATAAATGGAAACCATGGAAAAGCAATGGTCAATATTTAATTTCTAGGGGATATAATAGGATAGAAGCTATATGGCTAATAGACGTTGGAATATGAAACGTAAGGGAAGCTAAAAGGTCGAATGCGGAACCAATACGGAAATCGTTCCATAGATTTCACCATCTCTTGGACTCCAAAACCTAAAAATGAGTATGCTGTAGAGATCGGCACGACGAGATGATCAAAACGGTATACAGACATCAATGATACGACCATCCTATCAAAAGTCGATATTTGGTACCGAAAATGCTGCTGAAACCCCGAAAATAAGATAAATGGAACAATAAAAGTCCCAATTTGACGAAACAAAATATGACATCTCACTTAAAAGATGGTTTACAAATTTATTACATAAAAATATTCGGTTTTGGAAAATATTTTATTATCATCTAATATTAACTGATTTAAATTGAAATAAAATTACATAATAAAATAAACTTCCATAATATCTGATGAAAATTTACCATCTGCTATGTTTACATAGATATATTCCAAATATCAAATTTTTATTTTAAAATTTAATCATAAAAACTCAATTAATTATATTATCAAAACTATTAAAATTTACAGGTCGTTACACTCCCCCACTCAAAACTTTTCATCCCCGAAACGAAACGTGGTAGAAGAATAGGAATAAGTAAAAAGAAAGATAGATTCAAATACAAAGAACCAGATACAACAATTAATTCAAAACCAAATAATTTCAAATTTCAAATTAATTATTATTCAAGAATTTGGTTTAATCCATTTTATTAAATTATTAAGTAGTCATTGTGTTCACATTTTGATTGACTTAAATTCAATGTATTTCAATCAATTTACTTGATTTCAATTTATTACCATTTGTTACAAAATTTCTTTCAAAACCAAATTTATTTTATTTAAATTATTTATTTAATCCATTTAATTCACTTAAGTCAATTCCATTTATCATTTTAGATATTAAAATTATTCAAAAATTTCACTTTATTTCAATAATTGAAACTATTTCGTAATATAAAACTTAAGATTCAAATTTTCGGTTTGACTTCAAACTATTTTGAAACAAATACATATGTATATGTTATATAAATCAAATCATATTCAAGAAATTCAAATCAAATCTATGTTCCAAAACAAAAATGTAGTAAAGCCACCATGTGGCCACTCCACTTTGAGACACGAAAATAAATGTCGATGTTGCTGCAGTCATCACTGAAATTATTTTCTAGCGACAAGAGAGAAGAGTGCTGATTAAAACGTTTAAAAATTCTTTGAATACGAATTTTATTTGAAGATACTTTCAAATAATACATTTTGAAAACTTTAAAATCAAAGTTTGGAAACCATCGAAAATTCAATTCTCAAATTCTTAATTTTAAATTCATTTAAATTCTAAATCAGTTTATAAACCATGTTTATAATTTCATTTATTTTTATCATGTGGCAATAGTCAATGGTTTACAAAACAATAAGTGAAAATCAAATATTATCACTTCTAATAACCAATTCAGTTAACTATTTAAGATTTCAGAAAATTTATACTTATATATATAATCATACAAAATTTATTTCATTTTTCAAATTTGAAACAATATTGTGTCAGTTTGCTTTGTTCAAGTGTTTTGAAATTCCTACCGATAGCATTGGCCAGACGAATCGATCGAAACCCAAAATTCAAACTTAACAACTCAAATAACACACTATAAAATATTTTTATATTAATTACAAATACACTCCCTCACACGATGATGCAAGAATGGATTTTAAAACAATAATAGAGGTTCAAATCTAGGGAAACCTAATCAAGGAGATTTCTCACTAGAAAATTGGCTCAGACAGATATAAGATGATCAAATAACAAAATAGAAAGATGGATAGGCTTATATTAATCGCGGGCGACCTTAACCGGATCAAACGTGACTTCAAGAACAAGATAGATGCATAACAAGATTGATCACAAGAGAATTACCCTGGTCGTCTACTAGAGAAACATTTGGGCACAGCAAGAAATAGCAGCATCTTAACCGAGGATACCAAAATATTCGATGAATCAATGCTCGTTGTAAAGGAGTTTCACCCCTTTACAAATCACTCTAAGATTGGCGGTATCGCCGATTCATTATAGAGATCAACCGAAGTGGAGTTATGGGATACTCCAGAATCAAGAAGAACACGAACAGGGAGAAATTAGAATGGATTTCAAAACGAAGGGGAAAGTTCCACAATTAAAAAGAAATCTGGGTCAAATAAGAAGAAACTCAAGCTCGAACAAAGGTGATTCTGTAATTAATTCTACTGCATATGCTAAGTTTTGCTTAAAACCAAAGCTTTGGTACCATATGTAACATCCTGATATTTCATGCCATTTGCGTACACATATGCCGGATTTGAATTGCTCGAAACATCAGATTGTTAATTTTATATCTGGCAAAACTCAGCATATACAATAAATAAATCAATCACAGAATCACAGACGTAAAGTAATATAACAATAAGTAGTGGAAACAGATAAAAAAGTAGTTTATGAAGCTACTATATAAACAACAGAGTATGAAACAAAATACAGCAGAAATCAGGATACGTAGTAGTCTCAATACATTGTCAAATAGAAAAATCTGAATATATCACTGGAGTCAACCAAACAACTGAAAGCTGAATAGATATAGATTGTTCTTCAAGTGAAGCTCAAACTCCATAGGCGAGTCTTAAATGCTATGACACTCAGTCTCACCCGAGCATAAAGCAAAATACAAAACACTCGAGTCAGGATTAGCATTCTTTTATCAATAAATCCAACCCAAGTGAAACATCAACTGAAATACAAATAACTCAAAGGATGTTTGGGATAACCATCCTCTACGGATCCGTGGAACTATCTACTATGTAGAAATATACACTATTATATTAATGTCTATGGTAAGATAAACTATTAAAATAGTGTTAAGGCGTTACCCATATCCCCTTAACACATTTTTATATAATGTCGTAGTCTATATAGTACTGTAAACTCCACTAATCCAGTGGGCTATCAGGGAGCACTCCATATGTATGACACAAAACAAACTCGTAGTGGTCTCGATACGGTAGGTGACACGGCATAACTAGACAATGCCAGTATAGATACACCAATTACACTTCAAGGCTAGTAGTAATGCATAGCCGCAGCTACCGCCCACCTAGTCCAACACTGCCATAAAATCCGAGGGTGCACCTAATCAATCATAAAGTAATAGAATGGTATCGAAGAAGTGCGTCTGATTAGAGGAGCTACCTCACTTAGCCTGTCAATTGCTCCTGTTTTATCCATCTTAAGCTAACTCACGGGAGTCAGGTCCACAAAAATACCTCATATAGGATCGTTGCCAACTATCCAACTTCATTCTGGAATATCCACCACATACACAGTTGTTAAAAAGGTTTTCGGTATTGGCCGAGAGTATGACAATAACCGATCCCAGTATCTTTAACAACTAAACGTTATTATAACACCGTGATCATTTCATTTCAAATAGCTCATAATTTATATCAAATTATCATATCCTTTCAAAACCATATCAATTCAATATCATTATTCACTTTAAAATACTATTCATTTTCAAATTATAACACTTTCCAAAATTATAACTCTTTCGAACTTATAAACCTTTGAAACCATAACACTTTGGAAATCATAACATTTGGAAATCATAACACTTCGAAATCATAATACTTTCAAAATCATAACACTTTGAAATCATAACACTTCCACTTAATAGTTTAGATATAGAAAATAGTATATATAATAAGATAGTTATAAGTTAAAGTATTTTATATAATAAAATAGTAATAAATCCTATGACACTACTATTTTCTCTATATCCCCACTTCTTTCTACTAGGCAATACATTCACCTTCACGTCCAAGACATAAATACCCGTTCTTCATTCTATGTTACTTTTGTATATGCTGATAACTCTGCAAATTCAAGGAAATTTTTTTTTGATGCATTGCCACCATTAAGACAATCCACCCACCCTTGGATTGTGATGGGAGACTTTAACTCCTGCTTTGATTATACTGACAAATCTGGTGGAGTTCCACTAACTGCTAATGATCTTGATCCTATCAATCAAGCCATTTATGAGTCTGACTTAATCAAGGTCAATAAATCTGGTGCAAAGTTTTCTTGGAATAACAGGAGTCGTAGTGGCATTCGCACTTTCACTACTATTGATCATACATTTTGCAACCTTCAAGCTATATCTTCCTGGCCCTCATTATCTGTTTTCCTCCCCCAGCCTATCTTATCTGACCACTCCCCTCTAATATTATCTTTTGGTCAACATTTTAATAAGGAAAAGAGAAGCTTTAAATTTTACAATGCTTGGGCAAAACATGAACAATTCATTCCTTTAGTAACTAAATTAAGCTCTGATTTTAATTGTTATGGTAATAAAATGTACAAGTTTTGCAGGAAGCTCAAATTCATTAGGCTGCAGATTAAACTTTGGGCTAAATCAACTTTTGGCACTGGTGCATTATTATCTACTGATCTCAAGGAAAAGCTAAAGAAACAACAGGAGTACTTGATGGAGCACCCTCTTGATGTTCAAGCTGCTGAAGAGGAATGCAAACTTTTTAAAGAGGTAAACAATGCTCTGTACATGGAAGCAAGTATGAAGAGACAGCAGTTACACAAAAAATGGATAGCAGAAGGAGATAAAAACACAAAATTTTTCCATGATTCTATAAAGGTAAAACATGCTACTGAGAATATACATAACATATATGATGAACAAGGAACAGCATGTTCTACTGCAGATACTGTTGATAGAGCATTTATTGATTATTTCACTACATTGCTTGGTAACTCTGATGGGTTCACCCCTGACCTTGATCTAATTTCATCCCTACCTCTACCTACCATTACTTCCCTTGAAGCTGTGTCACTTATTGCTCCAGTTACTGATGAAGAAATTAAAAATAACCTTTTTGCTATGAACCAACAATCATCTGGAGGGCCTGATGGTTTGAATGTGGTTTTCTTTATAGCAACTTGGAGTATATTGGGCAGTGAGTTCTGTAATGCTGTCCACAATTTCTTTAATAAGTGTAAGATGCTGGGTGAAGTGAATTGCACTAACATTGCACTTATTCCCAAAGTCAATAATCCCTCTACTGTCACTGAATTCAGACCCATCTCTTGCTGTAATGTGGTCTACAAATGCATCACTAAAATTCTTGCTTCACGACTTGTTAAAGTCCTTCCTTCTGTAGTTTCTAGAAATCAGGCTGCCTTCATTCCTAGTAGAAGTATAATTGACAACTTACTGCTGGTCCAAGAACTCTTGAAAGGATATGGCCAAAACAAAGTAACCAAAGCGGCAGCTATCAAAATTGATATTTCTAAGGCTTATGATACCATCCACTGGTCTTCATTAGTCAGGGTTATGGCACAAATGGGATTTCCCAAAATTTTTGTTTCCTGGGTTTATGTGTGCATATCTACTCCTTCATTCTCTATAGTGATAAATGGTAGACCAGTTGGTAATTTCAGAAGTTGTAAAGGAATACGTCAGGGAGACCCCATTTCTTCTTACTTATTCTTACTAGTCATGGAAGTTTTCACTGTTATTCTACGAATTAAATATGAGCAGAAAGCTATCAAGTATCATCCGAAGTGTGCTAAACTTAATATCACCTCTATCATGTTTGCTGATGATGTGTTGTTGTTTACCAAGCCTGAGCTTCCATCATTTAATGCCATCTCTAAGGCACTACTTGATTTTTATGCTATGACTGGTCTCAAAATCAATCAACAGAAATCCTCCTTGTTAGTATCTGGTGCTAGTGACACACATGTTTCTGAATTACAAACTGCAAGTGGTTTCTCTGCAATGAGCTCTGATATGAAGTACCTTGGGTTACCATTGATAACAAAAAGAATTACTAGAGCTGACTGCTTTCCTCTCTACAACAAAATCACTTCAGTGTTGAAAGCTTGGGAAAATAGGAAGTTATCTCAAAGTGGTAGGCTAGTGCTAATAAAAGCTACTGTTTTTGCCTCCCTTGTTTACTGGGCACGTGCAATGATACTTCCTTCTAGACTACTACATCAGGTCAGGTCTGCCATGAGCAGATTTTTCTGGACTGGTAGCATACATAACAAAAAAGTTTTGCCAGTTTCTTTTTCTAAATTTGAAGTTCCTAAATATTTGGGAGGACTTGGAGTAAAAAATGTCAAGACTTGGAATACAGCAGCTATGAGCAAGCATATTGATGATATAATCAGCAATAGGGAAAGTTTATGGGTACAATGGGCTAGGCAGTACAATTTAAAAGGAAAGTTTTTTTGGTGCATGGATATTCCTCAGAATAGTAGCTGGATATGGAGAAATATACTTAAGTTGAGGAATGTGGTACTAAAAATGATCAAATACCCAGTCAATCAAAATTCTACTGTCAAATTCTGGTATGATCCTTGGGTAAGTGAAGGTATTATTCTATCCAGCCTGTGTGATTATAACCAGATTGTGCAGACTGGTATACAAATGAATGCTAAGGCAAGTGATTACATACTTGATGGGAAACTGGTGCTTCCTTATAACAGTAATTTACATATAAGACAGCTGTGGGAAAAAATGATACAACTTTACAAGCCTGATGCACATAATGACTATGTGACATGGAACAAGAAGAAACATACAATTAAAGGTGTTTTCAATCAGATCACTGACACAGCCCCACTGCCTTCTGCTATTTGGAACAGTGTCATTTGGTCTTCTGATACTCAACCTAACCATAACTTGATGCTTTGGAAAGTGATAAACCAAGCATTGCTTACTAGAAATGTACTGAACAAGTATGGCATGAGTTGCTCACTGAAGTGTCTGTTTTGTGATAATTTTGATGAGTCTGCTCATCACATTTATTTTGAATGCCCTGCTCTCCTATATATCATCACTGGTATTTGGAATAAAGCTGGCATTAGGTTACTGCCAGTTAGCACTACTGAAGTGTGGAGAGTTTTCTTAAAATCTGGCAAGAAGAAAGATGTAAAAGGAAGGATGCTTGCTAACTGCTTGAAGATTTATATGTCTGTTATCTGGAGAGAGAGGAATACTATATTTTTTGAAAATCAGAGAAAAAATGGTGATGCTCTTTGGCAAGAGGTGAAGAATGCTATTCTTTGCCAAATAAAGAACTGTCAATCTGGTTATTCAGTTGAAATGTTACATCTCTGGGAAAGAGACTAAGTCCCTTTTTATTTTATTTTTTTTTAGCTCTTTGTGTTTGGTTTTGTTTTGTTCTTTCTTTTCTATGTTTATCTTTGTCCTTCATCTGTAACTTTTATTGGTTTGCAATAAACTGGTAGGGGACCAGTTAACCCCGCTGGCTTTGCCAAAAAAAAAAATAGTTTATGTATTAAATTAATTACTATATTAAAATAGTTATAAGTATAAAATAGTTTATATATTAAAATAATTTATAAAGTAAAATATTAAAATAGTTTTTAATATATTTAAAAAATACTATATAATAAAAATAGTTTTTCTCAAATTTCACAAATCGATTTAAACCAACTCGAATTCCAAAAATCCAATTTAATTCAATCTCAATCCATTCATTTTAGTTCAATTCAAGCTTTCAATAAACCATATTCAATTTATATCGATTTTGAATACAAATTTGAACTACAAATTAAACCATTTCAACTTCAATAGATTTTTAAGCTTTAAATATTCAAACATTATAATAACTCAATTTTGAAAAATTTCTTTTACATTTCAAATTCAACTTTACTATTATTTAGTTTTGAAATATTTACTTAATCAACCCAAAAATCATTTAAATAATATCTCAAATTACAATTTAAATAATACTAAATATCCTATTTCAATTTATTTAAATTTGAAATATCCCCTTAATCACCTTCAATCAAAAATCAAGTTATAAAATCATATCTTTAAAATCTCAAATTTAATCAATTTCAAATAAATTTTATTTAAGTAAAATTCTTTAAACAAATACGATTTCCAATCAATTTTAATTTATCTTTCCAACCTTAATTATTAAAATTATTATAAAATCTATACTTGAAAATATAAATTTAATACTTAAACATATTACATAAAAATTAAATTAATTTTTTATTAAATTAAATCTTATTATTAAATTTATTTTATATTAAATCTATTATATATATATTAAAATAGTAAAATTATAAGTAAATTCTTAAAATTTATAAATTTCAAAACTAACTTATAACTTTAAAATTTCCAAACCATATAATCTTAAAAATCTAAAATTTAGTCATATATAGAAATTTATGTAATATATTTAAAAATCGATATTTTTCAAAACCATATATTTCTTTTCAAAACCTCGGAAATCCTTTTCAGTATATATATATATATATATATATATATATATATATATATATATATATATATAGACCAACAGTGTCTGTATATAATTTTCGATCCTATGGTCAAGTGATACGGATATTTATCATTTCAATCCGCAATTTTAATATCAATGGATATATATCATTTTAACCCGCAATCCTAAATTCAAAGTTAATGAAAATCGTTTGGGTTTATCATTTCAATCCATAACGATTTTCTCCTGTTCTACAAGATTGTTGAGTATGTATCATTTCAACCCATAGAGAATTCTAAACTAATAGGGAACTTGCAGAGTAAGAAAAGTTATGATAATAATATAACATATCAACAACCGTCATATACCATCAATGATAAATAAAATAAAATATTAACAACAAGATATGGTGTCATATATCGGAGGTGAAGCATATCATATATAATAATTAAATAACTAGAAACAACATATTTCAACTGTCGTTTCTAATGAAATCAAATTTAATAAATATAAGAATATTAATCGTGAGTGATTGCTCATCTTTTGAGGCTAGAGAGACAAGAAGATGACACAGAAACAGATATGCACACGGAACAACGACAAGCTAGGGATTGCTGCGACAAATTCGACATTGAGATGGTAAGTTAAGATGGACAAGAGATCGATGAAACAAAGTGTATGTTACACACACACACACATATATATACACATGTATGTATATATTTTCAAAATTAATTTAAAGCATAAATATATATATAGTATTTTCAAATCAAAAATTAAACTTAAACACATAATATATATATATATATATATATATATATATATAATTTTGAAAACCCAACTCAAGCATACTTATATATATACAAATATGATCTTATATAGTATACAACTTTATACACACACACATACATATTTTATTTTAAAATTGATATTAAAACATATTAACAAAAAAATTATGTATATGTTTTTCAGAATGACTACTTACCTTAAAACACATAGATTTTTAAAATCAAAACACATATTAACATTTGAAACAAACCCAACTCATATATATGTATATATGTTTAAAAACATATATATAAACAAATATATAACCGTACATACATACATACATACATACATACATACATACATACATACATACATACATACGTACGTACGTACATATATTACCCACACATACGAATAATATATATATACTTTCAAAATCATCAATATACGAGCAAGCATATTTGAAGCACAGTGTGAATCCATTTTGACAGGAAAAATAATATACTTATGCAACATGTATATCCCTTCGGCCAACCTATATATATGCTATATATATAAACTTCTGACATGCAATACACAACATATATATATAAGAAGAAAAGGCTCATAACTTATAAATATTATACTTATATAACATAATATGACTTATATATACATTATATAGACTGTAGACTACTTGACTTATGTAAACATATCTTTGTATAGGTATATAAATTCCTATTTTCAGCACAGCAAAAGAAAACAAGATTACAAATTTTTATTATACACACACACAAATATATATATATATATATATATATATATATATATAAACTGTAAAAGGAAGAATGAACATAAATAAAATATATGTATATATGTAAAACTAACACATATTAAACGGGTCATATAAACTTATCTACACAACAGGATATATACAAACTTTATATAACTATATATATATATATATATATATAATTTAAAATCAAACCATCAATATATAATATGGTATATATAGCAAAACACAGATATAAGCAAACATACGTAATTGTACATGTGTATCAATGGCATAAGGTATGCACAACAACCACTTTGCTTTTGAGTTCCCTGATGATATGCAGTGCAAGTGGTGTGCCGTTTGGGGACGGGTAGAATAAAATTGATGGAAAGTGGAAATATGGTGGTGGGATGAGAGAGACGTGAGGAAGAAGAGAGGAGGTTGTGACGCCTTTAGTTTTTCTTGGCCATAGGGAAAAAGCATGGACGCATGGGATTTATTTTTTTTAGGGCGGAGGAGGATAGTGGTAGGGGAGAGGTGACGAGGAGGGGTTGAGGCCACAAGACAAAGCAAAAGGGAAGGAGGAAGGTGCATAGATATACTGGAAGCAAAGAGGTTTCTTCACGCATGGATGGGTTTTGGTATTGCGTGACAGGAGGCGAAGGCTTTGGAGCTAGTTTTAGAAAATACAAAACAAACTTCAGGCAATATCCTTAAAAATTATAAATGCTAAATATATTTTATTTTTATAAACATAGAATAGAGAGAAGAGAACGAAATGATAAACGAACCAATTGATAATAAATGGAAACCGTGGAAAAGCAATGGTCAATATTTGATTTCTAGGGAATATAAAAGGCTAGATGCTATATGGTTAATAGACATTGGAATATGAAAGGTAAGGGAAGCTAAAAGGTCGAGTGCGGAACCGATACGGAAATTTTTCTATAGATTTCGCCATCTCCCATACTCCAAAACACACAAATGAATATACCGTAGAGATCAGCACGATGAGACGATCAAAACGGTATACAGATATCAGTTGTACGACCACCCTATCAAAAGCCGGTATTCGGTACCAAAAATGCTACTAAAACGCCGAAAATAAGATAAATGGAGCAATAAAATTCTAAATTTGACAAACCAAAATATGACGTCTCACTTGTAAGATGGTTTACAAATTTATTATATAAAAATATTCATGTTTGGAAAACATTTTATCATCATCTAGTATTAACTGATTTAAATTTAAATAAAATTACACAATCAAATAAACTTCCATATTATCCGGCGAAAATTTATCATCTGCTATGTTTAAGTAGATGTATTCCAACTATCAAATTTTTATTTTCAAATTCAATTACAAAAATTTAGTTAATTACATTATTAAAACCGTTAAAATGTATGGGTCGTTACACTTAATTTATTACTATTCCAAAATACAACAAGAGTCTAATTGATAAATACAATAAGATACATATGAAAATGACTATAAACAAATATATCTCCAGAGAACAATGTCAACTTTTTCATGTAGCTTATCCTGGTCGACTCATCTACTACCCTACCACTTGTAATAGATATAAAGAGGAAGAAATAGAGGTGATCCGATATGGTCTAGGAATGGATTATATGACTACTGGTATAATGTTGACAAGCAATTGAATTTTATTTTTAATCTACACAATCTAGAGGTGTTCATTTGTGTTCGAAGACTATGTATAAGGAGTCAGTCAATCTACTTATTATGATGTAGCAACCCTTAGTCTACCTAACTATGCATCGAGTAAACTGTGGGCTCATAACCCACAAGTCCCAGGATCGAAATCTGGCTCTGATACCAATTCTAACGACCCTGACTCGACCTTCGAAAATCGGCACCGAATACGTCACCCATATTCAAATGTCGCAGATCCAAACGTCGAATCTGTTTCGCCGGAGCTTATAACACATTAAGTATAACAACACAACGGAAATGAATAATTTAATTGATACAACAATGAATACAATATCCGATATAATATGATACAACAATATCAGAGACAAATATACAACAGCGAAAAATGATAACGACGGAAGAGATAACTCAAATATGATCTTCGATGAAGAGTGAATCCGATATCTGCAACTCCAAACCAAAAGCTCATCCTAAAAGCTACGAGCACTCCAATCCAATAAGCTCGAACCACCATCATCGATGACTTAAGCAAGGTCAGTCATCCAAAGATTGAAGAAGATTCCCAAAGGTTGAAAGCTATCGAATCTACACCTACTATTTGATTATCTGAAAAGCCCAACTCTAGACTGCCCGTGTGGAAAATTGTGGGCACCCAGAGTTTAGGAAGGGAACAATAAACTTCGGGCTAGTCATGGGACTGGTATGAGCAAACAGAACAGTTTATCTTTAAAACAAACAACAAAAGAATTTAAAACATTAAAAACCGCAATGCTTTTTGGAAAATGAAACTACCATAAGGCCTTCTGCCACACACACCATGCAAACGCAGAACTGGAGGACATTTCTCCTTATGATAGTAAAAAATGCTTACTACGCAAAATTCTTTTGATATTATTATTAGTGCATAGTGGAAAACATTTCGAAAGTATAATATTAATCATAGCCAGCATAGACATTTCAAACTATGCCTACTATATCTACCATCTAAACAGTGGTGACCACCATAAGTAAATGGCAGGTTATACAACTAAAACCGTATAGGGCGCTCATTGAAGATTGGATTTTCTAATAATTGGTCAGGCCAAGGAACTTCCCATTGCCACATGGGTACGCCTCTGGAGGGACGTCCCGAGAACTTACCCAGCTCTCTACCAACACAAGGCCAGTTTACTCCCTTCCCGGGAGTAAAAACTAAGATATGCCACCCTCGGTCGTTTGCGACCTTTATCCGAGGATCCTCACCACAAAGCAACATCACACAACAATAAATATACAGTGTCCACATGAGTTAAGTATATGGGCTCCATACCATGATACCACCCTTTTTCAGAAGGAATGGACATACCCTAGGGGCGCGACCCCTGCAACCTTTCCACATCTTTCCTGTTTCGACCATTTCCGGGGAGTGAGGTCCTGATGCAGTCTCGTCCACAAAGCTATGCTTTTTCACAAAGCCATGCTTCGATCAACGAATGATCAACAGCACTTCGTATGCCACATTACCAAATTGGGAATGTATCACTAGTAACCACCAACTACATAACCTCTGATCTCGTACGTCTCAGAGAATGGTGTTAAGATAAGAGAATAAATCTCCGCACCAAACAGAAATGTATTTGTTAGAAACCAGCTTTACATCTCAAAGTGTAACGTCAGACACACATCCATACAAGTTTGTTCCCGGTTCGAACAGAACCGAAGGGACTTCCGAAAAAGCCCTTGCACTCCGGGAATTTCCAATCCCAATCGGACTCCCCATCACATATAGAGATCTCTATACCTGGCGCTAATCGATGTAGAGTCATTCGACGGGTTATCCTTTCGTTCTCGAAAATACCCGGTCTTCACTATCAGTCTTCAAATGCTATCCATATCGTCGTATCATTATTCAAAAATGGGTTATATGACACAAGGTCCTCTCCCGGCTAAATCGAATGATGAGTGCAATATTTAAAATCATATGGATAATGGGATCTAAGTTAAGTCACAACTTATTATCCAAAACTTTTCTTTCAATGGTTCAAACAAATTACCATTTCAAATCCTTTAAACAAATAGACACTTTACAAAGTTCACCCATTTTTCACAAAGATCCATTTACAGATTTCAAAATAATTTCCACTTCAAATCAGATTAACTCAACCAATCTTTAAATCAAAGATTTAATTCATAACTTTCAAAGTCATTTCCAAAGATTCATTCATGACTTGGAAAACCATTTCATTTCAAACTTGAAATCCCTCTTAACACAAACTGGAAATTCTTTCCTTATATGAAATCTTTTATTATTTGAAAAAAAATAGTTTTCGTTTCGGAAGAAAAATCCAATTTCATTTATACAAGTTAAAGCCTTTGGTTTAAATTCAAATTCCCAAAACAATACCTTTAAAATGGTTTCAAACTCGTATAAACACATTTATAACTTGTATAACATTTTTAAACCATAATTTACAATGATGGAATTCAATTTCAATTTTTTTGAATTCAAATTCAAATCAAATTATTTAAATTTCAAAACTTTATTAAGTTATTCAAAATAACTTTTATCTTTGAAACTCTTTTTTTCAAAAGTTTCTTTTTTTACATTTAACCCAAATCCATTTTCAAAAGCATTTGGATTCAAAAATTCAATTCTAAAACCATTTCAAAATCGGTGACTTAACCAATTTCCTCTTGCAATCCATATTTGTGTGTGTATAGTGTAGTCTGTTAGCGCTAAAATTGGTCACTAACATCCAAATGTAAATGAAGCACCAACTAACGGTCACAGATAATAGATAGAATATATGTAGAGAGTAATAATATGAAGAACAGTCGAAATTAAAATGAAAGCAATAAAGAACACAGATTTTATAGTGGTTCGGCTAACTCCGGCCTACGTCCACTCCAGAAGTTTCCTTTTTATTGATGTTCGAATCAATTACAGTTACAAACTAATAGAGTAACCTTTAGCCTTAGAAAATAGAAAGTTAGAGAGCCGAGAGAAGAAGATCCCCCATCTGGAGACCCACATGCTGTACTTATAGGCAAAATTAGGTTGTTGGGCCTCCTGAGTAGTTTGGGCCCACCAAGGCCACAACCGAACCCTGCTTCATTATGCCGACCGACCCTGAGTAGTTGGTATGCCAACTGAGGGGAGGTATGCCGAGCTAGGGGAGGTGTGCCGACCGAGGGGAGGTGTGTCGAGCGAGGGGAGGTGTGTCGAGCGAGGGAAGGTACGCCGACCGAGAGGAGGTACGCCGAGCGAGGGTAGGCGTGCCGAGCGAGGGGAGGCATGGCGTGCCGAGCGAGGGGAGGCGTGCCGACCGAGGGGAGGCGTGCCGACCGAGGGGAGGTATGCCGAACGAAGCTTATCATCCAGACCGAGCCATGCAACCCCCCATTTCTTGACGAAATGACATATTCAAGTGGACTTCATTCTTTTAAACCGAATCCATCCTATTCCAGCCTTGATAATCATGAAGTTGGTTGGGTTGAATCCGCCTGTTCATGGACTTGACTAAAGGCGGGTTAACACTTTGCCCCCAAAACATGCCTTGCTATTGGAAGGTGTGTTTTGTAGCTCAATAAGCTGGATGTTTGTATCCTGTTAATGACATGCAAGGAAATTGATAGTCATACCAGACCACGGATGATGATCATTCGTGATCATATGTCATTCGGGATAGTATGTGACCGTTCGAGGTCAGTGCCGTTAGCATCGAATGGTGATCATTCGCGATCGGGTGCTGTTCGAGGTGATTTGTGAACGTTCGCAATCGGGTGCCGCTCAAGGCGAGTAGGGACCATTCGCGGTGGGTGCCGTTCGAGGCGATTTGTGAACGTTCGCCATCGGGTACCGTTCAAGGCGAGTTGGGACCGTTCGCGATCGGGTGCCATTCGAGGCGATTTGTAATCGTTCGCGATCGTGTGCCGTTCGAGGCGAGTTGGGGCCATTCGCAGTCGGGTGCCGTTCGAGGTGATTTGTGATCGTTCACGATCGGGTGCCGTTCGAGGCGAGTTGGGACCGTTCGCGGTCGGGTGCCTTTTGAGGCGATTTGTAATCGTTCGCGATCGTGTGCCGTTCGAGGCGAGTTGGGGCCCTTCGCGGTCGGGTGCCGTTCGAGGCGAATTGTGATCGTTCGCGATCGGGTGCCATTCGAGGCGAGTTGGGACCGTTCACAGTCGGGTGCCGTTCGAGGCGATTTGGGATCGTTCGCGATCGGGTGTCGTTCGAGGCGAGTTGGAACCGTTCGCGGTCGGGTGACGTTCGAGGCGATTTGTGTGTCCTCGAGGGGGGCATAGTATTATTAATGCCAGATTTCACGTTCGAGTGAATTTCTGGCTTGTTTGTTATGGCGGTTTATCGCCATCTCAGAGCGTACCTAAGGACCGTTCATAATCGCTTACATGAGTAAGTGGTTTAGCCGTTGTGGAATCATAGATGGCATACTTTCGTCCGAAATAAGTCTTTCAACAGAAAAGTCAAACAAAATCAAGTCCAAACACGAGGAATGGAAAATAAAAGCAAAACAGGGACGTCGAAGTGCAAACACCTACATTGATGCGATTTATAGTCGTATCAGAGCATGCCCGAGGATCGTTCGCGGTCCTGTACATGTGTAAATGACTTAATCGCGTTGGTGCGGAGTTTGATACTTATTCATCATTGTTTCAATCAGCTGATAATAAGCTGACGACTTAATCCTGAGCCATCCCCAGTAGGTGTAGGTGGTGGTTGTTCTTGTTCTACCGTCGTGGCCCTCCTTCTCACATATTGGGATAGCAGACCATACCAGATATGCCCCTCAACTTCATCCTTTAAGTGCATACAATCATTTGTGCTATGACCGTTCAGTTCATGGAACAAACAATACTTGTTCGATCTTCTTTCATTGCTGGTTGGATCCCTTCTCATTGGCCTTCGATAGGGAATCTGCTCCCTAATGTCTTGGTAAATTCGTTCCAAAGTCTCGTTCAGCTCTGAATAAGAGGCGAACCTCGGTTCCTTTCATGGTCGCATTGGTCCATCGTCGTTATCCATGGCCTTCCGTTTCTATTTATTAGTTCCTGAATCTTTTTTAGAAGGATTTCCAACCTTGACTGCATAAACATCAACTCCTTCTCCTTCTTCTCTCTTCGCATTTGCATCCTCTAACCATAGGAATCCTTCGGCTTCATGATAAAACTCCCCTAGATCCATAGGTGGATCCCTTGTCAGTGAATTTTTGAACTCTGTTCCATTAGCTATGCCAGATGCAGCTGCATTAAGATCATGGATGGATTTGGTCGATACACTAATGTTGCTGTTGCATTGAATCGCATCAAAAAGCTACTCAAAGATTCCCCGGTCCTTTGCTTTAGCGCTGCCAAACTCATCACATTCTTAGGTCTCGAAATGTGAACTCTGAACTGCCTCATAAACTTCCCAGTCAACTCAGTCCACGTTCCAATGGAACTGGTCTTCAATTGTCTAAACCATAGTGCTGCTATGTCTGTCAGATACAATGGGAAGCATCGGGCCATGACTTTCTCTGATTCCCCTAGCACTTCCATATACCTCATATACTTTGTTAGATGAACTATAGGATTTGTCCTCCCATTATACATCTCCAATGATGGCAGCTTAAAATCCGATGGGTTCCTAGCTCGCTTGATAGTAGGAGTAAAAGGACTCCTATTTACATCCTCCAAGTCTTTGTTTACCAATCCACCTCTCATAGCTTGTCTAACCATCGCCGCCAGTCTGCTGTTGTCGCCAAGCTGTAATCCTTGACCGTTGCCTTCGGTCTGCCCCCGAGTTCATGAGGAAATTCAGGCACATACTCCTCATCTCGTACTCCTGCACTCCTATTGGTGTTGGGTTGTACAGCGTCATCTGGTATCCCTCCATGAATTGGTCCAGCATTTCCTGGTAGTGTGCCCCCGAGTCAAGGTCCATCAAGATTGTTAGCCGTCTGCTGATTGGGAGCTGCACCCTGCTTAGCCATTCCCTCTACTTACTGGTTGAGAGCTTCTGTTCCAGCTCCACGGATCTGAGCTCCTGCATTTCCTGCTTGTGCAAATTGTCTGAGAAGAGCCTGCATCATCTCCTCTTGTCTTTTCAACATCGCTTCCATCTCATCTCTAGTGATGTAGATGGATGCTTGACCTACTCCAGCTCCAAAGGAAGCCTCTTGACTTCCCTCCTGATTACTCCTTTCTGTCACTTGCTTCCTTGCTGACGGTCTAACCATTGTTTCCTAGAATCCAAGTTCCTAGCTCCAAAATTCCCGAGTGCTTGCGTTCTCAGTGAAAGCGCCAAAATGTTAGCACCAAAATTGGTCACTAACACCCAAATGTAAATGAAAGCACCAATTAATAGTCACAGATAACAGATAGAATATATGTAGAGAGTAATAATATGAAGAACCGTCGAAATTAAAACGAAAGCAACAAAAAACATAGATTTTATAGTGGTTTGGCTAACTCCGGCCTACGTCCACTCCTGAAGTTTCCTTTTTGTTGATGTTCGAATCAATTACAGTTACAAACTGATAGAGTAACCTTTAGCCCTAGAAAATAGAAAGTTAGAGAGCAGAGAGAAGAAGATCCCCTATCTGGAGACCCACATACTGTATTTATAGGCAAAACCAAGTTGTTGGGCCTCCTAAGTAGTTTAGGCCCACTAAGGCCATAGCCGAACCCTACTTCATTATGCCGACCGACCCTGAGCAGTTGGTATGCCGAACGAGGGGAGTATGTCGAGCGAGTGAAGGTGTGTCGAGCGAGGGGAGGCGTGCTGAGCGAGGGGACGTGTGCCGACCTAGGGGACGTGTGCCGATCGAGGGGAGGTATGCCGACCGAGGGGAGGTGTGCTGAACAAAGGGAGGTGTGCCGAGCGAGGGGAGGTATGCCGAACGAAGCTTATCTTCCAGACCGAACCGTGCAACCCCCCATTTCTTGACCAAATGACATATTCAAGTGAACTTCATTCTTTTAAACAGAATCCATCCTATTCCAGCCTCGATAATTGGAATGTTGGTTGGGTTGAATCTGCCTGTTCATGGCCTTGACTAAAGGCGGGTTAACATAGTCTAAGGGCTTTACCTAATAGTGCAACATTATCAATCATCACAAGTTCAAGCACATCAATATCGATAAGCGGTATAATCTATAATGCTTATCTTCGTTCACAGATAAATAATATTAATTCATTACAGATAAAATAAATTACATTCATCACAGACCACACCAAAATAATTCATAGCACAAAGCATAACATATCAGGGATATCAAATAATTCAACAATTTATAGAATTCAAACATCCATAAGTAAGATCAATTAATTATCTGATTAATGTAAATCAGATAAATCACCAATCCTAGTTAATTAACATAAATTAATTTCAAATTATTTGATTAATTATCCTTTAATCATAATTAAATTAACCTTTAATTATTAAATAATTAACCTTTAATTATTCAATTATCCTTTAAATTAATTGCCCTTAATTGATTAATTAATAATTTAATTAATCCTTAATTAATTACTATTAAAATAATTAATTAATTATTCCTTAATTATTAATTAATAACCCTTAATTATTAATTAACAAGAATGAATTACAAATTAATTAATCCTTAATTACCAGTTGATTAATCTCTAATCATTGATTAATAATCTCAAATTATCTAATTAATGATTCTTAATTATAAATTAATTACTCTTTAATTAATTAACCTTTAATTCTTAAGTATTAATTATTTAATACTTAATCATTAATTTATTAAATTAGTTAATTACTCTTAATTAATTACTTAATTAATTCTTTATTACTAATTAGTTTAGTTAATTAATTAAACTTAATTTCTTAATTAACTAAATTAATCTCAAGTCAATAAAACCCTAATTAACTAAAGATATAATATGTTCTTATTAATGCCTTAATTATCTATAAAACATTTTGTCTTAAAAATTAACTTTTCTTGATTAAATCGTTAATTAAGTTTTAAGATAAAATAATCGCTCAACTTGATAAATTGAAATCATTAAATGCTTTAAACATTATCAAGTAATAAATTTTAAAGCCAATTTCAATTTAAATTTTAAACCTTGCTTTTATAAAACCTTTAAAATTTCATTTCTATCTCAAATTTTAAAATAACTTTAAACTTTCCCTAACAAAATTTAAATTGAACAAATTTCAAACTTCTTAACCAAATGTAAAGAAACAACTATTATTTATAAAAGAAATTATATAAGAAAAGTTTTGAACTAAATCTTTTAAATTTTTTTAAAACTTTCTCTATTTTAAATTTTTTTAAACTGGGTTAACCCTTGCTTTGGGTTCAACCCGAAGACCACTCGGGTCAAGCCCTGAGTTAAACGCGTTTAATTCAAGTTAAAATCTGTAACCCGACACCCTTCAAGAACCACTCGAGTTCTCGCTCGAGACAACAACCCCAAGCACTCGATCACAAGCATCAGGCACTTATCACACACAATCAAAATATCAGAGGGGATAGCTTGCTCACTTGAGAGATGAAGAACAGAGAGAATTTTTTTTAGCTTGGAGTCTGAAATCTGGATCCAGATTAATTTGCATTTGATTTGCTTTGCAGCTTTGATAAAGATTTAATCCCAAGTTGAATTTCCTTTCTTTTGATCTGGAAACTTGATCTTCTTTTCTTCAGATTGTCGCTTCTAGATTGATGCTTTTAAGTTTTTGATTTCTTCTCTTTTGATCTCAGATTTTAGTTGAGATGCTTTGAATTTTCTTCTTCTTCAGGTTTTGGCTTATCTGGGTTTGATTTGGATTCATAGCTTTAGATTTTCAGTTGAATCTGATTTTGCCATATGATCTTGAAACTGATCTTTGCTTGAATTTGGTTTGCCTTGAAATGCTTCAGATTTTTGAATTTAACAGGTTTTGATAAAAAAAATTCCTCTGGTTTTCATTTAAATCTGAGAAATTTAAACCGACCTTAACTTTGTTTTGTTATTTGTTTTTGAAAATAAATCAAAAAGAAAATCCTAATGCCATTTGTATTTCTTAAGGCATGCATAAGCTACACATGTGAAAATCCTTTATTATTATCTTACACTTGTATTAATATCTTGTTAAGGTATTTACAAAAGTTAAATTGTTTTATAAAATATTTACACATATTAATGCATGTAATCTCCACCTTACATTTTTTAACATGAAAGAAATTTGTGTTTAAACCCTCAATTTATTTTAATTTATAAGTCATGTTTTCTCTTTCATACTTTTAAATGTGTATATACATACATATAATTTATATTGGTATAGCTTTTAAATAAAATGATTTAGAATCAAATTATACACTAATAACCATTTGTTTCTTAAAATATAACCTTTTAATAGTAATTCAAAAATTATTGTATTAATTTCGAAATAAAACTTCCAAATCAAAATGTCTATTTTACGTAATTTTGAAAACAAATCTTTATTAAATATAATGTTTTCAAACCCAATATATTTATAATATTTTTAATTTTGAATTTCAATTCCAAGATTCAATTTAAAATAAATTTATAACTATAAGAAAACATATCTTTTATAAATATAAATATTTTATTCATCCTCAAATATTTATTTTCAACATATTTATTGTTTTTAAATTCTTATTCATAATTTATTAAATTTTCAAATTAATCCATAATTAAATTTATAATTAAGATATTATTCAAAATATTCATCAAATTTTAAATCAAATTTCAAATTATAATCCATTTATATTTTTACATTTTCTAGTATTTATTTTTATATAACTTGTTAAAGAAATGATTTAAAATGTAATTATACACAATCTACAAACTTTATATACATATCTATTAGTTCGTTAAAATATAAAGATTTTTTATAAAAATATTTACTTATGAATTCCAAATCAATATATATATATATATATATGAACCTATATATACATTAGAATATTAGAAAGCAAATTGTTTTTATTAATTTTTAAAATAGGGAGTTTTCAAATCTAATTTATTTTTCAAATATATTTATTTTGAATTTCAAACTCAAATTCTATTAAAAATCATTTCATAAACACATATTTAAATAACAAACAAATATCCTATTTTATTTGAAAATTTTAAATTAATTCACCAATTAAATCCAAAAATTTATATTGATCGCCAATAAATTCACAAATTAAATTCCAAAATCTAAATAAATCACCAAATTAAATTTGGCTAAAATCCGAGAATGTTACAGTCTTTTTGCACTCATACTTACTATCTGTGGATAGCAAGAGAATTTACTGAGGCACACGAACGGATATCTTAGGGATATACTCATTCTAGGGTATACTTCAACCTATCTCTAATGAGTTACCTAATGTGTTATACCCCTGAGCTAAAGGTTGAGTAAGAACTTTTTGTATCGATAAAACAATTTCGATTAAAACCAAAGTTTGAAATTTTTGTTGTGATTTCTTGTGTGAATCAAAGTCCGAAGAGGGACAAGTTAATATATAATTTGGGTTATTCCAATCTGGATTGGGTATCCATTAGTTGTTCTCTTGGGTCCAGATATATTCTACGAATGGTTAGTTATCTCTTTGAACTAACCAGTGCCTTGCATATTTCGTAGATCTGGTGCCCCGAGTATCTTGTGTAACATTGAAAGAGTTTGTTCTCATATTGTTGATATTCTAATTTGGTAAGCCAAATGCAGAATAGATATTCAGTTTGATCTGAAAAGATTTTTCTCTATCTTTCATCCATCCTTTGTTGTCTCCCTTGCAAATTTCGGAGACGAAATTTTCTTAAGAGGGGGAATCAAATTGTAAGTAATTAATTATTCTTTAAAATTAATTAACCTTTAACACTTGATTAAATCAATCTTTAATCATCAATTATCCATCCTTAATTACTTTCATTAAGTAATTAATGACTAATTAATTAAAGAATAATTAATTACTTAAAATTAATTACTTAATGAAAGTAATTAAGGATGGATAATTGATGATTAAAGATTGATTTAAACAAGTGTTTAAAGGTTAATTAATTTTAAAGAAAAGTTTTCATGATCCAAATTTCAGCGTTTGAAAATCGACACCCGTACTTCACTTGTACTCGAATGCCGCAGATTCAATCGTTGAAATCTGACTCGTGCCGGAGCTTATAACACATTAAGTACAACAATACGGCGGAAGAAAAATGAATAATATCATTAATATACAACAGTTTATACAATATCTGATACAATATGAATCCCAACAATATCAGAGATAATAATAAAACAGCGGAAAGATAAGCATCAATAGAGAAACTCCAAAAGAGAACTCCAACATTTGCATCTCCATATCAAATGCTCCAATCCAAAGCTAGCTCGAACCTCCATCAACTTGAATTAAGCAAACACGATCCACAACGCGATTGCCAACCAAAGGCTTCAAAGTTTTCCAAAAGCTACCAAATCTACAACTATTATTTATTCTGAAAAACCCAACTCCAGACTATCCGTGTGGAAAATTGTGGACACCTAGAGTTTAGGAAGGGAACAATAAACTCTGGGTCAGTCATGGGACTGGTATGAGAAAACAAAAATGGTTTATCTTTGAAACAAACGACAAAGAATTTAAAATTCAAATCCTCAATGCTTTTTGGAAAATGAAACTACCATAAGGCCTCCCGCCGCACACACCATGCAAACGTAAAATTGGAGGAGATTTCTCCTTATGATAGTCAAAAATGGTTAATACGCGAAAACCATTTTGATATTATTATTAGTGCATAGTGCAGAAAACATTTCGAAAGTATAATATTAATCTTAGCCAACATACAACCATTATTGTATGCCTACTATAGCTACCATGTTCAATAGCAGGTTACCGCCACATTCCATGGCAGGTTATGCAACTAAAACCGTATATGGCGCGTATTGTTTCTTTGGATTTCCCAACAAATGGTCAGGCTAAGGAACTTCCCATTGCCATATTGGAACGCCTCTGAAGGGACGCCCCGAGAACTTACCCAGCTCTCTGCCAATACAAGGCCGGTTTCCTCCGTGCCTGGGAGTAATACCTAAAGATATGCCATCCCTCGTCGTTTCCGACCTTTAACCGAGGATCCTCAACACCAACAACCACAAAGCAATGTATTTGCAGTAACCACATAGGTTAAATATCTGGGCTCCATTCATGATACCAACCTTTTCCAGAAGGAATGGACACACCCTAGGGGCGCGACCCCTGCAACCTTGTCACATCTTTCCTGTTTCGACCATTTTCGAGGAGTGAGGTCCGATGAGGTCTCGTCCACAAAGCTACGCTTTTCACAAAAGCCATGCTTCGATCAATAAATGGTCAGCAACACTCAGCAGCACTCAGCATGCCACACTGCCAAATTGGGAATGTATCCCTAGTAACCATCAACTATATAACCTCTGATCTCGTACGTCTCAGAGAAGGGTGTTAAGCTAAGAGAATAAATCTCCGCCACCAAACGGGAATGTATTTGACAGAAACCATCTTTACATCTCAAAGTGTAATGTCAGACACACATCCATACAAGTCTGTTCCGGGTTCGAACAGAACCTAAGGCACTTCCAAAGAAGCCTTGCAACCGAATAATCCCTAATCACGTCCGGACTTCCCATCATAAAGGGTGATCAAATCTCTATACCGGGAATCAGCCGGTGCAGAGACATTCGACGAGTTATCCTTTCGCTTTTGGAAATATTCGGTCTTCACCACCGGTCTTCAAATGCTATCCATATCGTCGTATCATTATTCGGAATGGGTTATATGACACAAGGTCCTCTCCCTGCTAAACTGAATAATGAGCGCAATATTTAAAAAATATGGATTTAGGATCAGTTAAGTCACAACTTTAAAGCCCAAAAAATGGTTTAAACAAATTACCATTTTCAAATCATTAAACAAAAAGAATTACTTTACAAAGTTCACCCCTTTTTCACAAAGATTCATTCACAGATTTCAAAACAATTTCCTTTTCAAATTGGATTATCACATCCAATTATTAAACCAAAGACTCAATTTATAGCTTTCAAAACTATTTCCAAAGATTCATTCATAACTTTCAAAATAATTCCCATTTCAAATCTTTTATATACAAAAGATACACCATTTAAAATCCTCTTCAATTTCAAAACAAGGTTCAATAATATTTCGCAAAGATTTATTCATAGATTTCAAAACAATTCACTTTCAAATTTGAAATCTTTATAACACAAACCGGAAGTTCTTTCGTTATGTGAAAGCTATCATTATTTGAAAACAAATAGTTTTTGTTTCGGAAGAACCTGATTATATTTGTACAAGTTAAAGCCCTTGGGTTAAACTCAAATTCTTAAAACAATACGTTCCAAATGCTTTAAACCCATATAAATACATTTATAACTTGTATAATATTTTTAAACCAAAATTTTCCAAACATGGAATTAAATTTCAAAACTTGAATTCAAATTCAAATCAAACTATATAAATTTCAAAACCATATCAATTTATTCAAAATAACTTTTATCTTGAAAACTCATTTCCAAAAGCTTTTCACATTCAACCCAATTCCATTTCCAAAACCGTTTGGATTCAAAATTCAACTTTTAAAACCATTTCAAAAAATCTGTGACTTAACCAATTTCCTCGTGCACTCCATATTTGTGTGTGTATAGTTAGTCCAGGGGTTTTACACGATAATGCAACAACATCAATCATCACAGATTCAATCATATCAATATCGGTAGGCGGTATAATCTATAATGCTTATCTTCTATTCACAGATCCACAAATAGATAATATACATTCATCATAGATAAAGTAAATTACTTTCATCATAGCTTGAATCAAAGTAATTCATATCACAAAGCATCAAACATCAGGGATATCAAACACTTCAACATTCAATAGAATCCAAATATCCATAAGTAAGAATAATTAAATATCTGATTAATTTAGATCGGATTTATTACCTATGAATAAACACTAATCCTAGTTAATTAATTATTAATTGCAAACCATTTCTATTAATTAACCTTAAATTAATAATTAATCCTTTGATTAATTATCCTTAATTAATTAGTTAATCCTTAAAACAGTACTTTTAAAAATGGGGTAAACCCATATAAACATATTTGTAGCTTGTATACATCTTTAAACCATCATTTCAAAACATAGAATTCAATTTCAAATTTTGAATACCAATTCGAATCAAATTATTTAAATTTTAAAACTTTATCTAGTTATTCAAAATAACTTTATCTACAAAACTCTTTTTCAAAAGCTTTTCATATTTAACCCAATTCCATTTCCAAAACCATTTTGATCCAAAATTTAACTTTAAAACCATTTCAAAAAAAATCTGTGACTTAACCCATTTCCTCGTGCAATCCATATTTGTGTGTGTATGGTGTAGTCTAGGGGTTTTACATAATAGTGCGACATCATCAATCATCACAAGTTCAAGCAATATCAATATTGATAAGCAGTATATTCGATAACGCTTATCTTTCATTCACAGATACACAGATAAATAGTATACATTTATCACAGATAAAATAAATTACATTCATCACGGCTTGAATTAAAACAATGCATATCACAAAGCATCACACAACAGAGATATCAAGCAATTTCAAGTATTCAATACAATTCAAACATCCATAAGTAAGATCAATTAATTACCTGATTAAGTTTAAATCAGATTATCCACTTATGATTAAATTATTAATCCTGGTTAATTAATATTAATTAATTACAAACCATTTTAATTAATAATCCTTTACTCATTTATTAATTATTTATTAATTAATAAATTAATCAACCTTAATTAATAAATTAAACAACTATTAATTAATAAATAATTAACCTTTAATCGTTAGATAATTAACCTTTAGATTATTTAATTATCCTTCATTTAATTAAGCACATAAATAAATTACTCCTCAATTAATTATCATTCTTAACTAATTACCATAAGTGATTACCCCTAATCACTTATATTAATTAAATCATAAATCAACTTTAATCATTCGATTAGTCAACCATAATCATTTATTAATTAAGTAATTATCTTTAGTTACTTTCATTAAATAGTTATCTTTAAGTAATTAATTTCCCTTAATTACTTTCATTTACAAAATAAACCTTTAATAATAAACTTTAAGACTCTTAAGTTAATTAATTAAATTAAAACATTATTTAAGATAAGCCATTTTATCTTAATCATATTTAATTAAACATAATTAAATCCCGTTTGAGAACTTAGGAATTTTTTTAAATAAACTTACCTAATCCAAGTTAAAACAATTTATTCATCTCTTATTTATCCAAACTTTTTAAATCAACATTATTTATTTAAAAGTAATTTATTTTAAGAAGATGGTTCAAACTTGGTTTTTTTAAAAATTTAAAACTTGATTTATTTGAAAATTTAAAACCTGAACATCTATGCAAGATAACCCGGGCCAACCCTTGCCTTACCCAAGACAACCACGCAACTGCACGAGATTGACTTCGAGCCTTCACCAAAACTAACTCATACTTTTCTTTTTAAAACTTAAATTTTGTTCAAGTACTTTTATACCCGGTATGCCATCAAAATACACGAACCCATTCACGAGTCAACACATGAATTTCTTGAGAACAACTTCGAGTATACTGCTTCTTTCACAAATCTTACTTCCTGACACAAACACGTACACGTGCACCGTGCACACCGCTACTACCACCACTGATCGTCGGTGCCATCATCGACAACTCGTTCTTAACCATCTCCCTCAATTCTGGCCGTCAAGCTCCTAAGTTAAACACGATATCGATATTTTAGTTGTCTGAAACTCCTATGGAACCAACTCAAACACCCAAATCGCTCGCCTGATCATCACCGACCTTCGATAACCCTGCAACTTCGACTGGAACTTCGTCACACTCCCCACTTTCTATTTCCACCGGACAGAACGGCTCAGATCAACCCACGTTTCTACATGAGCATGAAGAATAGCATCGACCAAACTGGGTTCTTAAACCCTAAAACGTTGCCGACTGGCCATCACGACAAGTAGAAAAAAAACTTTGGTTATTTTTTCGGTGATCGTGACCCTTCGAACTACCCTCGACTAAACTCACGACCCACAATTCGACGTGGATCACCAGCATCTTGCAAAAATGTGAATTCCGTTCAACCTATGAATTCTCGACATATACTTACTAAAAAATCACGAGACTAGTTTTAAAAAATCACCTATTTCGTAATACAAACATGATTATGCAACCAGATCTTTAAAATTAAAATGTTCATTTTTGTTGATATATATTGATTTTAATGTAAAATGTTATTTTTCAGAATATTTACTTTATAATTTTTACCTAATATTATTTTTAAAAATAACCTTACCTTGTTATCAACAACTTCCTTTCAGGAAACATACTCTAAAATGTTTTAAATATAAGATGTGAATGTATTTCTCTGACGGATTTTGGGTTTGTTACACAGAGTGTGTACATATATACACACACATACATTCACATGCACGCACAACACAATTCACACCATATAACATCATTTTTCACAACAACCACATCACAATCATAAAAATATACTCAAATTCAAACTAGAACAGGTCAGTTTGCTCACCAGTAGATGGGAAGAACACAGAAGCAGAGAAGTAGGCTTGATTAGTTTTCCTGAAAACTGATGTACTGAAGTTAAACTTTGATTTGTTTTTGATCTTCTTTTTCTTGCTTTTGTTTCAGTTCTAGGTTGAAGACTTTGTTTTCCAGTCTTGAAATACTTCGAAAAAAACCGTTGTTTGATTTTTTTTTTTTTTGAATTATGAAGCTTGCTTGCTGATAAAGTTTTAGTTGCATCATGTTTGTAGCTTCCAGATTTTTTTTGCTGTTTTGTTACAGAAAGATGAAAATATTAAACAGCCTAGTTATTTCTTTCCTCTGGTCATTTTTTCTTTTTAATTTTAAAAGAAATTTAAGCCACTTTTTTAACAAGGCTTACACTTGTTAATTGCATGAATTCATATCCTTACACTTGTAAATCTATGTTTTACTCATTAAACATTTGTCAACGCATGGATTATATAATTCACAATTGTCAAAATTACATATTTTTATGTTTTACCCCTTTGTTTTATTAATTTGTTAATATGAAAACAATTTGTGTTTGAACCCTTTTCTTAATTTTATTTATAAATTTTGTAATATATTCTCTCATATTTATATTTTAAACACTTTAAATCTTCATGTTAATAACATTTAAATATAACTTTATATTATATTACCTATTTAAATAAATACATTTTCTTTATTAACATTTATAAACCTTTTAAAGAAATTGATTTGAAAATTAAATTACACAAGTATGTATAGATTATACATATAAGTCTTTAGAATGTAAATTTTTTACTTTAAACAACTTTTGAAAATTATTTATATTAAATTATAAATTTAACTTTCAAATAGCTTTTGAAAATTTACTATATTGAATTCCCATACAACTTTCAAAATATATATATTACATATATATATATATATAATAAAGTAGAAAACAAATTTTTATTAGTTTTAAAATATAGTTTTAAATCCAACTTCTATATCAACACATTTATATTTGAATTTCAAATTCAAATTTTAAATTTATAATCAATTTCTTTTCTAAATTCAAATCAAATTCCATTTGAATTTACTTATTCAAACTAGGCTTTCCAAATTTCAAAATTGATTTTTCCACAAAAATCAAAAGCCTTTCCAAATTCCATAGGTTCCAAAAACCTTTTCCCAAAATCATCCTCATAAGAACCTTTATATATATATAGATAGATATATATAACTTTTAAAAAGTTTGGATCTCTTCAAACTTGGATAAGTTCCATTTTTGTACTTCAAATACTTTTAAAAATCCTAACTCGTCTTTTCTAATCAGCATCCCTCTAGAGGCGCTCCATTTATTAAGGAAGTTCCTTGGTAAATGGAACGCCTCTGGAGGGACGCATCAGAGTTGCACAGCGAAAGCGTGGTGTGTCCATAACCCACAGCTCCCAGGATCGAAACCTGGCTCTGATACCAATTATAACGATCTTGACTCGACCTTCAAAAATCGAAACCCGTAAATCACTTGTACTTGAATCCCGTAGATTCAAAAGCCGAATCTGGCTCGCCGGAGCTTATAACACATTAAGTATAACAACACAGCGGAAGAAAGAACAAATATATCATATAACTCCAATGATACAATATACAATGATATACAACAATGATCACAAATACATATCAGAGATCAACAACAACACAGCGGAAACACAAAGGCACCAGCAGCGGAAATAACTTGAACTCCATATGGAACTCCAATATCTGCAACTCCAAAACCAAATCTCCAAAGCCAAAGCTCTAAACTTCAAGCTCGAACCACCATCAAGTTGACTTAAGAAATTATGATCTCGAAATGCTATTGCCAAAATCCAAAGGCTGAAAGCTACTGATCTACACCTACTATTCGACTAACTTAAAAACCCAACTCTAGACTGCCCGTGTGGAAAATTGTGGGCAACCAGAGTTTAGGAAGGGAACAATGAACTCCGGGTCAGTCATGGGACTGGTATGAGCAAACAAAAACAATTTTATCTTTAAAATAGATAACAAAGAATTTAAAACATTGAAATTCGCAATTTTTTTAGAAAATGAAACTACCATAAAGCCTCCCACCGCACACACAATGCGAACGCAGAATTTGAGGAGATTTCTCCTTATGATAGTCAAACATGCTTACTATGCAAAATTCTTTTGATATTATTATTAGTGCATAGTGTAGAAAACCTTTTGAAAGTATAATATTAATCTTGGCCAGCATACCACATTTCGTCGTGTGCCTACTATAGCTACCATGTTCAATAGCAGGTTACCACCACATTCCATGGTAGGTTATACAACTAAAACCGTATAAGGCTCGTATTGTTTTGTTTGAATTTCCAACAAATGGTCAGGCTAAGGAACTTCCTTAATAAATGGAACGCCTGTGGAGGGATGCCCCCAAGAACCAAACGGTTCCCTACCAACACAAGGCCGGTGTACTCCCTTCCCGGGAGTAACACCTAAGATATGGCATCCCCGGTCATTCGCGACCTTTATCCGAGGGCCCTCAACCTATAACCACACAGCAATAAGTATGCAGCAACCACACAGGCAAATATCTAGGCTCCATACGATGATACCACCTTTAATCCAGAAGAAGTGGACATACCCTAGGGGTGCGACCCCTGCAACCTTACCGCAACATTCCTGTTTCAACCATTTCCAGGTTGTGAGGCTCGACGAAGTCACGTCCAAAAAGCTACGCTTTTTCATAAAGCCATGCTTCGATCAACAAATGATCAGCAGCACTTTGTATGCCACATTACCAAATTGCGAATGTATCACTAGTAACCATCAACTACATAACCTCTGAGCTCGTACGTCTCAGAGAAGGGTGTTAAACTAAGAGAATAAATTCTCCGCCACCAAACAAAAATGTATTTGATAAAAACCAGCTTTACATCTCAAAGTGTAATGTCAGACACACATCCATACAAGTCTGTTCCGGGTTCGAATAGAACCGAAGGCACTTCCAAAGAAGCCATTGCAATCCAAGTATTCACAATCCCGATCGGACTCCCCATCACATATGGAGATCTCTATACCAGCGCGACTCAGTGCAGAAAAATTCGACAGGTTATCCTATCATTCTAGTAAATACCCGGTCTTCACCACCGGTCTTCAAATGCAATCCATAACGTCATATCATTATTCGTAATGAGTTATATGACATAAAGTCCTCTCCCGGCTAAACTGAATAGTGAGCGCAATATTTAAAAACCATACAGATAATAGAAAATGCATAAATATAAAACATATGTTAATATGAAAGGAGATGCTTTGTAAATATAAAGCTAAAAGGTTTAAAAACAAAGTTTATGAAATTTATAAAGATTATTTAAAAGAGGATTTAAACATAAAATTTCCATAAATGGCATTTGTTAAATAATAGATAAATAGACAAGTGTAAAAATTTTAAACTATGAAATTTACAAGTGTTAAATTAATATAGACAAGTGTCAAGTATTCATCTTTATTTTCAAAAATCTGAGAAAAATTCAAAATCTATAAAACTTAAACCAGATCATTTTTTCACTTATCAATATTCTTTCTTCATCCTTCTTTTTAAATCAAAAGTAGAAAATACAAAGCAATGGATCAAATTTCAACCTGAGATGATCAACTCAGGAAATTTAAGCAATTCAAACAAATTCAGAGAACTAGCAAAACAAGCTTCAGATCTAAACATCACAACTCAACCTGGAAGCAAATTACAAACCAAATTCAAGTGTTCAAGTTTCAACAGGGCAAAGCAAAATAATATCAATGTTCAAGCTTTCAGCCTGGAAACAAAAAAATCAAGTAAGTTCAAAATTTAATAACAAACAAAAGCTGTAGTCTGGAATCAAACCTGAATCAAAGCAAGAATTCAACTCAATAACAAATAAAACAAAGTTTCTAGGTTTAAATCCGCTTCTCTGCTCTGTGCAACCAGGTGAGCAAACCAATTCACTTGAGCTTAAATTTGAGATATTTCTTGATGTTTTGTACTTCTAGTTGTTAAGAGAGTTGCTGTATGGAGTGAAAATATATCTGTATGCATGTAGATTGATGTGTGCATATCAGTGAACAGGCAAAAATATCCTCTGTTCATACACTGCAGGTTTTAAAACATATTCAAAAAAAAATTCAAATCATCCACTCCATTGATTTTTAGGCTTGGTTGTTTAAACAAGATGTGTTCAGATTAATAAAAATCAAGTTTTAAAAATGGTTTTAAATATGCACATTGGATAATCATTAAAAAAATATTGCATTTACAATAAACTCATTTTAAAGTCAAAAATCAATAACCTTAATTACGAGTTTGGACCCCATAATTAAATTAGTATTAACAAATGATGAATTTTAGTGCGAATATCTAGATTTTTGAAAATGGGATTATCGAGATAAACTGGGTAGGTCGGAATTTAGTTTACTGGTAAATTCTGGCGAACGAAAGATAATAAAGCTTCGGGGTCGCTGGTGGAACATGTTCGAGGGTCGGGGACCTTAGCAAAAATGATCGATGAATTTATCGATCATCGTGGTTGCTTTACGGTAGCATTTTAGGTTTAAGGTCATATTCAAGTCAACAAGGTTTGCAAGAGGATTGTGAAGGCGTGGGTGCATCGGCCTTGACCAAACATGGGAGGATAGGTGCGTGAGGCTGCGACGGCGCTCTGGGCAGAGTCGCGAAGGTTCTAGTGAAGTAACGTGGCAGCACGAGGTAAATCTGTTGATCGAGGTTGGGTTTCAGTTCGTTTAATTTGCTCGATTTCAGTTTCGTATATGTATTGATTATTTGTGGGTTCGAGTTCGTCGACAGCGTCGACGTCGAGTTGTTGTTAGTCGAAATGGTGGGCGGAAGTGGCTAGACCGTTCGTGCATGTACACGAGATATCACAATATCTGGTGATGTTCAAAATTTTAGGAAGAAGAAGAATACTCGAAGGAAGTCTGGTGAATTTTGGTCGATGGCTCGTGTTCGTTCCCGAGTCCATTCGCGTGTAACTAGCTGATAAGAAGTTTTAAAATTTAAAACAAAGTTTCAAAAGGAAAGAGGGAAAAAATGGGTTTGCTCGGGTTGTTGCTCGAGTATTTGGGGTTGTGGGCTCGGGTATTCATAAGTATGGCCCGGGTTTCCTTATTTTAGTCACCAGTTTTTTTTTGAAATTTAAAAAAAAGAGGAACAAGCTTAAATAAAAGAAGTGCAGGAACAAGTTTTCAAAGCATTTGTTAAATGAAGTTTTCAATGCATAATGAAAATAAACAAGTTTTCATAATTTGCGACCTTTTAAATTTTCATTTGATAGATTTAATTAACAAATTATTTTAGTTTTAACTAATCTTTCTTAACAATTTCTTAAGTAAAAATTTAAATAAGTTAACTAAATAAATTTATTCCCATTAATACATTATTTTAAAATAACCTAGTAAATTTAAAATATATATATATATATATTTTCCTTTTGAATCTATTTATGAGATAAATTGTAGATTTCAAGAATAACTTAAAAAGAAAAATAAATATACATATTTCAAATTTACTGGGTTATTTTAAAATAATGTATTAATGGGAATAAATTTATTTAATTAACTTATTTAAATTTTTACTTATGAAATTGTTAAGAAAGATTAGTTAAAACTAAAATAATTTGTTAATTAAATCTATCAAATGAAAATTTAAACCAAATGTAACGACCCGGAATTTTTGATCCTGAAAATTCCAGATAGTTAAGGAAAAGAAGAAAAGAGATAGAAGGAGAAACAGAAAACAACTCATAGAATCTCACATTCGCAGCGGATCAAATATAATATCAGATAATAACAATTATACAAAAGAAAACTGTGTCTGTCAATTTATATTTATATACATCAGAGTTACAACATTTCACAATTACTGGATAGTTAAAATAACTTGTCCCAGAAATACAAACAATATATCACAACGGTATACACTCCATACGTTCCTGCCATCCAGCTCGCCTCCTGAGCTCCAAAACGTCCTTACCTGAAAATCTGTAATACTCGGTCTGAGCCAAGCATTACATCAAAGTAACACCCGGGTCAGTCTGGAAACTAGCATGAGTAACCCTATAAAATGTGAAATGCCAAACTACATCTTAAATGAATTTCCAGTGTAACTCGTACCTTCTACGAGTTCTTAAAGTGAAAAATTTATCACACACAACAGTTTCAGGTTAAATGTCCATGTTACTCAATTTATTCCATTCTAGCCAGTATAATTTCACATGTCCAATTCATAAAGAATTTGGTTTACTAATCGAAGCGGTTTCGGGTATTACTGATACCCATCCCTGGCCTCTTCGAATTCCAAGTCATCTTAAACCAAGTTATTCAAGTGAAATACATTTCAAACCTTTAAATGTAGGGTGTCACCTTTACACAGTTATTCATTATCAATAGATACCCCCATTACCATAGTTTAAGCCAAACATATTATATCACATAGCGTCTGTGACGCCCCACCTCTATACCCACGCTAGCCAAGAACACTCCGGAGTAGTGCTGTCAACTAGCACGGAAAATAAGGCTGTTGAGGAGCGACCATCCATGTAATTTCTTATCACACGGTGGCTATAAATAATCTTCGGAAACAAACATAGAAATAATCATATCACAAATCAGTCACAGATATCCATATCACAAAGGCGGAAGAAGACATGAATATATAACTAACACATGAAAGTGTACATCAGAGTAGTGGTCAGTGAGATCCACGATAATACAAAAGAATAGCAACACGTGCTATACAAAAGAATACAACTATGAGTCTATATCTCAAGTGTATACAACAAAAACTGCTAATCTAAACAGTTAGCCAAAAGTCAGAGTGATGAATCCCTGGGAAGAAGTCAAGCAGAAGCACCTGTAACATCTCGGTCTGACCCGAGTATTATTTAAGAAAATAATAAACGGATCAGTCTAGCTATAAATATCAGATGACATGATATAACATAAAAGATATGGCATAAACATAAACATCCATAACGACATACCACTATAAGTATGTAAATAATGATCAACAGAAGATCAATCAATAAGAGATAATCAATATCACAAGAATCTTCTCAAAGATTCGAAGAGGGCATCATACCCTAAACTTGTACTCATAACAAGTCAATGACATAAATTCCAGAAATCAA
This sequence comes from Allium cepa, assembly GCA_030765085.1. Taxonomy (NCBI): domain Eukaryota; kingdom Viridiplantae; phylum Streptophyta; class Magnoliopsida; order Asparagales; family Amaryllidaceae; genus Allium; species Allium cepa. Next base: position 293,486,413 of record CM060934.1, read on the forward strand.
CACGAGAAATCCAGAAATCATAAAAAAGGGAAAGAGGCCTATCACATGACGGTCCGAAGACCAAGGGGAGCTACCCCGCATGTGTGAATGGAATCACACAGATTGAGGTCAAGACTAACCAAAAAGCAAAAAGGTATGTGTGAATGGAATCACACAAGTGGTGTCTAGTCTAACCTTGCAATGAAAGAGACATCGCGCAATTGCTAGTCTAATTCATAAAGCGATCATCAAGATCAACGAGAAGTGTCAATTACACTAAGCTAGTAAATATAGAAGTTTAGCTTCATGCCCCATAACCACTTGCTTAACTTAAATATTTACGAACAAACTGTAAATCTTCACTAATAAAATTGTCACAAGAGGTTCAATCGAACAAGTCCAAGAATTAACCGACGAAGTGAACGCAAGCGTTTCATACCACTTGTTTTACTAAGTCGTTTAATTAGATTTCTCATCCGAGTGAGGTAAAGGCTTGTATATACTAATAGATTGGAAAACGGTTTAAGAAAAGAGCTTTGTTATTAAAAATAGAGTTGAAATTGTTTGTTAAAAGAGTTTTGATATTTACTACTAGTATTGAAACCTTTATATTATAAAGTGACCAAACACAGAAGCAATTGTAGAAACAATCAGTCACAAAGATCGCATACGGAGATGCGAATAAAATCCAAGGAAATCAGCTCAATGTTTTTCAGTTAAGATCCCCTACGGAGGGGGGGTCCAGGGGGGGTGGCAACCCCCCAAGGTGGGGGTGCGGGGGCAACGCCACCGCTTATGGGGTTCGACCTAAGTGAAGGCAAGAGGCCTACAACCTAAAGCAAAATGAGGTCAAATGACCTAAGGGTGCACGCGACCTAACACAATGGCTGAGCGACCTAACTAAGTGCGCGACCTAGTGGGTAAGGAGGTCGAGCGACCTAAAGTTCTTTGCGACCTAACGGGGTAGAGGGGACACGCGACCTAAAGGTACGCGACCTAAGAAAGCACGCGACCTATCGGCAACAAGAATCGAGCGACCTAACGGAAACATGGGTCGAGCGACCTAACTTTGCCACGACCTATAAATATCACGACCTAAGGCCACAACGACCTAAGAAATAAAGGGGAGCGATCCAAAAGAGGAAGGGTTTAACGACCTAAGCAGTGAAGAGGCCAAGCGACCTAGGTGGTCAGGCGACCTAAGGTCTTACGACCTAACGACCTACGGTCTAAAGGCCACGCGACCTAGAGGATCTGCGAGCTAACGAGGCCGACCTAAGGTGCAAGCGACCTAAGGGACAACGGCCTAAAGTATGGTACGCGACCTAAAGGATGGCGCGGCCTAAGGTGAGAGCAGGTCGAGTGACTTAAGGCGATGCGCGACCTAAGACACACGCGACTTACGACCTAAGGAAAGCAGGCGACCTAACTCCACTCACAAGGCCTAACGCCCTAAGAGTTAAACGACCTACGACCTACGCCACCAACTCACGAGCGACCTAAGTACTAGGTCGTGAACGACCTAACTCCGAACACACGAAAAGTGGTCAGAACGATCTAGGAGCTATCTCGTATGCGACCTACGACCTAAGTCCCACATGACCTAACTCCGAACGACCTAAAAATGGCCAGAACGACCTACATGCAGAAATTTCGCCAAAACGCCAAAAATCGGAGTTTTTGGCCAATCCAATCCTAACCAAAAACAAATATTCATGCTAAAGTGCTAGGGAATCATTCCCAACAACCCAAGATAGTTATAGACAAGAATGTGAGTTAAAAATCTCAACTTTGCACTAAAGTTTATGAAGATGAAGCTTGAAAGCAAGGAGAAGCAATCCAAAGCTTGAATCCAATATCTTCTACTTGAATTTGGAGTTGAATGTTGGATTTGCAATTGAATTTGTGCTTGGAGTTTTAATTTCCCATTCCCTCCACCATTAATGCCAAAGCTTGATTAGTTAGGAAATTTATGAAGAGTGAGGAGAAGAGGGTTGGAACTTGGGCTTAATAGGCTAAACTAACCCAAAGTCCAAAGCGGGAAAAGTTAGTGAAATTTCACTAACTCCAAACCTATCGATGTTTATACTTAAAAAGTTGTAAACGACATTTCGAACTCAATGGAAGTGGTCTCGAGTCCTAATTTGACCGTTTGCAAAAAGTAGCTTTTCGGACCAAAATCCGATTAACGAGTTAATATTTAAATAAAATATTTAAATACAAACTCGATAAATATGCGGGTTGTTACAGCGTCACATATCTCATATCAGAGATAACACATTCCAATTATCCAATATCATTTATCATACAATATCATTAACTCGTCCAATATTTATTTCTCATCCATAAACAAAGTTTGATCCATTCTTAATTAATCACTTTGATTACTTTTAATCTAGCCTACCTATCATTAAATTACAAATTAATTAATTAATCATCACTCAATTATCTACCTTAATTAGTCTTCCTAGATTAATTATTCTTTAATTACAATAAGTAATTAACCTTTGATTTCATTTAAATTAATCATCTTGATTAATTATTCTTTAACTACACTAAGTAATTGGTCTTTAATTAATTACATCAATTAATTATCTTTAACTATTCACGTAGATTAACCTCTAATTAACAATAATTTATTACATTGATCCCTAATTAATTACTCTAATTAATTATTCTAAAATAACTTACATTGATTACTTATACTTTAATCAATCACACCAATTATCTAACCCTTTAATTAATTCCTTAATTAATCCATACTTAACTAATTTCACTAAGAAATAAATCCTCACTTACTTCCATTAGGTAATTACATAAATCACATTTTGTAATTTCCCATTAATCTCCCTCCTTAATTAATGACATTAAGCAATTATACCTTAATTAATCACATTAATAAATCAATCTTTTATATGGATTACATAATTTAATTGACCTTAAATTAATTATCTAAATAATTAATTCAATTAATTATTCCTTGATTACATTAAATGATTTGTACTTTATTTAATTACAACTTTAACTCACCTTAAAACGTAGAGGACCTATTACATAATTACTTAAACAAACAATTAGAAATCATTTTAAAATTTTGGAAACTTGCTTAAAACTTGCTAATACATTGTTTAAAAACTAGATTTTGCATTCTACCTTGAAACTTACACGTTTGATAAGCCTTAAAATCTACGATAACTACAACATGAAAAAACCTAGGCCAAACCCATGAACCCCCTGAGCCAACCCCGTGAATTTTCTACGTCATCTCAACTTCAGGGAAAATTTCGTTCTACTTTGGGTCAACTCGAGCGAACTTCCTTCTTTCCACCAAAATTTAAAGCAAACCAAAACACTGATACATTGGCTGATATAGTGCACATGCACCAACAATCAGAGCAATTCCGACCAACATCGACGTCGCCATTCAATCGTCCTTCCCCTTCCCATACGATAACAACCATCGGTGCTTTAATTCGAGCACGAAAACCCAATCGAGCCTGTGAACCCAAAAACTGGAGCAAACCATCACCCATAGACCTCCCCTGCGACGCCACCACCGATCATCAGAAAACTCAACACCACTTCCTGAGCTTCATCATCGACTTAAGCTCCTATTCTACCCACCCTGACCAAGACCGATGCCCTCCAGTCACCGCGACGAATTCAAGAACATCATCGATCAATTTCGATCGAAAACCCTACGTCGCCGCCAATTCGTCACCACGGTGGGTTAAAAATTCTTCCTCCATTTTTGCCAAGCTCTCCTACTTTCTCTAATTATGCTAAATAAATAATCACATATATACATAATTATTATAATAGAAAACATATTTATTTGTAAAAGATAATTTTGCTAAATTGAATAATTATAAAAGAAAGTCATTAAACAACTATTATCAAATTTTCAATGATTATAACAGGAAATTATCAAACAAATATTTATTCCCATATTTATTATTCAACATTTATTATAAATCAAATTCATCCATATACATACGTACATACGTACACACACACACACACACATATATATATCAGAATTTTATTTGTTCAATTGACAATTTATTATTTTAATAAATTTAATCCTGCTAATTACCAATTAACAGATGTTCAAAATTTTAGGTTATCACATTCCTTTAAATCAATTCAACTTATCTTTTTAAACCATTTAATTCTGAAGCCAAATTTAAAACTCAACATTTAGAGTTTATTTCAAACCATCTTTGATATTATGTATATCCACACATATATACATATTTACTTCTTGGCCTACCAAGCCAAATTTTAAAATTTAAACCAACTTTGATTTTAACTCAAACAATTTTTTTTAAAGTTTACAAACAACTTCTTATTCTAAAATAAAATTACATTCAAAATAGTTTGAATAATATTATTTCCTTTAACATTTTGAAAACAATTTCAAATGTTTAAATTTAGAATTCAGAACTTCACAATTTGAATTCCACTTTAATTTACATCCTTTCTAGTTTACAAGTTATTCTAACTGTCCAGTAATTGTAAAATGTTGTAACTCTGATGTACATAAATATAAATTGACAGATACAGTTTTGTTTTGTATAACTGTTATTATTTGATATTATATTTGATTCGCTGCGAATGTGAGACTCTGTGACTTGTTTTCTATTTCTTCTTCTATCTCTTTTCTTCTTTTCCTTAACTGTTTGGAATTTTCAGGATCGAAAATTCTAGGACGTTACATTTGGTCCATTTAAATTGACTCAATTCCAATTTAAATAACTTTAATTTCCATTGAAATTGATTTAACCCAATTCAAGTTGAATTAATCCTCAATTTCTTTTCTAAATTCAAATCAAATTCCATTTGAATTTACTTATTCAATTTGAAAAGTTGGAAAGACTATGGAATCTGATAAAAAAAATAGTTATGGAATAATAAACAAGTTTGAAAAATTTGAAATTCAGAGTTAAACTGAAATTAACTTGAGTTAATTTGAATAAAGGTAAAATTGAAAAGTCTTATAGACTAAATGATTTGAATGAAATCTATTAAGGTAGAAAATAAAATTGTGAACGATTAAAAGAAATTGAAATTGAATGTTGAAATTCATTTTGAAATTTTAAGCAAATAGAACTGGAACTGAGAATTGTTTTGAATAGCTGTGAATTGAATGAATCTTTCTTTTGAAATCGAAGAGCATTTTAAATGGTGTAACTTTTATATAAATTTTTTGAATTGGAATGGTTTTGTTGGATCCCTCCCACCTGTTTCCCTGCATCCACTGACGTTAGCACAACAATTAAATACCAATTCCACTTCGAGGTGGAATACCGCATCCGCTATTATGCGGTGCATAGGGTCTCATCTGCTATATAATGCGGGAAATCAATCACTCCAAATACATATATAATACGAATTCCACTTCATGGTGGAATATCGCGGTATATGGGTTCAATATAACATCATCCGCGATTATGTGGTGCATAGGGTCTAATTCAATAGAACGGATAATAATTAATCATCCAAGCACACAATCAACAATTTTAAATTTAATTATCATAATCAATCAATAACTGAAATTTTCAATGATTATAAATTTGAGTGAGAAGATCTCACCTTTAACAATGCATGTAATCCATTTTCCATCTCGGTTTGTTTTTCATGATCTTTGACCTTGTATAAACATTAGATCATTTAATTAATATTTGAAATCGTTGATTGTGTGCTTGGATGATTAATTATTATCAATTGTATTGAATTAGACCCCATGCGCCCCATAATTGCGGATGATATTATATTAAACCCATATACTGCGATAGTCCACCTTGAAGTGGAATTGGTATTATATATGTATTTGGAGTGATTGATTTCCCGCATTATATAGCGGACGAGACCCTCTGTGCCGCATAATAGAGGATGATATTTTATAAATCCCATATACGGCGATATTCCACCTCGAAGTGGAATTGGTATTTAATTGTTATGCTAATGTCTGTGGATGCAGGGAAACAGGTTGGAGGGATCCAACTGGATTCCTCTAATTGTGTGAATTTGTTTCATATGTTGTGTGTTGATTTAATCTGTGCATGATTATATTTGTGATAAAAACTATTGAATGCTATAATTTAGCCGAATATATTTTTGGTATCGTAGGATACCAGAAATAAATAAAATTGTATTTTTGAAATTTGAAGTAGAAAATTTATAATAAATTTATTTAGAGAATTGGGTGAATTTAAAAGAAGAAATTTAAATAGATAAATTTTTATTTTTGAAAAAAACCTTATTGAATAAATTCCAAAATAAGGGTAAAAACTACATGTTTCTTCTTTTTTTACACTTTGAGATGTAAAGCTGGTTTCTATCAAATACATTTCTGTTGGTGGCGGAGAATTTATTCTCTTAGCTTAACACCCGTCTTTGAGACGTATGAGCTCAGAGGTTATGTAGTTGATTGTTACTAGTGGTACATTCCCAATTTGGTAATGTGGCATACGAAGTGCTGATTATCATTTGTTGATCGAAGCACGACTTTTGTGAAAAGCGTAGCTTTGTGGACGAGACTTCATCGAACCTCACAACCTAGAAATGGTCGACACATGAATGTTGCAGTAAGAAAATTTAGGGGTAGCGCCCTCAGGGTATGTCCATTTCCTTCTAGTAAAGGGTGGTATCATGGTATAGAGCCCAAATACTTAACTTATGTGGTTACTGCAAATTTATTGCTTTGTGGTTGTTGCTTTGTGTTTGAGGATCCTCGGATAAAGGTTAGTAACAACCGGGGATGGAATATTTGTGGTAGTTACTCATGTTATAGCTGTATTACAGCGTGGGGTTACTCGGCCTTGTGTTGGCAGAGATTCGGTTAGGTTCTCGGGGACGTCCCTCCAGAGACATTCCATTTCGGTGTAGGAAGTTCCTTTGCCCGACCATTGTTGGAAATCCAAAGTAACAATATGCGCCATGTACGGTTTTAGTTGTATAACCTGCCATGGAATGTGGCGGTAATCTGCTATTTAACATGGTAGCTATAGCAGGCATACAATAATGGTTGGGCTAAAACCATTAACTACCATACTTTTTAATTAATGAATACTTATATATATACATATATTTTTGAGTTGTTAAATCATATAATTTAACACTTGTTAACTTATGTTTTTATATAGTTTTTAAATTATATTTCCTATTTATTATTATATACAATTTTAAAGAAAATGTTTTAAACAAATTATACATTAAATAAATTACCTATACATATACATTATTTTAAAATCCAAATTATTTTTCTAAAGCGTATACTTAAATCTTAAATTCAAGTTCCAAATTCAAACTCAAAGTCAAATTCAAATTTGAATTACAATTGATTTATACATGTATAAATCAATTACTAATTTAAATTTAAAATCACTCAAAATACACACACACACACACACACATATATATATAAACACAAATTCAATTTAAAAATTTTAAGTAATTATATTAGGAGATTACCAAACAAATATTCATCCAGGCATAACAATTTGTTATCAGATTTTATTTGTTAAATCTATAAATCACTATTTCTATAAATTAACCCTGTTAATTATCAATTATCAGATACTCCAAAATCCGGGTTATTACAGTCATGTTCATCCCTTAATCACTTTCATTAATTAATTAACCGTTAATTAATTAATTATCCTCAAATTAATTTCCTTAATTAATTCCATAAATTATTTATACTTTAATTAATTTCTCATTATTAAGTAATTATAAATCATTAATCATCTAATTATCTTCATTTATTAATTAATCTTTAATTACTTACTTTTAAGTAATTTACAAATTAATCTATCTTTAATCATTAATTAATTCACTTTAAATCATTTACTAATCCACCTTTGCTTAATTAATCACTTTAATTACATTCAGTAATTATCCATAAATTATTCTCCTTAATTAATTACACAAAATAATTAACCTTTAATACTTCTACCAAGTAACCATCTTTTTCATATATTAGCTTTTAATCACATCATCAAACCCCATTTGAACACTTAAGAATAATTTAAATAATTATTCAAATTTAATAAGTCAACCCAAAAACAATTTTAAACATATATATATACATTTCCTTACTTAAAACCAATTTTATGAAAACTTTTTTAAAAAACTTGTTTATAATTTAAATTCGAAAACTTGGTTTTATTTTTCTTAAAACTTTACTTATTTTTAATATACTTAAAAATTTATTTTAATTTTAAAACTTTTATACCATCTGTCTTATATTTAAAACTCTGATTTTTTCTTTGTATTTGAGAACTTAACTCCACATCTTAATTTATTTTCAAAACTGTTGTTTTTAAAACCTAAAACAGGTTTGGTTTAGAATTTAAAACTCTGTTATCACTATCTACCCAAGCAAATTTCGCAAATTTCCCGAGCTCAATATCCAAAACCCTAAGTATAAACTCGAGTCATTCCTTTCTTCCTTAAACCTATAATCAATGGATGTACAGGTGAACCCGTGCACGTGTACATACGATCGAAACGACTCCGATCATCGACGCTGGCTTCAGTATATCTCCGATCGTTCCCTCCGTCATCATGAACATCTATATTGTCGAATTAAATTGGAAATCAAAATTTAGCCAGTTCGAGTATCCACTGTAACGCAACCACCAGCCAAAAACTCCCTCGACGCCGATGATCTACCAGAGGTCAATCGATTACGTCCAAGGCTACACCATATCCTAACACACTGATTCCCCAAGGTCTGATCAATCATATAGCTTCAACGACATCGCAATTTCCTTAAGAACTTGTTTGACCAAAAATCCAGTTCAAACACTAAACCCACATCCTTCCATTTCCTTGATCATTTAAAAATTCTATTTGTATTTTTCCGTGTATCCCTATCACCCAGGCAACCTTCAACGAAAATCTCGACCCACTTGGTCTTGCCAATCGACGGCAATCAACATTAACATCTATTCCGATTAACTCAAAACTGCTTGCTAATTTCATTCTTAAAAATCTTGAAACTTACATCTAAATTCATGGATTTGCAACACGAACCCATTCATATAATTAAAACTTAAATTCCAGATGTGTAATTTTGGACCAATTTATATTTTCTACTGCTATTTAGCAATTTCCAGAATATTACCAAATATTTTATTGGAAACCATTTTTAAAAACAATTACCTTGTGATTTCAAACATCTTTTATTTATAAAACTAAGCTTAAAAATGATTGATTACAGAGATTTTGGTTTTTACTCTTGTTTCTAGCCTGTAAACATAGGAACAGGTATACATATATCTGTATAACAGACATGCACTAATATATTCAAGCACACAGACATATCAGACAACATTTCCAGAACATAATTTAAGCATCAATCACGATATCAAATAATATAGGCCAATATAAGTGAGTTTTCTCACCTGTACTTGGAACAGAGAGGAACAGTGAAGTTTCTTTGAGATTGAAATGGTTTCTTGATTGATCTGCTACTTTTGCTTTGTGTTGTTACTGAGTTGATTTGTATGCTTGCTTCAATTTTGTTTTTAATTACATTACCTCTGTTTCCAGGTTTGATATGGAAAATTTCACTTGGTTGTTTAATCTGCTTTGCCTTGGATCAAGTTAGGTTGCATTTGATTACTTCAAATCTTGTTTAAAGTTTCCAGATTTTTTTTGATTGTTGCCTTGCTTGAGTTTGAATCCTATTTTTCTGTTTTGAATCTGATCATTGCTTCTGTTTTGCTTTAGTTTGGAATCAGGATGAGTTGTTGATGCTTGGTTCTTGAAGTTTTGCTTTGTTTGATTTTATTTGATTTCCTCTGTTTTGTTTCAGGTTTGCATTTTTATTTCTGCTTTGAGATGATTTTTTCTCTTGATTGCTTTTTCTTTGTTTAGGCTTGATTTCATTTCCCAGGTTTGGAAATTATGAATTGAGAATAGTAGTATATTTTTTTCTTTTCCTTTAATACATATTAATAAAAATTTAAGAGAATTAAATGCCACTTGTCTTTATTTGTTAACACTTGTAATTATAAATCTAACACTTGTTATTACCTTACATAATTATTATACAAATGTCTCTTGTTATTCAAATTATGTTTAAATCCTTAACTTTAATTAATTTATATATTTAGTTTTAAACCCTTTCATTTAATATCTTACATGTTTATATGATTTACATTTGTTTTTGTCTACATGTACAAATGTCATGTACTTATAAATGTGTATATATATACGAATACAAACCATTTTACATATTAATTTTCAAAAGATATGTATATTTTAAATATTATATTGATCTTAAAATATAACTTTTCAAATCATCACATTAGAATTTATAACTTTGTTTAAATTTTTGCCTTATTTTTATTTTTATAAATTTTTAAATAACCTTAAGAAATAAATTTTGAAATCAAATCATATACTTTAAAAATATAGAGTTTAACTTTCAAATAACTTTTGATAATTTACTATATTAAGTCAAATAAATTTTTAAAATGCATATATGTATATTTATTATACTTAAAAAATGTTTCTATAAGTTTCAAATATAAAGTTTTAAATCCAATTTATTTTAAAAATATTTATATTTGAGTTTCAAATCCAATATGTTATTCAAAATATTTATTTCTGAAATTTCAAATTAGAAATTCTATTTTTTTTTTCGAAAAAGGGTTCAAATTTTTCTATAAAGAACAAAAGGTATTTACAATTGCCCTAAGGCAAGTTCACTACAACACTTTACCAAGTTCTCATCAGTTCAAAATTTTTTTATCTCAACTATACTGCCGACATACATAAAAAATAATAACGCTAAAAACAAAGTGATAAATATCAGAGCATTCGAGAATCTTAGAGCATTAATAGTATGTCGCCACTTCCATCTGTTCTTCTATTCAGTTCCGAAGAGAAAAAATAAATGCTCTTCAATGGCGGTTGACAAAACTTCTCGCGCTTCTCTTCTTAATCAGCTCTTGCACCCCAATATTACTTCTACTGCTAAAATGGAACGGGAGGAAGGCTGTAGGGGCCAGATCTAGAGGAACTTACTACACTTTCATAAGAAAGGCTTGGATCTGCTCATGGTAAGTTGTTAGTTAACTAAAGTTTTTGTCTTTAGGCTTTGTAGATTTGAGTAGATATAGAATAATCACTTTCTCTTCTTGAAGTGTATGGATCTAGATTGGTAAAGACTCAGATCCAGAGAAAAGCTAATGTCTTCACTTGTAAAAATGAAATGAGTATCAACCAGATAAGTTATTGCACCCATACAGTTCCTGTCTTTCATCTTTGTGTACTTCTCACTAAGATTTTGGTCTGACTTGATTCATAGGCGCGGAGGCAAGTACTTATGAAACTCGAAGTAAAATCTTCTACAACCAGCACAGCTGAAGCTAGATAACTGAGTCTTCTCCAAATGATGTAGGTTAATCCGGGAAAGCAGAGGGTGACAACAGACATCAAAGTTGCCCAAGGAACGACATTCTGCAACTTACAAACTAGATCAAAATGTATTGTTAATTGGTAATTAAAATGTAAATTAAAAGAGTGGAGGTGAGGTCAATGTAAATAATACAGGTAGATGAAAAACTAAACCAGAATTCAGGGATAGAAGAATGAGAGCAGGAGGACGCAACATATGATAATGCAGAGTACCCCAATTCAGCGTTGGGAGGTATATCCCCATTTCCTAATTATTGTCTCATCCATGCCAGTGATATTTTTGAAATGTTGGATTTAGACATTCTAATGCTCATTGTTTGATATATTCTGGTGCATATCTGCGTACTGTCTGAAAATCTATTTTGAAATATTCTACCGTTTCTTTCTTTCCATATATGCCAAACACCAATTGATAGAGATAGTTGAAACAAGTCTGAACTGAGAGTTTTAGTTTTTGAGTAAGAAATGATTTTCTGTAAATCTTCTTTTAAGGAGGACAACACATTTTTCGGTGATTTGAAAATTTTTTTACAACTCCATTGCCAAATTTTTTCTGTATAATCACATTGAAAAAATAGGTGGTCTATAGTTTCAATGTAATTATTACAAAATACACAATAGGGATCCACAACTATCTGCTTCTGAAGTAATCTATCTTTTGTCAATAAATAGTCGTTTATGGCTTTGTAAAGGCACACCACCATTTTTGGAATGTGGATCTTGTTCCAAACCAAATTCGACCAGTATTTGTTTTCAAAACTGGTTCGTATCGTGTTCCAGACATTTTTAAACCGGTATGTTCCATTCTTCGTACACTTCCAAGACCAAAAGTCCCTATCCCTGTCCATGTAGATTTTGACGCCTTCTATTTCTGCATGAATTTGAAATAAGAAGCTACAAGAGTCCCACCTCCATTCTCCGTTCCGAATAATTTTACTTAGAAGAAGATTTTCTGTACCAGTTCTAAAAGCAGTGTCTCTACCTATACGTTCCATGATAGAGCTACCATTCAACCATGGATCGTACCATAATGATGTAGTTTTACCATCAGCTATATTGAGCGATAAACATTTCAGGGCAATATGTCTATTTTTTAAGATAAATTTCCATACTCTTGAATCGTCCGAACGTTGATTAATTTCCCAAAAACTTTTATGACCAATATATTTACAGAGCATATGTTCCACCCAAATTCCTTCTGCGTTAATTATTTTCCAAATCAATTTAGTGCATAACGCTCGATTCATCTCTTCTAAGTTTCTCAGTCCCATTCCGCCTTCTTCTTTTTGTCTGCACAAGATTTCCCATGGAATTTTACTGCTACGACTTTTCCAAAGAAAGTTAAGAATTAAATGTTTAATTTTTTGAATTATGGAGATTGGGAGACAAAAGCATTGCATCCAGAATTGAATTATTGGGTAAATGGTAGATTTAATAAGTTCAAGTCTCCCAGCTAAGCTAAGCATTTTGTTTTTCCATCCTCCAATTCTTAACTTGATCGTTTCTAGCAACAACGAACATTCCTTATCCCTCAAATTGACACTAGACAATGGTATTCCCAAATATCTTATTGGAAGATCCGATTGCTGAATATTAAGGATATTGCTAATCTCCGAGCAATGTTCTACCCCTTTACCAAAGAAAAATTAGACTTTTCACAACTGAGTTCCAGGCCTGACACTCTTCCCATAGTTTGAAAAACATCACTTATAGCCCTTGCAGTTTGTGCATTGGCTTTAGTAAAGATTATAATATCATCTGCATAAATAAGGTGTGTCAACTTGTTATTAAAATCTGTGATTGGGGAGATTTGACCTTCTCTAACTTTCTCATCCATTAATAGCATAAAATATTCCATGACCCGTGTAAATAGAATGGGAGAAATTGGGTCTCCTTGTCTAAGGCCGTTTGAACTCTTAAAATATCCGTCCGATTCCCCGTTTACTATGATTGAAAACATAGGAGTCGATATGATGTTGTTAATGATCTTCACCCATTTTCCTGGGAAGCCCAGGCTAATCAACATGTGTGTAACAAATGCTCGATTAATCGAATCATATGCTTTTTTTAAATCAACTTTGATGCACATAAATTTATTATCCTATTGGCCAAGGCCTCTAATAATTTCATGAGCGAACAATATTCCATCCCCTATTGATCTTCCTTTTATAAATGCCGTCTGATTCGGGGATATCAACTTATTCATAAATGGGACCAGTCTGCTACAAAGAATTTTGGTGAAAATCTTATATACAATATTACAACATGCAATGGGTCTAAAATCTTGAATACAAGTGGTGTGGACTTTTTTTGGAATCAAATGCAAGAAAGTATGATTCCATTCTTTGATTATTAAGCCCTTTTGAAAAATATCATTCAAAGCTTTGAAGATAAGGTCTTTCGAAAGTTTCCAGTGTGTTTTGTAAAACTTAGCGTTAAAACCATCCGGGCCAGGGGAAGACGTATCTTTAATGTCCCACAATGCAAGTTTAATTTCATCCATAGATATATCATCGTTCAAGAAATTAGCACCGTATTCAGTGATAATCGATTTACAAACAACTTCTGGGAACTTATCACCTAAGGGACGGTTAAAAATTTGTTTGTAGAAGTTGATAGCCGAATTGACAAATTTATCCTCTGACTCTACTTTGCCATCTACTACAATGTTAGTCAAACATTTTTTACTTCTTCTGCTAGACATTTTAGCATAAAAGAAAGAAGAAGCCTCATCTCCCATCCTCAACCAATCACATTTAGCCTTTTGTTTGGTATCCAGATACTCCTTTTTGAGTGCCATATCTAGTTTAAATTTGGCGTCATGGAATTCCAGGACTAAATTTTGCTCATTAGATGTTTCCAAAATTTTTTGGAGCCTAGAACAGTTCTCTCTTTGAACTTGAACCTCTTGTTTTGTATTCCTTATTTTAGCGCTCCAAATCTTAAGCTCTCTCTTAATATTCTTGAGGATATTCAAGAGTTGAAATAACGGTCGATCTTCTTGATTAGAAGTCCACTTTCCCTCAACGAGAGGGAAGTATTGGTCACATAGCGGCCAATGATTCATAAACCTAAAAGGTCTATTCTTGTCTCTAGGTTTGGAAAAAAGAGATACAATGATTGCGTTATGGTCGCTCACCGAAGGAGGTAAATAGAAGGCCGCTAAGTCTGGAAATAAGTTGATCCATTCTAAGTTGGCAAAGACCCTATCTATTTTAGAAAATATGTTGTGACTAGGACCTGACCACCAAGAAAATTCATAACCTTTAATGTCAATTTCTTTAAGTCCTGTATGATTAGACAAATCGTCTAATTCAAACAGATTTTCAAATGACACTAGATTTCCTCCCTTTCTTTCAGAAGGACTGCGAATACAATTAAAGTCTCCAAGAACTAGCCGTGGTCTAAAAATATTAATAGCATCTTCTCTTAAATTATCCCACAGCTTCATCCTCATATTAGTAAAATTCTGAGCGTAGATAAAGGATAAATTACATTTGAATTTCAAATTGTTGATCAACTCAATAGTGATATGATGGTCGCTCATATTGATAAAGTTAAAGTCCCAGGAATTTCTGTCAATAAGAATGATTATTCTGCATTTATAATAACAAGAGACATTGCTTATAGTTTTCCACCCGTTGTCTATAAGTCTTTCTATTTTCAGGATGTCCGAAAATAACATCTTATTTTCTAAAATACCAAAGCAACTTATATTATACTTATCAATTATATTTCTCACTTCTTTCATTCTGTTGGGGTTGTGGAACCCCCTCACATTCCAACAAGCAAACGTCATTATTCTTTATTATTCCGAATCCTCTGTGACCTTCTACTAGAGGACTCCTCTATGTCTTCTTCAGTAATGCCTAGCATCTGAACCCACTTGGGGTTTTTACGAACAAGCTTGTCCTTAAGCACGTTCTCAAATTCTTTATCCTGAGGCTTAGGGATAGCCTGCTCCCCCTGAGGTGACTCTACATTATCATATGAATATTGTTCCTTTTCCGATTCTTTCGATCCTGTGTCCTGGTCCAGCTTTTCCTGTACCTGCGTATAATTGCATTATTCAGTACCTCTCCTATAATTAACATTATTAATAAAACAATCTTCAATACAAATATCAGTAGTAAGTAAAGTATTAGAAGGTGTATTATTATCCGATATAGGCGAAGGGCGATTGAGAATAGTTATTTGATTCGGGGGTGATTGCGGAGGTGGTGCTTTCAGTTCACTGTCTCCCGAAGGGTTGGTCAATTCACCAATACTTAGATCACAATCTATCCTGGCCTCAGAGATTTGATCTATATTGCTCGTTGTCTCTTTCTCCTTCGTAATAGTTTGAATTCCATCCTCCTCGTTTGAGACCTTCTCCTCGTTGTTTCTTGTGATTCCATCACGTAGACGAATGCTGTCCATAAGCTCCATGTTTTGTGATTCTTTGGGACTTTCAACCTGCACCTGATTATCCTGTTCGACTGTGTTTTCCTTTCCTCCTATCTCCCTAGCTTCCTCAAAATATCCTACAATGCCTGATTCTACAATGTTTTCTTCAATTGAATCAGTTACTTGGTTCTTTTTCGGAACCCATGACTTGGTCATTGGGCATTCCTCAGATATATGACCAAAACACACACACTTGTCACAAATAGGAGGAGGGTTCTCATATTCCACTTCCTGTATGAAGCTTCTCCCTTCATTATCCATACCAACAATGCTGTTAGGCATACCATAGGATGCGTTAACCTCAATCAATACTCTGGCATAAGCTAACCTATTTTTGTTTTTCGTTGCCTCGTCCATCTTTATTGGGATTCCAATAGTACTTGTTAGCGCATTGATAGCTTTATTACCCCACAGTTTAAAACTTAGACCAGGTAGTCTAACCCACATTGGCAAAGATGTAAGAAGATCTCTATCTGTTTTCATGTCTGGTGACAAGCGTTTCATGATTATCAGGTTCCTGTCCATAAACCATGGACCTGATTTCAAGATCTTGCTGCGGTCTTCCTCCGAGCCAAATCTCACCACAAAGAATCCGTTATTCCTAGAATGAACAGAAAATGGCTTTTGTGTCGACCAAACTCTGTTGGCATATCCTTCAAAGGTCATAAGCCATGGTTTATATCCAACAACATACAGTAGAATACATAAATCCCAACCACCCTCTGCTTCTTTGATAGCATCATCTGAAAGTGTACCTATCCTTTTGCCATCTACTATTGTAGGTTCAATAAATTCAAGATCTAGGTTACCTATGTCTCCATCTGCACCAATTTTCACTGCCTCACTATAAGAAATTTTTTTACCGTTCTCTGAGACAGTGAATTTAATCTTCGGATAACTTCCTTTCTGCGAGGCGACCTGCTTTGTTAATTTTTGAAATTTTGTTGATGTCTGACCTGCTGCCGCCTGAACCTTATTCATTGATTTCCGATCTGATGTATACTCATTTTTGTTCGATCTAAGTCCTCCCAAATTGAGTCGAGTTTCGGTTCCACTAGGAGCTGGAAATTTGCCCCTTTTCCTTCTCACCTCCTCCCAGCCTTCTTCATCACGTAGTGATCCCATAATTGATGTCCAGTTTAGAGGAGAAAGAATTGAAGACAGAAATTGGAATAATTAAGACGATGGAAGAATCGAAAGAAAAGGAGAAGAGGAAAAAACCCTACAGATCTGGAAGCCATGACAACAACATAAAGAATATTAAATTTCCTTTTCCAAATAATTCTGAAATTAGAAATTCTATTTAAAATCATATATACATTTATATTAATAAATAAACAAATATCTTTATTAATTTGGAAAAATTTGAATTAATTCACCAATAATTCACAATTTAACATTAATTTTCCAAACTAAATTTAACTAAAAATCGGGATCGTGTTTTGTACATTACAGCATGATAGGGGGTTCTCGCTTTGCGTTAGGTGGCGAACGGGAGACTCTAACCCCTACATGTCCCCTGAGGTAGTATAAGGCCTTGAGGGGTTGGTTGCGAGTCGAGAGGCTAGCCGTAAAAGCAAACCCGAGGAACCAATGTAAGCTACGGCGAGGCTGGGATGGTTGAAAACCTACCAGTCGAGAGTGGCCGCTGTCGATGGTTGAAAAGCCTAGACCGTTTCATTTGGTATCAGAGCTGAAGGTTGAAACTTTAGCTCAGGAGCATAACACATTAGGTAACTCATTAGAGATAGGGTAGCATACCCTAGAAAGAGTACATCCCTAAGATATCCGTCCGTGTACCTCAGTAAATTCTCTTACTATCCACTGATAGCGAGTATGAGTGCAAGAAGAGGGCAAGGTAGGGGACATGGGAATACCACTACAAATGGTCAATACCCTGCGATAGTGGAAACAACTTTCTTCTCAATCTCCTTTGATTCGATTTCAAATTCTGTGATTGCTTCGTGGCAGCTCAAGGGAGAAGTTTTGGTGTGATGGTGGCCCTATGAATCATTGTAGAAAATTCTTACTTCGCACCTTCATCAGTTTCTTATCAATCTTTCTGTTTTTAATTCTAATAAATTTGAAATATTATTTGAATAAATTGGTAAATTAGATATGAAGTTAAATAGGAAGATTTGTATTGATAAAACTGCTAGTCCTTGAGATGATGGTTTTGATGACAATAACCTTAGAATAGGATTATAAAATATAAATACTAACATTATAGTTTAGATATATATGTATATATAGGATTTAACCATGAAGGTGCCAAGAATGAAGACTGTACAGTATAGAGATTCAAGATATCAAGATTGAAGACTCATGAGTATCAAGAATATCAAGATTATCAAGAGTTCAAGATTTCAAGAATAAGTAATTTAATTAGGAATTTTGTTAAAACACCAACAAAAGCATTGGCTATCTTAAAATCTAATTTATTCGTGGAATGGAATCCACTTCGAGCCCGTTAAAGGTATGGAACCCTAAGTAGGGTGGAACCTACGAAAAATCTAGTGGAACATTGTTTTGTATCCGCTAACTTTTATTCAAAATGATTTTAGAAAATTATATCTTGTTTTCAAAATGATTTCAAAATCTTCCTTTTAAAAGAATCAAAATCATCTCTCCTGGTTTTAAATACTTTTAGCTTCCAAATAATCTTTAATTTCAAAATCAAGTTATCCTTAGTTTTAAACTATCTTTTAATAATAATATATTTAACTTTTAATATTTATACTTAGATTTAAATATAAAATTATAGAAAATTTTATATATACAAAAATAGTATTCTCTATATTTATTTATGTATTTTAACTATAGTTAAGTATATTTATAAAAGTTTAAAATAGTTTAATATAAGATAAAAGTTATTTTCAGAGAAAACAAAACACCAAAATTTCCGTTGGGATGTCGACATACCCAAGTACCCCATGTCGACATACTGTCAGTTGATTTCAAAATTTTGAATTTCAAAAGAAGTGTCTATTCGTCATATCCCTTCACGAATGGACATGGATGTTGTTCTTCTATAAATAGGGCTGTTTTCAATGAATTTTGAATCATATTTTTCTGGTTTTCACTCCTCTTCTTCTTTCACATTTCTTTATACATATTCTTACCATTACTTTGCCGAGATCAACATTGAATCTAACTAGATCATTTCTGGTTTGATTCTCTATCACTATATCAATAAGATCTCAGTGCTATTCAGAGTTATAGACTTCTTTGTAATCAATTTAGTGAGAAAAGGTGTGAGTGTAGCCTTGGAAATCAATTGGCTGAACTTGTTGCCCCTAAAATCAAGTATCTCTACCCAGAGGATTGTGAATCTGGAGGGTGTACCTCATAGCCTTGAAATCGAGGGTGTAATTGTAAAGATTGCTTTTGAAAGAAAATCCGTACTTGTGTGTGGGACTGGATGTACGGTAACTCCGAACCAGTATAAAATCCGGTGTGTTCTTTCCTTTACTGCTTTTACTTTATTTCTGCATTTGTGTTTGTTTCTGTGATCATATTTGTGTCTGAATATTGCATACATTTTTGTTCAAATTAACAAAAACTCAAAAAGATTTAGTAATTCCTTTAAACAATATTCACCCTCCCCTCTAGTGTTAACCCTCCCCTTAAGATCCGTATTTCGAATTTCTCACATCTGGTACCAGAGCAAGGTTTTCAAAGTTTCATAATCTGATTTTTGAATTTTTTTAAGTGGCTATGTTTGTTAATACTGGTTTAGAAATATTCAGATCATCATATAATCAATGTTCAAATTCAAGTTGTCTACCAAAATTGTTTGATGTGCAGGAAACATGCTTTATGGGATTAAGGAATCAAACCTCAATGGACAAATTGTGCAGATCAAAAAGAAAAAATAGATACTTGATAGTGGATGCTCTAGACACATGACTGGAAATCCAGATACGCTGAATGATATAATATACAAAGTCGAAGGGCTGGTTAACTTTGGAGACAATTCGAAAGGATATGTGATTGGCATCGGCAAAGTCGGTAACTCTGAAAATCCTATTATTACTAATGTTTTGCTAGTTAAGAATACGAAACATAATCTGCTAAGTATAAGTCAACTCTGCGATAAAGGATATAAAATTAAATTTGAAAAAGATAAGTGTCACATTGAAGATAATAATTCAACCATAATATTTGAGGGAATTAGGAAAAAGAATAATTATATTCTTAGTATGAAAGTTTCAAATGATAACCTGTGTCTATTGGAAAATACAAGTGACCCTTGGATTTGACATAAGAGATTTAGTCATTTGAATTTCAAACTTTTATCTAGACTATCTAAACATGATCTAGTAAGAGGTCTCCTTAAAATGAATTTTAAAGTAGATAGTCTATGTGATGCATGTCAATTGGGAAAACTTAGAAAACATTCCTTTAAATTAAAAGATATGATTTCAACCTCAAAATCTCTTGAATTACTTCACCTTGATTTATTTGGTCCATCTCAAATTCTATCAATAAATCATAGTAAACATGATTTTGTAATTGTAGATGATTATTCTAGATTTACATGGATAAAATTTTTGGAACATAAAAGTGATACTTTGAATGTTTTAAGAACTTTACAAAAAGGATTCAAAATTAACTTTCTCTAAAAATTATAACCATCCGTAGTGATCACGGTGATGAATTTGAAAATGAAAAGTTTCTGCAATAAAAAGGGAATAACTCACAATTTTTCATTTCCAAGAACTCCACAACAAAACGGAGTCGTACAACATAAAAATAGGACAATTCAAAAGTGTGCGAGAACTATGCTTTCAGATAGTAAATTGCCAAAGTATTTTTGGGCAGAAGCAGTTGCTTCCGCCTGTTGTCTTTTAAATAGAATCTTAACTAGACTTTTAACTGATAAGATATCTTATGAAATTCTTCACTCAAAGAAACCTAAGGTATCTTATTTTAGAATTTTTGAAAGCAAATGTTTTATTTTAAATTCAAAAGATAACTTAGATAAATTTGATCCTAAATCTGACAAAGATATCTTTATCGGATATTCTAATAGAAGTAAAGCATATAGAGTGTTTAATTTAAAAACTAATACCATTGAAGAAATAATGCATGTTTCATTCGATGAAACTCTCAAAATTTTTGAAGATTCAAGTGATGAAGAGGATTTAATCACTCAAAATCAAGAGTTAACTGAAACTAATAATGAAATTAATCATCCTAATAAGAGGATTAAACTTTTAAAAAATCATCCTATAGAAAATATACTAGGAGATATGCAATCTATTGTTAAAACTAGAAATCAACTAAGTCAAATGAGTAATGTAGCTTTTATATCAACTATTGAACCCAAAAGTCCAAAAGAAGCATCAACTGATGATTCACGGATTTTGTTTACGCAAGAAGAATTAAATCAATTCACTAGAAATGATGTTTGGGAACTTGTTCCTAAACCTGAAAATAAAACTATAATTGGAACTAAATGGGTTTATAAAAATAAAATGAATGAACAAGGAGAGGTTGTTAGAAATAAAGCTCGGTTAGTCACTCAAGGTTATTGCCAAGAAGAAGGAATAGATTTTGATGAAACCTTTGCTCCCGTAACAAGATTAGAAGCTATTAGGATTCTACTTGCTTTTGCAAATCATAATAATTTCAAATTATTTCAAATGGATGTTAAAAGTGCCTTTTTAAATGGATTTGTAAAAGAGTAAGTATATATTGAACAACCACCACTTTTTGAAAATGAAAAATTACCAAATCATGTTTAAAAACATAAGAAAGCCCTATAGGTCTAAAACAAGCTCCTAGAGCCTGGTTTGATAGACTAAGATCTTACTTATTACAATCAAATTTTGAAATTGGTAAAGTAGATAATACTCTTTTCATTAAAAGAAATAAAAATGTTATTCAACTAGTACAAGTTTACGTAGATGATATCATTTTTGGATCAACTAATTTTGAAATGAATAAAGAATTTTCTGAAATAATGAGAAAAGAGTTTGGGATGAGTCATATGGGTAAATTAAACTTCTTTTTAGGATTACAAATAAAATAATTAGATAATTGTATCTTTATTAGTTAAGAAAAATATGCCAAAGACCTAATTAGTAAATTTGGTTTGACTACTGCGAATGGAAAACCCACTCCCATGGCAACCAATGAGTACCTTAGTAAAGAAGATCTCTCGATAGATGTAGATCAAAAATGGTATCGAGGAATGATTGGATCACTACTCTATATCACTGCTTGTAGACCTAATATCATGCATAGTGTTTGTCTCTCTACAAGATATCAATCCCAACCTAAAGAGACCCACTTAAAAGTCGTAAAACGTATCATAAGATATGTTAAACACACCTCTGACTATGGCTTATTTTACTCTAAAAATGATTCTTTTGACTTAATATCTTACTGTGATGTTGATTATGCTGGTTGTAAATAAGACCGAAAAAGTACAAGTGGAACTTGTCACTTTTTGGGGCATTCTCTGATTTCTTGGTTTAGTAAAAAGCAACACATAGTTTCTTTATCAACAACTAAAGAGAATATACATCTGCTGCTTTGGCTTGTTCACAAGTAATTTATATGCAACAAACTTTAAAAGATTATGGTTAAATATCTCAAAATTACCAATTTATTGTGATAATACTAGTGCGATAAATTTATCCAAAAATACTACTAAACACGCTCAAACTAAACATATTGATATAAGACATCATTTTCTCAGAGATAATATAAATAAGGAAGTAATTACTCTAGATTATATTAATTCGAAGAATCAAATTGCTGATATATTAACAAAACCCTTAAATGAATCTATATTTACTAAATTAAGAAGAGAATTAGGAATTTGTTCAATAACTGAAATATAAAAATATAAATCACAATGTATAATTAAAAATTTAACCAAAATAATTCAAATAGTAAAAATTTCAAGGACCATATCGACATACCCCCCGACCCATGTCGACATATAACAATTTTTTATTTTTGAAAATTTTCCCACCAAAATCAAAATAATTGGTTATATATTCTTCTTATTTTCGAAATTTTGATCATTCTCTCTGTTCTCTCTTTGTTCCAACTTCTGAAATAAATTAAACCATGGCCTCCTCTTCAAAATCAAACAAAAATTCAACCTTTTCATTCCCTTCTCCTACTTCTGGACCATTTCAACGAACTACACTCGCTCGAGTGACAAAAATGGAGGATTCTCTAAAGGATGCACTGCAACTATTGACTGAAATTCAAGTGGTGCAACTTAGAATGGCGAAAGAACAAGAAAGGCAAGGCAAAATCCTTAGGAATTTGCAAAAATTTCTAATGGACAATCATGCTAACCCAATCTTGATTGACGAAGATTCTTCAGGAGATCAAGTGCTAGAGGGCAGCGAGGAAGAAGAAGAAGAAGCCTTCATGGAAGAAGAGCACGTTGAAAAAGACGAGAAAGTCGTTTGTGTTTGTGAAGTGTTCTTTGACAAAGATGGAAATCTTGTCGAACAACGTGGAAATTTCTATTTCCACTATTCAAACTGTTCGGTCCATAGATCTCCCATTTTCAAAGACATTCATTAGTTTCTTTTCTCTTTTTCTTATTGTTGTATGTTCTTTCTTACGTTCTCTACGAAAATGTAAATATAACTGTATAATTAATAAATAATTTTTGTTTGTATATGTTTTCTATTAAAAGTATTGTTATATGGATACTTAGTTAGGATAATTAGTAGTTTAGGACTAAGTTTTAAGTTTTAGAGTTAAGTGTTGATTATTTATGATAGCACTATCATTATAATCACATGTCATAGAGTATTAGATTAAGCGGGAGTTATATAGTTTCGAGTTAGTTTTTTTGTTGATGTCAAAGGGGGAGAAATATAAAATAGGATAGTTAGGCATAGATTAAGGGGGAGTTATTAGTTTTAGGGGGAGTTATTAGAATAGAAGTAATATTTTATAAACAAAGGTTGTCATCATCAAAAAGGGGTAGATTGTTAATCCTTGAGATGATGATTTTGATGACAACAACCTTAGAATAGGATTATAAAATATAAATACTAACATTATAGTTTAGATATATATGTATATGCAAGATTTAACCATGCAGGTACCAAGAATGAAGACTGTGTAGTATAGAGATTCAAGATATCAAGATTGAAGACTCATGAGTATCAAGAATATCAAGAGTACAAGATTTCAAGAATAAGTAATTTAATTAGGAATTTTGTTAAAACTCCTAGAAAGCACTAGCATCTTAAAATCCAATTTATTCGTGGAATGGAATCCACTTCGAGCCCGTTAATGGGATGGAACCCTAAGTAGGATGGTACCTACAAAAAATCTAGTGGAACATTGTTTTGTATCCGCTAACTTTTATTCAAAACGATTTTAGAAAATTATATTTTGTTTTCAAAATGATTTCAAAATCATCTATCCTGGTTTTAAATACTTTTAGCCTCAAAATAATCTTTAATTTCAAAATCAAATTATCCTTAGTTTTAAACTATCTTTGAATAATAATATATTTAACTTTTAATATTTATACTTAGATTTAAATATAAAATTATAGTAAAATTTTATATATACCAAAATATTATTCTCTATATTTATTTATGTATTTTAACTATAATTAAGTATATTTATAAAAGTTTAAAATAGTTTTAATATAAGATAAAAGTTATTTTCAAAGAAAAACAAAACATCAAAATTTCCATTGGGATGTCGACGTACCCAAGTTACCCATGTCGACATAGTGTCAGTTGATTTCAAAAATTTGAATTTCAAAAGAAGTGTCTATTCGTCATATCCCTTCACGAATGGACATGGCTGTTGTTCTTCTATAAATAGGGGCTGTTTTCAACGAATTTCAAATCATATTTTTCTGGTTTTCACTCCTCTTCTTCTTCCATATTTCTTTATACATATTCTTACCATTACTCTGTCGAAATCAACACTGAATCTGACTAGATCATTTCTGGTTTGATTCTCTATCATTATTTCAACAAGATCTCAGCGCTATTCAGAATTATAGACCTCTTTGTAATCAATTTAGCGAGAAAAGGTGTGATTGTAGCGTTGGAAATACATCAAGTAAAGGTGTGATTGTAGCCTTGGAAATCAATCAAGTAAAGGTGTGATTGTACCCTTGGAAATCAATCGGCTGAACTTGTTGCCCCTGAAATCAAGTATCTCTTCCCAGAGGATTGTGGATCTGGAGGGTGTACCTCGTAGCCTTGAAATCGAGGGTGTAATTGTAAAGATTGCTTTTGAAAGTAAATCCGTACTTGTGTGCAGGACTGGATGTAGGGTAACTCCGACCAAGTATAAATTCCGGTGTGTTCTTTCCTTTACTGCTTTTACTTTATTTCTACATCTGTGTTTGTTTCCGTGATCATATATGTGTCTGAATATTGCATACATTCGTGTTCAAATTAACAAAACGCCAAAAAGATTTAGTAATTCCTTTAAACAATATTCACCCCCCCCTCTAGTGTTAATCCTAGCCATAAGATCCGTATGCCGCATTTCTCACAAAAACGATTCTCGTTAAAAATAAATTTGAAATTTTACTGTAATTTCTTGTGTGGATCGAAGTCCGAAGAGGGATAAGCTGGTAGTAAACTTTGGAGTATTCTGACCTAAATTTGGAATCCATACCTAGTGTTTGAGAATTATGGTAGATTGAATTCATTTATCTATTGTTTGGGTCTAGATATATTCTACGAATGCTTAGTTATCCCTTAGACCAATCAATACCCTGTATATTCGTAGACCAGGTGACCCGAGTATTTCGTGAAGTGTTAAATGAGTTTGTTCTCGTATTTATTAGTGATATTCTGATTTAGTAAGCCAATCCAGAATAGATGTTCAGTTTAACCTGAAAAACTGTTTCTCTATCTTGGTGTATCTATTTGTTCTTTGTTGTCTCCCTGGCAAATTTTGGGGATGAAATTTTCTTAAGGAGGGGAATTTGTAACGATCCCAATTTTTAGTTAAATTTAATTTGAAAAATTAATGTTAAATTGTGAATTTAATGGTGAATTAATTCAAAATTTTCCAAATTAATAAAGATATTTGTTTATTTATTAACATAAATGTATACATGATTTTAAATAGAATTTCTAATTTGAAATTTTAGAAATAAATTTTTGAATAACATATTGGATTTGAAACTCAAATATAAGTATTTTTAAAATAAATTGGATTTAAAACTTTATATTTGAAATTTATAGAAACTTGTTTTCTAATAATAAGAAATATGAATATGTGTATTTTAAAAATTTATTTGAATTTAATATAGTAAATTATCAAAAGTTATTTGAAAGTTAAACTCTATATTTTTAAAGTATATGATATAATTTCAAAATTTATTTCTTAAGGTTATTTAAAAATTTATAAAAAATTAAAATAAGGCAAAAGTTTAAACAAAGTTATAAATTATAATATGATGATTTGAAAATTTATATTTTGAGATCAATATAATATTTAAAATATACATATCTTTTGAAAATTAATATGTAAAATGGTTTGTATTCACACACACACACATATATATATATATATGTATGTATGTATATATATACACACATACATTTATAAGTACATGACATTTGCACATGTAAACAAAAACAAATGTAAATCATATAAACATGTAAGATATTAAATGAAAGCGTTTAAAACTAAATATATAAATTAATTAAAATTAAAGATTTAAACATAATTTGAATAACAAGAGACGTTTGTACAAGTGTTAGATTTATAATTACAAGTGTTAACAGATAAAGACAAGTGGCATTTAATCCTCTTAAATTTTTATTAATATTTATTAAAAGAAATGAAAAAAATATACTACTATTCTCAGTTCATAATTTCCGAACTGGAGAAATGAAATCAAAGCCTGAACGAAGAAAAAGCAACCAAGAGAAAAAATCATCTCAAAACAGAAATAAAAATGCAAACCTGAAACAAAATAAAGGAAATCAAATAAAATCAAACAAAGCAAAACTTCAAGAATCAAGCATCAACAATTCAACCTTATTCCAAACTAAAGCAAAACAAAAGCAATGATCAGATTCAAAACAGAAAAATAGGATTCAAACTCAAGCAAGGCAGCAATCAAAAAAATCTAGAAACTTTAAACAAGATTTGAAGCAATCAAGTGCAACCTAACTTGATCTAGGGCAAAGCAGATTAAACAACCAAGTGAAATTTGCCAAAGCAAACCCGGAAACAGAGATAATGTAATCAAAAACAAAAATTGAAGCAAACATACAAATCAACTCAGTAACAACACAAAGCAAAAGTAGCAGATCAATCAAGAAACCATTTCCAGTTCAAAGAAACTTCTCTGTTCCTCTCTGTTCCAAGTACAGGTGAGCAAACTCACTTATATTGGTCTATATTCTTTGATATTGTGATTGATGCTTAAATTATGTTCTGGAAATGTTGTCTGACATGTCTGTGTGCTTGAATATATTAGAGCATGTCTGTTATACAGATATATATATATACATGTTCCTATGTTTACAGGCTAGAAACAAGAGTAAAAATCAAAATCTTTGTAATCAATCATTTTAAGCTTAGATGTATAAATAAAAGATGTTTGAAATCACAAGGTAATTGTTTTTAAAAATGGTTTCCAATAAAAACATTTGTTAATGTTCTAGAAATTGCTAAATAGCAGTAGAAAATAAAAATTGAACCAAAATTACACATCTGGAATTTAAGTTTTAATTATACGAATGGGTTCGTGTTGCAAATCCATGAATTTAGATGTAATTTTCAAGATTTTTAAGAATGAAATTAGGAAGCAGTCTTGAGTTGATCAAAATAGATGTTAATGTTGATTGCCGTCGATCGGCAAGACCAGGTGTGTCGAGATTTCTGTTGAAGGTTGCCTGGGTGATAGGGATACATGGAAAAATATAATTTTTTTTATAAATGATCAAGGCAATGGAAGGATGTGGATTTAGGGTTTGAACTGGATTTTTGGTCGGACAAGTTCTTGAGGAAATTGCGGTGTTGTCGAAGCTATATGATTGATCGGACCTAGGGGAATCAGTGTGTTGGGATATGGTGCAGCCTTGGACATAATCGAGTGACCTCCGGTGGATTAGATCATCAGCGTCGAGGGAGTTTTTGGGTAGTGGTTGCGTTACAGTGGATACTCGAACTGGCTAAATTTTGATTTACAGTTTTATTCGACAATATAGATGTTCGTGATGATGAAGGGAATGATCGGCGATATACTAAAGCCAGGGTCGATGATCAGAGTCGTTCCGATCGTATGTACACATGCACGGGTTCACCTGTACATCCATTAATTACAGGTTTAAGGAAGAAAGGGATGACTAGAGTTTACTTTCGGGGTTTTGGATGTTGAGCTCGGGAAATTTGCGAAATTTGATCGAGTAGATTTAGTGATAACAGAGTTTTAGATTCTAAACCAAACTTGTTTCAGGTTTTAAATACAACAATTTTGAAAATAAATAAAGATGTGGAGTTAAGTTCTCAAATACAAAGAAAAAATCAGAGTTTTGAATATAATAAAGATGGTATAAAAGTTTTAGAGTTGAAATAAATTTTTAGGCATATTAAAAATTAGTAAATTTTTAAGAAAAATAAAACCAAGTTTTCGAATTTAAATTATGAACAAGTTTTTTTTAAAAGTTTTCAAAGAATTGGTTTTAAGTAATATATATATATATATATATATATATATATATATATATATATATATGTTTAAAATTGTTTTTAGGTTGACTAATTATATTTGAATAATTATTTAAATTATTCTTAAGTGTTAAAATGGGATTTGATGATGTGATTAAAAGCTAATCAATGAAAAAGATGATTACTTGATAGAAGTATTAAAGGTTAATTAATTTGTGTAATTAATTAAGGAGAATAATTTATGGATAATTACTGAATGTAATTGAGGTGATTAATTAAGTAAAGGTGGATAAATAAATGATTCAAAGGTTAATTAATTAATGATTAAAGATGGATTAATTTATAAATTACTTAAAAGTAAGTAATTAAAGGTTAATTAATAAACGAAGATAATTAGATGATTAATGATTTATAATTACTTTATAATTAAAGATAAATTAATTAAGTATAATTAATTTATGGAATTAATTAATGAAGGTAATTAATTTGAGGATAATTAATAATTAAAGGTTAATTAATTAATGAAAGTGATTAAGGGATGAATTATTAATTAAGGATTAATTATTGTAATTAATTAAGGATAATTAAACAAAGAATTAATTAATAATTAAGGGTTAATTAATAAATAATTAAAGGGCAATTAATTAAATGGTTTGTAATTAATTAATATTAATTAACCAGGATTAGTGACTAATCTGATTCAAATTAATCAGATGACTTAATGATCGTACTTATGGATGTTTGGATGGTATGGAGTTCTTTGAATTATGTGATATTCTTGATGTGTGATGTTCTGTGATATGTTTGAGTTGTGGAATGTAATTTATTTATCTATAATGCATTTATATTGTCTATCTGTGATTCTGTTTATATGGATAAGCGTTATAGGATTATACTGCTTATCGATATTGTTGTGATTGTATCTGTGATGATTGATGATGTTGCACTATTGTGTAAAACCCCTGGAGTATACTATACACACACAAATATAGATTGTATGAGGAAATTGGTTAAGTCACAGATTTTAGAAAATAATTTTTAAATTGAATTTTTAATCCAAGTGGTTTTGAAAATGGATTTGGGTTAAATGTAAAAGCTTTTGAAAAGAGGTTTTGAAGATGAAAGTTATATTGAATAACTTAATAAAGTTTTTAAATTTAAATAACTTGATTTGAATTTAAATTCAAAATTTGAAATTGAATTCTATGGTTGGAAATTATGTTTGAAAAGGTTATACAAGTTTATATGGGTTTTAAACCATTTTAAAAAGTATCGTTTTGAATTTGAATTTAACCCAAACTTCAAGGGCTTTAACTTGTATAAATGAAACCGGATTTTTCCGAAACGAAAACTATTTGTTTTTAAATAATAAAAGCTTTCATATAAGGAAAGGAATTTCCAAATTGTGTTAAAAGGATTTTGAGTTTGAAATGAAAATTGTTTCCCAAGTTATGAGCGAATTGTTGGAAACGATTTTGAAAGCTATGAATTGGGTCTTGATTTAAAAGATTGGATGAGTTAATCCATTTTGAAAAGGAAAATTGTTTTGAAAGCTGTGAATGAATCTTTGTGAAATATTGGTGAACTTTGTGAATTGAATCTTTTTGTTTAAAGATCTGTAAATGGGAATTTGTTTAAACCATTTGAAGAAAGATTTTGGGTTGTAAGTTGTGGTTTAACTGATATCCAATATCCATATGTTTTTAAATATTACGCTCATTATTCGGTTTAGCTGGGAGGGGACCTAGTGTCGTATAACCCATTTCGAATAATGATACGACATTATGGATAGCATTTGAAGACCGGTGGTAAAGACCGGGTATTTTCGAGAACTAAAGGATAACCCATTGAATGACTGCATCGATTAGCGCCCGGTATAGAGATCTCTATATGTGATGGGGATCCCGATCGGGATTGTGAATACCCGGATTGCAAGGGCTTCTTTGGAAGTGGCTTTAGTTCTGTTCGAACCCAGAACAGACTTGTATAGATGTGTGTCTGACATTACTCTTTGAGATGTAAAGCTGGTTTCTATCAAGTACATTTCTATTTGGTGACGGAGATTTATTTATCTTAGCTTAACACCCTTCTCTGAGACGTACGAGCTCAGAGGTTATGTAGTTGATGGTTACTAGTGATACATTTCCAATTTGGTAATGTGGCATACGAAGTGCTGCTGATCATTTATTGATCAAAGCATGGCTTTGTGAAAAGCGTAGCTTTGTGGATGAGACTGCATCAGGACCTCACACCCCGAAAATGGTCGAAACAGGAAAGATGCGACAAGGTTGCAGGGGTCGTGCCCCTAGGGTATGTCCATTCCTTCTGGAAAAGGGTGGTATCATGGTATGGAGCCCAGATACTTAACTCATGTGGACATTGTATATTTATTACTGTGTGATGTTGCTTTGTGGTTGAGGATCCTCGGATAAAGGTCGAAAACGACCGGGGGTGGCATATCTTAGGTTTTACTCCTGGGAAGGGAGTAAACCGGCCTTGTGTTGGCAGAGAACTCGGTAAGTTCTCGGGGCGTCCCTCCAGACGCATACCCATGTGGCAATGGGAAGTTCCTTGGCCTGACCATTTGTTGGAAAATCCAATCTCCAATATCCGCCCTGTACGGTTTTAGTTGTATAACCTGCCATTTACTTATGGTGGTAACCACTGTTTAGATGGCAGCTATAGTAGGCATAGTTCGAAATGTTTATGCTGGCTAAGATTAATATTATACTTTGGAAAGGTTTTCTGCACTATGCACTAATAATAATATTAAATGGTTTACGCGTATGAAGCATTTTTGACTATCATAAAGAGAAATCTTCTCCAATTCTGCATTTGCATGGTGTGTGCGACGAGAGGCCTTATGGAAGTTTCATTTTCTAAAAAGCATTGCGGATTTCAATTTTAAATTCTTTTGTTGATTGTTTGTTTTAAAGATAAAACTATTTTTGTTTTCTCAAACTAATCTTATGACTGACCTTGAGTTTATTGTTTCATTCCTAAACTTTGGGTGCCCACAATTTTCCACACGGACAGTGTAGAGTTGGGCTTTTCAGATAATCAAATAGTAGGTGTAGATTCGGTAGCTTTCAGTCTTTGGGAATCTTCTTCAATCTTTGGATGACTGATCTTGCTTAAGTCATCGATGATGGTGGTTAGAGCTTATTGGATTGGATTCCACGTAGCTTTTGGGATGAGTTTTTGGTTTGGAGTTGTAGATTGTGGATTCACTCTTCATCGAAGATCATATTTGTGTTATCTCTTCCGTCGTTATCATTTTCCGCTGTTGTATATTTGCCTCTAATATTGTTGTATCATATTGTATCAATGATATTATTCATTTTCTTCCGCTGTGTTGTTGTACTTAATGTGTTATAAGCTCCAGCGAGCCAGATTCGGCGTTTAAATCTATGACATTCGAGTACTAGTGAAGTACGGGTGTCGATTTTCGAAGGTCGAGTCAAGATCATTTCATTTGGTATGATAGCCCACAGGTCCCAGGATTGAAACCAGGCTCTGATACTAATTATAACGATCCTAACTCGACCTTCGAAGATCGGCACCCGTGGTTCACTTGTACTCGAATGCCGCAGATTCAAACGCCGAATCTGGCCCGCCGGAGCTCATAACACATTAAATATAACAAAAAAGCAGAAGTAAGAACGAATATATCATAAACTCCAATGATACAATATCTAATGATATACAACAATGATCAAAAATACATATCAGAGATCTACAACAACACAGCTGAAACGACAACGGAAACAACTTTCTCTATCAATCTCCTTTGATTCGATTCCAAATTCTCTGATGTCTTTGTGGCAGCTCGAGGGAGAAGATTTGGTGTGGCGGCCCTTAGGGTCAGGTAATTATGTTCGAGGGTCGGGGACTTTAGCAAATGATCGATGAATTTATCGATCACCATGGTCGCTTTACGATGGTATTTTAGGGTTTAAGGACATATTCGAGTCGACAAGGTTTGCAAGAGGATTGTGAAGGCGTGGGTGCATCGGCCTTAACCGGACATGGGGGATAGGTGCGTGAGGCTGCGGCGGCGCTCTGGGCAGAGTCACGAAGGTTCTAGTGAAGTAACGTGGCGGCGTGAGGTGAATCTGTTGATCGAGGTTGGGTTTCAGTTCATTCAATTTACTCGATTTCAGTTTCATATATGTATTGATTATTTGTGGGTTCGAGTTCGTCGGTAGGGTTGACGTTTAGTTGTTGTTGGTCGAAATGGTGGCCGGAAGTAGCCAGACCGTTCGTGCACGTACACGAGATATCACCAATATTTGGTGATGTTTAAATTTAAGGAAGAAGAAGAATACTTGAAGGTAGTCTCGTGAATTTTGGTCGATGGCTCGTGTTCGTTGCCGAGTCCATTCGCGTGTAACTAGCTGATAAGAAGTTTTAAATTTTAAAATAAAATTTCAAATGGAAAGAGGGAAAAAAGGGGTTTGCTCAGGTTGTTGCTCGAGTATTTGGGGTTGTGGGCTCGGGTATTCATAAGTGTGGCTCGGGTTTCCTTATTTTAGTTGTGAATAAAAGATGGTTGATAAAATTCAATATTCATAAATTAAATTGAATCCAAATGGAATTGAAAGTGTAAATTGAATTCAAATGAAATTGAAAATGTAAGATTGAATGAAAATGGATATATAACTTCAATAATGAAGTAAAGATGGTATAAGGAGTAAGTATTCAAACTTTTGTAATGGAATGTGCAAAATGATTTTTTTGAATATAGAAACTGGATGTGGTTGTTAAATAGCAAACAGGTATTATAAAGGAAGTGGAATTTGAATTTTGATTTCGAAGATAAAATTGAATTGCTCGAAAAGGTATGTATTTGAATTTCTGTATGAAATTTGATGATTTTTTGTCTAGCCGCTTGGCTTTTTGTTTTCTTTTGAAATCTGGAGGCCCATTGTGGCATTTTGTAGTCGTATCGAGCTAGCCATGCAAAGGAGAGCTGGTGAAATTTTTCAAAAATTTAGGGAGTTAAAAAAATTTTGAGAAAATTTTGACAATTTAAAATTCGAATTTAAATTTAAAATTTGAATTGTTGAGAAAACAATGTTGTTTGGAACTTATGATTGAATTTAGAAAGATAGTTGAAGTGATAACGGCTCTTTAATAAAAAGATTTATGTTGACAAAAAAAAGTAGAAATTGTTGGGATTTGGGAAAATGATAAACGGGTTAAGGATCATTCTTCCTAACTAGTAATTTCGGGACAAAATTCTTTTAAGGGGGGAATGATGTGACGACCTAGAAATTTTAACATTCGAAATTGAAATATTTAATTGAGTTTAAATGTTTGAATTATAGTTTAACTTGAAGTTCAGATTTAACTATGGATTTGGCAATTGAATTATTGAATTTAATTTATTGAAGTTGGATAAAAATTTGAATCTTCAGTTATAAGCTGATTAAAATATTTTAAAGGCTTAGAAAATTTATATTGATAATACTGAAGATAATGGGAGCTTTAAAATTTAATTTGAAACTGTTTTGTTTAGTTTTGAATTTATATCATTTAAATCAATATTTAAAAATAGGTTTTCGAGGCACAGTCTCAGATTTTGACGAAACCAGTTCCATTTGATCCGTAATATTGTATTATTATCGGATTTCAATTTTCGTAGCATTCGGAGTTGTTGTGTGCCCATACGATAAGCAAACGCGCTGAAGATTTTATCGAAATTAAATTTAATAACTGGGTTCAAAAAGCTATCTTCTCCATACGATCAAATTTGGACCCGAAACCTTTTCCATTGTGTTCGGAATAGGCGTATAACATTATGAACGCCTGGCGGCACGTCTCGGTAGGAGTTTAAAAGAATTTTGAGTTGCATTTTCTAGACGATTTAAAATTTGAATTCAAATTTAAATTTAAATAATATAATTTCATCAAACGATGTAGCTAGCATGTGTCCATTTCCTTTCCATATTTGCGTACAAGTGTCTCACCTCTTCTGATTCTAAGGACACATTTCCTACATTTTCTTATACGCATATTAAAAAAAATCACAGAAGAGAATTTCGAACATAAATCAACTCTTCCATTCAAAATGGCCGAAAGAAAAGATTTCCTTTCAAAATTAAATCGCACCTCCTCTTCCATCACTCTTAGTTTTAATCAAAAGCCCTAAATCAAGATCGAGAAAAAAAATCAAGACAAGCCTAAAATTCAAAATAATTAATAGCTACCAGTTTCGCCGTTCACAAAAAAAATTCAAAATAATCAAGCCGAGGTCGCGATAAGGCAGCGCGATTTCGTATTGGCGTGGCAACGTCAGAGCGACGATGGATGTTGCAAGCAAGCACGCGATTGGTTGTAAAGGTAGGGGTCGATGTGGCCGGGCATGGTGGTGGATGAGATGATCGATGGTAGCATTCCTACGAGCTCGACCGATGATGGTGGGGTTCTTCTCGAGTCGAGTTTTGTTCGTGAGGTATAAATGTTGTTTTTATTTATTTATTTATTTAGATTTAAATGTAAATATGAACATCACGGTAACGATTTATCTTTAATAAAATTTAATTAAAAGTGTTTTAAAACAGAGGAATGCATATATACATGCAGTTTTTTTGCGATAAAACATAATATATATATATATATATTTCAAATTGAAAACTGATTTAAGGAAATTAACTCGTTAAAATTAGCTTATTTAATGATTAAAGAGATTTTTGTATAAGAAAATTAATAGCTTGTTTTTAAAATACCGTATTATAAGAAATTTACTTGGTTGATAATTTTTTTTAATTATTTAAATTACTAAAGAATTTTCAAAGGGAATTTAGTTTAAAATTTATTTATTCGTTTAAAATTTAATTTTTTGTTCAAAAAAATTAAATCACTAGTTTAAAATTAAAATATTAGTTGAATTAAAAATTTAAAATGGAAATTGAATTATTCGATTTATTTCTAATATTAATTAAATCTAATATTTATACAAGGTCAAAATCATGGAAAAAACAAGTCGAATTGGAAATGGATTGCAAACTAAAGGAGCGAAGGTGAGATCTTCTCACTCAATCGGATTTTCCGATTTAATTTTAAATAGTTAAATTTAAATTGTTGATTTTGTGCTTGGAGGAAATTTATTATCAGTTATGTTGCATTAGATCCTATGCGCCGCATAATAGCGGAGGATATTATATTAAACCAACATACCGTGATATTCCACCTCGAAGGGGAATTGGTATTATATATGTATTTGAAATGATTAATTCCCCGCATTATATAGCGGATGAGACCTTATGCGCCGCATAATAGCGGATGATATTATATAAATCCTATATATCGCGATATTCCACCTCGAAGTGGAATTGGTATTTAATTGTTGTGCTAACATCCGTGGATGCAGAGGAACAGGTTGGAGGGATTCAACGGGATTCCTCAAAACATTTGAATTCGTTTCAATGGTTATGTGTTGATTGTTTATATCTGTGTGTGATTTTATTTGTGATTGAAATCGTTAAAAGGCTATAGTTTAGCCGAATATATTTTTTGTATCGTTGGATACAAGAAATAAATAAATTTGGATTTTTAAAATTCAAGTTGAAAATTTATAGTAAAATTCATTTTTTAAGAAATGGATAAATTTAAAAGAAGGAATTTGAATAAGAATAAAGTTTATTTTTGAATCCTAATGAATAAATATGGGAAAAAGACTTAATACATGGGTTTCGGGTAATATTATCCAAAGAGTGAAGAATTTATTTAAAATTCGAATTTTAAATAGTTTGAAAGAAATAAAGGAATTTATTTTAAAAGAAAATAAATTTGGAAATCAATTTGAATTTGATTTGGTGTTTAAAAATAAATTTTGGGAAATCAATTCTGAAATCGATTTGGTATTTAAAATAAATGTTTGAAAAATAAATTTTGGGATTTGATTTACTAATTGAAATAAATTTGGAAATCAATTGAAAAATTGATATGGTGCAGAAAGTGAATATTTGGGAATCGATTTGAAAATCGTATATCTATGGATATTTGAAAATTTAAATTTACAATGGAATTTTATAAAAGAAAGGGAAATTTGTTTTAAAAATAAATACTGTTTTATCTTTAAAAGCGTGGAAAGGAATTTATGGATTTGGAAAGTAAATTTAAAATAAATCCAGAAGAATTTATAAATTGATTTTAATGAACCATTTAAGAATGGAAGGTATACTTTCCCTGGAAACCCGAGTATATTTTTAAAATAGCTTTTGAAATAAAATTAGAAGTTATAGATTTGGTTTTAAAAGAATATTGTTGTAGAAATTATTTTTAGGAATTGTTTTAAATCTTTAAAGTAAAGATTTATTTAATTAAGTACAGAAGGGATTATTTTAAAGATTGGTATCAGAGCATTTTGTTAAGCGACAACCTTAGCTCTGGTGGGTGTTACTCATTAGAGATAGAGTCAGCAGTACTCTAGAATGAGTGTGTACGTGTGTGTAATAATAGATATGAGCGCGTATTTTTCAGTGAATATAAAATTGTTTTATATTGTGTTGGCTTATCGGTTGATTGTTTATAGATTCTGGTCGGTGCAGTTTGGCCAACTGTGTCGATAGGAGTTTCTAAACTCTTAAACGAGGTAAACCGACACAGTATTGTTTTAAAATAGGGTAAATGAAATAATTTTACCCAAATTATTTTCGTATATAAAAAGGAAATAGTCTTTGTAAAATATTATAGTATATGGTTGCTTGGATGTTTGGAAGTGATAATATGAAATTATTATCATTATTATTGAATAAGAAATTGAAATCATAACTTAAAGCTGAGAAATAAATTCAAATACAAATGGAATTTGTAAATATAAATTTTAAATGTGATTTATAATTTGAAATAGAATTCCAGAGTAATATTTGAAAATAAAATTGAAACTTTGGTGAAAAGTGTAAAATTCCCTTGAATTTGGAAATGGTTTTCAAAGGTTTTGGAAAAATGTTTTGAAGGGATAAAAGCACTAAACTCTTTTCGTTCGTTGGAAAATGATTCTGACAATGATCGCGACATCATCGACGTTCATTTTCGAGTTTCCAAGAGAGGAATTGCTGCAAAATAATTTAAAAATTGAAGTTGTTTGCAAATTGGGTTTGGTTTTGGGAATTCAAAGGATAATTTGAATTGATTTCAAAGACGATTTTGAAAGGTTTAAAAGACTCTAGAATCTTATAAAAAATAGTTATGGAACAGTAAATAAGTTTGAAAACTTAGAAAATTCAGATTTAAACTGAAATTAACTTGAGTTAATTTGAATAAAGGTGAATTTGAGAAGTGATTGGAATAAATTTATTAAGGTGGAAAATAAAATTGTGAATGAATAAATGAATTTACAATTGCATGAAAATGAAAGTGAAATTGAACGTTGAAATTCATTTAGAATTTGTAAGCAAATAGAATTGAATTGGAATTGAATTTGATTTTTTATAAGCAAAGCGAAGTATTGAAATAAAATTACTAAGTGAAATTAATTGAAGGAATGACCAAATAAATATGGTTTGAAATAAATTGAATTCAATATTTATAAATAAAAGGTAAATTTAATCCATATGGAATTTGAAATCCATTTTAAATACAAGTGGTTATAAACCAAAATGGTGAATTGAAAATATTTTTTTTGGAATGAGCAAAAGAATAAAACTGGAATTGAAACTGAATATTGAAAACCAATTTGGATTGTGTGAAATAAAATAAAGTTGTAAAATTAGTTCGAAGTGAACTAAAGATAATAAAGGTGAAAATAAAAAATGGTTAAAGATAAAATGAATTGGAATTTGTAATGAATTAGTAAATGAAACTAATTATCTAGAGTTCAAGCTGAATGGCGAGGCATATCACTAATATATGTAATATTTACTTTCCGCTATTATGTTGATGCACACTCTGATAATGTATGTATAAACTGATATAGTGTTTTGCTTTAAAGATATTTATTTATCTACTGTATATTGTTCCACCGCGAAATGTGAGATTCTGTTTATTGTTTTTGTTTTCTTCTATATTCTTCTTCTTAACCCCTAACGGCTCGATTTTTTGGCATTCGACTGTGCGGCATTGGATACTGTGGATGTATCAATGTCGACTTTCGGGTGTTGAAAAATCGTGAATCTTTGTGAAAAAGGCGTGAACTTTGTAAAGTAAATCTTTTTGTTTAAAGATTTGAAAATGGTAATTTGTTTAAACCTTTTTTTTTGGGCTTAAAGTTGTGACTTAACTAAAATCCTATATCCATATGTTTTTAAATATTGCACTCATTATTCGGTTTAGCCGGGAGAGGACCTTGTGTCATATAACCCATTTCGAATAATGATACGATGATATAAATAGCATTTGAAGACCGATGGTGAAGACCG
Organism: Allium cepa; assembly: GCA_030765085.1. Classification (NCBI taxonomy): domain Eukaryota; kingdom Viridiplantae; phylum Streptophyta; class Magnoliopsida; order Asparagales; family Amaryllidaceae; genus Allium; species Allium cepa. The sequence goes on from CM060934.1 coordinate 293,525,289, forward strand.
GATATTTCTGAAAGCGAAAGGATAACTCGTCGAATGTCTCTGCACCGGCTGATCCTCGGTATAGAGATTTGATCACCCTTTGTGATGGGAAGTCCGGACGTGATTAGGGATTATCCGGATTTGCAAGGGCTTCTTTGGAAGTGTCTTCGGTTCTGTTCGAACCAGGAATAGACTTGTACGGATGTGTGTCTGACATTGCACTTTGAGATGTAAAGCTGGTTTCTATCAAATACATTTCTATTTGGTGGCGGAGATTTATTCTCTTAGCTTAACACCCTTCTCTAAGACGTACGAGGTCAGAGGTTATGTAGTTAATGGTTACTAGTGATACATTCCCAATTTGGTAGAGTGGCATGCTGAGTGCTGCTGAGTGTTGCTGATCATTTGTTGATCGAAGCATGGCTTTTGTGAAAAGCGTAGCTTTGTGGACGAGACCTCACCAGACCTCACTCCCCGTAAATGGTTGAAACAGGAAAGTTCCGGCAACGTTGCAGGGGTCACGCCCCTAGGGTATGTCCATTCCTTCTGGAAAAGGGTGGTATCATGGTATGGATCCCAGATACTTAACTCATGTTGACACTGTATATTTATTACTGTGTGATGTTGCTTTGTGGTTTAGGATCCTTGGATAAAGGTCGCAAACGACCGGGGATGGCATATCTTAGGTGTTACTCCCAAGAAGGGAGTACACCGGCCTTGTGTTAGCAGAGATCCAGGTAGGTTCTCGGGGCGTCCCTCCAGAGGCGTTCCCATGTAGCAATAGGAAGTTCCTTAGCCTGACCATTTGTTGGAAATCCAATCATCCAATACGTGCCATGTACGGTTTTAGTTGCATAACCTGCCACTAACTTATGGTGGCGCCCCACTGTTTAGATGGTAGCTATAGTAGGCATACAATAATGGTTGTATGCTGGCTAAGATTAATGTTGTACTTTCGAAAGGTTTTCTGCTCTATGCACTAATAATAATATCAAATGGTTTTCGCGTATCAAGCATTTTTGACTATCATAAGGAGAAATCTCCTCCAATTCTGCGTTTGCATGGTGTGTGCGGGGAGGCCTTATGATAGTTTCATTTTTCAAAAAGCATTGCGGATTTCAATGTTTTAAATTCTTTTGTTTTCAAAGAAAACTGTTTTTTTTGTTTTCTCATACCAGTCCCATGACTGACCCGGAGTTTAGTGTTCCCTTCCTAAAATCTAGGTGCCCACAATTTTCCACACGAATAGTCTAGAGTTGGGTATTTCAGAATAAATAATAGATGTAGATTTGGTAGCTTTTGGAAACCTTTAAAGCCTTTGGTTGGCAATCGCGTTGTGGATCGTGTTTGCTTAATTCAACTTGATGGAGGTTCGAGCTAGCTTTGGATTAGAGCATTTGATATGGAGATGCAAATGTTGGAGTTCTCTGTTGGAGTTTCTCTATTGATGCTTATCTTTCCGCTGTTGTATTATTATCTTTGATATTGTTGGGATTCATATTGTATCAGATATTGTATCAACTGTTGTATATTAATGATATTATTCATTTTTCTTCCGCTGTGTTGTTGTACTTAATGTGTTATAAGCTCCGGCACGAGTCAGATTTCAACGATTGAATCTGTGGCATTCAAGTACAAGTGAAGTACGGGCGTCGATTTTCGAACGTTGAAATTTGGATCGTGACAACTTGGTGTCAAGAGCTAAAGGTTGAACTTTATCTATGGAGTATAACAAATTAAGTGACTCATTAGAGATAGGGTGAAGTATACCCTAGAATGAGTATCCCTAACATATCCGTTCGTATGCCTCAGTAAATTCTCTTACTATTCACTGATAGTAAGTATGAGTGCAAGAAGAGGACGAGATAGGGGACAGGGAAGTACCACTTCATATGGTCAATGCCCTGGAATAACAACAGAAACAATCTTTCTCTCTCAATCTTCTTTGATCATCATCCGATTTTCAATTCTTTGATGGTTCCTGGCAGCTCCAAGAAGAAGCTTTGATATATTTGCATGGGACATAAACTCCAGATGGGTCAGAATTGTTTGTTTGGATGAATTATTTGCTTTGATTGCTACGGTTGATAGGTATACTTTGTTTAAACTAAAAAGTTTTGGGATTGCATCCATATTCTGTTTATTCTTTTGGGTCCATATATGTTCTACGAATGGTTAGTTATCCCTTCGGACTAACCAATGCCCTTGCATACTTCATAGATCTGGATGACCCGAGTATCTTGTGAAGTGTTAAATAGATTCGTTCTTGCATCTATTGTTGATATTCTGATTTGGTAAGCCAAATGCAGAATAGATATTCAGTTTGATCTGGAAAACTGTTTCTCTATCTTTGTGTGTTCATCTATTCTTCTTATCTCCCTGGCAAATTTCGGGGACGAAATTTTCTTAGGGGGGAATTTGTAACATTCCTGGATTTTAGTTAAAAATAATTTGATAATTTATTTAATCTTTGGAATTAAACTTTGAAATAATTGGTAATTTATATAAAATTTTGGATTTAATTGTGATGAAAATTCCAGAATAAAGAAAAATATGTATGGGATATTTGGAAGTAAAAATATATTGTAAATAGAATTTTGGATTGGAATTCAAAAATAAGTATTTTATAAAATTGTGTAATTATTTGAACTTTCCAAATTAAATAAGATGTATTTTTATATATGTATATAAATGGATTTTTAAATTGATTTTGGAATTTGAAATTCAAGAATGAATATTTTAAAAATAAATTAGATATGGAAATACCATGTTTAGAATTTATAAAATTTGTTTTCTAATCATAATACAATAATTTGAAAGTTAAACTCTATATAAGTATATATATATATATATATATATTTAATTAAGTTGGAAATAATAATAGATAAATATGAATTGTATGAGGATATAAACATAAATTTTAAACCAAGGGATTTAGACATAAAAATGAATATTTAGGACAAATGGAAGGTAATTTGAATATGCATTTACAAGTGTACAAATTTTAACAAATAGTTTTAACAAGTGTTAAACTAATTCTACAAGTGGCATTTCATCATTTTTTCTTTAGATTCAATTTATATAAAAATGATATAAAGAAAGAACCAGGCTGGTGCATGGTTTTATCAAAATTCTTCTTCATAATCAAAATCTGAAAATTGAGATTAAAACAAAACAACAACCCTCAAACCAAACTCAAGAGCAACAAACCAGATCAGCCTAGGAAATGAAATTCAGAAACAAAATCCTCAACCTAGAGTAATCAATCAGCATGTAAGATAAAATCTTCAACCAGAAAAGATTTAAAATCAACCTGATCAGGTAAATACAATTCAAAGATCAAGACTTCAGAAATAACTCGAAGTCATCATTAAAGATCAACTCAAATGGATTTAAATCAAATAACAAGTAAAGAAGCAATTCAACGCAAAGAAAATCAAGTTTCTGTTTCAACAGTGTCAGATCAAATCAAATTTCCAGGCTTTTCGAAAACTCTAGCTTCTTCGTGCAATCCATCAGGTGTGCAAACTGCATCCAAAACTTAAATCTGGTTCACCTCTTGATTGCGTGTGATGATTATATGTAATAATGTTGTGGTGATTGTTCGCATGAAGTAAAATTAGACCTACATGTTAAATATGAAGTGATATCAGTATATATGTCAGTATGTCTGTGTTCATTCTGTTTTTAGTCATAGAGTTCAAAATTTTAAGATCAAAATTTCAAATCTCTTCATCCAATCGCTTATGGGTCTTAGTATTCAAACAAATTGTGTTTGTTTAAATATAAACTAAGTTTTAAAAATATTTTTAAGATTTGGTAAGTTAGTATATTTTTGGAAAATAAGAAAAGGCAGTAAGAACTTATAAAACATGAAAATTTAAGCATCACAATTCTTTGACTAACTTATATGATCGAAATCACCATCTGGAACCTTGAATTTTAAGGGTAAAATCCAGATTTTTAATTTAGGATCGAGTGAGATATTTTTAGTTGATCAGAATTGGGATTTTTGGCAATTGCCATCGATCGGCGAAGCTTTACTCGTCGAAATTTGGGCCAGAGGTAGAGGGGAAGGCGTGGATCATCAAAAAAATGGAGCTTGGATTTTTAGATGATCGGCGTGGCTATGCGAAGGGGATGTAGGGTTTAACATCAGGTTGGGTCGTCGAGTTTCAAAAGGGGATTGTGGCGACGAGACGCGATCGGGACCGATCGTGAGGCGTGTAGGAGATGCTGGAGGCGAGTCAGGGTCGTTATGATTGGTATCAGAGCCAGGTTTCGATCCTGGAAATTTTAACTCAAATTTATATAATTCGAGATGATTTAAAAAGTGGAGATTGAAATTGGGATTAATTCAAACAGGAATTGAAATGATTTGAACTTAAAGTGGGTTTAATTTGAAATTAGTCCAAATTGATTTGGATAATTTGGAGTTGTAATTAAAGATGAATAGGTTTAAAATTCAAATGGAATTTGATTTGAATTTATGAAGAAATTAAGGATAATTCAACTTGAATTAGGGATAAATCAAGTTTAATGGAAATTGAAGTTATTTAAATTGGAATTGAGTCAAATTTAAATTGACTTGATGGGGATGGAGATTGGGAATTGAACAATTTGGCTTCGGACTATTTTCAAAATAGATTAGTTTAATATAAACCTATTTTTCCAAGGTATTTACTATATATACAACTTTTCTTTTAAATCCCAAACTGTTTTATACTTATTTTATAACTACCATTGGAACTATTTTACTATTTTACAACTATTTTACAACTTTTATATAACTAATTACTATTTTACAACTATTTTACAACTACTTAACTATTTTAAAACTATTTTACAAACTAATAATTATTTTTCAACTACTTATCTATTTTTAACCTTTCAAGCTATTTTTTTAAAATTTAAGATGGACAGAGTTCAAACTGTTTATGATTGAATATCCATTTCAGATAAGAATTAAAGTGATAATCCAAATGAAATTGAAACAATTGTGAATAAATGGATAGAAATGAAGGTGAATGTGAATAGAAAGGAGAATTTGATTTAACTTATAATCAATGAAGATAAATACGTAGGACATATGTACATTATTCTATTCGCATAGTGATTTGATCCAGATTCGAACACAGAATTTCAAGATAGTATATCGATCTAGGTTGGGATTTTTCACTCGATTCTTGATGGCGAACTTGGATATGGATTGCTGATTGGTTCTGGATATTCTCTATCATAGTTATGGCTATGCAAGGAGAATGATGGTTTCTGATCAAGAAACCAGATCTGAGTCCGCACTAGGAAGTCGGGTGGACGATACTAGTTAGAAGTGAAATTGTGTGATCGAGTAAGGATTAGACTGATATTGCGTATGGATGATATGGGTACATCGTACGGGTTTGAATGAAAGTGATATTGAAATTTTTAGATAAGAAATGTGAAATGGTTTTTGGAATGAAAAGTATATTTTATGAAATATATGATGAGGTAAAGTGGAAATTGGATATTTCTATGATGGAAATTTACTTTATATAAGTAAGTAATATGGTTAATAACTTTATAAAGTAATCAAATTGAATATTTGATTTGGAATAAACAAAAGTTATGTATCTTTGTTATATATATGACAAAACTCCCCTTGTTGAATCTTTTGCAGGAAGAAAAGGGTTTTTGAAAGTATTTGAAGTATAAAAGGGAATTTATACAAGTATGAAGTGATCCAAAGATTTTTTTTTCAAGATTATATATATAAAGGATTATATGAGAATGATTTTGGAAAAAGGTTTTGGGAACCTATGGACTTGAAAAGACTTTTGATTTTTGGAGAAAAATCAATTTTGGAAATTTGGAAAGCCACTTTGAGAATTATCGATTTTGGGAATCGATTTTGTTTAAAGGAAATTTTGATGAAAATCATATAGGGTATGATTTGAAAGATACTATAAGTGTATAGTATAAAGTGTTTTGAGATTGGCTCTGGAGAAAAAGGCGCTCCTTTAACATGAACTTCTTAGGAGTGCCACAGGATGATACTACCTTGAGCCCTAAGGGGGTTTCTAAAGTTGATCCTGTGAGGAAGTCCAGATAAACTGAAGTTCCTAAGGATTTTTTATAGTGTAGCGAAAGTCGAGGGCGCTGATTCCTACAGAGGCATTTGGGTTATGCTGTGACGACAGTGTAACTCGATGTCACTGCGATCTACTACAGACCATAGCAAAAGTCGTGTGTGCTGTTGAGAGCCAACAGTCTACGTTTGATTTTACATTGGTAGACTGTGACCTATGGTGACATAGTGAAAGTCGAGAGGCCGTGAGAGCCTAAGGCTACATTGGGATTTGACTGATGTACTCTGCGACCTATGTGGGAGTGGAGAAGTTTCATTCTTTTGGCAGCGAAATTCAAGGGCGCCGATGCCTGCATTTACACGGACTTTTGCTGCGATGGCAACGTAACCCTGGATGTAACTGCGATCTGTAGCGGGTTCCATGGCGTAATCGAAGGGCGCGGAGGCCTACAGTTATCTATGGATTTTGCCGGGATGGCAACTTAACCATTGGGTTAACCGCGACCGTGGGTAGGGGTGATGATTTCCAAAGCATTCTCACCAAAGGTATATCCTCTATTTTCAAAATGTTTTCCATACATTTGCACAAGGTTTTCAATAAAATTATTTTTCAAAGTATATCCACTGGATGTTGAAAACGGGTCTGCCAAGCACTTATAGATTTTCAGTCTTACGCCTGATCAACGTATGACCGAATTTCTATGAGAACGAAGATGGACTTGTGGAAACATCGAGTTATAAAAGTATTTTTATAAAACTATTTTGATAATATTATATAAATTTTAAAGAGTTTTAAAAATGATCAAAGAATAATTTATCCAATTTTAAATTATTGGATAAATTCTGCTTTCGTTCCTTTTCGAGGACGAAAAGATTGTCAGGACCCGATTCTTCAACTCCCGAACATCGACATCAATACGTCCACTATATCGAATGCCGATCAGTCGGATGCCCGAAAACCGGACCATGAGGGTTTAAGAAAGAAGAGGTAGAAGAAGAGAGAAAGAAAAACAACAGAACAACATCAGAATCTCACAATTCGCAGCGGAACAACATATAATAAATAAATGAATAATCTTTAAACAAAGAACTATATCAGTTATTACATTACATTACATTACATCAGAGTGTACAACATCAAACAACAACAAACAGCGGAAAAGAAATACTATATACTAGTAATACGCCATGCCATCCAACTTGCCTCCAGCAACTCCTGAATTCCAGAATATCATGATAAACCTTAACTCTTGACTGCCCATGTGGAAATTAGTGGGCACCCAGAGTTTAGGAAGGAAAACAATAAACTCCGAGTCAGTCTTGTGACTGGTGTGAGAACTCAAAACAGTTTATTTTTCTTTAAAATAAAGTGCAGGATAATTTTGTTTTTAAAATAGATTCGCAATGCTTTTGAAAATATAACTACCATAAGACCTCCCACCACACACACAATGCAAACGCAGACTTGGAGGAGATTTCTTCTTATGTTAGTCAAAGATGCTTACTACGCAAAATCAAATCAATTTTGATATTATTATTAGTGCATAGTGTAGAAGACATTTCGAAAGTAGAATATAAATCCTAGCCAACATAGGTACCATTATATTATGCCTACTATAGCTACCTCTTGAGGAAGCAGGTTCTACAACTAAAACCGTACAAGATCGTATTGTTTCTTTGGATTTCCAACAAATGGTCAGGCCAAGGAACTTCCCATTGCCACATGAGAACGCCTCTGGAAGGACGTCCCCGAGAAACTAACCGGATCTCTGCCAACACAAGGCCGGGTTACCCCTAACTGGGTAACTACTGACACGAGTATGCCATCCCCCGGTCCTTTGGGACCTTTAACCGAGCGCTCGTAATCAACATCACACCAAATAATAAGTGTTTCAACATGAGTAAGTATCTGGGCTCCATACCATGATACCACCCTTTTCCAGAAGGAAATGCACATACCCTAAAGGGAGCTACCCCTTATAACCTTGCTGCATCTTTCCTGTTTTGACCATTTCGGGGTGTGAGGCTCGACGAAATCACGTCCACAAAGCCACGCTTTATACAAAAGCCATGCTTTGGGTCAACAAATGATCATAGAAATGATCACAAAGATAAACGATCTAACAAATGATCCTATCACAAATGATCAACACAATGATCATTTCACAGCAACACTCAGCATGTCACATTACCAAATTGGGAATATATTGCTGATAACCTTCAACTATATAACCTCTGAGCTCGTACGTCTCAGAGAAGGGTGTTAAGCTAAGAGAATAAATTCCCCGTCACCAACAGAAATATATTTGAAAGAAATCAGCTTTATATCTCAATTTGTAATGTCAGGTATACTATCCATACAAGTCTGTTCCGGGATCGAACAGAACCGAAGGCACTTACAACAAAGTCCTTGCAATCCGGATAATCTCTAATCACGTCCGAATTTCCCATCACATATGGAGATCTCTATACCGGGGATCAGCCAGTGCAGAGACAATCGACAAGAAACCCTTTCGTTTTCGAAAATATCCGGTCTTCAACACCGGTCTTCAAATGCAATTAATAACGACGTATCACATATTCGGAATGGGTTATACGACCCCAAGGTCCTTTCCCGATTAACCCGAATAGTGAGCGCTTATTTTAAAAATAATAAGTGTGGAATTCAATTTCAAGCAAATCACAACAAATACCTATTCAAAGGTAAATATTGATAGTCGGTTATTGAACTATCAATGGATATGCACAACATCACCAGATTCCAAATAATTTTCCAAATTATTTATTTTCCAAAAATATCTTTACAAGATATATATTTTCAATACTTCAAAAATAAATCAATACTTATTTTTAAACCCATTTTCCAAATTTCATTTATAAATTCCATATTGAATTTACATTTCCAAAGTATCTGTGAATATACGATTTCAAATCGTTTTCAAATATTCACTTTCAATTTATCTTAAAAAGATAATTCTCAAAACGTTCATTTCTTATTGGAAACCATTTCCATACTTATTTATTTATAAGTAATTCACAATATCGTTTTATTTTCTATACTTGGAAAATATTCAATATACTCAAATCGAAAATAAGTATATATTTCATTCTTTAAGGAAATCATTCTCTTAAACATATTTATTTGGGCCAAAACGAATGTTGCGTAAAACATCGTTACGACAACCCAAAATCACTAGTATAGGGATTCGAAATTAAGATAGATATATAAATCCCAATACTATACAAAACATTTCCTTTCGGAAATCATCTATTATAACAACAGTGTTATAATCTACCATTTCCTTCTATTTCTCGAAAATGTCTATTTCAACAATGAATGTTGAAATCTATGGTTTCCATAGTTAATACATTTTAAAACATCTTTAGATCGTTTTAATTCTATTTAAAACATCACATCCAAAAAATTTCTTTAACATATTATTCACTATTCAAAAACGTGAATGTACTTGTTAACCAATTTTATCATTTCTATTCATTTTATTTCAAAGGATTATTCACTGTCTAAAATGTGAATATAACTCCATAAATAAGTTATAACAATTCGCTTATCAAAATAAGCCATTTGCGGATTTATAAAACAATTTTTATAAATTCCTTTATTAACCTATTCAATTCGTAACTCAATTATATACTAAAAGTTCATATTATAAGTTAAATGCTTATAATTTATTTACAAAATTATTCCTTTAAAGTTCTCAAATTATAAATCTTATAACTTATAAGGTTCATTTATTTACTCAAATCTATTCCTTTAATAACCTTATAAATTTTATAAACCTACTGCTTATAAAATTCCATTTATAACTTCACCATTTATAATTCTATAAATTTCATTCATTTACGAAATTCATTCACAATTCATTCTAACACTTATAAAAGCTCGTTTTACAATTCCAATATTTTTAATTTATAAATATCAATTTAGAAATCTTTTATATGGATCAATTTATATTATTCATTTAAAACGTCTTTAAACTCCTTTATAATTTCATCATTCTCTTAGATTTACAAAATAATCAAATTTCATAAATCCTATATTTAAACTTTTTATAATAAATTCAGAAATCCAAATTTTTACTATTTTATAAAATCATTAATCCCGTATTTTCAAAAATCAACTTTTAACTGTATTTCTCAAAAATCATAATTTTTATAACATTAAAATTATAACGTTTATTTATTTAAGATGAATCAATTCCAAAAATATTTTATAAACGTATACTTTCAAAAATCACTTTAAAAATCCCTAAAAATCAAAATCGTTATTTTTAAACTTCAAAATTGGATCCGATGATGCAACCCATCAAATAGTCAATCACGACTTTCCAATATCATATATCGATATGATAAACAATCAAATATCATAATATCTGAATCAAATAAATATTTGTGAGGAATCCAGTTGGATCCCTCCAACCTGTTTCCCTGCATCCACAGACATTAGCACAATACCCATTCCACTTCGAGGTGGAATATCGCGGTATATGGAATTTATAAAATATTATCCGCTTAATAGGCGGCGCAATAGGGTCTCATCCGCTATACAATGCGGGAAATCAATCAACTGCAATATATACATATGCCAATATATATATATATATATATATATATATATATATATATTGCTATATATATAGATATATCCTACTATATCTAATATCACAACCAAACAACAATCAATAAATAACTGCAAATCCAACTTTAAATTTTTGAGTGAGAAGTTCTCACCTTTGCTTCTATTAGCAATCCATTTCCATCTTGACTCGTTTTCACCATTTTAGACCTTGTACAAATATTTATACAATTTATTAATATTCGAACAGATCGAATAATAAATTTTGATTTGATAATTTTGATTCATCGGTGATTTCATTTTAATAGTTAAATTAACTGATAGTTTTATTTAAACCAATATTTCTCCTTTAATAAATTTATTTAAACTAATTTTCCTTTTAAAATAATTCTAACTAGAAATTTCCAATTGAACTAAATTTTCTTTTTATAAATTTAAATCAACTAATTTTTTCTTTAATAAAATATTTAACTAAAAATTTACTTTCAGAACTAAATTAAATAAAATAACCTCTTGTAAAAATTCAATTAAGTTTCATTAAATAAAACTACCTTTATAATATATTAATATTCGAGACAATCGAAAAATCAATTTCTTTTCAATGGAAATTAATTAACACTTTTAATTTGTCTAATAATTTTGTTTGAACAAATTTTCCTTTTATAAATTATTTTTCTCTACTGTGACTATTTTTTTCTGTTTACAAATTTTCCTTTTCCTTTCAAACAACTAAACAGACAAATTTTTTTTTAAATTTTTTTTCTACTGCAACTGTTAATTTAAATTTTCAAAAACCTAAAAAAAACTTTAAACAAAACTACCTCAATGTACAGGGACTCCAATATCAAGCTGCTGCTCGAAATCCCCTTGCCTGCTCGAGCCAACGCGACCCTCATTCGCCTCGCGTCGACATCCCCCTTCTCTTTTTTTTCATACACGGCTGCGGCCATGATTTTATTTATTTTTTTTCTTGCTTGATTTTTTCTTTTAAACTAAAGATAGTTGCGTTCTTATTTAAAAGGGATGGAGGGAGACAGAAGATCGTGAATTGAGGCTGAAAGGAAGGAGAACGTGTTTGCCTGATTTAGCCGTGATCCTTGCCGTGATTTTAGGAGAGATGTTAGGGAGATAATATGTTGTTAACTAATTAAATTTCAATTTAATTTGAGTTTGATTTCACTTCAACGCGTTTATTCGTCGTACGCTCGCATAACAACTCCGATCAACACGAAATTTGAAATCCGGTAATAATTCAATATTACGGATCCAATGGAACTGGTTTCGTCGAATTCCAAGACTGTGCCTCGGAAGGCTATTTTTAAATATCGATTTAAACGATATAATTTCAAAACTGAACAATTCACTTCCAAATTAAATTCTGAAGCTTCTATAATCTTCAGTATTATCAATATAAATTTTACAATCCTTTGAAATATTTTTAATTGGCTTAAAATTGAAGAATCAAATTATTATTCAACTTTCAATAGATTAAATTTTATAATTTAATCGCTAAATTCATTCTGATAATTTGAAATTCAATTCAAACCATCATTCAAATATTTAAAATTAATTAAATATTTTCAATTTCAATTGTTCAAAATTTAGGGTCGTTACAAAAAGATTCAAAGGGGGAAGGAATGTAATAACCTGGATTTTGCAGTATCTGTTAACTGATAATTAATAGGTTAATTTATAGAATACTGATTTATAGATTTAACAAATAAAATCTGATAATAAATAGTTATACCTGGATGAATATTTATTTTGTAATCTCCTAATATAATTACTTAAAATTTTTAAATTGAATTTGTTTATATATATATATATATATATATATATATATATATATATATATATGTATGTATGTATGTATGTATTTGGAGTGATTTTAAATTTAAATTAGTAATTGATTTGTACACATATAAATGTATTGTAATTCAAATTTGAATTTGAATTTGAGTTTGAATTTGGAACTTGATTTAAGATTTAAGTAAATGCCTTAGAAAAATAATTTGGATTTTAAAATAATGTATATATATAGGTAATTTATTTAATGTATAATTGGTTTAAAACATTTTCTTTAAATTTTTATATAATAGTAAATAGGAAATATAATTTAAAAACTATATAAAAACATAAGTTAACAAGTGTTAAATTATATGATTTAGAAACTCAATATATATATATATATATATATATATATAAGTATTCATTAATTAAAAGTCTGATAGTTAAAATGAGGTATAAATAAAGGAGATTATTTTGATTTGTATGAAAGATATTAACATAGACTAATAATAAATAAAAAATTAGTAGCTCAAATCATAATAGCCTAAAATAAGATTTAACAAGGGTTTAAATACACTTTCTTTTATACTTGAAATTTTTTTGTACTTTGTATATATATATAAAGAAAATTTTATATCGACACCTACACCCTCACCGCGATGCTCTGGAAAACTCCACTCGTTCCCCAGACCTTCAACACTACCTCGCCCGAGTCCATCACACCATGAAACCCATATGAATGTGATGAATTTTAGTAATGATATTGTGAAATTATTTTGCCTGGATGTATAAATGTGTCAATCTGGCATATATATGGTAATACTGGATATATGACCGAGTGAATGCATGCAACTTCTTAAATGAATGGGAGTAAACTTCATCTTTAAATTTAAATCTGATTTAATCTGTGAGAAAGAGAAGATTATAAACAACATAGATTATGCAGTAACCACTTGCATAAGTTGATTTACCATGTTCTCTGTCAAACATTATTACAGAAAGTAAGTAATCTAAACTAAATATGTTAAAAGATTGTGCACGTGTTTAACAGTTGGAGTAGTGTTTGCAAGTATAAATTAAAATGGTTTCTGAGTATATAGATATGGTTTATTCTTTGCTTGCTGTGGAAATGTATATAGATGATTCTCTGATACCAACAGTAACAACCCAAAATTTTCGATCTCAAAAATTCCAGATAGTTAGAAAAAGAAGAAAAGAGATAGAAGAAAACGAAGAAATAGAAATATCAGCATCTCACATTCGCAGCGGATAAAATATAATAGCAAATAATATCATTTATACAAGGAAAGCTATATTATTAAATTTACATTTTAATATGTCAGAGTTACAACATATATACAAACTCTAGACAGATACAATCAATATGTCCTAGATATATAACAATATATCACAACAGAAACACTCCATACGTTCCTGCCATCCAGCTCGTCTCCTGAGCTCCAGAACGTCTTTAGTTGAAAACCTGTAATACTCGGTCTGATCCAAGCATTACATCAATTTTTTTTAAAATCTTTTCTTTATATATATATATACAAAGTACAAAAAAAAATTCAAGTATAAAAGAAAGCGTATTTAAACCCTTGTTAAATCTTATTGTAGGCTATTATGATTTGAGCTATTAAATTTTTGTTTTTTATTAATCTATGTTAATATCTTTCATATAAATTAAAACAATCTCCTTTATTTATACCTCATTTTAACTATCATACCATTTAATTAATGAATACTTATATATATATATTTGAGTTTTTAAATCATATAATTTAACACTTGTTAACTTATATTTTTATATAGTTTTTAAAATATGTTTCCTATTTATTATTATATACAATTTTTAAGAAAATGTTTTAAACCTACCATACATTAAATAAATTACCTATATATATACATTATTTTAAAATCCAAATTATTTTTCTAAGGCATTTACTTAAATATTAAATTCAAGTTCCAAATTCAAACTCAAATTCAAATTCAAATTTGAATTACAATCCATTTATATGTGTACAAATCAATTACTAATTTAAATTTAAAATCACTCAAAATACATACATACATACATACATACATACATACATACATACATACATACATACATACATATATACATAAACACAAATTCAATTTAAAATTTTTAAGTAATTATATTAGGAGATTACCAAACAAATATTCATCCAGGTATAACTTTTCATTATCAGATTTTATTTGTTAAATCTATAAATTAGTATTTCTATAAATTAACCCTGTTAATTATCAATTAACAGATACTCCAAAATCCGGGTTATTACAACTTGTCCAAATTGTCACGGTCTAAATTTCAGTGTTCGAAAATCGACGTCCGTACTTCACTTGTACTCGAATGCCGTAGATTCAATCGTTGAAATCCGACTCGTTCCGGAGCTTGTAACACATTAAGTACAACAACACAGCGGAAGGAAAATGAATAATATATATCATTGATACACAACAGATATAATATCTGATACAATATGATACAATTCAAACGTCGATACAAATATCAAAGACAAGATTCAGCAGCAGAGAAAGATAACATGAACTTGAACTCCAAAGAAGGTACTCCAATATCAGCAATCTCCATCTCCAAAGCACTAATCCAGAAATAGCTCAAACTCCCAATTAAGTTGTACTTAGCAAGGTCGGCCATGGATGCTGAAGTGAAGCAACTTGATCCCAATGCGATTGCTAATATCCAAAGATTGAATTCTATCGAATCTACACCTACTATTTGGTTATCTGAAAAACCCAACTCTAGATTGCCCGTGTGGAAAATTATGGGCACCGAGAGTTTAGGAAGGGAACAATAAACTCCGAGTTAGTCATGGGACTGGTATGAGCAAACAAAAACAGTCTTATCTTTAAAACAAACAACAAAGAATTTAAAATTTGAAATCCGTAATGCTTTTTGGAAAATGAAACTGCTTAAGGCCTCCCGCCACACATACAATGCAAGCACACACTTGGAGGAGATTTCTCCTTATGACAGTCAAAAATGCTCGATACGCGAAAATTATTTGATATTATTATTAGTGCATAGTGTAGAAAACATTTCGAAAGTATAATATTAATCTTAGCCAGCATACAACATTTCCTCGTATGCCTACTATAGCTACCATGTTCAATAGCAGGTTACCGCCACATTCCATGGTAGGTTATACAATTAAAACCATACAGGGCTCGTATTGTTTTGTTTGGATTTCCAACAAATGGTCAGGCTAAGGAACTTCCTTAATGAATGGAACGCCTCTAGAGGGACGCCCCCAAGAACCAAAATGGTTCCCTACCGACACAAGGCCGTTGTACTCCCTTTCCGGGAGTAACACCCAAGATATGCCATCCCCGGTCATAACCAACCTTTATCCGAGCGCTCTACACCAACAACCACACGACAATAAGTATGCAGCAACCACATAGGTAAATATCTGGGCTCCATACCATGATACCACCTTTTATCCAGAAGAGATGGACATACCCTAGGGCGCAACCCCTGTAACCGTGCCACGAAATTCCTGTTTTGACCATTTCCGGGTTGTGAGGCTCGATGAGGTCTCGTCCATAAAGCTACACTTTTCACAAAGTCATGCTTTGATCAACAAATGACGCAGCGGATTAATCAAAATAAACTTCAATCGGTGAAAGTAGCAATTGGTGAGCTGAGAATACTGCAAGGCCCAAATCCGTTGATCCAAAGATACCGGATTCTAGCTATCTTCGTCTCGTTGATCGCGCACGATGCCGAGAAAGAAGATCTACGATTCTTCGCACGTTGATCTAGCGCACTAGATACCGTGAATCGGCTTCTACGATCGTTGAATCGAGCGCGCTCGATTAACCGAAAGAGGAGATAGGAGATCACACTCAACTACCAATTTGTATGAAAGCACAAAGCTAACAAAAGAGAATTTTATTCAAAATATCGACCACTTTACAAATGACACCATCGGCCTATTTATAGGCTTACAACTCACGCACCACTAGGTCGCATGCGACCTAACACAGTTCCCCGACCTAACAACACCCACCGACCTAACTCAGAGCGGCCTACGACCTAAGTAAGGTCGTTAGCGACCTATCAGAACATCATATATTCACATATATACAATACAGCGACTTACAACACAGTACAAACAAAAGTATACGACCTACGACTTACAAAGGTCGTTAGCGACCTAACACACATATGTACAACACATAGTGACCTAAAGGAGCGGCTTCAGCGATTTTCTTGCGACCTATATGAGTTAGGTCGTTCACGACCTAAAAGATGCGGCAACAAAGAATCACGCGACCTATTTTCCTTCACGCGACCTATCTCCTCGCGACCTAATTTCAGCTCACTTTCAGCATAAGGTCGCTGGAGCGACTTACTGGACGTGTTAGGTCGTTCGCGACCCATATTTGCTTCCTTTTGTGTTATCTCGTTAGGTCGTTCCTCGCGACTTATCTTAGGTCGTGAACTTCCTCCTTCAGCATACCCACTAGGTCGTAGACGACCTAAAATGCTTCTCTTAGGTCGTAGCTGACCTAAAACCGAGTCTTCCTCCTTACGACCTATAAAACCCGGACGACTCAGGCCTCTGTTAGGTCGTTGCTTCTCCTCTCATGAGCCGTTAGGTCGTGGCCGACCTTCATTAGGTCGTGAGCGACCTATAACTTGAGAATTTTCAGAGTTTTCAGATTGCACTGCATCATCCTCTCCGGGTTGACAAAAATTCGACCTCGAATTCTCAACATCTTCTTCCACAACAATTTCATTTCCACGATACGGAATTAAATGTTTGACATTGAAAACATCAGAAGTATGAACATCGTCTGGTAAATTCAATTGATAAGCATTTTCATTGATTTTCTTCAAAATTTTAATTGGACCAATTTTCCGCGCCTTTAATTTATTATACGTTCCAACCGGAAAACGATCTTTTGTCAACACTGCATAAACCAAATCACCTTCGTTAAATTCAACACTTCGTCGCTTCAAATCTGCAGATCGTTTATACTTCTCATTTGCCTTTTCCAATCGCTCCTGAACGATTTTATGACATTCAGTCAATCCTTCAACAAAATCAGCAGCTCGTTTAACCGTCCCCTTCGGTTGTAGTACCACCGCTAAGTCCAACGGTCCCCTGGGTAAATTTGAATATACAATCTGAAATGGACTGAATCCCGTGCTACGATTCACTGCATGATTATGTGCAAACTCAGCTTGGCATAACTTCATGTCCCAACTCTTCAGATTGTCCTTCACAAGACATCGCAACAAATTTCCCAACGATCTGTTAACAACTTCGGTCTGTCCGTCTGTTTGTGGATGATAAGCACTGCTAAAATTCAACTTCGTTCCCACCATCTTCCACAAACTTAACCAAAAGTGACTTAGAAAACGAGTATCTCTATCCGACACAATAGACTCTGGCAATCCATGAAGTCGATAGATCTCCTTGAAAAATAACCGAGCAACACGAACAGCATCCGCCGTCTTCTTGCAAGCAATAAAATGTGCCATTTTAGAAAATCTATCAACCACTACATACATAGAATCATTACCACGCTGCGTTCTCGGCAATCCCAATACAAAGTCCATACTCACATCAACCCATGGTTTAGCCGGTACAGGCAGCGGCATATACAACCCAGCATTGGTCGCGGTTCCTTTCGAAACTTGGCAAATATGACATCGCTCCACAAACCTTCCCACTTCTTTCCTCATCGACGGCCAAAAGTAAGACTGTGAAATCAATTGCAAAGTACGATCACGGCCCATATGCCCTTCCTCGTGTAACTCCTTGATAATTTTCAATCTCAAACTACAATCTGGAATACATAATTGATTCCCCTTGAACAAGAATCCATCAACCATCACAAATTCATCGGTATTTCCTTCCTTGACTTTCTCTACACATTTCACAAAGTAAGGATCTTCTTCAATCAGCTCTGGCAAAATTTCAAACCCTGTCACCTCAACCTTCAATGTCGTTAATAAATGACTCCTCCTGCTTAATGCATCTGCTACACGATTCGTCACCCCTGACTTGTGTTTCACGACAAAAGTAAACTGTTGTAAATAAGCAATCCATGATGCATGTCTCGCTGAAATCTTGTCTTGCCCCTGTAAATGCTTCAATGCCTCATGATCAGTGTACAGAACAAATTCTTTCTGAAATAGATAGTGCCTCCAGTGCTTAACAGCTTGTACCACAGCATAGAATTCAACGTCATATGTACTGTATCTCATCTTTGCTTCTGATAACTTTTCACTGAAATAAGCAACTGGCTTCCCATTCTGACTCAGAACTCCTCCAATACCGACCTTCGATGCATCAGTATGTAATTCAAACAATAACTGAAAATTCGGTAAAACAAGAATTGGTGCAGACGTCAACAATTCCTTGATCTTCTCAAAAGCAACCCCCGCTTCCTCTGACCATACAAACTGTTTCCCCTTCATGCAATCAGTAACTGGAGCCATCACGCTACTGAAGTGCGGAATGAATCTTCGGTAGAATGATGCTAGCCCATGAAAACTTCTCACCTCTGTAATCGTCCTCGGCTGTGGCCAATTCCTGACTGCTTCCACTTTATTCTGGTCAACTTGAATTCCTGCTTCCGAAACAACATACCCCAGAAATAAAACACTTCTTGCCATGAACACACATTTCTTCGTAGCAGCATAAAATTGTTCCTCGCAAAGAATAATCAACACTTCCCTCAAATGTAGAACATGCTCCTCCATACTCCTGCTATATATCAGAATATCATCGAAATAAACTACCACGAACTTCCCAATGAATGGTCTAAAGATTTGATTCATCACCCGCATGAATGTACTAGGTGCATTTGATAAACCAAATGGCATAACCAACCATTCGTATAACCCCTCTCTCCTCTTGAACGCTGTCTTCCATTCGTCTCCAGGTCTAATCCGAATCTGATGATAACCACTCTTCAAGTCAATCTTTGAAAAGATAGTCGCCCCACTCAACTGATCTAGCAAGTCATCCAACCTCGGCATGGGAAATCTATATCTCACAGTAATCTTATTCAATGCTCGACTGTCAGTGCACATCCTCCACGTCCCATCCTTCTTTGGTACTAATAAAGCTGGCACAGCACATGGACTCAAACTTTCCTGCACACGTCCCTGCTCAAGCAACTCTTCCACCTGCCTCCTCAACTCCTCATGTTCCTTCGGACTCATCCGATAATGTGGTCTATGCGGTAATGCTGTTCCCGGAACAAGATCGATTTGATGTTGAATGTCTCTCAATGGCGGTAACTCCCTTGGCAACTCCTCTGGAAATACATCTTCAAATTCTTTCAAAACTGACTTTGCTTCTTCTGGAATTTCAACCTCTTCACTACAATCTCGCTCAATCAACAAGAATACTTCAGGCTCCTCTTCAACTTCCTTAACAAACTCCTTCAATGATAGCAAAGTTTTCAGCTCTTCAATCTCCTCCAACTTGCTCTCCTTCTGTTGTTGCTTCTTGGGAACCAAAGTGATTTTAGTACCTTCGAACATGAAACTATAGCTATTGGCCCGACCATCGTGTTGTACTGCTCGATCAAACTGCCATGGCCTGCCCAACAACAGATGACACACATCCATGTCCACTACATCGCACCAGATTTCATCTTTGTATTTCTTCCCAATAGAAAATTTCACGCAAGCTCTTCTCCCAACTTTCACTTCACCACCCTTCCTTAACCAAGCTAACTTGTATGGTTTAGGATGCTTCTCGGTTTTCAACTCCAATTTCCTCACTGCCTCTGTAGAGATAATATTATCGCAACTCCCAGCATCAATGACAAATTTACAAACTTTCCCAAGAATAGTGCAAGTAGATTGAAATATGTTATTCCTCAACCAACTATCTTCCTCGTCTTGCTTCGGTGTCAAACAAGACCTCCTCATCATCAAGTTATACCCTTCATCTCCGGACAACTCTTCTTCCTCCTCAACATAAGGTAAGTTAGAACATTCAGCTTCTTCCTCCTCATCTTCAATTTCAGCTATCATTGCTCTCTTCTTCGGCTTCGGACACTCATTGCTTTTATGACCCATCTCCTGGCAATTGTAACATTTGAACCCACTGCTAACCTTCGCCTTCTCACCCTCCTTCGCAACTGGTTTGGAAACAGCTTTAGGAACATTAGAACTTCCTCCGACACCCTTCGCTTGATTGTTGGAATTAGTAAACACACCACCTCCACGCCTTCCCTGCTTCTCCCAAGCTAACGCCTTTTGATGTGCTTCCGCCACAGATCTTGGATCAAACATATTAACCATATCCTGGATCTGCATTCTCAACCCTCCAACAAACCTAGCAGTCAGCTGTTCTTCTGTCTCCATTATATCGTTCATGGCAATGAGTTGGTAAAATTCATCTGCATAGTCATTAACTGATTTCGTCCCCTGCCTTAAATTCTGCAATCTCTGGTATATAAGTGATTGATAGTTGTATGGTAAGAAAGTAGATCTCATCAATTTCTTCATCTTCTCCCAAGATTCTATCTTTGACTTCCCCATTCGTTCACGAGTAAGTTTAGTTTGCTGCCACCACGCCAAAGCTCTCCCCCTCAGCCTTGTAGCAACTAACTTCACCTTTCGATTCTCCGGAACCTCCTTGAAATCAAAGATTTCCTCTACATTAGATAACCAGTCTAAAAATTCTTCAGGAACCATCCCACCTTTAAATTCCGGAATCTCCATCTTCATTCCCGCTTCCCAACGTCTATCATCATCCATAACCCGATACTGACGTTGTCCTTGATCTTGATCTCGGAAATGAACACTCGCTCTATCACCATCAAACTCCTCATCAAAGTCTGATGCACATCGTTGTCTTTCACGTCCTCCAACATCTCTACCACCACCACTTCTACATCCAACATCCCTTCTATCATGATCATCAACATTCCTCCTATTTCGATTGTCAACACTTCGATGATCTTGGCTCTCTCTCCTCTCCCGATCTGAATGTTGTGAAACTCTACTTCCTCCACGGATGGATTCAGGTGAATTTCTTCTTCTACTTTGATTCATATCAATCATAAGCTTCTCCAACCTACCAATGCCTTCATCAATCTTCTCATGCATACGTTGCTCCATTTGATCAGCTTCTTCTCTTCGATACAAAGCTTCAACGTTTTGATGTCGGTTAGCTCTTCTAGGCGGCATGATTGAACAACAAAATCTTCAAGTCACGGCTTCACAAGCTTCCACACAACTTCACAAGGCTCGGCCTTAAACTTCTCTTGACTCGGCCTATACCACTACACAACTTAGCTCGGCTCAAGCTCAAGTACTTCAACACAAATCAAATTCAAACAAATCTCCACTCTAGATCCAAAATGGAATGGATCGGAATCTTCAAACTCGTTGCAACTTCAAGATGAACACGATAAACTCCAAATACTTGGCTCCAAGAATCAACTTAGCTATGATTGGCTAAGTATGGCTCTGATACCAAAACTGACGCAGCGGATTAATCAAAATAAACTTCAATCGGTGAAAGTAGCAATTGGTGAGTTGAGAATACTGCAAGGCCCAAATCCGTTGATCCAAAGATACCGGATTCTAGCTATCTTCGTCTCGTTGATCGCGCACGATGCCGAGAAAGAAGATCTACAATTCTTCGCACGTTGATCTAGCGCACTAGATACCGTGAATCGGCTTCTACGATCGTTGAATCGAGCGCGCTCGATTAACCGAAAGAGGAGATAGGAGATCACACTCAACTACCAATTTGTATGAAAGCACAAAGCTAACAAAAGAGAATTTTATTCAAAATATCGACCACTTTACAAATGACACCATCGGCCTATTTATAGGCTTACAACTCACGCACCACTAGGTCGCATGCGACCTAACACAGTTCCCCGACCTAACAACACCCATCGACCTAACTCAGAGCGGCCTACGACCTAAGTAAGGTCGTTAGCGACCTATCAGAACATCATATATTCACATATATACAATACAGCGACTTACAACACAGTACAAACAAAAGTATACGACCTACGACTTACAAAGGTCGTTAGCGACCTAACACACATATGTACAACACATAGTGACCTAAAGGAGCGGCTTCAGCGATTTTCTTGCGACCTATATGAGTTAGGTCGTTCACGACCTAAAAGATGCGGCAACAAAGAATCACGCGACCTATTTTCCTTCATGCGACCTATCTCCTCGCGACCTAATTTCAGCTCACTTTCAGCATAAGGTCGCTGGAGCGACTTACTGGACGTGTTAGGTCGTTCGCGACCCATATTTGCTTCCTTTTGTGTTATCTCGTTAGGTCGTTCCTCGCGACTTATCTTAGGTCGTGAACTTCCTCCTTCAGCATACCCACTAGGTCGTAGACGACCTAAAATGCTTCTCTTAGGTAGTAGCTGACCTAAAACCGAGTCTTCCTCCTTACGACCTATAAAACCCGGACGACTCAGGCCTCTGTTAGGTCATTGCTTCTCCTCTCGTGAGCCGTTAGGTCGTGGCCGACCTTCATTAGGTCGTGAGCGACCTATAACTTGAGAATTTTCAGAGTTTTCAGATTGCACTGCATCAACAAATGATCAACAGCACTTCGTATGCCACATTACCAAATTGGAAATGTATCACTAGTAACCATCAACTATATAACCTCTGAGCTCGTGCATCTCAGAGAAGGGTGTTAAGATAAGAGAATAAATCTCCGCCACCAAACAGAAATGTATTTGATAGAAACCAGCTTTACATCTCAAGGTGTAATGTCAGACACACATCCATACAAGTCTGTCCTGGGTTTTGATTCCATAAAATCATTTTTTGTTTAAACTTATAGTTGAATCTGATCTTATGTTGTTGAATTGAATCTGCACCTTGTTGGATATTGATTTATGTTTATGATGAACCCCCTAACGAATACACTGAGTGGAAAATCTCCAATCAAAACCTCAAGTATAAGATCTCGATGGTCTACGTTACTCCATAATGTTTGAGCCAACATTACCCGGAAAGCATTGAGTAACCACCTCATTAACTTCAACTATCCCATGCACAACACCCAATATGAATCATAATGCTTCATCCCCCTTGCCTCTAAAACATTAAGCAATTTCTTTGTTTGTGCTCGATATCCTATTTTCTATGCCCAACACTGGGTATACATCACAAGACCAAAGTCCATTTGCCCATTAAAAATTAAGTAACCTTTTTGTTAGTGCCTGTAATTATGCACAACACTAAGTATACATTATAATTCCCAAACCCATTTTCCCTTAAAGCAATGAGTAACCTCCTCGTTAGTGCCATGATCCAAAGCATTTAGTTGCGATAGAATCGTGTGCTGTGTAGAGTGTCACGCTTAACAAATTCATAAAGTGAGAACTTAGGACGTCACCAAGTGTGATACTATTCCATCTTGTTGCATGACTCCATTCAGTTACATGGACTCCCCAAAGTCAAAGAAGTGAGAAAAGTTTCTTCGATCCGTCCTACTTGTCCTGCACTAGGTCTACGTTCAATCTGGGCTTACTTCAGCTATTCAGATGTCTAGGTTTTGGTCTATACATCTGATTACCTGTATATAATTAGCTATAAGTGATCAAAAGTCTAAACATCCATTCAGGCTTCTGACTTTAACTCAAAAGTCTAAATATAGGTTCAAACGTCATAATCTTGTCAGATATGTGTAGAAAATTTTCATCTTTAATATGCATTTCAACACAATTCCAGTTTATTTCATATCCAACTCCATATAATTTACACATTTGATTTTTGTGTGTGTATATGCATGTTCACTCATTTGTTTATATATATTAAAATTTATAGAGTTATTCTAAATAAATTTCCATGATATATGTATAGATCTGCATTTATTCCCTTAATTAATTTAAACCTTTTTCATAATTTTTGTAACAACCCGCATATTAATCGATCGTATATTTAAATATTTTATTTAAATATTTCATCGTTCATCGGATTTTTGGTCCGAGAAGCTAATTTTTGCAAACAGTCGAATTGGGACTCGAGACCCCTTCTATTGAGTTCAAAATGTCGTTTGCAACCTTTTTGAGTATAAGCTTCGATATGTTTGGAGTAAGTTGATTTTTGCTACTTTTTCACTTAGGGCTTTGGTTTGGGCTGAACCCTTTTACTAACTCAGTTCCAACCCCCTCTCGTCTTCATTACTTTATTCCTCATTTCCTAACACTTCAAGCTAAAGTAAAAATGGTGGAAGAGATTGGAAATGGAAATTCCTAAGCCCTAGTTTTCTTTGCAAATCCAACTTCTAGCTCCAAATTCAAGAGAACCCATTGGTAAGCCTTCTCTTCATCTTCCCCAACTCATTCTCTCTTTGATTTCAGAAAATTCCTAAACCTAATTTGGGAAATATTTCTCTTTTAAGATTAGAATCAAGCTTCTTGAGTTGGGATTGAAGAGTGGTTGATCCTCCTTTGTTTTCAAGCTTCTTCTTCATTGATTTGGGTTCAAAGGTGAGATTTTTATCTCACATCTTTTTCTATAATTATCTTTGATTGTTAGGTATGAATTCCTAACACTTATTCTTGTGCAATTGATTTTGGTTTGGATTGATTTGGTGTATATTCCAATTTTTGGTGTTGTGAAATCAAAATCTATGAAAATCCTTTTATGGATATTTGGACATTGATATTTGAGGCATATCGAAGAGCCGTTAAGGCTGGGTTGTCGCTTGGCGTAAATCCTTAGTCGTTGTCGCTCGATCGATCGCTTCCTAGTTTCCATTTGGCCATTTTTGGCTTAGGTTCAGGAAATGCCCTGAACCCCAGATTCAGACGTCTGAAACGTAATATTCAAACGTCTGAATATTGTTCTGGGAACATTTCTATTCCCAGATTCAGACGTCTGAATATATGATTTCAGATGTCTGAATCGGTTCTTTTGGGACCAGAAAGGAAATTGGCTAAAAAGTGCCTATTTCAGACGTCTGAAACCAAAGATTCAGACGTCTGAATTTTGTTTTGGAAAATATTTTATTTTCCAAATTCAGACGTCTGAATCCTTGATTTCAAACGTCTGAATCTGCACTCTTTTTGCCTATTTTCCTATTTGTTTGAGAATTCCAACTTTAATCGATTCGTGTTGATTCCCTTTTATTACTATCACTTATTATCGACTTTGATGACATTTTCTTCGTGATTTTTGGGAATATCCATTTTGATGGATTCGGTATCGATTTCTTTGGATTTTATTCACGTCTTCGAATGTGAATTTTGATGATAGATTTTTTCTGCAATCCTTGCTATGATTTGTCACTTTAAAAATATAAAGGTTTTAATACTAGTAGTAAATATCAAAACTCTTTCTTCAAATGATTTCAACACTATTTTATTACAAAGCCCGTTTTCTCAAACCGATTTCCAATCTATTAGTATATACAAACCTTTACCTCACTCGTATGAGAAATCTAATTAAACGACTTAGTAAAACAAGTGGTATGAAACGCTTGCGTTTACTTCGTCGGTTAATTCTTGGACTTGATCGATTGAATCTCTTGTGACAATTTTCTAGTGGAGATCTACAATTTGTTCGTAAATATTTAAGTTAAGCTAGTGGTTATGGGACATGAAGCTAAGCTCATATATTTACTAGCTTACTGTAATTGACACTTCTTGATGATCACGACAATCATTTTTGTGATTTAGACTAGCAATTGTGCGATGTCTCTTTGTCCATGTGGAGAACTGTACTTCATTTTATTGAGCTTCGTCTCATTTCTCGCATGGGTCACACCTATTTAGGTGCGTCGATGTTTGTTTACTTCGTGGAGCAATCGGCTCAATAAGTTGGGGCATGGGGCGTATCTTTCTAGGTGCGTCGGTGTTCGTCTATGCATGGGACGTATCTTTCTAGATACGTCGATGTTCGACTTTGCATGGGGTGTATCTTTCTAGGTGCATCGATGTTAGACATTACATGGGACGTATCTTTCTAGATACGTCGATGTTGATTTATGCATGGGGCGTATCTTTCTAGGTACGTCGATGCTTATTTATGCATGGGGTGTATCTTTCTAGGTGCATCGATGTTAGGCATTACATGGGGTGTATCTATTTAGGTGCGTCGATGTTTGCCTTTGCATGGGTCGTACCTTTCTAGGTGCGACGATGTTTGACTGTGCATGGGGCGTATCTATTTAGGTGCGTCGATGCCCGATTTATGGAATAGCGTTCCGTTTGGGATTGGCCATCATTTTCATTTGATTTCTGGATTTCGTGTGTTGAATTCTGGAATTTATGCTTCACCCATTTTAGTGATTTTCATTGATATGATTTATCAATTTTTGTGGCTTGGTGAATGAAATTAGGAGTATGACATTCCTTTTGATCTTTGAGAAGATTTTTGCGATATTGATTAATCTCTTATTGATTTTTCAATTACTTATTTATCACAGCTTGGCATTGTGATTATTATACGTTTAGTCATATCTCTTATTCTATATCATTTCATCTGATATTTATAGCTAGACTGATCCGTTTATTATTTTCTTCTTAAATAATACTCGGGTCAGACCGAGATGTTACAGGTGCTTCTGCTTGACTTCTCTTCTGGGGTTATCATCCTGACTTTTGGTTAACTACTTAGATTAGTAGTTTTTGTTGTATACATTTGAGATATAGACTCATAGTTGTGTACTTATTCTTTTGTATAGCACATGTTGCTATTCTTTTGTGTCATTGTGGATCTTTTAGACCACTACTCCGATGAACACTTTTATGTGTTATATTTATTCATGTCTATTTCCGCCTTTGTGATATGAGTTGCCTGTGACTGATTTGTGATATGTTTATTTCTATATTTGTTTCCGAAGATTATATATAGCCACTGTGTAGTAGCTTTGAGTTTGCGTCAGTATGTCGAATTTCCTCTTGAGATGAAATGCATGCTATATTTTATCTGGCATATTGGTGCTCGCACAAAGCAATTACACGGATGGTCGCTCCTCAATAGCCTTATTCTCCGTGCTAGTTGACAGCATTACTCCGTAGTGTTCTTGGCTAGCGTGGGTATAGAGGTGGGGCGTCACAATTTTAATCCATATAGTTATTCGGTTCTTCATACCGTCCTATCCTAATTTCCTTTATGATTCCTTGTTTTATCTATCAAGATTGCTTGATATTTATTTTGAGAATAACTTTTTCCTCTTCTTTCTTTCTTTCTTAATGAAGAGAAATGGTTAGACCGGGCCGTCCCAGCGCCGGCCAATCTAGTGCTACTCCTCAGGATGGAGTATTTATGTCTGCCCAGCAGCTTCTTGATCTAGTAAAGAACGCTTGAGATACCGGACCCATCCTAGAGCCTACTCATCCTAGATCCGGTTTTGCACGCTTGTGCGGAGACTACACCGATTTGGGTGGAAGGCCATTCAAAGGATCCGAGAGTGTTATAGAAATTCAGGCTTGGCTCAAATCATGCGATCGCATCTTTTCTCGCATGAACCTTATTGATCTACATCGAGTCCAAGTGGCTTCTAGCATGCTCCAAGAAAGAGCATTAGATTGGTATGAGCTTTTAATTTCTGAAATCGTTGAAGCGGATCTCACTTGGGAGCAATTCCGAGATAGATTCGAATTGAAATTCGTGCCGGAGGCTGAAAAGGTAACTTTAGCACGGCGTTTTATTGACCTTGTTCAAGGTGAATCTTCTGTGACAGACTATGTCGCATCTTTCGAATCTCTGTCCAAATACGGGGTTGAGTACATTGATACCCTATTGAAGAAAAATCAGAGATTTGTCTATGGCTTGAATAAGAATCTTAAGAAGCCATTACTTTTGAAACTAGAAGTTTCTTTTGATCAGCTTATTGATATCTCTCTTCGTCTTGAAGAGGCCGATAAAGAGTGTGATGTTGAAGTTGTGGGTGCCAAACAAAACTTCAACAACAACATGAAGTGGCCTATTAAATTCAAAGGCCCCATTCCCAAAAAGAAAGGGAGGCAAGAAATCCCGGTAGCAAAAGCTCCTACCTCTTGTCGTGGGCAATGCTACAATTGTGGTTCCACGGACCACTATGCAAGGGAGTGTCCAAAACCTCTTTATTGTCGCTATTGCAAAAATTTGGGTCACCATATAACTGCATGTCCCATACTTCAAAGTAGGAAGGAAGGAAAACTCAATGTAGTGCAAGCTCCTAGTAACACTTCTCGTGGTCAAGGTATTTCTCATTTAATCCTTGATTACATTTGTTTTGTGATCATCCTCTCGAGTTCTTGTTGATATGGGTTCATCTCATTATTTTTATATCAAAAGAACTAGTTGATTCCTTTTCTTTAAACATTTTGGGCTTGATGACATCTTTGAGAATTGCCAATCCGGTTGGTGGATCCGCAACACTCAATTCGCTTTTTATTGATATCGAAATTATTTTATGTGATTTTTCTTTCTGAGCCGATTTTTTTACTTAGGCTTCGGAATTGATTTTTGTAAGGGTTGGCATAATCGTTGTGAAGCCCGTATCCTATTTTCCGTGTGGACTATTCGTCTTTGACATTTTCTATCTGTTAAGCAGATTTCTATTTTTTCTTGTGATTCCGATTTCAAATTTTGAAGGCATCATTTTATTTTTTAAGCCCTCAAGATGAGAAAAATGTTATTTCTCTTATCTAAATAATTTGTCAAACTTTTTCGGTATTTTTGGAGTTTGTCTTAGGATTATCACCTAAGAAATATTTTGTGTGGTGTTAAGGTCTTTCTAGTTCGACCTTGCCACCGATTTTCATTTGGCTACGAGTTGTGTGAGTTAGCATTCCACTTACGCACTCCGCACTCGTTATGATTCTTATGAATGACTTATTATGTCATTCAGTTTGTCCATCTTATTTCATCCGTTTTATGAATCGAGTAATTTACGAATATCTCGATGACTCTATTCTTGTATTTATTGATTTTGGATGAAAATAGAAATTTAAAATTTTGCAAATCTTTTTCATAAGATTTATTTATAAGTATAGTTGGATTTTGTTCTTAAACGAGCAAAGAATATTCTTAAAACTTTTTAAGAGATATTTTTATCATATAGAAGATGATTTTGTGATTGTATTGCCCATTTAGTGTTTTAAGAATTTTGGTCGATGCGCTTGATCAACATTATCGATAGGAATTTCCTAAACGCTTTGATGAGACAGTCAGACAAAATATATTGACTTGTAAAAATGTAAATTTTTCTAGAAAGATTTTTACATTGAGATAATTGTGATTTTGAAAGTTTTAACTTTTCAGGAAAGAAGATTATTTAAAAGAAATTCTTTCTTTTCGATACTCTTATTCTTGTGATTCCCGAAGGGAACCAAGACTTTATCTTTTATACCAATGCTAATCGTATTGGTTTGGATGTCATTCTCTTGCTAAATATAACGTGATATCACTTGTGCTTCTAAACCTTTAAAAGCCGATTGAGACAAGGTATGCCACTCATGATCTAGTGCTCGCGGCTATTGTTTTTGCTTTCAGAGTTTGGCATCATTAGTTTTGGGGGAGAAATTTGTTCTCCACCTCGATCATAAATATTTGGAATATTTATTTTCTCATAAGGAACTTCATATTGGCTTGGGTTCCTTACATATTATGATCTTGATATTCTTTATACCCCCGGAAGGGAGAATCGTGTTGCCTATGCACTTGTTGTAAGCAACAAGTGGTTGATTCTTTGATGATGTTTGAATGGAATTATCTTTTTATCAAGTTCATCGGACATTTTGATATACTTCATTTTATTGAGCTTTATCTCATTCCTTTTATGGACTAGTGTCTGATGTTCTTTTATGGTGTTCGGTTCATCGAATGTACTATTATTATACAACATCGATGTTCCATCTTATCTGGATCAATGGATGTACCATTATTATACTACATCGTTGTTCCGGTTTATCGGTTCATTGGACGTACCGTTTTTGTACTACGTCGGTGTTCCAAATTATTCGAGTTTCTAGTTTCTCGGACGTACCGTTTTTGTACTACGTCGTTGCACCGGCTCAATTTTCTGTTATTCATGACGTTTTCTCATGTCTTTCTACTACGGAAATGCCTTAGGGTTTCCGATTTTTATTCTTGAGCTCGGTATTATTGAAGGAAGTGAAGTTTTACAAGATTTGACTTAGGAGTTATATTCTATTTGCATCATTGCTTCGGAGGTTGAGTGCCTTCGAAATAAAGATGTTCTTTTTGTGAAAATTCAATGGTTCTCAGATCCTAAGGATTGCTCTTGGGAATCCTGGGAATTCATCGAGCGATCCCGTTTAGGCTCACCCTTTCATGCTCTTTATGGTGAACTTCCTATTTCAAATTTCTTTTGTGTTGATATGCTTCTATGGTTGTTACTTCTTATTTTCTTCTTAAGTATTGCGAGGACGCAATTTCTTTAAGGAGGGGAGTCTGTAACAACCCGCATATTTATCGATCGTATATTTAAATATTTCATCGTTCATCGGATTTTTGGTCCGAGAAGCTAATTTTTGCAAACAGTCGAATTGGGACTCGAGACCCCTTCTATTGAGTTCAAAATGTCGTTTGCAACCTTTTTGAGTATAAGCTTCGATATGTTTGGAGTAAGTTGATTTTTGCTACTTTTTCACTTAGGGCTTTGGTTTGGGCTGAACCCTTTTACTAACTCAGTTCCAACCCCCTCTCCTCTTCATTACTTTATTCCTCATTTCCTAACACTTCAAGCTAAAGTAAAAATGGTGGAAGAGATTGGAAATGGAAATTCCTAAGCCCTAGTTTTCTTTGCAAATCCAACTTCTAGCTCCAAATTCAAGAGAACCCATTGGTAAGCCTTCTCTTCATCTTCCCCCAACTCATTCTCTCTTTGATTTCAGAAAATTCCTAAACCTAATTTGGGAAATATTTCTCTTTTAAGATTAGAATCAAGCTTCTTGAGTTGGGATTGAAGAGTGGTTGATCCTTCTTTGTTTTCAAGCTTCTTCTTCGTTGATTTGGGTTCAAAGGTGAGATTTTTATCTCACATCTTTGTCTATAATTATCTTCGATTGTTAGGTATGAATTCCTAACACTTATTCTTGTGCAATTGATTTTGGTTTGGATTGATTTGGTGTATATTCCAATTTTTGGTGTTGTGAAATCAAAATCTATGAAAATCCTTTTATGGATATTTGGACATTGATATTTGAGGCATATCGAAGAGCCGTTAAGGCTGGGTTGTCGCTTGGCATAAATCCTTTGTCGTTGTCGCTCGATTGATCGCTTCCGGTATCCATTTGGCCATTTTTGGCCTAGGTTCAGGGAATGCCCTGAACCCCAGATTCAGACGTCTGAAACGTAATATTCAGACGTCTGAATATTGTTCTGGGAACATTTCTATTCCCAGATTCAGACGTCTGAATATATGATTTCATACGTCTGAATCGGTTCTTTTGGGACCAGAAAGGAAATATGCTAAAAAGTTCCTATTTCAGACGTCTGAAACCAAAGATTCAGACGTCTGAATTTTATTTTGGAAAATATTTTATTTTCCAAATTCAGACGTCTGAATCCTTGATTTCAGACGTCTGAATCTGCACTCTTTTTGCCTATTTGCCTATTTGTTTGAGAATTCCAACTTTAATCGATTCGTGTTGATTCCCTTTTGTTATTATCACTTATTATCGACTTTGATGACATTTTCTTCGTGATTTTTGGGAATATCCATTTTGATGGATTCGGTATCGATTTCTTTGGATTTTATTCACGTCTTCGAATGTGAATTTTGATGATTGATTTTTTCTACAATCCTTGCTATGATTTGTCACTTTAAAAATATAAAGGTTTTAATACTAGTAGTAAATATCAAATCTCTTTCTTCAAATGATTTCAACACTATTTTATTACAAAGCCCGTTTTCTCAAACCGATTTCCAATCTATTAGTATATACAAACCTTTACCTCACTCGTATGAGAAATCTAATTAAACGACTTAGTAAAACAAGTGGTATGAAACGCTTGCGTTTACTTCGTCGGTTAATTCTTGGACTTGTTCGATTGAATCTCTTGTGACAATTTTCTAGTGGAGATCTACAATTTGTTCGTAAATATTTAAGTTAAGCTAGTGGTTATGGGACATGAAGCTAAGCTCATATATTTACTAGCTTACTATAATTGACACTTCTTGATGATCACGACGATCATTTTTGTGATTTAGACTAGCAATTGTGCGATGTCTCTTTGTCCACGTGGAGGACTGTACTTCATTTTATTGAGCTTCGTCTCATTTCTCGCATGGGTCGCACCTATTTAGGTGCGTCGATGTTTGTTTACTTCGTGGAGCAATCGGCTCAATAAGTTGGGGCATGGGACGTATCTTTCTAGGTGCGTCGGTGTTGGTCTATGCATGGGACGTATCTTTCTAGATACATCGATGTTCGACTTTGCATGGGGTGTATCTTTCTAGGTGCATCGATGTTAGACATTACATGGGACGTATCTTTCTAGATACGTCGATGGTGATTTATGCATGGGGCGTATCTTTCTAGGTACGTCGATGCTTATTTATGCATGGGATGTATCTTTCTAGGTGCATCGATGTTAGGCATTACATGGGGCGTATCTATTTAGGTGTGTCGATGTTTTCCTTTGCATGGGTCGTACCTTTCTAGGTGCGACGATGTTTGACTGTGCATGGGGCGTATCTATTTAGGTGCGTCGATGCCCGGTTTATGGAATAGCGTTCCGTTTGGGATTGACCATCCTTTTCTTGTGATTTCTGGATTTCGTGTGTTGAATTCTGGAATTTATGCTTCACCAACTTTAGTGATTTTCATTGATATGATTTATCAATTTTTGTGGCTTGGTGAATGAAATTAGGAGTATGACATTCCTTTTGATCTTTGAGAAGATTTTTGCGATGTTGATTAATCTCTTGTTGATTTTTCAGTTACTTATTTATCACAGC
This sequence comes from Allium cepa, assembly GCA_030765085.1. Lineage (NCBI taxonomy): Eukaryota > Viridiplantae > Streptophyta > Magnoliopsida > Asparagales > Amaryllidaceae > Allium > Allium cepa. Next base: position 293,558,659 of record CM060934.1, read on the forward strand.
TTGGCATTGTGATTATTATACATTTAGTCATCTCTTATTTTATATCATTTCATCTGATATTTATAGCTAGATTGATTCGTTTATTATTTTCTTCGTAAATAATACTCGGGTCAGACCGAGATGTTACAGGTGCTTCTGCTTGACTTCTCTTCTGGGGTTATCATCTGACTTTTGGTTAACTACTTAGATTAGTAGTTTTTGTTGTATACATTTGAGATATAGACTCATAGTTGTGTACCTATTCTTTTGTATAGCACATGTTGCTATTCTTTTGTGTCATTGTGGATCTTTTAGACCACTACTCTGATGAACACTTTTATGTGTTATATTTATTCATGTCTATTTCCGCCTTTGTGATATGAATTTCCTGTGACTGATTTGTGTTATGTTTATTTCTATATTTGTTTCCGAAGATTATATATAGCCACTGTGTAGTAGCTTTGAGTTTGCGTCGGTATTTCGGATTTCCTCTTGAGATGAAATGCATGCTATATTTTATCTGGCATATCGGTGCTCGCACAAAGCAATTACACGGATGGTCGCTCCTCAACTGTCTTATTCTCCGTGCTAGTTGACAGCATTACTCCGTAGTGTTCTTGGCTAGCGTGGGTATAGAGGTGGGGCGTCACAATTTTAATCCATATAGTTAATCGATTTGCATAGCTAAAGTGATTACTTAAGAATTTTTTTCCTAATATATTAAACTATCCGAATCAATAAATTTAAAATTTCTAATTCAATCAAAATCATGTTTTCAATTTGGAATGGATATATAAAAGAAATTCAGTAGCTTATTTAGATTATAAACAGTTCGCAATAAATCCACTCACCTTGGAATGACATTTAAAGAAATATCCAATTGAAAACTTTAAGATTTCTGTCCTTTATTTGATTTGTAAATATACCTCACTTCTTCTACACTCTTTGCTAAGATTATAGGTTAGACCTCTCTTTTCTTTTTTTAATTGAGGATAGTTGTAAAGAACTTAAATTAAGAAATGAGGAGAAGGAAGAGGAAGAAAAAGATGGCGTTTACCACATAAATGAAGGCTATGTTTTTAAATGAGAGAGGTAAGAGTTAAGCGTGTATTCATAGGTAGGAAATTAGACGCAGTCAATGCTAGGAAAATTATTTCTTTACTCATATCCCTTACCATTTTACATATGCAAAAATCTTTTCCTTTTACTTTGTTATAACAACATTTATTCTACCTCAATTAGTGCCATTAACTATAATTCAAATCAATTAATTTTAATTTAAACAAATTTCGTTAATTATAATTCCAAACATTTAATTATAATTTAAACTAATGTCATTAATTATAATTCAAATCAGTGTCATTATTTACAATTTAAATGAATATCATTAGCTATTATCCTAGACATATATATACGTACATACCTATGTATATAAGTAATTAAAAATTGTAGAGAATTATGGATTAATATTTAAACATAATTTAACATATGGGTATGTGCATTCGTGCACGTGAATGCGCACGTGCATATTGATGTTGATTAGAGACTATACTTTTTATCTGTAATTGTTCAATTAATTGTAGTTAACTGGTATTTATCAAATTTTAAAATCTAAATTTCTCTTATTCTTTATAAAGAAAGAGATAACATACCTTTTCATTAGTTATAAAAATAATTTTTATTATTTCGATAATTGATGCTTTCCCCTTGAAGCAGTTTTAAGTTGGTGCATGTAAATATCTTTCCTCCTTTTCTTCTAATGCACATTAAAACAATTATACATTTTTAAAGTATTTAAAACGTATTTAATTAATTACTTGCTAAATAAATTTTGATTCGTATAATTAATTCTTAAACTTAAATTTAAAATAGGCACATAACCTGAAATGTTCGTTATAGTAACCATTGTGCATCTTCTTTATGCAACATCCGTTTTTAACATTTTATATATTAATTTGGGTTAAAAAATCTACTTAGCTCAATGGAAAAGTTAGACCTTACAAATTACTTCATTTATGAAAAATTCAATTTTCCAACTTTATATAAAATTACTAAAATATCAGTTTTTAATTAATTATTTGTTGTTGTTAAAAATACGAGGTGTTACATGTAATGGAAAATGTGTACGTGTGTGGCCGTACATATATACATAGTTAATCTAATGTAAGAAATAAAAATTTGACAACTATGCAATAACTCTCAAGCCTATGGTCGAAGCGTATAGGGTTAGGTGCAGTCCAAATATAGTTGAACTTTATACTATTCATGCATTTGCAAAGTTTGAAGGAGGAAGAAAAGGAGAGAAAAGATGTATAAATTTAGAGTACATATATAGTTTGTTTAGTTTGTACATTTTCTATATATAATTATATTGTTTAGAAGTTGATCTATATTGACATATTGAAAATATAAATACTATTTAATGAATTGGATCTTGTATGTTTTTTATGTAGTTGAGACATTTTTATCTTTATTTAAATTATGCTTTGAGATTTTTTTTTCTTTTTATCCCATATGGATTTTAAATTTTAAAAGATAAACCAACATTCCACTGTTTTTTATTTTATTTTTGAGATTAGCATGCAAGTGTAATTTGATGAAATTTTCCATTAGATGTTAGAAATGGCGGGTTGTCATAGAGGTTATGAAATTTCATAAGTAAATCCTTCTATGAAATCATTGCTCCAAGGCATATCGGTGTTGGTCTTTCAAGAAAGATGTTTTATGGAGATGATTGATCAATTATGGGAAAATTTCCATAGATGGATTTGTAAAGTGGCATAGTTTTGGCTTTTACTATTAGTTAGGTTAAGCCCAATGGAACAATCATTGTGTTGTTGAAGCCATAAGCCAACTTTGGGCTAGACTTCTGCACTTCTACCGAAGGCTTCTAAGCAGATTTGAAGATTAACGTCGACTGATCTTTTAGATTCAATAAACACTTTCTTAATAATATTGTTTGATATTTGCATTGTTTCCACCATGGGGCCATGATAGGGAAATATGACTCCCATCGAATCTGCAGTGGTGAAGGTGATATCTTACACAGGTTTTTGTTTAGTATAGTACATTGCTCTACGCTCGACCAATGCTTCTTGAACATAGTTGTCCTTTGATCTTTTACTTCTGCTAGCTAGATGGGGACCCAATGGTAAAGCCAACGAGAATTCTAAGATCCCCACTTTATCAACATGAGGATCAAGTGATTTGTTCTGAGTTGGAGCCATTGCCACAGTTTATTAAAAGATGCCTAGATTGCTTTCTAGATCGGCCTCTCAACCTCATATCGAATGATGACAATTATCGATGTGGTGCCTATTTACCCTATGGGATGTGGCTATGAGCACCACCTTTGTACTTTATATATTTCTTCCCTTTGTTGGGAACGTTGTATTCCATCTCGGTTGTGTCACTTCAAATATGTGTTCTAGGCTGTAAGTATGAGAGGTGTGACCTTTAAAGTTGAATTCCCTCTGCCTCTCTGCTGATTGACTACAGTACTATGCTTCCCTCTTCCTATCATTTTGAATTATGGTAGTATTATCAATGGGGATGCCATCGACCTTTCAAGATTCTTCAACTTGGATGTAATATTTGGATCTCTCGTAAAATGCTTTCACGCTTTACGTGGTTTTATGATGTTTTTAACTCATAATATTATACCATTTTTAAATTCTAAAAGCACCAGCATAATCATTATTTCTTCACTTGTTATGCCAATCTACATAGCTACAAACTTGAAATGGCTTATAAAGTCGTACAAGCTCTCATTATCACATTATTTGATGCACAATAATGTATTAGGATATGGTAAAACTTCACTTTCAGGATTGAACTACCAATGATAGTTAGCCGGCTATTCTCCCATTTCCCCACTTTGTTAATTTACCTAGAAAAGATGCACTACATATTTTACTTGGGCCTTCAACTCCTTGATTTCTTCATCATGGCCTCATTCATTGAAGAGCAGTCCTTACAAGTTGAGTTGGTGTCATCATTTTCTTATGCAACTGATTTAATGTGCTTCTCAAGTAGGAGAGGGTGTATGTTAGGTTCTTTGGACTTTATATAAGGATCTATTTTGTTCAGGTTTTTTAGGTTTGCCCCTGCTTTTGTAGCCAACATCACAGTTCTCAATGTTGAGATTGTCGTTCTTATTCACTAGTTGCGCAGCTATCTTGACTGATGAATATTAGTGGCGAGCCATAGAGTTGTAGTAGCGGGTAGGATTTTACAACACCACATATTGTAAAGTTCCATAACATGGTGAATTAAGTCATAAAAATAATTGATTAAATAATAATCAATTATATTCAATTAAAGGTGTAAGAAATGAATTCTTAAATAAAGAGATAGCGGGCTAAAAGGATTAAGTTAGGAAGTGGTTTTAGCTTAAGTCCACTTAACCCTTAATTATTCCATCCCATCTTTCATTCTCCTCATTTCATCTAAAAACTACAAACGTACATAGAAGTTACTACCATTGTAAGAGAAAGAAAAGGAAATCAAAACCAAGGATTGAAGCTTTCATCTTTAAGGAAAGTAAGAGGATTTCCATTAATTTTTCTAATCAAGGGGGGCAATACTTACCCTATTACCTACAATTCTGTTTGGGTTGGATTTGATATGATTTAGATGCTTTGAATGTTGATGGAAATGTTTTAATAATAATGAAAGTTCTATACATGTTTTGGGATAAAAGACCATGTTTTGAGACATGTCTTAGGGTAAAATATGAATCAACCTTCTCCAAATGCTTTGAAAAATTAATATTATTGATTTTAACATTAAAAAAGAGGTATCTTTTAGTTTGCATAATTTTCGAGTGAGAAAATTATTTATTATGAATTACCTAAGTTTAAAATGAGTAATTTTGGCTACAAATTAATGTTTACTATTTTGGTCCAAAAGTTGTACCGAAGATAAAGAAAGATGTTTTTGAATTCCTACAAAATTTTGGAATTTTTACATGATTTTTGGAATTAATATGATTTAAATGGTAAGCAAGAAAATAACTTATTTAATTAATATAATTAAGGAAAGCAATTAAATAATGCATAATCAATGGACCACGTCTAAAAATTAGTAATTATCAATCAAATAAGTAATTACCATTTGTAAAAAATTAGTCAAAAAGTTGTTGTTTTATTAAGGAATTTATTAACCTTCTATTTAATTGAAAATTGCCACTTTACATATACTTAGGTCTTATTTGAGTCCTAAGGTAGCTTCTACTCGGGTTTTATGGGAATGGTTACTTGACTTTTACGATAGACCATATTAAGGATTATGATAGCTCTTGATTGAGATTTATGGTAGCTCTTATTTGAGTTTTACAATAACTCCTATCTAATTTTTACGATAGCTCCGAGTTTTACGATAGCCCTTATTTAAGGTTTACGATAGCTCTTACTAAGGCTTATGATGGCTATACTTACGATAGCCTTAAAATGTTAGAACCACGATAACACTTAAGTTTATACTTATGGTAACTATGCTTACAATTTAGAACTGCGATAGCTATAGGTAGAAATATGTGATAGCTATTGAGCTAAAAATGCCATAGATAATGATAATAAGTAATTAAATGAATAAAATTAGAGCAGCATTTTGGAAGCTAGATTCTAAAGTGTTTAGTTTGAATTTCATTGAGATGAAATTATGAAGAAAATAGTAATGGAATTTGATAACTTATTTCAATTGAGGAAGGAAGTTAAGCTTTGGGAAGCTAAAAAATGATAAGTTATACCATTTAAAGAAAAAAGAAGAGACCAAAATGTATTATCTAATAAATTGCATGCACTTGATCTAAGCATAATATGAAACATGTTATAAAGCCTTAGAGGCAATGCAATATTTAGATATGACATTGTATTTGGAAATGTAGTGTAAGGCCTAAGTGGCAACCCAATGTCTAAATATGACATTGTATTTGGGAACGTAGTGTAAGGCTTGAGTGGCAACCTAATGTCTAAATGTGGCATTATATTTGAATATGTAGTGTAAGGCCTAAGTGGCAGCCTAATGTCTAAATATGACATTGTATTCGGAAACGCAGTATAAAGCCTAAGTGGCAAGCTAAAATTTGAAATATGACATTTTATTTGGAAAAAAGCCTTAGTGGAAACCTAAAAATTTGTTCACGGCATTATAAGAAGTCAATGGTATAAGGCCGGAGTGGCAGGCCAAAACATCAAAACATGACTTTAAGTAGAAGTATCGAGGTAAGGCCTGAGAGGTACACAAATAGAAATGGCTATAAAACCTAGTCATGATATAGTAGTAAGTGCAGGACACATTCATAAATGAAAGAATGATTTGTAATTATGATCCACGTATGATGTTCAATCTATTTGTTATGATGAATTTGATGTTGTTGGAATAGTGAGGGGAAAATTCATTCTGTCAAGTGGCCTGGTCTCTCTTTGTCTTACGTTAGGTTAAATTATTACTCATACTAGGCTTCATGTTTAACCTGTATTTTTATTATTTTCCATGAGCCCACGGGTGCTTATTTGAGTACGTTGAGTTTATGGTTTAGAAAGGTTTGCTAGAAGACAATTAATGACTCTAAAGTAGAAGTCGAAGGCTTAATAGTTAATAAAAGTTTCTTTTAAATTCTGTTGTCGTAAAACCAGGCTCTATAACTGGTTAAGTGATCATTTTAGCATCACCATATATCGGGCATAGCATTATGATGTCATTTGATTATATTTAACCCTTGTATGGGCACATTTTGAGAAATGTAAAGATAATAAAAATTTATGTAATGGAAACTTATTTTAGACGCTTTTTTTACTTAATGTTGTTGAAAAAATGATCTTATTTTCTCGCTTAAAAATAATACTAGTGATGACTAAATCGTCGTCGTCATTAATTTCTGGGTCTTAAAATGGAGGCCAATACTACTAGGTATTGAAACTTAAGCTGGGGACACCTTTTTAGAGTAGAGCTAAGAGAAATCAAGGTAGAAAGTAGATAGGAGAAAATAAAATGCCTTAGGGAGGGTTTTATACTATATATAATGTATTTGTGTTTTGATATGTGTGTATATATATGGAAATATCTATCCCCATATAAAGGTTCTCATCCTTCTTACTTCAAATTTCTTATGTATGCTTGCTTATGTAGAAAGAAAGAATGGAAACCCAAAGTGGACATTTGATGTTTAGTGGTGCATGAGTAGAATAATGTAGAGGAACAGGAAGTACGCAGACAAATAACCAAGGAGGGTGGACAATCACAAACGTAGGAGCAGAGGCTACTGTTTAGATGCCAGCTCCATTTGTGGGAAATGCAGACATTGATGCACTTTTCCGACTATTTATGGTAAAATTTACGCAACAACAAGTTCAGCAGCAAATGCCATTGTAAGCCCATCATGTTCTAGAATGCTTGGTGCAAATTGTTAGAGAAAACTTTAGAAAGATGGATCAGGATTTTTTGACTTTGGGCGAAGATAATTTTGATAGGAAAAAACCAACATTGGAAGCAAGTGGCTGGTTATGGATATGTGAATGTATTTGTGGAGATTTTGAGTTTACTGATGCCCAAAATGTGAAATTTGTATCAAGACTGCTTAAGGAGGTAGCTAGTATCTAGTGGAAGATGGTTTGGAAAGAAATTTCTAGCAATAGGTTACTTGGGAAAGATTTGTGGAGACGTTTGAAGGAAAATCATTCCTAGATTAGAATTATGGACGATTGTTACTGGAAAATTTTGCACGGTCTTAAAATAGGTTCAAATGGAAAAACTGGACTAAAGAATGATAAACAAACGGATCTAGAGAATTGAAAAACGTCACGGAATGGAAAAATTGAGAATTTCAAAATTGATAGAAAAAAGTGGGCTAATTATTATAACTCAGTCACCTTAACTCCATGCCAAATTATAGCATAGCAAGTGCCGAGTCAAGAAGGCTTGATCAAGGAATAGAAGTCAATGAAGGAAGAAAACACAGGGAGGCAAAATCACCATAACTCAGTGTTGAATTAAGCACGACTCGATGCCAGTTGAGATTTTTCATGTTTTCCCCCACGACTTTATGCTACAACGTCAGGATGATGTGGAAAACGTGGCTGAGGACTTTTTGTCGATTTTGGTAATGGATTTCATCTATAAATAGTGGAGGAGATTCATTGGAAATGGGATCTTGGCTAGATTACTATGAATTAATATGAGAGGTGATTCTATCTAAAGCAAACTTTGGATAACTCATATTCGAGTTGTAAGCAATTGAGGTGTAAAAACTACTTTGTAGGAGCAAAGTACAATCAATAGAAAATGATTAAGTTGACATATGTTAGATTATTTGTTGAACCATCATAAAAATTATGTGTTTTTCTCTCTCTTTTAATATTTTTTTTATTTTATAATCTAAATTAGCTATTTGATTGGGTTTGAGCCAATTCTGGTTCAAATATTTTAGTGCTTTCACTAAAAAAAGGCTAGAGATTTGATCTGGAGAAGATGAAGAGGTATAATACAAGAGTTATTGCTAGGGAAATCAATTAGGGCAAGGGGCATCCATGAGATGTCCACATATTCAAATCCCCCTTCAATCTATGCGACTAGAGAAGAGATGGAAAGAATGATGACATATGTGCAAGATAGGCTAGTAGCTCAGTAAGAAGAGATGATGAATGGGTTTGTAACAATCCGCCTTTTTCGACGCTTAGAAGTCGATACTGTTACATCCATGGTATTCACGTGTCGAGAATCCAACCGCCGGAAAGACGGATCATAGGGAAAAGAGAAAGAGGAAGGAAGACAGAACTTACGAAATGCGACAAGTAATATATAATTCTAAACAAGTCTTTAAAAGAAGGATACTTTAATATACATACATAAATCAGAGTACAACACACCCATCATCATCTTGGACAGTTATAACAACCCATCCTTACATTTTGATACTACAACAAGAACAAATAGCAGAAGATTAAAGAAAATATGGAAGTACGTCTTGGGGCATCCAACTCATCTCATCAAAACTCCAAAGTGTGCAGCTAAATCTAGAAACATGCTCGGGCTGACCCGAGCATTATAAGAAAATAATACCCGGGTCAGTATGGTAAAACCAGCATGAGAAACATAATCAGATGTATTAAATAATGTTATGAAAAACTTTCATAAATAAAGGTATCTCGCAATACCACACCACCATAAACACAGACTTACCTTATGATAACCAAAACATTTCTGTAGATATGTTTGAAAATATGATAATCAAGTAGTTATGATGTCTGTGAGTGTACATCACAACAATAGTAGGTATACAATCAAAAACTACTGCGATGCGTTCTCTAATCGTGTAGGATTCCATGTAGAGGTCTTAGAACCTCTAGGGATGGTCCTCCTCATAAGGATCAGAGATATCCTTTCAAAGTAGCATACATCCCTATTGATGTACCATAGGAAAAACATAGCTAGTCTCGCTAAGACCTAGTGCATCGCTGTCGCATGCACATCCACATAAGTATCTCTATGAGGGAGCCGCATGCACCCTATGGGTTTGCCAAAACCAATGGCTATGCCTCATATATTTTGTTTTAGTCATTACCGCTAGTGAGGCTACCTCCAACATTTAGCGCATGAGTCACCACTTGAAAAGATCTTGGAATCTCAAATGGATTCCCATACCTCGACAGGTGTCAGAATCATATATGGATGCCCTAATCTCAACAGATCTCGAAATCACACATGGATTCCCACACCTCAATAGGTCTCAGAATCACACATGGATCCCCACATTTCAATAGGTCATGAAACTGATCCAAAGCATAGAACATGTATGTGGTTTTGGAGTGGTTGTGATTTCGAGTCATCTTCTATAAGTACGCTTCTCCGCTTACCAAGAGCTCCAAAAACCTATCGATGATTTATCGGTAGTCTCAACTCCTATTCTTTTGGAAATATACATACAATATATAGAAGTGGGGATCACCCCCAAACTGTTTATATGGACGGATCTCCCAATCATTTGTCCTAGGAGGGAAGAACGAGACTTATACGCACAATACAACATCGTTGGGGATGATTGTCATATAACTCACGTGTTTCTCCTAGATATTTCGAGAGTTCTATCCTTCAGTGTTATGTATGGAAAGAGAGTTTCCATACCACCAAAATTAAGAAGGATTTTTTAGGCCAAAATTTGATAGTCGCTTATTTAACTATCAAATAAAACAATAAACAAATTGGAGATTTTAATTTGATAGGAAACTAAACTCGATCAAGCACATCAGTAACCGTTAAGCCTCTTTAACTAATATTACATTAATTAAAACACTTTGTAAATACTTGGAAATCATTTCCATATACTTATCTCGATGGTATAAGTATATTCACATATATTTTCCAATATTAGAAAATATAACCATATACTTATCTCAATGGTATAAGTATATTTACAAACTAGTTAAGAAAGATTTCCTATTTAAAAACCATATATAAATGAGCCAAACAAATTTCACTTAAATCATTACTTACTATAAAACCAAACCAATTACCTGTCGATGTTAAGTGTGAAAACAACATTTACATATTACCATAATTAAGAAGGATTAATAGTCAAAACAAATCTCATTCCTTTATAAAAATTCCCTTGTTATAAGCCTATTTATTATTTACAAATACTTTATTAAATCTCCAAATTTATTTATAAAACTCCCTTATAAAACTCTAAAATGATTCATAAACTCCTTAACAAAATATCATTTGTAAATCTCCTTTTTAATAAATCCTTTTCACAAAGTATAATCCTTTTATACATCAATTTATCTTTTATAAACATCCTTAGTCAATTATATAATTATCGTTAAACAACTTAATTAGATAATTAATTAAATCAAAACCCTCATTTTTAAATAAGTAACTAACTTTAAACATCGTTAACCAAATAGTAAACTTAACTTTTAAAACATCCTTAGAATACAATTAACTAACTTACCTTTAAACATTTCCAATGAAATAGTTAATTACCTAACTTTAAAACATCTTTAATAATTAAATAAACACTTAACGTCAAATTTTTAATAAATAGAGCTAATTTAAAACAAAAACTTACACATTCGAAAAGAGGCTTAGCGACCACATTGATACTAAATCAAGTTACCATTTTCTTACATTTGAATTTTCAAATCACATAACAGGTATTTACATAAGCCAATACATACGTAAATAAAATCAATTAGCAATCACTAACTAAAATGTCATACAATTTGATATCCAAATCAATATGATAGCAGAACGAAGATTTATTCTGCTAAATGGGCAACACCAATACTCTATCCAATAAAATATTGGAAAACGGTGCTTTATTCTACTAGACAAAAGCCAAATTTAAGTATAGTTTATCCATAATTTCTTGGCTACTTAGTGACTCAAACAAAATATCCCTTGTTTAAAATCAATTTACAGATAAAAGAAATCTTCCTTAAAATAGAACTAATAGAGTTTAAAATAACCCTTTATTTAATAATAATTAAATCTTAATTTAAATACTAATTAAGTCTTAATTAATTCTAATTTTACTCTTAATTAAACTTAATTAAACCTAAATTAAATCTTAATTAAATCTGAATAAATTAATTAATTAAACCCTACCTAATTAGTAATTAAGTTATATTTAAAGCCTCATTAAATAATGATTAACTAAATAACTTAATTAAATAAAAATTAGTACTTTATTAGCTCTTTACTTAAATAATAATTTATTAAAACACTCTTGATTAACTAATCATAATTAATGATTTTTTCCCTTGTAATGTAATATAAAAAATGTTATTGATTTTATTTCAAACTTTTTGGGATTTGAATCCTGCAATTTAAAATTTTATTTATTTAATTAATACTTAAGCGTCAATTACCTTTACTTAATTACTAATTAACTATTAATTATCTTTAATTAACCAATTAATTAAATAATTATTAAACTCATACTTAATTAAATAATAATTACCTTTTATACTCAATTAATGATTTGAAAAGGTTTTTCAAAAAATATTTTAAAAGGATACATTTAAATTTAGAAAAGCGTTTGATTTCTAGAACTGCATCCATAATGACTATCGCTATGAATGCCATAACTAAGGGTAGTTTCTAAGTTAACTTTTCAAACTTTTACTCTTAAAACTTCACTTACTTTATAAAATAAAAGTAAGAGGTTTAAAAATAAAATAAAGTTAGAAACCTTGAAATCCTTTTAGTAATTTAAAAATAGTAAACATAATTTCATTTCCAAGGGATCTCAAGTCACCACACAAACCAAAATGCTAACTTCCTTAGCAAATACAACAAATAGGCAAGAGCACAACTTATATATACATTCCATATACCATACATTAAGGAAGATCATAACTTTAACATCATTTTGCAACCAAACTACCATTTCAAGTTCACAACCAAGTAATACATATAATCTCACATATTTGCAACACCCAACACATATAATTTCAACCAAGAGTATAATAATAACTACAAAATACAAAGTTTAAAACTTTTAAACTTAAAGGTGAGTTTTACAGACCAAATCTTAGAAATCAAACCAAACTATTACTGAAACTTTGAAATGGCTATAAATCTTGTATATCTTTTAGAAAAAGTGATTTTTTGCCTTGGATTTTTAAATATAGGCTTGGCATAGGGTAAGTAGGGCATGACAAAGATTGAACAAGGGTGATGTGGGTAAGTTTTGGCCAAAAAGAGGTATAAGAAGAGGAAAAAGTGGTTTTAAAGGATTTTTAAAAATTAAAAGAGAAGAAAGAAGCGATTTCTAAATTTAGGAAAATAAATGGAAGTCATTAAAATGTTTTGAAAAGCGTAAGGAAGGGGACGTAAAATTTTAAAAAGTAGAAAATGAAACGAGGATGGAGAGAAAAACTTGTATTTGCTTTTATGGAAAAAGAGTTTAGGAAATTACCTCAATAACCTTAGTTAAAATGCCCACCACTCATTTGGACACATCACCACATCCATCCTCTCTCCTCTTCCATATGCAAGTGCCTAATCTCCCCCTTTTGTCCACTAAAAAAAGCACTTCCCTTTGTACTCATGATGTTAAATGAAAGTAGCATTACATTATTTATATTTTCTTTAGAATTTAATTTGAAAACAGTCACATCTTGTTTCTTACTTAAATAAACGTATATTTTTACCTTTACTATGCCACTGATCCATACTTATAATATTCGTAAATGCATGTATAATTTTTTCTAAGGTGTTCACACCATCTTAAACAACTTTTAGAAGATGAAAAATTGATACTAAGTCATGTGGTCATAAGGGCATGGTGAATTTGAAAATGGACAATGTGGAGCACACTCAATATTGAGCCATGAGATGGAGGTTAGAATGCAAACTTACGGCAAAAAGGAGATGAACCTGAATTTCCCCGTAGGAAGGGGATGGGGTGAGGAATTGGACCAGGAACGCATAAAGCCATAGGATTTCCATTGAACGATAATGACAGGATTACAGATATGATTAGACAAGTCCTGAGATGTAGACCCATAGGTTGGAGTTTGGATAATGTACCCATTTACCCCAAACATCCGATATGTTAGGAACCCACTTGATTTTAAGCTACCAACATTGGAAGTGTGGAATGGATGGACGTATCTAACTATTCACTTGATGAGATATATCTAGCACATGGAAGTATTGCATACTTCAGAGAGGGTAATGGAACGAAGGTTTCCACTGTACCGAACAGACTTAGTGGCAATGTGGTTTCGTTAACTAGAGAATGGATCATTAGCACGTAGACCAAAATTATGGATAAGTTTATGAAATAGCTCGGAGTTCATATAGATGACCAAAGAATGTGATAGCACTTTTGAGTGTGAAATAGAAAGCTAATAAAACATTATGAAGTTACGTACTAAGACTAAACTTAGTAGCCCATATAATAGAAACCAGACACACCAATAGCCCTAATATCGGTGGTTTTCGAAGTTATGAATAAGACAGATTTTAAAATTTCTTTAGAGAGATATCCACTAGTGGATCTTGCAGATTTCTACTACCAAAACAAGAGATATTTATACGTAGTGGACAAAGAAGCTAAGGGTGCTGAGGTTAACACTGTGGATGATGGAGGATGACCAAAATAAGATATAAGAAGTATGAAGGAAAATGAGGCGTAGACAATGGCTTCGAAGGATCCAAGCGACAAAGGAGGGTGCTAAAGTTTTCCTCCTACATTGAATTAATCAAAACCCTAGAAAGAATTTACACTAAAGGACAAAATAAAAATCCATAAATATTGAAATTCGGCCACAGGACCTATTCCGTTGCATCTATAACATCTTTTATAGTTAAAACATATTTAACTTTTTAACTTTGATAAAATAGACAAAAATTAGTGAAAAAGATAATCATTCTCTTAACTAGAAAACCCTAATTTTCAACTATAAATATAAGGCTAAGCCTCCATTCTCTTGACTCAAAAACCTTAGCTGCCAATAAGATATTTTTATCTCCTTTTTCCTCACAACTTCTCAAATCCACACATTTCCTACTCTCTTCGCCAAATTTTCTTATTTGAAATAGAAATAAGACACATCAAACTAAAGGAGAGATAATCAATTAGAAGAGGAAAAGAGAAGGAAGATGAATCACTGCTTTGATTAGTGAATATTTAATTAATTTTAAATACTCAATATATAGGTTTTATAATGAAAGTAAAATCATTTTAATTAATTAATAGTGATGGTAAAATCATTTTCAAAATTTGTTTACCAAATAAAATAGTTCATAGAAAAATAGAAAATATGACCGAAGAACGTTTTCCGGCATTTCAACCTTTCAACACCGAAAAGTTGTCGGGAATATTGTTCGTCTTGGTGCACTATATGTACATATATATAAGAGTTAATTAACTAGATAATCATACACTTAGAAAAATATTATCATATATTAATCTTGATTAGTAAGTGATGTGACAAGACATAGTTTTAAAAATAATAAACATTTTACATAAATACATATATTAAGTATTGTAACATCTTAGATTTGTAATCATTAACCATAATTATCTCTTGTTACATCTTAGTTAATTAATAATTAAACTTATACATATATATAATAAAGTGGTGTGACTAAACATAATAATTATATATATATATATAAGAAAGTGATGTGACTAAAAATAATTATATATATATATAAAAGAGTCATGTGATTAAACATAATTATATATATATATATATATATTATAAAAGATTTGTGACGTGACTTGACAAAGTGATTAGGTGTAAAATCTTACCTATAACTAGCCCGTATATCTCTCCATTTTTCCTCCACTTTCCACCAACATTTTCTTCCTTGTTTCTAACTCAAAAAGAGTTTTTCTTTTTTATGGAACAGTGTGAAATTTTAATGGCTATAACATTCTAGTTGACCATTTCTTCAAATTTCTAGCATAGCTATGTTCAAATATCCAATCTTTGCAATGCAATTTTTCACCTTGAAATTCAAGTCCAAAAATTACCCATTTTCTTTTGATCGTAACATTTTCAAATTTAATCGAAAATGAGTGATTATTTTTTTGAAACGATAGAGAAATGAAATTCCAATAACTTTCTCTTTGAGTCCTTTTTGAAATTACATGAGTAGATAGCCCAACAGTCAATTGCAAAACGACCTATTTTTGGATTTATTATTGAGAATTCAATGTTTATCCAAAGCCGCTCCACCTTACCAAAACAAGTCTCGCTTCCACTTCCCTTTAAGGCCAAGCCTACCTAGTGCATTCAAGGTTCAACACTCCATCTTGTTGCTTAGGAATGGAAGTGCTATGTCATACTCTAATTTAGCGAGAGTTTGGATAGCTTTCGGTGAGTGAATTCCTAATCTTTTGGAAAGAAATTTCCTTTATATGTTGTGTTGATCCTTAACTATATGTATGTTATATATATGTATGTTATATATATATATATATATATATATGTTTATGTTATATATATGTTGGACCTTGGCATGTTTGAAATGTGATGATAAGTATTAATGTATGGGTTAGAGTGAGCACTAGAATGGATGTGTTATCACAAAGTTAGTAATTGTATATATATTGGTATATGGGTACAGTTTGTTATATAAATGTGATGTGTTTGATGATGAACTTGACTACATTCATGATGGGTTGAAAACAAAGTTGAAACTTTGAATGTTGTCGCGATGGATTTAAGGTCGGATTTGAAATCAAACTCGTTTCAAGAGTTTAAAGTTTAAATTTTGGTTAAAATTTGTGTAGTTGGTTTTAAAGTGTGAAAAATTACTAAGTATGTTTCAGTCATGAAATAATATGGTTTTAGTAAAGTGGGTTCGCTTAAAGGTGGGTTAGAGCAAATTACACTCATAGCTACAGTCGTTATGGATGTAGTTTGGAAAGGTTTGAATTTCTATTTCAAATTTGTTTTATTTTGAAATTTGTAACTATCCTGGTTTAGAGATTACCTGTCAATATTGAATTACAACGATAGTTATAATTTAATATTGTAAATAAAATTAAAATTGGAGAAATTAACTGTTTATTTGGACTAAACAATGAATTTTGGAATTTAAAATGAGAAAATGAAATTCCAAGCTTTATTTTATTTTGTTTGGAGCGATAATAAATGAATATGATTTTAATTAAGTGGAAATGCAATAATTATATCAATTAGTACCCATCTACTTCTCTTAATAATTTTATAGAGGTATATTTTGTTTTAAAGGTGGTTTATTGAAATAAAAAAGGTAGAAATTGGGTTAAAAATAATTTTGGCTATAAATAATGTTTTGAAATGGGTTGAAATATTTTTCTAAGTGAGAAAATAATTTTTTTGGAATTTTACAAGTTAAAAACAATGTTTTAATCATTTATTTGAGTAAATGGTGTATTTTTGTTAAATTATGGATTCTAATAATAAAAATGTTTTAAAAATATATATATTAATCTTTTTCGATGGTAGAAAATATATTATTTTATACACATATAAGTTTCCACATTTTTCTTATGTGAAACTTGAGAGAAATGCATCTTTATTTATGTGTATATGTGATATGTACACATTACTTTGTTAAATGTTGATTTAAACCTTAAGCCATTTATTTCTTTTAATTTTTGAACCCAATTAGGCCCATATTCACTTAGCCTGGTTAGAAGAGGGCAAAAAAGAGTTTTTACGTTCATTTTCAGTCTCTTCTTCCTCCTCCAACCTAAAAAGAGAAAAGTTGGAAAACACTTTACTAATTTCTCAAAATTTAAGCAAATTTCTCAATTAAAACTCACCAAATTCAAGTTTTTTTGCAAGTTAGAGATAAATCAATGGTATAAAACTCCAAATCATACAATTTCATGATAAGATTCTTTTACAGCAAATGGTTTTCTAATTTTTACTGTATATTTGTTTGCACGTTCTATTTTTGCTTTCTACAGGTTTTGAAGGCTTGTAATCTCAAGCAAAGCTTCCTCTTTTCAAAAAAAATCCAAGCTTTTGCAACTAATCAACAAGGTTAGTTGTATAAGCTCACAATCTAGCAAAAAAAGTGTCAAATCTTGAAATTGTGAAAAAATTAGCTTCTGTTCGTTATTTCCTTTAGTTGAATTTTCCCTATTTATAATCAGTTTCTATTTTATCTTTGAGATTTTTGTAACTTTTGATTCCAACAATAAAATCCTGCCAAATTTCTTGCATTTGATAGCTTGCATGTTGAAGTTCATCACTGTAAAGTTTGGTTGAAAAATACTATCGTCTGCATGTTGAAATTTGCTATGGAACTTGAACAAAAACCATGGAAATCAACTGGAAAAGGTACATATGCTAGGTCGACAGGCCAACCTCCCTGGGTCGACCAGTAGGCGACCCAGATGCCTCCTAGGTCGACAGACCAGGTCGACCTAGGAAGGAGCAGGTCGACCTGGCCTTTGGGCCACTTCCAGCCCATTCCCTTGTGTGTTTCGTGTTTTCCAACCAATTATGCTTCATTTTCCAACTATATTCGTGATGTTTTTTTTATCATTTTTAAAGTCCATGATGTGTATCAATAGACTAACCAAATTTTAAAGATTTTAAAATTCAAATTTTGAATTATTTTGAATTTAATTTGAATTTGAATTTGAATATTGGTTTGAGTGATTTTCTTCGTTTTGGTTCATTTTCGAGCGCGGTTTTCTCCATATCTTTTGAAATGATTTTTAAAATTAATGGGCATTTCAAAATAATTATAATAAAATATTTTAAAGTATTTCAAGTGGAAAATCTATTTACTCTTTATAATAAGGGAAATTTTCTAATATGGTTTCAAATTGATTTCGAAAATTTGTTTTCAAAGCTTGTTTTCCAAAGTAAACTATTTTATATAAAATGGCATGTTTTTGCACATTTCGAGCAAATGAGAAGGAGAATTAAATGGCTTGGTAAAACACATGGTATGGGACACATGCGGTTAATTCCCGACTTGTCTGTTTGATCGTTTTTACCTTCGGGTCGAGTTTACTGATGAGATGAGGTAAGCTTTTTACTGACTTGAGTGTGAAATTTACTAGCGGTTAATAAACCGTTTAGTGCGATTGTATGGTATGGGACGCACATTAATACTATTGGGGTTCCTATCTGAAAGTTTGTGACGCAGCCAGTATTGGACCTTTGGGTCGTTTGTCTTTGGGGACATTTGTCGAAGAGATGTATTTGTTCATTGTGACGTATTTGTCCTTTGGGATGTTTGTCTAAGAGACGTATTTATTTATCCTTTGAGATGTTTGTCTAAGAGACATGGCACCTTATTTTGAGAGAAAAGTACTTGGTGGGCTTCGATCATAAACACGTGCTATATCTTTGAGATGATTTCATTGATATTTGTGATTTCCCAAGAGTATCACCTTTTTATTGTTGGCCATTTGAGCCATTTGGGATATTTTATACATACATACATACATAAATACATACATATATATATATATATATATATATATATATATATATATGTATGTATGTATGTATGTGTATGCATGTATATGGAGATTACCTTATGGGAATTTAAACTCTTGTGATTTCTATCTTTGAGATTTGAGTTGTCTACACCGGCATATTATTGAGATTGCCGATATGGCATATATTTGACATTTTAATCTCCTATTTGGAGATATATTTTCCTTGTGGCGCATTTGGAGATGGTGAATTCATTGAGTTTCTTTTGAGATTTCCATTATGGAGGGTTTGGGATTTCTTCTTTTTAGGAGCTAAAATTTTTCCTAAACCATTATTGATGATTTGTGATATGCCGATGATATGAAGCTTACTATATTTAACGTTTTATGAATTATTTTAACTCTTTCGAGATTGTATGTTTGTGTAGTGATACCATATTATCACTTGATGTAGCCATATACTTTAAATTTCCCCTTCTCACTTGAGAATATTTTCACATTAGCCTTATGCTCATATGATTGCTTATCCTTGTAAACTGATTTGTTTAGGTAAACTGACCCGTATACATTTACTCGGGTCAGACGAGGTGTTTCAAATTAGGTACATTTGGACCTAGCCTATTTGCTTCCGCATGGACTTTTCTATAGGATCTAGATTAACCCTAGAGGGGGGGTGAGTAGGGTTATAGCAAATTTTCTCGATTTAAACGTAAAAACAAACTGCAGAAATAAATATGCTGAAAAGTAAATCACACACAAAATTTACCCAGCTTCGGCAACCCCTGCCTACTGCTGCATTCCCAGATTTCTATTAGAATTAAACAGTATCCCGCTTACAAACACTCTACTAGACTCGCAAACCTTTTGCTCCCGCTCACAAACACTCTCATAGACTCGCACACCCTGCTCCGCCTATAGAGTTTTGCTTACTCGCAAACTCTGCTCCGCCTATAGAGTTTTGCAAACTCACACACCCTGCTCACTGAACTAATTCTAACTAGACAATCTGACACTACCTACAACCTAGGTGGTGATTTACCAATTCTTTGATTCGAAAAGTAAAAACAACAATTAAAAGACAATAGAAAATAAATAACCCTAAACCCTAATTTAAACCAAAAGCCCTTTAAAGAAATATGACCGGCCCAATTCAATTCTTTAACCCGTTCCTTTTTCTTTTGGCTTGTGAAAATATGGCGGCCTCTTTTGTATCTTCGTACGTTCCACTTTGGCAAAATTAGGGCTTGTGCAAATTTGAAGGCGCCGCTTGGATTCCTCGATCGAATAATGATTAACGTGCTTCCTTGATCGATTTGAGACCTCCTTGCTCACCGCGGCTGCTTCGTTGATCGAATTCCTTCCTTGCTTCGGTATGTAATTATATGCTTTTCCTTTACTGATTTGATGCTTGCTTGAATTCGATACAAAAAATTGCCGATGATGATATCAATTTATAGGGTTCGATTCCCTGAATTCTCTTCGTATATACTTTATTTGAATTTGTCAATAATTCACCTCGGCCACTTGATTTTGTTTTGATGCTGAGATTTATCTCTGACTTCTTCAATTCGTATATTCTTCGATTGCTTGATATTCACGGCATTGATCGACTCCTTGGTCATCACGTTGTTGACTACGGCTTTGATTTCCTTTTTCTGTTGACTTGTTTGATTAAAACATACGGCTTTGACTTGGTCGGCTCCTTGATTGCCACTGCTTCGGCCTTGACTTGAGAATTTACTACATGTCTCCGGCCATGGATTTTTTGAACTAAACTTCTGGATATTAATCGAAACTGCACACTTGCTTGCTTCGTTGTCATTGACTTGTTTAACCTCGGCTTTGATTCTGGCCTTGATAAAATTGATTTTCTATTTTTGTATCATACTCGACTTTGGTCATTTGTTTTGAAAACTGCAGCTTGATGCTTGCATCCCTCTTACTGTTTACTGGAGTAAGTGGTTGATGCATTGTGGTGTCTAGTATTTGATTATATGATATTGTGATGATTTGCATTGTGCTTATGTCCACTGATGCTTCGAGTCTGCAATTGTTGTTTTGAATAACAGCTCGACCATATGCATATTACGACTTGTACATGCTTTGATTTTCATTTTACATCACTTGAACTTGCTTTTGTCTAGGCCTGAACCTTTGCATTACATACATATGTATATGCTCACTGGCTTTGTACCTGTGCATATATGTTTACTGTTCGAGTTCATTGTTCAGTTGATTCATTGATGCATTGCCTTTGTGGTCTTCACTTTTGTATAGTCTGCACATGTTACTTGTATCACTTGATGTCTTCATTTGGTTCGAGACAGTGATCATTTGTGGCATAGTTTGTATTCTCTGTTTGAATTTGCATTGTGTCACTTGTATACTGCAGCTTGGTCTTGCCTTGGTTCTGGCCATTACTTGTTGCCTTGTTGCAGTTTGATTGTGCTGTTTACCCGTGTACATGCTTCATTTTATCTTCATTCATGTTGGTTTAGATTGTGCACTTGCTTGAGTTACTGCAGCTTGTAGTTTGGCATTGATGTTGTACACTGTTTACTGTTAGTCGAGTTGAGTTGATCATGTTGCATTATGAACTTTTGTGTTGGTTCCATTGTTGCATCTTTGACCTGTGCATTCCATTCTCGTGTGTTCATCCCTGTAGTATATGCTACTGTCTACTTGAGTTTGCTTTGATGCATTGTTGAATTTGTGTGGACTGTGCATTACACTTGAGTTGAATCCAGTTTCACAACTCGGGTTTGACCTTGTGCTGAAGTCGAGATTTTATTTATGTTGCGCCTGAGTTGAACCCGTCTTTTTATTTGGGTTTGACCTTGTGCTGAAGTCGAGATTTTATTTATGTTGCGCCTGAGTTGAACCCGTCTTTTTATTTGGGTTTGACCTTGTGCTCACCTGTCCCTGTAGCATTATCAAGTGTATATCGGTGTGCACGGCCTTGTGGCATATACAGTGATACACTGTGTATGTCACAAATTGTTCGTGTATGACGAATTCAAATATGAATGATGACGAACAACCTAAATAACTGAGGCAAATATTATATTCAAAAACCATATTTTATTTTATATCGCAAAAATATTTCTTTTTCAATTTTATTGCGTTAGTGAATATTTTTGCAGATTGCTCAGATGCTGGATTCAAACCGGAATGCAATTGAAGACAAAATACGAGTGTGAGTGATATGTAGTGAGGTTATTAATGTAAATATGGAATCGTGATGTATTCAAAATTGTATATGTATAGTGAGATCATGAATTTGTACTATTCAAGATTGTAATAAATATTTGTTTGAATAAAATTTCTGTTTGAATTCAGATTCTGTGTTATTTATTTTATTCAACAAATATTTATTTAATCTATGAAAAATAAAATAGTACATTAACAAATACATTTAAATGAATATATATGTTTATTATCATCAAACAAAAACATATAAGCGCATGTTCAACATTCCTCCCCTTTTGATGATAACAAACATATATTTAAGATTTGGTATATGTGTTAATCTATTTGATCAATGATATACTTTAATTGCTCCCCCTATTTAAATGCTTCCTCTCTACATGATGCTCCCCCTTCATATATGCATACAAATAGAAATATATAAATGAGTCTAGATGCAAATGGAAAATTATTTGACCTTTGCTTGATTCTATTTGACAAAATCTTAACTTTTCTCTCCCCCTTTTGTTATCAGCAAAAGAATAATAGTGTTAGAGAAAAATAGAGATTAAGTGATTAATATTAATCCAACATTAAACTCAAATTGAATATAAATATTAAACTTCAATAAAAATCAAACAAAAATCATAACTACCTTTGTTAGGCACATATTCCACTTTTAGAAATAATGGAAGTGATGTTCTCATATAAAATCATACAATTGTATCAATTGTGGTACATTTATATCAGGAATTTGAATATCTACTAATCATGCATAACCGTTAGGACTTTTAAATGAGATTAGTAGTATTCCAATTTAATTTTAAAGATGAAATCAAGTATCTTCTAACCACGCATGACCATGAGGACTTTTAAATGGGATTAGAATCAACTTGTATATTTAATCAATTAATTTTGATATGCGTTCCATACATGCATAACCGTAAGGACTTTTAAATGAGCATGGAAGCACATAACCAAAAAAAATCAAGTAATTCACCCATGCATAACCATGAGGACTTTTAAATGAGAGTGAATACTTTGGATATTTATTTATTTTTTACAAAAAAAAATGTGACATGAAAAACAAATGATCCCTGAATATAGTACCACATATCGACAAACTATATTGAATATTTGATAAACCATGGTTGATAGAAATAATGATAGATATAGAAATGTTCATGGAATCTTTACCCAACAAAAAAGTTTTATAATTCTTGTTTTAATTCTTAAAGAAATTTTCCAAATATACTCTCTTTAGTAATGTATGTTTAAATATCAACACTTACCACCTTTTCAATCACTATTTATCTTTTTCGATAATTAGTAGGGAGTCGGATTAGTCAAAATTTGTCATTTAAAATCAAATAAGAATGACTAATCTGAAAATATGGTCAAACAATTATTTTCTCGAAGGGGTTATATGAGAAAAAAAATTCTCCTAAAAATTATTTCAAGTGAAAAATATGTAGATGTTTTCTTTGAAAAACGATGCAGCAAATGAATGTTTCAAAACTTAATCGCGTTCCACTAGTAATTTTTCTATCAACCATATTACCAGTGTAATCTGCATCTGAATTTAAATTTCACTCAATATTCACTCGTTGGATGTCAAAGACCAGATTGTGAAATTTCAACAATTTTTAAATGAAATTCTCTTGGATTTGAATTGAGACCGTGTTAACAATCAAACAAATATCATAGTAACTTTTTCAGAAACAGTTATATTCATGAGTAATCAACAGTCAATCAACATCATAATTATTTCAAAAACAATTTCTTGAAGTTTCAACAATTTCTTAAAATCCTTTTTAACAGCTTTCACATGAAATTTGAAATCGTGCAAATTTACAAGCAGTGACCAAAATGTCAAAACAAATATATCTACGTGTAGCATGAGTAATCAAAGATCAATAAAATACCATCATTTGACCGAACAAATTTATATGGATTAGTTCAAAGTTGAAAATCTGATTGGTCATCATTTAAGTACCAATCAAGGTCATAAATAAGAACAAGTCAAAAAAATCATATCAATTAAGAATAAGTCAGAATTAAAGACATCATTCATTTCATCATCACATTACTGGATGATTTAATTCAGATTACGGTGCAAATTATCACATTTAATATATCGTTCAAAACAAATTTACCTGTTTTACCTTTACGATAATTTTTCGTTGTTGTCCATTGTGATTCTGTCACCTTTATACTAGGCTAAGGAACTTTGCTTTGTTGCCCGTTGTGTTTCTAGAACAGCCAAAATCCAGAGAACACTGTTGTTGTTCCTTAGCCTGCCACCATACCTACACGATGAAAGATTTTTGTGACCTATTTGTTTTTATAGGTCCATGGTTGTTAGTGGCAGAATATGAAAAATATGTTTGTGGAGACCCAAACTATTTATATATGTTCCTTTTGGCACCCAAATTTGTTTGACTTTCAAAGATTTTATATTTGTGCCTTTTGGAACCCAAATTAGTATAGTTTTCATGTGTTTGGGTCTATACCAACAATTATTTTGATTGTGTCCAAATTTTCTACAAATTGTGCACATTGAATTGATTTGATTAAATTTTGTGTTCTTTTTCCTATGACTACAGTTATCAACACGATGTCCAATTATTTCACATCTAGCAAAGATACTCCTACCTTTTGCATTATCATCAACTTGTGTTTTCCCAAAACCTAGTCCTTTTCTGTTGTTAGCAAAGAGTTGATTTCCCAATAACATGTTAAATGATTTTTATCCTCTTGAAAAGTTATTTAGAGATTTCTCAAGATTTTGGACTTTGGTTTTTAATGTTGTGTTTTCAGTTACAAGTGAGGTGCATCTATTTATAAAATCCTTTTTCCTAGTGTCAATGTTTTCCTTAAGACTCAAGTTTTCTTTTTCAAGATTCTCAAAGCTATTCTTAAGTCTTGATAATTCTGAATCTAAAGTTTTACATTTTTTACAGTCTAGGTTTTGAATATTTTCAAGTTCAGTTTTTAACCTAAAATTTCATGAGAAAATTCTCTCCTATCAGATTTCAATTTTTCAATTTTAGATTCAAGAGTATCCACTACCTTAGTAAGATCAAGACACATAAAAACAAGATCTCTATAGGAATACTCACCTGCCTCACTAGATTCCTCAGAGCTTGCTTCTGAATCTGATTTTGCCACAAGACACAAGTTAGCCTCTTCTGAGCTGCTATTCGAAACTTCCTCTCCTTCTTCATCATCCCAAGTCGCTGCAAAAGCCTTCTTCTTCTTTTTCTTTCCTTTGTTGTATTTGAGAAGTGGGCATTCTTGTTTGAAGTGGCCAGGCTTGTTGCAGTTATAACACGTCAGTTCATTATCAGAGTTGTCAGAATCATTTGACCTATTCCCCTTTGTGTTCTTCTTGCGTGGCTTGAATCTCGACCATTTTCTAAGATTATTGACAGCCATTGCAAGCTCTTCGATTGGATCTTCTTCTTCTTCATCGCTTTCTTCTTTACTCTTTAAGGCAATCGTCTTCTTCTTTGGTTCAGAGTCGTTGCGTTCTTCCTTTGCTTTTAGCTCAAGGTCATATGTCATCAAGTTGCCAATCAACTCCTCCATGCTTAGCTTACTCAGATCTTTCGATTCTTGTATTGCCGTGACTTTTGCCTCAAAGTTCATTGGTAAAACTCGTAGCACCTTCCTCACAAGCTTTACCTCAGCGAATACTTTCCCAAGCGCTCTAGCGTTGTATACCAAGGTTGAAAAGCGTCCAAACATATCCTTTATGCTCTCGCCTTTATCCATCACAAAGTTTTCGTATTCATTGCTGAATAGGGTTAGACGAGACTCCTTGACTTGAGAAGTTCCTTCGTGTGTCACCTCCAAAGTGTGCCAAATTTCCTGTGCTGTTGTACAATGAGAAATTCTATTAAATTCATTTTTATCAAGAGCACAGATCAAAGCATTCATTGCTTTGGCATTTGTAGTTTTTAATTTCTTATCGTTAGCATCCCACCTATCCTTAGGTTTAGGAATCTCAGTATCACCAACAGTTATAGTGGGAGGTTTATAGCCAGTTTCAATAATATCCCAAACATCATAATCAACAGAACTAAGATATATACCCATCCTAACTTTCCAAAAAGCATAATCATTCCCGTTAAACATGGGTGGCCTAGCAATAGATTGCCCCTTCGAAAAAGCATTATTTGATGAATTCATGACTCTAGAGTTAAAGAAAAAAACCTGGCTCTGATACCACTTGTAGGATCTAGATTAACCCTAGAGGGAGGGGTGAATAGGGTTATAGCAAATTTTCTCGATTTAAACGTAAAAACAAACTGCAGAAATAAATATGCTGAAAAGTAAATCACACACAAAATTTACCCAGCTTCGGCAACCCCTGCTTACTGCTGCATTCCCAGATTTCTATTAGAATTAAACAGTATCCCGCTTACAAACACTCTACTAGACTCGCAAACCTTTTGCTCCCACTCACAAACACTCTCATAGACTCGCACACCCTGCTCCGCCTATAGAGTTCGCTTACTCGCAAACTCTGCAACGCCTATAGAGTTTTGCAAACTCGCACATCCTGCTCACTGAACTAATTCTAACTAGACAATCTGACACTACCTACAACCTAGGTGGTGATTTACCAATTCTTTGATTCGAAAAGTAAAAACAACAATTAAAAGACAATAAAAAATAAATAACCCTAAACCCTAATTTAAACCAAAAGCCCTTTAAAGAAATATGACCAGCCCAATTCAATTCTTTAACCCGTTCCTTTTTCTTTTGGCTTGTGAAAATATGGCGGCCTCTTTTGTATCTTCGTACGTTCCACTTTGGCAAAATTAGGGCTTGTGCAAATTTGAAGGCGTCGCTTGGATTCCTCGATCGAATAATGATTAACGTGCTTCTTGATCAATTTGAGACCTCGTTGCTCACCGCGGCTGCTTCGTTGATCGAATTCCTTCCTTGCTTCGGTATGTAATTATATGCTTTTCCTTTTACTGATTTTATGCTTGCTTGAATTCGATACAAAAAATTGCCGATGATGATATCAATTTATAGGGTTCGATTCCCTGAATTCTCGTTGTATATACTTTATTTGAATTTGTCAATAATTCACCTCAGCCACTTGATTTCGTTTTGATGCTGAGATTTATCTCTGACTTCTTCAATTCGTATATTCTTCGATTGCTTGATATTCACGGCATTGATCGACTCCTTGGTCATCACGTTGTTGACTACGGCTTTGATTTCCTTTTTCTGTTGACTTGTTTGATTAAAACATACGGCTTTGACTTGGTCGGCTCCTTGATTGCTACTGCTTCGGCCTTGACTTGAGAATTTGCTACATGACTCCGGCCATTGATTTTTTGAACTAAACTTCTGGATATTAATCGAAACTGTACACTTGCTTGCTTCGTTGTCATTGACTTGTTTAACCTCGACTTTGATTCTGGCCTTGATAAAATTGATTTGCTATTTTTGTATCATACTCGACTTTGGTCATTTTTTTTGAAAACTGCAGCTTGATGCTTGCATCCCTCTTGTTGTTTACTGGAGTCAGTGGTTGATGCATTGTGGTGTCTAGTATTTGATTATATGATATTGTGATGATTTGCATTGTGCTTATGTCCACTAATGCTTCGAGTCTGCAATTGTTGTTTTGAATAACAGCTCGACCATATGCATATTACGACTTGTACATGCTTTGATTTTCATTTTACATCACTTGAACTTGCTTTTGTCTAGGCCTGAACCTTTGCATTACATACATATGTATATGCTCACTGTCTTTATACCTGTGCATATATGTTTACTGTTCGAGTTCATTGTTCAGTTGATTCATTGATGCATTGCCTTTGTGGTCTTCACTTTTGTATAGTCTGCACATGTTACTTGTATCACTTGATGTCTACATTTGGTTCGAGACAGTGATCATTTGTGGCATAGTTTGTATTCTCTGTTTGAATTTGCATTGTGTCACTTGTATACTGCAGCTTGGTCTTGCCTTGGTTCTGGCCATTCCTTGTTGCCTTGTTGTAGTTTGATTGTGCTGTTTACCCGTGTACATGCTTCACTGTATCTTCATTCATGTTGGTTTAGATTGTGCACTTGCTTGAGTTACTGCAGCTTGTAATTTGGCTTTGATGTTATACACTGTTTACTATTAGTCGAGTTGAGTTGATCATGTTGCATTGTGAACTTTTGTGTTGGTTCCATTGTTGCATCTCTGACTTGTGCATTCCATTCTCGTGTGTTCATCCCTGTAGTATATGCTACTGTCTACTTGAGTTTGCTTTGATGCACTTTTGAATTTGTGTAGACTGTGCATTACACATGAGTTGAATCCAGTTTCACAACTCGGGTTTGACCTTGTGCTGAAGTCGAGATTTTATTTATGTTGCACCTGAGTTGAACCCGTCTTTTTATTTGGGTTTGACCTTGTGCTCACCTGTCCCTGTAGCATTATCAAGTGCATATCGGTGTGCACAGCCTTGTGGCATATACAGTGATACACTGTGTATGTCACAAGTTGTTCGTGTATGACGAATTCAAATATGATTGATGACAAACAACCCAAATAACTGAGGCAAATATTATATTCAGAAACCATATTTTATTTTATATCGCAAAAATATTTCTTTTTCAATTTTACTGCGTTAGTGAATATTTTTGCAGATTGCTCAGATGCTGGATTCAAACTGGAATGCAGTTGAAGACAAAATACGAGTGTGAGTGATATGTAGTGAGGTTTTTAATGTAAATATGGAATCGTGATGTATTCAAAATTGTATATATTTAGTGAGAGCATGAATTTGTACTATTCAAGATTGTAATAAATATTTGTTTGAATAAAATTTCTGTTTGAATTCAGATTCTATGTTATTTATTTTATTCAACAAATATTTATTTAATCTATGAAAAATAAAATAGTACATTAACAAATACATTTAAATGAATATATATGTTTATTATCATCAAACAAAAACATATAAGCGCATGTTCAACATTTTCTGCTAGCTCGTTTTGTTATAGCTTTTTATGCAGTCCTTTTTTTTTGCTGCTCTGATGTGTATATTCTTTTGACTCGCTTGTATATTGTGGTCGCTATACCACATGAAATGTATCATTTTGTATACTCCGTGATATATCTGTATATGTATGTGTGTGTGTGTGTATGATGATATATTGTTTTGTGATGTGTTTTGCATTTGAGTTGTTGTATTTGTTCTGATAGATCCTATAGCCACCTATGGCTTTGTATTAAGTATTTATTGGATAGGTCGATCCACTTGAAATAGAAAAAATGTAGTATTTGTCGATGTATTCAATAGATATTTAAGACAAGGCAATAGATGGTCGCTCTTAACCAGCCCTATTCTCCGCATTAGCATACGGTATTACCTAGTAATACTCGTTGTTAATGTGGGTCTCGGAGTGGGGTATCACAGCTTGGCATCAGAGCTGAGTTCAGAACAAAATATGATAAACGTAGAACAGAAGCACATATTACGGTATATATAAGTGTAAAACAAGTGCTACGAATCCCTTAATCATCGTTCCTTTTGACCTTTTCTTGTCCTTTTGGGGTAAAGAAATTTAGGAATATGTCTAGGAACGCATTTTGATTTCATAGTATTCCTTATTGAATTAATGATATCTACCCTATGAATAGTCTTTATCTTATCTTAATTTTCAGCTAATGGTTGGAAGAGGCAGAGGACGATGCTCGGATGCGGAGTAGTCCAGTGGCTCCCATGCGGACGACATTTATATGTTTGCCGATCAGTTTATGGAGTTATTTAGGAGCACTCAGCCTCCAGCTACTACTCCATCATCTCCTTCGCACACGTCTGTGTTTTCCCGCATGTACATTGATTTCTCTCATCTCGGAGGAAAGTCGTTCAAAGGCTCCGAGTCCGTTCTAGAGGTCGAAACTTGGATTCGAATGTGCGAGCGCATCTTCTCTCGCATCGATCTTTCCAACCACGACAGAGTTCTTATGGCATCCAGCATGCTACAAGAGAAAGCTCACGACTGGTATGAGCTTCTCATAGCCGAGCTTGATGAGCCTACTCTTTCTTGGACTCGTTTTTGAGAACTACTCGAGCACAAGTTCTTTACTGAATCTGAGAAAGCTTTATTGGCCCGTCACTTCCTTGAGTTGAAGCTAGGAAAGTCCTCCGTTTCTGATTATGTTTCATCATTCGAGGCCTTATCTAAGTATGTTTTTGAATACATCATCACTCCCTATTAGAAGAATCTGAAGTTTTTCTTTGGTCTTAAGAAGTATCTCAAGAATTCTTTGATGCTCCAGCTCAAGCTTTCTTTCAAGGAGTTGGTTGAATCAGTGCTTCATCTCGAAGCCGTGGAGAAGGAGTGCGATAGTGGTGATGAGGCCGAGGTTCGCAAGAGCCCCAGTAAGAAGAAGTTCCCATTCATAAGCCGAAGTCTTTTCTTTCGAAGAAGAACAAGTTTGTTGGTCCTAGTTCTCAACCTAGTGGAGCACCTCCTACTCGGAAGGGGAGTTTCAACTATGGCTCATCTGACAACATGGTCTATGACTACCCTAAGACTATTATTGGTCATTGTTGTAAGAAGGAAGGTCATTGAGTTGCCACTTTTCCTATTACTTTGAATACCCTCTAGCAAACTGAATGTAGTGGATGCTTCTGGAGGGTCTTCTCAGCATAGAGGTACATCTCCTTCTATCCTTGAAGGCTCTATTTTATTCCATGATCGTTCTATTCGAGTTCACTTTGATACGGGTATGTCGCATTCATTCGTATCAAAAGAGCTTGTTGATGTTATTTCTTTAGATGTTTCATGCCTTGTTACTTCATTGAGGATTGTGAATCCTATCGGCGGATCCACAAACCTTAGCTTGCTTTGTGAGGATGTTGAGAACTTTTTATGTGGCTTTTCTTTCCGTGTGAATCTGCACGTTATTTCTTATTTGGGTTTTGATATGATTTTGGGTATGGACTGACTAGTGCAATACGATGCCAGGATTATTTTTCTAAGAGAGTTTTATGTCTTCATCATAAGATTCGTCTGCTCAGCTATCCCTTGTTCTTTGGAATGTGGATAATTCTGAAGTGGCTTTATGTTTTCTAGACTCACAAGATGATGATGATATATCTCATATTCTTATTGTTTGTGATTTCTCTAATGTATTTGAGCCTGTTTCGGGTTTGTCACCCAAGCAGATGATTGTGTTCCACATTGATCTCATTCTAGGTGCGCAGCCAGTTAGTCATCCTCCTACAAGGATGTCTACAAAGGAAAAAAAGAACTCAAGAAGCAGCTTTTAGAGCTTGAGTCCAAGCAGTAGATTCATTCTAGTTTTTCACCGTGGGGTGGCGCGGTCGTCTTCGTGAAGAAGTCCGATGGAACTCTTAGGCTTTTCATCGACTATCGCAAGCTTAACGATTAGACCATCAAGAATAGGTATACGTTGCCTAGGATCGACGACATATTCGATCAATTGAGTTGTTCTAAGGTCTTTTCTCAGCTCGACCTTGCCACTAGTTTTCATCAGCTCCGAGTTGTGGAAGATAACATACCTCTTACAGCTTTTCGCACTCGATATGGATCTTAAGAGTGGCCCGTTATGCTATTCAGTTTGATGACGCTCCTGCTTTTTTTCTCGATCTTATGAATCGAGTATTCTGGGAATATCTCGATAAGTTTGTCTTTGTGTTCGTTGACGACATCCTTGTCTGTTTGAAGTCCGAAGCCATGCAAGCTAATCACTTGAGAATAGTCTTGAGTACTATAGCTTCCTTGGATTGGCAAGTTACTACCATCGATTCATTAAGGAATTTTTCCGCTTTGTGCTTCCTCTCACCATCCGTATTCGGAAAGGCGTTCGATTAATTTGGTCCAACAAGTGTGAAGCTTCTTTTCAGCGGTCGAAGGAGCTTCTCACTAATGCTCCAATTCTAGTGGTTCCTGTTAGCACCAAAATTGGCCACTAACACCCAAATGTAACTGAAAGCGCCAACTAATAGTCAATGATAACAGATAAAGTGTGTGTAGAGAGTAATAATATGAAGAAAAGTTAGAATTAAAATGAAAGCAGTAAAGAACAACGAGTTTTATAGTGGTTCGGCTAACTTCGGCCTACGTCCACTCTAGAAGTTTCCTTTTTATTGATGTTCGAATCAATTACAGTTACAAAGTGTTAGACTGGCCTTAGTCATAGGAAATAAAAAGTCAGAGAGTAGAAAAGAAGAAGAAGACCCCCTTCTGAACCCCTACAAGCTGTATTTATAGGCAAATTTTGAGTTGTTGGGCTTTCTGAACGGTAAAGGCCCATTAAGAATTTCCACCGAACCACATTCATCTTATGCCGAATGAATTTCCACCGAGCCATCTTCGCCGAGCCTCCAATGCCGAGCAAGGTACGATGCCGAGCGAGGTGCGAGGTGCAATGCCGAGCGAGGTGCGAGGTGTCGAGGTATCGAGGTATCGAGGTGTGAGGTATCGAGGTGCGAGCTATCGAGGTATGGAGGTGCGAGGTATCGAGGTATCGAGGTGCGAGGTGCGAGGTATCGAGGTATCGAGATGCGAGGTATTGAGGTGCGAGGTATCGAGGTACGAGGTATCGAGGTGCGAGGTACCGAGGTTTTGGGGGGTAAAGTGTTAACCCGCCTTTTGTCAAAGCCATAAGTAGGCAGATTCAACCTAACTAACTTCACGACTATCGAGGTTGGAGTATGATGGATTTGGTTTTGAAGGATGAAATTTACTTGGATATGTCATTTGGTCAAGAAATGGAGGGAATGCATGGCACAAGTACTTCGTTCGGTCTACACTCCCCGCTCGGCATAAAGGAGTAGCACCTCGAAACTTCGATACCTTGATACCTCGATACCTTGCACCTCGATACATCGATATCTTGATACCTCGATACCTCGCACCTCGATACCTCGATACCTCGCACCTCGCACCTCGATACCTCGCACCTCGATACCTCGCACCTCGATACCTCGCACCTCGATACCTCGCACCTCGATACCTCGATACCTCGACACCTCGCACCTCGCACCTCGCTTGGCATTGCACCTCGCACCTCGCTCGGCATTGCATCTCGCACCTCGCTCGGCATCGTACCTCGCTTGGCATTGGCGGCTCGGCATGGGTCGCTCGGCGAAGATGGCTCGGTGGAAAGTCATTCGGCATAAGACGAATGTGGCTCGGTGGAACTTTTTAATTGGCCTTTACCATTCAGAAAGCCCAGCAATTCAAAATTCGCCTACAAATATAGCTTGTAAGGGTTCAGAAGGGGGTCTTCTTCTTCTCTTCTTCTCTCTGACTTTTTATTTCCTAAGACTAAGGCCAGTCTACCACTTTGTAACTGTAATTGATTCGAACATCAATAAAAAGGAAACTTCTAGAGTGGACGTAGGCCGAAGTTAGCCGAACCACTATAAAACTTGTTGTTCTTTACTGCTTTCATTTTAATTCTAACTGTTCTTCATATTATTACTCTCTACACACACTTTATCTGTTATCAGTGACTGTTTGTTGGTGCTTTCATTTACATTTGGGTGTTAGTGACCAATTTTGGTGCTAACAATTCCCAAAGGGAATCATGATCTTGTTGACTACGCCGATGCTAGTAAATGTGGCCTCAGTGCTGTGCTTATTTAGAAGGATTGGGTAGTTTCTTGTGCTTCTAGGCAGCTGCGACCGAATGATGTTCTTTATGCCACTCATGACCTCGAGTTAGCCACCATTGTCTTCGCCCTGAAGGTTTGGCGACATTATCTACTAGGCGAGCACTTCATTCTCTATACCAATCACATGTCCTTGAAATATCTGTTCGCTCAAAAGGAACTCAATATAAGGCAACATCATTGGCTCGAGTTTCTTACCTCCTACGACTTCGATATCCAGTATACTCCTAGTAAGGTTAATCATGTTGCTGATGCGCTTAGTCGTAAACATTCGACTGTTGTTTCTATAATGCTAGCCAAGTTAGATGTTCTTGAGACCTTATCCTTTTGTGATATTCATGATCGAGCTCCATCTTTCGATTCTCCTATTTTATTATTCAGTTTGGAAGCTCGACCTAGTTTATTGGATTGTATTGTCGATGCTCATCGGCATGGTCCTGAGCGTGTGCACCTTATCCAGATTTGAGAGTCTGAGTCCCGTGATGAGGAGTTGCGGGATTTCAGTATTGATTCTCATGATGTCTTCGCAAGAAGAACTATCTTATCGTGCCTTCTAATTCCATACTTAGGCATGACATTCTCAATGATTGTCATCATTCTAAATATACCATTCGTCCCGACAGTAGTAAGATGTATGCCGATATGCATCGTCTTTATTATTGGGAAGGCATGAAATGCGATGTGGCAAGTTATGTGAGTAATTGTATGATTGTCAACTTATCAAAGACAAGCATCGACACCCTTCTTGTCTCCTTTAGCCATTAGAGGTCCCATTGTGGAAATGGGTTCAGATTTCGATGGATTTTATTGATGGCGTACCTCGTTTGATATTTGGCCATTCTAGCATCTGGGTTATTGTAGATAGGAATGCTTCTCATTTGGCCAAGTTATATATTAAGGAAATCGTGAGACTTCACAGTGCTCCTAGTTTGATTGTTTGTGACCGTGATCCGCTATTCACGAGTCATTTCTGCCAGGGTCTTCAGCAAGCTTTAAGGAAAAAGCTTAATTTCAGCATAGCATATCATCCACAGTCTGATGGACGGACTGAATAGATGAATCGTATTCTTGAGGATCTTCTCCGTGCTTGCATTCTAGATTTCAATGGTAGTTGGGAGGATCACCTACCTATTGTGGAATTATCCTATAATAATTGTTTCTAGTCTAGTATCGATATGGCTTCTTTCGAAGCCCTTTATGGAAGGCCATGTCGATCACCTTCATGTTGGTTGGGATATGGAGAGAAGCTTATTCTTGGCCCTGATCTATTTGTAATTCTTTTGAGAAGATTATTCTTATTCGTCGGAGAATAAAAGAGGCATAGAGCCGCCAAAAACCCTACGCGGGCAACCGTAGGAAGCCTCTCCAATTTTCTGTTGATGATCTCACTTTCATTCGCGTTTCTCCTTTGAAAGGGGTTATGCACTTCAGTACGACTGGAAAATTTGCTCCTCGCTTTATAGGACCATTTCCTACTAATGAACGTATTAACCCTGTGGCTTATAGAGTTTCACTTTCAGCTCATCTATCTGGCATTCATGATGTGTTTCACGTCTCTCAGCTTCGAAAGTGTATTCAAGAGTCAGATTCTGTTACAAATTCTCCTGATTTGCAAGAGCTTGATATCTCATCAGACCTATATGTTGTGCCGCAACTTACTCGCGTACTTTCTTCAGAGGTGAGACGCCTTCGTAACAAGGACGTGCCACTCGTTAAAGTTTAATGGTCCGATAATCCCAATGACTACACTTAGGAAACCAGAGAGTTTATTGAGCATTCATATCTTGTTTTCTTTCTTCGCATAGCGATGGTGAGAATATCTCTTTATCTCAAGCTTATTTCTTTTCTTTCTGAGCGATGAAATTAATAAGTTGAATACAAATTTTTTTTTGGAAATTGTGAGGACGCAATTTTTATAAGGGGGTCTATAACAACACTAATTTGGAGATTACCTATCAATATTGAATTATAACAACTGTTATAATTTAATATTGTAAATAAAATTAAAATTGGAGAAATTAAATTCTTTATTCGGAATAAACAATGAATTTTGGAATTTAAAATGAGAAAATAAAATTCCAAGCTTTATTTTATTTTGTTTGGAGTGATAATAAATGGAATATGATTTTATTTTAGTGGAAATGCAATAATTATATGAATTATCGCTCATTTACTTCTCTTAATAAATTTAAAGAGAAGTATTTTATTTTAAAGGTGATTTATTGAAATAAAAAGGTAGAAATTGGGTTAAAAATAAGTATGAGGTACAAATAATGTTTTGAATTGGGTGGAAATATATTTCTAAGTGAGAAAATAAATTTTGTGGAATTATAGAAGTTAAAAACAACATTTTATTCATTTATTTGAGTAAATGGTGTATTTTTGTTAAATTAAGGATTCTAAGGAAAAAAATGTTTTAAAATATATATTAATCTTTTTAAATGACAGAAAATGTTTTATTTTATATGTATACAAGTTTTCACATTTTTCTTTTGTGAAACTTGAGAGAAATGCATCTTTATTTATGTGTATATGTGATATGTACACATTAATTTGTTAGGTGTTGATTTAAACCTTAAGTCATTTATTTCTTTTTATTTTTGAACCCAATTAGGCCCATATTTACTTAGCCTAGTTAGAAGAGGAAATGAAGGAGCCTGTACGTTCATTTTCAGTCTCTTCTTCCTCCTCCAACCTGAAAAGAGAAAAGTCAGTAAACACTTTATCAATTTCTCAAATTTCAAGCAAATTTCTCAATTAA
Organism: Allium cepa; assembly: GCA_030765085.1. Taxonomy (NCBI): domain Eukaryota; kingdom Viridiplantae; phylum Streptophyta; class Magnoliopsida; order Asparagales; family Amaryllidaceae; genus Allium; species Allium cepa. Next base: position 293,595,170 of record CM060934.1, read on the forward strand.
AACTCACCAAATTCAAGTCTTTTTGCAAGTTAGAGATAGATCAAAGGTATACAACTCCAAATCATACAATTTGATCACAAGATTCCTTTACAGTAAATGGTTTTCTAATTTTTATAGTATATTTGTTTGCATGTTCTGTTTTTGCTTTCTATTAGTTCTAAAGGCTAGTAATCTCAAGCAAAGCTTCCTCTTTTCAACAAAATGCCAAGCTGTTGCAACAAATCAGCAAGGTGAGTTGTATAAGCTCACAATCTAGCAAAAAGAAAAGTGCCAAAGCTTGAAACCGTGAAAAAAATTAGCATATGTTTGTTATTTTCTTTAGTTGAATTTTCACTGTTTACAATCAACTGGAAAAAGTAGATATACTAGGTCAACAGGCATTTGATAGCTTGCATACTGAACTTCATCTCTGTAAATTTTGGTTGAAAAATACTGTCGTTTGCATGTTGAAATTTGCTCCGAAACTTGAACAAAAACCTTGGAAATCAACTGGAAAAAGTACGTATACTAGGTCGACTGGCCTACCTCCCTGGGTCGACTAGCAGGTCGATGCCTCCTAGGTCAACCATCTGGTCGAACTAGGAAGGAGCAGGTCGACCTATCTTTGGGCCACTTCCAACCCATTCCCTTATGTGTTTTCATGTTTTCAAGCCTATTCTGCTTCATTTTCCAGCTATATTCATGATTTTTTTGATCACTTTTAAAGGCCATGATGTCTATCAATAGACTAGCCAAATTTCGGATATTTTGAAATTTAAATTATGAATTATTTTGAATTTGAATATCGGTTTGAGTGATTTTCTTCGTTTTGATTCGTTTTCGAGCATGGTTTTCTCTAAATCTTTTGAAATGATTTTTAAAATTAATGGGTATTTCAAAATAATTATTATAAAATATTTTCAAGTATTTTCAAATGGAAAATCTATTTATTCTCTATAATAAGGAAAATTTCAAATACGGTTTTCAAATTGATTTCGAAAATTTGTTTTCAAAGCTTGTTTTCGAATGTAAGCTATTTTATATAAAATCGCATGTTTTTGCACATTTCGAGCGAATGAGAGGGAGAATTAAATGGTTTGGTAAAACAAGTGGTATGGGACATGTGAATTTATCTTATTGGTTAATTCCCGACTTGTCCGTTTGATTGTTTTGACCTTCAGGCGAGTTTACCGATGAGACGATGTAAACATTTTACTGATTTGAGTATGAAATTTACTTGCAGTTAGTAAACCGTTTAGTACGAATGTATGGTATGGGACACATGTTAACACTGTTCGGTTAGTAAACTGTTTAGTACGAACGTGTGGTATCGGACACACGTTAACACTGTTCGAGTTCCTATCCAAAAGTTTGTGATGCATTTGTCTAAGAGATGTATTAGCCAGTACTCGACCTTCGGGTCATTTATCCTTTAGGGCATTTGTCTAAGAGTTGTATTTGTCCATTGCGACGTATTTGTCCTTCGGGATGTTTGTCTAAAAGACGTATTTATTTGTCCTTTAGGACGTTTGTCTAAGAGACGTGGCACCTTATTTTAAGAGAGCAGTAATTGGTGGGCTTCGGCCATAAGCACGTGTTATATCTTTGAGATGATTTCATTGATGTTTGTGATTTCCCAAGAGTATCGCCTTTTTATTGTTGGCCATTTGAGCCGTTTGTGATATTATATATATATACACACACAAAGAGACACACGACACTTACCTTATAAGAATTAGAACTATTGTGAGTTCTGTCTTTAGGATTTGAGTTGTCTAAACTGGTATTTTGTTGAGATTGCCAACATGGCGTATATTTGAGATTTTAATCTCCTATTTGAAGACATATTTTCCTTGTGGCGCATTTGGAGATGGTGATTTCTTTGAGTTTCTTTTGAAATTGCCGTTATGGCGGGTTTGGGATTTCTCCTTTTTAGAATATATAATTTTCCCTAAACCATTATTGATGATTTGTGATATGCCGATGATATGCGGCTTGCTATATTTAGAGTGTATGAATTGTTTTATCTCTTTTGAGATTGTATGTTTGTGTAATGACACCATATTATCACTTGATGTGATCATACACTTTAAATTTTCCCTTCTCACTTGAGAATATTATCACATTATCCTTATAATCATATTATCGTTTATACTTGTAAACTGATTTGTTTAGCTAGACTGACTCATGTATTTTTACTCAGTTCAGGCCGAGGTGTTTCATGTTAGGTACATTTGAACTTAGCCTACTCTGCTTTCGTATGCACTTTTCTGCTAGCTCTTTTGTTACAATTTTTTGTGTTGTCCTTTTTGTTTGCTACTCTTATGTGTATATTATTTTGAATCGCTTGTATATTATGGTCATTATACCACTTGACATGTATCATTTTGTATACTCTGTGATATATTTGTATATGTATATATATGTATATATATGTGTGATGATCTATTGTTCTATAATGTGTTTTGCATTTGAGTTGTTGTATTTGTTGTGATAGATCCTATAGCCACCTATGGCTTTGTATTAAACATTAATTAGATATGTCGATCCACTTGAGATAGAAAAAATAATATAGCATTGGTTGACGTATTCAATATATATTTAAGATGAGGCTATAGATGGTCGCTCCTAACCAGCCATATTCCCCGCATTAGCAGACGGTATTACCTAGTAACGCTCTTTGTTAATGTGGATCATAGGATGGGGCATCACAAAATTAGTTTACAAAGTTTTTCAAACTTAATTATTAATGTTAAAAAGTAATTAAGTTGTAATATAATTAATTGAACGGTAATAAGCACAAAATTGGTAATTTAGAAGGTGATTAAAGGTAAATCATCACTTAAGTTAAGTTAATGACTGTTAATTAATCAACAAAGTTTTAATTAATGTTTCATATGGTTAAGAAGTAATTAAGTGATTAATAATTATTTAATTAAGATTAATGGTAATTAATTATTAGGTGATTAATGGATTATTTAATTAATATTTAATTTATTAGGGTTTTAACGCTTAAATAATTTGGTTTAACCTTAACCGAGTTGCATTAGGAAGTTAATTAGTATTTAATCATTTCATTAAGCCAAATTAGAGTTTACTTATGATATAATCTTGATTTAAATTGGATTAATTAAGGTTTAGTTAGGGTTTAAGCTAATTAAATAAACTTTTAACTTTTCAAAGGTGATTTTAAATTTTACAGAATGTGTTTTAATCAATTTTCTTTTTCAAAGTAAATCAATTCCATATCAAAGGATCTCTTCTCCGGCCCCTTAAATAACACATATGATTAGGAGAATTAAGTGACATTAATTAGCAGAACAAAACACTATTCTGCTACAGTGTAAGTGATTTGATTGTGTGGATATGTGTTAAGCATAATAAATCTCCGTTCTACTATAAATTGATTGAATTGTTTGGACATCTATTTAGCAGGATAAATCACCATCCCGTTGTTATGTTATTTGGACTTGTATATGCCAATTAGTTTTATTATATTGATATGTTATTGATATGAACTATATTTACATATATGTTAGCTTATGTAAATAATTGTTGTGTGATTTGGGAATCAAATTGAAATTAAATGATAACTGAAATTATTATCATTGGGATTGCTAAGCCTCATATGGAATTTATAAAGTATGGTTTGAATTCACGTTAATTCTTGAATCAATTTAAGGCTAAGGTTTTATGAATGGTTTTTCAAGTTATATAATTCTTATAAAGGTATTTATAAAGGATAACTTGTTCATAGAAAAGAGTTTTTCTAACGAAAAGGGTTATTAAGGTGTTTTACAAAAGACGTTTTGTAAATGATATTTATAAAGGATATTTTATAAAGGAGTATTGAAAGGTTTGTAATAAGAGTTTTTAAAAATAGGAAAAAGGTTTATAAATTAACTTAAGGGTTTGTAAAAGTGGGTTATTATTTATTTTGAATGTTATAAGTTGACTGAAATATGTGGCGAGCTTTTAAAACGGGAAATTTTGATAAAGGATAAGCAAAATGTTTTATTTGGAAGAAACATTTGGTTAATTAATACGGGATTTAGAAAGAAGAAAACTTCGAAAAGTTTGTAAATATACCTATACAGATAAGCTAAGTATATGATTTTGTTTCAAGGCATGAAAAGTAAAATGTTTTGGAAATATACTTATACCATTGAGATAAGTATATAAATGTTTTCAAGTATAAAGGAAATGTATGGGGTTTGGGAATAGTGTTCTGAAAAGAAATTGTGATCAGATTTTATAAAGTGGTTTTATTAATTAAAAAGAATCAGTAGAGGCTTTGTGGATCCCATGTGCAAATTGACCATGATTGGATGTTTGTTTATTAGATAGTTAAATAACAGACTATTAAAGCTCGACCCAAACGTAACTTTGGTAATATCTAGGGAAAACATGAGAATTATATTGTACAGTTACCGTCGAAGGTGCTATACTGTACATATAAACTCCTTCGTTGCTCTAGGACGAATGATAAGAACCACAAAAGGTTAGGAGGTGAACTCTGCTCTTGTCAATTTTTTGTTTATTTCATGCAGAACCAAGGTTGAGTTTACCGAAAAATATCAAAAGTTGTTTCAAAGAGACCGGAATTGGATATGTTATCCAAAAACCACTTTGATCTAATCAAGCTTTTCGAAATGAAAACAACGTAAAGCATGGGATCGAAGATGGAGCCATTGAAGTACAAGCGCTGCTTGCTACTAATCTTGAGGGTGATTCCAAAATGGATGTAGTAGAAGTAGTGCCTTCGGTTTGTCATTATCCTAAACAACTTGTATGGATAAATGTTGGCACTCCATTACTACTTGGAGGGCGATGTTAGTATTTCAAGAGGGACTGCTATTCAAAAAGGTAAAATGTAGCCTCAAGCCTCATCAATCAGGAATGACTAAAAGAGGGGATATGCAACATGGCTATGTGGGTCTCACCCATTAGGGTATATCATCACTCTTCTAGATATATACACAATCATTAATGAATTCATGTACATGAGAGCACTCGGTTAAAGGTTGCAAAGAAACCGGGGTGATGATATATTTGATACAATCTAACAAGGGGTAGGCCAGATCTGTGTTGGTAGGGGTCGTTAGGTATGACCTCGATACATTTTCCTAAAGGTAAACTATGGCAGGCGGTACCCCAGTAGCCCAGTCATTAATTGGAATCCATTCTCCAATATATGTCTTACGTTTTCGATTGTAGAGCCTAACATGTTGGAATATGAGATGCAAACATTTCAGCTATTTTATCTATTTACTTTAAACCTAGACACTATGATAATATCACTGGATTCTGATATAAATGTTTTGGTTGTCATAAGGTAAAAACCTATCCGTTTTTATGTGCGGCGTGGTCTTATGAAATACCCATTATTTGAAAGGTTTTCAAATGTAGAAATCAGTTTGATTGTTACTTGTTATCGAGTTTTACTCATGCTGGTTTACTAGACTGACCCGGTGTTATTCCATGTAATGCTCGGGTCTGACCGAGCATGTTTGCCAGGTTAGCTTTAGATGCTTTGGAGCTATGGAATCGAGTTGGAGGCCCAGGACGTAATTTTGTATTTTGAATATCTACCGTTGCGATGTGTTTTGTGTAGATTGTCTGTTGTTGTAAGGACAAGTGTTATAACTATCCAACTCGGATATGTACATGTAAAAAAAGACGGATTCGGATTTTGTAAACACTTGATTATATTATATATTATTTCGTTGCGTTGTGAGATTCCATGTTTATTCCTAGTTCTTATATCTCTTTCTTTCCCCTAACAATATGTCTTTCTAGCACTTTGTTATTCGGCATGTTAATACCGTGGATGTATTAGTGTCGACTTTTAGGGTTTAGAAAGACGGGTTGCTACAAGATCTAAATTCAAATCAAGGTTTGAAAAAGGAAAGCTTTAAAAAGGTGAGTAAATTGATTATTAGGATATTTTTATTCATGGGTAATCAAATTTTTTTCTATTTCTACCTGATCTTAAAATATACTCTTTTAATTTGAGATTGAAGTTTTGATCTAAAGTTATTTTAAATGAATTAATTTCAATTATGTATAGATGTGATTGAAAAACTGTAAATTTACATATCGTAATTGTGGAAATGTGGAAAAGGTGGACTAGGTTAATCCACTCTAAACAATATGAATATAAATCCTTATTTTATTTAGGAAAGTTGATTTAAATTGGATAAACGAAAGAAATTGAATACTCCTTTTGCTTACCTTGGATTGATTGACAGCTTGAAATATATGTAGATTTCTGGTCTAAAAACAAATACGTAGCTTATTGAAAAGAATACATACACATGTATAATCCTTGAAATTAATAGGTAAAATAAGTGTAATTGTGATATCCTGGAATTCTATACATCTGTAATTAATAATAATTGGGTTAATTAATAGAAATACTAAATTGTAAATTTAACAAATGAATCTAATCGTAAATATTTATGTTTGGATAAATATTTATTTGATCATATATTAATATAATCACTTAAAATTGACAAAGTATTCTTTTAAAAATAAGTGATGATGATTGTTTATATAAGTAAATTATTTAAATTAAACAAAATTGTTAATTTCAAACAAATAATATTTATGTGTTATTTTAAGATAAATAGAGTTACATTTACAAATTTATAAATGTCAATTAGGAATTTAATTAGAAAAGTATTTATAAATTAATAAAACATATTAGTTAATTAGGAAAATCATATTTTAAAACTTTTAAAATTCTTTTAGGATAAAAGTAAAATAAATATTGACAAGTGTAAAGTTATAAATCACTTTGATAACAAGTGTTAGAACATTAATATAAGCTAGAGACATGTATCATTTTATTTGCATTTTTTTGTCTTTAAATTTTAATAAAATCTAAAATTTATTATAAACATCCCCAATCTTCTTTCTCATTTTTTTTTCCTCTTTTTATAAGCAAACAATGGCAGACCAAAACCTGAATTTTAGTTCCTCTTCTATCTAAAATCTAAAATTTGCAAAGTTCAAATCTAAAATCAAGTGTAAATTAAATGTGCAAATCAAATCTGCAAACCTATAAACACTTCCTCTTCTATCAAAATTTGTAATCTTCTCAAACCAGTCATAACAATATCAAAACACTCCTCAAAACATCAATTTCTGTTAACAAATCCAGTATGAAAACATCCTTCAAAACTGTATGCATGCAGTATGTTTTCAAATGCATGCAAGTACTCCAGTTTTTAAATCACAGCCATTCCAAAAATTTCAAGCATATGCAAGTGTTCAAAAGAGCAATCCTGAAGCATTTCTGTTTAAAGCAAATCAAATATTCAGTTTCTGGAATCAAGATAAAAATGCATGCATATTTCAATTCTGTTCTTTTTCAAAGCTCTGCATCTCCTTGATAGGTGAGTAAACATTTTAGTTCAAATGTTAAGTAATTTTAAGCTGCTATCAGATGATTTCTGAGATGAATTGATTTTTTTGCATGTGAATAATTTGGAAATGAACATTTTTATATGACAATTGTGAACTGTGCAAATCTCCCTGTTTTTTTTTACAGGTTTTAAATGTTTACAGATGTATAAAATTTCATATCTTTTTAATTATTCATTATTAACACTTGGATTAAAAATAAAATAACTAAGTTTTAGTATAAATAGGAACTGAGAATATATACAGGTTATGTAAGAACTATAAGCATGCATGTAAGTAAGTTCCTGTGTATGTATGGTGTATGCTTATTTGTTGATTTCTAACCTCTCTGTTCTTAGTTCAAAATATAGGATTTTGATCAAGTTCAAAATCTTTGAATCAGTTTATGTTAGTATGTGAAATTTGAACAATATTGTTTCATTTAATCTTAATCCAAGTGTATTAAAAAAAAAATACAGATTCAAGGATTATAAGATTTAAACTATGATAAATTTGAAAAATAAATTCAGTGGAGATTCTTAAACATGTAAAATCAATCATTTTAACTTACTGTTTTAAAACTATAATTTGAATCATCCTTTAAAGTTATGGTTTTTAAAATAAATATCAAAAATTTTAAAATTGAATTAAGTGAGAATTTAGGGTTTTTCTGGAGATTGGTTTTTGGTCAAAATCTGGTGATCTGTATATTTGGGGTGTTCGCGATTCTTGATGGAGCTAGAAGTATGCTTGGGTAGTACGGCTAAAATAATTGGAAGGTCGTCTGATGATCGTGGCGACGGCAGCAAGAAGGTTCAGGTTTTAAACCTAGTTTTGGGCTGTGGTCAGAATTGTGAGGAGATTGTCACCTATGATCGATTGAGCGGGTCGTGGTTGAAGGAAGTGGTTGCGTAGGGGTGCGGCAAGGTGTGGACGAAGGGGTTCAACCTCTGGTGGTCAAAGGCGTTTGGGTAAGGTGATTTTTCTGGCAGTAGCACGAAGTACTTGTTTCAACAGGATACTTAGATTTGGAATTATGGGTTGAGATACCGTGATGTTGATTTTGAAGGGTTGCTGGGGCAATCGTGGGTGTGTAGAAGTTTCTGGTGATGGTCGGAGGATCATCGATGATGGTGCAGGTTGCACGGTGGCTGATTGTGTCCGTGCTTGTTTTAATTTTTGGAATGGTTTTTGACTCGGAAAAGGACTCGGGTGGAAGTTGTTTTGGCTCAAGTAACATCTAGGATCATACGCGAGGATGTAAGTAAAAACTGTATAGTTTTAACAGTTTCCATATTTTTTTTCAAAACAGGTTTTAAAATTTAAGTCAAATTGTTAGAAGAAAAAGATGATGTTTTTGGATCCATGTACACATGGGTTGAACCCAAATTCAAATATCTAATGGGTTTTTAATAAAGTAAGTTGTGAATGTTAAATAATTAAGCTAAATTAATTTCTAGAAATTCATTTCTTTAAATTGATTTGTTTATATAAATGAATTTGTATTAATGGTATTAAAAGTTTTAAAGTTAAAACCTTAATGTTATTTTCAAATTTATTTAAAATATAAAAGGAAATTTGTAAGGAAATGTTTTATCGAATTAGTTAATAAATAATGATTAATTAAATTGTATTTATTTATTTATTAATTAAGAAATTAAGGGATAATTAAATTAGTAATTAAATAATACTTAATTAAGTTTTATTAAGTGATAATTGGGTTTGCTTGATTAATAATAAAAAGGTTATTAATCTATAATGCAAGTTAATTAAGAATTAATTAACTATAATTAAAGGTTAATTAATTATATTTAAGGATTGATTTATTTCAATTATGGATTAATTACTTTGTAGTTAAGGTTGTTAATTAATAATTAAGTTTTATTAATTAATGATTATGAGATAATTAATTAGTTAATCAAGGTTAATTTATTTAATTATAAAAGTAATTAGGGATTGATTACTTTGTATTAAAGGATTGATTAATAATTAAGGTTTATTAATTAATAGTTGAAGGATAATTAATCCGTAATTAAGGATTAATTTGGTTAAAAGAGTAATTAGAGGATGAATCACTCGATTATGATTTATGAGGTGATTGTGATTAAGTTGAGTTGATTAATCCGCTAATTAATTAAAGATAGTCGCTTGGTAACTGATTAAGTATAATTACCTTATGAGATTGATAAGTGTAATTACCTAATGAAGTAATTGATGGATAAATCCCTGGATGTAATTAATATAAGGGAAATTACGTAATGGGAAATAATTAAAGGTTAATTATTTAGGATAAGTAATTAAGAATTAATTATTTGGTGTAATTAATTAAAGGATAATTGCTTTATGTAATTAAAGATAATTAATCAAGGGTGATTAATTAAGATAGATAATTAAAGGTGATTAATTAATTGGTTTGTAATTAATTAATGCTTAGTAAAAATAATCCAAGTGATTAAAGAATTAAAATTAATTTAATTAGAGATAAATTAAATAATTTTTGGAAGTGATCAATTTTGTTTATGAATGGTTGAATGATGTTAAATGCCTTGAATTGGTTGATATCTATGATATGAAATGTTGTGATATAACATGTGCGGGTGGGCTGTAATAATGTGGTTGTCTATGATGAAATGATGTGTAAAGTGATATCCAGTATTAAAGGTTGAATTGTATTTCCCTTGGATAATTTAAGTTAAGTTGACATTGGGTTCGAAGAGACCAGAGTCGGGTATTAGAAAATATCCGAAACCACTTCGATTCTTTATAAATTGCTATGTGAAATCAATATGCTGAAATGAAATGATTAAGAGAATTGTACCATTTAATCTAAGGTTTTGGTACTTAGAAACTGATGTGTGAAATGAGTAATGTCTGTAGAGACTTGTAAACTTGTAAATTGATATAAGTTACCCCGGGTTTCCAGCCTGACCCGGGTGTTACTTTGATGTAATGCTCGGGTCAGACCGAGTATTACAGATTTTCAAGTAGGGACGTTCTGGAGCTCAGGAGGCAAGATGGATGGCTGGAATGTATGTATGGAGCGTACTCACTGTGGTATAGAGTTGTATATCTAGGACATGTTGATTTAGAACTGTCCTGTGTTGTGTAAATGTTGTAACTCTGATATATACAATGTAAATGTACTGATACAGTTCTTTTTGTAAACTGTTATTATATGATATTATATTTTATCCGCTGCGAATGTGAGATTCTGAGTTTGATTTTTCTGTTCTTCTTCTTTCTTTTTCTTCATTTCACTAACTATCTGGAAATTTCGGGTTCGAAATTTTCGGGTCTTACATTTGGTATCAGAGCAGAAGGTTAAGCGAGAACCTTGGCTCTGGTGGGATTACTCATTAAGGATAGGGTAAGTGGTACCCTAGAATGAGTTGAGTGTGTGTGTGTGTGTGTGTATGAGAGCGTATTTTTTATTTTCTTATATAAAGATTTTAAATGATTTTATATAAGAATATATTTTGGATATATATAAAGCAATAGTTCTTTCTAATAAGTATTAAGGAAATTGGTTGTTAAGATATTGGAATTAAATTAAGAAATAATAGAAATACAACCAAATTGAAATTGAAATTAAATTAAAGATAAGTTTGAAATGGATTCAAATTGAAATTAAATCTTGAATTTGGGAAAGGTTTCAGGATAAGGATAATCAGTTAATTTATGTAATTAATTAAACTTTGTTTAATGAGATTAATTAATGGATAATAATTGGAAATGATAAATTAAGAGGAAGTTAGTTAATGAAGTAACTAGAGGTAAGTAATTTAAAGGACAATTACTTAATAAAGGTAATTAAGAAATAAGTTAATTACCGAATGTGATTAATTAATGATATAATTAATTTAAAGAAATAACAAATAATATTTTTAATGTATTTGAATGAAATGGTCCTATTTCAAACAAGATTTGTTTGAAAATTTAAAAGAAATTTGTTGTGAATAAAAAAAACGAAGGTAGTTTAAAATTTTAAAGTATAACTTGGTTTGTAAAAGAAATTAATATGTATACATGTGGATATACATAATATCAAAAATGGTTTGAAATAAACTCTAAATGTTGAGTTTTGAATATGGAATAAGATGTGATACCCGAAATGCTAAGTTTTTGACCTTAATAAGTGGGAAGATTATTTATGAGAAGTTCAAAATTTGAAATGGGAGTTCAACTAGGTAAGGTTGACTGGATTAAGTGAATTGAGTTTAACTTGGGAAAAGTTAAATATGTTGGGATGTTCAACCTGATTTTTAAATTTTAAGATGAAATTAAGATTTAACCTGGAAAGTTAAATGGTTAATTTGAATTAGGGAGTTTGAGTGATCTCAAATTGGGTTTGAGATCCGAAAATTGAAAATGGATGGATGTTTTGAAATAATTAGATAATATCATCTTATTGTTGTTAAAAAACTTTAAGTTGTGAATTGGAATTGTTTAAATGAATAAGAGATGGTTTAAATTTGAAATTTGAATTAGTTCAAATTTAATTTGATTTGAAGTAATTGAAAGAGTGATTGAAGATGTATGAGTATAAGATTCAAATGGAAAATTTGAATTTGATTAATTTGTAATGATTTGAAATCGAAGTGGATTCAATTTGAAATTAGTCCAAATTTATTGGAATAATTTGGAATTATAATTAATGATTGAATAGTTTTAAATTCAAATGGAATTTTAATTGAATTTGGGAAGAAATCAAGAATAATTCAACTTGATTTGGAAATGGAGTTTAAAATTGGAATTAATTCAAACTGGAGTAGAAATGAATTTAAATTGAATTGATAAGAATGGAGATTGGAAAGTGAGCAGTTTTGACTCTGGACTATTTTTAATTTTTTTTTCCAAGCTATTCATTATATATACAAATTTTCTTTTGAAAGCCAAACTATCTTATAATTGTTTTACAATTATTTTTGAAACTGTTTAACAATTTTCCAACTGTTTTATAAACTAATTACTATATTTCAACTATTTTGCAAAACTAATTACTATCTTACTATTACTTTGCGATTATTTAAAATTTCTATAATTGTTTTAACTATTTTCTAACTATTTTACACCTATTTTACAAACTAGTAATTATTTTCCAACTACTTATCTATTTTTAAATCTTTCAAGTTATTTTCTGAATAAACTGGTCGGAGTTGAAACTGTTAAATACCCAATCGAGATAAGAATAGAGGTGATAATCCAAATGGATTGAAGTAATTGTGAGTTAGTAAATGAAAATTAAAGTGAATGTGAATAGAAAGAGAATTGATTTGTCTAATAATCAATAAAGATAAATACGTAGGGTGTACGTATGTTATTCTATTCGCATAGTGATTTGATCCAGATTCGAGCATAGAATTTCGAGATAGTTATTTCAATCCGAGTGGGATTTTTCACTCGATTTTCGACGGCGAACCTGAATATGGATTGTTGATTGGTTCTGGATATTCTCTATCATTGTTATGACTATGCAAGGAGAATGACGGTTTTTGATCAAGAAACCAGATCTATGTCCGCACTAGGAAGTCGGGTGGACGATACTACTTCGGAAATGAAATTGTGTGATTGAGAGAGCGATCAGATTGGTATAGCGTACGAATGATATGTGTACATCGTACGGATTTGAATGAAAATGATATTGAACGGAGTAATCAAATTTGAATATTTGATTTTGAGTAAACAAAGTTAAATATCTTTGTTTAATAAAATGAAACTCCCCTTGTTGAATCTTTTGCTAGAAGAAAAGGGTTTTTGGAAATGTTTTGAAGTATAAAAGTTTATACAAGTATGAAATGATCCAAATTTTTAAAAGATTTTATATATCTGAATATATATATATATATATATATATATATATAAAGGATCATATGAGGATTTTGGAAAAAGGGTTTTGGGAACCTTTGGATTTGGAAAAGGCTTTTGATTTTTGGGTAAAATCAGTATGAAGATTTGGAAAGCCTAGCTTGAGAATTTTCGATTTTGGAATAATCGATTTTTTGTAAAGGAGCTTTGTATGAGATCATACTAGGTGTATGATTTGAAAATACTATATGTGTATGGTATAAAATGTTTTGATGATGGCTCTGGGGAAAAAGGCGCTCCCTTGAAATGAACTTCTCAGGAGTACTACCGGGTGGTGCTGCCTTGAGCCCCAAGGGGGGGGGGTTCTAAAGTTGATCCTGTGAGGAGTCCGGACGAAACTAGTTCCTGAGGATTATGAGTAGAGTATACCATAGCGAAAGTCGTGTGTGCCGCTGAGAGCCAACAGTTACATGGACTTTTGCTGCGATGACAACGTAACCCAGGATGTAACTGCGATCTATGGTATAACATAGCGAAAGTCGTGTGTGCCGCTGAGAGCCAACACTCTGCATTTGATTTTATATCGGTAGACTGCGACCTATGTAGGAGTGGAGAAGTTTCATTTTGACAGCGAAAATCAGAGGCCGCTGAGAGCCTGCAATTACATGGACTTTTGCTGCGACGGCAACGTAACCCTGGGTGTAACTATGATCTGTTGTGAGGGATACATGGCGTAATCGAGAGGCCGCAGAGAGCCTGCAGTTACATGGACTTTTGTTGTGACGGCAACGTAACCCTGGAATGTAACTGTGACCATGGATGGGGGTGACGATTTCCAGAGCATTCTCACCAAAGATATTTCCTCTATTTTAAAATATTTTCGATAATTTCAATAAAATTATTTTCAAAATATTTTCACTGGATGTTGAAAACGAGTCTGCCACGCACTTGTAGATTTTCAGTCATACGCCTGATCAACGTATGACCGAATTTCTGGGAGAACAAGGATAGACTGGTTGAAACATCGAGTTATAAAAGTATTTTTATAAAAACTATTTTGGAAATATTATATAGATTTTAAAGGTGTTTGAAAAATGATCAAAGAATATTTTAACTGGTTTTAAAATATTTAATAAATTCTGGCTTCGTTCCTTTTCGAGGACGAAAAGATTCAAAGGGGGGAAGAATGTGATATCCTGGAATTCTATACATCTGTAATTAATAATAATTGAGTTAATTAATAGAAATACTAAATTGTAAATTTAACAAATGAATCTAATCGTAAATATTTATGTTTGGATAAATATTTATTTGATCATATATTAATATAATCACTTAAAATTGACAAAGTATTCTTTTAAAAATAAGTGATGATGATTGTTTATATAAGTAAATTATTTAAATTAAACAAAATTGTTAATTTCAAACAAATAATATTTATGTGTTATTTTAAGATAAATAGAGTTACATTTACAAATTTATAAATGTCAATTAGGAATTTAATTAGAAAAGTATTTATACATTAATAAAACATATTAGTTAATTAGGAAAATCATATTTTAAAAGCTTTTAAAATTCTTTTTGGATAAAAATAAAATAAATATTGACAAGTGTTAAGTTATAAATCACTTTGATAACAAGTGTTAGAACATTAATATAAGCTAGAGACATGTGTCATTTTATATGCATTTTTTTTATCTTTAAATTTTAATAAAATCTAAAATTTATTACATACATCCCCAATCTTCTTTCTCATTTTTTTTTCTCTTTTTATAAGCAAACAATGGCAGACCAAAACCTGAATTTTAGTTCCTCTTCTATCTAAAATCTAAAATTTGCAAAGTTCAAATCTAAAATCAAGTGTAAATTAAATGTGCAAATCAAATCTGCAAAGCCTATAAACACTTCCTCTTCTATCAAAATTTGTAAACTTCTCAAACCAGTCGTAACAATATCAAAACACTCCTCAAAACATCAATTTCTGTTAACAAATCCAGTATGAAAACAACCTTCAAAACTGCATGCATGCAGTATGTTTTCAAATGCATGCAAGTACTCCAGTTTTTAAATCACAGCCATTCCAAAAATTTCAAGCATATGCAAGTGTTCAAAAGAGCAATCCTGAAGCATTTCTGTTTAAAGCAAATCAAGTATTCAGTTTCTGGAATCAAGATACAAATGCATGCCTATTTCAATTCTGTTCTTTTTCAAAGCTCTGCATCTCCTTGATAGGTGAGTAAACATTTTAGTTCAAATGTTAAGTAATTTTAAGCTGCTATCAGATGATTTCTGAGATGAATTGATTTTTTTGCATGTGAATAATTTGGAAATGAACATTTTTATATGACAATTGTGAACTGTGCATATCTCCCTGGTTTTTTTTACAGGTTTTAAATGTTTACAGATGTATAAAATTTCATATCTTTTTAATTATTCATTATTAACACTTGGATTAAAAATAAAATAACTAAGTTTTAGTATAAATAGGAACTGAAAATATATACAGGTTATGTAAGAACTATAAGAATGCATGTAAGTAGGTTCCTGTGTATGTATGGTGTATGCTTATTTGTTGATTTCTAACCTCTCTGTTCTTAGTTCAAAATATAGGATTTTGATCAAGTTCAAAATCTTTGAATCAGTTTTTGTTAGTATGTGAAATTTGAACAATTTTGTTTCATTTAATCTTAATCCAAGTGTATTAAAAAATATATACAGATTCAAGGATTATAAGATTTAAACTATGATAAATTTGAAAAAAAAATTTCAGTGGAGATTCTTAAACATGTAAAATCAATCATTTTAACTTACTGTTTTAAAACTATAATTTGAATCATCCTTTAAAGTTATGGTTTTTAAAATAAATATCAAAAATTTTAAAATTGAATTAAGTGAGAATTTAGGGTTTTTCTGGAGATTGGTTTTTGGTCAAAATCTGGTGATCTGTATATTTGGGGTGTTCGCGATTCTTGATGGAGCTAGAAGTATGATTGCGTAGTACAGCTAAAATAATTGGAAGGTCGTCTGATGATCGTGGCGACGGCAGCAAGAAGGTTCAGGTTTTAAACCTAGTTTTGGGTTGTGGTCAGAATTGTGAGAAGAACGTCACCTATGATCGATCGAGCGGGTCGTGGTTGAAGGAAGTGGTTGCGTAGGGGTGCGGCAAGGTGTGGACGAAGGGGTTCAACCTCTGGTGGTCAAAGGCATTGGGTAAGGTGATTTTTCTGGCAGTAGTTCGAAGTACTTGTTTCAACCGGATACTTAGATTTGGAATTATGGGTTGAGATAGCGTGATGTTGATTTTGAAGGGTTGCTGGGGCAATCATGGGTGTGTAGAAGTTTCTGGTGATGGTTGGAGGATCATCGATGATGGTGCAGGTTGCACGGTGGCCGATTGTGTCCGTGCTTGTTTTAATTATTGGAATGGTTTTTGACTCGGAAAAGGACTCGGGTGGAAGTTGTTTTGGCTCGAGTAACATCTAGGATCATACGCGAGGATGTAAGTAAAAACTGTCAAGTTTTAACAGTTTCCAGATTTTGTTTCAAAACAGTTTTTAAAATTTATGTCAAATTGTTTAAAAAAAAGATGATGTTGTTGGATCCATGTACACATGGGTTGAACCCAAATTCACATATCTAATAGGTTTTTAATAAAGTAAGTTTTGAATTTTAAATAATTAAGCTAAATTTATTTCTAGAAATTCATTTCTTTAAATTGATTTGTTTATATAAATGAATTTGTATGAATGGTTTTAAAAGTTTTAAAGTTAAAACCTTAATGTTATTTTCAAACTTATTTGAAATATAAAAGGAAATTTGTAAGGAAATGTTTTATCGAATTAGTTAATAAATAATGATTAATTAAATTGTATTTATTTATTAATTAATTAAGAAATTAAGGGATAATTAAATTAGTAATTAAATAATACTTAATTAAGTTTTATTAAGTGATAATTGGGTTTGCTTGATTAATAATAAAAAGGTTATTAATCTATAATGCAAGTTAATTAAGAATTAATTAACTATAATTAAAGGTTAATTAATTATATTTAAGGATTGATTTATTTCAATTATGGATTAATTACTTTGTAGTTAAGGTTGTTAATTAATAATTAAGTTTTATTAATTAATGATTATGAGATAATTAATTAGTTAATCAGGGTTAATTTATTTAATTATAAAAGTAAGTAGGGATTGATTACTTTATATTAAAAGATTGATTAATAATTAAGGTTTATTAATTAATAGTTGAAGGATAATTAATCCGTAATTAAGGATTAATTTGGTTAAAGAGTAATTAGAGGATGAATCACTCGATTATGATTTATGAGGTGATTGTGATTAAGTTAAGTTGATTAATCCGCTAATTAATTAAAGATGGTCGCTTGGTAACTGATTAAGTATAATTACCTTATGAGATTTATAAGTGTAATTACCTAATGAAGTAATTGATGGATAAATCCCTGGATGTAATTAATATAAGGGAAATTACGTAATGGGAAATAATTAAAGGTTAATTATTTAGGATAAGTAATTAAGAATTAATTATTTGGTGTAATTAATTAAAGGATAATTGCTTTATGTAATTAAAGATAATTAATCAAGGGTGATTAATTAAGATAGATAATTAAAGGTGATTAATTAATTGGTTTGTAATTAATTAATTCTTAGTAAAAATAATCCAAGTGATTAAAGAATTAAAATTAATTTAATTAGAGATAAATTAAATAATTTTTGGAAGTGATCAATTTTGTTTATGAATGGTTGAATGATGTTAAATGCCTTGAATTGGTTGATATCTATGATATGAAATGTTGTGATATAACATGTGCGGGTGGGCTGTAATAATGTGGTTGTCTATGATGAAATGATGTGTAAAGTGATATCCAGCATTAAAGGTTGAATTGTATTTCCCTTGGATAATTTAAGTTAAGTTGACATTGGGTTCGAAGAGACCAGAGTCGGGTATTAGAAAATATCCAAATCACTTCGATTCTTTATAAATTGCTATGTGAAATCAATATGCTGAAATGAAATGATTAAGAGAATTGTACCATTTAATCTAAGGTTTTGGTACTTAGAAACTGATGTGTGAAATGAGTAATGTCTGCAACGACTTGTGAACTTGTAAATTGATATAAGTTACCTCGGGTTCATATCAATTGTACGCTTTTGTATTCCATGTTAGATGGGTTTACTCACGCTGGTTTCCAGCCTGACCCAGGTGTTAGTTTGATGTAATGCTCGGGTCAGACCGAGTATTACAGATTTTCAGGTGGGGACGTTCTGGAGCTCAGGAGGCGAGCTGGATGGCTCGAACGTATGTATGGAGCGTACTCGCTGTGATATAGAGTTGTATATCTAGGACATGTTGATTTAGAACTGTCCTGTGTTGTGTAAATGTTGTAACTCTGATATATATAATGTAAATGTACTGATACAGTTCTTTTTGTAAACTGTTATTATGTGATATTATATTTTATCCGCTGCGAATGTGAGATTCTGAGTTTGAGTTTTCTGTTCCTCTTCTTTCTTTTTCTTCTTTTCACTAACTTTCTAGAAATTTCGGGTTCGAAATTTTCGGGTCGTCACAGTAATCAAGGGTACGAAATACACATAGAAATATGCTTGAAAACTAGTCCTTAAACTTTTATGCGAAGTCATAAAAAGATGAATAAATATAAACAAAACAAACATAAACTAAAAATCTCGAAAGAGTACGATCAAAAAACTAACTAGGCATTTGAAAAACCAATTGGACGTTTGAAAAAGTGGGTTTAGATATCTGGATTTTAGGAAATTTCGACCCAAGTGTTTTACATTGGAATTCAAACTAATTTATATGTTTAAAATTTCAACCAGGTGTTTGAAAATTAAATTAGACATTCGAGAAGGGGATTTTGAAATTTGAATACCTAGGAACGTTGTTATTTACATCAGGCAACCAGACATTTGAATTATATTTCTAGATGTTTGAATTACTTCAGCAAGCCCAAATTGAACCTGGAACTAATGCACACCGAGTAGGGTAATTTAGCAAAGCTTATCCCTAATTTCTTAACTCTATAAGCATTCACGTAACTAAATGGATTCGAGCAACAAGATGGAATATTATCACACTTGGTAGCACCCTAGGTTCTCACTTTATGAAGTTGCTAAGCAGGAAACACAACATAGTGTGCAGTTTTATCGCAACTATATGCTTTAGAGCATATGGGCACCAACAGGAGGTTACTTGATTCTTTTGGGGCAAGTGAACCTAGGCGTCAGGATGTATATTCTGTAGCGTGTATAGTTACGGGCCCCAACCGGGAGGTTACTCAATATTTTAAGAGAAAAAAAGTTCGAACACTATGATGTATACCGAGCTAGGGTGCATAGGAAGATGGATAATAATAGGGAGGTATTCAATGCTTTAGGGCAAATAGGCTTAGGCATTATGATCTATACCTGACATGTTAATAGGATACATTTATTATAAAGCTTGTATGTTAATGGTCTACATCAGGGATTGCCTATCCGATGTAGAAGTTTTATGGTCATAACTAAAGATGTACATTAGATGTTAGGTACACTTAGGGTGACTGTTACAGTTAGTACTATGGTCGGTAATTCTTACATACATATACCATAAATAAAAACCCTAGGTCGTGTAGACTATAAATAAAGTTTAATTACTTATGAACACCATACCCTAGTAATACAATTCATTCACCATACCTTGTTCGTCCCACTCCTTTTCATCCCCTTTTTATACCAAGTATAGTAGCCTGGGTCGGTAAGTGACTTGATCTGGACCCAGTGCACGGAGGTGGAGACCACATGCTTAGAGTTATATTATTTATATATACCCTTCATGTACGTTATATTGTACTTCTTAATTAAAGAGATATCATGTTACTATTAGACTCTTTGTATTTTTCATTCATGGACATTATTATTTGGATAACGTTTAGAAAAGACCACTATCTAATTTGGACTATTTCAAAACTTATATATTTTTCCTTCCGTTGTAAGATCTAAAAGTGTATTATATTTATAACTATCTATGTATTCTTTAAATACCAATGAATCGTATTTCTTAGCATGACACAAGTTCAAACGTCGTTTTGGGCCTTGAATTGGTATATCCGGAGGTATGGGTTATTATATTTAGTAACAAAGCTTAGGTTCAGGATTCCTTAGGGATTAGACGTGCATGAGAGAACGTATTTGTAATTTTATGTTACATATATATATTTACATGTGTGTGTATATTTATACGCCACATCCTATACATTTTGACTTACAAGGTAGTTGTTAGCTTGTCTCTTATATAAGTAAACAACTATGGGTTAAAATAAATGCTAAAGATTATAACAGTTTAGGGTAAAAAACAAGTACATCGCATTTATGATAATTTACTCCATAAGAAAAGCTAATAGAGGTTACCTGTGCTATTTAACAATGGTGAGTATGTTTCGAGTCTAAGGAGGAAGAAAAAGAATAGCAGTAGCCTTGGACTTATGGAAGATATTTATGATTCGTTAAGGCATAAAGGAAGAATAAAAGGACTCCTTGAGGTTAGAATACACTCATTAGTAAAGTGGAAGTCCAATTCTTATTATGGAAATTGTTGTAGAAGTCACATAGAATTGTTAGAATGTTCTTACATTGAAGTTGGACGCTTTATTGGTGGATATACTTGAGGTAACTATTTTAGAAGTAGAGGAATTAAAACCCTATGCTCTTAAAGCATTAGTAGATGTAGTTAGACTTGTGTAAATCACTATGTTTTCATTTACTCCATTTAGGTGATAAACCATTGGACATGTTTCTAAAAAGTTAGAAATATTAGATGCCTGATATTATTTTTAAAAGAAAACTAAATTAGTTTGTGGTTTTCTATGAAATGATCTGACAGACTTTATGAAAAATTAAATAGAAGGATTTGAAATAAAGCAGAGTCAGAAAACACCAATGTTTAAGATTTTTGGAAAAGTATAGAAGTTGAAGTTTAAACCCGTAAACCTTTATTTTAAGATTCAAATTAGAAAAGTTTGTTAAAATGTAATTCTCCATAACTATCTTAAAGCTTTTGTTTTTGTAAAATGTTTAGAGTAAGGAACAATATTGCACTTACCATTTGATGTGTACTTTGCTTTTAACAACAAAAATTTAGAAAGGAAAATTGAGAAGTATGTAAAACTCATCTTTTGAATGTCTTTTATAAATAAGAAATGATTAGTTCTTAGAAATGTCTTTTATAAATGCTTCCGTAACACTTTGAAAAAAATTATATATAATGATAAGTTAAAATATCACATTCTTTAGGATATACTTTTATAAAAGTTTCTTGTTTATATAGGAAAATTTTAGAAAGTTATGTTAACATGTCCACTTTTCTAAGTTAAGTCGGATTGTTTTGGGTAATTAAAATTAACAAAGGATTTTATTATTTTAGAAGCTTACTAGTTTTGTGAAAATGATGTTTAATTTAACACGCAAAGTGAAAGTGTTATTACGATTATCACTCAAACTTAAATTTTAGATTGGAGTTAGATGAATAAAATTAATCTGCATGCAAAAAATGAATTAATTATGATAGTTAGAAAGGTCAAGATGCCAGCGTGCTAAGGACTTGCTAGTATTGAACTTATGGAATTGTGAAGCATTGGAATATTTGTTGTAAAAAAAGAAATTAAATAGAAATTTGATGGCCTTTTCAATAAACTTTGATTTGGAATCATTTAGTACCAAATTGAGCTTTCAATCATAATAAAAAGTGAACACTACTCTATGTTTTTCTACTCATGTATGGCTTAAGTTGTCGAATCTTCGCATAAGAAGGTTTGAAAGATGTGATTAGGATAAAACATGTTTAATTTCAAAGGAAAGATTAAGCCAAGATATTTACAAAAGAATGCTACAGAGGTAAGAAGATTCCTCATCTTGGTTGGTAACTATAAGGACTTCATCAATGACTTCGCAAAGAATTTCTATGTAATTGATGCAGCGTACTTAGAAGAATTTGATTATTTCATGGAACTAGAAATGTAATCTTGCTTTTATCTAGCTAAAGGATTTATTCAATAGTACACAAATTTAGCACTCCTTGATGGTTCAAATGCATTTTTTATATACCAATGCATGTGGCATAGGATGGGGCCCTGTTTCGATGTAGAATTAGAGTTGTTTGTTATGCTGGTCAATAGTTGTGGGTATATGACAACTATTGTTTTGCTCTTAGGACTTGGAGATGATTTAAGTTTATATATATGAAAGTCCCTAAAGCAGTTGTTGTTTTGACATCTTTGAAAGTGGTAGATGATTATGATTGTTTATAGATAGGCGTCGTTGATTCGACATCCCGGATAACATTATGCCATATATGTTGAATTTTGACTTTGCGAATTATATGTGACCAAACAAGTAGGCTTTCATTTTATTGCGCATGTTCTACAATGATAGTTATAAAGTATTATGCTTGAGTTATCATCACAACTGCTGGTACATTGTTTGGAATTGGTGTGACATGAGTTTCAAATCATGTTCACAAATCTAAGAGATTGTCCAATAAGATGTTCCTAGATAAGTTTTTCGGTATGACACTATTTGAGTATTAAATGTTACATCTATTGGATTAATATGGAAGGATGTCATTCCATCTTGGGTTGTCTCGACCATGGAAATGTTGAAATGAAGTAGGGAAAAGTTATGTTTGGAAAGGACCAGTTAATGGGATTGCATCAAGGAGTGATAAATTTGGAAGTTCAACTACAAAAGATATCCTAGATGAAAATGGAGTTAGGATTACAGAAAGAATGGTTAATTCAAGAATTTCAATTCTTACTAAGTAAAAGATATTACAGTTGGTACATAGTGACAGTGCAGATGTAATTGTCATGGAAAACAAGATTTGATGATTTTGGTAAGATTTTGTGAAGAGGATAATTGGATTCTTCCCAATCATCTCTTGAATTAGAAGGAGATTATTTATTTTAGAAAGTTCATGAAATATTGACTTAGGATACATAGTTGTGTTGCATAACAGTTGCACATGAATGATGTATCACCTAGTCAATTACCCTAAAATAATTTTAGGTCAGAATTCATCTAAATTTTGGACTTCACTTAGACTAGGATTTTGATTGCTAGGTTCGAATAATGAATAAACTAGGATTACCCTACTTGAAAGCTTGAATGTTTACTTTCTTGTATATTGTATAACTTAGGATAAAATTCTTGGAGACTGAAATGTGGTACCTTAGTATCACGATTGTTAGAGGATTGGAGAATTGATATCATAAGTGAAACAATAAAGCTTAAGTTGAATCGGAATTGGAGGAAGAGCAATGCCATTTTCGCTAGTTTAAAAGATTGCAGGTATTTTAATCCTTGGGTAGAAATAAGTAATAGCAAAAGCTTCAAGTTATTAGATACTGGTAACGACACCATCCACTTTTATGTTATCTTACCTTAGTATCCAGAATATTAAGTGATCAATATACTATCGGGATGACTTAGGGCATTATGTATATGCATTGAGAGCTGCATGAGGCTATATTTTTCGTTAGGGCATACTTGTGCTCAAGTTACAAGTTATGTTGCATGTTGGTATTAGATTACTTAGGTTTGTAGCATTGATAGCATAAGTTACATATTCACATACATTTATACCGACTTGGATTGAGTTTATATGCCAACAGTAAAGTCAATAAGTTGAGGTTGGAAGAATGACCTAGTTAATAGTAACCGGAAAGTGGAGGAGAGAATCCGATTTTTCATTCGACTTTTTACTAGAAGATTTTTCCATTTTCTTATTTATTATCATGATTAGAGAAACCTTGGAAAAAGTAGATTTGATCCATAAAATGATGAAGACTGCAAGATAGGAAGAAATCACACGCAAACAGAAGATGCATAGAGTTGTAGTTTGTGGTAGGCGACATGATCTTTGTAAAGGTCTCTCCACTTAGATATTTTGAGGTTTGGTAGCTTGGGAATTTTCGCACCAAGGGTTGTAGGGCCTTTTTCTGTATTTTAAGGACTAAAGAAGTTAGCATATGGGGTGGAGCTTCTTAAAATTTTGAAGAGAGTTCATAATGTATTCCACTATCACACTTGCAGAAGTGTTTACATGATTCAACTATTACGGTGAAGTGAGTTGGTTGGAAGAAGTTGAAGTGGAGAAAGTTTTAATTGTTCACCATGCACCTACCCGTATTATTGAGAATGGGAATAATGACTATATAATAAAGTAATTGGATTGGTTAGAGTCCAATAGGAGATGATACAACTGGGAGTACTTGGGAGCTGAGAAGAATCCGAGCTACTAATTTAGGGTTCTTTTTTGGTAAGTTTCCATATAAGCCAACATCATTGCTTGATGCATAGTATTTAGTTAGAATATTACATAGGTAGTTATGTTTGGATACTAAGCATGGTTATGAACGTGTCAAT
This sequence comes from Allium cepa, assembly GCA_030765085.1. NCBI lineage: Eukaryota > Viridiplantae > Streptophyta > Magnoliopsida > Asparagales > Amaryllidaceae > Allium > Allium cepa. The sequence goes on from CM060934.1 coordinate 293,619,803, forward strand.
AGGAAATGTCAGGCATGATGGTTGCTAATGGGTGAATTTTATTAGTTATTATTGCACACATGAGATGATATATTCAGGTTAGCCTACAACACATACCATCTTACTCATTTTATTTTACATGTTGTATGCATATGATTGTTGCATTTTCGTATATGTATTGAATGGTTGGGTATCCATGTAGAATTGCAAGTATATAAGGCATTGCATACACTTTGGAACTGGCGTAAACAATTGCATTCAAGAGGTTGACTAGTTCAAGAGACTGCCTAATTTTGCATTACTTATATGTTCATATGCATTCCATACTTATATGTACATGATGTAGTAGAAACTAAAAATAAGGACAATGTTTGCAGATGGTTGATGGTTGAATAGATGGTTGAAGATATTGATTTTATGAGCAAAATATATTTTTCTGTCCTTAGAGATTTTATGAGCAAAATATATTTTATGAGCAAAAATAAGGAGAAGAATGTACCATCCTAGAAACTTTAATAATTAAATCAAAATATTAATAAGGGTAAAAGTATAATTTCACATTAAAGGAAAAATAAAAAAAATTCACAAATGTTTGAATCAAGCCACGAGGCCTATTCCATTGTATCTGCAACATCGTTTATAGTTAAGAAACATATATAACTTGTTAAATTAGATAAAACGACCAAAATTAATGAAAACTATAAAATAGTGGCATTTTCTTAAGTTATAATTTCGGGTCTAGACTAGAAAACCCTTGTTTTCAACTATAAATACAAGCTTAAGCCTTTATTCTCTTGAATCAAATACCTTATTCACCACTAAGGGATTCTTACCTCCTTCTTCCTCACAACTTCTCAAATCCAAATATTTCCTAGTATATTCTCCAACTTTTCTGAATCAAAATAGAAATAAAACGCATCAAATAGAGAAAAGGAGACAGAGAAAAGCAAATTAGAAGAGAAAAGGAGAAAGAAGGCGAATCAATCAACGAGACCTAGATTCAAATCAATGTTAGAAAGTGGAAAGATTTAGAAAGATTAGTAAATTTATTATTAGGATATGTTGATTCATGGTAATTAAATTTATTTATATTTTTACCTGATCTAAAAATATACTCTTTTAATTTGAGATAGAAGTTCTACCCAAATTTATTTTAAATGGATTAACTTTAGTTATGTACATATCTGACGAAAAAACTCTAAACTAATATATTATAACTGTAGAAAAGGGAAAAAGGTTTATCCATCCTTAATTATATGAATATTAATCCTTATTTGATTTGAGAAAGTTGATTTGGAATTGGATAAATGAAAGAAATTGAATACTTCTTTATCTTGCCTTGGATTGGTTGATAAATTGAAATATGTGTAGAATTCCAGTCTAAAACTACATACATAGTTTATTGAAAAGAATATATGCATATGTATAATCCTTGAAATTGACAGGTTAAATTGGTTTAATCAAGGGTACAAAATACACATAGAAATCTGGTTGAAAACAAGCCTTATATTTTTATGCGCAATCATGAAAAGATGAATAAAAATAACCAAAAAAACCATAAACTAAAAATCTCGGAAAGCACGATTAGACGTTCATCTTGACATTTGAAAAATCGATTAGACGTTTGAAAAAATGGTTAAACCATCTGGATTTAATATGTCTAAAATTTCAATCAATCATCCAGAAATTAAATTAGACGTCTGAGAAGGGGAGTCAGTCGTCTGAACACTTGGGAATGTTTTTTATTTGCAACGGACAACCAAATGTTTGAATTATATTTTAGATGTCTGAATTACTTTAGCAAGCCTAAGTTGAATCTAGACCTGGTACATGCCGAGTAGGGTAATTTAGTGAAGCTATAAACAAAGTTGCAACTGAACAGAGTTGAGCAACAAGATCGAATAGTATCACACTTGGTGGCATTTAGGTTCTCACTTCATGAAGTTAATAAGTGTGATACATAATGTGGCATTCGATTTTATCGCAATTATATGCTTTGGAGTGTACATGCACCAAGGGGAGGTTACTCGATGCTTTTAGGGCAAGTGGGCCTAGACATCGTGATGTAGACACAGTAATGTGCATAGTTACGGGAACCAATGGGGAGGTCACTCGATGTTTTAGGAGCAAGTAGGCTCGAACGTTGTGATGTATACTCGGCTTGTGTGCATAGTATGATGGATGATATGGGGAGGTAGCTCAATGCTTTATAGGAAAATGGGCTCAGGCATTTGATATACACCCGACATATTATACATGATACATCTATTACCGAGATCTTTTGTTCATGGTCCCCAAATGGGAAATGTCTATCTAATGTAGTTTTATGATTCATCACTAAACATGTATATCGGATGTGAAATACACTTAGGGTGACTATTGCAATTTGTACTTTGGCAGGTAATTCTTACATATATATAGTCCACAACCACAAATAAACACACTAGGTCATGTGGACTATAAACAAAGTTAATTGTTTGTGAATACCATACCCTAGTAATACAATTCATTCACCAGACTTTGCTTAATCCACTCCTTTTGTTCCTTTTTTAATACCTATAATAGGAGGACATGTTAGTAAGTGACTTGGCATGGACCAAGTGCGTAGAGGTGGAGACTAGGAGCTTAGAGTTATATTATTTATAGTTACTCTCCATGTAAATTATATTTTACTGCGTTTATCAGTTAAATGTCTTGTTATTATCAGACTCTTTGTATTTATCATTTAGTGACATTGTTGTTAGGATTACGCTTTGTAGAAAATATTATCTTATTAGGTCTATTTTTAGTACTTATATATTTTCCCTTTTGCCTTGAGATCTGAAAGTGTATTAAATTATAACTAACTCTGTATTCTTTAAAAACCAACTAGTCCTATTTCTTGGCATGATGCAAGTTCAAATGCCTTTTGGACCCTTGAATTGGTGTATTAAGAGATGCACATTGTCATGGATTCCTTACAAAAACCCGCTAAGAGAGAGGCCATGGATAAGGAAAGGAGGTTCGAAAAGTTTTCCTATTCCATGAGATGGATAGGTACGAAAAAAATGAATTCAAGCATCTTCGAGATTTGATCAGGGGACATATTTAAAGTAACTGCTTGCAATCGTATGTCGAAAATCAAATCAATGTAGCACAAACTGCGATGGTCATATAGGAATGACCATAATTCACGATGGATATATCTAGATGCAGCCACAAAACTAGGTCGAGAATGATTATCCCATGATCGAGATGGATTGAACTCGGGTATGATTTTTGTACTTTGCTTAAATTACGATGGATTACTACCGGACTACTTACTCATGCGTGAGATCCCAAACAGTCCCATGAGCATACTTTTGTTTAAGGTCTAAAGGTAATCCTTAAGATCAGGCCTTTTGATTTTTCTTGATGCATTTGATTTGAACTCCACAATTGACTAATGGATACTTGGAATTAAGAATCAATCGAATATTCATTTGAACATGATAACTGATATTGATATTGTCACGGGATAGCAACAAAACTTGGTCTTTCCTTGAAATTAGTATATAAATTGTAGGATATGATTTCCTTGACCAGCGAGATGGGGTGATGAAAAAATAAATATAGGTCCCCTTACCGAAGAGTTCGTTGATGAATTTGTATAGGATAACAAGTCCGTTCACCAGAGAGTGAACGGATGGACCCACTTTGATAATGGATCCTTTCGCTAGAGAGCGATCAAATTGGGTTCAACCTAGATATGTGATTATGTGATCCAGAGAGGTAGGAAACTAAAATTTAGGATTTAAACGCCTCTTGTTTTTAAAACCAGAACAATGATTACTCGATTATTTTATTGCTTCGATTCTATTGGACTTACTTATGATGCAATGTTGGGCGATACTTGGCAATTTATAAGTAATGTCCCAACAATAGCAATGCACAAGTAGGGTTTAATGATGCCCGATTGCATTATATGACTTGCCCATGATATTTGAACCCGAGGGGGAACATGGGATGATATTGATACGAAAATGTGATAATTTAATCCCAAGTGCATGCAAGATGACCTTGATTAATGATATGCGGTATGTAAAATTCTAAGGGAATGTGAAATGGTTATATTCATGACTAACACTGAGGCAAGAAGTCGAGTTCTTAGCTATGATGGTCCAGAGTGACCTTTGATTTATAAGCAAATCCGAAGGAACTGGAAGATTCACCACAATTTGTCGGTTGATAGCCAGAGAGCTCAACCATTGATAATTTACCAGCTTCAATATTTATTATTGGACAAAGCACACCTTATATTCACATGGCGTGCTTTAGGGCTAAAATTAGGCTAAGTGTTATGACTCGGCCCTTTGAACTCGGTGCTGAATTATTGTATAGCAATTGATAAATCAGCAAGGCTTAATCTAGGAATAGAAGTCAATGAAGGAAGAAAATATAAGGAGGCATGACCACACAACTTGGTGCTGAGTTGAGCACAAATCATAAATGAGTTGAGATTTTTCGTGGTTTCCCCCATAACTTTGTGCTACAACTTCCGGCATGATGTGGAGAACATGGCCAAGAACTTTCCTGTGATTTTGGCAATGGATTTCGCCACTAAATAAAGGAGAAGATGCATTAGAAAATGCATCTTGGTTGTATTGCTCTAAATTAATACGAGTTGAGTGATTCAGCCCTGAACTAAACTCTAGATAACTCATAATCGAGTTGTAAGCAAAATAGTAGTAAAAACTACTTTACAGGAGAAAAGCACAATTAATAAAAAACGATTAAGTAAACGTCGGCCAGAGTATTTGCCAAACCACTATAAAAGTTGTGTGTTTTTCCTAACTTTTAATCTCTTTTCTTTTATAATCTACATTGGATTCTTTATTGGGTGATTGTGCCATTTTTGGTATAAATAGCGACATTTTGAGAATTTGTTGAGCTGCAACAAGGGAGCATGACGATACTTGAGTATGTGGATGAGTTTAACATTTTATCTAACTATGAGGCTAATCCGATTAGGACACCAAGGAAGATAATGGAAAAGTTCATCATGGGGCTGTGATCAGGGTAGAGTGATAAGACAGTGGCCCTCTAACACTTCCATCCATCGAAGTGGTAGATATGGTGAGATGATTTATGCTCATGTACACTAAGTGGAGTGTGGGGGCAAAAAGCTCAAATATATAAGAAGAATAAGATAATCCTATATCAGAAGGGTGAAAAGGGCCTATAGCAAAAAGGCAAGGCTCAAGGAGGTGGAGCAAGAGAAGATGTTTCTGAAGCCATTTGTTATTTTTATAAGAAGAAGGGGTACATTGCATCAAAATATCCAAAACTAACTAGAGTGGATAAGTTCAAGTGCTTTAAATGATATATACCGCCTGAAAGAAGGATTGTCCCAAACTAACACTATTAAAGTTTTATGCTTTGGAGAGACCGGGTATCAAATTATTTGGTAAGGAGAAAGGAAAAGGTGTAGCACTTGCATGTAAGATTTTGATTTTTGGTATTTCAGTAAGATTTTTATCTAATACTATTACTACACATTCTTCTGTTTTGAAGGATTTAGTTGATGAATTGAGTCTAGATGTCATTTATTTAGTCACATCTCCGCATGTGTTTAATCCAATCAGTAGATATGCCACTCTTGAGTTAAGGTGCACTAGTTTAGAGTTTATTTTTGTGTGCACGTTCGTTTACTTGTGATCCATTTGTGTTTGACTTCATAGATCGGGGGTAATTTTTGATATGGATTGGCTAGTAAGTAATGATGTAATAATTTACTTTGTCAATAGAATTATCGCCTTGAAATGTCCTAGAAGTCGTGAAAGGATTATGGTAGTATCAGACAAGTTAAAGTAGAAATCTGGAACAACATTGTATGCAATGGAGACTTAAGAAGATGAGATTAATAACGTACAAGTGTTTGGAAAATTTTAGATCTTTTCAAACCAGGGACGGGATTACCGCCATAAGAAGAAAAAGAATTCCACATAGATATGATACTATCCATAACCTGTTAGTTAACCATCTAGTAGAATGCCACCAAATGATATGGGGGAATTGAAGAATTTGTTAGCGGAATAAGAGAATAAAAGTTTCAGTACGACAAGTAGTTCAACAAGGGGGCATCCATAGTACATGAAGTAAAATGGATCACTTTAGATGTGTATCAATAATAGAAAGTTGAATGAGTTAACTATGAAGAATCGTCATCGATTACCTGGAATAGACAAAATTTTTGACCATTTGAGTCGAGCTACAATATTCTCGCGGCTAGAGTTGGTAACAAGATTCCATTAACTAAGTGTGGTCGAATATAGTGCTACATTGATCGTATTTAGAACAACGTATAATTCACACGAGCTGTTTTTCATACCCTTTGGACAGTCAAAATCCCTGGTTCTTTTTAGGCCTTATGAACTAAACCTTCCACGATTAGATAAATAGGTTTATGCTAGTCTTCATTGATGATATTTTGGTGTATTCTAAGAACAAGAGAGACCATGAAGTTCATCTTAGATTAGTGTTGAAGGCCTTAATGCAACATAAGAAGGAAATTTTTTCCAATTATAACTTTTGGAGACGACAAATTTTTGGGTCATATTATCTTGGAGAATGGATTAGCCGCCATAAAATGAAACTACAAATGATTGGAAGAGATCAAATAAGGCTACGAAGAAGAGAAGACTCTTCGAATTGGCTGGTTATTATCATAGATTCATTAAGCATTTCTCACATACAGCAGCAGCCTTGACTAAGTTGACCAAAAATAGAAGTTCATATGGAGTGATAAGTGCGAAGGACCATTTTAAGAGTTAAAGGGTTCATTGAAAGTTCTCCTACCTTGATGATACCCAAAGGGAACCATGATTTAGTTGATTATAGTGAAGCTTGTGGTATCAGATTAGGAGCATTTTAATGTAAAGGCGTAAATGATAGCTTGCGCATCATAGCAATCGAGACTGCATGAATTATAGTAATTAATTAATGATTTGGAGTTGGTGACAGTGGACTTTGTGTCAAAGATTTGGAGACATTACATTCTGGGAGAACTATTAGAGTTATCTAAGGACCATTGGTCTCGTAAGTATTTATTCTCTTAGAAGGAGTTAAATATAAAGACGGTTGAAGTTCTTAGTAGCATACAACTTTGATATCGAGTCGCATCGAGAAATAGGAACAAGGTTACCGATACTTTGAGTAGAAAGAAAAAAAAGGAGTGTTGGCGGTAATTAAGAAATGGAAGGCCTTGAGGCATTAGCCTTATCCATGATTTTAAATGTGTCTAACACTTGAATCATGAGGGTATTTTATACGAATTACATTATTCCTTAAATCAATATGACCTAAATAATATTAAAAATTATGAATATTTAATATAGTTGCCCTTTGTCATTTATATATTGAGAGTGTTGATGCCAAAAATGGGCATCAATGCCCAATATAATCTAGTAGAGATTAAATGAAGAATGAAATTAAAATAGAGCAAAAATCGTAATGGAACATAAAGAATTTTTATAGTGGTTCGGCAATCTTGGCCTACGTTCACTTCATATTTTTATTGATTTCCACTAGATTATGATTACAAGAATGTTTGATCAACAGGAATCATTAATACAAAAGTGAAGAATAAAAAGGGCAGAGCCTTTGTAGAGAAAGCAAGATCCTTTTTCTGATACCATGCCTGCTGTATTTATAGAGGAAGACATGCATGGATCAGACTGAAATTCTGGCAAAAGGTTCAAAAGAACAAGACGCGGCTACCCAAAAATTTGAAGGCCCATCGGAGTCCATAATAGGGATCAGTACCGATCACAATTAATGCATCCAAATGGGCTGCGATCCCTATGAAGGACGCCTCATGATGTTAGTTGCTTGCCCCCTAAATTTATGCAATTCCACATATACGGTTTATGAGATATCGCATTTTCCATGAATTGTGTTGCTTGAATTTTGATTTTTGCCGATCCCTCTAGTGGGATAGGTACCGGTCGCTCCAACTTTCTCCAAATTCCATGCGATCCCCATATAGTGTTCCACATGTCCTATTTAGCTTATATTTCAAGTTTCATGTTGATAGCATCTGTAGATTTTGAGTTATTTACCAAATATTGTTGCAATACATAGTGAAAGCTGAATATGGACGATCCCTTTTATATCGATCACTTTTGATAGGTGAAATAATTTGCCAATAACTTGAGCATACAAACTCCAAATGACTTGAAACTTGAAACTTGAAATGTAGCCTCATGGGGCCTTCTTATTCACTATATATCAATCTTCCAAGTTTGAAACAAAAATTGAGGATATATACCGATCTCCTAGTGAAAGGGATAGACATTGATCCCCCGCCTCAAGGAGGCATTATTCCATACTTAAAATATTCCAAAGAGTCTATATCTTGGCCTCAGTTGATCGTCGCTTCATATAATTTCTTGCGGTTGATCTCTATGCCTAATAATCATCTCTCTTGGATGTCTTCCTTGATGACCGTGTAGTCTAACTTGTCCAGTCAGTCTGAATATAGACGGCCAAAAGGCCGGATAACACTTGGCCCCTAAAGTATGTCTACATACATGACGTACTTTGAATCGAAGCAATTTAGAGTCACGAGAAAGAAATCCATCCAGTTTCCTGAATAGTCGCCATCCTTCCATTGAATTATCTTCCTAAAGTGTTGTATCCCTCTTTGGTCGTCATAACGCTTGGTTGATTTCCAATAGTACAAATTCAGGATTGTATTCCATTAGTTGCTCTATGTGTTCAGTTCTACAGGGCTAGTAAGCTTTGGCTATCTGATCCAATTTTTTTTATTAATAACTCCAGGTGAAAATTCAATATCTGTCGATTTCAGGACATCAAATCTTTTGAATATACACGTGCAGGTTCAGGTAAATGTTCCTATCATTGCTCCAAGATGCGTCTGTACTCTCACGAGTCATCACCAATTCCTTCTAGTTTAATTGTGGATTACAATTCCTTGTTTATATATTATTTTGTGAAATGGGGGTTTTAATTAGCCACTCGATGAGAGGGACTTCAGGTTCTATAGGGATGATGGCCTCGGATCCGTAAGCGAGGGTGAATGGAATATGGCCAGTCGTGGACTCGCGGGTGGTTTAATAAGCCCATAATGTTGTTGGGAGTTATCCTCTAATTTACCTCTAGCCTTTTCCAAACATTTTTTCAGAATGGGCTTTATGATTTTCTTCACAGCTTCAACCTATCTATTTGCTTAAGGGCAAGCAACTGCCACAAATCTCTTTTCAATATGACGCCCATGGCACAAGTTTTTAAACTTAGAGTTGTTAAATTATTTTCCTTTATCAGTTATAATGGTTCATGGAAGGCCAAAATGAAAGATGATGTTTCGGACAATGAAGTTGAATATTTTCTTCTTCGTGATCTTGGTTAAAAGTTTTGCTTCAGCCCACTTAGTGAAGTAATCAAATGTTATGATGGCGTATTTCGCACCACCTTTAGAATCGGCAAAAAGCTGATGATATCAATATCCCAAGTGGCAGATGGCTATGGAGTGACCATTTGAGTAATTTCCATCTTCGGGGCTCTTAGAATTTTTGCAAACATCTAGCACTCATTGCATTTTCCAGCATGATCAGCTGCTTCTCGATTGATAGTTGGCCAATAGTACATGTAGCGGAGTGTTTTCTCTGTCAAGGTTTGCCTCAGGGTGTGATCGCCATATTCTTCTCCACGGACTCTCTCAAGACTCGTTTGATTTCATCATGGGCGATACATTAAAGTAAGGGAACAAAGAAACCCTTTCCATATACAACTCCTCCTTGGATGCCATAGCGTAAAGCTTTTAGGAGGATCTATCATTTTTCATTCCTCCATTCAGGAAAAATTCCCATTGTAGATAGTCTTCGATAGGAGTCATCCATGACTCCTTTTCTAGCTTTGTCTCCAAGATCTATTCGGTCTCCATCTATCAATGCTTGGAAGGTTAAGTATTTGAACCGGGACAAAGTCTATTTGTTGCGCATCCTCGAAATTGGCCAGCATGGCCAGTGACTCGGCTTTTCATTTTGTTCTCTAAGGATGTATGTGATGGTGTAATACTCGAAATTGGCTAGTAGCTTTTGGACCCAGCTAAGATAAGGAGCAAGACGCTATCCCCTAGTAAGATGATCTTCCCTGACTTGGCGTACTACTAACCAGAAATCACAAAAGATTTGTAAAGTTTCCACTCCCAGTTCTCTAGCAAGTTTGAGGGTGGCGATTAAGGCTTCATACTTAGCTTCGTTATTGGTTGTAGGGAAATTAAGTTTCAGGGCGTAGCATATCGATCGTTCCTTAGGAGTCATTAATGAAACTCCTACGCCAAAACACTGGTCATTGGAAGTTCCATCTATGTACATTTTCCATCGGTTGGTCGTCTCTCCACTGCTTCTCGGATAATCATCTGGTGTAGCGAATTCGGATATAAAGTATGCTAATGTTTGTCCATGGATAGCTGTCCGAGGGAGATTAACGATATTGAATTGGCTTAGCTCAATATTCCATTTAAGTAACCTACCAAACGACTAAGGTTGCAGTAGGACCTATCATAACGACTAGTCGGTATAGACATCAATGGGGTGACCTGGTCAACTACTTGCTTACACCATATACAGGTATGTGGATCTATTTCTCTTTGCATAGCATTGTGTTGCTTATGGCATGTACAAATATAGCTAAATAGATATATAAATCTTTGGGATCCGGCGGCTTGGATAGGATGAGAGGTCTCTTTAAGTGTACCAAAGCTTAAAATGCATAAATGCAACCTTGCATTCATTTAAATTTTCTTTTTTATCTCCTGATTAGGTTGAAGTAGATAGTAGAGTTATTGGTGGCCCTAGAGATGAATCAGCTTAGGGAGATGACCTCTCATTTAGACTCTATAATTGCTTGATTGTCTTTGGTACCTAGATGTCATTGATTGCTTGAATTTCTTAGGGTTAGCTTCAATTCTAAGGGAGTTGAACATTAATCCCAAGAACTTCCCTAACACAACGCCAAAAGAGCTTGTCTAGGGACTGAGATTCATTCCATATCTTTGGATAAAATTAAGCATCTCCGCTAAGCCGTTGATGTGTTCGTTTGATCGTCGTGACTTCATAAGTGTATCATCCACATATACTTACGTTGATCACCTGATCTGATCTTTGGACATCCTGTTGACCAGTCTTTGGTAAGTAGCTTCATCATTATTTAGTTAAACGACATCACAACATAACAATATAGCCCTAGATCTATAATGAAGCTGATGTGCTTCTGCTTGAGGGCGTGCATCAGGACCTAGTTGTATCTGTAGTACATATCAATTAGTAAAAGCATTTCATATCTAGCGATTGAGTCTACCAGCTGGTCGACCCTCGAAAGTGGAAAGCTATTTTTGGGCATGCCATGTTCATGTCTGAGTAGTCGACGCACGACCACTTCTTTCCATTAGCTTTTCCCACAAGAACTGGATTGGATATCCATTTCGAGCAAAGGGTATCACGGGTAAACCTATTGATTGGAGTTTATTCACTTCCACTTTAAGTCCAGTAAACCTCTCAGGATTCATGATGGATTGCTTTCGTTTCACCGGGACATGCCTCGGGTCGATATCCAATGCATAGCTCGTGAAAGTCGGTGAGATCAAATGCATGTCATAATGGGTCCAAGCGAACACATCAAGATTCATTCAGAGAAAGCCAACTAATTCCTTTGTCATCGTTACTCTGAGCTATGATCCGATCTTCAGTACCCGTAATAGGTCGCCGTTGCTGACTGTTATGTCGACTATGAGTTCAGCGGGTGCGGTCTTGGGTTCTTTGAGGTCAAATGCAGCTATTTTGTGTAACAATCAACGTGGAATCTGGTTGGAATTGTCAATGATGATGGTTAATTCCGTCGAATCCCAAAGTCTTGTCATGATTTATTAAGTCTAATAGTGAAGGGCTCTAAATACTTTGAACGATTATCCGCAAATGGCCAAAGATTGGGCTTAGAAACACATTGAAGAATATGCCAAGTAGGGGTCAGCCTCAAGTTTCATGCAGCTACGTAGTTGACTCTTGCTTTGAGTTTGAATCTGCTTGTGTATTCGAGTAACGTGCTTTCCATTCAATGTACTGGCGATTTGTTGCTCGACATTTAGGTTGGAGTGATGGTTAGTTGCCGATGAGCTTGGGCATAGGTTTGACGATTCTCTCTAGGCGTCCTTTCAGTCGTAGCCACAGTCATTGCAAACATTATATACATGTTACAATATTGAGCTACCATAGCCAGTCTTTGGATGATCACATTTCTGCTCCGAGTCTCAGGTTGATAAATGTACTGCATAGACAGTCGAGTCTTGTCCTAGCTATGTTTATACTCCCACCTAAGCTCCAAAGACATAGAGTTGATCGATGAATGGTCGGTCCACATTCATCTTGTTTCTTGCTCATGCCTGTAAGTCTGGGGCATACATCGATAAGTGGGAAGGCAAGCCGTGTCCGCTTTAGCTTTACACTCTTTTCCGTTGAATCGTGGGGTTAGGTTAATTGATGGAAGGTTGAGTCTTGCCTATCCTAGATTGTATTCTGGTTTTTCCTTCTAGGGGGAATAGTTCGATGCTCCGTCGGATTTCAAGCATGAGTTGGGTACTGGATGATCAACCACGTCCACTTTGATTCATATTCTTTAATCAGATCTAGGGATAGAGTTGGCTTGGGGGCAGTTGGGTCATGCTTATCCAGTTTCATACTCCTCCCAATGGATCAAAGGACGGTGCTGTAGAAGTAATGATCGATTTTTCATGGTTAATTTTCCTATCCGTACTTTGGTGATCATAGTTCTTCAAAGGATATCCAGGTCACATCTGTTTATATTTGGTGTGGATCGATATTGATTGACCCAACGGCACAATATTGTCAATCGCCTGTAACATCGGATGTCATTTTGATTAGTTTTGTATTAAGTCCATCTTGCGGTCATTGCCTTAAGTTGTAAAGAACTCTAAGATGGAACTATAGTGAGTTGTCGTATTTAGCTTTTATTGATTTGTACTCCTACCCCCAACATTAATTTGGCAAGACCATAAGTCGGACGGTCAAATCCCATCCTTAGCGAGTTTATATTCTTCCTTTTGATTTCAGGTCGTTGTTTGTGGAATATAAACCGGTCAGAATCCACTCATCTATTCATTCATGTTTATACTCCAGTCCACACTCTGGTGACTTAGAGTTGTTTCATGGGCGATCGGTATCCATCTGATTAATGTCTATACTCTAATCCGCACACTGGGGACTTAGAGTAATTTCATGGGCATTCGGTATCTGCCGATTTATGTTTAATCTCCCGTCCGCATTCTGGGGACTTAGAGTACTTCGTGGGCAGTCGGTATTCGCCTGATTTATGTTTATACTCCATTCCACACTCTAGGGACTTAGAGTTGTTTCGTGGGCAGTCGGTATCCACCCGAATTATTTATACTCTAGTCCGCACTTTGAGGACCTAGAGTTTTCTCATGGGCGGTCATTTTTCTGCCTGATTTACGTTTATACTCCCGTCTGCACTTTAGGGACTTAGAATTGTTTCGTCGGCAGTCGGTACCTGCCAGGTTTATGTTCATACTCCAGTCCACATTTTAGGGACTTAGAGTTGTTTCTTGGGTAGCCGATATCCGCCCGGTTTATGTTTATACTCCAGTCCGCACTCTGGGGACTTAGAGTTGTTTCGTAGGCAGTCGGTATCTGCCCGAATTGTTTATACTCTAGCCTTCACTCCGAGGACTTAGAGTTTTCTCGTGGGCAGTCGTTTTTCCACCCGAATTGTTTATACTCCAGTACGCACTCTAGGGACTTACAATTTTCTCATGGGCAGTCATTTTTCCACCCGAATTGTTTATACTCTAATCCACACTCTAGGGACATAGAGTTTTCTCATGGACAGTCGTTTTTCCGCACGAATTGTTTATACTCCGGTTCGCACTTTGGGTACAAGGAGTTTTCTCATGGGCAGTCGTTTTTCCGCTCGAATAGTTTATACACTAGTCCGCAATCTGGGGGCTTAGAGTTTTCTCGTGGGCAGTGGTTTCTCTTCCCGAATTGTTTATACTCCTGTCTGCACTCCGAGGACTTAGAGTTTTCTTGTGGGCAGTCATTCCACCCAAATTGTTTATACTCTAGTCTGCATTCTGGGGACATAGAGTTTTCTCGTGGGCAGTCCTTTTTCCGCCCGAATTTTTTATACTCCAGTCCGCACTACGGGAACTTAGAGTTTTCTCGTGGGCAGTTGTTTTTTCACCCGAATTGTTTATACTCTAGTCTGCACTATGGGGACTTAGAGTTAGTCGATGGATGGTCTAGTCCCATCCATTTCTTTTTGGTTTGTACTTCAGTTGTCATGTTGAGATAAGAGTTATTGATTGAATGGCAGAACGACGTTCACCTATGGAATGGAATTCTACCACCAACATCCAGGACGAACTTAACAAACGGACGATCGATTCGCATCCACTTGGTGATTGTAGATCCTCCAACCAAGTCATAAAAGGTAGTAAGTGATGGATGATTTGATCACATTCTTGCAGGGGTTGAATAATCAGGTATTGTTCAATTTGCTTCGTACTCTTCCTAGCAAATGTAGGTAGAGATTATTGGGTGGACAGTTAAGTCACATTCATTTTAGGCCAAAGCAATGTCTATGTGTTGAGAGCGATGGTTGATTAATAGGCATTCAATCACGACCACTTCAAGTCGGATGTGAAGGTAGATTAGTGGACTATCAGTCATGTCCTCTTTTTATTTGATTTTGACATTTTTGGGATTTTTGCATTCCATGTCCTTGACCCCAAGTCAAGGGTATAGGTAGCAGATGAACGGATGAATAATGTTCCTCTTGATAAAAACTCCACAATTTCAATCACGGTCTGCGAAGATTTGCTGGCGGCCAACTTTAAGCACTTGGTCACCTGCATTGTTTTGGAAGCAGTTTAGTCCAAGTTGGTTATAGTTCACAACACAATTGAAAATGAAATAGGAATAATTCAAAAGAGATAGTAATAAATCTCATTAATAAGTGAAGCAATATCATGTGCTCGCTATACCACTTTGCCCCTAGCTCCTTTCAGTAGGATGTCGACCGTTAGCAGTCCGATTAATAATCAGAGTTCTTTATTTATAGGCATCGGATGTTCTCTACCGGCCATTCTCCAAGGCTTGCACATATTGTTGAAGCTTTCCTTTTTGAACCAGCTTTCTCATCACCTCTCGGGGGTGTTTGTAATTGCTAGTGTTAGGACCGTGTGCATCTTGGGATACTCAACATTCCCTAGATTTTCTCTGGCTTCGGTGGACTCTCTCGAAGCTGGTTTTCAATGCTGCTCCAAGTCATGAGTCACTAAGTAGATGTTATCGATTGAATCATTCAAAGGAGTATATGTGTCGAATTTTGTGATTCTAGGTCATCTCATGGAATTTGAGTCCTTAGCCAACGGGCTTGTATTATTTTTCTCCTAGTCTGCTCTACGTCCTCCTTACTTAGGTTCTGACCCACTTTGTAACAGAAACGATCTAAGGTCCTATGAGGCTCTCTGGCTAACCAGTTGGCAACATCTGTTTAGGGGCTGATTTCCCTCACCAACGCCATCAGTATGATATCCTCACCAAGATTTCTTGCTAAAGCGACGATGACAATGACATTGAATCTCTATAGGAAGTCTTTGAGTGGCTCACCTAGCATCTAGAATAAATTAGATAATGACATCACACCCTTGGTGTGAGTTGCATGCATTCTGAACTGCTCGACAAACTTCTGATCCGGTTGATTGAATGAAGAGATGAATTTCGGTGATAATAGCATAAACCGCATGATCGATGCACCTTTATGGAATATAGAAAAGCGTCTTCATTCGATGGCACACATCGCTTTGGCGGAATTCATATGCCATTTGAATTTCATGAGATGTAGTCCAGGGTCGGTTTTCCCTAAGTAAACCGATATGATTGGTACATTGAATCTCCTTGAATATTCTGCACACTGAACGATTTCAATGGATAGGCTTCGATTAGGGAAGATGCTTCAGTCATCATCAATCCAGTTCGTTTTTAAGTAACCATTACTTGTTATGCTTGTAAATGATGTATGCATGCCCAAGATATGAGCAAAGCAAGATGGACCGATCTGACGAATCAGTGGTAATTTACTTGGAGTCGGACTCGAGAAAATCTGCTATTTGCTTGGAGTCAGCAATTGGTTAGCTTGGAGTCACAGAATTCGAAGTACTAGGTCAGTAAAGAATGGTGCTTGGATTCATCTTGGCGTTTGCTTGGAGAAAATCTTGGTTTTACCCGAGTGGATTTGGGCCAAAATTTCTTGGGTTTGCTTAGAGTCACATCGCCTATGTTCTGCAACCTTTGGCAGTATCGTTTGAGTAGCAGTTGCTTGTCGTTCCTTGGTTGCAATTTAGAAGCTGCCGCTTGATCTTCTATGCCCCGCTCAGTCACAGCACATAAAGTGGATAGAATGCTCCATCTTTAAGTTGAGTTCCGAATCTAGAATGGGGGGCACTACACTACGGAACGGCTTTTAGAGCAATTTTTAAATTAATGGATCGTACCCGATTCATACGTTTCTTAAAATGGATCGTACCTGATCCATATTTTTTGGGTATATGGATCAGTCACATGGGTTTTTGAATGATCGATAGCATAGGGGTTTGGTAACATAATGTGGATCCCTTATTTGCAAACATCTTGCCACGTTAGGCTCGGCATATGGAGTTAGAGGGATCGTCATTGAGCAAGCGTGGAGGGATAGGTATTGAGCAAATGTGGAGGGCTCGGTATTGAGCAAGTCTGGAGGGATCACTATTGAGCAAGTATGGAGGGTACGGTATTGAGCAAGTATGGAGGGATCGGTATCGAGCATAGCAGGTCTAGAGGGATCGTTATTGAGCATAGCAAGTCTGAAGGGATCCGTATTGAGCAAGTCTAGAGGGATCGGTATTAAGCAAGTCTGGAGGGATTGGTCATTTAGTCCTTTATAGAGGGATCAGCCATCTGGGCCGTCGGAGAGGGATCGGCCATCACTTAACTTTAGTACAAACTTCAAAATATGATCCTAATATGTTACATACATGAGTGAATCTGATCTCTTCCAAATGGACATGAACACATGAACAACTCCAAATAAGAACACCGGCATAATCAAATCATCTAAAAACACGGGATGTAGACTTAGTTCCTCTAACCCTGGCTATCAGCTTCCTTTTGATTTCTATCAAATTCGAGTAGAATGAGAAGTTTGTAGGTTAATAACTAGATCTATCTCGTGAATATAGGAATCCATAAGTAGATGATGAGATCCAATCAAGCTGAGAATTCATTTGTTAGTGAAAGCACCGAAATGTTGATGCCAAATATGTATCAACGCCCAATAGAATCTAGTAGAGATTAAATGAAGAATGAAATTAAACAGATCAAAATTCATAAAGGAATAAGTAGAATTTTTATTGTGGTTTGGCAATCTTGGCCTACGTCCACTTCATACTTTTATTGATTTCCACTTGATCATGACTATAAGAATGTTTGGATCAGCTAGGATCCATCAGTACGAAAGTGAAGAATAAAAATGGCAGAGCCTCCATAGAGAAAGCAGGATCCCTTTTCTGACACCATAGCTGCTGTATTTATAGGGAAAGACGTGCATGGATTGGATTGAAATTTTAGCATATGGTTCAGGAGACCAAGATGAGGTTACCCAAAAATTTGTAGGCCCATGGGGATCCACAATAGGGATCGATACTGATCCCTATTAATGGATCCAAATGGGATGTTATCCCTATAAGGGATGCCCCGTGATGTTAGCTACTTGCTCTCCAAATTTCGTGCAATTCCGACATACGGTTTGTGAGATATCATATTGTCCTTGAAGTAATGTTGCTTGAATTCTGATTTCTGCCGATCCCTCTAAAGGGATAGGCACTGGTCCCTCCAACTTGCTCCAAATGCCATGCGATCCCTATGGAGCGTTCCACGCATCCTAATTAGCTTATACTCCAAGTTTCATATTGATAACTCCTGTACATTTTGACTTATTGGTCGATCATTGTTGCAACATGTAGTGAAAGCTGAATATGGACGATCCCTTTTATACGAATACCTTTTATATCGATCCCTTTTGATAGGTGAATTAATTTGCCCATAACTTGAGCATACAGGTTCCAAATGACTTGAAACTTGAAATGTAGCCTTATGGGGACTTCCTTTTCACTCTATATCAATATTACCAAGTTTGGAAATAAAAATTAAGGTTATGTACCGATCCCCTAGGGAAAGGGGTAGACATAATCCCCCACTTATGGGAGACATTATTGTGAGAAATGCGGATTATGGATCTTAAGGCTAAGATTAACACTAGAGGGGAGGGGGTGAATAGTGTTAATAAAGAATTACTAAATCTTTTTAATTTATGTTAATTTAGACACAAAAGTATGCAATATACAGACACAGATATGATCACAGAAATAATAACAAATGCAGAAATAAAATAAATGCAGTAAAGGAAAGAACACACCGGATTTTATACTAGTTCGGACTTACCCTACATCCAATCCCACAACACAAGTACGGATTTCCTTTCAAAAGCAATTGTACAATTACACCCTCGGTTTCAAGGCTACGAGGTACACCCTCTAGAATTTTGATCCTCTGGGTAGAGATACTTGATTTCCTGGCCACAAGTTTACCCAATTGATTTACCAAGGCTACAATCACACATTTTCCCTTTTGATTGATTTCCAAGGCTACAATCACACCTTTTCTCGCTTAATATATTACAAAGAAGTCTATAACTCTTAATAGCACTGAGAATCTTGTAGAGATAGTGATAGAGAATCAAACTAGAAGCAATCGTGTATGATTCAAAGTTGATTTCGGCAGAGTAATGATAAGAATATGTATTAAGAAATGAGCAAGAAGAAGAGGAGTGAAAACCAGAAAATTATGATTGAAAATTCGTTGAAACTGACCCCTATTTATAGAAGAACAACAGCCATGACCATTCATGAAGAGTTATGGCGAATAGACACTTCTTTTGAAATTTGAAATTTTGAATCAAACTGTCACCATGTCGACATGGTCATGCTAGGCATGTCGACATCCCAAAGGATTTTTTGGTGTTTTTGATTTTCTTTGAAAATAACCTTTATCTTATATAAAAACTAATTTAAACTTAATAAAAATACTTGACTATAGTTAAAATTCATAAGTAAATATAAAGAATAATATATATAGATTTTAACTATAATTTTATATTTAAATCTAAGTATAAATATTTAAAAGTTAAATATATTATTTAAAAAGATAGTTTAAAATCAGGAGTAATTTGACTTTGAAAATAAAGATGTTTTTGAGGCTAAAATTATTTAAAATCAGGATCGAGGGTTTTGAATCTTTTAAAAGGAAAGTTTTGAAAACATTTTGAAAATAGGATATAATTTTGAAAAATCATTTTGAATAAAAGTTAGCGGATACAAAACAATGTTCCACTAGATTTTTCGTAGGTTCCATCCTACTTAGGGTTCCATCCCTTTAACGGGCTCGAAGTGGATTCCATTCCACGGATAAATTAAATTTTAAGATGCCAGTGCTTTTCTACGAGTTTTAAAAAAAAATTCCTAATAATAATAAAAAATACTTATCCTTGAACTCTTGATAGTCTCGATACTCATGAGTCTTCTATCTTGATATTTTATCTTGATATCTTGAATCTCTATACTGTACAGTCTTTATTCTTAGTACCTGCATGGTTAAATCATGCATATACATATATATCTAAACTTATAATGTTAGTATTTATATTTTATAATCTATTCTAAGGTTGTTTTCATCAAAACCATCATCTAACAATCTCCCATTTTGATGATGACAACCTTTGTTTATAAAATATTATTTCTATTCTAACAACTCCCCCTAAAACTAACAACTCCCCCTTAATCTATACCTAACTACCCTATTTTATATTTCTCCCCTTTTGTCATCAACAAAAACTTACTCCCCCTCATTCTTGGACTTTAGTAGCTGCATTGATAAACTATACAACGGAATATATAGAGTAGGAAATAATTATACTTCTAAGCATGATAACTATTTTAAAGATTATATACATTTCAATGTATATATATATATATGTTTTACACACCAATCTTCAAATCAATAAGAAATAAATCCAAAGAAAGTATCAATTCAAACCAAATCAATTCAAACAAATCAAACAAAGTAAACAAAAAAATCAAATGTTACGTGGAACTTCAACCCATCCTTCTTCTCTAAAGTTGGGTCTGCCTTAATAGCATCCCAATTATCATTGTCATTGGTGAGAGAGACAGGAGGATGTGCTTCGTTATCATCCTTGTGCAGAGAGTAGATCATCCATCGTATTGCATCGAAGTGCCTTTCTTGTTCCTTTATCATCTGCATTTGACTTAATTCTAAATGACGCTGGTTTCGTAGAATAAATGAGAGAATATTCTTGAATGAATTAAGAGTTTCTTCAAGATTTTCGGATAAATTGTGAATAGGATTAGCCATAGTTGAATTTGTGAAAGAAATGGAGGATATAGATGATAAGAAATAAATTTCAATGAAGAACTCTGGAAGAAACAGGCATATATAGGTGTAGAAATTTGTTTGAATTGAATAGACATGTGGTAGTTATTCAAATTTCAAATTCAAAATCAATTGCCATTTCTGACCAGTACAGGTCGACATGGTCACATAGGGGATGTCGACATGGGTTAGTGAAATGTTATGACTAATTTGATTTTGTGAATAATTATGTGTGTGTGTATATATATAATATACTAACATTTATTCTAGAGATAAGATCAGGTAGATAACAGAAAGGAAATTTCATTTCATTGCATACTACGATAATACAATGATTAAGCACACAACAAACTACATAAACATTCGAAATAAAGCAAACTAAAACAAATACAACAAGATACGAGAAGATAAAACTAGTTAGAGGATGAAGATGATGAAGATAGTCCAAGTTTCTTGCTGACTTTGGAAAAGAACTTGTTCATCTTCGAAGAAATGTTATCCAACTTTTTACTAACGGATCATTTTAGAATCCGTTGATTCTCCACAATTATCTTTTGGTTTTTGAGAAGGGTTTTGTTGGATGGATTGGAAGGATATTCAATGTTTTCCAAAGACATTTCACCTTCTTCTTCTTCTTTAATTTCCATTTCATCCCCTTCTTCTTCTTCTTCAACTTCCTCTTCTTCCATTTCCTCATGAGCCAAACGCTCTTCCTTTTCGGTAAGTGTCTCATAAGGTTGAAAAACAAATGGAATTTTCATAAGCGAAATGTTGGAATGATTGAAAACTTTTCTACAAACTAATTCTTTGCCTTTGAAATCCACTCCAAAATAGTTAAAAATCCGAGTGAGATAAATTCCATGGTATAAAGTATTCTCACCCATTTCAAGATATTTAGGACGAAGTTCATCCAAAATAACTTGCGCCCAATTTATGTCATAGTTTCCGAAAATAGCAAAAAGAGCTTTGCAAATTTTTGAAGTAGGATTGTTAAAATTTCCCGGTCTTGGGGTCAAAGTATGTTGCAAAAGAAGATTAACAATTCTTGCCTTGAGTCGAAAATTTCTATTTTTAAAATCAAAATCATCATCTCTTTCGAAAATGTGATGAAATGTCTCACGATCATGTTCATCGATTTTAAAATTAGAAAAGTCCATTCCCGAACTCTTGCAATTGAGAATGGTACCCAAAAGATCACAATTCAAAACAATTTGAGTGCCTTTGACACTACTCCAAATTTCATCTTCATTTCCAACATAAAATCCGCGATTTAAATTTGCATAGAAAATTTTGACAAGATTAGGATAGCAAACAAAATCATTTTGAGAAGCATCAATAAGACTAAGAACACCATTGTTTGCAAAAAGAGAATCAATTTCATAAGAAGAAAGATCTTGAAAAATAACAAATTTTCCAGGATGGACTTTGGCATAGTTAACATAATTGATGTATACTTTAATTGCCTCCAGATCATTGAATAATTGCTCTTTGAATTTTTTGGAAATTCTCATGGTTGAGGGGTTGCTTGAAGAAGCCATTAGAGTAGAGAGTAGAGAGCTTGAAGTTATGAAGAGAGAGTTTGAATTTGAAAATGAAAGTGAAAAGATATGATAAAAGATAGTGAATAAATAGATTCTTAAAGGACATATTCTCTTGTCAAAAGGTATCTTTTCAGAGAATTGAATGAAGTGAAAAGGTGGAGGGAAATTCAAACATTTGAATTCAAATTTTGTAATTCAAACTCAGGTAGCCATGTCGACATCATGGTAGGGACCATATCGACATGTGCTTTGGAATTTTCATGAATTGACTTTTCCTAAGATCTATAACATATATATTATTATTATTAATGTCTATTATATATTTCTGAAATATTATTATACTTATAATATATTTCCGAAAGTATTAAAAATAATAAAATTAATAATAAAAATAATAAAAATAATAAGAAATAGAAAATAAAATTTAAAATTCAAACAACACACCAATTCAAAATCAATCAATCAAACAATCAAGCAACTAATCTTAAGCAAGCAATTTCAACCAATTGTATTGTAAATGTGTACCTTTTTCTGAGTCCGTTTCTCTGAATTCGTCGGAGTTGTGAACAGCTATGTAACATAAATTCGAATTATCCGTCTTCTGATCATCATCACTTGAGGATGAGTCTGAGTCATCTAGAGTTGCAGTAAATGTACGCTTCCGTTTCTATGCTGGTTCATTGTTCATAGGAGGATTCTGCCTTTCTGGATATGGATAGTCTCTTTTGAAGTGGCCTAGTTTATCACAGTTGTAACATTTGTCATTATTTGGCACTATATTCTGATTTTTAGAATTCTTATAGTTGTTTCTCTTGAGATTATTCATCTTTCTATATTTCAGGAATCTCCTAAAATTTCTGGTCATAAAGGTTATCTCTTCATCATTAGCGCTGTTTGAATCTGATCCATCGGTCAATGCATTGAATGTCATTGATTTCTTTTCAGATGCTTTACTTTCTCTTCTCCCGATCATTTGAACTTCATACAACATTAGATTTCCAATTAGTACTTCTATCTTCAAAATACCGATGTCATTTTCCTCTTCGATCGCAAGTGTCTTTTGATCCCATTTTGGAGTTAGAGAATTTAAAATTTTTCTGACTTGATCTTCTTCAGAATATTCCTTTCCCAAAGATATTAGAGAATGCATAATATCCTTAAAGCTACTATACATATCTGAAATAGACTCATTAACATTCATTTTAAATAATTGAAACTGATTTGTGAGCATGGAAATTTTGGTCTGTTTAACTTTGCTTGTTCCTTCGTGAGTAACTTGCAAAGTTGTCCAAATTTCATATGCAGACTTACAAACTGACACTCTATCGAATTCATTTCTATCTAGTGAACAAAACAGAATATTCATTGCCTTAGAATTATTTTATGCAACAGTCTTTTGCTCAGCAGTCCACCGTGCAAAATCAATTGTGGGTTCAGAATATTCAGTTTGTGTGATATTCCAAGTGTCTAATCCTATAGATTGTAAATATATTTTCATCCTACATGCCCAATATGCATAGTTACTGCCATTAAAAAGTGGTGGTTTGACAGTAGACTGACCCTCTACAAATGAACTAGTGACAGGGATACTAATGTTAATAACAGTACCAGTGTTGGTAGCCATTTTGAAAACTTTTCAAAAATCGGATTATGAAACTTTGAAAACCTTGCTCTGATACCAATTGTGAGAAATGCGGATTATGGATCTTAAAGCTAAGATTAACACTAGAGGGGGGTGAATAGTATTAATAAAGAATTACTAATTCTTTTTAATTTATGTTAAATTAGACACAAAAGTATGCAATATGCAGACACAGATATGATCACAGAAACAATCATAGATGCAGAAATAAAAGAAAAGCAGTAAAGGAAAGAACATACCGGATTTTATACTGGTTCGGAGTTACCTTACATCCAGTCCCGCAACACAAGTACGGATTTCCTTTCAAAAGCAATTGTACAATTACACCCTCGGTTTCAAGGCTACGAGGTACACCCTCCAGAATTTCGATCCTCTGGGTAGAGATACTTGATTTTCGGGCCATAAGTTTACCCAATTGATCTACCAAGGCTACAATCACACCTTTTCCCTTTTGATTGATTTCCAAGGCTACAATCACACATTTTCTCGCTTAATAGATTACAAAGAAGTCTATAACTCTGAATAGCACCGAGAATCTTGTAGATATAGTGATAGAGAATCAAACTTGAAGTAATTGAGTATGATTCAATGTTGATTTCGGCAGAGTAATGATAAGAATATGTATTAAGAAATGAGGAAGAAGAAGAGGAGTGAAAACCAGAAAATTATGATTGAAAATTCGTTGAAACTGACCCCTATTTATAAAAGAACAACAGCCATGACCATTCCTGAAGAGTTATTGCGAATAGACACTTCTTTTGAAATTTGAATTTTTGAATCAAACTGTCACCATGTCGACATGGTCATGCTAGGCATGTCGACATCCCAAAGGATTTTTTGGTGTTTTTGATTTTCTTTGAAAATAACCTTTATCTTATATAAAAACTAATTTAAACTTTAGAAATATACTTGACTATAGTTAAAATTCATAAGTAAATATAAAGAATAATATATATATATATATTAACTATAATTTTATATTTAAATCTAAGTATAAATATTTAAAAGTTAAGTATATTATTTAAAAAGATAGTTTAAAATTAGGAGTAATTTGACTTTGAAAATAAAGATGTTTTTGAGGCTAAAAATATTTAAAATCAGGATCGAGGTTTTTGAATCTTTTAAAAGGAAAGTTTTGAAAACATTTTGAAAACAGGATATAATTTTGAAAAATCATTTTGAATAAAAGTTAACGGATACAAAACAATGTTCCACTAGATTTTTCGTAGGTTCCATCCTACTTAGGGTTCCATCCCTTTAACGGGCTCGAAGTGGATTCCATTCCACGAATAAATTGGATTTTAAGATGCCGGTGCTTTTCTACGAGTTTTAACAAAAATTCCTAATAATAATAAAAAATACTTATCCTTGCAATCTTGAACTCTTGATAGTCTCGATACTCATGCATCTTCTATCTTGATATTTTATCCTTATATCTTGAATCTCTATACTGTACAATCTTCATTATTAGCACCTGCATGGTTAAATCCTGCATATACATATATATCTAAACTTATAATGTTAGTATTTATATTTTATAATCTATTCTAAGGTTGTTGTCATCAAAACCATCATCTCACGGACTAACAATTATTCCATACTTAGAATATTATGGAGAGTCTATTTCTTGGCCTCGATTGATTGTTGCTTCATATCATTGCCTATGCTTGATCTTTGAGCATAATAATCATCTCTTCGGGTTGTCTTCCTCGTTGACCTTCTAGTCTAACTTGTATAGCTAGTCTGAATATAGCAAGGCCAAAAGGCCTAAAAGAGCAACCTAGGATTTAGATCACTGAAATGTCAGTTTTTATCAGTTTACTTAAGTACAACCCATTTGGTACCCTTAAAATGTTAAGGATGTCCAAATGTACTTTTGTAAACAATTTTGTGCAATCTTTTAGTAAGATTTTTCGTTTGAATGGTTTTACCATTTGGAAAGGAAAGTGAATGTCTGAAAGTGGATATAACTTAAGCAAATTTTTGATAAAGAGAGTGAATAGTCACCTTTATATCGTAAAAGGCATTGGAAACGGGAATTGTATAAAATACTAATAGATAATTAACATGGCGTGAGAAAGGTAATTTCCATGTATTTTCTTATAGAAAATACTATTATGTATAAGTGATCTCTTTGAGTTCAAGATATTTGATTTGCTCACGGTCGTAAGATAGTTACAGTGGATGAAATAAATTTTTATAATAAATGATCGAATTGAGCTTTGTAATTCATGCGCTATTATTGTAATGGCTAGAATAGTGGGAGCATACCATATGACACTTATTAATTGATGCATCAAGTTACAGGAAATTGTTTTCATATACATAACAAATATTATTTATTAAATGATAGGTGTTTTTAGTATTGGCTAAAAGTAGTTACAACTTTATTTTGAATATTACGAATAGTCGTTGTAAAATAAATCTATTATAATAATGGTATTTGCTTTCATGATAATAATGATGCATTATCTTTAGAAAATTTAAAAGTAACTAGATTTTATAACAATTACGATGGAATAATGGATTAAGTTATATCTATGAAGAATAATTCTTTAATCATATGATTATGAATCATACGGTACAGGTGAACTGTATCCAAAATGGTTAAGAGAAAAACACTCAGAGTGGGAGTGACAAAAGGGTTAATGAACTCTTGGGATTGATATATGTAGTCCTAGGTCTGATGATACCAATACAAATCCACTTACATCATTAAATTCATCGATGAACTATCATAGTCCTGAAGATGTTTATTTGATCTACAAGTAGCATGCCTATAATTAGTTTATAAAATATAAAAAAGAAGTAGATAACATAACCTGCAGAGGATATAAAAAATTTCATTTAATCGCATAGATGAGTATAATGGAAAAGGGTTCCAAATGTACCTAAAAACAAATAAGATTCAATTTCAAAAGTCACCCCTTCTTGCGATACATAATTGTTAAGTCAGAATTTGATTCCAACCTATATGCCTGGTCAAAGGGAATCAACTGTACATGAATAAGGCAAATCACTTAGTCAAGTATGCATATCTCAAGTCCATATGAAGTCAATTATGCAAATAGGCATCTATATAAATCCTTGAATACAAAGTCACAATTTCATCTTGGCCTAATGAAAATTAAAGCCCCAGTTTCAATTTTTTTACTATGCACAAGAGAAAATGGAAAATGAGAAAGAAGTACAATCTAAAATTCATCCCCCTTTAATAGGGGTACATGCCTATTTATAGAGAAATTGAACCCTAATATTTTTGACATGTGCCACTTGTAAGAGATAAAAGATCTGATTTGCTGACATGGCACATTTTCGATTTGACAGTGGCACAACTCATTCTCAATTTCTTCATGATGACATTGCATAGTCAATCAACTAGGAAATGCAATGTGTCCACTTAGAGCATCGTTTTTAGGCAGATTTGTCAACATGCGATAGCCATGCAACCTTCAACATGCAATAGCCTTTTGGTTTTCGATATGCGATAACTATATGATCTTCAACAATATTTGATGACTTCATTACTTCAATTCATCATAGTTTTTCTTTATCAACTCGTGATAGCCTAGTTGCTTGCTTATGATAGCTTATTAACTTATCTGGCAATAACCTTGTCTTCATCAACATACAATAGCTTTATAATTCAACCTACAATGGCTTTGACCTTAATCATTTTATGATACCTTTAACTTTCTCAACTTGTAATAGCTTCCAATTAGCAATAGTTTTACGTTGTCAACATATAATATTCTTCAACTTATGATGGATTTATTGTAACACCCCATATTTTGGTGAGTTTATAATGCAGGAAATTAAGTTAAATTGAATTGAATTGAATTAATAATACAAAGACATTATTAATTAAATTAATAAAGTGATTTAATTGCAAAAATTTCCTAAAGGAAATTTAATTAATTAAGTATGGGGCACTTTACAAAGTTAGTTGGATGGATCAAAGGCAATTAAAGCAATTTGGTAGGCCTTGATTAATGAAATAAAAAAAATTAAATTTAATGAGAAGGGTTGGTTAAAGGGGAAAAACATAAGGCCCAAAACTACTATTTCCTAACCCCACTTTCTATCCCACCTAACTTTCATAATATTTAATTTTAAACAAAATAAAATTCCTAAGAACTTTAAGCATGGTCAACCTTTCTCCAAAGAAGAAGAATAGCATTTCAAGCTAGAAGATTGGTGCTTCCAAATTCAAGGAAGAAAAGAGGATTAAATAAGGTTTTTCTTAAGCTAGATGAGTAATATCATTCTCTAAAGCCTATCCAAACCTATTGGGTTCAAATTTGATTTTCATATGAATGTTTTTTTGACGTTAAACATGTTTGGATGTTTGGATATTTTTTAACTACGATTTAATTTTTAATTAAAGTGGTTTGAACAACCCACCTCTATACACAAACTATCCAAGAGTATTGCAAAGTAATACTGTCAGGTAATATGGAGAATGGAGCTATATAGGGTTCACATAAGAATACTCCCTTGGACTAATGCTAGTACGTATTAAAACATTGGATAAATATCTCACTTATACGAACATGGTATTGATACAAAACAATAAACGCATGTGCCTCTAGGATAGAACAATACACAATATATAGTAAAAAAAAAGAATATAGAGTCAGTCACAGCGATAACATATAATGTAGTACATAATATATGATGTTGTATGGATACAAATATCTCAAATGTCAACTATCACAATATAATGTAATGCGATCAATATACAGTACAAAATCATACATATACAATGAATCAAATTCACCTAAATGTCATGTAACAAATCCTAATATAAGTCTCCACTAAGCCCAATAAAAGTAACGTAGGTCATATCATCCATGTACCCGAAACATCTCGTACTGACCTGAGTATTACATAAATAACACACGGATCAGACCATGTCTAGTCAAGAATCCATAATATAGGTAACACAGTATAAACAAGGAATAATAATATGATAACACTACTAGAGATATTCGAATCATCAGATGGCATGCGTGTGTGCATAAATAATGGAAACATGTACATGAAATAAAGTTATAATGTCATAAATAACCATCAAAGCGTCACATCACACAAATAACTCAAAACCATACAAAGCAACCAGCTTTGATGTCAAAAGATGTCATTACCCATATAGAAACACATCAAATAAAAAATCATAGAATCAACATAAATGAGTGAATCATACACTGAAGCGCCTTACCTCTATACCCATACTATCCAAGAGTATTACAGAGTAATAATGTCAGGTAATACAGAGAATGAGACTATAAGGAGTATACGTATGAATATTCCTATGAACTAACACCGGTACGTATTAAAAATATCAAATGAATAATTCACCTATACCAAATATATATAGACATAAAGTCATGCTCGTTGTTAGGCACTATCCATACTCGCTAAGTATAGGCACGAAGTCATACTAATCACTATGTGTATCACCCCACACTATCAACTCTATTCCCATCATGTGAGTGTTATCTACTTACAATGAATAATCAAATAAATATCACAATAGTGTCCCATACCATTTCGTGATATTTAAATGTTAAACTACATTCAATCTACTCATTATTTTGTATAACAAGTCCTAAGAATAATTGGATAAATATTACCGAATGCACCATCCCAAACAGTATTATAACTCCATTTTTTTAGATTTCTCGTTACAAAAAATTTCATATCATGAAATCATATAGAAAATGTCATTACCATATTATATCAAATCATCAACCAAATCAACATCAATGGCAAATCACTCATATCATCAAAATCCATATTGAGAAGATGAGGAATTCGAAAACTACGAAATCAAACATAAGAGCGTATGTGTATACATGTGAAGCTCAAGTTAATAATTCATAAGTAATTATACATTACAATTTCATAAACTTTAATCTTGGAAACTCTAAGTTATTAATATTTCCAAATATTATATATGTATATAATAAACAATTCAATCTAAACATTTTCCTTAAACAAGTTAACATCCTTTACAAAATGATAATTTATATTTTCAAATGCGAAATAAAACATTACTTCCTATACTTTAAATCAATGTATAGGAAAAAACAGAATAGGAAAACTACAAAATATATTATCTAGATATTTATAACTATAAAACATCTAAATCGATATCCAACAAAAATCATTCATATCAGTTTTCCTTATATAAGAAAATAAATACTTTGGAATGGATAACACATAAACACGCACACATATACACACACTCTAGAATTAAATAACTAATTAACTAAGCTCAAATATAATATGTTATTACGATACACGACGATTTTCTTGATCTTTTATAAAATTAGACAGTCATTTAATATACACCAATTACATTGGAAACAAAACTAGTACTACATATAAGAATTATTCCATAACTTTTATTTTTAATTAATTGTAACATCCAAATCTATAAATATGTATGTATGTATATGTATATGTGTATATATATATTCATATTCCATCAAATACTTTAAAACTTGAGTTGCACATTAAAATTTCATATACTATACTTTGGCAATTATAGGACATAGTTTAAGAATCATTTCATAATTTTGTTCTCCATTTACGCAATACTATTAAATTCTCTTTATTAGTTAACTAAACTCTAAATTATTTTATATTCATGTATTATATTTAAATATATAAAAGAGTTTAAGTATAATTATTTTAATTTATTAATATAAAAGTCAAAAATATATTTTAATTATGGATGATGGAAGTATGCACGTATATACAAGCTACGGATACACATATACTCATGCACTCATGTACAGGTCGACACACACACGCACTCAAAAAGCTACACTCACGTAATGCCCCAACTAGAAAATCACAAAGCAGTGGGTCAACCGGTCGGCTCCACTAGTCGATCACATATGGCCAACCGGTGGCCTTAAAGGGTCGACTGGCCGAAACCTTATTCTCAGCAAAATCGATGGCCTGATGATCGATTTTAATTAGATTTCAATCCAATTACCCATCTTCTTTTTACAATTCGATGCACATTTAACGACCTGCCTTTTTGGACGGTTTAAATCCACGATAAACCACACACGTCAGACTCAAACCAATCAAAGGGAAAGATTATTATGGGGTAAATAAGAAAAAGGAGAAAGAGATTAAAAAAATGCATAATCTCGCAGCGGAATGAAAAAATATAATAATCAAATAACAGTTAATGAGGTTGTTTTATAAATACATTATATTATTCCTCTACAACATAAAATCAAAGTTACATAAAACATGAATAAATAAACAAATGCAGTGGAACAACATGATGCAGCAGAATAAATAAAATAGATAATAATAGTAGTATATCTTCATTTTCGTCCTCCAGAAAGTAGTCTTCGATAAACTGAAAAGCTCACACTGGCCCAAGCAAATTGAAAAGACAAAACACTCGAGTCAGAACTAAAAGATCTTATGTAAGTTAAATCAATAGTAAATAAATATGAGTGTAACATCGTCAGAGATGTTTACGGGGTTTGACGTCTCCTATCCAATGTCTAACGTGAGTGCAGTAACTTAAGAGATGTTCGGGATTCCCATCTCCTAAGGATCCGTTGAACTATCAACTATGTATTACAGTATGATATTATAGTATGTCTATAGTAAAGTAAAGTATTAAAATAGCATTAAGACATTACACATATCCCCTTTAACACATTTTTATATATTCCTATAGTCTATACAGTACCGTAATTCCTCCTTTAAATGGGGGGCTATAAGAGGGCACTCTATAGGTAACGTACAAACCAAACTCATAGCAGGCGCGCTAGGGCATGTGAACACGGAACTCGAGGCAATGTCAGGGTAGATATATCAATTGCACTTTCGGACTGGTGGTAACGCATAGCAGCTACTACCGCCCACCTCGGAACACACTCCTAAATTAAAATCAAGGGTGGCCACCAAATTAATCACAAAGTCAAAATATAGTATCGAAGAAATGTGTCTGATCGGAGAAATGGCCTCATTTGGCCCGGTATAGCTCTTGTTTCAGCCACATCAAGCTGACTCATGGGAGTCCGGGTCCCATAAATACCTCATAGAGAATTGTTCACCAAGTCATCCTACTTTATTTTTGGAATCTCCACCATGTACACAGTTGTTAAAGTGGTTTCCGATATCGGTAGAGAGTATGACAATATCATATCCTGGTCTCTTTAACAACCAAATGCTTATTTCACACCAGATGGTTGTTTTATACTTCGAAAGTCAGTTCACAATTGGTAGTCAAAATATCATATTCTCAAAGCCATGTCACTTTCGAAATCATATTTACCTTTGAAATTATCGATAAGGTAGGTTAATTGAATCCTCATTCCCAAAACCATCATATTTACTTAATTATGTCATTTCACAAAAGGTGTCAATTCCAAATTCCAAATTTAGGTTGTATCATTATTAAAGATTTAAATATAAATACTTCAATTTTACATAGTCTGAAACTTTATAAAACAGTTAGGTAATTATAAATAGTTCATATATTTTAAAAATAGTTTAAATAGATTTAGAAATTTTAAATAGAAAAAAATAGTTTAAATAGATTTAAATTTGATGTAATTACTTTTAAAATGATTTAAATAGATTAAATATAGTTAAATAGATTCAAATTATATTAAGTAGATTTTTAATAGATTAAATAAATTTAAAATAGATAAATATATTTAAAATATATTAAATATATTTAAATTATATTAAATATATTTAAAATATATTAAATAAATTTAATTTGTTTAAAATTGGTAAAATAGATTAAATTAGATTAAATAGGTTATAATAGATTAATATAAATTTAAATAGTTTAAATTGATTAAAATAGTTAATTTAATGAAAATAGTTTAAATTAGTTTAAAATAGATTTCAAAGTTACATCTAAACATTTCAATAACTCAATTCCGATAGATTCATTTATTTTTGCCACTTCAACTTTGAAATTCCAATTTAAATCCTTTAAACAATTCATTAAATCAAATTCCAATTTCAGCATTTACACTTGGTTTAATGAATATAACTCAGTTCATATAAATCAATTTCTATTTCAAAATACCAGTTAATTGAATTCAAAATTTCAAAGATTCAAAAATCATTTTATTTAACCAATCCGGTGTCCGCATATAATTTTCTACTCTATGGTCAAGTGATACGGATATTTTCATTTCAATCGGCAATTTAAATTTTTACAGTTATATATCATTTCAAACCGCAAATTCCGAATTAAGTAAAATCCATAAAATCGCTTGAGTCTATCATTTCAACCCGTAACGAATTTTCCCTAATCTATAGATCGTTCGGGTATGTATCATTTCAACCCATAGAGAACTTGCTGTTATAACAAAATAATATACAACATCCAGTCATCCAACATCAACAATCAACATTCATCACAATCATCATCCAAATCAATCAATAAAGATCAATAGATAACCGAAAATCAATAACATATAGTAAATTGACAGTTTAAATTTATTAAATTAAATGGTAATTAATTGCAATAAAAGTCAAATTAACTAAAACGACAATTTAAACATACCAAATGTCAATCAAATAATTTCAAATCACATCATAGTTTAATTTATCTAACAGAAGTTAATTTTAGTTGTGAGTAGGTCAAAACACTCACCTTCGATTTTAAATCGAATTAAAAATCCAATTTAGGGCGTAAATTGAAACGGTCTCAGAATTCATCCAAACTAGCGTCATAATATCTGAAATTTTGATACGATCCCAACGGAACAAACTGCGTCCAAATCCGAATTCATATGCAAAAGTTATTAACATTAGAATATATACGATTTTAAATTTCAAAACAAATGAATTGATAATATAGCTGCACATGTCAACAAACGTTCATCTCCCTGTTTACCTAGCAACCATCGAATACCCCACTGCATCTAGACTTTGACCATCAAACTCCGGCTCCACCGACCACTTGCCTATCGTCAACCCCACCATCCACCTCGCCTCGACGAGGCGCGTTCGCCAAGCCCCACGCGCGCTGCCATCGTAGCCATTGGAGACCGCCACCGCCATCTACCAAAAGCCCTAATCAAATAAAATTGGATGATCCAACCATTAACATCTCAAACCATCAATGCCGATGAGCTCCACTCGCCAATCTCCACCCATCCATACCCGCCAATCGATGGTCGGCCAATGTTGATCGTGACACGAGAATGGCTGAGATTTAATCGCCAAATACAGGCCACACCGAAACCCTAATCGGAAAAAAGATGTAGATTTGACTTGCGCTCCTTGAGAGCTTCAAATCGATATATAATTCGATATATTTTGAGTAGTCTAAATTTTCGATTTGATTTTGGTTTGCAATTAGTGTTAGGAAATTTGAATATGTTCTGCCATTGGGAAGGAGGAGATAGACAAAAAAGTATATACAGAAAATGGAATAAGAATTAGCTAGGGTTTATAA
Organism: Allium cepa; assembly: GCA_030765085.1. Taxonomy (NCBI): domain Eukaryota; kingdom Viridiplantae; phylum Streptophyta; class Magnoliopsida; order Asparagales; family Amaryllidaceae; genus Allium; species Allium cepa. The sequence goes on from CM060934.1 coordinate 293,653,991, forward strand.
CAAGCTACATATAGGCAGATCAGAAATAGAAATGAATGGACTAGATTGATTTGAAAGTTTAACGATAAACGACTGGAAAAGCACGTTCTGTCTTCGGAATGAGAATGGATCATCTCATATATCAAAATAGATGTTTCGATATTTTTAAACCCAAAGGAACAGGTTTCAAGTCATAATTCCATCTTATGAAGAAGTTACCTTAAAATCATCTTATTTCAAATTGATTTCAATTAAATTGATTTCTATGCGTTTCGAGTCCGTACAATCAAAAGAAATGTCTGATCGCTACGAAACTTGAAATCTTACAGTAATTCACTGTTACGAATCCGATGAAATTGGATTCGTCGAAATCCGAGACAGTAGCCAAAATAGCTATTTTTTTACGTTAATTAAATAAATTAATATTAAATTAATTAATCATTTTTTAACTCAATATTCATAAAACTAACAACTTTCATCATTTTTGATTACTTAGACATTTGTAATAGTTTAAATATTAATTCAATGTCAATTATTTTACTAATTACAGCGTTCAATTTCAAGTGTAATTAAATCCAATTAATTAAATTTAATTCTAATAAATTGATTAAATTTAATTTCAATCTTTTTATTCAATCAATTATTACTCTAATAACATAGTTAATATTTGTTGATACCTTATTTCACTAATATGCTATAATTTCAATCTTTTATTTGTATTAACTATTGTATTTCAATTATATTGAATTTTTGTCAATTTTACACATTAATTATAATTTAAAATCCCAATTAATTTATTTATCTTGATTTCACTCTTTTATTAAATCAATTATTACCTTATGAATATAATTAACATTTCTACTCCTTTTTTTACATTCACAATTTACAGTTATTGTCTTAACTCTCATTAATGTAACATTTAATGACATTCATTTGTAATTGATTAAATAAATTGGTAACAAATAACAATTGTCACTAGTGCTATATTTAGTAACGTTTGTAAGTTTATTGTTTACAAGCAGATGTTATAACAACTCTTTTTACACTCATTTCATTAAATTTCCATTCATTACACATCATTTTATTAATTAATCAACATTTCAATCTATCAATTTCTCTTTTAATCCCATTATCCATTAATACATACATTACTATGATTTATTTACAATCTATATCAGTTATAACTATTTAATTCTTTGAATTAATTGGAATTAAATTAAAAGTAGTTATCGATTACCTTAAATTAATACTGTTTCATTTTATTCCAGTTATATTCTTATTAATAAACCACAAAATTTTATTTCTTCCAACATTTAATCACAAAACATTATTAAATTAACAAATTTTGTAACGATCTCGATTTTTAATAAAATTTAAATTGATAATTAAAATAATTTTTTGAATAAAATTGTAAATTAATTTGTATTTTTCAAATTAAATAGGATATTTATTTATTTCGACATTGATTTTACAATTTAATTAGGGCTTCGAAATTCTATATTTAATATCTTATAAATAAAAAGTAACATCCAAAAATTTATCAATTAGAATTAATAATATATTTTAAACTTTTGAAATTTAATTTGAAAATAAATTGAAAAATCTCAAACAAATAAAATAAGTAATGAACTATATATGGATAAAACTCCAATTTCTTTTGAGTTTAAATTTTTTGAAATAATGAGTGTTTTAAAAAGTCAATTAAATTTAAAATTTTATACATGTATGTATATTGCATATATGAGTAAGATTGAATACATATTGAAGTTGAATATAAAGTGTGCAAGTGTATGTATGAAAATATATATAAATAGACATAAATGAATTTTAATCCAAGTGAATTGGAATTTGAATTTAAATTTAAATAAAAGTTTTAGAAAAAATATTTGGCTTTCAAAAAAAAATCATTAAGGTGTAATTTATGTTTTTTTTAATGTAAATATTAGATAAAACAATTTTTCTTTCAACAATGTATATACATATATACAAGTGAATAAAGAAGTACATTTATTTATAAAGTAAATATGACATAAAATTTATTTAAAAATTTCTTTTGTCTTTGAAAATTACAAATGATAAACATACACAAAGGGATGGAGTATAGGAATTAACATACATTGGGGCCTCATGATGATTTTTTACAAATGGCATCCAATATAATTAAATTGAGTTAAATAATAAGACTTAAAAAATTGCAAAAGAAACTTTCCATCTTCCCATATGCAATCATATAATATCTTAGCAAATCCGAAAAATACAGTAAAAAAAAGATTTGGGCAATTCACATCTCAGCACCAAAGAAAAAAATAGAAAAAATAAAAAAAGGAAACAGCAACATGGAATTCAAAGCAAAATTTGTTCAATATCAAAGCCAGGAAGAAAAGAAATAAAGCAATCAATTTGAAAGTAAAGTCAAGTTCAACCTGATCTAAAACTGAAAGATGAAGCTACAGATTCCACTCATATAAATCAGGGGGCAGATCATAATCAAATTCCAGTTTTATAAAAAAGCAATTTTTAAAAAGCCTGGAAGTTCAAGTCCAAAATCTTGAAGCTACAGATCACCTTAAAACAACGTATTTCAGTTTTAATTTGAGGCAAACAGTAAAGCAAGTTTCAACCCAGTATAGACCAGATCAGGGTCAACTCAAACCAAATCAATATTTAGCAAAGCAAAGATCAAATTTTAAAAACAAAAGCCTGTCTCTGTTCTTTGCCTCTGCTGCAACTCCAGGTGAGCAAATCTATCTATAAACTTGAACCTGGATTATGCTTTTTTCTGTGAAATGAAATTGTTTTGCATGAATATAAATTTGGTCGTATGCTTGATGTATTCAAGGATATGTGGGTGTGCATGAACTAGTACATGCATATTCACTTTGTTAAAAAAATATGTAGACTTATGATAAGATTAAAACTAAATTCCTTTGCTTCTAATCCTTGTCAGGATTCGAGATACAAATAAAAAGTGATTATATTAACCAGATCTTGGTTTTAAAAATACTATTAAGCATAGTTCATAAGTAATTTTAGCCAGGAAGATGAATTACAGTAAAATCAATTGTGAGCAAACTTAAATTTTAAACTAATTCATTTGATTTTTATTTCTGTGATGATTGATAAGTGTTTGAGTATGCCTGTTTGTATATATGATTCATGTCAAAGATAGTGTGCATGTTTTGTTACAGGCATATAAGTTTTGTTCCAGGTTTAGAAAGTAAACCATTTAATTTCAAATCTCAAAATAAAAGCAGTTTTGAGTTATAATCTATAAAGGAGAATTGTTAGAGATACTCAGATTCAATTATAAAAATAATCTCAACTATAAAATATTAGTAAATAATTTAAAATTATGAAATTACAGAGAAAAGACATTTTGAACAGAAAATTCAAGTATTTTAATTTGAAGTTTTGATCATTGGATCAGATTTATCTTGTAATATGATGATTTTTAAAAGGAATTTCATGATTTTTAAGTAAATGAACGTCGGGAATTCTCGTGATGAACGAAATTGTGAGTTTTGGCAATTGCTGGTCGTCGACGAAGCAAAGGAGGTCGTGGAAATAGTTGAAGGTGGCCAGAGATTCGGGGATTACTAAAAAAATACACAGTGGTTTTTTTATCCACCGTGGTGGCAGTAGTTGATCGAACTAGGGTTTTATCCTGGTTCGAAAACAATGTTGAAAATTTAGTCTGTGCGGCGTCGTCGAGAAAATTTGGTCAATCGCGATAATGGCAATCGGACCGTGGGAGGTAGGGCAACTTTGACCAAAATTTCGAGATCGTTGGTGGTCGTGATCGTCTGGACGAAGCGTTTTTTTCGATGGTGTTGATTCTGGTGTTCGATCAAAACTGTCCAATTTCGATTTTGACATGGTATTGAGTTTCTGGGGAATGGGAGCGATTGAGTTGGTCAATGTCGATGTGATGGCATCCTCAGTGATTATCGGAGTAACATTGATCATTGGTGCACGGATATAGGTGTCACCGTGCACGAAGTAATCCAGGCAGCAGCGTTGTTCGTCGATACCGAGGATAGTATGAAACGTTGGGCTCGACAATTGTTTTCGGTAGTTCGCGAATGAATTGAAGATCATGGTCGATCGTTTAGACTCATCGTGGTTGATACTGGAACCAGAGGTGATGAGTTTCGGGAAGAGGAAAGAAGAAGGAAGGAGCTCGGGAAGTATTGTGTTTGGTCTCGGGTTTGGAAGTGAAATACTCGGGTTTTACTCGAGTGTTTTAAGTGTTGAACCCAGGTCGGTATTGGAATGTAATTAATCAGTTTTTTTTGAGTTAAAAACAAAAGTATTATCAAGTTTTAAAGTTTATTTTTTAGTAAACTAAATAATATTAAGTAGTTAAATTATAAAGGATAAATGTTTTGATTGTTTAATTACTTAAAGGTTTAAAAAAATTAGTTAATTGTTAATGATGATTTACTTTATTTAATAAGGTTTAAAGAATGTAATTAAGTGATTAAATAAGAATAATTATTTTGCGTAATTAAAGTAAAGTTAGTACTTTGGGTAATTACTTTTAAAGGATAATTAATTAAAGGGTAATTAATTAAATGGTGATTAATTAAGGTAATTAATTTAAGGGCAATTACTAATTTAAGGTTTAATTGATTAATGAAGAATGATGATTAACTGAGGAGTAATGGTAATTAATTAATCAAGGGTTAAATTAATTAATTAAAGATAATTAATCAAAGGGTTAATTACATAATTAAAGGTGAATTCTTTAATAATTAAAAGATTGATGAATTATGATTAAAGGTTAATTAATTCATTACTAAAGGTTAATTGTTAAATGACTAAAAAATAATTAATCAAAATGATTTGTAATAAATTTATATTACTTAACCAGGATTAGTAATTCATAAGTAATTAATCTGATTTGAATTAATCAAACGATTAACTAATCTCACTTATGAATGTTTAGATTCATTGGATGATTAAACTGTTTGATACCCCTGATATGTTCTGTTTTGGTTTGAGTTATTTTTACTGTAATTTATTATCTGTGATATATATCTGTGATCTGTGAATAAAAGATAAGCATTATAGTTTATATCTCTTATCAAATAAATTGCTGTATTTGAATCTGTGATGATTGATGATGTTGCACTTTTATTGTGTAAAACCCCTGGACCATATTTATACACACACAAATATGGATTGCATATGGAAATGGGTTAAGTCACAGATTTTGAATTAGTTTTAAAGATTGAATTTTTGAAACCAAAAAAGATTTGGAATCAGAATTGAAAGCTTTTGAAAATGAATTTCAAAAATAAAAGTTATTTTGAATAACTTGATTGAGTTTTGAAATTTAAACAATTTGATTTAAATTTAAATTCAATAATTGAAATTGAATTCTATGATTTGGAAATTAGGGTTTAAAAAGGTTATTCAACTTATAAATGAGTTTACATGGGTCTTAAACCATTTTAAAAGTGTTGTTTTGGGAATTTAAATTTAACCCAAGATTTTAACTTGTATAGATATAATTGGATTTTTCTGAAACAAAAACTGTTTGTTTTCAAATAATAAAAGCTTTCACGTAAGAAATGAACTTCCAATTTGTGTTAAAAGGACTTCAAGTCTAAAATGAAAATGGTCTTCCAAGATATGAATAAATCTTTGGAAACGGGTTTGAAAGCTATAAGTTAAATCTTTGATTTAAAGGTTTAAATGAGTTAATCCAATTGAAATAGAAATCGTTTTGAAATTTATGAATAGATCCTTGTGAAACTAGGTGAACTTTGTGAAACGAATCTTTTTGTTAAAAGATTTGAAATGGTAATTTGTTTAAACCATTTGAAGAAAGGTTTTGGGTTTTAAAAGTTGTGACTTAACTGAAATCCTATATCCATATGTTTTTAAGTATTACGCTCATTATTCAGTTTAGCCGGGAGAGGACGTTGTGTCATATAACCCATTCCAAATAGTGATACGACGTTATGGATTGCATTTGAAGACCGGTGTTGAAGACCGGGTATTTGCAAAAACGTTAGGATAACCTATCGATGTCTCTACACCGAGTAGCTACGTTATAGAGATTCCCTAAGTGATGGGAAGATCGATCGGGATTGTGGATGCCCGAATTGCAAGGGCTTCTTCCTTTATTGGACGAAGTGCCTTCGGTTCTGTTCGAACCCGGAACAGACTTGTATGGTTGTATTTCTGACACTATACTTTGAGATATAAACTGATGTCTATCAAATACATTTTTTCTTGGTGGAGGAGAATTCATTCTCTTAGCTTAACACCCTTCTCTGAGACGTACGAGCTCAGAGGTTATGTATCGGTAGTTATCAGTGATATACTCCCAATTTGGTCATGTGGCATACTTAGTGCTGCTGTGTATCATTTGTTCATCAAAGCATGGATTTTGTATAAAGCATAGCTTTGTGGACGAGACTGCATCAGGACCTCACACCTCGGAAATGGTCGAAACAGGAAAGATGCGGCAAGGTTATGAGGGTCGCTTCCTTTAGGGTGTGTCATTTCCTTCTGGAAAAGGGTGGTATCATGGTATGGAGCCTAGATACTTAACCCATGTGGTCACTGCAAATCTATTCCTTTGTGATTGCTTTGTGGTTGAGAGGCGCCTCGGATAAAGGTCCCAAAGGACCGGGGGATGGCATGCTCGAGTAGTAGTTACCTAGTTACAGAGGTTACCCGGCCTTGTGTTGGCAGAGATTCGGTTAGGTTCTCGGGACGTCCCGCCAGAGGCATACCCATGTGGCAGTAGAAAGTTCCTTAGCCTGACTATTTGTTGGAAAATACAATCTTCAATACGCGCCTTGTTCGGTTTTAGTTGTCGAACCTGCTATTTACTTATAGTGGCGCCCCACTGTTTAGATTCTTTGTTGTTGTTGTTTTAAAAGATAGACTGTTTTTATTTGCTTATACCAGTCCCATGACTGACCTGGAGTTTATCCTTCCTTTCCTAAACTCTGGGTGCCCACAATTTTCCCCCACGGGTAGTCTAGAATTAGGTTTTTCAGATAATCAATAGTAGGTGTAGATTCGATAGCTTTCAGCCTTAGGATATGGCAATCGCATTTGGATCGAGTAGCTTCACTTCATCTTGACTGGGAGTTCGAGCTATTCCTAGATTGGTGCCTTGGAGATGGAGACAACCGATACTGGAGTTCTCTCTTGAAGACCATATTGGAGATTTTGTTCCGCTGCTGGTGTTATCTTTTCTTTCCGCTGCTATTATCTTGTATCATATCTCTGATGCATATTGATATTCATTGTATCATCATTGTATTTGGATATTGTATCAATGTTGTATATATATTATTCATTTCTTCCGTTGTGTTGTACTTAATGTGTTATAAGCTCCGGCGAACCAGATTCGACATTTGGATCTACGGCATTTAAATACGAGTGTCGTATTCGGTGCCGATTTTCGAAGGTCGAGTCAGGGTCATTTCATTTGGTATCAGAGCTGAAGTTTGAAACTTTAGCTCGGGAGTATAACACATTAGGTAGCTCATTAGAGATAGGGTGAAGTATACCCTAGAATGAGTATATCCCTAAAATATCTGTTCGAATGCCTCAGTAAATTCTCTTACTATCCACTGATAGTAAGTATGAGTGCGAGAAGAGGACGAGATAGGGGACAAGGGAGTACCACTATAAATGGTCAATACCCTGCGATAGGGGAAAAAACTTTCTCTATCAATCTCCTTTGATTCGATTTCGAATTCTTTGATGGCTTCGTGACAGCTCCAGGAAGAAGTTTTTGGTGTGATGGTGGCCCTACGAATCATTGTAGAAAATCCTTACTTCGTATCTTCATCGGTTTCTTATCGGCTTTTCGATCTAAACTTTAATGAATTTGAAACTTGAAATTGAAAATTTTAAATAAATTGGAAATTTTAAATTGAGTTAAATTGGTTAACAAATATGAGGATAAATTTAAATTGTATCAATAAAAAGACATTGGTTAAAACCAAATTTGAAGTTCTATTATAATTTCTTGTGTAGATCGAAGTCCGAAAAGGGATAGGTTGGTATATACTTTGGAGCATTCCGACCTAATTTGGAATCCATATCTAGTGTTTGAGAAATTATGGAAGACTAAATCTATCTATCTATCCTCTGGGATCCGATATATTCTACGAACGATTAGTTATCCCTTCGAACTAATCAATGCCCTTGCATATTCGTAGATCTGGTGGACCCGAGTATCTTGTGAAATAATTGTATGAGTTTGTTCTCATATTGTTGATATTCTGATTTGGTAAGCCAAATACAGAATTGATATCCAGTTTGATTTGGAAAGATGTTTCTCTATCTTTCATCTTTTCTTTGTTGTCTCCTTTGCAAATTTCGAGGACGAATTTTTTTTAAGGGGGGAATCTGTAACGATCCCGATTTTTAATAAAATTTAAATTGATAATTAAAATAAAATTTTTAAATAAAATTGTAAATTAATTTGTATTTTTCAAATTAAATAGGATATTTATTTTTTTGGACATTGATTTTACAATTTAATTGGGGTTTGACATTCTATATTTAATATCTTATAAATAAAAAGTAACATCCAAAAATTTATTGTTTGTGTCAAAATTGGGCACAACACTCTTCGGGAGTCGTTGAAGAGATAATAACGAAGAATGTAAATTCAAAACAGATATTATCTAACAAAAACTCCAATCAACAGTAAAATAAATGCGTAGACAAGCGATTTATAGTGGTTCGGCGTGTTGCCTACGTCCACTGTGAAGTGTTTTGATGTTTTATTGATTCTCTTTCAATGATTATAAGTTGTTGCAGCAATCAACAGCAAGTTACAACTGGAAATCGAAATCAACAGTAAAATTATGATGTAGGATGATGGAGATCTCGATCCGGCAGAGTCTGGGCGCTTGAGAGTCGAAAGATCCTTTTTCTGTTGGCCTTGGGGCTCTATTAATAGGCGTAGGCTGCTGATATTTCGCTGAGAACTCGGGAGACCACTTCTAGCACGTGAGGGGGCCCACACGCCTGGTCTTAGGAAGTTTGGGCCCACTTTGGCATCGGTTCGAACTCCATTCGAATCGATCAAGAATTTGTCCACTCGAGATGAAATTTGGTGTGGGCATTCTTCAACATATATTCAAGCTTCTATGAAAATTTCGTGGCATTTGGATCAGTAAATTGGGAGATATGATGGATTCGAAATGGGGTCCACTACGTGGCTGTTTGGTTCGAAACCATGCATTCGAATCGATGGTTTCGAAACCATGGTGGCACGTGTCTTCGTGTTGACGTGGAGCGCACACTTCGCCTCGATCCGGGTTTTGCTCCGAGTTGAATGCTTCGACTCCATATATTTCGGCGCATTCGAACCGATGAAAGACACGTCACCTTGGCCAGTTGACCCAGTGGATTCGAACGAAGCTTCTTAGATGGATTCGAACAAGGATTCCGTGATGGGTTCGAACAACCGAAGCTTAGTGGATTCGAGCAGGGGTCTTTGGATGGATACGAGCCTTACAAACTTCTCCTTGGACATGAGGCCCACTGGCGCGAACCAGATGGATTCGAAGTTGATGGAGTCGAGTCGAGGCATTCCGATGGGTCCGAAGTCCCTCGGTTCGAAGGTGATCGGTTCGAATGGTGCATTCTGATGGGTTCGAAGATACCCACCATGATGGGTTCGAAACCAGTGTGTTCACTTCAAGTTGGACCGATCATAACTTAAGCGTATGAACTCGGATTGACTCGAAATTTAAGACGGCGGCTTCTATGACCTCTCTTGTCATGTCCTATCAATTGTAGCACAATTCGGGCTCGGATAAAATTCAGCGATATCCATAACTAAATGAAGTATGACCAATCTCTGATATGAACTATCCTTTGTTTTTCGATCGATCTTTTGGTTTCACGGCTTTGCCAAAAAGCGGGATAACATTTTGCCCCCCAAAGTACGTCTTGTGGGAACATGACGTGCTTTGAACAGTTGCAATTTCTCTCCGAACAATCATTGCTCTCTTTTTTGTTGAGACTCGTACTCCTTATTGCTATAACTTTGCGTTGATATGATTGATTGCTGTACGATAGCACTTTGCCACTGGCTATTGCATTTGTAACAAGATGGGTACTTGATCCCTGTAAACGTTTAAAATCGAATGTTAGTTCGACATATATGCACATATGTGCGTTTTACCGTTGTTAACGTTGTGTGCTCATGAGTCGTTTTCAGTTTCGTTTACTATTGAATTTCATATCGATTCTCTCCTGAACCGATTTGGAAATTTGAGTTGAGACAACGCTCGATGGTTGTTTTGAAAAGTCCCTTCATATCGATCCTCTCCTGAATCGATGTAGAAGGTTGAAGGAAACGACTCTGCGTTGCATGAACGTAATACTTCGAAACGATGGGTTGGAGTATTGATGGGTTCGAAATCTGCATTCGTATGGATGGAGTATACTCGTGTTGTGATGGGTTCGAAACTGACATTCGAACCGATGTGAAAGGATGGATTCGAACTAGTAGTTCGTTTCGGTAGGTTGTGGATGGAGTCGCGAACAGGGGCTTCGAAATTATGTGCCCACTGCGCGTTTCGCATCGATGCAACTTGTTGTCCTGCTGCGTACTTCGTAACGATGAAGTATGAGGTTAACTTCGAATCCACAAGGCATTAGTTGAATGGTTTCGAATGGAGATTTCGAAACGATCCATGCTATGACTGGTTGCGACTGGTCGCGTTTACCGGAAGGGGAATCGTCTCGGTCAAAATCAAAACTCCATATAAATAGCAGTGGGCCTGCCACTTTTTCACTTTTCACTTTTTACTCTCGCCTTGCTTTGACCGTGTTCTGCATCGTCTCGAAGCTTCAAAGGAGAAAACACTGCGTCACGCATTTGAACCAATCCAGATCCAAGACCTTTACTCCTCGAATCCATCACTTAAACTAGGTAATTAGCCTTGAATCCAAACGGCAAAGTTATTTCGAAACTATCTCATCTTCATCGATTGCTTAGTCTCGAGATTGGCAAAACCAGATCTGGTTTGGGAGGGCTTCGAACTGATGCGTGGATTCGAGTTCGAATCGATGATGGCGGCATCATTTTTCTTGGATTTCGTATCGATCTCTTGGATGACCTTATGGGGGTGACGCAGTTCGCACCGATTGATGGATTCGATGGGTCCATTCGAATTGATGGATTCGAATCCATCGGCTATCGGTTCAACGTTCTCGACTTTATATCGATTACGAAGAGGATGGATTCGAACGATATCGATGTTAAGTTGGGGGTTCTGATCGGTACGAACTAGCCAAACGAGGATCGATTCGAAGTCATCCATTTTTGATCGATTCGAACTCGACACCTGATCATCGTTTCGAAGTGCGCTTTCCAGTCATCGATTTGAAGTGATGTTAGGTTGGTTTCGAACGAAGTCCCTGTGATTGGTTCAAACCCTCTATGATGAGTTCCAAAGTTTGATGTTTCTAAGCATAACTCCGACGAGCTTCATTCCTGCATATTTGGACATATTAAACCGCATACTTGACCACCTTTCGAAGCTCGTCGATGGGACGATAAGAACTTCTATTCGAGTCAATTTCCATCATATAAACGGTTTTGTGATGACGGTCAGCGATGACGGTCATTATAACTGGACTTCGTAGCTTTGTCGTTTGCATGTTTCTTTAACTCTGCGATATTTATTCAAGTAATGCATGGCACTGTACAACATACATTCATACACTTTACACTGGGGAACGCACGGGTTCTTTGTCGTCTAACGATAGTTTCTCATGAGTTAGATAGTTATGGAACCTTCAAGTTCGCAACAGCAGGAGGTTCAAAGCACAACTGCTCCGAGACTAGAGGTTCCAGATATTGAACCTGAGATCATTGGTCCGGCCCCGGACGAACTTCCCAATGCGTCTTTCATTGCCAATCCGTCGGATTCCGTTCAGTCGAATATTTCTGAAGACATGTTAGGGAGAATATGCTTGAGGCATGGTCTATCACTAGATGACGTGTTATTGCCAGGGCCGAACGATAGACCACGCAACCCGCCGGAGGGATATACAGCATTTAACCGCCACGCGTGCGCGGCCGGGACACTTCCTCCGTTCAACGAGTACATAAGGGAGGTGTTGTCTTTTTTGAGGATCGCTCCATCTGAACTACACCCAAACGGATATGCGTCCGTGAACAGTTTATTCATCATCTTCATGGAGTACCTTCATAGACCACCAATCCCGACCGAGATTAGATATCTATTTAACTTCAAGACCCGAGGTGATTATCCTTCCTTCACATTTCTGGAAGCAGTGAGGAATTGTCAAGTGGTCACTGGGTCCTGGACCAGGTTGAGTTATTACAGGACGGAATGGTTCTATGTTAGATGTCCTCCGGGGTTTGCCCGGCGATGGTTATTCAGATGTGAGTGTAGCTGAGTTATTAAGTAATTATTAAGGCAATTGCGGTCAAAGTGAAACTTATGTTTTTTCTCTTCTTCACAGCGACGATTCAGCGACCTGAGGGCGAGCACTTTAAGGAGATGGTGCGGGTACTCCGGGGAGTCCCGAGCGAAAATAGGGATATCGAGGCGCTCTTGATGGATAGGAATCTTCGGACTTACGGGTTGATTGAACGAGGGCAGAGCATACTGCTTGACGGGGCACTAAGAATCGTCTCTAAAAAACAAGTCAAACACAAGAAGCCCAAATTTATCATAGCCGAGGAGGCTGATTCTGAAAGAACTCATATTGACGACGAGCCGTTGTTGGAGCCTGCAGACATGGTTCAGGATGTTGAAGAGCAAAGAAAAGGCAAGGCAGCCGTCGTCACGTAAACTAAGAAGGGGAGATGGAAATCGGTTGTTACGGCCCGATCCTCTCCCGGAGTTAGAATTTCTGAGATGTCTCCTCCGCGAACTAAAAGTCTTTACGAAGGGCTTACCGATCTTCCAATCCCGGATGATGTGTCTTTTCAACATGACGCCGGGTTGGAGGAGTTCCATCGTACTCTAGAATTGAGCGAGCCTTTTATTACTAGCTCAGTCAACACTTCTGGTTGGTCGGGGGGAATACATATTCATACACATTTCACGACATTACATAGCCCTGAGTCCTAGGTCATCGGTCTCGAGAAACCACTAACTTTATTCTCATTTCGCTTTGCAGATATTATGACTGGACGCGGTTCGATGCTAGGGAGCCTACGACATGCTCGCAAATCTTCCTCATACTACGAGTCACAACGGAGAGAAGGAGACAGGAGTTACGATCGCAGGTACTCCGGGTATTCTAGCCAAGAACGGAGAGATAGGGATTACAGGCATCGGTCTCGAACGCGCACTCCTCCTCCAAGAGTTCCCATACAACCTCCTGTCCATGTTTCTCATCCTTCTAATTCCTCGTACTACCAGTCGGCCTCTCAATCTTCTAAGCATGATTCTCGCCATCCCAGATCTGAGGCAATGTCTCCAATAGTTGCGGAACAACCTCCTACTGAAATTTTGGGGGAAGGAGCAATCAGGCTCGCTCAACTGAAGAAGGATTTTCCAAATATTTGCTTTGATAACTACATCTTTCCTCTTCACTTGAAAAGAATCCCGCCGGAGGCCGAGCAGACGGCGCACGATTATATGCACGATTTTTATGCCCAATACAGGGCGTGGTATAAGGCGGCCGAGAAAGCGTCGACATTAGCCTTTGAGCGTGGGGCCACTATCAAGAAATTGCAGGCTGAGTTGGCTCAAAAGAGCCGTATTATTGATATTCTTAACATTGAAGCTGAATCTTCCCGGAGATCTGAAATGGAGGCTATCAAAAAAGCCGACGAAGCCCAGGCAACAATGGATAGAATGAAACGTGAGCACTACGCCACTGTAGAAGATATGGGCCATTGAAACACCCTGGTCACTACCGAGAGGGACGCAGCCCTAAAGGAGTTGAATGAGCTTAAGTCCAAATTCGCTGAGATCGCCAAGGATAGGGATGATGGGATGATGCGAATAATGCAGCCTAGGAGGCGTGTGAGCAAGCCGTGATTCTCTGGACTGAATGGGATGCGGCAGTGGCCAAGGTCCAGGCGGTTGAGACGGAGGTTGAGGAGAAAGTACATCAAGCGGAGGCCAGGCTGGAGGCCGATATTGAAGATTTGCTTATCACTTATAATGCCAACGTGTTGAGACACAAAAATTTGGCCTGGCTCCAAGATTACCCGATACACCTCCGCAGCACTTGGGGTCGATTGGTTGAGGAAGAAGAGGAAGCACGTCCAGGTGAATCGGTCGACCGATTCGAACTTGAAAACCGGCTGCTGACAGACGATGAGAAGAAGGTCCTTCATGATGCTATCATCGCTCATGAGGAGGAGATGATTGGTGGCCGATCTCTGGAGGTTGGAGAGGGATCAGGTGTTGAGCATCACTCTACTGTTACTGAAATCATCGCTCCACCTTCGTTAGTGCCTGTATCTGTGGTCAGTTCACAATCTGTTCCTGCTTATGACCCAGAACAGCCGCGGTTATCTCCCATTCGGGAGCATTCTTCTGAGGCCGCTCAGTCATCTGCAAGTCAAACTGGAGAAGGTATTCCGAACTTATCTCAAGTGTTTTCCAAATAGAGAGTTTGTTATGAAGCAGTTACTGGTAACCTCTTCTTATCTTTGTTTAGTGACTGGAGTTGCTCCGATTGCCGTGACCCAAGAATCAAGCAAAGGGGATAAGGCCATCACCACCGAGACTAGTGTTGTAACTGCAGTATCAACCGAGGCGGCGCAGGGGAGCGGATTATCTCTTGATGAACAAATGGTGAGCGAGCTGCTCGGTGAGCAGGGTGGCTTCTCCACAAACCTACCGTTCATCATTAGTGACCTTCCGCCAACCTCTAGCTCTTCAATGCAGACTGCGGATGCCCCCAGCCAAGCCCAGACGATTCGTGATGAAGAGATCCTGGCCGAGATTCAAGCAGAATTAGAAGCTGCGGGGCAAGGTGGTAGTGTTGGCGGTGGCACGGCGGCGCAGAGCCCAGCACCTGCGAGGATAGTATCGTCGGGTGGCACTATCCCATTTTTCGTTGCGGTTCGGTCCCTCCTACTCCTCCGGCAGGGAGCCTTCATTTAGATTCGAGCTCTGAGGAGTACATTGACATTATGCCCCTTGCTGGAGAGCAGCCACCGGAGAGGAGGCCTTCCAAACGAAGGATTTCCGTTCGTAGCGATTCTGATGACGAACCGCTGATAAGGAAGCCAAGAAAGAAGGAATAGATCGGCCTCCCAAGCAGATTTTTTGGTAGATAGGAACTTGTTTTCGTTTTTTTTTTGTTAGTAGGCCGTGTGTAGATGCAGGTTCGTGCCCTGCTAGTGGGGATTCTTTTTTGGGAGAACTTATTTGCGTGTAAGTCCTTGTCTTCAGTTAGTTGAAATAAAATTTAGTTTCTTTGCTTCAACTCTCATTTCTTTTGTGCTTAAGTGTTTGTAGTGTCTTGTTTTCAGCCCGATGCACTTCTGGTGTTTTTACTGTCAAGTAGAGTTCGTTTTTTATTTGCCAAGTCTGAGAATCTTGGTCGCAAGTTGTGATCGATGAACAATCGAACTTCGGACATTGTATCACTTTGGTTAGCAATTAACACTTAGCTTTTTTGCCCCCTAGTCTCGGGGAATAACATTTGTGTTTTGGTGGTTGAGTGCGTTTATTGCAAACTTTAAGCACATGTCCACATTCTGGGGACTTAAAGATAATTTGAGATTGATAATCCGGTTTGCACTCCGGTAACTCGAGAGTTATCGATGTTTGTAACACGGTTCGCGCTCCGGGAACTCGGAATTGATGTTCACATTCCAACTCACACTCTGCGAACTCGGAGTTAGTATTAACATTTCAGTTCGCACTACGGGAACTTTAACTTGGTATTTGTGCTCCAATTCACACTCCGGGAACTTGGAGAAAACATATATGTTTGGGTTCGCACTTCGGGAACCTGGAATTGATGTTTGTACTCCAACTCGCGCTTCGAAAATCTAGAGTTAGCCGTTGGATGGTCAGTCACACCTAGTTGGGCTTTTTAGGAATTCGTTCGCACTCTGGGAACAATGGATTTGATGTTTATACTCCAATTCGCACTCTGGGAATTTGGAGTCCGTTCACACACTGGGAACGAATTATTGAATGTTTATACTCCAATTCACGCTCTGGGAAGTTGGAGTCCGTTCGTACTCTGGGAACGAATTATTGAATGTTTATACTCCAATTCACACTCTGGGAAGTTGGAGTCCGTTCACGCTGTGGGAACGAATTGTTGAATGTTTATACTCCAATTCACACTCTGGGAAGTTGGAGTCCGTTCACGCTGTGGGAACGAATTGTTGAATGTTTATACTCCAATTCACACTCTAGGAAGTTGGAGTCCGTTCACGCTGTGGGAACAAATTGTTGAATGTTTATACTCCAATTCACACTCTGGGAAGTTGGAGTCCGTTCGCGCTGTGGGAGCGAATTGTTGAATGTTTATACTCCAATTCACACTCTGGGAAGTTGGAGTCCGTTCGCGCTGTGGGAACGAACTGTTGAATGTTTATACTCCAATTCACACTCTGGGAAGTTGGAGTCCGTTCGCACTCTGGGAACGAATTATTGAATGTTTATACTCCAATTCACACTCTGGGAAGTTGGAGTCCGTTCGTGCTGTGGGAACGAATTGTTGAATGTTTATACTCCAATTCACACTCTGGGAAGTTGGAGTCCGTTCGCGCTGTGGGAACGAATTGTTGAATGTTTATACTCTAATTCACACTCTGGGAAGTTGGAGTCCATTCGCACTCTGCGAACGAATTATTGAATGTTTATACTCCAATTCACGCTCTGGGAAGTTGGAGTCCGTTCGCACTCTGGGAACGAATTATTGATGTTTATACTCCAATTCACGCTCTGGGAAGTTGGAGTTAGTTGTGGGACTATCGCGTGTTGGTCCAGTCCAGCCTTTGATGTGATGGCTTGCCCCCGAGCTGGGGTTTCACTTAGTGAGTGGCCGGTTGTATCGCAGTCACTCGCTATTTGAATAAATTCCATTGTTTGATGGAACTTAGCTCTTCGTGTGTCGTGATTGTTGAATGTTGTATTCGGTAAACCATAGCTCTAGCTTGAAGAGATAGTATTTTATTGTTGAAATAAGAAAATATGGCAAAGTCAGTGCCTTATTACAAATTCTAATTTCAGAATGTAAAGGAAACTGTAAAGTATTCATAGATTGAAGGAGCCTGTCATGTGTGATAGTGACGAGGATCTTCGTCGCTCCAGGCTCCTGAATAAGTAGGTCCGCCACTGATGGCGTTTATTACCAATCTTCCACGGGGACAAGTCGAGTCCTCCTGTCTCAGCCGATTGGGTCCATTGTTTGGATTTGATGGGCCCGCTTCTCTGGGCTGCGGTGTCCGCACAAACTGTTCCAGCTTCCTTTCTCTGACCAGTTTTTCAACAAGATCCTGTAAGTGACGATACTCGTTTGTATTGTGCCCGTAGATTTCATGGAACCTGCAAAACTTTCCCGTCTGGATTTGTCTTTCTGACGACGGTCTTGGTGCAGGTTTTTGTTATTGAATTGTATCGCAGGTTTGTAAGTACAAGTCCTCTAGTGATGTATTTAGAGGAGTGTAACTGTCAAACATTGGATTCTTGCGCTGCGGGCCACGAGTTTGATCTTGTTTCTTAATTTGCTTCACGCTTTCTTTTCGCCGAGCTTGTTTATTTTTAATGTTCAACTGAACTTTTCCGGAGCTCTCACCGGACTGTTTTATTGCAACATTGCTTTTGATCCCTTCCGCACTTGATCCTGCATCAGTTTGTTTCCTAGACCGTTTCGCATCTTCCCGTCTCAGGAATTGAGCTACTTTGGCATGGAAACGGTCCAATGATGCAGGTGGTTTCCCAGCTAGCCAATTGTCGAATTCAGAATCGAGGTCGATCCCCTTAGTCAATGCCATAAGGATGGAGTTATCGTTTGGATTACTAATCTCCGCGCATGCAGTATGGAATCTCTCTAAGTAGTGCCTGAGTGTCTCTCTGGGAGCTTGCGTGACACTAGATAGAGTGTTGACATCTTTTGGCCTTGCGACGTGCATGCGGAATTGCTCAACGAACTTTGTGGCTAACTGATTGAAGGAAGAGATGGATCGAAGTGGCAGTTGGGTGAACCACATGGTAGCGATGCCCCTCAAGGATATGGGGAAACTACGACATTTCACTGCATCGTCAGCCCTGGCAGCTGTCATCGACCATTCATATTTTAGAATATGTTGGTCGGGGTCGGGGTCGGAGTTTCCCTCGTACATGGGTAGAGTGGGCATTCGGAATCGCCGTGGGGGTTCAGCAGTAAGAATATCGTCCGTAAAGGGAGTGTGACTTCGGAAAACTCCCCAATCGTCGTTTGTGAATCCCTGACTCTCACGGATCATCTGATGTATCATAGTTGAAAGATCCGGCATTTGCGCCGGAGTATGTTCATGTCCCATACTTTGGGTTTGAACCGGATATCGTCGACGGTCCAAGTCTCGCCTTCTTGGCTCATAGTCCTCTGGGACGTACGGTTCAGGAGTATGTCCGCTATGACGACGGTCCAGGTCCGACTGATCTTGGGCGTCGACCCCTGGTTCAACGGCAAGGTTAGTGGTGCGGTATTCTGCGGCATGGTGAGGAACGGCACCTCCTCGGGAGGAGGGTCCGGTTTGGAAACTGGCTGACGGACCAACTCTAAGTTGTCCAACGGTCAATGTCGGTTGATTTCCAACGGGTGGCATACGACTCCCATCTAGCCGGGGTTGTGGAGGCCGGTTATAATAATCAGAGGATGAAGAACTTTAACTGGATGAGCGAGAAGCATGGCCTCTCATGGATCTCTTTCGTTTCTGGCGATCCAGCTTGTTGATTAGCTCGGCGTTAGCCCGTAGCTGTTCTTCTAGTTGTCGCCGACTCTGGGTCAGCACTTGGAGTAGCAACTGCAACTCTTGTCGGGTAACCGTACCCGACGGTTCCGAATGCCCAGCGTCATCTTGATTAGATGAAGGCAGAGGGGCAGGATTCTGTCTATCCTGTTCTTCTTGATTGATAGCGTTTGAGGTGGTTCTTGTGCTAACCATCTTGAGAGTTGAATTCCTTTTCTAGACTTTATGCAAATCTGAATAGAAGGGAAGGAAGTTGGATTTGAAAGATCTGGATCCCTCTCTTAGATTTATTCAATTCGGTATCGATGACAGATCCGATGAGCAGGAGAAAAACTGGGTTTTCTCGGTGAAAGCACCAAAGTGTTTGTGTCAAAATTGGGCACAACACTCTTCGGGAGTCGTTGAAGAGATAATAACGAAAAATGTAAATTCAAAACAGATATTATCTAACAAAAACTCCAATCAGCAGTAAAATAAATGCGTAGACAAGCGATTTATAGTGGTTCGGCGTGTTGCCTACGTCCACTGTGAAGAATTTTGATGTTTTATTGATTCTCTTTCAATGATTACAAGTTGTTGCAGCAATCAACAACAAGTTACAACTGAAAATTCGAAATCAACAGTAAAATTATGATGTAGGATGATGGAGATCTCGATCCGGTAGAGTCTGGGCGCTTGAGAGTCGAAAGATCCTTTTTCTGTTGGCCTTGGGGCTCTATTTATAGGCGTAGGCTGCTGATATTTCGCTGAGAACTCGGGAGACCACTTCTGGCACATGAGGGGGCCCACACGCCTGGTCTCAGGAAGTTTGGGCCCACTTTGGCATCGGTTTGAACTCCATTCGAATCGATCAAGAATTTGTCCAATCGAGGTGAAATTTGGTGTGGGCATTCTTCAACATGTATTCAAGCTTCTGTGAAAACTTTGTGGCATTTGGATCAGTAGATTGGGAGATATGATGGATTCGAAATGGGGTTCACTGCGTGGCTGTTTGGTTCGAAACCATGCATTCGAATCAATGGTTTCGAAACCATGGTGGCACGTGTCTTCATATTGACGTGGAGCGCACACTTCGCCTCGATCCGGGTTTTGCTCCGAGTTGAATGCTTCAACTCCATATATTTCGACGCATTCGAACCGATGAAAGACACGTCACCTTGGCCAGTTGACCCAGTGGATTCGAACGAAGCTTCTTAGATGGATTCGAACAAGGCTTCCGTGATGGGTTCGAACAACCGAAGCTTAGTGGATTCGAGCAGGGATCTTTGGATGGATACGAGCCTTACAAACTTCTCCATGGACACGAGGCCCACTGGCGCGAACCAGATGGATTCGAAGTTGATGGAGTCGAGTCGAGGCCGATGGGTCCGAAGTCCCTCGGTTCGAAGGTGATCGGTTTGAAGATGATCGGTTCGAATGGTGCATTCTGATGGGTTCGAAGATACCCACCATGATGGGTTCGAAACCAGTGTGTTCACTTCAAGTTGGACCGATCATAACTTGAGCGTATGAACTCGGATTGACTCGAAATTTAAGACGACGGCTTCTATGACCTCTCTTGTCATGTCCTATCAATTGTAGCACAATTCGGGCTTGGACAAAATTCAGCGATATCCATAACAAAACGAAGTATGACCAATCTCTGATACGAACTATCCTTTGTTTTTCGATCGATCTTTTGGTATCACGGCTTTGCCAAAAAGCGGGATAACATTTATCAATTAGAATTAATAATATATTTTAAACTTTTGAAATTTAATTTGAAAATAAATTGAAAAATCTCAAACAAATAAAATAAGTAATAAACTATATATGGATAAAACTCCAATTTCTTTTGAGTTTAAATTTTTTGAAATAATGAGTGTTTTAAAAAGTCAATTAAACTTAAAATTTTATACATGTATGTATATTGCATATATGAGTAAGATTGAATACATATTGAAACTGAATATAAAGTGTGCAAGTGTATGTATGAAAATATATATAAATAGACATAAATGAATTTTAATCCAAGTGAATTGGAATTTGAATTTAAATAAATGTTCTAGAAAAAATATTTGGCTTTCAAAAAAATCATTAAGGTGCAATTTATATTTTTTTTAATGTAAATATTGGATAAAACAATTTTTCTTTCAACAATGTGTATATATATATATACACTAGTGAATAAAGAAGTACATTTATTTATAAAGTAAATATGACATAAAATTTATTTAAAAATTTCTTTTATATTTGAAAATTACAAATGATAAACATACACAAGGGGTGGAGTATAGGAATCAACATACATTGCGGCCTCATGATGATTTTTCACAAATGGCATCCGTTGTAATTAAATTGAGTCAAATAATAAGATTTAAAAAATTGCAAAAGAAACTTTCCATTTCCCCATATGCAATCATATAATATCTCAGTAAATCTGAACAATATAGTAAAAAAAAAGATTTAGGCATTTCACATCTCAACATCAAAGAAAAAAATAGAAAAAAATCAAAAAAAAAGGAAACAACAACCTGGAATTCAAAGCAAAATTTGTTCAATATCAAAGCCAGGAAGAAAAGAAATAAAGCAATCAATCTGAAAGTAATGTCAAGTTCAGCCTGATCTAAAAATGATATATGAAGCTATAGATTCCACTCATATAAATTAGGGGGCAGATCCAAATCAAATTCCAGTTTTATAAAAAAACAATTTTTAAAAAATCTGGAAGTTCAAGTCCAAAATCTTAAAGCTACAGATCATCTTAAAACAAAGTATTTCAGTTTCAATTTGAGGCAAACAGCAAAGCAAGTTTCAACCTTGTATAGACCAGATCAAGGTCAACTCAAACCAAATCAATATTTAGCAAAGCAAAGATCAAATTTTAAAAACAGAAGCATGTCTCTGTTATTTGCCTCTGCTGCAACTCCAGGTGAGAAAATCCATCAATAAACTTGAATCTGGATTACACTTTTTTCTGTGAAATGAAATTGTTTTGCATGAATATAAATATGGTCGTATGCTTGATGTATTCATGGATATGTGGGTGTGCATAAACTAGTACAGGCATATTCACTCTATTAAAAAAATATGCAGACTTATGATAAGATTAAAACTAAATTCCTTTGCTTCTAATCCTTGTTAGGATTCGAGATACAAATAAAAGTGATTATATTAACCAGATCTTGGTTTTAAAAATACTATTAAGCATAATTCATAAGTAATTTTAGCTAGGAAGATGAATTACAATAAAATCAACTGTGAGCAAACATTAATTTTAAACTAGTTCTTTTGATTTTTGTGTCTGATGATTGATAAGTGTTTGAGTATGCATGTTTGTATATATGATTCATGTCAAAGATAGTGTGCATGTTTTGTTACAAGCGTATAGGTTTTGTTCCAGGTTTACAAAGTAAACCATTTAATTTCAAATCTTAAAATAAAAGCAGTTTTGAGTTATAATCTGTAAAGGAGAATTGTTAGGGATACTCAGATTCAATTATAAAAATAATCTCAACTATTAAATACTAGTAAACAATTTAAAATTGTGAAATTACGGAGTAAAAACATTTTGAACAGAAAATTCAAGTATTTTAATTAGAAGTTTTGATCATTGGATCAGATTTATCTGGTAATATGATGATTTTTAATAGGAATTTCACGATTTTTAAGTAAATGAACGTCGGGAATTCTCGTGATGAACGGAATTGTGAGTTTTGGCAATTGCTAGTCGTCGGCGAAGCAAAGGAGGTCGTGGCCATAGTTGAAGGTGGCCGAAGGTTCAGGGATTACTGGAAAAATACACGGTGATTTTTTTATCCACCGTGGTGGAAGTAATTGATCGAACTAGGGTTTTAGCCTGGTTCGAAAACAATGTTGAAAATTTAGTTCGTGCGGCGTCGTCGAGAAAATTTGGTCAATCGCGACAATGGCAATCGGACCGTGGGAGGTAGGCGGAGCTTTGACCAAAATTTGAGGTCGCTGGTGGTTGTGATCGTCTGGACGAAGCGTTTTTTTGATGGTGTTGATTCTGATGTTCGATCAAAACTTTCCAATTTCGATTTTGACATGGTATTGAGTTTCTGGGGAATGGGAGCGATTGAGTTGGTCAATGTCGACGTGATGGCATCCTCGGTGATGATCGGAGTAACGTTGATCATGGTGCATGGATATAGGTGTCACCGTGAACAAAGTAATCCAGCACCAGCGTTGTTCGTCGATACTGAGGGTAGTATGAAACGTTGGGCTCGGCAATTGGTTTTGGTGGTTCGCGGATGAATTGAAGATTATGGTAAATCGTTTAGACTCATCGTGGTTGATACTAGAACCGGAGGTGATGAGTTTGGGGAAGAGGAAAGAAGAAGGAAGGAGCTCGGGAAGTATTGTGTTTGGTCTCGGGTTTGGAAGTGAAATACTCGGGTTTTACTTGAGTGTTTTAAGTATTGAACCCAGGTTGGTATTGGAATGTAACTAATTAGTTTTTTTTGAGTTAAAAACAAAAGTATTATCAAGTTTTAAAGTTTTTTTTTAAGTAAACTAAATAATATTAAGTAGTTAAATTATAAAGGATAAATGTTTTGATTATTTAATTACCTAAAGGTTTAAAAAAATTAGTTAATTGTTGATGATGATTTACTTTATTTAATAAGGTTTAAAGAATGTAATTAAGTGATTGAATAAGAATAATTACTTTGCGTAATTAAAGTAAAGTTAATGCTTTGGGTAATTACTTTTAAAGGATAATTAATTAAATGGTAATTAATCAAATGGTGATTAATTAAGGTAATTAATTTAAGGGTAATTAACTAATTTAAAGTTTAATTAATTAATGAAGAATGATAATTAACTAAGGAGTAATGGTAAGTAATTAATCAAGGCTTAAATTAATTAATTAAAGATAATTAATTAAAGGGTTAATTAAATAATTAAAGGTGAATTCTTTAATAATTAAAAGATTAATGAATTATGAGTAAAGGCTAATTAATTCATTACTAAAGGTTAATTGATAAATGACTAAAGAGTAATTAATCAAAATGATTTGTAATAAATTTATATTAATTAACCAGGATTAGTAATTCATAAGTAATTAATCTGATTTGAATTAATCAGATGATTAACTAATCACACTTATGAATGTTTGGATTCATTGGATGATTGAATTGTTTGATACCCCTGATATGTTCTGTTATGATTTGAGTTATGTTTACTGTAATTTATTATCTGTGATATATATCTGTGATCTGTGAATAAAAGATAAGCATTTAGTTTATACCGCTTATCAAATAAATTGCTGTATTTGAATCTGTGATGATTGATGATGTTGCACTTTTATTGTGTAAAACCCCTAGACCACACTTATACACACACAAATATGGATTGCACTGGAAATGGGTTAAGTCATAGATTTTGAAATAGTTTTAAAGATGGAATTTTTGAATCCAAAATAGTTTTGGAATCAGAATTGAAAGCTTTTGAACATGAATTTTGTTGGATGCGTTTCCAAGCAATGCCGAACCATCCCCTCTCCAAGCACTGCCGGTCCAAACCCCACTTCCAAGCAATGCCGAACCATCCCCTCTCCAAGCACCGCCGGTCCAAACCCCACTTCCAAGCAATGCCAAACCATCCCCTCTCCAAGCACTGCCGGTCCAAACTCCACTTCCAAGCAATGTCGAACCATCCCCTCTCCAAGCACTGCCGGTCCAAACCCCACTTCCTAGCAATGCCGAACCATCCCCTCTCCAAGCACTGCCGGTCCAAACTCCACTTCCATGCATAGCCGGATCAGAGTGCTACCGAACCAGCTATCTCCTTCCACTGCCCAACCAGAAGCAAGGTAGGCCACGACCGGATCACTCTCCACCGGGCCAAGTGCTACCGGACCAAGGTGTTCCGGACCAACTTTGCCAGGCCAGATTACATCAGCCCAGGCCCACCAGCAACTATATACGTCCAAGACCCCTTCCCCCAGCCTCACTCTATAAATAAAGGGGCAGGGGTACAACAATGGAGGACAAGTTTGAGAGCTCAAGCACGGATAGAAATTTCAAACAACTTTCAGATACTTGTAATCAAAGCTTTGTACTTGTAATCTGAACAGAAAAGGAGAATAACATATAAAGTGGACGTAGGCACATTCTGGCCGAACCACTATAAATCTGTGTGTTTTTACAGTTTAGTCCATCTATTTTATATATTTGCATAAATCACCCAAATCACTAAGAACAACACATAATCAACTAAATCATACGACTTGGAGGTGTTTGCCTATTTTTTGTGCAAACATTTTTGGTGCTTTCACTGAGAAATCGAGCTAGAAGCTTCAGCTTCTCCCACTCAGCCTTCTTCCTAACAGCATCGCTCATTGCTTGGAAAACATGCCTCCCAGGCAAAGGAAAGATGTTAGCCAAGGAAATAACATCGCAACTAGTAGTATCCCAGATCCAGTAATCACAGATCAAGGGAATCGTTCCGTTCCAACAGCAAAGGGAAATCAGGCAAATCCGACAGCCCCTGCCATGGAGCAACCAATTACTAGGACAGATTTGGACAGGGTTGTGGCTGAAGTAACTAACCGATTCACATCCCAGCAAGAAGCCTTGGTGGATCAACTCATGTCACGCTTAAGGGATGCTGAAGAATCCAACCGCAACACTGAATCATGGGGTGAGTCCCAGTCTGGAGGATCTGGGAGGCGACAAAGATCTTTCTTCTTCGAAGAAGCTAACAACAGAAACAACAATGGTAGGGGCCGAGCCCGGACTCAGCCCGAATTCCGACCCGAGGAAACACTTGGAACCGAACCCAACGGGGGAGGTACCAGGCAGAGGTCGGATATGGCTGAACCTGTCATGCTACCTAACCATGGGAACACCAATGGACGGGGCCGAGCTGGAGTCCAGCCCGAAGTTGGACCCAAGGTAATGCTTAGAGAAGAGCCCAGCAGGGGAAGATCGAGGCAAGGGCCAATTGTGACTAACCCCAGCATGCTCCTAGAAGACCGAAGACCGTCACCGGAAAATGTTAGGAGTAATAGACGATACCATCCCTACAAGTCATCTGGACGGAATCATCCCGCAGAAAAGAAACAAACTCATTTCTATCCGCTCCAAGTTCTGATGAAAGGATGGCGCAATTGTTCAGAGAGTGCGTCCAACGGGACCAAAGGGATCGAGGGATAGGCGCTAGGGTAACCAGCCCCTTCATCTGCAACATCGAAATTTCCATCACCCCTCGAGAATGGAAAATGCCAACAATGGAGCCTTACAAGGGAACCTCTGACCCCGTCGTACACTTACAGTGATACACACAACATGTGCTCATGAGCGGAGCGACAGAAGGAGTATTGTGTAAATACTTTCCACTCTTCTTGGCAAATCTAGCTACCTCCTGGTTCTGCCATCTACCCCAAGGGTCCATTAGCTCATTGGAAATGTTGAAAGAAAAGTTCATCAGCCAATTCCGCATTCATGTGGAACAACCCAAGGACGCTTATTCCTTATCCAATATCAAACAAAAGCCCGGAGAGACAGTGCAACAATATCTAACCTGATTAAATGCCGCAGCGGCCGCAGTCCAGGATACCGATGAGAAACTTATCCTAATGGCCCTCTGCAGTGGTGTGCATCCGGATACTAAATTTGCTAGAAGACTAACGAAAGAAAAGCCAGCTACCTTACCTGATTTCTTCCATGAAGCCGTAAAATATATGAGACTTGAAGACACTGCCATTGAAAGGCAGACAGGGCAACAAACTAAGGCAACTCATGGCAACACACCCGCAGTAGCAAAGGACGTTAGAAGAAATGACTCCAGAGATAGTGCTGGGGGCAAGAAGGGAGAAACGCGTTTATATAGGCCAGGATCGAGATTTGACTCTTACACTCCTTTGAATGAGACAATCGAAAACATCTTCTTGGCCACCTAAGACGAAGTTAGATACAAGCGCCCCCCACACAAGAAGGAATCAGATAACGCAGTTAAGTCTGGAAAGTTCTGCCTCTTCCACGAATCTCATGGGCATGACACAAATGAATGCCATCACCTCCTTGACTTAATCGAAGAACAAATCAGAAGGAAGAGGCTGGAGCGCTATGTGAAAGGTCAGAACAGGACTTCAACTCCTGCCAATGAGAACTCAGGGCTACACTCACAGAAGTAGGCGGAGGAAATCGCAACACCAGCGGCTCTAGTCATGAGAAGATAGTGGTCCATACCATATCAGGAGGACCACACATCACCGACGGAAGCTGGGCAGAGATGGAAAAATACGGTAAGTCACTTAGGAACGATAAAGGCTACGTTAATTCTGTTATGGAAGAACGCCACCCGAAATGGAAAGAGAATGATGACATCACATTCAGTAGGCGTGATCTAGAGGGAAGGCAGTACCCTCACATGGATCCTATGGTCATCTCTGCCTGGTTCGGTCCAGCCAAAGTTTTTCGAATTCTAGTAGACACTGGCAGCTCAGTAAATATCCTATTTAAGCATGCTTTCGACAAAATGAAGCTGTCAATGAAAGATGTGTCTCCCTGCAACAAACCACTACACGGTTTCACGGGGGATGCGAAGATGCCCCTTGGGCAACTGGAACTCTTTGTCGAAATAGGAAGTCATCCCCGCTCCGTTGTGCGGAAACAAACATTTGTGCTGATACAAAACCACTCGGCCTACAACGTCTTTTTAGGAAGACCAGCCTTGTCTGACTTCCAAGTTGTCTTGGCCCCATGGTGCCTAAAGATGAAATTTCCAACAGACAATGGAATATGGGAGATAGAGGGAGATCAAGACGTTGCTCGAGACTGCTATGTAACTGAACTTCGCAATAACTGCAGAAGGGATAAAGGGAAGAATGCAGAGACTACACTCTGCATGAAAAGCTTGGAAGCATAGCAACTAAAGAGAGCCCCTCCTCTTCGATATACCAGTAATCCTTTCAACGAACTAGACCCCAGGGACAAAGAGGAGGAGGCCACCGCCGAGCCTGCAGAGGCTATGGAGTTTGTATATGTAGACAAACATGACTCAAGTAGACTATTGAAAATCGGATCTCAACTAAGAACAGAATTAAGGGATCAACTCATTGATTTTCTCCGCCACAACCTAGATGTATTTGCATGGACGCACGCTGACATGACTGGAATCTCTCCAGATGTGGCATGCCATGCACTAAACATCGATCCTACCAAGGCGCCAGTAAAGCAGAAAAAAAGAAGCATGGGGGCAGAACGATCAGCAGCCCTCGATGAAGAAGTGAAGAACCTGCTTGCCAATGACTTCATACAGGAAGCCATCTACCCAGAATGGATCGCTAACCCGGTACTAGTAAATAAGGCTAATGGGAAGTGGAGAACATGCATTGACTTCTCCAACTTAAATGACGCTTGCGCAAAGGATTGCTTCCCACTCCCTCGGATCGATCAGCTTGTGGACAGCACAGCCGGGCACGAACTCTTATCTTTTATGGACGCATACTCAGGATATAACAGATTCCTATGCACGCCCCCGATCAAGACCACACTAGTTTCATCACTGACCGGAGATTGTACTGCTATAAAGTAAAGCCTTTTGGACTTAAAAACGCCGGAGCTACTTATCATCGCCTCGTCAACAAGATGTTTGCGGAACTAATAGGACGAACCATGGAAGTTTATGTGGACGACATGCTAGTAAAGTCAAGAAAAGCCAACGATCACGTAAGCCACCTGGACGAGATGTTTCAAGTACTTCGTCGATATGGAATGAAATTGAATCCTCTAAAGTGATCCTTCGGAGTATCATCGGGAAAGTTCTTAGGGTTCATCGTCCATGCCAGAGGAATTGAAGCGAGCCCCGAACAAGTCCGGGCTCTGAAAGAAATTAGGATACCTTCTACTCGAAGAGAAACGCAAAGCCTAAATGGGAAAGTGGCCGCCCTGAGCAGATTCATCTCAAAAGCAACTGACAAGTGTGTCCCCTTCTTTGAGGCTATAAAGAAAGACAAGGGAAAGTTCGAATGGACCGACGAATGCGAAACAGCCTTTCACAACCTAATCGAACACCTCCAGAGACCACCAGGACTCTCAACTCCAAATGAAGGCGAAGAGCTATACCTATACCTTGCAGTGTCATCTCATGCTCTAAGCGCCGCTTTGGTAAGAGAAGACAACCGCACGTAGCGGCCAGTATACTTTGTAAGCAAGAGGTTCACAGGGGCAGAAGTCAGATATCCTAAACTTGAGAAGTTAGCATATTGTTTACTGATCACATCACGGAAATTGCGACACTATTTCCAATCCCATTCCATCAGAGTTCTAACCGATCAACCGCTAAGGCAGGTACTCCATCGTCCCGACACCTCCGGGCGACTACTTAAATGGTGCATTGAGCTAATTCAATATGATATCACCTACCATCCTCGCACCGCCATCAAGGGACAAGCCATGGCCGACTTCATTGCCGAATTCACTACCGACGAAGGTAAGGAGCCATCTGAAATAGCAGAAGACATCAAGTGGAATCTCTTTGTAGATGGAGCATCAAACAAACAAGGCTCGGGGGCAGGTATTGTAATAATCACTCCCAGGGGAAGGAAGCTACACTATGCTCTAAGGTTGGAATTCACTGCCACCAACAACGATGCGGAATACGAAGCAGTGATAGCTGGATTAGAACTTGCCCTAGAGATTGGAGTCGGTTCTTTATGTCTCCATAGTGATTCTCAACTTATTGTAAATCAAATACTGGGAGAACTCCAGACTCGAGGAGAACGACTCACAGCATATCTAAAGAAAACCAAGCTGCTACTCAATCAATTGGATCACTATTTAATCAGTCACATTCCTCGAGAGGAGAACCGAGAGGCTGACGAACTGGCAAAGCAAGCTAGCATGAAGAATGGCACCATTTTCGGAACCGTAGCCATCTCAAAACAACTAGCCCCAAGTTTCGAACAAGAGGATCTGATAGCTGCAATCGAAGAGGAAACTTGGAAGACTCCTATCCGGAAATACTTACAAGATGGCATATTGCCCGACGGGCGTAACGAAGTTAAGAAAATCTTGAGGAAAACCTCCCGCTACACAATACATGAAGGCATCCTCTATCGACGCGGCTTCTCTAACCCCTTATTAAGGTGTGTCGCTGGAAGGGAAGCCAAGGAAGTCTTATCCAACATCCATCAAGGAAGTTGCGGAGATCACACTGGAGGCCAGACTCTAGCAAAGAAGATACTGCAATATGGGTATTACTGGCCCACCTTAAACAAGGACGCCTTGGACTTCGTCAAAAGATGTGACAAATGTCAGAAATTTGCTAAGATTCCTTGACTACCAACAAGTGAGATTACTCAAATGACCAGCCCTTGGCCCTTTGCAGTATGGGGAATTGACTTGATTGGCGAACTGTCGATGGGCCGAGGCGGGGAAAAATATACTATAGTGGCAGTCGACTATTTCACCAAATGGGTGGAAGTGGAACCTCTGAATAAAATATCTTCGGCCAAAGTTATTAATTTCTTAATCAAAAACGTTCTATGTAGGTACGGGGTTCCACTCAAGATCGTATCGGACAATGGACTTCAATTTGACAGCGAGGAATTCACCGACTGGTGCCAAGAGCACGAAATTCACAAAAGCTTCTCATCTGTATCTTATCCCCAGGAAAACGAACAAGTCGAAGCTTTCAACAAAATTCTTAAAACTCTAGTCAAGAAGAAGCTTGAAAAGTCAAAAGGCGCTTGGGTGGATGTACTTCCGATGGCACTCTGGGCCTACCGCACGTCTTTCAGAACATCAACAGGGCATACTCCTTTCTCTTTGGCATACGGATCGGAGGCCATGCTTCCAGTTGAAACTGTAGTGCCATCCAACCGTAGGATCCACTACAACCCAGAAGAGAACGAAGAACTCCTCCACATGTCTTTGGATCTAATCGAAGAAGGAAGAAATGATGCAGCACATAAAGCGGCGGCTCACAAGCAAAAAGTGGCAGCACAATACAACTCCAAAGTCAAGCACCGCAGCTTACAAGAAGGAGATCTTGTCCTCAAGCGGATCTTCCCGCGCCCCGGAGCGCTAGATCCAATCTAGGACGGACCCTATGTAATTCATAAAGATCTCCACAACGGAGCTTATATTTTGTCAACAGTGGACGGAGAGGTGTTCCAGAGGGCATGGAACATCCAACACCTTCGTGGATACTTTTCTTAACTTGTACTTCCCATATGAAGTGAATTAACAAAGAGAATCAGTGGACGTAGGCATTTTCGTGCCGAACCACTTTAAAAATCTTGTCTCTTTTTAACTTGTTCCTTTATATCTTGGCTGCTTGTTAAGCTATATCTTTTTCTGTTGAACAAAATCCTGTGTAACGGCATTTCCACTCTGGACACTTCACGACACAACCTCACCTGGACAAGACCTAACAGGTACTATACGAATCTATGCCCTTGCCAATGAGACACTTTTGCTCCAGTATCCCTCTGCTGCGGGTTAACTCATTGCTCGCGACGGCCCTCAAAGCCAACTGTAATGAGCCGATTAAGCCACCGAGAAGGCCGACTATAGCCGAGGTAGCTCATTACGGCGTTCGGCTCGCTGGCAACCGTGAACCGATTATAAGCCCCAACATAAGGTGTGGCCAGCCAGGGGCAGTTCACAGTTGACGATCGGCACCCGCGCTAGCCAGCCACGGTAAATCGAGTAATACCCACGATTACGGGCCATAATGGCCCGGGTAGTTACTGTGCGCGATCTCGGCTCCGATGTGTCTTAAGTACGGCTGTGGTAAAAAAGAAAACTCCCCGCGAAGGCGTAAGATGGGTGACAAACATCTTCAAGAACCACAGCTAGGGAAAGTGACTACAAAACCCGTTCGCCACGAACTTAAGCACATCGAAGGCCTTCCGTGATTGGAAGTTTTACTATTTCATATATTTCCATTTTATTTATAAAAACTTTTCTCCCATCCTCTATAACGATCACTAAAGTACAGGACACAAGATATGAGACACTCGCTAATGGGAATAAGAACTCACAGCTGGATGGCAGGTCATTCAGCTGCATTCCATATTCGATTACACAAGGCATTCAAAGCTAACCGTCTACAGCAAAAACTTGAAGAGCGGTACTTTCTTCTCTTGTACATAAATATGTAACTATAATTTCTACGCACATCACACTAACATCGCAAGACACGAAATTATATTTTAAAAAAAAAAACTTAGCGTCAAACACAATTAAATCACTAACAGCTATATTTTATGCAACACATCAAAATAACGACAGCATTCAAACACGACAAAATCATCTTATATTATAAAGTTACATGCTAAAAATCAAGTTGTTCGCTACATAATTACAGCCTGAAAATTACATTAATGTTTTAAGACTAACATAGACAACAATGTCAAGTAAACTGAAAAATGTCCAAATCAAGCTAAGGAGCCGACTGCATCGGGGCTTCGCCTCTACCCTGCTAGCCCTCCGGGGTATACTTAACCGCCGGATCAGAGCTCCCAACATGCTGACCAGAGGTAGTTGGCGCTTCATAGGTCCCGCCTGTCCAATGCAGGAGATGAATTCATTGAATAAACAATAAGCAACCAAGCTATGAAAAGGCTAAAAGGGAAAACTTACCAGCATCTGTTCCTTGATCATCATCTCCCAACTGCACACCTACCTCCTCGGCAGCGAGTAGCCGCATGCCCTCCTTCACCGCCACTTTCTCTTCCTTAGTGAACTGGGTCGTAACCACATCCATCCTGAAGGCCGTACCACCCTCCTTATCTGCATCAGCCTTGGCCTCCTCCAGAGCCCGGAGATAAATCCTGGCCATGATCCGGGGATAATCATCCATCCAGGATAAGTTGCCCTGCTTCCAAGTACGGAAATACATATCCTGGAGCATCTCATCCATCATCCCCTCGTTTTCCTCAAACTCCCTCATTCGGACCTTGGAAGCTAACATCTTTGCAATGGCAGCATCCCTCTCCGATCGGTATCGCGAACGGTCATCCTAAAGGGATTTCCTCATTGCCTCCATCTCCTCCTTCAGCTTGGATTGGGCAAGCTCCGCGGCTTCAAGCTTCCCAGATAACTCCTCTACCTGCTCGAGATCCGCTTTCCGAACCTCGTCCACCGTTGCAATGGCCATATCGATCCGTTCCTTGCAGATGGCCTCCATTTTCCGCAGCTCGGCTCTGCTAGCCTCTTCCATGGTTTTCTTTAGCTGTCTGGAGGCAGCCTCGTGCTCAGAGTTCTGGATAGCCTGATCGGCGAGTTGCTTGGCCTGGTCGGCAACCACTAATCGCAATCTTATGTTGGCGCTCTCAATTTCCTCCCCGGCCTTGACCAATCGGGCATGATGCCCCATCAACTTCCTAGTCTCCTCAGCAACCCGGCCGATATTTGCCTTAGCTTCATCCCCCATAGTTACAATCCGAGTAGTAAGAAAATCAAGGTCCAGAGACATGGCCTTATCAAGCACCCTTACCATAGGATTGCGAGGGAGAAGGTGCTCACCGGTAACCTCGTCAAAGGAGATAACATGAGAACCCGGATCCAGATCGGGATGACCCACAAAGGGATTACGAGCCAAGCCGGGACGATCAATCTGAGTAACGGTAGGATTCTCAGACGGATGCGGAGAGGGTATGAACTCAGTATCCTCCCCCGTGATATCATGGATAGGCTGGGTTGGGGGCTGAGGACCAGGTGAAGGTTCGAACAAGGAGCGCCTCCACTTTTTCTTTTGAATATCCTCCTCAATAACTCCGAGAAGAGGGCGGTAGCCGACTACATCCCCGGAACGGTTGGTCGGAGGCTTTGGTTTAGCGGAAGCTTTGAGGAGTTTGAATTGTTCGAGGCGGTGCCGAATGTCTAACATCTTGGCCGCCTTACCCGTTCCTGGAATAAAAACCAAGTGTTACAAGCATGTATGGGACTATAATCCAAGAAACATGTGAAGTTAAAAGAGGAGTCAAAAATTCACCTTGAATCGCCGAGGTTGCCCTAGCTGAAATGCTCTCGGAAGATGGACCAGCACCAGTCCCGGCCTTATCAGTTTTCTTTGGCTTCTCCACCAAGGCCGATCCTTCCTCCAACCCCTCAAAAGCCTGGCGGAAAGCATCATCCGTCCACTCTTAGATATCCCCTGCTTGCCCAGAAGACAAAGCCCCAGCGCCGTCACCGCTCTGTCCTTCGCCACCATCACCTTCTCCATCACCTCTGCTCTCCTCCTCGCCTCTTTCCTCCTCTACATTTTCCTCCTCCGGAACATCTGGACATGTGCTAGGGGAGGGTCCATCGGATTTCCTGAGCTTCTTCCCCCCGACGACTGGAAGTATCGAGAAGGGTTTCCTCTTGCCGCTCTTTATCGTGGCCCCTCCTTTGGCTTTGGCAGCTCTTTCCTCAGCTGTATCTCTCTGCTTGACCACAGACTGACGTGGTAGAATCAAGTTGTGCTGCAGAAGAGTAGCATTCCTGATCAGGTAAGAAGCTGACCTCTCCCTTCCCAAAATGGCTTCTATCTTCGCGGCCATCTGAACCAGGTGATCGTTCTCTACGACCGCAAAGCCACCTGTCGCTAGCAAGTAAAAACACATAAGAAGAAGCATTTCAGTCAGAACGGAAATTATAACTAAGCTTCAACTTACAGCCGGAGGTGAAGCGACGGATAGAAACGGAGTCGTCCTTGACGAAAAACCATTCTTTCTTAAACATGGTGAACTTCGAATATAAGTCCAGGACCGGCTTGAAGGACACGGCCGATTCCAAGCTGATGTACGGAGACCCTTTCTTGTAGCCCCTCAAGTTGTACAAATATCCAATCTCCCGGTTGGAAGGAGGGCGCCCGTATTTTTGCTGGAAAATGATAAATAGGCTCACCAAGATAGCGTAAGAGTTAGGCTGAAGCTGAAAAGGGGCCACCTTTAGGTAGGTGATGAAGCTGACTATCCAAGCATTGATCGGGAGAATGGCCCCGCACATGCAATGGTACCTACTATAAGCGAAATATCCTTCAGGTGGGTCGTACGGCATGACCCCATTCCCTGGAAGCACCATGAGTGCTCTATCAATCCCGAAAGAACGAGATATAACATCAAGCTGCTCCTCTTTGAGGGAGCTTGGAAAGCGGTCAGGAGGAGAGTTCAAGAGCTCCTGAGGGCCATATCCATCCACTAGTGATCTCGGGGTGGGTCCCCGTCGTCCCGGTCATGGTTGGGCTGCAGGCACAAGGAGGGACTCTCTTCTGTCCATAGTTTCCTCTTATCTGATCAAGTTTCCACTTTATGAGACATTTTTCTGCAACTCAAGAAAGTACATCGTTAAAACGGAAGGTATAAACTTGCAAGTATATGTAGTCCGGAATTTCACTCGTAATTCAAAACATAAAAATTCAAGTATATAAGGTCCATTCGGCACTCAAATCCCCAAGTTTCATTCGGCAATTCAAAAATGAAAGTTCATTCGGTATTCGAACCCCATGTCCCATTCGGTAGTCAAGCCATAAAAGTTCATTTGGCAAAAGCAAACTCACCTGGTTCGGTAGTTAAGTACGATTCGGTGCTCGGTTGATTCGGCTGTTTGGAATAGTCAAGTTTGGTTCGGCACTAAGTTGATTCGGCTATCTCACTCGATAGGGAATAAGGAAAGCATGACGCCCATACTTATAGGCAAATGGGAGCGACCGGACCAATGGTTCGGCACACAGGGCCGGATGTGCATGCCGGATGAGAATGTCCAAGCTAAAACAAAGCGCGGCATATGCTGGCCTATGCCCCACTTTGGGAGGCAAATGTTGGATGCGTTTCCAAACAATGCCGAACCATCCCCTCTCCAAGCACTGCCGGTCCAAACTCCACTTCCAAGCAATGCCGAACCATCCCCTCTCCAAGCACTGCCGATCCAAACCCCACTTCCAAGCAATGCCGAACCATCCCCTCTCCAAGCACTGCCGGTCCAAACCCCACTTCAATGCAATGCCGAACCATCCCCTCTCCAAGCACTGCCGGTCCAAACTCCACTTCCATGCATAGCCGGACCAGAGTGCTACCGAACCAGCTACCTCCTTCCACTGCCCAACCAGAAGCAAGGTAGGCCACGACCGGATCACTCTCCACCGGGCCAAGTGCTACCGGACTAAGGCGTTCCGGACCAACATTGCCAGGCCAGATTGCATCAGCCAAGGCCCACCAACAACTATATACATTCAAGACCCTGCCCCCAGCCTCACTCTATAAATAAAGGGGCAGGGGTACAACAATGGAGGATAAGTTTGAGAGCTTAAGCACGGATAGAACTTTCAAACAACATTCAGATACTTGTAATCAAAGCTTTGTACTTGTAATCTGAACAGAAAAGGAGAATAACATATAAAGTGGACGTAGGCACATTCTGGCCGAACCACTATATATCTGTGTGTCTTTTACAGTTTAGTCCATCTACTTTATATATTTGCATAAATCACCCAAATCACTAAGAACAACACATAATCAACTAAATCGTACGACTTGGAGGTGTTTGCCCATTTTTTGTGCAAACAAATTTTAAAAATAAAAGTTATTTTGAATAAATTGATTGAGTTTTGAAATTTAAATAATTTTATTTCAATTTGAATTCAACATTTGAAATTGAATTTTATGATTTACTAGGGTTTAAAAAGGTTATTCAACTTATTAATGAGTTTATATGGGTCTTAAACCATTTTAAAAGTGTTGTTTTGGGAATTTAAATTTAACCCAAGATTTTAACTTGTATAGATATAATTGGATTTTTCTAAAACGAAAACTGTTTGTATTCAAATAATAAAAGCTTTCACGTAAGAAATGAACTTCCAATTTGTGTTAAAAGGACTTCAAGTCTAAAATGAAAATGGTCTTCCAAGTTATGAATAAATCTTTGGAAACAGGTTTGAAAGCTATAAGTTAAATCTTTGATTTAAAGGTTTAAATGAGTTAATCCAATTGAAATAGAAATCATTTTGAAATTTATGAATAGATCCTTGTGAAACTAGGTGAACTCTGTGAAACGAATCTTTTTGTTAAAAATTTGAAATGGTAATTTGTTTAAACCATTTGAAGAAAGATTTTGGGTTTTAAAAGTTGTGACTTAACTGAAATCCCATATCCATATGTTTTTAAGTATTGCGCTCATTATTCGGTTTAGCCGAGAGAGGACCTTGTGTCATATAACCCATTCCGAATAGTGATACGATGTTATGGATTGCATTTGAAGACCGGGCATTTGCAAGAACGTTAGGATAACCTATCGATTGTCTCTGCACCGAGTAGCTACGTTATAGAGATTCCCTATGTGATGGGAAGTCTGATCGGGATTGTGGATGCCCGGATTGCAAGGGCTTCTTCCTTTTTTGGACGAAGTGCCTTCGGTTCTGTTCGAACCCGGAACAGACTTGTATGGTTGTATGTCTGAC
This sequence comes from Allium cepa, assembly GCA_030765085.1. Lineage (NCBI taxonomy): Eukaryota > Viridiplantae > Streptophyta > Magnoliopsida > Asparagales > Amaryllidaceae > Allium > Allium cepa. The sequence goes on from CM060934.1 coordinate 293,691,279, forward strand.
ACTACACTTTGAGATATAAACTGATCCCTATCAAATACATTTCTGCTTGGTGGCGGAGAATTCGTTCTCTTAGCTTAACACCCTTCTCTGAGACGTACGAGCTCAGAGGTTATGCAGTTGATAGTTATCAGTGATATACTCCCAATTTGGTAGTGTGGCGTACTGAGTGCTGCTGTGTATTATTTGTTGATCAAAGCATGGCTTTTGTATAAAGCGTAGCTTTGTGGACGAGACTGCATCAGGACCTCACACCTTGGAAATGGTCGAAACAGGAAAGATGCGGCAAGGTTATAAGGGTCGCTCCCTTTAGGGTGTGTCATTTCCTGCTGGAAAAGTGTGGTGTCATGGTATGAAGCCCAGATACTTAACCCATGTGGTCACTGCAAATCTATTCCTTTGTGATTGCTTTGTGGTTGAGAGACGCCTCGGATAAAGGTCCCAATAGACCGGGGGATGGCATGCTCGAGTAGTAGTTACCTAGTTACAGAGGTAACCTGGCCTTGTGTTGGCAGAGATCCGGTTAGGTTCTCGAGACGTCCCGCCAGAGGCGTACCCATGTGGCAGTAGGAAGTTCCTTAGCCTGACCATTTGTTGGAAAATCTAATCTTCAATACGCGCCTTGTACGGTTTTAGTTGTAGAACCTGCCATTTACTTATGGTGGCTCCCCACTATTTAGATGGTAGCTATAGTAGGTATGCTGGCTAGGATTAATATTATACTTTCGAAATGGTTTTTCTACACTATGCACTAGTAATAATATCAAAGTAATTTTCTCATATCAAGCATATTTGACTATTATAAGGAGGAATCTCCTCCAATTCTGCGTTTGCATTGTGTGTGTGGCGGTAGGCCTTATGGTAGTTTCATTTTTCAAAAGGCATTGCGGATTTGTTTTAAATTCTTTGATGTTGTTTTAAAAGATAGACTATTTTTGTTTGCTCATACCAGTCCCATGACTGACCTAGAGTTTATCGTTGCTTTCCTAAACTATGGATGCCCATAATTTTCACCCATGGGTAGTCCAAAGTTAGGTTTTTCAGATAATCAATAGTAGGTGTAGATTCGATAGCTTTCAGCCTTAGGATTTGGCAATCGCATTTGGATCGAGTTGCTTCACTTCATCTTAACTGGGAGTTCGAGCTATTCCTCGATTGGTGCCTTGGAGATGGAGAAAACCGATACTGGAGTTCTCTCTTGAAGGCCGTATTGGAGATTATGTTCCGCTGCTGGTGTTATTTTTCTTTCCGCTGCTATTATCTTGTATCATATCTCTGATGTATATTGATATTCAGTGCATCATCATTGTATTTGGATATTGTATCAATGTTGCATATATATATTATTCATTTCTTCGGCTGTATTGTACTTAATGTGTTACAAGCTCCGGCGAACCAGATTCGACGTTTGGATCTGTGGCATTTGAATACGAGTGTCGTATTCGATGCTGATTTTCGAAGGTCGAGTCAGGGTCGTTTCAAATTTCAATTATCAAAAATTAAGGGTAGTTACAGCACACATAATAGTTACATATAAGAACAATCCGAGTACTTCAATATATGTAGAAACAACTTGATATAACATAGATTTTGTTAATAAAACTCACCGATAAACATTGCTTCGTCCCCCTCTTCCACTCTCTAACCACACGCATGCACCCAACAAACACGCACAACACCTTGATTTGCTTCACCACATAGATGCTCACTAGTATAAGGATGCACATATTTAAGTTTGGTCAAATTAAGCAATCTATTTGATTTGTAATTACTTTTCAAAGCGAGGAGGGTTTGCTTGATTTTCTTCATCTAGTCAGAAAGTGAGAGTTGAGTGAATATGCATAAGTATTTAGTGGATATAAGAAATTTTTGGAAATATATTTAGGCTTGGCTAACAAATTTAAAATAATTATTAAATATAAATAAATTTTTATTTTTTCCATTTTCATCTACAAAACTAAAATTTATATTTAATTTAAATATAAATTTAAATAAACTATATTTCAAAATCGCTGCTTTTATCCCAATCAATGTTATATTCCATTTATATCGTTTTTTTATAAAATATAAGTTTTAGATTTTAACTTTTTCAATTCAAGTACCTTCTTTTCACAATCAAAATATTTTTATTTAAATAATTTCGAAACCAATTTATCAATTAAATTTACAAATTCAATTTTTAAACACTAAATTACTATTATTAACTTTAATTAATTATTATTAAAATATCAGGTTGTTGCAGACTTCCTCTTTAACAAAATTGTGTCCTTGTAATTTCTCATAAGGTAGAATCTATAACAAACCAATTATATTAAACTCAATTTGCATTAGCTTTCATTTTTAAATACCAAACATTTACCAAATTTAAAAATTACTTTCCGAATTTATAAAAAATTCTTTGTTTAAACAGTTCGGTTATTAAATATTAAATTATAATTTCCCTTTAATATTTCATTTTATTCAATTTAAACATGATTCAAATTCAATTTTTATAAAATAACTTTAACTTGCATTAACAAGAGCCAAAACCTCATTAATAAATTTTGTACTAAAATCTCTTTTCTCTCCTTAATGAAATATTCTTCAATATATTTTGTTCCAATTTTAACATCTTATTATAACCAAAGTAATTTCCAAATTTTATTTTTGCAAACACCTAAATTAATATATAGAGGGAAGCTTTAAATTGATTTTTAAAAATTTAATTAAACTTCATTCAATTATGAAAATTTATTGCATAAGTTCATTAATGAATCTATAGTTTTCCATATTCCAAAACAATAAATGTTTAAATTATACTCATGCTTACATTCAAAACCTCAAAACTCAATAGTACTAACACATTTCTAATTATGCCAAAATACCAATTACGTATACTTATACTCATAAATTCTCCAATACTATAAATAGAATGATGTTTCCTCGCTATTTATTATAGTGATTACTAATATCGATTGGCTGCAATATTGATACGCCTTGCCAGTGATCAGAGCTGTGCACCAATATCCAATGGCTGCAACATTACTTAAAATACAAAAAAATACTACATCTTTCAAAATTATTTAACTTTAATCAAAATGTTTATAACTTTGTAAAATATTGTGTCTACATTCCTCATTTTAGTGTTTAGGAATCCCTATCAATAACGTTATTCAGGTTTATCGATCAAAATTCTTAAATCACTCTATGGACAAATGAACACAACTTCATTCAGAAATATCATAAGTATCACTTTCAAAAATTATTCAAAATACTTAATCAATAAATCCTTTACTAATTCACTTTAAATTTTATCTCAATACTACTTATAAGATATAGACACTTTTCAAAAAATTACTTCTTATATATGACTTCAAAAATCATATAATAATAATAATTAAAAAACTATATCTGCATATATATGTATGTATATAAAGTCCTTAATTTTATCCAACCTTTGGTAGCTTCAAACCAATTTCAAACTGCCTTTACACACATACACACAAATTTCAAAATTAAATTCAACAACAGCAAACTCAAATTGTCAAACAAACATAAGAAACTAAAATAAATTTACTCCGTGGAAACAAATAAATAAATTTTCCGATGTGCACTCTGATCAATATCAAATAAAAAATCAGTTACAATATCAAACCAAACACCATAATACAATATTAAACCATCCAAAATCATACATGCAAGTGCTACTGGTTGGACTAACTCCTTTTGTCCTTGCTACTCCAATTATTTTATACTTCATGCTTAGAGGAAAAGAAATTAATTATATTTTTAAGTACATATATTTGTAAACCATAAATACTTCCCTGGATGATTACCCCAAAAATCATCCTATGTATATGCATATACATCTCTTATTATTGAAAATTAACCAATGCACCCAAGGGTCAGAGACTCTCAGTCTCATCTAAAGTCTTGACTCATGTCTCTTATATATGATGCATTATTTCAAACCTACTCTAATACAAATTGAAACACCCCACCTTTATACCTATATTATCCAAGAGTATTACAGATTAATACTATCAGATAATACGGAGAATGAGGCAATTAAGGGTACACACGTGAACATTCCATTAAACTAACACTGGTACATATTAGAAATATCAAATAAATAATTCACCTATACGTACACAGTATTGGTGCAAAGTAATAAACATGTGTTCTTCTAGGACAGAAAAATACACAATATACGGTAAATAACAAAGAACACAGAGTTAGTGTCGTAGTGATAACTTATAATATACAATGTAGCATACTATAAAGGAATAATCATCTCAAATGATGTTCGTCTCACAGTAATGTAATACTCAATCAATATATAATTCTATGTCATGAATGTATAATAAATCAGTATCCTAATAATGTCATATAACATTCCTAATATAAATCTCCTCTAAGCCTACTAAAACATATGCTTCGTCCCTGTACCTAAAATGTCTCAAATTGACCCGAGTATTACATAAATAACACACGTCAAGCATTATATAATAAAGAATCTATAATATGGGTAACACAGAGTAAACTAGGAATAATAACAAGATACCATGACTAGAGATATTCACATCATTAAATGAAATATCAATATATGAATATAGATATGGAAACGTATACATGGTATATCTGTATAATACCATAAATAATCATTAAAGCTTCACATCTCACAAGTACTGAAAACCAATAGAACAACCAACTCTGATATCAATAGATGTCATTACCTATATAGAAACACTTCAAATCAAAAATCACAAAATCAACATAAATGGGTTAATCATCATATCCAGAAATCATCATCAAATCCAAAAAACATCAATAAATAAGACATCATCAAGTGTAATCAGGCTAGCACAAAGCATTGCCCAAATATATCTCTTAATCTCGATAAAACATTATCATAAATATATATAAGATCAGATAAGATAGGCTGTCAATCATTATATTGAAAATCCATTATATACTGGACCTATATCATAGGTATAATCTCATCTTCTCATAAAGAAACTATCAAAATACATCATAATGGGAATGGCTATACGACAGATAATAAGTCCCAAGCAGAGTCATATATGTGTGTGTGTGTATAACAACATGTAGAGCCAACAAACATAATAGGAATACATCTTAATAGTGGCATATAGAGCCAATACATATAGACATGAAGTCATGCTCATCGTTAGGCACAAAACCATAGTCCCTAAGTATAGGCCGGAGCTATATTCATCACTACGTGTATCACCTCACACTATTAACTCTATTATTATCACATGAGTGTCATCTAATTAATATGAATAATGGAATAAATATCATAACAGCATCCCACACCACTGCGTGATATTTAAATGTTTAGTCACTGCTTATAGACTTCATTCAATGTACACGTCCAAAGAATAACTGAAGAAATATTACCGAATGCCCTATCCTAAACTGTATTATAACTTCCTTTTTTAGATTTCCCGGTACACATAATCTAATATCATGAAATCATATAGAAATTTTTTATCACTTTATCATATCAAATCATCAACCAAATCAACATAATGATTGAATCACTCATATCATAAAAATCCATATCAAGAAGATGAGGAATCCGAAAACTCGAAAATCAAACAAATAGTGGATATGTATAATCAAGTTAGTAATTCACAAGTAATTATATATTACAAATTCATTAACTATAATCTTTAAAACTCTTAACTAATAATAATTAATTATTTTCCAAATATTATATATATAATAAACAATTCAATCCAAATATTTTCCTTAAACAAGTTAACATCCTTTACAAAATTGTAACGACCCAGAATTTTTAGAAATTAAAATTTGAATATTTAGTTAATTTTAAATATTAATAGGTGAATTTATAAGTCGAATAAATTTTTATTTCGATTAATTGGATTTAATTGGATAATTAAATCGATAATTTAATATGCTAAATTATGGAAAATAATTGAAAATTGAGTTAAATATGATTGAAAATGATTTGTAAAATTTTATTTTATCATATGGGAGTTAGAATGATATTTTAGAACTTTTAAAATCGAATTAAAAGTTAATTTGTGAAAATTGAATATTTTAATATTTAAATCGACTAGTGAAAATAGCCAATTTTTGAACAGTCTCAGAATTGAACGAAACCAGTTCCATTGGATCCGTAATAGTTAGTTATTACCGGATTTCAATTTTCGTGTCAATCGGAGTTATCGTTTGATCGTAGCAGCTCGAAACGCATCGATTTATTTTTAATTTAAATTTGACGAGTGAAAATAGCCATTTTTCAAAAAGTCTCGGATTTCGACGAAACTAGTTTCATCGGATCCATAATGTGATATTATTGTAAGGTTTCAAATTTCAAGTCGATTGGATTTACCGTTTATCCGGTACAAATTAAAACGCCTAGAAAATCGCTTAAATCGGTTTAATTCAAATTGAGCGTTTACAGCCATAACTCGCACATACTTCCGAATTAGCTTTCAAAACCTGTTCCATTATGTCCGGAACGCGGGATAAACCCTAGGTACGTCAGTTTCGGCGCCTAAATCGGAGTTCGGAATTTCCGGGATGAATAGTGTTTCGATTTTCTCTATAAATAGCACCACTCTCTTCATAATTTGATAAAAAAAATAACTAAACCCTAATTTCATAACCCTAGCCGCCACTTATACAACCAATGGCCAGAAATGTTCCAACTTCTTCCCTCTAGATCTTCCAATCCATCAACAATTAGAGGAAGTTGTCAACATGAAAGTTGGAGAGGGGAGTGAGAGCTTCGATGTGAACGGTGGAGATCGTGTTTGGTGTCGTGTGGAGGGAGCTACATGGGGCCGTTCATGGCCAGTTGCGCATGCAACCCTAGGCACTAGAGGGGGCCGAGCTACATGATGTTGGTGGTGGGGGTAGCTCTCGCGAAGAGCTTCGATTTGCAGGTGGTTTGATGTGATTTCGTCGAGAAATGAGGTCGAATTATTAAACCCTAGTATTGAGCATGATGGGTTCAAGTGGCAGCAACAACCTGTACATTGCGTGAATGAAGAAGGAGAAAGGGGAGGCATTGGATCTGGATCTGATGGCTAATATGAAGTTAGGTTATAAATTATTAAAGTTATGTTGTAATTTAGTTAATTAAAATCGTGTAATCTTTAAAACTGCATAACTTTTTCATACGAGGTCGAAAAAATGCAAACTCAGTTGCGTTGGAATCGTATGGACGAGCACTACGCGTTGGATTTGGTTTGGAGTCGTTTGGAGTTAGTGAGAATTTTGGGTAAAATTAAACGCGCGTTTAATTTTATTCAAAATAAATCGCTAAAACGGAATTTAAAATCAAGGTGAGAACTTCTCACTCAATCGAATCGGTTTCAATTTTATTTTAAATAGTTAGATTTAAAATATTTGAATGCATGTTTGAATGATGACTGTTATCTATTGATTGTTAAAATAGACATTATGCGCCGTTAGTAAGCGGATGTTATTTATTAAAAACATATACCGCGAATATTTCATAAACAGTGAAATTGGTATTATAAATAATATCAATATATATATATTGGCATATGTATATATTGCAGTTGTTGATTTCCCGCATTTTTTGTTTAGCGGATGAGACCCTATTACGCCGTTATTAAGCGGATAATATTTAATAAGAACATATACCGCGATAATTTCGTACTGGAGCGAAATTGGTATTGTGCTAATGTTTTTGGATGCAGGAAAACAGGTTGGAGGGATCCGACTGGATTCCTCAACAGTATTTATTTGATTTCAGATATTTTGATATTTGACGGATTATCATATCGATATATGATATCGTTGTTGTCGTGATTGACTATTTGATATGTAGCATCATTAGACCAAGTTTTGGAATTTTAAAATTATTTATAAAGTGATTTTTGAAAATATACTATATGTTTGGAATTTGATTTATTTTAAATAAATAAACGTAAAATTTTAATGTTATATAAAAATTATGATTTTTGAGAAATATAGAAAAAAAAACTGATTTTTGAGAATATGATGCTAATGATTTTATAAAATAGTAAAATCGGGATTTTTGAAATTATTGTAAAAAGTTTAAATATAGGATTTATGAAATTTAATTATTTTATAAATCAGAATGATGAAATTATAAAGGAAATTAAAGATGTTTTAAAGGAATAATATAAATTGATTTATATTAAGAGATTTATAAATGGATATTTATAAATTAAAATATTGACATTATAAAACGAGTTTTTATAAGTGTTTGAATGAAGTGAAAATGAATTTTGTAAATGAATGGAATTTATAAAATTAAAAATGGTGAAGTTATAAATGAAATTTATAAATAGTAAGATTTATAAATTTGTGAAGTTATTTGAATAATAGATTTGGTTAAATAAATGAATCTTATAAGTTATAAGATTTATGATTTGGAAAGTCTTTAAAAGAACGATTTTGTAAAATAATCGTTTTATAAGCATTTGACTTATAATATGAACTTTTAGTTTATAATTGAGTTATAAAATGGAATAGGTTAATAAAGAAATTTATAAAAAGAAGTTTTTACAAGATAAATAGAAAAGGGATTTATAAACGTTGTTTTATAAATTCGCAAATGACTTATGTTGATAAGTAAATTGTTGAAACCTATAAATGGAGTTATATTCACATTTTTGACTGTGAATAATCCTTTGAAATAAAATGAATAAAAGGATGAAATTTGTTAACAAAGAATATTCACGTTTTTGAATAGTGAATAATATGTTAAAGAAAATGTTTAGAATGTGATATTTTAAATGGAATTAAAACGATCTAACGATGTTTTAAATGCATTGAGATTCGAAACCATAGATTTCAACATTTATTGTTGAAATAGATGTTTCGAGAAATAGAAGGAGATGATGGACTATAACACTGTTGTTATAGTAAATGATTTCCGAAACGAAATGTTTTGTATAGTATTGGGATTTATATATCTATTTTAATTTCGAATCCCTACACTAGTGATTTTGGGTTGTCGTAACGATGTTTTACGCAACATTCGTTTTGGCCCAAATAAATATGTTTAAGAGAATGATTTCCTTAAAGAATGAAATATATACTTAATTTCGATTGAAGTATATTGAATATTTTCTAAGTGTTGAAAATAAATAAAATTTGTGAATTACTTATGAATAATTAAGTATGGAAATGTTTTCCAATATAAAGTGAATATCTTAAGAATTTATCTTTTTGAAGATAAATTGAAATGAATAATCGAAATCGAATATTCATAGATATTTGGATTATAAATTCACTATGGAATTTATGAATGAAAAAGAGAATTTATTTAAAAATAAATATTGATTTATTTTTGAAGTGTGAAATTACATATCTAGTAAAGATATTTTGGAAAATAAATAATTTGGAAAATTATTTGGAATCTGGTGATGTGTGCATATCTATTGATAGTTCAATAGCCGACTATCAATATTTCCCTTTGAATGGGTACTTGATGTGATTTGTTTGAATTTGAATGCCACACTTATTTTTGAATAATCGCTCACTATTCGGGTTAACCGGGAAAGGACCATGGGGTCGTATAACCCATTCCGAATATGTGATACGTCGTTGTGAATTGCATTGAAGATCGGTGTTGAAGACCGAGTATTTGCGAAAGCGATAGGATGACCTATCGATTGTCTCTGCGCTGGGTAGCTCCTGGTATTGAGATCTCCTAAGTGATGGGAAATTCGATCGGGATTGTGAATACCCGGATTGCAAGGGCTTCGTAAGAAGTGCCTTCGGTTTTGTTCGAGCCCGGAACAGACTTGTATGGATTGTATGTCTGACATTACAAGTTGAGATATAAAGCCGATTTCTTTCAAATATATTTCTGTTGGTGGCGAAGAATTTATTCTTTTAGCTTAACACCCTTCTCTGAGACGTACGAGCTCAGAGGTTATATAGTTGAAGTTATCAGCGATATATTCCCAATTTGGTAATGTGACATGCTGAGTGTTGCTGAAATGATCATTGTGTTGATTATTTGTGATAGGATCGTTTATTTGATCGTCTATCCTTGTGATCATTGTGTTGATCATTTGTTGACCCAAAGCATGGCTTTTGTATAAAGTATGTTTTTGTGGACGTGACTTCGTCGAGCCTCACATCCCGGAATGGTCAAAACAGGAAAGATGCGGCAAGGTTATGAGGGGTAGCTCCCTTTAGGGTATGTGCATTTCCTTCTGGAAAGGGTGGTATCATGGTATGGAGCCCAGATACTTACTCATGTTGAAACACTATATTTTATTACTGTGTGGTGTTGTTGGTGACGAGCGCTCGGTTAAAAGGTCCAATGGGACCGGGGGATGCCATATTCGTGTAGTAGTTACCTAGTGATAAAGGTAACCCGGCCTTGTGTTGGCAGAGAGCTGGTTAAGTTCTCGGGGACGTCCAGCCAGAGGCGTTTCATGTGGCAATGGGAAGTTCCTTGGCCTGACCATTTGTTGGAAATCCAAAGAAACAATACGAAACTTGTACGGTTTTAGTTGTATAACCTGCTATGGAATGTGGCGGTAACCTGCTATTGAACATAGTTAGCTATAGTAGGCATACGATAATGGTCGTATGTTGGCTAAGATTTATATTATACTTTCGAAATGATTTTTCTCTACACTATGCACTAGTAAGAATATCAAATGTTATTTTTAAATGCGTATCAAGCATCTTTGACTATCATAAGGAGAAATCTCCTCCGCTTCTGCGTTTGCATTGTGTGTGTGTGCGGGAGGCCTTATGGTAGTCTCATTTTTAAAAGCATTGCGAATTGAAATAAAAATATCTCTCTATTGATTTTAAAGATAAATAAACTGTTTTGAGTTCTCACACCAGTCACATGACTGACTCGGAGTTTATTGTTTTCCTTCCTAAACTCTGGGTGCCCACCAATTTCCACACGGGCAGTTAAGAGTTAAGGTTTATCAGGATATTCTGGATATTCTGGAGTTGCTGGAGGCAAGCTGGATGGCATGGCGTATTACTAGTTTATATAATATTTCTTTTTCCGCTGCATTGTTTGTTGTAGTATGATGTTGTTGTACACTCTGATGATATGTTGTAATGTAATGTAAAAAATGTAATAACTGATATAGTTCTTTGTTTAAAGATTATTCATTTATTATTATATGTTGTTCCGCTGCGAATTGTGAGATTCTGATGTTGTTCTGTTGTTTTCTATTCCGTCCTATTTTCTTCTATTTTTCTTTTCCGTTCTATTCTCCAATTTTCTATATTTTCAAATTTTCTATTCTCTGTTTTCTTTTCTTTCTATTTTAAAATGATCTATTTTCTTTTCCCTATCTATTTTTCTCTCTTCTTCTCTCTTTCTCTTTTCTTAAATTCTTTTTAAAAACCCATAACTATTCGGTTTTTCGGCAACGAAAATCCGCGTGCGTTACAAAAATGGTAATCTATATTTTCAAATCCAAAATAAACCATTACTTCCATACTCCAAATCAACGTGTAGGAAAAAAATAGGAAAACTATAAAATACATTATCTAAATAAATATAATTATAAAACATTTAAATCGATACCTAATAAAAATCTTTCACATCCTTTAATCTTATATAAGAAAATAAATATTTAGAAATGAATAATATATACATACATATATATATATATATATCTGTGTGTGTACAGACACACACACTCTTTAGAATTGAATAATTAAATAACTAAACTCAAATATATATATATTTATATTATATAGGATAAACAATGAGTTTCTTAATCTTTTATAAAATTAAATAATTTTTAATGTACACCAATTACATTGGAAGACTCATTTCCACCTTTTAATGACTCAACAATAATTTATAAAACTAATACTACATATAAGAATTATTGCATAATTCTTTTATTTTTTAAATAATTATAACAACCAAATCAATATATATATATTCAATTAAGTATTTTAAAACTTTAATTAAGCATTAAAATTTCATATAATATACTTTGATAATTATAGGATATTAATTTAAGAAACATTTCATAATTTTACTTTCCAATTAAATAATACTATTAAATTCTCTTTATTAGTTAATTAAATTTAAATTATTTTATACTCACATATTTTATTTAAATATATATAAGAGTTTAAGTATAATTATTTTAATTTATTTAAATGAAAATATATATATATATATATTATTTATGATTGATAGAAGTATGCACACATATACAGGCCGCGCGCACACACCCTTACTCACACACTCATGCATAGATCGACATTCACACACGCACTCACATAACAACAACAATACAAAGCCACATATGCAAAATCACAAAGCGGCAGGTCAACCGGTCGCCTCCATCAATCGAGTGGTTGAAACATTATTCTTAGCAAAATCGATCGCCTGATTATTGATTTTCGAAAGATTTCTATGCACTTACCAACTTTATTTGTTGCAATTTGATGCACATATAAAAGTCAAACATAAGAACAATCCAAACACTTCAATATATATAGAAACAACTTAATATAACATAGATATCGTGAGTAAAACTCACCTATAAACTCTGCTTCATCTCCCTATTCCACTCTCTAACCACACGCATGCACCAAACATACAAACACAACATACTGATTTGCTTCGCACCATCGATGCTCATAAGTATAAGGATGTATATATTCAAGTTTGGTGAATTTATGCAATTTTTTTGATTTGTTTTTATTTTTCAAAGTGAGGAGGGTTAGTTTGATTTTCTTCACCCAGTTAGAAAATGAAAGGGGAGTGAGTATGCGTGAGTATTTAGTGGAAAGGATAAAATTCTTGAAATATTTTTGGGCATGGGGTTAATTGGGCTTGGTTAACAGATATAAAAAAACTAGTAAATATCCTTCATGCTATAGATGTAAAATGATGTATAGAACCACATATTTGAATTTGGTAATTTATAATAATTTATGTGATTTATTCTTGATTATCAAAGTAAAAAGAATTTGATGGTTTTTACTTCAGGAGGATGATAATAAGATGTTGAAGGATACAAAATTTTTACTAAAGGAGAAAATCTCGAAAAAGAGATATCTGGAAAAATGAATTTGGGCTATTAAAACTTGGGCTTTAAAACAAGTATACACACACATACATACATACATACATATTCTTTTATTTATAAAGCTAAATTCTATTTAATTTAAATAAATACAAATTTCTATTTAAAAATTCACTTCTTTTCCAAATTAATATTATATTTCAATTACATTACTTTTATAAAATATTATTTTCATACTTCTAGCTTATTTCAATTTTAAATATCATATTTTCACGATCTAAATCCTTTAAATAATTTTTAAACAAAGTTTATCAAATAAATCTCCAGATTCTATTTTAGTCAACTAAATTACTATTTTTATCTTTAGTTAATTACTATTTAAAATTTGGGCAGCAAAGACTTTCCTTTTAAGAAAATTGCCTCCTCGTAATTTCCTATTAGTGCTAAATAATATCACTTCTAATTCATTTTCAAATACCAAACATTTACCAAAAGCAAAAATTACTTTATAGAATTACAAAATACTTCATTTAAATAATTCCTTTTCAAATATCTCATATGTAATTTTTTTTTCAAAAGTTCTATTTCATATTAACTTAAACTCAATTCAAATTCAAATTTTCTTTTGAATAACCTTTAAAGTATTTTAATGAAAGCCAAATTCTAGTCAACGAAATTTTCACTAAATCTCATTTCTCTATTTAATTAAACACCTTACACTATATTCTTTAATTTCAAACATCTTATTACAAACAAAATTATTTCCAAAACACTATTTTACAAACCCATTTTATAAATTTATTTAAACATTTTACTCTTTTTGAATTGATATCTGGAGTGAAGTTTTAAACCTATTATCAAAATTTAACACTTCAAAGGTAATTCGATATTACTTATCAAAATAAATCTCAAATAAATAACTTATTAAATTTCAAAAACTTTTGTACTTTAAAAATACTTTATTATTAGACAATTTTCTCTTTCGTCGAAAAATAAAACTGTCAAAACCAATGCTTTATCAAATGTCAAAATCAAATACTTCATCCTTCATCATTTAGCAATACTTGTAACCAAAGTGAAATTTCCTTTTTAATTCAAAAAATTTAATACTAATAACCTATAGAATAATTTACATTTCCAAATTTTTTTCCTTTAATAACTTTCCAAATCCGCTTTAATTTTACAACACCATTACACTCACCTGTAATACTTAAATCACATTATCAAATTATAATCAATTTTTAGATCTTATTCAAAATTTGCATACCTTATAATATCACACAATTCATAATAACTTTTTATTTATTCTTCATTTCTTAAACATTCACCATAATATTTTATTTTATTCAAATAATTTATCAAAACTATTTGAATAATTTCAATACTTTCTTAAGATCACAAATCAAGGCTTTTAAGGTATATAATTTTCAAACAGAACTCATAATATTACCTTTTGAAACGTTCATTCAAAATGCATAATTTTTTAAGTTTTTACCATATTCCTTTTTTTACATAACTTTTATAATAATTTAAAATTAGTTCACCCTAAATTACATTCATTCATTAGTAAATTTATACCCTTTTTGTTACAAATGGTAAATCTTCAAATTACATATACATTCTCACATCTTAAAATTCCAAACCTCTGTAGCATTTACATATATTGGTTAACATTAAAAGTCACCAAATGTACACATTTACATTCACAAATTCTCAAACTTTAAAGTAGAGTGATGTTGCCTCGCCATTTATATACTAGTTACTCATATCATTCGGCTGCAATATTGAACACATAATCAATATTGCCTTGCCAGTGACCTTAGCTATTAAGCAATGTCCAGTGGCTGCAAACACATAAAAACACGTACAAATAAATAAATATCTTTTATAATTATTTCCCCAAAAGTAATAGGTGTAAAATCTTAGTTTCAAAGCCTATACAAATAAGGATTTCAAATATCACTTTAACCAAAATAACTAATTTTACTTTATCTATTATTTTAAGTATTCAATCCTTTTCAAAATACATTAAATATTTCCTCGAAGTATATTTTTTTTCAAAACATTATGTCCAAATATTTCATTCTAGTTTTTAAGAATCCCTATTGAATACATGTGTACCCGCATCGACCAAAATCCTTAACATGCTCAATAGACAAGTAAATACAATTTTTTCAAAAATTTATATATGTATTATTTTTACATATAATCTAATATATTAATTTCAATGAAAATTTTACAGAACTTACTTTTAAATTTCCACTTAATACCATACTTATGATGTATACATTCCAAAAGATTTCTAGTTATAGCATTCATTCAACTCTCAAAATCATTTAATAATAATAATCGATATTTGTATCTATCAAAACCCTTTATTTCTATCAAACACTTATTAGTTTCAAAACATTTTCAAAAAATATTTAAACACGCTCATATGTATAACTATACTACGAAATAAACCATTTCAATAAACATTTTATAATATCAAATAAACATCATCAATATTTATTTATAATATATAAAAATCATTCATGGAATTCACTCCTTAACTTTGAAAAATATATACAAATGTTCTTTCCACCAAACTATATACAAATTCAAACTCACTACAAACAATTCCCAACTACCCAACAAACGTAAGAAACAGCAATTAGAGAACTCAACAGAAATTAATAAATATTTTTTTCTGCTACGCACTCTGATTAAAATCATTCAAAACTCAACAATGCAATGCCAAGCCGAACCATAATAATAGAACACTAAATCATCTAAAATATAGTATTCAACATGAATGTAAATACTACTGGTTGGACTAACTCCTTTTATCTTTGCTACTCCAACCACTAAATATACATTCTCAAAAAAAATAGGCGAGAAGAGACTGTATATTTTCAAAATATCAAATACGTCCCTTGATGATTACCATAGTAATCATCCTTTATATATCTACTATCCTTTACCATAAGGACTACCGAACACACCCAAGGGTCAGCGACTCTAAGTCTCATATAAGATCTCGACTTGTGTCTTTAATATACAATGTATTGTTCTAAACCTTGCTCTGATACCAAAATGAAACACTCCACCTATATACTCATATTATCCAAAAGAATTATAGAGTAATTAGATAATATAGAGAATGAGGCTATATGGGATGCATCTGTGAATATTCCCTTAGACTAATGCTGGTATGTATTAAGACATCAAATAAATGTCTCACTCATACGTACATAATATCGACACAAATTAATAAATACGTGAGTGTAATGACCTGAAATTTCAGTCATTTGAATTCGAAAATATTTAATTGATTTTAAGTACTGAAAACTTAATTTTATAAGTTAAACAACGTATATTTCAAACTCAGCGTTTTAGTTGATAATTGGATTGTTTAAGTGAATATTTGGAATTGTTTAAAATTATTAAATCTAAATTTTATGTGAATGAAAATGATTTTGAAAGTTGATTTAAATTTTATTTAAGTAAAAATAAAGATAGTAAAACATTTAAATTTGAATTAAAAGTTACTAAACTGATTTTGGAAATAACTCGTTTTAATTAACAGGTGAATATAGCCTTTAGGGCCACTATCTTAAAATTGGACGAAACCAGTTCCATTGGATCCATAATTGTGAACTAAGGTATGCTGTCGAATTTCATGGTGATCGGATGTATATTTTGGCCGTGCAAGTTCAAAACGTGTAAAATTAATTAAAGGAATTTAAATTAAACTAATTTGATTTTGAAAAGCCAACTTCTGTATATGATGGAATTGGCTCTTAATACTAGTTTCATTTTGTTCGAAATAAGGATATTACATATAAAACGCTGGGCGGCATGCCTCGTTTGGAGTTCGAAAATTTAACACGTGAATAGTGCTTTGGAAATTTGCTATAAAAGGACCTCCGCATTTCCTTTTTTTTGGTTAAAACCCTAACCCTATTATCTCAACCATGATTTAAAGAAACTCAACTCAACGGCCTAAATCGTTCGGAGTCACTCCATTTGTTTTTAGCCTTCGACTTCCAAAGCAAAATTGTATAACTGATGAAACAAACCGAACCAACGGTAGTCATTAGCAGGGCGAGGTGGTGAAAAATCGCCTTTGTTCATGGCGGCATTGGGTGATTTTTCACGGCGATTTACGGCGTCGTACTTTAGGCGAAGTAGGGAAGGAGGTTGGTGCGTGCTTGGGTGAAGTCACAGCGAACGACAACCGCGATGGACGGCGGCGAGGATGATGAAATCGCGGTCCTGTTTGCTGCTGGAACAAGAACGAATGATGGAGGGATTGGTAATATAAAGTTTAAAATTTAATTAATTTATGTTAAATATAATTTAGATAATCCCAACGTTCATTAATTCATATCTAATTCGTACAAGGGCCAAATTGAACGCGACAAGTTGTGTTGCGATTGTATCAACGAATACCACGATATGGAGTTAGATTGGATGGATTTGGAGCTAGTAGGAATTTTTCTTAAAATTGAATGTTTGTTAAACTTTAATTCAAACCGGAGCATTTTGGTGATAACTAGAATCAAAGTGAGTGATCTCACCCCTCTGGCCCACTTATATTTCTATATGATAATTTTATTATTAATTGTTTGTTGACTGTTTGGATGATTTGCTATTTTATTTGTTAGTTTGGATATATTCTCACTCAAGAGTGGATGAGACCCTATTAGGTTACCGTGTAAGAGTGGATGATCCTTTGTATAAGATCTCGCGTCAAAGTGGTTGATTTATATTTTATGATTATGTACTGTATGTGATGCAAAAGGATAGGTTGGAGAATCCAACTAGATTCCTCACACTATTGAATTTACTTTTTATATATTTTGATATATGATGTATTGGAAACCATATTTGATGACATGAATGATTTTTGCCTATTTAGTGCTGTAGTAGCACTAGGCCAATTTTTAGTTATGGAATGCTATAAAGTGAAGCTTTATTTTTTTAAAGGATTTTAGTGATTTTCGAAAATTTATAAGTTTTAAATAATTTTTCTTGAAATTTATTCAAGGAAGGAATTTATTTTAAAATAAAAGGTATGATTTTCAAATATTATAAATTAATAGTTTTATGAAATATTTTAAATAGATATTTTGAACTATAAAGTAAAGACTTTTAAAATCATAAAAATAAGTCCGTCTTTTAAAATAAAGGAATACGAGTTTAAAAAGAGGATAGTAATATTTTGGTACAAATATTTATTAACCATTTTATATAAAGTGATATATACACACACAAACACACATATAATACAGTTTATTTATAAATATGGAAATTTATAAATGTGGTTATGTATAAAAGTGACATTTTACAAATAAAGAGAAGATTAGTAAAATCGTATTTTATAAATAAAAGAATAGATTTATAAACAATGTTTTATAAATAAAGGGAACTATTATCATTGGATGGATTAGAGAGCTAAAATCACAATCGTGGATTTATAATAAGATGCGGAATGTTGTTTTAGAAAAGTAGTTAATTCTATTTTATGCAAATTCTTTGATAATTTAAATTAAAAGTGTTTTTAAAACTTTATATTTATTTTCAACTTCTTGTTTATTCTTTTAAATTTACATACACATAAGAAATGTTTTAAATAATTATTTAAGGAGTATTTTTTTTCAAAGAAATAATAATAATAATAAATATTTATTTTTAAAAGACAAATTTAAAAGGTTATCTTTTAATTTTAAAGGGAATTTTGTGATTCAAAAGGATATCGGAATATTTAAAGTAATAGTTGTGAATCTTTTTGTATAACAGATCTTAAAAGGAAATATATTATCAGTATTATTTCATAAGTGGAGATTGATTTACGAAAAGTGTTTTGTGGAACAAAAGGAGAAGTATTCTAAGTAATATCTTATAAAATGGAAATCGTGTCAATTTAGAAAATAGAGAAATGAATTCCATTTGGAGAAGTATTGCAATATTTGAAGTGACCGAGTTATGCAAACTATATGAGTTATAAGTGTATTTTGGAAATTGTCTATGTGTAGAGTTTGTTGTTCTGTTAGAGAGTTCATTTTAAAAGTACTTCTATTTTATAGTTGGACTTTGGTTTTGTAAAATAGTTGTATAAATTGATTTGGAATTTATAAAATGAGCTTACAAATGATATTTTATAAAAGAAATTCTATAGTAAAGGCTTTATAAATAATATAAAAGGATGTTTACAAAGGAGTTGTTAAATGGATTTGGAAAGTTATAAAGGAGTTATAATTAATATTTTTTTACAAGAAGTTTTGTAAAATGAGTTATAAATGACTATTTATAAAATAAGTTTTATAAAGAGTTTATGAATTGTACAAGGAAGTTTTATAATGAAATTATCAAATAAATTTACTGATTTTATGAAGAAAGCTATAGTTATGGTCTAAATATTTATAAAGAAATTTATAAATAAAGTTTTGAAAGGAAATTTTGGAGTAGAGTTGAAATTATGAAAGAGACTTGTAGACAAGAAAGTGTTTATGTTTATTTCTATTAATGTTTTTAAAGGACATTGTTTTAAACCTAATAAGTGTGATTTAAAAAAATAAACCTTTCTTAAGGTTATGAATATACTTATACTGTTAAAATAAATATATGGAAAAATTTCCTAAGTTTTTAAGATGAAATGGGTTGTGAATATACACATATAGTTGAGTTAAAAATATGAATATTTTCAAAATATTGGAAAGTATAGAGACGAATTTTGTGGAATATATAATCTTCGTGAAAGTGGTTTTAAAATTTATGGAATGATTAATTTGAGAGGCCTAGAGTTGCTTTGTACTTAACCAGTGTTATTTCCTTTAACCTCTGGTTGCACCGTTTTTTTATTTGATAGTTAAATAGTTGGCTTTCAAATGTTGGTCAGTTTTAAATTATCATTGTCGGATCGAAGAGACTGGAACCGGATTTATTATTCGAAAACCACTTCGAACTGGCCTATGCATTTCGGATTAGATTATCTTAAAGATAATTGAAATGTAGCTTTTTGAAGTGCAAGGGTTACTTGTTACTAATCTTAAGGATGATTCCAAAATGGATGTAGTAGAAATGGCGCCTTCGGTATCATTAGTCCAAAAACTAACTTGTATGGATGAATGTTGGTATTGCATTATCGCATGGAAGGCATCGTTAGCATTCCAAGTAGGAAGTTCTATATAAAGGTAAAACTTAGCCTTAAGCCTCATAAATTAGAACAAGACAAAAATCGATCATGCAGCAGGGCCAAATGGATTGCTTCCATCAGGGAATGGCCATCCCAGAATCATGATCGATTACTATCGACTCATGTATGTTTTGGGACCTATTAACGAAAGAGGCGATCATATTCGGTACTACTAGCCAAGTGTTAGGCTAGTTTTGTGTGGCGGGGTGCAAGATGTTCTTATCAGACCCTGGTACATTTTATCTAGAGATGTACCATCGGAAGGTGGTTCTTAACTTTTTCGTAGTATGGAATCCATTCTTTAATACGTGCCTTTGAGGTTTTGATTGTAGAACCTAGTATGTTGCAATTTCAATTAATGTAACAATTTTGGCTATGATTAATAAGTATTTTTACTCTAGACACTATTATAGTATCAATGGATTTTTATATAGAAAATGTTTTGGTTATTGTAAAGTAAAAGCGCGTCTGTGTTTATGTGCGGCAAGGTCTTACGAGATACCTTTATTTCGAAAGAGTTTGATAAATTTAAAAATCCAACTGGGTGTGTTTTCTCACGCTGGTTTACCAGACCGACTAGGTGTTATTTTATTATAATGCTCGGGTCAGACCGAGTATTTTTATAGATTGCTTTTGGATGCTTTAGAGCTCAGGAGACGAGTTGGAGGTCTTCAAGTCGTATATACGTTTATGTTTATTTTCTGCCGCATTGTTGTTAAAATTATCAATATTTGTGATGATATGTTGTTATAACTGTCCAGGCTGATGATTATGATTGGTTATTTGGGTGCACTAATTTGATGTATGTTATAGTTTCTCGTTGTAAAGATCATTAATATTATATTATATATTGTTCCGCTACGACTGTGAGATTATGTGTTTTTTTAGTTTTATCTCTTCTTCTCTCTTCTGTTTTCTTTCTTTTTCATAACTATCTATATTTCCGTTCAATTTGGGTTGGATATGTATGGTTTATTGTCAGCTTGAATTTTATGGATTTTTGGGTCGTTACAGTTTGGTATCAGAGCGCAAGGTTAAGCGAGAACCTGGGCTTTGATGGGGCAATTCATTAAAAGATAAGGTAATATAATGTCTTATTATGAGTTTTGAGTGTATTATATATATAAGAGCATATTTTTAAGGGATTACAAAAATATTTTATATTGTGTTAATTTATCTGTTGAGTGGCTTATGTATTCTTGTCGGTACGTGGGCAGAGACCATGACAATATCCGATTCCGGTCTCTTTAACAACCAAATGCTTATTTCAAACCGTAGTCATTATCATTTCAAACAGTTTATACTTCATATCAAAATATCATATTTATTTTAAATTGTTTATATATTAAAAATAGTTTATATATTAAAATATGTATATTTAAAATTGTTTTAAATATAAAATAATATATATTAAAGTAGTTTATATATTAAAAATAGTTTATACTAAAATATATATATTTAAAATTGTTTATAACTTTAAAATAATGTATATTATAATAGTTTGTATATTAAAAATAGTTTATATTCGAAAATAGTTTCAAATTAAAATTGTTTCTTCCAATTTCACAAATCAGTTCAAATCAACCTTAGTTCCAAAAATTCAATTTAAATCAATCTAAGTTCCATAATTTCAATTAAAAAACTTAAAGGTTAAATTCAAATTCTCATTCAAACCATTTTTAATTTATATTGATTTCAAATCCAGGTTTGAACTACAAATTTAAACCACTTACAATCTAATAGATTTCAAAATCCAAATATTCAAACAATTTACAATAATTTAATTTGATAAATTTCATTTATATTTCGAAATTCAAATTTAATTTCATTTAAATTTGAAGATATTCACTTAATCGGTTTTAATCACATTTAAATACAATCTCAAATTACAAATTTACATCAATATAAAATATTCAATTTCAATTTTATTTTGAAAATATACATTTAATCACCTTTAATCAAAATCCAGTTATCTAGTTATAAAATTCATATCTTTAAAATCTCAAAATCAATAGCTCAAATCAATTCTTACTTATGTTCTATTATTAAAAAATTAGATTACAAATCAATTTTTTATCTTTCCAACCATAATTTATTAAAGTTATTACAAAATCTATATTTAAAATATTAATATACATTTTAAATAAATACTTAAACGTATAATATATATATATATATATATATTAGTTAAATTAAATTTGATTAAACTTTATTATATTAAATTTTTATTAAATTAAATCTTATTTATATGTTTAAAAATAATAAAGAAATAAGTAAAAACTTATAATTTACAATTTCAAAACTTAACTTATAAAATCTAAAATTTCTAAAACATATAATTTAGAAAACCTAATTTTTTCACTTATATTAAAAATAAAATCTTTGTTTCATAATTTAAAACCCAATATTTATTTAAAACACATATTTATATTTTCAAAATTCTAAAAATCATTTAAAAATAGACCAACGGTGTCCTTATATAATTTTCAATCATATGGTCAAGTGATACCGATATTTATCATTTCAATCCGCAATAATTTAATATTTACGGGTATATATCATTTCTACCCGCAATCCCAAATTTAAAATCAATAAAATCGCTTGGGTTTATCATTTCAACCCATAATGATTTTTCATAATCTATAGTAACGTTCGAGTATGTATCATTTCAACCCGTAAGGAATTCCTAAACTAATTGGGAACTTGTAGTGTGAGAACAATATAATAGTAGCATAAACGACATGGCATATCGATGGCAATCATATATAATCACAATTAACAATTTAAATAAAATATATATAACAGGTTATGGTGTCATATGTCAATTAATATCGGTAAACGATTGCAGATAATAACATATCATACTAATAAATTTAAATTCAACAAGATATTTCAATTGTCATTTCATGTGAATTAAATTTACTAGATATAAAAATATTAATCGTGAGTGATCGCTCTCCTTTCGAGGCTAGAGAAAATAGACATACAACAAGCTACGAATCCAAGCACAAATTCCAAAGCATAGCACGATGAACATGAATTCGAAGAACAAAGCAAGGTTGATAGCATGGAATAAATCAAAACTAACTTTAGATTGATGGAACAATACACACACATACAAAATATACATATACCTTGGGGTAGTTCGTCATCATCTCGAAGTGCAAATAAAGATCAGGATGAGGACAATGTCATGCTAATACACAACATGCTTTGCTATGGCTTCAGATGTTGTAGGCGATAGATGCGGGAGATCTGTGTGCTCAGCTACAGGTTAAGGCAGTGAGGCGGAGGGGCTATAGCTGCGGGTGGTAGAGTGTGTAGGCGGCTGTTAGCTGACACAAAGGCTGCCATTGCTGTCATGTGTGGTGGAGGCTCTGTTTGGCTACAGTTGATGGAAGGAAGGAGGATGGCCGGAGGATCTGGGTTGCAGTCGAACTGGAAGGGTGGGCGCAGCATAGGGACTTGGCGGCTGACGCTATTCAGGTGGGAGAGGGTGGATGGAATGGCAGAAGGTGGTGGTCAGGGAAGAAAGTACGGGCTGCATGGGGTCTGTTGCATGGGTGTTTGTGCTGGAGTTGCCAAGGCGAGCTACGGCGGAAACAAGCTTGGTCGGAGGGGAAGAGGCCGTTGATAAGGGGCTGGGCTGAAGTGGAAAAGCGGGGAGGAAGGCGGAGAGGTTGACTGGAAGTGGAAGGTGGCAAGTGGTTTGGACAGCCGGGCAGTTGCATGGGAAATGTGGAAAGCAGAGACGTGGTGGATGGGAGGCTAGCGGTCAGGGAGTATGATGTAGAGGTGAAGCGGGTAGCGTGCGAGCATGGAAAAGAGGATGAGCAAGTTTCAGAAAAATATATGCAAACAATGTTTTATAAACTTATGTATATATTTATTATTTCTCAAAAAAGAAGAATAGATCGAAATGACAGAGAAAAAGACTGTGGATGAAAAATAAACTAAAAGATATAAATTGAAATAGGAAACAACCATTAGTCATGTGCTGAATTCTGGAATTATTAATAGAAAATAACTATTAGTTTCTCTTGTTATATAAACGAATGGACCCTAGGATCCCAAAAGGTTCAAAATGGGCACTGATACGGCTAATTGTTTCGCAAATTTCACCGTGTACCAGACGCCAAAATGCACAACTGAATATACTCCGAAGATCGGCACGATGAGACGAACAGAATGGTACATACATATGAGAGACACGACCCTCCTATCCAAGCTCGATTTTTCGTTGCCAAACTACTACTAAAACGTCGAAAATAAGACAAATGGAGCTAGAGCAGTTCAAATTTGGCGAAATGAAATATGACGTCTCACCCAATTTTTTTTTACATTTACATTATGTAAAAAAATTAAGATTTCAAAAATATTTTATTTCCAGCAATTTAACTGATTTTAAATTTAAAATTTAAAATTCCATAGCCAAACATACTTTCATATTTTTTAGTGAAAATTTGACACTTGCTACGCTTAAATAGACGTATTCCAAATATCAAATTTTCAAAGATAAAATTTAAATTATTTATTTTCATGAAAATTTAGTTAATTACGTTATTCAAAAATCATTAAAATTTTCGGGTCATTACAGCGTCCTTGGATGAGGTCACGACGAATGACAGGCGCAGTGGATGGTGGCAAAGATGATGAAATCACGGCCGCGTTTGGTGCCTGGAACGAGAGTGAATGATGGAGGAAACTGGTAATATAAAGTTTAAATTTTAAATAATTTACATGAACTATAATTTAGATAATTTCAACTTCATCTATTCGTATCAAACTCATATGAGGTTTAAATTGAACGTGACAAGTTGGGTTGCGATCGTATCATCAAATACTATAATATGAAGTTGGATTGGATGGATTTGGAGTTGGTAAGAATTTTGGTTAAAGTTGAATGCATGTTCAATTTTAATTCAAACCGAAGCATTTTGGCAATAACAAGAATTAAATTGAGTTAACTCACCTCTCTGACCCACTTATATTTTTATATAAGTGTGGATAATTTTATTGTTGATTGTTTGTCGACTGTTTGGATGATTTATTATTTTATTTGTTAGTTTGGATATATTCCAACCCTAGAAGCTGATGACACCCTATTATATTTCCATGTAAGAGCAGATGACTATACGAATACGAACCCGCCTCGAAGCGGTTGATTTATATGTTATGATGTATGTGATGTAGGGGGACAAGTTGGAGGGATCCAACTAGATTTCTCATACTGTTGATTTTACTTTTCGTGTATTTTGATATATGATGTGTTGGATTACTTATTTGATGACATGGATGATTTTTCCCTATTTAGTGCTATAGTAGCACTACGCCATATTTTTAATATTATGAAATACTATAAAGTGAAGATTTAGTTTTTAAAAGGATTTTAAGTAATTTTCGAAAATTTACATGTTTTAAATAATTATTCTTGAAATTAATTCAAATAAAGAATTTATTTTAAAATAAAAGGGTATGATTTTTAAATATTATAAATTAATAGTTTTATGAAATATTTTAAATAGAGAATTTGGAACTGTAAAGTAAAAGCTTTTAAAATCTTAAAAATAAGTCCGTCTTTTGTAATAAAGGAATACGGTCTTAAAAAGAAGATAGTAATATTTGGGTATAAATATTTATTAACCATTTTATATAAAGTGTTATATATATATACACAAATATTAAGATCTATTTATAAATATGGAAATTTATAAATGTGGTAATGTATAAAAGTGACATTTTACAAATAAAGTAAAGATTTGTAAAATCTTATTTTAAAAATAAAAGGATAGATTTATAACGATGTTTTATAAATTAAGAGAACTATTATCACTGGATGGATTGGATAGATAAAATCACAAATGTGGATTTATAATATGATGCAGAATGTTGTTTTAAAAAATAGTTGATTCTTTTTTTTTGGAAATTCTATGATATTTCAAATTAAAAGTGTTTTTAAAAATTTATATTTATTTTCAACTTCTTATTTGTTCTTTTGAATTTACATATACATATAAGCAGTGTTTTAAATATATATAAGAAGTGTACACATACATCAGATACATCAAATGAGGAAACAAAAATGGAAGTAAATGTTGATGTTTCCAGTAATTTTGTGATTGAGAATACAAAGGCTTTATCTGATTGTATTGATGTACTTGCGGGAAGTAAGAGTGGTGAAGAGGCAACAAATTTCTCTTAATATGATATTAATATTGAATCTAATTGTGCTGTGATGAAGAGGGACAACAAAGCAATGTATATTTTACATGTTCATGTAACAATGATGCAACTAAAGAGAGCGAACACAAAAATGATAAAAAAACTCCATATTCTTCTTCATCTTTAAGGAGAGGTCAACGTGGGAAATATGTTACTACAAGTGGGTCTGTTCGTCGTAGTGCCATGATCCGTTGTAGTTAGTCTCAATTGTTATGTGTGGTACCTGATTCGAGTGCCATGAGTGGTGCTACGAATTCAGGATCAGGTTTGATTTCTGATTTGGGCAGCACTTATTCTGCTTACGCATTAGGTGGTTTGTCTTCCTCTGAGTTATGTCAGTTAGCTAGGGACACCACTTTTATTGTTTCTGACGTTGAATTAGATTCTGCTTATATTAGAAGTAGGTAATTGAGAGGGATAAATCTGTTGGGTTATGAGGATTATTAGAATGAATATTAGAGGTCTGCACGATTTAAATAAATGTGATAAAATCAGAGCATTTTTTAAAGATTATTTTATTGACATTGCACTTTTACAGGAAACTAATATTGAGTGTCCAGTCATTCGTTTTTACAGAATATTAGGCGGTTACCACTTTAGGAATTAGGCTTATTTACCATTTGTTGGAACTTCTGGGGGTTTACTTATTGGGTGGCAGGATAAATCTCTTAAACTTCTTCAGTGTATTTCTGAACAACACTCTTTACATATTATTTTCATTAACCTTAGCGATAATTCTATATTATGTATATCTAATGTTTATCGATTAAACTCAAAAACTGGTCGTCGAGTTCTATGGAATGAATGTCTAGAATTTAGATCATTATTTCCTGGTTCTTAGATTATGGGGAGTGATTTCAATGTTACGCATTTTCTAGGAGAGCATTCACCATGGGAAGGTGATTTCTCTTATATGGAAAATTTTGACCAATTTATTATTAATTCTAACTTGATTGAATTCCACTTTATAATAGAGAATTCATATGGATTAATACTAGAGAGTCCCCTTCAATGGCCCTTCTAGATAGATTTTTCGTCAGTGATGAAATTGAGGATAAATTTCTTATTTGTAGAATTTCTAGTTTGCCTTATACTTATTCTGATCATTTCCCTATAATTCTTACGTGTGACCATCATAGAATTGTTAATAAAACTTTTAAATTTGAAAAAAGTGGTTATTAGAATCTAATTTTTCAAATATAATTAAAAATAAATGGATTTCAATGAACTTTTATGATATCAGAAATTCTGATAATTTTGCAAAAAAATTGTTTTAAAACTTAGAGGTCTTAGGAACTTTCTTAAAAGTTGGAGTAAGAATGTTTTTGGTATTATTAAAATTTAAAAAAAACATTCTTTCTGAAATGCTTAAAATTAACAAGATAAAAGAAACAAGTCAACTAAATCTAGGTGAGCATAACATTTTCGCTAATTTAAAAGAGGTTATGTAGAAATAGAAGTCTAGAATTCAATGGGCTAATGATGGTGATAATAATACAAAACTTTTTCATAATATGGCTAATGGTAGAAAAGGCAGTAACTCGACAAATTCTATTTTTATTAATAACTTAGAATTGGTTGATCAAAGGGATCTTAATAAGGCATTTACAGAATACAACAAAGATATTTTTGGTACTAAGAATAAACATAGAATTAACGTTAGATGGAATTATATTTACCCTATCGATTCTGGAGTTGACCTTTTTGAGTTTGATAATCCTTTTCCTGAAGAGGAAATTTTGAAGGCTATTAATGACATGCCCAGCGATAAATCCCCGGGCCCTGATGGGTTTCCTATTTTATTTTACAAAATATTCTAGGATGTTTTAAAATTCGATTTAATTAGCATTTTATTGATTTTTATAATGGGAAATTAAAATTAGGAAGATTTAATTTTGCAAACGTAACTTTATTACATAAAAAAATAGGCGTTAATAATTTAACAGATTTAGGCCTATTTCTTTAATTAACTGTTCTACTAAAATTAGATCAAAAGTTTTAGCTAATAGACTTAACATAAGATTGAATGATCTAATTGATTGTTCACAAACTGCTTTCTTAAGGGTAGAAATATCACTGATAGAGTGGCTACCGTACATGAATACATTAATCATTGTTGTAAAAATAATATTACATGTGCTCTGCTAAAATAGACTTTGCAAACGCTTTTGACTCGGTTGATTGGGATTTTCTAATTGATGTGTTATTGGCTAGAGGTTTTAGTAGCAAATGGATTGGTTGGATTATGACTTTATTTAAAACTGGTAATCCTATTGCAATGGTTAATGGTGTTTAAATGGAATAAAAGTCAATCTAAACGAGGATTAAGGTAGGGTGATACTTTGTCGCCTCTTTTGTTTAACTTAGCCATGGATGTTTTTGCTACGATAATTAAAAAAGAGATTGGTAATGGATCTTTGGGAAGTGTGGGCAGTGAAATCTCTTGCAATGGTCTCTCTATTCTTCAATTTGCGGATAATACCTTACTTTTTTACTTCCCATTTTCCCAATCATGTTATTACCCTTAAAGTTAGTTTATACAGCTTTAAACTTCTTTCAGGGCTAAAATTAATTTTGATAAAAGTTTTATTTTAGTATTAAATGACGTTGACAAGGTTTGAAGGTTTAGTTGCTAATATGCTTAATTGTAAAACTATGACTTTCCCTTTTGATTATCTTGGTTTTTCTATTAGACCAACTAAACTTAAGCATGATGACTGTTTAACTATAATTGATAATAAAAAATAAATTTCTAATTGGAATAGGAGATTCTTATTGAGAGCGGGTATATTTGTTTTATCAACTCTGTTTTATTTGCTCTTCCGATCTATTGGATGTCTATGCAACTTTTCCCATATAGGGTGACTAAAAAAATTGATAAAATAAGAAGGGACTTCTTATGGAGTGGTGATAATCTCAACAGTAGTCTTAAATGTTTAGTCAATTGGGAAACGGTATGTAAATCGAAAAAGGAAGGTGTTTTAGGAGTTACTAATTTACATAACATGAGTTTATCTTTATTAGGGAAGTGGCTATGGAAAGTTAAGGATATAAAGGATAATTCTATTTAGAAAGAAATTATTTCTAAACGTTATTATAATGGTAGTAATAACTTATACCAAATTACTCCTACAGTTGTTAATAAGTTATCTAATTTTTGGGAATCAATTTTGAAATGTCATGAGATTTTTAACCTTGGTAGTAATACTATTGTTCATTCAGGAAATAATACTTCCTTTTGGCATGATCGTTGGATTCTGTCATTTCTCTTAGGATAGAAATTAAAGAGCTTTATGAAATTTTAACTGCAAGAATGCTTTAATTTTAGAATTTTTTTCTTCGGAGAATGATCCCCCTTGGAATTTTAGTTTTAATAGAATTTTAGAAGGTACAACTCTTAGGAAACTGTCTTTGCTTTATGCTAGATGGAATTTATATAATATTGGCAACGAAAATGATAATATTAACTGGTAATAGGATAAGAGTAAGATATTTACTTCTAATTATTTTTATAAATTTCTTAATTGCTCGGGGGTAGCTAATAACTCTTTTAAACTTATTTCGAAAACAAATGCTCCTCCTAAATCTAAAATTCATATATCGTTAATCATGCATGGAAAACTAAATACTATTGAATTTTTAAAAAGAAAAAAAATACAAATTGATAATAAATGTTCGTTTTGTAATCTCTATCTTGAAGATATGAAATATGTGTATTATGATTGCATGAATAAGTACTACATTCTGAATACTCCCAAAATCTTTAACTTTAGTCTTACAACTAAAGTTAATGATTGCAATTATTATTGGAGTAATATAAGATTTAATTTTAAAAATAAAAATATAATTTTACTTGATACTTTATTCATTATAATTTGTTGGTATATCTGGCTTAAGAGAAACCATGGACTTTTTAATAATAATAATAGTCATTTTAATAAATTGGTTTTTATAATATCATCATTTTGTTATAATTGGATCTTAAATCTTAAATATCGATTAGCTAAAAATAATCATTTCAAAGAATATCTTAATAAGGTTAGTAATAGTATTATGATATGTAAACATAATTACAATATTTTTAACATTAATAATATAGCATTAACATTTTCTAATTTGAATGATGATTTTACTGATTATCATAATGTCTTTTTGATTAAAGGGGCATAAGGATAATTTTTAAATTGTTTTAGTTTATAGGATTTTAACATTTTATTTCGTTATTTTTTTTACCTTTTTTACTTTGATATCTCTTTTTTGCATCTTTAGTGTTGGTTAAGATGTTGCATAATGAGTTTGGATTCTTTTTTAGTATGTTTCTTTTTTTTCCGTCCTATAATTTTAGCTATAGGTTTATTACCTTTACATTATTAATACATATATATGTATAAATAATTTCATTTATATACATATATGTGTTTTAATCTTATAATTTTCTTTAGTTTTATTTACAGATACATGTTTAGGCCAGAAATGGTGCTAGATTACTATTTTCAAATTCTCGAGATTGCTGCTGTTAGATTATAGTGAGACGTTCATTCTGGACCTTCCGCATTCGTTGTGAGGAGTTATTCCCTATCCTTCTACGTATGCAGTGTGGTGCGCTTCATTCTAGATCATTAGCATTTGCGGTGTCATGTTCTTTCTAGTTCTTCTACATCTACAGAGTGGCATACTTCATTCTAGATCATTCTCATTTGCAGTGAGGCATTCATTCGAGATTTTCCAAGTTTGCATTTAGGCGTCTCTCCCTTAGCTGGAGCCATCTACTGATATCATCTACACTGAGTTGCTTCATGTTTTCTTGGGTATTTCTAACACCTCATTATGGATGGTGGCCTTTGTCGGAGCTCGATAATGAGGTGTAATGGGCGGTTGCTTTGCCGGAGCTCATTCTAGTTGTACCTTAGTCCTATTCATTATTTTTTTTGTATTATGATCAGCTACCTACCTGCATGTTGACAGCACCTTTGTTTTCAATGACAATTATATAGACACGTGTGCTCTTCTTTACTTTAAAGGATCACACATTTCTCTCAAAAAGAAGCATTTTAAATAATTATTTAAGGAGCATTGGTTTTCAGAGAAATTATAACAATCATAAATATATATTTTTAAAAGACAAATTTAAAAGGTTATATTTTATTTTTAAAGGGAATTTTGTGATTCAAAAGGATATCATAATATTTGAAGTAATGATTGTGAATCATTTTGTATAAAAGGTCATAAAAGGAAATATATTATAAGTATTATTTCATAAGTGGAGATGGATTTATGAAAAGCATTTTATGGAATAAGAGGATGGTGTTATAAGTAATATCTTATAGAATGGAAATCGATGTCAGTTTGAAAAAAAAAAGGAAATGAATTCCATTTGGAGAAGTATTGCAATAATTGAAGTGGTCGGGTTATCCTAACTATATGAGTTATAAGTGCATTTTGGAAATTATCTATGTGTAGAGTTTGGTGTTTTGTTGGAGAATTTGTTCAAAGGAGTTCTGTTTTATAGTTATAGTTTGGTTTTGTAAATTAGTTGTAGAAATTGATTTAGAATTTATAAAATGAGCTAATAAATGATATTTTATAAACGAAGTTTTGTAATGGAGGTTTTATAAATAATATAAAAGGTTGTTTGTAAAGGAGTAGTTAACTGGATTTGGAAATTTAAAAAGGAATTATAATTAATATTTTTTTACAAGAAGTTTTATAAAATAAGTTATAAATGACTATTTATAAAATAAGTTTTATATGGAGTTTATGAATAGTCTAAGGAAGGTTTATAAAGAAATTTATAGTTATGGTCTAAATATATTTATAAAGAAATTTACAAACAAAGTTTTGAAAGGAAATTTTGGAATGGAGTTGTAATTATGAAAGAGACTTGTAAATAAGAAAGCGTTTGGGTTTATTGGTATTAATTTTTTTAAAGGGCATTGTTTTAAACCTAACAAATGTGATTTAAAAAAGAGAATCTTCCTTAAGATTTGTGAACATGCTTATGCTATTAAAATAAGTTTATGGGAAATTTTCCTATGTTTGTAAGATGAAATGGGTTGTGAATATACTCATACAGTTGAGTTAAGCATGTAAATATTTTCAAAGAATTGATTAGCGTAGGGACGGGTTGTGTGAAATATATAATCTTCGCGAAAGTGTTATTAATATAAGGATTTACAAAGTGGTTTTAAAATTTATCAAAATGATTAATTTAAGAGGCCCAGAGTTGCTTTATATAACAAGTGTTATTTTTCTTAGAAAATTTAACCTCTATTTGCATTACTTGTTTATTTGATAGTGAAATAACTGATTATCAAATGTTGGTTGGTTTTAAATTATTATTGTCGGATCGAAGAGACCGCGATCGAATCTATTATCTAAAACCCACTTCGTACCAACATAAGTGTTTTGAATTGTAATGTCTTAAAGGTAATCAAATTATAGCGTTTTGTAGTGCAAGGGCTACTTGGTACTATTCCTCGGGATGATTCCAAAATGGATGTAATAGAAGTGGTGCCTTTGGTTTCGTTCGGTCCTAAAACGAACTTGTATGGATGAATACTGGCGCTGTATTATTGCTTGGAGGGCAATGTTAGCATTCCAAGTGGGAAGTGTTATATGAAGGTAAAATTAGCCTCAAGCCTCATCAACTGGGAAATGAAAAAAATTGGGCATGCAGCCGGACTAGTGGGCCGCTCCCATCAAGGTATGGTCATCCCAAAATCTAGATTGATTACTATCTACTCATGTATGCTACGGGGCCCATTTACGAAAGGGGTGATCATATTCGATGCTACTAGTCAAATGGTAGGCTAGTGCAATGTGGTAGGGGTACAAGATGTTCTCGTCAGACCCTGGTACATTTTATCTAGAGATATACCATCGGAAAGTAGTTCCTTACCTTGTCATAGTATGGAATCCATTCTCCAATGTGTGCCTTTACTTTTTTGATTGTAGAACCTAATATGCTGGATTTTAATTAATGTAACAATTTCGGCTATGATTAATAAGTACTCTAAACACTATTATAGTATCAATGGATTTTCTGTAGAAAATGTTTTGGTTATCTTAAGGTGCAAACCCGTCCTTATTTATGTGCGGCGTGGTCTTTTGAGATACTTTTATTTAAAAAGAGTTTGATAGCTTTAAAAATCCAACTGGGTGTGTTTTCATACACCGGTTTACTAAACCGACTGCGATGTTATTTTATTATAATGCTCGGGTCAGACTGAGTATATTTATAGATTGCTTCTAGATGCATTGGAGCTCAAGAGACGAGTTGGAGGTCTTCAAGTCATATTTACGTATATGTTTATTTTCTGTTGTATGGTTGTTGAAATTAGCATTTGTTAGGACATGTTGTTATAACTGTCCAGGCTGATGATATGATTGGTTATTTATGTGCTCTGATTTGATGTATGTATATTACAGTTTCTTTTTGTAAAGATTAATGATATTATATTATATATTGTTCCACTGCAATTGTGAGATGTATAGTTTTTTTCTCTTCTTCTCTTCTTCTTTCTTCTTTCTTTCCAATAACTAACCGTATTTCCATTAAATTTGGGTTGGACATGTGTGGTTTTTTCTCAGCTTGAATTGTGTAGATTCGCGAGTCGTTACAGTGTGCCTTCATGATAGAACGATACCTAACATATAGTAAACAATTGAGAACACAAAGTCAATCACCGCAATAAAATATAATATAATACATAATATATGGTACTGTATGGCTGTATGGATACAAATATCTCAAACGTCAACTATAATAATACAATGTAATATGATCAATATACCATAGAACATCATATATATATATATATATATACACAATGAATTAGAGTCGCCTAAATGTCATGTCATGGTCCTAATATAAGTCTCCACTAGGCCCAATAAAACTCATGCAGGTCATATCGTCATTGTACCTGAAATGCTTGTGACTGAACCGAGTATTACATAAATAACATATAGGTCAGACCGTGTCTAATCAAGAATCCATAATATGGGTAACACGGTATAAACAAGAAATAATAATATGATAACATTAACAAAGATACTCAAAACATCAAACGACATGTCAATATATATGTGTGTGTGTGTGTGTGTACACACACACACACACATATATATATATAACATGGAAATATATGCATGAAATACAGTTAAATATCATTGATAACCATCAAAGCATCACATCACATGAATAACTCAAAACCATACAAAGCAACCAGCTTGGATATAAAAAGATGTCATCATCTATGTAGAAACATATCAAATCAGAAATAATAGAATCAACATTAATGGGTGAATCATATATATCAAGAAATCATCATATAAATCCAAAAAGAATAAATAAATGAGATATCACTATGTGTATCAGGCTAGCACGTAGCATTGCCGAAAGACGTCCCTCAATCTCGATAAAATATCATCATCGATACATGTATATAGGATATGATAGGCTGCCTATCAATATACTAAGAATCCACTATACTCTGGACATCTATCACGGGTGTAATATCATCTTCTCATATATAAACTATCAGAATATATCGTGATGGGGAATGACTGTACGGTAGACATGAATCCCAAGTAGAGCCATGTATATAACAATATGTTGATCATCTAACCCATATCTATAATAAAATGAGGTGTATCGATAGTATATGCCAAACTATTACTCCATTAGTACCAGAAGAGAGATCGATAATACAAAGCTAACTCCGGAGTCACGAAGTCTCTATAGTCTTAGTTATCATCATAGTATCGTGACATGTATCCTTCGATGTGCTCGTCAATGCGAGGACTCTTAAGTCATTACCCGACTCTAGCCCCTATGGGTAACAGACTGCTAGTCTAGGTGCTACAGAGGCGAGTTCACCAAGCGAAAGCATGTAGCTATATAAATATAGGATTTCATAGATCTAGGGCATGACCCCACAATAGGCTACTAGAGTGGATCTGGCCATCTGGTTATCTCCAATACTAGTAAAAGGAGTACACCATAATATTGGCACATATAACTGATAAATTTAGACACGAAGTCATGCTCACTGTTAGGCACGTAGACTTACTAGTTGAATATAGGCTCGAAGTCATACTCATTACTATGTGTATCATCTTACACCCATAACATTATTTTCATCACGTGAGTGTTACCTACTTACAATAAATAAACAAATAAATATCACAATAGCTCCCATACCACTATATGATAGTCAAACATTTATTCACTGCTTATTAGTCACACTCAATCTACATAATATTCTATATAACGAGT
Source organism: Allium cepa (assembly GCA_030765085.1). NCBI lineage: Eukaryota > Viridiplantae > Streptophyta > Magnoliopsida > Asparagales > Amaryllidaceae > Allium > Allium cepa. Next base: position 293,726,968 of record CM060934.1, read on the forward strand.
TCAAAGAATAATCGGAGAAATATTGTCGAATGCCGCATACCAAATGGTATTATAACTCTATTTATTTAAATTTCTCATCACAAAAAGTTAAATATAACAAAATCATATCAAGGATGTCATCACCGTATCCCATCCTAAATCATTAATTGAATCAATTTCAACGGTGAATCACTCATAACATCAAAATCAGTATAGAGAAGATGAGTAATCTGAAATACAGTGTAAACTCTCATTAATCAAACACACACACACAAAGAATATTTTTATTTAAGTTTACTAAATATGAATAATACTTCAAGGTACTAGAACCCTTAATTAATAATAACTAAATATTTTCCCAGTGTTATGTGTACACAACCTTTAAATATACATTTTCAAACCAAAATATATTCTCTTTAATAAGTTAATTACAATTTTTAATCTAATAAATTGTATTTTCAAACCTAGAATAAAATATCAATTCCTAAACTCACATATATAATTTATTGTAACTATCAAATAATGAATCATCCACTACATCAACCTCACAATAACACAGGAAAATATTAATGTTCATTTATAGAGTTAAACTAAATATTGAGTGCTTTTCAAATATTTTAAAACATACATAACTCCAATTAACTTTATTAACCAATAAATTTTACTTCTAATTATTTAAAATATTAATTAAGAATACTTCTTATTTTTCAGAATATCTATACAATGTTTTTATATGATTTTAAAAGCGAATGACTAATTAATACTTCAGTTGATTAATTTCTTAAAATTAATATATATTACATTTATAAATTCTAAAATAAACTTTACAAATACATTTCATTTTTTTGGTATATTTTAATTGCATATAGCATGTCATATTTTTATTTATTTTATACTTATTTAAAAAAAAAAATTATCCTTTATAAGCAAACACGGCCACTGGTCGACCATCCGTCGATTGGTCATGGTTGACCGAAGGACTCAAAAGGTGGATCGAAGCCTAGAGCATTTTGCTCCTTCATAGGTCAAATTCAGACGTTTCGACAACCTTTGATTCGACTATTTCTTCACGCTCCTTTCTCACAACACACTACCTACTTATATCATCACAATTCAAGCATTAACATACAGAATTGAATATTAAACATAGATTTCGTGAGTACAAAACTCACATGTACACGGTTTTCTTTCCTCTTCCTCTTCTCTTCGCACGCAGGCACACGACTCCACTTCGCTACAACAAAACTCAATATCCTTCACGCCATAATCTAAAATGATGCAAAAAACCACATATTTTAATTTGGTAATTTTTAGTAATTTATGTGATTTATTCATGGTTTTCAAAGTAACGAGAATTCGGTGGTTTTTACTTTCGGAGGAAGATAATGAGATGACGAAGGATACAAACTTTTTACCGAAGGGAGAAAAATATCAAAATAAAGATATTTGGAAAATTGAATTTGGGTTATTAAAATTTGGGCTTGGGCTCTAAATAAAGAAAATAAATTCTATTTAACTTAAATAAATACAAATTTCTATTTAAAAATTCATTTCTTTTCCAAAACAATATTATATTTCAATTACATCACTTTTATAAAATAGTATTTTCATAGTTTTAACTTATTTCAATTTTAAATATTATATTTTCACGATCTAAATCATTTTATTAAATTCCAAAACCAATTTATCAAATGAATATCTAAATTCTATTTTAATTAACTAATTTACTATTTTAACTTTAATTAATTACTATTAAAAATTTGGATTGTTACAGTGATTTAGTTCATGTTTTAGGGTAAAACATAGTCTAATAACATTCAAATGCCACGAATTTTGATATTATGTGCTTAGTGATGAAAAATAAATAGAGATAGGTTTTTAATTTCATAACTTTTAGAATTAACATGAATATTTTAAGAACTGCCTAAGTTGGGGTAAAATGGGTAATTTTGGGTTAATTAATTATTAAAAATAGAAAATTTAATTAATTTGTTGTGAAAATTTTACAGAAGGTAGAATATGATAAAATAGATTTTTGGTGAATTTTTTGGATTTTTCCCATTAATTTTCTACTTTGTATAAATTATTTGGGGGAGGAATGCACTAATTAATTAAAAAAAATTAATTGATTTTGGTCTTTAATATTCTTTGAAAGGAAAATGCAGTGATAAGAAAATTAGGCAAGTAGCAATTAACAACAAATTTGGTTAGGTAAAAAGTTGTTCAAATGGATAGTAAATCGGTTTTTAATCTAATTAAAAACTGAACATTGAATCATTTTCAATCAAGTACAATGTAATAACATAAGCTAAACTTTGCATTAAGCCAAGTAAATCCATACATTGAAGCTGGAATTGAAAAATGGATAGCTTAAGGGAAACAGCATTTTAACTCAGAAAAGGCTAAATGAGATATATGTTATTATACGCAATGGCTTGGATAACTCCAGGTAGCTTTGATAATTTGCGATGGCTAATCCATGAAGGCGTTATATGAACAAAGTTGGTGCAAGTTAAAGGACTCCAATGGTAAACAATTAAATAACAAATGCATGGCATATGTATGGTTTTTAGGCTCAAGGAAAAATTTAGAGAAAAATTTAGTTTCAGGGACAAGAAGTTTGTTTTTTAGGCTGAAAGACACTTTTTAGTGTAAATCACAGAATGATAGTTGTAACTATCATTTTCAGTTTACACTAAAAAGTGTCCTTCAGACTAAAAAACAAACTTGTTGTCCTTGAGACTAAATTATTTTACAACTTCTTTCTTATGCCTATTTACCTGATATGTGTGTGTGTGTGTGTTTGTGTGTGTATGTGTGTTATACTCGCATACATGAATATATTTTCACACACGGTTGTTCACTGCAGCATGAATAAATTAAACATGAAGGCTTGCATGCGACAACTCAAGGCGACATCCCACTTTAATAATAAAAGCATGCAATGAAAACTCATCGCAATAACTTTTTCTAGGCATTAAAATGTAAGCGATGACTTGACGTGGAAAAGAATAATAATATATAATATATATTGGATAATATATAGATGAAACTAATTGTGACAAGACACACAAGGTTGTACATATAATTCACGAATACCTGGAGTTAATAAAATGCGAGAGCTTAACAACAAGGTGATAGCACACATTAAAAAGCTCACGTTTGGAAATTTGCCACGGCAACTATATACACGGAAGCTACACATAAGTGTACAGCTGCATGCGAACAGTACAAACTAGAAACACGTGTGTGTATGGGCAGTACCGATTACACCTCATTCTTGGTCTATATATACATAGCAGCACTCATTTATAGTCAAGTAACAGCATACGATAAGCAAATATATACATGAGATGTTTATGCATAATAGAGCACGAACGTACGTGCACATGCAAATAAAACAAGAAGTGGGTTGCACATGGAAGCACAGAACAATAACTTGATAAGGCAAAAGCCAAAGTAGGTGAACAAAGTCACAAATTAAAAGGCATGCATGCGGCTTGCTTATTACTACAAGCGAAGACTACTAGAGCAGTATGTTTCACGTTCTCATCTCATGAAGGCAATCAAATATAAATGGGACGCAATGGCTCCTATATGTCTGCACATGATGACCAATGTATATAAACAATGACTAGGTAGAAAAAAAAAAAACTCTATGGTATTATGTGTTAGCATGAGATTTGCACACGATCGTTAATAACATTTTTAATTAAATACGATAGTTATGAGATAACCAATACACAAATAAAATGCAACTTGTAATAGCTTGAAAGTTACATTTTTCTAAGTAAAATAAAAAAAATTAGGACATTTTGAAAGACATTTTCCAAATGTTATTGAAGTATTTCATAAAGATGAAGTAAATAAATAATTTATAAGTTTAAATTGTGGTACCTTATTTTTGAAATGAAGTAAGATTAAAGAAGCTACTAAATGATGGCGTATTATTTAAATAAAGGATAAAAATGTTTTATCTGAAAAATGTTTAATGTGCACAATTAATAAATGAAAAAAGGGTTGAACCGTGATCGTAAACGTATACAAACTCATGGAGTTATTGGATGACGAAGAGCCTTGACTAATAATCTAATGTCCAATGGTATATGGCAGTGGGCCATGGTAAGGCTCAATGTAACAATATTATAAACTCTATAGAGGACTTAAGGTAGAATGCCATAATAGAGTGCCAAAACATCAGCCGAGGATGTTATAAATAAATCGGTAACATTAATGATAATGGTTCAGGGTCAAAGATGGGTTATTGACACCTAGTGGGGACGCTTACTAGAATATATTCAAAGTGCTTACATTCGACCTCTTAAGAGTTACTGAGGGACTCTAGTCAATGTGGCTCCTATGGGGAAACGGGTCGATGTTTTCACTCAGTGATGTTGTTCTAACAAAAAATTAAATTAGTGATAGAAAAACCATGAGAGGTGATCGCTAAAATAAGTTAACGATAACTTTATGAAGAAAGCCTAAAACAAGAGATTAGGTGATGGATGAATGAATGACGATTAATTATATAACTTGATTCATATTTTGAAAAGTATAGGACATACTTGACTTGAATACACAAACACACACACACATACACACACACACACACACACACACACATATATATATATATGAAAAGTGTAGGGACACTTATTGACTGAATATGTGCACATGGTTGTTTTCTATGATATATATTGTTTTGTTATATACATTGATGTATATTATGTTTTGATGATGAAGCGAGGGGAAAACCCGTTCCATGTTAATAACATTGTCTCACTATGCTTAGCGTAAAAATTTTACATACCTGACTTATTGTCTGACCCATGTTTTTATTATTTCTCTTCAAATCATGGGTATTCATTCAAGTAGACCGAGTTTATGGATTAGATAGGTATTTCTTTTGAAGACGGATAAAGATTTCAAAGACAAAGTAGGAGGCTTGCTATTTAAATAAAAGTATTTTGAAATTACCGTAGTGTAAAACCGGGATTTATAACCAATTAAGTGTGGTGTTGGCATCTTTATATGTTGGACACACACTACTTTGATTTTCTTATTATATTTACCCTTGTATGGGAATGATTTAGGTTTAATGATGTAATGGATCCGATAATTCAAATTGATGTAACGAAAAAGATAATTAGTTGTTTTGTTTACTTATGTTGTGAAAAAAGTATACTGAACTCACTTTGTTGCTGAAAAGTAATTTTGGTGATGACTGCAACTTCGGCATCTATTTTCAAATCTCGAATTGGGAGATGTTACAACTTGGTATTATAGCTTAGGTTAAGGAAACACCAAAGTAAAATAGAGCTAAGTACAAGTTAAATAACTAAAAAACGAACAACTTAGTGATGAGTTATATGTTATATATTAATGTATTTGTATTTTGATATAGACATATAGGAGAATATATCTATCACTCTACATTCATTTCCATTCTCTTTACTTCAATTTTTATGAGCTAGAATTGGTCTAGGTAACTGACGTTTGACTACTAAAAGTATGAGAGCAAATGCTAGTAGAGTAGATAATAGTACCCAAACTAATGGCCAAAGAGGGGAGGAACATCCGGAAGTTGATAATGAAACTAGTACTCAAGTGCCTTCCCTGACCGAAGGAGGAATGAATGGGAATTCTTTACTCCAGCTACTGTCGAAGAGGATGATGAGGCATGTAACGACCTGTATTTCAAGTATCGGAGGATCGTAGAATATTAATATTATTTTTATATGGGATCGTACAATTCTATGATTTTGGAAAATGACTACCAGAGTCATCCTCCATCCTTATAATTTTTATCGGATGATTATGACCGGTAAATATTATATGGCCTATAACTTTTGATAGGAGCCAAACTGAGATATGAAACCACTTTTATTAGGTCGAGATGATGGTTTCTCTTTCCGTAGAGTAGTCATAATAAGAAAACGAACTTACCGTATGGGAGACATGACCGTATGAAGTTTCACTTGATTTTGAATAGCTTAATGGGTAATTAGCGGGTCGATGGTTAGGTCCAATGCTAATTTCAAGATTAGCATGAGATTAAGGTTGATGGGACTTCTCCATTATTTCACACTTCCCAAAGTAGAAAGAAACTCACATTATACATCTTTTAGCCAAAAAGATACCCTAATCTCTACTTTAATTTTCCAAAAGTTGTCATTAGAGGAAGATTAGCTAGATTAGCACTTTGGACTGAAAATTTATTGTTGGAGATCACCTTTGAGATGCTGTTCATTTTTGGGATTCATGCATCTTTGGGCTTGATTGGATTGCTTTGAATTTCGATGAGTGGTCAAAGCCCCTACTCACTAACCAGCCACTATTTGATGTTTATAATGTTTTTAAGTGATTTTCAAACTGTAAAATATGTTTTAAACCCTTTTTTACCACTTATGTAACTTTCAAATAGTTTGGAAAAGTTTTGTCAATTTGTGTTCTTATAGATCACTCTTGTTCTTATGGATACTCTCATTAGATTTAGGATTCACATTGATGAGTATAAATGTGTATTTGCTAAGGCATATTATATGTTATCTTTGCTTGAATGCATGACGTTTGTTTGGTTGAAAATGAAAATCGAATGACTATTTAGAATAGGAATCTGTTAGGGATCGTTGCCGACTAGTTGATATAGGCTCAAATGGGATGCGATCGATATGGGGCAAATAAGGAAGGCCACATAAGGCCTGGGTTCGTCTGCAAAAGTTACGGATTGATTGGTGGTGGTATTAATGTTATGGATCGGTAAATGGTTGCTTCAGGGCAAGCTCGAGTTATGGGATTGTTCACTTCATGTTTTAAAGGAGTTTCTTTGGGTCGTGAACAATGGAGGATGGATCGCATGATGATGTGGGAAAAATTACAAGTGATGGGTCGATAGTTTGCTTGCTTCGTGTTTTGAAGACATTGTTTCGAGTTTTGTTTGGTATGCTTCGAGTTATGAGCATTTATCTGAGAGCATAGACCAATAGGGTAAAAGAGGTTGAAATTGGATAAGGTATAGATTTGTATCAATCCATGGGCATCGATCGGTTTTAGTGGTGAATTGATGTGGGACCTGCACATGGTAAAGCATGGCTTAATGGGGTGAAGTGCGGGATCGATGATGATGGGTCGGTGACTATCTGTCGGTGGTTATTGTTCGATGGTTACAATCGATGGTGGGAACATTTTAGTTGCTTCAGTTCTTCCAATGCTTACTTTGAGATATGAGGGTTTTTGCTTCGAGTTTTGGTGGTGTTGATCTGACCTCGTGACAAACCAAACACTTAGCCAAATATGACTAAGGGTCGATACTGAACCTAGGATTGACGGTGATTTTTGACAACGATGACCCATGATTCGACGATGATGATTCAACGATGGACAGTGACGACTTCGATGATGGATAGCTGTATTTGGAGATGCAGAGTAGTGGACTATAAGTCGGAGTGAGGGAACCATTGGAATAAGGCCACGGGACATATGATGGTGTTATACGATTGATGATGAATGTAGAGAATCATCCTTACCGTAGTGACTTCTTGATGGGAGTCATGAGATTAGTTCCAAGATGTACACTACTATAGATGACATATGTAAAGGGATAGTTGAGACTCGATGGTTCATAGGGTACTCGTGAGAGGGGTATATACTGGGGAGCGTGATGGCTTTTTATTCTAGATACGAGGTTTGTTTATCCTAGATTGACGTGATGGTTAGTCTATTTCCTGGCATACCGAGTGGCATGAAGTTGAGTAATAAAAAACCAGATCATGGGCTATCATAATGGATAGTCTAGTCTTGACCTGATGGATCGGTGAGTGGTTTTATATACAAAGCACTGAGTAAGTGAATGTGAGGATGGATGATGGATGTTATGTTTGTTTGATTGTTTATCACCCTAGGGTCACATGATGTCAATATTATTAATGTATATATATGGACAACCCTTAATACATTAATGTATAGTACACCTAAAATGACTATGATATAGAGTAGCGCATATCTTGTGTATGTGCTACTCTGCGGATCGAAGGACATGTCAAGTACGATTCTTCATACCATTTGTCATATTATAGTGATTTACTAGTGCTTAAGGATTTACTGCTGCTCATACCAGACAGTTGTCTAACTTGAGAGTTTTACACTTTGCTTTCTATTACATTGGATACTCTTAAATAAGAAGATTAGGGATATCAGGTCTGGTGAGCACATGATGTTCGTTAGAGGACAGACATGAGGTCATATTCTTGTATTACTACACTTACTTTCTATTCCACTGCACAGCACTATAGAGCTTGCTAGTGCCTTTATACCTACAGACAGTTATTTATAAGTTATTATTTGATGTATAAGTCTATTTCTTATGTTGTATACTGTATGGATCTTTACACTTTGATTATGCGATTCATTCAATTATTTACTGTCTCACCTGTTTTATATCTGAGATGTTTTGCTATTATATTTTGTTCAATGTACTAGAGATATATGACAAGATCTATGTGTTTTATTTACTACTTTGCAACGTTTTGATGATCATCCTACATCGATCGGGCACCGTTACAGCATATTATACGGGTATATTGGGTGTCGAAGGTATAGGACAGTCGTCACCTTTGGTATCGGAGCTTAGGTTAAGTGATTAACCTAAATTGATACCATGATCCAATAGAGATAGGGTAGAAGTTGTCGCCTTAGAGTGGACTGAGAGTATACATATATATATATGAGAGAGCATGTACTTGTTATATATTTTGGATTTTCAAAACTATATAGTAGTATATAGTAGGTAAGTCATACTACACAACGAGTACTACTTATATGAAATTCCTTATAGAGAGACTGATCGCCCTTATTACAGATTGAAAGGTGAGTTGTCAAACAAGGAATCGTGCTAGGAACTCCATCTTTAGAGTCGAAAGGAGAGCTGGCACGGAGTTATGAACCCTAATACTATGATGCAAAACATATTGCAAAATACTCAAGTAGTCGCTCTAAATTTCTATTGATAGTGGTGTTCAATGTAGGTGCCCAGGGACAATTTTGCAAATCTAACTCTTCGTGGCAATCTGTTCCAAGTAACGGAGTCGACAATGGAAGTGTAAGATTGGCTTGATACCCGAGAGAGGATCTTCGATGAGCTAGAGCTAAATGATGCTATGAAAACGAGATTGGCTTCCCGACAGCTTCAGGGGGGAGCCATAAACTGGTGGAATGTTGTGAAGCTTGCTACTCCCAATGACCAATTCAGTTGGGGCCAATTCAAAGATAGATTCAAAGAGAAGTTTATACCGATAGTTCAGAAGTCAGTCTTGTTCCGTAAGTTCGTAGATCTGGAGCAAGGGGATATAACTGTCTTCGAGTACGTTGTTTAGTTCGCTGCCCTATCAAGATATGGGATTTTCTTCATTGACACCCTGCTAAAGAAGAACAAAAGTTTCTTATTTCCTTGCATGACTACTCAGGAGAGAAACTCATCATGTTAATGAGACTTTGAGATGATTATTGAGAAGGCTCTGAGGCATGAGACCTTTATCCGCTGTCATGGACTACTGTTCCCAAAGAAGAGCCAAAGCCAAAATTGAGTGGGAGAGGCAAGAAGAAGTGGAACAATAAGAGGAAGCGGTTTCACAATAAAGGTGTCCAGAAGAAGAGTAAGACCTTACTCCGTTGTTATAACTGTGGTGACAAAGGCCATTATAGTAGAGATTGCAACGCTGAGGGGAAGAAGTGCTACACTTGCAACAAGCTTAGGCGTAGTTAGAAAGATTTTCTAGAGCAACTGAAGCAAAAACAAGTGATGAAAGCATATGTTATCAAATGTTGTTCTTACTTCGTCGGATGCTCCATCGGCGAAAGAGAAAGGGATCTTTATTCAAGCTATGCTTTCCATTTATGATATTCCTATACAAGTTTTATTTGACACCCAGGCTTCATATTCCTTCATATCTAGTGACTTTGTAGATAGATTGGGATTAAGAACTGAAATTGTTGATCGACCTTTGATTGCAACGAACCCTGTTGGTGGCTTCAGTATCCTGTGTATGGTTTGTCGTGTTTCGGTCTTGTCGAGTCATGAGTGTTCTTTTGATTGTGATTACTTTATTTGGGGTTTCATTTTTTGGTATTATTTTTGGGACGGACTGGCTTAATAGATATGGAGTGACAGTGGATTGTGACATGTCATTGGTGACAATAGGGGTAGATGATGGGTGAATGTTATTATTAGGCTACCTACCGGACGATGATGTGATGGTCAATTTTATATATTCACTCGATATCCCATGCGATGAGTTGTCATTGATGCCTATTACTAGGGAGTATTGGGACTTATTTGAGGAGATGGTTGGAGATCTGCCACATAGAGAGATTGAGTTTTATATTGATTTAGTCAAAGATGCCAAACTGATAGTGATGTCATTGAGGAGGATGGCACTTAGAGAGAAGAGAGAGCTCAAGGTGCAAGTGAATGACCTATTGTAACGAGGGTTCATTCGTAAGAGTATAATTAAGTGGGGAGCACCTGTGGTATTCGCCATGAAGGTAGATGGTTCCCTTAGATTATGTGTTGATTGCCATGAGATGAATAAAGTGACGAGGAAGAACAAGTATCCACTCCCATGTATTGATGAATTGTTCGACCAGCTTCATGGTGCTAGAGTATTTTCTCATTTGGATCTTGCATTGGGATTTCACCACTAAGGGTAGCGAAGGAGTGTGTCGATTACAACATTTCGTACACCATCTGGTTTTTTTGAGTGGTTGGTTAAGCCATTCGGCCTAACTAATGTGTCGACATACTTTGTTGATATCATGAACCATGATTTTATGGGGCCAGCAAAATAAATTATGCTTATGTTCATCGATAATATTCTCGTCTACTCATAGATAGAGGAAGAACAAAAGACATATTTGAGGATCGTGGTTGAGGTGTTGAGGAAGCGCCGACTGAACGTAAAGTTTTCGAAGTGTTAATTTTGGAGGAGGAAAGTGATATTTTGGATCATGTTGTTTTTTAGTTGGGCATTGCGGTCGATGCTTCAAAAGTTGCATCAGTTCAAGGTTGGACTAGACCAAAAAATGCTACAAATGTGAGCAATTACTTGGGGTTAGCTGGGTATTATAGATGATTCATTTAGGACTTCTCCAAAGTAGCCGCACTGTCGACCCATTTGACAAAATTGAATCATACTTTTAAGATGCGAGTTGCAAGCAGGCATTCGTGAATCTGAAGGAAAAGTTAGCGAGTGCACCATTGTTGACCATTCTGAGCAGAAATGAAGAGACGAAAGTATTTACTGATGCTTGTGGTACCGGATTAGGCACAGTATTGATGCAAATGGGCAAAGTTGTTACATATGCTAGTCAACAACTGAAGCCAGATAAGAAAAAATACCCTACCCATGATTTAGAGTTGTAGCGATCGTGTTTGCAACGAAGACCTGGAGGCACTATCTTTTTGAAGAGAGGTTCGAGCTATTCACCAATCATAAATCATTAAACTACCTCTTTTCGCATAAGGATCTTAACCTTCATTGGCAGTGATGGTTAGAGTTCCTATCCTCCAATGACTTTGATATTGCATATACACTAAACAAAGGGAATGGAGTTACTAACGCATGACTAGAAGACACGTCGGTTTAGGAGCTATGTTCCTAGTGTGGACGTAACTAGTGTATATTATGGTTTATGATTTTCGACCGAGATGCGAGCTAGAGGCCAAGATATTGTGAGCTTGACTACCAGGTCTACACTGATTGAGCAGGTTAGTACTAGCAAGAGGCATGATGCCAGATTTGCCAAGATCATTTGTAAGATTGAAGTAGAAGAAGAGTCCAAAGATATGAGACAATATGGACTCATTTGAGATGGTTGGCTCCATAGGGATAGGAAATTGTTTTTTCCCGATGTCGATGGTTGAGGGATGAGGTACTACGAGGTAGCCATCATTTGAGATTGACTATTCACCCCAGCGGTAATAAGATGTATCGTGATATGTGGCAGACTTTTTATTAGGATGGGATGAAGAAAGATGTTGGGACATTCATCTTGAAACTTATGAACTACTAGTTGGTTAAGACAGAGAAGGAGAAGCCTAGGGTTTGATGCAATCACTAGAAGTTCGCAAGTGAAAATGGGAACCGGTTTCGATCGATTTCATCAATGGACAGCCGAGGATTCGAGCAAGGTAAGGCAAACATTTGGGTCATAGTCAATTGATTGACCAAGAGTGCCGTATTTATACTCGTCAAGTCAGACAGAACAATGGCCAAACTGGTTGAGTATATGTGAATTGGATAGTACGATTCCATGATGTGCCAAAGAGCACTGTGAGTGGATGAGACCCATTGTTCATTAGTGGATTTTGGAAGAGCTTGCAAGAGACATTAGGTACAGAGCTGCACCTCGGCACGACTTATCGCCCTCAAACTGAGGGCCAGAATCGTATCTAGAGCTGCGTACCTATATACTCAACTTTAGAGGCCCATGGGATGATCAATTACATCTCATTGAATCTGAATACGATAACAATTATCAGTCCAGCATCGGTATGACACCATTTAAGGCATTATATAGCCGATCGTGCAACGCTCTCTCATGTTAGTAGGAAGTGGGTGAGAAACTAATACTTGCGTCAGATATGATTAAAGCAATCTTGGAGAAGATCAAGATCATCCAAGAATGGATGAAAGCTACTCACGACAGACATAAGAGCGACATTAATAAGAGTCGTAAAGATCTAGAATTTTCGATCAGTGATATGGTATTTTTCAAGATCTCTCCATTAAAGAGTGCAATTCGGTTTAGCAGTAAAGTGAAGTTGGCACATGGATTTGTAGGTCATATTCTGATACTAGAGAGGATTGAGAACCTTGCTTACAGAGTCGAATTACCTCAAAGAAAGGCAGGAGTGCACAATGTATTCCGTGTTTCTAACTTGCAGAAATTTGTGCATGACTCAGGCATAACTTTCGCATCAGAACAACTAGATGATACCCATATTGAACCAGAGGCCTCAAGACCTCATAGGCCTATTTGTATCGTCGGACGTGATATAAAGCAACTTAGGAGGATGATAGTGAAGTTGGTGAAGGTTCAGTGGAGAAAAAGCGATTGTACTTGGGAAACTTAGGAGAGTGTAAGGATAACTTATCTAGAGCTCTTTACTTAGTGAGACTTTCTATTTATCACTTTCACTCCCACTTATGATATCATGAAGTATATACCATAGCATAGTGTTTTATATGCTAGGATAGGTTTGGCATTTTCTTTTTCCATTTGTTGTTGTGTATGCATGTTTGTTGTGTAATGATTGCTTATGCATATATATGATTGTTGGGCATGTGAGATAACCTTGTTTATTTCTGTTCGGCATTTCAGGGACCAAATTCCTAAAGGGGGAGAATGTAACACCCTGTATTCTATGCATTGGAGAATCATAGAATAATAATATTATTTTTATATGTGGTTGTACGATTCTATAATTTTGGGAAATGACTATTAGAGTTATTTTGCATCCTTAGTATTTATATCAGACGATTTTGACCCTATAAATCTTATATGGTCTATAAATTGGGATATGAACCAAATTGTGGTCTGAAACCACTTCCATTAGATGGGATGATAGCTTTTCTTTCTAAAGAGTGGTTATAATATGAAAACGGACTTATAGTTGGGGAGATATGGTCGTTTGAAGTTTCACTTGATTTTGGACAGCTTCATGGATAATTAGTGAGCTAATGGTTAGGCCCAATACCTATTTGAGGATTAACATGAGGTTAGGGCTAATGGAATTCTCTCTATCATTTCACACTTCTAAAAGATAGAGAGAAACCCCTATTAACCATGTAACGAATCCCCTTTTCGACCCTCGAATGTCGACACTAATACAACTATGGTGTATGCGTGCCGAGCACCCAAGTGTCGTAAAAACAAAAAGTTAGGGTAAAATAAAAATAGAAGGAAATAGAACAAGATAAAAGAGAACACAATATCAGAATCTCACAGCGGAATGATATGATATAATATCAAAGGAACGGTACAAAGGGATTGTTCCAATACAGAAATTTCAAAGTTATAAAACATAAGTACTATCGTCAATATAGGCAGTTGAAACAACCTGTCCTCATAAATGTTGATATGTACAATATAGTAATGTAAAGGAAATAAGAATACTATGGAATGTGGAATATCCAGCTCTTCTTCTCGAGCTTGAAAGAACATCAATGAAAACATGCCTTTCTTAGACTACTCAAAAGGGCATGCGAGCAATTTAGGGAAAAACCAAGCGTTGGGCATAAGTCTGGTAGGAGAAACTCAAGAAATACATCTGCAACATAAAATAGTACTTTTGAGACCGCATGGAATGCCATAATGATTATCCTCTCAAAAGAACCACCATCTAACAGGTACATAAGGTGATACAATAAATAATGTCTAGGGTGTAGAATATAAATATTATAACATAGCTGGAATGGTTACATTGGTTACATTCAACATCATATTAGGAGTACAATAAAATCTAATAAGGAGCATTCGCAATGTTTTCCGTAGAGATTACTTCGGCGAAACCAAATCCGAACTCCATGCACAAGGATCAGAAAACATTTTCTGAGCGCCGTATATCTCTATATAAAATATATCAAAAGGTAAACATAACTTGCGCACGCCCGAACGAGCAAACCCGAACCACATGGAACCAAGTATCATCAACTCCTGCGTTCAACATATCGATAAGCATACTCTAGATCTGGAGTTGACATACTACATCGCGGGACTGCAAAATCCCCGATTATGCATCCTACTCTGCCTTTAGCCATTTTCGATGTCGAGATCATGTTTGACATCTTTCACATGAGTTTTCAACACTCGAACAGAACACAAATCCCCAATGAAATTCCCACATGTCAAACAGATCTCGAAACCATACATGGATTACAACACTTGAACAGATCCACTTCCAAGAGATAAACATGTATCTCAGCCTTGAAGTGGTTTTCAATAAGTAAACACTTACCGATCCCGATCTCTACAAGACTGAATTGACAAAATTGGACATTTAAAGATAATGAGAGTGATTGCATATGGAAACCAAGTCCCGTATACTTATCACATTTTCGAAAAATTTGTCTCACACTATCCTTCAATCAAGAGTGAAGCTGATAGGTTAAAGCTCTATTGCTCCATTCCTACTCGAACATCAGTCTTAATTTCCACAAATAGATAAGCCTACTTCATCAGCTTTAGTGCTAAGTATATGATTAAATGTTTTCCATAAATGAATAAACATACAAAGCACGATTAAGTTACATAAAGCATGATCAAGTCACATAAGCGACTTCTAATGCCCTTTTTTTAATTAATCTTTTATTGGTAAAACTTCTTTTATCTAATAAAACATCACTCAACAATTTCTTCTATTCATTTGTACTCTTTTGAATACTTAAAATGTATTCATATGCTTATCTCAAATGGCATAAGTATATTCACTTAACAAGATTTCTTAATTAAAACCTTTTTTCTTTTTATACTTCAGAAATTATTCATATACTTACCTCAATTGATATAAGTATATTCACAAATCATTCACAAGATTTCTTGCTGAAAACGTGTACTCTTTTTCTATCTTTTAAAGTATTCATATACTTATCGCAATGGTACAAGTATATTCACAAATCATTAGCAAGATTTCTTACTTTAAACCTTTACACTTTCTACCTTTTAAAAGTATTCATATACTTATCAAATGGTATAAGTATATTCACAAATCATTAACAAGATTTCTACCTTAAACCTTTACTCTTTCTATCTTTTTCAAAATGATTTCTTCTATACATTTCTATAAAATATCCATTTTAAGGATCTAAGTACATTCACAATTCCTTTCAAGAGATTTAAGACTAATGTTACTTAAACATTGTCACTACAAACCCAAAATCATTTAACTTATGTTTATCTTTAAAACATCCTTTTAAAGATCTATTTACATTCATAAGTATAATCAAAAAGGGTTAAAGATGAATGTTATTGATATGTTGTCACAATAAACCCAAAACCATTTCTCTTATGCTTATCTTTGAAACATCCTTTAAAGATCTAAGTTTAATTGTAAGTTAAGTTCAATAGTCGACTAATTAATTATCTAGCCAAAACAATTGCTCATACAAAATTAATGTTCATATACTTAACTCATTTTCGAGATTTCCGACCTAACAATTTGTCGCTCAAGAGGGAATCATTACGTTAGAGCACTATTGCTCTATCCCTACTCAGCATCAATCTTTAACTCTCAGAAATAGATAAATCTATGGCATTTAGCGTTAAGTGTAGTATTAATGATTTCCATAAACAAGTAACAAACAACCTAGTAAACCCATTTTTGATATTCCTAACTTAACTATTCATCGTTCAAGAAGGGAACCGATAGTTTAGAGCTTCATTGCTCCATCCCTACTTGACATCAATCTTTAACTTTCAAAATAGACAATTCTACTTTGTCGGCTTTTAGCACTAAGCAAGTAAACAACAAGATTAAAAAGTATCTAACATTTTAACTTGTTTTACTCCCCATTCAAGAGTGAAGTCAAATAAGTTAGCACACTAGCTGCACCAAAGTCTTTCCTAGACACTTCATTCTTAAATCTCACAAATATATAAGTTTACTCATTGGCCTTTAGTGTTAATCCTAGTCAATCACCTTTGTCAAACTTATAGATGTAAGATATTTTTATAAATATTTGTAAATAGTTTTTAAATACCTATGTAGAATATTACTTGAAAATAACTAATTTAGAAGTTTGATTAAAAACATTTTTTACATTTTGCAGCATTTTACTTTCAAAATTTGTAAATAATCATTTAAACTATATTTAAACTTCAATTCTTTTTTCATACTCAAATACGTTTTATAGGAACTTTCATAAAAAGATCTTATAAAGAAAAAAATTTAAAACCATATAAATTTTCAAAAAAAATAGTCAAAACGTCACATTTTAAACACTTAAAACAATAAGTGACTTACTACAGCATTTGTAAATGCGGTTAAAAGTTCTTGTTAAAACAACATTGAAAAATAAAATTTTTGCGACTGTTTTTAACTATTTAACAAATGATTTAAGACTTGAAATTTTTATAGGAAGTACTTCCCTTAGGGTACTTAAAAACAATGGAAAGAAAGCCCTAAGGATATCTTCCCCTTTATTTACAAAAATCCTCGAAAACAAGGGATTCCCAAGTGCATTTATGATGTCTATTCTCGTTTCAAACACTTTCAAACCTATCTCAATTTAACATGTGTCATATCGCCTTTTCGCAAGGCCATAACACCAAAAAATTAACCAAAAACCAATTGAAAAGACATGACAAGCAAAGCTATGAAAGCCAACGTTCTAAATTTCGAGTCAATCGGAGTTTGTATGCATGGGATATGATCGATACAAGTCAAGAGAACACGTTATTCGTATCCATCGCGTCATCGGTAATTCGTATCCATCGTGCCATCCATCTGCTCGTATCCATTATGTTACCATTTGTTCGTTTCCATCGTGTTACCTTTTATTCGTATCCATCATGTTCGTACCCCTCGCGCTATCGTTTGTTTGTATCCATCCTGTTGGTATAACTTCATATAGATCAACTAGAGCTAATTCCGATCGATACGAACAAGACCTAGTCCATCGATACAAACTGGGCGACTTCAACCGTTACAACCAAGCCAAACTGTCATGAACGGAACTACTTCGATCGATATGAATAAAGCCATAGTGAATCGAGTCGAACAGACCCACCCCGATCAATACGAATAGAGCGGTTAAGATTGATACGAACAAGGCAAAATCCTTGGGGTGACTCGGTCAACTCGGCATCGAAAGTGGAGGGATCCAAAAATCAAGCGCTATGTCAACTCGTAGGCACGTGCTCAACATCGAGTCGAAATGATCGATATGGACTGTATCGATACGAAGGGGACCGTGACCGAAAAAACTCTAATTTGCATCGATCGTAACTCGCAATCCACAAGTCCAAATGCTATGAAATTTTCACAGGAGCTTAGTACGACCTAAGGAATGTTCATGCAAAATTTCGACTCGATTGGATCAAATATTGATCGATACGAAATTCATTTGTATCGATCACGAATCGAGTCGAAATCACCTGGGATCGATCGCGTGGGCCCATCCATGTGATAAAAGAAGTCTTCTGAGATCTAAGCGAGATATTCTCAGTCTATGCCTATAAATAGCATCCTTAGGAAAACCGAAAAGGGACTTTCGATTCTTCTACGTCCAAACTCTGCCAAATTCGTTTTTGCACTTCTAGGCTATTGTTGTACTCAAAATTCATCACTGATCCGTTGTAATCAGTTGTATTATGCAAGAAAAGATCAATAAAGTGATCAACTTCAAAGTGGACGTAGACCGGATTGCCGAACTACTATAAACTCTTTGTTCTTTACTGCTTTCTTCTTAATTTTCTAAGTGTTCTTCATTTTAAATTCTCTGCATACTTGTTCTTTGTGATCTGTGATTGTGAACTGGTGCTTTCATCGAAATTGGGTATCTTTGACCAATTTTGGCATAAACAACATACAAGTTAAACAACCATTTGAAAATCAAGTCAAGGCCACACCACATATTTAACAGGGTAGTAAAATTGATGTTATATAATATAATGTTATCATTTTCTTTCAAAAACAAGAGGGGTCCAAAGTATAAAACTTAGTTAATGTCACTATAACTTTATACTTTGCACACAAAATATATATACACAATATGCACTTAAGAGATAGTGAGATAACCCACTTAGATCCATTCCAAACCTAAGCACAAAGCCACAAGAACCAAAGAACCACCTCCTTCCATCACCATAAACCTAAAAGTCCAACCTTTAGCACTTCCAAATCAATACCACCACCTTCTTCCTCCTCTTCCCTTGCTCACGGCCTATCCAAGCTCTCCCTCTTCCTCTCACCATATCCCATTTACTACTTGATAATCATGTCTCCCACAATGTTTTAGGACTAATGCCAAAGTTTAGAAGAGATTGGATATGATTTGTTTAAATATTGAAAAAGTTAGAGAGTAATAATTGGATTAGTGCTTAAGCACTTCCACCATTTTCAACCCTCCTATTTCACCTCAAGCTTTGTGAATATTTGTGATTATTTTCTAAGGGTACAACTCTCCTTATATAGGATTAGGACTGTGATGGGGAAAGACCAAAAACTCCCTTAAACCCTTCTAACATTAATTACAAACATCACTTTTCCTTTATCATTTACTTAATTTTTAAGACTTTCCATTTAAGCACATTTCCTAAATATCTTCCCTTACCTCATGCATGACATCATCTATAAAGTTTATTTCTATAAATGGAAAATAATTTTTACTTCATTTTTTTATTTCCTAAGCAAGTAACTGTGTATAAAAAAATCTTAACAAATTTTGATGGTTAAAAATTGTTTATCGATAAAACATTTTTTGGTCACATTATCGATATTTTTTTCAAAGTTTTTACTTTTGTAAAGACTTTTCAAAACAGGTTTACCATCATTACTTATGGTTTAAAAGGGGACTAAAAATATTATTAAATAATTTTAATAACATTTAATCAAAGATTCAGATATTTAAATACGAAATGTCCGAAATTCTGGGTCGTTACAAACCATCTTTTAGCCAAAACTTGTCAATAGAGAACGATTAGTGAGATTTGCACTTTGGAGATCATCTTGGAGCTGATGTTCATTCTTGGGATTCATGCATCTTTGGTTTTGGATTGGATTGCTTTGGATTTAGGTGAGTAGTTTAACCCTATACTCGTTATTGCCACTATTTGATGTTTGATGATGTTTTTAAATGATTTGCATACTCTAAAATATGTATTAAACCCTCTTTTACCACACATATCTGTTAATACCTCATTTTTGATTTTGATGACAATAACCATATAAATATAGATACTAATGTTTTGTCAAGTTATATAATATATATTGCAAAATATTACACAGGTACAAAATGATTAAACTTGAAAACTGACCATTATAAAGACAAGAATGAAGATTTAGAGATTTTTATCAAGACTCTTGAGTTTCGAGACAAAGGCTTGAAGAGCTCAAGACTTTAGCATGATTCATTAGAACAAATTGTTAAAGTCTTTAATAGCAGATCTGATCTTTATCACAAATTTCTAATCTTTGACATATTAATCAAAATAAATTATTTTAAATTCAAAATATATTTCAATAAATATTTTATAAAAGTTTTTATGTATTCAAAGTATTTAAAAATTATGTCTAAAATTATTTTACAAATATATAGAAGTTTGAAAACAATTTAAAAGAAAATTCATTTTTCAAAATTAACAAGGGTATGTCACCATACCCTCCTAGATATATCGACATAGTGATAGTTGGTTGCTTTTTTAATTTTTAGAAACGAAGTCTCATAATGTGCCTCTTTACGAATGGATAAATGCTCTTCATTCATTATATAAAGTGCAATGCAAACGAATTTTTTAACTAATTTCTTACTTTCTTCTTACTCCTCACCATCTTGAAATATTTCTTGAAAACTACTTTCTATATTTTTTAAAATATACATAAAATCAATCAATATTCTATTAAATTGATTCTCTACAAACTATCTACTATTTTGGAAGCATTCTCTCTACAAACTTAAAAATCAAACGACTATCAGAAGGGCTATTGGATATCTTGTATTCCAAGTACAACTGTTCGCCCTTATAGCTAGATCAGAGGCCATTAGAATTTTACTTTCTTTTACAAATAATAATAATTTTAAATTATTTCAAATAGATGTCAAAAATGCCTTTTTGAATGGTTTTATTTCAATAAATGTTTATGTAGAATAAGCCCTACTTTTCAAAGCTGAAAAACTTTCAAATCATATTATAGATTAAAAAAAACTTTATATGGATTAAAACAAGCTCCTCAAGCTTGGTATGAAAGACTTAAATCTTATTAATCCAATCTAACTATATAATAGGAAAAGTAGATAGTATAATATTTTCAAAAGTAATAATAATGATATTAAATTTACACAAATATATGTAGATAATATTATTTTTGGGTCAATAAATGAACGGTTAAATATTTTTTTTGATATAATGACTAAGGAATTTGAAATGAGTTATATGGGAGAATTAAGTTTCTTTTTAGGATGACAAATAAGACAATTAAATAATGACATATTTAGAAGCCTAGAAAAATATGCTAAGGAAATAGTAAAGAAACTTGGTATATCCAATGCTAGTAGAAAGCCAACTCCTATGGTAACTAATGGAAAAATAAACAAGGAAGAAAATTCAAAAGATGTAGATCAAATTTTTTATATAGGTATGATATGATCTTTGTTTTATATAACTGCCAGTAGACCTGATATAATACATAGTGTATGTCTCTGTGCAAGATATCAATCTCAACCTAAGGAAACTCATCTAAAAGTCATAAAACATATTTTAGGATATATATAAAACATATTGGACTATGGACTCTTCTACTCAAAAGAAGACATCTTCAACTTAATATCATATAGTACCGCCGACTTTGCTGGATGAAAATCAGATCGAAAAAGTACAAGTGGAACTTGTCAGTTTTTAGGACGCTCTCTTATTTCTGGTTTAGCAAAAAGCAGAATTCAATATCTCTGTCTATAACAGAGGCAGAATATATCTCAGCAACATTAGCATGTTCACAAGTTATCTTTATGCAACAAACTTTAAAAGATTTTGGTTTAATGTTTAAACAGTCACTAATATACTGTGATAATACTAATCCAATAAATCTATTTGAGAACCCAACACATCATGCTTTGACTAAACATATAGACATAAGACATTATTTTCTAAGAGACAATGTAAATAAAGGAGTCATTTCACTCGAATTTACAAATACTTAAAATCAAATAGCCAACATCTTAACAAAACCATTAGCACAAATTACCTTAATTTAACTAAGAAGAGGCCTAAGGATATGCTCTTGCATAAAAACTTAAGTATGCTTATGTCAACATATGCTTCCTATATATGTCGACATACCTGACGGTTTTTTGAAAATTAACTTTCCTTCTTTAATTCAAAATTTGAAACTATTTATATAACCACCAAATTTTGAATTTATTCTCATTTCCCTGTCTTCTTTTTGCTGAAAACTCAGAATAAAAAACAAAATCACGGATCCTTCAAACTCTAAAAGGCCTAAAGAGGAACCTACCTTATGCTACAATGTCTCTAGTCTAGGACCATTTCGAAACATTACCCTAACCAAAGTCACTAAAATTAAAGATGGCCTAAAGCATGTACTTAACATGCTTTCTATAATCAAGGTTATTCAAATTCGTCTCTTGAAAGAGCAAGAGAAACAAGGAAAATTTCTCTGAATCTTTAAAAACATATATTGGATAACGAGGACAATCCAACAGTGATTGAGGAAGATACCCCTAATCTTGCCATTCATAATCTAAGGAAGGATGAGGAAGGGAAGGAAGAGGAGGAAGACAAAGAAATATAAGGCGACGAGATTAAGAGTGTAGGGTAGTTATCTTTGACTACAATGGAAATCTCGTGGAACAAAAAGGAAACTTTTATCTCCACTATCTAATTACTCTATCCATCAGTCTCTAATAATAAAAAAGAAACATTGAGTTATATGCAATTTGTTTAGTTTGGTTCGTTTGTTTATGTATATTATTAAGTTTAAATTGATTTGGCTTGTGTGGATTGAATTTGTTTGAATTGCATAATAGTTTAATTTATTAATAAAATTGTTTCATCTTATTTAAATGTCTACAAGATTTAGTTATTAAATATTGACTTTAACTTCATAATTTATAAGTACATCAGACTTAGAAGGAGTATTGTTTTTCATCCATTTTTGTTGATGACAAAGGGAGAGAAAAATATAAAATATAACACATCTCGGGGAGTTATATTATATGTTATATACAGAAAAATTTACATGGTTGTCATCATCAAAAGGAGGAGATTGTTAAAATATCAAATAATGATTTTGATGACAAAACCATCTAAATATAGATACTAATATTTTTCCAAGTTGTACAGTATACATTGCATAATTTTACGTTGGTACAAAATGATTAAACTCGAAGACTGATCAGTATAAAGACAAGAATGAAGATTTAGAGATGATGATCAAAGACTCATAGGTTTAGAAACAAAAGACTTGAAGAGCTCAAGACCTTAATATGAGTTATTAGATCAAATTATTTAAGTCCCTTGCAGTAGATTCTGATCTTTAATACAAATTTTTGATCTTCAATATTTTAATCAAAATAATTTATTTTAAATTCAAAGTATATTTTTACAAATATTTTATAGAAAAATTTATGTGTTCAAAGTATTTTATAATTATATTTAAAATTATTTTACAAAATATAGAAGTTTGAAAATAATTTAAAAGAAAAATCAAGTTTCAAAATTAATAAGGGTATGTCGACATACCCTTCCTATGTATGTTAACATGGTAACCATTGGTTGTTTTTTGAATTTTTGAAAAGAAGTGTATTTTGAACGAACCTCTTCATAAATGGATACTTTTGTTCATTCACTATATAAATAGGGGTGCAAACGAATTTTTTGACTAATTTTCTTAATTTCTTCTTACTCCTTACTCTCTTAAATATTTCTTGAAAACTACTTTTTATTCTTCATGGTCAATATAGAATCAATCCATACTCTATTAGATTGATTCTCTACCAACTATCTACTATTTTGGAAGCATTCTCTCTACAAACTCAAAGATCGGACCGCTATCAAAAGGGCTATAGGATATCTTATATCCTAAGTACAACCGTTTTTATTTGAAAATCAACAACTCTACTCTTATTTGTTTGGGAGTGCATGTTGCCCATTTAAATCAAGAGTGTGTGCTTGTTTCCCGTTCAAATCAAATGGGTGATCTTTTACCCAAGAGAGTTTGTGTAACCACCCGTAATTTGACCACTTTAATTAAAGATATTTAAATTATTTTAAATATTCAAATAAGGAATATTTTAATAAATAATCAAGTTTTAAGTGATAAATAATAATAATGAACTTATTTTAGGAAAATGTCCACAAAAAATTTCCTTTGGAAATATTCCGATAAAATGGCCGAAACTGTTTTATCGATAAATTGCTCTAAAATCGTAAAACATCACGCATGAAGCTAGATACGTACACTTATTTTTATAGTTGAACGAGAGTATGAAATAAATAATTTATTTATTTTTGGAAAATTAAATGTACTTATGACATCACTAGTGATACCCTTATAAATGATTTATGAACTTAAATTGAGATTTAATGATTTAATAATTATAATAATCATTCAAATAATTGTTTTAAAATGATAATAATTCATTTTCAGTAGTTATAAAGTAATAATGAATGATTTATAATGGTTTTATAAGCTATAAAAATTATTTGAAACTATAAGGAAAATCGATATCGCTTTATCGGTATAATAGTGATTTCTGTAAATAACTGTTAATATTAATTTATATGGTTGTATAATTCAAATGTGATTATTTTAAATAATTTTAAAATGATTATAAATTTATTTTCAAGTTTTGTTTACATAAATAAATAGTTTGATTAAAAACTGAAAATGTGACTAGGATTCAGCTTTCGGATTTTCAACCATTCGTCTAGCAGAAGTTTTTGGATCGTTGCAATGTTATTTGATACACATACACACATGTATATACATACCTATAACATACGTATAAACCATATGTATTTATCAAAAAAGACAAAAAGAGTTTACTTTTGTTATGATGTGACTTAAGAGAAGATTCAGAAAAAAATCTAATTAAGTGCTTAAGTACAAAATTTTATCACCATGTCTTCTCTTTATTAATGGTTGTGCACATAATGTCATCACATTGCCTTGGAAAGGAGGAGGAAATGTATGGCTAAAAATGAGTGTAGTAGGAAAGGTGAGGTGGTAATTTGCTTAAGTCTCATGCTTATAAATAGAACTCCGCTTTCTCTCATTTTTCACATTCTTCTTCATATTTTAGCTCTTCTTCTGACCACCATAACTTCCTCAAAAATGAGCCAAATAGGGAAATAATTTTTTTGAAACATAATAGAATTGAGTTGGTTATAATTTTTATTTACATCATTTCTTCAAAATCAAAGAGTTACTATACCAAAAATCAACTTCTTTCTAGTCCATTCTCTGACCCAGCTTTTATGGCCGAAAATACCTCTATTTTTTATGATCATAACTTTCTCAAAAATGATCCAAATTAATAAATTATTTTTTAAAATCATATGAAATTCTAGCGACTATAATTTTTATTTTGAGCACTTCATGCAGTTTTGAGTTTAGCCATGTCAAAATTCCAATTCTTTGCAGTGCATTTTCGGGCTTCATTTTTGAAAATCTGAGAATACCTCTTCTTTATTCTATCAGATCTCCCTCAAAATAAATTAGAATTTAGTAATTCATTTTTTTATACTAAAGAGAAAAGAATTTGCAACGACTTTTCAGTTAACAATTTTTTCAAATTTTGAGGGTAAGAGAGTCAAAAACCAGAGAGAGGATGGCTTATTTTTAGGTCTAATTTTGAGAATTCAAAGTCAAATCTCTACCACTTCTTCTCTATAATTTTGGCCAACCTCTATATAAATCCTTGGCCAAGCAATAGGAAGGAGGAATTTGGGTTTATTTTTATTTGGTTCCGAAGCATGGGAGAAAGTGTGAGTTAGATCTTAAATTCTTTGTCTTAAAGTTTGACGAAGTGGAATCCGAAGTGAGTTATTTCTTCCTCTAAGTTCATTAAAATCACTGCTAAGTTGAAGGAATTTTAAGTGTTAAGTGCTGTTTAAGAACCTTTGTTGAATGCTTGTTTACTTTATTTGCTAAAAGAATGGTTTTATCTTCTTATTTGACTATTTAAATGGTTAATTAAGTATTTTAAAATTTAGAAGTTAAATACTTAATGGGGTATATAGAAACGACTAGTACACGTGTTTCATTTGTGAGATCCAAAGAGACTTGGATAAGGGAAGGAACATGTCGAAGGGAAAGCCCGAGTGCTCCAAAATAAATACCAAACCGTTTTAACCCAAATAAAATAAAAAGTGTTATAAATATTAGATACAATGAAGCATTGATTATCAATTATTGTTGTGTTTATTTTATTGATTGATTTTTTGAATTAGGCTCGACCAGTTTATAAGCACCGATTATTATTTATTGATTGTCGACTTTGCTCGTCTAGTTTATGAGAAATTAATTAATCATATGCATGGGCTGGTAGAATATAATTATAGGCTAACACCTTGTGATTTATTTCACGATTTTACTATAAGGTGTTTAGTAGTAATATTTGGTTCACTTCAATTTAATGAACTGTTTTGAAAATTAGTTTTCAAGTTGGAATGTTATGAAATGTTATCCTTTAAAATAGAAAAAAGAGATATTTGAGAATAAATATTTTGAAGTGATTTTTTATAAAAGTGGTTTGTATAAAAAATGTTTTTACAAAAACGTGTTATAAAATGGAAAGAATTTCAAGGACTAAACCCAATGGTTTTAAATGATTTTTGGAAGGATTTGGAAATGGAAATTATAATAGATTAGAAGTATTTGTACTTATTAGTATAAATGATTTTTCCACTTCGTGATATAAAGTGATTTGTTATGTTACCAAAGATTCGGGTAACCCATAATCTATGAAACCCATAGGAAAAGGAGGTGCAGATGTTCTGTAGCCTCGGTGTAGTCCGTCAGAGTAGAGGGATGCACCACCCTATTATTTATAAGAAGGCTAGATCCAGGAGCATGGTTATGGCTAGAAATCTCCCGAGATTTGGTAGCATATAGTTTTGCATGCTTGTATATAGGTATCGTTTCAAAAGGTGATTTGTTTTTAGATCTCGAAGTAAAGGACTAGTTTGAATATAGAAGATATATATATATATATATGTATATATGTACATATATATATATATATATATGTGTATGTATGTATATATATGTGCATATATATGTATGTATGTATATGTGTGTGTGTATATATATATATATACATTTTAAAAGTTTTGAAATAAGAATTCGGGAACAAAGTCCAAAGAGATAATTTCCAAAAAGTTAGTTAGATTTTGAAAATCTAAAATTGAAGATTAAGCCTAAGTGGGTAGTTTTGGGAATTGCATATTGTTTGTTACACTATAGGCTCCATGAGTCCTATTTGCGGCAGGAGAACTATGTTGGCTTGATCCTATATCTAATTGATACCCAATTAGATAAAGGTACGTAGCCAGTCACAAGTGATAGTGATGCAGCCCCAATGATAACATAACATTTTTCTGTTTATTATTTACTATATATCGTGTATTGATATACTTTTCCTGCTTACTATTTTATTCCGCATTCGACATGTTTATTGATTTAGCAGGAATGGCTATTGTTGTCTCTCTCAATAGAGTTGAGCAGCGGTAGATTTACTTATATTGGTATTTGGTATGTATTGAAGCTCACCTAGTAGATTAAATTGATTACTTTGATAGCGTGTAAAAATGAAATTACATCCTATACATTTTATAGTGCTGAATACTTTTCAAATATTATGTATTAAGTTGGCAGTTTTCAATCGAAGTTTTAGAAAGAACAGGTTTTTCGATGATTCTGACTGGTTCGAAAATCCGGGTTGTTAAAGTTTGTGTAACAACCCTGCTTTCTTAGCCATAAAATAAAATTGATTAAAAAAATTTGAATTATATTTTTGTAACTATTATTTATGAAAATAAAATCTTATTTAAATAAGTTGTATTTAATAAGATATATTGTTTTAATAAATTGAAGTCAATCAATAAATCATTTGCGGATAATATATTGAAATAAAATAAAATGGTTTAATTTATTAAAAGTAATTTAAAATGCATGTAATTTCTATATATTATTGAAATTGTAATGGATTGAAATTGTTTTATAAAAATATAATAAATAATTAGTTAAAAATTAAACAAGCATTACATTTTATGAAACTGTCTTGTTATCGAAATATAATTGATAGAATGTAATGTAAATTAATTTAAATTGAATTGAAATTTATTTATAAATAAATGAAAGGTTGTTTAAAAGAAAAGAAAATCGAGAATCAAATTAGTTTGAATTAGGTTCAAATTTGGGCCAAGCCCATTTCCAATTCACCTTCTCACTTCCTTTAGAATCTCCCATGCTTGCTTTGATTTGAAAACCCGAACCCCACTCTCCTTGCCATGCCCTAGCCCTAAAATCAGCCCATGACTTAATTTAAAAAAATCATGAAGCAAGCTTATAGTGGCTACCTTTTGACCCTCGAATGTCGACACTAAAACATCCACGGTATTCGTGTGCCGAGCATCCAAGTGCTAGAAGGATGAATTATTAGGGTGAAATAAAAAGAAAATGAAAAAGAACAAGGAAGAAGGAACACAATATCAAAATCCCATAGTGGAACGATAATATATAATATCAAAGGAATAGTACAAAGGATTACTCCGATACAGAAATTTCGGTGTTACAAACCTAAGTACCATCATAAGCTTGGACAGTTATAACAACTCGTCCTCACAAATGCTGATATATACAATATAGTAATGCAGCGGAAATAAGAACACTATGGTAGGTAAAACATCCAGCTCATCTTCTCGAGCTCCAATGAACATTAACGAAAACTACCTTTCTCAAGCTACTCGAAAGAGCACATGAGGAATTTAGGGAAAAAAACAAAAAAAGTACCATACATAAGTCTGGTATGAGAAACTCAAGAATAAGACCGCATGGAATGTCATAACGATTATCCCCTCCAAAGAATCACCATTTAATAGGTACATAAGGTGATATAATAGATAATGTCTAGGGTGTAGAATATAAATATTATAATACAGCTAGAATGGTTACATTGGTTACATTCAACAACATATTAGGAGTACAATCAAAATCGATAAGGAACAACCGCATAATGGATTTTCCATGGAGATACCTTTAGTAAACTAAAACGGATCTCCGTGCAAGGATCAGAAAATACCTTCCAAGCATCGTATATCTCTAGATAAAACATACCATAAGGAAAATACAAATGCCCACGCCCGAATATAAACATAAATAACGTGAATCAAATACCATCAACTCCCGGTACCAACATATCGATAAGAATATTATAGATTTGGAGTTGACAATATCTTTTCATGGGTTAGTGAAACCCTAGATTGTGAAGCCTACTCTGTCTTTAGCCATTTACGATGTCGAGGTTATGTTCGACATCTTCCATATGAGTTTTCATCACTCGAATAGAACACAAATCCCAAATTGGATCCCCACATCTTAAACGGATCTCGAAACTACACATAGATTCTCATATCTCAATAGACCACAGAATCACACACGGATTCCTACATCTTGAAAAGATCACTAATAACTACATGTGTTTGAACATCTTAAATAGATCTTGAATCATCATATTGATTCACTCATCTAGAACCAATCCACTTCCAAGAGATAGAGCACGTATCTCAGCCTTGAAGTGGTTTTTGGTAAGTAAAACACTTATCAATCCCAGTCACTCCAAGACTGAATTGATGAATTTTGTCATTCAATGATAATGTGAATGATCGCATATGGAATCCAAGTCTCGTAAACTTATCACATTTCTAATATTTTCCTCTCACACTATCCATCAATCAGAGTGAAGCCGGTAGGTTAGAGCTTTATTGCTCATATCACTACACGAACATCAGCCTTAATTCTCAAAGATAGACAAGCGTACTTCATCAAATTTTAGTGCTAAGTATACGAGTAAAAGTTTTCCATAAACGAGGAAGTAAACAAAGCACTATCAAGTCACACAAAGCACGATCAAGTCTCATAAGCTACTTCTAATCCCTTTTTTTATTTAATTCAACTTTTATTATTTAATACCTCTTTTATTTGTAAAAATGCTTTTATTTAATAAAACTTCATTTATCAATTCCTACTATTCATTTGTACTCTTTCAATACTTTAAAACGTATTCATATACTTATCTCAAATGGTATAAGTATATTCACAAAGTATTAATAGGATTTCTTACTTTAAACCTTTAATTCTTTTTATACTTTAAAAAATATTCATATACTTATCCCATTTGGTATAAGTATATTCACAAATCATTAACAAGATTTCTTATTTAAACTTTTACTTTTTCTGTCCTTTTCAAAAAGATTCCTTACTTATAACTTCCTTCGAAATACGCATTTTAAGGATCTAAGTACTTTCACAAATCCATTCGAAAGGTTAAGACTAATGTTACTCAAACATTGGTGCTACAAGACAAAAACCATTTCGCTTTTGCTTATCTTTAAAACAATATTAAAGATCTATTTATATTCACAAGTACAATTGAAAAGGGTTGAAGACAAATGTGATTAACACGTTGTCAACAAACCCAAAACCGTTTCGCTTGTGCTTATCTTTAAAACATTCTTTTAAAGATCTATTAACATCCATTATTATAAATAAAAAAAGGGTTAAAAATGAATGTGATTAACACATTGTCACAAAAATCTCAAAACCATGTTGCTTATGCTTATCTTTAAAACATTCCTTTAAAGATCTATTTACATTCATAAATATAATAAAATGGGTTAAAGACGATTGTGATTCAAACATTACCACATGAAACCCAAATCATTTTCCTACTTGTTACTATCTTTAAAACATCCTTCTTAAGATCTACGTTTAATAATAAGTTAAGTTCGGTAGTCAATTAATCAATTATCTAGTTAAAACAGTTGCTTATACAAATCAATGTTTGTATATTTAACTCGTTTCCAACATTTCCGACTTAACTATTCCTTGTTCAAGAGGAAAGCCCGGTACGTTAGAGCTATATTTCTCCATCCCTGCTCGACATTAATCTTTAACTCTCAGAAATAGATAAACCTACTTCGTTGGTTTTAAGCGTTAAGCAAAGTTAATTATCTTTTTAAACATGTAAGTAAACAACAAGATTAACACATTTTCGATATTTCAACTTACATTGTTCCTCGTTTAAGAGTGAAGCCAGATAATTTTGGGCACTAGTTTCTCTAAGGCTTCCCTAGACACCTCATTTTTAGATCTCACAAACATACAAGTTTACTCGTCGACTTATTAGTGTTAAACCCAGTCAATCACCTTTGTCAAAACTTATATATTTATAAAATAATCCTTTTTAAATACTTATAAATAGGTTTAGATATCTATGTAAAAAAATTACTTGAAAATAACTAATTTGGAAGTTTGATTAAACATGTTTTACATTTCCTAGCACTTTACTTTTAAAATTCATAAGTGATCATTAAGACTATATTTAAACTTCCATTCTTTTTTCATAGTCTAATACATTTTACAAGAACTTCCAACAAAATAATTTATAAATAAAAGAATTTAGAAACCATTTAAATCATGAAAAACTAGCCAAAATATCGCATTTTAAATACTTAAAACTATAAGCGGTTTACTACAGTATTTGTAAGTGCTACTAAAAGTCCTTGTTAAAACAACATTGAAAAACATAATCTTTGCAACTACTTTTAACCGCTCAAAATTATTTGAGATTTGGTATTTTGATAGTAATATTGCCATTTGGGTACTTAAAATCCATGTAAAGAAATACCTAAGAATACCTAAGTATAATGTAAAGTTATCATATGCTTTCAAAAGAAAAATGGTTCAAAGTTTATAACTTAATTAATGTCACTTTAACTTTATAATTTTTACACAACATAATATACACAATATATAGAAATAAGATGATGAGATTACTCACTTAGGTCGATGCCTAACCCAAGCAAGAACCAAAGAATCACCTTCTTCCATCAACAAAAGCCTAAAGGTCCAACCTTTAGCACTTCCAAACCAAATCCACTACCTTCTTCTTCATCCTCCATGCTCATGGCCCATCATGGATCCCCATCTTCCTCTTATCTCCACCTACTTATTACTTTCTAATCATGCTTTCCATGATGTCTTAGGTCCAAAGCTAAAGTTCAAAAGAGATTAGAAAATATTTGGTTAACTTTTGAAAAAGTTAGAGAGTAATTGTGGACTAGTGCTTAAGCACATCCATAATTTTCAACCCTCCACTTCATCTCAAGCTTAGAAAATTATTTATGATTATTAAGTAAACATCTCCCTTCTATTTATACGTTTCAAATGGTGAAACATAAGCTTACTCTCACCTCCTGGAAGGCTTAACTCCCATCACATCTACTTTATCATTTGCTTAACACTTAAGCATTTCCATTTATGCTTACTTTTACTTTATGTCACTTCACTTTTAAGCTAATTACTGTTATATCCTTACACTAATATAATCTCTAATCCTAATAGAACTTTCGAGAACATTCTATGCTTTATGAAGAGAAGAGTGTTCAATTAGTGGCTAATGTGTTCATTGGATATTAACTAAAGAGTGAATTATTTCCATTTTTGCTCATTTTCCTTATTTGCTCATTTTTCTATTTAGTTAGTCATAAACATGAAAATATTTTTAGTTGCTGATTAACTCCTTAGTGATTAATTATACATGTGTAAAACGTTTGAACAACTTCCATTGAGAAAATAGCTTTTTATCGATAAAACGATTTACGGTCACATTATTGATATTTTTTCAATGTATTTATTTTTGTTAACATTTTTCCAAAATAAGTTTACCATCATTAGTTACAATTTAAAACGGGATTATCATTTTAATAACATTTAATCAAATAATCAAATATTTAAATAATTCAGATATTTAAATATGAAGTGTCCGAAATTTTGGATCATTACAAAGCTTCAACGTCGGAGGAACCGACTCACTTGGGCAGAACGCTCATACAGGACTAGTGAAGGCTGGACTTGGCATGACTTGCAACTCGATGAAGGAGCATGATTCACGTATAAGGCAATGTAATGTGATGTCGCGACCTGGGCAAAGCACATGAGATTGGAGAGA
This sequence comes from Allium cepa, assembly GCA_030765085.1. Taxonomy (NCBI): domain Eukaryota; kingdom Viridiplantae; phylum Streptophyta; class Magnoliopsida; order Asparagales; family Amaryllidaceae; genus Allium; species Allium cepa. The sequence continues at coordinate 293,759,913 of CM060934.1, forward strand.
GACGCGACAATGGCTGGAGGTGACGTGCAATGTTGGTTTGTTCGGGGTGGTGGATGCTCGACATTGGCATAGGTAAGTGGCGATGTGACAATTGAATGCGACCGTAGAAAATGGGAGGTTGTGCAAGAGGTAGTAATGATGCCAAAGCGACTGAAATTAAGCTTAGATGAGAAAGGGTGATTACGAAGATGTTAATTGCTGTTTTGGAACTCGAGCATCATTTCAGTGAGTATCTCTCACTCATAACTATATCTAAAAATTTATTATTCTCTATATATATAAATTTGCATATAATCCTAATCGTTTCAATTATTTTGTTGGGATGTTTGTTTGAGTTTTGATTGATTATGTATATATGTCGGATTGTTTCATGATAATTAATTGATTATGCGTTATGGAAATTGTGTTTTTCGGGTATTCAAAATGCAAAGGAGATACTGTTCGTTTGCATTTCAATAGGTGTAATTTAGTTATATTGTATACGTGGTATCGATGGTCGAAATTTGATGGTATTTGACTCACCACACAATAAAATCTAGATTGTTGTTTTGTTGTTGATTTTTAGAGAACTTTACTCATTGGATTTTATTTTTTATGCTTCATTGATTTTCTTATTTTTAAATATTTTTGAAAGTTTCGGGAAAATTACTGGTGGAAATTATTTTGGATATAAAAGTTGTTTTGAAATTACTTTATTTTAACTATTAGAATATAAAGTGAAGGCTTTAAATTATAAGTTATAATTTAAAATGAAAAGAATTTTTTTGATGATTTATAAATATATTTTAAAGAAGTATTTAGTCATAGAAAATTTTAAAATAGTTTTAAAATAATATTTGTTCTATAAATTAATTTTTAATATTTCAAATAAAAATAAATAAGTATAAGAAGTGAATTCTTAGAATGTTTTTAACCTAAGTACTAATACAATAGTCCATTCAACAAATAGTACTTCTTTTTGGCATGACCGTTGGATTTCTATTATCCCTCTTAGGATTGAATTTAAAGAGCTTTCCGAAATTTGTAATTTTAAGAATGCTTTAATTATAGATGTTTTTTATCCTGAGAATGACCCCTCTTGGAATTTTAGTTTTGATATAATTTTAGTTGGTACTACTCAAGCAACTCTCTTTACTTTATGCTAGATTGAATCTATACAATATTGATAATGAAAATGATAATATTAGTTGAGAATGGGATAAGAGTAAGTAATATACTTCTAATTCTTTTTATAGATTTCTTAACTTCTCGGGTGTAGCTAATAACTTTTTTAAATTTATATAGAAAACAAATGCTCCTTTTAAATCTAAAATTCATATGAGGTTAATCATGCATGGAAAACAAAATACTATAGAATTTTTAAAAAGAAAAAATATGCAAATTGATAATAAATGTTATTTTTGTAATCTTCATTCTGAAGATATTAAACACATATACTTTGATTGCATGGATACATAATACATTCTGAATAATACTCTTAAAATTTTTAGTTTTAGTCTTACAACTAAAATATCCGATTGTGATTTCTATTTGAATAATTTTAGACTTAAGTTTAAAAAGGAAAACAGATTTTTAATTGACACTTTATTGATTATAATTTTTTGGTTTATTTGGCTTGAGAGAAATTAGAGAATTTTTAATAATAACAAAAATCATTTTAATAAGTTGATATTTATAATTTCTTCATTTGGTTTTAATTGGATCTCAAATCCTAAATATAAATTAGCTAAAAAATAACCATTTTAAAGAATATTTTAATAAATTTAGTAATAATATTAAGTTATTTAAACATAAAAATAATATTTTTGACATTAATAATTGTAGTATTAACATTTTTTCAAATTTAAATGATGTTTTTAATGTTTATCATAATATCCTTTTGATCGAAGGTTCATAAGAATTAGTTTTATTTTATTTTTGATTTAATTTTTGTTTTAGCCATAGTTTGTTTTTGTTATAGTTTATAGATCTTTAAGTTCTTTTGATCAGGGATTTTTTTGTCAATTTTTCTATTTTGTTTTGTATTTTATTCTTTTACCTTAGCTTTTGTATCTTTACTTTATTTTATTAATACATACATATGTATATAAATTTCATTTACATATATGTGTGTTATTCTTATAATTTTTTAGTTTCTTTTTACAGATACAAGCTTTGGGCCGGAATGGCGTTAGATTCTTTTTGCAGGCTCATAGGATTGCTGAAGGCAGGATTGCGGTCTACAGTGAGGATTTCTTCTTAGATCTTCTACATCTTCATTATGGCGTTCTATTATCTGGATGATTCGTTTTCAGCAAGGCTCTCTCTTCAGTTTTGCCGAGTGTTCAGAGAGGAGCTTTCCATTCCAGATCTTTCGCAGTACCATTTCTTTCGAGTCAACAGCATGGCGTGCCCTTCTCAGATGTTGCTGGCTTTTAGTATCTTTAGTGCTGAGATGCCCCATAGTTTTTTAGGCACTTCTAAAACCTCAATACTGGATGGTGGCCTTATCGAAGCTCGATATTTAGGTGTAATGGGAGGTGGCTTTGTCAGAGCTCATTTTAGAGGTGCCTGAGTTTTTTCCTTGTTATTTGTACTATGATTAGCTACTTTCCAGGCATGTTGACAACACCTTATCTTATATGATGCATACACACACACACACACATATGTACTCCCTTCTATTCTAAACGGTGACACATTTCTCTCAAAAAAAAGTGAATTTTTAGTATTTAGGTCTTCGTTTTAGAATTATGTGAACAAGTTAAATGTATTACATAATTTCTAATTAGGATATGAAGTTTTAATAATATATATATATATATATATATATATATATAATTTTTATTTAGTTATTGAAAATATTTTAAAAGGCTTTGTGGGGCTTATTTGTAGATTTAAATGTATTATTTCGATATTGTTGAAGATTCTAAAAGGGCTTAGCTGTTAAAATAAATAACCTAAAGTGATATTTCAAGTATTATTATATAAATGCTTTGAATATATAGATGAATATATTATGTTTATTGTTTTGTATATTTCAATAAATTTTAATTGAGAGGTTTTATTTCACTGCACTGATTAATTTGAATGAATCCTTATTATGGAATTATTAAAATTGCGTAAATAATAATTTAAAGTATATTTGCATATTCAATTGAAAGTCTGGAAGTATTATTATATTTATGATGTTATTTTCATCGATTTTTATTGTATTATACTAGATGTAATTATTTAAGAATTACCAAGTGTATTTTACATAGTTGAACGCTTAATAAATTTGTTTAGTTAGGCTATTCTGATTTCTCATTATTTCTTTATTTATCAAATTTGACTGACATGAATGATTCACCGTTGATATCGATTAGTGACTTGATATGATACGGTGATAACACCTTGATGATTTTGATATATTTAATTCTTTGTCACGAATAATCCAGATAAACGAATTAGTAAAACCATTTGGGATGAGACATAAGGCAATGCTTTTTCAGTTATTCTTTGGACTCGTTATATAGAATATAAAAGGGCAAGTGTGATGTGGGAGTATCGAATAAATGGACAAGTAACACATGGTGTATGAGACACCATTGTGTTATTTATTTAGTTATTATTTGCTCATTGATGACACTCATATGAGGGTATGTGCTGTGTGTGACTCACTGGGGTGAGCAAGTATAGAGGCCACTCGTTAGCCACATAGTTTGTGTACATTATATGTTCGTCTACCTTTGCCCAGCTCCCTTTATGTTTTGGAAGTGAATAGATTGGCCAGTATCCACCTTAACAACCTGATCATAGGGTTGCGCCCTAGATTTGTAATGCCATTGTTGTTGGTATTCAATGTGCATCACAAGATTGTAGTTGGTTGCCCCTTGTGTCGCATAGGCCGGCAGTCAGTTACCTTAGGGGCACATGTCGGTAGTCATGAACGAATAGACTACACTTTGTCGAGCCTATGGTGGATATTTGTCATGATACCTAAAGGGGAGAGGTAATGGTAACGATGAATGTGGGAGTAGTTTCATATGGACCACATGTGGATCCTGGAGCAAGCAGACTGTCGTTAGTTGCCTGTCTGGTTCCGATGTATGCGGATATATGTAGACGTATGTTTAGTGGATAGATATATACTATGTATCGATGAGATTATACCTGAAACTGTGTCTAGAGTATGGTCAACCACATATCCTTCTTAGGCAGATGTCTTATCATTACAAACAGACGGTCTACATAATATCAATTTGTTGTGTGTATCTCTTAGGACTGTTTAGTCGGGAGTATCGCCTCTCCAACGACTATAGGTCGGGATATATGATTTTGCACATTGCGGCATTGTTTTGAGGTGGCTTAAATCTTTTTTATTAATTTTTGCAATTTGATGATGATATCTCATAATGTGAGATTAAGAGATATTTTAGGCATAGCTTCATCATTACCCGACTTCACTTTAGGGTATCTCATTTTGATTATTTCTAGATTTGATAGTGATTTCAAACTGTGGATGATTCACCCATTCAATGTTGTTTTATGTGAATTCTGATTTGATGTGTTTTACATGGGTGATGACATCTTTATGCTGGGTTGTGTAGATGTTGCTACTTTGTTAAAATATGATTAGAATGTCGTCACCATTATATCATATATATTCTCTATCTATGTATGCATTGACTTTATATTTAGATATAGTCAACCATATGTTATTTATATATTACTCGGGTCTGTTCGATACATTTTAGGTATAGGGACGCTGAGACCAGGTTGTATTATTTGGGCATAGAGGAGATTGGTCATTCAATATTGTTGTATACTAATTTTTATTGTATACATTTATGTGTGTATAAGAGCTGGTAACGTATGTTATACTTTATACATTATATATTATCGCTGCAATTAATCCATGATCTCTGTTGTTTACTATATATTCTGTATTGATCTATCCGAGTGGCACACGTGTTTATTGCTTTATATCGATACTGTGCATTTTTTGTGTGAGCTTCATATGATGTTTAAATACGTATCGGTGTTGGACAAGGGAATACTCACATGTGTACCCCATATCACCTTATTCTCTATATTATTCGACGGTATTACTTTGTAATATTCTTGGATAGCATGGATATAGAGGTAGGGGTCTTATAGTTTGCCTTGGACTTGTACGAAAGGAGGATGTGTGTCATGGCCTTGAAATTGAGATTGTTTTCTGGCTTGCTTGCTACATGGTTAAAGTAAGCGATTGAAAAAAAAGCTGTACAGCATTGTATGGGACTAGATGTAGGATTGGTTAATTTGAACCAGCATAAAAATTTCTAGCATCATCTCTCCTACTTTACTTATATTTATTGTGATTGCATCTGTGACTGCTTGATTAGGATAAATCTATGTTGGTAATCATTGATTTAATTTAAAACTTGATAAAGGTTAAAAAGGTTCATGAAAGTTATAAAACACTATTCATATCCCCCCTTTAATGTTAAAGTGGCATTAAGACCCCTTCTGTAATCCATAATGTGAATTTTAAACAATTGGAAAAGTTTTATAATTTGTGTTTTTATGGATCTCCCTTGTTCTTATGGATACTACCCTTAGATTTAGGTATCAAATTGATGTGATTGAATGTAAGTTTGTTCGGGCATAATGTATGTTACGATTGCTTGAATGTGTGACATTTGTTTGGTCAAAAACGCCAATCAAATGGTGATTTAGAATAGGAACACATTAGGGATCGGTGCCGACCGATTGATATAGGCCCAAATGGAATGCGATCAATAGGGGCAATAAGGAAGGCCATGTTTCAAATTTCAAGTCGTTCAGGGTTTGTTTGCTCAAGTTATGGATCAGTCGATGGTGGTTTTTAACGCTATGGATCGGTAAATGTTTGCTTTAGGGTGTGCTTAAGTTATGAGATGGTTTACTTCATGTTTATTGGTGTTTCTTTGGGTCGAGAACGATGGAGGATAGCAAAGATGTGGGAAAATTCGAAGTAATGAATTGGTAGTTTGCTTGCTTTATGTTATGGAGACGTTTAGGTATGCTCCGAGTTATGAGAGTTTATTTAGGAGCATAGGCTAATGGAGTAAAATAGGTTGAAATTAGATAAGGCATGGATTGGTGGCTATGGATCGATACCGATCCATGGGCATGGATCAGTATTCATGATAGATTGCTGAGGGACTTGCATATGGTATAGCAGGGATTAATGGAGTAAAGTATAGGATTGGCGATGATGGATCGGTGACTATCGATGGTGGTTATCGTTCGGGTTATTAATCGGTGGAGGGAGCATTTGAGTTGCTTCATTTTCTTCCTATGCTTTCTTTGAGATATGAGGGTGTTTCCTTTGAGTTTTCAGTATGTTGACCTTAAACTCATGATAAACCAAATGCATAGCCAAATATAGCTAAGTATAGGGGTCAGTACCAAACCATAGGGTTCGCTATTGATTTTTTACGATAACGACCCATGATTCGATAATGATGATTTTATGATGGAAAGTAATGTCTTCGATGATGGATAGCTATTCTTTATGATACAAAGTAGAGGACTATGAGTCGGACTAAAGGAATTGTTGGTAGAAGGCTACGGAACATATGATGGTATTTTACGATTGATGATGATTGTAGAGAATCGTCCATACCACGGTGACTTCGTGATGAGAGTCATAAGATTAGTTCTCGTATGTACTCTGCTATAGATGAAGTATGCAAAGGGATTATTAAGACTCGAGGGTTCATAGGATAGTCGTGAGATAGGTTATATACTAAGGACGTGATGGTTCTTGGAGTGTGATGGCTCTTTATTCTAGACATAAGGCTTGCTTACCACAGACTGACATGACAGTTAGTTTATTTCCCAACCGACTGAGTGGCATTGATTTGAGTTCCGACGAACAAGGACACGAGCTATTGTAGTGGATAGTCCAGTCTTTGACCATGATGGATCGAAGAGTGCTTTTATATCCAACGCACTAAGTTAGTGAATGTGAGAACGGATGATGGATGCTATGTTGATTTGATTGTTTATCACCCTAAGATGTTAAATGATGTCGATATATTTGATGTATATATTGGGACACCCCGTAGTATTATGATGTATAGTACACTCATGATGACTATGATGTAGAGTAGCGTATATCTTGTCTTTATGCTAACATTAAGAGTGTAGAGACATGTCAGGTATGATTCTCATACCATTTGTCCTATTATAGTGATTTATTAGTAGTTAGGGTTTTACTTCAGCTCACACTATTGTTGTCTGACTCAATGTTTTATGCTTTGCTTCCTATTATATTAAATACTCTTAAATGAGTAGATTAGGGATATCAGGTCTGGTAAGTACATAGAGTTGGGTAGAGGATGGACAGGAGATCATACTCTTGTATTATTACACTCACTTACTTCTTATGCCATTGCACAACACTATGGAGCTTGTTAGTGCCTCTATTATCTAGAGATGGTTATTTATAGTTATTATTTGATGTATAACTCTATTTCTTATGCTTCATTCAATTATTTATTGTCTTGCATGTTTCATATATGATATGTTTTACTATCATATTTTGTTCGATGCACCATGAGATATAAGATAGGTTTGTGTTGTTTTATTTACTACTTTACAATCTTCTGATGATCGTTCTACATCGACTGGGCACCGTTGCGGTATACTATATAGGTATATTAGGCTGCTAGTGGTGGAGGGTGGTCATCACAAGGCAACAAATAACTAGAGCTATTGAGTAGAGACAAGATTTATTAAGAGAAGCAGACTTTTCTAAGATGAATAAAGATTTCAAGAGCTATGGTGGAAAAAATTTCACAGGGAAGGAATATGCTTTGGAGGTGTTGAATTAGTTAAAGGTATGCAAATGTTTTTGCAAAGACTTGGGATATACCAATACTCAGAACATGAGGTTGGCTTCTCATCAGCTTTAAGAGTATGCATTGGACTGGTGGGAGGCTATGATTGCCGAAGTCCCAAAGGAGGAGATAGCCCAAGAGCATTTTAAGGAGCAATTCGAGGCTCTGCTTATCATTGAATCCCAGAAGAGTGCTTTGTGTAGAGAATTTCTTGACTAGAAGCAGGGAGAGATGACTGTGGTAGACTACATCTTTCATTTTAATGATTTATTGAAGTATGAAAGGGAGAATATTAATACGCCATTGAAAAAAATGAAAAGTTTATTGAAGGACTGAAGAAGGGGCTTAATCAGATGGTGATAACTCATTTTTTGGCTCCGTTTTATATGATGGTGGAAATGGTGAGGAGGTATGAGCACTTGTATCAAGGAGAAAAGAAGGTTAATGTAATGCCCAAAGGTAGGCGGAAGAAAATATTCAATTCGTCTTAGAAAGGCGTAAAGAACCAGAAAGGAGGAATGACTTCGGAGGGTAAGCACGAAAGATGGATATAGATAATGTTACTTGCTTCAACGGCCAGAAGGGGCACTACTCCACTAAGTGTTCCCAGTTGGAGGACATGGCCAAGTGCTTTATTTGCAATACGAAAGGTCATAAGAAGAGGGATTGCCTGGAAGCTAAGCATGAAAAGGTTACATATTGGAAGGACCTTCATTAGGACCAACCGCGAAGAAGAAAGTGAAGGGTGTGATGCTTGGAGGTATGATTTTAATTTCTAGTATATCGATTAAAGTTCTATTTAGCACTGGTGCTACACCCTCTTTCATTCCAAGAGTTTTGGTCGATAGGCTAGAACTTGACACTACCTATTTGATTACGTCCTTATGTGCGGTTAATCCGATCTGTGGGTATGGCGCTCTCGAGTTAGTCTGCACTAACCCCGAATTTGACTTATATAGATATTTATTTACTTGCGACCTATATATATTTGACTTCATAGGGTACGAGGTGCATTCTGTTTTGGATTGTTAATGCAAATTGACGCTAGGATTTATGGTGCAAATAGGATTATCGTCGTACGAAATCTAATGGGAGCAGAATGGATTTTAATAAATTTGGATGTAGTGAAGGAGAAGTCGAACTTGATGTTATGTGCTATGGATGATCAGGAGGATAAGATCAGTAAAGTACAAGTGGTCCAAGAATTTGCAGATATTTTTGAACCTATAATAAGACTACCACCAAGAGGAGCTATCGAATTCATGGCCAAGGGGGGCATAACTTGTTAGTACACCGCTTAACAGAATGCCGCCTAAGGAGAAGGAGGAATTGAAGAAGTAGTTAGTGGAGCTTAAGCATAAGAGTTTCATCAGATTGAGTGGTTTGCCATGGGATGCATATGTGGTATTCGTAAAGGAGTCGGATTGAACTTTACAAATATGTGTAGATTATTGGAAATGTAATGATCGATGGTGAAAAATAATTATCCCTTGCCTAGGATAGACAACTTGTTTGCTTAGTTGAGTGGAGCAAGAGTATTCCCAGGGTCGGATTTGGCATCGGGGTTCCATCAACTTAAGGCAGTTGAAGATTTTGGAGACATTACTTATTAGGAGAATGGTTTGAGTTGTATATGGACCAAAAATCTTTCAAGTACCTATTCTCTCAGAAGTAGTTGAATACGAGGCAGCAGCGATGGTTGGAGTTCTTAGCGTTATACGATTTTGGGATAGACTATACATTAGCAAAAGGGAATAAGGTTGCCAACGCTTGGAGCAGGATACATTAGATTGGAGAATTAGCTATAGTCGAGGAATGGAAGATGTTAGAGACATTAGCCTCCTATGGAGTGCGTTATAGGCAGAATACTAGATCGAATAGAGATCAGGGTATTTAGTAAATTTGGAGGTACGTCCAACACTTGTAGGAAGAATAGCTGTAAGGCAAAGAGAAGATCCATTAATTACCGAAAGGATTAGGCGATTGGTGATGGGCATTGATGTTGAGGATCTGAAAGGTTTTGAGATAGACTCGAACGGATGCCTTAAAAAGAAAGGAAGAATGTGTATTTTGGATATTGGAGGCCTTTGGAAGGAAGTCTTGGAAGAAAGTCATCGGTCGAAGTTTACTATTCATCCCGGTGGTATAAAGTATTGTGATATGAAGAGAGTCTTCTTTTAGGAAGGGATGAAGAGAGATATAGGTGAATGCATGAGGGGATGTTCACCTATCAGTAAGTGAAAGCTGAACATCAGAAGCTGAGCAGTTTATTTCAACCTTAGTAAGTACAAACTTGGAAGTAGGATGCTATATCTAATGATTTTATTGATAGGACTTCGCGGTTAAAGATGGGAAATGATAGCACTTGGGTGATTGTCAATAGATTGATTAAGAGTGCCCACTTTATCCCGGTGAACTCGACAAGGACGACAACTAGCTCAACGAAGCTATATATGAAGAACATAGTAAGACTGCATGGGATACCAAGTAGTATTATTAGTGATAGAGACCCATTGTTCACCAATGAGTTCTGGAGAAGTTTGTAGAGTATTGGAAGATTTGTTGATGGTTAGACTAAGAGGGTGAACACTGTATTGGAAGATTTGCTGAGAGCTTGTGCCTTGAATTATGGAGGATCTTCGGTAGATCATTTGCATCTGATAATGTTTGCTTATAACAAAAGTTATCGAAGTAGTATTGGGATGGCACCGTTTAAGGCGTTATGTGGTAGACCGTGTAAGTCACCAGTTTATTTGTTGGGCATGAGAGATAGGCTTGTCTTAGGACCCGATTTCATAAGAGATGCTACCGAGAAGGTACAGTTGATTCGTGCTAAGTTGAAGGCAGCATAATCGAAGCAGAAGAGTTATGTCGGTAAGCAAAGCAAAGAGCTTAAGTTCACAGTAGGTGATCATGTATCCGTGAAGGTTTTCTTTGATGAGAGGATTTATGCGCATTGGGAAAGCGGGGAAGCTGGCACCTAGATACACTGGACAATTTCCAATGACTTTGAGGATCAATAAACTTGTGTATAGAGTCGAGTTACCGAGCAGTTTGGCAAGTTTGCATAATGCGTTTCACATATCACACTTAAGGAAATGTTCTCACGACTCAGATTTGGTAGTGGAACTGAGAGCGATAGGATACTTATCTGTCAAGATAGGTTTGACGTATATCAATCGACTTAAAGGAATAGAAAGTCGTGATTTGAAGGAATAAAGGAACAAAGTTATTAGACTTGTTCTCATCAAGTGAAGTGGAGATAAAGAAGATTATACATAGGAGGTAGAGGATAGGATTAGGAATAACTATCCCGAGTTGATTTAGACATTCACACACACACACACGTATGTATGTATGTGTGTGTGTATATATGTATGTATGTATGTATGTATGTATGTATGTATGTATGTATGTATGTATGTGTATGTATGTATGTATGTTTGTATGTATGTATGTATGTATGTATGTATGTATGTATGTATAGCATTGTGCTTTGTTTGTTTATTATATGGACTAAAGGGCACTCGTATATTCACGTGTTATATGAGTGTGTGTTAGTAGTTGTACTAGTACATATATTCTTAATGATCGATGTTTACATTAGTTGAGTACTAACGTAATCTTTTCTACTTATGTGTACCGATATGACGATGACTATACACTTTGGGGGAATTAGTGTAAATTTTGCTTTCCTTATTGAAAATTCGAGGACGAAATTTTTATAAGGATGTAATACTGCCACACCCCATATTTTGAAAAGTCCATAATGTGAAAATTAATTTAAATTAAACTGAATCGAATTGAATTAATAATATTAAGACATTATTAATTAAATCGATAAAGTGATTTAATTGCAAGTTTTGCCTACGGAAAATTTAATTAATCAAGTGTAGGACACATTGCAAAGTTAAATAAACGGACCGAAGACAATTAGAGCAATTTGCATGGCCTTGATTAATGAAAAGAAAATAATTTCAACTTAATGGGAAGGATTGGTTAAAGGGGAATAGATTAAGGCCCAATCCCACTGATTCCTAACCCCGCTTTCCATCCCATTTCACTTTCATTTCATTTTACACAAAGTGAAATTCCTAAGAACTCTAAGCAAGGTCAACCTTTCTCCATAGAAGAAGAGGAGGATTTCAAGTTAGAAGACTAGAGCTTTCAAATTCAAGGAACGAACGAGGATTAAACAAGGGTTTTCTTAAGTTAGGCGAGTAAAATCTTTTTTCAAAACATATTCTAATCTATTGGTTTTGGATTTGATTTTCATATGAATTTTTTAATGATGTTAAACATGTTTGAGTGTTTGAATATTATTTTAACAATAGTTTAAAATTTAGTTAAAGCGATTTAGTTCATTTTTTAAGGAAAACATGGTCTAAATACATCCAAATGCCATGAAATTTTGATATGATATGGTTAATGATGAATTGACATGGCTTTTAAATTTTATAATTTTTGGAGTTAATGAGAATATTTTATGAATTTCCTATGTTGGCAAAATCGGATAATTTCGGATTAACTAATTATTACAAATAAAAAAATTAGTTATTTTCTGCTGAAATTTTTATAAGCGGTGAAATATTGTAAAATATATTTTTGCTGAATTTTCGGAATTTTTCCTATAATTTTACATTTTATATGAATTATTCAGTGAAGGAAAGCACTTATTAATTAAGGATAATTACTTAGTTAATTAATTTGGGTGTTTAAGATGTTATGAAAGGAAACTGCAACGATAAGAAAAATACCCAATAATAATTTGACAACAAATTTGGTTAGATAAAAAGTTTTTTAAGTGGGTAGTAAATCAATTTTTAACTTAATTATAAAACAGCCATTGGATAATTTTTGACCAAGTAAAATGTAATAATATAGGGTAAATTTTGCATTGAGCAAAGAAAATCTATGCATGGAGGCTAGAGTAGATAAGTGAACACCACATGGATACCCATCATTTCAATTCAAAAAGGCGGAATGAGATGAATTATTCGCGACTGTATATATTATTGTACGCTACACCTTGATAACTCATAATAGCTATGATAATTCACGATGGCTAACTCGCGAAGGCTTAATATGAATAAAATATATACAAGTTGAAGGACTCGAAAGCTAAAACAATTAAACAAAAAAAATTGGCCACATACAGCTAATGAAAAATATGTATATAAGAATGTTTCTCCCCTGCATGAATATATTTCACACGATTGTTCACGGCACGAATAAATTAAACGCAAAGGCTTGCATGCGAAGGCTACTAAGGCTTATATATAACGCATTTTAATTTGTCAGCAATGTTATAATGTCGTAACAAGTCATTCTTTATGAATCATATTATACTTAATTTTTTCATAAATTAGTTGAAAATTTGTATTTAACCAAATCAACAATAGTATATATTATTGGAAAATAATGCTAACAAGCAGGGCCGGCCCAAGGTAATTAATGCCTTAGACGAACAATTTTTTTCTTGCGTTTTTGTTGCCCTATTTACATAAATTATATTCAAAAAAAAAACACTTTTAATAATAAAAGTTAACATTGATCACAAAATATTCTTCATCGATCACAAAATATTTTTCAAGTAGTCATTTCAATTACATCTCAAAATAAATTGAAATTCAACATGATATCATAACAAATTAACACGCACTAACAGAAGCAACTTCTTCGAGCATTCTTCAAAGCAAACTCGCCTATTATCCCTTCATAATTGAGTGTATCCAAATACTCATTTTCAATTGAAATAATAGCTAATCCGCTTAATCTCTCTGTGAAATAGTGGTTCGAAGATATGTTTTTATCAACTTCAATTTTGAAAAACTTCTTTCACAGAAGAAACTGTGTTGGGATATTTAACAGATTTGATAAGCAACTCAAGCATTTAAAAATCCACTAACATCATCGTAAGACCTTAAGAAATTAAGTGTATCAATTGATTTAGTTATCCCGGATGGTAGAATATTTTTTAATCGTCGAAGCTCAAAAAATAACTCTTTACCATAAATATCAAAGTCTATATGATGGATCGTGTAGTGTATATACACAAGTATAAGTGACTAACTATATGATGTATCTAATATAAACTTGATAGATGATAATAGCAAAGTAAATGAAAATAAGAACACCAAGATTTTATACTGGTTCGGACCTCCCGTCCTACGTCTAGTCCCGAAGCTCCTTTTCGGAATTCGACTATCAAACACCCTCACTTCGCCCGAAGGAATAGGCTTGGTTACAAAAGCTTGTTCTTCTCAAGTGTGTGTTCTATAACAAGAATATTGACTATTAAGTACAAATTCTTCCAATATATATCTAGAGGATATTGATTGAAGAATTATGTATATATGGAAGAGTGAAATACTAACTATCTAAAAAATTAAAGGTTCAGAAGTTATTAATTATAATTTATGGATAGTAAAATAAATGACTAATCATAGCCTAAATGAAGCAGTTATTATTCAAGGGAGAAAATCATGAAGTGAGCAAATCCTTAAATTCCGTGGGAGTTTAATATAAGTTTGTTCATTCAGTGGTTTTGTAAAGATGTCTGCTACTTGATTTTCAGTATTTACGTATCTAATAAAATAGTTCCTTTTTCAACATTATCTCGTAAAAAATGATGTCGTATATACATATGCTTAGTTCGTGAATGATTAACAGGGTTTTTTGATAAATTTATAGCACTTTTGTTATCACAATATATTGGAGATTTATTGATAATTTTGCCAAATCCGTAAGCGTTTATTACATGTATATCACTTGTGCACACTCTAGAGCTACAGAGATATATTCAGCTTCGCAAGTAGATAAAGAAACACAATTTGGCTTTTTTGCTAAACCATGAAACTAATGATTGTCCGATAAGGTGACATGTTCCACTAGTGCTCTTACGATCTGTTCTACATCCACCGAAATCCGCATCGCTATATGAAACTAGTTCAAACGATGATTCTTTAGGGTAAAACAAACAATAATATCTAGTACTAGATAGATAACGTAAAATACGCTTAACAGCTCTTAGATGAGATTCTTTTGGCTTTGCTTGAAATCGAGCACAAAGACATACACTCATCATAATATCGGGTCGATTAGCCGTCAAATATAGTAAAGAACCAATCATGCTACGATATAATTTTTTATCAAAATCTTTTCCATTATCATCCCTTTTTTAAGTGAATAGTGGTACTCATTGGTGTTGGTTTGCTTGAAGTTTTATCCATTTCAAAACGACGTAATAGATCGTTACAATATTTTTCTTGATAAATAAAAATTCCATTTTCAAGTTGTTTTATTTGTAAACCTAAGAAGAAATTTAATTCTCCCATATGTGATATTTCAAATTCATTTTTCATAATATTTGAAAATTGATTACATAGATTTTCGTTGGTTGAACCAAAAATGATATCGTCGACATAAATTTGTACCACTAAAATATCATTATTTTCTCTTTTAATAAATAAAGTTATATCTAGTTTTCCTATTTAGAAACCAGATGTAATTAAATGATTTTTAAGACGTTCATACCACGCTCGTGGAGCTTGTTTTAATCCATATAATGCTTTGTGTAATTTAAAAACATGATCGGGATATTTTTCGTGAACAAATAATGGGGGTTGTTCTACATATACATTTTCTTTAATAAAACCGTTTAAAAAAGCACTTTTGACATCCATTTAAAATAATTTAAAATTGTGATGAGTGGCAAAGGCGAGTAATGTACGAATGGCCTCTAATCTAGCTACTGGAGCAAAGGTTTCGTTATAATTGATACCTTCTTCTTGATTATAGCCTTGAGCAACTAAACGTGCATTATTTCTAACAATATTTCCATTCTCATCTGCTTTGTTTTTAAATACCCATTTTGTTCCTATAACCGATAGTCTTTAGGTCTTGGTACTACTTCCCAAACATTATTACGTTCAAATTGATTTAATTCTTCTTACATAGCGATTACCCAAAATTACCATTTGAAGCTTCTTTATAATTTTTTGGCTCAAAATTTAACACGAATGCTATATGGCTTATTTGATTAAGTTGATTTCTAGTTACTCTAGAATTGAGATCTCCAATGATATTATCTCTTGGATGATTCTTAAGAATTCTAGGGGATCATATCAAAGTGTTATTTTGCACATTTGTTTCATTATTAATAAAATGTGTTAGTGGAATAATTTCTTCTTCATCATTAGTATGATGTCTAAAAAGATTTTCGTCGAACGAAACATGTAAACTTTCTTCAATGGTATTATTTCGTTTATTAAAAATTCAATATGCTTTGCTACGATCCGAATATCCAACAAAGATACCTCCATCAGCCTTCGGGTCAAATTTTCCTAAGTTATCTTTTGTATTTAATATAAAACATTTTGAACCAAAACTTTTAAAATATGATACTTTAAGTTTTCTTCCAAAAAATATTTCAAAACAAGTTTTTTTAGTCATAGGACGTGTAGTTACTCGGTTTAATACATAACAAGCTGTAGCAATAGCTTCAGCCCAAGAGTGTTTTGGTAGACCACTACTATTTAATAATGTTCATGCGCATTCTTGTAAAGTTCGATTTTTTCTGTCTATGACACCATTTTGTTGAGGTGCGCGAGGAAAATAAAAATTATGACTTATTCCTTTCTTATTACAAAAATTACTAAATAGATCGTTTTCGAATTCTCCTCCATGATCACTTTGAATATTTTTAATTTTCAAGTCCATTTGTGTTTTAATTCTTTTAGCAAATACGTTAAACATACCAAATGTATCGCTTTTATGTTTTAAAAAAAATTCCATCTATATCTTGAAAAATCCTCAACTATTACGAAAACATATTTGTTGTGATTTATAGAACGTATTTGTGTTGGTCCAAATAAATTTAAATGTAATAATTCTAATGGTTGTTTTGTAGAAATATTGTTTTTAGATTTAAAAGAGTTTTTCTTTAGTTTTCCAATTTGACAATCGTCACATAAATTTTTTACTTTGTAATTTATTTTAGGTAGACCTCTAACTAGCTCATATTTTGCTAATTTATTAATATTTTTAAAATTGGTATGACAAAATCGTTTGTGCCATAACCACGGATCATCATGTTTGGCAGTTAAATAGAAATTTGAATTTTTATTTATATTCATGTTTAATACATAAATATTTTTGTTTCTAAAACCTTCAAATACAAGTTGTTTGTTATTATCGAAAATATTACATCTATCTTTTTTAAAATTTATTTGAAAATCTTTATCGCATAATTGTCTAATACTTAGTAGGTTGTGTTTTAGATTTTCTACTAATAAAATATTTGAAATAATAGGAGAGTTAGAAATACCAGAGTTGGTGACTTCTTCAATGCCTACGACATATCCGTTTGAGTTATCTCCAAATGTTACCTTTCCACCATCGATGTATGTTATATTTGATAACATTTTTGAATTTCCGGTCATATGCTTGGAACATCCGCTATCTAGTATCCATATCTTCTTATTTTTCATTTTGGGTACCTGCAAAATAAAAGATGTTTTAATTGGTACCCATGTATTTTGTTAGGGTCCTAATTGTTAGGCAAAGGTAGCCATACCCAAGATGGTTTGGTACCTTTATAAATATAATTTTTATTATAGACTGCATTCTCTAAGAAATTATTAATATGTTTTTGTCTAATCGAATTATTATTTGTCTTAGGAATCCAAATTTTCATATTTTTGGTATTCATGTTAGACATTGGTAAACTTTTAGTTTTTCTATAACTAAATTTTTTAGCATCATTCCCCTTTTTGTTTAGAAATATTTTTAAATCCTATTCCATTTCTATTGCCTGATGGTTTTGAAGTTTTGATAAGATTTTCCAAATCTTGTTTTCCTTTATTAAATTTTGACACATTATTTGTAATTTTATCTAATTTTTCTGTTAATTCTAAATTTTCAATTTTCAATAATTCAATATTGCTTTTCAAATTAATATTTTCTTTTAACAAATTATCCTTCACTAATTCAGTGTTTTCAAAATCAATAGCAATAGCCTCACTTTCTTTCTTTTTAATTTTCTCTTGAGATAATTCTAGTTCTTCTTTTAAGATAATTTTTTTCATCTTTTAACATTCCTACTTCAAATTCGAATCTATTTATTTTGACTATATATTCTTTGTTCAATTTTTTAATTTGTCTAAATTTATCATCTAATTCCATACTAAGTTCTAATAATTCGTCATAGCTAAGTTCCAGACATACCTCATCAGGTTGTGCCAAAAAACACACATTCGCTTGTTCTCCATCACTATCGCTATCAATTTCAGATGATGAAGAATCCAAGTCATCCCATGTTACTTTGAAAGCCTTCTTCTTTTTGAATTTTTGAATTTTGTTCTTCTTTTTATCATTATTGAGTTTAGGGCAATCCTTCTTCATATGTCTGTATTGATCACATTCATAGCACTTGATTTGAGATAGGTTTTTTGTGTTGGACGTTCCTTCTTTTTGGAATTTGGACATCTTTCTAAATTTCTTAAATCTGTTATAATTCTTAGCAATGAATACTATCTCTTCTTCATCTAAATCAAAGTCATTATTTTTTGTTGCTGGGAATGCTATATTCTTCTTCTCCGAATTTAATTCTTTTCATGGCTGCAAATTAGCTTCATAGGACATTAAATTTCCTATCAACTCTTCAACTTTGAGAGTAGAGAGATCATTAGCTTCTTCAATAGCTAATACCTTCCTTTCCCAATCCGATGTTAAAGAGTTGAGTATTCGAGAAACTAAATCAAAATCGGTAAACTTAACTCCTAATGCCATACGATCATGTTGGATAGTTTGAAATCTAGAATACATGTCAATAATAGTTTCATTTTGCTTCATTTTGAATAACGAGAATTGGTTTTGCAAAATTGAAATCTTAGTTTGCTTGACCTTTGTTGCACCTTCGTGTGTAATTTGTAAGGTCCGCCAAATGACAAATGCCGTTGTGCATAACATGACATGTGAAAATTCATTTTTATCTAGAGAACAAAATAAAACATTCATAGCTTTAGCATTGTTTGATGCTAAGGTTTTTGTGCATCGGTCCATGTGTTCATAGCAGTAGTAGGTGCTTCATATTTATCTTGTGTGGTTGACCAAAATTTCTAGACCATTAGCTTCCATAAAAATTCTCATGCGTGTTGACCAATATGCATAGTTAGATCCATTAAAAAGAGGGGCTCGTGCTGTGGATTATCCTTCTTGAAAAATACTTTCCATATTAAAGTGATTCAAAAACGTGTTACTGTTCTTTGATCAAACCTTTGTTTGATACCAATTGAAAGCCTATATGATGGATCGTGTAGTGTATATATACAAGTATAAGTGACTAACTATATGATGTATCTAATATAAACTTGATAGATGATAATAGCAAAGTAAATAAAAATAAGCACACCAAGATTTTATACTGGTTCGGACCACCCGTCCTACATCCAGTCCTGAAGATCCTTTTCCGAATTCGACTATCAAATACCCTCGCTTCGCCCGGAGGAATAGGCTTGATTACAAAAGCTTATTCTTGTCAAGTGTGTGTTCTATAACACGAATTTTGACTATTAAGTACAAATGCTTCCAATATATATCTAGAGGATATTGATTGAAGAATTATGTGTATATGGAAGAGTGAAATACAAATATATGATTGCTAGAGATCAAGATTATATCAGAGTAAAAGAGTAAGGAGCATAAGTAAGTAAGTTGAGATCTTCTCTTGAATTCATGATGCTATTTATAGTGATAGAGAGATTCCTTGAGTAGTTGCATCCATTAACAAGTGCTCTATGGTCGCTTCTGATGGTGATGAAGAGTTGCAGCGAAGAGGAGCAAAAGTGTCTTTTCAATTGTGACAGTTGTACTTTGAATGTCAACACCCAAGTTCAAAATCAGACGTCTGGAATATGTCTCAGACATCTGGCTCTTATATATTTTTTGTATATAGTAGCTTTTCAGACGTCTGAGTACATTAACCAAACGTTGATTCTGTCTGGTTTGTGATCCAGAAGATTCATTCAGACGTCTGGCTGGTGCACCTAGACGTATGAACTTGTGCATGTTACTTTTCTTGTGTCTGTGTCATTGCTATTCTGATTCTATCGACTTGTAGCCTCTTGATACTTTCTTTGAGTCTTGTTCTTGTCTCTTTAGTGATGTTACTTTAACAATTACCTATGAATAGAAATATATATATATATATATATATATATATATATATATATATATATATATATATATATATGTATATTCGATTTCCATTGTTTAGTTGTCGTCATCGAAACCATAGAATTGATTTCCTAAAAAAATATCTTATTCTTCATTATGTCCCAAAAATCCTTCTAATTTCATGCAATGTTGCTTTAATTCTTTATCATCAATATTCCTAAATCTTGAGTTTATCAAAAGGCCAAAAGTTTCTTCATAAAGTTTGAATTCCTCAAATCGATCTCTAAGTGAAGTAAAAGCTTGGTCTACTATGAGAAGAAAATAGGTAACTCTAAAATTTTCTTCAGGAGATTGTCTATTGTCATTCTCAACAATATCTTCATCAAATTGCCTTTTTCTTCGCATGACTCTCTTTTCAAGAAACTTTGGATCAATGCCAACTTCATTTGCAATTTCTTTTGCCTCCTCCATCATGATTTCAAATCCTTCTTCTCTAAATTTTTCAAAAAATTCTACAAGCCCTTTGATTTTTTCAATTGCATCTTCAATATCAATCTCCTCTCGTTGAAGTATTTTACTAACTTGATTAATATTTTCTAATACCGTGTACCAAATACACAAACTAATTAAGAACTCAAAATTTTCCAATGCATTTTGGCACAATCCTTTGGTCTCCATCATCACAACAACATCTTTTGAATTATTTGCAATATCAATTAAAGCATCCCTTGGCTCAGAAGTTTGAGTTCCTATTGCTTTAACACTTTCAATATAGCTTTCCTAACGTCTTGATGATAATGGTTTGGGAGTTAAACCCTTCACATAGCTTCGAAGTATTTCCCATTGTTGGATTGAACTAGAAAACAACGTATAATTTTTTGCACATATGCGAAAAAATTCCTGGCTTTCGTACATGATTTTGCCATATCACATAGAGCAAGGTTGAGACTATGACACCTGCATGAGATGTAAAAAGCTTTAGGATTTATATCAAGTAATCTTTTTTGTACACCTTGATGTTTACCTACATAAGATTTAATTAAATATATAATATTATAATCAATAGTCCATATCGAAAAGAAGATAAATTTTAATTTAAAATTATACCTTTCATGTTTGAACCATTATCATATCCTTGACCTGTCACAACATTAGTATCAAATTTGAGATCAACGAAAATATTTTTGAAATCCATAAAAAGGATAAACCCATATGTATCATCAACCATTATGAAACCAAGAAAATATTCTTCTACTTTAATATCATTTGCATCGTCAACATTCACACATCTAATGACAATGAACATTTGCTCCTTATGGCTCAAATCCAGAGGACAACTAAGCATAACAGAGAAGTACTTTGCTTCCTTTATTTTCATGAGCAGTGTCACTTTGATCTTGTTAGCCAATAAACTTACTAATTCATTTTGAATTTTATGACTAGGATAATGATCATTAATTTCATTATATTCACCAGTCTAAGATGTTCTTCCATAATTGGATCAAACTCGGCTATGAATTCAATAAGCTCACAAGAAAGTCAATTATTCTTCTCATAAATCTTCTCATTTGATCCACAGAATGGTAAATTATTGTAACGACCCAGAATTTTTGATAACTTAAATTTGAATATTTAATTTATTTTTAATATTAATAAGTGGAATTTTTAAGTCGAATAATTTATTTTTCGAATATTGGATTTAATGGGATAATTAAATCGATGATTTAATAAGTGAAATTCCAAAAATAATTAAATATTGGGTTAAATATAATGGGAAATGGTTTGGAAAATTTTGTTTTATCATATTAAAGTTATAGAAATGTTTTAGAACTTGTAAAACTGAATTTGGAGTTAATTTGTAAAAATTGAATATTTTAATATTTAATTATCGACTGAAAAATAGCCAATTTTTGAACAGTCTCGGAATTGAACGAAACAAGTTCCATTGGATCCGTAATAGTTAATTATTATCGGATTTCAATTTTCGTAGCAATCGGAGTTGTCGTTTGACCGTGGCAGCTCGAAACGCATCGATATCGTTTTAATTTTAATTCGGCGAGTAAAAATAGCCATTTTTCAAACGGTCTCGGATTCCGACGAAACCAGTTTCATCGGATCCGTAATGTGATATTATTGTAAGATTTCAAATTTCAAGTCGATCGGATTTATCGTTTGTCCGGTACAAGCCAAAACGCCTAGAAATCGTTTAAATCGGTTTAAATTTAAATCGAGCGTTTATTGCCGTATCTCACACATATGATGGAATTAGCTTCCGAAACTTGTTCCATTGTGTCCGGAATGTGGAAAAACCTTAGAATCGCCTGTCGGAACGCGTCGTTTGGAGTTCGTTTGCAAAAGTGTTAAATTGGAGATTTTATTATTAAAATAATAATAATAGTTGTTTATAAAATGCAATTATCTCTAAACCCTAATTTGCATGGGCCGGCCGCCACTTCAACATTAATGGCCAGAAAATGTCGTTCCTTCCTCCTTCGATTCCACCAAATCCATCAGCTATTAGCTTAAACTTTCAACTGGAAAATCGTAGATCTCATCGAACACATCGAATCCAACGGTCGAGATGGAGAACGGAGCTGCGGATTGATGGGAATTCGTGCTTAAAGCTACTCGGTTGCGCACATTTTTCAGGGTGCCTAAGGGGGCCGAGTTCGACCGCATCCCTGGTGGTGGTGGAGGCTTCAGGTGGCTTCGATTTGGTGGTCTCGGATCATCTTCAAGTCGTATGGGTAGCGTGCAAATTCAAACCCTAATGGATGCTAGATGGGTTCGGCTGCGTGATGATAACCTGGAGATGAAACGCGCAGAGAAGGAGAGGGTGTGTGGGGCCCATGCGTGAGAGGTTGGGTGTATTTTCCTTTGATATGAAATTTAATTGTAAATTTAAGTGTACAACGTTTAAAATAGTATAACTTTTTGCTGCGAGGTCCAAATTGAACGAGATTTTTTGCGTTGGCTTCGTATCGCCGTGCTCTTCGCAATGCAACTGGTTTGGAGTCGATTGGAGCTCGTTTGAATTTCGGGTAAAATTAAACGTTCGTTTAATTTTATTCGAAACGAACGCGAAAACGGAAACAAAATCAAGGTGAGAACTCCTCACTCAATCGAAAGGTTTTGTTTAAAATTTTAAATAGTTAATATTGATCGATAATTGTTGATTGATTGTGGTAGTAGATATAATAGGATATATATTATATATAGCAATATATATATATTGGCATATGTATATATTGGATTTGATTTCCCGCCTCGTATAGCGGATGAGACCCTATTGCGCCGTTATTAAGCGGAATATTTATAAAATCCCATATACCGCGATATTCCACCTTGAAGTGGAATTGGTATTGTGCTAACGTCTGTGGGTGCAGGGTAACAGGTTGGAGGGATCCAACTGGATTCCTCACATATTTATTTGTTTATAAATATTATGTTGATTGTTGATAATCACATTGATATATGATGTTATTCCCGTGATTGACCATTCGATGTCGTTGCATCATCGGATTCTAATTTTTAAATTAAAAATAACGGTTTTGAATTTAAAAGGGGTTTTAAATCGATTTTTCAAAGAATAAGGGTTATTAAAATTTTGAATTGATTAAATTTTAAAATAAATAGATGGATAAATTTTTATGTTTTAAAAATTTATATTTTTATAAAATATAACTTAAAAGAAATTTTTAACAATAATAGGTTTTTATAAAATAGTTAAATTTGGTTTTTGGGAAGTTATTATTATTAATGGTTTATATAAAGGATTTTATAAATGGATGTTTTTAAATTAAATTTATTGAAGTTATAGAATAAATTTATAAAGTGTTAAGTTGATGTATAACATGAATTTCACTAGGATTTATAGATTAATAAATGTGAAATTTATAAAACGAACGGTTATTGGAAAATTTTAAGTTTATAAGTTATTAACTTATAGAAATGGATTTGGGCATTAAAAAGGGGAATTTTATAGAAATTGTTAATAAATGAAGATTTCATTAGTTGAAATTATTATAAACCATAAAGAAATCTTGTAAGTGATAAGATTTTAAATTGGTGAAGTTCAAAGGAACGATTTGGTAAATAAATAATATTATAAGTATTTAACTTACAATATGGCTTTTGGGTATGAAATTGGGTTATGTAAATTGCATCGGATTAATAAAGGAATTTATAAAATTGGGGTTTATAATAGAAATGGAATTTATAAACTATGTTTATAAATTTGAAATCCATCGAATTTGATAAATTGAAATATGGGAATTTGTTAAGTGGGCTATATTCACTATTTTGAATATTGAATAGATTATTAAATAAATTGGGTTTGTTTTTGGGAAAGGAATGTTTTAAATGGAATTTAAAACGAATTAAAGGTGTTTTAAAATGTATTGAGTATTGAAAACATAGATTTCAACATTAATTGTTGAAATAGACGTTTTCGAGAAACAGAAGGGGATAATTGGTATAGTATTGGATTTATATATCTATTTTTAATTTCAAATCCATATACTAGTGTTTTTGGGTTGTCGTAACGATGTTTTACGCAACATTCGTTTTTAACCCAAATAAATGTGAATAAAAGAATATTTCTTTAAAGGAATGAAATTAATACTTAACTATGGTTTAAGCATATGGAATATTTTCGAATTGTTGAAAATAAATTGAATTGTGAATTACTTATTTTTTAAATAAGTTTAGAAATGATTTTCCAATATGGAATGGAACGTTTTTGTGAATTCACCTTTTAAAGGTAAAAGTGTAAGCGAATATTTTGGAATCGATTTGAAATCAAATATGAATGGGTATTTGGGATTTAATTCACGTTGGAATTTATATGAAGGGAAATTTGTTTAAAAATAAATATTGATTTATTTTGAAGTATGAAAATGAATTTACGGATTTGGGACGTAAATTTAAATTAAATCGGTAAAGATTTATTTGATGATTTGAAATTTGTTTTCAAAGGGTATAAAGGATGAAAAGTAATTTGAAATTAGTTTTCAAATGGTTAAGGTGATTTGAAATTAGTTTTCAAATGGTTAAGGTGATTTGAAATTAGTTTTCAAATGGTTAAGGTGATTTGAAATTAGTTTTCAAATGGTTAAGGTGATTTGAAATTGGTTTGCAAATGGTTAATGTAATTTGAAAATTGGTTTTCAAATGGTAAAGGTAAATTGAAAATTGGTTTTTCAATTGGTTAAGTGTGGAAAATTTTATCGTGAAGTGGTTTTGGTAAAACAAATAACTGGGGCAATTATTTGGAAATGGTGTATATATATATATATATCTTGTGAAGATATTTTTGGGATTAAATAATTTTGGAAATTTATTTGGAATCTGATGATGTGGCGCATCTTTATTGATAGTTAAATAACCGACTATCAATATTTACCCTTGGATGGTATTGGTTGTGTTTGTTTGGAATTGAATGCACACTTATTTTTAAAAATAAGCGCTCGCTATTCGGTTTAGCCGGGAGAGGACCTTTGTGTCGTATATCCCATTCCGAATATGCGATACGTCGTTTGGATTGCATTTGAAGACCGGTGTTGAAGACCGGGTATTTGTGAAAACGATAGGATGACCTATCGATTGTCTCCGCATCGTTAGCTACGATATGGAGATTTCCTTTGTGATGGGAAATTTTATCGGGATTGTGAATACCCGGATTGCAAGGGCTTCCTTGGAAGTGCCTTCGGTTCTGTTCGAACCCGGAACAGACTTGTATGGTTACGTGTCTGACATTACATTTTGAGAGATAGAGCAGATTTCTTTCAAATACATTTCTGTTGGTGGCGGAGAATTTATTCTCTTAGCTTAACACCCTTCTCTGAGACGTACGAGCTCAGAGGTTATGTAGTTGAAGGTTATCAGCGATATTTCCCAATCTGGTAATGTGGCATGCTGAGTGCTGCTGTGTGATGATCATTGGTTGGTCATTTGTGATATGATCATTTGTTTGATCATTTATCTTTGTGATTATTGCTTTGGTCATCTGTGGACCCGAAGCATGGCTTTGTTACACAAAGCGTAGCTTTGTGGACGAGACTTCGTCAGGACCTCACTCCCCGGAAATGGTCGAAACAGGAATATGCGGCAAGGTTATGAGGGTCGCGCCCTTTAGGGTATGTCATTTCCTTCTGGAAAAGGGTGGTATCATGGTATGGAGCCCAGATATTTACTCATGTGGAAACACTATATATATTTCTGTGTGGTGTTGTTGGTATCGAGCGCTCGGATAAAGGTCCCAAAGGACCGGGGGATGACATATTCGTGTAGTAGTTACCTAGTTACAGAGGTAACCCGGCCTTGTGTTGGCAGAGATCTAACCGTAACGTTAGTTCTCGGGACGTCCCGCCAGAGGCGATCCCATGTGGCAGTAGGAAGTTCCTTAGCCTGACCATTTGTTGGAAATCCATTCATCCAATACGTGCCTTGTACGGTTTTAGTTGTAGAACCTGCCATTTAACATGGCAGCTATAGTAGGCATAGTATCATGGTACCTATGCTGGCTAGGATTTATACTATACTTTCGAAATATTTTCCACTATGCACTAGTAATAATATAAAAAGAAATTTTCTCGTATTAAGCATATTTGACTATCATAAGGAGAAATCTCCCCCATGTGTGCATTTGCATTGTGTGTGTGCCGGGAGGCCTTATGGTAGTTTCATTTTCCAAAAAGCATTGCGGATTTCAAAATTTAAATTTTCTTGTTGCTTGTTTAAAGATAAACTGTTTTGAGTTCTCACACCAGTCCCATGACTGACCTGGAGTTTATTGTTCCTTTCCTAAACTCTGGGTGCCCACTATTTTTCCACACGGGCAGTCTAGAGTTAGGTTATCAGGTTATTCTGGATTCTGGAGTTGCTGTGCAGATCTGGAGGCGAGCCAGATAGCGTAGTCTATTATCTATTGTATATAGTATTTTCTTTCCGCTGTTTTATTGTTGTACACTCTGATGATATGATGTATTGTGATGTATGTATAAAATGTATAGTTCTTTTGTTTTAATGATATTCATTTATCTATTATATGTTGTTCCGCTGCGATTGTGAGATTCTGATATTGTTTCTCGTTCTGTTACTTGTTTTCTGTTTTCTCCTCTCTTTCTTTTCTTTCTTCTTCTACCTCTTTCTTCTTCTAAAACTCTAACGGTTCGATTTTTCGGCAACGAAAAATCGCGATCGTTACATTTGGTATCGGAGCTTATGGTTAAGCGACAACCTGCTCTGTTGGGTGTTACTCATTAGAGATAGAGTCAGCAGTACTCTAGAATGAGTGTGAGTGTAATAATAGATATGAGTGCGTATTTGTTAGTGAATATAAAATTGTTTTATATTGTGATGATTGGTTTGTTGAGTGGTATATGAACCTTCGTCGGCGCAGCCTCGAAAACTGAATCGAAGGGGTTCCTAAACACTTGAATAGAACAATTCGACACAATATTGTTTTAAATTGGGTAAATGAAATAATTTTACCTCGATTATATTTTATATATAAAAAGAAAATAATTTTTCAAGAATTATTGAAGTGTGTATATAATTGATTGCTTGGTTGTTGTAAATGATATATATATAAAATAATTAAAAGTTGTTTGAATAAGCTAATAAAAGCAACTATTGTAAAAGAATAATGGTATAAACCAATGAATCATAAGATGAAATTATAATTAATAATGAGTTACAATTGTAAGATAATCATGTATGTATATAAGAAGTAAAATTATATAAGTAAAAGGTTTATAAAAGTGATTTATGAATAGAAAGAAAACTTTTTGAAAGAATATTTAGCATTGATTTCACTATTGTCACTGGGAAATAATAAGGGTGATGACTGCAGCATCATCAGTATCATTTTCGAGTTTCTATGTGATGGATTTGCTACAATAATGAATTTAAAAATTGAAGTTTTGTTGTAATAAACCAATTTGAAATTAAAATTCAATTTGAAATTGATAAATATAAGTGAAAAAAAAGGTTTTGAACTTATAATATAAGTTAGAAGTTGAATAATAAGTTTTATAACTTATTAAATGGAAAATGTAAGTAAAACCGATTATTGAAATGGTTAAACAATAAAGTTAAGTAAAATGGAATATGGATTTAAATGTTGATATGAAGTTGTCTTAAGTAAGTGTTAAATGGAATTAACTTTAGAATTGAAATTCGAACTTGACTGATAAGTGTAAAGCTTAAGTTTATTTGAACAAATGATGTTAAATGGAGTATAACTTAAGTGAAGTTGAATAAAAAAAATTGACCTTTGTATCAAAGTTAAATAATCAAGTGAATTAAATGAGGTAAATAAAGTTGAAATGGAATATAACTTAAGTAATATTGAAAGAATTGATGTTAATATCAAAATAAATGAATAAAGTGAGTAAATGAAATTGTTAAAGATGTGAACTTAAGTTATATAAATGAAATTCAATTTTATTTGTAAAAAGAACTAGCAATTGAATTAAAGAATGGATTGAATGTTAATCAATCGAATGTAAGTAAGTTGATATGAAACGATGTATGTAAGTGTAAATTCATTGAAGTTAGTTGAATAATTGGATGAAAATCAATTGAATGTTAAACCAATTGGAATTAAAACAGTTGAACCAAATTGAATGTAAGTAAAATAAATAAATTTGGTTGTATTGAATGTACATTGGTCGTTATTTGCTTGTTGGTTGATTGTATGTAAATTCATTAAGTGTTAATGAAATTGAACTAGCGCAATTGGAAGCTATGTAATTGAATTCAAATGAAATTGAATAGAATTGAATTGGAATTGAAACGAATGAATTGAATATGCAACTTCAATAATAAACTAAAAAATGTATAAGAAGCATGTATTGGAAATTTTGTAATTGAATTGGCCAATAGTTTGAATGTTGGAATTGGATACTATTACTAGTATGATATACAGGTATATAATGGAATTGGGATTTTGGTTATGAAGTTAAATTGAATCGCTCGACAAAAAGGTACGTATTTCAGTTTTTATATGAGATTTGGTGATTTCCTTCTCCAGCCACTTGGCTTTCTCTTTTCTTTTTGATTCTGAGGGGCCGTAGAGCCGTTTTGTAGTCGTACCGATCTAGCCGCGCAAAGGAGACTCTGGCGAAATTTTTCGAAAATTTAGGGAGTTAGAGAAATTTTGAGAAATTTTGAAAGTTTGAAATTTGAATTTAAATTTAAATTTGAATTGTTGAGTAAACAATGTTGTTTGAAACCTATAATTGAAGTTGGAAAGTTAATTGAAATAATAGTGAATCTTTAATAAAAAGATTTAGGTTAGAAAGTTAATAAACTAATTAGTTTTGGAAAAATAATAAACGGGTTAGGATCGTTCTCCTTAACTTGCAATTTCGAGGACGAAATTCTTTTAAGGGGGGAAGATTGTAACGACCCAGAATTTTTGATAACTTAAATTTGAATATTTAATTTATTTTTAATATTAATAAGTGGAATTTTTAAGTCGAATAATTTATTTTTCGAATATTGGATTTAATGGGATAATTAAATCGATGATTTAATAAGTGAAATTCCAAAAATAATTAAATATTGGGTTAAATATAATGGGAAATGGTTTGGAAAATTTTGTTTTATCATATTAAAGTTATAGAAATGTTTTAGAACTTGTAAAACTGAATTTGGAGTTAATTTGTAAAAATTGAATATTTTAATATTTAATTATCGACTGAAAAATAGCCAATTTTTGAACAGTCTCGGAATTGAACGAAACAAGTTCCATTGGATCCGTAATAGTTAATTATTATCGGATTTCAATTTTCGTAGCAATCGGAGTTGTCGTTTGACCGTGGCAGCTCGAAACGCATCGATATCGTTTTAATTTTAATTCGGCGAGTAAAAATAGCCATTTTTCAAACGGTCTCGGATTCCGACGAAACCAGTTTCATCGGATCCGTAATGTGATATTATTGTAAGATTTCAAATTTCAAGTCGATCGGATTTATCGTTTGTCCGGTACAAGCCAAAACGCCTAGAAATCGTTTAAATCGGTTTAAATTTAAATCGAGCGTTTATTGCCGTATCTCACACATATGATGGAATTAGCTTCCGAAACTTGTTCCATTGTGTCCGGAATGTGGAAAAACCTTAGAATCGCCTGTCGGAACGCGTCGTTTGGAGTTCGTTTGCAAAAGTGTTAAATTGGAGATTTTATTATTAAAATAATAATAATAGTTGTTTATAAAATGCAATTATCTCTAAACCCTAATTTGCATGGGCCGGCCGCCACTTCAACATTAATGGCCAGAAAATGTCGTTCCTTCCTCCTTCGATTCCACCAAATCCATCAGCTATTAGCTTAAACTTTCAACTGGAAAATCGTAGATCTCATCGAACACATCGAATCCAACGGTCGAGATGGAGAACGGAGCTGCGGATTGATGGGAATTCGTGCTTAAAGCTACTCGGTTGCGCACATTTTTCAGGGTGCCTAAGGGGGCCGAGTTCGACCGCATCCCTGGTGGTGGTGGAGGCTTCAGGTGGCTTCGATTTGGTGGTCTCGGATCATCTTCAAGTCGTATGGGTAGCGTGCAAATTCAAACCCTAATGGATGCTAGATGGGTTCGGCTGCGTGATGATAACCTGGAGATGAAACGCGCAGAGAAGGAGAGGGTGTGTGGGGCCCATGCGTGAGAGGTTGGGTGTATTTTCCTTTGATATGAAATTTAATTGTAAATTTAAGTGTACAACGTTTAAAATAGTATAACTTTTTGCTGCGAGGTCCAAATTGAACGAGATTTTTTGCGTTGGCTTCGTATCGCCGTGCTCTTCGCAATGCAACTGGTTTGGAGTCGATTGGAGCTCGTTTGAATTTCGGGTAAAATTAAACGTTCGTTTAATTTTATTCGAAACGAACGCGAAAACGGAAACAAAATCAAGGTGAGAACTCCTCACTCAATCGAAAGGTTTTGTTTAAAATTTTAAATAGTTAATATTGATCGATAATTGTTGATTGATTGTGGTAGTAGATATAATAGGATATATATTATATATAGCAATATATATATATTGGCATATGTATATATTGGATTTGATTTCCCGCCTCGTATAGCGGATGAGACCCTATTGCGCCGTTATTAAGCGGAATATTTATAAAATCCCATATACCGCGATATTCCACCTTGAAGTGGAATTGGTATTGTGCTAACGTCTGTGGATGCAGGGTAACAGGTTGGAGGGATCCAACTGGATTCCTCACATATTTATTTGTTTATAAATATTATGTTGATTGTTGATAATCACATTGATATATGATGTTATTCCCGTGATTGACCATTCGATGTCGTTGCATCATCGGATTCTAATTTTTAAATTAAAAATAACGGTTTTGAATTTAAAAGGGGTTTTAAATCGATTTTTCAAAGAATAAGGGTTATTAAAATTTTGAATTGATTAAATTTTAAAATAAATAGATGGATAAATTTTTATGTTTTAAAAATTTATATTTTTATAAAATATAACTTAAAAGAAATTTTTAACAATAATAGGTTTTTATAAAATAGTTAAATTTGGTTTTTGGGAAGTTATTATTATTAATGGTTTATATAAAGGATTTTATAAATGGATGTTTTTAAATTAAATTTATTGAAGTTATAGAATAAATTTATAAAGTGTTAAGTTGATGTATAACATGAATTTCACTAGGATTTATAGATTAATAAATGTGAAATTTATAAAACGAACGGTTATTGGAAAATTTTAAGTTTATAAGTTATTAACTTATAGAAATGGATTTGGGCATTAAAAAGGGGAATTTTATAGAAATTGTTAATAAATGAAGATTTCATTAGTTGAAATTATTATAAACCATAAAGAAATCTTGTAAGTGATAAGATTTTAAATTGGTGAAGTTCAAAGGAACGATTTGGTAAATAAATAATATTATAAGTATTTAACTTACAATATGGCTTTTGGGTATGAAATTGGGTTATGTAAATTGCATCGGATTAATAAAGGAATTTATAAAATTGGGGTTTATAATAGAAATGGAATTTATAAACTATGTTTATAAATTTGAAATCCATCGAATTTGATAAATTGAAATATGGGAATTTGTTAAGTGGGCTATATTCACTATTTTGAATATTGAATAGATTATTAAATAAATTGGGTTTGTTTTTGGGAAAGGAATGTTTTAAATGGAATTTAAAACGAATTAAAGGTGTTTTAAAATGTATTGAGTATTGAAAACATAGATTTCAACATTAATTGTTGAAATAGACGTTTTCGAGAAACAGAAGGGGATAATTGGTATAGTATTGGATTTATATATCTATTTTTAATTTCAAATCCATATACTAGTGTTTTTGGGTTGTCGTAACGATGTTTTACGCAACATTCGTTTTTAACCCAAATAAATGTGAATAAAAGAATATTTCTTTAAAGGAATGAAATTAATACTTAACTATGGTTTAAGCATATGGAATATTTTCGAATTGTTGAAAATAAATTGAATTGTGAATTACTTATTTTTTAAATAAGTTTAGAAATGATTTTCCAATATGGAATGGAACGTTTTTGTGAATTCACCTTTTAAAGGTAAAAGTGTAAGCGAATATTTTGGAATCGATTTGAAATCAAATATGAATGGGTATTTGGGATTTAATTCACGTTGGAATTTATATGAAGGGAAATTTGTTTAAAAATAAATATTGATTTATTTTGAAGTATGAAAATGAATTTACGGATTTGGGACGTAAATTTAAATTAAATCGGTAAAGATTTATTTGATGATTTGAAATTTGTTTTCAAAGGGTATAAAGGATGAAAAGTAATTTGAAATTAGTTTTCAAATGGTTAAGGTGATTTGAAATTAGTTTTCAAATGGTTAAGGTGATTTGAAATTAGTTTTCAAATGGTTAAGGTGATTTGAAATTAGTTTTCAAATGGTTAAGGTGATTTGAAATTGGTTTGCAAATGGTTAATGTAATTTGAAAATTGGTTTTCAAATGGTAAAGGTAAATTGAAAATTGGTTTTTCAATTGGTTAAGTGTGGAAAATTTTATCGTGAAGTGGTTTTGGTAAAACAAATAACTGGGGCAATTATTTGGAAATGGTGTATATATATATATATATCTTGTGAAGATATTTTTGGGATTAAATAATTTTGGAAATTTATTTGGAATCTGATGATGTGGCGCATCTTTATTGATAGTTAAATAACCGACTATCAATATTTACCCTTGGATGGTATTGGTTGTGTTTGTTTGGAATTGAATGCACACTTATTTTTAAAAATAAGCGCTCGCTATTCGGTTTAGCCGGGAGAGGACCTTTGTGTCGTATATCCCATTCCGAATATGCGATACGTCGTTTGGATTGCATTTGAAGACCGGTGTTGAAGACCGGGTATTTGTGAAAACGATAGGATGACCTATCGATTGTCTCCGCATCGTTAGCTACGATATGGAGATTTCCTTTGTGATGGGAAATTTTATCGGGATTGTGAATACCCGGATTGCAAGGGCTTCCTTGGAAGTGCCTTCGGTTCTGTTCGAACCCGGAACAGACTTGTATGGTTACGTGTCTGACATTACATTTTGAGAGATAGAGCAGATTTCTTTCAAATACATTTCTGTTGGTGGCGGAGAATTTATTCTCTTAGCTTAACACCCTTCTCTGAGACGTACGAGCTCAGAGGTTATGTAGTTGAAGGTTATCAGCGATATTTCCCAATCTGGTAATGTGGCATGCTGAGTGCTGCTGTGTGATGATCATTGGTTGGTCATTTGTGATATGATCATTTGTTTGATCATTTATCTTTGTGATTATTGCTTTGGTCATCTGTGGACCCGAAGCATGGCTTTGTTACACAAAGCGTAGCTTTGTGGACGAGACTTCGTCAGGACCTCACTCCCCGGAAATGGTCGAAACAGGAATATGCGGCAAGGTTATGAGGGTCGCGCCCTTTAGGGTATGTCATTTCCTTCTGGAAAAGGGTGGTATCATGGTATGGAGCCCAGATATTTACTCATGTGGAAACACTATATATATTTCTGTGTGGTGTTGTTGGTATCGAGCGCTCGGATAAAGGTCCCAAAGGACCGGGGGATGACATATTCGTGTAGTAGTTACCTAGTTACAGAGGTAACCCGGCCTTGTGTTGGCAGAGATCTAACCGTAACGTTAGTTCTCGGGACGTCCCGCCAGAGGCGATCCCATGTGGCAGTAGGAAGTTCCTTAGCCTGACCATTTGTTGGAAATCCATTCATCCAATACGTGCCTTGTACGGTTTTAGTTGTAGAACCTGCCATTTAACATGGCAGCTATAGTAGGCATAGTATCATGGTACCTATGCTGGCTAGGATTTATACTATACTTTCGAAATATTTTCCACTATGCACTAGTAATAATATAAAAAGAAATTTTCTCGTATTAAGCATATTTGACTATCATAAGGAGAAATCTCCCCCATGTGTGCATTTGCATTGTGTGTGTGCCGGGAGGCCTTATGGTAGTTTCATTTTCCAAAAAGCATTGCGGATTTCAAAATTTAAATTTTCTTGTTGCTTGTTTAAAGATAAACTGTTTTGAGTTCTCACACCAGTCCCATGACTGACCTGGAGTTTATTGTTCCTTTCCTAAACTCTGGGTGCCCACTATTTTTCCACACGGGCAGTCTAGAGTTAGGTTATCAGGTTATTCTGGATTCTGGAGTTGCTGTGCAGATCTGGAGGCGAGCCAGATAGCGTAGTCTATTATCTATTGTATATAGTATTTTCTTTCCGCTGTTTTATTGTTGTACACTCTGATGATATGATGTATTGTGATGTATGTATAAAATGTATAGTTCTTTTGTTTTAATGATATTCATTTATCTATTATATGTTGTTCCGCTGCGATTGTGAGATTCTGATATTGTTTCTCGTTCTGTTACTTGTTTTCTGTTTTCTCCTCTCTTTCTTTTCTTTCTTCTTCTACCTCTTTCTTCTTCTAAAACTCTAACGGTTCGATTTTTCGGCAACGAAAAATCGCGATCGTTACAATTATTCCTAGAAAGTATTTTGACAACACCAATTATCCGCACAAGTACTTTTTTCCAATGTTGCTTCTCTTGATCAATTTGAGCTTTCATAGCTTTATCAATCGTTGCTTTCTACTGAAGTCCTCTAAGCAAATCGACCCATTTGATAACATTTACATTGTGCAATGGGTTACTTTCATGTCCTCTTAGCTTAGTAGATTAATTTTGCCAATTATTAATTCCTTCATCGGCTAGTTTCGATGTTTTTTATGTACTCTTAAATAATTTGCAGCAGAAACAATAAACTTTATTGTATTCATTTGAATACACAAGCCACTTCCGTTCATGCTCTTGTACATGTGGATAGCCACCAATATAATGTTTAGAAGTAAAGTGTCTTCCATTAACTTTATTTCTTGGAAATGCATCTTTTTCTTATAAAATCTTAATGGGACCATGTTGAATTAACATAATTATTTTTGCATCGGTAATTTTTCCCCATAAACCCGGACCATAGTTGATATCAACATCCTTCTCAAGTAATAACATCATCAACACCTTTATCAATAACAATAACATCAACATTATTCACATCCTCCATATGTTAACCTTCAATCTGTACTTCCACAATTTCATTTATAGGCTCATTGTCTTCGTGGATATCAATATTAAAATCATTGTTCTCATTTGTCAATGTAGCTTTTCCAACTTGACTCGAATTGGAAGTTTGAGTTCTTTTATTCCTTGCTTCAAATAAATTCGAAATAAAACCGGCTAACGGTTTTTCTTCATCATATTTGCGGCTTCCAATTTTGAAGTCAAAAATTTTGTTTTCAATTTCTGTCTCAATTTTAAATTCCATAATATTTTCAATGTATACTAGCATTTATACAATTAAAAGATTTCTAAATTTTAATTTTTCATAAATAATAACTTACCAATTTTAATTAATTAACTATGTTTACAATGGTTTCTTAAAACTAATAAGTAACATTAAAACCAGCTTTTAATGATTTCTTATTCATTCAAAGTTAGCACATTTCATTTAATCAACCATAATTTTTGTTAATCAAAATTTAATTAGTTATGTAAATAATATAATCAACGTATATTTATGAAATAAAGGAAATAATCTTTAAAACTAGAGAATTAAATCAACAATAATGAATGAATTTATTGATTTTTCAACACATAATAAAATTTTAATTTAAAAGTTTAAAACCCTTACATTTTTTGGTCTTCAAAGATCAAATCTAGAAACTTCACTCTTTCTCCTTCAGCAAAAGTTAAGCCTGTTAACAAAAATAAGCAGACCATCGAGATTATTAACTAACTTCAAAAAGTGAAATTTCAAAGTATTTTGTAATGGCACTATGGCAGTTATCTGTTTCTATTAGCATGTGACTGTAACTAGGGCAAAATAAAACTAATTGCAAAATCAAAATCAAAACTAATTGCAAATTAAAAAATTCAAACAAAAATTAGGGCTATGGAAATGGTATTATCGGATTGAATGGGGCTACCTGATTGTCGATCATCGATTGCATGTGTGAGCTGAGAGGGCAGAAGGCCAGGGCAGCGTTCAGCGTATGGGATGAATGGAAATTGGCAAAGCAACGATTTTTGCCCCTTGGAAATCACAGCGATTGGCGAAGCAGCGTGCAATGGAAATACTGACAGGCCACAACGATTTTTTCTACCCCTGGGTCGTTTGCTGCCCTAGACATATGTCTAGGTTGCTTAGGCCTTGGGCTGGCTTTGCTAACAAGTCATCATGTTTGAAAATGACACACGAAGGATTGCAAATGACAACTCATATTCATTACGAAGTGAAGTAATACGATGACATGCTTATATCCAAAGCGAACTACTCAAGGCGACGTCTCACTTTATAAATAAAGGCATACGATGGCAACTCATCACGACAACTCTTATAGGGAAGAAATGTAAGTGATGATTTAGCGTGGAAAAGATTAATAATGTATATTGTATATTGGATAATATATGGATGAAACTAAGTGCAACAAAACACATAAGGTTGTGTATATAATTCACGAATGCCTGGAGTTAATAAAACGCGAGTGCCTAATGTAAGATGATAACACACATTAAAAAGCTCACGTTTATAAATTTTCCTCGACAACTATATACACTGAAGCTATATTTATATAAGTGTACAACTGTATGCGAACAGTACAAAATAGATATGTGTATGTGTGTACACACATAAGTGTTTGGCATCAGAAATGTAGTACATGATATGAAATGGGGGCTCTAAACACAGCTTGCACATGTTGGAATATTGTAATTAATAAGATGTTAATTAATTAATAATATGGCTATGAAAGAAAATTTTGCAAATGTTGGAATTTGGCCATGAAAATTGCACTGTTGCATTCGTGGTGATTTTCTAATCAATATTCGTAAATATACTTTTGTAATCGAAACTCAAATGGAGAAGTTATTGAAGTTTGAAGTTTTCGATTTTAAAATAATTCGAGTGGAATTCAAATTCAAATTTTAAATTAATGTTAACATTTGGAATCTAAAACATTAATACATATATTAACGTTGATTAGAAATTGTGGTTTAAGGAAATGTTTAAACAAACGTTAATGTGAAAAATAAATAAGCAATTAAATAAAATTACAATGGCAATATTTGATAAGTTTCAAAAATGTTTGATCTGATCGACAACCTTCCTTGGGCTGGTCGACCACTAGCGGTCGATCGCTTGAGGAAGCACAGTCGACTGGTGAATATTATGGTGGCTAGGTTTTTGTGAGATGCACATGGCTTGGATTTTATTACTTTAAACCGACATTAATACATATATTTTTTCACTTTTATTTACAAATTATTTAAACAAAAATGGAGCTCTGTCAGTTTCATGTATACAATTTGGAACTTCTTAGTATTTTCAGCTAAGGGATTTAGATATTAAATATTCAATTTTTAATTTATTCTTGTCCAT
Source organism: Allium cepa (assembly GCA_030765085.1). NCBI lineage: Eukaryota > Viridiplantae > Streptophyta > Magnoliopsida > Asparagales > Amaryllidaceae > Allium > Allium cepa. Next base: position 293,797,900 of record CM060934.1, read on the forward strand.
TCCTTGAAATTCTGAACCTAATTCATATACAATCCAATTGTTGTATGTTTTAGAGGGAAGAAGTTTGAAAAGAGATTAAAAGAAGGTGTAATCAAATCCAAAAGAGAGATGGGAACCATTGTGATGGAAATCTTAACTTTTCTCATTTTTAGTAATTGCATAATATAAGTTGGATTTGATGTATGCCTTGGGAAATTTTTTTCACGAAAGTACCAAATTAAAAACCCTAAAATCCCTCCAAAGTGAAATGTTAATTCTTAAGTTATTAGAATCTTAATTATTCTATACTAAATAGCAGAATTTGAATAGATATTGCAATTTGAATATTTTCCATTCTATTCTACTTTTGAATTTTCCCTTTTGATGTGATTATGGGTTCTAAAAGTAAAATAAGTTAGAAAATAGTGTGTAAAGTACGAATTTTCCTACTCGCAGTTTGCATTACCTATTTTCATAATTTAAATATGAATCCCTTTTTATTTTATGCGTAAAAGTTGAATAGAGTGTAAAAGGGTTTGAACTGTAAGTTCCATCGGTGTCGATACTACTATATTGATATAGAATACGTTGGAAATTGATTCTATTTTCTTATGCATGTCTATTATTGGGCAAGGATATTAGCTAATTTGTAAAGTTATTGTATGGAGTTGGACTTGTACAAATTGAAGGTTTTGACATTTAAAACGATTAGTATTAACTATAATCTTCGCACTCTTAGGAGTATTTAGCTATATATATATATATATATATATATATATATATATATTATAGCATACAAATCATGTACAATTAATAACATATTAATCACATTGTATAAATAGGTTAGTAATTAGCTTTAAAAACTCCTCAGGAAAGAAGTTGAGGTAACAATGGAAAATAATTTATAATTAAAGGCGTGATAAGGAGATTTTCTTTAAAAGGCATTAGTGTGAAATGTGGAGAGGTATATATGGCAGTATGTAAAGTGAGTACAAAATTATGACTAAGTTATGTAGATGTGAGGTCAATCAAAAGCACAAAGAAGTCCGCTCAGCTAATCTGGCTATCAGCAGTGTGACTCAATGACTAATGTGAGACATCATCTATGATAAGAACCCAAGAAGGATGCAAGGTTAGTTCCAATTCTATAGGGTAAGTCTATCTAGTTAAGCTGACTACCAATGCCTACGAATAGATGGACTAATTTGAGACATCACAATTTGGGTTACCAGTCATAACGTGTAGGATCTGCTTCTAGGTCGGAGGTATTAAGTAGCTGTTATAGGGTCTGCCTCCTTTTTACTTAAGAATTATTAAGGCTTATCACTTAAGCATGGTAGTGGAAAATCTCAGGAAGGGTCCACTTTGGGTTCGAGGTATTATAAGCTAATATAGTGTCCGACTCTCCCAAAAAGAAGTACTAAGTGGCCTGATGAGATTTCACGCGATGTCAGCTAGAGAGTACTAAGAAGGGTCTGCCTTGAGTTAGGTATTGAATGATTAGGACCTGTCTAAGGTATAGTTATTAAATGGTCAGAGTCTGCCTAGTTTCCATAGAAAAGATTTCTCTCACATTGTTAGAACATGATAGACGGTAGATTCATTGGACTGGAAGGGCCTTTGGTCTATAATTGATGGTGAATTATAGATTTGGATTGGAAATATGTAAGTTATAAAATTGGAATGGAAGTGCCTTAGGGCTTACAGTTGGAGGTATTTAATGTACGATATAGTTAGGATACGTAAAATATATTCCTATCTAAATTATATTGTACAAATACTATTATGGAAAGACTCAAGATTTTTATTTATCGGACATTGTTGTTTTGACACCCTCCTCATTACAACATGGGTTAGAGAAGACGATGTAGATTTAAGAGATAAATGTGGAGTTGGAGCCTTATGGAAGTTATCTACCTATTTATTTTTTGTTAAATTATGATATACCCATTTCAGACTTGATGTTGTTATCCTGAGATGTTATATTTAGAATTAGGATATTATGTTATTGTAAGGACCCGCCATTTCGTACCATTCAAATCGACAGTAAACCACACATGTCGGAATTGAATGATGCAAAATAACAGATTGTAAATAAATTTGGAGGAAATGAAATCAAATACACAGAATCACAGACAAAGAACAATCATAATAACTTACAACGGAATATAAAAATAACATAGTAGTTCATGAAGCTACTATAATAGAGTCTCAAACCAAATACATAATAACAGTCTGAAAATAACATAATAGAAATCCCAAATACATAGAAGTTAACTAATACATGAGATAAACTAGAACAGCTGAAACAGAAATAGATATAAATGTAGATAGGCAAAAACTCCAGCAAAGACCAGCTCCAGAAAGAGTATCCAAAGCTGTAAATACTCAGGCTGACCCGAGCGTAAAGCAAAACACAAAACACTCGAGTCAGGACAATATATACTTATATAATGTAAACCAACTCAAGTGAACTGTAATAAAGAACAAGTAACTTAAAGGATGTCTGGGACTACCCATCCTCTAAGGATCCGTCAAACTATTTACTATATAGTAATATTGCGCTATTACAATAATGTCTACAGTAAAATAAACATACTTTTAAATAGCGTTCCGGGCTACCCGTATCACCCTTCACACATAATAGTCCCAGTAGTCCATCCAGTATCAGCATATCTCCATATCGGGAGACTACCCTAAATACTCCATAGGCTACAGGAGAAAAACAAACTCGTAGTAAAGGCTCGGTATGGTAGGTGACACGGCACATAAGGCAATGTCAGGGTAGATATACCAATTACGCACACGGGCTGGTGGTAACGCAGCAGCCACATACGCCCGCCCCGAACAACACTCCAAAATCAAGGGGTGCACCAAATCGATCACAACGGTAATAGAATGGTATCGAAGAAGTGTGTCCAGCCAGAGGTGCTACCTCCTTTGGCCCGAGATCGCTCCTGTTTTAGCCACCTTAAGCGAACTCATGGGAGTTAGGTCCACGTAATGTACCTAAAAAAGGTCGCCACCATCCTACTTCATTCTGGAATCTCCACCGTATACACAGTTGTTAAAGTGGTTTTCGGTATCAACAGAGAGTATGTCCATATCCGATCCCGGTCTCTTTAACAACCAATCGTTATTATAACCCGTAGTTATAATTTTAAAAATGGTATTTATATTTAAAAAATCAAATATCATTTAACAATTCAATATCATTTCAAATCCATTTCAAAACATCCACTTATCGTATCATTTCAAAACCACATTCATTTTATATGAAACATCATTTCAACTCACATTTCAACATAGTTTATATTTTAAACAAATACTCCATTTAAATGAAAAATAAAGTTATTATATTTAATTATATTATTAAATTTCCAAAATTTTAAACTTTCAAATTTAATTTATTCACTTAAATTTATCAAAACAGTGAAAATTCACCTTTCGCAGCATTTGGAAAATGCTACAGAAGGTTACTTTCAAAACAGTTCAATTTAACAAATGATAGCATTTACAATGTTGTAATAGGGTTACTTTAGTTCCTAACAAAACTCAGTTAAATTTAGCAATTACAGCACTTACAAAGTGCAATAATAACCCTTTAATTAAATTTAGCCATTTGGTTCATTTATATAACCTACAACATTTACAAATGCTGTATTATCATTTACATTAGAAATAATAGCATTTCAAAAATGCAGTTAATTAACTTCAAATATTCAATTTAACTTCACAAACAATTATAGTTTTATTTAAATCATTTTTAACTTATAAAATCATATATTTTCACTTTTATAACCATCATTTAATTTTCCTTCAATTCATGATTTTAAAAAAGTTAAATTTCCATTTAAAAATCAATATTTAATAATAATTCACTTATTAAATTCCAACATTCAATTTTAAATTCATTAAATTAAATTTTAAACTTAACACTTAATTTTAAATTTTCAATATAACTTATTTTCATTTTATTTACTTACTTCTAAATTCACTTTTAAACAAAATTCATAAATTCCAATTTAAGTTATATTTCCAAATTTCAACTTAAAAGTTCATTCATTTCACAATTTAACTTTATTCAAAAAATCATTAATATATTATAAAATCATTTAAAATTCATTTTAATCCAAATTATCATAAATCTATCATATTTTCATATTTAATTTAAATTTCAATTATCACCAAATTAAAATTCCCAAAATAACTTACATTTCAAAATTTCTAACTTTTCCATAATTTATTTCACTTATAAATTTTCAAAAAATCAATAATAGTTTACAAAAATCATTTTTAATTAAGTTTAAATCAAAATATTATAATATTTACATTTCTAAAATATTTTAATTTTTTTAGAAAAACATATTTTAACTACGGGTCTGTATATAATTTTCTACACTAGGTAAAGTGATACGGGTAATATATCATTTCAACCCGTAATTTACAAAGAAAATCCGGGTTTTATCATTTCAAACCCGCAGTCTCAAGCAAAATGAAATAATTTGAAAATCGTTAGGCCTATCATTTCATCCCATAACGATTTTCCCCTATTCTGAAGTCCGTTCGAGTATGTATCATTTCAACCCATAGTGATTCTGATCTAAAGGGAACTTGCAGTGTGATAAACTGATATAAATAACAGAACAGCATAATATAACAGTAACAGATGATATCACAGGTGTTTAAGAACGGGTGAACATCATATAATCATAGCATAGCAGATATAATATGGTGATGCATTTTACAGATTCAAATGAAATCAGTTTACAAGTTATATAAGTATAAATCTTATCTAGTGAGAATAACTCACTGGTATACGCTGGAGATGACAACTGAAACATACAAACAACGATCTTTAGAGGCACGAAAGCACGACAAAGATTCGAGTGGGAGAGCCAAAGATTAATTTCTTTGAATACAATTCAAACAAAATAATATAACTAACATAAGTTTTTAACCCAAAATATGATTAAACAATGTTAGAATTAACTGCATAAAACAAAGCTAAAAGCTTTGCACTTGCTCTCAACCTTCCTTAGGCTCGTCCATAAGTTAGAATACATGGCTAAAGCATTGTTTTTGATCTGGTTTTGGGTTCATAAGGGGTCGGCCATTCATGGGAAAAATGGTGCAAAGGTAGGTGATATGAAACAACACAAAACAAGCAACACCGCATGTTTTTCAAGCAAATCAAGGCCACGGCCAAGGCCACAAGGGCATCGCCTTCTCTGGTGGGGTCAAGAGGATGACATGGAAGTGGTATCAGGTGAGGCAGGGGTTGGAGATGGTGGTGTAGGTGGCGGCTAAGGGGTGGTTGAAGGTGATGGATGCATAGATGCTCGGCTAGGTCATATAGGTGAATCATTTTGCATTTGGTGATGGATATACCACCAAGGGTGGCTCGACTTGGGATGGACAATAAGGAGGAGGTGGTGGTGATAGGTTCCAGTGGTGGTGGTGGCGGCAAGGCTGAAGGAGGAGGCAGGGCCGAACCTAACTGGAAGAAGGCAAGTGCAAATTCAAATATAAAAAAAACAATGAAAAGTGAAAAAAAAGAAGTTTACCGAAGTCTTTGAACAAGAAGAGGCCGAATTTTTTTTCCAGAGATGAGGAGAAAATAATTCACGTGAAATGAAAAGAGATAGGGAGAAGGTTGGCTGAAGGAATGAAGTGATATGGCAACAAAATTGAATAGGTGTTGTTTGAAAGTGAATAGGTGAGAATACAAAGAGGCTTAGGAAATAAAAAGTCACAAAACCTTTCAAATTTCTCTTATTTCTTTTGAAATTTCAAATACATATAAAATGCCGATAAATAAAGATAAAAACTCAGAAATAAAAATAAATATATAAAATAAATAAATAAATTTTAATTAAATGCAATTAAATTAAGAAAATAGCTTAAAATGCAAACTAGTCTTAAAAATTTAAAACAAATTCAATGAACTTTGGAAAAAATTTATGTACTTGAAAAATATTTATAAATAAAAATAAGAAATCAAAATAAAATGCATTCACAAAAAAAAAAAAAATTTAATAAAATATAATTTAAATGAAGAAAATAGCAGAAAAATAGAAATTAGCCTTTAAAAATAGAAAATAAATGCAATAAATTTTGGAAAAATTCTATTATCACTTTAAAATATTTATAAATGAAATCTCACAAATAAAACAAATTTAAAATAATTTAAAAATGAAATAAAGTCAAATTTAAAATATATTCAAAAATCTAGGGTTGTTACACTCTCCCCCTCTCAAATCTTTTCATCCTCGAAAAGAACGGCATGGAAAATAAAGAGAAACAAGATAGAAAAAAAATGATACCTAAAACAAACAATTCCGTATTGGAAGCACGAATGCTCTCCTCTGTTTCCCAGGTACCATCTCGATCGTCGGTACTCCACTGTATTTTGACCAGATTAACAGATTTCCGTCTGAGCTGCTTCGAACCTCTATCGACGATATGAAGTGGGTTCCTCTCAACAGTCAAATTAGGCTCAATATCCAAACTATCAAGAGCAGAAGGCTGGACAATAAGAGATGGGTCATGAAGATGTCGGCGAAGATGCGAGACATGGAATACATCATGCACTCCAGAAAACTTCTCGGGCAAATCCAGGCGATAGCCAAAGAACCAACTCTTTCCACAATGCGGAAAAGACCAATGAACATAGGAGAAAGCTTTCCTTCACGACCAAAGCGAACGACATTCCTCAAGGAAGAAACCTTAAGGAACACCTGATCACCAACAAAACATTCCAATTCCGCCTACGCCTATTAGCATATTTCTTTTGCCTATCCTGAGCGGCTCTCAACCTCTTCTTAATCTCCTCAACTTTCTCAGAAGCTTCCAAAATCACATCAGAACCAAGAACCAAACGATTACCGGATTCAATCCAGCAAGATGGGGATCTACAAGGTCGTCCGTATAGAGAAGCAAACAGAAACATTTTGAGACTGGCCTGAATGCAAATATGGAATGAGATAGATAAAAAGATTAAGAATAGACTGAAACACAGAAGATCAGATTATACCTGATAGCTATTATTGTAGGTAAATTCGACAAGATGGAGATAATCTTTCCAAGATCCTCCATAATCAAGAAAACAAGCATGAAGAAGATCCTCGAGAATCTGATTCACTCTTTCTGTTTGACCTTTGGTCTGTGGATGGTAAGCAGTGCTCAGATTCAAACGAGTACCCAGAGATTCCTGAAAGCCTTCCAAAACTGACTGGTAAAGATAGGGTCACGATCACAAACAATACTGAGAGGAACACCATGGAGACGAACGATCTCTCTCATGTAGATCTCAGATAAGCTAGAAGCAGAACGAGTAGACTTGACCGGACTAAAATGAGTGGACTTGGTCAGTCTATCCACAATAAACCAGATACTCTCATTACCCCTCCGAGTCCTTGGTAAACCATCGAGGAAATCCATGGAAACCTGTTCCCATTTCCAATTGGGAATCTCAAGGGGCTGCAACAAACCAGGGATCTTTTGGTGATCGGCTTTATCTTGCTGACAAGTCACACACCGACTAACAAAGATAAAGATATCCCTCTTCATCCCCTTCCACCAATAAAGCTTCTTCATATCCTGATGCATCTTCGACACACTAGGATGAATAGAAAGCCTAGATCGGTAATTCTCCTAAAGCAATTTCTGCCTCAAAATATCAAAATTCGGAACACAAATCCTGCCATTAATCCTCAAAATCCCTCTATCATCAATCTGAGCTCCACTACTACCACCAACCCTGTTACGAACACTCTCCTTTATCAATCTAAGCATCTCATCCTCATCTTGCTTAGCCATAATACGATCCAGAAGAGGAGAAGAAGAAACAACAAGCTGACACAACAAAGCCTTCTTCTGACTCAAAGCATCGGCAACAACATTAGCTTTACTGGGAGTATAGCTAATATCAAGTTCGTAAGAAGTCAGAAACTCAAGCCAACGAACCTGCCTCTGATTCAAATCCTTCTGGGTGAGGATATATCTCAGAGACTGATGATCGTTGAAAAGCTCAAACTTGGTTCCAAGAAGGTGATGCCTCCAAAATTTCAAAGCAAAGACAACAGAAAGTAACTCTAAATCATGAGCAATATAATTTGCCTCGTGGGTTTTCAACAGAATGTTGGCATAGGCAATGACCCTACCATCCTGCATGAGAATGGCACTCAAACCCTCACGACTAGCATCAGTATATACCGTAAATCCATCACTTCCGTTCGGAACGGTAAGAACAGGTGAGGAAGTTAGCTTGCTCTTTAACTCATTGAATGCAGCCTTACACTGATCACTCCAGATAAACTTGGCATTCTTATGAGTCAAAGCTGTGAGAGGTGCAGCAATCCGAGCAAAATTCTCAATGAATCTTCGGTAGTAACCGGCAAGGCCTAGAAAACTACGAATATCAGATGGAGTCTTTGGAGTTTCCCAATCCTAAAACAAAATAGGGAGAACATAAGGACAACAGGAAAGATAGAATTATTAAATGATAAAGAAAAGAGAACAAAGAAAGATTTACATTGATCACAGCTACCCTGACTGGACCAACTGAAACTCCATTACTACAAACAATATGCCCGAGATATCGGACTTTATCCTTTGAGAAACGGCATCTAGAAAATTTAGCCCTCAACTGATGATTTTTGAGAGTCTCTAGAACATATTTCAAATGCGACTCATGCTCTTCCTCGGCCTTAGAGAAGACAAGGATATCATCAACAAAGACTAGCACAAATTTATTAAGCACATCACGAAAAACACGATTCATCAACTCAACAAAGAAAGCAGGAGCATTAGTCAAACCAAAAGGCATGACTAACCATTCATAAAAACCATTCTCAACACGGAAAGCAGTCTTGGAAATGCTATTCTCGGCAACCCTAAGCGGATGAAAACCAGTGGCAAGATCAAGCCGAGAGAAAACAGTGGCACCATAAAGCCGATCAAACATATCATTGATACGAGGCATTGGACATCTGTTTTTCATAGTGAGCTTGTTCAGCTCCCTATAATCAACACACATCCAAAGAGAAACATCAGACTGGGTGAAAAAACCACTGCAGCTCCCCATTCAGAAAAACTAGGCTTAATCAGACCTTTGGAAGACAAGTCCTCGATTTGCTTTCCCAACTCAACCTTCTCGCGGGGTGCCATTCTTCTAGAAGGAAGAACAACAGGTCGAGCACCAGGAATAAGATCAATTCAAAAATCAATTTCCTACTTCGGTGGTAAAGAAGTAACTTCACCAAATACATCGGGATATAATCTAACCACATGAGTTGAATCAAGATCACTGAGAGAAGAATCCAGTGAATAAATAAAGTTGCCAGCAAAATCCTGAGGCAAGCGTCACTGAATAATCAAGGAATTCCCTTGATCATCAACAAGATGAACAGTCTGAGCTTTACAAGAGATATGAGCATCATGATTCCCTAACCAATCCTGACCAAGTAATAAATCAAAAAGCATCAAAGCCAAGAACATAAAAATCACAACAAAAGCGATGATCAGAATGGAGAAGTTTCACTTGCTTACAAATCCGATTAAGGTTAGGAGGACCCCCAATAGGATTTGAAATACATAATGGAACAGAAGCATACTCAGGAGATAGGAGATGCTCAAGCTTATCACACATATCAACAGAAGTAAAACTGTGGGAAGCTCCAGTATTAAACAACACACGAACATGATGTTGGAATAAAGTAAATGAACCCTGGAGAGTACCTTGGTCATCACTAGGAGCAGGAGCAGGTGGAGGAAATGGAGATGAGACAGAAGTGACAACATATATACCAGAAGGAGTACCCCTCTTCTAGGTAGGGTAGTCCTTCTTAAAATGACCAGGCTGGAGACAGATATGGCAAAGATCACGTCTAGCCAACAGAGCAAGTGGAGGAATAGCAGCACCAAATAAAGTAGGACAGCTATTGGCATAGTGTCCCTTCTAATCACACCTAAAGCGAGTGATAGAGGAGAGATCAACTGGTTGCCTCTGAGCAGGAACAGATGATGAAGATCCCAAACCAAAACGCTTCTGCCAATTCTTCTTCTGCTGCTGGAAATTAGACTTACGCTTCTTGGAATTAGCAGATGAAGACTGAGCACCAGAAACAGCAGGACCTTTGGATGTGGGGTTCTCATAGCGAATAGCCATATCCATAAGCTGGGTGAACGAACCATGAACATGAGAAATGAGGCGACTATAATACTCTGGACAAGCACCATCAAAGAATTTCTCATTCTTCTTGAGAGGAGTATCAATCAAGCTAGGACCGAACTTGGAAAGTTCATTGAACTTCCTCTCAAACTCAGCAAAAGACATGCTACCCTGCTTAAGATCGATAAACTCATGATAAAGCTGAGATTTCTCGGCTTCTGCATCCATTTTGCGACATAAGCCTCCCTGGAAAAGAGATATAGAAAAAAGTTTAAGATAGATTCAAAAGAAAAGGAAAAATAGGAACAAAATTCAAGATAACACAAAGGATACCTAAACAGCTCCCAAGTAACACCAGCTTCGACGGTGTTAGCCGTAACGGACTCCCACCAATCTAAAGCAGAATCACACAACTACCAAGCTGCTAACTGACGCTTCTGGGCATCAGTAATATCAAGACCAGTAGATATCTTCTTAAGACTCTGCAACCACTGCTGAACCTCAATGATACTCTCTGAACCGGTGAATTGGGTTCCACCTAGTTGAGAGAATTCCTTACAGAGAACAGTGAATCGAACAGGAGCAATAGGTTGAGGAGCTGGGGCAATACCACGACCCCTACCTCTGGCATTTCCTCGATTCATCCTGAAAAATATCAAAAATGAATTTAGGACAAGATAAAGACAAGCCAAAGATAAATTAAGATAAGACAAGAGAATTCACTTGGATGAATATCTTAAAGAAAGAAAAATCTAACAAGGTGGATATGAAGGAAAGGAAGTTGGAAAACATTTGAAAATCCTTTAAAAGAAGAAAATTTTATATATCAAAATAATCTTTGAAAATCTTTGAAAACATTTTGAAAAATCATTTTATACTTTGAAAATACGTTTCTCACAAAGATATGATTCTGAGATTGATTTCACTCATTCTACGGTAGAAATACCCTATCTCTAATGAGTTTTTGCTCCTCAGAGGCAATGGTTTGCCAAAAACCAGAGCTCTGATACCAACTGTAACGACCCGCCATTTCGTACCATTCAAATCAAAAATAAACCGCACATTTTGGACTTGAATGATGCAAAATAGCAGATTGTAAATAAATTTGAAGCAAATGAAATCAAATACACAGAATCACAGACACAGAAAAATCAGAATAACTCGCAGCGGAATATAAAAATAACATAGTAGTTCAGAAAGCTACTATAACAGAGTCTCAAACCAAATACATAATAATAGTCTGAAGACAACATAACAGAAACCCCAAATACATATAAGTTCACTAATACATGAGATAGACTAGAACAGCTGAAACAGAAATAGATATAAATGTGGATAGGCAGAAACTCCAGCAAAGACCGGCTCCAGAAAGAGAATCCAAAGCTGTGAATACTCAGGCTGACCCGAGCGTAAAACAACACACAAAACACTCGAGTCGGGACAATATATACTTATATAATGTAAACTAACTCAAGTGAACTGTAATAAAGAACAAATAACTTAAAGGATGCCTGGGACGGCCCATCCTCTAAGGATCCGTCAAACTATTTACTATATAGTAATATTGCACTATTATAATAATGTCTACAGTAAAATAAACATACTTTTAAATAGCGTTCCGGGCTACCCATATCACCCTTCACACATAATAGTCCCAGTAGTCCATCCAGTATCAGCATAACTCTAGATCGGGAGAGTACCCTAAATACTCTATGGGCTACGAGAGAAAAACAAACTCGTAGTAAAAGCTCGGTATGGTAGGTGAAACGGCACACAAGGCAATGCCAGGGTAGATATACTAATTACACACACAGGCTGGTGGAAACGCAGCAGCCACATACGCCTTGCCCCGAACAACACTCCAAAATTAAGGGGTGCACCAAATCGATCACAACAGTAATAGAATGGTATCGAAGAAGTGTGTCCAGCCAGAGGTGGTACCTCCTTTGGCCCAAGATCGCTCCTGTTTTAGCCACCTTAAGCTAACTCGCGGGAGTTAGGTCTACATAATGTACCTCAAGAGCATCGTCAACATCCTACTTTATTCTGGAATCTCCACCACGTACACAGTTGTTAAAGTGATTTTCAGTATCGACAGAGAGTATGTCCATATCCGATCCTGATCTCTTTAACAACCAATCGTTATTATAACCCATAGTTATAATTTTAAAAATGGTATTTATATTTCAAAAATCATATATCATTTAACAATTCAATATCATTTCAAATCCATTTCAAAATATCCACTTATCATATCATTTCAAAACCACATTCATTTTATATGAAATATCATTTCAACTCACATTTCAACATAGTTTATATTTCAAACAAATACTCCATTTAAATCAAAAATGAAGTTATTATATTTAATTATATTATTAAATTTCCAAAAATTTTATAACGACCCGTATTTTTACGGATCGAAGGATCATAGAATTGTTGTTATTAGGTCGTTAGTGTTGTTAAGTCGTTCAGAGTTAACAGCTTAAGGAAGTTGGTGGCTGATGAGAGCGACCTAGGAAGTTAGTTTCATTAGTTAGCGGCTTAATGTTTAACGACCTAAGGGAGAGTGGTATAGGAGATAGGTCGGTTGAACGAGTTACCGACCTAAGGAAGATAGGTCGGTGAAGCGACTTAAGGTAGTTAGCGGCTTAGGTCGTGGATGAGATAAGGCAAGGGTGTTAGGCCGCTGGGTCGCTTAGCCGTGGGTGTTGTTAAGTCGCTAGGTCATTGAGTCGTGAGTCGGTAGGTTGTTAAGTCATCCATACGACTTAGGAAGGAACGCGGCTTGCATGTTAGGTCGCGTGTTTGTTGAGCCGTGTTTGTGTTAGGCCGCGTAGAGGCATGAGTCGGTAGGTCGTGAGGCCTTGTTAAGTCGTGACCGACTTAAGGGGGCGAACGACTCATAGGTTTGGCCTATAAATATACGGCCTTATCTCACTTTTTGGGATCCGGATTTTGAAGCGACGAAGTGCTACCATTTTGAGAGCTCGAGTTCTACACTTCTTCACTTCTTTTCTCTTCTCTAATCTAGTGCTTCCTTCCATCTAAGATTGAAGATCAAATCGAAGATCCAAGAGCCAAAATTGAAGATCTACATTCTTCAAAGAGAGACTTCATCGTTTGAAGCGGAATTTTGACGGATCAAGCTAGATCCTTCGCTGTCCGGATCTGGAGTTTGTTGCCTTTGAGGTGTTTAGGTGATTCGGTGAGTGGTGGTTATCTCTCACACGGACCCAAAGGGGTATATTGGATCGGTGGCTTGTTTGTGTGTTAAAGATAGTGATTTCATGCATTTTCCTTAAGTCTGCATGTAGATCCATCGTTCATAAAGTTTTGACATCCACTTTACTACATGTTAACCTATGCTAGTTCATTCATCAAGATATTACTTAGAATTCATGCTTGTTAGATTTGGACTCTTTATTTACGAAATTGCCATTATTGTTATAACTGTTTATTTAGATCTTGTTTGAATGATTGATTACTTGGATTAATGATTGATCTGATTGATTGTTATAAATTAGTTGATTGGTGATTTGATTTGGACAAGTTGGTCGAAGATGATTCAAAAGTTAAGTGGAAAGGCTCTTGAATAAGGAAAGTTGCTCATGGCATATGAAGCGGATGATAAAGCTCATATGGATAGATTTGATGATGATGTTGAGATGGGACTTTGCTATGATGCGATGAGGCAAAGCATGATGTTGAGATGGGACTTTGCTATGATGCGATGAAGCAAAGCATGATGTGAGATAGCCTTGGTTTAATCCAGACGGGATCATCCCAAGCATGTTGATAACTCGGTGATATGGTTCGAGTTCGTTGATAATGGTTGGCTCAAGAGGCGCTTGAGCTAGTATGGAAATAGTCGTCAAGGAGGACGACTAGAAGGCTGAGATCTCATCGTTGTTGAAGGTTCTAGCAGGCTCAAAGCAAGAGTACGCTGGGCAGATTCGATAGTCCCAATCGACTAATAGTTGATGGTCGAGTACTCTGGGCAGATTCGATAGTCCTAGGCACGGGTCACGACGACGTGCGGAGTTCTGTCTAGAACCGGGGTTACCATTAGCCCTTGACGGATGGATGAAAGAATAAGCCGGTCATTCAATTAACGGTGATATCGAGGCAATGATAACAGTGATAGCCAGAGTCATGGATGTTTGGTTGTATCATCATTCGGTCTCAAGAGCGGTGCTTTTTGGGTGCTTATCTGATCTTGGTTTAGGCCTTGGGGGTTTGTACTTGGAAAACATCGACCTTGACTCGAGTGATAATTGCTTTACTTTAATTGTCTGCTTTGCTATGTTTATTTCTGCTTAGTGGGACTGGGGGCTTTCACTGTAGAAAGAGGTGGAGTGGGAGGGTTGGATTCCTATTCCTTTTTCCTTTATGCTCTTTTGGTATGTTGTTGGTTAATTTACCGCTCACTAAGACTGTTGTCTGACTCAGGGTTTTATGTTCAACTCTTATTACCTTGGGCTGTTCATCCATTTTGGGATGGACAGACTAGGTAGCAGGTGACAGGTGCTGTTCTTAGTGACCAACGCTGTTGATGACGAAGACGAGCTGGAGGCTTTTGCATATTGTTTTTCTTACTATATGTACTGGATGTTCCGCTGCTTGTATGATTCTCTGAGTGTTATGTGGTGAGGCTTGATGTATTGACTATTCAGATGTTTGTATCAAATTGTTTTGTAGTGTATTGATGAGATTCTATTTAGTGAAGCTTCACTATATATATTTCTCTATTGTATTTTATCCCTGCGCTGTGAGTAATACGATAGACTCCGCTGTTTTTACCTTACCTTGATGATCATCCATGGCTGCCTGGCACACTTTACATCGCACTATTTCCTTGTTTAGTGCAGGAGTCATGGGCGGTCGTCACATTTGGTATCAGAGCTTCGGTTAATCGATTTTAGCCAACGCTCGCTGACGTAACTACGTATGAGAGACGTAATTGTATTTTGATGGATGATTACTATATATAATATAGTAGCTTAGAAGGATTTGAACCTCTTATGCAGTTGTTTCTCAAGGTGTACTAATCATTCTTTTATAGATATTAAGAATGAGTCGAAGAGGGAGACCAGCTGCTAGGGAAGGCCGTGATTCTGAGGGGGCTGCTGATTATGCTGCTATGTTTGAGGCTATGATGACTTCAATCATGAGAAGGATGCCAGCTCCAGGGCCAACGGTCGATGTTGGAGTTCAAGTTCAAACTCCAAAACATGTGGATTTTGCTAAGCTGTGTAAAGACTATACTGCTCTTGGAGAAAAGATTTTCTTGGGAACAGAGTCAACCATTGAAGTCTAGAGATGGATAGATGCTTGTAGGAGGATCTTTGGTGACTTGGGAATTGAGGATGCAACCAAAAGGAAGCTCGCATCAAGACAGCTTCGAGGGAGAGCTTCTGATTGGTGGAACTCTATCACCATTGATACTCCGAAGGAAGAAATTACTTGGGAGCAATTTCAAGCCAGATTTGAAGCTAAGTTCATTTCTACAGCTCAGAAATCTGTTTTATTCAAGAAGTTTGTGGAGCTCAAGCAAAGAGGAAGACCAGTTCTTGAGTATGTTTTGGAGTTTGAAGCCTTGTCCAAGTATGCTCGGTCATATATTGAATCTCCTTATCAGAAGAATGAGAAGTTTGTGACAGGCTTGGACACTTACCTTGGGAGGCAGTTGGTGGATCATTTGGACGATCCGTTTGAGAAGCTTGTGGAGAAGGCTCTCAGGCATGAGAATCTGTTTCCTAAGGAAGGATCTGTTGTTGATGTGACCAAGGAAGATTCTAAACCACAGCAAGGTGGGAACAAGAAGAGGAAGCAGCAGCAGAAGGGTAAGGATGGCCAGAAGAAGCCGAAGGGCGAAGTGACCTGCTACAATTGTCAGCAGAAGGGCCATTTCTCCAGAGATTGTAAGAATCCGAGAGTGCCGGTGAAGTGCCACAACTGTGACAAGCTGGGGCATATCAGGAAGAATTGTCCGGAATCGAGGAAGGACAAGCAGATTGTGCAAGCTTATGCTTTGGGGGCTGTGCCATCGTCTTCGGAAGCTCCTACTACGGAAGAGAAAGGAAAGAGTGTGGTGGTACAAGGTACCCTTTCCATTTGTGGTATTCCAGTTAGAGTGTTATTCGATACTGGAGCATCGTATTCCTTTGTTTGTAATGAACTTATAGGCCGGTTGGGTTTAGAACCAGATATTGTTGATAGACCATTGGTTGTGACTAATCCAGTTGGGGGTTCGTCCTGTTTGTGTATGCTATGCCGTGGTCTGATTGTATCGAGTCATGATTGCTCTTTTGTTTGTGATTGTTTTGTTCTAAAATTTGCGGGGTTTGGAATTATTTTGGGTATGGACTGGCTTAGGAAGTATGCGGCAAAGGTTGATTGTGAAAGGCTGGAGGTGACAGTCGAGAATGTGGAAGGGCGAAAGGTTGTGATACGATGTAAGCATGAGGAAGGCGTCCTCATGAGCTTCATGTGTTCGCTGGTTGTTCCACGGGATGGACTGTCATCGGTGCCAATTGTGAATGGATTTGAGGATGTCTTTGATGAGGTCAAAGGGTTACCGCCGCATAGAGAGATCGAGTTTCGCATAGATCTAGTTGAAGGAGCTAGACCTGTTGTGATGCCTCTTAGGAGGATGGCGCCTAGGGAACATCAAGAGTTGAAGGTGCAAGTTGATGATCTTTTACGGAAAGGATTCATTCGGCGAAGTGTGTCCGAATGGGGTGCACCAGTTGTGTTTGCAACCAAAGCGGATGGATCGTTGAGGTTGTGTGTGAATTACCGTGAGCTGAATAAAGTAACTAAGAAGAACAAGTATCCATTGCCGAGAATAGATGACTTGTTTGATCAGCTTCACGAAGCCAAGATGTTTTCTCAGATGGATTTGGCAACGGGATTTCACCAATTAAGAGTGGCAAAGGATAGTGTGCCGAAGACTGCTTTTAGGACACCATCCGGTTTCTATGAGTGGCTGGTAATGCCGTTTGGGTTGACCAATGCACCAGCATATTTTGTGGATCTTATGAATAGAGTGTTCAGGGATCACTTGAACAAGTTTGTACTTGTGTTCGTGGATGATATTTTGATTTATTCCAAAACTGAAGAAGAGCACAAGACGCACTTGCGTATTATTTTGGAAATCTTGCGGAAACAACAGCTGAGGGCTAAGTTTTCGAAGTGTCACTTCTGGAAGAGGGAAGTGAGGTTCTTAGGCCATGTTATCTCTGGAAGTGGAATAGCGGTTGATCCCGCCAAGGTGGCAGCGATCCAGGATTGGGTTAGACCTAAGAATACATCTGATGTGAGAAGTTTTCTTGGATTAGCAGGATATTATCGTCGGTTTATCAAAGAATTTTCCAAGATAGCTGCACCATTAACAGGATTGACGAAAAAGAACCAAGTGTTCAGATGGTATGCTAAGTGTGAACAAGCTTTCGGAATCCTGAAAGAGCGATTAACAAGTGCTCCTGTTTTGACTATTCCAAGTGGAAATGATGAGATGGTGGTTTACACCGATGCATGTGGTACTGGACTTAGAGCAGTGCTAATACAGAAGGATAAAGTTGTTGCGTATGCAAGCCAACAACTGAAGCCGCACGAAAGGAATTATCCGACTCATGATTTGGAGTTAGCGGCGATTGTATTTGCTCTGAAGATGTGGAGACATTACCTACTGGGAGTTCGATTCGAGTTGTTTACAGATCATAAGTCATTGAAATATCTTTTCTCCCAAAAGGATTTGAATCTCCAGCAGCAACGATGGCTAGAGTTTTTAGCATCATATGATTTTGGTATAGCCTATACTCCGGGAAAGGGTAATGCAGTGGCAGATGCGTTAAGTCGAAGACATGCAGGGTTGGGGGCCATGTTTTCAGAATGGAAGAGTCTTGAGTATTTGGCTGGATTTGACTTCAGGCCTAGATGTGAATTGGAACCTGAGATGTTGGCAAACTTATCGGTAAGACCTACTCTTGTGGAAAGAATTGGTGAGGGCCAAAAGCGAGATAATAAGCTTGTCAAGATTATCCGTGATTCGGAATCTAGGTTGGACCTAGAGAAGGATAAAGGATTCGAGGTCGATCGAGAGGGTTGGCTTCGGAAACAAGGACGACTGGTTGTTCCCGATATAGATGAATTGAGGAATGAAGTTCTGAAGGAGAGTCATCACTCGAAGTTAACAATTCATCCAGGTGGAAATAAGATGTACCGGGATATGAAGAGAACCTATTATTGGGAAGGTATGAAGAAGGATGTTGGAAATTTTATTTCCAAATGCATGAACTGCCAGTTGGTAAAAGCCGAACAGAAGAAGCCAAGTGGATTACTTCAGCCATTAGAAGTTCCTACATGGAAGTGGGAGCAAATATCGATGGATTTTATCGATGGGTTACCTAGAACCAGAGCAGGAAATGAAGGGATTTGGGTCATCGTAGATCGTTTGACTAAGAGTGCAAGATTCATTCCTGTTCGATCAACTAGAACTGCATCGAAATTGGATGAGTTGTATGTTAAGTGGATAGTTCGATTCCATGGCATTCCGAAAAGTATATTGAGCGATCGAAACCCATTGTTCACTAGTGGATTTTGGAAGAGCTTCCAGGAAGTTTTAGGAACCGAGTTGTGTTTAAGTACAGCTTATCACCCCCAAATAGATGGTCAGACCGAGAGAGTCAACCGGGTTTTGGAAGATCTCCTCGGAGCATGTGTTTTGGACTTCGGAGGATCATGGAAAGATTATCTTCATTTGGTGGAATTCTCGTATAATAACAGTTACCAGTCAAGCATTGGTATGGCACCGTATGAAGCATTGTATGGAAGACCATGTAACTCTCCGACATGTTGGTTGGAAACAGGAGAAAAGTTGATATTTGGGCCAGAAATGATTCGACATAATTCTGATTGCATAGAGATCATTCGGCGACGAATGAAGGCAGCCCAAGACCATCAGAAAAGCTATGCCGATAAGCGTCGTAAGGATTTGGAATTCGACGTAGGTGATATGGTTTTTGTGAAGATTTCTCCACTGAAGAATGTTATTCGATTCGGGAAGAAAGGGAAATTGACTCTGAGATTTGTTGGACCATTCCCGATCATCGAGCGAATTGGAAAGCTTGCCTATAAATTGGAATTACCAGAAAAGATGTCGGGTGTGCACAATGTTTTTCATGTATCGTATCTACGGAAGTATGTGCACAACTCGAATACGGTGGTTTCTGCTGATAGTTGTGAGGACTTTGAGATTGATCCAATCGTTGAGAGACCTCGTAAACCGCTTCGTGTTGTGGAAACTGACACGAAACAGCTTAGGAGGAAGGAAGTCAAGTTGCTCAAGGTACAATGGAGTGATGATGTTAACGACTGTACATGGGAGGAGGAAGAGAGGATGAAGGCAGCTCATCCTGAACTCTTCAAGGTATGACCGTGAGGTGTCGTGACATCGCATGACATTGTAACTTGTTCTAGTCTTAGAATTCTGCATGCTAGGCAAGTAATTGGATGCATGGTTTGTTGATTGCTATGGATGGTAGGCATGCAGAATAGTTTTGGTTGCTCTTGTTTGTTTGGAATTTCAGGGGCGAAATTCCTAAGGTAGAGAGAATGTAACGACCCGTATTTTTACGGATCGAAGGATCGTAGAATTGTTGTTATTAGGTCGTTAGTGTTGTTAAGTCGTTCAGAGTTAAGTCGTCCAGGGTTTAGGTCGTGCAGTGGCTTAGGTCGGTGGAGCGACTTAGGAGTTGGAGCGACCTATAGGAGTGACCGACCTATAGGAGTGAGCGACTTAGGGGTTTGGCCGACCTAAGGGAACTAACGACTTAGGAGTTAACGGCTTAAGGAAGTTGGTGGCTGATGAGAGCGACCTAGGGAAGTTAGTAGCATTAGTTAGCGGCTTAATGTTTAACGACCTAAGGGATAGTGGTATAGGAGATAGGTCGGTTGAACGAGTTACCGACCTAAGGAAGATAGGTCGGTGAAGCGACTTAAGGTAATTATCGGCTTAGGTCGTGGACGAGATAAGGCAAGGGTGTTAGGCCGCTGGGTCGCTTAGCCGTGTGTGTTGTTAAGTCGCTAGGTCATTGAGTCGTTGAGTCGTGAGTCGGTAGGTTGTTAAGTCGTCCAGACGACTTAGGAAGGAACGCGGCTTGCATGTTAGGTCGCGTGTGTGTTGAGCCATGTTTGTGTTAGGCCGTGTAGAGGCATGAGTCGGTAGGTCGTGAGGCCTTGTTAAGTCGTGACCGACTTAAGGGGGCGAACGACTCATAGGTTTGGCCTATAAATATACGGCCTTATCTCACTTTTTGGGATCCGGATTTTGAAGCGACGAAGTGCTGCCATTTTGAGAGCTCGAGTGCTACACTTCTTCACTTCTTTTCTCTTCTCTAATCTAGTGCTTCCTTCCATCCAAGATTGAAGATCAAATCAAAGATCCAAGAGCCAAAATTGAAGATCTACATTCTTCAAAGAGAGACTTCATCGTTTGAAGCGGAATTTTGACGGATCAAGCTAGATCCTTCGCTGTCAGGATCTGGAGTTTGTTGCTTTTGAGGTGTTTAGGTTATTCGGTGAGTGGTGGTTATCTCTCACACGGACCCAAAGGAGTATATTTGATCGGTGGCCTGTTTTTGTGTTAAAGATAGTGATTTCATGCATTTTCCTTAAGTCTGCATGTAGATCCATCGTTCATAAAGTTTTGACATCCACTTTACTACATGTTAACCTATGCTAGTTCATTCATCAAGATATTACTTAGAATTCATGCTTGTTAGATTTGGACTCTTTATTTACGAAATTGCCATTATTGTTATAACTGTTTATTTAGATCTTGTTTGAATGATTGATTACTTGGATTAATGATTGATCTGATTGATTGTTATAAATTAGTTGATTGATGATTTGATTTGGACAAGTTGGTCGAAGATGATTCAAAAGTTAAGTGGAAAGGCTCTTGAATAAGGAAAGCTGCTCGTGGCATATGAAGCGGATGATAAAGCTCATATGGATAGATTTGATGATGATGTTGAGGTGGGACTTTGCTATGATGCGATGAGGCAAAGCATGATGTTGAGATGGGACTTTTTTATGATGCGATGAAGCAAAGCATGATGTGAGATAGCCTTGGTTTAATCCAGACGGGATCATCCCAAGCATGTTTATAACTCGGTGATATGGTTCGAGTTCGTTGATAATGGTTGGCTCAAGAGGCGCTTGAGCTAGTATGGAAATAGTCGTCAAGGAGGACGACTAGAAGGCTGAGATCTCATCGTTGTTGAAGGTTCTAGCAGGCTCAAAGCAAGAGTACGCTGGGCAGATTCGATAGTCCCAATCGACTAATAGTTGATGGTCGAGTACTCCGGGCAGATTCGATAGTCCTAGGCACGGGTCACGACGACGTGCGGAGTTCTGTCTAGAACCGGGGTTACCATTAGCCCTTGACGGACGGATGAAAGAATAAGCCGGTCATTCAATTAACGGTGATATCGAGGCAATGATAACAGTCATAGCCAGAGTCATGGATGTTTGGTTGTATCATCATTCGGTCTCAAGAGCGGTGCTTTTTGGGTGCTTATCTGATCTTGGTTTAGGCCTTGGGGGTTTGTACTTGGAAAACATCGACCTTGACTCGAGTGATAATTGCTTTACTTTAATTGTCTGCTTTGCTATGTTTATTTCTGCTTAGTGGGTCTGGGGGATATCACTGTAGAAAGAGGTGGAGTGGGAGGGTTGGATTCCTTTTTCCTTTATGCTCTTTTGGTATGTTGTTGGTTAATTTACCGCTCACTAAGACTGTTGTCTGACTCAAGGTTTTATGTTCAACTCTTATTACCTTGGGTTGTTCATCCATTTTGGATGGGCAGACTAGGTAGCAGGTGACAGGTGCTGTTCTTAGTGACCAACGCTTTTG
This sequence comes from Allium cepa, assembly GCA_030765085.1. Taxonomy (NCBI): domain Eukaryota; kingdom Viridiplantae; phylum Streptophyta; class Magnoliopsida; order Asparagales; family Amaryllidaceae; genus Allium; species Allium cepa. Next base: position 293,819,976 of record CM060934.1, read on the forward strand.
ATGACGAAGACGAGCTGGAGGCTTTTACATATTGTTTTTCTTACTATATGTACTGGATGTTCCGCTGCTTGTATGATTCTCTGAGTGTTATGTAGTGAGGCTTGATGTATTGACTATTCAGATGTTTGTATCAAATTGTTTTCTAGTGTATTGATGAGATTCTATTTAGTGAAGCTTCACTATATATATTTCTCTATTGTATTTTATCCCTGCGCTGTGAGTAATACGATAGACTCCGCTGTTTTTACCTTACCTTGATGATCATCCATGGCTGCTTGGCACACTTTACAGCGCACTATTTCCTTGGCAGGAGTCATGGGCGGTCGTCACAATTTTAAACATTCAAATTTCATTTATTCACTTAAATTTATCAAAACAGTGAAAATTCATCTTTCGCGGCATTTGAAAAATGCTACAGAAAGTTACTTTCAAAGCAGTTCAATTTAACAAAAGACGGCATTTACAATGTTGTAATAGGGTTACTTTAGTTCCAAATAAAACTTAGTTAAATTTAGCAATTACAACACTTACAAAGTGCTATAATAACCCTTTAATTAAACTTAGCCATTTGGTTGATTTATATCAACTACAACATTTACAAATATTGTATTATCATTTACATTAGAAATAATAGCGCTTCAAAAATGCAGTTAATTAACTTCAAATATTCAATATAACTTCACAAACAATTATATTTTTATTTAAATCATTTTTAACTTATAAAATCATATATTTTCACTTTTATAACCATCATTTAATTTTCCTTCAATTCAGTTAAATTTCCATTTAAAATCAATATTTAATAATAATTCACTTATTAAATTCCAACATGCAATTTTAAATTCATTAAATTGAATTTTTAACTTAACACTTAATTTTAAATTTTCAAATATAACTTATTTACATTTTATTTACTTACTTCTAAATTCACTTTTAAACAAAATTCATAAATTCCAATTTTCAAGATATATTTCCAAATTTCAACTTAAATATTCATTCATTTCACAATTTAACTTTATTCAAAAAATCATTAATATATTATAAAATCATTTAAAATTCATTTTAATCCTAATTATCATAAATTTATCATATTTTAATATTTAATTTAAATTCCAATTATCACCAAATGAAAATTCCCAGAATAACTTACATTTCAAATTTTCTAACTTTTCCATAATTTATTTCACTTATAAATTTTCAGAAAATCAATAATACTTTACAAAAATCATTTTTAATTGAGTTTAAATCAAAATATTATAATATTTACATTTCTAAAATTTTTTAAAATTTTTTGAAAAACATATTTTAACTATGGGTCTGTATATAATTTTCTACGCTAGGTAAAGTTATACGGGTAATATATCATTTCAACCCGTAATTTACAAAGAAAACCTGGGTTTTATCATTTCAAACCGCAGTCCCAAGTAAAATGAAATAATTTGAAAATCGTTTAGGCCTATCATTTCAATCCATAATGATTTTCCACTATTCTAAAGTCCGTTCGAGTATGTATCATTTCAACCCATAGTGATTCTAATCTAAAGGGAACTTGCAGTGTGATAAACTGATATAAATAACAGAACAGCATAATATAACAGTAATAGATGATATCACAAGTGTTTAAGCATTGATGAACATCATATAATCATAGCATAGCAGATATAATATGGTGATGCATTTTACTGATTCAAATGAAATCAGTTTACAAGTTATATAAGTATAAATCTTGTCTGGTGAGAATAACTCACTGGTATAGGCTAGAGATGACAACTGAAACACACAAACAACGATCTTTAGAGGCACGAAAGCACGACAAAGATTCGAGTGGGAAACCCAAGGATTAATTTCCTTGAATACAATTCAAAGAAAACAATATAACTAACATAAGTTTTCAACCCAAAATACGATTAAACAATGTTAGAATTAACTGCATAAACCAAAGCTAAAATCTTTGCACTTGCTTTCAACCTTCCTTAGGCTCGACCATAGGTTAGAATACATAGCTAAAGCATGGTTTTTGATTTGGTTTGGGTTCATAAGGGGTCGGCCATTCATGGGAAAAATGGTGCAAAGGTAGGTTATGTGAAACAACACAAAACAAGCAACACCACATGGTTTTCAAGCAAATTAAGGCCATGACCAAGGCCACAAGGGCACGGCCATCTCTGGTGGGGTCAAGAGGATGACATGGTAGTGGTGTCAGGTGAGGCAGGGGCTGGAGATAGTGGTGTAGGTGGCGGCTAAGGGGTGGTTGAAGGTGATGGATGCATAGATGCTCGGCTCGGTCATATAGGTGAATCATTTTGCATTTGGTGATGGATCTACCACCAAGGGTGGCTCAGCTTGGGATGGCCAGTGAGGAGGAGGTGGTGGTGATGGATTCCAGTGGTGGTGGTGGAAAAGCTGAAGGAGGAGGCAGGGCCGAACCTAAATGGAAGAAGGCAAGTGCAAATTCAAATTAAAAAAACAATGAAAAATGGAAAAAAAAAAAGTTTACCAAAATCTTTGAACAAGAAAAGGCCAAAATCTTTTTTCAGAGATGAGGAGAAAATAATTCACGTGAAATGAAAAGAGATAGGGAGAAGGTTGGCTAAAGGAATGAAGTGAAATGGTAACAAAATTGAATAGGTGTTGTTTGAAAGTGAATAGGTGAGAATATAAAGAGGCTTAAGAAATAAAAAGTCACAAAACCTTTAAAATTTCTCTTATTTCTTTTGAAATTTCAAATACATATAAAATGCTGATAAATAAAGATAAAAAATCAGAAATAAAAATAAATAAATAAATTTTAATTAAATACAATTAAATTAAGAAAATAGCTTAAAATGCAAACTAGTCTTTAAAAATTTAAAAAAATTCAATGAACTTTGGAAAAATTTATGTACTTGAAAAATATTTATAAATAAAGATAAGAACTCAAAATAAAATGCATTCACAAAATAAATAAATAAATAAATTTTAATTAAATATAATTTTAATGAAGAAATAGCAGAAAAATAGAAACCAACCTTTAAAAATAGAAAATAAATGCAATAAATTTTGGAAAACTTCTATCACTTTAAAAATATTTATAAATGAAATCTCACAAATAAAACAAATTTAAAATAATTTCAAAATGAAATAAAGTCAAATTTAAAATATATTCAAAAATCTAGGGTTGTTACGGTTATGTTACTGAGATTTGAATTTCTATAAAATCGGTACTATCTCTGATATTATATTATCATTTCCACTATGAGATTCTGATACTATAAAAATGTAGCTTTGTATTGTTCATTGTATCAATTTTACCATCCAATAGCCAGCTTTGGAATGGATCTAAGGTTCGATGGGCTTTTATTGGATCGAAAATTAGGCATGTTTCACGGTGGGTTGTTGCATGCATAGTCAAGTAACAGCACATGGTAAGCAAATACATACATGATATGTTTCCATATATCACACAGATGTACGTGCACATGCAAGCAAAATAAGAAGTGAGTGGCATATGGAACAAATGTTGAAATGTAAGCACATGATGATAACAAGATAACACAAAAGCCAAAGTAGGTGAACAAAGTCACGAATTAAAAGGCATGCATGTCGCTTGCTTATTATTACAATTGAAGACTACTAGAGCAACATATGTGTATGTTTCATGCTATCATTTAATGAAGGCAACCAAATATAAATGGGACACTATGGCTCCTATATGGTCACAAACAGTGACCAATATTTTTATAACATGCGACAACTAGGTTGGAAAAAAACTCGACGGTGGTGCCCGTTAGCTTGGGATTTCCATGCGACCATTTATAACATTTTAATTAAACATGATGGCTATGAGATAGCTAATATACAATTCAACTTTTAATAGCTTTGGAAGCTATATATTTTTCTATGTAAAATAACAAATACTTAGGTCACTTTGGAAGACAGTTTCCAAGTGTTATTGAATTATTTCATAGGGATAAAATTAATGAAAGATGTCATAATTTTAATTGGTTTAACATATTTTTGTCATGAAGTAAGCTTAGATAAGCTAATAAACAATAGGGTATCATTTAAATAAATGATAAAAAAGATTTATATAAAGAATGTGAAGTTTGTAAAATTAATAAATGAAAAAAAATAGTTGAACCATAATTGTAAACGTATACCAACTCATGGTGTTAATGGATGGCGGAGAGCCTGAGCTAACAGTCTAAAGCCAATGGTATATGGCAAACGAGCCACGGTAGGGTTGAATCTAAGAATATTATAAATTCTACATTGGAGTTAAGGTAGAGTGTCATGGTAGAGTGCTGTAACATCCGAGAAGGATGTTATAAATAAATCGATAACATGAACAATAGCGATTCAGGGTCTAAGAGGGACTATTGACGCCTACTAGGGACGCTTTCTAGAATGTATTCAGAGTGCTTGCATTGAACCACTTAGGGGAGTTCGAGGGACCCTAGTTAGTGTGGCTCCTACGAGGAAACAAGTCAACGCTTTCACTTGGTGAGGTTCGAACAAAAGATTAATTAGTGATAGGAAGGCCTAGGGAGGTGATCATAAAAATATGCTAATGATAACTTAACGAAGAAAGCCAAAATAGGTTTAGGTGATGGATAAACGAATGAAGACCAATTATATGACTTAATTCATATTTTAATGATAAGTATATGGCATACTTGACTTGAATTGATATATATATATATATATATACACATATATACATAATAAGTGCAGGGAACACTTATTTGACTGAATATATACACATGGTTGATTTTAAATATGTGTGTATGTAAATGTATATTGTTATGTTATATATATTGATGTATATTATGATGTGATGACGAAGTGAGGAGAAAATCCCTTCCATATTATCAACATGGCCTCATTATGGATGCTTAGGATAAAGATTTTACTCATACCAGACTTATTGTTTGGCCCGTGTTTTTATTATTTCCTATAAATTCATGGGTACTCATTTGAGTAGGCTGGGTTTATGGATTAAAAAAGTACCTCTTTTAATGATGAATAAAGATTTCAAAGGCGAAGCAGAAGGCTTCCTATTTAAATAAAATTATTTTCAAATTACTGCTATGTAAAACTAGGATTTACAACTGGTTAAGTGTGGTGTTAGCATCTTCACATGTTGGATACACACTATTCTAATTTACTAATTATGTGTTTACCCCTACGCGGGAACGATTTGGGTTTAATGATGTAATGGATCTTGTAATTCAAGTTAATGCAATGGAAAATATATTTTGCTCTGTTTGATTATTTATGAGAAAAATATATTGAACTCACTTCATCATTGGAAAATGATTTCGGTGATGACTACAGCATTATCCACATCTATTTTTGAGTCTCAAAGTGAGGGCTGTTATATTTATACTATATGATAACCTATCCTCCAACACGTGATGGTTCTTGACTTGTGATGACTCTCAACTTGTGGAAGCCTTTAACATGCAATGGTCTTTAACTTGTTATAGCTTTTCTTTTTTCCTTAACATCCAATTTCTTTGTCTATACATCAACTTGCAATAGCTTCCATATGTTAACTTATGTTACATATCAACTTATAACAGCTTCTATATATCAACTTGCTAAAGATTTCTTTCTTCTCCATTTATGATCGCTTCATAATATCACCTTGCTATAGCCTTTTCCTTATCACCTTTTGGGAGCTTTATGGTATCAACTTACAATTTCCTTGACCATATCAACTTGCAGTGGCCCATTTGCTTCAACTTGCGGTTGTTTATTGCCATCAACTTGCGACAACCATTCCTCAACCTATAATAGCTTTAAATTTTTCGTATTATATTTACCTCCTCATTTTAATGAAATCATTTTACACTTTAGTATAAAATCCTTATTCTTTTTGTTTTGATTTTGATTATACTCTTCATATCCCTCAAATCTCTTATCCTAACCACGAATATTTCTCCCCTATCTTGACTCAATGGTTAGATCATTCTTCCTCCTTTCCTTATAATTCTCCTCTTCCACATCTCTCAATTTTAGTAGCTCATTCAAAATCTCCTATTTAAATAAATTAAATATCATTTAAAGAATTTAGTTTCTTAGATAAAATTTTCTTAATAACTCGCTTCATTTGTAATCCTTACTATTATTATATCGTTGATTTTGGATTTTAATTTTATTATTTTCCTTATTATGGGCTTTTTTGAAACTATTAATTTCAAGACTTAATATGGATTTTGTTAGATTTTTTATAATTCTTTCTTTATCATGCATTACTTTTGTTTAAATTACTTGTTTTGTTAGAGAACTTTTGGATTTTATCACTTGATACCTTCTTTACTTTTAGTGTTTCACAACTATTTACTTTACCATCTGTCATTTCAGCATATGATATCAAGTTGTAGAAGCTTGTTTATTTAGTATACGATAATTCATTTATTTACTCAACATGTGATGATATGCTCATTCACTCGGTTATACCATAGAATTTTACTTACTCAACATGCAATAGCTTATCTGTATTTCTTTTCAACATGTGATAACTCAAGATGCAACATTTCATTCATCTATCTTACTTAACACATGACAATTTGGTAATTTATTTACTTATATTGATCAACATGTGTTAACTCAACATGTGACAGCTCATTTATCTAACTTATTTAACATGCGAACACTCAACATGCAACTACTCTTTTATTTCTTTTATTCAACATGTGATAGCTTATTTATTTGTCCAATATTAATAGTTTTACTTAATACTCTTATTGTTGTGTTACTCGAGGATTCATTAGCTTAATCATGCCGATTTATTATATAATGTTAATAGGTAAGGGGTATTATTATTGTCATCACATTAGTTCAGAATGAACAGTTCATAAAAAAATAAAGTTTTTAGCCTATATGCCAATTAATATGCAATTTCTTAGTTGAACTACTATTATTTTCCTAAGAGTGCTCATATCCCTCTTGAAAAATTGTAAATAAAACAGGAATAAGCTATATCTAATTTTTAGTGTCTTATTAGTTAAAGTTTTATTAATCAATATACTAAAAAAACTAGGTACCATTAGAAAAAAGTAAGGGTCTTCTATAGCATCTCCCAGTAATCCTAAACTTAAAAGGCCTTTTGAAGAGAAGTTCTACACTAACTGCCAATTGTACTTCTTGAGACGAGGACATTTATTCCTTATTACATCATTTCAAAATTTCTAGAATCGATACTAGAGTTCCTGGTCCCTCTGATAGGGCTAACACCCTTCTCGCGGGATTCTTTAGTTTTACATCTATTCATATTATGCCTTCCTACGACATGCGTTTCAATGGTTTCGTTACGATAATTCTTTCTTTTTTGTGGACTGCATCTATATAGCTTACCCCGAACTCATACGGCCACATTAATTCTCTTTTCCTGCTACTCAAAGAACTAAAGTTGGATGGCCGATCCCTTCAACTTTATGTTTGCTTGCCGCTTTCCAAAGAGTTAAGTTTCAACCTGAGGGTTCTGTATTCTATCTCTACCTTGCCGATAGTGGGCTAATTACGGGTTCTATTAATAAGACAAAGGATTGGGGCCAATGATTATACTATGTGAGATGCTTTTCTCCTGAGATCTCCATGAAATTCTCCATTCCCAGTAAGTAACTAGTGTAATATTTTCCTTTTTTATTTTACTATTATGACATGCTAACCTTTAATTTTCGAATTCTATCTCAAAAGAAATCAACCCTAAAGTTTTAGCAAAACTGATAAGCTTGGAGACGCCATCTAATACTCAAGAGGTCAATTGAGGCTCCATATTAAGGAGATACTCCTTGATTTGGCCATTCCATTGAATTTTGGTCTAGCCTCCTATTGTTAAAAGGAATAGATATGTCTCTTCATCCCTTACCATCACAAAGACAAAACTTTTCTTGATGAAATCTCATATTCGGTGTCATATGCCCTGGATATCCTCTATGTTTCATTATTTTTATTTTCACGCTAAGGAAATGGTGGTTTCTGTTACTTCACTACTTACGCTTTCTATCATTTTAAATGTTTACTTGGTCGATCCATCTCTCTCTTCATCGAGCAAGGATCCTTTAAATTTGTCTTGTTCTCTAAAAGCTCTTAGCAAACTACCTCCACCTCTCACTTCTAAAGCCTCTTCATCATCTTTGACTACTACAAAGGGAGAACTTTTTTTGGCTTGAACTCAGAAGCAAAAGGAATCTAGAGGTGCGTAAATCTCCGATGGATCCTTGCTTAAAAAATCTAAAGAGGTGGATCCTACTTTGACGTTGACTATCGTTCCTTCTTCTGATATCCTTGCAAGTTTTACTCCTTCCTTACTGCCTATTTATAACCCAGTTATTGATATCATGAGCTCACCAATTAAGAATTATTTTTCCTTCCTTCATCAACAACTAGGATTGATTCACCACTTCAGCAAGATGCTCTTCCCTCGAGCTCTGGCGTGGGAGCATTTTGCCTCTTGGGATTCAAAGAATAATCAATGCCTATCCTTTAATGTCCTACCATTACTTTTTAGGTTCATTTGAGGCATCCTTTCCTTTTTCAAAAGATGTTCTTATCTCCCTTTTACAACAACTCTTTCTCATATGCTTTTCTTTTGTTTTCACATGTTAAATTAATTGGTCGATGTAGTATTAACATCTAGGATTTTTTTTTCAAATTAAAAAACATTTATTCCTCCTTCAGCAATCGCCTTCATCTTCCTCTCGAGATATGTCATCATTACAAGATCTAAATTCTTCACTATTTGAGAAGCCAAAGACTCTAGAGAATGAAGTTACAAGTCTTCAAAACAATAACATCTCTCTTTCCACCAAGAACGCGTAGATCATATCTTCATTGGATTTAGAGAAGAATAAATCTCATGACATGGAGGAAAATTAAAGACTTTGGAAGTGGAGCTTTCACCAAATCATGAGGAAAGAAAACAAATTCGGCTTGAGATTTGCAACCTTAAAGTGGTTTTGGCTAAAGTTTTGATTCTAGAAAAGACAATAGCAAAGAATAACCTCTCACTTAGTAAATCAAAGACATTCATACACGATATAAATACTAGGATATCTTCCTTCTTGAATTAAGCTCTTCTCCATTGGAAGGATCAGAATCCTGAGGTAGTTTTATTTACTACTTATAAAGATAACATTAGCCGATGTCCAAATTTGGACTTCCCTTCTCTTTGCTATATTGGAGTGGATTACAAAGGGAAATTTTACATCCGTCTTGATTGCATTCCAAGAATTTTTCTACATTAGGGGATGACGATCCTATCGTTCCCGATATGTATTTAGATCCTGATGATCTTTCGTCCAATAATGATGAATTCAAGGGCACAGAGGAAGGAAGATCCGACGATGACAATAATGATGATGATAATGACAAATATGGTACCGCTGATAGCCTTGCTAAGGATGGTTCACCAGAAAGGGATGAAGATGGTGGCCCAAGAAGTAATGGCCTGGGTAGTTTTGGGGCTCTTCGTGACTTAGCTCATGCAGCTAAGGACTTTCCTTCTCCGAATTTTGACTATGGAACCAATGGTATACCACACCGTAAAGTCGTCTTGGTTGTGTCACCCCATTTAGCCTAGCAACCTTGATCATGCTTCTTCTAGTATCCAAAGAGCCTAATTCTTCAAGCTAAGGGCCTTAACAACTCCACCACAGGTAAATTACCATCCAAATTCTTTTTCCTCATTTTGAATTACCTTTATATTGCTTTAAAAGCTTTATTTTAATTACCAGTACAAGAAGAAAAATAAAATTATTTTGAGATCTAGCTAGATAAAAATAAGGATGAAATTCTACGGTCCAATAGAGAAGGGGAAGGTTTATGTAGAAATGACTATAATCAACAGAGAAAGGGAAGCTCCAACGGTCGACACCCCGTCCCTGACCGATTGTCCCCTGGTGATCGACCGCTCTTGGTCAAGCGGTCGACCGGTCGAAGCTTCTAGGCTAAGGTTTTGTCCTAGCCGTATGGCCCAAATTTTATAATATTAGATCGAATAGCTATCATCAGTTTTTACCTCTATAAAAAGAACCGTAAGCTAACAATTAGAGCCCTAATTACATTAGAATGTAACAAAACTCCGTCTCTTTAAAATCTTAACCATTTCTCTCTTCAAATAAAAAATTCTTCAAAAAACATAATTAAAATAAAATTCAAAGTATTAAAAGAGGAAGAAATCAAAATAAATCAAGGAGAGTGCTACACCGAGCGATGTCGATTCCTAGCATATTGAGATGGGGAAAGGTTTTAAGAGATGAATGGGTCTATAGTTAATATTATATGTAATTTAGTTTGTTTATAACCTATTTGATTTGGAATAAGGTTAGGTTAAATCAAGAATATTACTTACCAATTAACTGTAATAGATTAGAAATCGAATAAGAGTTATTAGCACCAGAATTGGTCACTAACACCCTTGAGTAGAGTTATGTATAGAGATTAATGAAGAAAGTAAAGTTAAACAGAGAACAGTAGGCAGATTTAAATGCAGAAAATAAGAACACCAGATTTATAGTGTTTCGGCATAATTGCGTACGTCCACTTTGAGGTTAATCTTTATTGCTTTTCTCGATAATCGATTACAGATACAATCTGTATACCAATTATGTTGAATACAATTGCTAAGCAAAAAAGATAAGTCTTGAATGAGTCTTGAATGTGGCAGAGTCTCCCCGGTGTTCCCGAAAAAAGGTCCCTTTCACTGTGCCCCTGCCTCTCTATTTATAGGCGAAGATGGGTTGGACTTCCCTGGTGGGCTAGGTAGCTAAGTAGCTTGGCCCAAAAAGAGTGATCTCTATGTGCAGATCCATAGATGCCGAACGGCAAAATGCCGAACAAGGCATGAATGTCGAACAATATCCTCATGCTGAACGAAGTGACGCCGAACAATATCTTTATGCGGATCGAAGTGATGCCGAATGATATCTTCATGCCGATTGAAGTGATGCCGAACACTCTGAATGCCGAATGAAGTATTTGTGCCAAATGACACTAGAAGCCGACCCAGTGTGTTGTGCCTAACGACTCTGGATGCCGATCGATCCCGAATGCCGAACGAGATTCAGGCCGAACGACAATGGAAGCCGACCCAGTGTGTTGTGCCGAACGACTCTGGATGCCGATCGATCTCGAATGCCGAACGAGATTTATGTTGAACGAAGTGATGTGCCGAACAAGGTTTGGATGTCGAGCAGTATGGAATGCCGAATGACTCTGCCATGCCGAACTTCCATAGATGCCGAACGATATACAATACCGAACGACTCTCAATGTCAAACGCTCTTGCATGCCGAACGTCCCATAGATGCCGACCGACCTTGAGTGCCGAACGAATCATTTGTGTCGGATGACTCTGGAAGCCGAGCGCTTCCTGATGCCGAATGCTCCTAAATGTCGAGCGTTCCTAAACGCCAAGCGTTCTCTAATGCTGAACGATCTAGATGCCGAATGACTCATAAATGCCGAATGGTATACATATGCCAAGTACTTAGTTGCCTGGTCAAACCTTCAGGTAACACTTGCCCTCAAAGTGCATCACGTGGTCGAACATGGTCCGCTTTAAATCATGTGCTCTCCGTGTTTTGCTTCGAGCCTCGGCTCGGTTTTCTCGATAGTATCTTCTCTCGAATACCAGGTGAGGCGATGCTTGCCGAATGACATGCAAATGCCGAACAGCATAGCCGAGGCCGAACGAGGTCGTCTTGACCGGTTCTACCGGTCATTGTCCCTTCGACTTCCCCTCTTCTCCTATAAAGGTCGGCATTTTCCTTCTTCTTCTCTTTTCACTTTTTACCTCCGTTATTTTCCAAGAACTCTTAACTTACCTCCCTTGAATTTCGTTCACCTTTCCAAACTCCCCTTCCTTCCTTGAATCCAACAAGCCCTTCCTACAGCTTCCTCCCAAATTAAGCTTGAACAACTCCTAATCTTAAGCTCACAGACCTTCAAGCTCCTGCCATTCTCTTTGGTAAGGACCTTTCGATCGCTCTCTCAAATTAGGAAGTATAACATATCACTCAAACTCATGAATCCTCCATAGAACGTATAAAGTGGGGGGGTGTGTGGATGAGGGAGATGAATTGAGGCTCGGATGCGTCCTAGGGCTAGAACACAATTTGCTTTTAGGCGAATTCGAGGTGGATGGATTGGAGAAGTGGAAGGTGGAAGATGCATTGCAGTGGCTCGGCATGATCTTTTAATGCAGAGTGATCCTATGGGAGCATGGGAATGGAGTTAAAGATAAGGCCTATTGGCGTGGATTGACATGGCCTTGGTTCGACATGATCTCCCCATGCCGGACAAGGTTGGAGTGGAAAAATTGAAAGAAAGTGGAGAATGGACAGGATGCCGAACGTCATGGCTCGGCATGACTTGCCGAATGGCTCGGCCACGCCGATCGGGAGAGATGGAGGGAAAAAAGGCAGATAATGTTAAGGGCAGAATGCCGAGTGGTATGGCTCGGCACAATCACGGTTCGGCATGATTTGTCGCATGCCGAACGACCAAGAGAAAGGGTTGGAAGAGTGATGCTTATGCCGAACGACGCTTGTATTTAGGTCGATCAATATTTAGGCCGAGTGGTTCTTAGGCCGAACGACATGAATGCCAAATGATACTTAGGCCGAACGATATTTAGGCCGATCAATATTTAGGCCGAGTGACACTTAGGCCGAACAACTATTTACTTTGCCTAATTTTATGACAAAAACAAGGACAAGGACCTAAGAAAATTAGCATATCGAACTAATCCGTACTGATAACTTTCCAGTTTCAGCAATCACATGTCTGAACTTAAATCGACAAAAACGGATAATTGCCTTTAACATACAGCGCCAATGTCTGAGCCCGAAATTGAAAACATCATAGGGCAGGCTTTTGGAGACAGTCAGCGATGACGGTTTTCGAAGGCGACAATTCAAAGCTCAACTTTATACCATCAACTCTGTGACTTTTAATTTCTCAACACTTATATTTGAATCATCAAACTAGTTCACACACCACACGGGGGGAATACTTGTGTTGTTAAGTCTAACGTTGATTGTTTTTTCAAGTATAGTTAAAACAGGTGCTCTACTAGATTCAATTTCTATCAAAGATTCTAGGAAATCTAGCTCCGCCATGATCTCAGATAGACCTGGGCCGTCTTCTAAACAAGGAGTCGCAGATACTTCAAACCCGTCAACTTCCCCTGCTCATAACTTAGCTCCCGACGCCGTGGAGGCATCAATTTTCTTGGAAAACCTGTTCGATTCACAGGCTTCGAAGATTAATGAAAGTGCACTCCGTCGGATATGCTCTTTCCATGGAATCCCCTTCGACGATGTATTAGTTCCATCGAGGCACGATCGTCCACACTTGACCCTAGTTGGATATATAGCTTGTAATAAGTTTATGTGTCGGGTCGGCAGCATGCCATCGTTTAACTCATTTCTTCGGGACGTGCTGCAATACATCAACATTGCCCCGTCACAACTGCACCCGAACGGTCACGCCTTCCTCTACAGTATCTACATCCTCTTCATGAATGTCCTCTCTAGGCCTCCAACCTTGGGTTGCATCAGATATATATATATATATATATATATATATATATATATGATTAAGAAGTGGAGAGATAGCCCATCTTTTATGTTTCTTGGGCCACACCACAAATGCCAGATCTTGACTGGGGCATGTAGCAAGTTTTCCCTGTATAAACAGGAATGGTTTTATGTGCGTTGCCCTCCTGGTTTCGCAAGGAGATGGGTGGAAGGAAGTAAGTCTTTTCACTGGATTGATATTCATACTTGGTCAAAGCCGTTTTCCATCTTTTCAGGTATCAATCCACGTCCTGACGGCCGCGGATATTCTGAAGCCGTCGAAGCTATTAGAGCCCTTCCTGTTGAAGAAAGGGACATCCAGACTCTTATTTCGAATGAGTCACTTACAACGTTTGGACTATTGGCAGAAAGCCATCGGATAAGCCTTCCTCAGGGCGTTACCATACCCAGGCCCGCCTCTGGCAAAGGGAAAAAGCAAGTTGAGTCTTCAGTACGTAACGCCCCTGGAGCACTACAAGAAGGAGAGTTCAAGGAAACCGAAACACCTGAAGCACAAGATGAGAACGTTGGTCCGACTCAGGACCCGATAGTCGAAGTTCACGACATCGAAACATCATAATCCCCTTCGATGAGGAAAAAGAAACTGACGTACAAGATAAGGAGGGAAAAATTTGGCGCAACCTCTAAAGTTACTCTTATTCCAACAGAGAAAGAGGCTTCCCCTCAACGTTTAGAAAGTTCTCTAGAGGGCCTCTCGAACCTCTCCATACCTGACGATCTACTTAATTATGATTTTGACGATCCAGAGGTGCTTAAACTTCACTCGTCCATCAGAGATGATGCAGGTTTTCAAGCACAAACTCAGGGAGAGAAAACTCCCATTAGTAAAGAAACTGGTCCATCGGGGAAAACATTAGGATACACACAAACACATGCACTCCACCTTGCAATTAAATTTCCGTCGTCACGCTACTCTTTGCTAATTCGTTGTTATTTAAATTCTGTGCAGGTGACATGGGGCGTACACACGTAATTGATCGTCTCCGCGGGTCGTCTATCTTCCATCATTCTGGAGAGGACTCAGGTTTCGAAAAACGTCAGGACAGAGAGGGTGATGGCGATAGGGATTATCATTCCCGGGACTCATCATCTCGGAAGAAAACATATTATCAGCCAAACACCACCAACATCCCTCTTCTCACTCGGAGCAAAGCAAAGATAAGCACGGCCATAAGGGGTCGCAATCCGATGTCCCCCGTGATCAACACTCCGACTCCTCTTCCACATGACAGTCCCGGGATCCTTACAGGAGAGCTGAACTTTCGAAGTCGTCTCCTCTTGTTCCTGTAACAGATCCATCAATATCGGAGAGACTGACCGAGATTAAAGTTAAATTTCCAAAAATATGCTTTGATGGTCTGAAGTTTCTCCTGGCGATCCATCATATTCCTGGAGATGTCAAGCAAAGCGCTATCGCCTGCACCAATGACATCTATGTTTAGCATGACGCGTTCGTTCATCTTATTGAGAAAGTGTTAGAAGTCTCCATAGAACGCCAACATGAGATTGATTGCCTGAAGCATGAGGCTATTCATGACAAAGACATTATCAAAGCTTAGGACGAAGAGATTGCGTCTAACAAATTTTAGCTTGAGGCCGCCCCGCAGAGCGCCAAAGATACCGCCGAAGCTGTAACTCGTTTGGAATCAACTCGCAAAAAAGAAATCAATGGGGCAGTACAACGCTGTGGGGCTTTAACTTTAGAGAAAGACTCGGTGCAAAAAGAGAGGGATGCATTCTGCCTCTGAGTCAAAGAACTTGAGGAGTGACTCCACAAAGAGCAAGAAGAGAAGATTGCTGCCCAAGAAAAGTCGCAATGGTATTGCGACGAGATCGTTGCAACGCGACTCTTAAAGACGAAACTTGAGGGCGAGCTTTCTAAAGTTGAAGCATTGAAGGATGAAGCCCGTGAAGAGGGAAAAAAGATAGCATCTACGGAGATCGATTCTCATCTTGAGGTGGCCAAGGAAGAAGGTAGGGAAGAGGTCAAAAGCATGTTCAACCCGCTTGTTGCCGAATTTAATGCCCGCGTTCTCATGCACCGGGACTTAACTTTTCTGGACGAGGGCTATCTCGAATCTTTGGCCGAGGCGTGGGAGACCTTAATTGAAATCAAGAAGGCCGAACACGGTATCGAGGAGGTTGATGAGTGGGCTTTGATAAAAGAATTCCTTAAGGGAAATGAGCCTTCAGACTTGTCAGCGGCTAAAGCCCTTTATTGCAAAGGCTCCCCCTCAATGAAAGGGAAAGATGTTATCCCCGGTCCATCCGGGATTGAGTCTCCAGCTCGTGTGCCTACCTTGCCGGTCAGTTGGCCGATACTCGATCCTTTTGAACAACACATCGGCTATGACCCGAAGGACCCCGACCTTGGCGTTCACGTTTTGTCCCCTATTCCAGAGGGTGAGACCCCCCTGACGGATGAGAGCTAGCCGAAACCTGGTAGGCAACTCTTTCGCTTTAACATTCCAAGAGTTTTCGTTTTTCACCAGAAGATATCGCATTCTAATACTTGCTTTTTGTGATTTTGTGTAGGCCGTTCTGATTTTGAGCCCATTCCAAGGAGTGATGTCGCCAAGGAGGTGAGGGAAAAAACGAGTGAAGCCACTCACACAGGAGAGGCTTTCGGTACATATGCTCAGGTGGTCGGAGCACTTGATGAGGACAAATCTGAGACTTCCTCTCCCACCGATAGGAGTTATGAAGTTGAAATTAAAGGCGTCTCTGAGCACACATCCGAACTGAGCATGAAGGAGCAGCTTGAGAAAGAGAAGGAAAAGACAGTCAAGATCAAGGTTGAACCTCAAGTTGTGGACCTGAACGATCCTTGGAACAAGCCGTTGAAGGTCATCCTCCCAAGCAGGTCCAAACCCATGGATGTTCCTCGTACTTCTTCAGCTGCCACTCCCCCGTCAAAGAAAGCTATCAAGGGTAAACGCACCGGGGAGGAGTCATCTGGCAAAAAGTCGAAGAAGTCAAAGAAGTAGTCTTCGCTCTCGTTCAACAAGAGCTAGTTTAGATTATGTAATTATTTTTGTTTTCATAGTTCATGCAAATAAAATTATTTGTGATGAATAAAACATAGTTCTTTTCCCTCTCAGAGGACTGTTGTTGTTTCGTTTTTGTATAACCATGGTCAAATCCCGAGCTACTACGAGTTACGTGAACTTCTCGATTCATCTACAAACAAGTTGACAACTTTCTTTGTATTTGCACATTCTATTATCCCACGCTCTGAGGACTTAGAATATTTTCCAATCCATACGCCAAGGGCTCAATGACTTCAAGTCATTTATATCCAGTCCGCCTCTAGTCCGCACTCCGGGGACTTGGAGATTTTTAGTCGTTTATACTCGAGTCCGCACTATGGAGACTTAGAGTACTCCAGTCTGCACTCCTGGGACTTGGAAATTTAAATCATTTATACTCTGGTCCACACTCCGGGGACTCAAAGTACTCCAGTCCACACTCCGGGGACTTGGAGATTTTTAGTCCTTTATACTCGAGTCCGCACTCTGGGGACTTAGAGTACTCCAGTCCGCACTCAGGGGACTTGGAGATTTTGAGTCGTTTATAGTCGAGTCCGCACTCTGGGGACCTAGAGTACTCCAGTCCGCACTCTGGGGACTTGGAGATTTTGAGTCGTTTATACTCGAGTCCGCACTCTGGGGACTTAGAGTACTCCAGTCCGCACTCTGGGGACTTAGAGATTTTGAGTCGTTTATACTCGAGTCCGCATTCTGGGGACCTAGAGTACTCCAGTCCGCACTCCGAGAACTTAGAGATTTTGAGTTGTTTATACTCGAGTCCGCGCTCTGGGGACTTAGAGTACTCCAGTCCGCACTCTAGGGACTTGGAGATTTTGAGTCGTTTATACTCGAGTCCGCACTCTAGGGACTTAGAGTACTCCAGTCCGCACTCCGACGACTTGGAGATTTTGAGTCGTTTATACTCGAGTCCACACTCTGAGGACCTAGAGTACTCCAGTCCGCACTCCGAGGACTTGGAGATTTTGAGTCGTTTATACTCGAGTCCGCACTCTGGGGACCTAGAGTACTCCAGTCCGCACTCCGGGGACTTAGAGATTTTAAGTCGTTTATACTCGAGTCCGCACTCTGTGGACCTAGAGTACTCCAGTCTGCACTCTGGGGACTTGGAGATTTTGAGTCGTTCATACTCATTTGTACGTCAGACAGAGTAATGTATCTCTTAGTCATTTGTTACAGCGTTATCGTACACAGGAACATCGATAATTCATGGGAAAAAGAAATGGCTTCAAGCCTTTAGTAATGCAAATAAGCTAAATTGTCTTTTTACACGCCGTAAACTAGGAATAAAAACTTGCTGGAAATAAATGCAACAAAAATATGATAGAAATGAACTAAGTGTAATAATGCCGCAAATGTTCACCATTCCATGCTCGCGGGAGTGTCGCACCATCGACGGTCACTAGCTTGAAAGTTCCTTCTCAAAGCTTCCGTTCAATGAAGTATGGGCCTTCCCATAGGGGCTCATGTGTGATGGAACAGGGAAAACTCGTTTCAAAATGAGATCACCTACGCCAGAGATTCTCGGTCGGACTTTTTCATTATAATATCGAGCAACTCGGTGCCTGTACGCGGCCGCTCTTAAATTAGCTTCTTCGCGTTTTTCATCAATGAAGTCCAATAATTCCAGCAAGAGATCTCGATTTGACTCATGGTCATAATAAGTTACCTGATGTGATGGAACTTCAAGTTCCATGGGCATGACAGCTTCCATGCCATATGCCAATGCGAATGGAGTGTGGCCAGTCGCGGACTTGTGGGTTGTTCTGTAAGCCTAAAGTGCTGTCGGAAGCTCATCCACCCACTTGCCTCTAGCCTTTTCCAAACGTTTTTCAATATGGATTTGATTATCTTGTTTACGGCCTCCACTTGTCCATTAGCTTTCGGATGAGCAACTGCTGCAAACTTTTTCTCAATACCATATTTTTGGCAAAATTCCCTGAACTCTTTGCTTTTAAACTGAGTTCCATTGTCTGCAATGATGGTTCGTGGCAGGCCAAAGCGGCATATGATATTTCGTACAACGAAATTGATGACTTTCTTGGTGGAGATAGTGGCCAAAGGCTCTGCTTCTGCCCACTTGGTAAAGTAATCGACCGCAACAATCGCGTATTTTGCACCACCTTTGGATAGGGGTAAGGAACCGACTATATCGATCCCCCGCATTGCAAATGACCAAGGACTAACCATTTGTTTGAGTTCCGTCGGCGGAGCTCTTTGGATTTTCGCATACTTCTGGCATTTGTCACATCTTCTTACGTAGTCTGCGGCATCCCCATTTACAGTTGGCCAATAGTATCCATAGCTGAGGATTTTCTTTGCTAACGTCTGCCTCCCGGTATGGTCGCCACATTCACCTTCATGGACTTCTGTCAGGACTCGTTTTATCTCATCATGGGCAATGCACCGGAGCAATGGGGTCGAGAATCCCCACCGATACATTATTCCATCGTGCATTACATAACAAGAAGCCTTATGTATGACTTGTCGTCTTTCGCTCCTTCTTTCGGGCACGGCCCCGTGTAACAAGTACTGCTTGAATGGGGCCATCCGTGACTCCTCGATTTCTGTTTCTAACATGAAATCTACCTCCATTATATTTATGCTCGGAACATGTAAGGTTTCAACGGGAAACAATCACATCTGCTGCGCATCGTCAGTGCTTGCAAATTTCGCCAATGAAACAGCTGCTCTGTTTTGTTCACGCGGAACATGTGAAATATCATAATATTCGAGATTCGCTAGCAGCTCCTGAACTTGGGCCAAATACGGAGCAAATCTCTGCCCCTTGCTTGGTAGTCTCCACGCACTTGATACACCACTAGTTGCGAGTCGCAAAAGATTTCAGCCGATCTTATTCCCAGTTCTTTGACGAGTCTTAAGCCAGCAATCAATGCTTCATACTCGGCTTCGTTATTCGTTGCCGTGAATTCGAGCTTTAAAGCGTAGCAAACTGATCGGTTTTTAGGAGTTACAAGAACTACGACAACCCCCGAATAACGGTCGTTAGATGCCTCATCGGTGAACATCTTCCATAGGACAGGAGGTATGACATTGCGGCCGTTTGATTCGTCTGTCATGGTGAATTCAGTGATGAAATCTGCTCGCGCTTGTCCCTATATGGCCTTTCGTGGCAGGTAAGTAATATCGAACTGACTCAGCTCGATATTCCAGTTTAATATTCTTCTAGAAGTTTTCGGTCATTGGAGTATCTGACGCAAGGGTTGATCAGTGTAAACACTGATTGGGTGTGCCTGAAAATATGGGCAAAGCTTGCGTGATACAATCACCAAGCAATAAGCTAATTTCTCGATCTTGGGATAGTTTCTTTCTGCCCCCGTCAGACGTTTACTAACATAGTAAACTGGCTTTTGAACTCGGTCCTCTTCACGAACCAGAGCCGTACTGATAGCATGCTGGGATACTGCCAAGTATACATACAGCATTTCATGGTCAATCGGTTTTGGTAGCACCGAGGGGGTTTCTAAGTGCCTTACCAGAGCTCGGAATACCTCCTCACAGTCGGTTGTCCACTCGAAATTCCTTTTTTCCTTCTTTTTCGCATCAAAGAAAGGAATGCACTTATCTGTGGCTCTGGATATGAATCGGCTCGGCGCTGCCACCTTTCCATTCAAGCTTTGTACTTGCTTTAGTTCTGGGCACTTGTATGTCCCGAATAGCCTGAATTTTTTCCGGGTTAGCTTCGATTACACGTGCATTCACAATGAAACCCAAGAACTTTCCTCATGCCATGCCAAAAGAGCACTTCGAGGGGTTGATCTTCATACTGTAATGTCTGAGTATATCAAACATTTCAGCTAAGTCTCGGGTGTGGTCGTTTGACTGCCGTGACTTCACAAGCATGTCATCCACATAGACTTCCATCGTCTTACCGATCTGGTCCTTAAACATTCGATTCACCAGACGCTGATAAGTTGCTCCTGCGTTTTTCAATCCAAAGGGCATTACTACATAGCAATATAGCCCCATATTTGTGACAAAACTGGTGTGCTCTTAGTCTGGAATGTGCATCGGGATCTAATTGTATCCTGAGTACGCATCCATAAATGACAATAATTCATGCCCGGCGGTAGAGTCAACGAGCTGGTCGATCTAGGTAAAGGGAAACTATCCTTCAGGCATGCTTTATTCAGATTGGAGTAATCAACACAAGTTCTTCACTTTCCATTTGCTTTATTCACTAGCACTGGGTTAGATACCCATTCAGGGTAGAGGGCGTCGCGGACGAACCCATTGGCTTTGAGTTTGTCCACCTCCTCATTGAGAGCCGCGGGCCTTTCCGGGTCCATACCTCTCCTTTTCTGTTTTACGGGAACGTATTTCAGGTCTATGCTCAACATATGACTCGCAATTGTTGGAGAATTCCCGCACATATCAGAGTGTGTCCATGCGAAAACGTCCAGATTCTCCCGGAGGAAATCAGTAAGATCCTCGGCCACTGAAGGGTCGAGTTGCGATTCAATCTTAAGAAATCATGATGGGTCATCCCGATTGACTGGGATGTCGATCGTCAGCTCAGCCGGTGCGACATTCGTTTCCCTAGGTTCCCCATCATCATCTCTCGGATCTATGTCTCGATGGATCCGAGAATGCTGCCCGAGCCAGGGCTCGGGCACTACTTGTCAATCATCAGTCTTTAGGATGCGGATGGAGCTATCTACAACCTTTCCCTTCTCTCTCCGCTGAGCATCTCTCAGTTCCGCCACATAACATGCGCGACCGGTCGCCTGATCGCCATGTACAACACCGACTCCTTTGTCTGTCGGAAATTTTAATGTCAAACACCTTGGGGCCAAAGCAGCCCTAAATTCTGCCAAGGTTAGGCGACCCAAAAAGACATTGTATGGAGAGTCAACATCCATTACTATGAACGGTAGGACTCGCACTCTTCTACGCTCAACTTCCCCCAGTTCAACTGGTAGCTCTATATACCCCATCGCGTTGGTTGCAGCGCTGTTAAAGCCGTGGATACGGGCTTTGCATGGTTTCAAATCTTTCTTTTCCATCTTAATTTGGTCATAAGCCTTCTTGAAGATGATGGTTACAGAGCTTCCACAATCAATCAAGATTCTTTTCACGTAAGCTGGCCCGATTATCGCAGATATAACCATCGGGTCGATAGTAGGAGCCTCCACCTTGTCCGCGTCTCGACTCCTAAACACTATATCGTCAGTCATCATGCGTTGTTGTTTTACGGGGGTTCCATCTTCCACATTCGAACAACATTCATGATTCGCATGCTTCAAGGAGGCACAATATTGTTCCTTCTCCTGCCAATTCTTGCCTGCAGGATGAGGTCCTCTGACAATAGTGTTTATGATCAATCTACCTACAGTCCGAGCAGGTTGTTCGGGTTGGCGTGGAGCCGACCCGCGTCCAAGGTCTGACGTTCCTTGCCTTCCATCTTGTGGGTTTTTGAAAAATTCCTGCAGTTTTTTCTATCTGATCAACTTTTCTATGGCGTCATGGAGGTGTCTATACTCCTCGGTATTGTGCCCATGGGTCTCATGGAAGCGATAGTACTTCCCTATTCGTTTCTGTTCTTTAGTGGACTCCTTTGGGCGCGGCTTTCTGTATTCAAAGGTGTTACAAGTAGATATATAAATGTTTTCAAGGGAAGTGTTCAGCGGGGTGTATTCATTGTAGGTCGGAATCATTGGTTTCCATTTCCCTATTTCTCTTTTCATTCCGGGATTTCCACCTCTAGATCCTTTGGGCTGCCGTGGCTTGTTCTGAACGTTGACTTGAACTTTTCCTGAAATATCGGCGGACTGCTTCACGGCGATGTTACTTTTCACAGTCTCCTGAACAAGCCCTGGTGCCTTATCTCATCTCGTTCATCAAGCGTCCTCCCTCCGTATGAACTGATGACCTTTGGAATAGAATCGTTCCAATGTAGCTGGGGGCTTTCCCGCCAACCAACCTCCAAACTCTGAGTCTGGATCTACACCTCGCATCACCGCCATCAAAATTGCGTGGTCATTAGGATTGCTTACTTTAGTGGCGGCAACATGAAACCTCTGTAAGTATGCTTTCAAAGACTCTCCTAGAGCCTGGATTACACTTGATAATGACATTACATCCTTTCGACGGGTAGCATGTCTCCTGAATTGTTCAACAAACTTCATCGCCAACTCGTCGAAGATGGATGTAGATCGCGGAGGAAGCCGAGTAAACCACATAGTGGTGATTCCAGACAGAGTGATTGAGAAACACCAACACTTAGTCGCGTCATTTTTCCTTGCCGAATCCATCATCCATTCGTACCTCATCACATGTTGCCTAGGGTCAGTCTTCCCTTCGTAGGCTGGGATAGTCGGCATATTGAATTTCTTGGGGTACTCAGCCTGTAGGATAATATATGTGAAGGGAGTTTGACTCTTGGACACTCCCCAGTCTTCGTTGGTCAGGCCTAGTTTCGCCCTCATCAACTGCCTGACCATGGTGATAAATCTGGAGTTTGTATGGAAGGTGGGAGGTTGAGTTCCGCTCCACGGGACCGTGCAGGTTGATGAATCGCCTGCTGATGATCAGTCAAATGTGCGTCCTGAACGCCATCTTGATTTGGGTCTTGACGAGCTGGGCGTCTGATCTCTTCACGTGCCTGATCCCTTGCGGATCGATCAGTGGCACCTGCCTTTATAGCCTCTGTCTTACAGCGTCTATGCCTAGGAGGTTCGTCAGCTGAGGTCGGACTATCAGATGAAGAATAAGGAGCAGGACTACTTCCAGCATTCTGATGCTACTGCTGGGCAAGCTGAGTCATGAGATTAGTATTGGCTTGGATCTGCTCAGCAAGTTGCCTTCTACTTTCCCTGAGTTCTCTTATCAAGTCATTGAACTCTGCTCGGGAAACGACCTCCGCTTGGTTCTGGGTGGAGGTTCATGTGCCTTGAGTTGCAGGTTGATTACCAAGTCCTATCTATTGTACACTAGCAGTTTCATTGCCTTCTGCGTTGTGAGAGGCCGATCTAGTTCATGGCCTTCCCATGATAGAGTTGCCGGTTGTAACTCTGAGTAGAATCAATAGATGTCTTGCGAATGATTTGGATCTCCTTCGAGGGATTTTTCAATACAGCAACTACAAAGTAGATCCTATCGTCCTGAGAATTCGATTCTCAGTGAAAGCACCAAAATATTAGCACCAGAATTGGTCAATAACACCCTTGAGTAGAGTTGTAGACAGATTAATGAAGAAAGTAAAGTTAAACAGAGAACAGTATGCAGATTTAAATGCAGAAAATACGAACACCAGATTTATACTGGTTCGGCGTAATTGCCTACGTCCACTTTGAGGTTAATCTTTATTTCTTTTCTCGATAAATCGATTACAGATACAATCGTAAACCAATTATGTTGAACAACTGCTAAGCAAAAAAGATAAGTCTTGAATGAGTCTTGAAGGCGGCAGAGTCTCTCCGGTGTTCCCGAAAAAAGGTCCCTTTCACTATGCCCCTGCCTCTCTATTTATAGGCGAAGATGGGTTGGATTTCCCTGGTGGGCTAGGTAGCTAAGTAGCTTGGCCCAAAAAGAGTGATCCCTATGTGTCGATCCATAGATGCCGAATGGCAAAATGCCGAACAAGGCATGAATGCCGAACGATATCCACATGCCGAACGAAGAGATGCCGAACGATATCTTCATGCCGATCGAAGTGATGCCGAACGATATCTTCATGCCGATCGAAGTGATGTCGAACACTCTGAATGCCGAATGAAGTATTTGTGTCGAACGACACTGGAAGCCGACCCAGTGTGTTGCGCCGAACGACTGTGGATGCCGATCGATCCCGAATCCCGAACGAGATTTATGCCGAACGACACTGGAAGCTGAACCAGTGTGTGTTGTGCCTAACGACTCTGGATGCCGATCGATCCCAAATTCCGAACGAGATTTATGCCGAATGAAGTGATGTGCCGAACAAGGTTTGGATGCCGAGCAATATGGAATGTCGAATGACTCTGCCATGCCGAACGTCCATAGATGCCGAACGATATACAATAACGAACGGCTCTCAATGTCGAACGCTCTTGCATGTCGAACGTCCCATAGATGCCGACCGAACTTGAGTGCCGAACGAATCATTTGTGCCGAAGAACTCTGGAAGCCGAGCGCTTTCTAATGCCGAACGCTCCTAAATGCCGAGCATTCCTGAATGCTGAGCGTTCTCTAATGCCGAACGATCTGGTTGTCGAACGAGTCATAAATGCTGAACGGTATGCAAATGCTGAGTACTTAGTTGCCTGGTCAAACCTTCAGATAACAAGAGTTCAACCTATTTGAATATTATCCTTATCTAATCAAAATCTAGATAATGTATATCTGTTGGATAAAATTGGTTTAGTTGAATACCCTTTTTGTTGAATTGATTTCAGACTGAAATATGTTAATTCTAAACATGATTTAATCGCGATAACAAACATGTTTATGAAATTGTAATTAAAAGCATCAGAGACTGTAGACTGACAAAACTGGGTTTCTTGTAATTAACAGTTTACTTTAATAAAAAATTTCCAATTAATAGAGAAGAACAAAAAAATAAAACCCAAAGAAATATAAAGAACATCCACCACCAGTCGACATGCTCACTAGAGCCGATCGACATGTAACATCCCGCTACTTGGAGGCCCAAAACTAATAGTTGCGAATGTTGCAGTCATCCATAGTTATTAATCCTCAATGATCAAATACTGCAACGTTAGATACATTGATACACAGAAACACATGAACATGGAAAAAAAATTGAAATGGCAAACAAAGTCCACATTCCATTTCAAAATATTTCAAATTCATTATATAATCCCAATGCGCCGACCATGTTTAGATAAAATATACTTATTACAAAATCGCTAAGGGCGACGTATGAAGATACCTCATTGGATGATCAGAGTATATAATAAGGAAACAAAAAAAAGTTTGCCTTTACAACAAAACACAGCGGAAATAAAAGAACTCTAATAGCTAGCATGTCTCCTGCACATCACCGGAAGCTTTATTCATTTAAAAGAACCCCTAAAAACCTTAAATCTAAACTACCCAAAATTAATTGAGCACCCAGAAGTTTAAGGGGAAAACAAAAACTTCGAGTCAAACTTAATGCCTAATATGAATAATAATCTACTATCTCAAACCATTTAGATATCTAGTGAGACCATGCTGCTTAGCGGAACGAGTTCTCCCCTCATTAGTGCCTTAAAACTTTGTAAAACCATATACCGTGCTCCTGCATTCACAATGATTAAAAACAATTTAAAACAATATGATGATATAAAAACAAGTAAATCAATTCTGGATTACCCATCCCCATTCATTTTGACTATCTGTCTCAATTATAGTTTCTAGGATTACTATTAACCTGATAGTTTTCATGGGCTGACTAATAACCGGTTAAATGTTTAAGGACTCTATGTCTATTTACATATTTTTCATAGGATCAATAAGAACCTATTGGTAACTCCAATATCTTTACTCTTACCCAAGTTTTCATGGGCTGACTAGGAAGCTATTGACTATCTATCAATATCTTAATCCGGGTATATTTTTCATGGGCTAACTATAAACCTAACTGGCCCCTATCAATATCAAATCATAGTTTTCATGGGCTGACTATGAATCTATTGGCCCCTGCCAATATCTTTTCCTTTACACAGTTTTCATGGGCTTATTGTGAACCTATTGGCTCCTGCCAGTATATTTAATTAAGATTTTAACCTTTCTTAAGTTATATTCACTATTGGGTCAACCTAGCTGGTTATTCTGCCCTTCCCTAAAGTTCTGTCAGGGGTTAATTACAATGTGAATAAATATATGAAGAAGCAATCATAACAACAACAAAATAATACCAACACTTGTGGTTTAATATCCTTGAAATCATTTTATATAAAACTTGGTTAATCCCTTAAGCCCGTTATTCAAGAAAAACTTCTTCTATTACAAATTCTTTAATGTATTTATCCTATGGTTTTTCCTTAAAAATGAGATTGGGTTATTTGTGTTGAAAACCATAAAACATCACTTTCGTAACCCTTGATAACCTCCTTCGAAAGCAAGGAAAACTCCTTTTCAAAAAACTAAGTATATACCTTTCGAAGCCCTTTTAAAACATCTCTTTCGAAATCAAATATACATTTCGATGGTATCAAAATGTTACTCAAAAGTCTTTAGAAACATAGCGTTGAAACAAATAAAAGTACCCCTTTTGAAAGTATTGGATTTTACATTTACAAACATCTTTTCGGTCAAAGTGGTTATATATGAAAGTATCTCTTTCGAAACCCTTAATAATATTGTTTGGGGGAAAATATGATGGTGTCGGTACCATCTATTCAAAAGCTCAGAACCATTGAGTATAACATTGAAGAATAGCATCGAAAACCCTTTTCGACATCATTGCCTTCGACATCCCCGAACCCCTTCAAAAGCATTTAGGAAATGACATAGCTTAAGATTAAAATAAAGAGAACCCTTTAAAAGCATTGATAGCTGCAATACATTCAAAGGTTAAAAGAATAGCGGTTGGGTTTCGACTAGGTCGAAATCACTACTTCCGAAAGCATTCTTTTATGAATAAAATAACCCCTTCGAAAGCTTATACCTTTAGAACATAAAATGGAAACTGCCTTTGAAAGCTATTTAGAATAACCCCTTTCGAAAACATATGCTTCGACTGCGTAGAAAGCATTAAGTAAAACAAAGCAGGCACTTAACATTTGAAAACAAAACTAAGGTTTCGACCCCATTGGAAGCATTGCTTTCGACACCATGGCTTCCGCCTTTCCTCCAATCCACTACATACCATCTAAGTGATACCTTGTGTATTGGTTTCGACCAGGTGGGTTTCAGCTGGGTTGGTTTCGACTAAGTTGGAGCGAAAGCATCAGAGTCGAAAGGCACTACTATAGGAGGCGAAACTAACTTTTCTGAATAAATGTTAAAACTATGTTATTTTAATAATTGCTTTATAACAACCTGCCTATTTGTAATCCTTTGATTGGTTGCCTTAAAAACTTTTCAAATACTTTACAAATTAAGTACCACGTTTATCTGATCTAAATCAAGGGAAAAATAACATAAGCCCTTCCATTATGCAAAACCAATATTACAAATATGTCCTTCTTTTAAAATAATTTATTTTCCATAGCAAATAAATTAGGAAAAATCCTCTAAAATCACAGAAATTCACTTTCATCATGTTATCCAACATATTAAAATTCAGACCCCATTTCTTCCTGAAATAATTGAAATAAATTTTAAACCCAAATATATCATATTTTCCTTTCGAAATGCATAATAAACTTTACATAGCTTGGAAAATTATGAAAATTTTAAAACCATCTCTAAAATAATATTTTACCCAACATAATTTTTTTCCATGACATTCTAAAATCAATAACAATCGGTTTAGCCCTAAAAACATGCAAATTCATATGCAAATGAATTGGTTTAAATCAAACATACAATAATCAAGCATATTATCATCCAAAACATCATAATTAAGCACAGCCTTAAGTTTTATTTTCAAATCTTAATCCCCTTATAATTTTATTTATTCTATTTGATTTATCTAATTAAATCTCCTGAATAATGTTATCAAAAATTAGGAATGTTATAGGCTCTCCCTCTTAAAGAATTTCATCCTCGAAATTCAGTAAGGACTAAATACTAAGCATAGAAATCATATGTAACAACTCCTAACAACCATATGTGTAACTCTTCTATCTGGACTGAGCTTCCTTCATACTTCCTACAATCTAATCAATCTTCTCTGACGCCTCCTTAACCAAATCTGAGCCTAAGACTAATATGTCTCCAGTCTCTAACCAACATGCTAGCGATTTGCATGGCCTTCCATACAAAGCTTCAAAAGGCGTCATTCCTATACTAGTCTGATAACTATTATTATAGGAAAACTCAACCGAATGTTGGCGATCTTCCCAAGATCCACCAAAGTCTAACATACAAGCACTCAATAAATCCTCGAGCACCTTGTGAGTCTCTCTGTCTGCCTATCCGTTTGAGGGTGATATGACGTACTCATATAAAGCTTGATACCTAATACTTCTTATAGACTCTTTCAGAATTCACTGGTGAAAAAATTATCTCTGTCACTGACTATACTACAGGAACTCCATGTGGTCCAATTATGTTCTTCATGAACAACTTAGCTAAAATAGGTGTCATCTTGGTTGACTTGACTAAAAGGAAATGTGCACTCTTGATCAGTCTGTCCATTATAACCCATATACTTTCATTTTATCTATTTGACCTTGGAAACCTGTCTATAAAATCCATGGATATCGAATCTCATTTCCAAACTGGAATCTCTAAAGGTTGAAGCAACCCACTCAGCTTCTGTTGTTCAGCTTTCACTTTTTGACTGTTTGCACACTGCCTAACCTACAAGCCAACATCCCTTTCCATAATTTCCCAATAAAATCTCCTCTTCATATCCTGATACATCTTGGTTCCTGCAGGATGAATCGTAAAATTGGACTGATGACATTCTCCAAGAACTTTTTTCCTCAAGTCTTCCTCATTCGGAACACACAACCGTCCCTTCTTTTTAAACCATCCTATTTGGTCAAGACTAACGTCTCTTAGATCACCGATCTCAATTCCACTCTCAAGACTTCTAATCCTCTCGGCTAATATGGATCCTCTTATTCTTAGAAGCAATCATTTCGATCAGCACTGGTTGAACTTCTAAACAAGACAACATGGCAGCACTTTGACTATAACTAGCAATCGACTTTAATTGCACACCACTACTGGCCAAAGCTTCTAAATCCTTCCACTCTGCCAACATAGCTGACACCACATTTTGATGTGTTCTGCTAAGAGCGTCTGCTACTTTCTTACCTTTCCCAGGTGTATACTTTATACCAAAATCATAAGCTTCCAAAAACTCCAGCCACCTCTGTTGTCTCGTATTCAACTCCTTCTAAGGGATAAATAATGTAAAGACTTATGATCGATATAAAGCTCAAACCTCTACCCTAAGAGATAATGTCTCAAAATCTTCAACGTAAAGATCACCACAGCCAATTCCAAATCATAAGTAGGATACCTCACTTCATGCGGTCTGAGCTGTCTGGAAACGTAGGCAATGAATTTACTCTTCTGCATCAATATTGCTCCTAATCAGTTCCACATGCATCGGTATACACCAACAACCCTTAGTTTCCGTCTGGAACTACTAAAATCGGTGCATTGGTTAACAAATGCTTTAACTTAAGGAATGCGTCCTCATATTTATCTGACCAAACAAACTTCACCTCCTTCCTGGTCAACTTAGTCAAAGGTTCCATTGTCTGCAAGAAATCCTTTATAAATCTCAAGTAGTAGCCAGCAAGTCCAAGAAAACTTCTAATCTCAGTCACCGTCTCTAGTCTCTTCCAACATTCACAGCTCTGATCTTAACTGGATCGACTGACAAGCCTTTCTCTGAAACCACATGACCAAGAAACTTAACCTCTTTCTTCCAAAAATGACACTTGGTGAACTTCGCCTTTAGCTGATTCTGCCTCAGCGTCTCTAGTACCACTCTAAGATGAACTTGTGCTCTCTCTCATCCTTAGAGTACACTAAAACGTCATCTATAAACACTAATACAAATCTATCCAAGTACTCTCAGAATACTCGGTTAATTAAATCATGAAGAAAGCTGGTGCATTCATCAATCCAAATGGCTTACTAACCACTCATACGAACCATACCTAGTCTGAAATGCTGTTAAAGAAACACTGTCCTCTGCCACTCTTAACTGATGGAAATCTATCGCCAAATCCAAGTGGGAAACACTCTGGCTCCACTCAATTGATCGACTATATCATTTATTCTTGGCAAAGGATACTTATTCTTAATCATCCTTTCATTCAACTTACGATAATTGATACACATTCTCAATGACCCATCTAGTTTCTTCACAAACACCATGGTCGCTCCCCAAGACGAAATGCTTGGCCTGGTAAAACTCCTTCCTTCAAAATCCACTAGATGCACCTTCAACTCCATCATCTTTGTAGGTGTCATCCTGCTATATGGTCTACTGACAGGTTCGGCTCCGGGCATAAGATCTATATGAAACTCAACTGCTTCCTTTGGGGGTAGTCCGGTGACTGATTCAAAGATATCTACAAACTCTCTTACTACTCGAACCTGACTTAACTCATCTCCTATCTCCATAGCACTAAGAAAAGTACTAACACTTCGGTCAGAATTCTCCATTGAGAATATTACTCGGTTATGACTATCAGGATGTCTTAGTGATATCTCCATATCCTGGCTAAATATTCTAGCCTCATACCTACCCAACCAATCCATACCCAAAATGATCCTGAAATCTACGAAATCAATAATATACAAGCTGCATGAAAACTTATGACTTAATAAATGAAGTTCTAACTGGTCATATCTCAACCCTAGAGTTGCATACCCTCCTACTGGATTCGCAACCCTTAAGGAAGTAACACGGTAGGTGGATTATAAACATAATCTATCAACTAAACACTGAGATATAAATGAATGTGATGCACTGGTATCAAAAATAAATTTTCTAATTGGAATACCGTGAATCAAAAACATACATTCCATCACAGTCTTTCCCTACAGTAGGCCTAGCTGATGGTGGTCTAATAGCCAAAACTTACCCTTTCTCCACCCTTACGGCTCTGGACATTGATTCTTGTAATGCCCAACTTGATCATAGTTGAAACACTTCACATTGTTCTTGTTTACAGCCATCTTCCCATTACCTGATCGGCACTCATTCGCATAACGACCCTTCTTGCCACACTTTTTATAGCAAACTAACTCTGTCTTTCCCTTCTTGACAGTATCCCCATTATTGGCTCCCTTCTTCTTAAAGAACTTTCACTTCTTCCCCTGAGAACCCTGAATTTCCACTGGCTTCTCTCTAACACAACTAGCAAGAATCTCCTCATAGCGAATGGCCATCTCCACAACTTAATTACTAGGATCACAGAGATGTGGCAGGGTCGCCCTAGCAATTTTGGGCCTCAGTGCCCTAGTGAACTTCTTATTCCTTCTAATGACGGTATCTATAGTATTATGTCCATAACGGAACAACTCCTCAAAATTAGTGGCGTACTCAACAGCTGACATCTCTCGCTGCTCTAGATCCATAAACTTCCTTATTAGCTCTGACTTAGCAAACTCAAACACAAACATTTACTTAAATCTCCTTATAAACTCAGCCCAAGTCAACTATTCTTTCGAAATTTCGGCAGTAACACTGCTCCACTAATGAAGTGTTGTCCTTTACAACTGCCTGGAGGCCAACCTCCGCTTTCGCCCATCTTCTAAACCCAAGTCAACGAAGATACGATCAAAATACAACAGCCAATTCTCTACCTCAATAGCAATCTCCGCCATAAATGGCTTCCCACCAAGACTTGCGTAGTCTCTACTCGGCCTAGCATAATTATTCCTAACTGAAACCATAGGATTAGCACCTCCTACATTTCTAGCTACTCCAGCAACAACTCCTGTTTGCATCATATTGACAAAGAATCGATACGTCGGCCCCATATCTATTGGCAAATTTCCAACACCCACATTGGCATCAGCATTTTGGTTATCAGCATTAGCTCGGGTTTCTCCTGGTGGTGGGTCGAGCATTTTCATTGGTTATGGTGCTTCCTCCACCGAGATTTCCTCTTCCGTTTCCTGCTTTCATATCTCCTTTTTCGTAAATCTGAATTCGATCCTTGGTAAGATACAGAAGAATGGTCTAAGAGAGTGGGGAATACGTACTTATATACACAACTATATATCAAATACAAGTGTGTTACTATAGCGTTAACCCAAATCCCAATCTTGTTATCTGATTCATTGGATTATGTTTGAAAAAAAAATTAGGTTTAAATTTCTTTTAAAGTTTCATAAACCTACGCTTTGACACCAACATGTAACATCCCTCTACTTGAAGGCTCAAAATTAACGGCTACAGATGCTGTAGTCATCCATAGTTATTAATCCTCGGCGACCAAATACGACAATGTTAGATACATTGATACATAGAAACATATGAACATGGAAAAAATATTAAAATAGCAAACAAAATCCACATTCCATTTCAAAATATTTCAAATTCATTACATAATTCTAGTGCACAAATCATGTTCAAACAAGACATACTTATTAACAAATATACCAGGAACAACATATGAATAAGCCCCCTTGGATGATCAGAGTATATAACAAAGCAATAAAACAAGTTTGCCTTTACAACCAAACACAGTGATACCATGCCAGTGAGTATATCATAAGGCAATAAAGCCTGGTATGAATAATAATCTACCATCTCAAACCATTTAGATATCCAGTGAGACCACGCCGCTTAGTGGAACGGGTTTTCCCCCCATTGGTACCTTAAAACTTTACAAAACCATATATTGTGCTCCAACATCTACAATGGTTAAAAACAATTAAAAATAATATGATGATATGCAAAACAAGTAAATCAATTCTGGATTATCCATCACCATTCATTTTGACTATTTGTCTCAATTATAGTCTCTAGGATTACTATTAACCTAATAGTTTTCATAGGCTGACTGATAAGCGGTTAAATGTTTAAGGACTCCCTGTCCTTTTACATAGTTTTCGTGGGATCACTAAGAACCTATTGGTAACTCCAATATCTTTACTCTTATCCTAGTTTTCATGGGCTGGCTAGGAACCTATTGACTATATGTTAATATCTTAATCCGGATATAGTTTTCATGGGCTAACTATAATCCTAGTGGCCCCTGCCAATATCAAAACATAGTTTTCATGGGCTGACTATGAACCTATTGGCCCCTGCCAATATCTTTTCCTTTACACAGTTTTCATGGGCTTACTATGAACCTATTGGCCTATACCAATATCTTTAATTAAGATTTTAACCTTTCTTAAGTTATATTCACTACTGGGTCAACCTAGCCGGTTATTCCTCCCTTCCCCAAAGTATAGTTAAGGGTTAATTACAATGTGAATAAATATATGAAGAAGCGATCATAACAACACTTGTGGTTTAATATCCTTGAGATCATTTTATATAAAACTTGGTTAATCCCTTCAACCTGTTATTCAAAGCTAACTTCTTCTATTTCAAACTCTTTAATTTATTTATGCCATGGTTTTTCCTTAAATTTGAGATTGGGTTATTTTTTATGAAAACCATAAAACATCCCTTTCGAAACCCTTGAATAACCTCCTTCGAAAGCAAAGAAAGCTCATTTTCAAAACATTATGTATATACCTTTCAAATCCCTTTTAAAACATCTCTTTCAAAACAAATATACCTTTTGATGATATCAAAACATTACATAAAAATCCTTAGAAACATAGCTTTGAAACAAATGATAATACCCCTTTTGAAAGTTTTGGGTACTTTTCGAAACATCTTTTAGGTCAAAGTGGTAATTTACGGAAGTATCTCTTTCGAAACCCTTAAAAATATTGTTTGGGGCAAAATTTGATGGTGTCGGTACCATATATTCAAAAGCTCAAAACCTTTGAGTAAAACTTTGAAGGTTAGCTTCGAAACCCCCTTTCGACACCATTGCCTTCGAAACCCATGCCCCTTCGAAAGCATTTAGGAAGTGACATAGCTTATGTTTAAAATAAAGAGAACACTTCGAATTCAAAAGGTAAAAGAATAGCGGCTGGGTTTCGACTAGGTCGGAACCATTACTTCTGAAAGCATTCTTTTATAAATAAAACCCTTAGAAAGCTTATACCTTTAGAACATAAAATGGAATTCTCTTTTGAAAGCTATTTAGAAGAAACCCATTTGAAAACATATGCTTCAACTACATCGAAATCATTAAGTAAAACAAAGCAAGGACTTAACATTTGAAAACAAAACTAAGGTTTCTACCCCATCGGAAGCATTGCTTCGATACCATGGCTTCCTCCTTTCCTACAATCCACTTCGTACCATCTAAGTGATACCTTGTGTATTGGTTTCGATCGGGTGGGTTTTAGCTGGGTTGGTTTTGACTGAGTTGGAGCAGAAGCATTGGAGTCAAAAGGCATTACTATAGGAAGCGAAACCAACTTTTCTAAATAAAGGCTTAAATTATGCTATTTTTAATAATTGCTTTATAACCATCTGCCTATTTTGAATCCTTTGATTGGTTGCCTTAAAAACTTTTCAAATATTTTACAAATAAACTGTCACATTTATCAATCCAAATTTGGGAAAAGTAACGTTTAAGCCCTTCCGTTAAGCAAAATCAATATTGCAAATAAGTCTTTCTTTTAAAATAATTTATTTTCCATAGCAAATCAAATAGGAAAAATCCCCAAAAATCACAAAAATTCACTTTCATTGTATTACCCAACATATTAAAATTTCAAACCCCATTTCTTCCTGAAATAATCGAAATAAATTTTAAACCCAAATATATCATATTTTTCTTTAGAAATTCATAATAAACTTTCCTTAGCTTGGAAAATTATGAAAATTTAAACCCATCTCTAAAATCATGTTTTACCTAATATAATTTTTTTCTATAACATTCTAAAATCAATAACAATCGGTTTAGCCCTAGAACCATGCAAATTCATATGTAAATGAATTGGTTTAAATCAAACATATAATAATTCAAGCATATCATCATCCAAAACATCATAAAAATGAATTTAATCTTTAATCCGAAAATATATGTTATAAAAGCAAAATAGAGATGGATGAATTGTTATTCACCTTGAATATTATAAGAGCTTTGAGATTTGATTTCAGATTGATCCCCTTGCTTTAATTCTTTAGCTTGATTTAATCTTCCCCTCTTTTCTTCCTTACAA
The DNA here is from genome assembly GCA_030765085.1 of Allium cepa. NCBI lineage: Eukaryota > Viridiplantae > Streptophyta > Magnoliopsida > Asparagales > Amaryllidaceae > Allium > Allium cepa. The sequence continues at coordinate 293,855,449 of CM060934.1, forward strand.
TGGTCTGCTTTCTTATGTTTACGTTTGTTTTGTTTTTGAGAAATAAAATGAACATGAGAAAATGAAAGGATACATGAATAGGTGGGTTATAAGAATGAAGGCGGTTATTCCCTAATAGGACTTTATGTGAATTAATAACATATTAGTCCATTTAAGCCCATTTATAACTATTAAACACAGCCTTAATTTTTTTTTCAAATCTCAATCCCCTTATAATTTTATTTCTTACATTATTCTATTTTATTTATCTAATTAAATCTCCTAAATAATGTTATCAAAAATTAGGGATGTTACAGGTGCCCCCTCTTAAAGAATTTCATCCTTAAAATTCAGTAAGGACTAAATACTAAACATAGCAATCATCTGTAACAACTCCTAACAACCATACTAGCCTATCTGACTAGCCACTATCTATATAAATCTAATATTGACATACCCTCAAAGCAGATCATGATAAGTAACTCTAATCATGTCTTCTATCTTCCAAGTATAGTCCTTCTCGTTGCCGCTCCACTGAACTTTTACCAAACTGATTGTCTTGTTTCTCATTCTTTTCTCATCTCTCGCTACACCCAAACTAATTGTCTAACAAAAGTTAAATTAGGCACTACTATCAAATCTTCTAATCCTATCGGAGGAATAGTAGTCTCTAGATCATGCACATACTTATGAAGATGAGACACATGAAATACATTATGGACACTTTCCATACTACACGGTAACTCTACTCTGTATTCGAGCTTCCCTATCCTCTCTAGAATTCAAAATGGTCCAACATATCTTAGTGCTAGTTTCCCTGACTTTCCAAGTCGCACCACACCTTTCATCGGTGATGCCTTAATGAAAACCTTATCTCCGATTGAGAATTCTATATCTTTATGCCTCTTATTCTATTTAATTTATCTAATTAAATCTCTTGAATAATGTTATCAAAAATTAGGGATGTTACATGACAGCAAGCGATAGACCACCCAGTGACCAGCGATCAACTAGTTGATGAATTCTAGCCAAATCTGAACCTAGGCATAAGGCCCAAGTTAATAATTTAATTATATATACGTATATATTAGTATTAGCAGGGAAATTATCTTCCTAGGTTTGGGACTCTTAGACGTTACAAGACTAGATAGATGTGTGAGCAGGAAATAAGGCTTAAGCACTATTTATTCATTGGGGTTAACTTCCGAAAGGGACTATTTTATCACAAATTGCACTCACAGGAGGTTCTTTGGTGTACGTGCATACTGATGATAATGATTGGAGAAGCATGTGGCTCTGCACTAATGGGAGTTTCTTAGTATGTGTTGTGCCGTGGATGTGATATTGTGTTGTTGATGGATCTCGATGGGATGCAATAAGAGGCATTACGTTACCATTGAGAGATGGACATGGATGTTGTTAATCCGCCTTTTGGCAAGGCCATGGACATGCGGATTAAACTAAATTGACTACTCATTTGTCGAGATTGGAATATAATGGGTTTGAGCTAGTTGGATGGATAGACGATCGGTCATAAATGGTTCGATGTAGGTCGTTTGGCCAAGGCGGCTCAGTCGTATGTGGCTCGGCCAAGAAGTGGAGGACATGCATGGGTTGGCATGTTGGAGTGGATCGGTGAGTTGAAGTGGTTCGATGTCAAGAAGGTTTGGCGTCATGAGTGGATCGGTAGTGGAGTGGTCCGGTCATGTAGGGTCGTCAAGGTAGATAGGTCGAAGTGGATCGGTTGAAGAGGATCAGCCGGGCAAAGGAAGGAAGGTTATGTCGTTTGGTCATGGTGTGAAAGTTGAGGTGGGTCGGCCAGATATGGTTCGGTAGTTAGTGGTTCGGCCTCGATGGGATCTGCCTTGGTGGACTGGCTATATTGGATCGACATTAGTGGTTCGACCGTAGTGGGTCGATCGGCATAGCAGGAGGTTGTGAGTAGGAAAAAGGGTCGGCTAAGAGAGGTTAAGTTGTCATATTCAAGAGGATCGGCATTTCCGGTTCGGTCGAGTTAAAGCCGATCGGAATGGGATGGAATGGTTCAGGTCGGCATCCCTAGGTCGGCCTGTGGTGGTTTGGCAAGCATGGGTTCGATACAATCTTGCTACGGGTTATGGAACGAGCTACTTCGAATCAAGCATAAGGCTGCTTCGGGTCATCTCCTAAGAAATATTAGTTCGGCATATTCTGAATTCAAAGTCGGTTGTGGTGTTGAGTCTGGATCGACAATGGCCTTGATGGGCCCGGACTACTCAGGAAGCCTAGTAACATGGGTTTTGTCTATAAATACAGCAGACGTGGCTCTAGAAGAGGGATCTTCATTTTGTTTCCCATCATCTTCTATACTAAGCCTGCTCTACCATTGTTGTTATAAAAGCTCTGGATTGTAATTGTAATTAATTCTAACATCAATAGAAAGGAAATTCCTAGAGTGGATGTAGGCTGGAGTCAGCAGAACCACTATAAATCCTTTGTTTCTACTGCTTTCTTTTTAATTTTTACTGTTCTTCATATTTATACTCTCTACATACATTCTGTCTATGTGTTGTGGCTATTGGTTGGTGCTTTCATCTAGATTAGGGCGTTAGTGACTAGTTTTGGAGCTAACATTTTGATGCTTTCACTGAGAAAGCTAACAGCAGGGATTCAGAAGCTTGGAGTTTGGATTTACAAGCTTAGGAACTTGGATTCTGAAGATTATGGCAAAACAATCAACCAGGAGACAGAGGACAGAAAGAAGTCAGCACAAAGGGAGTTAAGAGGCTTCCTCAAGAGCAAATCAGACCTTGATTTTCATCACCAGGGATGAGATGGAGATGATGATGGGAGCTATGTAGGAAGAATTGTTGAAAAGACAGGAGGAGATAATGCAGAACCTACTTCGACAAGCTGGAGCACAAAGTCAAGGAAATGGATCAACCGCGGCTACTGGCAATGCAGAATAGGGAATTGAAGCTGTAGAAGTTTTTGGGGGTCAAAACTAGAACCAGACCAGAGGGATTGAAGGAAATCAGCAAAGGCCTAGGGCCAGACCTCCGGGATTGGATACTAGGAGAGCTGCGAATGAAGCTCAGCGAGTAGGGACCAACATGAACGTAAATGGCCAACATGAAGAGTACCACCCAGAGTACCCTCCAGAACATGGGGGACAAGGTGGAGATGCAAACAGCCCCTAGATGGAGACAAGCAGATGGCTAGATTAATAAGAAGGATTATGAGAGGAGGACTACCAAGCAGAGGGCAGTCGAAGTCCGTTCACTCCAGAAATCAGGAATGCAAGGAACCCTCCAGAATTCGAACTTCCAACACTGGAGGCCTATGATGGAAAATCAGATCCAACCATGCATGTAACCAGATACATCAGACATATGGAAGTGCTGGGGCATCTAAGGAGGTGATGGCAAGATGTTTCGCTTTATACTTGATGGATTTGGCTGCGCTTTGGTTTAGGTAGCTGGAGAATGGATCGATCAGGACATAGGGCAAGCTAGTGGAACGCTTCATGAGACAGTTCAGGGTCCACGTGATGCGACCCAAGAACATAATGACATTGGAATCGATGAAGCAGAGGACATGAGAACCCGTAAGAGGTTTTCTAATGCAATTTAATGTAGTTGTGGCCTCGGTAGAACACCCGGATCCATCAATGATTTTGATGGCAGCGGTAGCAGGGATTGCCGAAGGCACGGAACTCAAGGATTCATTAGCACGGGATCAACCACAAGATCTTGGAGAGCTTTTTCATGAGGTGGAAAGATTCATTAATTAGAGGATTCACATGCCGAAAGGCAGGAGATAAACGCCATGCAAGTGAAGGAACGTCTAATGAAGGACGAAGACAGGCTAAAGGAAAGCGTAAGATGGTCGATGGACCATGTAGTTCTGACAAACAGAGGAGAGGTCGAGAACCCAAATTCGCGATGTACGTGTATTTAATAGATAATTTGGAACAGATTTACTTGGCACTCGGAAGCAGCTTCCTTATCGAAAACCACCCAGGAGGGATCCCACTGAACAAGAACGCAGGAGCGGGAAATACTGCCTATTCCATGAGTTGGAAGGGGCACTCCGCAGATGAATGATGCCACTTGAAGGATTTGGTGGGGGAACATGTTAGAGTGGCAGGTTTCCACAGTATGTGAGAAATCAGACAAGAGCAGTAGAACATGAGTAGCTACCGCTTGGATCAAACAAGAACGACCTAGGAATAAGGTCATGACTCGTCATCCGTTGATCATGATGGCAAGGACCGAGTTTAGGATTTAGACTCTAGTCATAGAATAATCTTTTTTGATTTATTTTAAAAAAATAAACAGCAACTATGTCACTTGCACATGTAAGGGAACCAGAGTGATCGCCAGTCATCCCCTGAGATGGTAAGAGGCTGCTTGGCCCGGAGAGGCAGCCCATAGCTTTTTCTGTTTTTCTTATTGGATGTTTGGACCATGGATTTGATAAATGGATTTTGGTTTTATGCAGCGAATACCTAACGGAAGAGTTATGCGATGTATATTGGAAGTCAGTTGGAAATTAATCGCTTTATGTTTAGGGACACTAAACCGGAGTGCAGGGAGTGACGCCGCAGAGCGACAGGATCGGCTCGCTCGCATTGTTTCCCCTTTACTGGAGAGTGACAAGATGGGATCCAACAAGATGCCGGAGAGGCTACAATCAGTCTAGGACTTAGTCCATGGCATCGCTTAATGTTCAAGGATATTGAACTGGAGTGCAAGGAGTGACGCTGCTTCGCCCAAGTGCGACAGGATCGGCTCACTCAATGTTGTTTCCTCTTCACCAGAGAGTGATAGGATGGGATCCAGTAAGAGCACGGAGAGGCTGATATTGGTCTAGGAGGATCAAGGCATCGCTTAATGTTCAGGGACGTGGAACCAGAGTGCAAAGGATAGGTTGCTTAGCCGGAACGTGACAGGATCTACCTACTCAATCGTTAAGTTTGGATCAAGGTTAGCAAGAATCCGGAGAGGCCATCAATGATCTGGAGAGATCGTAGGATTCGATTACTGACTTCAAGGGTGAGAAATGGATTTGGATAGTGGCTTCAAACAGCTACAGATTTGGATAAGGACCCGGCGAGGTCCCGGATATGGGTTTTAGGACCGGTGAGGTCCCGACTTAGGATTTAGATCCAGCAAGGTCCTTGATTTGGACTATAGGACCTGGAGAAGTCCCATACTCGAATAAAATAATCCAAAGAGATCGAAGAATCGGTTAATGGATTTGGGATGGATTTGGAATTGGATAACGACTTGGAACAGCCGTGGAGTAGACTATCAGATTTGGATGGAAATTGCTTGATAGTGAATGTAACATGGAATTCGGATATCGGATTTGAGACTATTCAAATGTTAATCCGCCTTTTGGCAAGGCCATGGATAGGTGGATTTAACTAAATTGACCACTTGTTTGTTGAGATTGGAATACGATGGTTTTGAGCTAGTTGGATGGATAGACGAGGGTCGTTCGGCCAAGGCGGCTCGTTTAAGGAGAGGAGGTCATGCATGGGTTGGCATTTTGGAGTGGATCGGCAAGTTGAAGTAATTCGACATCAAAGTGGTTCGACGTCAAGGTGGTTCGGCGTCATGAGTGGATCGGCTGTGGAGTGGTTCAGTCATGTAGGGTCGGTCAGGGTAGATAGGTCGAAGTGGATCGGTTGAGGAGGATCGATCGGGCAAAAGAAGGAAGGTTATGTCATTCGGTCATGGTGTGAAAGTTGGGGTGATTCAGCCAAATATGGTTCTGCAGTTTGGTGGTTCGGCCTCGATGGGATCGGCCTTGGTGGATGTTGGATCAGCATTGGTGGTTCGAACATAGTGGGTCGGTCGGCATAGCAGGAGGTTATGAGTAGGAAAAAGGGTCGGCTAAGAAAGGTTAGGTTTTCATATTCAAGAGGATAGGCATTTCTAGTTCGGTCGAGTTAAAGCCGACTGACATGGGAGCGAATGGTTCGGGTCGGCATCCCTGGTTCGGCCTGTGGTGGTTCGGCAAGCATGGGTTTGGTACAATCTTGCTTCGGTTTATGGAACGAGCTACTTCGAGTCAAGCATAGGGCTGCTTCGGGTCGTCTCCTGGGAAATATCAGTTCAGTGTATTCTGAATTCAGGGTCGGTTTGTAATGTTGAGTCTGGATCTGAAATGGTCTTGATGGGCCCGGACTACTTAAGAAGCCCAGTAACTCGGGTTTTGTCTATAAATACAGCATGCAGTGCTCTAGAAGAGGGATCTTCATTATGTTTCCCTTCATCTTCTATACTAAGGCTGCTCTGCCATTGTTGTTATAAAAACTCTGGATTGCAACTGTAATTGATTCTAATATCAATAGAAAGGAAATTTCTGGAGTGGACATAGGCCGGAGTCAGCCGAACCACTATAAATCCACTGTTTTTACTGCTTTCTTTTTAATTTTTACCGTTCTTCATATTTATACTCTCTACATACATTCTATTTATGATCTGTGACTATTGGTTCGTGCTTTCAACTAGATTTGGGTGTTAGTGACTAATTTTGGAACTAACGGATGCAGTGACCTTGGGATGTCTTTGCCTTGAGTTTGCATTTTAGGATTTCCCACAATGCGTAAAAAGGATACATGTAGCCATAATTTGGGAATGCAGTCCCAAGAGAGATATTTTAGATGATCCTGTGTTGGAGTAGTTCCAGTAGCGGTTAACCGATCCATAATTCATTTTGAGCATCACTTAGTTCTTCGACCTTAGTGTAAGCCTTCACAGGATGTTTTTGAAGGGGAGTTAAAACTATAACTCTTAAATAAATGAAACTAGTTATTCACAGATATAAGTAGGACACCTTAGGTCACATATTTTATAAATAAAGTCAACTGCATGTAATTACCATATATTAATGATGTAACCCATTCACTAGACTTTTGTCTAACCCACTCCTTTCCTTTCTTTTTCTCCTACCACAGAAGGGCAAGGAAGCAGGTGATAGGTTCAATAGTTATTACATTGAGAGGCGAGCTTGGCAGTGGATTTGCTTATTATTTTCTATTACTCTCCATGTAACGATTTATCATATTTAGCATCTATCAAACTTTATGTTGTATTTATGTATACTCTGGATTTTTACTACATATTATTTTAGGATTATTCTAAGATGGTTATTTTCTGTGTTTATATTTTATTTCCTTCCACTATGAAATCTGAAAATGTAGAATGTCATAGATTTTATCATTATATTTCTAGTCTCTATAATGTTTAATAACCCACTAGCTCTTACTTCTTCTCACTGACGCGAGTCTAAATTCAACCTCGGCATTGGATCGGTGTGTCGGAAGGTATGGGTTGTCATAGGGAGCCAAGTGGTTACATACTCATAGTTATTGGTTAACTATGAAAAGACTTGTTCGAAGTTTTCTATCGGTTGATAACAACTAGTTTAAACAAGAAATCTCAATGTGATGATGTTACAAAGTTCCCTTAACTCGACATACTACGAAACTTCAATGTGGATACTCAATTTTGATTATAGTTAATCGTGCCATGGAATCCACAAACGATTATAGTTAGGTCCGAGTTAAAACATGGGGAGTGAAGCACTATTCCACAGAGAATTTGTATCCTCGTTGTATAAGGTTGTTGTTACATTTAATCATAATCAACTCAATGTCCAAATCTCTGGCCAGAGTAAGACAATTAATAAATGTTATTGTTGAACAAAAGACTTTTTTTATTGACCGATAAAGGGAAATATGGATAATTTTGGAGTTTTTTCCAGCAATAAATTCCATAACATCCTCAAGTGATATAGTTTTAGAGAAGAGAACGTATGTAAATTATTGTCATTATTGGTACCGCTTAAAGTAATGTAAAATATGCTTTTACTAAAAAGACCAGTGAGCGATTATTTCGCTAAACCTACACCTCACTAGCTAAGGTGATGCGTGAACATTAATATTTGAATTGCTCTATGTTAGTCATTAATTGAATGCACATCTATGAGTTTCACAGCTGTATTTATGAATTCCTTGAAAAACCCTATGATTTAATTAGTATATAAAGAGTTATAAATTAATTTAATTAATCATTATGCAATGAATATTAATTATTATTATATTTGATGTTTGGATGTCACTATTAAGTGAGGTGGTTTCTAGAAATGTTCTAGGTGCTATTTGTAACTATTTGGATGCTTATATAAAAGTTGTATATGTATATGCGTATATATATGGGCTTCAAATATTAATAACAAATGGTTTTGTAATTTTTTTTCAACAGATGGATCATGTATGGCCATCCATAAAGTTAGAGGGAATCATCAGATATTAGATCTTAAGTTAATTGAGAATTAAAACAAGGAATGTTAAAGAAAGAATGAGAAATGTTTTATCCTCTCTATAAGACTAAACTCTATAATTCATTCAAAATTAATTTATTTTTCTTCCTTCTTTTAGTCTTCCATGACCTCCATTTTCATTCTCCAATGCACTATAGTGGAATCCAATTTCTAACCTAACGACCTCAAATAAAAGTAATAAACATGGTACATTCGATTTAGTGAAATCATATTCAAAGAGCCTATGAGTTGATTCTCACAAATCGAAGTGTTATGAAGGGATGGATTTGTAACGATAAATCTTTATTTATTTTATATGCTTATACATTATCACATCTAACCCAAATTAGTTTACATAACATACTTAATTTTTATTGAATTTTATTGAAGTTTGATTTGTTATAATATGTTTTTTATAAGTAAAATTTAGAAGGGGAAAATCAAACACGAAACTCCAATCTATTTAATTTCTTTTATGTACTTGTATTTGTAAGTTGGTCTTTTCAAATATATTTTTATATATTATTGAATAAGTTAATTATATCCATACCCAAATATATACAATGATCATTTACTTTGGTTGTAATCAAGCATGTATGTTAATGTGGATCTAAAAATTGATGTCTTAAATTTGTTTTTAAATTATGATATGTTGTTGTTTATTTGGTTGGAATAAAATTTGAAATATGTTTGTTTACTTATTATATATATACACACACACATAAACTTAATTTATAATTATATCGAGGTTCGTTTATACACACACACATACACATGTGTGTGTGCTGTTTAATTTATAAAGTTAAAATTAAAAACATATGAAAATAATAATATGTTAAATCTATTTATATTTTTTATATATATAATTTTTCGACCATTTTAATCAACACACAATTTGTGTAATATCAAATCTCACATTCACTTATTCTAGGCTATGATTAAATATGGTATATATAAATTACAATATATGGTTTGAATCTAATTTTAATTAGCAGTTTAAAAGAGAGGAAGGTCAAAAGTCTTTCCTTTTTCTTTTAGATACTAATTAGATATTTCCTTAACGCGTGAAATAAATTTGAAATTTCTTTCATTTAAATTATTTGATTACTATTTATCTAAAATGTGGCAATGTATATTTGTGAATATATATACACACACATATTTATAGTACTATATATATGTATGTATGTATGTATGTATGTACATATGTATGATTAGGCATTTATATTCATGAAATTCATATGAAATTATCATATTTTTAATGTATAATATATATGTATACATGATAGATATAAATCCAACATATGTATATGTGTATTGTATGTGTATTGTTATACACATGTTTGTACATCATCAGATTAGCATGCCATGTTATTAATATATGAGACATATTTAAAGTAATCATGAGTAAAACCAATCAATGTGTTTAGTTAATTAAATATAATATGTTTTAAATAAAAATATGATTTTATTTCCATATATAGGTTAGATCTAATGCTAGTTAACAGACCTTATTGGCCTAGTAAGATCTAAATAGGATTTTTTAAATTTACCTATTTCACCTGCTATGAAATAGACCAGCTACCAATAAAAGTCTCAGTAGAGCCCAATCCTAAAATTAGCACTTATGCTTTAAAATAATATTATTAAATGAATTTTGTACATCAAAGCTCTGATCTTCTTAAGTTGGAAATTTATAAAAGTAAACTCGATGGACCCAAGTATGTGGGTTAAGATGCCTCAGATAGGTAATTAATTACCTAAAGAATATTAATAAATGGACCTCAGACGCCTAATCTTTTTATGTAAAATAATTGCAAAGTTTGGCAAAAAGAGAAAAGAAATCCTTTGAACTGAGAAGTAAATGAAATATGAGAACAGATCCAAGAAACTTGCACTCTCAAAGTAGCATTATTGATAACCAAAAATGGTTTAGAAATCAAAGGGTATTCGATAGATTCGGTAGAATCCAAATATTATTTTTGAAATAATTGACAATGCAAGATGTAAAAATGAAGGAATAATATAGTATTGAAAAAACATACAGAATCGAATGTTTAGATGCCAACGCTTTCTAGAATAAGATACGAACAAAAGGAGAAAGAAAGAGTCAAATGCATTGATATGCAAATTTCTAGATACTAAAAGGATGATAGATCTTCTAAAATAAGTAATGCAAAATATAACTATTCAGTCTGATACTAAAATGATCAGTCAAAGGTCATATATAGAGGAATATACTCCCAAGAAAAGACAAGAGTACTTAAGAATTTTTTTACAGAATTATGGATAAGAAAATTATAGAAACATATTATTACAACCAAATACAAAGTAGAAAAACCTAGTCTATCCTTCGACAATGGCCATTCCTCGACCTTCTGCTTCTTCTTCGATTTTTGGAGGGGAGCTTCCCAGAATCTGTATGGTACTGAGATCTCTCAATATAGTAGTTTGGATAATCCTTCGAGGAATTGGAATGATATATTTGAAAATGGATATGTTGCAGATTGAAAATGTGTGTTATTTACTAATCTCATAATATGTTTCGAGCTCACTCTCGCTAGAAAAGAAAGATTAGTCTAATGGAACACCGTAAGAGACTAAGGCTTTAAAAACATATTCATCGTTACACTTAATCTATAGGAGACAATCTAGTTTTTGATTTGTTCGACTTCTGACCTTAGCATTAACTTTGTCAAAAAGTTGATTCCAATATTTCTTTATGTGAAAATACGTATTTTCAATCCACTTTATTCTATATTGACTACACAATTTCTCCATCCTTTTGTTCCTCTAAAACCTCGATCAAACTATTAATTAGCACCAAGAGTGGATTCTCTTCTTCATGCTTTAACTTTTGTGTAGATCCATGACCTATTGAAAAAACCTCGGTTTTATGCGATGAGCGGATTTTATTAAAACCCTACCCCGCCCTCTTCCTTGTTTCTAGATAGCGGAAACCATATTGTCTTGAAAGTCTTATGTAACCTCAAATCATATAGGTTTATTTTTAAAAGCTTTTCATTGGCGTTATTCAGTTGCTAAAATTGGACAGTTACCGAGTCAGATAGTTCAATAAACAATTTCTCCGAGGCTTAACCAGAAAGCGGAATAGCCTTCAGTATATATTTTATGGGTTATTCTAGGTTTTTTTACCATCTATTTAAATTTTTCATTCCCTTTTAGAAAATATAAGTTGTAATTATTGGGAAATAATTTGGACTAAAGGAAATTAACCTAGGTCTCCAATTCTTGAATTTTACTTGAAGAGTTTAGATATGTTCGACTTTAGCATCGTACGTCCTTTAAATAGAAATACGTGATTGTTTATTACTTAGACAATTCATGTAGGTTGAATCTGAACAATAGGGAGCATAAAATTAAATAAAAATGTAGTCAAAAGATAACTACTTTTCATTACATGAAAACTTGAAGTTACAAGTATAGAAATCATAAAAAAGTACAAAGCATTGAGGTCTCCTAAAGACCAAACTTCCCTTTGGTATTGAGTTATTTTCTAAGGCTTGGTCATATTATTAGATGAAAGATTTTTTTCTAATCCCAATTTAGGAACATAAAACTCATACGAAGATGATTCATTTTGTTTCATTCTTGGCATTCTAGAAGGAATATGTTTAGGAGTATTATCACTTCTAGTAGACCTGCTTTGGAAATTACTAAAAGAGAAGGACTTAAACTTGAAATCCTACGTATTGCCTTAGGAGATACTATGGGCCATCAAAATAGGGATCTTAAGGCTAAATTAACACTAGAGGGGTGGTGAATAATATTTAATGGATTATATGAATATTTTTTAAATTCTTTAAGATTCTACTTGGAATGATGTAATTAACAATCATAGAAACAATCACAGAAACCGAGTACAGATAAAAGTAAATGCAATAAAAGTAAAAAAGAAAAGAACACACCAGGATTTTATACTAGTTCGGAGTTACCCTACATCTAATCCTGCACAATTCCTTGTATGGATTTCTTTTCAACTACTAAATGCAAATACAATCTCGATTTCATGGCTAAGAGACACTCCCTTCAGAAACCCGACCTTAAGATAAAGTCACTTGATTTCCGAGCTATAAGCACACCCACTAAATTTGCGGGCTACTAAGCACACCCAATTGATTTTACAGGCTAAAATCACACCTACTTGGATTTTAGGGATTCCAAGCATACCATAAAGTACAAGAGTATGATTTCATAGAGGTTATAGACTTAGATCTTCGATCCTAATTAAAATTGATCCTATAAATCTTGAATAGCACTTTGATCTTTGTTTGAGTGAGAGAGATGAGAGAAATCAGAGAGTATACGAATGAGAATCAAACTAGTAATGATTGAATTTGATTCTGGTTGAATTATGTAGAGTTTGGGTAAAAATTGTTTTAGAAATCAATAGAGTTGAAAGAGGAGAGAAGAATAAGTCAGTAGTTGTTAAAAATTCATTTGGAAGTCTGATATATATAGGGAAACAACGGTCATGTTCATTCGCGAAGAGATACGACGAAACGACATTTTCATTCAAATTTGAATTTTGAATTTTATGGCCATTATGTCAACATGCATGGATATGATATGTCGACATATCCCTTTGTATTTTGAAAAGCACTTTAAAAATATCATTTTGAAAATCCGTTGCTTTATAAAATAGTTTGATACTTTGTAGATTCATTTGAATATAGTTTATACATATTTTAATCAAAATATAACTTAATAAAACTTTATAAAATAATTTTGAAAAATTTAGTAAGAGTATTCGATAATATATATATATGTATGTATGTATGTGTGTGTGTGTGTGTATATATATATATATATATATTTGAAAACCTAGAAGAACCCGGTGAGCCATTAAACTCTTAAGGAGGGTACGGTAAAGCCATCCGCTAATTCAAGCCCCCATACCCCTTGGGTAAATTTATATAGGATAGGGAAGTGGATGGTAGGAATCAAGCCTTGGTCTTTTTATCAAAACTCAAGCCTCCTTTCCACTACGACGCACCCACGCACAATATATATATATATATATATATATGTATGTATGTATGTATGTATGTATATAATTATAACTTCTTAAAGATTAAACAAAAATTCAATATTCATATAAACTTAAAGACACTAAAATAATATATCTATAAGTAATAGATAGAAAATTATTTTAAGAAATATCTTAAAAATATTATTTTAAAACCATAATATTTTACAAACAATTTAAAACAAAATTAAAGAAGGCGAGAGAGATTAAGAAAGTGCTATCAAGATTTTAACATGAATTTTATGATTTTATAACTTGGAATATCTTGAAATCTTCAATAGTCATGAGTCTTCAATTATCATCATCTTGGTTCTATTCTTGATATCATCATTTTGATACTATATAGTCTTCTTAATCAATACATGTCTAATATCATGCACTATACACTATATATATCTTGATAAACATTAGTATCTATATTTTATATAATGTCCTATAGTTGTTATCATCAAAACCAAAACCTAAGGTACTAACGTTCTCTCCCTTTTGATGATGACAACATTGTATATAAGGAATAAAATATAACACTCCTTGGGTTACAAAACCCCTCCTTAATCTACGCCTAGTTTTTATATATTTCTCCCCCTTTGTCATCAACAAAAATGAACTAACTATAACTCCCCCTAATTAAGATACTTATAGCTATAATGACAAGAATGATATATAATAACTGACGAGTGATAATACAAATCATTAATAGTAACTATACCAAACTACATATTCATTCAATATCACAATACAAAGTAATCACATCCAATCAAATCTTAAACTACATATATAGGTTCAAAGTAAACTTGTCAAATCAAATCAAATACATACATTCAAAGCAATCAAAGCAAATCAAATATTATATAGTACGAATTTCTAATGAATAGGGATTTTTAAATGGGACAATGAGGATAATGAAGCAAAAGTTTCCTTTTTGTTCGAGTAGATTTCCATCTCTATCAAAACATACTTCTTCAACGCATCAGACTTCATCATATTCCTCCATGTGTTCTTCCTCTTCTTCCTCATCATCGTTGCCTTAAAATTAGGTAATGAGTAGCCAAATTTGTAGAATCATCTTCAATAACTATTGGATTTGTAGGATTATCCAATGGATATTTTGCAAATTATGGAGAATTCTTCGTTGCTTCTCTTGTTCTTTGGTCATACGAAGTTGCACCACTTAAATTTTAGTGAGAATTTGTAGAATATTCTTCATTCACCCTCTATTTTAGTGATTTTGGCCATAGTAAAGTTTTAAAAGGGTCCTTGGGTAGGAGAAGGGAAGGAAAACGATGAATTCTCTTCTGTAGAATGTTTGTGATTTGAGGAGGCCATGGTTTATTAGTTTCAGAAGTTTAAAACGGAGAGAATACAGAAAGGCGAAGTGGAAAGTCGAAATTTAGTTATTATGTAACCACCTACGTAACAACCCAGAATTTTGAACAATTTAAAAATGAAAATATTTAATTAATTTTAAATATTCGAATGATGATTGACTTGAATTTCAAATTTTCAGGATAAATTGGCGATTAAATTTTAGAATTTAATTTATTTAAAGTTGAAATTGAATATTGAATTTGTATTTTAAATTCAAACTAATGACTTAGGAAAAAATAATTTAGATACAAGAATTATGATTTAAATTTAAAAAGGATGGTTAGTTTTAAATAATATTTTCTTCTCTTTAAAATAAAAAGGAATAAATTTTAATCAATACAAAACAAATAAATAAATGCACTTAGTTAAAGTTTTAACAACAAAATTAAACAAAAACAAAGTAAAAGAAAATAATTTATACAAAACAAATTGGATTTAAAATAAAGAAATAAGAAAAAATAATAATAATAATAATAATATAAAAAAAATCATCTTAGTACACAACGTAATCTTCTCACCATCACCAGCATGTTTCCTCCCTTAAATCCACGCCGTTGCATACGCCATAATCTACGCCCTAAAATCACGCTTATTTCATTTCAAAGCATGCTGATACCTCCTTTTTCCCTTTTCTCATTCGAAACCCATCTCTCTTTAAATCATCGGGAAAAAAAACATACGAAAAAAATGGCGACCTCGAGCGTTCTTCGTCCCCCTTTCCAACAATTAGGGCTTCAGCTTCATCTTCGTTCGACGTTCCTCTTCGTCATTCAAAAATTAGGGTTTCAGCTCAATCTCGCTCGCGCGCTCCTCGTTCGACAAAGGTGAGTACTTTTAGTGACTCACATCTAGTTCAAATTCATGATTTTGTTGCTTGATTTACTGCTTTTCACGGCTTTGAAATTGTTGAATTCTTGTTGACTTCGGTCCTTTTTATTTGTTGAAATTAGTTGTTGTGGTGAAGTTTTCTTGGTTCATTTGTTCGAATTTCTGGGGATTAAATCTTGTGATTTCGATTTTGACTTTGTTTATGCTATCGTATTATTAGAATCATTCTTCAAAGAAAAAAAAAATTATTCCTTTCTGACATTTATTTGCTTCGAACTTGATTACCCGCTGTTTTGCGACTCTGACCATTTTGTCTTTGACTGTTGTATCACTTTGTTGGGGATGCTCGACTGTTGAATTAGTGGTTTTGTTGTAGGAGTACTTCATTGTTCGCACTGCGACTTGTTTTTTTATTGTGATACTTGTACATTTGTTACTGCGTTGTCTTAGTTTGGATACATATGCCTATTTCCTTTTTTTTGTTGCAGTAGTGACGCAGGTTCTCATGTATCACTGCATATGCTATTTTCTATGTTGGTCGAGATTTGACTGCACATATTGGGTTGTTATCTCGTTGCATTTGGAACGTTGAGCTGCTGTCTGCATTTGTATTCTTCCTCATTTGCATTTAGCTCGTGTGGACTTTATTTATGTGCCGTCTGCATTTTTTACAATTGCCTCTGACCTTTGAGGCACACAGACTTCATGTTGTTCACTTGTGCCTTAGGGACCATTGCAGATTGGTTACACACAAGTTTTGAGTTCACACCGTGTTTGATCATTCATGGCAGCTGTCTTGACCATTTGAGATAGTTTGCCTATCTGTTATACGAAGTATTGAGCATATGTAAGGCAGTTTGCATTCATTTGATTTTGTCTGTCACTCTAGTCAAATTAGTTTTGTGTAATTTGATTTTTCAGATTCCAGATATCATATTTAGTTTATATACAATTAGAACTTACACCATTCTAAACAAACATGATTTGTTCAAACATTTAAGTTCAATTCAGTAAACAAGTCAAAGGAAAATTCAGAAATCAAACATAAGTTTGAAATTTTGAAGATCACATATGCACAATCATAATCCTGTTCACAAACACATACATGCAGGTACTTTCATATATATTTATTTGTAATATATAAGCATGCACAATTTTCCTATTAAAAACAGTTTTAAAAAGATGAGTTACTCACAGTTTTGAAAAATGCAGAGCCCACTTCAATTTGCAGAGTACCATTCCAGATTTGAAAATTTATGAAATGCAGGCTTCTAATGCTTTGAAATGCAGACCCCTTCTTGCTTTTAAATCTTGATTAATTCATGATGCTTTCAGAATTCAACATATACCGACCTGCATGCATATAGTTCACAAGTTTAAAGTCTCAAAAAAAAACCCTGCATGGCTTTGATTACATCAAGTCGCAACAGTTTTCGACCTCTTTAGATTTGCAGCCCACCTGAGTACGTATGTATTGCTTTTTGCATACATTTATATAAGTGTGCATGTTTTTACTGCACTGTTTAATTGCATATAAATTTGGATTCTTGGATCCACCACTGCACTTCCATCACCATATCTCCATCACCTATGTATCTGGCCTGGTTTGCATTTGCACTGTCTTTGCCATTGTACTGCCTGATGCATACTATTTGGTTCATCACTGATGCATTGATCTTGGTTCGGCTGTATCTTTGATATTGTGTGGGATTGGGTTGTACTTTGAGTTTGATTATCCGTTGGAGCTTGTCTGCATTGTGGCATAGCTGCAAGTCTTGTCGTATATTTGTACATTTCCTGTGTACTTCATACTGGAACTTGATGGTTGGACCTATTGTGTTGTGTACTGTCTATTCGATTGCAGTTCCATTCCACCGTTGCGTGACACTATGCAGTTCTTAGAACTATTATCTTTTGGAGTGTAATTTTTGATTCATTTTGTTGCAATTGCGTTGAGTCACTGACTTGACCTCTGCAAATTTGATTTCTGATAGTATTCTATGTTGAGATGATTTCACATGTTGTCGTGGCGAGGCAGCGCACGCGTGTGTGCACTGCAGCCACGCAGTATCGACATTTTGAATCGATATTTGAACCTTCATTGATTTTGGTTCGTTGATTTTCCTGAGTACGTCATCACGATAGTGGCAAGGCAGTGCACGCAAGCGTGAACTGCAGCCACATGACGTGGTATTGTTTTATTGATATACTATTTGGTTTTGATTTATGATCTTTTGCATATTTCATTACGGTAGTGGCGAGGCAGTGCACGCAAGCGTGAACTGCAGCCACACAGAGTTGACATTTTAAATGTGGCGAGGCCGTATACGCGTGTGTGTACTGCAGCCCTACCAAATCTAATGTTTTAAATTATGTTTTCTTTTTGATGAAAGTTGTTTTATGTTGACAATTCAATATATTTTGAACCGATTTTGATGATTTTGTTGATAATTGCCGTTCAGGCAGATTTTGATTGTTTTCTAAATTATCTTCATCAATAATCCCTTCATCTATCCTCATTGATAATTTGAATCTACGGATTTGTTGTTTAACACTGTTAAGTGTTGTATTTACCGTTATTCGATTTCTTGTTAAAGGATCGGATAGGTAAATTTATATTTGACTGTCGTCTAATTGCTATTTAATTATTACTGCCTCTATGCACTAATAACTGAGTTTGAATTAGACTGACCTGTGTATTATTTTCTTTTGAATGTAATACTCGGGTCAGACCGAGTAATTTTACAGCTTGAAGATTTTCAGGCCGCGAAGTTAGAGAGAGTTGGGGAAATTGCTTCACTTTAGCTTTTCGAAGAATTTTTGTATTTAAAAGAAATATTCCGCTGTATAAATATAATGCATTGTATAAACTCTGATACATGTATAACAATTCATTTAATGTGAAATATTATGATTATTCTGTGATTCTGTGGCTGATTCTGTTTAAACTCTATAAACTGACTAACAATCCGTCATTTTGAACGTCTCAACTTGGTTTAATTACCGACTGGGGGCGGTCAGAGCAGCGGGTCGTGACAAAAGTGGTATCAGAGCCGCAAAACAGCGGGTAATCAAGTTCGAAGCAAATAAATGTCAGAAAGGAATAAATTTTTTTTTTCTTTGAAGAATGATTCTAATAATACGATAGCATAAACAAAGTCAAAATCGAAATCACAAGATTTAATCCCCAGAAATTCGAACAAATGAACCAAGAAAACTTCACCACAGCAACTAATTTCAACAAATCAAAAGGACCGAAGTCAACAAGAATTCAACAATTTCAAAGCCGTGAAAAGCAGTAAATCAAGCAACAAAATCATGAATTTGAACTAGATGTGAGTCATAAATGAAATAATTTTACCTTGATTATATTTTGTATATGAAAGAATAATTTTTCAGAATTATTAAAATGTATATAAGATGATTGTTAAGTTGTTTGAATAATCTAAATAAAAGAATAATTGTATAAGCAAAAGAATTATAAGAATTGAATTATAATTAAAGTGATTTACAATTGTGAAATAAACTTATATATATAAGAAGTGAAACTATATGAATATATTTATGAAACGAAATTCAACTTTAGTAATTGAATTGAATGAATGGATTGAATAATAATCAATTAAATGTGAATAATTGATATGGAATAATGGATATAAGTGTTAATTCATTAAAATCTAATGTTATTGAAAGTTGAATAGTTGAATAAAAGTCAATTAATTAAACCAATTGATAAGCAAAGGAATTTGGTTGTAATTAATATACTATGGTTGTTAGTTGATAGATTGTATATAATTCATTAAGTGTTAATGAAATTGAGTTAATGAAATTGAAAGCTAAAGTAATTGAAATTCAATTGGAAGTTAAGTGAATCTTAAGTAGAATTGAATTTGATTTGGAAGTGAACCAACTTGAATATGAATTAGTGAATATAAACTAATTGAAAATAAATGTTAGAAACATCCACTGTTAATGAATCAAATGTGATTAAATTGAAAAACCCAATTCATTGAATATTAATGAGAATATGAATGAATAATTATCGGTTATGGATGATAGTTGGTTGATGGTTGAATATATTGCTTTTATTGCATTTGCTATGTTGGCATATATAGTTATTATGTTCCTATATATGGTATATTGATACTATTGTCTATATACATGATTCTCATGTTGTTTGTTGAGTGTTCAGTAGGTGCGGATCGCGTTTGCTTCGCATTTGGAGCTCGCTTTCGCGCTATATTAGCCGTATATGCTTGCTAATAATATAATAAGGTACATATCTCGGATTACATACCGTACTTTTATACTTTTTTCCCTTCGGGATGCCTCATTACTTGATGAGATGTATATTTGTGATATATATACTGTCATTTTTTTTTTCGGATCGAGCCGCGCAAAGGAGACTATGGCGAATTTTTCCGGAAATTTAAGGCGTTAGAAAAAAATTTGAGAAAATTGGAAAATTTTGAAAACTATAATTTTGATTTGGAGTTGAAAGTTAAACAATAGTAATTGTTTTTGAAAAGATAACTAAGTACGATTTGAAAACTTAGTAAAGTATTGTAAGAAGTTTGACTATGGATTTTAGGAAAGTTAATAGATTCTGTAACTTTTCTTACTTGGTAATTTCGAGGACGAAATTCTTTTAAGGGGGGAAGATTGTAACGACCCAGGATTTTTAGTAATTAAAATTTGAATATTTAATTAATTTTAAATATTAATAAGTGAAATTTATAAGTCGAATAATTTTTTTTTGAATAATTGGATTTAATTGGATAATTGAATCAATAATTTAAAATGTTAAATTATGGAAATAATTGAAAATTGAGTTAAATATGATTGAAAATGATTTGTAAAATTTTATTTTATCATATTGAAGTTAGAATGATATTTTAGAACTTTTAAAATCGAATTAAAAGTTAATTTGTGAAAATTGAATATTTTAATATTTAATCGACTAGTGAAAATAGTCAATTTTTGAACAGTCTCAGAATTGGACGAAACTAGATCCATTGGATCCGTAATAGTTAGTTGTTACCGGATTTCAATTTTCGTAGCAATCGGAGTTATCGTTTGATCGTAGCAGCTCGAAACGCATCGAAATTATTTTTAATATTAATTTGGCGAGTTAAAATAGTCATTTTTCAAACAGTCTCGGATTTCGACGAAACCAGTTTCATCGGATCCGTAATGTGATATTATTGTAAGGTTTCAAATTTCGTGTCAATTGGATTTACCGTTTGTCCGGTACAAATTAAAACGCCTAGAAAATCGTTTAAATCGGTTTAATTTAAATTGAACGTTTATTGCCATAACTCGCACAGATGACCGAATTAGCTTCCGAAACCTGTTCCATTGTGTCCGGAACGCGGGATAAACCCTAGAAACGTCAGTCACCGCGCGTAAATCGGAGTTCGGAAAACCCGGATGAATAGTGTTCGAAATTTCCTATAAATAGACCATACACTCTCACAAAATAAAAAAAATAAAAAATAACCTAGGTCAAACTACAGCCGCCGCCGCCAACATTCAAAGGCCGAAAATTTCCATCCTTTCTCCTCAATTTTCTCGAAATCCGCTCACTATCATCAAATGTTGTCAACTACAAACTTCTAGATCTAGATGAGGGCTTCCAATCCATACGGTTGTGATGGAGAATGGTGCGATGTGGAGGGAGAAAGAGGGGCGCGTTCGTCACCGTTACGTGTGCATTTTTCGAGCAAAGGAAGCAGCCGAGCTCGTCGTTCCTCTGGGCGGGTTCTCGCTTCGCGGTTTGGTGGCGAACGGGAGACTCTTACCCCCACACGTCCTCTTTACGGGGTTGGTTAGGCGAAGCCGTGACATTCGAAAGGGTGGCCGTAAAAGCAAGTTTGGGGTATCACTGTGAGCCACGGTGGAGCTGGGATGGTTGAAAAGCCTACCGGTCGCTGCTGGCGGAAATGAGGTCCTTCAAAAGTGGTATCAGAGCTTTGGTTTACACAAAGCTCATTTTATGATGTTTAATATGAATAGTTACTAGAACCACTTTAAAGAAAGTGTTTTTCAAATTTAAAGAAGTATGAAATTGTTTTCTTTGAAAAAATAAAAGATATCTTGAAAATTCCCCTCTCTAAATTTAGGATTGCGATAGTTTCTCATTCGAAACCCATTATCGAATTATTGAGACTTATGAAAAATAAAATATAAGTGAAGTGAATTAATGAATTGGTTTAAATCCAATATTTTGAATATCTCCAAAATAATAAATTGGGAAATAAAATGACGTGTCAATTTAGTATAACCAAGAGAATAGTTAAACTATAACTTGGGAATTTGATTCTGAATTCTTTTGAAAATTAATTTCAAATGTTTTGAAGAACGATTTAGTGAATAAATGGATTATAAGTATTTAAACTTATAATATGGACTTTTGGTATATAACCGAGTTATATAAATTGAATTGAATTGAATTAATAAAGAAGATTTATAAATCGAAGTTTATAAATAGAAATGGAATTTGTAAAAGTTGTTTATAAATTCGAAACCAATTGAATTTGATAAATGAAAAATAAAAGTTATTAAAGGAGATATATTCACGATTTTGGACAGCGAATTATCCTTTAAGTTAAATATTGTGATAGTAAATGTTGGTTGGGAATTTTATCCACGATTTTGGACAGTGGATAATCATTTAAATAAAAGGGTAGAAACACTGAATTGATTTAAATAAGTATATTCACGATTTTGGACAGTGAATATATTATTAACTAAAATAGATATGTTTTAGGGAAGTGATATTATGAAATGAGGTTAATGTGGAAATATAAATTTAATGGAACTAAGTTGATGAATGGCTTACCAAAGAACTAGTTGATTATTTTTGAAATAGAAAGCAAATGCAAAGTTTAAATAGAATTTAAATTTCAAATTTGAAGTTGTCAACATGATAATCCATTATAGGTTTAATAAATTCAGTGATGAATTAGAATTTAAACGTGCGGAAAATTAAATTAAGTGAAAAACTTAATATTGAAAAGTTTGAAATCGGTTTAAAATTAATATTATGAAAAGTATGAGGAATTCAAACTATGAATTAAGTTGAAGTTGAAATTGAAAAAGTTAATGGTTTTAAAGATGTTTTAAAATGCATTAACTATCGAATACATAGATTTCAACATTCAATTGTTGAAATAGGCGTTTTCGAGAAAAATAAGGAAATGGTGGACTATAACACTATTGTTATAGTAAATGGTTTTCGGAAGGAAATATTGTTTATAGTATTGGGATTTATATATCTATCTTAAATTTCGAATCTCTATACTAGTGATTTTGAGTTGTCGTAACGATGTTTTATGCAACATTCGTTTTGACTCAAATAAATGTGTTTAAAAGAATGATTTCCTTAAAGAATGGAATATATACTTAATTTTGATTCAAGTATATTGAATATTTTCCGTGTTGAAAATAAATGGATTTGTGAATTACTTATTATTAAATAAGTATGGAAATGTTTTCCAATATGAAATGAAAGGTTTGAAATTTTATCTTTTAAAGATAAATTGAAAAATGAATATTTGAAATTGGTTTCAAATAGTTAAGTTGGAAAATTATATATCTTGTAAAGATATTTTTGGAAAATTTGAACAATTAGTTCAACTTGGAGATTTTCCAAAAAGATTGAATCTTGAGTTAAATTGAGTTTAACTTTGACACCAAAAACAATATAAGTTAAGCTTTGAACTTTGGATAGTCGATTGGGATTGTATGTCTAACATTGTGAATTGATGACATATCAATTGATCTCTATTAAATATATATTTGTTGGTGGTGGAGAATTTATTCTTTTAACTTAACACCCTTCTCTGAGACGTACGAGCTTAGAGGTTATATATCGATAGACACCAATTATGTGTTGAGAATTGACGATGTAACGTGAAATCTAAATCGAATGTGAAGTCGATAATGAATTGGATTATGAATGTGAATTAGGTTTGAGATAACCTTAAATTTTCAAATCGATTTAGAGGAAAATTTTAAACGAGATGGAAAATTTTGGAATCCTCTATTTTGTTATGAATGTGAATTGAGTTTTCGTAACTTATATATGTGAATGTAATAATTCGAAAACCATCAGTTTGGAAAGTCATTATTATGAAAGTCCTATGCAAGTTTACATAGGTATGATACGTACGAAATGTGAAATGAAGTACTATATGTATATGACATATGTTTTCTAAAACTGAGGATATGGAAATGTACCTTCCATTTATTATTTGTGAAGGTGATTGGAACTCGGTGGAGTGTCCATTGGAAATCGTAGCTACGTAGAATTTCCATTAGTGGAATGTCCATTGGGACTGACTGGGATCCCCCACGATGGATCATCGTGTTTGGGATTATGTGAATTGAAGCTGGCGTAATTCGTGGGGCGTGATGCCTACAGTTACAAGCGATTCCACTGGGATAGTGGCGCAACCGCCGTGTAAACTGCGATCTAGAGGCCGAAGCGTAATTTGAGGGGCGAGATGCCTACGGTCACGAGCGATTCTACTGGGATAGTAGCGTAACCGCCGTGTGAACCGCGATCTATGGCAACAACCATGGCGAAATTCAAGAGAGATGTGAAATCTACAGTTACAAGCGATTCTACTGGGATAGTAGCGTAACCGCCGGGTAAACTGTGATCCATGGGGGAACGTGCTTTCCATATCCATTTTTAAAAGAATTTTTAAAAAAGTATTTTCACTGGGAGTTGAAGCAAGTATATTTAGTACTTGGAGATTTTTAGTCTTGCGCCTGGCCAGCGTATGCCTAATGTCTGTAAGAACGAAGATGGACTTGTTAAACTTCGAGTTATCAAGTATTTTCAAACTTTAAATAGAAAATCAATAATCTGAAATTAGAATTACATAATTCTAACCTAATTAATTAAGGAAGAAGATCTTTAAAATATCTCGAAAGCACACAGCTTTGGAAAAGATATGATATGTAAATATCTAGCATGAAAGATTTCAAGTTTAAAAAATCTGAGTTTTGTAAGTCAAAAAAATTGGTAAAAGACTTTTGTGTCTTGATTTCAGAAATAATGAACAAAGCTAGTGAGATAAAATAAATGGAATGAATCCTATATTTATTTATTTTAACAAGATTCGAACATGGTAAAAATTGAGTAGGGTATAAATATCGGTGAGAAATTTAGCAATCGTTTTTCCTAACTTATAATTTCGGGACGAAATTCTTTTAAGGAGGGAAGATTGTAACAACCCAGAATTTTGAACAATTTAAAAATGAAAATATTTAATTAATTTTAAATATTCGAATGATGATTGACTTGAATTTCAAATTTTTAGGATAAATTGGCGATTAAATTTTAGAATTTAATTTATTTAAAGTTGAATAAAATTTGAATTCGACTTTGGAGTTGAAATTGAATATTGAATTTGTATTTTAAATTCAAACTAATGACTTAGGAAAAAATAATTTAGATACAAGAATTATTATTTAAATTTAAAAAGGATGGTTAGTTTTAAATAATATTTTCTTCTCTTTAAAATAAAAAGGAATAAATTTTAATCAATACAAAACAAATAAATAAATACACTTAGTTAAAGTTTTAACAACAAAATTAAACAAAAACAAAGTAAAAGAAAATAATTTGTACAAAACAAATTGGATTTAAAATAAAGAAATAAGAAAAAATAATAATAATAAAAATATTAAAAAAAATCATCTTAGTACACAACGTAATCTTCTCACCATCACCAGCATGTTTCCTCCCCTAAATCCACGCCGTTGCATACGCCATAATCTACGCCCTAAAATCACGCTTATTTCATTTCAAAGCATGCCGATACCTCCTTTTCCCTTTTCTCATTCGAAACCCATCTCTCTTCAAATCATCAGGAAAAAAAAAACATACGAAAAAAATGGCGACCTCGAGCGTTCTTCGTCCCCCTTTCCAACAATTAGGGCTTCAGCTTCATCTTCGTTCGTCGTTCCTCTTCGTCATTCAAAAATTAGGGTTTCAGCTCAATCTCGCTCGCGTGCTCCTCGTTCGACAAAGGTGAGTACTTTTAGTGACTCACATCTAGTTCAAATTCATGATTTTGTTGCTTGATTTACTGCTTTTCACGGCTTTGAAATTGTTGAATTCTTGTTGACTTCGGTCCTTTTGATTTGTTGAAATTAGTTGTTGTGGTGAAGTTTTCTTGGTTCATTTGTTCGAATTTCTGGGGATTAAATCTTGTGATTTCGATTTTGACTTTGTTTATGCTATCGTATTATTAGAATCATTCTTCAAAGAAAAAAAAAATTATTCCTTTCTGACATTTATTTGCTTCGAACTTGATTACCCACTGTTTTGCGACTCTGACCATTTTGTCTTTGACTGTTGTATCACTTTGTTGGGGATGCTCGACTGTTGAATTAGTGGTTTTGTTGTAGGAGTACTTCATTGTTGGCACTGCGACTTGTTTTTTTATTGTGATACTTGTACATTTGTTACTGCGTTGTCTTAGTTTGGATACATATGCTTATTTCCTTTTTTTTGTTGCAGTAATGACGCAGGTTCTCATGTATCACTGCATATGCTATTTTCTATGTTGGTCGAGATTTGACTGCACATATTGGGTTGTTATCTCGTTGCATTTGGAACGTTGAGCTGCTGTCTGCATTTGTATTCTTCCTCATTTGCATTTAGCTCGTGTGGACTTTATTTATGTGCCGTCTGCATTTTTTACAATTGCCTCTGACCTTTGAGGCACACAGACTTCATGTTGTTCACTTGTGCCTTAGGGAACATTGCAGATTGGTTAAACACAAGTTTTGAGTTCACACCGTGTTTGATCATTCATGGCAGCTGTCTTGACCATTTGAGATAGTTTTCCTATCTATTTTATGAAGTATTGAGCATATGTAAGGCAGTTTGCATTCATTTGATTTTGTCTGTCACTCTAGTCAAATTAGTTTTGTGTAATTTGATTTTTCAGATTCCAGATATCATATTTAGTTTATATACAATTAGAACTTACACCATTCTAAACAAACATGATTTGTTCAAACATTTAAGTTCAATTCAGTAAACAAGTCAAAGGAAAATTCAGAAATCAAACATAAGTTTGAAATTTTGAAGATCACATATGCACAATCATAATCCTGTTCACAAACACATACATGCAGGTACTTTCATATATATTTATTTGTAATATATAAGCATGCACAATTTTCCTATTAAAAACAGTTTTAAAAAGATGAGTTACTCACAGTTTTGAAAAATGCAGAGCCCACTTCAATTTGTAGAGTACCATTCCAGATTTGAAAATTTATGAAACGCAGGCTTCTAATGCTTTGAAATGCAGACCCCTTCTTGCTTTTAAATCTTGATTAATTCATGATGCTTTCAGAATTCAACATATACCGACCTGCATGCATATAGTTCACAAGTTTAAAGTTTCAAAAAAAAAACCCTGCATGGCTTTGATTACATCAAGTCGCAACAGTTTTCGACCTCTTTAGATTTGCAGCCCACCTGAGTACGTATGTATTGCTTTTTGCATACATTTATATAAGTGTGCATGTTTTTACTGCACTGTTTAATTGCATATAAATTTGGATTCTTGGATCCACCACTGCACTTCCATCACCATATCTCCATCACCTATGTATCTGGCCTGGTTTGCATTTGCACTGTCTTTGCCATTGTACTGCCTGATGCATACTATTTGGTTCATCACTGATGCATTGATCTTGGTTCGGCTGTATCTTTGATATTGTTTGGGATTGGGTTGTACTTTGAGTTTGATTATCCGTTGGAGCTTGTCTGCATTGTGGCATAGCTGCAAGTCTTGTCGCATATTTGTACATTTCCTGTGTACTTCATACTGGAACTTGATGGTTGGACCTATTGTGTTGTGTACTGTCTATTCGATTGCAGTTCCATTCCACCGTTGCGTGACACTATGCAGTTCTTAGAACTGTTATCTTTTGGAGTGTAATTTCTGATTCATTTTGTTGCAACTGCGTTGAGTCACTGACTTGACCTCTGCAAATTTGATTTCTGATAGTATTCTATGTTGAGATGATTTCACATGTTGTTGTGGCGAGGCAGCGCACGCGTGTGTGCACTGCAGCCACGCAGTATCGACATTTTGAATCGATATTTGAACCTTCATTGATTTTGGTTCGTTGATTTTCTTGAGTACGTCATCACGATAGTGGCAAGGCAGTGCACGCAAGCGTGAACTGCAGCCACATGGCGTGGTATTGTTTTATTGATATACTATTTGGTTTTGATTTATGATCTTTTGCATATTTCATTACGGTAGTGGCTCGGCAGTGCACGCAAGCGTGAACTGCAGCCACACAGAGTAGACATATTAAATGTGGCGAGGCCGTATACGCGTGTGTGTACTGCAGCCCTACCAAATCTAATGTTTTAAATGATGTTTTCTTTTTGATGAAAGTTGTTTTATGTTGACAATTCAATATATTTTGAACCGATTTTGATGATTTTGTTGATAATTGCCGTTCAGGCAGATTTTGATTGTTTTCTAAATTATCTTCATCAATAATCCCTTCATCTATCCTCATTGATAATTTGAATCTACGGATTTGTTGTTTAACACTGTTAAGTGTTGTATTTACCGTTATCCGATTTCTTGTTAAAGGATCGGATAGGTAAATTTATATTTGACTATCGTCTAATTGCTATTTAATTATTACTGCCTCTATGCACTAATAACTGAGTTTGAATTAGACTGACCTGTGTATTATTTTCTTTTGAATGTAATACTCGGGTCAGACCGAGTAATTTTACAGCTTGAAGATTTTCAGGCCGCGAAGTTAGAGAGATTTGGGGAAATTGCTTCACTTTAGCTTTTCGAAGAATTTTTGTATTTAAAAGAAATATTCCGTTGTATAAATATAATGCATTGTATAAACTCTGATACATGTATAACAATTCATTTAATGTGAAATATTATGATTATTCTGTGATTCTGTGGCTGATTCTGTTTAAACTCTATAAACTGACTAACAATCCGTCATTTTGAACGTCTCAACTTGGTTTAATTACCGACTGGGGGCGGTCGGAGCGGCGGGTCGTGACAACCTATTTGAATTTTAGAGAGAAAATTTAAATATCAGAAATTATCATTATATGTCGACATAGGGGGTTATGGTATGTTGGCATACGTAGTATTATTTTGATGATTATTTTTTCTTTATATTTTTTAATTTTTTACTTTATTATTTTTGTATTTTTTATAAAGAACAAATTCCTAACTCTCTTCTTAATTTAGTAAAAGATGTTTATTTCAATGGTTTTGTTAATATATCAGCTATTTGATTTTTCAGTGTTTATAAACTCAAGTGATATTGTTTCTTTGTTTACATTATCTCTTAGAAAATGGTGTATTATATCAATATGTTTAGTTTTAGAATGATGAGTTGTGTTTTTAGATAGACTGAGTGCACTTGTATTATAATAGTATATTGGTGATTTAGTAAAATTTAAACTAAAATATTTTAATGTTTGTTGCATATCGATAACTTGTGAACAGGCTAATGCTGTTGAAATATATTATGCTTCTATCGTAGATATAGAGTTTTTCTTCTCATTAAACCAGGAAACCAAAGAGTGTCTCAAAAAGTGACATGTTCCACTTATACTTTTCCTTGTCTGATCTACAACCAGCATAGTAAGCATCACTATATGAAATAAATTCAAAGGAGTCTTCTTTGGGTAAAAGAGTC
The DNA here is from genome assembly GCA_030765085.1 of Allium cepa. NCBI lineage: Eukaryota > Viridiplantae > Streptophyta > Magnoliopsida > Asparagales > Amaryllidaceae > Allium > Allium cepa. The sequence continues at coordinate 293,884,724 of CM060934.1, forward strand.
CATAATCTAATGTGTTGTTTACATATCTCAAAATTCATTTTATGGATTCTAAATTAGTTTTTTAGGTTGTGATTGATATCTTGCTCAGAGACAAACATTATGCATTACGTCAGGTCTACTAGCAGTTATATAGAGTAATGATCAAATAATTCCTCTATATAATTTTTGGTCTATATCTTTTGAATTTTCTTCTTTATTTAATTTATCATTAGTTGCCATGGGAGTTGGTTTTCCATCGGTATTTGACGTACCAAATTCCTTAACTAAATCTTTAGCATATTTTTTCCGACTAATAAAATTTCCATTACGTATTGTTTTATTTGTAATCCAGAAAATAATTTAGTTTTCCATAGGATTCATTTCAATTTCCTTAGTCATTATTTCTGAGAATTCTTTATTTACTTACCGTTGGTAGATCCAAAAATGATATCATCTACATATGTTTTTACCATCTGAATATCATTTCTGTCTCTTTTAATAAAAAATGAACTATCTACTTTGCCTATTTCAAAACTTGACTGTAGATAAGATTTAAATCTATCATTCCAAGCTCTTGGAGCCTATTTCATACCATACAAAGCCTTTTTTAATTTATAAACATGATTAAGTAGTTTGCATATTCAAAAAGTGGGGGTTGTTCTATATATACATCTTATTTAAAATGCACTTTTAACATCCATTTGATATAACTTAAAGTTATTATGATTATCGAAAGCAAGTAAAATTCGTACAGCTTCTAATCTCGCTACAGGTGCAAAGGTTTCATCAAAATATATTCCTTCTTCTTGACAATAACCTTGTGCAACTAATTGAGCTTCATTTCTTAAAACTACTTCTTGTTCATTCATATTTTTTTTTATATACACATTTAGTTTCTATTATGGACTTATTCTTAGGTCTTGGGACTAATTCTCATACATCATTTCTTGTATATTTATTCAATTCCTCTTTGAATAGCAAGAATGCATGAATCATCAGTTGATGATTCCTTTGGATTTTTAGGTTCAACGGTAGAAATAAAAGCAATGTTACTCATTATATTTAGTTGATTTCTAGTTTTGGCTACAGATTCTATATTTTCTATATATTTTCTATAGGATGATCTTTTAGGTATCTTGTTCTTTTATTTGGATGTGAATTTTCTGAATTATTTTTATTTTCATTTTCGGTAATCTCATTATTACTAATTTCGTTTAGGTTATCAATATTTTCTTCTTCATCAATATTTGGATTATAAACTTTAAAATTTTCATCAAACGAGACATGTAATGTCTCTTCAATAGTATTAGTTCTATTATTGAAAACTCTATAAGCTTTACTTCTATTTGAATATCCAATAAAGATTCTTTTATCTGATTTAACATCAACTTTAACCAAATTACCTTTAGTATTTAGAATAAAACATTTACAACTAAAAATTCTAAAGTATGATACTTTGGGCTTTTTATTATAGAATAATTCATATGGTGTTTTCTTAGTTAATGGATTTATTAAAATTCTATTTAATATATAACATACAATATTAACCATTCAACCCAAAAAAACTTAGGTAAATTACTATCATTTAGCATAGTTCTAGAGCACTCTTAAATCATTCTATTTTTATGTTCTACCACTCCATTTGCTGTAATATTCTAGAAAATTAAAAGTTATGAGTTACACCTTTCTTATTACAGAAAATTTCAAAAAATTTATTTTCAAATTCTCCACAGTGATCACTCCTAATAGTTTTAGTGTTACTAGCTATTTGATTTTGAATTCGGTTAACAATGATTTTAAACATTTCAAAAGCATCACTTTAAGTTTCAAGAAAATCATTCAAAAAACCTAGAATAATCATTTACGATTACAAATATCTATCTACAGTGATTTATATATTGTATATATGAGGAACTAAAAGATCTAAGTGAAGAAGTGCAAGTGGTTGAGAGGTATAAATCATATATTTTGATCTAAAAGAACTTTTTCTAAGTTTTCCGAATTGATATGCATCGCATAAGTTATTAACTTTAAAATTTATTTTGGGAAGACTTCTAAGTAGATAATTTTTAGCAATTTTAGATATTAGTTTGAAATTAAAATGAAAAAATCTTTTATGCCGAATCCAAGGGTCATTTGATTTAGCCAAAAGACAAAAGTTATCATTTGATATTTTCATACTTAATATACAGATGTTTCGTTTCCTAATGCCTTCAAAGATAATGTTTGACTCATTATCTTCAATATGACATTTATCTTTTACGAAATTAATTTTGATACCCTTATCACACAATTAATAACACTCTATAGATTATGCTTTAAATTCCTAACTAACAAAACATTAGAAATAGTAGGAGTTTTAGAATTACCGACATTGTTGATGCCAATCATATATCCCTTAGGGTTGTCTTTAAAATTTACTGATCCACCATCTTTGTAAATTATATCTTTCAAAATTTCTGAATTTTTAGACATGTGTCTTGAACATTCACCATCTAATATCCATTTGTCCTTTTTGATCTATTGATTTTAATAATCAAGTGCTTGTTCATCAAAAGCCATGTAACACATCTGTTCCTACAATTTATACATTTTTAAAAGATCATATGACTTTTTATAATGAATACATGCAAATTTATTAAACAACATTATGATGATTTTGCAAATTATTTTTTCAAAAATAGTGTTAAATTTATTATCAGAAACTACCACTGAAATTTTTTCAAAAATCAGATTATCAATACTTTGAAAACCAACACTCTGATACCAAATGTAAGTCAGCAGAATAGGGATCCAAAGGCTAAATTAACACTAGACGGGGGGTAAATAGTGTTTAATGGATTATATGAATATTTATTAAATTCGTCAAAATTCTGCTTGGAACGATGTAATTAACAATCACATAAATAATCATAGAAATGAAGTACAGATAAAAGTAATGCAGAAAAGTAAAAAAGGAAAGAATACACTAGGATTTTATACTGGTTCGGAGTTAACATACATTCCAGTTACGCATAATTCTTTTTACGAATTTCTTTTCAAATAGTAAATGCAAATACAATCTCAATTTCAAGCCTATGAGACACAACCTCTAAAATCCCGACATCTAGTAGAGTCACTTAATTTCCGAGCTACAAGCACACCTACTAGATTTGCGTGCTATTAAGCACACCTAACTGATTTTACAGGCTGCAATCACACATGCTTGGATTTTAAGGATACCAAGTACACTACAAAATATAAGAGTATGATTTGATAGAGTTTACAGACTCAGATCTTCGTTCTTAATTACTATTGATCCTATAACTCTTGAATAGCACTTTGAACTTGGTTTGAGTGAGAGAAATCAAAAAGTATATAAAAGAGAATCAAACTAGTAATGATTGAATTTGATTCTAGTTGAATTTCGGCAGAGTTTGGGTATAAAAAAATTTAGAAATCAAGAAAGTGAAAAGAGGAGAGAAGAATAAGAAAGTAGTTGTTAAAAATTCATTTGGAAGTTTGGTATATATAGGTAAACAACAGTCATGTCCATTCATGAAGAGAAACGACGAAATGGCACTTTCATTCAAATTTGAATTTGAATTTTGCGGCCACTATGTCGACATGCATGGATAGGATATGTCGAGATATCCCTTTATATATTGAAAAGCACTTTAAAAATATTATTTTAAAAATCTGTTGCTCTGTAATATAATTTAATACTTTATAGAATCATTTGAATATACTTTATACATATTTTAATTAAAATATAACTTAATAAAACTTTATAAAATAATTTTGAAAGATTTAATAAGACTATTCGATAATACTGATTATATATATAATTAATATAATTATAACTTCTTAAAGTATAAACAAAAATTTAATATTTATATAAACTTAAAAAGACTAAAATAATATCTTTATAAATAAGAGATTGAAAATCATTTTGGGAAATATTTAAAAAATCATTTTAAAGCTATAACATTTTAAAAGTAATTTAAAACAAAATTATAGAAGATGAGAGAGATCAGGAAAGTGCTATCAAGATTTTAACATAAATTCTTCTACTCTATAACTTATATGGAATATCTTGAAAGCTTGAACTCTTCAACGCTCATGAGCCTTCAATTATCATTATCTTGAATCTACATTTGATACCAGCATCTTGATACTATAAAGTCTTCTTAATTAATACCGCCTAATATTCTACACTATATACAATATATATCTTGGTATAACATTCGTATCTATAATTTATATAATGTCATATAGTTGTTATCATCAAAACCAAAACCTAAGGTACTAAAAGATATGTTGTGTTCAGCACCATAGAACCTTTAGAGAAAATCAAGTTGTTTTTGTTTAATATCTTCAAGATGCTGCCTAGAAATTTTTTTATGTTCTTGAAATGCCTCATCTCGGTTTTGAGACATAGACTTAAGTTAGTCTGTTAAACTTAATTTGCAATTAGTCAAACAAGTAATTTTAGTCCTATGATACTTAATAGTTTTTGCACAAAATTTATCACGATATTCTTTAACATCTTCAAGATGATTAGAAAAATCAATATTACAAAGCATACTTGCATTAAGGCGATGTTTGAGACTATTCACTGCCTTATGCAATTGATAGTTCTTAATTTTACTTCGGTTCAGGAGAACACTTTAATGAATGATAGATGCCAAAAGATATTTCTTTAGTTTGGTCCAAACAAGAATAACATATAGATAGTAAAAAAGGAAACAACAAAAGTTTATATACAATGAGAAAGGCTTAATAGTTTTTTTATAAAACATAAATGATAATAGAAGTCTATGAATTTGTTCATTTTTTTATCAAAACATCTTTCCCACCATTTGTGGTAGTGGAAGCTTTGGGCTGAGCTTGAGAAAGGTTAAGGTCCCTGCCTTTCTTAAAGCTCGCATACTTCGTGGAGAAGTATTCCTTGATCTCTTATGCATCACCATCCAAGAAATCAAAAGTTAGGGGATGACCCCTATCTCAACTCTTGGTATACGCCTTGAAATTCAAGGATCTTCTTGTTGGCAATGATATCAGCCAGAGCCAGGTAAAGGTCCTTTGCTTCTTCATTCAAAACCCTCATTTCCACCATCGGCTCTTTCACATCATTATTTTAGACTTCAAGTTCCTTTCAAAGTTTAAGAATATCGGTACCTTTAGCTTCGAGGCCCTTAGCTTTAGCCTTGAGATCCTCTTTTAAGTTATGGGCATCTAACTCATGTGGGGCCTTAGTTTAGATGCCCCTTCTCTAAATCTTCTATTTCTTGTCGAGGATTAACAATCACTTCCTTATTTGCTTTGGCTATATCAAGTGTCCTCATCAAATTTTAATATCTAGAATGAAGGATCGAGAACTTGACGGTAATCTATTTAATATATACAAAAAGTATGAGATAAAGTGTATTATTTGAAATATCCAAAGTAGCTTTCGTTGCCCTTTTGAAAGTGATGGACTTTTGCTTTTATTGTCTAAGAAGCCCTTCGAATAAATGGGATTCTTCTGATCGGAAGGCTGATCATTGCATTCTCAATCTTGGCCTTCTTATTTCCTACGAGAATGGTGCCAATAGCTAAGTTGTCCATGCCTATAAAAGGATGATAAAACATTTTTACAAATAACTAAATATAAAATAAACATATAGAATTGAAATTATCCATAACTATCCTAAAGAAAGAAGGTTAGGATCTAAGGACTACCATTGGGTTTAGGGTCAGAAGCAGAGGTACTAGAAGAAGAAGTTGAAACTTCGAGAGTGTTTGGCCATCGCTCTTATTTATTCTTTACGATCATCATAGTTGGTATGAGCCGAGTGATCCTTTACTGAAAATCCATCGGGGAATAACCCCAAAAAGAAGTGTTAGGGGAAAGAAGGACACACTATCCCAAGTTCTCAACCGTCAAGACAAAATGCCTTTGGCACTGGCCCATCGAAAGAGATAAAAAATTATCGAAGAGGAGTTTGAACACCTCCGAAGGTTATGACTTCTCAAGTCTATCTATACAAAGAATAAAAGCTAAATTAGGGCCGAAATATAAATCTATAAAATCAAAGTACTAAATTTAAATTGAAAAATTATTGTCATCTGGAAAGGTAGTTATAACCGAGAGTCTGTGAACCTAAATTAAAACCATTTCTCTATAGAGATCTTGCTAATGGGTTGTTCAAGAGGTTGCTTCTTTCGAATTCTAAGTTAATAAGTTAGACTTGGATTTGTGGTTGTATAATCTTACCATTCAAAGAGATAATCTATTTCATCATGGGATATATCATCATGCCCTCGAAAACGACACATAATTTTAAAGGAGATAGGATATTATAGGAAACTAGAGGAAGTTGAAAGGGATTTAAGTTATGGTATTGAAGATGATCGACGATGGAACGGGGTATAAGAAGAGAGAATTCTCTCGTTTATTGTTATTTTTTTTGGATTTTTTCCATCATTATTCGAACTTTTAAGAATTAAATGGTAAGTAAGAAAATACCCTAACTAATGAAAATAATTAAAGGAAGTACTTAATTAATGCATAATCAAGGAAACAAATTTGACTATTAATAGAGAGTCCTTTTGCATATATAAAGCAGCAAATAAGCAATTGGCATATGTAAAGGACTAGCCAAAAAGTGGTTGCTTTACTAAGGAAAGTACAAGTCTTCCATGTAATTACAGACGTTAAACATATAATAGTCATATTTAAGTTTTAAGATGGCCCTTATTTAAGTTTTGTGATAACTCGTATTTGAGTTATACGGTAGCTCATTTTTGAGTTTCACGATAGAAGCTATTTAAGAATTATGATGGCTCTTATTTGAGATTTTACGATAGCTCTTATTGAGACTTATGATGGCTATATTTACGATAGCCTTAACATGTTGAAAGCATGAAAGAATTTTAGTTTATATTTATGATAGTTGTGCATACCATAGCTTAAAAGTGAGAAGGTTATAGGTTGAGAGATGCAATAACTTTTGAGCTAAATATGTGATAGCTAATGGTGATGAATTTCTTAATTAAGTAAATTTTGAGTACCATTTCGGTAGCTAGATTCCAAAGTTTTTAATTTGAATTTCATAAAGATGAAATTATAAAGAATAATAAAAAGTAGAATGCAGTAATTGATATATGCTAACTTAGGCGTAATTATGTAATTGGGTAATCTAACACTGTGACCGATCTTGTTTATAATAAAGGTATTTGATTTCTATTAAATCTTTATCATAGTAATAATTAATGAAGTAACTAATTTGAAGTATATAAATAAGAAAATCCTTAAATGAAATGTTATGTGATTGTAGTTGTGAATAATTGCAATCGTGAATAACTAATCAAGACATAAAATAATATTTTATTTTAAATATTCTTGGTCAATAATTTTCAAGAAAGGATATCAATACATCATTTGAGACCAGATTATGTAATATTTACCAAATTTTGGGCAGTGTATAACTGGTGCCTGCTAGGGTCACCAAGAAATTACGTACTAACAGTCATTGGATAATTAAGGAAAGATTCATTCTAGAATTTAATATCGGTTAATAACACCTAAGCTCATATAGAAAATCTCAAAGTGATGATGTTACATAGTTCTATAGACTTAAGAATATTGTTGAACTTCAATATGGACACTCTACTTTGATTATAGTTAAATCAAGGCATGGCATAGTGGATCTGAGTTGAATCATTGGAAGCACAACACTATTCAATATGGGACTTTCCCTCTCTTGTATAGGAGTTTATTATCATCGTCAACTATAATAAACTCAAAATAAAAATATTTACTAGAGTTGTACTATTAATAATAAATGTTATTATTGAACTAAGATGTTTATTTATTGAACAACCACGTTGAATGTAGACAATATTAAAATTTTGGCCAAAACCAAATTCTATAAGCTATAATGTGATATAGTGTTGATGAAGGGAATTGGTGTAAATAATTATTACCAATTAGTATTTCTTAGGAAATTAGAAAATGTGATATTAATGAAAAGGTCTGTAAGCGATGAATTTGGTCAAACTATCACACTAATAAGCTAGGGTGATGTGTGGACTTTGACATTTAAATCATTCAATATCAATAGCTAACTTAACTCACACCCCTGAGTCACACAACTATATTTATAATTTCTCTAAATTCCACAGAATTTAATTAATTCATAAAATGCTGTAAATTAATTAAATTAATTAATATTTTAAAAATATTGATTATTATTAAATTTACTTGGTGTTTGATGTTGTTAGTAATTATTTGGATATATATATATATAAATTATGTATGCATGTATCATTATATGATATCGATATAAATTTAAACGGGTTTTAAATATAGTTAATTACTTAACAAGCATTTGAAAATAATTATTCATGTAATGGAATGATTTGCCTGCCATGCTATATAGAGAGGAAGGGATATAGACGAGATTCGATTGAAAATAAATTGAGAATTAAAAGTGGAAGTTTTAAAGAGAAAATAAGAATGGTGTTTATTCTCTCATTAAAACAAATCATCCCATTCATTTGATTTCCAATATTCGTTATTTCCTTCACTTTTTTATCTCCTCCTCTTCTTATCATAGCTTAATTTCAGCATTCCCTTCCAAAATGTTTTAACCTCCAAATAAAAAAGAAAGCATCAAATGAAATAAAAATAAGTCATTTATCCATCTCTTTTTAAGGACTGGGTATGGACCTTAGAGATCTATGAAGAAATATCAAATCAAGGTGTCACAAAGCACTGGATATAAATGGTAATATATAATTGTTTTACACACTTAAAGTTGTTTATCCTTGATCCTAATTTATGTATTTGATATATATATATATATATATATATATATATATATATATATATATATATATATTGCCATTGTGTTTTGATTGAATTTTGATTTATTACATGTGTTGTTTATAAATTAAATCGGTAAATAAAACATAATAGTGAATTTGATTTACATATTGTGAACTTATGCATCTGTGAATCATCTCTTTTAAATGTATTTTATGCAACTTTGAATGATTCATATGTGTATGCATATATGTATGTATGTATCAATGTATATGTATGTACGTATATACGTATAAAATGATCAATTGTTTTGGATATATTCAAATACACACACAGATGTATATGTATACATACATACATACACACACACACACACATACATATATATTAATGTGAATTTATAATTATTGCCGAGAATTTTATATATATATCATAAATTATAATTTTGGAAGGGTTTTTATATCAGTTACACACGGATATATATATATAAGCACAACAAATGTTGTTTCCGCATATAACTAAATTTAAACATATGTGTTTTCATAGTATGTTTATTTATATATTTTATATAACCATAGTTGATATACATATCTCACTTTTGGCTATATATAAATTGTGGGATTTCCAAATTAGTTTTTCTGAGTTGGATCTAAACTTAACTAGGATTTTACGTGACAAGGTGGGAAAACTTTCCAAAGTTTTAGATGTCCATTAAACCTTTCCTTAATCAAAGATTTTAATTTATGAAATTTCTCTTGAATCATTGTTTATATAAAAATAATTTAATGATAATTTATACACACACACATTCGTGTAACATTTGTTACCATATCATGTCATACATTTGCAATTTACACCCTATATGCTCTTGTGACCTTTCTCCTACCCAAAAGGTGATAAATTTAAATTCTTATTAATTACACAGTTACCACATATATGACCTATTAAGTTGTGTCCATAACTAACGATTTGACTCTTTACGTACCTAAATGATAGAGCTCAAACACCCAATCGAATTGCACTTGCTTCATATTTTACATTTTGACACATAACTTAAAATATGAACATATTTGATATGTCTTTACATGTTCAAAGTTCACACCTAATAATATTATCTTAAATTATTCAATATGTTTAATTAATAAAAGTAGAATAATATTAATAAAATATGATTTTAGTAACATCAAGTAGATTTGATCTAGTATAAGCCTTTATACTTCACAAGCGACTATGATCCAAATAGAGATTTATGTAAATCCACATATTTCACGTGTTGCGAACTAATCGGTTCCTTCAATTACTTATTTAAATTGAGGAAAGGAGTTAAACTAAGAGAAGTTGTGAAATGATAAGTTATAATTAAAGAAAAAGAGGAGATATTTATCTAAACAATTGAATGCATTTAATCTAAGCTTAATATGAAACATGGTGTAAGATCTAAGTGGCAACCCAATGGCTAAGTATATCATTGTATTCAAAAACATAGTGTAAGGCCTAAGTAGCAACATAATATCTAAATATGATGTTGAATTCGAAAACGTAGTGTAAGGCCGGAGTAGAAACCCAATATCTAAATATGACATTGTATTCGGAAGCATGGTATAAGACCTAATTAAGTGGCAATCCAGTATCTAAATAAAACATTGTATTCTGAAATGCGGCGTATGACTTAAGTGATAATCCAATGTTTAAATATGACATTTTATTCGAAAGCGTAGGCTTTAGGGGCTACCTAAAAATCTATTCGCAACATTATATGAAAGCAAAAGGCACAAGGGCTGAATGGTAGCCTAAAACATTACAACTTGAAATGTAATGAATAAAAATGAATGTAACACCTAATCATATATGTAGTGGTATGTATAGGGCATGCTTATGGATGAAAGAATTAATTATAGTTCAGATTCAAGTATGATTATCAATCTATTTGTTATAACAATTTTGATCTTTTTGGAATAGTGAGAGGAAAATCCATTCTGTTTGACGGAGTGGCCTCACTTTGTTTTTTGCTAGCGTAAATTTTTCTTAGACCAACTATATGTCTAACCCATGTTTAAGTTATTTTCCATAAACCCACGGATGCTTATTCGAGCAGGTCGAGTTTATGATTTAGACAAGTTTGCTAAATGAGAATTAAGACTTTGATGACGAAGCATGAGGCTTATTAGTTAATAAATTTTGCTTTTAAAATTACCCAGTTGTAAAACCAAAGTCTCAACAACTGATTAACTGAACGTGTCGGCATCATCATAAGTCGGGCATGACACTATTATTTATGTTTATACATTTAGTCTCTACATGATCACGTTTAGGGAAATATAAATGTAATGAAAATTTATGTCATGAAAACTTGTTTTAATTGCTTTGTTTACTTAATGTTATTGAAAAAATAAAAATCTAACCTCATTTTTTTGCTTATATTCTGATAATGACTACAGCATCATCAACGTTCATTTTAGACTCTCGAAATGAGGCACGCTGCAGATTTAGAGTTGGATATTGAGCTCTTATTCTTTCTAGTCCATAGATCCTATCATGTATCTAATCCATAAACATGTTTGAGGCTCCAAGATAAGATTATGTGGAAAAGCTTTGAAGTGGGCCCATTAGCCATTTGTGGTAATGAGTGTTAAATTTTGTCTTAGGTACATGGTGTTCCTCTTTGACTGGAAGAGTATGAGAATCAATGTTTTAGTGGGTTGCTGGATGCATTCTTGGGTAGAGATGTGATTATTTATGTGTTGGGTGGTTCTGCGAAAAATATATTGCTAGGGGTTCGGCCCTTCTAACACCAAAATAATAGTGAGAATTTTCGAGCTCATAGGTCTAATTTTCGATGCAAGCGTGATGCTGAATACTTGCATGATTATGATTTAACTAATTTAATGAACATTAAACATCCTCGAATGTAGTAATTATATTATTGTGTGTTTACATAACTATGAGGGTTGTCGTTCATTTGTTTGATAAAATGTTTCAACAGTTCAAATTAAAAATATAATAAATTCAAACACAAAACTTTATTAATAATTGTATAGCTTTGGTGTCACACTTTTTTGGTATCAACGTGAACTACCAAAAATATTCCTCTATATATTATCAAATCTTAGTCACTTAACAATAAGATCTAATATTAAACTTCTTTTACAAATTCAAACGTCCCTAAAAGTAGGATCTAACAATTAAACATGCTTTACAAATTCAAAATGCTTCTTAAAATAAAATCTAAGATTAAACTTTCTTTACAAATTTAAAATATTTCTTTACAAATATACAAATCTTTATATCACTTGAATATAAAAATTATTTTTTTGATTGATTTAAACATATATAATTTATAAGGAAAATAATTCACGCACGAAGCGTGTGACATAACACTCGTAACAATAATTAAAATGCAAAAAAGTAAACATGCAGAATTTTCGTAGTTCAGACGCTAAGTAACACAACGTCCTTGGGTAAAATCAACCAATTTTTCTTTTAGTACAAGCTCTGAAATCAAAGAAGATTTTAGTTGTAACGACCCGGAATTTTGGGCAATATTAATTCAATAATCTGTATTAATAATTAAATTGATTTGATAATTTTTCTTTAAAATTTTACTTTAAATTGGTAAATTTAATCTTTTAAAGGTTAATAAATGTTTAATCTGGCAATATTGATCAATATTTCTTTTTTACAATTTAAAATTTATAGGAATTATTTTTCAAAGCTAATAAACTTTTATTCTATTTATAATATATATATTTGATATATATTGTGAATAGGAGATCTTTTGTTTTAAATAAAAAATTGAATTTTCAAGTTATAATATATATGTATGTCGTATATGTTATAATTTGATGTTGTTTTGAAATTTAATTTAAATCTATTGGTAATTTATATATGAATGAATTGTAATTTAAAGCTTTGTTTTAAAACTTAATATTTTTCAAAAGTTAATTTAATGATTAATTCATTTGTTTTCAAAATATAAGATAATTGTTTGTTTTTAAATGTGATAGTTTAAAAAGGATTTCAACAAGCTTTGTTTTGTTTTTTTTAAAATGCTCAAATTAAAATGGTTATAAATGTATATATATATAAATGTTTTAGATTTATAAAATACAAGTATAAAGGAATTATTTATATTTTAATTAGTTTTAGGACATTTTCTTTTAAAGGTAAACTTATATTTACATATGTAAGCATTTATTAATAAAAGTAAATTAATTATGTAAGATTATATTTACATTTAAATTAAATAAAAAATTATAAAAAAATGCTTAGGTACAAATGTAACCATGTTAATCATCTTTGAAACACATGTAAGAAAATTAAGAGGTTAGTGACAAGTGTAAAAAGTTAATATAACAAGTGTCTTCATTTTTGAATTTTACTCTCTTAAATTTTTACAAACATAACTCAATTTAAAATTGAAACTTTGCATCTTTTCTTCCATTTTTCTCATCTCAACAAAGAAAAAAATAATCGGTAAACCTGAAACTTGAATTCCAAAATCAAAATAAAACCTGAAACTGGAAGATCCAAAAGCAAATGTCAATCTGCAAATTCAAATGAAAAACAAATCTTAAACTAAAATCTGCATTTTTCAAAGCTGCAATTCAAATTTAAACCTGCAATTAAAATCTACTGCAACTTAAGAGGGTTCAAGATCAAGTTCAACTACAGTTTCAACATTCTTTTAAAAGCATCAAATTGAGGCATGCAAGGATTTTCAAAATCAAAAGTTTTTCAGATTTTATAAGCAAGGCCTGGGAAAATTAAAAAATTGAACTGCTCTGCTCTGCAATTTGAAGGTGAGTAAATATTCTTAAAAACAGTTTGATCTGATTTTACTGCCATGCATGTGTTGATATTTACTTGTATTAAAATTCTTTAGCTTGAATTTATATGAATTAATATGTATATGTTGTTGAGCTTGTCTGTTAATATACATTCAAGTGTTCTCTGTTGGTTTACTGTGAATATACTGCTTAAAAATTTAAATATCTACGAATCAAATCCATATTAGTCTTAAGTGTTTAAATGAAAATTGTTTGTAATTGTATGATGAAAATTATAAAATAGTTTCAATTATTTTAAATATCATAAATCATGCTTTAAAATAAAATTAACAGTGAAACAAGAATTTTTGTTAAAAACCAACTATCTTAAATTCAAATTTGGATTACATGCATGTAATCGTGATGATAAATCATGATTTTAGATATGCTATTTGTAATTTTTAGTTGGGTAATTTATGAGAATTTTGGGTTTGAACGTTTTGGGGATTTTGGTGATTTGCCGAAGATCAAGGTGATAATTGTAGCTTGGATTTTGGTCGAAGCTTGCGTGTGGGTTGTAGATGGTGGGAAAAATATTCAAGAATTTTTCCAATGGCCAATAAGCTTGATTTTGATCAAACTAGGGTTTTAGTGGGTTTGTGTTTCGGCATGTCCGTAGAAGCTTTTGCGATGTGGATGTTGAACCGGAGTCGATCGCAACGTGGGGGACGGTGGCGTGAAGGTTGCGGCGATGTTCTGGAATGGTCGTTGGAGCTTCCGGTGGTGGCGATCGTGGGCGGCATTGGGATTTTTGGTTCGATGCTTCTGCAGTTTTTCGTGGGTTTGGTCGAATTGTGATTCGAGGGTGATTTGTTGGTTTTGAGTTCGAATTCGTGTTCGAGTGTGATTTTGTGGACCGTCGTTGGAGGTCGCGACGACCTGGGTTGGCCGACGGCGATGGTGCACGTGCACTGTGCACGGTTTGGTTAGGGGAGTTTTCATTTGGGGAAGGTGAGATGAGATCCGGGTTTGCGCTCGCGTTTGCATTGCGTTCAACTCGAAGAGGGGAAGTAGCTGGATTTACTCGGGGAAGGCTCGTGTTTCTGCCGTGGTTGTCTCGAGTGTTTTTAGGGTGTTGTGTTTAGTTAAGTTTTATATAATACTAAGTTGCAAATAAACTTGAGTTTGAATAATTAAGGTAAGCGTTAAAATTATAAACCAAGTTTATAAAAGAAAACAATTTAAAACTTGTTGTTTAAAAATAAATATAAATCAAACTTTTAAGGTTGTTAATTGAATTTATTTTGAAATTTTAAATTGTTTAAGATGTTTGTTTTGAAAATAATTATCTAATTAAATAATGAATTTCAATTTATAAGAGTGTTTTGAATTTAATTATTTAATCAAAGTTTTAAGTAAATTTTTAAGTAATAATTTTAAAACTAAAGTTTCAAATTTTATTTTGAATGAATAAGTTTAACTTTGATAATTAATGTGTTTTAAATCTTGAAATTTGTTTCTAAATGCTTTATTTTCAAATAAAGTTTAAGTTATAATTTATAAACCAAATTGAATAATTTGTTTTTGAGTTTTTAAAATTTAATCAATTTCAAATAACTTATTTATGAAGATAAATAATGTTAAATTATTTTGATATGAATTTGAGAGTACTTAATAAATATGATTTTTTAATTAAGATTAATGTTTTCTTAATTAACTAAGGGTCTTTAAATATAAGAAGTTAATTAATTAATTGTTAATTAATAATTAGTTAATTGTTTATTTAATTTTAAATAATCACTTAATTATGGATTAATTAAGTGTAATTACTTACTAAAGTAATTAATGGTTAGTTATTGAATGTAATTAAGAATGGAAGTAATTACTTATGGAAGTTATTAGTGGAAATTACTTATGTGAGTAATTAGTTGAAGTGATTAAAGGGTAATCACTTGATGTTATTAATCTAAGGATTAATTAATATAATAATTTTGAAGTTAATTAATTATGGAGTAATTAATTAATAAATAAACTAAGAATTATTTAATGATGGAATTAATTACTTGTTAAGTAATTAATTAAGAGAGAAATCAAGATTTATTAATGGAAGTAATTAGAAGATAATTACTTATGTAAGTAATTAAGAGTTAATTACTTAATTAATTTAGTTAATTAATTAATGTGATTAATTAATTAATTAATGAGATTAATTTAAGATTAATTACTAAGTGTAATTAATTAAAAGTGTAATTAATTAATAAGTAATTAAATTAAAGATTATTTATTAATTTAATTTATTAATAATTACTTAATGAAGTAATTAAAGATTAATTAATTAGAGTAATTAATCAAAAGGTTAATATAATCAATTAAGATGTTAATTAATTAAGATAAGTAATTACAAATTATTAATTACTGTTTGTGATTAATGAAATGATTAATTACAAGTCAATTATTATTAATTAATAAGGATCATTAGTTAATTAATGATATTAATCAGAATTGATTAATAAAAGTAATTAATTTAAGTGTGATTAATTAATTGTAATTAATTAAGGTTTAATGTAATTAATTATAGTTGATCAATTAATGAAAGTAAATGAAGGATCATTAATTATTGTAATTAATGATGGTAATTAAAGGTTAATTACTGGATAAGGATAATTAACTGAATGTAATTAAAGATAATTAATCAAGGGAGATTAATTAAGAAAGATCATTAAGAGATGATTAATTTATTTAATTTATTTGGAATAAATAAATGAAGAAGGATTTTGGTAATCCAATTGATTAAGAGTTAATCAGTTCTGTGTATGAATGATTGATTGATATTGGATGATTGGTTAATATTGGATGATTGATATTGGGTGATTGGTTGATACTGGATGAGTTGGATACTTATGATATGTGATATGCTGCTTTGTGAGATGAATAATTGATATGAATTATCTGTTGTGATAATATGATTCATCTATCTGTTTATATCATCCTGAATATAAGTTAATTGTTTAAACCCTTATAACAACTTGGACATTAAAATGGCGTTTGGTTTCGGTGAGACCGGGATCGGATTTCCATATTTGGATATCCAAAAACCACATTGATTCCAATTAAACGTTAGGTCGTGAATCCAAGTGGAGCAAGTGAAGACTCGAGGTGTAAGAACTATATGTCAGTATAACTCTGGGGGTGATTCCGTGATGAGCTTGACGGAAATAGTACTTACAGGTTCGAGATGGTGATTTAGAGTGCAAGGGCTATGGTCGTTGACTCTGAGGGTGATTTCAAAATGAATGCAACGAGATAGTGCCTTCGGTTTCGTTCGAACCCGGAACAAACTTGTATGGATTGAATGCTTTCAGAACATCGTCAGGTGGACGATGAGCATTCTAAGATAGATGTGTCTATAAAGGTAATCGCAGCCTCAAGCCTCATTAACCGAGAATGGCTAAAACATGGGAGGTGCAGCAAGGTTAAGTGGGTCATGCCCAAGTAGGACGAGATTTACCCCTATCTAGAGGTACCTTTTCTATTTCGGCTTAGTGTGTGGTTGGTCGCGCCAACCACAGGGTGGTCTTGTTCGGGACTGTTCAGTAAGGAACGGTCCCGGCCTTGTGTTGCAGGGGAGCGGGCGTACTCCTCGGTACGGTGATCTAGGCCACGTACTGTGACGGACGGTACCCCAGTAGCCCTGCCATTGATGGAAACACATTCTTCCTACGAGACCCTACGGTTTTGTTTGTATTACCCACTTTTGTGGCTAGTAGCTGAAATTTAATGAATGTAACAATTTCGGCTATTTCTTATTTACTTGAAAACCCTAAACACTATTATAATATCACTGGATTTCCTATCAAATGTTTTGGTTAGCGTAAGGTAAAAACTTTTCCATGTTTATGTATGGGAAGTCTTACGTGATACCTTTTTCTTTTCAAAGGTTTTTCTAAAGTTAAGCAATTTTAACCCGTTTACTCATACCAGACCCCTGTCTGACCCGAGTGTTTATTTTCTGTTTTATTAAACTCTTGGGTGCTCATATTATGTATGAGTAGTCGAGAGATTCAGGTTAGCTTAACGAATTCTGTAGGAGATATGGAGTAGGAGGCTTCCACGTATAGATATATTATGGTTCCGCTGTGTTTGTGGTATTTGAATCTTGTGTACTTGAGATGTATAGTTAGACAGATGTTTATAACTGTCTAATCTGTGTTGTATATGTTGTGTACTCTGATGTAATATGATACTATGTAATATTTTATGTGATATATTATATTTAATTCGTTCCGCTGTGGGTTCTCTGATGTTGTTTTGTTTCTTCTTTCTTTCTCTTTCTTTTCTTCTTCTATCCCTTTCTTTCTTAATTAGTGACGCGTCTTCCTGAAGATAGGAAGTCGGGTCGCTACATTAGTAGAACTATTTCTAATATATAGTTCTTCCATTATTAAAAAGTTGATCTATTTTTCTATTACGGTTCTTTTTCTTTGTAGTATAGAAGACGTCACATGGATTATTATTTATTATTTAAAGCCGTTGTTAGATCTTGTCACTTGTCCATCATAGGTCTAGTTGATCTGACGTGCATGGTTTGGTGACTTGGATTTTTGGTGGAATAATGTGATTTAGACTGGGATAAATTTGGGTTTAGACGGGATGATTTGGTTGAGGCAACAAAGTATGGTGAGAGCTTGGTTTTGTTTGTTTGAGGACAAAGTGCTGCGTTGCGTTGCTTGTGTTGTTTCCTGCGGCGCACCCTAGAACGGGGATGCGCTAGTTAGTGTGTGAGGTCTTTTGGCTTTATAGTTTACTTTAGAAATTGTTAGCCTTAAATGCTAATTTGTGCAGTTTATGTTTAGCTTTCAGCGCATTTCATTATTGATTGTCCTGTTTCTCATGTTGGCTCGGTTTACCTGAAATTGCATTAAATACTTAATTGAAAACGGATGTAACATTGATATTTCATTTGGAAAAATACAAATATATATATTATAATTGAAAATTGACTTGTAATAATATATATACAAAGAGTTATTACATTGCTAAACAAAGTTTACACATGTCAGTATGTATTTTCAAAAAGTATATAATATATTGTGTGCAACTCATACATTGGTTATCGTTTTACTGTAGCATCTGTGTTGACATGCACAGGACAATTTGGGGGCGCCAGCCCGGTATGCGTTCGACAGCTCAACGGTATTAGCTCCTTCTGTTGAACGTTGAAGGAAGGTACGTTGATGTTGGATCCGTTTTCAACGGTAAACACCAACAGCCATTAATATATATTTTACCTCTCAATCTTCAAATACTTCATTCAAATACTTTATTAGTGTTCATCGACAAACGCACGCAAAAGAAAAATAAAAAATAATCCGTTTTCGTTAACTAAATCAAGACCTGCCATGTAATGGATTTTTTTCAATTGATTATAGAATCGAACATCAATCTAGCTGGCGTTAGCATATTTTTAAACGTAATGATACATGTAAATATCTTAATATATGAGATACGACAGACAACATGACCCTTAATGTATAATTCTCATAAAAAAACAACCACCACTGACCGTAATGTAAACCCAATCTTTCATGCTTTTATCACTTATTAAACAAAGCGATGAGTACGTGGCCACCAACTATGCACACGTAAAGCTTAACTTTATGCTAGTAGCGTTTTTTTCTGTACTTGAAGATTGATTTATCAAGCCTTTTAGGCATATTATTGCAAATCAATGTTTGGATTTCTAAACAACAGCCATTCATTCGATATTTGCACCGTTCAAATTGTTTTCCGGATAAGAAACATGAAGAATCGTCTCTCAGTTACATGACCATAGAAAAAGAATCAGATGTCTTATTCCTATGTATATAATCTTACTTAATAAGCATCGTAAGTCTATTAAACACTTGTCGTTTGGTAGTCTTTGATGAATTCTCTAAATTTGACGTCATAGAATATGTTTAATTGTCACGTAATCAATTTTGATTTTGAAGTCTAGTGAGGAAGAAAATTGTCTTTCTTTTGAACTTGTTTCAATTCGAAGAGGAATATGGTAATAACCCATATTTAACAACGTCTAGATATTTATATTATAATATATGTAAATATATTATAGTGAATATGCTATGTACTGTTTTGTATTTAGTCACATTAGTTCTATCACAAGCTTCTAGGCCTTTATATAAAGGAGTTAATATAATAAAAATAGACGATTAATCTTAGTAGTGAATAAAATATTTTTCCTTTAATGTCTTCTTATTATATAATACGTTATCAGCACGATCTCAAAATAAAAGGAAAATTTCAAATCTGATTTTAAATCTTCAAAGTGGTATGCTATTTCTGATCTGATTAGATCTAATTCTATTTGAACATTTTTTTTTGTCTCTGTATTTTAGATCTCGTTTTGTTTAGATCTTTTTTTTTTAATTTCTCAGATCACTTGTAGATTTTAATATCATGTTCAAATGATATATTTTTTTAGATCTGTAGAATTAAATCATAAGATTTCTTATTAATTTTTATTAATGTATATCTATTTTTTTACGACAAATTTGAATTTGATCTGAAACTAAAAAAAATTCATAGACTAAAACGTAATTTTAGACCTTATTCTGTTAGTTTTCTTTTTAGATCTTATCTATCATAGATCTAATTTTTCAAAATTCATTATATATATATATATATATATATATAATCTCATAGATCTTATTTATTAATCTTATCATATTAGATCTCATTCCATTGTTTGGTGAAAAAAAAAGTTTTCATTTTGAATTTTTTTGTTTGGATTTCGATTTGAATGAGAACTCTAGAAATAATTTTACTACATGATCTATATTTCCAGAAGAAATATTTCACTGTCTCTTAGAGAAACAAATATAAGGATAATACGTATCTAGAAGATCGTATTAAGTCTATATGAAAGAATAATAACCTGAAGTTCATATGTGTGAAGGTGAAAGATTAAGATTTTCATAAGCTGAATTAAAGCCATGAAAAAAAATGTAAGCGAGCAATCCCAAAAAAAGATGTTGATATGTTCAGAAGACATAACATAAAAATAGTATATTGAAATAACATTAGAAATGTGGTAAATACTATTTCCTCGAAGAGAAATAGTATTATAATTCTCATGTTCGAATACAATTATGAAAAGTCCTCTTGTTTCATTGTATTTATTTAATATTGGAGACCTGAAGTTCTCAAATAAAAATTATGCATATAAGTTTGCATTCCTAAAAAAAAAGGTTTATATATCAAAACTCAAATATATGAATTTGAGATGTGAAGCTTTGAATTATTAGAAAAGCTAATTCAGATTATGGTAAATTCCAATTGCAATCAAACCTGAAGTTTGATAATGAAAATCAAGTTGTACCGTTTAGGATCTAAAGTACTAAACAAAGACTTTATTCTAAAGTAAAATTGGAATCTGAAGTTCTAAAAATATTTGCCAATGGTATTAACTATTAAACCAAATAAATGTATAGAAATTTATTCACTATAGAAGTGGTGATAATAATAATAATAATAACAATAATAATAATAATAATAATAATAATAATAATAATAATAATAATAAAATCTCCAAAAGAGATTTGTTGATATATTTGGTGCTTTTACTAAACCAAATAAATACATAGAAATATATCTACTCTCCTACTCTCTTTCTTTTTAATCGAGAACAAGGTATTCTAATATAAAATTTATTTCCTAATTTTTTTTCATTCTTCCATGCATCCAATCATGTCTTTCAAAACGTAAAATATAATAGATCAAGTTTCTTTCCTTTGGCTCATCAAGTAAGTATTTTGGATTCTTCATAAAATGAATGTTAATATTTATACATACATCAATTATGTTATGTTATATATAAAACTCATTCATCTTTCCTCTTTCAGCAAAGTGCTATTCCAGTATTTACTATTTTATATGCTTAGTCTTTTGTCTATTATTGTCATGTCACAAGAATATACTTATTGATGTTATCAATAGCCGTAACTCATACAACATACTTTTTAGTTGCCAAGTCAAACTATTTTGTTTTTCATGATATTATTCTTACACTATGTGATGTATAAATTTCCTCTCTCTATTTAACTTACAATATGTAAATAACCGCATGTATTAATTCGTATATTAATTAGTAGCAATTAGTAAATCATTAAATAAAATTAATTGATTAATGAGAATGGTCCAACAAAGATGCATATGAATACTTCATACATTTATTTTTCTTTTATCTCTTATTGACAAGGATCGTAATGCATATACGTGTTATATATTCATGTTTCTCACTATTGCAGTTGTTATGAATTAATAAATGGTATTTAATACTACATATTCATATTCATAAATTTTTCTGTATTATGAAAGTAAACATAATAAAGTCAGCACAATCTTTGATTATAATTCACCCCTTCTCTACCAATCAATCCATATAAAAGCCTTTCCATATTTTCAAGGGTAGTTTTGCATTTTCAATGAAATTAATGAATGAAATTAATGAGATTGGATCTAGAGCTATCAAAAGGATGTAAATAAGAAATTGTAGTCACTTTTTATATACTATATTTGGTTGTCTTTTACCATTTTGCAGTAATGTTTTTTCTTTCATTGTAACTACTATCAGATATGTGTTCTTATTTTATGAAATGCATTGATTATATACCCATGAACAATATTTTGATGCTTATGCATTTTTATTTCCACTTATAGTTAGTAATATGATAAACACAGCCAAGCTTGAATTTAAAGCTTTGGACTTATTAGAAGATAACTTTTTGCCATGGATATTGGATGTTGACATCCAATTACAATCTCGTTGCTTAGAAATTGCCATCAAAATGATAATCCAATAGGATAAAACAATGACTCTTATATTTTTAAGGTGTCATATCCATGACAAACATAAAATAAAACATTTAACTGAAAAACATCATCTTTACCTATGGAACTCCCTGAAGGAGCGTTATGACCGCCAAAATACGGTCACACTTCTAAACACTAGACACGAATGGTTGAACTTGAAGTTTCAAGTCTTTAAATCTGTTAGGAAATACAATTCCTCTATATTTAGAATTACTTCTAAACAAAAATTATGTGAAAGGATTGTCTAGTAATACTAACCCGAAGTTAGATCATTTCTTCGAAGTTGATGATGGAAACTTCATTAATGATAAAAATCTAAGTGCAATAATAAATGATATGGTCGAATTGATCAATAGTAGCGGCCTGAAGTCTGCTGTGTGGATTTTATTTTATTTCAATTCAATAAATCAGTTGGAAGTTGGTGCTTGTATGTTTTTCCTTTCATAACTAATTGAAATAATGTACCGATAATGTTGGCTTTAATCAGTAGTCTATTTTAAATTTTTGGAAAGTACTAGCATTTACTTGTGCTTATAAATTTAGTAGTTGACTAACTATATTGTCCTTTAATTCTTAAGATATGGACCATCAATATTTGAGTGATAATATATGCCTACTAGAAAGTGCAACTACTCGTATGATTTTGAAAAACCAGAAGTTTTTCTATGAACAATCTGAAAATATTTTAGCTAAATTTTTTTTTCAACCATAGCATCTGCTAATATAATTGAAGGATCCGGAAGAGCCCATGTAGTATCACCAAATGGTACATATATCTTAATTCAAAATACATTATGATAAAGCAAATTTAAAAGAAATTTGTTCAGTTTTGAAGATATATAGATGAATAGCTACCATATTGGAACTATAATGAAAATGTCAAAAAATATCTTTGTGTTATTTCTAAATTGAAAGCCAGAAGCTTATTTTAGAAAAATTGGGTATAATTTCAACTAGATTATATTTCACGAAATTTGGCATAATTGAATCCCATATTTAAACATGAGCCAGAAGCTCATAAATATCACTTGAATGCATCTTATCAAATGATAAAAGAATTATCCTCCTATTATTAATATGTATGGTGTATTTTCTAGCAGCAATATAATAATGGATCAAAATGAGAATCCAAAGATGATTATTATTTAATGTGACAATGTACCTCAACATTGAGGGGGAAGATAAATGGATACAAGTTCATTTCGATCATCAATGTCAAATACTTGTTAACATGTATAATGATGCAAAATATTAAGTAACTTGAATAAATTATTAATAATATCCCTAGTAGACTTTCTCCAATATAGATTTGAATCCCTGAAGGATCAAAACGTGTAAACCACATCTGAAATATAGTACAAAAGTCAGTTTGAAATAATTTTGGAGTAAGTAATAAAGATGTCAAATAAAAAAGATGAGTGTTCTTGAAGAAACACTTGAGAAGTGGTTTAGGTACTTAAAACATGATAGTTAAAGAGATATCAATAAATCATGCCTAGAACTGACAAGAAATAATCATCGATGGTAAATTTATAAATAATAAAGCGCTTATGTTTATAAAAAGATTAAATATCTTGAATCAGGGAAAAACATGACTGGCCATCATGAATCCTTTACTAATAGAGAAATATGGACATGTAGTCCGTAAAGTAGCAAAAGTACTTGAAATGCTTAATATACCCCGAAGGTATAAATATGGTTTAAATAATATTAAATGATGAAAGTATACAAATTCCTGAAGAATATAAATAACTTTGCTGGTTATAAAGAAGGCAAAGAACAAGGAGCATAAATTACAATCTACTTTTAAATATTGTTGTAATAAAAATCTTGATATAATTCATGATGAGTAGATTACTTTCTATTTTTAAGTATCGTTGTAATGGAACTCTTAATACCCATTGAAGTGATAGTTGCGATATGCAAATACTTATTAAAGTATACAAATTTATAAAGAATATATATAACTTTTGTAGTTATAAAGAATGCAAAAGATATGAAGTGTAGATTACAAATTTCTTCTAAGTATTGTTGTAATGAAAATCTTGATATACTTCAAGATGAGTAGATTACTTCCTGCTTTCTACTAATGTTGTAATGAAATTTTTAATATTCATGAAAGATGTATAGTTGCAATGCGCAAAACTAATTTGAAGCACAAAAATGAAAGCACATGAAGTGTTTTTCATAAAAGTAGCATACATATTGCATAAAATGCAAATTATATTTGGAAGAAACAATCTTAGAAAATTTGATTGTATTGAACAAAACTATTAATAAATTGTATTATTAATGAGATGCATATTAATAGATCCAGAAGTATCTATAACCAATTTGAGTTATTGAAAGATGAATACGAATTCAGAGGAAAATTTCAAATCAAGGGGAGCATCCATAAGTATTTTAAAATGCACTCTTTTTCCTTAACTAAGATTTTTCCCACTGGGTTTTTATTAGTAAGGTTTTAACGAGGCATATCTTGATCCAGAAGTATCATCTCCCCATTAACATTTGAAAATAAGTTATAATGTACTCTTTTTCCTTATTTAAGATTTTTCCCATTAGGTTTTTCTTATTAAGGTTTTAATGAGGCATTATCTTGATCTAGAAGAATCAAACGTCTTTTCAAGAAATAACATCTCAAATATGTTATTTAAGTTAAATTATATTTTTATCCTTGGCTAAGGTTTTTCTCATCGGGTTTTCCTTTGTAAGGTTTTTAATGAAGTATTAAATTGATCCAGAAGTATCAAACTCTATTTGATGCAGTAAATTATTGATATATGACATACTATATTATACTCTTTTTCCTTCACTAAGATTTTTCCCATAGGGTTTTACTTAGTAAGGTTTTAATGAGACATTAGTTTGATCCAGAAGTATCGAGCTTCATTTAAAGAAACAAAAAAATAAAATATGTCATTGTACTCGTTTTCCTTCACTAAAATTTTTTCCATTGGGTTTTTCTTAGTAAGGTCCTGAAGTATCAAACTCTTTAAAAGGAATATCATTGTATGATATCTATGATTTCAAGTTGCACTCTTTTCCTCGTTCAAGGTTTTTCCATTAGGTTTTCCTAACAGAGGTTTTTAATGAGGAAACAGACAATATTCATAACGATTTAATGGAATTATTAAAGCAAGATAATAATGAGAGGGAGAAATTTTCATGGACGCTTCAAATGGAATAATTTCTAGCTAATATATGAGCATTCAAGATTTTGAAGACGCATATTCAAGGGGGAATGTTATAATATATGTAAATATATTATAGTGAATATGCTATGTACTGTTTTGTATTTATTCCCACATCGTGGGAGTAGTTCTATCCCAAGCTCCTAGGCCTTTATATAAAGGAGCTAATGTAATAAAAATTGATGATTAATCTCAGTAGTGAATAAAATATTTTCTTCCTCTTCCTTTAATGTCTTCTTATATTATACAATTTATTTAAACATTAGATCATTAATTATCGGTACGTCCAAACATTTGATTTTTGAAGACTAATAAAATGTGACTCATGACCTCTGTCTTCGAAACCGCAACTCAATCATGAGAAAAATGAATATAAACTTGACTTGCTTGAAGTCTAAAATTTTTGACAACGAATAATGAAAGAATGAAAGTGAGTTGGGCTTTGGTCTTATTAGACATATATTTGTTATGTCTTTCTTTTTCCGCCTCTACGTTTTCATTTCACGTTGCTTTCATTTTCATCTCAAATCTATAATCCCCTTTTAAACCTAAACCAATATCCACTAATCTAAGCCTGAATTAATTTCTATAATTCCCTATAAAATCACTACAATTCTTCCCTTTTCATTCCTCACAAACTCATTATTTGATTAGCTTGAAGTGGAATATAGATTTCATCTAAAATTTCAACACAGCTAGAATTGAGTTTTGATGGTTTGAAATTGGAATTGATGAAGAAAAAGGTGAGTGAGATGATTCTATAACTTTATTTATTTGTGATACTTCATAAATTTATTTATTAATGATTATGAGGTCGTATGACTTAATTTAGAGAATGTTATGAGATGGTTTAGGCTTATGTTTAGTTGGTAAACATGACATATCAACGAATTATTGATTAGAGTCTTTAATTATCGTTTTTGAAAGAGTAAGCTATGAAGTTGATTTCGGGTTAGTTAAATGATGGTGTGTGATATTGTGTGTTGGTTTGAGGCTAACTAAGTGATATAAATATGTATATATCATTAGCTAGCATTAGTTAAACCATTTGAATTGGTTTTTAGAAAAAATCATAACTATACTTTCCAATGATTGATATGTGATGAATTAAGTATATGTTTAGGGTATTGGATTTAAAACTTTTCCTAAAAATATGAAATTCAAATCCTTTTAGGGTAGTTTGGTCATTTTTGATCATTCAAAGGTTCAACCCCTTTTTCTAGCACCAAAACTGAAATTTGGTTCAACGTTTTAGATGTGTGTTTAAGGAGGCATGTTCGAAGAAATTCCAATAACACCCATTGGTTTTGTAGTAATCCTCAAGGTTGTTTGAAATAGTATTCATAAGTTCATATAATAAAATAGGCAAGTCCAAAAATCAATAAGCAAATTGGCAGTATGCTCAAATCATGTTCTTTATTCAATCATGAATATTACAAAATGTGCAGATATGCAATTATATAATTGCATAGGTCCTTATTTACGAATATGTCATCTTCTTTTTCATTATCCTTTATGTCATTAGTTTGTTCTCGAGCTCTCAAGGAAGAGAACTTGGAGAAGGTACTAATTATAAAAGGTGATGAGAATGAGAAAGAAGTTAATGGTCCATTTCCATGAGGGGAGACATAACTATTTATAGTGGTTGGAAGGAGGCATACATGCTCTAATTGGCGATGTTGGACTTTTGTTGTTATCTTGGTGATGGCTTAAACATGTAGCTTATGAATGAATATGAAGGCTTTTGAAGCTTTATGGAGGAGAATGTACTAATCCCTCTTGAACTTGTAATCCTCCTTACTTAAATGGATTTCGACATCGACTTGCTTTTAGGCAATTCTCTTTGTGGATTTGACAACACGCGACACTAATAAAGCAAGATATGGATAATATTCAGCATGGATCTAGCATGGCTTGAAATGAGCGTGACTTACTTGAGAGACGATATTGAAAAGGGTAGCATAAAATAGAGGTGGCACTGAAAAGGAAGTGGCACCAAAGAGGTGCGACATTGATATGATGTGGCATCGATTAAATGCGGTGATGATGACCTGCTTTATTGCTTATATGCAACATTGATTTGTATGATGCTTGTTGTTATGCCAACAATCTATGACTTGCTATTCTTCAGCATTGTCAATTATTTCGTTACTCTTTAGTTTCAACATAAACACCTTTGTTCTCCTTTGAAAATTACGTGGATAACATTTGGCCCCCTCCCAGCATGGAAGAAGCTTTTTACACTTTCGTGTAAAACCAGGAATTTCTTTACTTTATTGCCCTGCTTTTCTACACAACATAGAACAAGTGATGATTTTTCATTATTTAGTATTTAAATCCTTGATGATTCTTTCTGGATTTGTTTAAACCATAAATTGTCATGCGTAAAGTTGGAGAATTCATCGCATCTTCTATATAAGTCATAATTTTTGCTAAATAATAATCTTCAAAATAGAAATTAGAAAGTTATTTGATAATATTGGAAGGAATGCTAGTAATTTGCTTGGAAATGATAAGAAGAATATTGCAAATAGAGGACCGAAAAACTTTCTAGTCATCACAATGATACTTCTAATAGGAGGCCAAACAACAGTCCGACAAAAGATCAAAAAGTCCTTTGATAATAGTGACAGAAGCCCGAGAAACCCATCGGGCAATAATAGAAGACCTGAAAACTCTCTATTAATAATAATCTGAACAGAAGACCGGAAAACCATTTGGTAATAATGAATGACCAGAAAACCAATTTAGCAATAATAATTGAAGACCAAAAAATCATTTTGATAATTATAATAGAAAACCAAAAATTCATTTGGTAATAATAAACTAAATAGAAGACTAGAAAACCATCAAGCAGTAATGGAAGATCAAAAATCCATATGACAATAATAGAAGACCAGAAATCGTTTGGTAATAATAGAGGATTAGAAAATTCGTTCGATAATAATAGAAGACCAGAAATCTATCCGACAATAATAGAAGACTAGAAAGTACATCTAATAATATAGATGTAACGACCCAATTTTTCGACGCCCGAAAGTCGAAATCAATACGTCCGCTGTATCGAATGCCGAACAGTCGAATGCCGGAAAACCGAACTATTAGGGTTTAATAAGAAGAAGATAGAAGAAGAAAATAGAACAATAACAGAATCTCACATATCGTAGCGGAACAAATATAATAGATAAATGAATATCTTTAAAACAAAGAACTGTATCAGTTATTACATTACATCACATTACATTATCAGAGTGTTACAACAACAAATAGCGGAAAAGAATATAACATATATAAGTGATACGCCTCGCCATCCAGCTTCAACTCCTGATCTCCACAGCAACTTCTTGACTTCGCTCCAGAATAATTGACAACCTGACTCTAGGCTGCCAGTGTGGAAAATTATGGGCACCCAAAGTTTAGAAAGGGAACAATAAACTCCAAGTCATTTGTGGGACTGGTGTGAGATCTTAAAAATAGTTATTCTTTAACAAAAGAAAACAAAAGGGGAATAAAAGAAATTCGCAATGCTTTTTGGAAAATGAAACTACCATAAGGCCTTCCGGTACACACACAATGCAATCGCAGACTTGGGGGAGATTTCTCCTTATGATAGTCAAACATGCTTGATACGCAAAATCATTTTTAAAATTATCATTAGTGCATAGTATGGAAAACATTTCGAAAGTATAACATTAATCTTAGCCAGCATAGGTACCATTATATTATGCCTGTTATAGCTACCTCCTAAGGAGGAAGGTTATACAATTGCAATCGTAAAGGGCTCGTATTGTTTCTTTGGATTTCCAACAAATGGTCGGGCTAAGGAACTTCCTATGCCACATGGGTACGCTTCTGGAGGGACGTCCCGAGAACCTAACCGGATCTCTGCCAACACAAGGTCGGGTTACCTCTGTAACTAGGTAACTACTACATGAGTATGCCATCCCCCGGTCGTTTGCGACCTTTATATGAGAATCCTCAACCACAAAGCAACAACCACAAAGTATAATAAATTTGGAGCATCAACATAGGTAAAATATCTGGGCTCCATACCATGATACTACCCTTTTCCAGAAGGAAATGACATACCCTCAGGGGGAGCTACCCCCAAATAACCTTGCCGCATCCTTCCTATTTTGACCATTTTCGGGCTGTGAGGTCCGACGAGGTCTCGTCCACAAAGTCACACTTTTCACAAAGTCATGCTTTAATCAACAAATGATCAGCAGCACTTCGTATGCCACATTACCAGTTTGGAAATATATCACTAGTAACCATCAAGTTCATAACCTCTGAGCTCGTATGTCTCAAAAAAGTGTGTTAAGCTAAGAGAATAAATTCTCCGCCACCAACAGAAATGTATTTGATAGAAACCAGCTTTATATCTCAAAGTGTAACGTCAGACACACATCCATACAAGTCCATTCCGGGATCGAACGGAACCGAAGTCACTTCAAAGAAGCCCTTGCAAATCCGGATATTCACAAATCACGTCCGGAATCCCCATCACAAAGGTGATAAAATCTCTATACCGAAGCAACCCGGTGCAGAGACATTCGATAGGTAATCCTTTCGTTTTTGAAAATACCCGGTCTTCAACACCATCTTCAAATGCAATCCCATTTCGTCGTATCGTTATTCGGAATGAGTTTTATGACACAAGGTCGTCTCCCGGCTAATCCGAACAACGAGCGCTTATGTTTAAAAATAAGTGTTACATTCCGATTTCAACAAATTACAACAATTTTCACTTTGATCTTTTAAACAAAAGATCTATCACAATCACAAAGGTTCGATGTGGTTTTCGGATATCCACTAGGAATCCGACTCCCGGTCGCATCGAAATTCAAATACCATTAGAAGGCCAATATTGATAGTCGGTTATTTAACTATCAATCAACATCCACAACAATTTGCCGGATTTAAATAAATTTCCCAAATTATTTATTTTCAAAATATTTCTGCAAGATATATTTTACACTTCAACCATTTGAAAACAGATTTCAAATTACCTTCCACATTTCAATATTTTGAAAACAAATTTCAAATCACCTTTCCTTACGCAGAATACATTTCCAAATATTTATTCATTTCCACTAAAAATCTACCGAGTTAAAATTATTCAAATCACTTATCCAAAATATTCTTGGAACATTTAAAATAAAACCATCTTAAATACTTACTTAAAATAATGGTTATGAAAACATTATACTAATTATCACATATAGGATTTTAAGTCCCAACTAATTTTTAAAATAAAATTAGTAGATAAGGTATAACTATTTAAATAATCGTTTCCTAAAACAAATATCAATTTTAACCTTTAAAATAATCCTTTCTATAAGTAATTAAATAAATCCATACCTTAAAAATTTGAAACCAGTTAAGAAAATAATTTATCCAAAGTATCCTTTCTAAAACCATCCTTAAAAATTTTCAGTTTATATTTATAGGCTACTTCGAAATCATACTTAGCTTTCCAGGGAAAATACATTTTTCATTTCAAAATGGTTCATTCAAATCAATTAATAAATCTTTCTTGATTTATTTTAAATTTACGTTCCGAATTCGTAAATTCCTTTCACACATTTTAAAAATAACCAAATGTTTATTTTTTTAAAAAAAATTCCCTTTCCTTTATAAATTCCTATTGTGAATTTAAACTTCTAAATATCCGTTGATATACGATTTTCAAATATTCATTTTCAGCGCCGAATTAA
This sequence comes from Allium cepa, assembly GCA_030765085.1. Classification (NCBI taxonomy): domain Eukaryota; kingdom Viridiplantae; phylum Streptophyta; class Magnoliopsida; order Asparagales; family Amaryllidaceae; genus Allium; species Allium cepa. The sequence goes on from CM060934.1 coordinate 293,916,045, forward strand.
ATTCAAAATTGATTTCCAAATTTATTTTCAAATACCAAATCAATTTCCAAAATTGATTTCCAAATTTATTTCAACACCAAATTTATTATCTTTTGAAACAAATTCCTTCTTTTGAATTTATTTAATTTTCTAAAATAAATTTACGATAATTTTTTTACTAAATTTCAAAAATCAAATTTTATTTATTTCTGGTATCCTACGATACCAAAAATATATTTGGCTAAATTGTAGCCTTCAACAGTTTCAATCACAAATAGTCACACACAGATTACAATTAATCAACACACAATATTGAAACTAATTCAAATATTTGAGGAATCCAGTTGGATCACTCCAACCTGTTTTCCCTGCATCCACAGACGTTAGCACAACAATTAAATACCAATTCCACTTCAAGGTGGAATATAGCGGTATATGGGATTTACAAAATATCATCCGCTATTATGCGGCGCATTGAGTCTCATCCGCTATATAATGCAGGAAATCAACAACTCCAATATATACTATATACCACTATATATATAATATTATCCAGTGAATAATTATTATAAATCAATCATCCAAGCACACAGTCAATCAATTTTAAATCTAACTATTCAAAATTTCAATCAGAACAATATTGATTGAGTGAGAAGATCTCACCTTTGCTTTTTTTTTTGCAAATCTGATCCAAATTAGCTTGCTTTCGTGATTTTTGACCTTGTATAACATTTACACGGTTTATTAACATTCGAAATAAATTGAAAAAAAATCAAATTCCATTTACTAAATTTAAATGACCTATGATTTAATTTAACTAAAAATTTGGTTTCAAACCAATAATTAAAATTTTAAACTAATCTTCTTATAATAAAATATTTTTAGTGGCTAGAATAATTAGACAAGTAAATTAAACAAATTAATCATCTACTCCATTATTTTCTTAAAATAAATCTAGTAGATTAAAAAATGTATATTTATTTCTATTTCTTTTTTTTCCAAACTGCACAGGCTAAACAATCTATATAAGCTTTAAACATTCAAAATCCTCTTTTCTTTCCAAATCTAATTTATATAAAAATAATAATTTTTCCTATTTCCTGTACATAGCTATATACAAATTAAATTAGGATTAACCATATTTAAAATTAGTATTTTGAATTTAAAATAGGCGTGAGAATATATTAATTCATTATATTAAATTAAACAGAACTATCTTACCCTACACTGATTGTCGTTCCACCAAGAACCCAAAATCCTAGCTGAACAACTGTAACTCGAAGCATCACGAGTTCGCTTTCCTTCGAACTGTTGCTCGTACCCTGACTTCAATCGATCAAGTCGCCTAACCCATGGACCAACCCCCTCTTTTCTCCAACGCTAGAACCACCTCACCACGATCCCCCAAATCGATTCACCAAACCCTTCTCGCGAGCATCACCACACTTCGGCACGAACACTAATCTCCTCCCACTCTTGCACTAGCGCGAGCCCTCACCACTGGGCTTCCTGCGGCCTATGCCCTAGCGCGCGAGAATCTTGATTCCATTGGGACGAATAAACTTGGGTCGAAGAATTTCGTTCGATTCGATTCGGAAGGAAAAGAAATCGGCTTCATTACTTTGAATTGAATAAAGAATGGGAATGACGAAAGCACAGAAGGAAATTCTTGAGTCGGCCATTATTTCGATTTCATTATTATTTTTTTATTAAAGAGAAGCTCGGTCCTTCTCTTTGTTTATATATTTTTTATACTGAATATGATTTTGAACGAGAATGACCTTTGTTCCCAAATGAATTTTATTTTCTTTTTAAAATACTTGGCTAAAAAGAAAGAGATGCATGTGGATCCAAGCAGAATAAAAGAAACACGTGGTTAAACATTTTCTCAACGTGTTAAATTTGTGAATATATACATATTTTATATTTCAATTTCAATACAAATTTAAATTGTCTCGAATCATGCAACAAGAAATCTCGACCTTCAATTGTGGCATGCCGCCAGGTGTTTATAATGTTATACCCCTATTTCGAACGAAATGGAAAAGGTTCCGAGTCCAAATTCGATCGTATGGAGAAGATAGCTTTTTGAATAGAGTTTAAATATTAAATTATCGATTTTAATTTCAACACGTTTCTCACCCGTACGGACAAGCGGTAACTCCAAATGCTACGAAAATTGAAATCCGATAATAACTAACTATTATGGATCCAATGGAACTGGTTTCGTCAAAATCCAAGAATACACCTTGGAAGGCTATTTTTAAATATCGATTTAAACGAAATAATTTCAAAACTGAATAAAGTATTTCCAAATCAAATTCTGAAGCTTCCATTAACCTCGGTATTATCAATATGAATTTCCTAAGCCATCAAATTATTTTTAGCAAGCTTAGAATTGAAAATTCAAATTTTTTACTCATCATTAATAAATTAAATTCAATAATTTAATTGCCAAACTCATATTTATATTTGAAATTCAAGTTAAACTAACCGCCAAATATTAAAAATCAATTAAATATTCCATTTCAAATGTTAAAAATTTCCGGGTCGTCACATCCTTTCCCCTTAAAAGAATTTCGTGCCGAAATTACTAGTTAAGAAGAATGGACCTTAACCCGTTTACCATTTATCCAAAACCAAACAGTTTAATCGATTTTGCTAAAACAAATCTTTTTATTTAAGATCCATTACTTCAACTAACTTTCCAAATTCAATCATAAGTTTCCAAACAACCTTGTTTACTTAACCAATTCAAATTTAAATTAAAAATCAAATTTCAAATTTTCAAAATTTTCTCAAAATTTTTCTAACTCCCTAAATTTTCGAAAAATTTCGTCAGCGTCTCCTTTGCGCGGTTAGCTCAGTACGACTACAAAATGGCACCACAGGCCCCCAGATTCAAAAAGGAAACAAAAGGCCAAGCGGCTAGACAAGAAAATCATCAAATTTCATACTGAAATTTAAATACATACCTTTTTGTCGAGCAATTCAATTTATCTTCGAAAATCAAATCCCAATTCCATTTTCCTGTAACACCTGTATATTCTACTAGCCATAATATCCAATTACAACATTCAAATTTATTTTGCACATTGCTTTACAAAATTTTCAATATATACTTCTTATACCATTTTTACTTTACTATTGAAGTTATATATCCCTTTTCATTCAATCTTGCATTTCCAATTTAATTTGAATTCAATTCACAATTTCAATTCTATTTGGATTCAATTTACCTTCTGAATATTGAATTTTTGTCAATTATCTTCCATTCACAACTGATTCATATCACTATTTTAAATTAGTTTCATTTACTAATTCATTCCAATTCATTTTATCTCAAACCATTTCTTTATTTCACCTTTATTATCTTTAGTTCACTTCGAACTAATTTTACAACTTCATTTTATTTCACACAATTCAAATTGGTTTTCGATATTCAGTTTCATTTCAAGTTTTATTCTTTTATTCATCCCCAAACACAATTCAATTCACTATTTTGGTTTATACCTACTGGTATATAAACTGGATTTCAAATTCTATATGAATTTAATTCACCTTTCATTTATAATTATTGAATTCAATTCATTCCGAACCACATCTATTTGGTCATTTCTTCAATTAATTTCACTTACTAATTTTATTTTAATACTTTGCTTTACAAATCAAATTCAATTCCAATTCCAGTTCTATTTACCTACAAATTCAAAATGAATTTCAACATTCAATTTCACTTTCATTCACTTGCAATCGCAAATTTATTCATTCATTCACAATTTTATTTTTCCATCTTAATAAATTTATTCCAATCATTTTAGTCTATTAGACTTCTAAAATTCACCTTTATTCAAATTAACTCAAGTCAATTTCAGTCAAAAACTGAATTTCCTAAGTTTTAAACTTATTATTCCATAACTATTTTTAATAAAATTCCAGTGTCTTTCCACCTTTTCCAAAATCATTATTGAAAACAATTCAAATTATCCTTTGAATTTCAAAACCAAACCCAAATTTCCCAAACAACTTCCATTTAAAACAATTTGGCAGCAATTCCTCTTTTGGAAACCCGAAAATGAACATCAATGATGCTGCAGTCATCATCGAAGTTATTTTCCAGCGACCTAAAAGAGTTTAGAGCTTTTATCCCTCCAAAACACTTTTCCAAACCCTTTGAAAATTATTTTCAAACCAAAAGGGATTTAAACTTTCTAAATCTCTAAAATTTTCAAATTCTTTTCAAAACATTTCCAAATACTTCTCTGGAATTCCGTTTCAAATTACAAATCACATTTACAATTTATATTCTCAAATTCCATTTGTATGTGAATTTATTTCTTAATTTTGGAGTTACGATTTCAATTTCCTTTTCAAATGATATAATATTATCACTTCTAACAATCAAGCAACCATATACTATAAAAATTTACAAAGATTATTTCCTTTATCTACGAAAATAGTTTTGGGTAAAATTATTTCATTCACCCTAATTTTTAAACAATATCATGTCGAAATGATCTGTACGAGTGTTTAGAGATCCCTATCGATAAAGTGGTACAGACTATATCAACCAGAATCCATATACCACTCAACAACCCAATCATCACAATATAAAACAATTTTTTTTATATTCACTAACAAATACGCGCTCATATCTATTATTACACTCAAACTCATTCTAGAGTACTACTGACTCTATCTCTAATGAGTAACACCCACTAGAGCCAAGGTTATCGCTTAACCAAATGCTCTGATACCATATTGTAAAGGTCTAGGCTTTTCAACCATCGACAGCGGCCAATCTCGATTGGTAGACTTTTCAACCATCTCAGCCCCGCCGTGGCATACAATGGTACCCTGCCCTTGCTTTTACAGCCAGCCTTTCGACTGTCACGCTTTACGGCTAACCAACCCCGTAAAGAGGACATGTAAGGGTAAGAGTCTCCTGCTCGCCACCAAACAAGAAGCGAGAACCCCCCATCACATTTCACAAAGATAAGCAAGGTCAGTCGTGGGATTGGTGTGAGATCTTAAGAACAGTTATTCTTTAACAAAAGAAAACAAAAGGGGAATAAAAGAAATTCGCAAAACTTTTTCGAAAATGAAACTACCATAAGGCCTCCCGGCACACACACGATGCAATCGCAGACATGGGGGATTTCTCCTTATGATAGTCAAACATGCTTGATACGCAAAATCATTTTTAATATTATCATTAGTGCATAGTGTGGAAAACATTTCGAAAGTATAAGACTGATCTTAGACAGCATAGGTTCCATTATATTATGCCTGCTATAGCCACCTCCTGAGGAGGCAGGTTATACAATTGCACTCGTAAAGGGCTCGTATTGTTTCTTTGGATTTCCAACAAATGATCGGGCTAAGGAACTTCCTATGCCACATGGGCACGCCTTTGGAGGGACGTCCCGAGAATCTAACTGGATCTCTGCCAACACAAGGCGGGGTTACCTCTGTAACTAGGTAAGTACTACACGAGTATGCCATCCCCCGGTCGTTTGTGACCTTTATCCGAGGATCCTCAACCACAAAGCAACAACCACAAAGTATAATAAATTTGCAGCATCAACATAGGTAAAATATCTGGGATCCATGCCATGATACTACCCATTTCCAGAAGGAAATGACATACCCTCAGGGGGAGCTATCCCCAAGTAACCTTGCCGCATCCTTCCTGTTTTAACCATTTCCGGGTTGTGAGGTCCGACAAGGTCTCGTCCACAAAGCTACACTTTTCACAAAGTCATGCTTTGATCAACAAATGGTCAGCAGCACTTCGTATGCCACATTACCAGTTTGGAAATATATCACTAGTAACCATCAACTACATAACCTCTGAGCTCGTATGTCTTAAAGAAGGGTGTTAAGCTAAGAGAATAAATTCTCCAGCACCAACAGAAATGTATTTGATAGAAACCAGCTTTATGTCTCAAAGTGTAACGTCAGACACACATCCATACAAGTCCATTCCGGGATCGAACGGAACCGAAGGCACTTTAAATAAGCCCTTGCAAATCCGAATATTCACAAATTACGTCCGGAATCCCCATCACAAAGTTGATAAAATCTCTATACCGGAGCAACCCGGTGCAGAGACATTCGACATGTAATCCTTTCGTTTTCGAAAATACCCGGTCTTCAACGCCATCTTCAAATGCAATCCCATTTCGTCGTATCGTTATTCAGAATGAGTTTTATGACACATGGTCCTCTCCCGGCTAATCCGAATAACGAGCGCTTATTTTTAAAAATAAGTGTTACATTCCGATTTCAACAAATTACAACAATTTTTACTTTGATCTTTTAAACAAAAGATCTATCACAATCACAAAGGTTCGATGTGGTTTTCGGATATCCACTTGAAATCCGACCCCCGGTCGCATCGAAATTCAAATGCCATTAAAAGGCCAATATTGATAGTCGGTTATTTAACTATCAATCAACATCTACAACAATTTGCCGGATTTAAATAAATTCCCCAAATTATTTTTTTTCAAAATATTTCCGCAAGATATATTTTACACTTCAACCATTTGAAAACAGATTTCAAATTACCATCCACATTTCAATATTTTGAAAACAAATTTCAAATCACCTTTCCTTACGCGGAATACATTTCCAAATATTTATTCATTTCGACTGGATATATTTTGAGTTAAAATAATTCAAATCACTTATCCAAAATATTCTTGGAACATTTAAAATAAAACCATCTTAAATACTTACTTAAAATATTGGTTACGAAAACATTATATTAATTATCACATATAAGATTTTAAGTCCCAACTAATTTTTAAAATAAAATTAGTAGATAAGGTATAACTATTTAAATAATCGTTTCCTAAAACAAATATCAATTTTAACCTTTAAAATAATCCCTTCTATAAGTAATTAAATAAATCCATACTTTAAAGATTTGAAACCAGTTAAGAAAATAATTTATCCAAAGTATCCTTTCTAAAACCATCTTTAAAAATTTTCATTTTATATTTATAGGCTACTTCGAAATCATACTCAGCTTTCCAGAGAAAATACATTTTTCATTTCAAAATGGTTCATTCAAATCAATTAATAAATCTTTATTGATTTATTTTAAATTTATGTTCCGAATCCGTAAGTTCCTTTCACACTTTTAAAAAATAACCAAATGTTTATTTTTAAAACAAATTTCCCTTTCCTTTATAAATTCCCATTGTGAATTTAAACTTCTAAATATCCATTGATATACTATTTTCAAATCGATTTATTAAATTCTAAATTGATTTCCAAATTTATTTTCAAATACCAAATCAATTTCCAAAATTGGTTTCTAAATTTATTTCAATACCAAATTTATTATCTTTTGAAACAAATTCCTTCTTTTGAATTTATTGAATTTTCTAAAATAAATTTACTATAAATTTTCTACTAAATTTCAAAAAATCAAATTTTATTTATTTCTGGTATCCTACGATACAAAAAATATATTTGGCTAAATTATATCCTTCAACAGTTTCAATCACAAATAGTCACACACAGATTACAATTAATCAACACACAATATTGAAACTAATTCAAATATTTGAGGAATCCAGTTGGATCCCTACAACATGTTTTCCCTGCTTCCACAGACGTTAGCACAACAATTAAATACCAATTCCACTTCGAGGTGGAATATCGCGGTATATGGGATTTGTAAAATATCATCCGCTATTATGCGGCGCATAGGGTCTCATCCGCTATATAATGCGAGAAATCAACAACTCCAATATATACTATATACTACTATATATATAATATTATCCAGTGAATAATTATTATAAATCAATCATCCAAGCACACAGTCAATCAATTTTAAATCTAACTATTCAAAATTTCAATCAGAACAATATTGATTGAGTGAGAAGATCTCACCTTTGCTTTTGTTTTGCAAATCTGATCCAAATTAGCTTGCTTTCGCGATTTTTGACCTTGTATAACATTTACACAGTTTATTAACATTCGAAATAAATTGAAAAAAAAATAGTTTCCATTTACTAAATTTAAACGACCTATGATTTAATTTAACTAAAAATTTGGTTTTAAACCAATAATTAAAATTTTAAACTAATCTTCTTATAATAAAATATTTTTAGTACCTAGAATAATTAGATAAGTAAATTAAACAAATTAATCATCTACTCCATTATTTTCTTAAAATAAATCTAGTAGATTAAAACATGTATATTTATTTCTGTTTCTTTTTTTCCAAACTGCACAGGCTAAACAATCTATATAAGCTTTAAACATTCAAAATCCTATTTTCTTTCTGAATCTAATTTATATAAAAATAATAATTTTTCCTATTTCGTATACATAGCTATATACAAATTAAATTAGAATTAACCATATTTGAAATTACTATTTTGAATTTAAAATAGGTGTGAGAATATATTAATTCATTATATTAAATTAAACTGAACTATCTTACCCTACACTAATTGTCGTTCCACCAAGAACCCAAAACCCTAGCTGAACAACAGCAACTCGAAGCATCACGAGTTCGCTCTCCTTCCAACTATTGCTCGTACCCTGACTTCGATCGATCAAGTCGCCCAACCCATGGACCGACCCCCTCTTTTCTCGAACGCCGGAACCACCTCACCACGATCCCCCAAATCGATTCACCAAACCCTTCTCGCGAGCATCACCACACTTCGGCACGAACACTAATCCCTTCCCACTCTTGCACGAGTGCGAGCGCTCACCACTGGGCTTCCTGTGGCCTATGCCCTAGCACGCGAGCATCTTGATTCCATTGGGACGAATAAACTTAGGCCGAAAAATTTCGTTCGATTCAATTCGGAAGGAAAAGAAATCGACTTCATTACTTTGAATTGAATAAAGAATGGGAATGACGAAAGCATGGAAGGAAATTCTTGAGTCGGCCATTATTTCGATTTCATTATTATTTTTATTAAAGAGAAGCTCGGTCCTTCTCTTTGTTTATATTTTTTTTATACTGAATATGATTTTGAACGAGAATGACCTTTGTTCCCAAATGAATTTTATTTTCTTTTTAAAATACTCGACTAAAAAGAAAGAGATGCGTGTGGATCCAAGCAGAATAAATGAAACACGTGGTTAAACATTTTCTCAACGTGTTAAATTTGTGAATATATACATATTTTATATTTAAATTTCAATTCAAATTTAAATTGTCTCGAATCACGCAACAAGAAATCTCGACCTCCAATTGTGGTGTGCCGCCAGGTGTTTATAATGTTATACCCCTATTTCGAACGAAATGAAAAATGTTCCGAGACCAAATTCGATCGTATGGAGAAGATAGCTTTTTGAATCGAGTTTAAATATTAAATTATCGATTTTAATTTCAACACGTTTCTCACCCGTACGGACAAACGGTAACTCCAAATGCTATGAAAATTGAAATCCGATAATAACTAACTATTACAGATCCAATGGAACTGGTTTCGTCAAAATCCAAGACTATGCCTTGGAAGGCTATTTTTAAATATCGATTTAAACGAAGTAATTTCAAAACTGAATAAAGTATTTCCAAATCAAATTCTGAAGCTTCCATTAACCTCAGTATTATCAATATGAATTTTCTAAGCCAACAAATTATTTTTAACAAGCTTAGAATTGAAAATTCAAATTTTTACCCATCATTAATAAATTAAATTCAATAATTTAATTGCCAAACTCATATTTATATTTGAAATTCAAGTTAAACTAACCTCCAAATATTAAAAATCAATTAAATATTCCATTTCAAATGTTAAAATTTTTCGGGTCGTTGCAATAGAATACCAGAAAATATATCCGATAATATAGAAAACCGAAAATCCATTTAGCAAAAATAGAAGACCAGAAAATCCACCTAATAAAAATAGAAGATGAGAAATGAGAAGACCATAAATTCATCTGGTAATAATAGAAGACCAGAAAACTTATCTGGTTATAATAGAGGACCAGAAAATCCTTCTGGCTATAATGATAGAAGACCAGAAAACTTACCAAGTGATAATTGAAAACCAAAAGATTCATTTGGCGATAATAAGAGAAGACCCGAATTCCGGTAATACTAGAGGACAAAAAAACCATCTGATAATAGAATTCTTTATACGGATGGCAGAGCTCTGCTTCCTTTGGAGATTGTTTTGTCCGTGTTTTCTCGTTCTTCCTCTAGATGATTGCTTTGATCCATTCTTTAGGATAGAGTTTAACTGACTCAACTGATTTCCTCGTCATCATGTTTGGGTGATGATCTCAATTTGGATCAATCCCCTTATACTATCTTAGGTGATGATTTAAGTCTTGTTGTCCGGTGCATTTGGTTAGCTATTTTAAGCAGAACCGTAATCTTAACCGACCTCCCTCTCGGAGGCGCTTTAGTGAGGCCTTTAATGAAGGCACTAATGATTTGTCTGGTGCTCTAGTGTTAGAAAAATCAAAAACTTACCTAATCTCCCTTTAGGAGAAACTTTAGCGAGGCCTTTGATGACGCACTAAAGGTTGGTCTGGTGCACTAGGTAGCAATCTTAAGCAGAATCAGAGACTTATCCAACCTTCCTCTAGGAGATGCTTTATTAAGGCTTTCATGATGGCACTAAAGGCGGTGCGACACTCTGGGCAGCTATCTTAAGCAGATCTAGAGACTTATCTGATCTCCCTCTAGGAGATGCTTCAGTAAGGCATTTGATGACGGCACCGAAGGCTTGTCCAATGCACTGGGTGGCTATCTTAAGCAGAATCAGAGACTTATCCAACCTCTCTCTATGAGGTGCTTTAATGAGGCCTTTGATGATAGAACTAAAGGCGAGAGTCATACTCATGATCCAGTAGACATTCTTATTTCAACCCTTTATTCATCTATTGTTGGAAAATATGAATGCAAATTTTCATCATTTTCCATCAGGTTGGCATGATTTGTAGGTCCCCGGTGGGATTACTTTATGTATGATTAGAGGTCCTTCTCCATTTAACCCAAATTGTCCATCTGTTGGGTTTTTAGTATTTATCATAACTTTTTGAAGCACCAAATCTCATTTTTGGAATGACCTTGTTTTTACTTTTGAGTTGTAATACTTGGATATCCTTTGTTGGTATTCAGTTGTCCGTATGGCTGCATCATCTTTCAATTTTTTAATTGGATATAAGGATTCTTTCCTCAATTCTTGATTTGGATTGAATGCATATTCAATTCTTCGATGAGAAGGCACCTTCGGTTCAACAAGAAGCTTTACTTCATATCCATATATTAATGAATATGGGGTATGCCCTACTGCTATTTTAGTAGAAGTTCTATAAGTCCATACTACTAAAGATAGCTCTTCTATCCAATTTCCTTTTGCTTTGGTTTATTGAGAATGGTTTTGATGGTTTTATTAGTAATAGAGATCAGCTTTATATAATTAATACTCTTGAATTTGTATATGAAAATCCTACAATTATTTAGGATACTTTACACTTATCTCATGTCGAATCCATATTAAGGTAGGAATCATGAATGCTGGTAGAACTTATAAGCATAGTCATGTTGAAGCTGCACAATCCTGGAGTCAATCTATGTAGAATAATTTTACCCAAGTAGAAATCAAGATTATGAGTGTTTTGGAATTCAAAACAAGTTGTGATTAGATATCATGAGCGCTTTGGAACTCGAAATAAGCCATAATTAAATATACCCATTTCTACTTTGCAATCTTATTATCCTATTTTTGGATGACCTTTGTAGATCTAGTCTGAATCTTGTAGCTTGAGAAATACTACTTTGGATAATGATTATACTCCTGAGTTGTAGATTTACTTGAATTTATCTGTTACTTTATCTCAGTGTAGTGATCATCTTGCTAATGATCCCTTATCTTTTGCTTTGCTCTACCTGACTAAGAAAATCAATACAAAAATCCTTTCATGAATCTTTCCTTATTTGAAATAAGGGTAACTTCTTTAAACACTTTCTCTTTTCTCAATAATGAAGTGATTATGAAGTGGTTCATTAGTGGCCTTGGATATTTCCTATTTCAATAAATATTGTTTTATTGGATTGTCCCATTCAACTACTCATGATCACGATCCTTGATGAATACCTTTCTATCTTTCTGAAAGCTACTTCGGGCACTCTGATGTCTTGAATTTAAAGATTCTATTTTAGTTGCTTAGAGTTCCAAACTTAGGTCCTGCACCCCATTTGGTTATCTTGGTAAATAGTCATTTCCTTTCTGGTTAATGTAAGTAATTTGCAAAATTTTAAAAATGATCTTATCAAAACATTCTTTAGGTTAATATTATAGCGGTAAAGATCATATATCATTTGATGAGATGCTTTTGGCATGCAATTTTTCTTAGTATAGTGGATTACTTGATGATATAAAATTTTATGAAAACAGGATGTAATATTTTATCCCGTATAATTGGGTTGGATAATAGGTTTAAAAAATTGTGAAACTTTAGAAAGTGCCTTTTCAATAAATTGGATAACTAAAGAAATATACTTTTTTAAATTGATCTAATAAGTGGGGTTAGTGACACCTTCGATTCAAGGATTTGAATCATGGCTATAGGAGCTAACCTTTTGGAATAAATAATCCATAGACAATCCATTGTCCCACTAGAAAAAAACCTGAATTCCTATTTTAGTATTTAAATCCCGGCCATAAAGAAAAATTCTTTCTACACTCCATTCTCTTGGTATACAAAATCTAGGATTTATTTGATAATAGGAATTCCTGAAAATCTAGGGTTTCTTATATATTTATTCATGGTATGTTAATCTTCATTTTATCCTAATATGATAAGAGCTCCAAAACCTGGTGATGCATAATTAAAAATCAAGGTTATTCTCAAGATTTTTTGAAACATAATTCATAATTTCAAATAATAAAATAGGCAAGTCCAAAAATCAATAGGCAAATAGGCAATATGCTCAAGTCGTATTCTTTATTCAATCATGAACATGTTACAAAACATGTAAATATGAAGTTATCTAATTGCATAGGCCCTTATTTACAAATATGCCATCTTCCCTCATTATCATGCGTGTTATGAGTTTATCCTCGAGCTCCCAATGAAGAATACTTGTAGAAGATGCTAATTAGAAAAAGTGATAAGAATGAGAAAGATTTAAGGGCTCATTTCCATAAAGGGGGCATCTCTATTTATAGTGGTTGGAAGGAGGTAGGCATGCTCTGATTGGCGATGTGGGACTTTGGTTGCTATCTTGGTGATGGCTTGAACATGGAGCTTGTGAATGAATATGAAGGCTTTTGAGGCTTTATGGTATTAATCCCTCTTGAATTTACTTTTATGAATGACTTTAATCCTCCTTCCTTCAATGGATTTCAACACCGACATACTTTTAGGCAATATTCTTTATGGATTTGATGGCTTGCAGCACTAATAAAGCATAGCAAGGATAATATTCGGCATGGAGCTTGCGTGGCTTGGAATAAGTGCAACATTACTTGAGAGATGACATTGAAGAAGGATGACACAAAATAGAGGCGACACTGAAGAGGAAGTGGAATCAAAGAGCTGTGACATTGATATGATATGGCATTGATTAAATGCGGGGATGATGACTTGTTTTCAATACTAGAATTTTGTTCACGGACATCGGGCTAGGACCGATGTCTATGAAAAATGTTCCAATGTGTTAGTGGGTGATGTTAAAAATAGCCAATGTTTAGACGTCGGTTTACAACTGATGTTTATACGTACATCCGAAATCAGTTTTAAAGTTAGTAACGATGTAAATCTATTTGGCAACACATCGCTTATTCTATCAGACACGATGTTATTGAATATCATATACATCAGTTTGTTATAATTGTAATCAATTTTATAATTGTAATTTGTGATGTTAGTTTGTTTTAAGCACATTATATAATTATAATACTCAATAATGTTAAGGACGGTTACATATACCACAAATAATAGTATAAATTCATAATATTTCCTAGTACAAATTTAATATATAATACATAATGTTAACCATTTATACTCATAGACTACACCTCATATTCATAAACATCAAATGCACACACTTCTTCCAATTTCTAAACATCGATCACGTTCGTAATGACACATGCAACTTCTATCTGAATTTCATCAAGATCCTCTTTGATATATGGCAAGTGATTCGTTGAAGTAAGAGGCCACTACAAAAACCAAGAATGCGATATTAGAACACATTTTATTGTATATTTGCAAGAAATAACATTGTACATATTTACATACCACAAAGAATTGATTTTTTTCACATACCTAAATAGACTTCAAAAATAATGGAAACAATTGCATAGCATTCACTGTTTTCATGCAATATATAGACAAACTACATCATCTTTCCTATATCACTCACTTGCTCCGAAATCGGTCAAGAACTACCAAAGCATTTTCACCGGCAACTTCATCATAAAGCTATGAATTTCTACACACATAATTTTGAGTTAAAAAAGTAGGCCAAAACAAAGGCCTAGTGACTGTATTTAGTTGGAACTGTATGAAAAGCAAGTGAAAAAAAACTAATTTGGATATTCAAGCACATGCTCTAATACAAAAAACAAAGGAGTTTTGGTTAACGAAAGGTGATGAGTGCTCTAATTTTTTATACAGAAATGTTCCAAAGGACAAAAAACAATAATTTCCATATCATCATTTTAGGCGATAGGACTAAATAAAATTCAAAAGAGCAATTGGAATTGAATATTATACAATACTTCAACAATCTATTTTACAATAGTTCTACAAATACTAAATTTCCTTATATAACTTGTAGAGAAACTATTAATGCAAATGGTAGAAGCTATTTGATAAGTAGATTGATGGAGAAGGAGTTTAAAGTAATAGAATTTAACCTGGATGATCTGAGTGTATAATTCTTCATATTACATTGGATCAACATCAAGGAATCCCTACATAAAGCTATTCAACAAGTGTTAGACAATGATAAAATCCTGAAAGAAATTAACTATACATTTCTAACCGTGATCCCAAAATTAAATAAGTTGAGCAAAATAGAAGAGTATAGGCTGATAATATATTGTAACATGATATATAAAATCATTATAAAAATAGTACGTAGTTGGATGAAATATATACTGCATGATCCAATATCCAAAAGCCAAAGCGTTTTCATCCATGGAAGGAACATCTCTTAAAACTCACCGCGCCCCCATGAACTAGTGAGGAGCTTTACGTAAAAAGGAGTGAATAAACTATGCATGGAAGATTATTGTAGATTTTACAGCATAAGAGATCAATAGTGTAGACTTTTTGTAAATCTACATCTACTGCACAATTGATCTCTTGAGTTGTTAAATCAACATAAAAATCTTTTGAAACTCCTCCATAATGAAGTAATGCAATAAGGGACTTGGACAGACATGTTCTTCGAGGAACTATTTTATCTCTACAATCAAATTGTAAAAGTAATTATCAAATATTATGTACAACAGTCATGTATAAGGAGATGCAATTAACTGCCATAATATTACCAAAGTAAGTATCTAATGGAATAAATGAACTTGGCATGTAAAAGGTGAAGCAATTAACTGCCATAATATTACCAAAGTAAGTATCAAATGGAATAAATGGACTTGGCATGTATAAGGTGATGTATAAAAAATCAAGACCCAAATTAGATATTAATAAAGTAAACTTTGTACTCCAACCCTCATCTAAACATTTACAGGCCTGAACACAAGGACAAAAGGCTTACATTGTTTACTTTAACATGAATAAAGACATACCAACCTTTTCCTACTTTATATGATGCAATGTTGCTAATACATCATCTATACTCACAGTTGCATGCCTGGGATGATGAATAAAAGCATCAATGAATTACAATAACATAAGGTTTAAAAAGACATATTGTAACAAGTAAATTTTAACTGCGATCTGTTAAAACATTCAACTTCAAAGATCTCATTTATTCAAGGCTAGCAATTATGTCCATATCTTGTTTTAAATCTTGTGCTACATTCTCTATTGATTTCATTCAATCATTCAATTTTTCCGCTTCTCCTTTTCTCTTTCCAATTGTGACTGTCTGAAATTACATTTGTTAGACATTAATTCCATATGAACAAACCATTAAAGTATAAGTAACATTTCTCACCTCATCATTGCCTGCCAAGGCTCATAAGTCCGAGTTGCTCCCGACTCAACAATATAACCAGGATTCCGAGGATCCATCTTGTGTATTAAACTAAAAACTGAGTATTTAGAGCCCTAGTTAAGTTTACATAATCAATTTGTGTAGAATTAGTAGAATTTATTCCATAACAAATTTAACTTGGTTTGAAAAAACAAAAACTAAAAGAATATTTGGCGAAGTCATGACCGAGCTAGACGTGGATAATTGAAATCGGGCATGCTAATGCGTCTTCTCCTTAACTGAATTGAAATTGAATTAAAATTGAGATACTAAAATGTGATTGGGATACTGAAATTGAATTTAGGGATTAGGGATACCGATATTGAACTGAATAAAAATCGAGATGCTGAAATTGAATATAGGGACTAATTGTTCTCCATAGCTGAATTGGAGTGAATGCGAATGAATTTTGAAGCGCGAACGTGAATGAATTTTGGAAGGGAAGGAGGAAAATGAAAATCGGTTTCCCACACTTAATAAACTTTTAGGGTTTTTGGATAATGAGAAGGATGGGATTTCGGTGATGTGGTAGAAGATGGTTGGCGCGTTGCTATGCATGCGGATTGCGAGAAGTGGATGGCTAGATAGAGATGCATGGAAGCTGATGGACTAGATGGAAGTGGATCGTGAGATGCAGATGTTTAAAAATGTTGTCCCAAATTATGTTTGATCCGTGTTTGTAAAAAAATGTTGCCCCAAATTTTTTTCGGTTGCCAAGCATCCAAACCCCTATCCCAATGCATTGCCCCCTGTGTACGAGATGTGTGACTTGATTACATATAATTATTGATAGATCGCATTTTGTCTATCTTCCATAGTGCATTACACCTTGTATACGAGGTGTGAGACTTGATTTACATATAATTATTGATAATGGAATTTTGTCTATTTTAATTATTGATAGGGGCTTGTTGCTCAAATTACTATGTTTTTTAACTAAAATTTTAAGAAAATAATAACTGTACACAAATAGTACTATTTGCGACGGTTGCACTCACAAACGATGGAATTTAGGTGTATTCTGCATTTTCTCTCAAAATATTTACACTTAGTTTTTCCATTCTATTTTATACATTTGGAAATTCATTTTAACATCGCCCTGAAAATCAATGTCAAAGAATGATGTTATAAAGATAATAAAAAGATTTCTAGCATCGCCTTAAAAATAAATTTGATGTGTGTATTTTGTAAAACATGGATAATAAAAGTAATGATGTTATAAATTTTTTTAACATCATGCATTTTTCTTCTTGGTGTAAATGATGAGATGTCTATGAAGAAAATTCTAGTGGTGTTTATTGCTTGTATGTGGCATTGAGATTATATGTGGCATTGAATCATCTAGTTTTTGATGAAGTGTGGCATTAATGGTATACAATATCCATTTCATCTTTATAGGTGAATGGTGGCATAGATAGAATGCGAAATCATGAGATGCGACATAGATCATGTCATCATACACTGATGACTTATGGTACTGACTGTATCCTATATTGCCTTTTCCTTGAAGAGACACAACTTATCCATTCAATTCTGTACACGGTGTGCGACATAGATGACACACGATGTTGTATATAATTCTTTATTGATGGGATGCAACATTGTGTTCTTTTGATATTAATCTCTCTTTATACTCCTGGTATTTCTGGTTGATACACTATAATGGTTATATCGCCAAGCCGCATATCTTTGACGTGAATATTAATAGAACCAGGGGTGCCGATATTCATCCTTAAGGACCTCGAGCATGCTGCTGTGCTATACCACTTTTTTTCTTCTGGCATTATTTTATTGATGCAAGTTTCACTTTACCCTTAAGGTCGACATAGTTTCTTATCATGGCCTTCGGCGTTGTAATATGCTACTTTTCGATGTTGCTATTACCTTGTTGATTTGTATGACGCTTATTGTTATGTCAACAATCTACGACATGTTGTTCTTCAGCATTGTTAATTACTTCATTACTGTTTAATTTCAATATAAACACCGTTGATTGCATCCTTTGGAAATTAATAGATAACATTAACATTACAAACTAGAGGGGTTCGATGTGAAATAACTTGCATTTCATGATTTGATTATACCACGCAACATAAATATATGGCAGAATAATACATCAAATAATTTCAATGAAGAAATGAAAAGCTTTATAAATCTGGTCCTCTTAGCAAGGAAATATTCGACAATATTAAAAAGATCAGATGTTAGTTCTCATCTTGAAGTAGCAGCATTATCGACCATGGGGATTAGGGGGAAACGACTGAAAAAATGACCTATTATATAGTAGTGCATCCTTCCTGCTCTTGCTGCCCTTGGACTATTATTTTTCAAACATTTATGTTACTTCTTGCTCCTTCGTAGACATTGTCACTTGAGATGATCATGACGAGCATGCTGATACCCTAAAAGCTCTTAAGTAGATTAACTTCCAGCATTGCATCACCACATATCTATTGATCAGCGAGAACCTTTGACGGTGTGGTTTTCTACTCCCTAATATATTCACTATTCCTGCATTGCCTTTGGCAAGCAGCTCTAGAGCTCCTACCGATCTTCCACTTATACTCGTAGCTTTAGTGATAATCTTCAATGGAAGTAGAAAGTCCGTCGAGCCCGACACATGCTAAATAGCGTGTTGTAAGGGGAACAAAAGGATCAATTGCTGGCGAGGCCCTGAGAGGATGGGATGAAGAAGCTAAAATGTCATTGATTCTAAAGGAAAGCGCATGCATAGGGAGAAGAAAAGGAAAGGAAGTGATAATGGATGAGGAGGGTGAGGAGAAAGAAGGTAGTGCTGATAAGGACAATAGCGCATATGTCGCTTGCTCAGAGAGAGACAAATAGTGTGGCGAGACATCTCCCGAAGGGATCGAGCTTCTTTCCTCGCCTCATCCGAAGCACATCTCCACCAAAACCTTTGAGAAAATTTAGAAACCAAACACACTACTGCCTATTGAAACGACATTTCCAACTCCCTCCTTCGAAGATGTTTCCCTAGCTTAAGCGATTTTGATATCTCTGTTGGTGACCTCCTTGCCAAGAGTTCTCCAAACTTCAGTTTCTCACCTGAGGGAGTCCTAGATGAAGGTGGTGAGACTCTATCTTTAATTACATGTGAACATGGTCTATAGAATACTTAGGGGGTCACTAGTACTATACACTTCACTAGCATCACAAATAAACATCCCTGCATTCATTTGCACTATGAAATTCTGATTCATACACAATATTTCCTCTTGTTTAAGCTCCATCGCCAATGATAGGTACATTATCCATTAGCATAGTGCGGATGAGTTCAGAGGACGGACTCTTGACCCAAATCCATCTTGCTTCAGATATCGAGGTCGCTTTAAGACCGATGAAGAAAATTCTCAAAGGAAGGAGAGAGAGCATAAGGTAGAAGATTTCGACAAAGATGAAAGGGAACGGAAATGAATGCAGGCCAAAAAGTGATTGTCCCATGATCAAAGTAGATGGTATAAGGATCCTTCCGATGGTCATAGTTCCTCTTCCAACATTTCTTTGCCCATACTAAACCTCACACAAACAACCAGTCCTCCAAGTTTGAAAATAAAACATAGATAGCCTCATCGAAGGGTATAAGGGGAAGTTAGAGAAAATGAAGACCGAGTGGGATGCCACCATAAATGTAACGACCCAATTTTTCGATGCCCAAAAATCGACATCAATACTTCCACTGTATCAAATGTCGGACAATCGAATGTCGGAAAACCGAACATTAGGGTTAAAGAAAATGAGGTAGAAGAAAAAATAGAAAGAATATCTGAATCTCACAATCGCAGCGGAACAATATATAATAGATAAGTGACTAATCTTTGAAAGAAAAGCACTATATTTGTTTATACATTACATCATCAGAGTCATATACAACACAACAGCGGAATACAACATAATAGCGGAAAATTAACACCATATACATGTGATACGTCTCGTCGTCTAGCTTGTCTCCTGATCTCCACAGCATTCTTTCCCGACTTAGCTCTAGAAACAACGGTAACCTGACTTTAGGCTGCCCATGTGGAAAATTAGGGGCACCCAGAGTTTAGAAAAGCGAACAATAAACTCCGAGTCTGTCATGGGACTGGTGTGAGAACTTAAAACAGTTATTTGTACAAAAAAAAGAAATCTGTTCATGCTTTTGGAAGATGAAACTACCATAAGGTCCCCCGGCGCGCACACACAATGCACTCGCACACTTGGGGGAGGTTTCTCTTTATAGTAGTCAAACATGCTTGATACGCGAAAATCCTTTTGGTATTATTATTAATGCATAGTGTGGAAAAATATTTGCAAGTATAATATTAATCTTAGCCAGCATACGTACCATTATAGTATGCCTACTATAGCTACCATGTTAAATTGCAGGTTCTACAATTAAAACCGTAAAGGGCTCGTATTGCTTGTTTAGATTTCCAACAAATGGTCAAGGCTAAGGAACTTCCTTTATCCAAGTGGGTACGCCTATGGAGGGACATCCTGAGAACCTAGTCGGATCTCTTTCAACACAAGGCCGGGTTACCTTTGTAACTAGGTAACTAAGTGTCATGAGTATGCCATTCCCCGGTTGTAGCCGACCTTTATCGAGGCGCCTCAAATTCCAACAACCACACAAGCAAAATATCTAGCCTCCATACCAGAATACCACTATTTTATTCGCATAAGTAGAATATCTGGGCTCCATACCAGAATACCACTTTTTATCTAAAAGGAAATCCACATATCCTAAGGGTCGCGACCCCCATAACCTTGCCGCATCCTTCCTGTTTCGACCATTTTCGGGGTGTGAGCTTCGATGAAGTCTTGTCCCAAAAAGCTACGTTTTACACAAAATCCATGCTTTGACAACCAATGCTCAGCACTTAGCATGCCACATTGCCAAATTGGGAATATATCACTAATAACGATCAACTACATAACCTCTGAGCTCGTACGTCTCAGAGGAGGGTGTTAAGCTAAGAGAATAAGTTCTCCGCCACCAAACAAAAACGTATTTGATAGAAACCAGCATTATATCTCAAAGTGTAATGTCAAACATACATCCATACAAGTCCATCCTGGGTATGAATGGATCCGGAGGCACTTCCTCCAATTAAGGAAAGAAGGCCTTGCAAATCCGGATATCCTCTAATCACGTCCGGACTCCCATCACTTAGGGTAATCTCTATACCGGAGCAACTCGGTGCAGAGACAATCAACAGGCAATCTTTTCGTTTTCGAAAATACCTGATCTTCTACCACCGCCTTCAAATGCAATTCCATTCTGTCGTGTCATTATTCGGAATGGGTTTTATGACTTAATATCCTCCCTCAGCTTATCCGAATAATGAGTGCATATTTTAAAACATGTGGATACAAATTTTCATTTTTAATTTTTCAAACAAAAGATCCATCTTTAAGATCCGATATGGTTTTCGTATAACCATTTGGAATCCGACCCCTAGTCTCATCGAAATTCAAATGCCGTATTAAAGGCCAATATTGATAGTCGGTTATTTAACTATCAAATAACATCCATAAACAACCGTTAGATTTAAATAATCTTCCAAATTATTTATTTCAAAATATCTTTGCAAACTATTTTTCTACCCTTCAAGTCTTCAAAACAGTTTTCATATCACCTTTTTTTTCTCGCAGAATAAGTGCCATCAGACATTAATAAATTCCCAAATTATTTATTTATTTATAAATATCTTTGCAAGATATATTTCCACACTTCAACCCTTTGAAAACAATTTTCAAACTACTTTTCTCTCACGAAATAAATTTCCAAACATTGTTTATTTCCACTAAAAATTTGCCAAGTCCTAATACTTTAGGTTTTTAAAATAATTTAAATCACTTATCCAAAAATATATACTTGGAAACACTTAAAATAAAAAATATTTTAAACACTTTATTTAAAATATTATTTATGGAATTTTATACTAATATCTCATGTAAAACTTAAGCCCAAACTAATTTTTAAAATAAAATTATTGGATAGAGTATAATTATTTAAACAACCATCTTCTAAATCAAATACTAGTTAAATCTTTAAAATAATCACTTCTATAATTAAGTTAATAAATATTTACTTTAAAAATTTTAAAAATTCAAGAATTTTTTAAAAACCAACTTTAGAACTGTTAACTTATACTTAAAATCTACTTTGAAAACATACTAGGCTTTTCGGGGAAAATACACTTTCCATTCCAAAATAGTCCATATATATCAATTAATAAATCCTACTCGATTTATCACAAATTTACATCCCAAATTCGTAAATTTTGTTTCCACACTTTTTAAAAATAAACCACCGTTTATTTTTAAGGCATATTACCTATTTCTCTATAAATTCCCACCGTGAATTTATACTTCAAAATATCCACTGATATATTATTTCACTTTATAAACCGAATTTATAATTTTTTTAGTCTCATCCTCCTTTTAAAACACAGTTTCAAATACTTAATCAGTTTTTTAAAATGATTCCCAAAATCAACTCCATTTTAAAACAAATCTCTTTACTTATTCAAATTTATTTCAAAACCCATTAATTACATATTCACTCCTTTATTAAGATTTAAAATCTTATTTAAAAATCTGAAATATTAATTTCATACTTAATTTTAAAATTCTCCCTTTATTTCTCCTAAACCATTAAAAATCCGAATTTTAAATAAATTCTTCAACTTTTAAACAATACCGCGTAAGTTCTCAAAATCCATTTATTTCCATTTATTAAAAAAATCTTTCTCCCCATACTTGGAATTTATTCAATAGGATTTCAAAAATCAACTTTTATCCTTTTCCAAATTCCTTCTTTTAATTTATCCAATTCTTTAAAAAAATTACTTAAAATTCTCTATTTTAATTTCCTTTCAAAAATCCAATTTTTATATTTCTGGTATCTTAAAATACAAAAAAAAATTTCGGCCAAACCATAGCATTCAATAATTTCCATTACCCATATAATCAATATAATCATCGTAGATTATCACACACATCACATCATTGAATATGAAAATAAATTCAACATTTAGAGGAATTCAGTTGGATCCCTCCAACCTATTTCCCTGCATCCATAGATGTAAGCACAACAATTTAAAATACCAATTCCACTTCGAGGTGGAATATCGCGGTATATGGGGTCATCCTCTATTATGCAGGGCGCATATGGTCTCATCCGCTATATGATGCGGGAATATCAATCACTCCAACACACACACACACACACACTATATATATATATATAACATACCAATCCAACTGATAACAATTATCAATCCAAGCAAACAACCAATAATTTAAATTTAACTATTTAAATTAAACCGAGTAATCTGATTAACTGAGAAGTTCTCACCTTTGCTTTTGTTTTGCAATCCATTTCCATTTCAGCTTGTTTTCACGATTATTTTGACCTTGTATAAACATTATATAGTTTATTAATATTCGAACAACCCAATTACCATTTAATAATTTTATTTAATCTAATAATTAAATTTTTAATCTAATTCCTTTTTATAAAATCTTTTAATAACTAAAAAATCAAATAACATAATTAAACAAATTAATCACCTTAATAAATTATTTTTAAAATAATTATTAAATTTAAAATGTATATATATATTATTATTTTTTCTTTGAAAGTACCTAAAAAACAATCTATATGATATTAAAAATTTAATTCTTATATAAGCTCTCAAACATGTTAAAATTCCTATTTGTTTCCATACTCTATCTATATAAAATAATTTTTGTTTTTATCTATATTTTAAACATGTATGTATATTTTGTATAATAACATAAATAATAATTTTATTACTGTAAATTTTTCTTCTTGTATATAGATATTGTTAAATTATATAGATAAATAAAAAAACAAACTGCCCTATACCTTACTGGAAAATGCGAATCAGGCTTCGAACCTTCAACTGTCGATCTGCCAAACGTACGTTCCCCCTCAACGAACCACCCGTCTAAGCTTCTTCGAATGCCGACCTCCTTTGAATTCGACTTGGATTCGTCGAATTCGATATGGCATTCAATCGCGTCAAAGGCGTCGTGCCACCCTCCAACCTAGCCTGCTCGAACTTCCAAAGCAAACCATCGACTTTGAAAGGTCACCCCGTCACCCATCTTTACAAAAATCGCGATGTTAATTGATCGAGGCTTCGACCACTTTAATTTTTTTAACTGAGATGATTCGATTGAATTGGTTGAGCTATTGGATTTATTTTCGATTTGAAAGGGTAAATATAATATGAAGAGGGAAATTCGAGTGAAAGAAAATAATGGCTCGGCCATTATATTTTTTTCCTCGAATTGTTTAACTTTTCTTCAAAAAAGGATCACGGCTGTTATATTTATTATTATTTTATTATTATAAAAAAATGCGTGCTACAAATTTTCTTTGCTTGCACGACAAATGTCGCGACCTAGAAGACAAGTAGCCAAAATATGTAAAAATATAAATAAAATTTTGACTAGTCAAACTATATATATTATATTTAAATTTTAAAATTGAACCATCTCATAATCGTAACTCTAAATCTTAACTTCCTATCGAGGCATGCTGTATGGTGTTTATAATGTTATATGCCTATTTCGAACACAATGGAAAAGGTTTTGAGGCCTAATTCGATCGTATGGAGAAGATAGCTTTTTGGACCCAGTTATTATACCGAGTTTTCGATTTAAATTTTAGCGCGTTTGTCTGGCATACGATCATACGACAACTCCGAATGCTACGAAAATTGAAATCAGAATATAATATAATATTATGGATCCAATGGAACTAGTTTCGTCGAATTCCAAGACTGTGCCTCAGAAGGCTATTTTTAAATATCGATTTAAACAATATATTTTAAAAACTTAACAGAACACTTCCAAATTCAATTCTGAAGCTTCCATTATCTTCAGTACTATTAATATAAATTTTATAAACCCTTGAAATAATTTCAACAGGTCAAAACTGAAGATACAATATTTTACCCAATTTCATATTATTATATTCAACAATTTAATTTCCAAACAAACGATGATATTTGAAATTCAAGTTAAACTAACATTCAAATATTTAAAATCAATTAAATATTTCGATTTCAAATATCCAAAAATTCCGGGTCGTCACATTCTTCCCCCTTAAAAGAATTTCGTCGTCGAAATTGCTAGTTAAGAATAATGATCCATAACCCGTTCACTATTTTCCCAATACCAAACAATTTCAATTTTTCCAAAACAATTTTTATTAAAGACACTATCATTCTTACAACGTCCCAACCTCAATCATAAGCTCCAAAAAATATTATTTTCTCAGCAATTCAAATTATAATTCAAACTCAAATTTAAATTATCAAAATTTTCTCAAAATTTTTCTAACTCCCTAAATTTTCGAATTATTTTGCCAACGTCTCCTTTGCACGGCTAGCTCGGTACGACTGCAACATGCCCCTATGGGCCTCCAGATTTCAAAAGAAAACAAATGGTCAAGTGGCTAGACCAGAAAATCAGCAAATTTCATATAGAAATTTAAATAGATACCTTTTTGTCGAGCAATTCAATTTTATACTCTGAAATTAAAAATCTCAATT
Organism: Allium cepa; assembly: GCA_030765085.1. NCBI lineage: Eukaryota > Viridiplantae > Streptophyta > Magnoliopsida > Asparagales > Amaryllidaceae > Allium > Allium cepa. Next base: position 293,941,782 of record CM060934.1, read on the forward strand.
TCCTTTTGCCTTTACAACACCTGTATATTCTACTTAACAATAGTGTCCAGTTACAACATTCAAGATCATTTATACATTTCTTTATATTAGTTTCAATATCTATTACATTCAAGTCCGTACGATGAATATATATCATCCGTATGCAATACCAAATTCGATCGCTCACTCGATCACACTATTTCACTTCCGAACTAGTATCGTCCCCCCCGACTTCCTAGTGCGGACTCAGATTTGGTTTCTTGATTAGAAACCGTCATTCTCCTTGCAACCAAAAATTGATATCTAGGATTGCCGTCGAAAATCGAGTGAAAATCCCAACTCGGATCGATATAACTATCTCGAAATTCTGTACTCGAATCTGGATCAAATTGCTATGCGAATAAAGTAATATATGTACATCCCACGTACTTATTTTTAATTTATTATTAGCTATATCAATTCTCTTTTATTCACATTGATTTTCATTCACCTATTCACAATTATCCCATTTCATACTTTGCATAATCTTATTCAAATGTTAACTTAGAACAGTTTCCTCAATATCAAATTTTACTTAAGATTCTCACATCTATTCTAAAGTTCAATATAAGTATTTTATACACTTTTTATATTTATTTTCTACTTCATCACTTTGGTTTTATGTCCATTTATATTCACTTGCATTTTCAATTCATTTGAATTCAATTTACCTTCCATTTTAAATATTGAATTCTATTTATCTTATCTCAAACCATTTTTAAATCAGATTCCAGAGTTTAATTAATCACTTAAGTATTTCAAAATCATTTTTTTTGAAATCAATTATATCCAAATCAAACTACTTCAAAATCAAACTCAATTTCGCAATTATTCTCAATTGAAAACATTTGAGTAGCAATTTCTCTCCTGGAAACTCGAAAATGAACACCGATGATGTCGCGATCATCATCATATTTATTTTCCAGCAACCGAAAAGAGTTTAGTGCTTTCATCCCTTAAAAAACATTTTTCAAATATTTTTAAATTCCAAATCTCAACAGATTTCATATCCAATTTAATAAAATATTTTCCCCAAATATTATCATCATTATTTTTCCAAACCTTTGAAAATAATTTTCAAACTCAAGAGAATTTAATTTCCAAAATTTCGAATTCCAAATCCTTTTAATCCCTATTAAAAAAATTACTCTGGCATCTTTTTTCAAGTTATAAATCATATTTATAATTCACATTTCAAATTCCATTTCGTTATCTGAATTATTTCCTTAACCTTTGGTTATAATTCAATTTTTAGTTCAATTTCCACATAATAATGATAATAATTTAATATTATCACTTCCTAACAATCAAGCAACCATACATATACAATAATAATTTACGAAAAATTATTTCTTTTATATACAAAATTAATTTTGGGTAAAATTATTTCATTTACCCTATTTTATAACAATACCGTGTCGGTTTATCTTGTTTAAAAGTTTAGAAACCCCTATCGATAAAATGGCGTCCCACATATCGATCAGAATTCATAAACACTCAACCGATAAGTCAACACAATATGAAAACAATTTTTATATTCACTAACAAATACGCACTCATATCTATTAATACACTCAAACTCATTCTAGAGTACTACGGACTCTATTTCTAAGGAGTAATCCCCACCAGAGCCAAGGTTCTCGCTTAACCTTCAGCTCTGATGCCAAATTGTAACGACTTGATTTTTCGACCCCCGAAAATTGGCATCAGTACTTTCACTGTATGAAATGCCGAATAATCGAATGCCAAAAAACCAAACCGTTAGGGTTAAAGAAGAAGAGGTAGAAGAAGAAATAGAAACAATAGTAGAATCTCACAATCGCAGCGGAACAATATATAATAGATAAATGACTAATCTTTAAAACAGAAGAACTATATCTGTTTATACATTACATCATTAGAGTCATATACAACACAACAGCGGAATACAACATAATAAAGGAAAAATAAAATCATATACGTGTGATACGTCTCGTCATCCAGCTTGTCTCCTGATCTCCACAGCATACTTTCCTGACTTAGCTCCAGAAACAATGATAACCTGACTCTAGGCTGCTCGTGTGGAAAATTAGAGGCATCCAGAGTTTAGAAAAGGGAACAATATACTCCGAGTCAGTCATGGGACTGGTGTGAGAACTTAAAACAGTTATTTGTACAAAATAAATAAAAAGAAATCCATACATGCTTTTGGAAAATGAAATGACCATAAGGTCTCCCGGCACACACATAATGCAATCGTTCACTGGTGGGAGGTTTCTCCTTATAGTAGTCAAACATGATTGATACGCGAAAATCCTTTTGATATAATTATTAGTGCATAATGTGGAAAAACATTTGCAATTATAATATTAATCTTAGCCATCATACGTACCATTATAGTATGCCTACTATAGCTACCATGTTAAATGGCGAGTTCTATAATTAAAACCGTAAAGGGCTCGTATTGCTTTTTAGGATTTCCAACAAATGGTCAAAGCTAAGGAACTTCGTTTATCCGAATGGGTACGCCTCTGGAGGGACGTCCCGAGAACCTAACCGATCTCTGCCAACACAACTTCGGGTTACCACTGTAACTAGGTAACTAACTGTCACGAGTATGCTATTCCCGGTCGTAACCGACCTTTGCCGAGGCGCCCCAAATTCCAATAACCACATAAGTAAAATACCTAGGATCCATACCAGAATACCATTTTTTTTATCCACATAAGTAATATATCTGGGCTCCATACCAAAATACCACTTTTTATTCAGAAGGAAATGCGCATACCCAGAGGGGCATGACCCCCATAACCTTGCTGCATCCTTCCTGTTTCTACCAATTTCAAGGTGTAAGGTTCGATGAAGTCTTGTCCTGCAAAGCTACACTTTACACAAAAGCCATGCTTTGATCAACCAATGCTCTGCACTTAGCATGCCACATTACCAAATTGGGAATATATCACTAATAACGATCAACTACATAACCTCTGAGCTCGTACATCTCAGTGAAGGATGTTAAGCTAAGAGAATAAATTTTCCGCCACCAAACAGAAGTGTATTTGATAGAAATCAGCATTATATCTCAAAGTTTAACGTCAGACATACATCCATACAAGTCCATCCTGAGTCTGAATGGAACCGAAGGCACTTCATCCAATTAAGGAAAGAAGTCCTTGCAAATCTGGATATCCTATAATCACGTCCGGACTCCCCATCACTTGGGGTAATCTCTATACTGGAGCAACTCGCTGCAGAGACAATCAACAGGCAACCCTTTCATTTTCGAAAATACCCGGTCTTCAACCACCGTCTTCAAATGCAATTCCATTCCATCGTATCATTATTCGAAATGGGTGTTATGACTTAATGTCCTCCCCCGGCTTATCCGAATAATGAACGCTTATTTTAAAACATGTGGATACAAATTTCCATTTTTAATCTTTCAAACAAAAGATCCAACTTTAAGATCTGATGTGGTTTTCAGATAACCATTTGGAATCCGACCCCCGGTCTCATCGAAATTCAAATGCTGTATTAAAGGCCAATATTGATAGTCGGTTATTTAACTATCAATTAACATCCATAAACAACCATCAGATTTAAATAATCTTTCAAATTACTTATTTCAAAATATCGTTGCAAACTATTTTTCTACCCTTCAACTCTTCGAAACAGTTTTCAAATCACCTTTTTTTTCTCGAAGTATAAGTACCATCAGACATTAATAATTTCCCAAATTATTTATTTATTTATAAATACCTTCGCCAGATATATTTCCACACTTCAACCTTTTGAAAACAATTTTCAAACTACTTTTCTCTCACGGAATAAATTTTCAAACATTGTTTATTTCCACTAAAAATTTGCCAAGTCCTAATACTTTAGGTTTTTAAAATAATATAAACCACTTATCCAAAAATATATACTTGGAAACACTTAAAATAAAAACTATTTCAAACACTTTATTTAAAATATTAGTTATGGAATTTTATACCAATGTCTCATGTAAAACTTAAGCCCAAACTAATTTTTAAAATTAGATTAGATAGAGTATAATTATTTAAATAACCATCTTCTAAATCAAATACTAGTTAAATCTTTAAAATAATCACTTCTATAATTAACTTAATAAATTTTTACTTTAAAAATTTAAAAACAATTTAAGAAAATAATTTCTCCAAAAACATTTTTTTTAAAACTAACTTTAGAACTTTTAATTTATACTTAAAAGCTACTTTGAAAACATACTCGGCTTTCGAGGAAAAATACACTTTTCATTCTAAAATAGGCCATTTAAATTAATAAATCCTTCTTGATTAATCTCAAATTTACATTCCAAATCCGTAAATTTTCTTTCCACACTTTTTAAAAATAAACCACCATTTATTTTTAAGACAAATTACCTATTCCTCTATAAATTCTCACTGTGAATTTATACTTCCAAATGTCCACTGATATCTTATTTCACTTTATAAACCCAATTTTTAAATTCCTTAGTCTCATCCTCCTTTTAAAACACAATTTCAAATACATATTAGTTTTTTAAAACAATTCCAAAAACCAACTTCATTTTAAAACAAATCCCTTTACTTATTCAAATTTATTTCAAATATTAATTCCATATTCACTCCCTTATTAAGATTTAAAATCTTATTTAGAAATCTGAAATGTTAATTTCATATTAATTTTAAAATTCTCCCTTTATTTCTCCCAAACCATTTAAATTCGAATTTTAAATAAATTCTTCAAATTTTAAACAATACTGCGTAAGTTCTCAAAATCCATTTATTTCCATTTATTAAAAAAAAATCTTTTTCCCCATACTTGGAATTTATACAATAGGATTTCGAAAATCAACTTTTATCCTTTTTCAAATTCCTTCTTCTAATTTATCCAATTCTATAAAAAAATTTCTTAAAATTCTCTATTTGAATTTCCTTTCAAAAATCCAATTTTTATATTTCTGGTATCTTATAATACCAAAATATATTAGACCAGACCATAACATTCAATAATTTCCATTACCTATATAATCAATATAAATTATCACACACATCACATTATTGAATATAAAAATAAATTCAACATTTTGAGGAATCCAGTTGGATCCCTCCAACCTGTTTCCTTGCATCCACAGATATTAGCACAACAATTTAAAATACCAATTCCACTTCGAGGTGGAATATCGCGGTATATGGGGTCATCCGCTATTATGCGGGGCACATAGGGTCTCATCCGCTATATAATGCAGGAATATATGTGACGCCCCACCTCTAAACTCACGCTAGCCAAGGACACTATGGGGTAATGCCGTCGACTAGCACGAAGAATAAGGCTGTTGAGGAGCGACCATCCATGTAATTGCTTTATGCGAGAACAGATATGTTAGATGGTATGTCACACATTTCTTTTCTCTGAGGAAATCCAACATATCAAATACAAACTCAAAGCTACTACACAGTGGCTATGTGGTCTTCGGAAATAAATATAGAAACAAGCATAACATAAATCGATCACAGATATCCATATCACAAAGGCAAAAACAAATATGAATATATCACATAAAAGTGTACATCAAAGTAGTGGTCATACAAGATCCACTACATCACAAAAGAATAGGTACAAGTGCTAGACAAAAGAATACGTATACATGAAGGAGTCTCTAACTCGGATGTATAGTGACAAAAACTACTAAAATAAGTAGTTAGACAAAAGTTAGAAGATGGTCTCAAATAAGGAGTCAAGCAGAAGCACTTGTAACATCTCGGTTTGACCCGAGTATTATTTAATAAGAAAATAATAAACGGATCAGTCTAGCTATAAATATCAGACAAAATGGGATAGGATAAGAGATATAACAAAAACGTATGATAACAATAATACCATACTATGAAAAGTTTACATTTAACAACAACAAAAATCATACAATATCTCAAAAATCTCAGTGATAAAAAAGAATGTCATATTCTTTATTTTATTCACCAAACCAGAAGTATTGACACATATATCAATGCCAATTGCAAAATTGGTGAAACACAAATTCTAGAAATCATCAATTAGAAATCCAGAAATCACAAAGGGGGAGGCCTATCACAAATGGGAGCATGAAAACTCACCAATACGTGCATCACAAACGGGTCGCTATCCCATGGTCGCTAACCATAGAGCCGGTGCAACGATGTGACATAGTACGATAACGGTACGCACGAGAAACCTAAAACTCAAATAATTCGGAAAAACGACGTAGTACAACGGTACTCCCGATGAACATGATAAGCAGGCACGACGACGTAGTACAGTGGTACGTCCGATGAGCCGAACTCCATAAAAGAACAATGGGTTGCTAGCCCACAAAAATGAGTCGAAACTCCAAAGAACCCATAGGTCGTTAGCCTATAAAAGAAATGAGACGAAACTCAATAGAATGAGGTATAGTCCCCCATAGGGACAAAAAGACATAGCATATCGCAAGTCTACATCACAAAATGATCATCATTGATCAATAAAAAGTGTGAGTTACGCTAAGCTTGTAAATAAATGAGTTTAGCTTCATGTCACATAACCATTGGCTTAACTTAAATATTTACAAACAAATTGTAGATTTCCACTCGAAAATTGCCACAAGATTTTCAATCGAATAAGTCCAAAAATTAACAGACAAAGTAAACGCAAGCGTTTCATACCACTTGTTTTGCTAAGCCGTTTAATTAGATTTTCTCATACGAATGAGGTAAAGGTTTGTATAAACTAATAGGTTGGGAAACGGTTTTAATAAACGAGCTTTGTATTAAAATAGTGTTGGAGTCATTTTGATGAAAGAGTTCTGGATATTTACTACTGGTATAGAAACCTTAGTATTTCAAAGTGACGAATCACAAAAATGATTGTAAAAACAATCAATCACCAAAATTCACATACAAAGACGTGAATCAAATCCATCGAAATTGATACCGAATCCATCAAAATGGATATTCCCAAATAATCCGAAAAAAGAAATTATCAAAGTCAAAAAAAGTGATAACAACCAATCGAAATGAGGAAATCGATTAAAAATTGAAAATCCACACAAAAAGCAACATTGGCTGAGACAAGCAGATCAGTCAACTGAACCAAGTGGTCAGTCGGCTGACCCAATGCCTGGAAACTTTTGGTTTCCAGGTTAATCGACTGAACCATAAGATCAGTCGAATGATATAGGTACAGAGCATTTTCTGTCCCCTGGTTCAGTCGACTGACCTCCTGGTTTAATCAACTGAACCTGCTTCTACATCATTATCAACATAGCCCCCAAGTGGGCCAAAATCCTAACCGAAGGCGAACGAGCGAGGAACGGAGACTAAGGATTTATGCCAAACGACAACCCAGCCTTATATGGCTCTTCGAAACACCCCAAAATGTGTTCAAACATCAAAGATAGGATTTTTCAAGATTTGACCTCAAAACACCAAAATTTGGAAGATTCATCAAAACCAATTCAATCCAAAAGCAAATGGACAAGGAATAGATGTTAGGAATTACTACCTAATAACTATCTAAGATATAGACATAGATGTGAGTTCAAAAACTCACCTTCTACTCAAAAACAATGAAGGAGAAGCTTGAAAACAAGGGGAAGATCAACTACTCTTCAACTTCAACTCTAAAAGCTCCAATCTAAGATAATAAGCAAATATTTCCTAAGTTAGGTTATAGGAAATTTCTGAAATTGGAGAGAGATTGAGATGGAGAAGAAGAAGAGGATGCTTATCTAACCTTCTCTTTGATTTTGGAGCTAGAACTTGAATTTGCAAAGGAAACTAGGGCTTAGGATTTTAATTTCCAATCTCTTCCCCCATTTTTACTAAAGCTTGAAGTGTTAGGAAAATAGTAGAATGAATGAAGAGGAGAGGGGGGGGGGTGGAGTTAGGATATAAGATGAGTTGGGTTAGTGGGATGAAACCCAAAGCCCTAAGTGAAAATGTCAAAATTCTACCCAACTCCAAACATTTCAATTTTTATACTCGAAAGGTCGCAAATGCCATTTTAGACTCAATGGAAGGGGTCTCGAGTCCTAATTTGACTGTTTGCAAAAAGTAGCATTTCAAACTCAAATCTGACTAACGATGCTATATTTAAATAAAATATTTAAATATACAATCATAAAATATGTGGGTCGTTACAATATCAATCACTCCAATATGTATATACACACACACTATATATATATAACATACCAATCCAACTGATAAAAATTATCAATCCTAGAAAACAATCAATAATTTAAATTTAACTATTTAAATTAAATCGGGTAATTTGATTGAGTGAGAAGTTCTCACCTTTGCTTTTGTTTTGCAATCCATTTCCATTCCAGCTCGTTTTCACGATTTTTATGACCTTGTATAAACATTATATAGTTTAATAATATTCGAACAACCCAATTACCATTTAATAATTTTATTTAATCTAATAATTAAAATTTTAAACTAATTCCTTTTTATAAAATCATTGAGTAACTAAAAAAAATCAAATAAGTTAATTAAACAAATTAATCACTTTAATAAATTATTTTTAAAATAATTAATAAATTTAAAATGTATATATGTATTATTATTTTTTCTTTGAAATTACCTCAAAAAATCAATCTATATAGATATTAAAAATCTAATTCTTATATAAGCTTTCAAACATGTTAAAATTCCTATTTTTCCAAACTCTATCGATATAAAATAATTTCTGTTTTTATCTATATTTTAAACATGTATGTATATTTTCTGTAAATAACATAAATAGTAATTTTATTACTACAAACTTTTCTTCTTCGGTTTATTGATATTTTAAATTATATACATAAATAAATAAAAAACTGCCTTATAGCTTATTGGAAAACGCGAATCAGGCTTCGAACCTTCAACTGTTGATCTGCCAAACGTACGTTCCCCCTCAACGAACCACCCATCTAAGCTTCTCCGAACGCCGACCTCCTTTAAATTTGACTTGGATTCATCGAAGTCGATCTGGCATTCAATCGCGTCGATGGCGTCGCGCCACCCTCTAACCTAGCATGCTCGAACTTCCAAAGCAAACCCTTGACTTCGAAAGGTCACCGTGTCACCCATCTTCACGAAATCGCGACATTAATCGATCGAGGCTTAGGCCATTTTAATTTTTTTAACTTAGATTATTCGATTGAATTGGTTGATCTATTTGATATATTTTCGATTTGAAAGAGTAATTTTAATATGAAGAGGAAAATTCGACTGAAAGAAAATAATGGCTCGACCATTATCTTTTTATTCCTCGAACTGTTTAAATTTTCTTCAGAAAAGGATCACGGCTGTTATATTTATTATTATTATTTTATTTTTAAAAAAAGCTTGTTATAAAAATTCTTTACATGCATGACGAATGTTGTGACCTAGAAGACAAGTGGCCAAAATATGTAAAAATATAAATAAATTGTTGACTGGTCAAACTATATATCTTATATTTAAATTTTAAATTTAAACCGTCTCAAAATCGTAACTCAAAATCTCAGCTTCCTATCGAGGTGTGCCGCCAGACGTTTATAATGTTATATGCCTATTCCGAACACAATGGAAAAAGTTTCGAGGCCTAATTCGATCGCATGGAGAAGATAGCTTTTTGGACCCAGTTATTATACTGAATTTTCGATTTAAATTTTAGCGCGTTTATCTACCGTACGATCACACGACATGCTACCAAAATTGAAATCCGATAATAATACGCTATTACGGATCTAACGGAACTGGTTTCGTCAAATTCTAAGACTGTGCCTCGGAAGGCTATTTTTAAATATTGATTTAAACAATATATTTTCAAAACTTAACAGATACTAACAAATTCAATCCTGAAGCTTCCATTATCTTCGGTACTATTAATATAAATTTTATAAACCCTTGAAATATTTTTAACAAGCTCAAAACTGAAGATACAATATTTTACCCAATTTCATATTATTAAATTCAATAATTTAATTACCAAACAAACAGTGATATTTGAAATTCAGGTTAAACTAACTTTCAGATATTTGAAATCAATCAAATATTTCGAATTCAAATGTCCAGAAATTCTGGTTCGTCACAATAAAGTCCATAGAAAAGACTGACAACCTGATGGTGGAAATGAAGCTTGCACAATCCAGTGCCAATTTCATGCTAAAGGAATACCTTAAGACTGCTCACATGGATAATGTTGCACTAAAGGCCCAAATCATCAAAACAGAACTGGACCTTACTATGAAGGATGAAATTATTCAGGCCAGGAATAAGACTATTGAGGAGTAGGCCATTTACATTTAGGAACTTCGTAAGGACAAGGATAAAATAAAGGAGAGTCTTTTACTGATGAAGGAGGAAAAGTTGGACATGGAGGTTGAATATTCCTTTTCTTTTCGAGAGCTGAAAGATTCAAGGCAACTTAGACCAAGGAGAAGGAAGAGTTGAATAATACTCTCCAGCACTTCTTCGTAATTGTGCTTATGTATAAGAATTTGATATGGCTGGGGAGTGCTTATGCTAAAATCCTAGCCGACGCTTGGAAGGAAGTGCTTCATTGCACCGAAGCAACCGGTTAAGGCCTCACCGAGGAAGATGTAATGGCTAAGTACCTTAATGCCGAAGACATATCAAAACTCGAGGAGGGAAAGGCAATAATAGCTACTGAAGATGCTACTGCTGCGGCTACTGCGGTTATCGGGGCTTCTTTTGATCCAAGAAACATGGGGACCAACAATATAACTAGTTCCAAAATCCAAGGAGCCTACGATGGACACACTTAAGGCAGAGGGGGCGTGATCTGCGGCCACCTAGGCCATCTTAGTTCCTACAATGGCTATTTTTCATCAAGCCATACATTCCTCCTTTCGCTGACCAACCAATTCAATACTCTCCCATAGAGGGTGAATTTTCCAAGTCCCCTACTTCACAAATGATTCCGAGTGAATATGTATCTCTAATTTCACCGGTTTTTGAGAAACTTCAGTTCTCACGTGAATCCATCGCTAGCCTTTACCATTCTATTTGTGTAACATCCCAATATTTTCAACCATTCACATCTGTACATGTCGGACTTGAATTGCTCAAGATACCAGATTGTTAATTTAAATTTGGCAAAAACTCAACATATACGATAAATCACAGAATCACAAATACAGAGTAATATGAAATAAGAAGTGGAAACAAATGAATAGTAGTTCATGAAGCTACTTTATATATATAACAAAATTAAAAAAGATACAAAAGAAGTCTCGAATACAATAATCAATACAAAATCTGAATATATCAGTAGAGTCAACTGAATGACTGAAAGATGGAAAGATAGATGGATCTCCAATCGAAGCTCCAACTCCAAAGGTGAGTCTGAAATGCTGTGAAACTCAGCCTGACCCGAGCGTAAAGCAAAATACAAAACACTCGAGTCAGGATTAACATTCTTATATCAATAAATCCAACTTAAGTGAAATATCAATGAAATACAAGTAACTCAAAGGATGTTTGGGATAACCATCCTCTAAGGATCTGTGGAACTATCTACTATGTAGTAATATATACTATTAACCACCAAACGTTATTATAACACCATGGTCATTTAACAATATCGTACTTCAAAACCAGAATATCATATCTATTTCAAATATATTCATTTCAAAAATCATAACACATCAAAGTTATAACACTTTGGAAATCATAACACTTTGAAATCATAACACTTTGGAAATCATAGCACTTTGAAATCACAATACTTTCCCTTAACAGTTTAGATATTAATAACAATATATATAATAAAATATTTTATAAAATAAATTAGTTTATTTAAAATAGTTATAAGTTAAAAAAGTTTATATTAAAATAATTTATATTAAAACTAATTTATACATATCTTAAAAATCAAGCATTTAACTATATATAAAATAACGTGTATATATAATAACTTGAAATCAATATTTATTAAACCATATATATCTCTTTAAACCATAGAAATCATTTCGAAATATTTATGTATAAACCAACGGTGTCTGTATAATTTTCTATCCTATGATCAAGTGATAGGGATATTTATCATTTCAATCCTCAATTTAAATACATATACATGTATATATAATTTCAACCTGCAATCCCAAATTCAATTCAATGAAAATCGCTTGGTTTTATCATTTCAACCCATAACGATTTTCTCATATTTTACAGATCGTTCGGGTATGTATCATTTTAACCCATAGGGAATACTATACTGACAGGGAACTTGCAGAGTGATAACAGATATGACAAAAATATAACAGGCATATATCATCAATATAAATAGCAGATAATGGTGTCAGATATCACAGGGGAACAGATACAGATAATAGCATATATATAGAAATGTAAATAACCAGCAATTGAAATAAATTTAATAAATATAAGAACGCTAATCGTGAGTGATTGCTCACCTTTTGAGGCTAGAGATGAATGAGAATGAGATAGGTTACGAATCCAAGCACGACTTTCAAAGCACAACAAGATTTGCACAAATTGGACGACAAAGCTGATCAATAGGAATTGATGAAATAAATCAGAATCTACTAGATATAAACTGAAACGAAATATAAAATATATTATTATTATTATTATCCTTAAAACCAAAACTCAATAAAAAAAATACATATTTTACAATTCTATATACCTATATATGTATATTTAAAACTAATGGTCCAAATAAAACCATTGTACTTATATTCAAATCAGTATTTTAACTTTCATACCCATAAAATAAAAAATCAATATATATATACATAAACATGTCACTATATATATGTATATATATACACACAAAACTAAACTCATGTATTGATAAAAACTAATATATAAACCTTACGAATATTTTATGTATATATAACAACCAAACTTATATATACATATACCGAATTTTAATACTTTAAGTTAACAATTTATTAAATCATATATATGTAAACTATTATATATATATATATATATATATATATTACTGACATACTTATGATAATATCAATAAAAATCAAGAAATATGTACACACACATAATTGTATTTATATACACTTTCAAAATCAATGTATATACATATATAAATAACTAGCAATTGCAACATTAAACTTACCCACGTACATATATAAAACTAGTATAGTATAATATACATATTACAGATTTAACATATCTAGAGAGTCAATATTTAAAAATCACTAGAACTTGCTTTATACAAAAAAATAAAACACAATTTATGTATATATACCTTGTAATATACTAAAATAAACTGATATTTATATATGAGCTACATATAATAATATGTACCGTACAACATATATTACTGTTTTATATTAACTATCAGGCCAACTAAAGTAAAGCATATACAATATATATATATATATATATATATAATATAAACTAACTTAATATTTCCAAGTAACAGGCTCTGTACTAGTTGTAAACAAATATATATAACTTATGCTATAAAACACCGCAGACTTATGAAATACAGTAAGCAATATATATATATATATATATATATATATATATAGTACTGTATCTTTATAGTAGACCTATAAAATATGCATATTCTTAAGTAAATTATTATGCTATAAATCTATATAAACTGTAAAAGTCAACATACCTATATATTTTAAAAGTGTATATATATATACTAACACTCATATATTTTAAAACTATGCATATACAATTTATATAATATAATAACTAACTTGTATATATATAGTTATATATATACACACCTGCGAATATCATAACTTATACACAATAACCATAAAACAAAAGTTTTATAAACTAATATGTTATATAAACTACATATGTTTGCAGTAAAATAATTAAACCTGTATAACTTTATAAGTACAAGAACATATTATAAACTATATATATATAATACCTTTATAACTTAATATACTTTAAATCGTATTACAACATAGAGCTTTTATATATGTGGCAACAAAGAGGCTACAACAACCATAGCTATCCATATAATACTATACTGTAAACTTATTTATAAATATGTACATATAAACATACAATTGTTAACATAACAGACATATATATACTATGAAAGAAATCTACAAATAAAAACTTATATAAACTTAAGCATCATATTTTTACCGTATAAATAGACGGGCAAAGCCATAAATAAATTTATATGCATATGTGTTGCACAACATAAGTAGTACTTCACTATAATAAAATAAATGCCAAAAACATATTTTATAAATATATATAAGAAGAATAACACAAACACTTTAAACACAAAAATATATATAAAGTGACAGAATATATACCTTCATATATATATATATATATATATATATATATATATATGTATACATATATCCAAAAGCAAGCACAGAAAAAAATGAAGCTAGCCGCAAGAGGAAAAGAGGATGCGCATAGAGGTGGAAGAGGAAGAAGTAGCCGATGGTCGGTTGTTGGGTGCCTGGCTCGGGTGGTGGAGAGGGCCGTGAGGAGAATGAAGGCATATAGCACTGTGAGGCCGAGGCGAGGAATCATGGCTGCTAGATTGATCGACCTCGGGTTTGTTGAAGCTCGGAGGAGAGGGGGAAGTGAAGGCTGCACGAGGAAGAAGGGAAGAGGCCGATGTGTGGTGGCCAGTGAGCATGGGTAGTGTGGGCGAATTGTGTTTTTGAGGAGTTAAGATGGAAGAGTGGCTAATGAACGAATAGAAGAAGCATGTTACAGGAAGAATAAAAATATACTTTGCTTAAAATGAATGGCTGTTCACTTCCCTTAGTTTATCAAAAGCAACAAGCATATAAAATGAACAAAAAAAATAAAGCGAAATTTTAAGATGACCAAATGTAAAAAATTAGGTTTTGGAAATATTGAAGGTTGTTTGATTTCAACAATTAAATAGGTGAATAGACAAGGAGCTCAACAGTTTGAAATTTGGTATCGGTACGGAACCGTTTTTTATATTTTTCGACAGGTATCGGCCACCAAAACAAGATATGAATATACTTTGGAGATCAGCATGACAAGACGATCAAAACGGTATACAGATATCAGTGGTACGATCATCCTATAAAAAGTCGATAATCGGTACCCAAAATGCTGCAAATCCGTCGAAAATAAGATCAACAAAGCAATAACAGTCAAATTTGAAGAAACGAAATATAACGTCTCACTCAGTAGATGATTTATAAATTTATTATATAAAAACATTCAGGTTTGGAAAATAATTTATTATCATCAAATTTTAACTGATTTGAATTGAAATAAAATTACACAATAAAATAAGCTTCCTTATTATCTGATGAAAATTTATCATTTACTATGTTAAAGTAGACGTATCCAAAATATAAAATTTTCAATTCAAAATTTTATTATTTAAAATTTCACAAAAGTTCAATTAATTACATTAATAAAATTAGTAAAATTTATGGGTCGTTACACTCTCCTCCACTCAAAACTTTTCGTCCCCGAAAAGGAAGAAGGTAGGAGAATAGAAACAACCAAAAAGAAAAATAGATTGAAAAACAAAGTAAAAAAATTAATTTAAACCAAATAAAATTCAATAAAATTAATTAATATTCAATAATTCGATTTAATCTATTTATTATATGCATAAATAGTAATTCGATTCAAATTTGTTAGTTCAAACTATAAATTTCAGATCATAAAAATTTGATTTAATTTTTAAATTGATTTCCATTCACTTATTTATATAAAGATCAATCACTTCCATAATTTGTTTACCATTAAAGATTTAAGTCATAAATGAATCATTTCATTAAATATTACTTAAGCTTCTATTGCTTTACTTAAGTTTATAACCTAAATAGGTTATTGAATAAAAATTGAAGTTTTTGGTATTCGCCCTTGAAGAGAAAAGAAATGTTTCAATATATCCAAAAAATTCAACTAAAACATTTAACCTCATTTACTTTGTAAAAATATAAGATATGTTTAAAACATCCCCATAGCATTATGCAAAGATTTTTCAAAAGTCTAAAACAATGTTAGAAATTTATATCAAAACGTTATAATAAGCTTTAAAATAAAGTTTCTTAAATCCAATAATTTATTAGACTCGTTATTTTTGAAATAAGTATAAACTCGAGATTATTAAACTGAGACTAATAGTATACTTCAAATCTTACATTAAATTTCTAAATCAAAGTATGAAATTTCATATCTTTATAACTAATTTTACACACTTGTTTAAAATGAATATTCCAAACATGGAAAACATTCATTATGGTTTAATACAAAATATCAAACAGTAAATAAACCAATAAATTTACTATTAGTACTTCAAAATCAAGTAAATATTCCAAACTATACTTCCAAAATAGAG
Source organism: Allium cepa (assembly GCA_030765085.1). Taxonomy (NCBI): domain Eukaryota; kingdom Viridiplantae; phylum Streptophyta; class Magnoliopsida; order Asparagales; family Amaryllidaceae; genus Allium; species Allium cepa. The sequence goes on from CM060934.1 coordinate 293,958,105, forward strand.
ATACAAATTTATTTATCAAGTATATTACTATAAATAAACTTAGCAAATATTTTTTTTTCCTTTTCTATAATATCTTTAAATTATACATTCAAAGAAACTTATATAAATTTATTTGAAATATTCATTTGAAAGCTTCATTTGCAAATCAGTTATCTTTAATACTTTAATACTCTTCAAAACTCAGTTGTAAAATTTCTTTCTTCATTTATAAATACCATTTATATGTTTAAATAACACCTTTATGAATATATGTAAATTATTTGGGAACAATTATTTGCATCACTACTTGTATTTACAAAGAAGCTATTGAAAACATTAAATCTATAATTCATAATTTTATTTATTATATCTCAAGATACTTTTCAAACATTAATAATAAATCAATACTCATTTACTTTAAATATTTTTTATTTAATTAATAACTTTAAAATATTTATAACACTAATAATTTACTACTAAACCATGTAGTATAAATAAAAAATATTTTAAACATTTTAAATTATTTAGAAAGAAAAATGACCAAAATATCCTTTATATAATACTTTATCAAAACACTTTTATAGCTCAATGTCTTAACAGGTTTATACTTGTTCTTGCTGACTCTGGCCATGCGTTGATCAGGCGCAAGGCTAGAATTCTCCAAGTGCTGAGAATACCTGTTTCAACATCCAGTGAAAAATACTTAAAAATAGATATGAGAAGTACCGCTCAAAATCCAATGTCAAATGATGATAATACGATAGCAGTGGCCCGCTGCTGGTCCAGTATTTAGAAATGGACACAAAACTTTCTAGAAGATCCTTCCACCTTCCGTAGAAAAATATCGTAGTCAGTTCGTAAACACGGGACCACCGACCCCTGCTGCAGTGGTATGTTGCTGATTCAATGATTTATGCAATGGATGCACTTCCTTCTCGGAAGATCCATAAACAACAGATCCCAGGATCTAAAACACCTTCAATGGATAAACTAAAGAACCATCTACCCTGAAAAAAATCGAGGAACTCATGAGTTTAAGTCCGGACAACCATATCAATTCAAGTCCTTTTATGAATTCACCCAAGTCCACTCAGGTTTATCGGTCGAATCCATTCCTGGATTCCCCAAGTCCATCTGGGTTGAAGCATATCATACTATACTTCTTCACCGAGGGTACTACCCCATACCTCTTACTTCAAAATATAACATACTATATATAGTAACCCTTCAAAATCATAAGTTTAAATATCACACTTATATAAATTCCATTATATACAATATTTCATTTTAGGTAAAGACACTTTCCAAAATCAATAATCTAAAATATATCAAATCATTCTTATATAGATTCTGTTATATATAAGATTTATCTCTTCATATCGAATACCCTCCAAAATTAACAGTTTCAAAGTCACTTGTACTTATATAAAGTCCATCTTATACTAGAGTCAAAAAATTTCCAAAATCAATTTCACTGTATGAAATGCCATATGAGATTCAAAATTAGAGGAGTCCTAATCGAAGAGAACTCAAATCACAAAAACAGACTCGGTAGGAACATATAATAATAAAAAGATGAAGATGGATAGCCTTATATTAATCACGGGTGACCATAACCTGGTCAACCGTTATTTTGAGAATAAGATCGATGCATAATTTCTAAGGCAAATTAGCATTCGATCGCAAGAGATAGAATTCGAGCATAGCAAAAGATAGAAGCATCTAAACCGAAGGTACAGGAACCTTTGGTGAATCAATGCCCATTGTAAAGGAGTTATACACCTTTACAAATCATTCCAAGATTAGCGGGGCCGCCGATTCATTAGAGAGATCAACAGGAATGGAGTTATGGGATATTCCAAAATCGAACGAATATGAATAGGAAGACAAAGATAGATTCTAGAACAAAAGGGTAGTCCCATAATTCAAAGGAGATCCGAATCAAAGAGGAAGAGATTTAAGCTTGAACGAAAGTGATTCTGTAATTAAATTTACTCTGTATGCTATGTTTTGCCTAAAACCAGAGCTCTGATACCACATGTAACATCCCGATATTTTCAACCATTCGCATCCGCACATGTCGGACTTGAATTGCTCAAGATACCATATTGTTAATTTAAATTTAGCAAAACTCAGCATATACAGTAAATATATAAATCACAGAATTACACACACAGAGTAATATGAAATAAGCAGCGAAAACAAATGAATAGTAGTTCATGAAGCTACTATATATATAACAAAATTAAAAAAGATACAACAGAAGTCTCGAATACAATAATCAATACAAAATCTTAATATATCAGTAGAGTCAACTAAATGATTGAAAGCTGGATAGATAGATGGATCTCCAATCGAAGCTCTAACTCCAAAGGTGATCTCAACTGCTGTGACACTCAGTTTGACCCGAGCATAAAGCAAAACACAAAAAACTCGAGTCAGGATTAACATTCTTATATCAATAAATCCAACTTAAGTAAAATATCAACTGAAATACAAGTAACTCAAAGGATGTTTGGGATAACCATCTTCTAAAGATCTGTGGAACTATCTACTACGTATTAATATACACTATTAACCACCAAACGTTATTATAACACCGTGGTCATTTAACAATATCATACTTCAAAACTAGAATATCATATCTATTTCAAATATATTCATTTCAAAAATCATAGCACTTCAAAGTTATATCACTTTGGAAATCATAACATTTTGAAATCGTAACACTTTGGAAATCATAGCACTTTGAAATCATAATACTTTCCCTTAACAGTTTAGATATTGATAATAATTATATAATAAAATAGTTTATAGAATAAAATAGTTTATTTAAAATATTCATAATTTAAAATAGTTTATATTAAAATAATTTATATTAAAACTAATTTATACATATCTTAAAAACCAAGAATTTAACTATATATAAAATAACATGTATATATAATAACTTGAAATCAATATTTATTAAACCATATATCTCTTTAAGCCATAGAAATCATTTCGAAATATTTATATATAGGCCAACAGTGTCTGTATATAATTTTCCATCCTTTGATCAAGTGATACGAATATTTATCATTTCGATCCGCAATTTAAATACATATACGGGTATATATCATTTCAACCCGCAATCCCAAATTCAATATAATGAAAATCGCTTAGGTTTATCATTTCAACCCATAACGATTTTCTCCTATTCTACAGATCGTTCGGGTATGTATCATTTCAACCCATAGGGAATTCTATACTAACAGGGAACTTGCAGAGTGATAACAGATACGATAAAATATAACATGCATATATCATCAATATAAATAGCAGATAATGGTGTCAGATATCACAGGTGAACAGATACAGATTCTTGAAGGTTAGGGTCAAATTATCAGATCAACCCCTAAGTATTTATTCTCCTCGCTCAATTCCTAGGCTGAGGAAGTTTATACCTGACTATCCTGATGATCGCATAGTACGAAATTTTTGCTTGCATGAACACGATTCCATTGGTTCACAAAGATAATAATGTTAATTAACGGAAACACGGCAAGTCCTACCTTTTAACGTTGCCTTAAAAGTCCACGAGCGACTTATTTTCAAATAAAAAACTAAACTGAAGAGTGATGCAAAAGTCGTTGTTCCATGCCCATAGAATAAGAATTCCATGAACAATATCTAGCTTGAATGTTCCATCTCCATGTTTTTTTCGATTGTGTACGGTAGATTGAATGCCCCCATGCCCAGGAGAATTCGCTTCAGGACATGATCCCCTACCTCATAAATATGATTTCGGATCCTGGCGTTAAAGTGTCATGCTATTTTTTTGGTGAACAGCTACCCTCAGTTTCGCTTCTTTCCTTTTCTTATCAACCAAATTAAGGAACTCAAGCAAGAGTTCCTTATTTACCTTCGGATCGAAATGTCATTTATGATGAGAAGGGACTTCCAGTTCTATCGGGATCATAGCTTCTAATCGGTAGCCAAAGCAAACAACGAATGCCCGGCTGCTGACTTGTGGGTCGTCCTATAAGCCCATAACACTAGCTGAAGCTCATCAACACAATTGCCTTTAGTGTTAGTTAATCACTTCTTCAAGGCCGACTTAATGATTTTATTCACTGCCTTCACTTATCTGTTTTCCTATGGATGTGCTATCAATGAGAAGCTCTTCTTGATTCTATATCGATTGTAGAAATCCTTGAAGTCGGTTCTTTTGATTTGAATTTTTGTCCGTAATGATCTTCTAGGGTACTCTAAACCTAAAAATGACGTTCTTTGTCATGATTTTGATCACCTTTTTCATTATGATTGTGGTAAGTGGTTCTATTTCATCCCACGTCATTAAATAATCCACCGCTTCTATTGCGTACTTAGCTCCCCCTTTCGCGTTCGGTAGCACACCATTTATATCAATTTCCCAAACCACAAATGACCTAGGCTAACCATTTGTGTTAGTTCCATAGACGATGCTCTTGGAATCTTCGCAAATCTCTGGCAATGGAAGCATCGCCGGGTATAATCAGTTGCATATTGGTTTGTTTTCAGCCAGAAATACTCGTAGTGATGTACCTTTTTGGCCAGAGTTTTCCCTCGTGCGTGACCACCTCATCTTCTTATGGACTTCCATAAGGATCTTCCAAGCCTCTTCTTTGTTACATACCAAAGTAAGAGGGTAAAGGATCCTCTTTTATACAATAATCCTTGCATCATGAATTAAGCTGCTTTTCGAATGAGTTTCTTCTATTCATTTCTTCTCTTGGGAGAGTCCACTTGAGCAAATATTCTTTTATCGGAGTCATCGATGACTCCTCTTCCTCTATGGTCTCTAGAATACAGTTAACGTCCATCTGATCGATACTTGGAGATGTTAATATCTCTATAAAAACCGAACCCATCGTTTGTGCCTCCCTAGAGCTAGCAAGTTTGGCCAATGAATTAGCCTTTACGTTTTCTTCCTCGAAAATATGCATAATTGCATAGTATTCTAAGTGTTCCAGCAGTTCCAACGCTTTTATCAGGTAGGGAGCAAGTCTCACATCCTTAGCTCGATATTCCTTTCTTACATTGCAAACCACTAGGTGGGAATCACTGAATATCTACAACATCCTTATCCAACCTCCTTTATTTTTCTTAATCACAATATCAATGCCTCATACACAGCCTCATTATTTGTTGCGGGGAATTCCAACCTCGGTGCATGACAAATTGAACACCATTTGGAGTTTCAAGCACTACTCCTACACCTGAACAATTCTTATTTGAAGCTCGATTTGAAAAAAACTTCCAATGAGGGAGTGCGGTTGTATCATCTTCCTCCTCGCTATCCTGCGCAGTAAGTTCACCAATGGATTTGCTAGTGCCTGCCCATTTATCGATCTCCTCAAATGTTAAGTGGTATCATATTTGCTCAAATCTATGTTCCATTTCAGTAACCCGCCTGAAGTCTTGGGTCGGTATAATACCTGCTTTAGAGGATGATCTCTCAGTACTTTAATTGGATGAGCTTAAAATATGGATTCAGCTTCTTGGACACAATCAGCAAGAAATAAGCAATTTTTTTCAACTTCGACTAGTTCTTTTCAACTCCAGTATACATCTTGCTGATATAGTAAACTGATCTTTGGATTCTCGCCTCCTCACGTACTTGTTCTGCACTCAGTGGCTGAGTAGACACTGCTAAATAGATGAATAAGTCTTCCCCATCCAGTGGTTTGGATAAGACTGATGGCGTCTCCATGTGTCTCAATAACTCATCGAAGGTGTTCTACCAATCCTTCTTCCATTCAATGATTTTCTTCCCCTTCATTAGGGCATCGAAGAAGGGTATGCATTTATCCATTTGATTTCTTGACCAATACATATTGGATACCGATTCATGGTATAGAGCATCACAAATAAAGTAGTTTTCCATCAGCTTATCCACTTGTTCCTTCAACACAACGGATCACTTTTGGACCTAGACTGCATCTTTTTTGTTCGACTGGTGTAAACATTGGATCAATATTCAGTGCAAGACATGCTATCTCCAGCGATATACCATACATATCGAAATGCATCCAAGCAAACACGTCTAAGTTCCTATGAAGGAAATTGAACAATTCCTTCCTCAAATTAATGCCAATTGAGATCCAATCTTTAAAACCAGTGCATGATCATCCATATCGGTTGGGACAATCACCATTAGCTTAGCCGCTGCTGCTCGACTTCCCCCAACTTCTTCCTGAGTTCCATTGCATTATCAAACCTGCCATTGTTCCTAAGCCAGGGTTTAGGTTTTAATTTATATGCTTGCAAACCTCGAATGGGGAGGCTTCCCTCTACATTCTTGCCTTTTTTAGATTGCTTTACTTCCCTTAGCTCTGTGACATAACATTCCCTACTTATGCTCTGATCTCCACTTATCAATGCTACCCCATTCTCCATGGGGAACTTCATTAGTAGGCACTAATGGGCCAGCGCTACTCTAAAATTTACAAGGGTCGATCAGCCTAAAAAGGCATTGTATGTCGAGTATCATCCACAATAACAAATTTTTGAATTTATATTAGCCTATGATTTCCTCCACCCAACTCCATGGATAGATTGATCATACTTATCGGTAGCTTCGCTTCGCCTATAAACCCTTGGATCTTGGTTCTTCAAGTTGTAATTTCCTTTATATTAACTTTCATTTGATCGAACATTTTTCAAAATAGAATGTTCATGAACTCCCAGTATCCACCAAAACACAACGTACCATTGTCGGTCCAATACCCACTGTTATCACCATTGGGTTGAAAATTAGTGCTTTGACTTCATCAAAATCCCTATTTTTGAACACAATATCATCTATAATCAATCTTTGCTTCTTGGTTGGAGCCCCATTTTCCACGGTAAAACAGTCATCCTGCTGCAATGCTTTAGCATGTTCGCGTACCTTTCTATTTTCGACCATCTTTTCTTTGTTGCATAAGGTCCTCAATTTTTGGTATAGATAACCAATCTTTCATCATTCTACCGTCATCCTTCTCTGCTGGGTCCAGGCGGATACCCTTAGATAAATAGCCCTTGGGGTCTTGAAGTTAGACCACCTTCCTATGGTTCTTTGACATACTTGTAATTACCCTAATATTTAGTAACATTATTTAGTAACATTTAATCAGATAAATTAAATGAAATAATGTAAAATGGTTAAGTGGTTGAGATTTGTGATTAGCACGGGCAGCCGTGCCATGTTAATAAATGAACTAGGTAAATTGGAATGGAATGAAATGTTAGGAAATAGACAAGGGTAGTATAGGAATAAGTATTATTCTTATACCCTAAACCCCTTAAGCCATATTCTTTATGTTCATTTCTATTTTCACAAAACTAAAACCAAAGTAAGAGGTTGGCTACCATTATGGGAAAACAAGAGAAGACAAAGCTAGGATTAAAAGGAAAGCTTAAGCAACAAAATCAAAGATCAATCTCAAAACTTTAATCTAAAAGCTAAGGTGAATAATGACTACATCTCATATTTTTAAATGATTTCGGTTTTAGATCAAATTCGAGCAAATTAGCAAATTTTTTGCCATGTTTTGATTGTTAAAATGGATATACATGCTTATTGATGATTTATGGTATTTCGTACGGATTTTATTATATGTTTAATGTGAAAACCCTATTAAATGACATCCAAATGCCTTGCGACTTTAGACTTAGATCTGAAATGATATTTTGAAGATGGTTTTCAATTTTCATAATTTTTTGAATTAATATGGATTTTATATTAATTTTCTAGTGAGGGAAATGGATATTTGTGTTTAAAATAATTTACGGCTAAATTATATATGTTTTGGGTCTGAAATTTATATATATTAGAAAATGTATTGAAAATGATTTATAGGAATTTGTGTAGAATTTTCCTAATTGTTTTAATGAATATATAAAATTATTTAAGGTATGAGACTTAAATATCTTATATATTTATAAAAGGAGAAGGGATATTTTATAAATAAATCAAATTGTTTATTTCTGAAATATTGGCAGCACTTTTAGAAAAGAACTTAGCAACTAATAATATTTTGACAAATAAGGTAGGTTAATTGAAAAGATTACTCTAAAAAGATAAAAATCAACTTAAACATGTTTTTTTTTACCTATTTCACCACTTTCGGCACCCTTCTTCCGACGCCTTATTTCCACCTCCTACTCAGTCGAAACCAATGCGCCTGGTATCAATACTTGGTACGTAGCGAATTGGACTAAGGCAGAAGGTATGAAGTCTAAGCATGGGGTTCCAAAAGGGTCGAAGAGAATGCGCCTGCTTTGCTTTCAACTTAATTAGTTTTCGACTTGGTTAGTTTTCATCCGGGTTAAATTATTTTAAAGGAATGGTTGTGCCTTTTTGTTTTAAGTAATGGCTTTTGACTAAGTTGAACCCCCCCTTCTGCCACCTTTTTCCTTTCGATGCAGTGCGTTCGGAAGGTCCCTTTGTTTTAAAATCCAAGCCAATTCTCCATTTCTTTTGTAGGGAATGGTTTCGAAACCGTCACTTATTTTACTTGGAAAATAGCTATCAAAAATGTTTCTTTGGATCATGTTGTTTTATGACCCTTTTGAGATTTTTAAATATAAACCCAAAGGTTTCGAATGACATGGTTTTGAATGGTTTTGAAAGGTTTTCACATGTTTTACTTGTACCTAAATGCTTTCGAAAGGTTTGATGGATTTAATGCTTTCAAAAGATTTTAAAAGAAAGATTTCGAAGGGGTGGTTCCCCAATGGTTTCGAAAGGTTTAAAAGGAAGGATTCTAATGTTTTTGAAAGGCAATGTTAAGTGTTTTAAAGATAGGATGTCTAAGGTTTTAAAGCTTTCGAAGGTGACATTTTTCAATGATTTTGAAAGGTTGATTATGGGTAGTTTTGAAAGGTATGTTTTGGCCTTTTGGCCTAAGGTTTCACTTGTATCGAAAGGGGTACTTTCAATGGGTTTGAAAGGGGCATTTTCAAAGGTTAAATGTTTTCATCAACAAAGTTTTATGTGAAGTATATATAACATAGCAAGGTGATTTGAGTCAACAAAGTTTTATGTGTATTATGTATAACATGGCAAGGTGATCTGAGTAAAGCATATTGTACATTTTCCTTGTTTAAAGAATGATGTAAAGGTTCAAATCGATTTGAAAGAAATGATTTTTAAGGAAAATTTATGGGTAGTTAACCCCAAGTATAACGGCTGGGATATTAGAATACCAGATGAGACTGGTATAGGTTCGTGCCCTACACATCATCTATTAGCCCCTAGCTAATTTAATCCAAAATTCCAGTGTGTATGGCTTTGTTACATGTAAGACTAAAATGATGTTACACATATGAAGGAATATATATGTACAGAGATAGGTTATTGGTGAGCCCGCAAAACCATTAGGATCAGTTGATTTAGAGAATAAAGTTATGAACAAAACGTCAAAAAGAGGAGTATCTAACGGAAGTTATATTATTTGTTTATTTTGTTTGGTAGGCCTGATTTAGCCAAAGCTTCATAGTTAGCCAAACAAAACTATATTGCTCGAACATACAGTCCATTTGTTACCCGATTTACATGCATTCATGATATTGGTATTATTTTTTTAACCAATTTTGGTTGTAGGATTAATATTTGCATGATATGTTTTTGAAAGATATTAGTGTGTTGAAACCCATTTCGCTAAGCGGCGTGGTCTCACTTAATATCAAATAATCGAGATGTATAGTATTATTCACACCAGGCTTTGTGTATAAATCGAAGTTTATGTTTTCCTCTTAAACTCTCGGGTGCTCAAAATTGATTTGGGTAGGTTAAGGGTTGAGAATTTACAGGTTTTTAGTAGATGGACGAATAAAGCTTTCGAAGACGAGCATGAGGCTGAAGTTAGCTATTTAGGAGTTGTTCTGTTTGATTTATTCCACTATGTTGTATTAAGTTGGTTATGACGTATAGTACACTAGCCAACCAAAGGTGCATCTTCATATGTCACTCTTGACGTATTTTGTAATAATTATATTTGGTATGAATCTGGAAAACATTTGGGATTATGTAACTTGGCTATGAAAAGTTGTTTTGAAATATAGTCATAAAAATGTTTTAATCTGCGATGATTTTATTTCATATTCAAGTGCTTCTGGTATTATGGATATCATTGACATTACCTTATTTGGTCACCGGAAATTAATACTATGGATGGCTGCAGCATCTATAGCGCTTAGCTTCGGGCCTCCAAAATAAGGGATATGACAACTTGGTTTTAGAGCATAGGTTTATGAAAAACTTTAAGCTAAAATGATTTTTGAAAACATAATCCTAAGGAATTAGATATAGGAACGGGATATGGGATAACGCTATGGTAACGTACTTGTATTTGATATATATATAAGTATATGCTATATCTCTATTCTCTTATCTATCTTAGGCTATTCTTTCATATCTTACAAGAATTAATTATAGATATGGATGCTAGAAGTGGAAGAGTTAACCTTGGAGGGGGAAGCACCATGATAATGGAATTGCCAGACTAAATATAAGGAGAAACCCAGGTAAGGCATAAGCTAGAAATGTTGGTTTTGGAGTCCTGCAAGTTGATATGGGAGTTATGTATCAGTTCTTTGTCAACATGATGCAAAAGGATGTTGCTGCTAGAGTAGTTGGCGAAGGAGTTCAATAAGCTCCAGTGATCAACAACTATGATATTCTGAGTAGGGTTACGCTTGATTAGGGGACATTTATTGGAACCGAAGACACCATTGAAGTAGAGATTCGGTTACTGCACTATGAGAGAATATTTATAGATTTGGGGATCAATGATAAGCAGAAGAGAATGCATGCTACGAGACAGCTTCAAGGAGCAGCTTTATACTGGTGAAATAGTGTGAAGATTACATTTAATGAGGAGACGATGACATGGGTTGAGTTCAAAAGGAGATTTGAGGAGATGTTTATGTCAAAGATTGCTAAGTTTGCTCTGCTCAGGAAGTTTGCTGAATTGGAACAGCGAGACATGATTGTTCTTGAGTATGCGAGGAGGTTTGAGGAGCTAGCAAGATATGGATATGCTACGGTTGATACTAATATTAAGAGAAATGAGAATTTCATCAGGGGGTTGAAGCCTAAGCTTTTTAGGGCAATGTTACCGCATATCAAGGATCTATGTGATGTTGTAGTAGAGATGGCTTTGAGGAATGAAGAGATGCTTACTTTTCTGGAGAGAAACAAGGAAAAGGAATTCCAAGTGAGGAGAGTTAGAAAAGGAAGTTCTTCTAAGAAAGGAGCTTAGAAGTGTGGGGCTGCTAAGAAAGAAAAGGCAGAAGTGGTCTGTTACAAGTGTGACAAGAAGGGACGCTATGCCCATGAGTGCCAGACGGGCAAAGGAAAGCAAGCCGTGGAGAAGAAAGAGATGAGGTGTTTTAACTGTGATCAATTTGGACATTATAAGAAAAAGTGCGAGGAGCCTGCTAAGCATGGAAAGGGCGAAGATATGCATTGGTGCCAGCTAACTCGAGGCCAACAGGGGAGGAAAAAGAAAAGGCTGTGTTGGGCGGTACGCTTCAAATTGAAGGTATGTCAGTTAGCGTTTTGTTTGATACCGGTGCATCACATTCTTTTATATCTCATTGTTTGGTAGATAAGCTTATCCTAGAACCATCATACTCAGTTACTTCCTTAAGGGTTGCAAATCTGATAGGAGGGTATGCGACACTTGGGATGAAGTTTGAGCACATAGAGTTTGATTTGCTAGGTCATACCTTTGTTTGGTGTTTGCAGGTGTTTGACTTCGTAGGGTTTGAAGTTATTTTGGGTATGGATTGGTTAATTAAGTACGATGCTAGGATATTTTGCCATGATAGGAAAATATCACTTAGACACCCTGACTATAGTGATCGAATTGTATATCCATAGAAAACCCTAGTTGTGAGGTGAATGCTTTGTTGGGTATTCTGGAGGTAGAAGACGAGTTAAATCGAGTTTTCATGGTTAGAGAATTCGTGGATGTTTTGAACCTGTAGTAGGATTGCCACCGAAATGTGCAATTAAGTTTCAAATAGATTTGGTACTTGGAGCAGAACCAGTGAGTAGACCGCAAAGCAGGATGACACCTACCGAGATGAGGAAGCTAAAGGTGCAGTTGGTAGATTTGGAAGGAAATAATTTTATTAGACTTAGTAGTTCGCCTTGGGAAGCATCCACAGTGTTTTCCAAGAAGCCAGACGGAGCGTTGAGGTTATGTATCGATTATCGTAACTTGAATGAAAAGACGATAAAGAATCGATATCTGTTGCCTAGAATTGATGATTTGTTTGATCAGTTGAGTGGAGCCAATGTATTTTCTCAGTTGGATTTAACAGCAGGTTTCCATCAGCGTAGAGTAGCAGAGGATAGTATTCCTTTAACATTGTTTAGAAATAGATATGGATCGTACGAATGGTTAGTGATGCCGTTCGGACTAACTAATGCACCAGCATTCTTTGTGGATTTGATGAACCGAATTTTCTGAGAGCACATAGACAGGTTCATGTTGGTTTTCATAGATGATATTTTGATATAATCTAAGGATGAATGGGAGCATGAAGTTCATCTTAGAGTTCTGCTTGAAACACTAAGGCAGAATTAGCTGAAGGTGAAGTTTTCAAAATGTCATTTCTAGAAAAAGGAAGTGAAGTTTTTTGGTCATGTTGTCTCAGAGAAAGGGTTGTCTATAGATCCGACAAAGATTGAAGAGGTGAATAGTCCCAAGACAGTGACTGAGATAAAGAGTTGTTTAGATTGGCTGGATATTATAGGGGGTTCATTAAGGATTTTTCATGGATAGCAACACCGATGACTACGCTAACGCGAAAGGATGTGAAGTTTGTTTGGACCGATAAGTGTAACGAGACATTCCAGAAGCTGAAAACTTATTAACTAATGCATCTATGTTAGTTGTTTCGGAAGAGAATTAGGATTTGATAGTATAAATAGATGCTCGTGGAACTGGGTTAGAAGCTATGTAAATGCATAGGCGTAAAGTGATTGCCTAGCTTCTCGACAGCTTAGACCGCATGAGGTTAGATATCCAACGCATGATTTGGAATTAGCTGTGGTGATTTTTGCGTTGAAGGTGTGGTGACATTACCTTTTGGCAGAAAGATTTTGAGTTATATACAGATCATAAGTCGTTGAAATTTTATTCTCTCAGAAGGAATTGAATACGAGATAGCGAAGATGGTTGGAATCTATAGCTGATTATGAATTTGAAATTGAGTACACACCGGGAAAAGGGAATAAGGTTGCAGACGCACTTATCAAAAAACATGAGAATGCAGTATTGGCGATGATAGCCGAGTGGAAAGATTTGGAAGCGTTGACGACTTGCAGAGTACAGTGGAGGTCTAAGAGTAGTCCCAGTACTAAGACTGTAGTGTTATCATGTTTAGAAGTTCGACCAATGATGATTGAAAAGATTGCTTCTAAATAAGAAGAGGATCCAGTATTGGTTGAGCGGATCAAGAAGTTAAAGGATGTAACAGAAGCGATGACTTAAAGGATTTTAGTCTTGACCAGAATGGGTGGTTGATAAAGAAGGGAAGATTGTGTGTTTCGAATGTGGGAAGCATTAGGAAAGATGTTCTTAAGGAATTCCATCGTTTGAAGTTCACTATTCATCTTGGAAGAACTAAGATGTATCAGGACATGAAGATGAGTTTCTTTTGGAAAGGTATGAAGAAGGATGAAGGTTTATGGGTGAAGCAGTGTCTGAACTGCCAACAGGTAAAAGCCAAACTTCAGAAGCCAAGTGGGTTGCTTCAGCTATTAGATATTCTAGTATGGAAGTGAGATTCTATTTCTATGGATTTTATAGATGGGTTGAAAGATCTAATAGAGGAAATGAAATATATGGGTCAAAATGGACAGATTAACCAAAAGTTCCCATTTCATTCCAGTTAAGTCAACTAGGACGACACCTGTTTTAGCTATGTTATTTAAGAAAAATGAAGTTAAACATCATTGAATTCCTAGTAGTATAGTAAGTGATAGAGACTCCTTATTACTAGTGAGTTTTGGAAGAGTTTACAGGATAATTTAGGTACCAAGCTCAAGATGAGTACCGCTTACCATCCACAGACAGATGGGAAAATGGAAAGAGTTAACAAAATCTTAGAAGATTTGTTAAGAGCTTGTGTGTTAGATTTTGGAGGATCATGGAAAGACCATCTACACTTAGTCGAGTTTTCGTATAACAACAGTTATTAAGCTAGTATAGGGATGGCACCGTTTGAAGCTTTGTATGAAAGGCCATGCATATCTTCTATTTGTTGGTTAGAAATCGGGGATAGGTTGGTTCTTGGTTCGGATTTGGCTAGAGAAGCTGCAGAGAGGATCGAGTTAATTCGGGATAGGATGAAAGAAGCTAATTCTAGGCAAAAGGGTTATGTAGATAGAAGACAGAAAGATTTATATTTCTAGGTTGGAGATCGTGTTTTCCTTAAGGTATCACCGATGAAAGGTGTTATCAGATTCTGAAAATCAGGGAAATCGACATCGAGATTTGTAGGACCATTTCCTATTATAGAAAGGATTAGAAAACTCGCATATAGAATAGAGTTACTGATTAGTTTGGCAGGAATCCATAATGTATTTCATATTTCTCATCTAAGTAAGTGTATTTGAGATCCAGATACTACTATAGCACCGACTGTGTTAGAGGACTTAGTAGTCGAGTCGGACATGACTTTAGTTAGGAAGCTAGTCCGTATAGTCATGAGAGATGAGAAGAGGTTAAGGAACAAGGCAGTCAAATTACTGAAAGTCCAATGGAGCGACAATGAGAGAGAATGTACTTGGGAGACTGAAAGCGGGATTAGAGAAGCTTATCCTGATTTTCTTGATGGTATGTTTTAACTTTTTGATTGATTTGATGTGTACCTTATCGTAATTTAGTGGATGAAATTCTTTAAGGAGGCGAGTCTATAATGACCCTAATATTTAGTAGCATTTTTAGTAACATTTAATTATATAAATTAAACGAAATAATGTAAAATGGTTAAGAGATTAGGATTTGTGATTGCAAGGGTAGTCATGCCATGTTAACAAATGAACTATGTAAATTGAAATGGATTAAAATGTTAGGAAATAAACAAGGGCAATATACTAATTAGTTTTATTCTTATACCCTAAATCCCTTAAGCCATATTCTCTAGAGACAACATGATATAAAACTAGTTTTATATCATGTTAGAGAGAACATGATATAAAACTAGAGAGAGAACATGATATAAAACTAGTTTTATATCATGTTCTCTCGTATTCACAAAACTAAAACCAAAGTAAGAGGCCGACCACCATTAAGGGAAAACAAGAGAAGATAAAGCTAGGATCAAGAGGAAATCTTAAGCAATAAAATAAAAGATCAAATCTCAACACCTTAATCTCAAAGCTAAGGTGAATAATGACCACATCTCATGTTTTTAAATGATTTTGGTTTTGGATTAAATCTGAGCTAATTTGCAAATGTTTTTCCATGTTTTGATTGTTAAAGTGGATATACATGCTTGTTGATGATTTATGGTATTTCATACGGATTTTATGATATGTTTAATGTGAAAACCTTATTAAATTATATCCAAATTCGTTGCGATTTTACATTTAGATCAGAAATGATATTTTAAAGATGGGTTTCATTTTTCATAATTTTTTTGAATTAATGTGGATTTTATATTAATTTTCTAGTGAAGGAAATGGATATTTGGGTTTAAAATAATTTACGACTAAATTATATATGTTTTAGGTCTGAAATTTATATATGTTAGAAAACATATTAGAAATGATTAATAGGAATTTTTATAGAATTTTTCTAAGTGTTTTAATAAATATATAAAATTATTTAAGTTATGAGATTTAAATGTTGCATATATTTATAAAAGATGGGTATTTTGTAAATAAATTAAATTTTTTATTTTTGAAATATTGGCATCACTTTTAGAAAAAATATTAGCAACCTATAATATTTTGACAAACAAGACAGGTTAGTTGAAGATTACTTTAAAAAGTTATAAATCAGCTTAAACATGCTTTTTACGTGTTTCACCACTTTCGGCATCCTCCATCCAACGCCTTACTTCCACCTCCTTCTCAGTTGAAACCAATGCGCTTGGTAACAATACTTGGTACGTAGAAAATTGGACTAAGGCGAAAGGTATGAACTCAAAGCATGGGGTTCCGAAGGGGTCGAAGCAAGTCTTCATTTTTAAAAGTGAATGCGCCTGGTTTGCTTTCGACTTAATTAGTTTTCGACTTGTTAAGTTTTCGTCTAGGTTAAATTGTTTTAAAGGAATGGTTGTGCCTTTTTGTTTTAAGTAATTGCTTTCGACTAGGTTGAAACCCCCTTGCTGCCACCTTTTTCCTTTCGATGCAGTGCGTTCGAAAGGTCCTTTCGTTTTAAAATCCATGATGCTTCTCCGTTGCCTTCGAAGGGAATGGTTTCGACACCATTACTTCTTTTACTTAGGAAATAGCAATTGAAAGTGTTTCTTTCGACCCTGTTCATTTGTGGCCATTTTGAGATTTTTAAGGATAAACCCAAAGGTTTCTAATGACAGTTTTGAATGGTTTCGAAAGATTTTGATATATTTTACTTGAACCCAAATGATTTCGAAAGGTTTGATGGATTTAATATTTTTGAAAGGTTTTAAAAGAAAGGTTTTGAAGGGATGGTTCTCCAATAGTTTCAAATTTTTTAAAAGGAAGTTTTCTAATGTTTTCGAAAGGTAACGTTAAGTGTTCTAAAGATAGTATCTCTAAGGTTCTAACGCTTTCGAAGGTGACATTTTTAAAGATTTCGAAAGGTTGATTATGAATGGTTTCGAAAGGTATGTCTTGTCCTTTCGACCTGAGGTTTCACTTGTATCAAAAGGGGTACTTTCAATGGATTCGAAAGGGACACATTCAAAGGTTAAATGTTTTCATCAACAAAGTTTATGTAAAGTATGTATAACATGGCAAGGTGATTTGAGTAAAGCATAGAGTACATTTTTCTTGTTTAAAGAATGATTTAAAGGTTTAAATCAATTTGAAAGAAATAGTTTTCAAGGAAAATTTATGGATATTTAACCCTAAGTAAAATGATTCGGATTTTAGAATACCAGATGGGACTAGTTTAGGGTCATGCCCTATACATTAGCGATTAACCCCTAGCTAATTTAGGCTAAAATTGTAGTGTGTAGGGCTTTGTCACAGGTAAGACAAAAATGATGTTACATATAGAAATGAATATATATATATATATATATATATATATATATATATGTATCTATGTATGTATGTATAGAAATAGGTTATTGGTGAGCTCGTAAAACCATTAGGATCAGTTGACCCTAGAGTATTAAGTTAGGGAAAGAGCATCCAGAAGAGGAGTATCTAACAGAAGTTAGATTATTTGTTTATTTTGTCTGGTAGGTTCTAGTCAGCCAAAGGTTAATAATTAGACAAAAAAACTATATTGCTCGGACAGATTGTCCATTTATTACCCAATTTATATGCTTTCATGATATTGATATTATTGTTTTAAACAGTTAGGGTTGTAGGATTAAGATTTGCAAAATAAATGTTTTAAAATGATATTAGTGAGGAAAACCGTTCCGCTATACGGCGTGGTCTCACTTTCAAATAACCGAGATGTATAGTATTATTCACACCTGGCTTTATGCCCGACTCGAAGTTTGTTTTTCCCCTTAAACTCCCGGGTGCATAAAATTGATCTGGGTAGGCTGAGAGTTGAGGATTTACAGGTTTTTAGTAGGTGGACGAATAAAGATTTCGAAGATGAGAAGGAGGTTGATGTTAGCTATTTAGGAGTAGTTTTGTTTGTTTTATTCCGTTGTTTTGTATTAAGGCAGTTATGACTATATAATACTCTAGTCAACCAAGGGGGCATCTTCATATGTCGCTCTTGGCGTATTTTGTAATAATTATATTTGATCTGGATCTAGGAAACGTTTGGGATTGTGTAACTTGGATATGAAAAGTTTATTTGAAATGTAATCAAAAAAATGTTTTAATTTGTGATGATTTTATTTCGTATTCAAGTGCTTATGATATTATGGATACATTAACATTACTGTATTTGATCCCCGAAAGTTAATACTTTATATGACTGCTGCATCTGGAGCACTTAGCTTTGGGTTTTAAGATAGGGGATGTGACAATACGGCTAGAGCTTATTCCTCCTTATAAATTCTTTAATAAGATCCCTTAAACGCCAGTAGTCATTCGTGTTTTGTCCATGGGTTTTATGGAAACAACTGTACTTTCCATAGCACCTTTCCTACCCAGTCGCCTCCCTCCTAAAGGAGCCTTTTGTATCATTTGTTCCTTGAGTAGCAACATATATGTTCTCTAGTATATCATTCGTGGATGTATAGTCTTTTGGTTTCATATTCCTCGAGCGTTTCTTGTTTTCATTGCACCTACTTCCAAGACCTTGATCCTTTTCTTTTGATTGCCAGAATTTTCAACATCAATAGCTGTGTTACCAGAGCTTTCTCCAGCTTGTTTAATCGCCATGTTGCTATAGATAACTTCCTTTGATTGTCCTTTATCAGATTTTCCTACGGCTAGACTCGCCCCTTCCAAACATAGAAATTGATTAGCCTTCCGATGGAATTCTTCCATAGTTATAGGTTGCTACATTTTCAGCCATCAACCGAAATCCATGTCTGAGTGTATGTCTCGGACTAATGCCATAAATACCAAATCCTCCTTTGGATTAGTTACTTCTGTAATAGCAATATTAAATCGATTCAAGAAGCCATTTGACGATTCTTTAGGTCCTTGAGACAGACTCGACAAGACATCACATCCTTAGGTCGTATAGCATGGAGTTGGAACTGCTTCAAGGACTTTCAAGTCAACTCATCAAAATTCGATATAGATCTCGACATGAGCCTAGTAAACAACATTGATGCAGCTCCTTCCAAGAAGATAGGAAAACATCTACGTCGAATAGAATCCGTCGTCCTGGCACCATCCATGTAATGACCAGTATTTTACATATCACAGGATTATAAAATATTTTTGTTTTGTTCATATAAGATCACATGATTCTAATATTTTAGAAAAAAACTCTTTGAGATATTTTCCACATCATGATTTTTTTTTGAATTTTTAGGTGATAATTTGACCCTTAAAATCTTGTTTGGACTATAAATATTGATAGGAGTCAATTTAGGGTCACAAACCACTTCAATTGCTTCAAGATGATGGCTTCTCATTGCATGGATTGGTCATAATAGAAAAACGGACTTGTTGTTTGAAAGTCATAGATGTTTTAAGTTTTAGCTACTGTTGGCTTGCATTAGTGAGTAATTAACAAAACTCATGCTTAAGCCAATTAACCCCGCTAAAAAATTGTGTTAAAGGAAGGCTGTAGGAACTAATCTAAGTCAATTCTATCTTTCTTAAAAATAGATCTAAACCTCCATTAACCCTAGTTATATCAAAAAGCCTTCCTTTTCCTTACTAATCATAGCCAAATCATCATTGAGAAGGGCGATAACATATAAGAGCTTGAGATTATCATTTTTGATGATTTGCATTTCTCTTCCTTGCCGTCTACTTTTGATCTAAGGGAAGGACTTGATATTTTAGGTATTTAGTGAGTGGTTCTTGACCTCTTACTCTATTTTGCATGTTTTTATAGTTCAAAATGATGATTTTAACATGATTTCAATCCTAAAATGTTTTCTAACTTTAACTACATTTTTATAGAAGTTTAGGACCAAAATTTAAAGGTTTTAAAGTGATTTTAAATGGTTTTGCAACTCCTTTTATTCACATTCGTATGCTAGAGCAAAAATTAGATTTTGATTAGGATTTTCTTGATTATCTTGTTCTTATGTATCGCATGTATGAATGGATGTATAGATATGATATTCCATGTTTTTATGTTGTGCTTTGATTTGGTTTGTTGGTGCTTTTAGGTAGTCAAGGAAGATGTGGTTAAATTGGAAAATCGAAGGCAATGATGGTCAGAATTGGATGAAACTAGGAGAAGGGGATTTGGAGCAGTATGGGATCCTTGGGTTCAAGTCGCATCGAGATTGGAGCAAAGTAGAGGAGTCAGTACCGAGTAGTCGTGTCAGTACCGAGTGGTCATGTTAAGTGGAAATCGTGTCATTAGGTGATGGTTCTTCAAATCAAGGTTTAGGGTGATGAGTAAAAGACATGTACAAAAATTTGGGTAAGGGATGGAACAAGCTCCAAGAGCTTTGGATGGCACAGAAACAAGTGATTTTGGATTTAGCACCAAGAGCTTTGGAGTTGGCCGAAAGTTACGGGGAAAGTGGTCGGTATCCAAGCACTTATGAGATGGAACCTTGGAAGATAGGGAAGAGGACTTAACCAATATTAGTTAACTACACCTCTCAGTACTGGGAGGATCTATCAGTATCGAGAGGACTTGTCCGTACCGAGAGATCCATTTTGATGCTATCGGGGTGGAACTTCCAGTGAGGGGGAGTGAAGTCTCTACAGGGCATGCCAAAAGTGTTTGTATGTTCGATTAGGGTTTGATGGTGATGTAGTAGCATGATGATAGATTTAGGTCTTTGGTCATGGTAACTCGATGGTAAATGGATTTATTTTCTGATGGTGGTGGCTCGATGTTGAAAGGAGTCTTGAGATTGTTTGTCCATAAAGGGAGGGTTCTAGGAATGGTGACTTCTAGGTAAAACATGAGAATGGTTCTATTATAGAATGGGCAAATGTAGAATGTTTCCTCGAGAATAATGGAAACAAGATGAAGAAAGAAAAGGGCTCAGATATGCATGCTAAGGGATCGTTGATGCTTGAAGTGTTTTCTGATGTACTCAAAAGCATGGGTATTGTAGGGATGCTCATGAGTACTTTTTTGGTTCTCTAGGGTTGTTTCTTTGGATCCGTCTGCTCTAAACCGGTGGATTTGGGTCTAGTATCAGCTTCAAGCTAAAAATGAGCACACTGAAATTGAGATTTCCGTTAGTACCTCGCATGGAAATGGCCATACAAGTTATCATATATCAGGGCATATTGAGTGATAGTGAGGATTGTTTAATGGGTCTATAGTTTCTTTGGTTGCTTTCTTCCGTAGTCTATCGTTAGGATGTCATTGGATATAGGTATTGGGGATAGGGATACCTGGACACCTATCATCATACTTAGCTTGTAGTGACCTTTATAACATTCGTATAGTAGCATATTATGTTCATTACGTGCTAACTATTTGTCTGCAGGAGCAGGTCAGGTATGGTTCGTATACTCTTGTTACTTACTATTTCGAGTTGTATAGTATTTTGAGACTCGTTTACCGTGCACACCAAATTGTTATCTGAATCTTGGTTTTATGCTTTTCTTATTATTATTTAGGGTACTCTTAAATGATTAGACTAGATAGCAGGTTTAGGTGTGATGCAATAGCTGTGCTGAGGATAAATTGGATGGAGCTATCTCGTATTATATATGAATTTCCAAGCTTATTCTGTTGTGCAACACTATGGAGCCTTGGCAGTGCTTACTTACTATTATTATTATGAGAACTATTTGACTTTATTTTCATTTTGCATAAAATTTATTACTTAATGTATAAATATATGGATCCGTACTTTGATATTTGGATCACTTGGTTAATATTATCTCCCTTATTTTATATCTATGATGTGCATTGTATTTTAATCCATGCACGATGAGATATATAACAAGTTTTATGTGATTTTTTCTTTTCTTTTAATCCTTGATACTTGTCCTACATTATCCAGGCTTGTCAACAGCGCACTATATAGTTATATTGGATGCTGGTGGTATGGGGCAGTTGTCACATTTGGCATCAGAGCAAGGTTACATGATTAACTTGAGTTGGCACCGTGATCTATTTGGGATGACAAAGTAGCTATCACCCTAGACTGGATCAAGAGAGTGTGTGTATGTCTATATATATATATATATATATATGAGAAAGTGCATACTTGTTTTATATTTTGTTATTCAGAAGTACATAGTAGTATACGATATATAAGTCGCATGCACGCATAAGTACCATCGACATAGTTTTATTTTGAGAGGCTGATCATTCTTGTTACCGATCGAGAATGAGCTAGAAAATAAGAAACAATGTAAGGAACTCCATCTTCAGAGTTAAAGAAGGAGCCTGTTTAGGGGCTACTAACCCTGACTTGTAAGCTATGTTCAATGCAATGATGGAGGCCATGCTGTAGGATAGCCAAGCAGCCGCTTCAAATGTTGCTATTGGTAGTGATGCTCAGGTGCATGCGCTGAGGGCTGACTTTTCCAAGCTATGCAGAGATTATTCTACCTTATGAGGCAAACCATTTTTTTAAATAGAGTCGGCCATCAAAGTGGAGGATTGGTTCGATACCTATGAGCATATCTTTGGTGACACATAAGTAGATGATGCCATGAAAAGGAAGCGCCTATACAGCTTCAAGGGAAGGCCATGAACTGGTGGAATTCTATTATAATCTTTACCCTCGAGGATTAGTTCACATAGGGCTAGTTCAAGGCTAGATTTAAAGAGAAGTTCATTCCAGTTGCTCAGAAGTTGATACTATTCATGAGATTTGCTTATTTAAAGCAGGTAGATATGTCTATCTTCGAATATATTGCCAAGTTTGATGCTTTATCAAAGTACGGGATTTCTTTTATTGACAGTCCATTATGGAAGAATGAAAATTTTATTATGGGTTTGGATGACTATTTGGAGGAGAAGCTGGTGAGTCATATTGATGATCCATTCGAGAGACTTATCGAGAAAGCTCTTTGGTAGGAAAGTTGATACCACAAGTCTAAATCAGCTATTGTTCCTAAGGAAGAGCTGAAACTGCAGCAAGGTAGTGAGGCAAGAAGAAATGGAATGGAAAGAAAAACAAGTCTCAGGGAAAAAATGCTCAGAAGAAGGGTAAATGGGAACCCGTTTGTTTCGATTGTGGAGACATGGGTTGCCTAATCAAACACTACAAAGCTTATGGGAAGAAGAAGTGTTTTAACTGCAGAAAGTTCAGACATATGCAGAAAAGTTGTCCAGAACTAGCGCAGTAGAAGTAGGTTGTGAATGCATATGCTTTGGACGTTGTTCCAAGTTCATCGAGTGCTCCCTCGTTGAATGAGAAGGAGAAGAGCATTATTATTCAAGGTAGCCTTTCCATTTATGATGTTCCCATATGTGTTTTATTTGATATCGGGGCTTCATATTCCTTCGTACCCAGGGGCTAAGTAGATAGATTGGGATTGAAACCAGAAATATTCAACCGACAATTAATTATAACGAACCCCTTTGGAGGCTCCACCAGCATGTGCAAGGTTTGTTATGGTTTGATCTTATCGAATCATGGATGTGCTTTTGTTTTTGATTTCATTGTTTTGAATTTCATTGGGTATGGAATTATCTTAGGGATGGACTGGCTAAGGAAGTATGTGGTAGTAGTGGATTGCGAGAGGCCATTGGTGATGATTAAGGCTGTGAAGGGACGGATGGTAGCAATTGGCTGCTTGCTAGAGGATGGGGTTATAGTTGGCTTGCTATATTCGCTCGAGGAGGTGACCGAATTACCATCGCATCGAGAGATTGAGTTTTGTATATACTTATAAAAGGATGCCAAAACGATAGTTATGCCTTTCAGGTGTATGACACCCAGAGGGAAAAAGGAGTTGGAGGCGCAAGTAAATGACCTGTTGAATAGGGGGTTTATTCGAAGGAGTATATTTGAGTGGGGTACACCTGTAGTATTCGCCACTATGGCGGATGGCTTTCTAAGGTTGTGAGTAAATAACCATGAACTAAATAAGGTGAAACAGAAGCAAAATTATCCATTCCTACGTATTGATGATTGTTCGATCACGTCTATGGTGCAAAGGTGATCTCCCAGTTAAGAGTAGCAAAGGAGAGTGTACCAATCATTGTGTTTCATACACCATCTGCTTTCTATTAGTGGTTGGTTATGTCATTCGGGCTAATCAATGCTCTTGCATACTTTGCTGATATCATGAATCTTCTCTTCAGGGATCAGCTAAACAAGTTCGTATTAGTTTTCGTGGATGATATTTTGGTTTATTCTAGGATAAAGGAGGAACATGAGACACACTTGAGGATTGTACTTGGGGTGTTGAGGAGGCACAGGTTGAAAGAGAAGTTTTTGAAATGTCATTTCTAAAGAAGGGAAGTGAGATTCTTGGGTCATGTCATCTTAGAGCACGGTTGCAGTATTGGTCATAGCAACATCGGTGATCAGTTTGACAAAGAAGAATCAGACTTTTGTTTGGGACGCAAAGTGTGAGCATGCATTTGTGAGTCTAATGGAGTGGTTAACAAGTGTACCGGCATTGACCATTCCAAGTGAGAATGAGGAGTTGACAGTATACACAGACACCTATGGTACTAGATTAGGTGTGGTATTGATGCAGAAGGGGAAAATTATCGCCTACGCTAGTCAACAGCTGAAGCCGCATGAGAGGAAGTATCAAACTCATGATTTGAAGTTGGTAGCGATAGTGTTTGCTTTAAAAATTTTGAGGCACTGCCTATTAAGAGAAAGGTTCAAGTTGTGTACGGACCATAAATCCAAATCCTTGAAGTACCTTATCTTTCAAAAGGATCTCAACCTTAGCCTCCTACAACTTTAGCGTTTCCTATACCCTTGGTAAAGGAAATGCCATTGCTAATAAATTGAGTAGAAGATGTGCCAATTCAGGAGCAATGTTCATGGAGTGGAAGCAGTTAGAATATATTGTTGGTTATGACTTCAGACCTCATTGCCAGTTAGAGCTAGAGATGTCAGCAAGTTTGATAATCAGACCTACTTTGATTTAGCGGATCAGAACTAGTCATAGGTGAGAAGCTAGACTAGTGGAAATCGTGGTGAAAATAGAAGAAATAATGTCAAGAGATATGAAGCAATACATAGCCGACTGAGAAGGTTGGCTTTATGTGGATGGGAGGTTGTTTGTCTGATGTTGGTGGATTACACGGTGCTATGAGAGTGTCGCCATTCTAAATTGACCATACATGCCAGCAATAATAAGATGTACCGTGATATAAAGCAGACATATTATTAGATAAGGATGAAGAAGGATGTTAGGATATTCATCTCAAAGTGTATGAACTGCCAGTTGGTGAAGTCAGAGCAAAAGAAGCCAAGTGGGTTGTTGCAACCGCCTGAAGTTTATGGGTGCAAGTGGAAGCAAGTATCGAGGGATTTTATGGATGGACTGTTGAGGACTCAAGTAGGGTATGATAGCATTTAATTCATAGTCATTCAATTGACCAAGAGCGCTCGATTTATACCCATTAAGTTAAGTAGAACGGCAGCCAAACTGCTGAGTTGTATATGAAATGTGTTGTACGATTTCATGGTGTGCCAAAAAGCATCGTGAGCGACTGAGACCCATAATTCACTAGTAGGATTTGGAAAGGCTTAAAAGTAGCATTGGGGTTTGAGTTGCATCTCAGTACAACTTATCACACACAAATAGATAGACAGACCGAGAGAGTGAATCGTATATTGGAGGATCTCTTGCGGGCTTGCATACTTGATTTCGATGACCCATAGGACGATCACTTGCATTTGATGGAGTTCGCATACAACAACAAATATCAGTCTAGTATTGATATGGCACTGTACAGATATGGTTAGAGTAACCTCAAAGAAGACAGAGATCATTCGACAATGAATAAAAGCTGCCCATGATAGGTAGAAGAGCTACGTTTATACGAAAATAGAGATGGGCGAGAAGCTGATATTTGGAGTTCTACGTTGGTGATATGGCGTTTGTGAAGATTTCTCCTTTGAAGAATGTTATTGGATTAGGTGGTAAGGGGAGGTTGGTGTCGAGATTCATATGTTCTTTTCTGATAAAAAAAAGGATTGGGGACTAGCATATAGGATCAACTTACCTCAGAAGATGGTGGGTATGCACAACGTCTTCCATATTTATCATTTGCAAAAGTTAGTGCATGACTCAGGCGTGACGATTGCATTGGATCATCCTAATGATATCGAGCTTGAACCAGAAGCTTCTAGATCTCATACTTCGATTCGTTTTGTTGAACGTGATATGAAACATCTTAGCAGGAAGATGATGGAGTTATGAAGATTCAATGGGGCCGAGAGTGAAGGCGATTGCATGTGGAAAACTGAGGGTAGCATGAGGGCTACATATCTGGAGTTCATTGTATGATAAGGCCTTTTGTTTATCATATTTACTTTCACTTTTGATATTATGTATGGTAGTTCAGTATTTCGCATTCTAGGGTAGCCTTACCTACACTACTGGTTTCATGATTGCGTCTTTGATATCTATGACTGTTAGCCATGCGGGGTAACCACGTTTAACCTATTTGGGGATTTCGAGGATAGAATTCCTGAAGAAAGGAGAGTATAACGGCCCTTATTTACGTATCAAAGGGTCGTTAAATATTTTTATTTTATTCATATGAGGTTTTATACCTCTAAACATTTGGTAATTAACTCTTAGGGACATTTTCCACATCTAAGATTTTTTTCTGAATTTATATATGACCATTTTGATCCTAAAAATCTTGTATGGACTGTTACATTTGATAGAAGCCGATTGAGTCTTAAACCACTTCCATTGCTTCAGGATGATGGTTTTCCATTTCTTAGAGTGGTCATAATAGAAAATTGAACTTACTATTTGAAAGTTGTAGCTGTTTTTAAATTTTAGTTGCTAATGGCCAGCATTAATGGGTGATTAACTAAGCCCGTGCTTGGGTGTACTAACCCACCATGAAAATTATGCTAAATGAAACTAATATAAGTTATTTCCATCTTCCCCAAATTAGCTCTAAACTTCCATTAACCCTAATTTCTCAAAAAGCCTACCTTTTTCTTACTAATCCTAGCTGAATCATCAATGAGAGGGGTGATTAGTGTAAAGAATTTTTAGATTATCATTTTTACCTGATTTGCATTCCTCTTCCTCATTGTCTACTTCAGATTTAAGGGAAAATTTGATATTTTAGGTATATGGTGAGTGATTCTTGACTCTCGCGCTACTATGCATGTTTATATTGTTAAAAATGATGTTTTTAACATGATTTCAATTCCTAAAATGTTTTTCAACTTTACCGCATTATGTTTATGGTTGAATTTCAGAGGTTTTAAAGTGGTTTTAAATGGTTTTGCAAATACTTTTGTTCATATCCATATGCTAGGCTAAAGTTACATTTTGATTAGGATTTTCTTGATTATCAATTCTTATGTATTGTATATACAAATGGATGTATACGTACGATATTCCATATTTGTATGTTATGCCATCATTGATTTGTTAGTGCTTTTAAGTAGTTAGGAAAGAGATGCTTAAATCGGCAATTCGAAGAAAAAGACGGTCGAAATTGACTGAAATTAGGAGGAGGGGCTCTAGGGCAATGGATGTGCTCATGGTTCAAGTCGCATCGAGATTAGAGTAAAGTAGAGGAGTTGGTATCGAGTGGTCAAGTCGGTACTGAGTGGTCATGTTTAGTGGAAATCGTCTCGATGGGTGATAGTTATTCAAATCAAGGCTTAGGCTGATGAGGAGAAAATAAGTGCAAGAATTTGGCTAATGGATGGACCAAGCACTGAGAGCATTGGAGGGCATGATAAAAAGAGCTTTTAGACTTAGCATCATGGGCTTTGGAGCTGGTTGAGAACATTGGGGAAAGTGGTCTAGGTCCAAACACTTAGGAAATGGTACCTTGGAAGAGAGGGAAGAAGATTTAACCAAAATTGGTTAAGTACACCTCTCGGTACCAAGAGGACCTGTCAGTACTAAGAGGTCCATTATGATGCTATCGGGGTGGAACTTCTAGGAGAGGGAGTAAAGGCTCCGCAAGTCGTACTTAAGGTGTTCGTATGTTCGCATGATGTTTGGTGGTAATGTAGTAGCATGATGAACGCTTTGGGACTTCGGAGATAGAAACAGACGGTGAATGGAGTTAGGTTCCGCTGGTGGCAGCTTGATGTTGAAAGGAGTCATGAGAATATTTATCCATAAAGGGCGAATTCTAGGAAAGGTAACCAATGGATAAAACATGAGAATGATTCTACCATGGAATGGAGGAATGTGGAATGGTTCTTCGAGAATAATGGAAACTAGATGGAGCAAAACACGGGCTTGGATATGTGTGCTAAGGGATCGTTGATGCTTGGAATGTTTCCTGATGTACTCGAAAGCAGGGGTATTATGGGGACGCTCATGGGTACTTTGTTTGGTTTCCCCGGGTCAGTTATCTGGATCTGTATACCCTGGATCGATGGATTTGGGCCTAGTATCAGCTTCGGGCTAAAGACAAGTACATCGAAAGCTGAGTTTTCCATTCCTCCCTTGCATTGGAAAGGATTTATCAGTTATCATATATCAAGAGTAAATTGAGTGATAGTGTAACAACCTTGATTCTACAATATCACTTAAATAAATTAAATAAAGATTTAAACTGGAAATTTAAATGAGAAATTTCATTTCTCATTTATTGAAGTTGGAGAAATTAGAATTTAAGCATTTTATTATAATAATAGTTGAAATGAGAATTTCAAAATGTGTATTTTATTAGGAAAAACAATATATGGAATTTTATGATACAAATTTCTTGTTTAGAAACTTGTTAGAAGATAAGTTAGTGCCTTCTATATATTGTATAAATAAATTTGAGTGTATAGATTATTGATTCAAAACATATAAAAGAGTGTGTTATTGTTTTCTAAATGATATGCAATCTTATTTAGAGAGAAAATGGTATGATAGTAGCTAAAATGATTTATGTGTGTGTTTTCTTAATTTAGAAAAATGCAAAATGTCCTGTTTTCAAAAATAAAAATAGAGCTTTAAATATTATTAAAAAATATGTTTTATTAATTAATCATGAAGATTAGGTGACTTAATTTTAGCGTATTAACATGAATTTTTCTATATTTAAATCATTGAGAAAGTATTGTTTTAGGTTGTCGAAAAATGAAATAATTGTTTAATTCCTTATTAGATTTAATTAAAAGAAGGTTTTGGCTTAGGCATGTATATCAGTCCATTTATGGACTTAAGTGAATTTGAGTTTCTATAAGTTGAGAACAATTGCTTGTACGTTCATTTCATAACATACAGTAAGTTTCTCAAGCTGTCTTTCTCAAACTCAACTCTAGGTAGCAAAGCAAATCGTTAAATATAAATTCCAATAAACTGAGATAAAATCCAAGAAATTCAGATTAAATCAAGGCCATGTTCTCAAGTCCTATTCTATCTTATAGACCTATTAATTTCAGTCTTTATAGTGAATTGATTATAGTATTCTTTCCATTTGTCTATGTAAATTCTAGATTTTGTTGAAATAGTTGAATCTTGAATTGTAGCAAGCTAATTAAAGAAGAAAAATGAGTTTAAGACTCATAACTATCTCTATTTTGAATTTATTTACTGAATTTGGTTATTGGATGAATTATGGTTGAATTAATCTCAGTTTGGTTGTGACAAATTACATCTTATTGCTATCACCTCTAATAGTTGACACCATATTTTTAGTTTACTTAAACCCACCTCTTATGATCATGATTTGCATTAAATTGTTGATGTTTGTATGCCTACACAGATAATAAATCAAAACCCGAAGACTCAAGATGATCAACTGGGGAAAATAGAGACGAACAAAGCAATTGGTGGCCATTGACACAACCTAAGGATCAACCCAGGTGCTGCGACCAGTGGACTGGTCTATATGACCGGTGCACCAGTCGTGGCTTGGGCTGAGCCCTACATTACACCATTCTGGCTCCCGAATGCCCTGGTTCCCCCTATCTTTTACCCATTCAACCCTCGGTATTGCTTATTTACTTTGATGTTTTGCGATGCTTTACATCATTTTAATGTTTTTTGGTGATGAACTATTTGTGCATTTTTGAGTGCTTGAATTCAACTTTGAAGTTCTTGTTGGCATGGAAGTCTTCCTCTAATGTTTTGTTGGTGAACACGCAATTAAATTGCACCAGTTCGCAAAGTTATTTATAAAGGAAATATCATTTAAAAATGAATTGATTTCTATATATGCACACACACACACACACAACACACACAAATATATGTTGAAAATATATGTAATTTAGATAAGAAGTATTATGGAGACTATATATTTGTAAGTACTTTAAGTTTCAAATTGATTTCGAAGCAAGTTTTTCTATAAATATAGATATGAATTAAATTGTATTTTCTACTATATGTATTATAATTATTTTTAAATTAATATTTTTAAATTACCTTTCAAAGCAAAACCATTTTATTATTAAAAAAGCTATCTTACTTGGATGACAAAATTGAATTAAATGATCTAGTAAAACAAGTATTGTGAAACGCTTACGTTTATTTCACTAGTTAATTCATGGACTTGTTCAAATGTATATTTATTTCTACGAGTGGTGTTGTCTAGCTTTAGTAATTATTTGAGCGTTGTCAAGTGATTATGGGATATTGGTCTACACTCATATGATTACTGATCGAAAGTAGAAACACTTATTGATGGGTTTATAGAATCATTCTTGCAAGACCCGTTCAGGCGGAATAATGGGTTTTCAGGCCCATCTTCTGATACTCGTTTTCAAACAAGTTATAATTTGTGAAGTGCAACCTCTTGTATTGACTGGCGACGTGCATATCTATTGCTTGCATATTCAGATGTGATTATTTATGCTCTTATTATTGTGGTTACTTTGACTTTGATGAATGTCATAATGAGCATTAACGTAACTATAAAACTATGAATCATTAAATGAAGTACTATTATGTTAGTGGATTGCTTTATGGATATTATCATTGTCATTTATGCATGTCCGTTGTTATCAATATCTCACCTTTTGTGATAATTAGAGACAGTCTGACCCAGGTGCAATTTTAGTGCTAGGATTAGACCGAGACTTGATGAGTGTAGGGACTCAGCAACCTTGGATGTGAGATAGCTTAAGAAGTCTATTTTGATGATGTTATTATTGTGATGTTCCATTTGAGTCTTGTATAGATGATTGTTCATATTGTAGACTTATGTGGTTATGTACATAATTATTAATCTTGTGTTTTTCTTTTCTAGAACCATAATTTTGAGAGATGTTGATGTATATTACTTCCATTGTGATGTTAGATTCTGTGTTGTACGTTATGTTATGTATTCTTTTGAATTAGACCAAACCATTATACTATTGTTTTACGCCTGGATCGTATATGTCGAATTACCAATTGTAAGAAAAGAAAAGAAAAATATAGTCACATTATTCGACATATTCTATACTTACCCAAAGCAATTTTACAGATTGTCGCTCCTAACCAGCCCTATTCTCTGCACTAAAAGACAGTATTACCCAATAATACCTTTTGTTAATGTAGGTCTCGGGGTGGGGCGCTACAGTCTATAACAACTCTTTTCTTAGCTACCTAATTAATTAAGTTGAGTCATGTATAATTAATTCTAATTTGTGGTTTGTGGAGTTTAACTATGAAGTTAAATCTAGTTTTCAAGAATAATTGATTTGATTTATTTAAGAATGATTTTCATTTCTTAAAGATGATTTCAATTTAAATTTGAAATATTATTGAAATAACTATTTAAATTTGGCATTTAGGATAAAATGTTAATATTGAGAATTGTTATTTGAAATGAGATTTTATAATCAATAATTTATTTTTATCAAAATAATGAGTATAACTTTTATTTTCAATAAGTTATATTTAGATTTTACAATATATTTCAATATTAATCAAAATGGGAAATTTTAATCTTATTGATTGGTTTTGGTAAATTTGAGAAATAAAATTAGGTTAAATAAATCATTCTTAAGTGTAAATTGGTGTTTCATAAGTGATAAAATAAAATATAAAATTAATAACACTACTCTTAGAAAATTTGTAACACCTTGCAAATGGATCCATATCTCTACTCTTTTGGCATAAATGGTATGAAATAAGGAATGAGAAAACAACTAAATGTGGAATGTCTTGTTTTCAATAACTAATACAAAGATTTATAATTATTTTATTAATCAATCAGGAAGATTAGGCGATGAACTTAATTTTAGTGTATTAACATGAATTTCTTTATGCTTAAATCATTTAGAAAACACTAACACACTTTTATACATGTTTTGAATCAATAATGTATGCACTCAAATTTATTTATACAATACATAGAAAGCTCTAACTTATTCTCTAACAAATTTGAACAAGAAATTTATATTGTAAAATTCCATATATTATTTTTTCTAATAAAATAAACATTTTAAAATTCCCATTTCAATTATTATTCTAATAAACTAGTTAAATTTTAATTTCTCCAACTTTAAAAAATGAGAAATCAAATTTCTCATTTAAGGTTCCAGTTTAAATCTTTATATAATTTATTTAAGCGATAAAAAAATAGGATTGTTACTGATAGTAAGAATTGTTTGATGGATTCTATGGTTGCTTTTGTTGTTTTTTTTCCATAGTTTATCACTCTGGGAAATCGCTAGGGATATGTTTGGGGATAGGGATACCTAGACAACCATCATCGTACTTTGTAGTGTACCTTTATGATATTCGTAGAGTAGCATATTATTTTCGTTTTGTGATTAGGGAGCCGATTGAAAGAGGTTTTCTTCTTTTGATTCAAGTTGTTTATGTTATTTGGTAGGTTGCCTGATTAAACACTTTAAATAGCAACATTATACTTAGCAAGCGAAGAAAGAACTCTTCTTTCCAGTCTCTTCAAGTGCTCTATCACCCTATCTTACTTAAGCCCCTAACTCTTTCGTTGTAGGGACATGTCAGGTACGGTTCATTTATCCTTGTTCCTTACTATATCGACTTATATAGTATTTTGAGATTCATTTAGCTCCCATACCAGACAGTTGTCCGACTTGAGGTTTTATGCTTTGCTTCTTATTAACTTAGGTACTCTTAAAAGAGTTGATTGGATCGCAGGACTGGATAAGTCATAGTAGCAGTGGAAAGGACAAGCTAGATGGAAATATCTCGTATTATACATGGATTTCAATGCTTATTCCATTGTGCAATAGTATGGAGCCTTGGTAATGCTTGCTTACTAGTATTATTTTGAGACAGCTATTTGAGATTATTTCTATTTTGCTTAAACTATATTATTTGTTATATAACTTTATGGATCTGCACTCTAATATTTGGATCACCTAGTTATTACTCTCTCTCATGTTTCATATCTGTGATGTGTAGTATATTTTATTCCATGTGTTATGACATGTACGACATGCTCTGTGTGATTGTTTTCTTTCCTTTTAACACTTGATGATCGTCCTACATCGACCGGGCACGTCAGCAGTGCATTGTATAGTTATATTGGGTGTCAGTTGTATCGAGCGGACGTCAAAAGTCCATATGCCATTCATACTTGAGTAAATGTTAACGGGTCTTTAATTATATTAAATGATGGAATTGTTGGCATCGTAAACTTCTTACAGTACTCCTCCCTTGGAATATTTTCCATGAACAGAATTCTGTTTGGCATGGAACCATAATCCTTATTCTTTCTACCTTTGCTTTACTCAACTAACTGCTTAACCATGTCCATTATATATTCCTCGCTGGCACGGTATTCCAATGGCTGACTATTAGGGGCAGTGCCATGTGTTTGGCTCTTTAATTGATCTTGGTTTGTCTATTGATGTTTTGGCCCTCTGGTCTCTGGAAGAACCACTCCTTTAGTCGTCCGTTGATTATTGATCGGTTTTATTGCCGCTGCTTGAGCTCTAGCTCCGTTAACTTTGACGTCTAGCTTGTAATCATCACCGTCATGTTGTAGGTCATTCTTTCAGTTTGACAAGTCCACAATTTTAGCTTCCTACACCCTACGTCCTTTAACATTCCTCTCGATACTGACTTGATTATGGTCGGCACCGAACGATCTTATTTTAGGGAAGCACTCTTACTTCTTCCAGCAACTCACTCTGGTGCTCCATCGACTACTTCCTTCTGTATTTTTTTCTCATTTCTCCTATTTTGACTGCAAAATAGATGAATTCTCTTCTTCAAAACCAGGAAGAGAATCTTCCTTTCTTTTCCTCTTGGTTCTTTGTGATTGCTGGGTCGGCAATGCTATGTAGCGTCAATTCTATCTAATAGAGCCTTTTGACTATCCACCAACTTTTTTTTAAGCTCATGCATTATCTTATTGAGTTCAGCTCTGGTAAGCATATCATGTTGGGCAGATGATCCTGGTAATGCCAGTTGATTACAATCTTTCAATTGATGAGCATTTCCCTTATAACCACCAGCTACTGCTCCTCCAGTTCCAACAACCGTCCCTATTGGTCTTCTAGTTTTCATAGGCGCCATTGATTTCTATCAGCAAGTCTCCAAATTCCTTTAAGAAAATCTTCTTGATCTAACCACTGAACCACTTCAAAATCCAAAATAGCAAGCTAGATCTACGCCTGAAAAATCAATTCTCGATGAAAGCACCAAAATGTTGATGCCAAAAGTGGCACAACAACCGAAAACCTATTAGAAGATTGAGATCTAGCAAGAACTATAAGAAAATTAAAGAAAACATAAGAAATTTTATAGTGGTTTGGCTATTAGTGGCCTACGTCTATTGTAGTTTATTGATTATTTGATTGAGAGTCACTAGTACAAGGGATTGACAAATTCCTAAAGTCTAGAATAGTCAACAATGTCTACCTTGGTCCCCATGGAGAAGAAGATATGAGATGAAGAGAAAAAAAGAGCCAAAAGTCCTTTTCCTATAGCCATGGGGTCTGTATTTATAAAGAAATCGCCTAGCAGAGCTGGGGATCCATGAAGTATGAAGTCCAGATCCAAGCCCAAGTGTTGAGAAGTGAGCTTCGGGACCTACACTTTCAGTGAAAACCACTCAGTACTAAGAGGTTCTTCTTGGTACCGATAGGTTTTTATAAGTGGGAATTTCCCTTCTTCCTTTATTTTGCTTCCTATCTTTGATTTGTTGTGTTCCAGACACCTTTCCTTGTAGACCGATTCATTTTCGATAGAATCCAATATTGCTACGTTCATCTTCGCTTTCTTTTCGAGAACACTTAGATTTATTTGTCTATTCTTTAGAAAAAACACTTCATGGAGATCACTTGAGTTATTGCTTCATATACAGGTGGATTTTGTAGTCTTAAGTGTAGCAAAAAGCTCTCCATACCAAGCCTTACCTCTCGTTATTGAGTGGTCCACTTTGGTCCATTGACTATGGAGCTTTTTTGTATGGCCATATCATCCGTCTAAACATGTTCTCAAGTTTGCAGATCATTTCATCTTTATCTTGACACTCTAGTTCCAATGAAAATCTATTTGGTCAAAAAGCCAGTTAGTAATTAAATAAAAATAAACAAGTATTGAATTGAATAAAAATGTCCAATTATCAAAATATAATTAGGTAAATGAAGAATAGATCAATTTAAACTATGTTGAAATATATTTATAAGTATTCAAATTCAAGCGTGAAATAAATTAATCAAAACTATATTAAATTGGAATTTAAGGCCCAAAAAAATCATTAAGCCCAAGCCCAAAACCATCCTAGATTATTCTTTATCCCTCTTCCTTATCACAAGACCCATTCTCTTTTCCTGGTCTAAAATATCCCAAACCTGAACCCTCTTTTGTCTATTCCCTAACTCCATAATTCTTGAATCGAAAATCGCAAGAAAAAAATGAATTGGCGCTTGAAAATGAGGGACATGTGATGACAATGCCATGGAGGAGCAACTGGTGGCAGGTTTGATGCTGCGATTGTATCGCGGTTGGAATTCGAGGTGTGGTGGATTGTTTGCGATTTGGAAAGGATGTCGACCGAATTTATGGCGATTTTCGTTGGGATGGTGGCCTCTATTGGAGCTAATCGCAAAGTGGGACTTGGCGGTAGAATTGGTATTGGCGATGTGGTGGCAGGCTGAGTGTGGGCTGATCGTAGTGAGGTGCATGCACGTGCAACCAGTAGCAACGTCGGTTGCTGACCAAGAAAGGGTTGCTATGATGCGACAATGGTTGTGCTTGGGATGAGGATAGTTGCTGATTCCCTTAGTTCAAGCATCGTCTTGGCGAGTTTACACTCACAACTATATTCTAATGTCCAAGCAAGTCATAAATATACACGTTTATTATCTGAGCTTTTTGGTTAAATCGATTAGTTGTTTGTTTGTTTGTTATTGAATTTTTTTGGGATGTTGGTTGATTGAGTTAGCTAAAAGTGTCAATTTGCAAATCGAACACCATCTGATTGCAAATTGGGCTATATATATTGTATGTTTATATATGTATATTTAAAAGATGATCGGTGCTTGATGGAACTCGAGTTAGTTCAGATGATATATTCATAGTGTTGATTGGTTATAAATATTCTCGGAGTAATTTATTCCATAATTTATATAATTATATATTAATTTGCTTTCTTTTTTAAAAGATGATTGAAAAGTCCTAAAAAATTATTTAAGGATTTTGTAATTATTAAATGTATTTTACAAATAATTTACTAATTTTTATTCAGTTTAACTATTTTTATATTTACAAATATAATTTTAATTATAAATATAAATATAGTTTTCTTTTACTTATAAAACCATTTTTCAAATAAATATTATAATATATTATATATTTTGAATTGTTTTAAAAGAAAAATAATATATATTTCTATTTTATGAAATATATTACGAAAATAATATTATTATTTTAAAGAGATTTTTATTATAAAGGTTATTTAAATATTTCTAAAAGAGTTTTCAAACCTTAGAAAAATATAGTACTATTTGAAATAGTTAAAAGATTTTGGATATGTTTTGAGTAGATTTTGGATATGTTTTGAGTAAATAAAAATTCTTTTCCATACTGTGAGTATTTCAAATATGATATAAATTAATTTAAAATGTCTTGTTTATAATTAGTCTGGGTATAAAGTGAAAATACTGAATTATATTTCTATAGTTTAAAATAAACATAATTTACTTTGAAGTATATATGTTTGTTAAAAATAGAAACTAATTATATAAAATTATGGAAATTCTATTATAAATGATATTTGGCTTGTAAGTGATCTTGAATGTTTTAAGATATGCAAGTAAGATTTAGAAGTAAATTTTTATATTTAGATCTTTATTTTGGGATTAAATAGCAAATGTTTATTTCAATATGTAAAATATATTTTAAATTTTTTATTATTTTGTAGATATAAAATTGAATTAATAAGTTTTATCACATATTTATAAATATAACCTCTTTCCAAATTCATATTTGAATGTTTTGATTGTTTTCAATCTGTGTAATGAGAAATCCGAATAAACGAAGTTGTTGACGCTAAAAATGGATCACCACCCAAATACCTATAAAATAATATAGATCTAGCAAAAACTATAATGAAAATAAAGAGAACATCTGAATTTTTAAAGCGGTTAATATCTGGCCTACGGCTAATGTAATTTATTGATTATTTGATTGGGACTCACTAGTATAGGGGATTAAAAATTTCTTAAAGCTTAGAACAACTAACAATGTCTACCTTAGTGACTATAAAGAGGAGGGATAGGAAATGAAGAAAACAAAAGAGCCAAAAGTTCTTTTCGTATGGCCATAATGTCTGTATTTACAAGGAAATTGCGTAGCAAAACCGGAGGCCACGAATAATAGGTCCAAACCCATGTCCAAGAGTGCAGAAGCAAGTCAAAGAATCTATAGAGCAATGAAAACTACTCGATACCAAGTGGTTTTACTCGGCACTGTTTGTTTTTATAAGGGAAAACCTTTCGTATTTCTTCCACCTGTTCTTTTATCTTCAATCTACCATGTTCCAAGCACTTTTCCTTCAGGTTCAAGTTGTTTTTGAGAAGTTATAATACCGCTTGTTATTTCCTGCTTCCTTGCTTTCTTCTAGAAAATCCTTAGAGTTATTCGTCAATTCCTTAAGAAAAGCACTCTACGATGTTTGCTTGATTTTGAGCTTCACGTACAAGTAATTTTGGAGTTCCAATGGGTAACAAAAAGGTGTCGGTACCGAGTGGTCCATTTTTTCCTTATGTCTTTGAAACTTCGGGAGTATGTTCCTATTGTCCTCCTGAGCATGTTTCCAAGTTCATGAATCATTTCGTCTTCATCTTGACCCTCTAATTCCGATGAAATCTGTTTGGTTAAAAAGCTAGATAACACTTGTCCCCCAGAGTATGCTTTTGTTGAGAACAAAGTGTGCTCTGGAACAAGACAAGCTCTGACTTACTATCTCCCCATCCTAGTTTGTCTTTTGAGAATTGCTTTGAAGTGTTAGCTTCATATATGTTGATATTCTCTGAACTTCTTTACATAATTGAAATTCCATTCCCCGTGCTAAGAACATGATCTACACTTAGAGATCGTTTCGTGCCTCGGTCAAGTTTTCTCTTTCTCCACTTTACTTATTCTCGAATTTTTTCTTTAAATTACCATTGGATACCAAGTGGTACTATCGGTACCAAGTGCTTTACTCGACCCTGTGTATTATAAGTACTCAGGACTTAAGATATTTTCCTTTACTTTCTGACTTTCTAGTTTTTACTTGCACCGACTACTTCATACCAAGAGCTTCAAGTTTTGATTTCCTAAGCCTAAACCATTCGTCTTTGATCACCTTAAGCTACTGCCACCTTCCTGAAATATCCACCAAAACTTCAAGAGGTTATTGTCATTTTTCACATCAAAATGTTCCTTAAAGCACTTGACCCCAACTGGTTTTCCATCCCTACAATCTTCAAGCTTCGATTTAGCAACTTCTAGGTGGGTGATGGTCGACGATTTTGGCAGCCATTGGCGATGATGATCGTTATCCCCCATTTTGGCAAGGTCTCAATATCATCAACTTGGGTAGAAAGGGATGGTTACCGGCCTTGAGAATCAGTTGCGTGCAATACTATGGACAATGGTTGAGCACAACTGGGCAGGGACCAAGCTAGGTGTAATCAGCATGGAGTGACACTCATAGTCCCATAAAGCTATTTCCAAATTTTAAGTCGATCAGAGTTTATATGCTCGAGTTACAGACAAAGCAAGGATTTATATAGATCGATCAAGAACGATCCATAAAACAACTCAAATTAGTGAAGATCGATCGATATCTCAAAATACACAAGGCCAGTTCACTTGAAACTTTCAACGCATCCATATATTGAAGGATGGAGCCCACAAAAATGATTGTAGGTCAAAACTCTTGGGTTCAAGAAGTGCCGATCGTTTTATTCCAATTCTTCCTAACGATTAGTGTAACTCGGCAAGCGATCCAAATGCAATAAAGATTGATCCATATCTTGTAATTTACAACTCAGAATGACTTTATATTTTAGTAGTAAGGCATAGTGGTATGTGGGACCCCTTACAAATGATCGCATGGCAATCAGAGGCAAAATATAATGAACGGTATAATTTATACCAATCGTTCCAACACAACAAGTTGTGTTCACCGATCGTTATGGTGGGACCTTATAGACCTGGAGAGCCTTCTACCGAAATCTTAGCAAAATATCTAATCATCTCACCTAATAAATGCAGACCTATTTGTTCATTTTTAGGATCTTTACGCTGCTTGTTACTCTAAACTCCATTGTAATTAAGTGCTAGCGTTGTTCTACTGTTGTAATTAGATTCACAAGGGAGTAATAAAGGATAATCTTCAAAGTAGACTTATGCATACAACGCCAAACCACTATAAATCTCTGTATCTTTGATTATTGCTTATTCTCTATTACTTACTTGTTCTTTTACTCAGTTTAATTTTCCTTTTCTTCATTTACTTCTCTACAAAAACTATTCTAGAGTGTTTATAACCATTTTTGGTGCAAACATTTTGGTGTTTTCACCGAGAAGCTTGATTCTTAGCTTATTATGATCCCTTTGTTGCTACGGGATTACAGTCCATAGTTATCTTTAGGATGTTTTCTCGTTCTACTCAGATTTGCAAAAATCTAAGCAAAGCTATCAATAATGCGAAGAACACTCGATCAAATTCTCAAAACGTGGAAGGAAATAAAACGCCAGTATCCATTAGGGATGCCCGAGCATTCAACCAATAGATGTGAATGTTGAACCAATTGAATTCTAGGATCCAACGGATTCTATTACAAGAGCTGAATTCCATAATATGATGAGGGAGCTAATGAATAGCCATCGAGAATTAAATCAGCAGATCCAGGCCAATATCAACTTACTGAACCAACTCACTCAGCAATTGCAAGGAAATGCTAGGAGGGCCCTACCTCTTACTAGGCATCAAAGAGTTCTAGTTCATCGAATGAGTATCACAGGTATAGGTGTCAAAGAACAGACGAGTATCCTACAGAAACTTCAAGCGTCAACAGGCAGGCCATCACGGCCTGCTAGGAACAACCTGTGTTGATCCCTCCTCCAGAGAAGGGAACTTACCTATGCATACTGAGATTCAAACTGGAGCCACCATGGCTGATTTGGATGACGGAGTTCAGTTAAATGTTGACCAGAAGCTTTCCAAAAATGACGACAATATGAATTTACGAGATACATATCAAGAAGATGTTGAACCAAATAGGCATGGAACGGCTCATAGACATCGACCAGACCATTCACACGAGGTGGAACATGACGACCACTTGCCGCTAACTATCCAAATGTTAGACTTGTCAGCTATGGTCAGACAGTTAGTGAGGAAGAGCCACGGCTTGACCATTGATGACCGCGAGATCTCGAAAAGCCATACCTCATTCACTGATAATGTCCTACTACAGAGTATCCAAGGAGGTTCAACATGCTTTCAATGCCTGCCTATGAGGGAAAAACCGAACCCAGACAACACATCATGAGATATGAATGGCTGAAAGATTCTACACGAGCTGATGATGCAACCAAGTGTAGATGTTTTTAAATAACTCTCTCTGGAATAGCAACAATGTGGTTTACAAGGCTACCCCCGCAATCGATCTCTAGATTCTATGATTTGGCAACAAGGTTTATGAATCAGTTTCGAATGACGTAACTACCCCAAGGTTGTAATTTCCCTGACTAGAATGATCCACGCTCCAAGAGCATCATTGAAAGATTATTTGGAAAGATTTCATACAGCTATTACAGAAATCAGTAATTGGAATGACAATGAAATATTGATGTCCGTGACTAGAATGATCGATCTAGAATCTGATTTTGGCGATTGGTAAGCCGACAAGCCACCAGCAATGTTAAAATGCTTTTATGCGAAGGAGGCTCGATATTTGAGGAAGGAAGAAGCCCGGTCCTCCTAGAAAAAGAATGTCATAGGAACGAGTAGAGAGGGAGTACAGAGAAATATAGATGTAAAGCAGTCTGATGAAAGCTCAAGAAAAGTTTAAGTGAATGTCCAGAACAAAATGAATCAGCAAAAGAAAGGCGGAGATAGGAGCCAAGAACGAAAGAGGATTCTAGAAGGGGAAAGCCTAGGATTCCAATGTACAATACTTACACTCAACTGAATACATTCCTGGAGAATGTATTTTTGTCTACCTACGATACTATGTAGTACAGGAAGCCGCCTCCAATGGAATCAATAGTGAAGCAGAAACAAACCGAAAAATATTATCGGTTACACGAATGCTATGGGCATAAAACCAATGAGTGCATGAATCTCTAGGATATTATCAAAAAGTTGATTCAGGAAAGGTAGTTATAGCAGTTTGTGAAACCCTATAGGATGGTGGGCAGGGGACATTTACCTCAATCTAGGGCAAGCATTGAACAGGGCTGAAAAACCTGCGTGGACTGGTGGGAGATTAGTGGTCAATACAATAGTCGGAGGACCACATCCGGTTGATAAAAGTTGGCACAAGATGGAGCGCTATGCTAGCGCGATTAAGCATGTGGTTTTTGAATGCTTTTCATATAGGGAGGATAGAGCTCATCAAAATAGTGACGTACGATGGCAATTGGTATCGTGTTTAGAAATAGAGATGCATGCAAGTGGTGGCTCCGACAATCGACCCAATGGTCATTTCGACCACGATCGTCCTCGCTTTTGTGAGAAGGATATTAACTGATTATGGAAGTTCTATAAACATAATTTTCAAGAAAGCTTATGATTAGATGATGATGGAAGTAAAGGACTTGAAAATGCCTAAAGCCTGCATTCATGGCTTTAATGGTGTTGCATTGGAGTTGTTAGTTATGTTGAATTACCTCTAGAGTTGGGAAAAGGTGACCGTAGGAGAGTGCGGATTTTTCCTTTTGTCATTTTGGATGTTGACTCTCCACACAACGCTTCTTTAGGCCGACCGGCCTTATTTGAGTTTCGAACAGCTCTTGCCCCATGGTGTTTGACTTTGAAGTTCCTCATAGACAATGGTGTTGGAGTTGTTCATGGTGATTAGGCGACCGGATGTGCCTGTTATGTAACAGAGTTGAGGAATGCTCAATGGATGGAGAAAAGGCAAGGGTGTGGACAAGTCAAAGGATTAACAACTGGCGCCCGAGCCTTGGCTCGGATGCCACATTCAGTTCTATAAAGATCTAGTCCAAGAGATGACAAAAAGGAGCATAAAGAGACCAAGGCTGCACCGGCTGAGCTGACGATTGACATTACAGTTAGCCATGATGACCCGTCATGGGTCCTAAAGATGGGATCATAATTCAGCCACTCGGTGATGAAAGAACTTTTGGGATTTCTTCGAGCAAATTTAGACATGTTCGCTTGGACTCGCTCTGACATGTGTGGGATCTCGCCCGCCATTGGGAACCATGCATTGAATATCAACCGAGGTATTCCCAGTGAAACAGAAAGGAAGTGGCATGGATCCGAAGAGATCTGCCACACTTAAATTGCAGGTGGATAGACTCAAAGACAATGAGTTTGTTCGCGATGTCCTCTACCCTAAATGGGTATCTAAACTTGTACTTGTGAGAAAGGAAATCAAAAAAATGGAGAATATGCGTTGATTACTCAGACTTGAACAAGGCATGTCCAAAAGTTAGTTTTCCCCTTATAAGGATCGACATGCCGGTAGACTCGACCGTAGGACACGAATTGCTATCTTTCATGGATTCCTTCTCAGGATATAACCAAATCCCGATGCAAATTCCCAATCAAGAGCAGATCAGCTTTATTACCGGTGTTGGTTTATACTGCTATGTGGTGATGCAGTTTGGACTAAAAAATGCATGAGTGACCTACTGGCGCCTAGTTCACAATATATTTAAAGATCAAATCGAAAAAACGATGTAGGTATATATGGATGATATGCTCGTGAAGTAATGATAGTCTAGAGACCATATTAAAGACTTGGCAGAAATGTTTGGTATCCTCCGACATTATAAAATGAAGATTAATCCTCTGAAATGCTTCTTTGGCATTGCATCGGTAAAGTTCTTGGGTTTCATTGCGAATGCCTGTGGAATTGAAGTTAATCCCAAGAAGATCCAAGCTATTCGCAATATCCAAGTACCAAAGACTATCAAACAAGTATAAATCCTGAATGGGAAGGTCACTACCTTAAGCCGATTCATTTCTAGAGCTACCGATAAATGCATTCCTTTCTTTGATTTGATTCAAAGAGGAAAAGGAATTTTGAATGAATAGAGGATTGCAAAGATGCATTTAAAGCTTTGGCGAACCACTTGGAGAGACCCTTCATCTTATCAAAGCCGGTGGATCATGAAGATTTACATATCTACAGCCGTGTTGGTACACGGTATAGGTGCCGCGTTGCTTCGTGAAGAAAGTTGAATTCATAGACCGGTCTATTGTGTTAGCAAGCGATTGACAGGGGCAGAAAGGAACTATCCAAATAAAGAGAAACCGGCATACTGCTTGCAGATTGCATCATAAAGCTTCACCCTTACTTTCGGTCACAATCTATAATGTTTACACTAGCTAGCTGTTATGATAGGTCTTGCAGCGACCTAGGACGTCTAGAAGATTACTCAAATGGAATATCGAACTTAGCCGATTAGATACTACTTATCTTCCTTGGAGGATTATCGAAGGTCATGCGTTGGAAGATTTTATAGAAAAATTTATAGCGTAGGACGATTTCCCAAGGAGTAGTGAAATCCTTACCATACGATGGAAGTTGTAAACAATTGGAGCATCCAACGATCGTTGCTCTGAAGCTAGGATTATGCTCGTAGCTCCCGAACATCAGTCAATTTGCTATGCTTTAAAGCTTTATTTCCCTATTGCAACAATGAAGCTGAGTGTGGGACTCTGATTACTAGACTTAAACTTGCTAGAGAACTAGGAAAAAGCCTTTTAAAATCTTTTACGACTCACAATTGGTAGTACACCAAGTCAGGAGAGACTGCCAAGCTAAAAGGCAACGACTTGCTCCATAGCTTACCCAAGTCCAAGAGTTATTGACCAACTTTGAGTATTACGACATTACGCACATTCCTCGGGATCAAAATAGAGTGGCTTTTTCATTGGAAAAGTTTTCTAGCACCGGGAATGCGTAACAGATGGGCTTAGTTCTCGTCGTGGTATTAAGCGCTCTGAGTATAATCCTGATGGAAATTGACCAGGTAATAGAGATGGAGCCTGAGAAGGAATCATGGATGACTCCGATTAAATAATATTTGCTACGAGGAGTTCTTCCCAAAAGAAGGAATAATAAGCGACAAATCCTTCACAAAGTTT
Source organism: Allium cepa (assembly GCA_030765085.1). Lineage (NCBI taxonomy): Eukaryota > Viridiplantae > Streptophyta > Magnoliopsida > Asparagales > Amaryllidaceae > Allium > Allium cepa. Next base: position 294,002,684 of record CM060934.1, read on the forward strand.
CACGGCATATTATATAGGAAAGAGCTATGTACATAAAGGGTTTATCCATTCCCCTTCTCCGGTGTATCCCCCATGATGAATAACACGAGTTCTAAAGGATGTTCATGAATGTGAAAATGGCGATAACACTGAGGGAAAACCCTAGCAAAGAAAATACTCCATTATGGGTATTATTGGCTTACCGTTAATCGAGATGTTGTCGATTATGTAGTCGATGCAACAAGTACAAGATATATGTGAAAGTTCTAAGAGCTCCACCGATAGAAATTACGCAAATGATCAGCCCTTGGTCATTTGCCATGTGGGGTATAGATATTATCGGTTCCATACCAATCTCTAATGATGGTGCGAAGTATATTATTGTCGCAGTTGATTACTTCACCAAATATGCCGAGGAACTATCACAACCAAGAAAGAAATCAACTTCATTGTCCAGAATATCATCTGTCATTTTGATCTTCCATGAACTATTGTAACAGACAATGGGACTCAATTCGATGGTATTGAATTTAAAGATTTCCATTGTCAATATCTTAACAAAAAGAGGTTTGCAGCAGTCACTCACCCTCGAGCAAGTAGACATGTTGAAGCTATGAAAAAAAATCATAAAATCCATTCTGAAAAAGTGTTTGGAAAGGGCTAGAGGCATGTAGGTGGATGAACTTCCGACAACACTATGGGATTACAGGACCACCCAACTGGCCATACTCCGTTCGCCCTCGTTTAGGGCTCCGAGGCGTTTTTCCTATTGAGCTCGAGTTTCTTCTCATCTAGCGACTTATTACAATCCCAGAACAAACAAAGCTATGGATACAAGAATACGGTAATGTTAGATAAATTATTGTACCAGAAACACTTGGATATGGGAAAAAGTTTAAAATTTCAAAACAACTTTCACATTTCGTTCCAAATTCATTTCAACATTCTTTACATAATTCCACAATGTTAACCATGTTTAGAAAAATAGAATTATTATAGTATACTCAAAGAGAGACATATGAAGATTACCCCTTGGTGGTTAGAGTGTACAATAGGCAATACACAATTTTGCCGTAACAAAACAACACGGCAGAATCACATTAGAAAGAACTTAAATAACTATATGTCTTCTGCATGACTCTGAAAGCTTTTTCGACTTAAGAGGTACCCGAAGACCTAAAATCTCAAACTACTCAAAATCAATAGAGTACTTAAAAATTTAGAGGGAAAACATAAACTTCGAGTTACACATAAAGCCTAGTATGAATAATAATATATACCATCTCAAATCATTTAGATATTTAGTGAGACTGTGCCACTTAGCGGAACGGGTTTCCCACTCGCTAGTATCTTAAAAACTTTTATAAACCATTCTCTATGCCCCTACATCCACAACAGTTAATTCAATTCAAAACATTATTACATGATGATATGCAAAACAATTGAATCAATTCTGGATTATCCATCTCCAATTCATTTTGAATATCTGTCATAATTATAGTTTCTAGGTTTACTATTAACCTAATAGTTTTCATAGGCTAATTAGTAACTGGTTAAACTTTTAAGGACTCCCTATCCAATTATATAGTTTTCATTGGATTATTATGAACCTATTGGAACTCCAATATCATTTCTTTTATCCTATTTTTCATGGGCTAACTAGGAACATATTAACTAATAGTCAATATCTTTCTTTTACCCTAGTTTTCATGGGCTAATTAGGAAGCTATTGACTATCTGTCAATATTTCATTTTCTTATCCGGATATAGTTTTCATGGGCTTACTATAAACCTATCTAACTGACATCTTTAATTATTCATAGTTTTCATAGGCTAACTATGAACTTATTGGCCCTTGCCAATATTTTTTTCCCTTACACAGTTTTCATAGGCTTACTGTTAACCTATTTCCCCTTACCAATATCTTTTATTTATTCACTACTAGGTCAACCCAACTGGTTATTCTACCTTTTTCCAAAGAATAGTTTTTTTGGATTCATTATAAAGTGAATATATACATATATGAAGAACCAAACAATATAACTTAGTTAATTTCGTTAACCCATTTATACTTCTTCATAAGTCCATTTCAAAATACTTTGTTTATTAATATTCCATGGTTTTGTTTTTAAATAAGATTGGGTTATTTGTTTTGAAAACTATGCTTTCGAAACCTTAAGAACCTTCCTTTCGACCTTACTGGATAGCCTTTTTCGAAAGCATATATCTCTTTTCAAAACATTAGGTTTCTTCCTTTAAAAACACTTTAAAATCCTTCTTTTGAACCTTTCCAATATAATAAAGTGTTACTTATTAATTATTAGAAGCATAGCTTCGAAACCATTGGAAGTATCTCTTCATAAAGCATTGAAAGTCCCTCTTTCGACATCATTGGGTTTACCTTTCAAAATATCATTTAGGTCAAGTAAATATAAATGAAAGTATCTCTTTCGACACCATTCTTTACTATATTAAAATATTGGGGAATTTATGATGGCGACGAAACCAACTCTTTTAATAGAGTTGAAAGCATATATTTAAAATATTGAAGGATGACTTCGAAAACCCTTCCGAAGCCATTACGTTTGAAACCCATAACCCTTTTGGAAGGTTTTAGAAAGTGGCTTAATGTATCTTTAAAACAAAGAATACCTTTTGATAGCATTTATGAGTTCAATACAATCGAAAGGCAAAAGAGTTGACAGTTGGGCTTCGACTGTGTCGGAACCCCTTCTTTTGAAACCATTGATTTATAATTTAAAGGAACTCCTTCAAAAGCCATTATAAAACTTTTTCTGAAAACATATATAGACTAAGTCAAAAGTTTAATAAAATAAAGGTAGGCACTTAACTTTTCAAAAAAAAACTAAGGTAACGACCCCCTTCGAAAGCTATGCTTTCGACACCATACCTTTCGCCTTTCTCCAGTCCACTACTTATCATCTAGATGATATCGTATGTATTGGATTTAATTTAATGGGGTTTCGACATAGTCGAAGGCAAAGGGAAAGGAGCGAAAGGTACTCTTATTAGAGGTGAAACCTGTTTTTCTGGGTTAAATACTAAATTAAGTAACTTGCATAAACTAACTTGCCTATATGTTCATTTCTTATTGATTGCCTTAACTTTTCCCATGCATTTCAAAACTAACCGCCTTTTTATTTTGGATGAGTATCAAACTTAAACTTTTGCAAATAAAACCTTTCTCTTTATCTACACATAAATCATTTTGATCCTCTTATCAAAATAATTTTTTTTTATATCAAATCACTTAAGAAAAATGCCCAAAATTCACAAAAATTTACTTTGTTCATGTCATCTAACATATCAAAATTTCAAATCCAAATTCTCAATATATTTTCTGAAATAAATTATTAAACCCAACGTGTTCTATTTTCATTCAAAAATTCATAATAATCTTTCCAAAGCTTGAAAAATTATCAAACTTAAAACCCAACTCTAAAATCATGTTTTGCATAACATATAATTTTTCCATGGCATTTAAACATCAATAACACATAGTTTTGGTCTAAACCATATGAACCATTATTTAAACAATCTTGTTTAAATTTAAACAAACCATAATTCAAGCAAATCATCATCAAATATCATAAATATGAATTTAAAATTAAATCCGAAACATATATTTAACAAATAGAGATGGAAATTATCATTCACCTTAATCTTTGATAAGTAAAGTGGATTGAGATGAGTTTGATTTCCCTTTCTTTAATTCTTTTTCTTTTCTATGAATTTCCTCTCTTCTTTTACTGTTAATGGCCGGCCTTCTTTCTTTTGCTTACGTTTCTTATTTTGGTTAAGATTATCAGTCTCCATGGCTTAAGAAGTAAACACACACATACACACACATATATGCACATACACACATATATGTAAGGGTGTAGATAAATCCCATTATACCCTTACATAGCTTAATTAATCCTTAGACCATTCTTTAGCCCAATTAACTTAATAAGCACGATCGCTTAAATTTATTCAAATCTTAATCCCCTCGTCACTTAATATTTTCATTAATCTATTTAATTTATTTAATTAAATATCCCGAATAATGTTAGTTAAAATTAGGGGTGTTATAAGAAGTGTGAGGAAGCTGATTTGAGGGCAGCTGCACACCGACATCGAATCGTCCGATACTACAATACTAAAGTCCAACCTAGAACCTTTGAAGTTGGCGATCTTGTCTTAAATAGTTTATTTCCTATCCCATCACATATGATCCAACTTGGGAAGGATCGTATGTCATTGAGCATAGGCCTGGAGAATGAACATTTCAGATAGAAACTATTGATGGCATCACACTCCCAAGGCCATGGAATAGTTAGCATTTACGGTGCTATTTCACTTAGTTTTTCTTTTTTATTCTGTTGTATTCAATTTCAGGATTTGCTTTAGAATTTGGTTTTTCAAATATATAATAAGAGTAATTAAGTCAATTTTTCTATTTAGTAATAAAGCTTTGAATTTTCCATCATATCTGTGACCTGCCATTGCAGCACAAGTTAGTTGCGATATATGACCGACTAAATCCCATTATTCGTTGGGACCGACATAAATCGAGAGTGACTGAGATTCGACCGGCCACTTATGGAGACATGCCCCATGCTTGAGTGACTGAACTCAATAGTTTCCTAAATAACTCATGTCCACAAAGTGCGAATATGAGTATAAAATGCTAAGTGGGTATGACCGACCACCTATGAAATGACTATCGTCCTTAGAGTGCGGATATGAGCATAAACGAAATAAAGAAGCAAAAGGTATGGCACGACCGCCCACTTATTAACTTTTATCCCCTAAGTGTGGATATGAGTATAATTAAATAAATGAGTGCGATTCGACCATTCATTATTCCATAAACTTCCGCCTGAAACCAACATAAGGAGTATAAACTCTCTAAGGATGGAGTTTTGCCATCCACAATCTAACTCCACGAACTTGAGACTGGGGGCAGGACTATAATTATCTAAATGATTGAATTTAATAGCGTAACGCTAAGCCTCAAGCCCAGTGTTTGATACCATTTGAGTCTATGATCTCATAGAGGCCTTGGGATGGATAAGTTGGATCGTTATCAGGCCCAATGAGCAATGAATCACAAATACATTAAATGGAAAACGTAATAGCTCAATCATTTAAGAAAGCATATACGAGAATTCTATAAAACAATAAAAAATTCTTATTCATACTAAACTTTTTGTTCATAATACATGTTTGTCCAAAACGAGAAGTAAAAGTGGGGGTCGTACCTGAACAAACACAATCAAAAAAAAAGTAGCCCTCCAAACTATTTACACATCACATCAACCTAACAATTGTTTCTTTGATTTCTTATCTTTGTTTTGTTTCTTGGGAGTGGCTCCATCGGAACTGCCACTCGATCCTCTCTTTGATCCTTTTTCGCCTCATCTTCTCTTCAAAGATACACCTTCAGTTATGTGGGTCAAGGTGACATCATCTTTAAAAGCAGGATGGATCTAGGCGCTCTCAACACCAGAAGCAGTGGGGACCTCATGTAGGGGAATTGTCCCACCAAGTGGGATCATCTAGAGCGGGATAGGAATTAGCCCATTGAAATCCACATCAACAGGCTCAGCTTTCTCTTTCTTCTTCATCAACTCTTCCTTCTCGGCGTGCTCTTTCATGCTTAGCTCGTCGGTAGGGATGGAAGAGCTCATGATTACGACATCACATCAAAAGGAATTTTGTGGTATGGGTCACCCCCTACTTGAACAATGCCTTTATGAATTGATCATCAATAAGGAAGGCCTCTTCTTAAGCACCCTGAGCTACGACCAAAGTTTTAACTTTAATGGATTCGGTCAAAACCACTTATGACCCAATTGAATCCCATGCGACGGGGGAGGAACGACACCTAATAGATTTAAAGCTGAGAAAAAATAGGAAAAAAGATTAGAAATATCAACTGTAACGCCCTAACTTTTGAAAGATGAAGATGTCAGCGAAGTACGTTCCTCGGTGTGGCTCCCAAGTAAAGCAAAAATACCCTCGTAACTGTGTTCACGAATTGGAGAAAGTTAAGGCTTGTCCATATCTACTTGAGGATGGTTGAAGAATCTGCCATGGAACTAGGGATAGCCTGGGAAACTGGGGGCAATTTGATTATAACGTCGAGTCGTGCCAACTCAAATCCTTCACCCACTTCATGTGAAGAGGCAGCAATAGATTCTTCCTGAAGTGCAAGCTGGATATAATGCAATATTTTGGGTATATCGCCCAATAGCATTTCACCTTCAAGTATGGACATATTGATTTTCTCAGTATTAAGGCATCTCTTTTCCTATGCAACAAGAAATTCCCATGCGCGCTAGAGCTGGTAGAGATAATAATCACCAAGCCATGTTAGATTTTTATGGTTGAGAACGTTGGCGTGGTAAAGAATAAGAAGTGGGTCGAGCACGTTCATTATCTCTTCCCTAAGCTTATCCTTGTTAGTTTCTACTTCACGTTGAATGAGTGCATTAACATTTTTGGCCCTTTCAACGGCCGTATCTCTCTAAAGTCTAACACTCATTGGCTCGTTACAAGCATCTTGAGTGATTTTCTGAGCATCATCTTTCTCATTGTTTGCATACCCGAGCTTAGCCTTAAGTTCTGCTATCTCCTTCAAGGCTACAGATTCCTTACCGAGCTGTATCTCTCTCGAGTGCCATTTCTTGATTTCGATGCTATAACATCTGGACCATATCAAAATGACTGGACTTCATCACCTCTATGTATTTAATGGAAACATTAGCTTTTTCCTCGGCCTCTACTAGGGAAGTACTAGAAGCCTCTAAGCCATTTTTCAAACTATCGATAATTCTCTTATTTAGAGCTTCTTGGTGTTTTAAAATTTCAATTTCCACCACGCGCTTGAAAGATACTTTCGGCATTTTCTCTGCTGCTTTCATCCATTCACGTTACTGCTTGTGGATATCAGTAATGCAATCGATATTCATTTTCTGAACATGGTCTGGAACCCTCTCTAGATTAGGAGGAAAAAAGAACCCTCTAAAGCATAGGTTTGGAAACTCTTCTCGAAGTTGTGCCATGCGAGCAACTGGACCAATCATAGGATCTTCAGCAATGATTTTGACTTCAGTACTTTCCTTGTCAGGTTTGTGAGCAGTCAAATGTTCGTTGTAGCGACGATGATCGCTGGACCACTGAGTGTGGGAAGGAACTAAAGGCTATGGAGGAACTAAGATGAGAGGGGGACCACGAGAGGGGTCGACAAGTAGGTCCCGATGATCAGTTCGCTTGTCAGAACCCTTTGAAGGAGGAGATTTAGATCTTGAACGATGCTTATCTTGAGATGGCTTATCCCTTTCACCCATATCTTGATGACCACAGTCACAACTAAAGCATAACTGGAACGCTCTAACTAGATCCAGAGGGAATCAACATGTTCCTTTTCTTCGCCATATTTATGCAAAGGAAAACAGTAGTTAATCAACTTTAAGCATTAAAAAGAACTAGTTAAGCGTAGTGCAATGTTTAAGGGTGCAAGTGTGTGCAAGTTACTTGTGCTTCCCCCCGACAAAACCAGGTGTAGAAGCTTTTCTCATTAGAGTAACTTCCTCTCTAGAAGTTGGAATTAATATACCAGCTCTGGTGGGAGATTCCAGCCCACTAATACTCACATCGGTAAAGTGGAAGGGGTCAAGGTCATGCATTATTTGGAGACCAGACAAAGAATCAAGTGGCACACTTAAACGCTTTGACCATTGAGAAGAGGATTCATCTTGAAGAAATTTTGGAGCTATCGATGACTTGAGTCGATTAGAAAGGCGACTTTTGTGAAATTTATAAACAGATGTTTTCTTTCTTCGTCTATTAAGAGCTGAAGGCTATAATGTCTATGAGGATTTGGCCTCGACTCTAAGACTATATCCGTCATCATTGCGTCTGGGCACATCACCTTTATCTTCTTCGACATCAATAGCGGTGAATTTCTAAGCACCCGTAGCTGGGGGTACAACAGGATCGATTCGATCGCCTCTTTGACCTACTGTAGTCCATGGTCTTACCCCTGCAGTTTAAGCAACTTTTGTTGGCCCTACGCTGAGGCTTTCTTCTATTAAACAAAATGTAACAAGGCATTCATCCGTAAGAAGATATTCGATGTTCCTATCTTTAGGCGGTGCGTTTTTAAGAGTCATGACCACTTCGTCATAAAGATTAACCCGGGCCGTATGGCGATGCCTGTAAAAAGAATTACCCAATTTGAATATTGATTTTCCATGCTAATATAAAGATGGTGGACAACATTTATGTTTTTCCATACATGGTCGAGCAAAAACGGGAGGAAATCAAATGAAGAACCACTCGGTTTTAAAACCATTTAGTTTATTCCATGCGCCAGTGAGAATCTGACACTTCTTCGTCGACTCAATAAATGTAAATAAAAGACTCCCTATCCTTTGCTTGAAAGAGAATATGAACCGAATTTCATCGATGGCCGGAGGACGATGCAAGAACTCAATATGTATCATATAGATACAATTGAGAAGAGCATAGCCATTTGGTTGAAGCTGCATTGGAGCTAACCTAAGATAATAAAGAATTTCTCGGATGCATGAGTTAAATGGAAGAATGCAACCGACCTAGCACATGAATTCGTTACATGCTGTATATCCTTCAAGAGGTCTATGAGCCCTATCATCCTGTGTCGGAACCAATGTATCGTCAGAGGAAATTCATGCTTTATAAGGATTCAGTGAAGAGCGTCTTCCTTAATTTTGGAGGCTACAGAATCAGCAGGATTCTCTAGAATAACTATATCCGCTAGAGTGTCGGGAGCAGGATCAACAACCTCAAGTGGAAGAATGGGAAACGTGTCAGAAAAATCAAACTACGGGCATGGGCTTTTCGGTTGTTCTGAATGATGACTAGATCATGGACTATTAGACTAGGCTGCCAAACTTGATTCTATGTCAAGATTATCCTGCTGAGAAGATGGTCCAACTGGCATAGCTGCAAGACGTCTAGAATGTCTAGAACCCATTGTATTAAACTCAATAAAATTCATGATTAGATAAAGTTACTTATACCCCCCAGTGCATTGTGCGTTCTAGTGTGGTGTCGTGAAGTGCTATATAATACAGTAATAAGTTGTATGGAATTTAAAATGGAAAACACGATAAGACTTCGAGCTTCGACCGGAGAGACTGTCATTCCTGATTGTCACAAAAGTTTCTCTGTGTTATTAGGGAACAATGTGGCTTGAGATACATGATCGACTATCAGCAAGTAAAAGTAAAGTTTTTATATTCAAGTCACTGATGAGATCAAGAGAAAAATCGAAGGCGAAGCTCATTATTGGATTCAAGTATATTTAATTAAGTTCCACTTTGAAGGTTCATGTGTAGACAATCGATCATTCATTTTAGCAACACTGATTATTCCCCATGCCTCACTACCGATCGTCCAACTTAACTCTTCTAAACCGATTGTTTGAGATTCACCCCAACCGATCGTTCATAGGCCTAGTCCTGCCGATCATTTCTTATCAATTCATTCCCATCAATCATTCTCCTATGCCTTCTAATATGATCATTGTCTCTACTCCATACATACGATCATTCTGCTAATCGATCCATTCGCTTCAAAATTCACTAAGTTCAAAGCTCTATCGATCATCTAAGGATGATCGTCATGCGTCATTTCCCACACTCGGCAACTCCTTCTTCTCCAATTCCCATCCTCTCCAACTTGATTCAAATCGAATGATTCCACCAACTAAACTAACTAACACAAGATTTAAGGCATTCGAAGTCTTATCCTTGAATCATAAAGCGAGTCCAAGTCATTCTACCTAATATGAGATCTGAGGGAAAATGAATTCGATCTGAAGTGAGATATGAAGCAACACCAATGAATAAGATAAGAAGACGATTGACTAGACCTTGAATGAAGAAAGATGTTTCTTGGTTGGAGAATTATGATCGTTGTTTGGAGTTACGGAAGAAAAAAGGGAAAGTGGTTCATTCTTTTTTCTATTTTGGTTCAAAGCTTGAACGAGACGAAAGTGAGAAGTGGAGATAGAAGTTGCTAAGTAAAATTCTTTTATATCGATAGACAGGCTGATCCGTCATAGCCCATAAATTACACCGATCATTCTAAAATGACCCAAAATTCTATAAGCCAAGAAATAATAGGGCAAGATTATATAAAATGGCTAAGGATGAAAGTTTTATAGAAAGATCATATACCGATCGTTCAACCCATAAGATATACCCATCATTCAAACTAGAATTCCTACCGATCATTCTGCCACCAAGAACGATCCGAAAACCACTTTATGTGAACTAACAATTGATAATGATCATTAATATATATATATAATAGCAATGATCATACAAGGACGATCGTTGATAGATGGATATGAAAATCCATTCAAAGATAACGATTGGCCTTGGTCATTAGTTTAAAAAAACAATTGTACAAAGGCAATCTAATTTTCCATTTAATGAATAATGATAGGCCATGGATGTTAGAAAAAGACAAGGAATAACTTTGAACCTTAACAACGACCCGTGGCCGTGCGTTCGTGATCGGGGGTTAGGTATGGACGCGTATACGAACCAATATACATTCTAAGGTTCAATTCTTTAAAATCGACAGAAAATTGAATTCGCACCTGCAATCAACCAAAGGAATATAAAAAACCAAATCATTGTGGCATGGTAATCACCAGAAAAACAACAAGATGATCATCGATAAGCCATGATCTAGTATTTATACTATTTGAAATCGACCAATAGTCATAGTAAATGAAGGGAGACAAGACCCTTAACAAGAAACGACTCAACAAAAGGATAACAACCATTCAACGAACTAAATGGAATCCTTTTTCGACGATTGAAGTTTGCTACTTTTTAAAGAACGTCATGTTCAAAACAAGATGTACTTTGGATGGAAAATGTTGTCCCTCCTTTTGGAAAGGTCATGATATCATCAACTTGGCTAGAAACAGATGGTTACCAGCCTTGAGATTTAGTTGTATATGATACTATGGATGATGGTCGAGCATGTTCAGACTAGGATCTAATCAAGGTGCAATCAACATGGACCGATAGGCATAGCCTCATGAATGTATATTCCAAATTTCAAGTCGATCGAAGTTCATATGTTTGAGTTACGGACAAGCAAGAATTTATACGGATCGATCGGGAACGATCCATAAAACAGCTCAAATCAGCGAAGTTCGATCGATGTCTCAAAATCCACAAGGCCAATGCACTCGAAAATTTCAAGGCATTTATATATTGAAGGATGGAGCCCACAAAAATGCTTGTAGGTCAAAAATCTAAGGTTCAAGAAGTGCCCATCTTTTTATGCCAATCCTTCATAAAGATCGATGTAACTCAGCAAGCGATCCATATGCAACAAAGATTGATCCATATTTCGCAATCTATGACTCAAAATGACTTCATATTTTAGAAACAAGGCATATAGGCATGTAAGACCCCTAGAAATGATCGTAGAACAATCAGAGGCCAAAATAACGATTGGTAATTTGTACCGGTCATTCCAAAACAACAAGTTATGTTCACCGATCGTTATGGTGGGCCCCTATGAACCTGAAGAGGCTTCTACTAAAATCTTAGCGAAATATCTCATCATCTCACCCTACAAATACAGACCTATTGGTTCATTATCAGGAGATTTAGTTGCTTGTTACTCTAGACTCCATTGTAATCAAGTGATAGATGTGTTCCACTGTTGTAGTCAGATTCACAAGAGAGTAATAAAGGATCTTCAAAGTAGACGTGGGCATACAATGCCAAACCACCATAAACCTCTGTGCCTTTGATTACTGCTTATTTTGTTATTTTACCCAGTTTAATTTTTTTTTCTTCATTGAATTATCTACAAAAACTATTCTTGGGTATTTGTAACCATGGTGCAAACAGTGACGGGGATAATCACGTTTGGTTAGGGCATGTCCACGGTTCTCCTAAGCTTGTATTCAGGCTTGAATTGACATGCGCTTAGGAGAACTTGTCGAATCCCTCCATTCAAGCTTTTTTGCCTTGCAAATCTCTTCGATTTTCTTCGATCGATGCTTGACCAACTACTTATCGCCACTCAAGCGCTAATAGAACGATTCCTTTCCAATGAACGGTCCTATTGTTGTGTTTTGGCACTCGAATTATTCCATTCTCAAGCATGTCCATTAATTGCACTTCTTATGTTCTTGTACAAGGAAAACTTCCACGTTGCTCCAGATAATGGTTCCAATATCAATTATCTGATGATAACAGGTAAGTTTCGATGCACAGTTTCATCATTCGGCATGGTTCATTTTTCTAGCAAGAGCAAGCTATCTACATTGGATGATCCTTTCATTTTTAAGAACATGGTATTCACACTGCATAAATTAACAATTTCACTTTCTTCGGTCGATGTTCATAATCCGATTGGTCAGCACACGTTGACATATGTTGGATTATGGGTGGCGATCACATGGTTTAATATTTAAATTAAAACACACCTAACCGTGTTGAACATCAAGTTTTGTAGTCTAGAATGACTCATCAATCTCCTTGCTTTCTAACTAGTGTAGAACATCTACTCCTCCTAAAGCCAGGCTACAATGGTTCAAACTTCCACTTCTACACCTTCTACCACTAGACAGGTGATCATGGCTGAGCTATAGAGGATAGTTGTCCCAATTAAAGAGCCGTCTCCTGCAACAAATGAATATATTGGCCTTTGGGTTCTCGATGATCCACCTAAAAAAAGTGCTAACTATTCAAACTGCCAAAACGCTCCACAACATATGTAAGCAACATGAGATTCCTTAGGATGATGTGTTGCTTCATACTTAGGGTCAATGAGTTTATAATCCTCCATCGAGGTATATAGTACTCAATCAATATATATGACTAGGCGGTGTTGTCCTGCTATTCAATCCATTTCATCACATGATCCTTTAAGAGCTTGTGATGACCCTGTCCCAAATTCACCACAATGGGTATGTTGTCTTAGGCTCCCTATTCATGCTCTTCGCAAATCGGTTTAAAGGGCCTCCAAACTTCAACGAACTAACCTATCTTCTAACCTTCAAACAAAGATACGACTCACCATCATATAGTATCGTTGAGGCTTGGAGTCAATGCAAGGTTGTCAACGAGATTCACAACAAACCTTCATGCTTTAAAAATGGGTAATTCTGTATTCAGTGCCTGTATGGCTTAAATAGGCATTCATTTTCCAAAAGTAAGATCCCTTCCTTTGGTCATGCCATTCTTGGATTCCATTCGTCCAAGTGCCTAACCTAATGTTTACTTCTTCACATACATTTTTTCTCGAGATGTTCTCGATGAGCCTGCTGATATCTTAAAAGCTCTAAAGGAGATTAGTTTCCAGCACCACACTACCGCATATCTCCTAACCAACGAGAACCTTTGATGGTGTAGCATTATGGTCCCTAATAGATACGTTGTTCCTTAATCGACTCCACCAAGATGCTCTAGAGCGCTTACCGATCTTCTACCACTATCACAGCTATGGTGGTAATCTTCAAGGGAAAGTTGAAGGTCCATCAGGCACAGCATATGCTGAAGTGCCCATTGGAAGAGGAACAAAAGTACCATTTGCAAGCGAGGCCCCAAAAGAAGGGGACGAATGAGCTAGAATGCAACCAATCCCTAAGGGGAGTGAAAGAGAAGGGAGGAGACAAGGAATTGAAGATACTAGGGACGATAAAGGAGAGGAGGAAGGAGAAAGCGTTGATGAGGATGATATTGAATATATTGTCAGCTAGAAGGAAGATGATTCATGTGGTGAAGCGTCTTCCAAAGGAACTGAGCTTCCTTCTCCACCTCGTCCAGAGCACATCATTGTCAAAACTCTCAAGAAAGCTGGGGAACCAAGCACACTACCACCCATCGAGACAACTCTTCTAGTTTATCCTTAGGAGATGTCTTTGTCGGCTTGAGTGATTTTGATATCTCCATCCATGATCTTTTCCAAGGGTTCTCTAAATTTCATTTTCTCGCCTGAGTAACCCTTGATCCATATCCATCTTGCCCCAACTATCATTGAGGACCAAAATCCGAGGAGGAGGGCTTAACGGAAAGAAGGATAGTGGAAAGTGAGACAATCGCCGTCAGGAGAGAGGATAAGAAGAGGTAGGCTGAGGAGAGGCTGCCTACCGATACGAATAAGTAGCACAGAGACTCACATCATTGTCGTGACTCCTCATCTAGCATTCCTTTACCTCACTCTGAATCCCAAACTCCTACTTATCATTAGGCTCTCACTTCTCTCTCCTTAGCCACTACCGTTCCTCCCCAATCCAAAGGAGTCACTGCTTCATCAATTCATTTTCCGGCTTCAACATCCAGTATGCAGGATGATTTTCTATATCTCTTTCTACATGGAATCAAGTTTGATTGTGACGTATAAAACATTCCATAGAAAGAAGCAGACGAGGACATTTGATAGATCTAGATGTTAGTTGACTAGGACTACGAAAGGAAAAGGCTAGCCCGTGCCTTCTCCAAGGTCAATAAAATTAACTACACGAATATGCTATTCTTCGAGTGCAAGAAGAGAACTTACGATAGCCTCATTAAAGGGTACAAATACGATTTGGATAAGATGAGGCCGAGAAAGCCGCCGCCATGAAATCTAAGGATAGAAGTGACAGCCTAATGATGGAGCTAAAGCTGGTGCATTCTAATGCAAACTTTGTGTTCAAAGACTATCTTCAAATGGCTCACAACGACAGCGCTGCTCTGAAGATGTTGATTATTGAGAAAGACTTGGACCTCACCACAAAATATAAAACTATCCCGGCCAAGGACAATACCATTATAGAGTAGACCACTGAAATTCAAGAGTTCTGAGAGAAGAAGAAGAAACTTGCGAACGATCTGCTATTGGTTAAGGTCGAGAAACTGGATGACGAAGTTGAACACGTAATTGTTGCATGAGAATTGAAGGAGCTCAAGAAGGAAAAGGCTAAGGAGTAGCAAGAGTTGAACAACACTCTCAAGCACTTCTTTACAAGCATGATTCATTACAAGAATCTGAAGTGGCTGGGGAGAACATATGTTAAAACTCTCGCCAATGCTTAGGAGGAAGTACTGCATCATTCTGAAGTACTCAATGATGGTCTCACCGAGGAAAGCTATTGGATAAGTTTCTCGACGCCAAAGACATAGCAAAACTTAAGGAAGGAAAAACCAAACTCACTATTGAATTTGCCACCACTGTCGAGGCTTCTATTGGTCCAAGTGCATTAGGTCCAGCGGATTCGTCAATTCCAAAGTCAAAAATGCCCGCGATAGGGATTTATTAAATTTTGGTGGCCAACATCGAGGCTACCTAAACCATTCTGGCATCCATAATAGCTACTTACATTGAGCCCTATGTTCCTTTTGTTATCGATCCACCGATCCAACACTCACTTAGGAAGGGTGAGATTTGTAAGTCTTCTACTTCACAGTTGACTCCAGGCAAAGGTATATCTCTGGTTTCATCGATTTTCAAGAAACATTAGGTCTGGTGCGACTTTATCACTAACCTTTACCATTCTATTTGCCAGCTTGTAGGTTATCTGCGTCTTCCACCTCTGCCTCTAGTTACTCATGGATCGAGCACCACGACTATTTTCACAACGTCGACCTCTATACCCTCGGAACCTACCGCTTTGATCCTACCTCCTAGTTTTGAACCTGGCCTCGATTCTTGAAAGATAGCGATCCTGGAAGGACTGTAGGATGTTTCTTAACCCTTAGGGGAAGAGATTTCAATCTTTAGTGTTGTAGGACCAACCGATCCTATTGTAATAGTGAAGAGGCTAAAAATAGACCTATCAAAGGTCAAAATCAAGAAATAGCCTGTAATTGAGAAATTCATTAGCTCTACACTTATGAGCTCCACTAATAAGCTTCCCTTGATCAAGCTAAATCTCCTAAGAACTAAATCTTTCAAGACCCTTGCCGAGAAGTTTGACAAGCCCCACACTGTAACTGGGGTTGAGACTACCCAATCAAAGGGTGGCAGTCCTAAAGAAGGTAAAATCAAGGGCAGGCAAAAAAACAAGAGGCCACCCGGCAGTTCCAGTATTATGGGAAAGGTAAGAGAGAAGAACAACTAAGGAATTTCTGAAACTCGTCGGTAGCTTGTATTTTGTTGTATCATTTTGTTATGAACAGGGCGTGTTTGTGCAGGAACAACCCACGCTACTTTTGTCTATAAAAATTGAAGTAATGAAAAATCACTTTTTTTCTGTAATATTAGTTCTGTTTACTTTTCCACATTTTTATATACTGTGCCTATTTATGAATAACTACTTGCATATATAATATAATTTCCCATACTGCATTTTACCTATATTATATATGTCGGCTTCTATGCACGGTGCTTATTAACTACAATTTTGTGCATATAAATAAAATACCTACAATTGCTTAAGTTGTATTCCAATATTTTGCCCTGTTTTTATATAATGTCCAAAGTGTTCCGTTTGGCGAAACGTAACTATGATTGGACAACTCCGTGATTATTCTCATTTTGGGTAGGTTGAGTTTCCTTTGACCAATTATTACCATCCAAGTTTTGTATTACTTCCTATAGCCAAGGAGCATCAATCGTAATATTTACTTCATGTTTATATATTTTCGCTGTGAACTAAATCCTATTCATGAAACCTACTTTTCCAAATGTCATAACCCGGGCATTAGTGGGGGACAAACATTGCAGGGCAAACTATCTTATTGCCCACAATACGATTTTGCTTCCCCAATCTCAATCCTGGACTGAAAGAGTCCAGTAATGTTTGTCCTGGATATCATAATGACCCTTCTTGCTTATCCTTTACCAATCATGTCCCACTAGACCACTAGTGTG
The DNA here is from genome assembly GCA_030765085.1 of Allium cepa. Classification (NCBI taxonomy): domain Eukaryota; kingdom Viridiplantae; phylum Streptophyta; class Magnoliopsida; order Asparagales; family Amaryllidaceae; genus Allium; species Allium cepa. Next base: position 294,019,553 of record CM060934.1, read on the forward strand.
CTTGTGGAGCTCCAGTTCGTACACTAGTCCCCGTCTCTGGGAACAATAGTTTATTTGCTTGATTGTGAGCATTCCTTCTTGACACCACCAACTTCGGGGCAACGGCTGATACATGCACGTCGAGGTTGAATAATCCAACCAAATCCTATATATCCTTCCCCTCTTAACATTGCCAGACTTCGGGTACTGGAAAATTCCAGATGGTTGGGATTGAATTATCTGATCAACCCCTAAATTGTCATTCCTTCTTGACGTTGCCAATCTCCAGGCAATGACTAATTCCTGAAGATTGGTGTCAAATTATCCGACCGACCCCTAAATGATTATTTCTAGTTATTGTTGCTAATCTCTAGGCAATGAGAAATTCCAAAAGGTCAGGTTCGAATTATCTGATTGATCCCTAAGTGATTATTCCATCTGGTCATTGCCAATCTCAAAGCAATGACAAATTCCTGAAGGTCTGGGTCAAATTATCCAGTCGACTCTGAGTGGTTATTTCTTCTTGTCCTTGCCAATCTTCAAGCAATGGAAAATTCTTAAAAGGTTGAGGTCGAATTATACGATTGACCCCTAGGTGGTTTTTCTCATCAGTCCTTATCCTAGACCAAATAAATTTGTACCTGATTGCCCTGCTAGTTGCACAACATAAATTGTTTTCTTACATAAACACGGTTCCATTGGTTCAAGAAGCAAAATATATATATTAGCGAAAAACGTGGAAAGTCTTTCCTTATTAAATTTCCCCTAAAGTCCCTAGGGGCTTATTTGCGAAAATAAATTAAACAAAACTTAACATAATAGTGACGCAACAAGTCATTGTTCCATGCCCATGGGTTGGAGATTCTACTAACCATAGCTAGCTTGAATGTTCCATCTCCAAGATTGCATACGGGCCTTCTTAATTCGGACCGAATGCCCTTGTACCTAGGAGATCTCCTTTCAAAATGAGATACCTTGCTTCGAAGGTACAGTTTCAAACCTTGGCATTAAAGTGCCACGTTACTCTTTTCTGTTGAGTGGTCACCCTCGCTTCTGCTTCCTTCCTTTTCTCATCAACCAAATCGAGGGACTCAAGCAAGAGTTCCTCATTTTTCATTGGATTGTAAAACCTTTAACAAATAAAAGGGACTTCTAGTTCTATCGAGATCGTTTCTTCCTACCCATAAGCCATAGCTAATGTAGAATGTCCAGTTGGTAATTTGTGGATGATAATATCAGCCCATCAAGCTAGTGTAAATTCATTGACCCAATTGCCTTTATCTTTAGTTAGTCGCTTCTTCAAGGTGGACTTGATGGTTTTATTCACCGCCTCCACTTTTTCATTCATTTATGAATGTGCTACCATCGAGAAGCTCTTCGCGATTCTAAATCAGTTGAAGAAGTCCTTGAACTTGGTACTTTTGAACTTAGATCCATTGTTTATGATGATTTTCTAGGGTACTCCAAACTTGTAAATGATGTACTTGTCACGAAGTTGATTATATTTGTTTGTTTTGATTGGGCAAGCAGTTCCGCTTCTATCTACTTTGTGAAACAATCTAATGCTACTATTGCATATTTAGCTCCTCCTTCGCTATCAACAACAACCCAACATTGTTGATTCCCCAAACGGCGAATGGAACAGGCTAACCATTTGTGTAAGCTCTAATTATAAGGCCCTAGGAATCTTTGTGGACCTCTAAAAACGATCATAGCATTTCATGTAATCAATTGCATCTCGGTTTATCATTGGCATGAAATATTTGTAGTAAAGTATCTTCTTTGCTAAAGTCTGCCCCTTAGTGTCGTCACTACAGTTGCCTCATGGATTTTCATGAAGTACTTCCTAGCCTCATCCTATGGTTATACACCAAAGTAAGGGGAGAGAATCCTCTTCTACACAATACTATCCTCTTGCATCATGAATCAAGGTGCTTTTAGAAAGAGTTTCTTCCATTCATTTCTGTCTTTTGGGAGGTTCCCTTGAGCAAATATTCTTTGATTAGAGTCATTCATGACTCCTCTTCCTCCGTAGTCTCCAAAATCTAGTCGACTTCTATTTGATCGATACTTGGAGCCTTCAAAACTTCCACTAGAACCAAGCCCATCATTTGGGCTTCCCCAGAACTAGCCAACTTAGCAATGAATTAACCTTTGTGTTTTTCTCTCTGAGGATATGCTTTATCATGTAGTATTCTATGTCATCTAATAGTCCTAGCATTTGCGTCAGATAAGGGGAAAGTCTCCCACTCCTAGCTTGATATTCCTTTCTAACTTGACAAATCACCAATTGAGAATAACCAAATATGTGTAGTGTCCTTATCCATAGTTCCTTCACTATTCTTAACCCCACATCAGAGCTTCGTACTCAACTTCGTTGTTTGTTACGGGAAACTCAGGTTTCAATGCGTAAAAAATTGGTCGTCCTTCCAGATTTTTGATCACTACTCCTATGCCTAATAACGTCTGTTCGAACTGCTATCCACAAACAACTTCCAATGAGAAACATCATCTGCATCATCTTCTTTTTCGCCATCTTTCATGGTAAACTCAGCAATAAAGTGTTCCAATGCTTGTCTGTTTATGCTTTCCCCAATCGGGAAGTAATATCTCAACTTTATGCTTCACTTAGGTAGCCTCCTCGAAGTCGTAGGTTGGTATAACACCTGCTTCAAGAGCTGGTCCATCAGCACCTTGATCGGATGAACCTAGAAATACAATCGTAGTTTTCTCAATGCAATCAACAAGCAATATGCCAGTATTTCCAACTTTGGGTAGTTTTTTATTTCTTGCAAACCACTAGCTAATGTAGCAGACCCGCCTTTGAATTCTAACCTCCTCATTTACTTGTGTTGCACTCAATGCGAAGCGGCACTACTAATAGATGAACATATCTTCCCCATCCAGTGGTTTGGATATGACTAGTGGCATCTCTAAAGTAATTCCTTGAAGGAAATCTAACAATCCTAATTCCAGTCAGAATTCTTTACACCCTTCTTAAGGGCATTGAAGAAGGGTATGCATTTATCCGTTGCTTATGAGATGAACCAACTCAAGGCAGAGATCTTCCCATTCAAGCTTAGTAGTCCCTTCTTCGTAGTCATGGCAGTTATGTTCTTTTAGGTGTTAATTTTCTCCGGACTGGCCTCGATTCCCCTTGCATTAATAATAAATCCTAGAAATTTTCCTGATGCTACCCCGAAAGAATATTTTAATGGATTCCGCTTCATTCCATACTTCTGTAAAACCTCGAACATCTCCAAAAGTTCATCCAGATGGTTTGGTGATACTTGTGACTTCACAAGCATGTCGTCCATGTATACCTCCATCATCCATCTGACAAAAATCTTGAACAAAGTATCTACCAATTTGTGGTAAGTGGCTCTGGCATTATTCAAACTAAGCGACATTCCTCAGTAGCAGTACAATCCAAATCTGCTATAGAAACGGTATTTTCCTGATCCGGAATATGCATCATAATTTGGTTATAATCTAAATAAGCATCCATTAATGAGAGTAACTCATGCCCTGCTGTCCCATCTACTAGTTGGTTTATCCTACATAGAGGCGAAACTATCTATTGGGCATGCCTTATTCAGATCCAAATAGTCTATACATGTCTACCATTTTCCATTTGATTTCTTGACCAACACGAGGTTGGATACCCACTCAAGGTATAAAGCATCATGGATAAAGCCATTTGTCATCAGCTTATCTACCTCTACCTTCAATGCAGCAGATCTTTCCATACCTAAATTGCATCTTTTCTTTTTACCAGTTATAAACCAATGATCAATATTCAGTGCGTGATACACTATCTTTGAAGATATCCCGCATGTATTCGAATATGTCCATGAAAACCCATCTAAATTCCCTCGGAGGAAATTAACCAATTCCTTCCTTAAGTTAATGTTAAGCCAAGATCCAACCTTTAGAACTTGTGTAGGATCATCCACATCTAATAGAAAATTCACGGTCAGCTCAGTTGGTATTGCTTGCCTTCCCGTGACTTCTTCTTGGGATCTGTAGCCTTATCAAACCTGATATTGTTCTCGGGCCACGGTTAGAGCTTTGATTTCTATGCTTGCGAATCTCGAATGTAGTGGGTTCCCATTACATTCTTTTCTTTCTCCCATTGTTTTGCTTCCTTCGGTTCCATGATATAGCATTCCCATCCTGCACTCTGGTCTCCTTTTATTGACCTAATCCTATTCTCTATTGGGAACTTCATCATCAAACAAAAAGGAGCCAGTGCTATTCTAAAATTAGCAAGGGCCAGTCGGTCGGAAAAGGCATTCTACGTCAAGAGTTCATCCACAGTAACAAAATTCTTAATCTGGACTATCCTAAAATCTCCTTCTCCTAACTCCAATGGCAGATCGATCATCCTCATTGGTTGTTTTTCTTTCCATGTAAACTCTTAGATCATTTTTTGCAAGTCATAACCTCCTTCATTTTAATCTTTATTTGATCGAACGTTCTTTTGAACAGTATGTTCATAGATCTCCTAGTAACCACCAAAACCTAATGCACCGTTGCCAGTCCAATAACTACCATTGTCACCATAGGGTCGAAGGTTGGTGCTTCGACTAGATCAGCATCTTTATTTTTGTATAGAATGTCATCCATATCATCCTTTATTGCTTAGCCAAAGCTTCGTCTTTCATAGAAAAGCAATCCTCTTGCGGCAAATGTTTTAGCGAGCTCTTATACTATTTTATTTCCCTCCTTTTCTATGCTAGCGTCCTTTAGTTATGGCATTGATACTCAATCTTCCATTATTTTGCCTGGGCTTTTCTCTACTTGGTCTAGGGTGATTCCCTTGAGCACACAGCTCTTAGGGTCTCGCTGCTTGACCACCGTCCAGCAGCTCTTTAACGTACTGCTGGAGCTTATTCTTTCTTATAGTTCTTCAATGAGATCCTCCAAATGTCAGCACTTGTCCATGTTGTGTCCATGGGGTTCATAGAAATGATTGCACTTTTTTGAGAGCCTTTCCTTTTCAGTTTCGTCCCTCCTGGGTGGCTTTTTATATCGTTTCTTTCCTTGAGTAATAAGATATTTGTTTTCTAGTGTACCAATTAGGGGCATGTAGTCTTCTGGTTTCATATTTCTCAAGCATTTCTTGTCTTCTCTATGCTTCCCCCTAGGTGAAAGTCTATAGGGTGGATCGTGTAGTGTATATGCAAGTATATGTGACAAAATATATGATGCAACTAAGATAAAATTGATCTAGGTAAATATAGAATAAACACATCAGGATTTTATACCGGTTTGGACCTCCCATCCTTTGTCTAGTCATGAAGCTTCCCTTGAAATTCGACTATCAAACACCCTTACTTCACCCAGAGGAATAGGCTTGGTTACAATAGCTTGTTCTTGTCAAGTATGTGTTCTATAACACAGATATTGACTATTAAGTACAAATGCTTCTATATATATATCTAGAGAGTATTCATTGAGGAGATCTGAATATATGGAAGAGTGAAATACAAGTATAGGTTGCTAGAGATCAAGAATATAACAGAGTATGGAAGTAAAGAGCGCAAGTAAGTAAGGTGAATTCTTCTCTTTGATTCTTGATGTTATATATAGTGGTAGAGAGATTCCTTGAGTAGCTGCATCCATTAACAAGTGCTCTACAGGTTCTTATGATGGTGATGAAGAGTTGCAGTGAAGAGAAGCAAAGATGTCTTTTCAAATGCGGAAGTTGTAATTTGAATTTTAAATTCCGAGTTCAGCATCAGACGTCTTGTATTTGTTTAAGACATCTGGCTATATATTATTTTGTATGCAGTAGCCTTTCAGACGTTTTGAGTACATCAACCAGACGTCTGATCCTGTCTGTTTTGTATTCAAGAGGATTTCTTCAGACGTCTGGCTAGTGCACCCAAATGTCTAAAAACTGGGCATGTTTACTTTGTGCATTTGTCTTGTTGCTCCATCGATCCAATCGACTCATAGTCTCTTATAATGTTCTTTGAGCCTTGTTCTTGTCTTTCTAAGATGTTTCAAAGCTATCAATACATTTAGCCAAAACTTTTTGATTTTGAGACAAGATATGTTGATTTCGAAGAGTGAGATCTCAAATGCATTTATTTGGATTTGTATCGGTTCGAGTTTCCAAAATCTCATCCTAGCTTGCATAATTAGATGGTGCAGGAGGAGGAGGAGTTGTCTCACGATGTTGTTCTTCCTTTTGTGATGGTTCATGGTGTGTCTGAGACGAAGGCCCAACTTGTCTAGTTTGACGATTGTGTGTCCAATCTTCAAAAGATATAATCTTCGGAGGAATTTTCGATAGGTGCGTTGGTGAGAAAAACTTCGTGGAAGCATATTTTTGATAATTTTCTTCAAAAGTTGATAAATAGGAGGGGATATTATGAGCACATGGAAGTCTCATGATGAATGTGGGGTAGATAATCGAAGGCCGTGATTGAGTCAAAAATTGTTTGAGCTCGTCAAAAATAATTTTGGCCCAATTCACCCTTGTTACGTTGAATAGAGCATATAAAGCTTTGTGTTCTAACTCCGTTTTCTGCTCATGACTCCCTAAACGAGGAATGATTGTATTGATGATCATTCAAGTAAGTAGTCTTGCCTTTGGTCGTAGATATTTGGATGCAAATTTAGGCATTTCATCCTCCCATATTTCATGTGTTATATTGTTCCTTGGTTTGAAACGCATATCGGGAATATTATATAGATCTTCGCCCGTGTCAGAACATCCGAGTGCTCTACCTATTATTCCTAGAGTTAGTCTAACCGTGTTGCCATAAACACTAGACCATAACCAATTATCTTCATTTTCAGTGTTGCATACCGCCGTGCAATCCAAATTGGCGTAGAAAAGAAATATAGCCAACCAATCAATTTGAATGTCATTGGGAGTGAAAGATATCAATGTTTCTAAACCAGCATTCTCACACATTTCATCCAAATCGTACATTGGAAACTTGAGTAAGTTATAAAATGGACCTGTGTGAAGTGTCTTCTTCTGTATATCCTAATATCTCTTGAGTCAATGTGGTGCTCGATTCATCCATCGTTCTATTTGATCATCTGAGCAAACTTGAGGATTTGAGGAAGTTGGTTGGTCTTTTCTCCTTTCGGATATTTTAGGTTTTTAGCTCTAGGAGGCATTAAATTCGAACAAGTGTGGAAAAAGATGTTTTTCAGTAAAAAATCATCGATAATGTAGAACCGGTTTAAAATAGAAGTGAGGTTAGGTAAAAAAGATAGACGTTGTCTAGTTGTTTTAAAGTGTCGATTGAATTTCAGACTTCTAATTTACCCTAATTCGAGAACAATAAATAAGTTTAGACGTCTGACTTAATTGGTAGACGTCTGGTTTGGTCGATTTTGTAATTTTTCGATAGTCAGGGAGATTTTTATTAGCTATGTAAATTTGTACAACTAAAATATCATCATTTTCTCGTTTAATAAGTAAAGTTGTTTCGATTTTGCCTATTTGAAACCCAGATGTAATTAAGTGATTTTTAAGACGTTCGTACCATGCATGAGGGGATTGTTTTAATCCATATAATGCTTTTTGTAATTTAAAAACATGGTCGGGATATTTTTCGTGAACAAACAATGAAGGTTGTTCAACATATACGTTTTCTTTAATAAAACCATTTAAAAAGGCACCTTTGACATCCATTTGAAATAGTTTAAAATTGTGATGATTTGCAAAAGCGAGTAATGTACGAATGGCCTCTAATCTTGCTACCGGAGAAAAGGTTTCGTCATAATCGATACTTTCTTCTTGATTGTAGCCTTGAGCAACTAAACGTGCTTTATTTCTAACAATATTTCAGTTTTCATTTGCTTTGTTTTTAAATACCCATTTTGTTCCTATAACCGATTGATCATCTGGTCTTGATACTAATTCCCAAACATTATTACGTTCAAATTGATTTAATTCTTCTTGCACAGCTATTATCCAAAAATTATAATTTGAAGCTTCTTTATAATTTTTTGGTTCAAAATTTGACACAAATGGTATGTGGCTTATTTGATTAAGCTGATTTCTAGTTACTCTAGAATTAAGATCTCCAATAATATTATCTTTTGGATGACCCTTAAGAATTCTAGGAGATGATATTGAAGTATTATTTTGCGCATTTGTTTCAGTATTAATAGAATTTGTTGTATTTGTTATTGGAAGTCATTAGTATGATGGTTAAGAAGATTTTCATCGAACGAAACATGTAAACTTTCTTTAGTAGTGTTATTTCGTTTGTTAAAAATTCTATATGCTTTGCTGCGATCCGAGTATCCAACAAAGATTCCTTCATCGACCTGCGGGTCAAATTTTCCTAAATTATCTTTTGTATTTAATATAAAACATTTTGATCCGAAAGTTTTAAAGTATGATATTTTAGGTTTTCTTCCAAAAGTATTTCAAAACAAGTTTTTTTAGTCATAGGACGTACAAAACATGACAAGTTGTGGCAACAGCTTCAGCCCAAAAATGTTTTGGTAGACCACTACTATTTAATAGTGTTTGTGCACATTCTTGTAACATATTATTTTTTCTTTCTAGTACACCATTTTGTTGTGGTGTGTGGGAAAAAGAAAAATTATGACTTATTCCTTTCTTATTACAAAAATTAGTAAAAAGGACATTTTAGAATTCTCCACCGTGATCATTTAGAATATTTTCAATTTTCAGATCCATTTGTGTTTTAATTCTTTTAGAGGTGTCACTTTAATGTTTTAAAAATAAAGTCCATGTATATCTTGAAAAATCATCAACTATTACGAAAACATATTTGTTGTGATTTATAGATCGTACTTGCTTTGGACAAAATAAATCTAAACGTAGTAATTCTATTGGTTGTTTTCTAGAAATATTATTTTTATATTTAAAAGAAATTTTCTTTAGTTTTCCAATTTGACAATCGTCACATAAATTTTCTACTTTGTAATTTATTTTAGGTAAACCTCTAACTAGCTCATATCTTGCTAATTTATTAATATATTTAAAGTTAATATGACAAAATATGCCACAACCATGGATCATCATGTTTGGCGGTTAAACACAAATTTGAATTTTTATTTATATCCATGTTTAAGACATAAATATTTTTGTTTCTAAAACCCTCAAATATAAGTTGTTTGTTATTATTGAAAATATTACATCTGTCTTTTTCAAAATTGATTTGAAAACCTTTATCGCATAATTGACTAATACTTAGTAGGTTGTGTTTTAGATTTTCTACTAATAAAACATTTATAATAACATGAGAGTTAGAAATACCAGAGTTGATGACTTCTTCGATGCCCACGACGTATCATTTTGAGTTATGTCCAAAAGTTACCATTCCACCATCGATGTATGTTATATTTGATAATGTTTTTGAATTTCCAGTCATATGCTTGGAGCATCCGCTATCTAGTATCCATTTCTCCTTATTTTTTATTTTGGGTACCTGCAAAATAAAAGATGTTTTAATTCGTGTCCATATAATTTGTTAGGGGCCTAGATGTTAGGAGAAGTAGGTAGCCATACCCAAAAAGGTTTGGTACCATTATGAATATAATTCTTATTATAGACTACATTCTCTATGAAATTATTAATATGTTTTTGTGTAATCAAATTATTATTTGTCTTAGAAATCCAAATTTTTATATTTTTGGTATTCATATTAGACTTAGGTGAACTTTTAGTCTTTTTATAACTATATTTCCTAACACGATTTCCTCTTTGTTTAGGAGTTTTTTTAATCCTATTCCATTTCTATTACCTGATAGTTTTGAGGTTTTGATAAGATTTTCCAAATCCTATTTTCCTTTATTAAATTTTGAAACATTATTTGTAATTTTATCTAATTTTTCTTTTGATTTTAAATTTTAAATTTTCAATATTTCAATATTACTCTTCAAGTTGACATTTTCTTTTAACAAGTTATCCTTTACTATTTTAGTTTTATCAAAATCAATAGCAATAGCCTCATTTTCGACTAAATCATTTTTAATTTTTTCTTGAGATAATTCTAGTTCCTCTTCTAAATTAAAATTTTCATCTTTTAACATTCCTACTTCAAGTTCCAATCTATTTATTTTAGCTATATGTTCTTTGTTCAATTTTTTAATTTGTCTAAATTTATCTAATTCCATGCTTAGTTCTAATAATTCCTTATAGCTTAGTTCAGGACATATCTCATCAGTTTGTGCCATAAAACACACATGAGCTTGTTCTCCGTCACTATCGCTATCACTATCTGATGATGATGAAGAATCTAAGTCATCCTATATTACTTTGAAAGACTTCTTCTTTTTGAACTTTTCAATTTTGTTCTTCTTTTTATTATTATTTAGCTTTGGACAGTCTTTCTTCATATGTCCAAATTGATCACATTCATAGCATTTGATTGATGTTTGATTTGTTGAGCTTGATTTTCCTCCTTTCTAAAATTTAGTCATTTTCCTAAACTTCTTGAATTTTTTGTAATTTTTGGCAATAAATACAATTTCTTCTCCATCTAAGTCGGAGTCTTCATTTATTGCTGAGAATGCTATATTCTTCTTTTTCGAGTTTAGTTCTTTTCGTGTCTGCAAATTAGCTTCATAGGACATTAAATTTCCTATCAACTCTTCAACTAAGAGTGCTGAGAGATCATTAGCTTCTTCGATAGCTAATACTTTTCTTTCCCACTCCATAGTTAAAGAATTGAGTATTTTAGATACTAAATCAAAATTTGAGAATTTGACTCCAAGTGCCATTAAATCGTGTTGAATGGTTTGGAATCTAGAGTACATATCTACCATAGATTCATTTTGTTTCATTTTAAATGATGAGAATTGATTTTGTAAAATTGAAATCTTAGTTTTTTTAACTTTGTTTGTGCCTTCGTGTGTAACTTGTAAGGTACGCCAAATATCAAACGCAATGCTACATAACATGACACGTGAAAATTAATTTTTATCTAGTGAGCAAAATAGAACATTCATAGCTTTGTCATTATTAGAAGCTGCCTTTTTTGTGCATCGGTCCATGTGTTCATAGCAGTAGTAGATGCTTCGTATTTATCTTGAGTGGCCGACCAAATTTCTAGTCCATTAGCATCCATAAATATTCTCATACGTGTTGACCAATATGCATAGTTAGAGCCATTAAAAAGTGGGGGTCGTGCTGTGGATTGTCCTTCTTGAAAAATACTTTCCATATTAGAGTGATTCAAAAACGTGTTATTGTACTTTGATCAAACCTTGCTCTGATACCAATTGAAAGTCTATAGGATGGATCGTGTAGTGTATATGCAAGTATATGTGACAAAATATATGATGCAACTAAAATAAAATTAATCTAGGTAAATATAGAATAAGCATACCAGGATTTTATACTGGTTCGGACCTTCCGTTCTACGTCCAGTCCCGAAGCTCCCCTTCGGAATCCGACTATTAAACACCCTCACTTCGCCCGGGGGAATAGGCTTGGTTACAATAGCTTGTTCTTGTCAAATATGTGTTCTATAACACGGATATTGACTATTAAGTACAAATGCTTCCAATATATATATCTAAAGAGTATTGATTGAGGGGATCTGAATATATGAAAGAGTGAAATACAAGTATAGGTTGCTAGAGATTAAGAATATAACAGAGTATGTAAGTAAAGAGCGCAAGTAAGTAAAGTGAATTCTTCTCTTTGATACTTGATGTTATATATAGTGGTAGAGAGATTCCTTGAGTAGTTGCATCCATTAACAAGTGCTCTATAGTTACTTCTAATGGTGATAAAGAGTTGCAGTGAAGAGAAGCAAAGATGCCTTTTCAAATGCGGCAATTGTAATTTGAATTTTAAATTCTGAGTTCAGCATCAGACATCTAGTATTTGTTTCAAACGTCTGGCTATATATTTTCTATATACAATAGCCTTTCAGATGTCTGAGTGCATCAACCAGACGTCTGATCCTGTCTGTTTTGTATTCCAGAGGATTTCTTGAGACGTCAGGCTAGTGCAACCGACGTTTGAAAATTGTGCATGTTTATTTTGTGCATCTGTCTTGTTGCTTCATCAATCCTATCGACTTGTAGTCTCTTGTAATGTCCTTTAAGCCTTGTTCTTGTCTTTTTAGTGATGTTATTTAGTAAGTAGCTGTATATATATATATATATATATATATATATATATATATATATATATATATGCATATTCGATTTCCATTGTATCATTGTTGTCATCGAAACCGTAGATTTGATTTCCTAACACTAGGGCCTTGATTCCTTTCTTTCCGTTACCAGAGTTTCCAACTTTAACTGCCATGTTACCGGAGCTTTCTCTAGTTTGTTTAATCGCCTTATTGCTCTAGATAACTTTCTTCGACTGCCCAGCATCGGTCTTCCCTGCAACTAGAGTCACCACTTCCAACCATAGAAACTGATTAGCCTTTCGATGGAACTCCTCTATAGTTAAGTGTTGCTTTATTTTCAGCCCCCTCTAAAATCTGTGTTTTGGTGTATGACCCTGACCAACACCATAAATACCAAATCCCCCTTAGAATTATTCACCTCCGTAACAGTGATGTTACACTGATTCAAAAACGCCTTTAGCGACTCCTTAGGTCCTTGAAAAAGACTCGATAAGGACATCATGTCCTTAGGTCGAGAAGAATGGAGTTGAAATTGCTCTAAGAATTTCCTAGCTAGCTCATTAAAAGTCGATATGGTTCTTGGCATGAGCATAGTAAACCACATTGATGCAACTCCTTCCAAGGAAATAGTAAAACATCTACATCGAATAGCATCTGTCACCCTACACCATCCATGTGCCATACGTACTTGAGTAAATGCGGCGTAGGATCAGTTGCTCTATACGATGGCATTGTTGGTATCATAAACTTCTTGTGATACACTTCTCTCGGAATGTTTTATGTGAACAGAGTTTTACTTTGTGTGAAACCCAGTCCTCATTTTTTATACCTTTTCTTTCCTCCACCAATCGCTTAACCATATCTGCTACATTTCTTTGTTGGCTTGGTAATTCAAAGGTCGACTATTAAGGGTTGTTCTGAGTGTTTCACTCTGCAAACAATCTCAAGTCGCCCATGGACGTCTAAGTCCTCCAGTCTTTGGGAGGACCACTCTTACAATTTTCGTTGATGTTCGATTGGTTCGGTTGTAGTTATTTGAACTCCAACTCTAGCTTGTAATCATCATCGTCATGCTACAGGCCATCCTTCGAGTAAGATAAGTCCATAGCCACAGCTCCCTGCCTACCAATCCTCAAGGGAACCTCTCGATACCGACTTGATTCCTATCGATACCGGGTTGATTTCTTTTGGTTGGAGCGCTTCGACTTCCTCAAGCAACTCCCTTTGGTGCTTCAGCAACTACATCCTTTTGTTTTTGTTTCTCATTTCTCCTATTATAATTAGAGATGGATAAGTTCTCTACATTAGATCTTGGAGGAGAAACTTCCCTCCTGGTCATCCTGGTCTTCTGCAGTTGTTGGGTTAACAATGCTATGTTGGCATCCATCTTCCATTAGAGTTTTCTGACCATCAACCAACTTCTGATTAAACTCATGCATCATCTTGTCAAACTCACCCCTAGTAACCATCCTCTACTAAGAAGAGCATCCTACAACTGCCTACTGGTTACTGATTTCCACTTGATGATCATTTCCTTCATTATTACAAGCTACTACTCTTGATAATCATCTGGATATCCTAGGCTCCATTGATTTCTATTAGTAAGTTTCCATATTCCTTAAAGCAAATCTTCTTGATCTAACCACTGGATCCCTCAAAATCCAAAATAGTATGCCATATCTAAGCCTAAGAATTGAGTTCATAGTGAAGGAACCAAAATGTTAATACAAAAAATGGATCAATACCTAAATACCTATAGAATAATAGAGATCTAGTAAAAAATATAATAACGATAAAGAGAACACCAATATTCTTATAGTAGTTAGGCAATCTCTGGCCTACATCTATTGTAATTTATTGATTATTTGATTGGGAGTCACAAGTACAAGGGAATGAAAAGTTCTTAATGCCTAGAACAACCAACAATATCTACCTTAATTACTATGAAGTTGAAGATAGGAGATGAAGAAAACAAAAGAGCAAAAAGTTCTTTTCCAGTAGCTATAGGAACTGTATTTATAAGGAAATCGCCTAGGAGAACTAGGTTCCCATGGAATACTCGGTCCAAACCTATGTCCAAGCATGCAGAAGTAAGTCAAAATGCCTGCAAAGCAATAAAAATCACTCGATACTGAGAGCTTCCACATGGTACCGATCGGTTTTCATGAGAGAAAACCTCCCCTTTTTCTTCCACTTATTCTTCAATCTCTAATCTATTGTGTCTCGTGCACTTTTCCTTTGAGGTTGAGTAATTTCTGAGAAGTTCTAATACTACCTGCCCTTGCTTGCTTTCTTCCAAAAAATCATTAGAGTTGTTCCCTATTCCTTAAGAAAAGCACTCCATGATGATATCTTGAGTTTGTGCTTCACATAAAAGTGGTTTGGGGGATCCAATGGACAACAAAAATGGGTTGGTACTAGGTGGTATGGCTTGGTCCCGACCGTGCAATTAAAGCCCCACTAAAGCCCCACCAAATCCCCACTATAGCACCCTGTCCTCTTTGACCGCTATGCTTGTTTAGTTTAGCACTACTAAATAGTAGATCCACTTTAAGCCTTGCTATTTTCTGCTACACCCACTAAATCAAGGCTTTTTAGCACTTGCTTTAGCAATATTAATATAAAAAGGTTAGTACGACCAATTCTCTTTTAAACCAAATCTAAAAAGTTAGGGTGAATGCCTATTTTATGTCATAAGTGCTTAATATAAGTTAGAAATCTATCTTGGTCACTAATCTAGACCGCATAAATCATGATATTGTTCAATTTTTTTATAAGATTAAATAATATATTTTTTCCTACATAAACGATGTTAGAATGGGAATAGATTAACTTTAAACATTTGGTTTTATATTTATTGAAGCTTTTTACACCTTCGCTGTTTTCCGCTATATCCCCACTTTTTTTCCACTATAACTTTTTGTACCTCCACCGCTATAAAACCGCTAAGCGCTTTAACTACATAAGGTACCGAGTGGTCCACTTTTGTTCTATGCCTTTGAAACTTCTTAAGTATGCTCCTACTGTACTCCTAAGCATGTTTCCAAGTTCGTGAACTGTTTTGTCTTCATCTCAACGCTCTAATTCTAGTGGATATCTATTTAGTTAAAATACCAGATAACATGAGTTATAGTATCGTTTGGTATGAGACCTTTGATAATATTACTTAGTTTATTATTTGAACTTGTTATATAGAAGACTGCGGATATTGAGTGTAGTTTATAAGCATTAAATGAACGATTGAGTATCACGTAGTGGTATGGGACATCGTTGTGGTATTTATTCAATTATTCATTGTCAGTAGTTTACATTCACATGAGAAGAATAGTATAATGAGATTGTACTTACAAAAGGTGTTGATTATAGGTGTGAGCAGGATAGGTTCCCTTATATTTATTAACATTTTGTGCCACTGTCATGATGTACTCAGTGGCATTGAAGAGAACCAGATGGCTAGAATCCACCCTAGTGGATTGATCTTGAGATCGTTGCCCATGACAACGACACCTTTATTGGATATTATATTTGATGTACATCATGGGATTTGGGTTAGATAAACCATAAGGTAGATGCCTTATGACCCATTGTGTTGCATAGGTTAGCAGTTTATTATCTATAGAGGAAAAGCATGGTCATGACTGAGGCTGTGCGTAGATGAGCCATTGGTGGATATGTGACACGACGTCCATTGAGGTAATCAAAGTCCGTAGAAGCAAATCCGGTTAGTTGACCCTAGGCTCTTGGAGTGGGCATGTGGCTATCACTATCCCTTTTGGTTCTAACAGAGTAGTAGATTGGCATATACTATTGATACAACTCACTTAACTATAGATATAGGTTAGGCAACCCAGTGTTAGGTGACATATATATAGCCCATACTTTAATTGGTGTTGGTATTTTATTACTTAAGATTGTGAGAATACTTGGGCATTACTATGAGCGAGCCTAGCTATACTTGGGCATTACTATGATTCCTGGATATGGATGATTCTCCCATTTATCATTGATTCCATGATTTCTGATTTGATGTGATTTTACATAAGTGATGGCATCTTTATGCATAGTTTTGTGATATTACGTGTTTTGTGATATGTTAGGGATTGTTTATGATATTTTTATATTAAATACCATGCATTTATTACTATATATCGTATATATCAATACATGAGTTTTCTAGTGGTTACCATTTGATATACTACAGTTAAATATGTAATTGTATTTCTTCATATGTATTTCATGTATATTTATATACACATGAGTGACCCATTTTTTGATTTAGACGTAGCCAGACCCATAAGTTATTTACATAATACTTATTTACATAATACTTGGGTCAATTTGGGATATTTTCGGTATAGGGACGATGAGAACAACTTGAGTTTCTAGGTATAGAGGAGACTAAATATTCAATACTGTAGATTATCATCTTGTATTGTATAGTCTCTTTTGTATACATCATTAGGATGTATATTGGTTATATGTTGTATATTTTATATTATACATATCATCTTTGTGATATTAACTCCGTGATCTCTGATATTTACCATATATTATGCATTGTTCTATCCTGGAGGCACATGTGTTTATTGCTTTATGCCATGGTGTACTATCTGCGATATCTAAATATATACCAATATTAGCCCAAGGAAATATTCACATATTTATCACTTATAGCCTCATTCTCTATATTATATAAAAGTATTACTCACTAATACTCTTGTATATTACACTTGTGGCGTCACAAGTTGAGGGACTAGGATGCCAACTAATTGTTGTAGGTCGTATTCTTCCTATTATGTTATCGGCACAACATTACTCAGCTTATCAAGGTCAACCTTTTGCCACTCTCCAAGCTCCTCACCCATGTTAATGTCATCATATCCTTTTTCTGCCTCAATGATTGGCCCACCTATGTTGTCTCGGAACTTGATCTTAAAGTAGCCCTAGTTTGGCTTGGCCTCTTTCTACATCAGTAACTTGTTGGGTCAGCCTACTCAGCAACCATCATTTGGGTTCCCCTTATTAACCCAACTTGGTGTTTGTTTGCGTCAGTCACTAGGATTCTCAAATCCGGGTAGTTCGTGATGGTCGTCTTCAACATCTTTAGTTTTTAATTCAATTTCCTAAAACGGATGCCGAGATAAGCAAGGGCGGCACTTGTTAATGGGCAAGGTTAAGCATGGAAAATTAAAGAGGCAAAGGGAAATGATCAGTAAGGAAAACTTACTATAGGCTTCGAACTTGATGTGCAATGACATGGGCTTCACCTAAGGTGAACAAAGAAATACTTTCCTATCTAGCCTATGGAGGCTTTGCTAGGAATGCTCATGAAGATGACGGGGTTAGTGTTTTCTTGGAAATGGAAGTAGGTGCCAATTGAATGCATAACTTCCTTCTACGATTGGAAGATTATATTTATAAAATTAGCATTTGGCTCAAGAAGGCCGAGGTCCACACATGCTAACTAGACCCCTTGCAAGCATTGGTAACTTTTGGGAGTAAACTGACTAGGGACGTTCCAATAGTTGTTTAAAATGTCGACAAAGAAGGGGTGGAGGGGTGGCATGAATCACACTTGAAGTATGCTAACGAGAATGTGAAGAAGTCCGGGGAGGATGGTCAGGATGGTTAGCAGTTGTGGGACATTTAACCATCTATTTATCACATTCATGGCCGGCCAAGCTCTTAGCCAAATCCGCTAATTCGAATTCTTCGAGGCTAGTATCTCCAACCAATGAAGACCCTGAGGCTTCCATTGAAATGCAAATGGCTTGGTTAAATAATAGCCCCATAGCCAAGTCTAGCAAAGCCCTATGTATGGTCTCTGATAAAGAATGGGACATCCGACCTTATGGTGTGCCCTAGCCAGGCACCCCATGACAATAGCTATAATTCAAAGGATTTCTAAGCTAAGTAATAGGCCTTACGACCCTAACCCACCACTCATTATATTTACTTAAAACCCATGGATATAGATATGTGCCTAATCCATGACCCATTATTGAATTATTACTAGTATCACTACTTAAAATTTTAGGCCCACTGTTAAGTTCCCCAGCTTTGATCACCCAATGGTTACATGACAGCGATGGTTGATCAACATCCAAAGATAACGAGAAAAGTGCAGGTTTGGACAGTGTCACATAAAAGCAACACCCAAATGCCGGCACTACAAAAACACTATGAAAAAGAATGGAAAAAAAAACAAAATGGAAAAAGGTCAAAACTTTCCAATGGAAATGTTATTCATAAAAGCAAAGAGGAAGAAGAAGAAGAAGAAAGATTACTTTTTTTCATGAGAAGTCAAGAGTTTTTGAAGGTTTTTCAAGAGTTTTAATTGATAAAGCTATTTTCATTTCAGTAAAGGATGGAAGAAGAAGAGGTGAAGCCTATTATATTACCTTCCCGCTAATAAAAGCCTTTATATTTCAAGGGGTATCAAATCTCGACCATCTACGTGTCATCAACGCTTTCATCACTTCATACAAGCAAGTGATGTGAGTCCCTCTGCTACGTCTGGAAAAGGTGAACCATTTCAACCATTAATGAAGCACCATGTATAACACACTTAATGCATTGTAGAAGAACTGGTTGATAGGATCTATGAAATTTGACAAGCCCTTCCCTGCTCATAGAGACAAGCTTAGGGGAAAAATGTTTGTCAAATATCTCGTAAGTATAATTAGCAAGCCAATTAAGCATAGCCCGACATGCCCAAAGCTGGCCCAAAATATTTTATCTTAGACCGTACGTGCCAGGTCAAACCTACTACGTCCCCAAGCTATCCCATCTACTTAGAAACACTCTAGGTCTACTGTCAGGTTGCCCAACTCAAGCAGGCTTCGCTAACTAACTCATCAAACAAGGCCTAACTCGGGCATAACATACCTTTGACTGGGCTCCATCACAGCTTTCCTTCGACTGGTCTTAGGTAGCCCATCTCATCATCCCACAACAGACTAGACACATTCCTTACAACTTAGTCCTTAGTAATATTCAGCTTTTCTCAACAAGCTACTGTCGTAAGCGATCGGCCAGCGTAGCCTAGAAGAGGCTACTCGCCTACTTTGCCACATAGGCATACAAAAGTAAATGACAACACATACAAATAGCCATACTAGGTACTGTAGCAGATCTACCTAAAGCATGCCTACTCATGTTGCGTGCCAATAACACTAAATGTGTAATACTTATAATGCATGTGCCTGGTACGGAGGGATAATATGCATACTTCTCAGCCACACATCCTAGCCTACCTTTTGCAGTTGTCTTCCATCATCTCTTGTGACCAGATCAATGGCTAGACATGCTTCCCACCTATTTTCTTATGCAATATCAACCATCCATCATCCATTTTTACTAATATAAATACCATATGTCATGCAACATCAAAAAGGTTGAAATTTGGTTATAATTAAATTGATTTTCAAGCTTAGAATACCCGTTTCCAACAAGAAATTCTTCTCAAATTTCTTAAGGGTAGTGGCATTGTAAGCTTATGGGCTAAATTTCTTATTATTCTCTTATAATTCTTTGTAACTATAAGAGATAAACATATCAAGGGATCTTAATATTGGACATAGGAAAATCATTGTCAAACTACTCCATATCTAATGTCATTTACATTATTTACTTGTTCTACTCCTCCTTTTACATTTCTAAGCATAGTGTTAGTAAGTAACCTTTTTCTAATACGATACATCATTTTAATTCCGAGATTAGATAATTTATTAGTTAAAAAAAGATATTGGGCTTTTAAGAATAAGTTTGATAATAAAAATATGATTTTTGAATATGGATGAAAGCATGTAGTTTGCATAGATGTTTCAAATAAGAATGAAAGCATGTAGTTTGCATAGATGTTTCAAATAAGAATGAAAGCATGTAGTTTGATTGGTTGAGTATTATTAATGGTTGATTGCTTGAAATGGCTGTTTAGATTAAATAGAACGATAGTAGCATGGCTTGAATGGTAATGCCGATATACCACACTAAGTATAGTTATCACAATTGAAGTCAAACAAAGAATATAAACCACTTAAAGGCATGCAAATAGTTTAGAACGGAAAAGAAATGAAGGGAATCGCCCAACTCAAACCTAGCTCTGGTTTAGCTCAATCATGTCAGCGCCCTAAATTTAATACAAGGCATGACCTGAGCATAAATTTGTGCACCACTTGTTGCAGCTGCTTCCACTAGCAGCGGTGATGACACTACTGTTAGAGGCGGTAATGCAAGGCACAACTGGTAGAGTTAGTAATGCAAGACGCAACTGTCCAAAGGCAGCAATGCAAATACACAACTGCCAGAGATAGTAGTGCAAAGCACTACTGCCACGTGGCAGTACTGCAGGGTCCAAGTCAAACATTGCTCTAGCTAAGCTAGAGTACGGTGAAGCTGCATACTCGATCTGAAGAAGGGCGAGGTGGACGTTTTGATTGGATGAGGCTCAGACAATTTACACTATATTTTGATCCGATCCTTTTGATATTGGGAGGGTAGGTTATAGGGATCTCTTTAAGGACCTAGAATCATCAAACTCGATTCAAAGAAAAAAAAAGACCCTTAAGTGGTCTTAAATAAAGGAAAACGATGTTGAAGAGAAGTGGAACTTGTATGATGTTTTCACTTGATGCGAACGAGGCATAATCCGCTAGACGTGATGATTTTACAACTCATTAGGTAGGATTAGAGTTGTATACTGACCCTAGTGACTTGATACATATGATTAAGAGGTGTTACATTTTATACGACTTCGTTGGGCCGACTCGAGCGACCAAAAGCATAGTATATACGATACGCCTATTATCCATATAGTGTGGATGTATATTGATTCAATAAGTAATCTACGATAATGTAGGAGAATTACATGATAAAAGAGATCCTGAAGCATGTTTTGATAGATATAGCGACGACTATCTAAAATAGATAACATATCACCCACACCTATCGTAGAGGTCGAGGCAAGATTAATATGAGTCTTTTGTATTATGATGCAACTCGAAGTCTATGGTATATTTAGATACTGACTTATTTTTTATATTCTCAAATAGGTAGTCAATGGAAGGTAGATCATGCAGAAAATTTGAAGGACTTCAACCATCATTGACTGGCAGTTATATTGTATTTTAGATGATTTATGTTATATCATATAGTAGACAATTTATATTATATCGTTTTATGGATGATTTAAGATATATCTTTTAAGTAGATGATTTTCATACATAGTGGGTGGTACGTTTCATTTATGAATTTCTTGTACGCTTGTATTGTTTACTTGGCAATAGAGGTAGACCTATAGGAGGATGCCTATACCACCACTAGTCTTGGAAGAGTATAGTATTACACTAAACCGTATGCTAGGATGTGCTGACTTTTTGGTTATAGGAGAAGAGTACGGTGAGGTATGAATCCTTACCCTTGGGGGTAGATTTACTTGTTTATGGATAGTCCGAATTATCCCCGAGTCACGTTTGTGCAGAGGATCAGTTGTACCATCATGTTTTCCTTTTTTACATATGTATATAGTTTCGTTGTAAAGAATTTTAAAATTGTTTCCCTTACACCCCGACCCACATTTTGTTTTTGTCTATTTATGTCATGACTACTCCTCGGTACTCAATTGAGTAGTATGGAAGTCAGATGCTTCTAGGGATATGCTTACAGGACAGCTAGAGTATATGGAGGCTCGATGTCAATATTTTTGATATGTATACTTGTGTTGTAGAAGTACATGGCATATATGTTTTTTGTATATAAGACTTGAGTTATTGGAATTATATTCAGAACTCCATATGCATGGAGTTGATGTGTTTTGACTTTCTATATTGATATTTGTTTGTCAATTTCTTCAACTAGTGCAGCCTCGTATGTATTGTTATATTGTTCTATCATGTATATTCAGTATATTATATGTTCATATTCCATTGTAAATTGATATGCCTTGCTAGGACATTTGGCTTTAATTTTACCCCGATGGGCTGTCTTTTTTTGGTATTTAAAAGTTAGACGTTGTCATTTAATGTTAATTCAGAGTATTATAAAGAGCAAATCATCGCAAATAAGTAGCTAAAAAGGATTGAATCCTCGACATTAGATGTGAGCGCCACATATCCTAACAACTATGCTATGGTTGTGGTGGGAAAGAATAATTGCTAATATTTTGAATCATTAGAAACACTTAATTAAACATATTTTTTATAATTCATCATCAATTCTCTTATTTTCTTGTTAAATTGTTTGACATTAGAAACATTCTCCATTAATTCTAACTAGAGTAATTCTTCATAGATACACCTATATGGATTATTGCTATTTCAATATTAATTTTAGATAATTATATACAAATCATAGTCTAAAATGGATCTCCTATATAATAATTCATGTAGATGAAGTGTCTATTGTGGTAATGTCATCCCGACTCTTACATAAACCTATTTACTTTGAATATTACCAATTTTGCTCACAAATTTATAAGGTTTTCAATGATATCAATTACTAATAAAAAAATATACTTTTCAAAATCATATCCCTACATTGGTTAAATGCAGCAATAGTGCTTTGAGTAGATAATGCTAATTGTTGCATCTAGTAAACAAGGGTGTCATTGCATTTAATAGATGCAACTATCGGCATATCTTAATGCAAAAAAGATGCAGCTTATTACTCCATCCACATATGCAATTGTTGTCGTGCCTGCATACGACAATAGATGTAGCTACCGAAAAAAGCTATTCACTACATCCAACAAATGTAGTTGATTGTTGCATCCAATAGATGATGTAGCATATGAAAATAGTAGATGCAGTTAATTTATAAATCCATCCACATTTAGTTGATGAAGTTAATGGCAGCATCCAGTAGATACAACAATTGGTACAATTAGTAGATGTAGTTAACTGCATCATCCATCAAATGCAGTTATTACTACAACCAACTACATCTAGCTAACGCAACTAATTGGTAAATCCAGCAGATGCAATAACAAATGTAGCTAATTGTTTTATCCACCGTATGCTGCTATGATTGCATCCATTTTCAACAGCATATGCATCTAGCAGATCCAACTAATTACTACATCCAACAGATCTAACTATTGCTATATTCAAATGCAAAAATAAATACATATACTTATTTCATCTAGTAAATGCATTTATTACTGCATGCAATTCCAGCAAAAAATAGAGCTAGCTAATGCAGCTGATTGGTGAACCAAGCAGATATAGCTATTACCGCATTTCTAATCCAAACAGTAAAAGTATCACTACATAACCATAGCATAATCAGATTTATTTAAAGAAATTAGTACAATAGTGGTACTTAATCTAAGCAAAGCATTCATTGTTAACATTTTGGGGGCCTAACCGAAGACATCTAGAACCACGGTCGGTAGATCATACCAGTTGAGCTTGTGGTCCTTGACCTAATCATATTTTTTAATAATTTCATGAATATTTAAATTGATTAATGTATAATTCTATGAATAGATTCATATGTTTATATGATGATGACAGATAACCGATATGATTTGCATTATTAGAATATGTTTATATTCATATGAATTTTGGTTCTCCTCTTCTCTACACCTCTGACCCCAGTTTGTATAACTACACATCCTCGACAACTCGCTTCGATGCTTAGCTCTGTACCAGTGCACTACTTCCTAAACACATTTTTTTACTCTTTTCAAGTTCTTGTTATAGGTAATTCAACTTTTGGACAAGTACCTCTTCTTTATGGCAAATCAACGAATTACTTTTAACTTTGAATGCCAATCACTACTAGGAGAAACCATCATCCAAACTCAACAAGTCATTAACCAAATCCATTTCCCATATCCTAATGTTGTTTCTACCTATTCAAACGAGATCAAAACCAATGACATGAAACACACATCAATTCATCCTATAAGTTATCTGTTGGTCCAGATGTGGGCAGTGAGTTAAAATGGAAAATTTTCAAAAATTTCCACTATTCATTATTCACTAGACTTTCTAATATAATACTATGGATATTATGGTTGACACTAAATCATATTTGATGTTTAGTGCTTGAATTTGAACCGATTTTTAAGATACAGCATTGTTAATATGAATATCATTTATATAAATATGGTATTCACTAAAATAAATTTCATTGGTTTGTATTAAGATATATTAACATGGTGTATTTAGTATATATAATGTTATTCGACATTTTGGCCCGACTATATTCTCACAAATCTGACAAGTTAGATTCGACTGTCATCAGGCCAGTTAGTCTAGGGTGATGATTGTGGGGTCCAAACTCAAGTGCAAATGGTAATATGAATCGAGATTGAATGGAACTGAGAGATGTACAAGGCAGAATGTTTGAAGTATGGAATATGGTTCAACGTATAGAACAAATTGGCAATCATCAACCTCTAAGATAGGGTTTGGTGTGTTTCAGGAAGTTAATGCAGTTCAATAGAAAACAATTAATATCTCAAGATCCACAAGTTCAATGCATATGAAATTATAAGCAAGATGTAGGGACCCTAGGGAGCCTACCTTAGGGATCGCATCTCAAAAGGATGGAGTCAAAAGGGTCGGCCTTCTACCCTCGGTTGGGATCGGCTGAAATTATAAAGCAATTTTTCTTGAAGCAACGATCAAGCAATAACTCAAGTTTTACTTGGCATGAAAATTGGAGGTTAAACATATTTCAACATGGAGAAGCTACCACAGGGATCAAACCCCCAAATTCCTCCAAGACAGCGATCGATATTGATCCTTATTCTTCGAGAATTGGGCCATGCGATCCCTTTTGTGGGTCCATATGGTTCTGAAGGTCCTTCTGTCAAATTTTCAGGGAGATATTTGGCCATCATCTATAAATACAGGCATGGTTATTCATTTTGGGGACTTTATGATGCTAGTTGTTTTGTAATCTATTGTAACTAAGGATTTTCATCCGATCTCTATTGTACTTAGTTTACAAAGTGATTAATAAAGCAATCTGTTCAAAGTGGATGTAGGCAAACAACACCGAACCACTATAAATCACTATGTTCATGTTATTGCTTCAATTTACTACTATTTATTGGTTATTATCATCTATTTTCATTTTAAATTATTCAATTATTTCTCTTCAAAACTTCTATTGGGCGTTTGTGCCAATTTTTGGTGCAAACATTTTGGCGCTTACACTAAGAATCTTGATTCTTAGCTTATTAGTATACGTTTGTTGATACTAGATTGCATAAATCCCCCGAAGGAGATCCATAGTTATCTTCAAGAATCTTTCTTATTCTATTTATATTTGCAAATGTCTAAATAAAGCTATCAACAATGGTTAGGAACACCATATCTACTTCTCATAATACAGAAGGAAACGAGAATGCTAGCATCCAACAAAGAGACCCAAGCAGTCAACCAATGGATGTGAATGCCAATCCAGTTGCACTCCGAAATCCAGTTGATTCCATTATAAGAGATGAATTCCAAAATCTGATGAGTGAGCTAGTGGACAGTCATCGACAATTGAATCAACAGATTCAAGCCAATATTGATCTAATGTATCAACTCAGTCAATAATAGCGTGGGAAAGCAAGAAAGGACCCAAACCCTTAATCTACAGTGGAGAGTTCTAGTTCGTCAGAGGAGTATTACAGACACAATCATTGTAGAATTCATTGATATCGTACGGAAATTTCAGGGCATCAACAGGAAAACCTGCCTGGTCCGCCAAGACCGATAGGTGTCGATCCCTCCTCTAGAGGAGGGAATTTACCTTTACATGCTAAGATCCAAGCTGGAGTTGCTGCGACTGATTTGGATGATGGAGTTCAGTTGAACATTGACCAATTACTTCCTCGGAATGATGATGAAGTGAATTTAAGTGATCTACATCGAAAAGATGTTGAACCAAGATGGCGTGGAACATCCCATAGACATCGACTAGACCATTCACGTGAGGTGGAACACAACCACCGCTTGGCACCAACCATCCAAACACCGGATTTGTCAACTATGGTTAGATTGTTAGTGGGAGAGAGCTAAGGCTTGAGCAATGACAACTGGGGAATCTCGGGAAGCCATATCTTATTCATTGGCAATGTCCTGCATGCAGAGCACGCAAGGAGGTTCTATGTGCCGTTGATGCCTTCCTACGAGGGAAAAACCGATCCCAGGCCGCACATAATGAGATATGAATGGCTTATTGATTCTTCATGAGTATATGATGTAACCAAGCATAGATGTTTTCCTATAACTCTCTACGGAGTAGCAACGATGTTGTTTACGAGATACTCCTATGGTCGATCTCTAGACTTGATGATTTAGCAAGATGGTTTGTGGAATAGTTCCATACACATGCAACTTGCCCCAAAGATGTAACGTCCCTATCCAGTGTGATCTAGGCTCCAGGAGAATCATTGAAGGATTACTTAGAGAGATTCCATACAGCTGTCAAAGAAATCAGTAATCCTAAGGATCATGCCATATTGATGGCCGTAACGAGAGGGATTGATCAAAAATCTAATTTTGGTGATTGGTTAACTAGTAAACCACTCGCAATTTGGGAACGCTTCTACGCAAAGGTGGCTTGCTATTTGAGGAAAGAGGAAGCTAGATCTTCTAGGACGAAGAAAACTATAGGATTAAGTAGAGAGGGAGTATAGAGTAACATTGCAGTGAATCAGTCTGATGATAGTTCTGAAAAAGTTCAAGTGAATGTCTAGAGCAAGCCGAATTAGAAAAA
The DNA here is from genome assembly GCA_030765085.1 of Allium cepa. Classification (NCBI taxonomy): domain Eukaryota; kingdom Viridiplantae; phylum Streptophyta; class Magnoliopsida; order Asparagales; family Amaryllidaceae; genus Allium; species Allium cepa. The sequence goes on from CM060934.1 coordinate 294,046,354, forward strand.
GAAAGACAGAGATAGGAGCCGGGAACGAAAGAGGAATTTAGAAGAGGAAGCCTAGGATTCTAATGTACGATACCTACACGTCACTAAATACATCCTTAGAGAATGTCTACTTATCTATCAACAATAACATGTAGTATTGGAAGCTGCCTTCAAAAGAATCCATGGAGAAGCAGAAACAAGCTGGAAAGTATTGTAGGTTTCACGAATGTTATGGTCATAACACCAATGAGTGTAGGCATCTCTAGGATATTACCGAAAAAATGTTCAAGAAAGAAAGTTACAGGAGTTCATAAAAGCTGAGGACAAGCACCGCATAAGGCCAAGGAGCCTACGCAGAGTGGTGGAAGGATAGTAATAAAAACAATAGATGGAGGACCATACCAAGCTGATAAGGGTTGGCATGAGATGGAGCGCTACGCTAGTGCGGTCAAAGCATGTGAATTTTGAATGCGGTTTGAGTACAGAAGATGGAGCTCCGACAAAACAGCAATGTATAATGACTGATGATATTGTGTTTAGAAATAGGGATGGTGTGACGACCCGAATTTTCGCATTCGAAAATCGACTTCATGCTTCACCTGTATTCGAATGCCGTAGATTCAACCGTAAAAATCCGATTCACCGGAGCTTATAACACATTAAGTATAACAATACAGCGGGTGAAAAACAAATAATATCATTGATACACAATATTTGATACAATAAGATACAACAGATCCATAAACATCAGAGCAGAATACAACAACGGAATATGACACGGCAGCAGAAAACAACATCATCAATATGATCTTCCAAAGAATAGAAAGAAAAATAGAATCCAGAACTGCAACTCCTTAGCCAAAGCTCCAAATCGAAAAATCGAACTACAATCAAGTTGACTTAAGCAAGGTCAATCATGTTGAACAAATGCTATTGCCAAATCTAAAGGCTGGATGCTATCGAATCTACTCCTACTATATGATTATCTGAAAATCCCAACTCTAGAATGCCCGTGTGGAAAATTGTAGGCACCCAGAGTTTAGGAAGGGACCAATAAACTCTAGGTCAGTCATGGGACTAGTATGAGAAAACAAAATTAGTTTTCTTTAAATAAAAGCAAAACAAAAGAATTTAAAAGAAATCCGCAATGCTTTTTGGAAAATGAAATTACCATAAGGCCTCCCGGCACACACACAATGCAATCGCACACTTGGGGGAGATTTCTCCTTATTATAGTCAAACATGCTTGATACACAAATCCTTTTTGATAATATTATTATTAGTGCATAGTGCAGAAAACAATTTCGAAAGTATAATATTAATCTTAGCCAGCATAGGTACCATTATATTATGCCTGCTATAGCTACCACCTGAGGTGGCAGGTTATACAATTATAATTGTAAAGGGCTCGTATTGTTTCTTTGGATTTCCAATAAATGGTCAGGCTAAGGAACTTCTGGGCCACATGGGTACGCCTCTGGAGGGATGCCCCGAGAACCTAACCGGATCTCTTCCAACACAAGGCCGGGTTACCTCTGTAACTAGGTAACTACTGACACGAGTATGCCATCCCCGGTCGTAACCAACCTTTATCCGAGAGCTCTCAACACCAACAACCATAAGTAATAAATTTGCAGCAACCACATAGGTTAAGTATCTAGGCTCCATACCATTAAGGGGCGCTACCCCTAAATAACCTTGCCTCATCTTTCTTGTTTCGACCATTCCGGATTGTGAGGCTCGACAAAGTCTCGTCCACAAAGCTACGCTTTTCACAAAAGCCATGCTTCGATCAACACCTGATCAGTAGCACTTCATATGCCAAATTACCAAATTGGGAATGTATCACTAGTAACCATCAACTACATAACCTTTGAGCTTGTACGTCTCAGAGAAGGGTGTTAAGCTAAGAGAATAAATTCTCTGCCACTAAACAGAAATGTATTTGATAGAAACTAGCTCTACATCTCAAAGTGTAACATCAGACAAACATCCATACAAGTATGTTCTGGGTTCGAACAGAACCGAAGGTACTTCAAAAGAAGCCCTTGCAATCTGGATAATCCCTAATCACGTCCAAACTCCCCATCACAAAGGGTGATCAAATCTCTATATCGGTGCCATTCGGTGCAGAGACATTCGACAGGTCATCCTTTCGCTTTCGAAAATATCCGGTCTTTACCACCAGTCTTCAAATGCAATCCACATCGTATCATTATTCGGAATGGGTTTTATCACACAAAGTCCTCCTCCGGCTAAACCAAATAATGAGCGCATATTTTAAAAACCATAGTGATGTTAGGATCTCAATTAAGTCACAACAATTTCCAAAACCTTTCCTTTTAAATGGATTAACAAATTCCATTTTAATCTTTTAAACCAAAAGATTCAACTTTAAAGAACCTTTTCGGCTTGAAAACAAAGTTACTAAATATTTTACAGAGATTCATTCACAATATATAAACAAAAGATCTATCATTGAGATCTTCTTTATTTTGAAACAAGGTTCACTAAAGTTCTTAACAGGATTCATTCATAGCTTTTAATCTTTTAAGTAAAAAGATCCACTTTAGTTCAACAATAAGATTTACCAAATCTTTAACAAAGATAGCTTTCAAACCATTTCCTTTTCAAAAGTGATTCACCTATTTATATCTTTATCAAAACTCAATTCATATCTTTCAAAACAATTTCCATTTCACATGTGATTTAAATCATAATTTGGAAATCCTTTCAATAAAACTGGGAAACTCTTTCTTTATATGTGAAAGCTAAATGTTTTCATTTTAGAACAACCCAATTCAACTTGCATAAGTTGTAGCCTTTCAAAGTCAAATTTGGAAAATCTGCAGAGTTACCTTATCCTAAGCAAATTCTATTTAAGTTAGATTTGAATCCCTAAATAATTCATTTGAAAATACTTTAAAATGGTTTAGATTCACATATATATACACATTATAACTTGTAGAATCTTTTTCAAACCATATTTCCCAAAGTTGAGAATCAATTATTTAAAACAATACTTTAAATAATCATTTCTCAAAATTCCACTTTGAAGTTCCAAAGCTTTTAGAAATCAATTAACTTTTATTGGAAAGAATTTCCAATTAAAACTTACATAGATTTTAACTTAAATTTTTTGAATTCAAATTCAATTTTAATTTCAAATTCCAAACCATATTATATTTAAAATGGTTCAATTTCAAAAACTTCCTTTTCCAAAAAAATCACATTTAGAACCAAATTCATTTTCAAAACAAATTTGAATTCAAAATTCAATTTCTAAAATCTTCACCATTTCAAAATTGCCCTGACTTAACCAATATACTGTGATATCCATATTTATGTATGTATATGTGTAGTCTAAGGGTTTTACACAATAGTGCAATATCAACAACCATCACAGATTCAAATGTAGTAGTATCGATAAGCGGTATAATCCTATAACGCTTATCGTTCATTCATAGATTCACAAGTAAGTAAATACATTACAGATAAATAAATTATATTTCACAGCTCAATCATATCGCAAAACATCACAAACTAGGGATATCACACAATCCAAAGCATTCCATACAATCCAAACATTCATAAGCAAGATTCACTAGTTATCTGATTAATTCAAACCAGATTAATTACTTATGAACAAATTACTAATCCTGGTTAATTAACATTAATTATAAACCATTCAATTTAATTATCATTTATTAATTAACCTTTAATAATAAATTAGTCGACCATTTATTATTAATTAATCAACCTTAAATTATTTAATCATCCTTAATTAATCACATTAATTAATTAACCCTTAATTAATAAATTATCCCTTAATCACTTACATTAATTAATTAACCTTAAATTATTTAATTTCATTAATAAATCACCTTGTCTAATTATCATTTAATTAAAATAATCCTTTAGTTACTCAATTAACTTTTAAATATTTTAATTATCCTTAAATTAATAATTAATTAACCCTTACTTAATTATTCTTTAATTATTAAGTAATCATAAATCATTTAATCATGTAATTATTATTAAACCTTTAATTAATAAACCTTGTTTTTAATCATCATTAACGATATGAATTAACTTCACTCTTAAGTTAATATTAAAAACATTTTATTAACTTCTTAATTACATTGTTAGGTTTTATTTAAAATAAACTTTTTTAAAAATATATGTTTAAAACATTTTAAAAACAGTTAATATTTTAGAAATAAATCTTGGAAAATTGTTTTAAAACCTTGTAAATAAATTTCACTTGAAAACTTAATTTCTCTTCCTTTTAAAAGCTATTTAATTTAGAAAACTTTAAAAATTGTTCAATTATTTAATCGAAAACTTCTTGAATCAACGGGTTTTAATAAAACCCAAGCCAAATCACTTAAATCTCGAGCACGACTTTGAGTTTTCTCGAGCTAACTTATTTTCTAATCTGCTTCGAGTTAAACATTCAAATGCACGGAACAAACCCGAGTAACCTTTTTCCTCAAATTCTTAAAACCAAAATCAGATGCATAGACATATCGTACATGTGCATGGTCGATCGACGACGATATGATCTTTGATACCACCTTCTACCTGTCGGCGGCAACACCCCCGACCTAACTGACCACCCAGAACATTCAAAGTCGATCAAAATTTAACAACCTAAACCAAAACTGGAACTATCACCGATGAAAAAATTCACCACTAACGACGCTTCCGATCATCATCAACCTCGCCATCACATCCAAAGATGCTCCAGACTTCTACGCATAATTTTCCCCAGGTGCGGCCATGCCCGATTCACCATCGACGCCGTAATTTTCTCAGAAAAACTCGTGATCAGTATTGGGTATAAAACCCTAGTTCGTCGTTGATTAACCACATCAGCCGCTTAAAAATTTGGTGATCATTTTTCTAGTAATCACAAAGCCACCAGCTACCGTCATCCCCCGTCACGACGCGTACCTCCACACCGATCACCGGATATTGACAATAATAACTTTTCCGTTCATCTCGAAAATACATACTATATACAAATCTAAAAATCCTGAATTTTGTATTAAAATTCATCGCTTTTGATTACGATCCTAATCATATGAACAAATCATGAAAATATGAGGATCGGATTTTTCCTGACTTGGTTATCTTTACTGTAATTCATTATTTTCGAATTATTTTCTTAATATAAGCATATAAAATAAATTTTAAAATTAAACTAGCATCTATATAATTTTTTTTACTTTCAGAAACCACAGCTAGAAATGAATTAAATAAGAGGATATGATTTTTTTTCCTGGGATTGTGTTAACCTGATATTTAAACATATATATACACACACACATACACAGAGATTCATCCAAAAATGCATATATACACACACACACACACATATATACACAGACATACATGTATATAAACGTTTATACAAACAACCTCAACATCATCATAGCAGATTCAAATTCAAAAAGGGGTAGTTTGCTCACCTGATTGATTTTGAAATAAAGGACAAAGCCTGGAACTTGTTTTTATGAAGATGATCTAATCTGTACTTATTGAGCTGTTTAAATCTGCTTGTTATTTGGAAAAAAATCTAGAATTTCTTGATTGAATATGATCTTTAATTGCATTTGATTTAACCCGGGTTGAACTTGCATTAGTTTGAAGTTTGATTTCAGACTAAAGCTTTTGCTTTCCAGGTTGAATTTATTTCCAGGTTTGTTTCTGAAAACAGATTTTTGGCTTTCTTTTTTTTTCTTTTCTTGTTTTGTTTTCAGGTTTGAAATCTGAGAATAGCTTAGTTATTTTTCTCTTATACATGTATATGAAAGTTTCAAATTAAAAGATACTTATGAGATGCCATTTGTCTAATTTGGGTTAACACTTGTTTTTGCACGATTTAAAATTCCTACACTTGCTAATACATAACATAATTTGTTTACACTTGTTAAACTAATTCAAATTATGTTTAAGCCCTTTTAGTTTAGTTAATTCATAACTTTGTTTTAACCTTTACTTTATTTTAATTTATAAAACATGTTTATCTATTTTGTTTGCTTACATTCATATATTCTTATATATATACACATAAATTTAGTTCAAACAAATTTAAAAAGAAGGCATATAAACTTTTTATTCAATTCTTATTTTAAACTTAAGTTAAAATATCTTTATATAGATCATTTTTATTTCCAAAAGATATATATACATATATGTAAGTTTAATACCTTTATTAATTTACATATATACTAATTATATATTAATTTTCAAGTATATAAGTGAAAGTACCTTAATTTTTTTTAATTAAGTCTTATTTTATAAATTTACAAACTAGTTTTATTCATGTTTTCTTATTAATTTCCAAAAGATATGTATATTTTAAACTTTTATTAAACCTTGAATTTAATATCATGTTATATTTACAATTCTAGTTATATACATATATATTATCTTTTAAAATATAACTTCTAAATCCAATTAATTTTATAATATATTTTATTCTCAAATTCCCAATCCAAATTTACTTTCACAATTTACTTATATATATATTTATTCCAAATATTCAAATTAATTCTTAATTAATTCACAAATCAACCCAATTTTTTTATTAATTACTAATTTTATCTTGGCCTAAAAAATCGGGAATGTTACAAATTCCCCCCTTAAGAAAATTTCGTCCTCGAAATTTGAAAGTGAGGATAATCCCAAAAAAATTTGGTCAAGAAATCAGCCATAGCAATCAAAGAAAATAATTCATCCAAACATATAATTCCTAATACTATGTGGAGTTTATGTCCTATACCAATTCATCCAATTTCAAATCCTTTAAAATTCTTGTGAAATTCCTCTCAGAATAAATCCAAGCTTGCTCTTCTATAGTAGTTTTCGGGTTCTACTCATTCTAGGGTATTCTTCACCCTATCTCTAATGAGTTACCTAATGTGTTATACTCCAAAGCTAAAGTTCTAACTCAACCTTTATATCTAATACCAACTATGGTGGTCTAGGCTTTTCAACCATCGACAGCGGCCACTCTCGACTGGTAGGCTTTTCAACCATCCCAGCCCCGCCGTGGCATAAAATGGTACCCTGCCCTTGCTTTTACGGCTAGCCTTCTGACTTCTTCACCTAACCGGTTAACCAACCCCTCCCCGGGGACATGTAGGGGTAAGAGTCTCCCGTTCGCCACCAAATGCAAAGCGAGAACCCTTATCATGTTTATTAAGCAAGGTTATTCATGGGACTGGTATGAGCAAATGAAAATAGTTTTCTTTAAATAAAAGCAAAAAAAAGATTTAAAAGAAATCCGCAATGCCTTTTGAAAAATGAAACTGTCATAAGACCTCCCGGCACACACATAATGCAATCACACACTTGTAGGAGATTTCTCCTTATGATAATCAAACATGCTTGATACGCAAATCCTTTTTCATAATATTATTATTAGTGCATAGTGCAAAAAACATTTTTGAAAGTATAATATTAATCTTAGCCAGCATAGATACCATTATATAATGCCTGCTATAGCTATCACCTAAAATGGCAGGTTATACAACTGCAATCGTAAAGGGATCGTATTGTTTCTTTGGATTTCCAACAAATGGTCAGGCTAAGGAACTTCCTGGGCCACATGGGTATGCCTCTGGAGGGACGCCTCCAGAACCTAACCGGATCTCTGCCAACACAAGACCGGGTTACCTCTGAAACTAGGTAACTACTGACATGAGTATGCCATCCCCCGGTCGTAACCAATCTTTATCCGAGAGATCTCAACACCAATAACCACAAAGTAATAAATTTGCAGCAACCACATAGGTTAATTATCTGGGCTCCATACCATGATACTACCTTTATCTAGAAGGAAATGGACACACCCTCAAGGGGTGCTACCCTCAAATAACCTTGCCGCATTTTTCTGTTTTGACCATTCCGGGTTGTAAGGCTCGACGAAGTCCCATCCACAAAGCTACGCTTTTCACAAAAGCCATGATTCGATCAACACCTGATCAGCAGCACTTCATATTACCAAATTGGGAACTTATCACTAGTAACCATCAACTACATAACCTCTAAGCTCAGACGTCTCAGAGAAGGGTGTTAAGCTAAGAGAATAAATTCTCCACCACCAAACAAAAATGTCTCAAAACCAACTCTACATCTCAAAGTGTAACGTCAGACATACATACATACAAATCTGTTCCGGTTTCGAACAGAGCCGAAGGCACTTCAAAAGAAGCCCTTGCAATCCGGATAATCCCTAATCACATTCGGACTCCCCATCACGAAGGGTGATCAAATTTCTATACCGGGGTCATTTGGTGCAGAGATATTCGATAGGTTATCCTTTCGCTTTCGAAAATATCCGGCCTTCAACACCGGTCTTCAAATGCAATCCATAACGTCGTATCATTATTCGGAATGGGTTTTATAACACAAATTCCTCCCCCAGCTAAACCGAATAACGAGCGCATAATTTAAAAACCATATGGATATTAGGATCTCAATTAAGTCACAACAATTTCCAAAACCTTTCCTTTTAAATGGATTAACAAATTCCATTTTAAACCAAAAGATTCAACTTTAAAGAACCTTTTCAACTTGAAAACAAAGTTCCTAAATCTTTCACAAAGATTCATTCACAATATATAAACAAAAGATCTATCATTGAGATCTTCTTTAGTTTGAAACAAGGTTCACTAAAGTTCTTGACAGGATTCATTCATAGCTTTTAACCTTTTAAGTAAAAAGATCCACTTTAGTTCAACAATAAGATTTACCAAATATTTAACAAAGATAGCTTTCAAACCATTTCCTTTTCAAAAGTGATTCACCCGTTTATATCTTTATCAAAACTCAATTCATAGCTTTCAAAACAATTTCCATTTCAAATGTGATTTAAATCATAATTTGGAAATCCTTTCAATAAAACTGGGAAACTTTTTCTTTATATATGAAAACTATTATTATTTGAAAATAATTGTTTTCATTTTAGAACAATCCAATTCAACTTACATAAGTTGTAGCCTTTTAAAGTCAAATTTGGAAAATCCACGGACCTGCCTTATCCTAGTAGATTCTATTTAAGTTAGACTTGAATCCCTAAATAATTCATTTGAAAATACTTCAAAATGGTTTAGATTCACATATATATACACATTATAACTTGTGTAATCTTTTTCAAACCATAGTTCCTAAAGTTTAAAATCAATTATATAAAACAATACTTTAAATAATCATTTCTGAAAATTCCACTTTGAAGTTCTAAAGCTTTTCGAAATCAATTAACTTTTATTGGAAAGAATTTCCAATTAAAACTTACATAGATTTTAACTTAAATTCTTTGAATTCAAATTCAATTTTAATTTCGAATTCCAAACCATATTATATTTAAAATGGTTCAATTTCAAAAACTTCCTTTTCCAAAAAAAATCATATTTAAAACCAATTTCATTTTCAAAACAAATTTGAATTCAAAATCCAATTTCTAAAATCTTCACCATTTCAAAATTGCCCTGACTTAACCAATATCCTATGATATCCATATTTGTTTGTGTATATGTGTAGTCTAAGGGTTTTACACAATAGTGCAATATCAACAATCATCACAGATTCAAAAGTAGTAGTATTGATAAGCGGCATAATCCTATAATGCTTATCGTTCATTCACAGATTCACATATAAGTAAATACATTACGGATAAATAAATTATATTCCATAGCTCAATCATATCACAAAACATCACACATCAGGAATATCACACAATCCAAAACATTCCATACAATCCAAACATTCATAAGTAAGATTCATTAGTCATCTGATTAATTTAAACCAGATTAACTGCTTGTGAATAAATTACCAATCCTCGTTAATTAACATTAATTATAAACCATTCAAATTAATTATCATTTATTATTTAACCTTTAATAATAAATTAATCAACCTTTTATTATTAATTAATCAACCTTAAATTATTATTTAATCCTTAATTAATCACATGAATTAATTAACCCTTAATTAATAAATTATCCCTTAGTCGCTTACATTAATTAATTAACCTTAAATTATTTAATTTCATTAATAAATCACCTTTGTTAATTATCCTTTAATTTAAATAATCCTTTAATTACTCAATTAACTTTTAATTATTTTAATTATCCTTAAACTAATAATTAATTACCCCTTAACTAATTATTTTTTAATTATTAAGTAATCATAAATCATTTAATAATTTAATTATCATTAAACCTTTAATTAACAAACCTTGTAATTAATCATCATTAACAATATGAATTAACTTCTCTTTTAAGTTAATATTAAAAATATTTTATTAACTTCTTAATTTCATTGTTAGGTTTTATTTAAAATAAACTTTTTTAAAAATATATGTTTAAAACATTTTAAAAACACTTAATCTTTTAGAAATAAATCTGGGAAAATTGTTTTAAAACCTTGTAAATAAATTTCCCTTGAAATTAATTTATCTTCCTTTTAAAACCTATTTAATTTAATAAACTTTAAAAATTGTTCAATTATTTACTTGAAAGCTTCTTGAAACAACAGATTTTATTAAAACCCGAGCCAAATCACTTAAATCTCGAGCACGACTTCGAGTTTTCTCGAGCAAGCTTATTTTCTAATCTGCTTTGAGATAAACATTCAAATGCACACAATAAACACAGATAACCTTTCTTCCCCAAATTCTTAAACCCAAAATTAGATGCACAGACATATCGTACATGTGCACGATCGATCGACGACGATCTGATCGTCGATACCACCTTCAACCTGTTGGCAACAACACCCCTGACCTAACCGACCACCCAGGACTTCCAAACTCGCCATCGATCAAAGTTTAACAACCTAAACCTAAAAAGGAATTATCACCGACGACATTCACTACTAACGACGCTTTCGATCACCATCAACCTCACCATCACATCCAAAGATGCTCCAGACTTCTACGCACAATTTCCCCCAGTTCCGTCCTTGCCCAATTCACTATCGACGCCGTAATTTTCTCAGAAAAACTCACGATCAATATTGGGTATAAAACCTTAGTTCGTCGCTGATTAACCACAACAGCCACTTAAAAATCTAGTAATCATTTTTCTAGTGACCATCAGGCCACCAGCTACCTTCACCCCCAGTCATGACGCGTACCTCCACACCGATCACCGGATATTAACAATAATAACTTTTTCGTTCATCTCGTAAATACATACTATATACGAATCTAAAAATCTTGAATTTTATATTAAAATTCATCGCTTCTGATTACGATCCTAATCATATGAACAAATCATGAAAATCTGAGGATCGAATTTTTCCTAACTTGGTTATCTTTACTGTAATTCATTGTTTTGAATTATTTTCTTATTATAAACATATAAAATAAATTTTAAAATTAAACTAGCATCTATACAATCTTTTACTTTCAGAAATCACAGCTTGAAATGAATTAAATAAGAAGATATGATATTTTTTCTAGGATTGTGTTAACCTGATATTTAAACAGATATATATATACATACACATACACAGAGATTCATCCAAAAAATGCACACACACACACACACACACACACACATATATATATACATACATAAACAGACATACATGTATATTAACATTTATACAAATAACCTCAACATCATCGTAGCAGATTCAAATTCAAAAATGGGTAGTTTGCTCACCTGATTGATTTTGAAAAAGAGGACAAAGCCTGGAACTTGTTTTTATGAAGATGATCTGATTTGTACTTGTTGAGCTGTTTAAATCCGCTTGTTATTTGGAAAAAAAAAAATTGGAAATGCTTGATTGAATATGATCTTTAATTGCATTTGATTTCACCTGAGTTGAACTTGCATTTGTTTGAAGTTTGATTCCAGAATGATGCTTTTGCTTTCCAGGTTGAATTTATTTCTAGGTTTATTTTTGAAAATAGATTTTGGCTTTTTTTTCTTTTCCTGTATTGTTTTCAGCTTTGAAATCTGAGAATAGCTTAGTTATTTTTCTATTATACATGTTTATGAGATTTTGAAATTGAAAGATACTTATGAGATGCCACATGTTTAATTTGGGTTAACACTTGTTTTTGCATGATTTAAAATTCCCACACTTGTTAATACATAGTATGATTTGTTTACACTTGTTAAAATAATTCAAATTATGTTTAAGCCCTTTTAGTTTAATTAATTCATAACTTTGTTTTAACCCTTATTTTATTTTAATTTATAAAACATGTTTATCTATTTTGTTTTCTTACATTCATATATACTTATATATATATATAAAAAAAATTAGTTCAAACAAATTTAAAAAGAAGGTATATAAACATTTTATTCAATTCTTATTTCAAACTTAAACTTAAGTTAAAATATCTTTATATAGATCATTTTTATTTCCAAAAGATATATATACATATATGTAAGTTTAAAGCCTTTATTAATTCACATATATGCTAAGTATATATTTATTTTCAAGTACATAGTGAATGTATCTTAATTTTTTTTAATTAAATCTTATTTTATAAATTTACAAACCAATTTTATTCATATTTTCTTATTAATTTCCAAAAGATATGTATATTTTAAACTTTTATTAAAACTTGTTTTAATATCGTATTATATTTACAATTCTAGTTATATACATATATATATTATCTTTTAAAATATAATTTTTATATCCAATTAATTTTATAATATATTTTATTCTCAAATTCCCAATCCAAATTTACTTTCACAATTTATTATATATATATATATATATATATATATTTATTTCAAATATTCAAATTAATTCTTAATTAATTCATAAATTAACCCAAAAATTGTATTAATTACTAATTTTATCTTGGCCTAAAAAAACCGAGAATGTTACAGATGCAGCCAAGGTGGAGGCTCCAATAATTAACCCAATGGTCATTTCAGCTATGATCGGCCCCGCTTTAGTGAGAAGGATATTGGTTGATCATGAAAATTCTATAAATATAATTTTCAAAAAAGCTTATGATTTGACGAGGATGGAAGCTAATGACTTGAAACCATCTAAAGTCCGCATTCTAGGCTTTAACGGCGCAACAACTAAAGGTGTTGGTTATGTTGAATTGGCCTTGGAGTTGAAGAAGGTGATCGCATGAGAGTGTGGATTTTTCCATTCATTATTCTGGATGTTGACTCCCCATACAATGCATTTCTAGGCCGATCGGCCCTAGCTGAGGTCCGGGAAGCTCTTTCCCTATGGTGTTTGACTTTGAAGCTCTTTACAGATAATGGCGTTGGTGTTGTTCATAGTGATCGGGCAGTTGGATTTTCCTGTTATGAAGCTAAACTGAGGGATGATCAACGACAGGAGAAAGGTAAAGGTATGGACAAGTTTGCCCACATCCAAGCCACTAAAGATTGAGAACCAGCGCATGAGCCTTGGCTCCGGTGCTACAGTCGGTCCTATAGAGGCATAGATCCTAGAGATGACGAGGATGAGCCTAAAGAGACCAAGTCTGCACTGGCTGAGCTGACGATTAACATCATAGTCAACCACAACGACCCGTCACGGGTCCTAAAGATTGGATCATGGCTCAGCTCTCCGATGATAAAAGAACTTATAGATTTCTTCGAGTGAATCTCAACGTGTTTGCTAGGACTCAGTCGGACATGTGTGGGATCTCACTTGCCATTGCAAGCTTTGCATTGAATATCGACCCGAGGAATGCCCCATGAAACAGAAAAGGCATGGCATGGATCCAGAGAGATCTACCACTCTTAAAGAGGAGGTGGATAGGCTAAAAGATAATGGGTTTATTCATGATGCCCTTTACCCTAAGTGGCTATCTAATCCTGTACTTGTGAGAAAGGTGAATGGGAAATGGAGGACATGCGTTGATTACTTGAACTTAAACAAGGCATGCCCAAAAGACCGCTTTCCCCTTACAAGGATCGACCAGCTGGTAGACTCAACCATGGGACACGAATTTCTATCTTTTATGGATGCGTACTCAGGATATAACCAAATCCCAATGCACATTCTCGGTCAATAGCACACCAGCTTCATTACAGATGTTGGATTATATTGCTATGTGGTAATGCCATTTGGACTAAAGAATGTAGGAGTGACCTACCGATGCCTAGTCAATAGAATGTTTAAAGATCGAATCGGAAAGACGATGGAGGTATATGTGGATGATGTGCTGGTGAAGTCACGACGGTCTTGCGACCTTATTAGAGACTTGGCACAAATGTTCGATATCCTCTGATACTACAAAATAAAGACTAATCCTCTGAAGTGTTCTTTTGGCATTGCATCAGGAAAGTTCTTGGATTTCATCGTCAATGCCCACGGAATCGAAGCTAATCTCGAGAAGACCCAAGTTATTGCAATACCCAAGTGCCAAAGGCTATCAAACAAGTATAGAGCTCGAATGGAAAGGTTGTCGCCCTAAGTGGATTTATTTCCAAAGCTACCAATAAATGCATTCCTTTTTTGACCTAACTAGAAGAGTAAAAAGGAATTTTGAATGGATTTAGGATTATAAGGATGCATTCCAAGCTTTGATGAATCATTTAAAGAGACCTCCCATCTTTTCAAAGCCAGTAGACCATGAAGATTTGTATATCTACTTGGCTGTGTTGGTACATGCTATAAGTGTCGCACTGCTTAACGAAGAAAATTGAATCCAAACACCAGTCGATTATGTTAGCAAGCATTTAAGAAGAGCTGAAAGGAACTTCAAAGATAGAGAAATTGGCATACAACTTGTTTTTTTCTTTGTGAAAGCTCCTCCCCTACATTAAGGCACATCCTATCAATGTTTACACCGACCAGCCATTATGACGGGTCTGCAGCGACCTAAAACGTCTGGAAGGTTACTCAAATGGAACATCGAACTGAGTCAATTCAACGTCACTTGTCTTCCATGGAAGGCTATCCAGGGTCAGGCACTGGCGGATTTTATAGCATAATTTACTGCACGAGATAATTTCCCAGAGAACAGTGAAACCCCATGGTGGAAGTTATATATGGATAGAGTATCCAATAATCATTGTTTAGGAGCTAGAATTATGCTTGTAACTCCCGAAGATCGGTTAATCTACTATGCTTTAAAGCTTGATTTCCCTACAACAAACATTGAAGCGGAGTGTGAAGCTCTGATTTTTGAACTTAAACTTGCCAGAGAACTAGGGATAACATCTCTAGAATTCTTTCATGACTCACAATTGGTGGTATACCAAGTTAGGGGAGGTTACCAAGCTAAAGGACAATGACTTTCTCCATACCTTACCCAATTCCAAGAGTTGTTGACTGATTTTGAGTATTATGATATTACGCACGTTCCTTAGGATCAAAACAAAGAGGATGATTCATTGGCAAAGTTTGCAAGCATCGAGGATGCACAACAAATGGGCTTGGGTGTGATCTGACTGCCCTCTAACGAACTTTTATCCCTAGAGTGTGAATATGAATGTAAACAAATAGATGAGTGCGGTTTTACCAGCCACTATTCCATAAACTCTGGCCTGAAATAGATAGGAGGAGTAAAAACTCGCTAAGGATGGAATTCAGACTCCACTATCTGACTTCGTCAACCCGAGACTGAAGGCAGGAGAATAATCACTCAAACCGCTGAATCCAATAGCATAACATTAGAACTCAAGCCTAATGCCTAATCCAACTTAAAGCCACGACCACATGGAGACCTTGAGTAAAAATTAATGGATGATTGTCTGAATTAACGAGTAATGAATAATAAGTACACTGAATGGAAAAATAATAGCTCGACTACTTAGACAAAATTCACCTAAAAGTTCGATAGAAAGAAGAGAGCTTTAATTTACATGCTAAACTTCAAAATATGATACAAGTTTATTAAAAAAAGGGGGTCCTACCCACACATTCATAGTCAACAAAAGAGAAAAACAGCTATGCAAACTATATACAAACTAAGCCGAAGTAATAACTATTTCTTCTGCCCTTTCTCCTTTTTAGATTTCTAAGGAGTGCCACCACCCGAACTTCCGCCTATCCTTTTCCTTGATCCTTTGCTGCCCTAAGCAGGAGAGCTTTTAGAGGTTGGAGGGAGTTCTTAGGGAACCGACCAGCTAGGCGGAATGACTTGTAATGGAACAAGATTTGGAGATTGACAGTTTCAGCCTTAGCTTTTTTCTTTAGGAACATCCCTCTCTCGATGCGTTCTTTTAAGCTAAGCTCATCGATAAGTTCGGTGGCACCAGTAATTACAACATCATCTAATTGATCAAGCAGTGGCAGGTCATCAGCTTTTTCATCATCAAGCGCATCGATAATTTAAGCATCGAGCCCTGGAATGTCGGCGGCCGTAAAAATTTCGGTAGATGTCAATTGTTGCTTCACGACAGCACCACCTCGTAGTGTTTGGCTCGGACCCGAAAGACCTACAGATTCACAAGGATAAGAAATTAAGTCCATGACTATTGGGCATGAAGAGCGAAATCTCTCAAAAAGTGTGGAATTAAGTAGGTTATCTACGTCCGACTGACTCTTAGTTGTCGCCGGAGTGCTCCCCTCTAGAATAGGAGTCATCGCCTTAGATTGATAACTGGGTTTGTCCGGATCATAATTTAGGTCCTATTCTAGGCGGAGAGAAATTAACGCTTCGGCTGCTTAAGAAGAGAAGGGACCCTTAGGATCGAATTGTGAAGACTTGATAGTGTTTTTCCCTTCACCGGAGGGTGCTAGGATGTCAAAGTATCAGAGTCTTGCCGCAACAAGGTCTAAAGGTTCATCCCCATGAAGAACCTTCCTTACCAGTTTCTCTTCATCTAAATCAGATCCACTAAGGGTTTCCTTTTTCATTTTGACAATCTACTCCAAGGCATCGGTGAGTGACTCAAGGTGGCCCTCTCCAAGAAAACTAAAATTGTGATGGATAAGGACTTCAGCATTATATTCAATGATCAGGGGATCGAACATGTTCTTAATTCCGATCGGCTTCCATGACATCTTCTATCCAGGCCTCGATCTGTTCACTAATCTTTTTGGGCCTGCTTCTCTTACCTCTTCTTTGAGGACTTTAATTTGAGCATGTTGATCGTCAAGCTTAATTTTTAAATTCCGGGCTTCAATGGCCTCTTCGCAATATCTTTGCGCCTTCTATTGAGCTTTAATTTTCTCTTCCCTCTCCTTTTAAAGGAGTTTTTCAAGCTCCTCAATGCAGCAGGCCAAAATATTTTTCTCCTTTTGGAAGTTATCTTTTTCCAAGGCAAGCACATCGTTGCGGTTGAGGGCCACATCAAGTTCCTTTTTGTAGGCAGCTTCAAGATGACTCACCGCCTCATATGTTTCTTTGGCTCTTTTTTCTACCTCGGTTAGCTTCACCATCATTTCCAAGATCTCATTGCCTTGATGTTTAATTATATCTTTACTGTGGATCATCTCTAGCTTGAGACAATCGATTTCGTGCTGTCCCTAGATAGAGACCTCAGAGATCTTTTCTGCTAAGTGTTGGAATAATTCATGTTGGAATAATTCGTGTTGCACAAGAACTTCGTTAACGCATGCGAGAGAACTTGATTTAGCATTCCCTAGGACTATATGAATAGAGGGAAGGAACTTATGTAGTCGAAGCAAATTTTGGGAAATTGACCTTAAGTTTAACCAATTTTTCCGCCGTGGAAGCCTCAGGAACCGCAGTCGGTAAATATGGATCAAAAATGATGATTAGGCGTTTGCACGACCTACGATCATGGGATTGTTTGGGGCTAGATGAACCAAAATGCTAATTAGGCGGTATGGCAACTTGAGAACCATGAAAAGAAGTCTAACCGCAACTATGTATAAGAAGATTAGGTTAATCTTCTAGATAAGACAGCCGAGATTGGGAGTTATGTTTGGAGGATGAAAATTCCCTCGAATGACGATTTCTTTCCCGACCATCATCTCTTTCACTACATCTACCCAATTATGAATCGCAACAGGATCCGTACATCGTCTAGGAGCTCCTCAATCGAACGAAAGCTCGGGATTGAGACATCGCACCTGTAAACCCAAAAAAAAGTGTATAAGTGGCCATTGAACAAAAGATAAATGAAAATTAAGTTATGAAGTGCTTATGATTGTTAATGTCCTATTGTCCCCCAACGGAACGATTGCTGCAACCTTGCTCATAGGAGTTTTCTCCCCTTTGTCGGTGGGAAGAATGTTGTCATCACTTCTAGCGGGAGAATTGAGCCCCCCAATACTGATGTTGGGGAAGCCATATGTCATGATGTCGTTAGGGATTGGGAGATTTGAAACCCTTCCATCGAGTCTTCTAAATGTTGGGTGGATGACTTTTCGTCGACGGAAGTGCTAATAAACTCAAGCTCTTCAGTAGTTTCTCTCCTATAGAATTTATATGCAAGATTTTTTCTTCTCCTTACTGGCATTTGAGGTTACGCGCCTTGTGATGGTTCAATCATAGGCGCATTGCCTGGATCTGCGTCAGCATTGCTAGGCTCATTGATCTTGGCACCTTTAGTTTCGACCTCTTCAGCGTCATCCCAAGTCCCCTCGACTGAGGGCACGACAGGGTTATTGCTATTGTCTTATTGTACTGTAGCATTTCTTGCTAGTGCAGCACTTCTTGGAAACCCAATGCTGTGACCTTATTCCAATGGCCCCAATAAAGATAATCATTCATCGGTTACGAAGAGTCTAGTGTCCCTATCTCCAATCGAGGTGCCACGAATCGCAGAAGTTGCCCTAGAGAAGCTATCGCCCTCTAGACATGGATAGACACTAGTAGATTTTCGAAATATTAGTTGGTTCAGGATATGACTTGGACTAAATAATTTAAGATAAAACCAAAGACGGCATTACGTCTATCCAACCATCGCCTCGCAAAGTTAGGTGGATATCGATCATAGAACCATTCACATTTAACGAGGCTGAGTTTGTTCCAAGCACCCGAGACTTGATAGTTGGGCAAAGGCTTGAGGAAAATGTTGGAAAGGCTTCGTGTCCATCGTTTAAAGTTGTAACAAACTGGATGTCCTCAGAGGATAGCAGGCGGAACTGAAAGTCCATGAATAGTAGGAAAGTGCCATGGAGAAAGGCATAACTTTTCGATTGTAGTTGAGTGGAAACTATTCCAAGATATTTTAGCATCTCCCGAATAAAAGAATTGAAGGGCGACACAAAATCTACTTAGCACATGAAATTATTGCAAATTGTATACTCCTTCAAGGATAAATGATCCCTGTCGTTCACTAAAGGAACTAGAATGTCTTTGAACGGAATCCCATGTCTAGTACATAGTATGCGAAGAGTATCTTCGCCAATTCTGGAGGCTTGGGAATCTATCGGGTAATCAAAAAATACAATACCTTCTACGACGTTCGGTGCATGACTTATATCTTCCGTTGGGAGGACGTGAACGTCAGTGAAAAAGTTCAGCAGATGGGCCGAAAACCTCTGACCGTTCAGTTTGGTAATCAAAGGAAAGTCTTCCAAATATAGATGTGGAACTTGACTCTGCTCCGAGATTGCTGTCCTATGAAGTTGGTTCGGAAGACATTGTAGCTAGATGCTCTGAACATCTCGAGTCCATATCAACTAAACTCAGTAGATAATCGAGATTATAAAAGTTTACCTATCCTCCCGTGCTAAGTGTAAGCTAGTGTGGTGCAGTGTCGTGTAGTGCAGAGATAAGCAGCGCAAAATAAAAAAGAAAATGTAAATGACGAGGCTTTTGATTCCAACCAAAGTGACGGTCATCGCTGACCGACTCAACTGGCAAATAGATTGATCGTTTATATAAGTTTTGGGATCGATCATTTGCATATGTAAGTGTTAAACCCATTATTAAAGTCATATGTTAAGTTTTATTTCATGTTCTAAGTCCAAGGAATTTGGTCATTCAATTTCGAGTTTAATAGTGGATATGCAAGTCTTGTTGTTCATCATCGTCATATGTTCAAGTTTATTGGGATGGGATTAGTTCTATTTTTTCAAACAAGTGAATAGATTGGTTTTCAAGTTCAATTCAAAGCCTAGAATGGGCCAAGTATAAGTAGTAGTCGATCCCTATATAGTCGACCCCTATATATGTCGATCCCTATTCCAAAGCAAGACAACCGATACCTCTTTCTAAGCAATCCATGCCGATCCCTTTCCATGGCGGTAACTTATCCCTCTATCTAAAACACACCAACAACAACTACTGATCCCTCCACGCTAACAAAAATCGTCGATCCCTTTCCTTTACCATACCATCAATCCCTCCATTCAAGCAAAAAACTATTGATCCCTCCATGCGAGCGAAAGAGGATCGATCCCTCTCCTATCATACTCTCGTGCTATCCCTTAAACATGTTGACCAATCATTATATTCTACGCATCCTTTCTTCCTCCTCCTTTACAATTCAACCGAACCCTTCTTCATCACATGCGTCTTCTCCCCTAAATGATTTCGACCATCCTCTATTCATCATGTCAAACTCTAACCCATTCACTAATGAAGAAAAACCCATCACCTCATCACAGTTATTAAGGTAAATAGCAAGAAAACCAACCAAAGTTAAAAAGTCGTGAGTTGCCACGTAAAGGATTCTCAATTTCGGGTCGAACTAAAGATGGAACAATGACTTAGAACGAGAGAAGGTGGTGGATTCATAGAAGGAGGCGATGCTTGCGATCGAATTGATGGAAGGAAGAAGGTTTTTCTTCGGAGAACTAAAGAAAGGGTTCGGTCGTGGGAAGGTAAAAGGAAGAGAAGAGGAAAATGAAATAATGTAAAAAATTAAAGGGAGAACATTAGCTTTTATATGAAGGTTGAGGGATTTGTATGCTTATAAATGTCCCACGAAGCTGAATGGGTTGAGTTCCTAATATGCCAAGAGATCGGTACCGATCCATCTGGGGATCCATCTAACCCCTGTTATAGAAAAAAAGAGAAAGGAAAAATAAGAGAAAGAGGGAGGGATTGGCAAGGAGAATGTCGATCCCTATATGTGTATAAAACAAGGCGGAGAAAAGTAGTGATCGACTATGGGCACTTGTGCATATAAGTGTGGGCATGAAAATTATGCATAACACATATATACGAAGTGCAATAAAATCATATCTAACTCAACTAAAATTGGCGATGAGTCATGAACGTATAAACACGTTCGGGAGTCAATGATAAGAACATGTACCCAAATATGCACGTGAATATTCTAGAATTTCAATTTTTGAAATCGATGGAAATTGAATTCAAACCTGAAGTCATCAAGTTTGAAACTGGATCAAATAAGAAAAGCTTATTGGTCTCATGGGACCAGAGGTAGATACTAGTTGACGGAATATAGTCCTAGATTTATGCTATTGGAAGTCGACCACAGGTCATGACGATTAAAGAAAGATACATCGCTTTGGGAAAATAATTCGACAGAAGGATAGCAACCATTTAGAAAACTGGATGGATTTCTTTCCAATGACTCCAACCTACCTCGATTTCAAGTTTAGTAAAAGCCGTACTATGGGGGGCAAGTGTTATCTGGAATTTTGACCCGACTATCTTTCCATTGATTGGACAAGTTAGATTCGACTATCATCAAGTCCAGTTAGTCCGGGATGATAATCATGGGGTCCAGAAATTAAGCGCAGATAGTAATATGAAGTCGAGATTGAATGATTTGAGAGATGTGCAAGGCAGATTGTTTGAAGTATGGAATATGATTCAATATATTTGAGGGATCGGCAAAAATCAGCTTCCAAGATAGGGATCAATATATTTCAGGAAGTTAATGTAGTTTAATAGAAAACAATTAATTTCTTAAGATCCAAAAGTCAATGCATATAAAATTTTGTGAGCAAGATGTGACCTTATGGAGCCTACCCTAGGGATAGCACCTCAAAAGGATAGAGTCAAAGGGGTCGGCCTTCTTCCCTCGGTAGGGATCAGCTAAAACCATAAAGCAATTCATGTTGAAGTAAAAATCAAGTAACAACTCAAGTTCTACTAATCCAATTGATATGAAAACTGGAGGCTAAGCATATCTCAACATGGGGATGCTACCACAGGGATCACACCCCTAAATTCCTCCAAGGTAGGGATCATTACCGATCCTTATTCTTTGGGAATTGGGCTATGCGATGCCTCTTGTGGGTACATATGTTCTAAAGGTCCTTCTGCCGGATTTTTAAAGAGATATTTAGCCATCTTTTTCTATAAATACAGGCTTGGCTATTCATTTTCGGGATTTTATGCTGCTAGTTGCTTTGTACTCTATTGTAACCAAGGATTTTCATCGGACACCTATTGTACTCAGTTTACAACGTGATTCATAAAACAATCTGTTCAAAGCGGACATAGGCAAACAATACCGAACCACTATAAAACATTGTGTTTGTGTTATTGCTTCAATTTATTAATATTTCTTGGTTATTATCCTCTGTTTTCATTTTGTATTCTTTATTTTTTCCTCTTCGAAACTTCTACTGGGTGTTTGTGCTAATTTTTGGTGCAAACATATACATATACATATATGTGTATGTGTGTATTAATTCTAATAATGTTATTCAAATATAATATTTAAAAAACAAATTTATTAATTTTGGGTAATATTTATTTAAATATGATGTTTAATAAATTATATTAAATATATACATAAATATACGTAAACAAATAATTTATTATTTGTTTTTGATTCAAAGGTGAAATCTTCAAATAAGAAGAAATGTTTAATTCATTATATTCTATTAACGACATTAATATATATACATGTATATAATATTGAAAAATTAATATGTTAATATCTTATCATTATATCATCTACAAGTATGTGATATAAAGTTGAACAATATCGACATGGTCAAAGGTTTAATATGAACCCATTAGACAAAGTTGTGCTCGAAAATGTACACATCTAAATGTTTAGGGTATACATGTTATTTAGTTATTTAGAGCGACTTAAAATAAAATTACCATTTTTCCTAGAGAAATCCTAGCCATCGCTAACCTCTTCCATCTTCTGTATATCAACACCACCTAAGTTTATCGATGCTCGTTGGTTGACACCGCCATGCTTCATGTTGCAAGATGAATTAGATAATGCTACAAACTTCAAGGTTAATGGAATGCATCGAAAACCATAATTTATGATTTTGTGTTTGGGCCAATGGGGTCATCACCACAACGCATTAGTTATTAATTATTATTTACTATGCATATATTATTAATTACTAATTACTAATAATATTAATTAATTGTTAATTGTTGATTTAATATTAATTATTAGAAGCTAATAACTTTTTATTTATTATTTAATAGTAATTATTAATCACTAATTATTATATATTTAATATCAATTATTATTTTTAGTTATTATAAATTTGATATTAATTATAATATATTTAATATCAATAATTAAAAGACAAGGATTAATTATTAATTATTTAATATTAATTATTGATTATTAATTATTAATTATACTTACTACATCTTTTAAGAAATTTTTTTATTAAATATTATTTCTTATTTATTAATTATTACTTAATTCTTAATTATAATTGAATATTAATTATTAAATGTTATTTATTATGTATGTATTATTAATTATTAATTATTAATAGTAATTATTAATTATTGTATATTAAATTTTAGTTATTAAAATATAATCATGCAATATTAATTAATTAATAGTAATTGTTCATTATTAAATATAATTATTACAACTTTTTAGGAAACATTATCTATAAGAGTTAAGTTATTAATTATTGTATATTAAATATTAATTCTTCTATGTTGTCTGTCAAAGTTCTCATATGATAGCTTCTCTCTTATTATATCATGATGGCACTCTTTAACACACAATGATCCTTTATGATGGTTTTATTCAATCAATACACAATTGCTTTAGTATCACATGATAACTCTCCACATTGGTTTCAATTATGCATGTTGGCTTTAATTATGTAGGACGGCTTTATTTTTCACTTAATGAACTTGAATTGCACTTTAGGGGTTCTATCTACATATGAAGACTCCAAATAGGAAATATTAACCCCCACTTTCACACGATACCTCTGATCACATATGAAGGCTTCAAATATCTTAAATTGCTCACGAAGGCTCTATGGTTAATCAATCTATTCTTGGGATTTTGGACGTAACACTTACCTTCCCCCATAAGAAGTTTTCTTATGCTTTAGCTTAAGTTAATTTATTCTCCTGCATTGTTTCTCTCATGATGACATCATTTGTTGTTGTATTCTTCATCATTAATTGCTTGTGCTACTTCATTTTCAGTATATTTTTTGCTCTTCAACACTATGATTTTCCATAAAAAGGTTTTTCAAAATGCATAGGTTTTGTAATCCTTAAGAAATATTTTTATTTATAATGATCGTCCTCGTTAGGAACATTCTTTATGGTGAAGAATTTCTTAACCTTATTAATATAAAGGATTTTATAACTTTCACTTGGAAATCATTTAATGTAAAAACCAAATATATGTGTTTATATATAGTTATTAAAGTGTGATTTTTTCAAAAAAGAATTTTGAAAGTAGGAAATCTACTTTAAATCTCTTAAGAGTAGTTTCAATTAGAACAAATTGATGTGGGGATAAGAGAGAAATTCCCAAAGTTTCAAGGAAATGAACTTTGACCTTCTCTTTTTCTGAATTGGGTTATTCATCAAACTAGAAGTTTAGTCGATCGTCCTTCTTTGGAAAGTTGTTTTCATAAACCTTGCTTGATCAATAGAGTTTTCCTTCACCACCTACCTTGGGTGGGTGCTTTGACCAAGCTCTATGGTAGGATCAAAGGCTTAATTAAACATCACCCTTTGGATGGTTGCCTTAGCTAGGCTTGGCGGTGAGACTAAAGTATTTTCATCCGTCTCCTTTGGATGCGCGTGTTAACCAGACCCGACAGTAGGATCAATGGGTAAATCGACCATTAGTATTCAGATGGCTACTTTGGCTAGCCTTGGTAGTGGGACCAAAGGCATTTCGCCTATCTCCCATGGATGGGTTCGTTGATCGACCTATGTGGCGGGATCAACGAATTAATTGACTATCACTCTTTGGATGGTCTTTTAGCCAGGCTTGATGACCTGACCAAAAGCTTTTCATCCATCTCCCGTGGATGGGTGCATTGACTAGGCCCGATGGTGTGATCTATGGTTTAATTGACCATCACACTTTGGATGTTTGCTTTGGCTAGGCCTGGCAGTTGAACCAAAGGCTTTTCGTCCAACTACCTTGGATTGGTGCATTGACTAGGCCCGACGGCAGGATAAATGGCTTAATTGACCATCCCTTTTTGGATGGTTGCTTTGGCCAGGCCTGATGGTGGGACCAAAGGCTTTTTATACTACTCTAGATTTGAATGTTGCCTTTGTTCAATGAATCTTAACAACCTCGTTAGGTTGGAAGTTAAGTTTGAATAGGCACATTTTAATTCCAAGGCCAAATTTATAGATGGGATTTGGAACACTTTGTAAACGATAACTAATTTAATAAGACTCCAGAAAGGGAATTTTAAAAAACGTTGGAATTTTGTAATGAAATTTGCACCATTGCATTTGTGGCAATTTTCTGAGTAACTTTCAAGTTTGAAGTCTCCTGATTGGAGCTCAAACAAAAAGCTAAAAACAACTTAATTTTTTGGAGCGAAAATATTTAGAAATGGAAAAGGAAATAAATAAAATTAAATACGAGACCTCGACGTTTGACCCTCTCCTTGGTCCAGTTGGCCGCAAGCAGTTGATGACTTATAGGGGGCGGGCGACCGGTTCGAACATGGTGGCTAAGGTTTGAACCTTGGCCAGTGGCCTAGATTTAATTATTTTGACCTAAAAATTATGTTTGAATCAAGAGCCGATAAATACAGGCCTTGCCCCACACTTTGCTTCTCATATTTTCTAATTCAAGTAGCAAAGTCTGGCGTTTTCTCTTCTCTACTACTTCTTAAATTTATAAAATATTAAATATATATATATATTTAATCGGAGATGGGTAGAAAATAAAAGAGAAGAAGAGAATGAGCGAATCAATACCGTGGAAAAATATAATTTTTATAATTATAAATCTATATTCGCCTTAGCCTCAAATCTCTTCTTAGATCTATAATATTTATATGCCTTGCTCTACATATTTTTTTGGATAAGAAGGGAAAATGAGTCAAGTAAAGGAATGGATCTAGATTTTGAGATTTGGATAGCTTGAAAAGGTAGGTGGGAAATTATATGCTTTATTTATAACATTGAAATTTATATCTTTGGATTTTATTGAATTATTATGCCTCGATTAGATGTGATGAATTATAGGCTTAAAATAGTTGTATAGGATTATCGCTTACACGTTCAATAAAATAAATAACTGAAATAGAAATAATATGTACAACCAAATCTGAAAATTTGAATTCAGTTCCAAATATTTATTATTGTAGAATGCTAGTTTATTCCAAATCTATGATTGGGTCGTAAATTAGGTTGTCCTGGTTGACTTGGAATGTGAAATTCTATGTTTTGGTTCATTTTGGGTGGGTTTCGTGTAGTTTTCACAAGTTATCCAATTTAAATATATGTATAAAAGCGTCTCATTTGAATTAACAAGGGATGTACCAAAAAAGGGAAGAGATGTGTATGACAGGGGCATTCTTTTCCGTAGTTTACACTGTCTATTTTAATAAGAAAAGAAATAATTCCTTATAATTTAATACGAAGCAAATATCTCACTTTTGGTTAATTTATGGAAATTTATAATGGTAATCCTTTTTGAAAAGGCAGCTCTAGTAAATTAAAAATGTTAAAAGGAATGTTCTAGTTTAAGAAATTAGTAATTAGAATTATAACTGTGCTTAACATTCAAATATAAAAATATATAAATAGCGTAATTTATGACGATTTGAATTGATTGGACAAGTTAGATTCAACTATCTTCAAGGTTAGTAAGTCCAGAGCGATGATTGTGGGGTCCAGAAGTCGAAGACAGATGACAATATAAAGCCGTGGTCGAATGAAATTAAGAGATATGCAATGTAGAATGTTCGAAGTATGTAATATAGTTCAACATAGAGGAGCAATCGTCCATAACCATTCTCCAACATAGGGATCGACATGTTTTGGGAAGTAAGTTTAAATCAATAGAAAATAATCAATATCTCAAGATTCATAAGTCCAATGCATGCGAAATTTTATGAACAAGATATGGGAACTCTAGAGAGCCTACCCTAGGGATCACACCTTAAAAAGATAAAATAAGAAGGATCAACCCTCTTTCCTCAATAGGGATCAACATAAATTAGAAGACAACTCATGTTAAAGCAAAGATCGAGCAATAACTCAAGTTCTACTAATCCAATTGGCATGAAACTTTAAGGATAAGCACATTACAACAAGGGAAAGCTACCATAGGAATCACACCCCCAAATTCCTTCAAAATAGGAATTGGCATTGATCCCTATTCTTGGGATTTGCGCCATACGATCCCTCTAATGGGTCCATCTGGTTTTAGAGATCCTTATGCCAAATTCTTAAGGAGATATTATGTCGTCTTCATCTATAAATACAGGCTTGGTTGTTTATTTTTGGGACTTTTACGCTACTAGTTACTTTGTAATCTATTGTAACTAAGGATTATCATCTGATCCCTATTGTACACAGTTTACAAAGTGATTAATAAAGCAATCTATTCAAAGTGGATGTAGGCAAACAACATCGAGCCATTATAAATCGTTGTGTTTTTGTTATTACTTTGATTGTCTACTATTTTATTGCTTGTTCCCTTTGTTTTCATTTTAAATTATTCATTTATTTCTCTACAAAACTTCTATTCGGTGTTTGTTCCAATTTTTTATGCAAATATCTTTGTGCTTTCACTGAGAACCTAATTCTCAGCCTTGTTTGGATCCCTTTTTTGCTGCAGGATTGCATAAACCCCCAGAAGAGATCCAAAATATCTTCAAGAAGCGTGTTCGGTTTGTTTAGTCTGTAAAAGTCTAAGGAAACCTATCAATTATGATTAGGAATATTAGGTCTGCATCTCAAAATGCAGAAGGAAACTAGAACGCTAGCATCTAGCAAGGAGGCCCGAGCAATCTACAAGTAGACATGAATGCTACCAATAACATTGACGTCCAGTACCTGGCCAATTCTATCAAAATAGTTGAATTCCAAAATCTGATGAGAGAGCTGGTAGATAACTGTCGATAGTTGAATCAGCAGATTCAAGCCAATGTCAATATAATAAACCAACTCAATCAGCAACAACGTGAGAAAGCTAGGAGGAACCTAACCCTTTATCCTACATCGATGAGTTCTAGTTCATCAAATGATTACCACAGATGCATGCATCGCAAAACTCATGGATGTCACGCAGGAGATCACAACGTCAACATGCAAACTAACATAGCCTGCCAAGACCGATCGGTACCGGTCCCTTTATAGGGATCAATGTCGATCTCTCCTCTAGAGGAGGGAGCCTACCTTTTCATGCTGGACCCTAAGCTGGAGCTGCTGTGATTAATTTGGATGTTGGAGTTCAAGTCGATGCAGATCAGTTACCTTCTCGGAATGATGGTGAAGTGAACATACGTGATAAACATCAAGAGGAAGTTGAGCCAAGAGGGCGTGGAATGGCCTGCAAACATTGACTGAACCATTCATGTGAGGTGGAGCACGACTACCGCATGGCCCAACTATCCAAACGTTGGACTTGTCGGCTATGGTTAGACAGCTAGTAAGAGAGAGCCAAGTCTTGACCAATAATGATTGGGGGATCTCAAGAAGCCATACTCCATTTACCAACAATATCTTATATGCTGAGGATCCAAGAAAGTTCACCATGCCGTTAACGCCTGCCTACGAGGGAAAAAATGACCCCAGGCAGCACATCATGAGATATGAATGGCTGGTGGATTACGCACGAGCCAATGATACAAAAAAATGCAGGTGTTTTCCTATTACTCTCTATGGCATAGCGATGATGTAGTTTGCGAGATTATCCCCACGGTCAATCTCTAGATTTGACAATTTAGCAATGAAGTTTGTGGAGTAGTTTCGAATGCATAGAACTTGCCCTAAAGATGTGACGTCCCTACCAAGCATGATCAAGGGTCCGGGAGAATCGCTGAAAGATTTTTTAAAGAGATTTCATATAGCTATCATAGAAGTCAGTAATTCAATTGACCATTCAATATTGATGGCAGTAACGAGAGGGATTGATCCATAATTTGAATTTTGCGATTGGTTAGTTGGTTCCCTAGCATTGGAACTTTTCTGTGCAAAAGCAGCTTAGTATTTGAATAAACAGGAAGCTAGATGCTCTAGGAAGAAGAATGTTGTGGGATCAAGTGGAGAGGTAGTGCAGTGTAACATGGTAGTGAAGCAGTCCGATGATAGTTCTGGAAAAGTTTAAGTGAATGTCAAAAATAAACCAAATCAGCAAAAGAAAGGCGATGATAGGAACTGTGAATGAAAGATGGATTCTAGAAGTTGAAAGCCTAGGAATCCAATATATGATACCTACACACCACTGAACACATCTTTAAAGAATGCCTATTTGTCTACCTATAATACTATGTGGTATAGGAAGCCGCCTTCGAAAGAATCAATGGAGAAGTGGACAAGAAAATATTTTCGATTACACAAATGCTAATGACATAATACGAATGAGTGTAGGCATGTAACATCCCGCCTTTTCGCACGCTTTAAATCGACACACGTGCCAATTTAAACTATACGGAAGGGAGGATTGTTATGGGGTAGATAAGAAAAATAGAGAAGAGAAAAAAACTAAATAGAATCTCACAGCGGAAGGATAAAATATAATAATAAATATACAGTTCATAAAACTGTTTACAAAACATTTGATTCTTCTTTATACACTAAATATCAGAGTTCACATACCAATAAATACCAATGCAGCGGAATACAGTGTAGTGGAACCATATAATATAATAATAATAATAATAGTGAAATCTTCGTCTTCGCCCTCCAGAAATAAAGTCTTCAAATCCTGAAACGCTCGGACTGACCCGAGCGAATTTGAAAAACCAAAACACTCGAGTCAGAACTAAAAGATCTTATGTGATTTAAATTAACAGAAATAAATATGAGTGCAGTAACTCAAGAGATGCTCGGGATTTACATCTCCTAAGGATCCGTTAAACTATTTACTATGTAGTATATTGCGCTATTATAATAGTGTCTAGTTGTGAAATAAACTTACTTTTTTCTTAGAATTAAGGGGTTACCCATATACCCCTTAACACGTAATAGTCCCAGTAGTCCATCCAATATCATAGTCCCTCCTGATCGGGAAGCCACCAGAGGATACCACACGGGCTACGGGAGAAATCCAAACTCGTACAAGGCGCGATAGGGTAGGTGACACGGCACAACTAGGCAATGCCATGGTAGATATACCAATTGCTATCCGGGCTGATGGTAACGCATAGCCACAGCTACCGTCCACCTCGAACAAACACCCCCAAAATCAAAGAAATCAATAGTGGCCAACGAATCAATCCAAAGGTCAGAGTATAATATCGAAGGAGTGCGTTCGATCAGAGGAATGACCTCATTGGCTCGAGAATCACTCCTGTTTTAGCCACCTTATGCCAACTCACGGGAGTTGGGTCCACGTATTTACCCCAAAGGAAACACCGCCACCATCCTACTTCATTCTGGAATCTCCACCGCGTACACGGTTGTTAAAGTGGTTTTCGGGGTTGGCAGAGAGTATGACAACTTCCGATCCCGGTCTCTTCAACAACTAAACGTTATTATAACACCGCAGTCCTTTAAAATAATTTATACTTTTAAAACCAGAATATAATATCCATTTCAAAACCATATAAATATGATATCATTTCCTTTTAAAACCAAAACAATATGATATCATCTTTATTTTCCAATATATTCTTTCCAAAAATCATAGTGGTTTCGAAGTAAAATATTTAGAAATCAAAACTCTTGAATATAATATTTCCAAATTATACTACCTTGAAAGCCATAACTTTGAAACAAATTCCATCTCTCAAATGGTTAAATATTAAATTACTTTTGTAAAACAAAATAGCTTCATTACATTTCACAAATCAATTCCAAATATCGATTTAAACTTCCAAATACCATTTTAAATTCTTACGTTTCAAAGCTTTAAATATTACACCATTTCAAAAACAAACTCATTTGACCATCCCATATATATCAAATTCAATTACTTATTATTTAGACTTGAAATGTTTACTTAAATGAATTCAATATACTTTAAGAAAACTTATAACTTCACATAGTTGGATAATCTTTCAATTTATTAAACTTGATATATTCATTTAAATCAACCTAATATTCATTCAAATCACTTTACACAAAAATCAAGTTACAAAAACCATATCCTTCAAATTTTTTAACTTTTATTAAATTTCAGTTTAACTTAATATTCATCTTCCAACCTTATTCTCTTTTAAGTCATTAAAACTCCAGAAATTAAATTTTAAATAAATTCTTAATCGTATTTGATCTCGAAAATCAAACTTTATTTTATACTTCAAATCAAATTTATACAAAGCTTAAAAACCGAAAACTTACTATATATATATATATAAATAACCAAATTAATATCCCATAAACCATATATATATATAGCTTTACAAAACCATAGTAAAACATTTCAAAAATAATTTTATATATTTACCGCGGTGCCTGTATAAAATTTTCTACCCTATGTCAAGTGATACGGATGTTTATCATTTCAATCCGCAATTTAGAATAAAAATGCGGTTTGTATATCATTTCAATCCGCAATTTAAAATAAAATGCGGTTTGTATATCATTTCAAACCGCAATCCCGAATGAAATGAAAATGCATGATGACTTGCAGTTTATACAATATAAATATAGCATCCATTCATCCAACTATCAATCATCAACCATTATTTGCAATCATCATCCAATTTAAACAATCATCGATATAGAGCATATAAATTATACAGGTAATAAATAACATTTATTAGCTAACAGTTTATATTCAATAATAAATTTTACAACTATTAAACTAGCAGTTTATATGCAAAAATAAAAGTGAATTTAACTGGCAGTTAATATGAAATAAAAAATTCACATAACTATGACTGGCAGTTAATATGCAAATAAATAAATTCTAACTGTCAATTTTATATGCAATAAATAAAATAAAATAACAGTTAAATTAAATAAATGCGTTTTAACAGAGATAATAAATAAAACATGCCAAACTGTCATAAATAAATTTCTACTCATATCTAAAATTAATTTAACAAACACAAGAAATTTTAGAAATGGTGAGTGGGTTAAAACACTCACCTTTTGAATTTAAATCGAATTTAAATCCGATTTAAACCCAAAAATTCGACGGTCTCCAAATCTGTTCAAACCAGCGTCAAAGTGTCCGGAATTTTATTACAATTCTAACAAAAAAAATCTCGCGTGAAATGGAGATCGTATGTGAAAGTTATTCAATTTTAACGAGTTGAAACAAAAATTAAATAAAACAAATGTAAACAAACAACCTAATTAATACTTGCCATGTCATCTGCGTTTCTTCCCCGTACGCGAAGTTTCCACGCAGCCTTCCAGGAGAAATTTTCACGTTCGAACCCACAACTTCCGAACTTTGACCAACGTTTGCTTACGCCACCGGCTCCATATCAACGAGCCGCCGCCATCAACGGGACCCCCATCCTCCCCTCTACAGAACGACCCTACTGCGGCACCCCAGGTCGTCGCCGCCGCCATCGCCGTTTGGGTTTTTCGAAACCCTAAATCCAAAAATTCGATCGACCTAGGCAACTCTAGGACCTCCGACCCCAACCACGTCACTCGGCATCATGACGTCCACCAATCCCGGTCAACAATTTCAAGAATCATCGACGAAAATGAATTCGCCCAAATCGACATATGGATTTCGAAATTTCCAGGCTTTGACCGAGATTTTCGGTTGACTCGAACATCGATTGCAAAAACAGAGGCCACCCGTAGATTCGTATCGATGAAAACTACTACATATATTTATTTTTTTTGGAATTTTTCTGAGATGTTTGGATTTTCATTTGAATTTTGAATAGAATTGGATCTGAAATTTGCATCCATTGAGGAAGAGAAAGAGTTAAAGAAAATGAACGTACAAATAAATGATAATAGATGGAGGCTAGGGTTTATCACAGCCTATTTATAGACAAACTGCAATAGACTAGGTGGACACGAATTATAAACGTGCTAAATGGTAGTTGGCTCAAAAAGCCCGTTCTGACCCCGGAACGAAATTGGGTAAACCCATATATTGAAATAGGTATTTTAAAATATTCTGAACGCGATGGAAAAAGTTTCACGTCCAAATTTCAACGTATGAAGAAGTTATGCTGAAAACAATATTTTCAAATTGATTTCAATTAAATCGATTTCAAGGCGTTTCGCATTCGTACGATCAAACGACAAGTCCGATCGATACAAAACTTCAAACCCTACAATAATTAACTGTTACGGATCCGATGAAACTGGTTTCATCGAAATCCAAGTCCATGACAAAAATGGCTATTTTTATATTAATTAATTAAATTAAGAATTAGTAAGAAAAATCCAAATTTTTATATTCCAGTTTTAGTATTGGAAAATTTTATCACTCAACAATCCTCAAACATTTACATTGATTTTAAACCAATTTAAAAATGTAAATGTTTAATGATTCATTTGTAACTTCCAATATTAATTCTCAATTTCATTGAATTCCAAATTTATAGATAAATTCCCAAAATTTCCTTTTTAATTGAATTAACATATATTTATTCCATTCATAAATTTCAAATATAAGGGTTTACCATTGGATTAAAAATATCCCATTTCAAATTAATTCTTAATTTAACGTAATAATAAAATTTTGATTTCATTTATTTCAATAAGTCCAACTATTATAAATTAACCAATTGATTCATTATTAAAGATTCAAATTCAATAATTCATAGATTTCCTCATCTTGGCTTACTTATTAATTCATAATTTTTTTTAAACCAATTCCCTTTCAAATTTAAAGTAACTAAATTTACCAAATCATAGTATTTATTTCAATTTCTTAAAATAACCCCTTCATTATAAATTGAATCCAATATATTAAATAAACTTTATTTCCATTCCTTTTTTACTCTCAATCATCATATTATGAAGATATTTCCGTTATTCCCCATTTATTACTTAAATTTATTTAATGCAACACTTAATTTACATCTACTGCAATGTTTTCACATTTACTTGAATGAACTAATTCTATAACTCAAAATAGTTGTTGTAAAACCCTTAATCCCACATTTATAAGTATATTATTTCCACTCAAATATTATAGATATTTACAGAGTATTGGTTTTCATTTAATCATTATTTATTATATATATTAATTAAATAAATTCACTATTCAAGTCCGTTTAAATTTCGTTACCAATATCCATCTACCTTTCCCAATAGATTTTGAATTCCATTCAATTAACAACCAATCAAAATTTCCGTTCACACTTTATTGTAAACCCAAAATCTGCAATTCATTACCTTATATTAATGACATCCAATTTCTATTTATTATTATAACATTCATTGATTGATTTTATACAATTACCATAAACTTTACATTCAATTACTATTTAATGTATATTTATCCATCAATCAAATCCGATATTTACTTTTCTTTCCTTCTATTTGATAAACAACCTAGTATACCTTTACATACATTAATTTATGGGTATTGCATTGAAATTTAATTTATTAGCTAAAATCAACATTATTACCATAAACTACAAATGCGGTTCGTAATTTTCAATACCATGAATAAATAACATATATATTAATCAAATCCTTACATTTGTTTTTCACATATTCCATAAAAATCAAATCATAACATTTAAATGATTTAATTGAATTGAAATTTCATTCAAGTCATAAATTATTAAATTGCATTAAATCAATTTAATATTTTCATTAGTTTCTCATATTAAATTTTATATCCAGGTAAGAATCTTATTTTTTCTACTTAATTCGTTTGAATATTATTCAAATTTCTATTGATAGGTCTTAGGTCACCATTTACATAATTTAATTTAGCGTTTATTTCAATATTTGTTTATAATTTAAAGTTTCTACTAAATTAAATTACAAAACTTATAAATTTTAACCAATTCTAGTCCATTAAATTTACGGGTCGTTACACTCTCCCCCACTCAAAACTTTTCGTCCCCAAAAAGGAAAAGAAGGGAAAAGAAGAATTAAATAACACTACATCTTATTCAAAATATTTAACTTACAACCAATAATTTACTAAATTTATTTCCTTAAATAAAATATACCCGTTTTATAATCATTATATCTTTTTGCACTTAAATTACTAAAGTTTGGTAAACATTTTCAAAATATTCTAAGCCCAAAATTTCAGAAATTTTTGGCAGAGTCTCCTTTGTACGGAGATGCTCGGGAGAAAATAAAATATTAAATATACAAAATAGTATATCCCTACACGGGAAAATATATAAAATACAGCGCTATAAAACCGAAATCCGAAAACGTACCTATTTGTCGGGCAATTTACGCTTAATTTATGGAACCAAAAGCAATAGCAATTGCTTCCATAACCTGCATTTCACTTATATAATCCAAAGGGTTAGCAATTTACATAAAGTGAAATATCTAAGTAGTTTCAATCACTAACAACAACCATCAATTTTAACAACAGCATACACAACAAATTCAAAGCAACCATTCAATCAAACAAACAAATAGTCGTTCAGGTTCAAAACCTTTAAATTGTACGGAATGAAGAATAAACTACTAGCGTATCCTTTACTCAACAGTCTAAGATAAAACTAAGTAGATTATTCATTCACCCAAATCAAATTTTAAGGTATCCTTGCCCAAACAACCATCAACTAAACAACAAATCCAAACAACAATCAATTTAAACCAACAAACCAAATTAACTTATTATAAATTTATTTCATACTTTAGTTGTTTGATTCCCCTTTTTTTCATTTATTCAGTGATTACTTCATTTATTTTCATTTTACTTCTTTCTATTTTATTCAGAAAATAACTTCAACCCTTTTCTTAAGTTTACAGTTTCTCTTTATTATATTACACTCATTTATTTTCACTTACTACTTGCTATTATTCATTCATTTATTATTTCATGATCTTATTTATCCACACTTTAATTACTTAAGTTTATAATCATTCATTAGTCATACTTACCTTTAATTATATTCTCATATAGTAAAATCCCAATTATAACCTAAGTTTATAACATTAAATTCTCATTTATAATAGCAAATTCATTTGAATACTTCATTACCTACTCTTACTTGTACAAATTTTTATTGCATTTCCTATTAAACATTTTAACTTTTAATATTTGGTAAGTTATATATGTTTTAAAGAATATACTTGAAAGTTATACAAGTTTCTCATTTCCTATGGTAAATTTAACGTTTAATAATAATATTCTTTATCTCATAGGTTATAAATCCAACTTTCATTTACGACCATTTATAACCTATCATTAAATCTCTTATTTCCTTTAGAGGTTTTAATTTAGTAATTACCTATGTTTCAATTCACTACAATAATTGAAACAATTAATTAATGGAAATTTAAGAATTTAATACCGGGTTAAATTTCAAATTATTTTAAAATAATAGATAAATATATTCTTATAACTTATATATCTCTGATTATATTTAAAACAATTCAAAAATATAAATATTTTTTCAGAAAAGAATCGGTAGTAAAACTACTACAGTGGCCTTTCCCCTCGAAACTCGAAAATGAAAGTCGATGATGCGGCCGTCATCACCGAAATTATTTTCCAATGACAGAGAGGAAAGTACAAAACTTATTTTCTCCAAAAATCTTCTTTAAAACAATTCTTCCGAGTTATATTAAAATATTTATATCAGAAAATACTTATACACAATATTATTATATTCCAAAATTTATTCGAAAGAAATTTCAAAACCACGGAACTTAAGCCCTAAATTTCCAGATTTCATTTATCTTATTTTCAACTTAGCTTCAATTTATCATTAATGTTTTCATTACCTAACACCCAATCTATAGCAACCAAATACATACCTTTATAAAATATTTTATATATAGAAAATATAATAGGCGAAGTTATTTCATTCACCTATATTAAAACAAATATTATGTCGGTCTGTCCTATTAAGTGTTTAGAAATCCCTATTGATGTCACAGCGTCCCATGCACCAACTAGAATTTATAAATACAAAACGGAACAGATTAACACAATATTAAAATCTTTTTATAACACTAACAAATACGCTCTCTCATATATACACACTCAGCGACTCCCATAGGGTTTTACTACCCTATTAATAAAGAGTCAGACCCCACAAAGCTAAGGTTTATCGCTAAACTAAAGCTCTGATACCAACTGTAACATCCCGCCTTTTCGCACGCTTTAAATCGACACACGTGTCAATTCAAACCATATGGAAGGGCGGATTGTTATGGGGTAGATAAGAAAAATAGAGAAGGGAAAAAAACTAAACAGAATCTCACATCGGAAGGATAAAATATAATAATAAATATACAGTTCATAAAACTGTTTACAAAACATTTGATTCTTCTTTATACACTAAATATCAGAGTTCACATACCAATAAATACCAATGCTGCGGAATACAGTGTAGTGGAACCATAAAATATAATAATATTAATAATGAAGTCTTCATCTTCGTCCTCCAGAAATAAAGTCTTCAAATCCTGAAACGCTCAGACTGACCCGAGCGAATTTGAAAAACAAAAACACTCGAGTCAGAACTAAAAGATCTTATGTGAGTTAAATTAACAGAAATAAATATGAGTGCAGTAACTCAAGAGATGCTCGGGATTTACATCTCCTAAGGATCCGTTAAACTATTTACTATGTAGTATATTGCGCTATTATAATAGTGTCCAATTGTAAAATAAACTTACTTTTTTCTTAGCATTAAGGGGTTACCCATATAGCCCTTAACACGTAATAGTCCCAGTAGTCCATCCAATATCATAGTCCCTCCTGATCGGGAAGCCACCAGAGGATACCACATGGGCTACGGGAGAAATCCAAACTCGTACAAGGCGCGATGGGGTAGGTGACACGGCACAACTAGGCAATGCCAGGGT
This sequence comes from Allium cepa, assembly GCA_030765085.1. Taxonomy (NCBI): domain Eukaryota; kingdom Viridiplantae; phylum Streptophyta; class Magnoliopsida; order Asparagales; family Amaryllidaceae; genus Allium; species Allium cepa. The sequence continues at coordinate 294,084,464 of CM060934.1, forward strand.
AGATATACCAATTGCTATCCAGGCTGATGGTAACGCATAGCCGCAGCTACCGCCCACCTCGAACAAACACCCCCAAAATCAAAGAAATCAATAGTGGCCACCGAATCAATCCAAAGGTCAGTGTATAATATCGAAGGAGTGCGTTCGATTAGAGGAATGACCTCATTGGCCCGAGAATCGCTCCTGTTTTAGCCACCTTATGCCAACTCACAGAAGTCGGGTCCACGTATTTACCTCAAAGGAAACGCCGCCACCATCCTACTTCATTCTGGAATCTCCACCGCGTACACGGTTGTTAAAGTGGTTTTCGTGGTTGGCAGAGAGTATGACAACTTCCGATCCCGGTCTCTTCAACAACCAAACGTTATTATAACACCGCGGTCCTTTAAAATAATTTATACTTTTAAAACCAGAATATAATATCCATTTCAAAACCATATAAATATGATATCATTTCCTTTTAAAACCCAAAACAATATGATATCATATTTATTTTCCAATATATTCTTTCCAAAAATCATAGTGGTTTCAAAGTAAAATATTTAGAAATCAAAACTCTTGAATATAATATTTCCAAATTATACTACCTTGAAAGCCATAACTTTGAAACAAATTCCATTTCTCAAATGGTTAAATATTAAATTACTTTTATAAAACAAAATAGCTTCTTTACATTTCACAAATCAATTCCAAATATCGATTTAAACTTCCAAATACCATTTTAAAATCTTACGTTTCAAAGCTTTAAATATTACACCATTTCAAAAACAAACTCATTTGACCATCCCATATATATCAAATTCAGTTACTTATTATTTAGACTTGAAATGTTTACTTAAATGGATTCAATATACTCAAGAAAACTTATAACTTCACATAATTGGATAATCTTTCAATTTATTAAACTTGATATATTCATTTAAATCAACCTGATAGTCATTCAAATCACTTTACACAAAAATCAAGTTACAAAAATCATATCCTTTAAAAAAATTTAACTTTTATTAAATTTCAATTTAACTTAATATTCATCTTCCAACCTTATTCTCTTTTAAGTCATTAAAACTCCAGAAATTCAATTTTAAATAAATTCGTAATCGTATTTTATCTCGAAAATCAAACTTTATTTTGTACTTCAAATCAAATTTAAACAAAGCTTAAAAACCGAAAATTTACTATATATATATAAATAACCAAATTAATATCCCATAAACCCCATATATATAGCTTTACAAAACCATAGTAGAACATTTCAAAAATAATTTTATATATTTACCGCGGTGCCTGTATAAAATTTTCTACCCTATGTCAAGTGATACGGATGTTTATCATTTCAATCCGCAATTTAGAATAAAAATGCGGTTTGTATATCATTTCAATTCGCAATTTAAAATAAAATGCGGTTTGTATATCATTTCAAACCGCAATCCCGAATGAAATGAAAATGCATGATGACTTGCAGTTTATACAATATAAATATAGCATCCATTCATCCAAGTATCAATCATCAACCATTATTTGCAATCATCATCCAATTTAAACAATCATCGCTATAGAGCATATAAATTATACAGGTAATAAATAACATTTATTAACTAACAGTTTATATTCAATAATAAATTTTACAACTATTAAACCAGCAGTTTATATGCAAAAATAAAAGTAAATTTAACTGGTAGTTAATATGAAATAAAAATTTTACATAACTATGACTGGCAGTTAATATGCAAATAAATAAATTCTAACTGTCAAATTTATATGCAATAAATAAAATAAATTGACAGTTAAATTAAATAAATGCGTTTTAACAGAGATAATAAATAAAACATGCCAAACAGTCATAAATAAATTTCTACTCATATCTAAAATTAATTTAACAAACACAAGAAATTTTAGAAATTGTGAGTGGGTTAAAACACTCACCTTATGAATTTAAATCGAATTTAAATCCGAGTTAAACCCAAAAATTCGACGGTCTCCAAATCTATCCAAACTAGCGTCAAAGCGTCCGGAATTTTATTACAATCCTAACAAAAAAAATCTCGCGTGAAATGGAGATCGTATGTGAAAGTTATTCAATTTTAACAAGTTGAAACAAAAATTAAATAAAACAAATGTAAACAAACAACCTAATTAATACTTCCCACGTCATCTGCGTTTCTTCCCCGTACGCGAAGTTTTCACGTAGCCTTCCAGGAGAAATTTTCATGTTTGAACCCACAACTTCCGAACTTTGGCCAACCTTTGCTAACGCCACCGGCCCTATATCAACGAGCCGCCGCCATCAACGGGACCCCCATCCTCCCCTTTACAGAACGACCCTACTGCGGCACCCCAGGTCGCCGTCGCCGCCGTCGCCGTTTGGGTTTTTCGAAACCCTAAATCCAAAAATTCGATTGACCTAGGAAACTCCAGGACCTTCGACCCCAACCACGTCACTCGGCATCATGACCTCCACCAATCCCGGTCAACAATTTCAAGAATCATCGACGAAAATGAATTCGCCCAAATCGACATATGGATTTCGAAATTTCCAGGCTTTGACCGAGATTTTCGGTTGACTCGAACATCGATTGCAAAAACAGAGGCCACCCATAGATTCGTATCGATGAAAAGTACAACATATATTTTTTTTTTTGGAATTTTTCTGAGATGTTTGGATTTTCATTTGAATTTTGAATAGAATTGGATCTGAAATTTGCATCCATTGAGGAAGAGAAAGAGTTGAAGAAAATGAACGTACAAATAAATGATAATAGATGGAGGCTAGGGTTTATCACAGCCTATTTATAGACAAACTGCAATAGAATAGGTGGGCACGAATTATAAACGTGCTAAACGGTAGTTGGCCCAAAAAGCCCGTTCTGACCCCGGAACGAAATCGAGTCAACCCATATATCAAAATAGGTATTTTAAAATATTCTGAACGCGATGGAAAAAGTTTCACGTCCAAATTTCGTCGTATGAAGAAGTTATGCTGAAAACAATATTTTCAAATTGATTTCAATTAAATTGATTTCAATTAAATCGATTTCAAGGCGTTTCGCATTCGTACGATCAAACGACAAGTCCGATCGATATGAAACTTGAGAACCTACAATAATTCACTATTACGGATCCGATGAAACTGGTTTCATCGAAATCTGAGTCCGTGACAAAAGTGGATATTTTTATATTAATTAATTAAATTAAGAATAAGTAAGAAAATCCAAATTTTTATATTCCAGTTTTAGTATTGGAAAATTTTATCACTCAACAATCCTCAAACATTTACATTGATTTTTAACCAATTTAAAAATGTAAATGTTTGATGATTCATTTGTAACTTCCAATATTAATTCTCAATTTCATTAAATTCCAAATTTATAGATAAATTTTCAAAATTTCCTTTTTAATTGAATTAACATATATTTATTCCATTCATAAATTTCAAATATAAGGGTTTACCATTGGATTAAAAATTATCACATAAATATCCCATTTCAACTTAATTCTTAATTTAACGTAATAAATAAAATTTTGATTTCATTTATTTCAATAAGTCCAACTATTATAAATTAACCAATTGATTCACTATTAAAGATTCAAATTCGATAATTCATAGATTTCCTCATCTTGGCTTACTTATTAATTCATAAATTTTTTTTAAACCAATTCCCTTTCAAATTTAAAGTAACTAAATTTACCAGATCATAGTATTTATTTCAATTTCTTAAAATAACCCCCTTCATTATAAATTGAATCCAATATATTAAATAAACTTTATTTCCATTCCTTTTTTACTCTCAATCATCATATTATGAAGATATTTCCGTTATTCCCCATTTATTACTTAAATTTATTTAACACAACACTTAATTTACATCTACTGCAATGTTTTCACATTTACTTGAATGAACTAATTCTATAACTCAAAATAGTTGTTGTAAAACCCTTAATCCCACATTTATAAGTATATTATTTCCACTCAAATATTATAGATATTTACAGATTATTGGTTTTCATTTAATCATTATTTATTATATATATTAATTAAATAAATTCACTATTCAAGTCCGTTTAAATTTCATTACCAATATCCATCTACCTTTCCCAATAGATTTTGAATTCCATTCAATTAACAACCAATCAAGATTTCCGTTCACACTTTACTGTAAACCCAAAATCTGCAATTCATTACCTTATATTAATGACATCCAATTTCTATTTATTATTATAACATTCATTGATTGATTTTATACAATTACCATAAACTTTACATTCAATTACTATTTAATGTATATTTATCCATCAATCAAATCCGATATTTACTTTTCTTTCCTTCTATTTGATAAACAACCTAGTATACCTTTACATACATTAATTTATGGGTATTGCATTGAAATTTAATTTATTAGCTAATATCAACATTATTACCATAAACTACAAATGGGGTTCCTAATTTTCAATACCCTGAATAAATAACATATATATTAATCAAATCCTTACATTTGTTTTTCACATATTCCATAAAAATCAAATCATAACATTTAAATGATTTAATTGAATTGAAATTTCATTCAAGTCATAAATTATTAACTTGCATTAAATCAATTTAATATTTTCATTAATTTCTCATATTAAATTTTATATCCAGGTAAGAATCTTTTTTTTTCTGCTTAATTCGTTTGAATATTATTCAAATTTCTATTGATTGGTCTTAGGTCTCCATTTACATAATTAAATTTAGCGTTTATTTCAATATTGTTTATAATTTAAAGTTTCTACTAAATTAAATTACAAAACTTATAAATTTTAACCAATTCTAATCCACTAAATTTACGGGTCGTTACAAGGCAACTCAAGGATATTATTGAAAAATTGATTCGGGAAAGAAATTTATAGTAGTTTGTTAGAGCCTCGCAGTATTGCGGGAGAGTGACAGCTAGCCCTAACCGGGGACAAGTTCTACAAAGGACCTAGGAGCATGTGCAGACACGATGAAGATTAGTGATCAATATAATAGTCGGCGGACCACATACAATTGATAAGAGTTGGCATGAGACAGAGCGATATGCTAGTGCGATTATGAATTTTGAATTTTGTTCAAGAATAGAAGATGGAGTTTCAGGAAAACAGCAGTGTGTAATGACAGATGACATTATGTTTAGAAATAGAGATGCAGATAAGGTGGAGGCACCGACGATCGAACCAATGGTCATTTTGGCCATGATCGGCCCCACGTTAATAAGGAGGATTTTGGTTGATTGTGGAAGTTCCATTAATATAATTTTCAAAAAGGTTTACCATCAGATGATGATGGAAACCGAGGACTAGAAACTATCTAATGCTCGCATTCATGGCTTTAGCGATGTTGCGACCAAAGCTGTCGGATATGTCAAATTGCTCGTGGAGTTGGGAGAAGGTGACCGTTGTAGAGTGCGGATTTTACCATTTGTTGTCTTGGATGTTGACTCTCCATACAATATTTTTTTGGACCGACCGGCCCTAACTGATTTTTGACCAGCTCTTACCCCATAGTGTTTGACTTTGAAGTTCCCAACTGATAATGATGTTGGATTTGCGCATGGTGATTGGGCGACCGAATGTTCTTGTTATGTAGCTGAACTGAGAGAGGTTCAATGAAGGGAGAAAGGTAAGGGTGTGGACAAGTCTCTCGGCTTCCAAACCGTCAAAGATTGACAATCAACACCTAAGCCTTGGCTTAGGTGCCAAATTCAGTTCTATAAAGACATAGATCCAAGGGATGACCAGGAGGAGCCCAAAGAGACCAAGGCTACATCGGCCGAGCTAACGATTGACATAATAGTCAGCTATGACAACCCGTCTTAGGTCCTAAATATCAGATCATAGGTTAGCCTTCCGATGATGAAAGAACTTGCTGGTTTTCTCTAAGGGAATCTCGTTGTGTTCTCTTGGACTCATTTTGACATGTGTGAGATATCGCCTGCCATTGCGAGTCATGCATTAAATAGCGAACCAAGGCATGTTTCGGTGATACCAAAAAGGCATGAGATGGGTCCAGAGAGATCTACTATGGTTGATAGAATTAAAGGCAATGGGTTTATTCGTGATACCTTCTACCTTAAATGGGTATCTAATCCTGTACTTGTGAGAAAGGTGAATGGAAAATGGCGAACATGCGTTGATTACTGGGACTTAAACAAGGTGTGCCCGAAAGACAGTTTTCCCCTTCCATGAATCGATCAATAGGCGGACTCAACCGCAGGACACGAATTACTATCTCTCATGGATGCATACTTTGGATATAACTAAATTCCGATGAACATTATTCCTAATTAGGAGCACACTATGCTTTTGTTGGATTATATTGCTATGCGATAATGCCATTTTGATTGAAGAGTGCTGGAGCAACCTATCAACGCCCAATTAATAGAAGGTCTAAAGATCAGATCGGAAAGACAATAAAGGTATACGTGGATGATATGCTCGTGAAGTCACGACGATCGAGCGACTATATTAGGGACTTAGCAAAAATGTTCAATATCCTCCGATATTACGAAATGAAGATCAATCCTCTGAAGTGTTCTTTTGACGTTGCATGAGGAAAGTACTTGGGTTTCATTATTAGTGCTTCTGAAATTGAAGCTAATCCTGAGAAGATTCTAGTAATTCGCAACATCCATAGCTATCGAAATGTGTTCTTTTCTTCGACATGATTAGAAGAGGGAAAAATAACTTTGAATGGACATTGGATTGTGATCCAAACTTTGATGAACCATTTAGAAAGGCCTCCCATCTTGTTAAAGCCGATGGATTATGGAGACTTTTACATCTACTTGGTTGTGCTGGTACATTCAATAATGCTGCACTACTTAGCGAGGAGAATCGAATTCAGAGACCGGTCTATTATGTTAGCAAACGATTAACAGAAGTAGAAAGGAACAATTCAAAGATAGAAAAATTGGTATACTGCTTGTTGATTGCTTCACAAAAGCCCCGCCCCTATTTTCAGGTTTATCCTATAAATGTTTACATCAACCATCCATTACAATTGGTCCTACGGCCACCTAAGATGTCTATGAGGTTACTCAAGTGGAACATCGAACTGAGTCAATTTGACATTACTTATCTCCCTCAGGGAGCTATTCACGGATAGGTATTAACAAACTTTGTAGCAAAATCCACGGCACAAGATGATCTCCTAGAGAGCGATGAAGCCCCTACCATTTGGTGGAAAATGCATATGGATGGAGCATCCAATGATCGTTTTATAGAGCCGAATAGTGATAGTAACTCCCCAAGATCGATTAGTTTTCTACACTTTGAAGCTTGACTTCCCTGCAATGGACAGCGAAGCAAAGTATGAAGCTCTGACCGCTGGACTCAAACTTTCCAAATAACGACGTATAAAATCTCTTGAAATCTACGATCCATGGTTAGTAGTATACCAAGTCAGGAGAGATTACCAAGCTAGAGGAAAACGACTCGCTTCGCGCCCAATCCAAGTCCAACCTATTGACCGGCTTTGAGTATTATGACATCATGCACATTCGTTGAGATCAAAACTAAGAGGCCTACTTGTTGGCTAAGTTTGATAGCATCGAGGATGCACGACAGATGGACTTGGTTCCAGTCGAAGTACTAGATGCTCCGAGCATAAAAAATGGAAATCGACTGAGTACTAGAGGCGGAGTGTGAGAAGGAGTCGTGAATGACTCCAAATAATGACTATTTGCTGCAAGGAGTCCTTCCCAACCGAAGGAATGAAAGGGGATAAGTCATTCACAAAGTTTCGTGATATATCATTTAGGAAGGAGTCATGTATTGAAATGGTTTTTCCATTCCCCTGCATGGTATCGTCCATAATGAAATAAAATGAGTCCTAACGGAAAGGGGAATGTAGTGATCATACTGGAGGGAAAACCCTAGCAAATAAAATACTCCATTATGGGTATTATTGGCCGAATATCAACCGAGAAGCTGCCGATTACGCTAGGCGATGTAACAAGTGCTAAATCTATGCAAACTTTTAAGAGCTCCACTGACAGAAATCACATAAATGGTCAGTCCATGGCCATTTTCCATATGGGGCATATATATTATTGGTTCCTTACCGATCTCTAATGTGGTGCGAAGTATGCCATCGTTGTAGTTGACTACTTCACTAAATGGGCTGAAGCGGAACCTTTATCCACAATCATGATAAAGAAAGTAATCAATATCACTGTTTGGAATATCATCTATTGTTTTGGCCTTTCATGAACCATTATAATCGATAATGGAACCCAATTTAACAGCACTGAATTTAAAGAATTCTGTCGTTGGCATCATGTTGAGAAGAGATTTGCAGTAGTTGCTCACCTTCAAGCAAATGGACGTTTCAAGCTGTGAATAAAATCATAAAGTCCATTCTGAAGAAGCGTTTGGAAATGTCTAGACGCAAGTGGGTGGATGAACTCCTAATATTATTTTGGGCTTATAAAACTACTCATAAGTCCACAATTGACATACTCCATTTCTCTTTGCTTACAGCTCCGAAGCCATCATACCCGTTGAACTCGAAGTCCCTTCTCATCGAGTAGCCTACTATGATCCCAGAATGAATAGAGTCTCCTCTTAGAATCTTTAGACTTTATAGATGATAAGCACAAAGAAGCTGATCTGAGAGCAAGTGCACATCGACACCGAGTCGCTCGATATTACAATACTAAAGTACGACCTATAACCTTTGAAATCTACGACCTCAACTTGAAATGGGTTTTTCCTGCCCTGTCACACATGAATCCTACTTGGAAAGGACCATATGTCATTGAACAAAGACTTGGAGAGGGAACTTTCGACTTAGCGACTTTTTATGGCATCACACTTACGAAGCTATTTCACTTAGTTTATTCTTTTTCATTCAGTCGTATTCAATTTCTAAATTTGCTAGCATTTGATTTTCCAAAAATGTAATAAGATAAATTATGTCATTTCTTTCCATTTGGCAAATAATTTAAAAATTCCTTCATATTCATGATTTGTGTAGCATTATATATTAGTTATGATTTTGGACTAACTAATATTGACATGACCAACTAGGTTCCTAGAGTTTGGAGCTACCCTATTATATAGGTTCGCAATTGAACTAAACAAAAGAAACATGGTTAGACCGTTCATCTGATGATTCTCGCTCACCATCCGTTGGACAAAGTTGCTAATGAGAACTAGATGTAACTTGATCATCCGATAACCAAATTCATCCTAATGAGCGATGTGAGAGAAATAAATCAAAAGCGATCTTGATACGACCAATCCCTTGCTAAGTTAAACTCCGAATTTGAAGGAAAATCAATCAACTAAGGAAAATACAGTCCGACTATTTTTCAAAATAACTCTAAGTCCATAGAGTGTAGGCTGGAGTATAAACACAAGTTCGGTACGATTCGACCACATGCCAACTAACTTTTATCCCTATAGAGTGGATATGAGTATAAACAACTATATGATTGCAGTTCGACCACTTACTACTCCGTAAACTCTAGCTTGAAACCGACAAGAGGGGTATAAATTCGCTAAGGATGGAGTTCGACCATCCACTATCTAATTCCGCTACCCCCGAGACTAGGGGCGGGAGTATAATCACTTATGTCATTGAATCCAAAATGTAACACTAGGGCTTGAGGCCCAGTGTTTGACCAAACTTAACGTCATGACCACATGGAGGCCTCGAGTAAAAATTAATGGATGATTGTTCGAATTAACGAGCAACATATTATAAGTACATTGAATGTAAAAGTAATAGCTCGACTACTTAGACAAAGTTCATATAAGAGTTTGACAGATAACAATGAACTTCATTTGCATGCTAACCTCTAAATTTTGGTACAAAGTTTATTCAAAAACAGGTGCAAAACCCGCAAAATCATGGTAAAAAAAGAGAAAAAATAGCTACATAAGCTATAAGAAATTGAGCCAAAGTGATAGCTATTTATTTTGTCCTTTTTCTCTTTTGGATATTTTAAGAGTGGCGCCACTTGGGCATCCGCCTAATCTTCTTTTTGATCCTTTGCCGCCCTTGGTAGGTGAGCCTTCAAAGGTTGGAGGGAGTTCTTCGGGAACCGACCCGCTAAGTGGAATGATTTGTAACGGGACGAGATTTGGATCATCAATGTCCACATCAACGGGCTTAGCCATAGCTTCTTTCCTTAATAGCTTATCTCTCTTGATGCACACTTTTAAGTTGAGCTCATTGGTATGTTCTGTGGTGCCAGTGATCACAACGTCACCAGATTCATCTGGCAATGGTTGGTCAGCAGCTTTTTCATCATCAAGTGCTCCAATGAATTAGGCATTGGGCCCCTAAATGTCAGCGACCGTCAGAATTTCAGTAGATGTCGATTGTTTCTCCATGGCGGCAACACTTCCTGGAGTTTGGCTGGGACCTGAAAGACTTGTAGATTCATGGAAATAAGCAAATAAGAACATGACTATTGGGCATGAGGAATGAAATGTCTCGAGTAACGGAGAATAAAGTGGGATACCTGTATCCAGCCGACTTTAAGTTGTCACCGGAGTGCTCCCTTCTAGAATAGGAGTCAACACCTTTGAATGATAGTCATGTCTATCCAGATCATAGCTCAGATCCTGTCCAGGGCTGAGATAAACTGACGCTCAAACTGTTTGTAGCGCTAGGGGACCTTTGGTATCGGATAACGAAGAACTAACATTATTTATCCCTATGTCGGAGGATACTAGAATATCAAACTATCAGTCTCGCAACAACAAGGTCTAAAGGTTCGTCATCATGAAGAATCTCTTATACCAACTTTTCTTCATCTAATTCTGCTTCATCGAGGGCTTTCTTGTTAAACAATGTATTCCCATGCCTCGGCAATCGATTCAAGATAGCCCTCTCCAAGGAAACTCAGATTGCGATGAATTACGAATTTAGCATTATATTCATCAATCAAAGGATCGAACATATCCTTAATTTCATTTCAACCAGCTTCTTTAGCATCTTCTATTCGAGCCTCGATCTGCTCTTTATTCTCATTGCAGCCCACTCCTCTTGCCTCTTCGTTGAAGACTTCAATTTGAGTGAGTTTCTCATCGAGCTTAATTTTCAGCCCCCAAGCTTCGCCGGCCTCTTCGCAATATCTTTGCGACTCATCCTGAGCTTCATGCTTCACTTCCTTCTCTTTTTTAAGGAGTTCTTCAAGTTCCTTAATGTGGTGAGCCGGAATACTTTTCTCTTTTTGCAATGTATCTTGTTCCAAAGCAAGCACACCGCTACGGTTGAGGGCAGTATCCAGTTCCTTTTTGTGAGCCACTTCTGGATGACTAATCGCCTCCGATGTTTCTTTGGAACTCTTTTTTTATTGCGGTTAGATTCACTGTCAACTTTGAGATCTCATTGTCTTGATGTTTAATTATGTCTTTTTCATGGATTGTCTCTCGCTTGAGACGATCGATTTCATGTTGTCTCTCAATAGACCCCTCGGAGATTTTTTCGGCTAGATGCTAGAATGCTTCATGTTGCATAAAAACGTCATTGACACATGCAAGGAAACTCGCTTTAGCACTCCCTAGAATCATATAAATAAAAGGAAGGAACTTAATCCAATCAAAGCAAACCTTTGGGAAATTGACCTTAAATTCGGTCATTTTTTCTACCATGGAGGCCTCAAGAGCTATAGTGGGAAAAGCAAGATCAAAAGCAACAAATGAACGTTTGCTCAACCTATGATCGCGGAACAGTTTGGAACCAAATAAACCAGAATACTGCTCAGGTAGAACAGCAATTTTGAGGAGCATAGAAAGTAGTTTGATCGCCGCTGTGTATTAGGAGATTAGAATATGCTTACTGATGAAATGATTGAGATTAGGACTTATGTTTTGGAAGATGAAGACTCTCTCAAATGACGACTTCTTTCCTGGCCGTCATCTCTCTACGCCTACCAATTCTGGAAAGCGACTGGATCCGTACTGTGTTAACAAGCTCCTCAAGCGATTAAAGGCGTAAGATTGAGACATTACACCTACAAACCAAACAAGGGTGTATAAGTGACGGATACAAAAAAGATAGATGAAAATCGTGTAGTGAAGTGCATGTGATTGTGAGTGTCCTAGTGTCCCCACAATAGACCAGTTGCTTTAGCCTCGCTCATTGGAGTTTTCTTCCCTTTGCTAGTGGAAGGAATGTCGTCATTGCTCCTGACAGGAGAGTTGAGCCCTCCAATGCTAATGTTGGGGAAGTTATAAGTCATGATAGCGTCAGGGATTGGAAGATTTGAGAACCCTTCCAATGAACTTCATAAACGCTGGGAAGACGACTTTTCATCAACTGAGGTAATGATAAACTATGGCTCTTTGGCGGTTTTCCTCCTATGGAGTTTTTATGCAAGCTCTTCCTCTCCTTGTTGGCATGTGAAGTTATGCACCTTGTGTTGGTTCGACCACAGGCGCGTTGCCCAGACCTACATTAGCATCTCTAGGCTTGTTAGTTTCGATACCTCTAATTTCGCCCCCTTCAGCATCGTCCTATTCCCCTCGACTAGGGGCACAACATGGCTATTCGCGCTGCGTTCTTGTTCTGCCACATTTCTTGGTGGTACAGTACATCCTAGAAGTCCAATGCTGTGACCTTCTTCTAGCAGCCCAAAAAGAAATAACCATTCACCATTTACAAGGGTCCCTGTCCTCGACTGGGATAGCTTGAATTGCAGAAACTGCCCTTGAGAAACTATCACCTTCTGGACGTGGATGGATACCTATAAATTTTCAAAGTGTTAGTTCATTTAGGATACGCCTTAGGATAAAGAATTTTAGAACAAAATGAAGACAACACTTACGTCCTTCTAACCATCGCCTCGCAAAGCCAAGAGGGCAATAAACGAAAAACCATTCATGTTTAAAGATGCTAAGCTTGTTCCAAATGCAAGTTGGAATTTGACAGTTGGACGAAATCTCAAAGAAAGTGTAAGAAAGGTTTCATATCCATCATTTGAAGTTGTAAATGAACCTGATGTTTTTAGGAGAAGGCGGGCAGAACATTCATAAACAACAAGAAAGTGCCAAAGGAATTTTCTATGATAATGAATTCATAACCAAACAGGAGCTATTCCTAGATAATTCATCATCTCTCGGATAAAAAAATTAAAAGACGACATACATTTGGCCTAATAATGAATTATTGCATGCTTATATCCCTCCAGGGCAAATGATCACTGTCAGTCAACGAAGGGACCGAAACAACTTCGAACGAAATCCCATGTTCAGAACATAATCTGCGAAGAGCGAACTTTCCAATTCTGGAGGCTTAGGAATTCATTAGATTATCTAGAAATATAGCACCTTCTCCAACGTTAGGTGTAGGACTCATATCTTTCGCCGAAAGTACAGGGATATCGGAAAAAGGTCAGTCATCGGGCTGAAAACCTTCGGTTGACCAAATTGACGTTCAGGGGAAAGTCTGCCAAAAACAGTTGCAGAACTTGACTCGGCTCCAGGATTGTTAGGTTGTGAAGGTTGTCAAAAAGGCATTATAGCTAAATGCTTTGAGCGTCTAAAGCCCTTGTCAACTAAACTCAGCAAATAATCAAGATTAGAAAATTTTGCCTATCCTCCGTGCTACGTGTAAACCAGTGTGGTGCAGTGTAGTGTAGAGATAAACAACTCAAAATTAAAATCCAATGTATATGGCGAGACTTTGGATTCCGACTAGAGTGACCATCATCGTTGATCGTCTCAACTGGCATTTAGATTGATCAGTTGTGTAAGCTTTGGGATCAACCATTGTAACACTCCAAATTTTTAATAACATTATTCAAAAATTTAATTAGATAAATTAAATAGAATAATGTAAATAATTAGAGTGATAAATAGATTGGTATTTGAAAATAAAATTAAGGGCCATGCTTAATTGTTTAGATGGGCTTAAGAATGGTTTATAGGAAAATTTATTTACATAAGGGCCTATTAGGAAATAGTCGCAAATAATCCGTTACCTTTATATATTCTCGTTTTCACCTATTCACATTCATTTCCCATTTTCACAAAACATAGAACGCAAACATAAAGGGACCCGGCCATTACTAGGAGAAAAGAGGAGAAATTAAATCTAAAGCCAAGGAATTAAAGCAAGGGGAATTAATCTCAATCAAATCTCAAAGCCCTTATCATAATCAAGGTGAATAATAACTATATCATCCCTATTTTGGTTTTAAGATTATTTGTTTTTAGATTTAAGATTAAATCCATTTTAATGATGATCTGGATGATGATATTCTTGGATTATAACATATTTGATTTAAACAAAATTTGTTTAAATATGAATTTATACATTTTTAAGGGTAAAACCAATTATAATTATTTTCGTATGCCATGAGGAATTTATATGTTATGTAAAACATGATTTTGGAGTTGGATTTTAATTTTCGAAATTTTCCAAGTTATGAGAACTTATTATGAGTTTTCCATGGAAAATATGGTTAATTGGGTTCAGAAGTTTATTTCGAAAATTATACTGAGAATTTTGGTTTGAAATTTCGATATGTTAGATAACATATTAAAATTGAATTTATGTAATTTTTGGGGATTTTTCCTAAGTGATTACTTTGAGAATTAAATTATTTTGAAAGGAGGACCTAAATGATTTAATTGTTTTATTTAATGGAAGGGCTTATTTGCTAAACCAATCCTTGGTTAGATCTTAAATTATGCGGTAATTATTTTCGTAGAGAATTTGAAAATTTGAGGCAACCAATCACATGTTTACAAGTAGGCAGGGTAGTTAGAAAGTATTTGCTTTAATTGGCATTAAATTACTTTTTACCCAAAACAGTGGGTTCCGCCACTTTCAATAGCACCTTTCGACTCATAGCTTCCGCCTTCAATCGAGTTGAAACCTACCAAATCGAAACCCATGAAGCTTGAAATCAATACGCAAGGTATCAACATTGGTACATAGTGGATTGGAGAAGGCGGAAGACATGGCGTCGAAACTTAGCTTTCGATGGGAAGGAAACCTTTGTTTTGTTTTTCTAAAGAAATGCGCCTGCTTGTTTTACTAAATTCATTCAAAGGTGTCAAAATACATGCCCTTGAAGGGGTCCTTTGAATAGCTTTCAACGGATGGTTGCCGCCTTATTGTTTGACGTATAGCTTTCAAATAAGTTACTTAGCTTCTAAACTAAAGATTTCAAAAGGGGTAGTTTCGACCTAACTTAACCCTTCTGCCGACCTTATGCCTTTTGAAGGAATTGAATATATCAATTCTTTTGAAAGGTCGCCTTTTTTTTTGCAAATATGAGCCATTTCCTAAAGCTTTCGAAAGGGGTTTCGAAGCAAACCTTCAAACGCTTTACTTATATGGTTTAAGCTTTTGAAAGGGCGGTTCGAACGCCATCAAGTTTCTCCCCAAACACCCTTATATGATAAATAATGGTTTCGAATGGGATACTTTCGTTTATGCTCACTTTGATCAAAAAGATAGTATAAGGAATAACCCAATAGTTTCGAAAGGGGTACTTTCAAATGGTTTCAAAGCTAAGCTTCTGTGGTTGAATGGTAATAATTTAATACATTCGAAAGGTTTTGAGAGAAATGTTTTAAAGTGTTTCAAAAGTAAGGTGCTTAGAGTTTTGAAAAGAAGATTTTAATGCTTTCTAAAGGAAGTTTTCCAATGGTTTCGAAAGTAATGATTAAATATTTCGAAAGCCTTAGTTTTCAAAAAATATAACTTGATCTCATTTTAAGTGAAAATCATGGCAGAATAAAAGAGTTTTAAAATGATTTTAAGTAGGAGTTTTGAAGAAGTTTCCTTGATTAATAGGTTAAAGGGATTAATCAAGTTTTGTACAAAATGATTTCAAGGATATTAAACCACAAGTGTTTGTATTATTATGTTATTATGATTACTTCATCACACACACTACAAATATATACATATATATATGACCCATAAGTGTATTTTGGGGAGAAAGGGCAGAACAACCAGCTAGGTTGTCCCAGTGGTGAATCTAATTAACTCCTGAATGAGAAGAATTGCATCAAGGAGGTCGGATGGACCATAATGTAGGATGCCTAAATATTGAAGTTGTCAGATAGACGGGTTTATAATAAACCCATGAAAACTATGGTTAGATTAAGTTATTGGCGAGGGCCAATAGATTCATAGTAAACCCATGAATGCTATGATTAGATTGAGTTATTGGCAGGGGCCAATAGGCTTGTAGTAAACCCATGAAAACTAATATACGGATTAAGTTGTTGACAGATGTCAATAGGTTCCTAGTCAACCTATGAAAACTAAGATAGGAGGGAAGTTATTAGAGATACCAATAGGTTCAAGAAGAACCTATGAAACAATAAAGTTATTGGCAACGACCGATGTGTTCCTAATGATCCCACAAAAACTATGGAATCGAACAGGGTGTCCATATGTATTAAACGGGTTAATACTCATCCTATGAAAACTATTAGGTTAATAGTGACCCTAGAAACTATAAATAAGATAGTAAGTCAAAATGGATGGGAGATGGAAAATCCCGAATTGTATCATCATATTATTTTAAACTACTATGTTTTAACCATTGTGGATGCATGTGCACAGTATATGGTTCTATAAATTTTTAGGATACCCGAGAGAAGAAAACCCGTTCCTCTAAGCGTCGTGCTCTTGCTCGATATCTAAATGGTTTAAGATGGCAGATTATTATTCATACCAAGCTTTTTGTTTGACTCAAAGTTTTTTTCCCCCTTAAACTCTCGGGTGCTTAAATTATTTTGAGTGGTCTGAGAGTTGAGGTTTTTATGTACCTCTTTAGACAAATAAGCTTCCATAGACTTACAGGAGACATGATAGCTATTTAGAGTTCATTTCTATTTTGATTCCGCCATGTTTTGTTGTAAAGGCCAAGACGTTTAATTGCCAAGTTATATACTCTAATCATCCAAAGGGGCATCTTCATATGTCGCTCTTGGCGTATATTGTAATAATTATATTTTCTCTGATCGTGGTTCTCGTATTGGGATTATGTAATGAATTTGAAATGCTTTGAAATGGAATGATAAAGTTGTTTGTTGATTTTAATTTTTTTTCCATATCCATGTATTTTTGATATATCGATGTATCTAACATTACTGTATTTGGTCACTGGGGATTAATAACTATAGATGACTGAAGCATCCATAGCCGTTATTTTTGGGCCTCCAAGTGGGGGATGTTACAAGTTGGCATCAGAGCATAGGTTTACGAAATTTAAAAGAAATTTAAATCTCAAAATCAAACATAATCCAATGAATCTATAAATAAGATCATGGTTTGGTTAATGCTATAGTAACATACTTGTATTTAGTGTGTGTGTGTGTGTGTGTGTGTGTATTCCCTTTCTCTTAACCCGTTCTTATGTACCTTACTAAGGTTCATATGCAGATTTACGAGAAAGAAGATATGGAAGCAGGAAACTGAAAAGGAAATCACTATGGAGAAAGCACCACAACTAATGGAAATGTTCGACCCTCAGAAGTAAACCGGGTCGATAAGCTAATGCTAACCAAAATGCAGATACCAATGTGGGTGCTAAAAATCCACCAATGGATATGGAGGCGATGTATCAGTTCTTCGTCAACATGATGCAAGCTGAAGCAGCTGCTAGAGTTGCTGGGAATGTTGGAGGAGCTAATCCTATGGTTCCAGTTGGGAATTATTATGCTAAGCTGAGCAAAGATTGCACCAGTCTTGGTGGAAAGCCGTTTATGGGAACGTAGGATGCTATAGAAGTTGAGAATTGGCTGTTGCATTGCGAAAGGATATTTGCTGATTTGGGTTTGGATGATGAGCAGAAGATGAAGCTGGCCTCTAGGCAGTTGCAAGGGGCAGTGCTTCATTGGTGGATAGTATTACTGCCGGTGTTCTGCAGGAGGAGTTGACTTGGGCAAATTTTAGAAGGAGATTTGAACAGAGGTTTTTACCTGAAGTTGCTAAGTCAGCATTGATGAGAAAGTTTATGGATCTAGTGTAGGGAGAGATGTCAGTGATTGAGTATGCTATAAAGTTTGATGAGTTCTCCCGATATGTGTATGCTATTATAGACACCGTCATCAGGAGGATGAGAGGTTCATCAGGGCTTGAGACCTAAGCTTGCTAGGGCAGCACTGACACTTATCTATGATCCTTGAAATGTAGTTGTGGAGATGGCGACTCGCCATGAAGAAATGCTTGCTATTTGTGCTAGAGAGAAGCCAGTTTAAACCCAGGGTTCTCAGGGAAAAAAATAAAGTTCTTTAAGAAGAAGGGAGCCCAGAAAGGGAGGCTACCAAGAAGGCAAAAGTTGATTTAGTTTGCTTTAAGTGTGACAAGAAGGGTCATTATGCTCATGAGTGTCGTTCAGGCAAGCAGAATAAAGCTGCGGAAAAAGAAAGGTTGAAGTGCTTTAACTGTGACCTAGTAGGGCATTATAAGAATTTGTGTCCAGGACCAGTCAAGGCGGACAGTGGAAAGGTTTTTGCTATTGGACCATCATCTGCTAGGCCAACTATAGCTGAAAAAGGGAAGACTGTGATGTAAGATATGTTTTTGATTCAGAGCATCCCAGTTAGGATACTATTTGATACCCGTGCATCGCACTCATTTATATCTTATAATTTGATTCATAGGTTATGCGTAGAACCCACATACCTTATTACTTCCTTAAGGGTTGCGAATCCAATAGGAGGGTATGCAACTCAAGGAATGAGATGTGACCAGTTAGAACTAAACTTGTTATGTCATAAGTCTGCATGTAGTCTGTATGTTTTCGATTTCATAAATAACATAATCATTTTGGGTATGGATTGGTTGAGAAGTATGAGGTTAGGATATTTTGCCAGGATGGGAAGATATCACCAAGACACTCTGATAGTCATAAACGAATCATATTCTCAGTCGATAATTCCGACCCGAGTAGTTATGCTTGGTTAAGTGCTATAGAAGTGGAAGAAGAGTTAATTTAGTCAGGTTCGAGTAACAAGAGAGTTTGCGGATGTCTTTGAGTCGGTTATAGGACTACCACCAAAATGAGCTATTGATTTACAGATAGATCTTGTGCTAAAGCTTAACCTGTAAGTAGACCACATAGCAGGATGACACTGACCGAGATGAAGGAATTAAAGGTATAGCCAGTGAATCTAAAAGGAAGGAATTTTAGCAGACCAAGCAGTTCGCCTTAAGGAGTGGCCACAGGGTTCGTGAAGAAACCAGATGGGTCATTGAAGATATGTATCGACTATCGTAAGTTGAACGAGAGGAAGATTAAGAATAAGTATCCTTCGCCAAGAATAGATGATCTATTTGATCAGCCGTGTGTAGCCAGAGTGTTTTCCCAGTTGGATTTGGCGAAAGGCTTCCATCGGTTAAGAGTGGAAGAGGACAGTATTCCTTTGATAGCATTGCGAACTAGGTATGGTTCGTACGAGTGGTTTGTAAGCCATTTGGGTTAACGAATGCGCCTACTTTCTTTGTGGATTTGATGAACCGAATTTTCGAGAGTACTTAGATATGTTTGTGTTGATGTTTATAGATGACATTTTGGTATACTCTAAGGATGAAAGAGAGCATGAGAATCATCTAAGAGTAGTGCTTCAGATACTGAAGGCGAAGTTTCCAAGTGTCATTTTTGGAAGAAAGAGGTTAAGTTTCTTGGTTATATGGTTTCAAAGAAGGGCTTGTTAGTTGATCCAGATATGACCAAAGATGTTAATAATTGGAAGAAACCTGAGATGGTGACTGAGATTAGAAGTTTTCTTGGACTTGCTAGCTAATACCAGAGATTCATCGAGGATTTCTCATGGATAGCAGCAACTTTGACTAAGCTAACCAGAAAGGATGTGAAGTATGTCTGGTCTGAAAAATGCGAGGAAGCATTCCTTAAATTATAACGTTTGTTGACCAACGCACATGTGTTAGTATTTCCATATGGAAACCAAGGGTTGGTGTAAACTGATGCATGTGAGACTGGATTAGGAGCTGTGTTGATGCAAATGGTAAAGTGATTACCTACGATTCACGATAGCTTAGACCGCACGAAGTGAGATATCATACTGATGATTTGGAGTTGGCTCCGGTGATCTTTGCATTGATGATTTGAAGACATTATCTCTTAGGAGAGACATTTGAGCTATACATAGATCGTAAGTCTTTAAGGTACTTATTCTCTTAGAAGAAGTTGAATATGAGACAACAGAGGTGGCTGAAGTTTTTGGCCGCTTATGGTATAGCGTATACTCAAGGGTAAGGAAATAAAGTAGCAGATGTTCTTAGCAGAAGTCATCAGAATGTGGTGTTAGTTATGTTAGCAGAGTGGAAAGATATAGAAGCTTTGACTACTTGTAGTGTGCAGTTAAGACCGACTGCTAGTTCTGGTCAAAATACAGCCATGTTGTCCTGTTTAGAAGTTCGACTAGTATTGGTCGAAAGGATTGCTTTTAAGTAGAAGGAGGATCCAGTGTTAGCCGAGAGGATAAGAAAGCTTAGGGTAGGATCAGAGATCGATGATTTAAAGATTTTAGTCTTGACTAGAGAGGATGGTTGAGAAAGAAGGGATGGTTATGTGTTCCAAATGTTCAGGATTAAGGAAAGAAGTTCTCAGAGATGTCATCGATCAAAGTTTATGATTCATCCTGGAGGGACCAAGATGTATCAAGATATTAAGAGGAGTTTCTATTGGGAAGGATAAAGAGAGATGCTGGCTTGTGGGTTAGGTAGTGTGCAAACTATCAACAAATGAAAGCCGAACATCAAAAGCAAGTGGATTGCTTCAACCTTTAGATATTCTAGTTATATCCATGGATTTTATAGACGAGTTGCCAAGATCAAATAGGGAAAATGAAAGTATATGGGTTATAGTAGACATCTTGACCAAGAGTGCCCATTGCATTCCAGTTAAGTCAACCAGGGAGAAAACTATTTTAGCTAACTTGTTAAAGAAGAACACAGTTAGAATATATGGGATTTCTAGTAGTATTGTTAGTGACAGAGATGCTTTGTTCACTAATGAATTATGTAAGAGTTTATAGGATGTGTTTGGCACTAAGATCACGACGAGTACTGCATACCACCCTTAAATGGATGGATGGATGGATGGACGGAGAGAGTCAATAAGGTACTTGAGGGTTTACTAAGAGTTTTTGTATTGGACTTTAGTGGATCTTGGAAAGATCACCTACATTTGGTTGAGTTTTCCTACAATAATAGCTATCAAACTAGTATATGAATAGCGCCTTTTGAAGTTTTGTATGGAAGGCATGCAAATCACCAGCATCTTGGTTGGAGATTGCATAGATTAGTCTTAGGACATGATCTGGTTAGAGAGGAGGCAGAGAAGATTGAGTTGATCCAAGAAAGGATGAAGGAAGCTCATTCCAGACAGAAAAGTTACGTAGATAGGAGGCGTAATGACCTAGAATTCTCAATTGGAGATAAAATTTTCATTAAAGTATTGTCGTTGAAGGATGTGATACGATTTGGAAAGTCAGGGAAAATGGCACCGAGATATGTTGGTCTGTTCTAGATTATGGAGAGGATTGGAAAGCTTGCATACAGAGTAGAGTTACCGAGCAGTATGGTAGGTATCCATAATTTATTTCATATATCCCATTTTCGCAAGTATGTGCATGATCAAGAGGCTACTATTCCTCCTGTAGGGTTGGAAGATTTGATAGTAGAGCCTAACTTGACTTTTGTTAGACAACTAGTTCAAGTTGTAGTGAGAGATGAGAAAAGATTGAGGAACAAGACAGTCAAGTTGGTGAAAGTATGGAGTGACAACGAGAAGGACTGTACTTGGGATGCTGAAGACGGGGTTAGAGATATTTATCCTGATCTGCTTGGAGGGTCTGTCTATAAGATTTTTGTAGATAGTTGCTAGTCAAGTAGGCTAGTATGGTTGTTAGAAGTGGTTACAGATGATTATTATGTTTAGTATTTAGTCCTTACTAAATTTCGAGGATAAATTCTTTAAGAAGAGGAGCCCGCAACACCTCTAATTTTTAATAACGTTATTTAGGAGATTTAATTAGGTAAATTAAATAGAATAATGTAACTAATTAGAGTGATAAGGGTATTGAGATTTGAAAATAAAATTAAGGGTCGTGCTTAATTGTTTAAATGAGTTTTAGAAAAGTTTATAAGCAAAATAATTTACATAAGGGCTTATTAGGAAATAGATGCATATAACCCATTACCTTTATATATTCTTGTTTCCGCCTATTCACGATCATTTCTCATTTCCAAAAACATAAGAGGAGCCGACCATTACTAGGAGCAAAGAGGAGAAACTAAATCCATAGCTAAGGAATTAAAGCACGGGGAATTAATCTCAATCAAATCTCAAAGTCGTTATCATAGTCAAGGTGACTAAAAATCTATATCATCTCCATTTTGTTTTTATGATCATTTGTTTTCGTATTAAGATTAATCCATTTTAATGATGATTTGGATGATGATATGCTTGGGTTACAACATGTTTGATATAAACAAAAATTGTTTGAATATGATTTTATACGGTTTTAAGGGTAAGACGATTATAATGACATTTGTATGCCATGAGGAATTTATGGAGAATTTTCATATTTTTCCAAGTTATAGAGAATTTATTATGAGTTTTCAAGGGAAAATATGGTTAATTGGGTATAGAAATTAATTTCGGAAATTATATCGAGAATTTGGGTTTGAAATTGGGATATGTTAGATAACATATTAAAAGTGAATTTCTATGATTTTTGGAAATTTTTCTTAAGTGATTTATTATGAGAATTACATTATTTTGGAAGGAGGAATTAAATAATTTAATTGTTTTGTTTATTGAAAGGGCTTATTTTTTAAATTAATCCTTATTTAGATCTGAAATTATGCGGTAGTTATTTTTGTAAAGAATTTAAAAAATTTAGGCAACCAATCACATATTTTCAAGTCGGTGGGTTAGTAAGAAAGTATTTGGTTTAATTGGCATTAAATCAGTTTTTAGCCAGAAAAGTTGGTCCACCTCTTTCAGAAGCACCTTTCGACTCATAGCTTCCACCTTCAATCAAGTCGAAACCTACCAGGTCGAAACCCACGAAGTCGAAACTAATATGCAAGATATCAATAGTGGTACATAGTGGATTGTAGAAAGGCAGAAGGCATGGTGCCAAAACTTAACTTTCGATGGAACAAAACCTTTCTTTTGTTTTCTAAAGAAATGCGCCTTCCTGTTTTACTAAATACTTTTAAAAGTGTCGAAATATTTGCCTTTGAAGGGGTGTTTTGAACAGCTTTCGAAAGAGGGTTGTCGCCTTATTGTTTAAAGCGTAGCTTTCCAATAAGTTAGTTTCCAAATTAAAGATTTCAAAAGGGGTAGTTTCGACCTAACTGAAACCCTTCTGCCGACCTTATGCCTTTCGAAGGAATTGAAGATATCAATGCTTTCGAAGGGTGGCCTTTGTTTTGTAAATACGAGCAACTTCTTAAAGCTTTTGAAATGGGTTAATGTTTTCGAAGGTAACGTTTTCGAAAGGGGCTTCGAAGCTAACCTTCAAACGTTTTACTTATATTGTTTAAGCTTTCGAAAGGTGGTTCCGACGCTAAGCTTCTATGGTTGAATGGTAATACTTCAATACATTCGACAGGTTTCAAAAGAAAGTTTTAAAGTATTTCAAAAGCAGGTGCCTAGAGTTTTGAAAAGAAGATTTTAATGCTTTCCAAAGGAAGTTTTCCAATGGTTTCGAAAGTAATGATTAAAGGTTTCAAAAGCCTTAGTTTTCAAAACAAATAACCCAATCTCATCTTAAAGGAAAATCATGGCATATAAAATAATTTTGAAATGATTTTAAGTATGGAGTTTTAAAGAAGTTTCCTCGATTAATAGGTTAAAGGGATAAATGAAGTTTTATATAAAACGATTTCAAGGATATTAAACCACAGGTGTTGGTATATTTATATTATATATATATATATATATATATATATATATATATTCACATCGTAATGGACCTGTAATTGTATTATGGCGAGAACGGGCAGAAAAACCAGCTAGGTTGACCCAGTAGTGAATATAATTAACTCTTGAATGAGTAGAATTGCATCCAGGAGTTCAAATAGACCAAAATATAGGATGCCTAAATATTGAAGTCGTCGGATAGACAGGTTCATAGTAAACCCATGAAAACTATGATTTGATTGAGTTATTGGTAGAGGCCAATAGGTTCATAGTAAACTCATGAAAACTTCGATTAGATTGAGTTACTGGCGGGGACAATAGGTTTGTAGTGAACCCATGAAAACTATATTCGAATTAAGTAACTGGCAGATGTCAATAAGTTCCTAGTCAACCCAAGAAAACTAGGATAAAAAGGAAGTTATTAGAGATACCAATAGGTTCAGGGAAAACCCATGAAACACTAAAGTTATTTGCAGGGGCCAATAGATTCCTAGGGATCCCATGAAAATTATGAAATCGGACAGGGAGTCCATATGTATAAAACAGGTTAGTAGTTAGCCTATGAAAACTATTAGGTTGATAGTGACCCTAGAAACTATAAATAAAATAGTAAGTCAAAATGGAAGGGAGATGGAAAATCCAGAATTGATTTATTAGTTTACATATCATCATATTATGTTGAACTGCAATGTTTTAACCATTGTGGATGCTGGAGCACAATATACGGTCTTATAAAATTTTAGGTTACTAATGAGGGGATAAAAATTTGCACTAAGTGGCGTGGTCTCACTAGATATCTAAATGGCTTGAGTTGGTAGATTATTATTCATGCCAGACTCGAAGTTTATGTTTTCCCCATAAACCATTGGGTGCTCAATTGATTTTGAGTAGTCCGAGAGTTGAGATTTTCAGGCACCTCTTTAGACGAATAAGCTTCAGGAGACGTGTAGGAGGCATGATAGCTATTTAGAGTTCTTTACTATTTTGATTCCCCTGTGTTTTGTTGTAAAGGCCAAGATGTTTAATTGCCAAGTTATATACTCTAATCATCCGTGGGGGCATCTTCATATGTCACACTTGGCATATATTGTAGTAATTATATTTTCTCTAAACATGGTTCTCGTATTGGGTTATGTAATGAATTTGAAATGCTTTGAAATGGAATGAGGAAGTTGGTTATTGATTTTATAACTTTTTAATATCAATGTGTTTCTGTTATATCAATGTATCTAAAATTATTGTATTTGGTTACCGAGGATTAATAACTATGGATAATTGAAGCTTCAATAACCGTTAGTTTTGGGCCTCCAAGTGGGTGATGTTACAACCATCGACATGTCAAAGTGTGAAATCCATTATTCAAGTCCATATGTTAAGTTTTAGTTCATGTTCTAAGTCTCAGGAGTTTGGTCATTCAATTTCGAGTTCGATATTGGATATGCAAGTCATGTTGTTCATTATCATCATATGTTCAAGTTCATTGGGATGGGATTGGTTTTAATTGTTCAAGTAAGTGAATATGGATTGGTTTTTGTGTTCAGTTGGTTTAATATCTAATTGACTTTCATTCAATTATCCAATTGATAATTCATTTTACATTTCAAGTTGAATTTCATTATATAGCTCAAATTCATATTTATTTACCTACTTCATTTCATTATTTCACTTTATTAATTTACTTGGATACCAAAATCAACTTCATTCAACATTACTTAAGTTACGTTTCATTTCACTCTTACTTGCATTAACTTTCACTATACAATTTAAGTTCATCGCTAATTTAATTCAAATTCTATTTTTATTTAACTTTACTAAAGTCAAGTTTCATATCACTACTCAGATTCTGATTTTGTTTCGCTAAACAAAATTGTTTAACCATTTTAACATTTGGTTTTACCTACATTTTCTCATTTTATAAGTTATACAACTTATTTATTAGAACTTCCAAATTCATAATATATAATCACTTAACACTTAAGTTTAATTTTCATTCCAATAATTTATCAAATCCAATTAAAATTCAATTCAATTTATTTAACCTTCCTTTAGTTAAATTCCAAATCAAATTTTACATTGTGCTAACTCAAATTTATTTCAACTTGGATTTTAAATTCAAATTTGTTTATCACAACAAAACTTAAATTTCAATTTACTATTGGTAGCAAATCCATTACATAGAAACTCGAAAATGATACTGATGATGCTGCAGCCATCACCATTATTATTTCCCAACAAGTGAATTCAGTGCTTTATATTCTTTTAAAAAAATCCTTTTATTTTGCAAGGCAAGCCGGTTTTATAGTGGGCCGTCCATTTTTATTACGATAGTAATAAAGTTGAAGTACAGGAGATAGGTAAAAGCACCTAAACTACTAAAAAAAGAAAGAAATGAAAATACAGCACAGGTATGTGACAGACATGTCACAGCAACTAATTAAATCACCTAAGATGATTCCTCCTCCGAAGAGGAAGAACCACCATCATCAGCAGAAACTATCGGGACATTCCCACATAGACCAGCAAAGGGCCTGAAACGGATAGCAAGACTAGGATCATAAATCAGAGCATCAGCAGAGTAAATGAAAGTGCGATCCCAAGAAGAATCAGCTAGAATGTCGGAATTCCTACTCACATACTCACCATCCACATCAAGAACTAAAGAATCACCAGATGGTTTGTAATAAAGGCATCTAAGATCCAACAGATCGTCAGATATAAATCTGAAATATGAATCATCCACCGGGTTAAATCTCACATCAGAAATGTGATCAACCCAACACCTCTCAGACTCATCCCAAACAACAGGCAACCATGAAGAATCGGGGACAGCCAGAGGAATAGCTGGGGCAAAAGAAGGTACCACTACAACAGAAAGAGAGGCAGGCCTAACCACAGAAGGAGGCGGACCCAGATCCGACACAATTACCTCAGGATGGGGGCGGACAAACGGATAGAGGAAGGAACCTTAGGAATCCATTTCTGGAGCGGTGGACGAGGAAGAGGAATCTTCAGTGGAGCAGAAGCTGATATGGGGTGCAGGCAAGAGTTTTCCAGATGGCCAAAAGAGTGGCATGAAGAGCATTTATCTGGAACCCAACCATATCGAACACGGACCTCCTCAACATGCCCAACAGCAAGCTGAACAGGGCTAGTTGCAGGGAGAGGCTTAAAAGGGGATATCTCAACAAGTGCCTTAGCATACATCAATTTGTCGCGGGAAACCGTATTGGTGTCAAAGCATTTCAATTTACTAACATTGCAGGCTAACCAATTCAACCAAAGCAATGGGTGAAGAGCAGAGGGGATATGCGAAAATAACACCCAAACGGGAATGGATAGCACCTGCTCATGAGCACTCACCACAGAGGGAGACCAAGGAGTAATAATAAAGGGCCTACCAGCAAAAAAGGAAGGCTCAGCACCAAGAACTAGCCGTCGATCATCGGTAGAGGAAAACTTTATAAAATACATGGAATCGATCAGCTTAACTTGCAATTTTCCACGCAGCTTCCAAGCCCTACGCAAATCCGACACCGGATCACGAAGGCGATGATTTGGTTCCAGAAAAAATCCAACCAAATGTTCAGACCAAAAGTTAGTACCAGCTTGCAACACCATAGGAGGAGGAATCCCGACTCCATTCTCTTCGACAATTTCAAAATCAACTGGTTTGTAGTCACCAGCGTTTCGCGGTAGTGAAATGAAAAGCGATGACCAAGTTTTGGGTCACGCTGACAATGGAGCAATAGGACCAGGGGCATCTTCAGCGTGGGGCAATGCAGGACAGTCAACTGACTTGGAAGCAACAACACACTTATCTCTGTTCAAAACGCCAAGATCCTCAGAGGCAAATGAACAAACAGTTAAAGAGCAACGTTCAGAAACTTCAGCCAAGGACGATCCCACATTTGAAACAGACAATCCACTTGCTCCACCCACTCTAAACACAGAAGAGGTACCAATCCTATCTAAATCACAATTTTTATTCACCTACATACCCAAAATTTCCTCAGCAGGAGTTGGCGCAGAGATAGGAGGCATACAGGGAGCGACCGCAAGATGGACCGAAGCACACTTAGAAGGTCGAGCTATTGGAGCGACTGAGAGGCGATTGCTATTCACTGGGGGAAACTAAACTACCGAAAGAAGGGAAGGGTTAGAAGACACGGCAGCGACAGACATCACGTTAAACCTGCGCCCAGTTCTGGTCGTAGATGGAGTTTGGAGGAGCGACTGGGGGGAAGAATAAGGAGAAAACGACATCCGAAACGAACAGAGAGAGGGCGGAAAGAAGCAAGGACGAGCGACGTGGGGGAATCACGTAAGAGAAAAGGCGAAAAGAAAAATTCGTCAGACCAGAGAGGACGCCATTTTTATTATTAAATCACATTTACAAATCACAATCATAAACCTTCTTACTTATGTAATTTCACTATTTTACTTCACTTGTATAAGATCATTCTGAATTCTTTTATCTTATCTATATTTATAATAATATGATCTTTTTAATCTTTGAAAAATAACTTACAAAATCAATCGGATTCGAATTCTCAAATTCTTACTCTAAATTCATTTTTTATATATTTATAACTCATATAGTTTCATTTCTTATATACATGATTATTTCACAATTATAAATCATATTAATTATAATCCTATACTTATAATTCATTTACTTATATAATTTATTCTTTTACAATTGTTTCTTTTGTTTATATTATTCAAACAGCTTTTGTTAACTTCTTTGTATTCACATTTTCAAAACAACCAAACAATTCATTTATATACACTTTAATAATTTCTAGAAAATTGTTTCCTTTATATATAAAATATAATCGAGGTAAAATTATTTAATTTACCCAATTTAAAATAATACTTTGTCGACTTGCCTCGTTTAAGTGTTTGGAAATCCTTATCGATAACATGGTGTCCCATATACTGATCAGAATTCACAAACAACTCAACGGATAAGTACCCACAATATAAAACATTTTGGATTCACTAAAAAATATGCTCTCATATATATAATACTCTCAAACTCAATCTAGGGTGCTACTGTCCCTATATATACTGAGTACACATCAAATCTTAGGAATATACAAAATCTAAGCTCTGATACCACGTGTGACGACCCGCAAATCCGTACCCTTTGAATCGACAATAAACCACAAATATCCAACCTAAAATGCATAGACCGACGGAAATTCAAGAGAAAGAAAAGAAGAGAGAAGAAGAGAAGAGAGGAAAGAATATAGAACCAAATAGAACAATACAGAATCTCACATCGCAATGGAAAACATATAATATCATATCAATGATCTTTACAAAACAGAAACTGCATACATACATACATCATTCAAAGTTCAACAATCAAACAATAGTTATCAGCTTGGATAGTTGTAATTATCCGTTCTCACAATTTCTGATAATATAAACAACTAAGCAATTCAGCGGATAATCAATGATTAAAATAGATACGTGTATACGAAAATGAAGATATCAGCTATCTTGGTGAAGCTCCAAAAGCACCAAATCTGAACCTACAAATATACTCGGTCTAACCCAAGCATTCAAGGGAAGAATGCTCGGATAAGTCTAGTAAACCAGCATGAGAAAATACACTAAACTGAATTTATTAAATTATCAAACTTTTCCTTTATCAAAACAAAAGTATCTCGTAAGACACACCCACACATAAACATAGACATGTTTTTACCTTACGATAACTAAAACATTTCATATCAAATCCTTTTATATTATACTAGTGTCTGGTATATACAAATAATATTAATCATAGCCGAAATTGTTACACTGATTAAATTCCAACAAATAGCCCAAAATGGGTAATACAATCAAAATGGCAGGTACGTAGTGGAGTTTGGATTTTCATACAAATGACAAGGTGAAGGGACTACCTTTTGGCAGTACATCTCTTGAAGAATGTACCGAGGACCATCACAAAGGATACTCTACCAACACAAGATCGGTCCACCTCTCGAACTAGATGGTATCGAATATATCATCCTCCAGTCGTTATCGACCTTTAACGAGGGCCCTCAAAGCATACAAACCACAACAATCAGATATATGATGTCATAGCGTGTAAAGATATATCTAGAAGAGGATGATCATACCCTACTTGGGAGAGACCCACTTAGCCTTGCCTCATCCAACTTTGTTTTGGTCATTTTCGATTGATGAGGCCTGAGGTAACGATTACCTTTCACATATCACATCACTTTTGAATGCCATATAGCCATTTCCGTTGACTACTAATTGCCTTCCACAAAAATACAACCCTTAAGCTCATATGTTTCAAGGAGAGTGTTAAGCTAAGAGAAGTTGACTTATCCGCCACCGTTGATGCACATTTGTAAAAGACAATGTATGTAATCTTTATAAGTGCAATGCCACACAAATATCCATATAAGTTGTCCAGGAATAGGACAAACTGAAGGTACTTTCCTACCAGGTCCTGTTGGGAAATCCCTAGGATTAGTAGTGAATAGTCATTGCATTGGATATTTCATAATGAAGAGACCACTGCTACTATACGTATATTGGGATTTAACCCCAAACGATCAACAAGTAGTCCCACACTATGAAAATCCTGAACATCGGTATCATCATAAGAAACCTGCACAATCATCGCTTATACGTTGGTCCGAAGAGGTTTTCGGATAAACCGATCCTGATCTCTTTACACCAACAACGTAAAAGCATTTCTCAACCTCACATAGAAACTAAGTTTCGTAGACTTATCATGTCTCCAACTTTCAAGTTGTTATCCTTCGATCCAAGAAGGAAGCTCGATAGATTGGAGTAATAATCTACACTACACAAATCAACATCCTTAACACAAAGGATAATCAAGCCTACACAGAAGGCTACATACTAAGTGTATGACTAAATAGTTCCCACATCAAGTCGAGGAACTAAAATGGCTAAATTTGATAGTCGGTTATTTAACTATCAAAGCAAACAAACAAATATTTAGCTCCATAAGCAATCAATAGGCCCTTTTAATTAATCTTTTATTAATTACATCATTTCCCAAATATTCACTTCAAATTATCTTTAAGAGACATAATCTCAAAACCATTTCAATATTGAAAAACATTTCCATATACTTCTTTAAGAAATATAAGCACATTCACAAATCTCTTTATTTTCATCACTTAGAAAATATTATATATACTTAAATCAAGATTAAGTATATATTTTATTCTTTAAGGGAAACGTTCTCCTAAACATATTTATTTGGGTCAAAATGAATGTTGCGTAAAAAATCGTTACGACGACCCAAAATCACTAGTAGAGTGATTTGTAAATTAGATAGACATATAAACCCCATAAACTATATAAAACATTTCCTTTCGAAAACATTTATTATAACAAAAGTGTTATAGCCTATCATTTCCTTACTTCTCTAAAACGTTTATTTCAATAATGAATGTTGAAATCTATAGTTTCGACACTCAACACATTTTAAAACATCCTTTAATCATTATATTTATCACTTTTCAAAACCTGTCTTTAAATTTAAAATATCACTTTCCAAAACATTTATTTAATTCAAAAGATTATTCATTGTCCAAAATCGTGAATATAGTCCATTTACCAAATCCAATGTTTCTACACATCCAAAATCATGGATATAATTCATTTACCAAATTCATTGCTCTATATATTCATTGAAGGATTATCCATTGTCCAAAATCGTTGATGAAATTCCTTTAATAAAAGTCCATATCTAGTTTATAAATTTAAATTGATTTCACATTTATAAAACAATGTTTATAAATCACATTTATATTTTATAAAAACTTCAACTTATAAATCTCCTTTATTAACTAATTCCATATATATCATTTATATGCCAAAAATCCAAATTATAAGTTAATTTCTTGTAAATCTCATTGTTTCCAAAATTCGTTCTTTTTATAACTTCATCAATTTATAAATCTTATTGACTTATAAAATCCATTTATAACTTCATTTTAACACTTATAAAACTCCTTTACAATTCCATCATTTTGATTTATAAAATATCAATTTTATAAATGTTATATATAAACCAATTATAATAAATCAAAAATCCAAATTTAAACTATTTACAAAATAGTTATCTCCATATTCCAAAAATCTCCTTTTGATTATATTTCACAAAAATATTACTTTTATAACATAAAAATTATAACTATTTATTTATTTAAAATAAATTCATTTCTTTAACCTTTCAAAATTAACAAAACATCTATTTTCAAAATAACTTGAAAATCTTTTTCAATTTGAAATCATCACTCTAATATTTTTAAATTATCAAAAAGAGGCCCAATGCTGCAATAGCACTAAATACATCAATCACGACATCCACAACATCATATATCATATGTTAATAGCATATATCACGGTAACTATAAATAAAACCAATATTGGTGAAGAATTCAGTTGGATCCCTCCAACCTGTCATCTGCAACAAATATACATATTAAAATATGTGTACAATGTCCGCTTCGAGGCAGACACACGTACAAAGGGTCATCTACTTATACACGGGGATGTATAGGGTCTTACATGCTCCAATAGGCAGGAATATATCCAAATACCAATCAATGTATATATATATATATATATATATATATATAATATATCATATATCATCCAAACAGTCATCAATCAGCATATAATAAATTTATTCTCACTTAAATAAAAATATTAGTGAGTCCGAAAGAGTGAGTTGTACTCACTTTGATTCCAAAAGCAGTTGCAGTGTTTTATTCCGAATTAAATTAAACGAGCGTTTAATTTTATCCAAAATTTACACTAGCTCCAATCAATTCCAAACCAGCTATAAAATGTAGTGCTCGTCAATATGGACTTAATGTAACTTGTTTTGTCTAAAACGGACCTCGTATGAAGAAGTTATGGCGTTTTAAAGTTTTACAAATTTTAATATTTATAAATTTACAACTTTTTATTTTTATTATTATTTAACCCCACTTCAAATCTACCCTTCGATTTCATCTACTCCACATCGGGCAGTGAATACATCTTCTCCCTCAGGCTAACAATCACGCGTATGAACACATGTCAGCCGCCACTAAACCCTAGTTTCGCCACCTCCTCGCTAGCCTACGCGTCGATCAAACAACGCCAATCCTAGCGCCTACACATGACATGCCATCGGCCAGAGACCAGCACCACTCGGCTGCACCGTTGCATCGAAAATCATGATAGAAAGCTGCACCTTCATCGCTAGATTCTGGCGAATCGAAGCCACTTCAACGAAAAACTACCATTGGATGGATAAATCTCACCTAACTCTTCAATTTCCCAGTAGAAAGTTTTTCACAAAGATCGATGGATTAGGAGATAATCAAGGTGAAAGATTCAAATTTTTATGGCCATCGAAAATAAATGGCGGCGGCGACCTAGATAGATTAAGGTTTGCAAAACAGAAAATAAGTTGGCCTTTTATAGAAAATTTTACGGCAATATTCACCCGAAAATTTTTCGAACACGAAACGAAGCGTGCCGCCTAGCGTTTATAATATTTTATCCCTATTTTGAACACAATGGAATATATATCAGGAGCCAATTCCATCGTATTTGGAAGATAGGTTTTCAAATCGACTTATTTAAATTTAAAATTAACTTAAATGAATTTCTAAGCGTTTTAGCTTGCCACAGACAAACCGTAAATCCGACTAACACGTAATTTGAAATCTTACAATAATATAGCATTATGGATCCTATGAAACTAGCTTTGTTGAAATCCGAGACTGTATGAATAATGACTATTTTTACTCGTTAATTAAATATTAAAATATTCAATTTCTATAAATTGACTTTTAATTCAATTTCAAAAGTTCTCTAACATCGTCGTAATTCAAATACAATTTAATTCAACTTTATAAATCATTTTCATTCACATTGAATTCAAATTTCCAAAATTTTTAGCAATTTCAAATATTAAATTAATAATTTAATCATCCAATTAAATCACTATATTCGAAATATTCGTTATTCAACTTATAAAATTAACTTGTCAATATTTAACATCAATTAAATACACGAATTTCAAATGACTGAAATTCTAGAATGTTGCATTCCCCCCTATTTAAAAGAATTTCGTTCTCGAACTTACCAAGTAGGAAAGAGTCACAAAATCCATTAACTTTTCAAAAACAATTCATTCAAATTAGATTACCAAAATCATTTAAATCTTTTACTTTCCCAAAATCCATTTGTTAAACTTATTACAAAAAACTTTACTAAATTTTCAAATTAATACTTTGCTTTCTTTTCCAAACTAACTAATATCATTAACCTTTTAACTCGAAATCAAAATTTTAGTTATCAAATTTTTTTCCAAAATTCTAAAAAAAATTCTAACACTGTAATTTTCAAAAAGTTCTCCAGAGTCTCCTTTGCACGGTTCGATCGTATTAGGATCACAACATATATATATATATATATATATATATATATATCACAAATATACATCTCATCTTCGAGGATGAGGCATCCCGTAGGGAAAAAAGTGTAAAAGTACGATATGTAATTCAAGATATGTACCTTATACATGATTAGCGAGCATATACGGCTAATATAGCGCGAAAGTGAGCTCCAAATGAGAAGCAAGCACCATCCACTCCTACTATATACTCAACAACAATGAGAATCATGTATATAGAAAGTAATATCAATGAACAACATATACCAATACAACAACTATATATGCCAATATAGCAAATGCAATAAAAAGAAATAAATCCAATCATCAAACAACTATCGTCCAACTACATCCAACAAATCAATATCTATCCAATCAATTCATAACCAAACCAACATAACTTCATTTCTTATTAATATTCAATGAATTGGTTTTTCAATTAAATCACATTTGATTCATTTACATTGGATTTTTCTAACATTCATTTATTCATATTCAATTAGTTTACATTCACTAATTTACATTCAAGTTAATTCACTTCCAATTAAAATCAGATTCAATCCTATTTACTTCACTTCCAATTTGAATTCAATTATTTAGCTTTCAATTTCATTAATGCAATTTCATATGAATTTCTATATGATTAACTAACATCCAACTAACAACCAATGCACATCCCACATTACCAAATTTATTTAATTCGCTTACATTCAATTTGGTTTAACACTTTTAATTTCAATTGGTTTAATATCTAATTGACTTTCATTCAATTATCCAATTGCTAATTCATTTTGAATTTCAAGCTGAATTTCATTATATAGCTCAAATTCATATTTATTTAACTACTTCATTTTATTAATTCACTTTATTAATTTACTTCGATACCAAAATCAACTTCATTCAACATTACTTAAGTTACGTTTCATTTCACTCTCACTTGCATTTACTTTCACTATACAACTTAAGTTCATCTCTACTTTAATTCAAATTCTATTTTTATTTAACTTTTACTAAAGTCAAGTTTCATATCACTACTCAAATTCTGATTTTGTTTTGCTTAACAAAATTGTTTAACCATTTTAACATTTGGTTTTACTTCCATTTTCTCATTTTATAAGTTATACAACTTATTTATTTAAACTTCCAAATTCATAATATATAATCATTTACCACTTAAGTTTAATTTTCATTCCAATAATTTATCAAATCTAGTTAAAATTCAATTCGATTTATTTAACCTTCCTTTAGTTAAATTCCAAATCATATTTTATATTGTGCTAACTCAAATTTATTTCAACTTGGATTTTAAATTCAAATTTGTTTATCACAACAAAATTTCAATTTCAGTTTACTGTTGGTAGCAAATCCATCACATAGAAACTCGAAAATGATACTGATGATGCTGTAGTCTTATTATTTTCCAACAATAGTAGTGAATTCAGTGCTTTATATTCTTTTAAAAAATTCTTTTATTGTTAAATCACATTTGCAAATCACAATCATAAATGTAACAACCCAGTATTTTGTGATTATTTTAGTTGTTTATTTTAATTATTTAAATTGAAACTCCTGATTTAAAAACTTCATTTTATTTATTAAAATGAATAAATTTTGTTATTTTAAAAGTATATTTTCATTTTGTGTGAATTATAATTTCAAACCTGAATAAATAGAATATTTTCCAGAAAAGTGGATTTTTGGTCAATCTGGTCAAACTTTGACCTTTAAATTTAAAATTTAAACATTTGAATTTTTGAATTTTGTCGATTATTATGAAAATATATTAAATTTCAAAAATATTTCTTTTTGTTTCGTTGAAATCCGATTTATATTGTGAAAGTTATGCTTTTTACAATATTGTATGTAAATGAATTTATTTAATAAAATTGTCTATTTTAATTTATATAAATAATATTTTTATTTGTCATGTTATTTTCTAATATGTGTTATATGACATGTTAGGTATATATTTTTATTTTAAAATATTTAAAATCATGTTATAATTTTTCCAAAGCATAGTGTATTTATTTTCAATTTTTATAACCTAGTTTCTATTTTTAAGCTATTTTCTTAATCTAATTACATTTATTTAAAATTTATTTATTTATTTTTATTCATCCATTACATTTTCGTGTTTTTATCTTTATTTATATGTATTTTACATGTATTTAAAATGCAAAAAGAATTTGGATATTTGAAGAGTTTTTGACCTTTAGTATCCTTTGCCTTTTCATATTCAATTTGCATTTTCACACCAGACAACATATCCATTCAATTGCTGAATTTATCATCATTCCTTCAGTTGAATTTTCCTCATTTTTCACGCACCAAAACTTTCTCAAACTCAAAAGCACGGCCTCCATTTCCTGAGAGAAAATTTTTGGTAAAGTTCCATTCTTTTTCATTTTTTCCCATTGCTTTGTATTGGATTTTGTACTTGTATTCACCTTCTTGGGTTCGGCCTCCCTCCTCCTGCACTTTGGCCGCCACCACCACCACCTACACCAGCCATCATCCCCTCCTTCCACTGACCTTCCATGGCCGAGACCCTCCAAGTTGATGATCTACCAAAATTTTGAAGAAAACTCCACTTTAAAACTCCGTAGCCGAACTCCCCTTGTCTCCACCAATCCAATCATGCTTTGGCCGACCCAAACACCACCATCACCAGCCACAACCTGAACCTTGGACCTCTGTAACACCTGAAGTTGACCTTTCCAGATCTGACATTGTCCATCCATGCTTGGCCGAGACCTTAAATGGCAACAAATTCCACTTGTGTTGCCTTGTTTTGTAAATCCATGCACACATACCCTTTATATCCTTCATATTGTTATGGCCGACCCCCGTTGGATCTCAACCTGATCCAAATCCACCCCATTACAGTTCTTTTACAGCCTATTGCTGAAGCATAAGTCGTTGAATGCAAGTGCAAAAGCGTTAGCTATGTGTTTCATGTTTATTCCTAGCATTGTTTTGTAATAGTTTGGTTGTAATTCATGTTTGTATTTGTTTGTTTGATATTTAACAAGTCAATTAGCTTTGGCTCTCCCACTCTCAAATCATTGTCGTGTTATTGTGCCTTTGAAGTTCCTTGTTTGTGCATTTGGCTGTCATCTCCAGCTTATACAAGTGAGTAATTCTCACCAGACAAATTTATACTTATATGACTAGTAAACCGATCACAATTGAATCTGTAAAACATATCACCATGCTATATTTGTTATTTTATGATCATATTATGTTCACCCATGCTTATTTACCTGTCATACCACTTATTACTATTATATAATGTTATTCTGTTTATTTATAGCAGTTTATCACACTGCATGTTCCCTTTAGATTAAAATCACTATGGGTTGAAATGATACACACCCTAACGGACTTTAGAATAGGGAAAAATCGTTATGGGCTGAAATGATAGGCCTGAACGATTTTTATTTATTCCATTTTTACTTGGGATTGTGGGTTTGAAATGATAGAACCCAGGTTTTCTTTGTAAATTACGGATTGAAATGATATATTATCCATATCACTTTACCTAGGCTAGAAAATGATATACAGACCCGTGGTTAAAATATATTTTTCTAAAAATTTTAAAATATTTTTGAAATGTAAATATTAAAATATTTTGATTTAAACTTAATTAAAAATTATTTTATAAAGTATTATTGATTTTCTAAAAATTTATAAGTGAAATAAATTAATGGTAAAGTTAGAAATTTGAAATATAAGTTATTTTGGAAATTATGATTTGGTTATAAATGGAATTTAAATTAAGTAGGAAATATGAAAATAGATTTAAAATTTGATTTAAAATGAATTTAAATGATTTTTGTAAAGTTTTAATGATTTTTGAATAAGTTAAAAGTGAAATAAATGAATATTTAAGTTGAATTTTGAAATATAACTTAAACTGGAAATTTGTGAATTTTGTTTAAAAGTGAATTTTAAGTTAAGTGAATAAGATGAAAAATAAGTTATATCTGGAAATTTAAACTTAAGTGTTAAGTTAAAAATTTAATTATAAAAAATTGAAATTGAATGTTGAATTATATAAGTAAATTATTATTAAATTGAGTTTTGAATGAATTTAACTTTATAAAATCATGAATATAAGGGTATGTAAATGATTGTTTTAAAAGTAAAAATATATGATTTTATAAGTTTAAATGATTTAAATAAAAAATTAATTATTTGTGAAATTATATCGAATATTTGGAATTTAATTAACAGCATTTTGAAATGTTATCATTTCTAATGTAAAGGATATTACCGCATTTGTAAATGTTGTAGTTGATAGAAATGAACAAAATGGCTAAATTGAATTAAGGGCTATTATAGCATTTCGTAAGTGCTGTAGTGGCTGAAATTAACTAAGACTTTATTTGAGCTAAAGTAACCATATTACAGCATTTTTAAATGCTGTCTTTTGTTAAATTGAATTGTTTTAAAAGTAACTTTCCGTAGCATTTTCTAAACGTTGCAAAAGTTGAATTTTCATTGTCTTAATAAATTTAAGTGAATAAATGAACTTTGAAAGATTAAAATTTTGAAAATTTAATAATTTAATTATTAAATATAATAAATTCATTTTAGTGATTTAAAATGAAGTAATTTGTTTTGAAATATAAACTATTTTGACATGTGTGTTGAAATGGTATTTTAAATAAAATGAATATGGTTTTGAAAAGATACGATATTTTGATATTTTGAAATGTATTTTGAATGATATTGAATTTTGAACTGATATTTGATTTCGAAGTATAAATTACTATTTTGAAATTTTAACCACGGAATGTATTTAATTTATAGTTTAACTAATCCTTAAGGATGGGCGATCTCAAGCATCCTTTAAGTTATTGTACATTACTATTACAGTTCACTTGAGTTGGTTTACATTATATAAGTATATATGTCCGAACTCGAGTGTTTTGTGTTTTACTTTACGCTCGGGTCAGTTTGAGTATTTACAGCTTAGCTTTGGATTTCTTTTCTAGAGCTAGGAATCGCTGGAGATTCTGCTTGTCTAGTTATCTATTCCCTTTCAGTTTCAGTTGTTTTATTTCAGCTCTGGTATTTATAAACTGCTATGTATTTGAGATTTCTATTGTATATGTTTTTCAGACTGATATTATATATTATGTTTTGAGATTTTGTTATAGTAGCTTCATGAACTACTATGGTATTTTAATTTCCACTGCGAGTTATTCTGATATTTCTATGTCTATGATTCTGTGATTTGTATTTCATTTGCTCCAAATTTATTGACAATACGATATTTTGAGCAATTCAAGTCCGGCATGTGTGGATGCGAATGGCTGAAAATATCGAGTTGTTACAGTTGGTATCAGAGCTTTGGTTTTAGGCAAACCTTAGCCCGCGGAGCAAAAACTCATTAGAGATAGGGTAGAAATACCCTAGAATGAGTGAAATCAATCTCAGAATCATTTCCTTGTGAGAGAGCGTATTTTCGAAGTATAAAATAATTTCCAAATGATTTTTAAAGGATTCTCAAAGATTATTTTGGTACAAAAAATTTCTTATTTTGAAACCAAGATTTTCTAAACTTCATTCCTTCTGTATCCACCTTGTTAGAAATCTCTTGGTTAGGATTCTTATCGATTAGGATTTTTTGAACTTTGGAACGCTCCTACTTGTTCTGAAATCCAGTCTTGTCTTCCCTATTTTACCCTTTTGATTTTGGGGCATTCCATAACTCCACTTTGGAATGGCCTCTATAAAGATCGGTGATTCCGCCAACCTTTGAATGATTTGTAAAGGGACGAAACTCCTTTACAATTGGCATTGATTAACTGAAGATTTCTATATCCTCGGTTTACCATGCTATCTATCTCCTGCTCTATCTGGATTCTATCTCTTGCGATTGAATGTCGATTTTCCTTAGAAATTTTTTCGCATTGATTATATTCCTGAAGTAACGGTTGACCAGTTAAGGTCGCCGGCGATTTGTATGGGCTTATCCATCTTCTATTTGGTATTAAAATTTTATTATCTTCGTTTGAGCTTATCTTCGAACCAAAATTCTATTTGATTAGAGTTCCTCTAAATTCGAATCTCAGTATTGTTTGAAATCTAACCTTGAATCATTCTTTGGAAATTTGTGTTTGATTTTATTTTGAATTTGTGCATACATCGAAATTATTATTTTGATAAGGATGACCCTATTTTGTATATAGAAGTGAAATATTTTCAATAAGGATTTTATATCTTTTGAAAATGAGAATTTGAAGCTTTGAAAGGATTTAAATTTTAAAATTTATAAGAATTTGATTTATATAAAAATGATTTATAATTGAAAGATTTTTGAATTTGAATTTTAAGGAATCGAACTCTGGTGTTTTGAAATCGGTTTTAAAATTTTGGAAAATATATAATATTAATATGATTTAAAGACATTTTTTCGAATAAGAAATGTTTCAAATTTATTCGAATGAATTCCAATGATTGCGAAGAGATTTCAAAGAAGTTTCAAGAAAACAAAATTCTAGAACCAACTTATGTCGCTGGAAAATAATTTCGGTGATGAATGCATGCATCATCGACATTGATTTTCGAGTTTTCGAGTGGGGTTGAGGCCACTCTAGTAGCTTTTCTATGCGAGTGATTTTGTGAAACCAAATTTTGATTACATATTTTGAAATATGGTTTGATATTTGAAAGATATATATATATATATATATATATATATTTGAAATAATTTAAAGTAAGCCAGTGTTCAGTCCTCGAGACTCAGATCTGTTTTGGTATAACCTTATCTTTTGGAATTGGTTTACTGATTTGTTGGTGATTTCCAACTCTTGGATTGAAAATATGATTTCTTCGACTATTTCGAAGATTCGAGCACTTCCAAATCAAGGTTAACTTTTCAAAGATACGAAATGTTGAAAGGTATAAGGTATTTGATAAAGAATATAAGTTTAGTTTTGTATGATTAATGTATAAAGTAATATGATTTATATAAGTTTGAAACTGTTTGTTGAGTGAAATAAATAAGACTATTTTGAATTATTCTAGTATGAAATATAGTTTTGAAATGTTTTGAATAAAGTATATATATAGAATATTAATCTTTCCAATTGTAAATTGGATTTTTCATATAGAAATAAATAGTTTGAAGGTTAAAAAGAGATGGTTTTAAACTTTGAAACCATTTTAGATATTTTAATGATCGTGAAATGGTTTTGAATGATATAATCATTATTTGATAAAGAATGTGAATTTGGAATGATAATTGATTTTGATAAATGAATATTTGAAGTTTATATTTGTATGAAAGGATATTTGGTTTACTTGTAATTTGAGTTTATTCAAAAATGATGGATTTATGAAATGAATATTTCAAAACTAAGTTATAATGAAGTAAAATTTGAGATATATGAAAATATAAAATTTAGTTTTGGAATATGGTATATTTAAGCTTCGAAATATATTAAAGATTTAATAGTTTATTTTGTGGATCAAATCTTTATTTGAAATTTGATAATATTTGAAATGGTTTTGTTGAATAACGAAATTGAATTGAAACTGATGATTTGAATTGAATTAAAATTGGCAATTTTAGGTTTGGGTTTAATTGAATAAATTTATGAAATGTAAAGAATTAAACGAATGTTTTATGATTTCAAATGTATGATTTCGAAATGCTATGATTTTCAAAGTGTAATGATTTCAAGTATTTTGGTTTCGAAAGATTTATAACTTTGGAAATATTATGATTTTTTCCGAAAGTGAATATATGTTTGAAATGGAAGTGAATTTGTTTGACATAAATTTTGTTGATTTGCAAATTTGGATTATTTTCTAAATCTATTGTTTTAATAAACTTTGAAACTGAATATATGTAATTAGGAAGAAATAATCTGGCGAAATCATATATGATTTTGAAACTGAATTGATATTGAAATGGTTTGAAATTGAGATTCTTGTTTATTTAAATACTTTGATTTGGGAGTTATCGAACTTATACAAAATTGATTTGTATAAGTATGAAGTGATTTGAAAACTATTGATTTGTAATGGTACTCAACTTGTAAATTGGAATCTTATATAATCGATGTCTATATAAGTATGATTTGATATACTATTGATTTGGAAAGTATTCGATTTGAAATGAAATCTCTTATATAATGGACTTTATATAAATATGATATTTGAAAGTGATTTTGAAAGGTACTATATGATACATATTTTGAAGTGAAGATATGGAAAGCGCCTTCTGCTTGATATCCGCTTTGTGGCCACATTGTGGATTCATTCTATCGATATTATTCTCTCTGATTTGGGTTTTCCGGATATGATATTCGAATGTGCACCGAATTCCATGGCGATCTCCATGGTCTTATGATCGCGACTGCATAGCGTAATTCACAGGGGCTGCGAGAGCCTAAGGGTACGGATGTTTCCTAGGGGATTCAGGCGTAACCATTGTGTATCGGTGATCTATTGGGTCGCTTGGTAGCGTAATCTGCAGGGGATGCGGGAGCCTAAGGGTACGGATGTTTCCTGGGGGATCTAGGCGTAACCATTGTGTATTTGCAGTACTACCAGTCTTCATGGCATAATCGCAGGGCTGCGGTAGTCAGCCTACGGGTACGGATGTTTCCTGGGGGATCCAGGTGTAACCATTGTGTATCCGCGATCCATGATCGACATGTTTGGTTTGGTTGATTTGTTTGGATTGTACTTTCCATATCTTTTTTTTTAAAAGGTTTTCCAGTATTTTCACTGGGTGTTGAAACAAATCTATTAAGTACCTGAAGAATTCTAGCTTGCGCCTGATCAACGCATGGCCAGAGTCTACAGGAACGAAAGTAAAGTTATTAAGACATCGAGTTATAAAAGTATTTTGATAAATTATGTTATATAAAGATATTTTGATCATTTATTTTACTTTTCTAAATAATTTAAAAATGTTTTAAATATTGTTTACTTCGAACTAACAAATTTGAATCAAATGACTATTTATCATATTATAAAATATTGCAAATATAAAACTATAAATTGAAATGTATATGGCTTTAAAATAATGGTCCATCCTTGTCTTTCAACCCATTTTTTTCTTCTAGCTATTCCTACCTTTTTCCTCTTCGAGGGTTCTTTCTGCATTATGGGAAGAGTTGATTCTTTGGCTTATCGTTTGGATT
This sequence comes from Allium cepa, assembly GCA_030765085.1. NCBI lineage: Eukaryota > Viridiplantae > Streptophyta > Magnoliopsida > Asparagales > Amaryllidaceae > Allium > Allium cepa. The sequence continues at coordinate 294,127,990 of CM060934.1, forward strand.
TCCCCAAGAGGCATTCTGGAGTGCATGATGTATTCCACGTCTCACATCATCTCTCGTATCTTCTTGGCCTATCTCTTTTGTTCAGCCTTCTGCTCTTGATGGTTGGGATATTGAGCCTAATCTGACTGTCGAGAGTAAGCCACTTCGTATTGTCGATAGAGGTACGAAGTAGCTAAGAAGGAAATCTATTAGTTTGATCGAAGTACGATGGGGTACTAACGATCGAGATTGTACCCGGGAAACGGAGGAGAGCATTTGTGCTTCGAATCCGAAATTGTTTTTACAGGTACTATTTGTTGTCTATCATGCTTTTCCTTATTTTCCTTGTTCGTTCTTTTCGAGGACGAAAAAAATTGAGTGGGGGAGAGTGTAACAACCCAGTATTTTGTGATTATTTTAATTGTTTATTTTAATTATTTAAATTGAAACTCCTGATTTAAATACTTTATTTTATTTATTAAAATGAATAAATTATGTTATTTTAAAAGTATATTTTGATTTTGTGTGAATTATAATTTCAAACCTGAATAAATAGAATATTTTCCAAAAAAGTGGATTTTTGGTCAATCTGGTCGTTTGACTTTTAAATTTAAAATTTAAATATGTAAATTTTTGAATTTTATCCATTATGATGAAAATATATTAAATTTGAAGAATACTGCTTTTCGTTTCATTGAAATCCGATTTATATTGTGAAAGTTATGCTTTTTACAATATTGTATGTAAATTAATTTATTTAATAAAATTGTCTATTTTAATTTATATAAATAATATTTTTATTTGACATATAATGTTCTAATATATGTTATATGACATGTTAGGTATATATTTTTATTTTAAAATATTTTAAAGTAATGTTATAATTTTTCCAAAGCTTAGTGTGTTTATTTTCAATTTTTATAACCTAGTTTCTATTTTTAATCTATTTTCTTAATTTAATTATATTTGTTTAAAATTTATTTGTTAATTTTTATTCATTCATTACATTTTTGAGTTTTTATTTTTTTATATGTATTTTACATGTATCTAAAATGCAAAAAGAATTTGGATATTTGAAGAGTTTTTGACCTTTAGTATCCTTTGCCTTTACATATTCAATTTGCCTTTTCACACCAAACAACATATCCATTCAATTGCCGACTTTATCACCATTCCTTCAGCCGACTTTCCCACATTTTTCATGTACCAAAACTTTCTCAAACTCAAAAAGTACGCCTCAATTTCCTGAGAGAAAATTTTTGGTAAACTTTCATTCTTTTTCATTTTTTTCCATTGTTTTGTATTGATTTTTGTACTTGTATTCACCTTCTTGTGTTCGGCCTCCCTCCTCCCGCACTTTGGCTGCCTCCCCCACCACCTACACCAGCCATCATCCCCTCCTTCCACTGACCTTCCATGGCCGAGACCCTCCAAGTTGATGATCCACCAAAATTTTGAAGAAAACTCCACTTTAAAACTCCATAGCCGAACTCCCCTTGTCTCCACCACTCCAATCATGCTTTGGCCGACCCAAACACCATCACCACTAGCCACAACCTGAGCCTTGGACCTCTGTAACACCTGTAGTTGACCTTCCCAGATCTGACCTTGTCCATCAATGCTTGGCCGAGACCTTAAATGGCAACAAAACCCACTTGTGTTGCCTTGTTTTGTAAATTCATGCACACATACCCTTAATCTCCTTTATATTGTTATGGCAGACCCATGTTGGACCACAACCTGATCCTAAACTGATCAAAATCCACCCCATTACAGTGCTTTTATAGCCTATAGCTGAAGCACAAGTCGTTGAATGCAAGTGAAAAAGCGTTAGCTTTGTGTTCCATGTTTATTCCTAGCATTGTTTTGTAATAGTTTAGTTGTAATTCATGTTTGTATTTGTTTGTTTGATATTTAACAAGGAAATTAGCTTTGGCTCTCCCATCTCAAATCATTGTCGTGTTATCGTGCCTTTGAGGTTCCTTGTTTGTGCATTTGGTTGTCTTCTCCAGCTTATACAAGTGAGTAATTCTTACAAGACAAATTTATACTTATATGACTAGAAACACACTCAACTGAATTTATTAAATTACCAAACTTTTCCTTTATCAAAACAAAAGTATCTCGTAAGACACGCCCACAATTAAACATGAACATGTTTTTACCTTATGATAACTAAAACATTTCATATCAAATCCTCTTAAATTATACTAGTGTCTCGTATATACAAATAATATTAATCATAGCCGAAATTGTTACAATGATTAAATTCCAGCATATAGCCAAAATGGGTAATACAATCAAAATGGCAGGTACGTAGTGGAGTTTGGATTTTCATACAAATGACGAGGTGAAGGGACTACCTTCCGGTAGTACATCTCTAAAAGAATGTACCAAGGACCATCACAAAGGATCCTCTACAAACAAAAGACCGACCCACCTCTATAACTAGATGGCACCGAATATATCATCCTTCGGTCGTTACCGACATTCAACGAGGGCCCTCGAAGCATACAAACCATAATAATCAGATACACAACGTCATAGCATGTAAAGATATATCTAGAAGGGGATGATCATACTCTACTGGGGAGCGACCCACTTAGCCTTGCCGCATCTAACCCTGTTTTGGTCATTTCCGGTTGATGGGGCCTGAGGCAACGATTACCTTTCACATATCACATATCACATCACTTTTGAATGCCACACGGCCATTTCCATTAACTATTAATTACCTTCCACAAAAATACAACCCTTAAGCTCATACGTCTCAAGGAGGGTGTTAAGCTAAGAGAAGTTGCCTTCTCCGCCACCACAGATGTACGTTTGTAAAAACCAATGTACGTAATCTTTTGAAATGCAATGTCAGACAAACATCCATACAAGTTGTCGAGGAACAGAACAAATCGAAGGTACTTTCCTACTGCATACTGCCGGGAAATCCCTAGGATTAGTAGCGAATAGTCCTCGCATTAAATATTTCATAATGAAGAGACCACTACTACTATATGTATATTTGGATTTTAATCCCAAACGATCAACAAGTAGTCCTCCACTATGAAAATCCTGAATATCAATATCATCACAAGCAACCTGCACAATTGTCTCATATACGTTAGTCCGAAGTGGTTTTCGGATAAACCGATGTCGGTCTCTTCGCACCAACAACGCAAAATCCTTTCTCAACCTCACACAGAAACTAAGTCTCATAGACTTATCACGTCTCCATCTTTCAACTTGCTATCCTTCGGGCTAAGAAGGAAGCTCGATAGATTGGAGTAATACTCCGCACTACATGAATCAACTTCCTTAACATAAAGGATAATCAAGCCCACACAGAAGGCTATGTACTAAGTGTTCGACTAAGCAGTTTCCACATCAAGTCGAGGAACTAAAATGGCCAAATTTGATGGTCGGTTATTTAACTATTAAAGCAAACAAACAAATATTTAGCTCCATAAGCAATCACTAGGCCCTTTTAACTAATCTTTTATTAATTATATCATTTTCCAAATATTCACTTCAAATTATCTTTAAAAAGATATAATCTCAAAACCATTTTAATATTAGAAAACATTTCCATATACTTATTTAAACAATATAAGCATATTCACAAATCTCTTTACTTTCATCACTTAGAAAATATTATATATACTTAAATCAGGATGAAATATATATTTTATTCTTTAAGGAATATGTTCCCTTAAACATATTTATTTGGGTCAAAACGAATTTTGCGCAAAACATCGTTACGACAACCAAAAATCACTAGCATAGGGATTTGAAAATAAGACAGATATATAAATCCCGTATACTATACAAAACATTTCCTTTGGAAAATCATTTACTATAACAACAGTTTTATAGTCTATCATTTCCTTACTTCTCGAAAACGTTTATTTCAACAATGAATGTCGAAATCTATGGTTCGATACTTAAACATATTTTAAAACATCCTTTAATCATTTTATTCCATTTAAAATATCACTTTTCTAAATCTGTCTTTAAATTCAAAAGATCACATTCCAAAACATTTATTTAATTCAAAATATTATTCACTATCCAAAACCGTGAATATAGTCCATTTACCAAATCCAATATTTCTACACATTTATTAAAGATAATCCACTGTCCAAAATCGTGGATATAATTCATTTTCCAAATTCATTGCTTCTATATATTCTTTAAAGATTATCCACTGTCCAAAATTGTGGATGAAATTCCTTTAATAAAAATCCATATCTAGTTTATCAACTTAAATTGATTTCAAATTTATAAAATAATGTTTATAAACCATATCTATATTTTATAAAAAATTCAATTTATAAATCTTCTTTATTAACCAATTCCATATATATCATTTATATAGAAAAAATCCAAATTGTAAGTTAATTTCTTATAAATCTCTTTATTTCCAAAATTCGTTCTTTTTATAACTTCAACAATTTATAAATCTTATTGACCTATAAAATCCATTTATAACTTCATTTTAACACTTATAAAACTCCTTTACAATTCCATCATTTTGACTTACAAAATATTGATCTTATAAATATTATATATAAACCATTTATAATAAATCAAAAATCCTAATTTAAACTATTTACAAAATAGTCATCTCCTTATTCCAAAAATCACCTTCTGACTGTATTTAACAAAAATCATAATTTTATAACATAAAAATTGTAACTATTAATTTATTTAAAATAAATTCATTTCTTTAACTATTCAAAATTAACAAAACATCTATTTTCAAAATCACCTGAAAATCCTTTTCAATTTGAAATCATCACTCTATTAGTTTTAAATTATCAAAAATAGGCCCAATGCTGCAGCAGCACTAAATACATCAATCACGGCATCCACAATGTCATATATCATATGATAACAGCATATATCACAATATCTGTAAATAAAACCAATACTGGTGAGGAATCCAGTTGGATCCCTCCAACCTGTCACCTGCAACAAATATACATATTAGAATATGTGTACAACGTCCGCTTCGAGGCAGATGCGCGTATAAAGGTTCGTCAGCTCATACATGAGAACGTATAGGGTCTCATCTGCTCCAACAGGAAGGAATATATTATCCAAAAAGTCATCAATTAACATATAATAAATTTATTCTCACTTATATAAAAATATCAAGGAGTCAGAAAAGTGAGTTGTACTCACTTTGATTCCAAAAGCAGTTGCAATGTTTTATTAAAAATAATATTAAACGAGCGTTTAATTTTAGCTAAAATTTACACTAGGTCCAATCAACTCCAAACCAAAAATGTAGTGCTCGTCAACACGGACCCAACGCAACTTGTTTCGTCAAAAATGGACCTCGTATGAAGAAGTTATTGCCTTTTAAATTGTATACAAATTTTAACATATATAAATTCACAACTTTTTATTTTTATTTTTATTTAACCTCATGTCAAATCTGACAATCGATTTCACCTGCTCCAATCGAGCCATGAATACATCTTCTCCCCCAGGCTAACAATCACGTGCATAAACCTATGTCAGCCGCCACTAAACCCTAATTGTCGCCACCTCATCGCTAGCCTACGTGTCGATCAAACAACGCCAATCCAAGTGCCTACCCACGACATGCCATTGGCCAGAGACCGGCCCTACTCGGCTGCACCACTACGTCGAAAATCACGATAGAACGATGCGCCTTCATCACCTTATTCTGGCGGATCGAAGCCACTTCAACGAAAATCCACCGTTGGATGGATAGATCTCACCTGACCCTTCAATTTCTCAGTAGAAAGTTTTTCGTAATGATCGATGGATTGATAGATAATCAAGGTGGAAGATTTGAATGTTTATGGCCATCGGAAATAAATGGCGGCCATGACCTAGATAGATTAGGGTTTTCAAAACAGAAAATAAGTTAGCTTTTTATAGAAAATTTTATGGTACTATTCACCCGAACATTTTTCAAACTAAAAATGAAGCATGTCGCCTGGCATTTATATGTTTTACCTCTATTCCAAACACAATGGATATATATCGGGAACCACTTCGATCGTATTTGGAAGATAGGTTTTCAAATCGACTTATTTTAATTTAAAATTCATTTAAACAAACTTCTACGCGTTTTAGCTTGCGACGGACAAACCGTAAATCCGATTGAATTTAAATTTCCAATTTTTTCAACAATTTCAAATATTACATTAATAATTTAATTATCCAATTAAATCACTATATTCAAAATATTAGTTATTCAACTTATAAAATTAACTTGTGAATATTTAAAATCAATTAAATACACAAATTTCAAATGATTGAAATTCTAGGTCGTTACACGACCCTTTTCGAAGAACTCATAACCGATCCCTCCTCATACACTCAACTGCCAATCCCTCTTCTAGGTGATACTTTAGTTGTGCCCTGATTCACATTAGTAACCAACTGACCCATATGCCTAACTCAACATAAATGATCCCTCTTCAAACTTCAACTATCGATACCTCTACTTCAATGTTTTGACACTTCCATCAAGCATCTATTCGATCCCTTTCCTTCACCAACGCATGACTGTTCCCTCCATTTCTTTGTGCTTCATTCTTTTGTTTCTCCTCCTTTACTAGCTCATTGAATCCTGCATCACCATTGACCATCTCATCTCCTCCAAACTTACCCATGATTATCGTAAACAGAAGCCATCATCTCGTCACAAACTAAAGGTTAGAGACAAGAAAACCGATATATATATATATATATATATATTAGTGGTGATGATGAGTGGCTTAGAGATGGTCGAGAATGAAGGGAAGAGGAATCATATTCGTAGAGGTATGTTGGATTGAAGTGCATTTTGTTTCAAATCTGAGGAAAGAAGAGAGGGGGAAGGGTTCAGCTTTAATGGTAAAATAAGGAGGGTTATTGAAAAGGATAAAAGAAAGGGAAATGAGATAAGTGAGGGATGGAAGGATGGTTTTAGCTTATATATGTGGGATGAGAGTTCCACCCACTTTCCTATTTGCAAAGTCAAAAAATCGGTTGACTCCTTCAAGCGATAAGAATCTGATATGATCCCTACCCTAGGGAACAAAGTTCTACTTGCTATTTTGAGAGAGAAAGGATTTTAGAGGGGGGATCGGCTGGAAGGATGTCGAACCCTATCAACAAAAAAAAAGGAGAGATCGGCTATGAGCCTTATATGCATGCAAATATGGACATGAATATTATGTAAAGTACATACATACAAAATGCAATAGAATTGCTTATAGCTCAATGAAAATTGGCGACGACCGGTAAGCATGCAAACGCGTCTGTGAGCCAACGACAAGAACGTTCACCCGAGTGCGCAAAGTGTATATTCTAATACTTTAATTTTTGAAATCGACATAAGTTGAATTCATATATGAAACTTTCAAGGTCAAAACCAGATCAGATAGCCAAAGCTTACTGGTCTCGTAGAGTGGGACAATGATATTGGCCAACGGAATATAATCCTAAATTTATGCTATTGGAAATTGACCAAGCATCATGACGATCAAACAGAAATACAACACTTTGGGAAAATAATTCAATGGAAGGATAACAACTATTTGGCTAACTGGATGGATTTCTTTTCGATGACTCTAACTTGCTTCGATTCAAAGCACATCATGTTCAACACAAGATGTACTTTGGAGGGCAAGTGTCATCCGGTATTTTGACCCACTTATATTCTAACTGATTGGACAAGTTTGATTCGACTATCGTCAAGGCCAATAAGTTCAAAGCGATGATTGTGGGGTCTACAAGTCAAGTACAAATGGTAATATGTAGCCATGACCGAATGGAATTGAGAGATATGCCATGTAGAATGTTCGAAGTATGGAATATAGTTCAACATAGAGGATGGTTCGGCTATAATCATTCTCCAACATAGGGATCGACATGTTTCAGAAAGCAAGTGCAATTTAATAAAAAACAATCAATATCTCAAGATCCAATAGTCCTATGCATATGGAATTTTGAAAGAAAAATATGAAGACCCTAGTAGGGATTGATTGAAATTAGAAGACAACTCACATCGAAGCAAAGATCGAGCAATAACTCATTTTCTACTAATCCAATTGGCATTAAAGTTTGAGTCTAAGCGTATTAAAATGTGGGAAAGCTACAATAGGGCTCGCACCCCCAAATTCCTTCAAAATGGGGATTGGCATCGATCCTTATTCTTTGGTATTTAGGCCATGCGATCCCTCTGATGGGTCCATATGGTTTTGGAGATCCTTCCGTCGAATTCTCAGGAAGATGTTATGTCATCTTCGTCTATAAATACAGGTTTGGTTGTTCATTTTCAGGACTTTTACGCTATTATTGCTTTGTACTCTTTTGTAATTAAGGATTTTCATCTAATTCCTATTGTACTTAGTTTAAAAAGTGATTAACAAAGAAATCCATTCAAAGTGGATGTATGCAAACAATTCCGAACCACTATTCTATTGCTTGTTCCCTATGTTTTCATTTTAGATTCTTCATTTATTTCTCTACAAAACTTCTATTGGGTGTTTGTGAGAATTTTAGTGCAAACAACAAGTAGGCATGAATTACTTTCATTTGAGGATGCATATTCGGGGGTATAATCATATAGCTATGTTTGAATCAAATCAAAAACACACTAGTTTCTTGATAGACAAAGGGTTATATTGCTATAAGGTCATGTCGTTTGGACTCAAAAAGACATGGGCAATCTACCAAAGGTTAGTCAGCATGATGTTTGCTGAGCAGATCAGAAAGAATGTAAAGGTGTATGTGGATGACATACCAGTTAAATCAAAGGTAGCACTAGATCATGTCAAAGATTTGGAGAAGACTTTCACTGTCCTAAGGCAATACCATATAACACTAAATCCTCTGAAATGCACCTTCGGTATCCAGTCGGGTAAGTTCCTAGGGTATATAGTTAGTGCATGTGGTATCGAAGAAAACCCTAAAAATATTGATGCCAAAGAAGCCAATGGATCAAATGAGCCTTAACGGTAGGGCAGCATCCATAAGCAGATTCATATTCAAGGCCATAGACAAGTGCGTCCCCTTCTTCGACCAAGTAAATAATGAGCAAAACTTCGAATGGACTAAGGAGTGCTATGCTACATTCTAGAATCTAAAAGATCATTTGGTGAATACTCTTATATAATCAAAACGGTAACAGATGAAAACTTATACATTTACTTAGCTGTAACTAATCAAGATATTTGTGCTGCAGTGGTACGAAAGGATGAAGGGATGCATATGCACATCTATTTCACAAGCAAATGGCTATCAGGAGCAGAGCTAAAATACTTAGTTGTTGAAAATCTTGCATACAACCCGCTTCTTATAATAAGAAAACTCTTAGGCGGATATTATAGAAGCCAGAGACATTGGACCACCTATTAAAGTGTGCAATGGAGCTTAGCCAATACAACATCACCTACTACCACAGGAAGGCAATCAAAGGTCAAGAAGTTGTAGCTTTTACTGCAGAATGAACTTTACCAGCCAACCTCCATTCAGAGAAAGAAAAAATGCCCCACAATTTTGGCACCTGTTCGTAGATGGAGCATCAAATGAACAGGGGGCAGGAATTAGATATATATTGGTCGCCTCGAATGGGCAAAAGCTGTATGGAGCAGTGCAACTTGGTTTTAAAGCAACCAACAATGTGGCAGAATTTGAGGCTCTCCTCCCATGCCTACAAATGGCCCAGGTAATCAAGGTAACACATATTAAAATTCACTTCACCGACCCGCAAATTTATAACTTTGATAAATTTTATTTATATTTGAAATATTCAAATATAAGATTTTATAACACAAATTATAAGGTTTTAAACCATAAATAATGATGGTAAACTTTTTTTAAAGGAATATTAACAAATACTGATATTTAGGGGTTTTCATCAGAAAATGATGAAAATGAGTTTTCGAAAAAATTAAGATTTTCTCAATATTAAAGCGAATGGAACTGGATATATACACTTATTTATTCATTTCAAGAAGAATATGAAATAAAAATTATTTATTTTATTTAAATATATTTATGACACCATCAGGGATATCATTATTTTGTATATTTTCTAGAATTTTAAATTAAGTTTGAATAATCAAATAATGTTTTAAAATGATAATAATTCATTTCAATTGTTATGTAATGATAATAATTTATTTATAATTGTCTTATAAATATATAAAATTATTTTAGAAACATATACAAAATCCATCATGCTTTGCTAATTCAACGGCGGAATTTTGCAACACTTGTTTAAATATTGATTTTTATGGTTTAATAATTCAGATGAGCACGTTGTAATTATTATAAAATGATACAAAATATATTTTCAAGATTTTTTGCAAATATATATAGTTTAATAGAGAAGTAAAAATACAACCAAAAATCGAATCCTGGATTCGCAACGGTTTGACAAACGAAAGTTGTAAACGAACATTGCACCATGGGTTGTCACAAATGACGTACATTTGCATACATACATGTCATAACACACACATATACATAAATATACGTATAAGAAGTTACCATGTACATTAGTTATTTACATAAGGTAAAAATTATAAATATCATGATATTTACTTAACCAAATCAAAAAAAAACTCACCATCGGTTACAAACACATGGGTTGGCACATAGGGTGGCACATGGGAAGGGAAGTCATGGCTAAGGGGTGACGGGAGGGGTGCATGATGATATTGGGGGATATTTCACTTTTACTTTAGTGATAAGCTTCCAAAATGTTGTAGATAGCACCTTGTCCCCTCACTTATTCTCACACCATTCCTCTTCTTCTTCCTCCCTCTTGAGCTCTAATAGCTTTTCATTAATGGCTTCCAAGCCTTGGGAAAAATGTTAGCAAAGGTATAACAAAGTATTGTCAATAATATATACATATAAGCTGTAAAGTCCCCCTACTTGGAGGCTCAAAATTAACGGCTATGGATGCTTCAGTTATCCATAGTTATTAATCCTCGGCAACCAAATAAAACAATATTTGATACATTGATACACGAAAACGTATGAACATGGAAAAAAATTTAAAATAGAAAAAAATCCACATTCGATTTCAAATATTTCAAATTCATTACATAATCCCTATGCGCTGGCCACATTCAGATAAAATACACTTATTACCAAATATGCCAAGTGCGACATATGAAGATGCCCCCTTGGAAGATCAGAGTATATAATAAGTCAATAGAACAAGTTGGCCTTTAAAACCAAACACGGCGGAAATAAAAGAACTCTAAGTAGCTAGCATGCCTCCTGCATGTCAACGGAAGCTTTATTCGTCTAAAAGAACACCTGAAAACCCTAAAACTCAAACTACTCAAAATCTATTGAGTACCCGAGAGTTTAAGGGGAAAATAAAAAATTCGAGTCAGATGTAAAGCCTGGTATAAATAATAATCTACCATCTCAAATCATTTAGATATCTAGCGAGACAACGCCACTTGTGAAACGGTTTTTCCCCTCACTAGTATCTCAAAAAATTTATGAAACCATATACTATACTCTTGCATCCACAATTATTAAAACAATTCGAAATAATATGATGATATTCAACAAGTAAGTTAATTCTGAAATACCCATCCCCATTCACTCTGACTATTTGTCTCGGTCATTGTTTCTAAGATTACTATTGACCTATTAGTTTTCATAGGCTCACTGATAATCAATTAAATATTTATAAAATTCCTGTCAGGTTTCATAGTTTTCATGGGATTACTAAGAACCCATTGGTAACTCCAATATCTTTTTTCTGATCCTAGTTTTCATGGGCTGACAAGGAATTTATTGACTAACTAACAATATTTTAATCCAGATATAGTTTTCGTGGGCTAACTATAAACCTATTAGCCCCTGCCAATATCAAATCATAGTTTTCATGGGCTGACTATGAACCTATTGGCCCCTGCCAATATCTTTTCCTTTACACAGTTTTCAAAGGCTTACTATGAACCTATTGGCCCCTGCCAATATCTTTAAATAAGATTTTAACCTTTCTTAAGTTATATTCACTACTGGATCAACCTAGCTGGTTATTCTGTCCTTTCCCAAAGTATCGTTATGGGTTAATTACAATTTGAATAAAAATATAAAGAAGCAATCATAAAACAACAAAATAATACCAACACTATGGTTTAATATCCTTGAAATCATTTTATATAAAACTTGGTTAATCCCTTCAACCCGTTATTCAAGGAAAACTTCTTCTATTTCAAACTCTTTAATTTATTCATGCCATGGTTTTTCCTTAAAAATGAGATTGTGTTATTTGTTTTGGAAACCATAAAACATCACTTTCGAAACCCTTGCATAACCTCCTTCGAGAGCAAAGAAAACTCCTTTTAAAAACACCATGTATATACCCTTCGAAGGCCTTTTAGAACTTCTCTTCGAAATATACCTTTCGATGGTATTAAAACGTTACTCAAAAGTCTTTTGAAACATAGCTTTGAAATAAATGAAAGTATCCCTTTAGAAAGTATTGGGTTTTGCTTTTAAAAGCATCCTTTAGGTCAAAGTGGTTATATACGAAATTATCTCTTTCGAAACCGCTAATAATATTGTCTAGGAAGAATATGATGGTACTATAACCATCTATTCAGAAGCTCAAAACCTTTGAGTAGAATTTTGAAGGATAGCATCGAAACCCTCTTTAGACACCATTTCCTTCGAAACCCCTGAACCCCTTCGAAAGCATTTAGGAAGTGACTTAACTTAAGTTCAAAACAAAGAGAGCCCTTCGAAAGCATTGATAACTGCAATACATTCGAAAGCTAAAAGAATAGCGACTGGGTTTCGACTAGTTCGGAACCACTACTTTCGAAAGCATTCTTTTATAAATAAATTAACCCCTTCGAAAGCTTATACCTTTAATGTCACGACCCAAATTTCAGCGTTCGAAAATCGACATCCGTACTTCAATTGTACTCGAATACTGCAGATTCGACCATTGAAATCCAATTCGTGCCGGAGCTTATAACACATTAAGTATAACAACACAGCAGAAGAAATGAATATTATATAACTCCAATGAATACAATATCCAACGATATACAACAATGATACAACTACCCCACATATCAGAGATTTGGTACTATAAATCACAACGGGAGATACACAATACCAACCTTAGAACAATAACATAAACTTGAACTCCAAAGAAGGAACTCCAATATCAGCAATCTCCAGCACCAATCCAGAAATAGCTCAAACTCCCAATCAAGTTGACTTAAGCAAGGTCAGTCATCGATGTGATCGCCAAGAACCAAAGACTCCAAAGAATTCAAAACAGAAAGCTGGATGCTAACGAATCTACGTCTACAAGCGAACTATCTGAAAATCTAATTCTAGACCATCCGTGTAGAAAATTATGGGCACCCAGAGTTTAGATAAGGAACAATAAACTTCGGATCAGTCATGAGACTGGTGTGAGCAAACAAAAACAGTTTATCTAAACAACAAAAGAATTTAAAATTGAAATCCGCAATGATTTTTGGAAAATGAAACTACCATAAGGCCTCCCGCCATACACACAATGAAAAAGCAGAATTGGAGGATATTGCTCCCTATGATAGTCAAATATGCTTGATACGCGAAAACCATTTTGATACTATTATTAGTGCATAGTGGAAAACATTTCGAAAGTATAATATTAATCTTAGCCAGCATAGACATTTCGCACTATGCCTACTATAGCTACCATGTTCAATAGCATGTTACCGCCACATTCCATGGCAGGTCATACAAATAAAACCGTACAGGGCGCGTACTGTTTCTTTGGATTTCCAACAAATGGTCATGCAAAGGAACTTCCCACACCAAATGGAACGCCTCTGGAGGGACATCCCCGAGAACCTAACCGAATCTCTGCTACATAAGGTCGGGTTACCTCTGTAACTAGGTAACTGCTGACACGAGTATGCCATCCCCCGGTCGTTACTAACCATTATCTGAGGCGCCTCTCAACCAACAACCACAAAGCAATAAGTTTGCAGCAACCACAAAGCAATAAGTTTGCAACAACCACAAAGTTAAGTATCTGGGCTCCATACAATGATACCACTTATAATCCAGAAGGAAATGGACATACCCTCAGGGGGCGCTACCCCCAAATAACCTTGCTACACGATTCCTGTTTCGACCATTACCCGGTTGTGAGGATCGACGAAGTCTCATCCATAAAGCTATGCTTTACACAAAAGACATGCTTCTTTCAAAAAATGATTAACAGCACTTCGTATGCCACATTACCAAATTGGGAATGTATCACTAGTAAACATCAACCACATAACCTCTGAGCTCGTACGTCTCAGAGAAGGGTGTTAAGCTACGAGAATAAATCTCCGCCACCAAATAGAAACGTATTTGATAGAAACCAGCTTTACATCTCAAAGTGTAACGTCAGACACACATCCATATAAGTCTGTTCCGGGTTCGAACAGAACCGAAGGCACTTTACAAAGAAGCCTTTGCAATTCGGGTATTTACAATCCCGATCGGACTCCCCATCACATATGGAGATCTCTATACCGGCGTGACTCAGTGTAGAGACATTCGACGGGTTATCCTTTTGTTCTCAAAAATACCCGGTCTTCACCACTGGTCTTCAAATACAATCCATAACGTCGTATCATTATTCGGAATGTGTTATATCACACAAGGTCCTCTCCCAGCTAAACCAAATAATGAGCGTTCAATTTCAAAAGCATATGGATATATGGGATCTTAGTTAAGTCACAATACATTTCACAAAACCTTTCTTTCAAATGGTTTAAACAAATTACCATTTTAAATCTTTTTACAAAAAGATTCACTTCACAAAGTTCACCAATCTTTCACAAAGTTCACCAATCTTTCACAAAGATTCATTCACAATATTTAAATAAAAGATCGATCTCTGAGATCCTCTTTTGTTTAAAACAAAGTTCACCAAATATTTCACAAAAATTCCTTCATAGCTTTCGAAATAATTCCATTTCAAAAAGGATATACCTTAAGATCCTCTTCAATTTCAATACAAGGTTCAACCATTTTCACAAAGATTTATTCATAACTTTCAAAACAATTCCATTTCAAACTTGAAATTTTTCAATACAAATTGGAAATCCTTTCTCTATGAAAGCTATTATTATTTGAAAACAAATAGTTTTCATTTCGGAAAAGTCTGATTACATTTTCACGAGTTAAAGCCCTTCAAATATAATACTTGGTATAAATTCAAAATAACATTTTCAAAATGGTCTAAAACCCATAAAAACACATTTATAACTTGTATAACCTTTTTAACCGATAATTTCCAAACATATAATTCAATTTCAAATCTTAAATTCAAATTCAAATCAAACTATTTAAATTTCAAAACTTTATCATGTTATTTAAAATAACTTTTTATCTTTAAAAGTCCTTTTCAAATGCTTTTCATATTTAACCCAATTCCATTTCCAAAATCATTTGGATTTAAAATTCAACTTTAAAACCATTTCAAAAATCCGTGACTTAACTAATTTCCTCGTGCAATCCATATTTGTGTGTGTATAGTGTAGCCCAGGGGTTTCATACAATAGTGCAGCATCATCAACCATCACAGATTCAAGCACATGAATATCGATAAGCGGTATATTCCTATAACGCTTATCATTCATTCACAGATTCACAGATAACATACAAATATATTATAGATAAATAAGTAAATTATACACAGCTTAATGCGTAGAACAAAATGTCACATATCAGCTAGAACAATCAGTTCAAGGCATCTCATACAATACAAACATTCATAAGCAATCCAAGCATTAAATAATCACTTATAGGTAGGATTAATAAATTATTTAATCCTTAGTTAATTAAATTAAATTAAATTAATTACTTATGAATTAATTGCTCAATCCTGATTATAACTTAACTTAAACCAGATTAATAAATTACTAATCCCCGTTAATTAACATTAATTAATTACAAACCATTTTAATTAATTAACCTTTAACCATTCATTAACCAACCTCTTAAAAATAAATTAATCAAACCTTAATAATTAATTTATTAACCTTGATTAATAAATAAATCAACCTTTAATCATTAAATAATCAACCTTTAATTATTTAATTATCCCTTAAATTAATTACACTTAATTGACTAATTAATAAATTAATTAACCCTTAATTAAGTACCATCAAATTAATTAATTAATTATTCATTAATTATTAATTAATAAACCATAATTACTAACTAACAAAACTTAATTACAAATTAATTAATCCTTAATTACCAGTTGATTAATCCGTAATTAATAGTTAATCAATCTTTAATTAGTCTTCAATTGCAGAGTAATTATCCTTTTAATTATTAATTATAAAACCTAATTATTAATTATTTCTTAATTAATCACATAATTAATAATTTCTTAATTAATCACATATAATTAATTTAAATTAATTAATTATACTTAATTTCCTTTAATTAATTTAATTAACATCAAGACATTAAACCTTAATTATCTTAAGAAAAAATATTATCTTATAAATTCCATAATTACCATTAACATATTTAAACCCTTTTATCTTTATAATTAATCTTTACTTAATTAACTCATTAATTAAGTTTCAAAATAAAATAATCATTTAACTTGATAAATTAAAGTATTCAAAACATAACTGCCTTAAAATATTTTAAACATTATCAAGTAATAGTTTTAAAACTAATTTCACATTAAATTTAAAAACTTACTTTTATAAAAATCTTAAAATTTCATTACCAACTCAAATTTAAAATAACTTTAAACTTTACTTAACAAAATTTAAATTAAAAAAAATTTCAAAACTTCCTAACAAAATGTTAAAGAAAATATTTATTATATAAAAAGTAATTTATATAAAAAGGTTTAAACTAATTTTAATTTTAAATTTCAACACCCTTTTTTTTTAAAAATCTTTTTAAACTACTCAACACATTGCTTCGGGTCAAACACGAAGGCCACCCGATTCTAACCCCGAGTTTCTTCCTCTTCTTCCTATTTTTTTAAAAAACTTAAAAGTGAAAACCCTGTAGGCCAACACATAAAATCTACTCGAGTGCATCATCGAGAAAACTTTACATTTGTACGAGCACGAACCCGAGGGAACTTCTTCCCAAACCCACATTAAACCAAGATACATGAGTACGAGCGTGCATGTGCACGATCGCCATAGCGATCTTCGATCATCACCATGGTCATCGACCCACCGATCTCAACCCCCTTGAGCTTCCCAAACACCCAAAAGCTCGAAAACATCCACGAATCAAAATTGACCATAATTGATCAAACCTGGAACCCTCTGACCAACCTAGAACATCTCGCACGATCGATTCAGGCCACCTAAACCTTTTCCATTTCAACCAGAGTTACCGCGACGGCCCTCGAATCTAATCCCCTGGGTGCAATCGACTAAAAACCTTCAACGACGTCGCGACGATCTCGTCTTTTCCCTCGTCCAAGACGAATCCTTAAACTCTAGAATTTTGCCGTGCTACCTTCCCAGTGATCAGAAAAATCATTGATCATTTTTCCCAGCCTCGGCAACCACCAAGGCACCTTCAGCTCAAAGCACGAGCTTTAATTCATTGTTGATCACTAGAAAACGAGCGAAATGCATAAATCGTTCAACCACCAATATCTCCCTCGATCCTAAACAAAATTTATGATTTAAATTTTAAAATTCATGCTTTCTGATAATAAAACTGATTATACGCCCGAAACAATGAATTATTTCAATCGAGAATTCGATATATTTTACATTTTCACTGTCTTTGTTAATCTCTGGATAGTTTATAAAACAAACATACTTTAAACCATTTTTAGATTTTATTTTATGTTTCAAAAAACATAATTCATTCAAACACTAAAGTCTATCAGGGATTAAATTAAAGAATTTTTTTTGAATCTTCTTGAATTGGTTTTTTAAAACTGTAACTTGAGAACAGAGGAGTGTCTGTACACACAGTCACTTATATAAACACATTCAGGCAAGTTTACATCCATGCAAGCACATTCCACAAACAACATTCAATGCTAATCACATGCAAAACCAAAGTACAAATAGGTTTAAGAGTTTGCTCACATGTGTGGGAAGAAGCAGAGAACAAAATCCTTTTTGCCTGGAAATGGTTTTTGACTTTAAACTGGAAATTTATTTCCTTGAGGTTGATCTATTATTGATTTGAATCCAAGCCTGATTTCAGATCCTCTTTGATCTCGTTGAATCTGAAGCTTGATTATGTATTGGGTTGATCTGATTTGTTTTGCTTTGCTCTGCTTGCACCTGAAGTTGTTACTCATGTTTGATTCAAGTGAAGATAATATTTCATTCTTGAGTTTCCAGGTTTTAAATTTATTTTGCAGTTTTTTTTTTCTTTTGTTTTCCAGGTTTTGGTTTTGATCTAGCAACTTTGAACTACTGTTGATTTATCTTGCTAGCTCCAGTTGAATCAGGTTTAAATTTGAACTGGAACCATATATTTGCTTTGCATTGCTTCAAGCTTTTGAATTTGAAACTAAAATTTGCTTTCATATTTGTAGCAGAGCTTGAGATGATATTTTTTATTACTTGCTGATGACGTTTGAGCTGAACAAATTATGATTTGAAACCAGAAGTATTTTGATTTCCAGGTTTATGTTTCATAAACTTTGAATAGGAATGAGAAAAATGCATATGTATATATTCTTTGTTTTAATTTTTCTTTTATCAATCTTTAACTTAATCAATTGCCATTTGTAATTAAGCTAACACTTATCATTTGCTTGTATTAATATTTTTACAAATGTATTTTTGCATGTCTTTATATATTTACGAATGTCATCAACTTGCATTTTTGTGTTAAAACCCTTATTTCATTTAATTTGCAATTTGTATTTTAAACCCTTTAATTATTTATATTTAACATATGTAGATGTTTTACATTTTAAATTCATGAATATACAAACTATATTTATTTACTTCAAAAGAAATGTGTTTTAAATATTTTTATCAAATCTAATAAATATTTATATGTATATTTATAACTTTAAAGAATGTAATTCAAAATAAATCAAACATGAATAAATAAGTATATAATATGTATATATTTGAATTTAATTCTTTAAATAGCTTTTGTAAAATTTATTTATATCAATTTCACAATATAACTTTCAAATATAGATATACACATGTATTATAATTCCAAAACAGATTTTTTTCTATTAATTTGTTTTAAAATATATTTTATTCTCAAATTCCCAATCCAAATTTACTTTCACAATTACTTATACATTTATTCCAAATATTCAAATTAATTCTCACTTAATAAATCCAAATTCAATATATTGTTCAAAATATTTGTTTTCTGCGTTTCCAATTAGAAATTCTATTTAAAATCATATATATATATATACATATTAATAAAAAAACAAATATCTATTTAAATTTGGAAAACACCAAATTAATTCACAATTTAATTCCAAAAATTAAATTAATTTCCAATTAGAATTTGATTTAAAATGGGAATGTTACATTTAAGACATAAAATGGTAATCTCCTTTGAAATATATTTAGAAAAAAAATCCTTTGAAAACATATGCTTCAACTACGTTGAAAGCATTAAGCAAAACAAAGCAGGCACTTAACATTTGAAAACAAAACTAAGGTTTCAACCCCAATGGAAGCATTGCTTTCGACATCATGGCTTCTGCCTTTCCTCCAATCCACTACGTACCATCTATCTGATACCTTGTGTATTTGTTTCGACCAGGTGGGTTTCGACTGGGTTGGTTTCGTCTGATTTGGAACTGAAGCATTAATGTCGAAAGGCACTACTATAGGAGGCAGGACCAACTTTTCTGAATAAAGGCTGAAATTATGCTATTTTTAATAATTGCTTTATAACTACCTGCCTATTTTTAATCCTTTGATTGGTTGCCTTAAAAACTTTTCAAAAACTTTACAAATTAACTGCCGTATTTATTAGATATAAATGAAGGGAAAAAGTAAAGTTAAGCCTTTCCATTAAGCAAAACTAATATTGCAAATAACTCCTTTTAAAATAATTTATTTTCCTTAGCAAATCAATTCGGAAAACTCCCCAAAAATCGTAGAAATTCACTTTCATCATGTTGTCAAATATATTAAAATTTCAAACACCATTTCTTCCTAGAATAATCAAAATAAATTTTAAACCCATATATATCATATTTTCCTTTAGAAATTCGTAATAAACTTTCAATTTCTTGGAAAATTATGAAAATTTAAACCTATCTCTAAAATCATGCTTTACCTAACATATAATTTTTCCATGACATTATAAAATCAATAATAATCGGTTTAGCGCTAAAACCGTGCAAATTCATATGTAGATGAATTGGTTTAAATCAAATATATAATAATTCAAGCATATCATCCTCTTAAACATCATAAAAATATAATCTTAAATCTGAAAACATATGATTATAACAAAAAAATATAGATGGAATGAACTATTATTCACCTTGAACATGATAAGAGCTTTGAGATTTGTTTTAAGATTAATCCCCTTGCTTTAACTCTTTAGCTTGATTTAATCTTCCCATCTTTTCATCCTTGTAATGGCCGGCGTTCTTTGGTTTACGTTTGTTTTTTTCCAGAAACAAAGTGAACGTGAGAAAATGAAGAGATTCGTGAGAAGATGGTTTATAGAAATACAGGCGGTTTTTCCTTACAAGGCCTTTATGTAAATTAATAACATATTAGTCCATTAAAGCTCATTTATAACTATTAAGCACGACCTTAAATTTTATTTTTAAATCTCAATGCTCTTTTCATTTTAATTCTTGCATTATTCTATTTAATTTATCTAATTAAATCTCTTAAATAATGTCATCAAAATTAGGGATGTTACTGGCTCCCCTCTTAGAGAATTTTGTCCTCGAAATTCAGTAAGGACTAAATACTAAACAAAGCAATCATCTATAACAACTCCTAACATCATACTAGCATGTCTCCTAATCCTCAAAGCAGATCGGAAAAAGTATATTTAATCATGTCTTCTGTCTTCCAAGTACAGTCCTTCTTGTTGTTGCTCCACTGAACTTTCACCAACTTGACTTTCTTGTTCCACTGAGCTTTCACTTGTTGATAGTTTGCACACTGCCTAACCCATAAACCAACAACCCTTTTCATACCTTCCCAACAGAAGCTCCTCTTCATATCCTGATACATCTTAGTTCCTCTAGGTAGAATCATAAACTTGGACCAATAACATTCTCCAAGAACTTCTTTCCTCAAGTCTTCCACATTCGAAACACACAACCGTCCTTTCTTTCTCAACCATCCTCTTTAGTCAAGACTAAAGTCTCTTAGATCACCGATCTCAATTCCACTTTCAAGCCTTCTAATCCTCTCGGCTAACACTGGATCCCTTTTTTTCTTAGAATCAATCCTTTCGATCAACACTGGTCGAACTTATAAACAAGATAATACGGTAGTACTCTGACTAGAGCTAGCAGTCGATCTTAGCTGCACATAATAACTGGCCAAAGCTTCTAGATCCTTTCACTTTGCCACGTTCTGATGACTCATGCTAATAGAAACTGCTACCTTATTACCTTTCC
Organism: Allium cepa; assembly: GCA_030765085.1. Lineage (NCBI taxonomy): Eukaryota > Viridiplantae > Streptophyta > Magnoliopsida > Asparagales > Amaryllidaceae > Allium > Allium cepa. Next base: position 294,149,561 of record CM060934.1, read on the forward strand.
CCAATGTATACTCTATACCAAAATCATAAGCAACCAAGAACTCCAACCATCTCTGTTGTTTCATATTCTACTCCTTTTGAGAGAATAAATACCGTAATGACTTATAATCGGTATAAATCTCAAACCTCTCCCTTAAGAGATAATGTCTCGAAATCTTCAATGCAAAGATCACCGCATCCAACTCCAAATCGTGAGTAGGATAACTCACTTCATGCGGTCTAAGCTATCTGGATGCGTAGGCAATAACTTTACCTTTCTGCATCAATACTGCTCCCAATCTCGTTCTGCATGCATCAGTATACACTACCAACCCTTGGTTTCCATCTGGAACTGTTAAAACTGGTGCATTGGTCAACAAATGCTTTAACTTAAGGAATGCTTCCTCACATTTGTCAGACCATACAAATTTCACCTCCTTTCTTGTTAACTCTGTCAAAGGTGTTGCTATCCGCGAGAAATCCTTGAAGATTCTCCGATAGTAGCCAGCAAGTCCAAGAAAAATTCTAATCTCAGTCACTGTCTCTGGTCTCTTTCAATTATTCACAGCTTCGATCTTATCTGACTAACAAGCCTTTCTCTGAAACCACATGACCAAGATGCTTAACCTTTTTCTTCCAAAAATGAAACTTGGTAAATTTCGCCTTTAGCTGATTCTGCCACAGCGTCTTTAGCACCATTGTAAGACGAGCTCATGCTTTCTCACATCCTTAGAGTATGATAAAATTTCATTTATAAACACCAATACAAACCTATCCAAGTGCTCTTGGAAAACTCGGTTCATCAAATCCACGAAGAAAGCAGGTGCATTCGTAAATCCAAATGAAGTCACTAACCACTCAAATGAAACATACCCAGTTTGAAATGTTATCAAAGGAATACTGTCCTCTGCCACACTTACCTGATGGAAACCTATCGCTAAATCCAACTGGGAAAACACTCTACCTCCCCCCAATTATTCTGTTTAAATCGTCTATTCTTGGCAAATGATACTTGTTCTTAATCTTCTTTTCATTCAACTTACAATAGTCGATACACATCCTCAACGACCCATCAGGTTTCTTCACAAACACCGTCTCGCTCCTTAAGGCAAACTGCATGGCTTGATAAAATTCCTTCCTTCAAGATCCACTAGTTGCACCTTCAATTGCTTCATCTTTATTGGTGTCATCCTACTAGGTGGTCTACTAATAGGTTTCCTTTGGGCATAAGATCTATATGAAATTCAACTGCTCGTTTCAGGGGCAATCCTATGACTGGCTCAAAGACATCTGCAAACTCTCTAGCTACTCTAACCTGACTTAATTCATCTCCTTTCTCTATAGCACTAAGCAAAGTACTCACTCTTCGATCAAAATTCTCTGCTAAAAATATCATCCGGTTACGACTACCAAGATGTCTCAATGATATCTACTTATCTTGGAAAAATATTCTAGCCTCATACCTACCCAACTAATCCATGCCAAAAATGATCTTGAAATCTACGAAATTAATAACATATAAGCTACAGGAAAGCTTATGGCATAAAAAAATCAAGTTCTGACTGGTCACATCAACCCTAGAGTTGAATATCCTCCTGCTAGATTTGCAACCCTTAAGGAAGTAACAAGGTAGGTGGGTTCTAAACATAATCTATCAACCAAACACTGAGATATAAATGAATGTGGTGCACTGGTATCAGAAAGTACTCTAATTGGAATACTCTGAATCAAAAATGTACCTTCTATCACATTCTTCCCTTTATTAGCTATAGTAGGCCTAGCTGTTGCTGGTCCAGTTGCCAAAATTTTCCCTTTGTCCGCCGTGACTAGCTTTGGACACTGATTCTTGTAATGCCCAACTTGATCATAGTTAAAGCACTTCAAATTCTTCTTGTTTACAGCCTTCTTCCCATTACCTGATCGACACTCATTCACATAAGGACCCTTCTTGTCACAATTATAGCAAACTAACTATGCCTTTGCTTTCTTGGTAGTATCTCCTTTCTGGGCTCCCTTCTTCTTACAGAACTTTCTCTTCTTCCCCTGAGAACCCTGAATTTCCATTGGCTTCTCTCTAGCACAAGTAGAAAGCATCTTCTTATGGAAAATGGCCATCTCCACAACTAAATTACTAAGATCACTGAGATGTGGCAGGGTCGCCCTAGCAATTTCGGGCATCAGTCCGCTAATGAACTTCTCGTTCCTTCTGATGGTGGTGTCTATAGTATTATGTCCATAACGGAACAACTCCTCAAACTTAGTGGCATACTTAACAACTAACATCTCACCCTATCCAGATCCATAAACTTCCTCATCAACTCTGACTTAGCAAACTCATACACAAACTACAATTTTAATATCCTTCTAAAATATGCCTAAGACAACTGCTCCACCGGAGCTCTGGCAGTAACACTGTTCCACCAATGAAGCGCTGACCCTTGCAACTACTTCGAGGCCAACCTTCTTTTTTGCCCATCATCTAAACCCAAATCAACGAAGATACGTTCATAATGCAATAGCCAATTCCATACCTCAATAGCATTCTCCGTCCCTGTGATGAACCTAACTTGACCTTCGATAATCAGCACCGAATACGACACTCGTATTCAAATGCCGTAGATCCAAACATCGAATCTGGTTCGCCGGAGCTTATAATACATTAAGTATAACAATACAGTGGAAGAAAAGAAATGAATATCATTGATATATAACATTGATACAACAATGATACAATATGAATCAATATCAGAGATACAAGATAACAAATGCTACAACGGAATAATAATATGATATAGCAGCGGAAACAAAAACTCCAAACAGCAACAACAACTCTAACTCCAGAGCACCAATCCAGAAATAGCTCGAACCACCATCACGTTGCACTCAGATGAGCAAGTCCAGTCCGTGAATCCAAAGACTCCAAAGAATACCAAAGGGAAAACTGAAAGCTACTGAATCGATTTTTTTATCTACTATCTGAAAAACCCAACTCTAGACTACCCGCGTGGTAAATTGTGGGCACCCATAGTTTAGGAAGGGAATAATAAACTTCGGGTCGGTCATGGGACTGGTATAAGCAAACAAAAATAGTTTTTATCTTTAAAACAAATAAAAGAATTTAAAATTTGAAATCTGCAATGCTTTTAAGAAAGTGAAACTACCATAAGACCTCCCACCACACACACAATGCAAACGTAGACTTGGAGGAGATTTCTTCTTATGATAGTCAAAAATGCTTGATACGCGAAATCCTTTGATATTATTACTATAACTGCATAATGGAAAACATTTCGAAAGTATAATATTAATCTTAGCCAGCATAGACATTTCATACTATGCCTACTATAGCTACCATCCAAACAGTGGGGCGCCACCATAACTAGGTGGCAGGTTCTACAACTAAAAACGTAAAGGGCTCGTATTTGGATGATTGAATTTCCAACAAATAGTCGGGCAAAGGAAGTTCCCATACAAAAATAAAATGGAACGCCTCTGGAGGGATGTCCCTGGACCCTAACCGGATCTCTGCTACACAAGGCCGGGTTACCTCTGTAACTAGGTAACTACTACACGAGTATCCACCTCCCGGTCGTTACCAACCTTTATCTGAAGCGATTCCTAACCGACAACCACAAAGCAATAAGTTTTGCAGCAACCATAAAGTAAGTATTTGGGCTCCATACCATGATACCACTTATAATCCAGAAGGAAATTGTGACGACCCGGAATTTTTAGACATTTGAAATGGGAATATTTAATTAATTTTAAATATTCGAAAGCTAATTTTTAACTTGAATTTCAAATGTCAATATTTATTGGATAATTAAATATTGAATTTAATTATCAGAATTGGGTATATTATTGAATCTGGGATGTTGAGCCTGATAAAAACAATTTGAAAGCTTGTAAAATTTATATTGATAATTCTGAAGATAATAGAAGATGTAAAATTGAAATTTATAATGGTTTGTTCAGTTTTAAAATTTATATCGTTTAAATTGAATTTAAAAACAGCCTTCCGAGGCGCAGTCTCGGAACCCGATGGAACCAGTTCCATTGGATCCGTAATATTGAATTATTATCGAATTTCAAATTTCGGAGTGATTGGAGTTGTGTTGTGAGCATACGATATGCAAATGCATAGAAATGTACACCGAGACAAATTGAATCTAAATAAATACGTTTGCTTTTCCTTTATCCAACCACAAGTACACTTCGCCCCCATTGTGTCTCGTTCGTACCCCTCTTATTTTCTTCCTTATCTCCTCTTCTCAGAATGGCCGAAGTCATTCTTTCGTTCGAAATTTAATCCCGTCCTCCTTCATTTAAATCGAAGGCAATTAGTTCCTCTTCAAACTAAATCCTGACCGAAGCGTAAAGGGGGATAATCATTATCTTCTCGTCGGAAAAAAAAAATCGAAGTTAGTTCGAAAATGGCGAGCCATTCCTCCTTCGTTCAGGTCAGTTCTTGTGCGAGCATCGAGGCAAGTTTCGCGGCCAGAGCAAGTTCGATGGCGTGCGTACGGAGTTTGTAGGGCTCGCGAGTTGGGTTCGATCGAGGGAGGGGAGCAACTCGATCTGGGTCGAGTTCGATTGAGGCCTATAGCTCGATGGTAGGCTCGATTTCGAATCGCGAGGAGCATCGCAAGTTCGAAGGGGAGGGGTTTGACTGCATCGAGTCTGGTCGAGCGTGCGAGGTCCGGTGGTATCGTGGTGGCGATTTCAGTGGCAACGTGAGGGTGTGTTCGGGTCTGATAAGTAAGGTAATTTAATTTTTTTTTTTTTAGTTAAATAAATTTAATACTCTTTTAATACCAGTTGTCCATTTATCAAGTGTCAGCATATATATATATGTCTATAACTCAGTATGTTGTTTTCAGTAAAAGAAAAAAAAATGTTCACTGTTTAATTTTATCATTTTAGAAGTTAAATTTATATGTACACACTAGAAATTTATATAAGGCTTGGGAAGGAAATTTTATAAGGATTGGTGATAAAATTGAACAGTTGATTTATTTGGTTACTAAAAGAACAAAAAGGGAAAAGAGGAGAATTAGTTTAAAACTAATTAATAGTTAAATTTAATAAATTGTCTGACTAATTCAAATATTTATAAATTATATAAATATTTTATCCTATTAGTTATTTCAAAAGAAATGGGTTGATGATTAAACTATTTTAATTAACTTATTTAAGTATTGGGTTGCTAAGGATAATTTGTTAAAGAAATTTTGGTTTAAAAATCTAAAATTAAATTATAAATTAAAATAAACAAGTAAATGTTAGTCAATTATTGGATTAATTCAAGTATTAATCAAATCATCTAATGTGTGACAAGGTCAAAATCTGATAGAAGCAAGCCGGATTGGGTCGGATTTGCAAAACAAAAATCAAAGGTGAGTTAATCTCACTCAGTTAAATTTAAATTTAAATTTAATGATAAAATTAAATAATTGTTGGATGGTTGAATTGATTGATGTGATATAGTATGATATTTTGGAACTGGTATATTATGTTGTGCTAACGTCTGTGGATGCAGGGAAACAGGTTGGAGGGAGCCAACTGGATCCCTCAACATTTATTTAAATTATTTAATACCCTCTGATGTGATTATTTTATATTCTGTGTTGAACATTACTGATAATTGGAAGTATTGAATGCTATGGCTTGGTTGATATGATTGGGTATGATGAATTACCAAAAGTATAAGTTTGATTTTGGAAATGAAAATAAAGAAGTGAAATTGCAAGTAAAATAATTATAGAATAAATTTAAGAATGACATGGAAAAAGAAATAAAGTGACCTTAAAATTCTAATAAGTGAATCTTGAAATGGAAAGGAAAATTTAAATAAACAGAAAGTTAATGAATTTTAAAATGCAGTATTATTAACTAAAAGAACAAACATTTATTTAGAATTATAGATTTGGATTATTGAAAGAGTAAAGAAGAAATAAAATAAAATAATAATAATTAAGTCCATAACTATTGAATTTGAAAATGAACTGATAAGTAAAGGAATTTATTTCAAATGAATAAATTGGAAATCAATTTGGAAATTGATTTAAGTGAGTGAAATTGTAATTTCTCTCTGAATAACCAAGTACGTTTTTTTAAAGCAAATTTTTGAATATAAATTAAATGTTTTAAAGTTGTTTTTAAAGGAAGCAAGTTTTGTAAAATTTATTATTTCTAATATTTAAAGTCTAAAATAAGTATTTTCTTTTAATCTATTTTAGTAGTAATTATTAAGAAGTAACTTAGTATTTTGTTTTTTTTAAAAGGAGAAATCTAGTTTTATATTTTATTAAGTTACTTCATTTTCAAATATTCATATAGTATGGTATTTTTAAATAAATTATTGATGTAGTTTTAACTTAAATGTTTTAAAGAATATTTCAAAGTAAAGTGTTTTTAAATTAGTTTAAAAAAAAATCTAGTTGTGTGCTTGGTAATTTCAGAGAAGATAGAAATATTTGAGAAAGTTTATTCTGGAAAGAAAGATGGTTTTGAACTGTTTTCAAAGGTTGAAAATAGAAATATATATTTTTTAGGTTAATAAATATTTTGGGCAATTATTTATTATGTGATGGATGTTGTGAATATTAATTGATAGTTAAATAACCGACTATCAATATTGGCCAAATGCGCTGATCGTTTCGAAGAGACCGGGATCGAGATTTATTTCTCGAAAACCACTTCGATCCGGTTTATACGTTTTCGTGGAAAAACGAGTTTGGATGTGTAACGACCCAGAATTTTATTAATTAAAATTTGAATATTTAATTTATTTTGAATATTAATAAGTGAAATTTATAAGTCAAATAAATTTTAATTTGAATAATTGGATTTAATTGGATAATTAAATCGATAATTTAATATGTTAAATTATGGAAATAATTGAAAATAGGGTTAAATATGATTGAAAATGATTTGTAAAATTTTATTTTGTCATATTGAAGTTAGAATGATATTTTAGAACTTTTAAAATCGAATTAAAAGTTTATTTGTGAAAATTGAATATTTTAATATTAAAATCGACTAGTGAAAATAGCCAATTTTTGAACAGTCTCAGAATTGAACGAAACAAGTTCCATTGGATCCGTAATAGTTAGTTATTACCGGATTTCAATTTTTGTGTCAATCGGAGTTATCGTTTGATCGTGGCAGCTCGAAACGCATCGAATTATTTATAATATTAATTTGGCGAGTTAAAATAGCCATTTTTCAAAAAGTCTCGGATTTCGACGAAACCAGTTTCATCGGATCCATAATGTGATATTATTATAAGGTTTCAAATTTCGTGTCAATTGGAATTACCGTTTGTCCGGTACGAATTAAAACGCCTAGAAAATCGTTTAAATCGGTTTAATTTAATTTGAACGTTTATTGCCATAACTCGCACAGATGTCCGAATTAGCTTTCGAAACCTGTTCCATTGTGTCCGAAACGCGGGGTAAACCCTAGAAACGCTGGTTACGGCGCGTAAATTGGAGTTCGGAATTTCTGGATGAATAGTGTTCGATTTTTTCCTATAAATACACCATAAATTCACAAATTTTAGAAAAAAATAACTAAACCCTAATCTATTTGCCCTAGCCGCCAGTTGCTTCATCAAAGGCCAGAATTTTTCAATTTTCATCCCTCAATCTCTCCCAATCTACAAACAATTAGAAGAAGTGATCAACTACAACATTGAAGAGCTTCACGAGTACTTTAGATCCATACGGATTTGATGGAGATCGGAGCAACGAGGAGGGAGCTAGGGGGGCCGATTGTAGTCAGCTGCGCACGATTTTCAGGGAGGAGGGGGTGGCCGAGTTGCAGGTGGTTGGGGCCGAGAGTAGAGGAGGCTAGGAGCTTCGAGGTGGTGTTCCCTGATCGCGTTCAAGTTCGTCGATGAGGCTCGAATTTCTAACCCTAATGGTTGATGATGGGTTCGGCATCATACTGGAGATGTTGCGTGAGGGAGAGATGAAGGAAAAGCACGGTGGTGATGAAGCAAAGTGAGATCTAACGGCCAGAGATGTTAAAGGTTGAAAATTATAAATAAAAGTTGTAAATTAGTTAATATAAATACGTGTAATCTTAGAAAAATCATATGTTTTTCATAGGAGGTCGTAAACGCGCGAAACCAGTTGCGTTGGAATCGTATGGACGAGCACTACGCGATGGAGTTAGATTGGAGTCGTTTGGAGTCAGTGAGAATTTTGGGTAAAATTAAACGTCCGTTTAATTTTAATCGAAATAAATCGCTAAAACGGAATTGAAATCAAGGTGAGAACTTCTCACTCAATCGAATCAGTTTCGATTTTATTTTAAATAGTTAGATTTAAAATATTTGAATGCATGTTTGAATGATGATTGTTATCTATTGATTGTTAAAATAGACATTATGCGCCGTTAGTAAGCGGATGTTATTTATTAAAAACATATACCGCGAATATTTCATAAACAGTGAAATTGGTATTATATATAATATCAATATATATATTGGCATATGTATATATTGGAGTTATTGATTTCCCGCATTTGTTTAGCGGATGAGACCCTATTGCGCCGTTATTAAGCGGATAATATTTAATAAATACATATACCGCGATAATTTCGTACTGGAGCGAAATTGGTATTGTGCTAATGTTTGTGGATGCAGGAAAACAGGTTGGAGGGATCCAACTGGATTCCTCGACAGTTTTTATTTGATTACAGATATTTTGATATTTGATGGATTTTCATATCGATATATGATATCGTTGTTGTCGTGATTGACTATTTGGTATGTAGCATCATTGGACCAAGTTTTGGAACTTTAAAATGATTTTTAAAGTGATTTTGAAAATATACTATATGTTTGGAATCGATCCATTGTAAATAAATAACGATATAATTTTTAATGTTATAAAAATTATGATTTTTGAGAAATATAGTTAAAAGTTGATTTTTGAAATTATGGGGTTAATAATTTTATAAAATAGTTTAAATTGGATTTCTGAATTTATTTATAAAAAGTTTAAATATAGGATTTATAAAATTTAATTATTTTATAAATCAGAATGATGAAATTATAAAGGAGATTAAAGACGTTTTAAAAGAATAATATAAATTGATTTATATTAAGAGATTTATAAATGGATATTTATAAATTGAAATATGGACATTACAAAACGAGTTTTTATAAGTGTTTGAATGAAGTGAAAATGAATTTCATAATTGAATGGAATTTATAGAATTTTAAACAGTGAAGTTATAAATGGAATTTTATAAACAGTAGGTTTATAAAATTTATAAAGTTATTGAAAGGATGAATTTTGGATAAATAAACAATCTTATAAGTTATAAGATTTATAATTTGGGAAGTTAAAAGAACGATTTTGTAAAATAATCGTTTTATAAGTGTTTAACTTATGAAGTGAACCTTTGTTTTATAATTGAGTTATGAATCGAATAGGTTAATAAAGGAATTTACAAAAGGAAGTTGTTATAAATAAATAGAAATGGAATTTATAAACGTTGTTTTATAAATTCGCAAACGACTTATTTTGATAAGTAAATTTTTATAACTTATTTATGAAGTTATATTCACGTTTTTGACTGTGAATAATCCTTTGAAATAAAATGAATAAAAGGATGAAATTTGTTAACGTAGTATATTCACGTTTTTGAATAGTGAATAATATGTTAAAGAAAATGTTTTGAATGAGATGTTTAAATTGAATTAAAACGATCTAACGATGTTTTAAAATGTATTGAGATTCGAAACCATAGATTTCAACATTCATTGTTGAAATAGACGTTTTCGAGAAATAAAAGGAAATGATGGACTATAACACTGTTGTTATAATAAATGATTTCCGAAAGGAAATGTTTTGTATAGTATTGGGATTTATATATCTTTTTTAATTTCGAATCCCTATACTAGTGATTTTGGGTTGTCGTAACGATGTTTTACGCAACATTCGTTTTGGCCCAAATAAATATGTTTAAGAGAATGATTTCCTTAAAGAATGAGATATATACTTAATCTCGATTTAAGTATATTGAATATTTTCCAAGTGTTGAAAATAGATGAATTTGTGAATTACTTATGAATAAGTAAGTATGGAAATGTTTTCCAATATAAAGTGAATATTAGAGAATTTATCTTTTTGAAGATAAATTGAAATGAATAATTGAAATCGTATATGCATAGATATTGTGAAATATAAATTCACTATGGAATTTATAAAAGGAAGTAGAATTTGTTTAAAAATAAATATTGATTTATTTTTGAAGTGTGAAATTATATATCTAGTAAAGATATTTTTGGGAAGTAAATAATTTGGAAAATTATTTGGAATCTGGTGATGTTGTGCATATCCATTGATGGTTCAATAACCGACTATCAATATTTCCCTTTGAATGGGTAATTGATGTGATTTGTTTGAATTTGAATGCCACACTTATTTTTGAATAAGCGCTCACTATTCGGGTTAACCAGGAAAGGACCATGGGGTCATATAACCCATTCCGAATATGTGATACGTCGTTATGAATTGCATTGAAGATCGGTGTTGAAGACCGAGTATTTGCAAAAGCGATAGGATGACCTATCGATTGTCTCTGCACTAGGTAGCTCCTGGTATAGAGATCTCCTAAGTGATGGGAAATTCGATCGGGATTGTGAATACCCGGATTGCAAGGGCTTCGTAAGAAGTGCCTTCGGTTTTGTTCGAGCCCGGAACAGACTTGTATGGATTGTATGTCTGACAATACAAATTGAGATATAAAGCCGATTTCATTCAAATATATTTCTGTTGGTGGCGGAGAATTTATTCTTTTAGCTTAACACCCTTCTCTGAGACGTACGAGCTCAGAGGTTATGTAGTTGAATGTTATCAGCGATATATTCCCAATTTGGTAATGTGACATGCTGAGTGTTGCTGTGAAATGATCATTGTGTTGATTATTTGTGATAGGATCGTTTATTTGATCGTCTATCTTAGTGATCATTTCTATGATCATTTGTTGACCCAAAGCATGGCTTTTGTATAAAGTATGTTTTTGTGGACGTGACTTCGTCGAACCTCACACCCCGTGAATGGTCAAAACAGGAAAGATGCGACAAGGTTATGAGGGGTAGCGCCCTTTAGGATATGTGCATTTCCTTCTGGAAAAGGATAGTGTCATGGTATGGAGCCCAGATACTTACTCATGTTGAAAACACTTTGTTATGATTGCGTGAATTGATTACGAGCGCTCGGTTAAAAGGTCCCAAAGGACCGGGGGATGGCATATTCGGTCAGTTGTTACTCAGTTAGGGGTAACCCGGCCTTGTGTTGGTAGAGATCCGGTTTGGTTCTCGGGGATGTCCATCCAGAGGCATTCTCATGTGGCAATGGGAAGTTCCTTGGCCTGATCATTCGTTGGAAATCCAAAGAAACAATACGAGACTTGTACGGTTTTAGTTGTAGAACCTGCTTCCTCAGAAGGTAGCTATAGTAGGCATAATATAATGGTACCTATGCTGGCTAAGATTTATATTCTACTTTTGAAATGATTTTCTCTACACTATGCACTAGTAATAATATCAAATGTTCTTTTTAATGCGTATCAAGCATCTTTGACTATCAAAAGGAGAAATCTCCTCCAAGTCTGCGTTTGCATTGTGTGTGTGGCGGGAGGTCTTATGGTAGTCTCATTCTTAAAAGCATTGCGAATTGACTTTAAAAAAATATTCTTCTATTTTGATTTTAAAGATAAATAAACTGTTTTGAGTTCTCACACCAGTCACATGACTGACTCGGAGTTTATTGTTTTCCTTCCTAAACTCTGGGTGCCCATCAATTTCCACACGGGCAGTCAAGAGTTAGGTTTATCAGGATATTCTGGATATTCTGGAGTTGCTGGAGGCAAGATGGATGGCATGGCGTATTACTTATATAGTATTTCTTTTTCCGCTGCACTGTTTGTTGTTGTTGTTGTTGTACACTCTGATGATATGATGTAATGAAATGTAATGTGATGTAATGTAATAACTGATATAGTTCTTTGTTTAAAGATTATTCATTTATTATTATATGTTGTTCCGCTGCGAATTGTGAGATTCTGATGTTGTTCTGTTGTTATTCTGTTCCGTTCTATTTTCTCTTTCCTTTCTATTTCCTATTTTCTTTTCTCTATATTTTCTATCTTTTCTATCTTCTTCTCTCTTCTTTTGTCTTTCTCTTTTTCTTAAACATTGAGAATTCGTATTTCTGTTCATCTTGAATTAATCTATGAAGATTAGTGTATATTCAAGTAGTACGGATTTGCGGGTCTTCACAGGTGGTATCAGAGCTTATGGTTAAGCGACAACCATGGTTCTGTTGGGTATTACTCATTAGAGATAGAGTCAACAGTACTCTAGAATGAGTTTGAGTGTAATAATAGTTTTGAGAGCGTATTTGTTAGTGAATATAAAATTGTTTTATATTGTGATGATTGGTTTGTTGAGTGGTATATAGATTCTGGTTAATACGAGTAATTAACGTTGTTGATAGGGATCTCTAAACACTTGTACAGAACAATTCGACATAATATTATTTAAGTTGGGTAAATGAAATAATTTTACCTTGATTATATTTTATATATAAAGGGATAATTTTTAAAAATTAATAAAGTGGACATAAGTTGATTGTTTAGTTGTTTGAATAATCTAAATAAAATAATAATTGTATAAGTAAAAAAATTATAAGAATTGGATTATAATTAAAGTGATTTACAATTATGAAATAAAATTATATATATGAGAAGTGAAACTATATGGATATATTTATGAATATGAGTTGTAAAATAAAAATGAAATTAAAGTTAAATGGAAATATAACTTAAGAGAAGTTGAATGAAGTTGATATTGGTATCAAAGTAAATTAATAAAGTTAAATGAATGTGAACTAAAGTTATATAAATGAAATTCAACCTTTGTAATTGAATTGAATGAATGGATTGAATGTTAATCAATTGAATGAAAATAATTGATAAGAAATGATGAATATAAGTGTTAATTCATTAAAATCTAATGTTATTGGAAGTTGAAAGATTGAATGAAAATCAATTTAATTAAACCAATTGAAAGTGATGGTGTTAAACCAAATTAAATGAATATAAGTAAAGGAATTTGGTTGAAATTAATATATATACATTGGTTGTTATATGGTTGTTAGTTGATTGTATATAATTCATTAAGAGTTAATGAAATTGAAAGCTAAAGTAATTGAAATTCAATTGGAAGTTAAGTGAATCTTAAATAGAATTGAATTTGATTTGGAAGTGAACCAACTTGAATATAAATTAGTGAATATAAACTAATTGAGAATGAATATTAGTATAAACATCCACTGATAATGAATCAAATGTGATTAAATTGAAAACCATTTCATTGAATATTAATGAGAATATGAATGAATATTTATCGGTTATGGATGATAGTTGGTTGATGTTTGCATTTGTTGTTTTGTTTCAATTGCTATGTTGACATATATAGTTATTATGTTGCTATATGTTGTATATTGATACTATTGTCTATATGCATGATTCTCATGATTTGTTGAGTGTTTAGTAGGTGCGGATCGCGTTTGCTTCGCATTTGGAGCTCGCTTTCGCGCTATATTAGCCGTATATGCTCGCTAATAAAATAATAAGGTACATATCTCGAATTACATACCGTACTTTTATACTTTTTCCCTTCGGGATGCCTCATTACTTGATGAGATGTATATTTGTGATATATATACTGTCATTTTTTTTTCGGATCGAGCCGCGCAAAGGAGACTATGGCGAATTTTTTCGGAAATTTAAGGCGTTAGAAATTTTTTGAGAAAATTGGAAATTTTTTGAAAAACTTTAACTTTGATTTGAAATTGAAAGTTAAACAATAGTAGTTGTTTTTGAAAAGATAACTAAGTATGATTTGAAAACTTAGTAAAGTATTGTAAAAAGTTTAACTATGGATTTTGGGAAAATTAATAGATTCTGTAACTTTTCTTACTTAGAAATTTCGAGGACGAAATTCTTTTAAGGGGGGAAGATTGCAACGACCCAGAATTTTTATTAATTAAAATTTGAATATTTAATTTATTTTGAATATTAATAAGTGAAATTTATAAGTCAAATAAATTTTAATTTGAATAATTGGATTTAATTGGATAATTAAATCGATAATTTAATATGTTAAATTATGGAAATAATTGAAAATAGGGTTAAATATGATTGAAAATGATTTGTAAAATTTTATTTTCTCATATTGAAGTTAGAATGATATTTTAGAACTTTTAAAATCGAATTAAAAGTTTATTTGTGAAAATTGAATATTTTAATGTTAAAATCGACTAGTGAAAATAGTCAATTTTTGAACAGTCTCAGAATTGAACGAAACCAGTTCCATTGGATCCGTAATAGTTAGTTATTATCGGATTTCAATTTTCGTGTCAATCGGAGTTATCGTTTGATCGTGGCAGCTCGAAACGCATCGAATTATTTTTAATATTAATTTGGCGAGTTAAAATAGCCATTTTTCAAAAAATCTCGGATTTCGACGAAACAAGTTTCATCGGATCCGTAATGTGATATTATTGTAAGGTTTCAAATTTCGTGTCAATTGGAATTACCTTTTGTCCGGTACGAATTAAAACGCCTAGAAAATCGTTTAAATCGGTTTAATTTAATTTGAACGTTTATTTCCATAACTCGCACAGATGTCCGAATTAGCTTTCGAAACCTGTTCCATTGTGTCCGGAACGCGGGGTAAATCCTAGAAACGCTGGTTACGGCGCGTAAATCGGAGTTCGGAATTTCCGGATGAATAGTGTTCGATTTTTTTCCTATAAATACACCATAAATTCACAAATTTTAGAAAAAAAATAACTAAACCCTAATCTATTTGCCCTAGCCGCCAGTTGCTTCATCAAAGGCCAGAATTTTTCAATTTTCATCCCTCAATCTCTCCCAATCTACAAACAATTAGAAGAAGTGATCAACTACAACATTGAAGAGCTTCACGAGTACTTTAGATCCATACGGATTTGATGGAGATCGGAGCAACGAGGAGGGAGCTAGGGGGGCCGATTGTAGTCAGCTGCGCACGATTTTCAGGGAGGAGGGGGTGGCCGAGTTGCAGGTGGTTGGGGCCGAGAGTAGAGGAGGCTAGGAGCTTCGAGGTGGTGTTCCCTGATCGCGTTCAAGTTCGTCGATGAGGCTCGAATTTCTAACCCTAATGGTTGATGATGGGTTCGGCATCATATTGGAGATGTTGCGTGAGGGAGAGATGAAGGCAAAGCACGGTGGTGATGAAGCAAAGTGAGATCTAACGGCCAGAGATGTTAAAGGTTGAAAATTATAAATAAAAGTTGTAAATTAGTTAATATAAATACGTGTAATCTTAGAAAAATCATATCTTTTTCATACGAGGTCGAAAACGCGCGAAACCAGTTACGTTGGAATCGTATGGACGAGCACTACGCGATGGAGTTGGATTGGGGTCGTTTGGAGTTAGTGAGAATTTTAGGTAAAATTAAACGTCCGTTTAATTTTATTCGAAATAAATCGCTAAAACGGAATTGAAATCAAGGTGAGAACTTCTCACTCAATCGAATCAGTTTCGATTTTATTTTAAATAGTTAGATTTAAAATTTTTGAATGCATGTTTGAATGATGATTGTTATCTATTGATTGTTAAAATAGACATTATGCGCCGTTAGTAAGCGGATGTTATTTATTAAAAACATATACCGTGAATATTTCATAAACAGTGAAATTGGTATTATATATAATATCAATATATATATATATATTGGCATATGTATATATTGGAGTTATTGATTTCCCGCATTTGTTTAGCGGATGAGACCCTATTGCGCCGTTATTAAGCGGATAATATTTAATAAAAACATATACCGCGATTATTTCGTACTGGAGCGAAATTGGTATTGTGCTAATGTTTGTGGATGCAGGAAAACAGGTTGGAGGGATCCAACTGGATTCCTCGACAGTTTTTATTTGATTACAGATATTTTGATATTTTATGGATTTTCATATCGATATATGATATCGTTGTTGTCGTGATTGACTATTTGGTATGTAGCATCATTGGACCAAGTTTTGGAACTTTAAAATGATTTTTAAAGTGATTTTGAAAATATACTATATGTTTGGAATCGATCCATTGTAAATAAATAACGATATAATTTTTAGTGTTATAAAAATTATGATTTTTGAGAAATATAGTTAAAAGTTGATTTTTGAAATTATGGGGTTAATAATTTTATAAAATAGTTTAAATTGGATTTCTGAATTTATTTATAAAAAGTTTAAATATAGGATTTATAAAATTTAATTATTTTATAAATCAGAATGATGAAATTATAAAGGAGATTAAAGACGTTTTAAAAGAATAATATAAATTGATTTATATTAAGAGATTTATAAATGGATATTTATAAATTGAAATATGGACATTATAAAACGAGTTTTTATAAGTGTTTGAATGAAGTGAAAATGAATTTCATAATTGAATGGAATTTATAGAATTTTAAACAGTGAAGTTATAAATGGAATTTTATAAACAGTAGGTTTATAAAATTTATAAAGTTATTGAAAGGATGAATTTTGTATAAATAAACAATCTTATAAGTTATAAGATTTATAATTTGGGAAGTTAAAAGAACGATTTTGTAAAATAATCGTTTTATAAGTGTTTAACTTATGAAGTGAACCTTTGTTTTATAATTGAGTTATAAATCGAATAGGTTAATAAAGGAATTTATAAAAGGAAGTTGTTATAAATAAATAGAAATGGAATTTATAAACGTTGTTTTATAAATTCGCAAACGACTTATTTTGATAAGTAAATTTTTATAACTTATTTATGAAGTTATATTCACGTTTTTGACTGTGAATAATCCTTTGAAATAAAATGAATAAAAGGATGAAATTTGTTAACGTAGTATATTCACGTTTTTGAATAGTGAATAATATGTTAAAGAAATTGTTTTGAATGAGATGTTTAAATTGAATTAAAACGATCTAACGATGTTTTAAAATGTATTGAGATTCGAAACCTTAGATTTCAACATTCATTGTTAAAATAGACGTTTTCGAGAAATAAAAGGAAATGATGGACTATAACACTGTTGTTATAATAAATGATTTCCGAAAGGAAATGTTTTGTATAGTATTGGGATTTATATATCTATTTTAATTTCGAATCCCTATACTAGTGATTTTGGGTTGTCGTAACGATGTTTTACGCAACATTCGTTTTGGCCCAAATAAATATGTTTAAGAGAATGATTTCCTTAAAGAATGAGATATATACTTAATCTCGATTTAAGTATATTGAATATTTTCCAAGTGTTGAAAATAGATGAATTTGTGAATTACTTATGAATAAGTAAGTATGGAAATGTTTTCCAATATAAAGTGAATATTAGAGAATTTATCTTTTTGAAGATAAATTGAAATGAATAATTGAAATCGTATATGCATAGATATTGTGAAATATAAATTCACTATGGAATTTATAAAAGGAAGTAGAATTTGTTTAAAAATAAATACTGATTTATTTTTGAAGTGTGAAATTATATATCTAGTAAAGATATTTTTGGGAAGTAAATAATTTGGAAAATTATTTGGAATCTGGTGATGTTGTGCATATCCATTGATGGTTCAATAACCGACTATCAATATTTCCCTTTGAATGGGTAATTGATGTGATTTGTTTGAATTTGAATGCCACACTTATTTTTGAATAAGCGCTTACTATTCGGGTAACCGGGAAAGGACCATGGGGTCGTATAACCCATTCCGAATATGTGATACGTCGTTATGAATTGCATTGAAGATCGGTGTTGAAGACCGAGTATTTGCAAAAGCGATAGGATGGCCTATCGATTGTCTCTGCACACTGGGTAGCTCCTGGTATAGAGATCTCCTAAGTGATGGGAAATTCGATCGGGATTGTGAATACCCGGATTGCAAGGGCTTCGTAAGAAGTGCCTTCGGTTTTGTTCGAGCCCGGAACAGACTTGTATGGATTGTATGTCTGACAATACAAATTGAGATATAAAGCCGATTTCATTCAAATATATTTCTGTTGGTGGCGGAGAATTTATTCTTTTAGCTTAACACCCTTCTCTGAGACGTACGAGCTCAGAGGTTATGTAGTTGAATGTTATCAGCGATATATTCCCAATTTGGTAATGTGACATGCTGAGTGTTGCTGTGAAATGATCATTGTGTTGATTATTTGTGATAGGATCGTTTATTTGATCGTCTATCTTAGTGATCATTTCTATGATCATTTGTTGACCCAAAGCATGGCTTTTGTATAAAGTATGTTTTTGTGGACGTGACTTCGTCGAACCTCACACCCCGTGAATGGTCAAAACAGGAAAGATGCGGCAAGGTTATGAGGGGTAGTGCCCTTTAGGATATGTGCATTTCCTTCTGGAAAAGGGTAGTGTCATGGTATGGAGCCCAGATACTTACTCATGTTGAAAACACTTTGTTATGATTGTGTGAATTGATTACGAGCGCTCGGTTAAAAGGTCCCAAAGGACCGGGGGATGGCATATTCGGTCAGTTGTTACTCAGTTAGGGGTAACCCGGCCTTGTGTTGGTAGAGATCCGGTTTGGTTCTCGGGGATGTCCATTCAGAGGCATTCTCATGTGGCAATGGGAAGTTCCTTGGCCTGATCATTCGTTGGAAATCCAAAGAAACAATACGAGACTTGTACGGTTTTAGTTGTAGAACCTGCTTCCTCAGGAGGTAGCTATAGTAGGCATAATATAATGGTACCTATGCTGGCTAAGATTTATATTCTACTTTTGAAATGATTTTCTCTACACTATGCACTAGTAATAATATCAAATGTTCTTTTTAATGCGTATCAAGCATCTTTGACTATCATAAGGAGAAATCTCCTCCAAGTCTGCGTTTGCATTGTGTGTGTGGCGGGAGGTCTTATGGTAGTCTCATTCTTAAAAGCATTGCGAATTGACTTTAAAAAAATATTCTTCTATTTTGATTTTAAAGATAAATAAACTGTTTTGAGTTCTCACACCAGTCACATGACTGACTCGGAGTTTATTGTTTTCCTTCCTAAACTCTGGGTGCCCATCAATTTCCACACGGGCAGTCAAGAGTTAGGTTTATCAGGATATTCTGGATATTCTGGAGTTGCTGGAGGCAAGATGGATGGCATGGCGTATTACTTATATAGTATTTCTTTTTCCGCTGCACTGTTTGTTGTTGTTGTTGTTGTACACTCTGATGATATGATGTAATGAAATGTAATGTGATGTAATGTAATAACTGATATAGTTCTTTGTTTAAAGATTATTCATTTATTATTATATGTTGTTCCGCTGCGAATTGTGAGATTCTGATGTTGTTCTGTTGTTTTTCTGTTCCGTTCTATTTTCTCTTTCCTTTCTATTTCCTATTTTCTTTTCTCTATATTTTCTATCTTTTCTATCTTCTTCTCTCTTCTTTTGTCTTTCTCTTTTACTTAAACAATGAGAATTCGTATTTCTGTTCATCTTGAATTAATCTATAGAGATTAGTGTATATTCAAGGAGTACGGATTTGCGGGTTTTCACAGGTGGTATCAGAGCTTATGGTTAAGCGACAACCATGGTTCTGTTGGGTATTACTCATTAGAGATAGAGTCAGCAGTACTCTAGAATGAGTTTGAGTGTAATAATAGTTTTGAGAGCGTATTTGTTAGTGAATATAAAATTGTTTTATATTGTGATGATTGGTTTGTTGAGTGGTATATAGATTCGGGTTAATACGAGTAATTAACGTTGTTGATGGGGATCTCTAAACATTTGTGCAGAACAATTCGACATAATATTGTTTAAATTGGGTAAATGAAATAATTTTACCTTGATTATATTTTATATATAAAGGGATAATTTTTCAAAATTAATAAAGTGGACATAAGTTGATTGTTTAGTTGTTTGAATAATCTAAATAAAAGAATAATTGTATACGTAAAAAAAATTATAAGAATTGGATTATAATTAAAGTGATTTACAATTATGAAATAAAATTATATATATGAGAAGTGAAACTATATGGATATATTTATGAATATGAGTTGTAAAATAAAAATGAAATTAAAGTTAAATGGAAATATAACTTAAGAGAAGTTGAATGAAGTTGATATTGGTATCAAAGTAAATTAATAAAGTTAAATGAATGTGAACTAAAGTTATATAAATGAAATTCAACCTTTGTAATTGAATTGAATGAATGGATTGAATGTTAATCAATTGAATGAAAATAATTGATAAGAAATGATGAATATAAGTGTTAATTCATTAAAATCTAATGTTATTGGAAGTTGAAAGATTGAATGAAAATCAATTTAATTAAACCAATTGAAAGTGATGGTGTTAAACCAAATTAAATGAATATAAGTAAAGGAATTTGGTTGAAATTAATATATATACATTGGTTGTTATATGGTTGTTAGTTGATTGTATATAATTCATTAAGAGTTAATGAAATTGAAAGCTAAAGTAATTGAAATTCAATTGGAAGTTAAGTGAATCTTAAATAGAATTGAATTTGATTTGGAAGTGAACCAACTTGAATATAAATTAGTGAATATAAACTAATTGAGAATGAATATTAGTATAAACATCCACTGATAATGAATCAAATGTGATTAAATTGAAAACCATTTCATTGAATATTAATGAGAATATGAATGAATATTTATCGGTTATGGATGATAGTTGGTTGATGTTTGCATTTGTTGTTTTGTTTCAATTGCTATGTTGACATATATAGTTATTATGTTGCTATATGTTGTATATTGATACTATTGTCTATATGCATGATTCTCATGATTTGTTGAGTGTTTAGTAGGTGCGGATCGCGTTTGCTTCGCATTTGGAGCTCGCTTTCGCGCTATATTAGCCGTATATGCTCGCTAATAAAATAATAAGGTACATATCTCGAATTACATACCGTACTTTTATACTTTTTCCCTTCGGGATGCCTCATTACTTGATGAGATGTATATTTGTGATATATATACTGTCATTTTTTTTCGGATCGAGCCGGCAAACGAGACTATGGCGAATTTTTCCGGAAATTTAAGGCGTTAGAAAATTTTTGAGAAAATTGGAAATTTTTTGAAAAACTTTAACTTTGATTTGAAATTGAAAGTTAAACAATAGTAGTTGTTTTTGAAAAGATAACTAAGTATGATTTGAAAACTTAGTAAAGTATTGTAAGAAGTTTAACTATGGATTTTGGAAAAATTAATAGATTCTGTAACTTTTCTTACTTAATAATTTCGAGGACGAAATTCTTTTAAGGGGGGAAGATTGTAACGACCCAGAATTTTTATTAATTAAAATTTGAATATTTAATTTATTTTGAATATTAATAAGTGAAATTTATAAGTCAAATAAATATTTGAATAATTGGATTTAATTGGATAATTAAATCGATAATTTAATATGTTAAATTATGGAAATAATTGAAAATAGGGTTAAATATGATTGAAAATGATTTGTAAAATTTTATTTTGTCATATTGAAGTTAGAATGATATTTTAGAACTTTTAAAATCGAATTAAAAGTTTATTTGTGAAAATTGAATATTTTAATATTAAAATCGACTAGTGAAAATAGCCAATTTTTGAACAGTCTCAGAATTGAACGAAACAAGTTCCATTGGATCCGTAATAGTTAGTTATTACCATATTTCAATTTTTGTGTCAATCGGAGTTATCGTTTGATCGTGGCAGCTTGAAACGCATCGAATTATTTTTAATATTAATTTGGCGAGTTAAAATAGCCATTTTTCAAAAAGTATCGGATTTCGACGAAACCAGTTTCATCGGATCCGTAATGTGATATTATTGTAAGGTTTCAAATTTCGTGTCAATTGGAATTACCGTTTGTCCGGTACGAATTAAAACGCCTAGAAAATCGTTTAAATCGGTTTAATTTAATTTGAACGTTTATTGCCATAACTCGCACAGATGTCCGAATTAGCTTTCGAAACCTGTTCCATTGTGTCCGAAACGCGGGGTAAACCCTAGAAACGCTGGTTACGGCGCGTAAATCGGAGTTCGGAATTTCCGGATGAATAGTGTTCGATTTTTTTCCTATAAATACACCATAAATTCACAAATTTTAGAAAAAAAATAACTAAACCCTAATCTATTTGCCCTAGCCGCCAGTTGCTTCATCAAAGGCCAGAATTTTTCAATTTTCATCCCTCAATCTCTCCCAATCTACAAACAATTAGAAGAAGTGATCAACTACAACATTGAAGAGCTTCACGAGTACTTTAGATCCATACGGATTTGATGGAGATCGGAGCAACGAGGAGGGAGCTAGGGGGGCCGATTGTAGTCCGCTGCGCACGATTTTCAGGGAGGAGGGGGTGGCCGAGTTGCAGGTGGTTGGGGCCGAGAGTAGAGGAGGCTAGGAGCTTCGAGGTGGTGTTCCCTGATCGCGTTCAAGTTCGTCGATGAGGCTCGAATTTCTAACCCTAATGGTTGATGATGGGTTCGGCATCATACTGGAGATGTTGCGTGAGGAAGAGATGAAGGCAAAGCACGGTGGTGATGAAGCAAAGTGAGATCTAATGGCCAGAGATGTTAAAGGTTGAAAATTATAAATAAAAGTTGTAAATTAGTTAATATAAATACGTGTAATCTTAGAAAAATCATATCTTTTTCATACGAGGTCGAAAACGCGCAAAACTAGTTGCGTTGGAATCGTATGGACGAGCACTACGCGATGGAGTTGGATTGGAGTCGTTTGGAGTTAGTGAGAATTTTGGGTAAAATTAAACGTCCGTTTAATTTTATTCGAAATAAATCGCTAAAACGGAATTGAAATCAAGGTGAGAACTTCTCACTCAATCGAATCAGTTTCGATTTTATTTTAAATAGTTAGATTTAAAATATTTGAATGCATGTTTGAATGATGATTGTTATCTATTGATTGTTAAAATAGACATTATGCGCCGTTAGTAAGCGGATGTTATTTATTAAAAACATATACCGCGAATATTTCATAAACAGTGAAATGATTATAAGCTTAGGTGACCATTTATTTGTATGAGAATAAATTGTCTTTTGTCGAAAATGAGAACTAAATATATTAGATGAAGTGATAAAAGTGAAATAGATTGATTTTAAATCAATTAAATTTGATATGAGTTGTTTCGATTGAAAATGGATTGTATGCAAACAAGTGAGTGTAAGTCACTTAAGTACGATAAAGTGGTTTGAAAATTTGTTGAAAGCAATTGAGTTAGCTTTAAAACCATATAAATTGCTTATGAAAATTGTTCATGTACATTAGTCATGTAATGCATGCGTTTAACTATTGAAAGTAAGTGAAATTATTGATATATAGCACTTACATGTTTGAATTGAGTAAGTACAGGTTCAGGGAAGCCGTTTGGCTGGATTTGATTGCGCAATTTGCTAAAATAAATTGTCGCTTGCTTAAAAATGCTAAAATAAGGTACACCTACGCAATACAAATAGGAAATATGAACTGTTTTTCTGTTTTCCAACCGTGTGGGTCGATGTATATTGATTTTCGGCCTGAGGCCGATGTTTATATGATTTTGTGCATCCTGCGATATCGCAGAAGTCCCTCCGTACAAAGGAGACTGCCAAAATTTTCCGTAAATTTTGGGAGTTAGAAAATTTTTGAAATTCTTGAAAATTTTCATTAATGGCAAATGACCTAAATTTGCTAAGCAAATAAAATTGAAATTGGATATTGAAATCTAATTGGAATGTAAATGTAAAGAGAATGAAATTGAAGAAACTAAAGAAGTAAAGTTTGTAAATAAACTTTTAATTGAGGCTTAAATTAATTAGTAAGTGAAAATAATACAATATTCGAAGTAGAAGCCAAATGGAATTCAAATGAAATTGTAAAGGCAAAGACAATGGTAATGGAAACAAACTTCAATAGTAAAATGAAGATTTATATAAGAATTATATACAATATTCAAATTAAATTTAAGGAATGAAAATTGAAATTCTTAAGTAAATTGGGTATTGAGAAAAATTATTCCAAGTGAATAATTGAATGTGAACTAAACTGATAGTTGAGAATGTGAATAAAAGAAAATTGGTATAGCTTAAAACCAATTGGGCTAATTACGTAAGGTGTACGTATATTATTTATTCGCATAGCTATATTTGATCCAGAATTCGAGCACAGAATTTCGAGATAATTTTATCGATCTGAGTTAGGATTTTTCACTCGATTTTCGACGGCGAACCTGGATATGGAGTTTTGATTGATTATGAAAATTTTCTATCGTAGTTTACGACTATGCAAGGAGAATGACGGTTTCTGATCAAGGGACCAGATCTGAGTCCGCACTAAGAAGTCGCATGGACGATACTAGTTCAGAAATGAAATTGTGTGATCGAGTGAGCGATCGAATTTAATATTGCGTATGAATGGTATATGTGCATCGTACGGGCTTGAATAAATAGATATTGAAATTTGTAAATGTTTTTGAATGTTGTGATGGACATTGTTGCTTAGTTGGATACACAGGTGTATAAAAGCAATGGAAAAATAAAGATTTTGGATTTTAGAAGATTAAAATTAAATGGCCCGACAAAAAGGTATGTGTTTAAAATTTCTATATGGAGTTTGATTGGGTTTTTGATCAAGCCACTTGGCCTTTTGTTTTCTTTTTGGATTTGGGAGGCCATAGAGCCATTTTTGTAGTAGTACCGAGCTAGCCGCGCAAAGGAGACGCTGGCGAAATTTTTCGAAAATTTTGAGAGTTAGAAATTTTTTGAGAAAGTTTTGATAATTTAAAATTTGAATTCAAATTTAACATTTGAATTGATAAGTAAGTATGTAATATGGTTTAAGGGTTATGGATAAGTTCAAAGGCTAGGATAGAGTTAGAGTGTCTTCGATAAAAAGATTTGTTTGCTAAGTTGTTAAAAACTAGTTGGGGATGAGAAAATAGTTAATGAGTTAGGGACCATTCTTCCTAACTAGTAATTTCGGGGACGAAATTATTTTAAGGTGGGAGGAATGTGACGACCCGGAATTTTTAGACATTTGAAATGGGAATATTTAATTAATTTTAAATATTCGAAAGCTAATTTTTAACTTGAATTTCAAATGTCAATATTTATTGGATAATTAAATATTGAATTTAATTATCAGAATTGGGTATATTATTGAATCTGGGATGTTGAGCCTGATAAAAACAATTTGAAAGCTTGTAAAATTTATATTGATAATTCTGAAGATAATAGAAGATGTAAAATTGAAATTTATAATGGTTTGTTCAGTTTTAAAATTTATATCGTTTAAATTGAATTTAAAAACAGCCTTCCGAGGCGCAGTCTCGGAACCCGATGGAACCAGTTCCATTGGATCCGTAATATTGAATTATTATCGGATTTCAAATTTCGGAGTGATTGGAGTTGTGTTGTGAGCATACGATATGTAAATGCATAGAAATGTATACCGAGACAAATTGAATCTAAATAAATACGTTTGCTTTTCCTTTATCCGACCACAAGTACACTTCGCCCCCAATGTGTCTCGTTCGTACCCCTCTTATTTTCTTCCTTATCTCCTCTTCTCAGAATGGCCGAAGTCATTCTTTCGTTCGAAATTTAATCCTGTCCTCCTTCATTTAAATCGAAGGCAATTAGTTCCTCTTCAAACTAAATCCTGACCGAAGCGTAAAGGGGGATAATCATTATCTTCTCGTCGAAAAAAAAATCGAAGTTAGTTCGAAAATGGCGAGCCATTCCTCCTTCGTTCAGGTCAGTTCTTGGGTGAGCATCGAGGCAAGTTTCACGGCCAGAGCAAGTTCGATGGCGTGCGTACGGAGTTTGTAGGGCTCGCGAGTTGGGTTCGATCGAGGGAGGGGAGCAACTCGATCTGGGTCGAGTTCGATTGAGGCCTACAGCTCGTTGGTAGGCTCGATTTCGAATCGCGAGGAGCATCGCAAGTTCGAAGGGGAGGGGTTTGACTGCATCGAGTCTGGTCGAGCGTGCGAGGTCGGGTGGTATCGTGGTGGCGATTTCAGTGGCAACGTGAGGGTGTGTTCGGGTCTGATAAGTAAGGTAATTCAATTTTTTTTTTTTTTAGTTAAATAAATTTAAAACTCTTTTAATACCAGTTGTCCATTTATCAAGTATCAGCATATATATATATATATATATATATGTTTATAACTCAGTATGTTGTTTTCAGTAAAAGAAAAAAAAATGTTCACTGTTTAATTTTATCATTTTAGAAGTTAAATTTATATGTACACACTAGAAATTTATATAAGGCTTGGGAAGGAAATTTTATAAGGATTGGTGATAAAATTGAACAGTTGATTTATTTGGTTACTAAAAGAACAAAAAGGGAAAAGAGGAGAATTAGTTTAAAACTAATTAACAGTTAAATTTAATAAATTGTCTGACTAATTCAAATATTTATAAATTATATAAATATTTTATCCTATTAGTTATTTCAAAAGAAATGGGTTGATGATTAAACTATTTTAATTAACTTATTTAAGTATTGGGTTGCTAAGGATAATTTGTTAAAGAAATTTTGGTTTAAAAATCTAAAATTAAATTATAAATTAAAATAAACAAGTAAATGTTAGTCAATTATTGGATTAATTCAAGTATTAATCAAATCATCTAATGTGTGACAAGGTCAAAATCTGATAGAAGCAAGCCGGATTGGGTCGGATTTGCAAAACAAAAATCAAAGGAGAGTTAATCTCACTCAGTTAAATTTAAATTTAAATTTAATGATAAAATTAAATAATTGTTGGATGGTTGAATTGATTGATGTGATATAGTATGATATTTTGGAACTGGTATATTATGTTGTGCTAACGTCTGTGAATGCAGGGAAACAGGTTGGAGGGATCCAACTGGATCCCTCAACATTTATTTAAATTATTTAATACCCTCTGATGTGATTATTTTATATTCTGTGTTGAATATTACTGATAATTGGAAGTATTGAATGCTATGGCTTGGTTGATATGATTGGGTATGATGAATTACCAAAAGTATAAGTTTGATTTTGGAAATGAAAATAAAGAAGTGAAATTGCAAGTAAAATAATTATAGAATAAATTTAAGAATGACTTGGAAAAAGAAATAAAGTGACCTTAAAATTCTAATAAGTGAATCTTGAAATGGAAAGGAAAATTTAAATAAACAGAAAGTTAATGAATTTTAAAATGCAGTATTATTAACTAAAAGAACAAACATTTATTTAGAATTTAAGATTTGGATTATTGAAAGAGTAAAGAAGAAATAAAATAAAATAATAATAATTAAGTCCATAACTATTGAATTTGAAAATGAACTGATAAGTAAAGGAATTTATTTCAAATGAATAAATTGGAAATCAATTTGGAAATTGATTTAAGTGAGTGAAATTGTAATTTCTCTCTGAATAACCAAGTACGTTTTTTTAAAGCAAATTTTTGAATATAAATTAAATGTT
The DNA here is from genome assembly GCA_030765085.1 of Allium cepa. NCBI lineage: Eukaryota > Viridiplantae > Streptophyta > Magnoliopsida > Asparagales > Amaryllidaceae > Allium > Allium cepa. Next base: position 294,177,058 of record CM060934.1, read on the forward strand.
TTAAAGTTGTTTTTAAAGGAAGCAAGTTTTGTAAAATTTATTATTTCTAATATTTAAAGCCTAAAATAAGTATTTTCTTTTAATCTATTTTAGTAGTAATTATTAAGAAGTAACTTAGTATTTTGTTTTTTTTAAAAGGAGAAATCTAGTTTTATATTTTATTAAGTTACTTCATTTTCAAATATTCATATAATATGGTATTTTTAAATAAATTATTGATGTAGTTTTAACTTAAATGTTTTAAAGAATATTTCAAAGTAAAGTGTTTTTAAATTAGTTTAAAAAAAAATCTAGTTGTGTGCTTGGTAATTTCAGAGGAGATAGAAATATTTGAGAAAGTTTATTCTGGAAAGAAAGATGGTTTTGAACTGTTTTCAAAGGTTGAAAATAGAAATATATATTTTTGAGGTTAATAAATAATTTGGGCAATTATTTATTATGTGATGGATGTTGTGAATATTAATTGATAGTTAAATAACCGACTATCAATATTGGCTAAATGCGCTGATCGTTTCGAAGAGACCGGGATCGAGATTTATTTCTCGAAAACCACTTCGATTCGGTTTATACGTTTTCGTGGAAAACGAGTTTGGATGCGAAGATGGAGCAGTGAAGTGCAAGGGCTAGTCGCTACTAATCCTGAGGACATTTCCAAAATGGATGTAGTAGGAATAGTGCCTTCGGTTCCGTTCGAACCCGGGACGGACTTGTATGGACGAATGCTTGCGAAACATCGTCAGGTGGGCGATGGGGATTCTAAGTGCAACGTTCTAAAAGGTAACGCTTAGCCTCAAGCCTCATCAAATGGGAATGACTGAAAATCAAGGGATATGCAGCAAGGTTAGGTGGGTAGCACCCAAGCAGGGTGAGGTCATTCCAGTCTAGATGTCCCTTATTTCTTTTTCGGCTTAGTGGGCGGTTGCTGATCCCAACCGCGGGGTGATCTCACTCGGGACTGTCCAGTAAGGGATGGTTCCGGCCTTGTGTTGCAGGGGATGAAGGGAGTAATCCTCGGTACGGTGATCTAGGCCCCGTACTGTGACAGGTGGTACCCCAGTGCCTAGTCATTAGTTGGAAATCCATTCTCCCTACGAGCCTTGTACGAGTTTTGTTTGTATTACCCCCTTTTGTGGCTAGTAGCTGGAATTTAATAATGTAACAATTTCGGCTATTTTATAAGTACTTGTATATAGACCCTATTATAATATCAGAGGATTTCTATAAAATTGTTTTAGCTATCGTAAGGTAAAAACCCGACATGTTTATTTGTGGCGTGGTCTTACGAGATGCTTTTGTTTTCAAAGGATTTTTGAAACTTTAATAATAAATTGGGTGTGATTTTCTCACGCTGGTAATCCAGACTGACTCGGGTGTTATTTAACTGTAATGCTCGGGTCAGACCGAGTATTATAGGATACAGGATATGATGCTGTGGGGCTCAGGAGACGAGCTGGATGACGAAACGTACTCTCGTACTTGTATATTTATATACGTATTCCGCTGTGTTGAGTTGTTGTGTACCCATTGTATGATATTGATGTTGAGTTGTGACTGATGTATTCTGATGATGTAATGTATGTAAACAGATATATTTGATTTTGAGTAAAGATTATTTGCTATCTATTATATTTTATTCTACTGCGATGGTTAGACTCTGATGTTGATTTTGTTTTCTCTTCTTCTACCTCTTCTTCTTAAACCCAAATGGTTCGTATTTCTGTGCAACTTGAGTTAATTGTTGTAGAATAGTGTTGACTCAAGGGGTACGGATTTGCGGGTCGTCACACTTGGTATCAGAGCTTAGGTTGGCGACAACCTAGGCTTTGGTGGGGATTACTCAAGTAGAGTCCGTAGTACTCTATAATGAGTTTGAGTGTATTAATAGATATGAGCGCGTATTTGTTAGTGAATATAAAATGGTTTTATATTGTGTCGATTGGTTTATTGAGTAATTTATGGATTCTGGTCAATACGAGTAATTAACGTTATTGATAGGGATCTCTAAACACTTAAATAGAACAATTCGACACAGTATTGTTTTAAAATAGGGTAAATGAAATAATTTTACCCAAATTATTTTTGTATATGAAAGAAATAATTTTCAGAAATTATTATAGTATTTGGATGCTTGATTGTTAAGGAATGATAATATTAAATTATTAACGCTATTGTGTAAAAATTGAATAAGAAATTGAAACTTATAACCAAAGTTGAAGAATAAATCTATATAACAAAATGGAATTTGAAAATATAGATTATAAATGAAATGTATAAATTGAGATAAATTAAGATTTCCAGAGCAATGTTGAAATAAATCGGGATGGATTTCAAATTTGGAAATTTGGGAAAAGTTTAAATTCCTTGAATTTGAAAATGGTTTCAAAGTTTTGGAGAAATAATAGTGGTATTATTTCGGGAATATTTTGAATTGGGATTGAATATGGAGAGATTTGGAATTTAAAAATATTTGAAAGGCACTTTAAAGAGATAAAAGAATCTAATTCTCTTTCGGTCGCTGGAAAATAACGTCAATGATGATTGCAGCATCATCTATGTTAATTTTCGAGTTTCTAGAAGAGAAATTGCTACCAAATTGTTTTAAATTGGAAGTGGTTTGCGAACTGGGCTGGGTTTTGAAATTCAAAAAGATAATTGAATTTTCCAAAGTATTTTGAGATGTTGTTGATTTCAAAGGGATTTTGAAATTCTGGAAAATTGTTTAAACTCTGGAATCTTGTTTAAAATGGTTATGGAATAATAAAAATATACTTGACTAAATCCAATGTATAATTCCGAAGTAAAGTGTAAAAGGTAAAATGTGAATGTGGTTGATTGTAAATAAATGAAAATATGAATATAAATAAGTTGAGACTTATAAAATTTGGAAGTAAAATAAATAAGCTAAATAAAATTGTTTGCAATGGTAATGAATAAAATCCAAAACTTAAATCATAAAATAGATTGTACTCCAGTAAAGTAGTTAAAGTGGTTTTTGAAATAAAAATCAAATATTGGGTATAAAATTTGAATAAACTACGTGAAAATAAATTAGTTAATGGAATATGGAAATGGAACTCGAATTGGTTAATTAAAAAAATTGAATTGTGAATAAATAATAGAATTTGAAAGTGAAGTTTGAGTTATAAATATACATTCAACATGGAATTGTAAGTAAATTAAATATGAAATAAAGCTGTTTGGAATTGGATTACAATGGAATGATTTGGGTTGCTAATGAAATCCAATAAGAATATAACAAGGTAAATATGTGCATGGATATTATTTTGATAAATTGAGAATGTGAATTAGCAATTTGAATTGGATAGAATTTGATGAGAATCAAATATAACGGAATTGAAATTAACTTATGCAATTTGAATAAATCGAAGTAAAACCACTTAAGATGGTAGCTAATTGAAGCTTGGCTTCAAAAGCCATTAAATAAAAGTCTGGGTTGAATTAATGGTATATAGGGCATGGAAGATTGTCGAGATTAAATAAAAAGGTTTTGGAATGAAAATTTGGCGAATATGAAATAAAATGCAATTGGATGAGGGGTGAATAAATTAAAATGGAATGGAATTAAATGTAAATTGAATTGGAATCGATTTAAATGATTATAAGCTTAGGTGACCATTTATTTGTATGAGAATAAATTGTCTTTTGTCGAAAATGAGAATTAAATATATTATATGAAGTGATAAAAGTGAAATAGATTGATTTTAAATCAATTAAATTTGATATGAGTTGTTTCGATTGAAAATGGATTGTATGCAAACAAGTGAGTGTAAGTCACTTAAGTACGATAAAGTGGTTTGAAAATTTGTTGAAAGCAATTGAGTTAGCTTTAAAACCATATAAATTGCTTATGAAAATTGTTTATGTACATTAGTCATGTAATGCATGTGTTTAACTATTGAAAGTAAGTGAAATTATTGATATATAGCACTTACATGTTTGAATTGAGTAAGTACAGGTTCAGGGAAGCCGTTTGGCTGGATTTGATTGCGCAATTTGCTAAAATAAATTGCCGCTTGCTTAAAAATGCTAAAATAAGGTACGCCTACGCAATACAAATAGGAAATATGAACTGTTTTTCTGTTTTCCGACCGTGTGGGTCGATGTATATTGATTTCCGGCCTGAGGCCGATGTATATATGTTTTTGTGCATCCTGCGATATCGCAGAAGTCCCTCCGTACAAAGGAGACTCTGCCAAAAATTTTCGTAAATTTTGGGAGTTAGAAATTTTTTGAAATTCTTGAAAATTTTCATTAATGGCAAATGATCTAAATTTGCTAAGCAAATAAAATTGAAATTGGATATTGAAATCTAATTGGAATGTAAATGTAAAGAGAATGAAATTGAAGAAACTAAAGAAGTAAAGTTTGTAAATAAACTTTTAATTGAGGCTTAAATTAATTAGTAAGTGAAACTAATACAATATTCGAAGTAGAAGCCAAATGGAATTCAAATGAAATTGTAAAGGCAAAGAGAATGGTAACGGAAATAAACTCCAATAGTAAAATGAAGATTTATATAAGAATTATATACAATATTCAAATTAAATTTAAGGAATGAAAAATGAAATTCTTAAGTAAATTGGGTATTGAGAAAAATTATTCCAAGTGAATAATTGAATGTGAACTAAACTGATAGTTGAGAATGTGAATAAAAGAAAATTGGTATAGCTTAAAACCAATTGGGCTAATTACGTAAGGTGTACGTATATTATTTATTCGCATAGCTATATTTGATCCAGAATTCGAGCACAGAATTTCGAGATAATTTTATCGATCTGAGTTAGGATTTTTCACTCGATTTTCGACGGCGAACCTGGATATGGAGTTTTGATTGATTCTGAAAATTTTCTATCGTAGTTTACGACTATGCAAGGAGAATGACGGTTTCTGATCAAGAGACCAGATCTGAGTCTGCACTAAGAAGTCGGATGGACGATACTAGTTCGGAAATGAAATTGTGTGATCGAGTGAGCGATCGAATTTGATATTGCGTATGAATGGTATATGTGCATCGTACGGGCTTGAATAAATAGATAATGAAATTTGTAAATGTTTTTGAATGTTGTGATGGATATTGTTGCTTAGTTGGATACGCAGGTGTTTAAAAGCAATGGAAAAACAAAGATTTTGGATTTTAGAAGATTAAAATTAAATGGCCCGACAAAAAGGTATGTGTTTAAAATTTCTATATGGAGTTTGATTGGGTTTTTGATCGAGCCACTTGGCCTTTTGTTTTCTTTTTGGATTTGGAAGGCCGTAGAGCCATTTTTGTAATAGTACCGAGCTAGCCGCGCAAAGGAGACGCTGGCGAAATTTTTCGAAAATTTTGAGAGTTAGAAATTTTTTGAGAAAGTTTTGATAATTTAAAATTTGAATTCAAATTTAAGATTTGAATTGATAAGTAAGTATGTAATATGGTTTAAGGGTTATGGATAAGTTCAAAGGCTAGGATAGAGTTAGAGTGTCTTCGATAAAAAGATTTGTTTGCTAAGTTGTTAAAAACTAGTTGGGGATGAGAAAATAGTTAATGAGTTAGGGACCATTCTTCCTAACTAGTAATTTCGGGGACGAAATTCTTTTAAGGGGGAAGGAATGTGACGACCCGGAATTTTTAGACATTTGAAATGGGAATATTTAATTAATTTTAAATATTCGAAAGCTAATTTTTAACTTGAATTTCAAATGTCAATATTTATTGGATAATTAAATATTGAATTTAATTATCAGAATTGGGTATATTATTGAATCTGGGATGTTGAGCCTGATAAAAACAATTTGAAAGCTTGTAAAATTTATATTGATAATTCTGAAGATAATAGAAGATGTAAAATTGAAATTTATAATGGTTTGTTCAGTTTTAAAATTTATATCGTTTAAATTGAATTTAAAAACAGCCTTCCGAGGCGCAGTCTCGGAACCCGATGGAACCAGTTCCATTGGATCCGTAATATTGAATTATTATCGGATTTCAAATTTCGGAGTGATTGGAGTTATGTTGTGAGCATACGATATGTAAATGCATAGAAATGTACACCGAGACAAATTGAATCTAAATAAATACGTTTTCTTTTCCTTTATCCGACCACAAGTACACTTCGCCTCCATTGTGTCTCGTTCGTACCCCTCTTATTTTCTTCCTTATCTCCTCTTCTCAGAATGGCCGAAGTCATTCTTTCGTTCGAAATTTAATCCCGTCCTCCTTCATTTAAATCGAAGGCAATTAGTTCCTTTTCAAACTAAATCCTGACCGAAGCATAAAGGGGGATAATCATTATCTTCTCGTCGAAAAAAAAAACCGAAGTTAGTTCGAAAATGGCGAGCCATTCCTCCTTCGTTCAGGTCAGTTCTTGTGTGAGCATCAAGGCAAGTTTCGCGGCCAGAGCAAGTTCGATGGCGTGCGTACGGAGTTTGTAGGGCTCGCGAGTTGGGTTCGATCGAGGGAGGGGAGCAACTCGATCTGGGTCGAGTTCGATTGAGGCCTACAGCTCGTTGGTAGGCTCGATTTCGAATCGCGAGGAGCATCGCAAGTTCGAAGGGGAGGGGTTTGACTGCATCGAGTCTGGTCGAGCGTGCGAGGTCCGGTGGTATCGTGGTGGCGATTTCAGTGGCAACGTGAGGGTGTGTTCGGGTCTGATAAGTAAGGTAATTCAATTTTTTTTTTTAGTTAAATAAATTTAAAACTCTTTTAATACCAGTTGTCCATTTATCAAGTATCAGCATATATATATATATATGTCTATAACTCAGTATGTTGTTTTCAGTAAAAGAAAAAAAAATGTTCACTGTTTAATTTTATCATTTTAGAAGTTAAATTTATATGTACACACTAGAAATTTATATAAGGCTTGGGAAGGAAATTTTATAAGGATTGGTGATAAAATTGAACAGTTGATTTATTTGGTTATTAAAATAACAAAAAGGGAAAAGAGGAGAATTAGTTTAAAACTAATTAATAGTTAAATTTAATAAATTGTCTGACTAATTCAAATATTTATAAATTATATAAATATTTTATCCTATTAGTTATTTCAAAAGAAATGGGTTGATGATTAAACTATTTTAATTAACTTATTTAAGTATTGGGTTGCTAAGGATAATTTGTTAAAGAAATTTTGGTTTAAAAATCTAAAATTAAATTATAAATTAAAATAAACAAGTAAATGTTAGTCAATTATTGGATTAATTCAAGTATTAATCAAATCATCTAATGTGTGACAAGGTCAAAATCTGATAGAAGCAAGCCGGATTGGGTCGGATTTGCAAAACAAAAATCAAAGGTGAGTTAATCTCGCTCGGTTAAATTTAAATTTAAATTTAATGATAAAATTAAATAATTGTTGGATGGTTGAATTGATTGATGTGATATAGTATGATATTTTGGAACTGGTATATTATGTTGTGCTAACGTCTGTGGATGCAGGGAAACAGGTTGGAGGGATCCAACTGGATCCCTCAACATTTATTTAAATTATTTAATACCCTCTGATGTGATTATTTTGTATTCTGTGTTGAATATTACTGATAATTGGAAGTATTGAATGCTATGGCTTGGTTGATATGATTGGTATGATGAATTACCAAAAGTATAAGTTTGATTTTGGAAATGAAAATAAAGAAGTGAAATTGCAAGTAAAATAATTATAGAATAAATTTAAGAATGACTTGGAAAAAGAAATAAAGTGACCTTAAAATTCTAATAAGTGAATCTTGAAATGGAAAGGAAAATTTAAATAAACAGAAAGTTAATGAATTTTAAAATGCAGTATTATTAACTAAAAGAACAAACATTTATTTAGAATTTAAGATTTGGATTATTGAAAGAGTAAAGAAGAAATAAAATAAAATAATAATAATTAAGTCCATAACTATTGAATTTGAAAATGAACTGATAAGTAAAGGAATTTATTTCAAATGAATAAATTGGAAATCAATTTGGAAATTGATTTAAGTGAGTGAAATTGTAATTTCTCTCTGAATAACCAAGTACGTTTTTTTAAAGCAAATTTTTGAATATAAATTAAATGTTTTAAAGTTGTTTTTAAAGGAAGCAAGTTTTGTAAAATTTATTATTTCTAATATTTAAAGTCTAAAATAAGTATTTTCTTTTAATCTATTTTAGTAGTAATTATTAAGAAGTAACTTAGTATTTTGTTTTTTTTAAAAGGAGAAATCTAGTTTTATATTTTATTAAGTTACTTCATTTTCAAATATTCATATAGTATGGTATTTTTAAATAAATTATTGATGTAGTTTTAACTTAAATGTTTTAAAGAATATTTCAAAGTAAAGTGTTTTTAAATTAGTTTAAAAAAAAATCTAGTTGTGTGCTTGGTAATTTCAGAGGAGATAGAAATATTTGAGAAAGTTTATTCTGGAAAGAAAGATGGTTTTGAACTGTTTTCAAAGGTTGAAAATAGAAATATATATTTTTGAGGTTAATAAATAATTTGGGCAATTATTTATTATGTGATGGATGTTGTGAATATTAATTGATAGTTAAATAACCGACTATCAATATTGGCCAAATGCGCTGATCGTTTCGAAGAGACCGGGATCGAGATTTATTTCTCGAAAACCACTTCGATCTGGTTTATACGTTTTCGTGGAAAAACGAGTTTGGATGCGAAGATGGAGCAGTGAAGTGCAAGGGCTAGTCGCTACTAATCTTAAGGATATTTCCAAAATGGATGTAGTAGGAATAGTGCCTTCGGTTCCGTTCGAACCCGGGACGGACTTGTATGGACGAATGCTTGCGAAACATCGTCAGGTGGGCGATGGGCATTCTATGTGCAACGTTCTAAAAGGTAACTCTTAGCCTCAAGCCTCATCAAATGGGAATGACTGAAAATCAGGGGATATGCAGCAAGGTTAGGTGGGTAGCACCCAAGCAGGGTGAGGTCATTCCAGTCTAGATGTCCCGTATTTCTTTTTCGGCTTAGTGGGCGGTTGCTGATCCCAACCGCGGGGTGATCTCACTCGGGATTGTCCAGTAAGGGATGGTTCCGGCCTTGTGTTGCAGGGGATGAAGGGAGTAATCCTCGGTACGGTGATCTAGGCCCCGTACTGTGACAGGTGGTACCCCAGTGCCTAGTCATTAGTTGGAAATCCATTCTCCCTACGAGCCTTGTACGAGTTTTGTTTGTATTACCCACTTTTGTGGCTAGTAGCTGGAATTTAATAATGTAACAATTTCGGCTATTTTATAAGTACTTGTATATAGACCCTATTATAATATCAGAGGATTTCTATAAAATTGTTTTAGCTATCGTAAGGTAAAAACCCGACATGTTTATTTGTGGCGTGGTCTTACGAGATGCTTTTGTTTTCAAAGGATTTTTGAAACTTTAATAATAAATTGGGTGTGATTTTCTCACGCTGGTAATCCAGACTGACTCGGGTGTTATTTAACTGTAGTGCTCGGGTCAGACCGAGTATTATAGGATACAGGATATGATGCTGTGGGGCTCAGGAGACGAGCTGGATGACGAAACGTACTCTCGTACTTGTATATTTATATACGTATTCCGCTGTGTTGAGTTGTTGTGTACCCATTGTATGATATTGATGTTGAGTTGTGACTGATGTATTCTGATGATGTAATGTATGTAAACAGATATATTTGATTTTGAGTAAAGATTATTTACTATCTATTATATTTTATTCTGCTGCGATGGTTAGAATCTGATGTTGATTTTGTTTTCTCTTCTTCTACCTCTTCTTCTTAAACCCAAATGGTTCGTATTTCTGTGCAACTTGAGTTAATTGTTGTAGAATAGTGTTGACTCAAGGGGTACGGATTTGCGGGTCGTCACAGAAATGGACATACCCTCAGGGGGCGCTACCCCCAAATAACCTTGCTACCACGATTCTTGTTTCGACTATAACCGGGTTGTGAGGTTCGACCAAGTCTCGTCCAAAAAGCTACGCTTTTTCACAAAGCCATGCTTCGATCAAAAAATGATCAACATCACTCAGCATGCCACGCTACCAAATTGGGAGTATATCACTAATAACCTTCAACTACATAACCTCTGAGGTCGTACGTCTCGGAGAAGGATGTTAAGCTAAGGAATAAATTCTCCCCCACCAACAGATATGTATTTGAAAGAGATCATCTTTATATCTCAGTTTGTAATGTCAGACATACAATCCATACAAGTATGTTCCGGGTTCGAACAGAACCGAAAGCACTTCCGAAGAAGCCCTTGCAAATCCAGATATTCACAATTCCGATCGGACTTCCAATCACTGACGGAATCTCTATACCGGCGTGACTCAGTGCAGAGGCAGTCGATAGGTCATCCTATCGCTCCCGCAAATAACCGGTCTTCCCCACAGGTCATCAGATGCTATTCATAACGTCGTATCACTATTCGGAATGGGTTATATGACACAAGGTCCTCTCCCGGCTAAACCGAATAATGAGCGCAGAATTTTAAAAACATATGGATATGGGATCTCAGTTAAATCATAGCTTAAAGCCAAAAACCTTTCACTCAAATGGTTAAAACAAATTATCATTTCCAATCTTTTAAACACAAAAGATTCATTTCAAAAACCTTCAATGGTTTAAACAATTTCCACACTTTAATCTTTTAAACAAAAGATTTAATTCACAAAGTACACCCCGTTCACAATGATCCACTCATGGATTTCAAAACAATTTCTATTTCAGTTGGATTAACTCGTTAAATCTTTCAAATCAAGATTTAACTTATAGTTTTTAAAATTTGTTTCCAAAGATTCATTCATAGCCTTTCAAAACAATTCCAATTCAAGTTGGATTAACTCGTCTGGTCTTTAAATTAAAGACTTATTTCATAG